>CM060379.1:9093672-11818085 GCA_030545235.1 Helianthus tuberosus | reverse complement strand
CAGTTAGTTTTCATGGTTAAATCTGACCAAATGTACCCCACATGAGGGTATTTTGGTCATTATACCATAAATGCTAAAATAAATAATCATAAAAAAATTATGATTAGAAATATATATATATACACATACTTATAAACATATACAGACACCACATACATAACCCCCTTCTCTCTCTCTAACTATCCTACCACAACCACCTACCTCCCCCCCCCCCCCCCTCCCACCACTACCACTTCTCCTAAACTTCGCCGGAAAAACCAATCGCCGCCACCAATCTACGGTTTTGGTCAAGTATCATCCTACGACATAACAATCTTCGAAAGTCCGTTTAATTACTTGTAAGCTGATGAAGTAAACCCCTCAATCTTCATTCCAAGTAACTGAATCACCGACGAATTGTTAGAAACTGGCATTTCATATTTCATTTTGGTCTGAAAGTGGGAAGAGGGTTTGGGCACTCTCCGATCTTCGTTCAAGGTAACCGAATCTTCATTCCAATTTCCAAGTAACCATATCGCTGCTGAATTGCTTGACGGATTCAGAGAGTTGGATCATGGATGACCTTTTGCGACGGGCATGTCAAACGAGAAAAATTAGACGAAAAAACGTTGAATCCCACACGCACGTTACGGCGTGTTGACTTGGAAATTTAGAACGGAACGTAAAACGAAAAACTTAAGAAAGATAAAAGTATGAGGGACTAAAGTTGAATATTAAAAAGTGTTTTTGTTAAATTGGAAAAGATGAAAAGTTTTGTGTTAAAAGTAAAAAATTCAAAAGGGTTAAAATGTAGAAGATAAAAAACTTTTGGATTAAAAGTGAAAATCAATTTTTTTCTATATTTTTCTAAAAAACACCCAATGCATTAGGTGCAACACTATAAATAAACAACATATTGTTGCTCGTATTGTTGCACCTAATGTATTGGGTGTTTTTTCATAAATAAGAAAAGAAAAAACTTTGATTTTTACTTTTAATCCAAAAGTTTTTGATTTTCTACATTTTAACCCTTTTGATTTTTTACTTTTAACCCAAAACTTTACATCTTTTCCAATTTAACACAAGCATTTTTTTATGTTCAACTTTAGTCCCTCATACTTTTATCTTTCGTAAGTTTTTCGTTTTACGTTTCGTTCTAAATTTCTAAGTTAACACGCCGCAACGTGCGTGTGGGATTCAACGTTTTTCGTCTATTTTTTCCCGTTTGACATGCCCGTCGCAAAAGGTCATCCTTGATCCAACGCTCTGAATCTGTCAAGCAATTCAGCAGCGATTCGGTTACTTAGAAACTGGAATGAAGATTCGGTTACCTTGAACGAAGATCCAACGCTCTTCCCAATTTCAGACCAAAATGAAATATGAAAAGCCAGTTTCTAACAATTCGTCGGTGATTCAATTACTTGGAACGAAGAACCAGGGATTCAAAAGCCGTTTGACATGCCCGTCGCAACACGTCTATTTTTCTCCGTTTGGCAAGTTCATCGCAACGCGCGGGTCCTAGATCGACTTAGTTATTCTTTTCTATGTTTTATGTTATTGTCTAATTTTTCGCATTAACATGGCGCAACGGGCGTGCGTGGTTCAACAATTTTATGTCTGCTTTTCGTTCGGTGTTATTTATGTTTTTATTTATATTAGTTTTATAAGCTCTTTTGATGTTGGTGGTCGCTGGCGATGGTGTGACATTAGTGTTACCTGGCACGATTTTACGAACGTATTTAAGCTATTAAGTTTTTTACTAATAATTTGTTTCGAGTTTACCCCTATACTTCCTTTATTTAAAAAAAATAAAATATATTTTTTACGTGCATATTTTTATGTATGTGTCTGTATGAATTCGATTTGCTCTACGTTTCGACATAATTTTTTTCTGGAAATAAGTCAGGTAAAATTTAATTCGTACTTTCAAGCTTTTATTTTATTTATTGTACTTTATTTCCATCTTCCGCTGTGTATTGTGATTACTGTTATCAATCGTCACTCATAAACCTTAATTCCGAGCCCACTGGGAAATAAGTGTGTGACACTTTATGAGGTAGTGGGTAGGTTTTACTTTTCATCTGACACTCATTTTCTTGTATAGTTCGTTTGATAAGGCTACACGGTATGCAAGCGTCCCCCACCCCGTCTTGGTTCGGCGCCGGCGTCGCCCCATCCCGCCCCCCCCCCCCACCATCGAGCTCCGTCCCCTTCTTCAACGTCCATTCTTCGACGTTCAGGACGATCCTCCAAGTGGGCCCTCTTTCTTTCTTCTCGACGTCCTCTCTGTCACCCCATCCCCCCCCCCCCCCCGTCTTCATCCCGTCACCATACCCAGCAGCCTAAGCTACATGACTCTAAATCAATTTACTAACTGAGGTGTAGGTTTTACTTTTTTAGTTCTATAGGTGGGTTGATTTTTTTTGATGAAAAACGTGTTGTACTTTTTCTCTTTTCTTTTTGTTCAACTATACACAACTTATATAATATTTTGTTTACATGGAACTGATGAATAAAATTTAGTTTTTACCAAATTACACGGTAACAATTAAAACCAAACGTCAAAAAACGTAAATTAACAAAAAAAATGTTACAGGGCCCAATGTTACATATCATAGTTGTTTACGATGAAGAAGCAGAAAGACATAAATATCCAAACAAAATGTTACATGCCATACAATAGAATTTATAGATTAGATTTTAATATTTTTTACCTCTTTTGTAGGTTGACTTTTTATGTAAAAAAGTGTATTTTTTATACACAAAGCCTTTTAAAAGAATATATTGATTACAACATCTATTTATCTAACGTTTTTTAATCAAGACATTACTCTTTTGTGCAACTTTAATCATAGTTGTTACAATAATACATATAACATAACAAACCACGTAACATGTTTTACTTCGAACAATAATTATTTGTTCCCACATGATGTGTTTATTATTATCAAGCAAAAGATATTATACTAGAGAAAATCAAATAGAAAGTTTATTTTAGCTAGAAAGGATAGTAAGGAATAACATTATGACATATGACAAAATTTAAAATAAAGAGGAAGAATATTTTAGTTAATCGTACCCAATATTCTTCCTTATTCTCCCCCCAGTAACTTCAAACCCACCATTTTCAACATTATCTTCATTTTTTATCTCAATAATCACTACATTATAGTGTGATTTTCGTCACAAATCAATGATTTAAACAGCCAATCAACGTGTTCTTCAACTTTTTTGAAGAAATCCAGTTTAATTTCATACAATATCTCATTTTTCCCGATAATTTTGAAACGAATCACTCGATTCGTTTGATTCGATCGCTGATAAGTGTTTGTAACATTCAAATTTCGTCAATCGGTGAAATTTTTTAAGAAATCGGCTTCGATCTATGTAAGAAATTTTTAATTGCATTTTTACGATCTGGGTTTTTGAATTTAGTTATTGCGTTTTACGATCTTGGCGGGGTCCGGAGGCAGCGCCCCTGCTAGCAGGGTCCAAGGGGCGGCAGCCCCTGGCGGGGTCCAAGGGGCAGATGTCACACCCCGACCACGTAGAACCTACATAACGTGGCAGAAACGTCGGGGAGTGTTGTAACAGAATTAATTGTTTCAAATCCATGGCAATTGAAGTTTCATTTTATTAATCAAACATGAAAGTTTACATTGTTTTAAACAAGAACCAAAGAGTACATAACATAAATGAACTAGTTCTTGTCTCGTTTTAAGTCACTAAGGCACAGGTCCGCCTAAGTATGTCTTGATAAGTCCTATGCATCATCTTCTGAAAACACATGTGAAAATAGGTACGTCAGCATAAAAATGCCTGTGAGATACATAGGTTTTGTGAAAACAGAATTCATGACTTATGTTTGAGAAAATGTTTAGTCATGAACCTTGTAATTTGCTTTGTCTTGTAAATCATTTGAAAAACGATAAGATCAGATGATATGTATAAATAAGAGAATAATGTATGGTTAAATGAATAACCAAGTAAAATGAGTTTGTATAAGATAAGTTGTTTTGTAAAACAATGTCTTGTGAAAAGTATGTTGTTTGTATAAAATGTTATATGTCTTAAATTGAAATGATTCAAATAACGCTACGACATGTAATACCATACAAGCACTTGTATACAGGAAGTACCAGCGGCGTATCCACCATGCTTGTATCATATTACACACGCCTCGTTACTTAAATCACTTACTCAAACCAAACCACCAAGATGTAATGTTTAACAATTGTAGAAATGTTTATGTAGAGTCATATGTCTATTGTCAAATGTAAATCATGTCAACAGATACAACTGGTTCACACGGTTCAATAGTTACAAACGGTTCATATAATTAAAGGGTTACGACGGTTCACATAGTCAAATGGTTACAACGGTTCAGAATGTAGTATAATGTGTGCATATGCTGGATGAGCATATGCAACAGAAATGCAATGTAAAACAATGTACTAAGTATGCACGTAATGGACATACATGGCATAAGTGTAATGTAAAACAATGTACTAAGTATGCACACAATGGACATACATAGCATAAGTGTAATGTAAAACAATGTACTAAGTATGCACACAATGGGCGTACATAGCATGAAATGTATTGTAAAGTGATGTACTAAGTATGCACACAATGGGCATACATAGCATAAAATGTATTGAAATCATGTACTATAAATGTACTAATAAACCTAGCAAGTATATGATGTGAAAACAGGAAAGCATGAAAGTAACAAGTAGGCACATGTGTTCCACCCCAAAATGTTTGGAAAACAGTAAAAGAGGGGTCTATGTACTCACTTGAGATTGCTCAGTAGTCCTTGAGTGACAACCAAACAATGCTAGAGATCACGGATATCAAACGGCACCTAATATAGGTAACTACATTAATAAACCGGACCTAAATCGGAAGATCGGATAGAATGAGGGCTCGTAAACCAAATGAGTATGGGAACTCATGTAGTATGGTTTAAAAAAGCCCACATACTAAAATGAAACCTAACCTAAGTGCTTACGACCCATTACGACCCGTTTAGGTAGCTTATGCTACTTTAACGCGTCGTTCGCGTGAAACGCGTTCGGACCGCCTAACTAGTCCTATGATAAGTAAAATATGCCTTAACATGTCTAATATTGTTACCAAATCAGTTTAGATACCAAAAGTTATGTTACATATGCTTAAAATGAATTTTGGCGTAAAAAGGGCATTTTGGTAATTTACCTAAGGCATATAAACTACCTATCATACAACTACTTAAACGAAGCGACTATAAGGTATAACCTCGGAAGGTTATTCCCTATATACTATGGTCACCTAATGTGGTTGGTCGGATCCTAATGATCGACCAAACGGGTCGGGTTCGAAAGTATAAGCGATTGTTTAGATCGCTTACCTTACGACCCTATATAAGCACTAAACTAAAAGTGACGAGCTAAGCATGTTAAAACATGCTTAACTAAGTTTAGAAAACAGGTTTGGTATCAAAACAAACGGTTTTGATACCCAAGAGTAGTTTGGTTACAAAATACGCAATAACACGCATTTTGGCCGAAACTACGACTCATCACTGAGCCTAGATAACGTGGTAATCAATAGGTATAGTCACTAGGGACTATAACCATCGTGATTACGCTCACGTTATGAAGTTCAAACGAACTTCGCATCGACCATAAACTGGTCAATGCAGAAAGTCAAACAAAGTTTGACTTTCGGACTCGAAAAGCAATAAAAGAACGAAGGAACACTTACAAAGGGTCCCCGCAAGATTGATTTCCAAGTAATCTCAGGTAGGAAGTGTATAAACACAACCACTTAGAGAAAAACTCAGATTTCAAGTGGGTTTTGCAATGGGGATGGATGGGTATTTATAGTAAATGGACCACCGTTAGGATCGTTCCTCGAATAACGTGATCGAATCTCATCCGTACAAGTGTTGGAATGTTATGCTAGCTCATTTTGCCCCTACCACAAGAGTTTGACATGTGGCATTGGCCTTTGGGGGTTTGAAAGGCTGTTAATCAGCAGTTTAATTCACTGAATCTGGTCTGGGAAACTGACGCGGGCCGCATAAGGTATCACCTTGGGTTTACGCGGGCCGCCTGGCCTGTCTGATCAGCAAACAACTTTCAGAAATGACAGTTTTGGTCCCTGTTGTGTTTTAAGGCCATTCCCGACACTTCTAAGGCCCGTAAAGCCAACTTTAAGGCCCTAAAATGATGCCTAAACATTGTGGACATGAAACATGCTCAAAAATATGCAGGATGTTGGTTCGTTTGGTCGTACGATCGCGATGTTCGCTTAATTACGACGGAATGCGCATAAGCGCGAAAAACGATCCAAATTGCACGACGAATGGATTTTTCTTATGCCAAACACTAAAATAAAATATTTTAGTGCTTACATAAAATTTTGGATGTCCGGATGTATTCAGATCGTAAGTTATGCGCGAAAGTGCAAACTTGTGCACTTTTTGACGCTTTTAGTCCCTGAATGACCCAAAAGTTTATTTTAGCACACCGAACCCCTCAAAGCTTATTTCTAATCTATGTAAAGGATATTTATGGTATGTTTAACTTATAGCCATGTTCCGGAATGTCTGTTACAGTTCAAATTGGCATACTTTCGCAGTTTGTCAACTTTAGTCCCTGTAAGCGATTTAACTTGATTTTTGCCATACCAAAGCCTTCAAAACTTATTTCTAAGTTATGTAAATGTTATTTAAGGTATGTTAAGCCTATTTCACTATTCCGGAGTGTGTGTGGCATTAAACTGGTTATATTTACGCATCAGTGCGCGTATAACCTTCCAGAAAGCCGGCATTTGTTTGATGGTCGCAGTGACCCAGGTGTCACAGCAGAGCCCCTGGCTAGGGTCGAAAATTGCCTCTGGAAAACTGCATTAGAACTAAGACGTTTTTATGTGTTTTCTGGCCATTGCGTTTTAGAAAAACACATTTTTGAAGTGTTTTTAGTCAGTGAGTTTTAGGTAAAACACATATTTAGGTGTTTTCGGTCCATTGCGTTTTAGAGAGAACAATTTCTTTTGTGTTTTTAGGACATTGCGTTTTAGAAATAAGACATTTTTAAGTGTTTTCTAGCCATTGCGTTTTAGAAATAAGACATTTCTTTGTGTTTTTTGTGCATTGCGTTTTAAGTAAAACACATTTTTATGTGTTTTCAGTCTATTGCGTTTTAGAAAAAAGACATTTTTAAGTGTTTTCTGGCTATTGCGTTTTAGAAATAAGACATTTTTTTGTGTTTTTTTGTGCATTGCGTTTTAGGTAAAACACATTTTTACGTGTTTTCAGTCCATTACGTTTTAGAAAGTACAATTTCTTTTGTGTTTTTAGGCCATTGCGTTTTAGAAATAAGACATTTCTTTGTGTTTTCTGGCCATTGCGTTTTACAAATAAGACATTTCTTTATGTTTTTTGTGCATTGCGCTTTAGAAAAAAAGTCATTTTTTACGGGTTTTTTTTCCATTGCGTTTTACGCAACTGGATTTTCAATTTTTTTTAAATATAGCAATAGTATACTCGTTTTAAAGATAAAAAACACTCGTTTTTTGGTGCAATTTTTATAAAAAAAATAATGTCGTTTGAAAAAGTTATTAACGATTAAAAATGAAGGGGAATTGGAGGAGATAGAAACTATTGTCCTGGATTGACTATAATACCCTTACACAAAATCACTCATTTAAGATTACTTTCTAGCCTTTTTAGTAAAAAAAACTTCCTACAATATTCTAACATTATAGTACTTAATTTTGTAAAGTATGTAACCACAAATTTGTTTAATATCGGATAAGACAAAAAGTTTGAGGGTAAAGTTCACTCATTAAATATGAGAGTTGACATTTGAAAGTACTATTTTTTTACACATGCACATGGGTTTTTAAGGTACATAAGTTTCTCAAAGACTTTTTTTAATTTTAAATTATATATCTTTTGCTTCGCATCATTTACATCCATCGCATCATATTTCAACACTAAATTACACTAAAGAATACTAAATTTTCTCTCTCATTTTCAATTAAATAATATGTTTTATGCACTTATCATTACTTTTTTTCTCTCCCCCATTCACAACACTTTCAAAATATATTAAAAAATTATAGAGGGTGAACAGTGTTCTCCCAAATATACAGATGAACAGTAAAATTTTTCTCTCTCATCCATTCACAATCACTTTTTATACTGTTTATATTATAAAAACTTCACACACAAAATTTGATGAAATGAATGTGAATGCTTTTAGTTGAGATGTGAAAAGTGAAATAGATCAGTGAATAGTCTATAATGTATATCCATGTCATAGAAGTAGATACTTAAGTCAAAATTAGGATTATAGAGTAGCTATCAATTGTTAAATTAATTTTTTTATTGGGTAAATTACATTTTTCATCCTTTGTGTCCGTATCAGATAGCAATGGATGACCTTTAACTTCAATAATTACAATCACAATACTTTATTTGTAAAACTCATTACAATCTACGTCCTTTAACACTAACCTGGTTAAAATTTTTTGTTAAGCTTGTTCACTTAAGGGTATTCTAGTTATTTCACGCTTTTATTTAATACATTTCTTAATAAATAAAACCAAAAAAATAACCCAACAACAACCACCACCACCCCAACAACCATAATTAGTTCACAAATCACTTATTTTGTCACTTTCCATGCAAAATCACACCATCCACTTCATCAAAACAAACCCTCAATTCTATTCAAATGGATAGACAAAAACCGTAAGTCTGTAACCTCCCTTCAATACTCAAAACGAGACATCTACGCCAGAGGATCACAGGAGAAGTGTGTCAACTTACAGCACCTAGAAAGGGAAGCTATTCACAAGCTAAAAGCTTCCACTTTCGAGTCGTTGAAAAGGCCATCTGCAACCCCATCGCCCCATCTCGAATCTGTTTTAGCAGATTTGTAATCGATTAGCCGGATCTAGGGTTTGGGTAGATAGAGAGAGGAAGGTGCGATTCCCGAATCTGGTAGTGGGTGGCGAAGTGGTGATCGTTCAGATTTGGTGTGGCGATCGTTTACATCTGGATTCAAACAGTGTTGCGGCGTATCAATCGAAGGTGGGCGAGTTAATGAAATTACCGGTGGTGAGAAGTCATATGGTCGGCGGTGGTAAAACGTCATACGGCGGCGCTGGTGAGAAGAATGATTGTGGCGGTGGTGCAAAGGAGTAGGCTGATGAAGACTGGTTGTACTTATTGATGTGTTATCAGGTTGTCTTTGAAGAGGTGAACTAAAATAAATGTTAGCATTTATCTTTTAAATAAATAGGTAAAATTACCAACCTACCCTCATGTGCCATGACTAGATTTAACTGAAAATTCTAACAAGGTTAGTGTTAAAGGACGTAGATTGTAATGGTTTTTACAAATAAAGGATTGTGACTGTAATTATTAAAGTTAAAGGTCATCCATTGTAATATGAAACAAACGTAACGGACGAAAAGTGTAGTTTACCCTTTTTTATTTGCATCAGAGAAATTAAAAATTGGGGTGGGGAGTGCGGTGAAAACATGTAATAGTTGACCTTATCCTCTAATATTCAACTAGTTGTAACACCCGTGTGAACACACGAGTATGTTTAATAACGATCGAAAACAAATACTATAAAAGAGATTATAATATATCATTTAAATTCTTTGCATTTAGTTACATATGCAATTGATCGTTCTGATCAATTACTTCCTTATGTGCACCGCACCATCTTTCAGGAGGTTGTCAAGTGTTCTCGCCTTCGTAGTTGGTGTTTTGCGTATCTTTACATCCGCAGCCATTCTGTACAATATTTTCACAAAAAAACATCACAAACAAACCTTCTGTTTTGATACTACTACGATAGCATAGAACAAAAAACAAAACAAACAAAGCAGAACAAAAACAAAACAGAACAAAACAGAACAAAAACATCACAAACAAACCTGAAAAACTGAAACCAAAATACCCAAATCAACCCATTCACAAATAACAGATTATCATTATCAAAAACTGATTCACAAATAACTGATTATCATCATCATGCGACATTCAGATTATCAAAAACTGAAACCAAAATACCCAAATCAACCCTCTGTTTTTCACAAAAACATTCACAAATAACTGATTATCATCATCATGCGGCATTCAGATTATCAAAAACTGATTATCAAAAACTGAAACCAAAATACCCAAATCAACCCTCTGTTTTTTCACAAAAACATTCACAAATAACTGATTATCATCATCATGCGGTATTCAGATTATCAAAAACCGATTATCAAAAACTGAAACCAAAATACCCACATCAACCCTCTGTTTTTTCACAAATAACTGATTATCATCATCATCATCAGCATAACACTTCTTTGGCTTGAACCAGTGGCTAGGCTCTGATACCACATTCTGTCACAACCCCCGATCCCTAATCCCCGGGAACGGGAGGCCGCGAGCCAGTTTCGGTGGTATCGGTGTTTATTAATTTGGCAGCGGAATTTTTCATCAGGACCGTAGTTAGGAAATATTTTATCAGAGTAAACCACCATATTTTATAAATACAAATACATGTGAAAAACCCAAGTTTGCAGTACACACATTTTCATAGGAATAAATCCTATTTTATTTAATAAAACATCTATTTTATTTTAGGTAACTTTATTGCCACTTTTCCAAGCCTTCAGTGCTCTCCAGCTGGCTTTTATTGGCTCCACACTAAGTTACCTGAAACACGTGTTTAAAACATTTTATCAGCAAGAAATACTGGTGAGTGAATCCCAGTTGTATCAATTTTAAATAAAAAGTCACAGTGAACAGTATTGAGGGCACATCCGCAATTACATTTGTTTTCAAGATATAACAATTAACATCAGTGGTACTGTCATACTCAACTTGTGAAAATGTTACTCCTTGACCAGGTGGTAACAAATTTTGTATACAAAACCCCAACATACCCACTATAATTGTATTCTTACAAATACTCAATATGGTTATTCGCATGGAAAGATATGTAAGGTTTTGTAAAACAGTTCACAAAAAAGTTTACAAAAAGTGGATCAGCTCACATTGCTATTATAGGTCTTTCCTTTGTGACTTCCTGGTTATAATCTAGTTAAATAAATAATGTACACGTGTTAGTATAATAACCCTTTGATAATATTAATGATACCTTCCCCGAGACAGTATTCCAATAACTACGTCGGGCAGAACCACGACAGTTATTACGGAACCCTAAATCAATCGGGTAGCGTATCTATTACGAAACTGGGGTTATAATACTTACAACAGAGCAGAACCTCGCTAATTAGGGGGTATAATACCCGTGTATTATTTCTACTATCAGAAATTTGGGATTGAGAATCGAAGAATGAACGAATTGAAATGAAATCCGATGCCTCCTTTATATAGTGCTGATACTGGACTCTCTCGCGGCCCGCGTAATATGAGAGCAGGGCTTACGCGGCCCGCGTTGACTCCGGGTCAACGTGTAGCTTGGCTGAGTCAATGTGTAGGCTTGACGGGTGTTGGGACACGTGGCCGCACCGAGCTGCGCCACCTTTTTAGTCCCTCGCGGCCCGCGTAAGGGTCATGGGGTACCTTACACGGCCCGCCTCAACTTAACTTTTATTGTTTTTCATCTATTTTCAATGCTATATTGTATTTCGGGCTCGGTTTTCACGTACGGGGTGTATTTAAAAACATATAGGGGTATTCTAAATATATTAGGGGTGTCAGAAATATTTTGGGAGTGTTGGCAATATTTTGGGTATAGCTCCTGGACTATTTAATAAAATATATAGTGAACTCACACTTAAATATAGTAACCCAATTCCACTTTATCCCTACGTCATGAGACATAACCCCAATGAATTTAGGCAGAGCCTTGACATACATTACGGGGCCCTACATCACTTGGACAGGGTATCAGTGATTAGGGGCTACAATACTTAAAACGGGGTAGGACTTTATTATTATTATGGGGTGAAAAATATAGAATTCTAGAGAGAGAGAGGAGTTCGAGAGTGAATGTGTACATCATATGTTGATTTGAAAATCTATATTTATACTACACTTTTGTGAACTTAACTTTCACGCAAAGTTGATCTGATTTTCCCAACATTGAGCCACATACAACTGTTTTAATAAATGCTTTCAATTTTTCACTCCACGTATTGTACCTTTACAAAACATTTCAATTTAGATGTTTAGTTTTGAATAATTATTATTATATTATGATTTTATTTAATATATATATTATAATTAATTTAACTGCTTCACTTATTTGGCGCGTATAACTTTTAAAATATGACGTTTTATAAAATGATGAATATGTCCATAAAACGAGAATATTTTTATCTACATTTTGAACCAAGTTTCATTGAAAACAGAGTATGTGCAAATATAAGGTATTCTTATAAATTAGTTATTAAATGGTTCCTATGCTTGCCCAAAATATCCCATATTTCTATTGGTCAATTTACCCATGATGCATCATTTTAATAACATAAGTGTTTATATATTTTATATAGATAAAATTTTGGGATTGTTACATTCTCCCCACCTTATTTTAAATCTCGTCCTCGAGATTTCTTGAAATATGGATGAATATTTTTAGTTAGTTTAGCTAAGTATATTCTGGTCTTTGTTTTGAAATTTACTTTACTTTACTTTGACCAGAACTATTCTCGATGAGATTCTTATCCTTGACCGACATATGTTTTGTATTTTAACACAGCTTTTTGTTACAGGTTTCCTAATGCGTTAATAATCGCAAAGGAAATTCTTATATATTCGATGACGTTCCAACTTAAAGAGCTCCTGTCATTTTTCTTGTCGCACGAATTTCGAGATGGATGATCAAACGAAATAGTGTTTGATATCGGAATTTAGAGACGTATACGAGAGATTCCTAATAGATAAGTCTAAAATTATCATTGACACCCTTGTTCGTGATTTATTCCTAATTGTCAATCAATATGGTCTTTGGATTTCCTCATAGACATACTCGTCTATATAATCATATATTTCACATACTGATAGTATACATACTATTCATAAGGTCAATGTATTTAATAGATTCATATTTCCAAAGAAATATCAGACATCAGGTCATGGTACTATTTAGGGAATTCCATTTCTAACATATACCTCTTCTCACCCGGTCTCGTCGGAGAGGTAACCTCATCTCACCCGGTCTCGCCGGAGAGGTAACCCCATCTCACCCGGACAAGCTGGAGAGTCTACCGCACCATGCCCAGTTTTACCAGAGAGGTAATTATTATGGTATTTCCCATAAATAGACTTCTCTCAAATTAGGATTTTGAAAGCACATCGTTTATTATAGTTTGCATCAAGAAACAAGGAAATCAGTATTCTCATGATGGATCATATTCTAGAACCGAGTAGTATCAATAAACAAGAAATAACAGTGGCCAGTTATTATTGCTTATTTATCATACAGGTACTGTTCTAGTCATCATCATCACAGAATACCAATAACCATCACACTTTATCTATGCAAGTAATTGGCTTATCTCAAAGCTTTATACTAAGGCATTCTTCTTAGGTTCAAGTCTAAATAATGTCCTGGTTTTTACCAGTGAATATCAATATCTCAACTCTTCCAATTAAGCATAGATATTACTATGGTTGTGGTTTTCTTTTGGTTGGAGAATGGAGTTTCAAATATATCATTGTCTTCATTGATACTATAGCTAGGTTCAATGTAATAAATATGCTTACAACTAACTTTATTTATTCATATAAAATCTTAGATCCCGTTACAAGGAATATTTCATTGAGACAAATGGCATTTTTAAAACATAGTAAATTTCATGGTTTATTCTTATAATAACTTCATATTTTCATATGAATTACCAATGACATTTTCTCTTATGTTTATCTTACAGAAGATATTATACCATCAAGAAATTCTATTGGGTATATGCATATATGTGTATAAAATTTCAAATCTTTAGTTAATATTAAACTTACAGAATATATACACACATATATAAAATAATAACTATACATCCGATGGTACTAATCATCAAGCTTATTTTCATGACTTTTTTTCATAAAGGTAGTATATTGAAATAAATTTATGTCAAATATAATATTTTGGAATTAAAAGTTTAGGGAAATAAATTACTCAAAATATAACTTTTCTGGACTCATAAGAACAGTTTCATTTTTAACTAATGAGTTAAACAATACCAGACTCACTATTTATGTTACCTTAATAATTTCTCCTCAAGTAACCATCTATATATCTATTTCAATTATCACATTCCTACCTTTTCCTTTATAAGAATCAATTATAATATACAATTAAGATTGAGAGGCGTTATTTTAGAAGAATATGTGCAAGGATCAAAATATACAGTATATTATTTTCGTATAGTATAATATACTTATACTTATGAGAAGATAAGATTTGTATACATATTCTAGTAAAAAGATCTAATAGCCTTGTTAAATTTTAGTAAACCCACAACGAACTTATAACATAAGTGCATATATTATTCTATATACTATATTACACTTATTAGAATTTATTACACCATGATATTTTATTAGAATTTTAGATATAAAATATATCTTTTACTTCATGTACTATCTCATAGTAAAATATACTATTCATATATCATTGTAAAAATGTTTTATCATTATACTAATAATATAAAAGATACGGATGAACTCAAATATTATGAGTTATAAGATTATAAGTGTATTATATAAGTCAAAAAAATGTATTTAACTTACTGTACGAGTCGAATATTTATATTAGACTTTAGATATCATATTATTTTCCAACCGAAAACCATGTAAGATAGATACCCATATGTACTAGTGGATTTCTATTTTTGGTCAAACTTTAACACTTGTTTGAAAAATGAATATTTCCCTCAAGTATTTTGTTAGAGATACTCTAAAGATGTACTATAAAATAAATTTTTTTAAGCTAATAAATTATTTTGAGAAAGAACATCTTTAATAAAAATAATTAAATTATGGTTCTAGGTAACCCAACAAACCATGTGCTAACATACAAACCAATTTTTTTTTTCATAAAGTTACTACTACAACTAAATCATTTATTCGTTGTATGTGAAGGAATATATCATGTAAGATATATATGTATTAATGTATAATAAAATTATTTTCAATCATATTTAGGTGAATGAATGCCAGTTGACTTGAATACTTTTCTTTATAATTTAGGATACACAATCATGTAACAAATATGACGGGTTAATCTTAAAATCTTATATTAATTATTTCCAGGCATAAGACCTATTCTGGATATACCTATAGAAATGCTTTCATCGTTTAGTTATGCCTTTTCTACGTAGTCCAACCAACCCAAATCTCTAAAAATTTTAAATGATTTTATTAAATTATGAATACTCATCATATTCATTTAACCATCTATTTTATTACTAAGTATTTCAAATATAAACTTTTACAAGTAATCCCAACATCAGTTATTTCATAAAAGTATGAAGTCTTATGGTCAACTAGTTATAAACCAGAAATGATAAAATAGAGTGAGAAATTGGTACACCTGGGTTTCAAAACTTGCTTTGGCTAGATCCACTAAAGCAATCTTTTAAAGATTTTATTACTTCTTAAAATCCTTTCGGTTAATTTAATAGCTTCGATTTTATTTATTTAAATATAAATTATTTTGAAACAATATTATTAAAACCACAAAGTTTTAAAGCTTTGTACCATATATTTCAATATGTATTTTAAACCAAAGTAAATAATTGATTTCAAAAAGAGAGTCATAAATATGAATGCTTTGTTAATAATCAACTTAGTTTGATGTATATTATGATATTATTTGAGTAGGTAGTATTTATTATCACCGACAAATTTCTAGTACAAATGTTTGGGTATAATCATAAAATAGATTGATTAAAAACGGCGAACATTGCGACTCATACATATATATGTATTTATTACAAACTACCACTGGAATTCAAAATAAACTCGGGATTATGCATCCGTAACTTATTTTAGTCTATATATGTTATAGGAGTATTATGCTCAACATGCCTTTATGTAAAGTTGATTCTATCTCCTGTCTCTACTAAGTTGTTATCTAATAGGAAAAGTTCCTTTTAAAGTTTCTAGCTCATAGGCGGCATGGGTACTGGTACTGGTTTGGCCGTTCAACTATTTAATATAAGTTAGCATTTACTGCTGTAGTGGCTAACATATGGAGATTTACCCATTGTCCATCTAATTCATCTTCCCCTAGTAAGTTATTGCCTGATTCCTGAGTTTGTGCATTTATTTCCTGATTGATTATCACTCCCTTTGGTTGTGACTTCTTTATTTTCTCTCGACTTTTGCTAATAATCCAACTTCTCTTCTTAATGGTAAATGGTTTCTCAGACTGTGCCTTACGAATAAATATTCCTTCCTTAATATCTGCTGAGTATCCTAAGGGATTTGGTTGAAATGAGGTTCCCTTATCTTTTGGTGAACTATCTAGTTGACGATAGATATCCGAAATCTTTTGCTTACCCATACTGTAGACTATCAAATAGTCAAATAATATAAAACACATAATCACATAAGTTATTTCCTAACACAGAATTAAAATTTAAGTGTCAGCATAACACTTCTTTGGCTTGAACCAGTGGCTAGGCTCTGATACCACCTTCTGTCACAACCCCCGATCCCTAATCCCCGGGAACGGGCGGCCGCGAGCCAGTTTCGGTGGTATCGATGTTTTTTAATTTGGCAGCGGAATTTTTCATCAGGACCGTAGTTAGGAAATATTTTATCAGAGTAAACCACCATATTTTATAAATACAAATACATGTGAAAAACCCAAGTTTGCAGTACACACATTTTCATAGGAATAAATCCTATTTTATTTAATAAAACATCTATTTTATTTTAGGTAACTTTATTGCCACTTTTCCAAGCCTTCAGTGCTCTCCAGCTGGCTTTTATTGGCTCCACACTAAGTTACCTGAAACACGTGTTTAAAACATTTTATCAGCAAGAAATACTGGTGAGTGAATCCCAGTTTAATCAAGTTTAAATAAAAAGTCACAGTGAACAGTATTGAGGGCACATCCGCAATTACATTTGTTTTCAAGATATAACAATTAACATCAGTGGTACTGTCATACTCAACTTGTGGAAATGTTACTCCTTGACCAGGTGGTAACAAATTTTGTATACAAAACCCCAACATACCCACTATAATTGTATTCTTACAAATACTCAATATGGTTATTCGCATGGAAAGATATGTAAGGTTTTGTAAAACAGTTCACAAAAAAGTTTACAAAAAGTGGATCAGCTCACATTGCTATTATAGGTCTTTCCTTTGTGACTTCCTGGTTATAATCTAGTTAAATAAATAATGTACACGTGTTAGTATAATAACCCTTTGATAATATTAATGATACCTTCCCCGAGACGGTATTCCAATAACTACGTCGGGCAGAACCACGACAGTTATTACGGAACCCTAAATCAATCGGGTAGATTATCTATTACGAAACTGGGGTTATAGTTTTGAATAATTATTATTATATTATGATTTTATTTAATATATATTATAATTAATTTAACTGCTTCACTTATTTGGCGCGTATAACTTTTAAAATATGACGTTTTATAAAATGATGAATATGTCCATAAAACGAGAATATTTTTATCTACATTTTGAACCAAGTTTCATTGAAAACAGAGTAGGTGCAAATATAAGGTATTCTTATAAATTAGTTATTAAATGGTTCCTATGCTTGCCCAAAATATCCCATATTTCTATTGGTCAATTTACCCATGATGCATCATTTTAATAACATAAGTGTTTATATATTTTATATAGATAAAATTTTGGGATTGTTACAATACCTTTCCGCTCCTCCTTTCTCATACACTTTCATCTTAACCATTGATTTGAAAAATGAATGATTAAGATTCATTCTAATCCTACTTAGGCAAAATAAACTTTTTATTTGATCTTACCCCATATATATATACTAGGTGTACACCCGTGTGAATACACGGGTTCGTTCTAATAACGATCGGAATCAAATACTAAAAAACATATTATAATATATTATTTAAATTTTGTGTTTAGTTACATATCTTTATAAAACAATGTTAAGCATATAATCCGTCATAAATTTTGGTTAGTTCGGTCTCGTTTCTCGCCCTATAGTCCTTAATTAGCTTGACATGATCTTCATTCCCACGGCTCTCTTTCTTCTGGTCAATAGAAGATATGATCCTCCATGATGCCCTCCTGGATCGATATGTCCTGATTTCTCGATAGAAGTAAACGACGGGCTGCTATTACTTGCTTTAAATTTCGGCAGTAGACACCACTCGAAAACCCTAAACGACGGGCATTTGTACAAAAAAAATCAAATGCTGTTATAAGAAATATAGCAAGTTCAGATTATAATTGTAATCACATTGATTATTTATAGAAGTCCTTCAAAAAAATGTATAAGAAAATCTGTTTGTGGGCTGGTCCGACCAGACCCGACCAGTTCGGGTTTGTTAATCGAACAACCCAATTCCGTACACCTGTTACTGAACATTGTTACTGAAACGCTTATACTATTTGGCTTTTATATATGTATAATTGTATATATATGGGAGATATGACAGAAGTTGCTTACCTATCACAAAATGATATTTTACAATCAAGGCATGTTGCCAGAGTAGATACCCTATGGCAGGCGTTGCATTTGGCTGCTACAGAATTCTTGCCGATTTGGTGGCATCTGTACACAAGGAAAAGCCGTATAACTGTCAAAATATGTTGCAGTAAACAGGTAACAAAATCTTAATTTTTTTTAAAGTGTGCTTTGAAATAATAGGGTAGAAGAATTACATGCAAATCTCGAAGCGATAAAAAAGCATAAGCAAATACACGAGCTAGTGAAGAAAGAATATATAAAATATTATAATGAACCTTTTGTATAGTTCAAGAAGATCCTTGGGTATAACATTTGATCCATTTGAAGATGATGATGCCTGCATAGAAATTAAGCAGTTTAGAATGTTATCATATGGTCGACGAAAACGTCTTAGATTCAAAATACCAAAGTACCTAGTTACCAGATGCAACTAAACAATCTTCAGTAAGATGACCAGCCTTTTTACATTTCACACTATCAAACAAAACAGTGGGACACATCATGCAATGATGCATTTATGCAATAGTGTTTAACATGTGTTTGTCTAAGCTTTATGTTGTACCATTCATAAGTAAATAGGCTGATCACCTTGTTGACCAGCGATGACGGTTGAAATCCCAAATGTCTCCTCCACTTTCAAAAACTTGTAATGGGACTTTAGGTCCACACGACGCTTCAACTATACTTTGGTTGCTTCGAGGCCCCTACGAAATACGGTAAAATGTCATTAAGAATTAAATAAAAAGGTCAGAGACAAATTTTAATACCTGAGAAAGCTTAAGATTCTCCAAAAGCTCAATTTTGCAACCCATGCTGCAGATATCGTCATCGGTCTGCAAAACAATCAAGAGGAATAAAAAATTAAATAAAAAGCTATTAGTTGTGATACCACATGTATATAGTGACCAGAAATAACATAATCCACCTCATCACATATATATTCCCCGTATTTGCCACAGACAACACATACAGGCTCTCCGGGGGACTGGAAACCGCTGCTGACTTCTTTCCTTTACAAGATTACTTCCAAGAAGGTTAACCACTTCTGATTCTTGATTTACTTCCGAGCTTGATTTACTTCGATGAAAATGGCAAGATTTCAAACCTTTTGGATCCACATGCGGAAAAACAAACCTTTGGACGAAAGTTGCAAAACTGGCCAAACCTAAAGACGAAAATGACATTTTACTTGTGAAAATATTATGAAGAATTAATTAATAGTTATATACAACAGGAATAAGTACCTTGTAAACCACTCCAAAACCTCCTCGCCCTATCTTGGTACTTCGGTCAAAGTTATGTGTTGCTAGCTGTAATTCTTTATATGAAAAATTCCTTATGTTATCAAGAGAATAACCTGTGCAACAAAAAAACAACACAGTATGTTCATAACACATACAAGTAACACTTTGAAGAGAAAATGAGAAAAAGATATTATTGGAGTCATATAAATGAGATATTATAAGTCCTGAGTATTCAAAATTCAACCTTCCAATTCTCTATGACTACTGGTCCCTTTCTTTTGTACACGTGGGGAACCGAAGCAGCTACAACTCATGTCTGTTGGATTTAAAATTGAAGCTCAACCTTGTATAATAAAAAGAGAAAAGCATCAGATAAACTGCTAGTTATCGGCATAAAACTATAAAAGTGATACAAGTTACAAGAGCTTAAGCCTTTTTTTAGAAAACAGATAAGCAATACAATTGCTCCATGAAAGACTGACAACGAACATTAAACAAACATACCAAGTAAATAAACATTTAAGAAAGATTCATTGACCTATTTTGACCAAGACAAGAACTCTTGGATGCTGCAGCCACAAAATTTGGAAAAAAAAAGTTGTTGACTTCCTAATCTCCTGTTTGGCTAATGGGCTTTTTCTTGTTAATTAAGCACATTCTTGTGAAAGCACCTAAAGAACGCTACGGCTTGCAATATTGAGCACATTTGAACAAATTCTGCAAATTCAAAAGAAAAAAAGAAACCATGGTGCTTATCTTTTTTCTTTTTTTGTGGTTCTTTTTTTTTTTTTCTAAAATGTTTTCTGTGCAATGAAAAGCCATACTGGTATGCTAAAAGTTGACCACTCCTTAAAAGAAAAACAGTTGTAGCAGCCAACCAAGAGCCAACTGAACTTTTGTATCCAGTCATGTACCAGCCCAGTCTAGGTGGCATACCTAATATGATGACACGTAAGCAAAGTGAGGTCATGCTCTAAGCTCCTTTAATAGATAAGTAAGATATATATATATATATATATGTATATAACAGATTGAAACTTACACAAAGTTGTAGTTTACTCTTCAATTTTACTCGTACTGGTTCGTGAATCGGCGCCTAGAATTACGCCGCCGTTGCAAGTGACTCCGATGGTTGTTGTTCCCATGGAGTGAGGAGCATTGATGTCGGCAGTAGCATTGCGATCCATCGTCTTGGTTGCAAAGGATTTGTGAAGAAAAAAGCCCTAATTTGCAAAGATTTGTTGATTTCAACAGAGAAAGGAAAGAAATGGAGAATGAGATAAAGGACGCGGTTGGAGAGAGAGCAGAGATTTAGAATTTAGGTTTGAATTTCAAATTTTGAATCTCTCCCTCAGCTTTGTTAAATTGTTAATGAGAAAATTACGAATTTGGCCAAGAATAGTGTTGACTTACGAAATTGGTCACCTCATGCGTCCTTGGAGAGGCGCATCACAGATTCAAATGCGCGGGATGCGTCTGAAGTCCACGGGATGCGTCTTTGAAAATAATTCACTGACCGATGCGTCTGAAAGCACACGAGATGCGTCTGAAAGTGCACGGGATGCGTCATTGGAGCGAGGCATCATGCACGGGATGCGTCGGGCAAGTTTCAGCCTTTTTTTCCGGCGATTTGCAGGTTTCCGCCATTTTTTCCGGCGAGTTGCAGGTTTTCGCCATTTTTTCAGGCGAGTTGCAGCTTTTTTAATCTTGAAACCTGTCTTCATATCAGACGCATACCCGGAGCTGCATACCCGATCGTTCCTCTAACTCCAGCTGAGCTACTATTATATCTATTTTGGTTAATCTGGAGTTAGATGTGGTTGGCTCACTACCCAACAATGCAGCAGGGAAGACTACTTTTGGGTGGTCAAGAACCATGGCTGAAATATTACCGAAAAAATAGGTTTTATATGGGGAGTTGAAATTTGATACTGTTCCACCTACTTTTTCTTATTTAATTATTTTTTGCAGACAAGAAACCAAAAAGGCTGCAAGCCTTAATCATTGAAATGCCACTTGCCTATTTTCTATTGGGAGACGCATCAAATACTTGAGGAGTCTGTATATGGACGCTTCAAGTGGCTATTTTCGTAATTGGTGTGGGTCAATGGCTATTTTCGTAAATAGCTCATTGTTAATGGTAATATTGTAATAATTTGTTAAATGAAGTGATAAAAAGAAAATTATTTAAAGTGATTTATGATGTAATAATAAAGTATGAAAATCCTAGTTGGCATAGCTGAGAAGTCGACACATAAGTTTTGCTTATGTTAGCTCTACTTCTCCTTTTATAGAGAAGATAGATGGTTTTTATGTCTAAAAGTATGGTCTCAAAAAGAAATATTTGTACTAGTGGGATCCATTGTACTAGGACAGAAACCTCTAGATTCAATTTTTTTACTAAATTATCAATGCTTAGGGTGAGAGGGGCACTCCTCTCTTAGGGGAGCCCCCTCTCTTACGCACGGCCAATCAGCATGCGCCACGTCAACTCCCCTCTTCACTCCCCTCACACCCTCAATTTGATGGCGGCACTCCACTCACACAATTATTTTTTATAAAAAAAGAAGAAAAAAATATGATTGGTGGAAAAGGGGTGGACCCACATTAACAACCAATCACCCTCTCTCTCTCTCTCTCTCCTCTCTCTCAAGCGGTGACTACTTACCGAGCCAAGCCATCACCGCGCGGTAAACCTTTGTTGGTGGCGGTGTACCCGCACAGTGAAAGGAGTCCCCGCATGGGGTCACCGAAGGTGCCCCGCTTACCCTTACACTCATTTGTTTAACACGTTGCTACATACATTTTTTAACAATAATAATGTGACAAGTTGTTGCTTTACATTTTTAACATGTTACACGATTTATGTTACATACTTTTTCATTACATTATTTTTGTGTAAACATGAATGTGTAAAACTAATGCTTCTCAGTAATGGTTTGTTACAAATAGAAACAACGTAATTATTCATGTTATCTATATTTTTTTCATTTCAATTTGTCTTTTTTTTTTTCAAAATATATATAACAGCTGTTATGGAACATTCTTTTTTACTATTTTAAATATGCTTTTATCAGATTTTGTAACATGTTCTTTTAGGGAAAATGTATGTTACATTTTTAGCACTATTTTTTAAATATATATTTTTATGGAGTGTTTTATATGCAATGTTACATGTTTCTTATATATGCAGTGTTACACATTTATATTTTTTATGTGGTGTTACATTTCTTTTTTGTTGTAAACAACTCACTTCTAATACTCTCTTTAATTGACAATCTTTTCTTCCTTGAAGTCTTGTATTTCTTTCTATGTTTCCCTTTTACATCCATTGTTTTTCTTTTACTATCTTTATCTTCTTCTTTAATGCTTTAAATCCTTATTTTCATTTGAAGTTTTGCTCATATCTCCTGTATAGATCAAATGTTAAAAGTCTTGCTTAGAAATTGTTTTTTTATGAATATATGTTACACACAAATAAACTGGGGTGCAACAAAGGAATGAGATATCAGATATATCACAAATAATCATTGTCCATACCCACACAACCTCTTAATGACACCTTTGTGACCTTTCGTTAAACACATTTTTATGTTTTTTTTTTTTTGAAAGGTGAGAGTCTACTTTGGTTGTGAGAGCACTCCCACACCCCCCAAACCGGGGGCCCTAGCCAAGTCTGCCCAGACTACGTTGTCTTAACCGGGCCCGCACTGGTTATCAGACTTGGTTACGGCTTTCCCCCGGAAACCGTTCTGCCTCCACACGAGAAGCCTCACTAGAGTAACAGCCGGATGAAAACCGAGGGCGGGCTCAGACTCAGGCCTGCGGTCCTTTGTGTCCACTGGACTCCTCGCCCTTACCCCCAAATGCAACAGGTGGGGATCGAACCCGGGTCTCCAAGGAAACCCAAATTCTTTACACCACTCAACATTTTTATGTGTATACACAAAACATGTTTTTTTTTTCTATATTTTGACTTTGTAAAAGGACAAACAAATAAATGGCGTAGAATAAATTAAAGGAACCTTTTATGCCCATATAACCACAACTTATTCTTTTTGGAAAAATCTCTAAAACTATAAAAAATACTGAACATTATGAACCAAAAAACCCACCCAAAAAACCTTTTTGATGATCGATTAACAGTGGCGGATCCAAAAAATTTTTCCACCGGGTTCCTTTTGATAGATTTTCACTAGTTCTCGCTATTTTTTTTTAAATCATACAAAATTTCCACTGTTTTTTTCATTTTTTCCAAACCAAGGGGGTTCCCGGGAACCCCCAAAACACCCCTGGATCCGTCACTGTGGATTAAACATCTTTTGATCACTAATCGCATACAGAAAGTACCGCTTTTTTTCAACCGTAAACATCTTTTGATCTTAAACGACAATAGTATTTACAAACAAACATTAAAAATCTAAAACATGCCTTTCTTTTTTGGCTTCAATCATTTTGCTTGCAACCCTACACCATATCTTTGTTCTTCTCGGTCATAAATGTCGGCAATCTTCTAAAAACGGATGAAGTGGTGGGGTGGAGAATTTTTTATCTTCAAATTTATTCAAGGTTTTGGATTTTGTGATGGTTACACTTCTGATCAGGTGAACAAGTTTCCGATATTACCCTTGTTCTACCTTTTTGCATTTTCCATATTATTATAATAAAGAAAAATGGGTTTATTTCCATAATCAAATGAAAGCCATAGATCTCAACAAATCAATGGTTGAAACATAGTTTTCAAAGTTTTATCAACTTAATAGGGTTTTCTTATTATCATTTCTCTCTCTATATATATATACACACACATATATACACTAGCAGGATACCTGTGTGATGTGATGGGAGCGACACCTTATATTACGATACTCGTTTTTTGTAGTTTTCTTATTTATATAATATTTATTATAGTATCATTATGATAGACATACATCAAAAGCAAAGTAATCGTGTAATCTATTTCACTGTGTTGTACATGGTTCAGTCGGTTCAGTTATTGTCCTCAACCGAATTCGAAAACAAAGTTATCGGTTAGTCTATTTTACTAACCAATCGATTTTCGATTAATCAGTATAATTTGATGTATGATAAACATGACAATAATACTTTCAATGCAAAATTACAAAAATTTTAAGGACTTCAAAGTGTTAAAAAAATGAACTTATCAAAATTGATAACCGACGTATACTCCTCAAGGATTCTCACATCTAACCGGGTTTTAATCAACGGTGGAAAAAACAACCACATACCAGTAGCCGCAACAAACCCCACCGTCAACAACCTAGCTATAAACTCCGGCAACCGCCACCGCCCACCGACCAAACATCTCTTCACAACCATCTCCACCACAACACACACTCCATGGATCACAAAGAACCACGTCATCTCCCACGTGGGTTCCTCACGTGACAACTCATAAACAAATAACTCATGCATCAATCCCGATACAACAAACGACACCATCACGCCGGCAAGTGGGGCCCACTTATATTTAGAAAAAACTGACCGAACGGGTTTGTATACGGTGTGACGCAGAGTATTTGTTACCATGAGGTTCCATCTTCCCCAAAAGTCTTGCAACGATGTGGCTAAGTAAGGCTGATCTGACGACGGTTCGAGCTCTAAACCGGTGAGAAGAAAGAGCAGACTGTTTGACACGTCAGCAACGATGTCTATTATTAAAAAAAGTAGTCCACAGTAGACTATCATAATAATATTGTGATGAATATGGTGTTTGTAAGTCAATACTAGTTTAACAAGTATGGAGAAAATGAGAAGCTGAAAGACTAACGTGAACCGGAACCGGTTTGGACCGGTAGGATGTGTGGTTTTGGGTTTGATTGGTAATGAAGCGATGGTGATGAATTTGAGGAGTGAATGGGCTGGGTGAAATGGGGAGTGATCGTGATCGAATGCGAATCGGATGAGTTTGAAGTTTGTGAGCCATGTGGTGAAGGAGAAGGTGATGGCGGTGGTGAAGATTGAGGTGCAATGGAGGGGTAATATGGTGAAGAGGTAGATGATTGGGATGAGAGAGATGAATCTGTATATGCCTTTGGGGAGCTTTGAAGATATGTAGTAGCAGTAGGTAAGTGATGTTGTGATTGATGATGTGTATATGATGAAGTTTTTAGCTGTGGCTTCCATGGTGTATGTATTTGGGTTTTTTGAGTTATTTTTCTACGGAATGGTTTGGTTGACTGGTTTTGATCGAAGTGATTAGATTGAGATAAACAACTAGGTGTTTGTGGAACTTTTTTGTGTCGACTCTTTGTAGTTTTGTGGAGGTTTGTTTGACCCTTTCTAGTTTTGTTTTTTTAATTGGCATATATAACCCAAAAAGAAATAATAATCAATATATAAAGAAGCCATCTATTCACTTTTAGGTGAGTTTAAGATCAGATTTTTAGAGATACCATTCTAACATGGAATTCTAAATCATAAAAGGCTACATACAATTATAAGCCATGGTTTTATACTTTTTAAAGGATAAATTTAGATTATTGACGTACTACTAGAGTATCATTGTATCATCCAAGACCTAATGGTCGCCAAGTCTTATTCGACTTTCAAGATGGCACTAGACCATAATGTCATGGTCATTTTGTACTTTTTTTGAACGACCAACAGAATCAATCCCAAGCATTCTCGGGACACCTACTGGACCAAACAGAGTACTCCGAGAGTAACCCGAGTCCACCAACAATTCCGGGGAAAACCGGGTAAGACCATGGGGTATGGTAGGGCTTGGGTTGGGGCATTGGTTGACACGTGGAAATTCAAAACTCAAGTCTCAAACCCACTTTGAAGGGGGTATGGTGGGGCTTGGGTTGGGACTTGGGTTCAGGTTTTTTTTTAATATATATATATATTTATTTATTTATAACCATTCACAGCCCGCCATGTCAGCTTGCTCCCCCGCCCCACGCTCGGCTTGAAACCCAAGCCCCAAGGGCCACGCCCCAACCCAAGCCCACCCGGGGTGGTGACTTGGGCGTTTTCCCCCAACCCACGCCCCAACCCAAGCCCCATACCCCATGGCCTAACCCAGCCGCCCATAGGCACAATGGTGAAATTACCGGTAAAACTCGTTCGGCTCAAAGATCAAACCCATTTTTCTCTGGTTCTCCTACCATTGTCCACCAATACCTCACTCTGCATCAAGTAGAAGTTGAACTTCCATCTCTTGCTTGATCTAGAGAAGAGGCCTTCGTCACCTTTGTAAGAAAACAGAAAAGTAACAAAAAAAAATCATTTGGATTGAATTTTAAAGAAAAAAAGTAAAGGTCCAAATGCAAAACAATTTAGTACACTACATCAACACAATTATCATATTTCACTCCATTTTAGACTTCAAAAAGTTCACCACAACTTTGTATTCATCAATCGCCTTAACATCCACACCATTCCTCAATATTTGCGGCAAAAATAGCCAAACACCAGTAACCGCCACAAACGCCACCGTAACCACCCCTGACACCGCCCTATGCAACCTCAACCTACCATCAACCACCTTCTTAACCGCCACTTCAACCGCCGTACACACTCCATGCACCACAAAAAACCACGTCACCTCCCACGTCGGCCTGACACGTGTAAAGTACCAATATATCAACTCATGCATCAATCCAGACACCACAAAAGTCGCCACAATCGCCGGCAACCGGCTCCACATCTTTCCGATCACCGGCGACAAAACCTCACGCACCGGATCGTAAACCGCAGGCCGGAGGATCCGCGTCACCATAAGGTTCCACCTCCGGCCCCAAAAATCCTGTAGCGATGAAGCTAAATACGGTTCGTTGAACTGCGGTTCGATTTCAAAATCAAATCGGAGAATAAACCTAACGAAAAAAGCGGTTATTGCTAATACAAGCTCAACACCTAGATAAACATTACAACAATAAAAACCTAAAATCACATTCGGATGCAGATTATCTCTGTACTGATACGCAACTACAATGAGAGCGAGAATCAAAGCTTTAACCGCTAGTAATATCGGTTTATGCGATGAAACTGAATCCAGATCTCGATCTGCAACAATAAAAACCAAAAATCACATTCCGATTCAGATTTTCTCTGTACTGATACGTAACAACAATTACAGCGAGAATCAAAGCTTTAAGTTTTTAACCGCTAAGTCGCTAACAGAATCGGTTTATTCGAAGAAACTGAATCCAGATCTAGATCTAGATTTACAACAATAAAAACCTAAAATCAGATTCTGATTCAGGTTTTCTCTGTACTGATACGCAACGACAATTACAGAGAGAATCAAAGCTTTAATCGTCAATAGAATCGGTTAATTCTATTAAATTGAATTCAGATCTAGATCTGGATTTAGATCTGGATTTGAAACTTTGTTAACTTCGTTACCTGTGTGCTTCGGATTTATCGGAAGAAGTGCGATTGAGATGAAATTGAGGAGTTTTAATGGCGGTTTGGAGGATAACGGACCGCGGTTGAAGGCAAAGAGTAGGAGTTTGAAGTTACCGAGCCAGACGAGGTAGAAGATGGTGGGACCGGCGAGGTGGACGGTGGTGAGTGGCAGTGGGAGGAGGAAGAAGACGATGATGACTGGTAGGAGAGAGAGTAAGCGCCGGAAGCCATGGGGGATGTGATTTGGAATGAAGTAGCAGTAGCAGAGAGATGCAATGGCGGTAAACCAGATTTTGATGAAGGTTTTGAGTTCTGAATTGACTTCCATTTCTGTTCGTTTCTTTTTTTCGTTGAAATAAATTTGACACGTGGTAGTTATCTTTAGAGCACCCACAACAAACGACCAATTTCATTTCATGGAGGGTGTAAATGATCTGGACTGAGGCTTGAGTTCGGCTCGTCATATTTTTATGAAGCTCTAGCTTGGCTCGATTTGAGTTTGAGTTCGGCTAGTGAGTAAAACCTAAAACTCGAGCTCAGCTCGAACTATTTTGAGAACAATCTCAAACGGGCTAAAAGTTCGGCTCGAGCTAGTTTCAATATCGTTTAAACGAGTCAAAGCTGGGCTCGCCATTGTTATCATCGTTATTGTAGTAAATTACTTTTTGAGTCTTTGTGTCTTAGTGGTTTTAATCATTTGAGTCTAAAATAAAAATGTTTAACGCCCTAAGTCCCTAGACATTTTTTTTATAACCATTTGAGCAATGTTTTCATGACCGGACCGGAGGTCGACCCGGTCGTCTTACCGGGTCAAAGGTCGGACCGGTTTGACCGGTCCAACCGGATTCAAGACCCGGTTACGTCATATATAAAAATTGGTTTTGAGTATTTAGTAATAATTTTTAATTCAAATAAAATATAAAGAAAAATATAAGTAATAAATAATCAAATGATCTAAAAATATAGAGTAAAATGAAAACAATTTCGATATAAATGAAACTTATATAAAGCTATATAAATATCAAATAGTCGAGTGTGCAGTACGAATCTCTAGCTATAAAGAGAGAAAAAAGAAAAGAAAAATAATATTAATCAATAGTTTTTTTCATTTTTCCAATGGGCTAGTTCCTATAAAGTAAGTACAAATAGGTTTAATATAAATTAAGGGGTATGATAAATATACCCAATATAAAGATTAATATACCCAAAAGTCAAATTTAGTAATGATTAACTACTTTATTATATTATTTTACTATAATATAAAGTTAAAAGTAATAATTATGTTTTATTGAGTTTTTTTTCCCAAAGTAGTTTTGGAGGAAAAAGTATTTAGGGTGTAAGGGGTGCTCACCTAAGAGGTGAGTCCCCTCTCTTACGCCCAACCAATCCTCGTGTGCCACGTCAACTCCCCTCTTAAACTCCCCTAACACCCTAAATTGATGGCGGCACTCTCCTCTTAGGTGACTTGGTTTTTATTAAAAAAAAAAGAAAAGTTTTGATTGGTCCACTCATCCTCTCTCCTCCCCCTCTCTTCGGTGAAGCTTCACCGATTTCACTCCCTCTCTCTACCTCACCGCTATGTTGGCGGTGCTTGTCCCGCTCGGCAAAAGGGGTCCCCGCGTGGGTTTCGGTGGGTGCCCCGCCCACCCTTATCAAAATGGTGTTTCTTGAATAATATTTACCAAAATGGTGTTTTTTAACTATTAGTTGTGTCTTTTTCTTAATAAAAAGGATAAAAATAATGGTATGTTTAATAAAACACAAAACTTTATTCTTATACTAAATATATTGCGGGTCTCAATGGAATAGAATGCTTGCCAAATTTTTAGTATGATAAGATATGTAAAAATTTATAAAATAATACACATAAACACTACATTTAGTATGATAAGACATGTAAAAATCTAAAAGTAATACATATAAACAATACATAAAAATTCGAAACCCACAATATTATAATCAGACATCATTTATTAATAATTTAATTTAAAAACAAAACAATAAACGCTACATAAAAACATAATATTGAACCCAGGCAGTAAAACAGAGTAGTGTATTTGTAAATATAGCATATAATCTATGTTAATATAAGTTATTGTAAAAAAATTAAAGAAATAAAATTTTAATTTATTGGTATCAAATAGTTGAAAAAGATCCTGTTATATTAATGAACGGAAATGTTTGTACAATTTTTTTTTATGTTTTTTATTTCACTTTTAAATATATTTGAGATGATTCGTTCGTTTTCCTAAAAGAAAATACTATAATATTATATTGATGAATTTTTTCACTGTTCGTTTTTTTTATGTTTTTTTAATGTTTTTTATTTCACTTCTAAATATATTTGAGATGATTCGTTCAATTTCCTAAAAGAAAATACTATAATATTATATTGATGAATTTTTTCACTGTTCGTTTTTTTTATGTTTTTTATTTCACTTTTATTTCACTGTTAGGGGTGCAAACGAGTTTAGCGGCTCACGAGCTACTCGAGATCAGCTCGAGAAAAAGCTCGAAACGAGTCGAGACTTACTGAGCCCGAGCCGAGCTTGATCCTAAACACAAAGCTCGTTTGTTTATCGAGCCCGAGCTCGAGCCTCGCATGTGAAGCTCGTTAGGCTCGTCGAGCCTTATCGAGCCTTATCGAGCCTTAGTGTAAACGAGCCGAGTCGAGCCGAGCTTATTTAAACTTGTTTACAAGCCAACCTTGAACCTAAAAATAAGCTTATTTAGTAAACGAGTCATAGCCCGAGCTTCGCTTATCGAGCTCGCGAGCTTAAAAAGTATTATTTATATTATTTTTATATAAAATACTAATTAATAGATAATAAACGAGCCAAGCCCGAGCCGAGCTCGAGCTTGAGAAAATACAAACGAGCCGAACTCGAGCTTTGAAAAACAAAGCTCGAATCGAGCCGAGCTCGAGCCCGAGCTCTCATAAGTTAATCGAGCTCGAGCCTGATCAAGCTCGGACTCGGCTCGGCTCATTTGCACCCCTATTCACTGTTATATTACGAACCTGTTTTTGTTGAACTATTTCCTAAAAGAAAATACTATAATATTATATTGATGAATTTTTTCACTGTTCGTTTTTTTTTTTATGTTTTTTATTTCACTGTTATATCACGAACCTGTTTTTTGTTGAACTATAATTTTTTCCTTTTAACTCATGTTAAATAACATATTTTTGAAAAGAAAATTACTTTACCCAATAAAATTAGGAGTGAGAAAAAGTTAGTTTTAAAAAAAAACCCTTTTATTAAATAAAGTTGCTTTATAGAAACTTGTTCCATTAAAGTATTAAAGTTGGTTTATGGAAAAAAAAGTTGAAAAGTTAAATGAAATGGCTTGACTTAGGGTGAGAGGGGCACTCCCCTCTTAGGGGAGTCCCCTCTCTTACACACACCCAATCAGGTTATGCCACGTCAACTCCCCTCTTAAACTCCCTTCACACCCTCAATTTGATGGCGCCACTCCCCTCTTAACTCCCCTTGTTTTTTTATTCAAAAAAAAAAAGGAAATCTTTTGATTGGTTGATAAAAGGCTGTCCCCTCTCTCTCTCCTCTCTCTCATGCGGTAACTACACCCCGAGACCACTCACCGAATTCACTCACCGCGGGGATGGCGGCGGTGTTCCCGCTCGGGGAATGGGGTCACCGATCCCCCTCTCCGCGAGTGCCCCGATCACCCTTATGGGTAAAAGTAAAACATGTTTGACTTTTTGGGTATATTTAACAACACCCTAAATTAAAAAGTAGTTCTTGGTAAACTAAAAGCCATTTTCATCTTTTATTTAAAAACTCCATCGTCTTCTTCATCCTCCATTTTGACTTCTTTTATTTAAAAACTTCATCTTCATGCTTATTTTCAGTCACCTACTTCATGAGGTATAACTTAAGAGGATCCAACTACAAAAGCTTCTATTTTGAATACATTCGCCAGAAAAAGAAATCGGGAAGCCGGAGGTCGGCAGCCAAACCCTCTCCTAATTCCGCCCCGGCCGGCCCGACCTTTTGTGAAGAACCGCCGGCTCGACCGTCCGGATCCCGGCCCGACCCCCGGGTCAATGTTGAAACGGCCTAACTAGCTGAACCGGCCCGCTGCACCTTCCGGATCCCGGCCGGACTGGTCCGACCGGCCGGCCCGGTCCGGGTTTAAAAACGTTGCATTTGAGTCTAAATTTTAACCTTTTGAGTTCATTTTTTTTACAAAATTAGACTCAAACCGTTACAAAATGAACAAAATTGGACTCAAAACGTTATAAAATAAATTGCCAGAGACTCGGGGCGTTAAAATTTTAAAAATTTTGGACTTAGGTGGTTAAAACCACTAAAACACATGGACTAAAAAGGTAATTTACTCTATGTAATACAACAATAACGATGATAACATTGGCGAGCCCAGCTTTGGCTCGTTTAAACGATATTAAAGCTAGCTCGAGCCGAACTTTTGTGATGCTAAATCAACCATAAGCAAATGTTGTGTTGATATTTCTCAACCTGTAATGTTGAAATACGGGATAAATAAACTTGTAAATCATTTTCAAGCAACTGTTGTGTTTATATTCCTAATAGTTTGACTGCCTCACGGTCAAACAATATAAAAGACATAATTTCCGTGCAATCTTGAACTCTAGTGATACAAAATTTGCTTTTTTAAAAAATAATTAGAAAACTTTAGGTGAACATTAAGTGATTAATGATTAAAGTTGAAAAGAAAAAAGGACAATTTAGATGTAGATTACATACTTGGGAATTGCAAATACTACTTCTTGCTTGCAGTTGGATATAATCACCTCAAAGTTCTCTTTGTTGGCCCAACACCGCAGCGACTCATATGATCTAATCTTTTCTTTTACACAGCCATTTTGTAAACCATTAAGCCTATGCTGGTATGTAAAGAGAGGCTGCCTAAAATAAGATGATAAAACTGGCAACACCAAGATTGCGAAGCCTGCAAAGATTTTATTTTATTGAGCACAAGAAATCTTATTTCCATCCACAAACAGTCATCGAGATGAATAAGCATCGGTTCATCATTTTTGGTCATGTTAGAAGTAATTATTTTCATATGCTATTCCCAATCATCAAAAATACCATTAGTACCAAGTTGAGCCTACAAAAAAAAATTCAAAATGAACGGATCGGTCTGGTTGGGTAGTCGCCTAGTGGGTCAATACAAGTTCAGGTTTTAAGGTTAGAGGTGGATCAATCAAGTGCGATTGACCCCTTGCATGTTTGTTTTGGTCTTTTTTTCTTTTTGAAGTTCATAAATAACTAATATATTATGTATGATTACAAATCAAGATAAAAGATCTAATCTTTTTTTTTTATAAAGCCATTTTGAAAGGATGTAAACACCTGATTAACCCAAACTGACCCTTTTACATGTTTGACCAATCTCCTTTTAGCTAAAAATATCACTCTGCTCGTTTGATACATTAATCATTAAAAATTATCTCAAAAAAAGGGTTGGAGTTGTCCCCTCTAGGAGCAGTGGCGGATCTTGCCCGTTGAACATGCCAGGGCCGAAAGACACGGGACTAAAAAAAGCCCGGACAAGCCCGGGCCAAACATAGTATATATAAAAAATTTCGATCGAAATGCGAAAAATTAGCACTACGGCCGAAAAACTTGCCCGGGCCGTGGCCATGCCACGGCTCTACTAAGAACCGCCCCTGTCTAGGAGCACGAGCTGGAAATATGAACGCAGGGCACCACCATAAAGTGTCATATCTTCCTAATACTCCTGCGGCATAAGTTCTCTCTCAAAGTAGTTTTACAAATATACATTTTCACAAATTTATATAGTGAGATGAGTAAAAAATAATAAAAACTATATGATGAACCAAGCATAAAAACAATACCTGTGCATGTTGCTTACACATATTAACAGCAACATTAGTTGCATCACTTGCTGAAACTATTTGAAGACAACTTTAAGGATCATTTACCAACTATAAATTAGTATCATCTTTTGGCATTAAGGTGTTATACCTTATGCATGAGGAATTTTTCAAAAAAAAAAGTTTATTTTTCATTTGTAACCCAAAGGTTTTCTTCCTTTTCATATTAGCCCCTTAGATTTTTTTACTTTTAATCCAAACTTTTTCATCTTTTCAAAATTAACCCATCAATTTTTTTTTCCAACTTTGGTCCCCAGACTTTTAGTCTTGCACAAATTTTTCGTTTTACGTTTCGTTCTAAATTTTGTGAGTTAACATGCCGCAATGTGCGTGTGGGAATCCACGTTTTTTTCCTGTTTTACAGCTCCGTCGCAACGCGTTTGTTCTTCCCATTTGACAGGTTCGTCGTAACCCACTGGTCCTAAATCGACTTTTTAACTCTTTTCTACATGTTACGCTTCGGTTTAATTTCTTAGCATTGACATGCCAAAACGGGTTGTGCGGTTCAACGATTTACGTCTGCTTTTCGATCGGTGTTATTTTTTCCTTTTTTATTTATTTTGTTTTTACAAGCTTTTCCGATGTTGGTGGTCGCTGGCAGTGGTGTGACATTCGTGCTACTTGGCACACTTTTAGGTAATTTGATTAAGTTTTATATTAATAGTTTGTTTCGAGTTTAGCCCTATACTTCATTTACTTACAAAACTATTTTTTACGTGCATATTTTTATGGACGCCTTAGTATAAATTCGATTTGCTCTACGTTTGGACGTAAACGTTTTTAGGAAACGAGTTAGGTCAAATATAATACATTTTCGTTAAAAATCATTTTTACGTGCATAGTTTATATACGTTTCGGTATAAATTCGAGTTAGTCTACGTTTAAATGTAAACTTCTTTGGGTAACGAGCCAGACAATATATATAATATGTTTTCGTGCTTATTTTATATATGTTTCGTATAATTTGTTTTGAACCGAGTGAAGTCAAATTGTGGTTTCCTTTTTCTTTTTTTTTTCAAAATCTTTAATTCATCTCTTTTGATTACATGTGTCAGTTTTTCCTTTATACCCATTACGTTTTCTATGTATAGGTCGGGTCATATATCATATATTATGATTGTACGGTATAAACTCGATTTACTCTACGTTTTGCTCTAATCGCAATGCTTAAATAAGTTACATTGAGTACAATCAGACGTCGAAACATGTGTTTTCCTGATGGGTAATGCGACACATAATGTTGCGGCGCGGGTCTTATTAGTAGTTACTACAAATAAATAACTAAAGTTTAGAAGTCCCAATGTTGTTAGGCATTAAAACTTTTATTTTTAGCTTATAAAGTTGGACATTGGTTTATGATAAAACCATGTACTATAGTATTTATTTATATACTATTAATTGGTAACATTGTTAGGTAGGGATGAGCACGGTACCCGTTAGGTACCGGTACTGAAAAACGAGAAAAGTGGGTACCGGTACCGAATACAACGGCCGTAACATGGAGCTCATGTATAATGTTTAGGGGCTGTTTAACAACTTCTGAATGGTTAAGTGCTGAATCAGTATGAGGTCTGAACTATTAAGTGCTGAACCAGTAAGATGTCTGAACCATTAAGAGTCAGTATAATGCTTAACCATTCAGAGGCAAATGTCTGACCAATTCAGATTAGAGGTCTTAACCACTGAGACTCAGTATAATGCTTAACCATTCAGATGCAAATGTCTGAACCATTCAGACGCAAATGTCTGAACCATTCAGACATTTACTCGCGAAACAAACAGTCTGAATCGTAAGAGATCTGAACCATTCAGAGCCTCGTCAGGAGGTAAACAAACAACCCTTTAATTATTAACTAACCCATGTCGGCTGAATTTGTAAGCCCCAGCCGCAACGCGACGTGGTCTTACATCTAGTTACTATATTATTTAAAAACTCACCATCATTAAACCAAAAATGAAGAAAAAAAATCCGGAATCCATTTTAATTTCATTACCTGTCATAAGTGTCTTTAACTTTACATTTTATATTTTAAAAATCTTGAAAATAATCCAGATAGGTGAAAGTAATATGAGTGACTTGAGACTACCCGACGCCAAATCGCTTGTCCTTCAGATTCACTAGTTCAGCCGGTCTGATCAGTTTTCTTGATTTCTTTTGTTATTTGGCTGTTAATAAGTGCTATAATACAATGAGAAATATTATTGTCAAAGTGCCATTATGCTATAAAGTGTTAAAAACTTAAATTTTAGTTTGTTCTGTAGCCTGATATTGTAAATTTACCCAGCTTTTATAATAGTTTTTAATTATTATTACTTATTTAAATTTACTACAATTAATCATTTCGGCTAGCGGTACAGCTTCTTACCTATTTACCTTCTATTTCGCTATCTGATACCAGGTACCGGTACTGAATTTCCCAAACTGACTCGATTTTCAGTACCGACATTTTGGGTTTTCAGTACCGGTTCGGTAACGCTTCAGTACCGGTATTTATCTTCACTTTTGAGATTTCGATAAAAAGTTCGTCCAAAGTTAAGATCGTGATGAACCTTCGATAGTTTGAGTGGTTTACGGTGTCCATGCCTGTACCATACTGGTATAAACAATATAATTTGAGAGGTTCACGGTATCCATACCGGGTATATAGGAGCGTTTCGTACTCGCAATCAAACACTTCTGATTTCTAACAGTCATAAACAACTTATTTAGCCGTTCCACATTAGTTAACCATAAAAGAACACTAGTTGCTAAACAGTCAATTCACTACATAAGTCTAGACCACACCAAACCGGATCACTCGTACACCCAACCACCAGATGAGTTATGTTGATTGGGGTGGTACGGACCGGGTACAAACCCCATCGAGTCCATACGAGCCCCTGTTCCATTTACAGGTGGATAATAACCCCCAACACCCCGACTCGCCATAGGCGGTTCAGGTTGTCCCAACCCACCCATCCTCATATGGTTCATATCATCGAGTTCAGACCGCCCCAAGTTGCTGGCACGCACATGGTTCAGCTCATCAAGCCTGGGCGCATACCGTTGTGTTGCAGACGTGCTCGTCCTGTTATATGGTGTTGCATCTGAAGAACCGTACCTGGTTAACCCCGGTTCTTGACGGCCCATTGAATAGCTACCACCACCACCACCCCGTGCACTCGTTTCATCAAAATGTGGCCCCCTATTAACAACCCTTTCATAGCCAGGAGGATACTGAAGGTGGTTGGCTCTCGATGGATAGCCAGGTGGCGCATGGTTAACACTGTCTAGCCGCCTATGACTTGTACCACCCATGTAAGGTTCGTCACTCGCTGGAGCATACTTCCTCGCTAGATAATCGTCGTATGATTGAGCGATATCGTTCTCCAGGCTAAACGTCGATTCATCAATGACCGAGTCGTACCTTTCCTCCGAACGTTGATCGGCATCAACGAAACTAAAATCTGCAAGTAGGGTTTCGTGAATCTTTTCTTCCCGCGTGTGAGGAGAAGGGCGCTTATTTTCAAATTTCTGAGCTTCGAATTCACGAGACGGGCCCCATGTTTTTTCCTGTTTCGGTGTTTCCATTTCGCGAGACGGAGCTCGAGCTTTGTCGTGTTTCTGAGCTTCAATTTCACGATATGTGGGTTTTGGTTTCGGGTCTTCGAATTCACGATACGGAACTCGAGCTTTTTCATTTTTCTGAGCTTCGATTTCACGGTATGTGGCTTTTGGTTTCGGGTCTTCAATTTCACGATACGAAGCTCGAGCTTTTTCATGTTTCTGAGCTTCAATTTCACGAGACGGGGCTCGAGCTTTTTCATGTTTCTGAGCTTCAATTTCACGAGATGTGGCTTTTGCTTTCGGGTCTTCAATTTCACGATTCGGAGCTCGAACTTTTTCATTTTTCTGAGCTTCGATTTCACGAAAAGTGGCCCTTGGTTTCTGGTCTTCTATTTCACGAGATGGAGCTTGAGCTTTTTCATGTTTCGGAGATTCGATTTCACGAGACGTGTCTCTTGGTTTCTGGTCTTCAATTTCACGAGACGGAGCTCGAGCTTTTTCATGTTTCGGAGCTTCAACTTCACGAGATGCAGCCCTTGGTTTCTGGTCTTCAATTTCACGAGACGGAGCCCGAGACTTTTCATGTTTGCAGGATTCAAGTTCACGAACAGGAACCAGAGTGTCTTCATGTTTCCGCACATCAATTTCACGAGACGGGACCCGGGTTAATTCATGTTTCTGAGCTTCAACGGGAGCCCGCATTTCATGCTTCTGGACTTCAACAGGAACCCGCGTTACTTCATCTTTTTTAACCTTAACGGGAACGTGTGTTACTTCAGATTTCTGATCTTCAACAGGAGCCCGTATATTTTCACGTTTCTGAGCTTCAACGGGTGCCCGAGCTTCCTCCAACTTCTGAGCTTGATCTTCACGTTGCTCCATTTTTGAATCTTGATTAATACGGGTTTTCTTACTCGAACTCTGATTACCTTTTTCCTCGATAATCTTTTCGCTTTTAGCTTTGGATCCAACCGAGCTTTCTTTCTTCCTTTTCTTATTTTTGGGTTTATTTGCTTCATTTGAGGTTTTTAAATCTTTGTTTACAACAGGAATGCGGTTTCGTTTGGTCTCATTTTCATCAGATTTGGTCTTGTTTTCATCAGATTGCGGTTGTTGTACTTGGGGTATATGACCATGCTTCTGGGCTATAGACTTGTATTTATTGGTCCAATCGGGCCGACTCCAAAGGTATAGCGGTGGTACTATATTGTTCCATTGATCCATTATTTTGTCGTTGACATCAACCGATCCAGGAAGATAAAACGACTGAAAGTAATCAATAAAAACAATGTAACAAATATGGATACAAGTACTATCAACTTAATAATCAATGAAACTGCTGGGGCTGCAAACAAACCAAACGTTCAGCGAACAGTTCGTGAACCGTTCGGCGGGAAGTTCGTTTGTGTTCCGTTCGCTTATTAAACAAACAAACACAAACAAGAAATTTCGTTCGTTTAGTTAAATGAACGCACATGAACAGAGACCGCGTTCGTTCGTTATGTTCGGAACGTTTGGTAACGTGTTCGTTTGTGTTCGATTGTGACCGATAGTTCATTAGTGTTTTTAGTTTTTATATTTAATTTACATACTTCAAAACTCAGACAAATAAAATATCTAACAAGTGTCATTGTATTATATATTATGTTCATGAACGCTTGTCTGTGTTCGTTTGTTTCCATTTGTGTTCATGAACATTAGTTTGTGCTCATTTGTGTTCATTAGCGTTCGTTGCCTAAAATTAACAGACAAACACAAACGACAAACACAAACAAGTTCATTTCCTCTGCAAACGAACACGAACATAAAATTCCGTTTGGTAAGCGTTCATGAACATTTCTTAAACAAATATATTTCTTAACAAACGAACAAGAACAAGGTCTTGTTCATGGTTGTTCGGTTCGTGTGCAGCCCTAACTGTCAGATCAAGCGTTTAATGCAACTTAAATATCGATCAGCAAGAAAGATATTGAAAGCTAAAAGAAGTAATGTACCATGCCAGCTAACAATTCAACATCCTCCCAGATCAGATCGTATGTAGATGACTTCTTAGAACTGTCTAATCTGTGGTCGAAGACGAGCATATGCATGAGTAAATACATAAATAAATATACAGATATTTCTATAAGGCACCCACATATACACACATGTACATGTATATAGGCGCACGCACATGTATATATGTGTATAACTATATTTATACCTTTCAGTTTCTGGGGGAACGATAAGAATGATAAGCTTAGGTTTAAATTTAAGAGCACTGTCGATGAACTTATTTGCAAGCGCGGCATTTTTTCCAAACGGAGGGTTTAGTCCCATAATCTGCAAAAAATGAAACAAACATCTGTTAGAATTAATGACACACAAACAAACCGAAAGCAATAAACCAAAAAGGTAAAAACACGAGCGATTTAACGTGGTTCGTTTTTACCAATCGAGACCCAGAAGGCAATTCCTTTGGTGAAACCGTCATCCAATCCCTCTTCTCAAAGTTGAAATCGTTCTGCCAAACGCATTCAGATAATTGTTAAAAACGAGAAAAGTGAACCAGAGTGAAACAAGATATAAAGCAACCATATAAATAGTTTCTTCACCATCCTATTTCGAAACGTGATTTATCAAAAACCTAACAAATGAAAGTATCTAATTCTACCTTTGGTCGATGAAAGTCAAAATTTTTGTAGGAGCACTTCTTTTTTCCGGTCTCATCAAGCCGTTTCTTCATCAGGCAACTGAAATCATTTGCCCCACAACAAAAATCGACTATCTGTACAATGATAAAGTAACCGCTAACGTATCACAACCATTTCGGAAAAAAAATACAGAAGCATATGTAGGTTCCATTAAAGATATGTTTCATGGATACATGAAAATTACAGTAGACTGGAGTTGTCAACTCGACGTCTTACCGTGTCACCATCTTCAACATACCAGTGAAGTTTATCAACTATCTGCACACCGAAAAATCACACAAAAAATAAATTAGTTAATAAAAAGTAACAAGAACTAAAGATAAAAATGAGTAAAATGATCAATAGTCAGTCACCTTTTCCAGCTTTTCCACTTTTGTAAAATGACGACCATAGGACGTATACCGCATTCCGTGCAGAAACGGTGCAAGATACACTTTAAGTTTCTCCTTCCACTTCAGCAACTGTTCAATGACACCGCGCTCACAAACAGCCATCGCGTCCTCAACACTGCATCCTTCATCAAGCTTCTTTAAAGCTAAATTAAGAGCCTGCAGTAACAAATAGTTACAGAACATAAAGAGGCATGGTAAAAAAATAATTACTATACCTCCACAGAACCTTCAACCCTGGCTAAGATAATGGATTTGTCGACCCGTGATGAATGTGCGTGTGTCGATGGAACTTTTCCTTGATGGTACTTCTTTACCTCCTCCAGCGAAACGGAGGACGCAGCTTCTTTCATTAATGCCATTATTCTGCAAGGTATGATGGTTGGGTGTTAACAGTCTGGGTCGTAAACTGGCCAGTTCGTTTACTAAATGGGCCATGTGCAGATTGAGTCGTGAATACACAGGTCGACTCGCCAGCCCGTTTACACATACAATTTAAAAGATGAGTGAAATGTTGTTTTCATCCCTGAGGTTTGGTCAGTTTTGCGACTTTCGTCCAAAAGGTTTGTTTTTATGCATCTAGATCCTAAATGTTTAAAATATTGCCACTTTCATCCGGCTCGTTAACTCTATCCATTTTTCTCCATTAAATCAGAGGTATTTCTGTCTTTTTTGTCAACTTAAAAGGCGATTCGGTCCTTTTACATAAAACGAAAAAGACATAATTGCCCTTTAAGTTAGCAAAAAAGACGGAAATACCTCTAACTTAACGGAGATAAATGGATGGATGGAGTTGACGAGCCGGATGAAAATGGCAAGATTTCAAACCTTTTGGATCCAGATGTGGAAAAACAAACCTTTGGACGTAAATCGCAAAACTGACAAAACCTCAGGGACGAAAATGTCATTTTACACTTAAAAGATTGTAAACTATATAAGACAATAAAATACCTCTGTTTTGAATCCTCATCTAAAGAAGGTAAAATTTCCGTCTGTTGCGGTTTGCCTGCAACGGTTTGGTTGGTGTCGTCAACAGAAGTCTCATCGTTCTCCACGTTGTTTGATTCGGTCCCTGTATACAAGTCAAACAATCTACTCCCGAGGGTTGGTTGACCATCATTCAGTTTCGGTCTGGGCTTCTTGACCTTTGTTGACGAGTTCCTCCTTAACGGTTTCTCAGAACCATCTGCTACTTTCTTTTTCTTCGAAGATTCTGGCACGGATGAAACTGCAGCTCGCTTTTTGGAAGAACCTTCGGGTTTAACGGCAGAGGATCGCTCATCGCCTTTTTGTGAGTATAAAACAGACTTCTTTTTCAATGGGTCTACTGAACCAGAACCAGAACCACCAGCTGTCACCTTGACAGCAGGTTTCTTCTTGTTTGGTTGCTCTGTACTTCCAGTGAGAATATTCCTGAATATTATGGTTCTTGCAGGTGTTTGTAGTTCAGGGTCTATCTCGTGCTCCCTGACAAATCCGAAAATAAACGTTAGCTAAAAATAGCAGTTCATGCAAGTTGCGTAACTAATTAGTGTCCAATATAATTTAGAGACTTACATGCAATATATCAATGCGCGGGATTTAGACAAAAGTCCATCCCAAGCCCTGATTTCATCATCATCGTCATCATCGACTTGATGCTCAAACTTAATACCCCTGTAGAGACATCACGTCATCACCAAAAATATAAAAATTAATTACACGTAACAGATGATGGTAACTTTGTCAGAAGAGCATCTATGAATGAAAGGAAACAAAATGAGTAAAGTACACAGATGGTCCCTGTAGTTGACTAAAATTTTGGGTTTGGTTCCCAGCTTTCCAAAAGTACACAAATAGTCCCTATGGTTTGCACTTTGTAACGCATTTAGTCCCAGCTTTTTTTCAAAAGTACATGGATGGTCACTGTGGTTTGCACTTTGTAATGCATTTAGTCCCTAACTTGGACATGCTAAAACCTTCAGATTTGTAGGCTGGGGACGAAATGTGTTACAAAGTGCAAACCACAAGGACCATCCGTGTACTTTGGAAAGCTAGGGGACCAATTCCAAAATTTTGGTAAACCACAGGGACCATCCGTGTAGTTTACTCGAAAAAAACCTACCTAGGTAAACATTTCCTGTGGTATGAATTTGGACATCGCCTGCAAGTAGCAAACTGCAAATCTTCGACTTTTTCGTTTTCGGTTTGCTTACAGACAGCACACTTGTGAGTTGGACATATAAATGGTTCCCCTGCAGCAATCTTTTCTTGAAGCGTCTGTCGCTCGGTCTTATCGTTTTTCTGGAGCAGCTTAGCTACACATTTCGGGTGATAAAAGTGGCCACACATTGCGGAACTACAACGAAAAACCTACACAATGATACCAACAGATAATTGCTGAATATCATTGGAAAAAATGACGATGAGAATATATTTTCTCGAGTATTACATACCTCTGTATTTGAAGATTTATCCGAAGACCCAAGTTCACCACAGACAAAGCACTGGTGCAGACTATACTGGCAATTTTCACACTTAAATTCGTTTTGACTCTGCAAATAAATATTTAAAAGAATAATTAAACGAAACAATATATATAAGTTGATATCATCCAAACTCGTATACGGTTAACTAACCTCCAGAACTTTAAGAGATAAACAAAGAGATTCACAATTAGAATCTTGTGCCTCTTCAGAATCTGAGGTTGCGTGAAACGACCTAAAACATCTCCCTTCACAACTGCAATAGACGACAAAATCGTCAAAAAACCATCGGTTAAAAATCATTGTAATTTTTTCTCAAGGAAATGAAGACGTGAAGTAAAAGTTGTACCATGTAAGCTCGCCACCATTATCACATATCGCACAAACGGAATCGAACTGATCATCATCATCTGACTCGCTATCATCGTTGGTGATGTCATCATCTTGCGTTTCACCGTTTATATCATCAACTATAAAGCTAGGTTTTGTAACATCCTACAAGATATTTTCAAGAATGTCAATAGATCAAAAGAAATCAGTGAGGAAAAACGGAGACAAACCAGACGCCGTAATATACCTCATCAAAAGCGTTCGTTTTTCCGGGATTCTCTATAAATGCATCCAAAAACTGTTCCAATAAATTATAGTCAAACTCAAACCAAAAGTATAATTTTGTCTTATCAAACTAGACAATAATATTATCGAGTTCTAACAAGATAACAAGATATAGGTGAAGTGGCCAAAAAGTAATCATCCAAAAAAGCTGAACCATTAAAACGACACAAAAGTTATAAACAAGAAAAACCTTGGATTTTGTCAATGTTTCATCCCTCTTAATAGATTCTCTAATGAAGTTAATATGATCTAACAAATCATTCTTTGAAGGCCTGGGATCATACAAGCTGCAAAACAGAAAAAAGATAATCCTGAATAACCCCACAAACAAAGATTATATATAATCAATAACTAGATTGTTGCCATAGGCCGCGTGTTGCGGCGGCGGCACCTTAGTTGTTCATAGCTAGTGGCACGTTATGAAAACATGTATTTCGACGTTATCCAATCTAACATATTGTAACCTATATAAGCATTGCGGTTACAGTGTACGATGATGACATTAACGTATGGTACCCACATGTGACATTACGCATTTTTACTTTATTGGCATCAACGTGATTAGACATAGATAAAAAAATATGTCTCGGTCGTTGCGGTGTAAAGTTGGAAAAGTAATTTAGACAGTAGTGTAAAGTCGTAAAACTAGTACTTTAAATTTTAACGTGGTTAAGCATTGACACTGTAAAAGTAATTTAAATACAAAGAGGTGTCAAGTTATTAAGGAGAAAAAGTTGGCATCAATGTTCTCAATTATCAAAAGTTAGAAGTGAGTGTACAACTTACTTAAAGATGAGGGTTAATAGTGTTTTATGTCAAAAGTTGAGGGTGTGAAGTGAAAAAACCAAAAGTTCTAAAATGAAGGTTAAACTTGTCATTTGTTAAAAGTCTAGGGGTTGAAAATGTCGGTGAGAAACCCCACGGACCTTTCATTTTAAGATAGTAGTAATACCTGAAAACTTTCGATAGGTAGTCGCGTAAAGATTTCCCTGAAGCTTCTGGTTTGCTTTTACAAAACCAGAGGCAATGCACGGAGATCAATATCGACCGAATCAACTCTTCGTAACTCTTTCTCGGTTTTTTCAGCTTGATCCAGTGATTATCTTTGGTAAGCACTGAAATTTGAGGTTTCGTTGTCGTGATATCATACTTCCATGCTTTCACCTGCCGGTAAAACGGCCCAAGACCGTTATCGACTTTGCCCTTTAAAAAAATGGGCATGACATTAGCACTTGAACTTTCGTTGTCATTCCATTGAACGGGTAGCTTTGAAAATGAAAGGGGTTCGTCATCTTTGTTACGGAAATCATATTCCGACACAGCGTCCGGAAACGTCTCTCCTTCGTCGTCTGAAGATGCCATAACTAAAACATCAAAACATCAAGTTTTAACAAATCCCACCATTTCACAGTCAAGAAAAAGAACTCACAATTTATTTATTTGCTATAATATGGTAACGACTTGACAAAAAATTAGTCGGTAGCATCAAGAAGATGAGTTTACACTACCATATGAGTCGCAGGCTACTAATCTACTATAAAGTAAGCACATCAATCATTAGTTACAACATAAGCAGGCAAGAAATATTACAAAAGCATATATAAGACACAAATAGTAAGCGAGAAAGCTTTATTATTACTATCGATCAAGGCCAACAAAATCAGTATATATAAATGATAAAGCAAATCGATTCAATTCCAGTTGATCTTCATATGAGAAAATAGTAAAAAGACAAAAGATCACTAGGTTTCACTAAAGCATGCAAAAAACTCTACTCAAGATTCAAGAAACATGTTTTTACACTCATAGGGATTCATGAGTCAAGGTTCACAATAAGAAATTAAGGCTTTCATCAGATAAAAATAACAACATGGAAAACTATAAACAAAATCTTGATTTAAAAAATTAAAAAAATAATATAAAAACAAAAACCTTTAAGAAAAAAGTAAGCTTTTCATAAGATAAAAATAACAATATGGAAAACTATAAACAAATTCTTGATTAAAAAAATAAAAAATAAAAAACCTTCAAGAAAAAAATAAACTTTTCATAAAATAAAAATAACAATATGGGAAAACTATAAACAAAATCTTGATTTAAAAAAAAAAATACCTTAAAGAATAAAGTAAGGTTTTCATAAAACAAAAATAACAATATAAAATCTTGATTAAAAAAAAAATAACAGTAATAAAAAACACCTTCAAGAAAAAAGTAAGGTTTTCATAAGATCAAAATAACAATATGGAAAACTACAAACAAAATCTTGATTATACATATATAAAAAAAAAAAAAAAAAAAACCTTTTGTTGTATGGTTGCAAAAGCAAGGCACTTTAAAAGTCTATTTTTCTAACAGTTTTATGAGTTTTAGGCTAAACAAGTGACTTATCTTGAAACAGCTTCTTGTTTTGCTTGTAAAATATATACGTATACGCACAAAATACCCTAAATTTATAGAATTTCAAGCCTCCAGGTATCTAATAACCACAGATATCTCTGTGATTTCAAGAACATTAAGAAAGAAGAAACAAATCCCCAAAATTCACATGAAACACAATTCGTTGACGATATGGTTCAAATTAGAGATAAAAAGATGTAGAAACACACATATGATACCTGTATATATGGATTTTGAGAAGTGAATTGATGAAAAATTAGGGTGGCAGGTAGGATTCGGCCGAGACGAAAGCTAGGTTTTCTTTTTCGCAGCACGGTTTGGATTTTGTAGTGATGTAAAAAGTCTTCGCAAAACCTGATAAGTATTTATAATTATTAAAGGTTTTATTATTTTTATTATTAGGAAAAATTACATGTTTTGTCCTTTATCTTGTACCTTTTTACAGGCGGTGTCATTTTCAACGAATTTTGACAGGTTTTACCCTTTATAGGAAATTTTGTTACACGTTTTGTCCTTTACCCCTAACTCAGTTAAATTTTCTTGTTAAATCTGGTCATATGCAAGTCACATGAGGGTAGTCTAGTCTTTATACATATAAAGGACAATTTTTTGTAAATACTAATGTCCGTATAACTTCTCTAGCCTATAACCTCTCTAGCCTGCAATCACCGACCACCGTTAGCCACCATCTCCAGCCATCACCACTTGCCGAGCACTGCCACACCACCACAACCCCACCATCCGGCGACCACCACTTGCCATCACCACCAGCCCACCATCACCTGCCACCACAACACACCCAGTCATCATTTTTCAACCAGTCCACACTAAATTTAGAAATTTCCAACCACTCGATACGACCTTCATTCCCGATTCATAATTGCCGTCACGGACTTCATCAATCAACGACTTTTCACCACCAATTCATCTTCCCAATCCTTGACCCCCCCCCCCCCCCCAAAAAAATATGAACGACGCTGAAACCTGCAAAACCCATCATAGCTGATTGGTCAAACATTTACTGAATATTATTAGGAAACCATCAGGGTTTCATTCGACTGTGGGCTAGGGTTTCATTCGTCGAAACCTGCAAAACCCATCAATCAGACTCCTTTGATTCTAAGCTGGCGGCTAGGGTTTCATTCGACTGTGGGACGCCGGATCTATGGAGTTGGGGTTGTTGGTGGTTAGATGAGGGTGGTGCGGTGGGGTTGGTGGTTGTCGGCAGGTAGGGGTGTGGTGGTCAGCAGGTTGGGGTTGTTGTTGACAGAAGAAAGGGTTGTGGAGGCGATGGGTTGGTTGTGGTGGGTGGAGGTGGTGGCGGGTGGAGGTGGTCCGGTGGTGGCTGGTGTTCTGATGGAGAAGATGGTGATGGTTGTGGAGGTAATAAAGGGAGAGAGATAGATATGAAGAGAGGCAGTACAGTACAGTGTGTGTGTTTTGAGAGTGAGATTTTTAATTTTATGAAGATATTAGTTTTCTAATATATTAAAAAGATTTCTTTTTATTTATTAATAAAAGATTAACAAAAAAACGGGTAGAAAGACTAAACTACCCCTGTATGATCAGATTTAACAAGAAATATTAACTGAGTTAGGTGTAAAGGACAAAACGTGCAAGGATTTTTCCTATAAAGAGCAAAACCTTTCAAAATTCGTTGAAAAGGACACCGACTGTAAAAAGGGTATAAGATAAAGGACAATACGTGTAATTTTTCCTTATTATTATTATATTCGTTATGATTAAAAAAAAGTTTTAAGATAAAGTTTACAAGGGATAACCAATAAATTGATTGAATTTTAAGAATTATCCTTTATCTTTATATCTATTTTCAGACGTTCTTCCTTATGTTTAAAATTAACAAGTTTTGTCCTTTATGTTTTCATATCATATACGTTTTGTCCTTTAGGCCTAACCCAGTTAGTTTTTTCAGTTAAATTTGATCATGTGCTTTGCACATTAGGGCATTTTTGTCAATTCAAATGTAAGTTCATGGCAGATTTACAGCTCAAAGCTTCTGCAACCTTTGAATTAACAAAGTTGCCCTTATGTGCAAAGCACATGACCAAATTTAACTGAAAAAACTAACTGGGTTAGGTCTAAATGACAAAACGTGTATGATATGAAAACATAAAGGACAAAACTCGTCAATTTTAAACATAAATGACAGCGCCTGAAAATTGGTATAAAGATAACGGACAATCCTTCAAATTCACTCAAAGAAAATTTTTGTAAGAATAAAATTAATAAATTTTAAACCAATAGAAATGCTATATTTTACTTCATTTAATGTGTGTATTTAATGTTATTAATTAGGGCATATATATGTAAATTTCTAATTATAATTAATTAACTAACTAATTAAACTTGTAACTCACTTTTAAATATAGTCTTTCAAGATAAAATAATTTAAGGTGAAGGATAATTTTCTACATACGTAGGATAAATTCTTAAATGTGTATGATAAATTTAGATATGTGTAGGGTAAATTTTGGTAAGTGCAAGATATATGTAGGATAATTTTTTAAATGTGTAGGATAAAATGTTTTTTTTTTTTTGCTTTACTAATGAGAGATAACATAATTAATGGGAGTAGTTATAAACTATTTAATGTTTTACTATTATGTCATTTTTTCTTTTTCTTCTCACATTAATTTTTTTCTCAAATAAACTTTCCCCTAACCGATAAAAACCTTAATTATATATTTATTTAACTTAAAATTTAAATTACATATTTATACTTAAAAATTAAATTACATAATTTTCTTAATTACATATCCCTTCACCCTAATTACAACATTTACCTTACTTTATCCTCTTAACAATCCATCAGTCCTGGCTTTAACTTTTTTTAACGGGGTCCAAGGAGAAAGAATAGCATTAAAGTTTGGACCGATGACAATAATATTCTCAGATTGGATTATTATTAGCCAACTGCAAAAAGTGAGGATTATTAAAATCTAATTTGCCTATTTTTTTACACAAATGTGCGCTACATGCTACCATATATATCATTGTCTTGGTTGTTTCAATCTACACTTCAGAATTCCACTCGTTTTACTCTTCAAACTTTATTCTTAGATATCTATTAAGCATTACTTATATGTGTATATATATAATATATGTGTCTATATATATTTGTATAATATAAAGTAATACTAGGAATGTATTTTTGTTGATAATAGTTAACCTATCATGTTAAGATAAACGAAACCAAACATGTCACTATCGAATGCATTTAAATGTTCCCACCCAATGAGTCATCAATGGGGATCATAATTGGTATGAACTTAATGATATGATATTCGATTTAATGTTGGCCTAACATATCATAATTCCAGTTTAATGTTGGACTAAGATGTTGTATTGGAAACTAAGTACTCATAAATTCATAATCAATTATCAAATACTCCCAATTAAAACTATGAACAAGTCATTTACATGTGAATGAGCCATCTCCCAAAGTAACTTTATGAAAGCAAGTTATCACATTCGAGAATGAGCTACTTTCATCTTAGCATTAGCTTAGCTTGTATGCATAAGTAGATCATAGTATAGATTCATAACACATAAAGTCTATACTCTATAACTAATATGTTACAAAATAAATTACGTATGCAAGCTTTATTAAATCCAACAAACTATCAAATCTAACACTTAGGCTACACGGTATGGTGATGGTCCTCCCTTGGAGGATGGTCCGCCACGTAAGCGCCACGTAGGATGGACATGAGGATGGGGCAAAGATGATGGAGGTATAGAAATGGGGGATGATCCTAAAATATATATTATATATTGTATGTATATATGTGTCTGTGAGGAAGTTTTGTCCTCATATGGACTGTCCTGAACGGCAAGAAGAAGACGGAGATGACGAGACGGAGGGGGGGTGAGACGGAGGGAGGAACGGCGCCGGACCGGGACGGCGGAGGACGAACCTCCATACCGTCCAGCCTTACATACGAACCAAATACTTAGAAAATTTAGGCACCTATTCTTAAATTTAGGCAATTTAAGTGGTTACATATAGTTTTGAAAACTCTATGTACCCACCTCAACATGTCTTAGCTCCAAAAATTACCTAATTTGTCAACCAAAATTCTATAAGCATGTTATTTTGGCAATAGTAGCATTTCTGAAACGATTTTATTTAAGTCAAAATCAATATTTTTATAAATTTCATATGTACATCTTATATAGTTGTAATAGACTAATAGTTGTTTTAACTTGGTTAGCCCGAAATCAAGGTTAATAACAATAATATCCAATTAATAGTGGTTTTAACTTGGTTAGCCCGAAATCAAAGTTAATAACAATAATATCCATTGTTGGTCAAAATTCACCAGTAGCTCATATACTCGTATTATTGGTTCGGATATATGATCAAAATCAAACACAACCAATATCAACATGTAATGATCATACTATCTTTATGATTTTTTGGATAAAACACACATGGTTACTTATGGAAATCAAGCATATGGTTCAAACAACCACATAGATTCTTTTATAATATAGACAATTCATCACCTGGCGTAGAGCCGACCCTGAGGTGGGCGAGGATGTAACAACCCTCAAGAAAACCGACACCCTCGAATATTTTCCGACACCCTAATATATTTTACATATCCCAATATGTCTTAAAAATACACCCCGTATGTGAAAACCAAGCCCGAAATATAGTATAGCATTAAAAATAAATAAAATCTGAAATATAGGGCTGAGGCGGGCCGCGTAGAAACCACCTCAACTCTTACGCGGGCGGTATCAAGGCTTAAACCTGATTTCATTGATTTCTTAAGTTTAAGCGGGCCGCGTAATATCCCCTTTAAGTTAACGCGGGCCGCGAGAGCCCCAAAAGGTGGCGCAGCCCGGTGATGACACGTGTCATCATCGTGTCGAACCTAGAGCATGACCGGGACAAGCTACACGTTGACCGGATGTTGACGCGGGCCGTGTAAGCCCAGCCCTTATCTTACGCGGGCCGCGAGAGGATGAGATATCAGCACTATAAATAGATGGCCTCGGATCTTCAGTCTGTTCGTTCAACTTTCAATTCTCAATCACAATTTCTGTAGTAGGCTTATTATACGCGGGTATTATACCCCTTAAATAGCGAGGTTCTGCTCCGTTGTAAGTATTATAACCCCTGGATACGTATTAGATACGCTGCCCGATTGATCTAGGGTTCCGTAACGGCTGTTGTGGTTCTGCCCGACGTAGTCGTTGGAATGCCGTCTCGGGGAGGGTATTACTAATGTTAAAATGGGTTATTATACTAACAAATGTGCATTTGTGTAAATTATAGATTTTCACCAGGAAACCCTTACGGAAAATCTAAGATAGCAATGTGAGTAATCTCCTTTTTGTGTCAACTGTTTTTATAAAACCTCAATTGTTTATATTATATTACCAGTATGTGAGTCGTGTAATTCTTCAATTATCGCCGGTATTATGGGGTTTTGTATACATTACTTGATAACCTTCACAATTGGACAACGGGTTAGCCAATGTGTGATATGACCATAGCCATAGATACAGTCGAGTGGCAAGTACTGAATGGGTAATTGTGAAGATATAAACATTGTAATCGCTCTCAATACTGTGAATAATAAAACCTATTTTGTTTAAATTGGGATTCACTCACCAGTATTTCCCACTGACAAATATTTTTAAAACATGTTTCAGGTAACACAATGTGAAAGCCAACTGGGAAAAAGCCAGCTCGAGAGCACTGACGGCTTGGAAAATAAGTGGCTATAAAAGTTATCTAAAATATGATGTTTTAAATTTAATAAAATAGGATTTATTCCTATAAACATATTGTAATAAGAAACTTGGGTTTTACCCATGTGATTATTAATATCAAATATGGTGGTTTTACTCTGATAAACATTTCCTAACTACGGTCCTGATGTAAATTCCGATGCCAAATTAATCGACTGATACCACCAAAAATCTGAGTTCGCGTCCGCCCGTTCCCGGGACAGATAAGGGATTGAGGGTTGCGACAGAAGGTGGTATCAGAGCCTAGCCACTGGTCTAAGCCAAAGAAGTGTTCTGCTGACACTTAAAGTTATATTTTGTGTTAGGAAATAAATTATGGAAATACCTGCATAACTGTAATTATTGTTATGTGTTATTTGACTATTTGTTAATTTACAGTATGAGTAAGAAAAGAATTTCGGACATCTATCGTCAATTAGGTAGATCACCAAAAGATAAGGAAACCTCATTTCAACCAAATTCCTTAGACTCAAATTACGACCCCTGGGGGGATAACAATAGGGACTATGTGCAACGTTACCCAATACATGAAGACATACCCATGCAAAACTTAGGAGCCTACCCAGGTTTGGACCCTCTAGATCCCTAATACCATGATGTATACCTTAGGGAAGTTTTAGAAGATCCTTCTCGAATCCAGGCACCTACACCCCATATCAGTAACCTGCACCCCAGATTCCGAACCCAGTCCTAGAACCTGCAACCCCAATGAGTACAGAAAACGTACAAGAACTTAGGACATTTGGTGAAGAAATTCTAGAAAGTAGTAAGAGAATGAGACAGGTGGGAGAGCGACTCGTATGGAAATACGATGAGCGCAATATGAATTTCTGAATAAATCCATATCCGTAGTTGTGATGGCAGAAACGATAATAGTAATAATAATAATAAAATAAACGTGTGTACGAATGCTTATTATTATTTATTTCATTCGGTATTGTAATTTTTAATTTCAATACTAATGTGTAATAGATGAATAGAGTAAAGTCGCAATAATCAACGCTTTTGGCTAAATTGCGTATCATGTGATTTGCTATATTAAATATTATTCTATGATATTAATATTTGGTAGATGTTTAAAAATTCAGATGGCCGACGAAGTCAATCAAGGAAATCTGAATAATGATAACCAGAGTAACATTAACTTGGTTAATGAGAATCCTAGCCTCAATAACAATGGAAACCAAGTGGATAATAGTGCTATCCAACACATAGTAGCACAAGGAATTATAGATGCAATGCCATTTATTCTTCAAACTGTTAAGGATGCTGATAACAAGAGTAAACATAGCAGTAAGCGACCAATTGAACCAGAACACAGCGTGAACAATGGACCCGTACTTCAAGCGCCCATTCCCAAAAGAAGAAGAACCATGCCCTATGGTTGTTCTTACAAAGAATTCTGGTCCTGCAAACCAATGGAATTCTCGGGCAACGAAGAGGCCATTGCAACCCTACGCTGGATAGAAAAGACTGAGGCAGTCTTAAGAATAACCAAGTGCGCAGAAGAAGATAAAATACTATTTGCTTCTAATCTGTTTAAGAACTCAGCCTTAGAATGGTGGAACACTATCCTCCAAACTAAGGGAATTGATAAAACTTATAATATGGAATGGGAGGAGTTTAAGGACAAGGTGGAAAGGAAATTCTGCCCACCCAATGAAAAGGAACAGATAGCAAACAAATTCCTAAACCTTAGGATGACTGGTGTAGATAGTAAGGGATACACTAAAATATTCTTCGAATATGCTAGAATAGTGCCAACTCTTGCTTCACCTGAACCAGTGTTAATCTCCCGTTATATCTGGGGATTAATCGGGGAAATAAGACATGTAGTCAAGGCAGCTAGACCTCAAACCATAGAAGAAGCTGTAGAACTAGCGAATACCTTGACTGATGAGTTAGTCCGTACCCGAGAGGAGGATCAGAGAAGGAACCCAACCCAGAAGCTCACACAAGAATTTCGTTCTGGAAATTTTAATTGTGAGAAAAATATAGGTTCTACCTCTGCACCCTACTGTAGGTATTGCAAAAGAAAGCACTCGGGAAGATGCTCCATATACTGTAACTTCTGCAAAATATCGGGACACAAGGAAGAAGAATGCAGGAAGAAAAACAGCAGGATATGCTATAACTGCGGAGAACAAGGTCACATCAAGCCAAACTGTCCAAAATTTGCTCCAGTTACGAACAACAAGAACACTAAAAATGCTAGAGTATTTGTTCTAACGGCATAAGAAGCAAAGATGATCCCGAATGTGATCACTGGCATGTTTTTAGTTAAATGATATTTTTGCTAAAGTGTTATTTGACTCTGGTGCAAACCAAAGTTTTATTAATACTTCGTGTTGCAAATTTCTAAATCAGTCATTAACTAAACTACCACAAGAATGCTTAGTAGAAACAACTAATGGAGAAACCGTTAGGATTTCTGAAATCTTGCAGGGAGCAAGAATAGAAATTTTAGATCAGAAATTTATTGCAAATCTTTATCCCATGAATCTGGCAGGATTCGATGTTGTCTTAGGAATGGATTGGTTAATAGCCAATAAAGCCAGTATTTTATGTGATCAAAAGTCAATTCAAGTAAATTCACCAGAAGGTCAAACGATCACAATTTAAGCCCTCTAGATCCACGAAATTCATCTCTGTGATGAAAACTGCAAGCTATATAAGAAAATGTTCTATAGTGTATTTGATTTCCATAATCACTAACACTAAAGGAAAGGATTTAAAAGATATTCTAGTAGTGTCTCAGTTTTCAGATGTATTTCCAGAAGAATTACCAGGACTACCGCCAGACAGAGAAGTTGAATTCAGAATTCACCTACTGCCAAGGACATCATCTATTGCCAAAGCACCATACCGTTTGGCACCCGCATAAATGCAGGAACTGAAGAAACAGTTAAGACGAATTATTGGAGAAAGGATTCATACAGCCAAGTTCGTCGCCATGGGGAGCGCCGATACTGTTTGTCAAAAAGAAGGACGGATCAAAGCGTATGTACATTAACTACCGTGAATTGAACAAGGTCACGATTAAGAATCGGTACCCATTACTGAGAATCGATGATCTGTTTGATCAACTACAAGGAGCTCGATTTTTCTCTAAAATCGATTTAAGATCAGGATATCATCAATTAAAGATACAGGAAGAGTATATTCCTAAAACCATATTTAGAACAAGGTATGGTCATTATGAATTTACTGTCATGCCATTCGGTTTAACAAATGCCCCAGCCGCATTTATGGACATGATGAACCGAATATGTAAGCCATATTTGGATAAATTCATAATTGTTTTTATAGATGATATTCTAATGTACTCTAAGAGTAAAGAGGATCATGCAAAGCAATTGCACGCACTTTTAAGTCTATTAAGAAAGGAAAAACTTTATGCTAAGTTTTCTAAATGCTAGTTTTGGTTAGAGCAAGTACAGTTTCTTGGACACTTAGTAAATCATGAAGGAATTCATGTGGATACCTAAATTAGGAAATCTACGTCATCATATATTAGAAGAAGCCCATAAGTCTAAGTATACAATACTTCCAGGAAGTGATAAGATATACCAGGATTTAAAAAAAAAAAATTCTGGTGGATAGGAATGAAAAAGGACATAGCAGCCTATGTTTCTAAATGTTTAACTTGTTCACAAGTTAAAGCTGAACACCAGAAACCCTCAGGTTTGTTACAACAATTAGAAATGACAGTTGATAACAATGGATTTTGTTACTAAATTACCCAAAACAAAGAAAGGAAATAATACAATCTGGGTAATTGTAGATAGGCTAACCAAGATAGCTCATTTCCTACCAAAAAAGGAAACATTCGGTATGGAAAAATTAGTTAAATGAAGTAGTTTCATTACATGGAATACCTTTATCAATTATTTTGGATAGAGATAGTCGTTTTACTTCTCATTTTTGGTCAAGTTTCCAAAAGACAATGAGAACTAAGTTAAATTTAAGCACAGTTTATCATCCTCAAATGGACGGACAAAGCGAAAGAACAATTCAGACAATGAAGGACATGTTTAGAGCTTGTGTAATTGATTTCGGAGGTAATTGGGACGATCACTTACCTTTAATAAGAATTTTCTTATAATAGTTATCACACAAGTATCAATGTTGCACCATTCAAAGCACTTTATGGACAAAAGTGCCAAACCCCAGTCTGTTGGGCATAAATTGGGGAAAAGCAACTATCTGGACCTGAGATAGTGCAGGAAACAACTGACAAGATCATTCAAATCAAGAATCTCAAGCACAAGAGATTAGTTCTAGTCAAAGTGAAGTGAGACCCCAAAAAGAGGACCTGAGTACACATAGGAACTTGAATCTGTAATGCAACAAAAATATCCACACTTGTTCCAATAGATCTCGAGGACGAGCTCTAAAACAAGGTGGGGAGAATGTGACAACCCTCAAGAAAACCGACACCCTCGAATATTTTCCGACACCCTAATATATTTTATATACCCCAATATGTCTTAAAAATACACCCCGTATGTGAACACCGAGCCCGAAATATAGTATAGCATTAAAAATAAATAAAATTTGAAATATAGGGCTAAGGCGGGCCGCGTAGAAACCACCTCAACTCTTACGTGGGCGGTATCAAGGCTTAAACCTGATTTCATTGATTTCTTAAGTTTAAGCGGGCCGCGTAATATCCCCTTTAAGTTAACGCGGGCCGCGAGAGCCCCAAAAGGTGGCGCAGCCCGGTGATGACACGTGTCATCATCGTGTCAAACCTAGAGCATGACCGGGACAAGCTACACGTTGACCGGATGTTGACGCGGGCCGTGTAAGCCCAGCCCTTATCTTACGCGGGCCGCGAGAGGATGAGATATCAGCACTATAAATAAATGGCCTCGGATCTTCAGTCTGTTCATTCAACTTTCAATTCTCAATCACAATTTCTGTAGTAGGCTTATTATACGCGGGTATTATACCCCTTAAATAGCGAGGTTCTGCTCCGTTGTAAGTATTATAACCCCTGGATACGTATTAGATACGCTGCCCGATTGATCTAGGGTTCCGTAACGGCTGTTGTGGTTCTGCCCGACGTAGTCGTTGGAATGCCGTCTCGGGGAGGGTATTGCTAATGTTAAAATGGGTTATTATACTAACAAATGTGCATTTGTGTAAATTATAGATTTTCACCAGGAAACCCTTACGGAAAATCTAAGATAGCAATGTGAGTAATCTCCTTTTTGTGTCAACTGTTTTTATAAAACCTCAATTGTTTATATTATATTACCAGTATGTGAGTCGTGTAATTCTTCAATTATCGCCGGTATTATGGGGTTTTGTATACATTACTTGATAACCTTCACAATTGGACAACGGGTTAGCCAATGTGTGATATGACCATAGCCATAGATACGGTCGAGTGGCAAGTACTGAATGGGTAATTGTGAAGATATAAACATTGTAATCGCTCTCAATACTGTGAATAATAAAACCTGTTTTGTTTAAATTGGGATTCACTCACCAGTATTTCCCACTGACAAATATTTTTAAAACATGTTTCAGGTAACACAATGTGAAAGCCAACTGGGAAAAAGCCAGCTCGAGAGCACTGACGGCTTGGAAAATAAGTGGCTATAAAAGTTATCTAAAATATGATGTTTTAAATTTAATAAAATAGGATTTATTCCTATAAACATATTGTAATAAGAAACTTGGGTTTTACCCATGTGATTATTAATATCAAATATGGTGGTTTTACTCTGATAAACATTTCCTAACTACGGTCCTGATGTAAATTCCCCTGCCAAATTAATCGACTGATACCACCAAAAATCTGAGTTTGCGTCCGCCCGTTCCCGGGACAGATAAGGGATCGGGGGTTGCGACAGAGGAGGACCACCGGCCAGGGCCCATGTTCTCCGGGGGAACATTTAAAATATATGTATATATACACACACACTAGGTTTGGGTTGAATAAATGTAATGTTATATACTGAATAAATAAAATACTATGTCCTTAAAACCTCGTTTATATTACGAGTTGAATAAATGTAATTTTATAAATTAAATAATCTATATCTATATTATATAATAAAAGAAACCATATGAGGGACACGTAGCATTCTATGGATTAATGTCCATGAGATTTTCCCGCCTAAAATATATAATAATTATATATTAATAATTTTATAAATCATAATATATATAATATGATATATTCTTAATAAGGGTGGGAGTTGCTACAAATTTCATTTTTCCTACAAAATGTAAAAAGTTATAAAACACCTTCATGTCAACCATAAAACACTTTCAAAACCCACAAATAACAAAGTGAAGATTACTAAAATGTCATTTTTGCTGGTTTTGTGTTGTGTTTTGGATGATAATGCTTTGATTAGCGAATGACTAACGTTAGTGTGTTTTATGTTGATTATCATGTTGTGTTTTATATTCATAGTTCTGCGATAGTGTAACCCCTGACGTGAATCTAATTGGACAACATGCCTAACTAATAAAGCAAAGGGTCCATAAAGAGCGAAGCCCAAAGTTTGATAAGATGGATTATAAACTAATTTCTTAGCGGCTGTTTGGTAAAGTCTGAATAATTAAGTGCGGAACCAGTAAGAAAGAAGTCTGAATCATTAAGCGTTGAGCCAGTAATAGGTTTGAACCATTAAGAGCTAGTATAATGATTAACTGTTCAGAGGCAAATGTTTGACCAATTCAAATTAGAGGTCTTATCATTCAGCCTTAGTATGATGCTTAACCATTCAGAGGCAATTGTCCGAACCATTTAGACATCCGTTAGCGAAACAAATAGTCTGAACCAGTAAGAGATCTAAATCATTCAGAGCTAAACAAACAACCCCTTAGTTCTAAGTGAATTATGTAAAGCCTTTTTTTTTTTAAACCACACTCATATTTATTAAAACATTAAATGTAAGAGCAATTAGATTGACAAGAACAATTTTCCTACTAATAATAGATAATTTAAAGAATAATCATCATTTTTTTCATAATATATAGTCAAGGACCAAGAGATAATGACAACCATTACAATTACACATTATGACATGTGGAACACTCTAATGGCATTATGCTAAAAAGTCAATCGTGTCTAAGAAGTGTAGGAAGCCAAGAGTAAGCACCACATGTACTAAGGTCATCCGTAGTCATAAGGCTGTGGGGTATGGGGCGGGTGTTTGGGCGTGGGTTGGGGAAAACGCCCAAGCCACCACCCCGGGTGGGCTTGGGTTGGGGCGTGGCCCTTGGGGCTTGGGTTTCAAGCCGGGTGTGGGGCGGTCTTGACATCCTAGCTGGCTGCCTCCCATTCGCTCACCCCGCCATGTCATAGCGGCCATTTGAAAGTTTGAATTTTAATCTGCCACGCGGTGCTCCAAACCCAAGCCCAACCCACGCCCCGCCATACCCCGCGGACACGTCACTAGGCGGGGGGGGGGGGGGGGCTCCCATTCCACGTGTCAACAAATGCCCCAACCCAAGCCCCACCATACCCCACGGTCTAAGATCCTTTTGGGGGCGTTATGCGACATGTGGCATGCCATGTCACCACGGGGCTTTACGGGGCGTTATGCAAGTTGAGTCCGTAGTCATAAAGCCCCTTTATCATCATTACTCAATTATTTTAATTTTCATTTTTTAATTAATTTCTAAGTTTTTTAAAATTAAAAATCATTGCATTAAATAAAAAACAATACATTAAAATTAAAAAAATGGTAAAGAAAAAAAAACGTTACACCTAAAAAGATAAATTTATTCTTCGTCTTCATTGTCGTTCTTTCCTTCTTCCTCTTCGTTTTCTCCAGCATCCAAACCTACGTCTTCAAAGTTCCCGTCTTCGAATTCCTCACCTTGTTCTTCCTCGGAATCTTCTTCGTTGTCACCGTTGTATCGCATTGGGCGAATCGCCCAAGCATGCTCAACCAAATCCGCCTTCAACGTGTTATGTATTTCCTTAGATCGCAATAGTTGAGCATTTGTGAGTCTCTCTTCCATTGTTGCTTGGGTTCCTTTGACTAAATCTTCTAGAATATAGTTTTGGCATATCGCTCTTCCATCATCCTCTATGATCATATTATGCAAAATGATGCAAGCATACATGGTCATTCGTATTCTATCCTTATGCCACACGCGACAAGGATTTCTTATAAAATGTCATCGTTGCCGTAGAACCCCAAAACACCTCTCGATATCCTTTCTCGAAGACTCTTGTAATTTTTTTAAAATACTTTCTTTTCTCATCGAACATTTCAGAAAACGTTTTAACAATAAGCGAATACTCCAGGTATACACCATCGCCCAAATAGTAGCCATGCTCGTAGTCGTTCCCATTCGCATGAAAACCGACCTTTGGTATAGTTCCAGAAATGTAGCTCTCTAATAATGGTGAAGCCTCTAACGTATTAATATCGTTAAAACACCCGGCTACACCAAAGAAGGCCGACCAAACCCAAAGGTCGTATGACGCAACAGCTTGTAATACTAAAGTTAGCCCTTTTTTATCACCCCGTGTATGTTAACCTCGCCATGCGGTTGGACAATTATACCAACGCCATTGATGACAATCCAAGCTACCAATCATGCCGAGTATTCCATGCTTTTCTAGATGCACCTCATATATTTGTTGAAGGTCGTTCCAAGTGAGATTTCTCAAATAACGTTTTCCATATAACTGGCATCTACCTAAAATATAATTTAATATATAAAAGTTTTACTAGTAAGCTACTAAAAAAGTAAATATATAAAAGTAAATAAATAAAAGTCAATAAAAAATACCATAGCAAAAATGTTCCAAGCAATCTCGAGTTGTTTTCTCCGCCATCTTCAAGTACTCGTCGTTGATGTCGTACGTGTTTCCGTATGCTAATATGCATAAGGCGGATGTGACCTTTTGAATTGAGGTGAAGCCTAAATATCCTCGCGCGTCCATTCTTTGCTTAAAGAAACCATACTTATTTTCCAAATCATTATTAATGCGCAAAAATAACCTTTGGCTCATCCGAAAACGCCGTCTAAAAACATTTGGTCCGTGAACCGGCGTCACATCAAAATAGTCTTTCATCAAACGCTCGTTCGCGGCTTCACGATCTCCCAAGATATAGGTGCGCCGCAAGATGGGTCGTGGAGGGGGAGTAGGCCGAACGTGCTCAAATGCTTGTATCACAAAAGTACATGCACTCGTAACCGCTTCTTCCTCCTCCGCGTCTTCTTCGGGTGAAAAAAATCTTCGGTAAATATCGGTGAAGGAGTCTTCCGACGGGGAACCCATTTTTTTCGAATATGGTGGGAGTAGCTTCAACACTTTTTAAAAAATATATAGAGAAGGAGAGAATAGTTGAGTATGAATTGTAAAAAAATGAAAGAGTTGGGAGTTATTTATAGAGTAAAATAAAAAAATTTGAATTTTGTTTTTAAGATTATGACCGTTGTAACGGTCAAATATTCAAAAAAACCAAACCATCGCGCCGTTATAGAGGTCGCGCCCCACCTCAATTTTTCCTTCATACCGCCCCTTGTGGCGGTGTTCTTGGGCGCTTTTGGGCGTTATGGCAGGGCATACCGCCCCACTACAGAGGCACTAAAAGGTAAATGTAAATGCTAAAAAAATATGGGCATAAATAAAATGCCATGTTGTAATAATTAAACACCATGTTGAAATAAGTTAAAAACACATGAGATAATGACAATCCTCACGTAGGTTACACACCCTATAGATCCAATACGCCATTTTTCAATCTATTCAAGTTATTTATATTATGATATTCTCGTACTGAAGGGGTATGGTCCCAAATCCTACGCTACCTATTCAGGTCGTGCGCGAGACCATACTCATATCAGACCAATTTGATAGCTTTCCCGACCTCACGCCGGCTAATCAGGTGTAATCCAAGTCGCGCGCGAGCTCAGGACTAACACACGATCAGATTTGACACTTAACTCCTTGGGTAAAAACCCTGACTTCCTGGACCTTGTGCCGGCTACACGGGATATCCCCGGGGGTCGCGCGGAGGTAGGAAACGTAGGTAAACCTATGACAAGTACCAAAGATACAAGTGGCAGAGCAGTGGACCAATGAGCGTCCACAGCTGTATCCGATCATGCTGCACGATGGACAATCATACAAGCAGAACCCCTTTATTCTCCTCCTTGTAACGAGCTTATGGCGTGTTACTGTTTTGCAGGATCATCATCATAGCAGCCTGGACGAGACAAAGAAGATTAACATTTATGTATTGAGTCACAAACCACAAACTAATCACCATACTAATTTAGTGTTTCTTCACGTACATTCTTCAATTCTATATATTTCCCCTTTTAGCCATGTTCATATGCATCAATTTGCAACATATTACCCTTTACAAGCATAAACAATAATCACACTTACATCACCGCATACACAATTTGTGAATGTGTAGCTTGAATCATATACATTTTTTTTGAAACAGCTAATGTTACTTCTTTACATCAATTATTCCCCCATTGTCTTGGTTTGAACCTCAGATCTCCCCTTTAAAAGGCATATGCATCTTCCAAGTGGGTTACCCCATATTGGCAGACTTGAATCATATATATAATTTGTAATTTATGATATATGCTTGCAACAATTTATGATTCCAATCAACAACATTAGTCACAACTACATGATCACATACATAATTTGTGATTCCAATCAATAACTTTAATCACCGATTGCAACTTGAATCACATACTGAAGAAACGCTAGATAAACGACCGGGATCGAAATATCTAGGGGGATTGGATCTGCATGAAGGGGTTTGTTTTCTCTCGTTTGATTCGATTATGATTGACCTTCTTCTCCGATAAAACCCTGCAAAAAAGAAGCGCCGTTAGCCTCGTCAAGGGGAGAAAGGGGTTCTCTCGTTGACCCGACTCCGGTGTGAGAATAAGTAGGGGTTATGAAGAAGAAGATGTATTGAAGAAGTGTGTGTAACTTGAATTTCATACCTGAGTTATTCTCCTATTTATAGCCGGGAGTTTTGGGAGGGAAAATCTGTTATTGAAAAGTTGACGGAAGATGCTAACGCCGTAGCGGTTATTTTTCTCCATTGTTAAGTCCTTTGATCCGACGTGAGAGCACACAGATCGTTATTTAGATCAAAGGCTGGGGTATTGCCACGTGGAAAAGGGACAAGTGATGATTTCTTTCTATTTTCCATGCCATCACCGTGACTCTAAGAGAGGCTGAGGAGATGACACGTGGCCTAGACGGTTGTAACCGTCTGGGTGGTGCACGATTAAGTCTTCTAGAAGATTACTGCTGTAATCTGGTGCGACTCTTTACCATGTGGTATCAGTTGAGTAAAAAATATCCAAGTCTGGATATTTTTAAGCGGAAGTGCTTGTCCTAGGATTTTCATCCTTTATGAAAGCGCAAGGATTTATGATTTCCTTTTTGGCGCACAAGTGTTGTCTGTTATTTGTCTTAAACCTCTTTTGTAAAACCGGTGCGCGGCCGCGCAAGGTAAAAAGGGGCTGAAAGACGAGGTTGTGGTATGGTCCCAAGTACTTATTGAGAGGTTTTTGGGACCTTACCCCTTCAAGTCCCCCAAGTCTAGTGTTGCTCTTATGCAAGTAAGTGGAGCACTGGACTTATGAGAGGAAAGATGTTTTTGTCGCGAAAGTAGGGAAACTTCCGGAAGAAGATTCACTTTGTTTATTATAAAGATTTTTGAAAATCTTTGACTTTGGATGGGACTCAGTATAGTAAAGACTGAGTGATAGACTGTCACTGTCAGTTGTCCCTTAATGTCCATGTTTTGCACGCGCGCGTGTATTCGCGTTTGCGTTGATTCTCACTCGCTCTGTTGCTTGGATAACTGTGATATCCGAAAAAGGTGCCATGGCAGTTACCGATGCTATTTATTACGGTGAGTATATAAGTCTGTTTGAGTTGCCCTCTTTCTGTTTAATCATTACTTTTGTTGAAAACTTTTCCTCTTCCTTTCTTCATTAACCGTTTAAGAAAAGGTTTATAATTTCTTCCTCTTATGTCAACCGGAGAACACCAAGAAGACCTATCTGAAGAAATGTCTGCTGAACTTCCATCGTTAAAGTGGCCCAGAGCGACCTTTGATGGTTTGATTCGGAATCTGAAATTTCCGGATAACTGGGGTGCTCTGTACCCTGAAGAGGGGCAGACAGCAGCGGATGCTCCGGCTGGGTATATCACCCTTTTTTGGGATTTTTTCTGTGAAGGCAACTTTCGTTTGCCTGTAACCAGATTTTTCCTTGAAATCCTTGAGTATTACAAGTTACATATTTCCCAATTGCACCCTATTGGCATGGTTAGGGTTCGACATTTCGAGTTTGTGTGCCGAACGATGCATATCGAGCCGACAGTCCCTCGATTTAGGGTTTTTTTTACCAAATGCATTGTATTCAAGGGTTTTATTCTTTTGTTCAGAGAGCATCTGCAAAGAAGATTTTGCAACATCCTCCAAAGTCCTTCCATGACTGGAAGCAAAAAAAAATTCTTTATCAAAGCCGGAGTAATTCCGGTGAGGATGGTTTTAAGGGGAAAAGAAGATGTTCCTGTCGAAACAATTCAGACCCCTGTTGATGAGAACTGGTATCAAGATCTGAAAGACGTTCCCAACATCGCCTTACCGGAGAAAGCCCTTGTCGGTGCCAGTATGAGCTTGAATTGGAAGATGGATCGTGACGACAAGCCGGTGTATACGGAGGATGGTCATGGTAAGTTTGGGGTTTTTCCTCTTTTTTTTTTTTTTGAACTTGCCTTTCTTTCCTTGTAGTTGTTTCGCTGTATGTTGTTGCGTTCAAGAGAGAAAGCGGAAAAATGGGTACCATTAAGAAGAAACCTGATGAGGAACTTTGGTACCATCGTATTGTAAGAAATTTTGTTCTTCCGCGGGATGCGGATCTGTTTGCTCAGCCTGCTGCTGGCGCTGGTAAGCTATGTGCATATTGGTTTACTGTTCGCTTTTTGCGCTTTTGAGTAAAAATGTTTTTTTATGCTTCCGTAGGTGAGTTGTCAAACTTGGGCATAGGCCCTGAGAAGAAGAGGCACGCGGCGACTTCTTCTTCTGCGCCGAAGAAGAACGAAGCTGATAAAACTCAATTTTTGAAGACAAAAAATGTTGGAGAGAAGAAAGGTATGCGCCGTTCCTCTGACTCCTGGTGTGATTATGTGGTGGTTTCTGATTCTCTGGAGGGTCTTACGCCTGCAGTTATCGTTAGGAGGCCAAAACCTGAACCGAAAGATACTGCTGATATTCCTCCATCCTACCCAAATGACCCCATTGACTTGGAATCTAGTCCTGAACACTTGATGCACAGGAAGGCCGGTAAAAGGAAACAAGCTGATACTGATGCTGAGGGTCAGCCCTCTAAGAAGATCCAGAGGAAGAAAATTACCAGGAAGGGCAATCTTGATGCTTTCATTTCGGAATCTGTTCCTGGTAAGTGTTGTCTTTATTTCTTTTCCTTATGCGCATTAAATCTTTACAGACTTTGTTGTTTTTATTTCAGAGGTTCCTGTTTCTCCTGCGTCCACCGAGCCGCAACCTGTGTTTAATGAAGAACTCCCACCTTCTCCTCCGCGTGCTTCTGTTGTTGATCAGTTAAAGACTACGGAGGTTCCTGAAGGTGTGGAGGAGACTATTGAGGCTGATAAGCCTGTTGATGTTGTTGTAGAAGTTGAAAAAGTTGTTGATCCAGGGGTTGTGGATGGTGCTGGTAATCCACGAACCCCTGAAACTATTGCTCAAGACCTGGGGAAAGAACAAACTGCTGAGAAAACTCCTACTTCAACTTCTTCTCCTAAACCTTCTGACGCTATGCCTGAGCGTGTTGAGAAGGCTTCTGTTGAGGAGCAAAGCTCATTTGCTGGTGTTGATAAAAATTCTCCAATCCGCCCAGTGGAAACCCTGGGGGATTACTATTATAGGACTTACTCGGAGAAAGATGCTTCTGAGCTTCATGCCCCTGTTTGGAATTTGAAGAAAGGTGACACTTTCTCGGTAATGCATGTGTGTCGAGATTGGCTGCAGGGAATATTTCCGCCTGGGGAGATCAAATTTCAAGAAAGCCGGTCTTATGAACAAACTTATCAAGCTTACCTTGAGGAGACTGCTTCTCATGCTTCTACCACTCATCGCATAGTGCGTGAGTGGTATAGTATGCATAAGGATTGGGAAGCTTTTAGGGTTTCCCAAAAGAAGTTTGCTAGTGATGAAAGGCGCTTAGCTCAGCTAAAAGCTAAATTGGAAGCTGATCAAGCCAAGTTTGAGGCCGATCATAAAACCGAGGAGTGGTCTGTTGCAGGTTGGAAGAGGAAAGCGGAAGCTGATGCTGCCCTCCTTTCCGAAGAACGCAAAAACTGGAAGAGAATTTGCGAAAAAGATAATGCTGAGAAGGTAAATCTTCGCAATGTCATCAATAATCTCAAGGCTGAGATTGAAATACTGAAGAGACAGGATGCGGAGGTAGAAAGGTTGAAAAAGGAGAAAGCTGATGCAGAAGCTGCGCTGGAAGAAGCGCGTTCTCATAGGGAGCGCAGTGAGCAACGAGAGGTACAAGCTTGCGCCACTCTTGCTCTTAGAGATAAAGAGTTAGAAGAACTTACTGCTTTGCTTTCTGGCCAGGAACAACTTAAAAAGGACCTGGAGCTTGCGGACTCTGAAAAGGCTTAAACTTCTTGCCGTTTGACCGAAACCGAAGAAAAATTGGAAAATTCTGAAACGGCGCGAGCCACGGCGGAGAGCGAGCTTGAACCTTTAAAGAGTGATATGGCGTGGCTAAAAGATCGTGGAATTGCTTGTGTAAGTTGCTTGTCCTCTTTTTTCTTTTTTTTTTTGTGGGCTTGTTAACGCACCTTCTTGTTATTTACCCTTTCCTATTTTCATAGGTTGCTGAATCAGTGTTAAATTCTGAAGAGTTGGATAAAACCGTTGCGCGTTTAGCTGTTGCTGCGCGAAGAGACGGGTACGCTCAAGGATATGCTGAATGTTCTCATCATGTAAATAGCGCTTTGAAGGTTGATTGGGATATTAGCAAATCTGCAACTTATGGCGTGAATACTGGTGCTGCGCTTGCTGCTTTAACGGCAGAATTTAACAACTTGCAACTTCCAGTCATGGATCTGATAAATGTTGCGCTGCAATCTGATAATCACGTAGCACAACTAAAGGAAATCTTTCCGGATGAGGGTGAAGATTTGGCGTAGGTTGAAAATGTACTGAACAATTTTCTTGTAATATTTGGGATGTGTATCCCTTTCTTTGTTGGTGCGCTGTTGTGCAAGTAACTAAAACACTGCCGTGTTTGATAGTTTTTAGGGCGTATCTGTACGCTAAGAATAGTATGCCATGTTTTTCGGTTTACAATATCTTGCATGAATACGATTACTTTTATTGAGTAAGGCGAATAAAGTTGGTATAAAGCTCATGTGTGAACTTATGGTCGATTGTGACGTAATCACTGACCGTTCATGAGGCTTTGTTTTGTAGTTACCATAATATTTTTGCGCTTACTAAAAGAAATTGCATGCACTTTGTAAGAAAAACATCCAAATAATAGAAACTTTGCTATTTTATTTAGGGATAGAGCACAGAGGCTATTACAAAGTTTGCTAATATAATTATATGAAACTTAACTTACTCTCTAACTTTCCCGCTTCGTTTGATAGATCATGTTTTCCGCGGGGAATTCATAGAGTTGTCTCTTAAGTTTTCGCCCTTTTGCTTGGGCCCTCCTCACCCCGAGTTATCTGCTTTATTTCTTTGCGCACATTTTGGAGCAAATGTGTGAGCTCGCCGCTCTTGAGGGCTTTTTCTATTTCTGTGCGTAAAGAAATGCAGTTGTTAGTGGTATGACCGCTGTCCTTGTGATACTCGCAATATTGGGCAGGGTCTTGTTCACGCTTGTTTTTCATGGGGATCGGAGGTTTGGATTGATAGTCTTCAGTACTCAAAACTTCCGCCGGGGTCTTGGTTAAGGGAGTCCACTGTCTCTCCCTATTCTCCTGTTTGGTCTCCCTCTGCGTGGTAAGTTTGATCGTTGCTCGAGCATCTTCAGACGAATGATTTATCGAGCCAGAATCACGCCATGACTTCTTAAACTTTCTCCCGCCAAAGGAGCCTAAGTCCGCGGGTCTATTATGTGGTGGCGGCGGCCTATTTGTGGTAAGGTTCTTTTCAGTTTGAGTATAAACTTTTGCCGCTGCCATTACCTTCTCCCAGCTCTTCGGGAGGCCTTCTGTTCCGGATAAGACCTTAATCATGTCAACACACCTAACCGAGTATTTGAATTGAGTGCGGATTTGTTGCTCATGAACACCGCCAATCTCCAATACCTCTTTGTTGTATCTGGTGATAAAATCCTCCAGATTTTCGTCATCGTGGCGCCAAATGTTCATTACATCAGATGTATCGCGAATGGAACGCCGTTGTTGGCTAAAATGTGTCAGAAATTTTTCGCGCAGATCCTTCCACAATGTGATCTGTCCGATTGGCAAATTATCGAACCAGATTCTCGCCGCGCCGGTTAGGGTCTGTACGAACAGATGGCACCATAATGGGAGGGTCCAGCCCCCAACCAAACCTGCGCTGGTAAATACTCTTAAGTGATCATCTGGGTTTGTCAACCCGTTGAACTTTCCCACATTAGATGGTAATTTTGCTTTCTCAAGCGGCGCGAGAGCTATTTCCATGATGAATTTCGAATTTTCCGCTGCTTCCGCAGGGCGGTAAATCAAATCGTAATTATGCTCGGCCTCCGGGTTGTAAACCGCACGAGGTCTGCATTTGTTGTAATTGGGCTGCAAGCGGTTAAACACACTGGTATTCTCACTCACACGATGGGTTGGATCAGATTCATCGGTGTGAGTATTTCGTTGAGGACCCAGCCTGGTATGAACTGATTGCCTGCGGTGGGGGTGTGCTTCGTCACGATACTTTCTCTGATGACTTCCTGACTGAGTGTACTCATGTTTTGAAGTAGATCTGGAGTAAACTTCTGTATTCTCGTAAGATGGATCCTCCCGTTGGGAAGCATTAACATGAGATCCTGGTCTCCGTGGTTGAGTTAAGGGAGCAGTCTGTGCACACAGCTGTGTGTATCCTGCGTTTAGTGCCCCTTGAGACCTAACGTACCAGGAGATTGGGGTTTCTCCTGGTGGTAAAATTGATTGAACAGGATCTGCTGGTAACACTCCTGGAGTGACAGGTTCGTTTACTCGATTGGATTGGACCTCATTATCATCGGAGACTTCCTCCGGAATTCCTTCAGGTTGGACGTTGTTACCAAAATTCGGCCGAGGGCCGGTTTACCGGTGAGCTGATGTCTCTTCCATGAGCAAATGGAATCAACGAAGTGAATCGAAAAACAAGAGAAAAATGGGTGAAACAGAGAAAAAATGGTGGGCGCCAATGAAGAAACGCTAGATAAACGACCGGGATCGAAATATCTAGGGGGATTGGATCTGCATGAAGGGGTTTGTTTTCTCTGGTTTGATTCGATTATGATTGACCTTCTTCTCCGATAAAACCCTGCAAAAAAGAAGCGCTGTTAGCCTCGTCAAGGGGAGAAAGGGGTTCCCTCGTTGACCCGACTCCGGTGTGAGAATAAGTAGGGGTTATGAAGAAGAAGATGTATTGAAGAAGCGTGTGTAACTTGAATTTCATACCTGAGTTATTCTCCTATTTATAGCCGGGAGTTTTGGGAGGGAAAATCTGTTATTGAAAAGTTGACGGAAGATGCTAACGCCGTAGCGGTTATTTTTCTCCATTGTTAATTCCTTCGATCCGACGTGAGAGCACACAGATCGTTATTTAGATCAAAGGCTGGGGTATTGCCACGTGGAAAGTGGACAAGTGATGATTTCTTTCTATTTTCCATGCCATCACCGTGACTCTAAGAGAGGCTGAGGAGATGACACGTGGTCTAGACGGTTGTAACCATCTGGGTGGTGCACGATTAAGTCTTCTAGAAGATTACTGCTGTAATCTGGTGCGATTCTTTACCATGTGGTATCAGTTGAGTAAAAAATATCCAAGTCTGGATATTTTTAAGCGGAAGTGCTTGTCCTAGGATTTTCATCCTTTATGAAAGCGCAAGGATTTATGATTTCCTTTTTGGCGCGCAAGTGTTGTCTGTTATTTGTCTTAAACCTCTTTTGTTAAACCGGTGCGCGGCCGCGCAAGGTAAAAAGGGGCTGAAAGACGAGGTTGTGGTATGGTCCCAAGTACTTATTGAGAGGTTTTTGGGACCTTACCCCTTCACATACATAATTTGTGATTCCAATCAACAATGCCATAATAACTTATCATAGTGTTATATATGCTAATAAACCTACATTTTTGTAAAAGAGTAACCTAAATAAATAATCACGTTTGATTCGTGGATCCTTGACAACTTGATCCCGCTCCTTGACCACCCGAGGCCATACATAAACTCGTGTACATTTAGAGTCCAATACATGAGTTTAACATCTCTTACGTGTAGGTCATTCTTGCATAAAAATATCTCGTAACAAGTGTAAAATTTCAGCGAGAGGTTTCATCAAATACCTTATGTGCATAAAGCTTGGAAATCTAAAGTATTGTGTAATTGTTCCAATCATATTGAACCATTCATAACAATTATATGTTAGGGAAGGTTTAAAATAGGAACAAAATCAACTTGAGAGAACTCGTAGAACTTGACTTCCAATTTTTGTTTTAATTTTTTTTTCACCAATTTTTCTTTTAAATTAGCTTTTCAGAAAAAAAAAATCTAAGCTACTTTTTTACAATGGCAAAATCATACCAAAACTTGTCACTACAATGATTTACACCACCTTAAGTGAATCTTACATGTCAAAGAAAAAAAAAACAGCTCGTAATTTTTTTCACAATACTTGTTGAGTGTTACTCTATCTTTGTGCAAAATTTGATTGAAAAACTCACACAGAAAATGAGGTTCTTATGAGTTCTCTCAATAAATAATGATTTCACATATCATAAACTCTTTAATATCCCTTGTATGTTATAATAATTTATAATAGTTAAAGATCAAAATAATAAACTCTATTATTAGGTAAATTTCTTCCAATTTGGTTTTCTTGGAACCTTAAAAGTGTGTCAATCATCATTTATGAACAACCATTATTATGTATTTAAAGAATGAATTCACATTTCCCTTTTTATTTGAAAGAAGGCAATTTTATTAGAAAAGAGGCTTAAGCAAGAGGCTCAAGCCGAAATAGTACATAAAGAAACAATAACAAGACTATAAAATTAGATAGGGAAGTCCGATAACTTAAAACCTCACCACTTCTCCCAACTTAAGTTCGGGAGTCCAGCCCTGTTATTCACCCATAAGTATGATAATGACTTAATGTCGCCGATCAATTTTGCAAGATTAGGGGGTCTTTGTTTGAAGGTAAACTCGTTTCTCGATCTCCATATATTCCAGCATGTTGCAGCCGTGATGGTCCAGATTGCTTTCTTGAGAAGTTTGTGAGTTTTATAAGTGGAGATGTGCTCGAACAGTTGCACGATGCTTAACATGAAGCGGGGTAGTGGGTTCTTTATCCATTGGAATATAACGGTCCAGATGTTCTGGGCAAAATCACATGTAACTAGAAGGTGACCTGCAGTTTCGAGAGTGTGATCGCAAAAAACGCAGCCAGTAAAAGGGAGCGTGATATGTCTGGCTAGGAGGGCTTCAATGGAGGGGATACGATCAAGAACGACACGCCATAAAAAGCAGTTCACCTTTTTTGGAATCCAGTGCAACCAATTGAGGACTTTAGTTCCGGGTATGCAGTTTATATGGTCCAGTTCAGATCTTAGGAATTGTACCGTATAGTCTCCGGAGGATTTAGTGTTTTTCCATATCCAACGATCAGAGCCTTGATCGTGGCGATGCATGTATCCCATTCGAATATGTGTTTCGGGCGTGACAATGGGTTGGAGCTACCCCAGATCCATGATATTCCTCCTTGCGAGATAGTGTATCGTTGCTGAACCGTGCATCTTGAATCCGTTTCCAAGGAGTAAAGGTTCGGAAAAGTGTCGCGAAGAGGTTTGTCTGCCACCCATACGTCGAGCCAGAAGAGTGTTTTATCTCCGATCCCCAATTTTGGTATCAATCTTTCGCTAATTTGTACAGTAGGGTTACGTGAAGCTCTACCCATGTTTACGATAGATTTCCAGACACCGCTGATTGTGCTTTTTAGTGGAATGCTTGACTTGCATCTAGGCCCGGTGTGGACAGACGTAATTACCATTATATATTGGAACCGAGCCCTATCACCATTATATATTAGAAATGTATACTATATAATAAAAGAAACCACTTTGGGGACACTTGTCATCATATTAGGCCATCTCTTATAGATAATTATTATTTTAGTTTAATCTCTTCTAATTAATTATAGATAATTCTTCTATTAAATATTATTTAGTTTAATAACTTATGGATAATTATTATTTAGTTTAATCTCCTTCTCATTTATAATATTATTTATTTGAATTAATTGAGTTAATTATTGTTTTCGTCCATGTGTTTGTCAAAAATCACTATTTCAGTCAATTAGTTTAAAAATTGCGATTTCAGTCCCTATGGTTTAGCTTTCGTAACTATTTCAGTCACCTTGTAATCATTTCAGTCCCTGTACTTGACAGATAAACTATTTACTTCAAATTCAAACTTAGTTATCTAATTTGATCTTAACTATATATTTGAACGTTTTATTTAGTTTGGTATCAAATAGATTTTACGAAACTTGAAATAAAATTAACTAATATTATTTATCATTTATATATTTACGGAGTTTTAAATAAAGGGTTACATTTATTGAGACTTCGTTAACAAATTTTGCAACAACAGAATAATCTATTTTTATCACAAAAACCAAACTTTGTATTAATATATTAAATATTTTTATTTTCACTATACATAATTACATTACTCGACCAATGTAACACATGAAGTTTTTTAAGATATAACTTTTTATTATTTGATATATAAAATTAGATTTATTCAATTCGTACAATACACGGGGTTTTTAAGGATATATATTTTTTTATTATTTAGTACAGAAAATTACATTTATTCAAACCGTGTAATACGCATATTTTTAAAGATGTATTTTTTTTAATTATTTGGTATATAAAATCACATTTATGCAACCCGTGTAATAAATGAGGTTTTTTAAAGATGTATTATTTTATTATTTAGTAAAAAATATTACATTTATTCAACCCATGTAATACACGTGGTTTTAAAGATATAACTTTTTTATTTGTTATATAAAATTACATTTATTCAACATGTACAATATGGTTATTATAGATATAACTTTTTATTATTTAATATATATTTATTTAACCCGTGCAACAAAGGAGGTTATTAAAGACATATTGTTTTATTATTTAGTATATAAAGTTTACTAGGTTTTTACCCGGGATTGCTTCCCGGGCTCGATAAAATTACTTTAATCAAAATCTATTTATGATTAATATATAGTTAAAATCATACAAAAATAAAATCTTCGCGAAAGAAAAAGAGGTACATGATCAAAGTGCAAATGCGACATGGTTATAATATAAGCATTAAAATGAGCAATGTAAACCTCAAAAGGTTTACATAGTTAAGAAATAGATAGTAGATAATAGATAAGTGATGTGAAACTCATTTTTTAGATAACATGGTTAAGAAACGTACAAATGTAAGGTACACATAAGCCATTACGTTATCCTAAAAAGATCCTAGTGTAAGGTTATGTGTCCAAATGGATGGATCGTGATTGATAATAGTGATATATACGCAAATTCCTAGAGGTCACGATCACATCAAGAAAGCCTCATCTTCTAAGATGTTTTCACACATCTTGATTCTAAAGGCTGGCTTAGTCTCAGGCTAAACTTAAGACAAACTCTCGAAAGTTTATTGCAATTAATTAGCGGGCTAAGATTAATAGACATCCATAAAACTTACAGGATTACAACATACCGGGGGTAGTTAAGGTAGTAATTATTTACATAATGTGTTCTAAAACTTTTGACAATAGTAAGTGTTTTGGGTCAATGCAAACTATACCAAACCACCCGTTGATGAAGCAGGTTTGCGTTCTGAACTGTATCCTATCCCCAAATCAAAATCCATTCCCACGCACACCTCGATTGCCACCTCCCCTTCCTTTTGCTCTTTTCCCACTTGCACAAATATGAAACAAATTGAATGATGATAATGACTTCACCCAGTAAAAAGTGAAAATGTATGCATGCAGTTCGGCCATGTAGATTCGACTTTACATAGGTTGTCCTTATGCGCAGATCATTAGAAAATTGGCAGAATTCTAGATCACTCATAAAATCATAGAAAAATACAATTGAAACTGTATAAACAATGTACATATTTTGTTCATTTTCTCGATCGCTGAAAATCATTTCTGTAACCTGTAATGCGGTGATACTGGAATAAGATGAAGCCATACATATTAAAGTACTGAAATGCCGTGATACTGGAATAAAACAAAACCATACCATATTGAAGTATTTTGACAACTACCTAACAAACTATCACCAGTAACCAAGCTGTCAGATAAATATAAATTGTAAGTGGCAACTACATATGTGAAACCAAAAGGTTGTAGATAAACAATAAAATGTGTTAAGTCACATAACATACAAGCTTAATGTTAGGATCTGAGGCTTTCATGATTGTGTTTGTTTGTTAGATTTGAACAAATCAAATAGATATGAACAGTTTTAAGTGCAGCGGAAATGAATAACAAACTTTGTAAACACAATCAATAGGAGAAGATAGTTTGATAAACAATTGCTTTTCATAGAGTCGAATGATTTACAATTCAAAAGCAAAAGATTACTGTCAAAGCTTACAAAGTAAACTCCCCCTCAGCCTGATGCCTCAAGGTTGGTTGCACAAGATGAAAGGATTAGACATGAGGAGAAGAACCCGCTCAGTCAATCAAATGTAACAGTACAGGATACTGTTACATTTATAGGCAAACCAAACCACTGGGGTATTTCAGTTGACGTCACCATGAAAGCGACGTCGCCTAACAACCTGTATCTACTGTCCTTTTACAAATACTGCTATACCTAACCACTGACTATACATAAAACAGATAATTCACTAAACAGCTGCTCTCTCTTTACATCAGTGCTTTCCTCAAGGTTGATCAGTCCTTGATTGGGCAGAGCTTTGTCATCAGCAGATTGTACCAGCAGTGCTTAGTGTCCAGCAGTCTTCTAAGCTTCATCAGTAGTTATGCAGAACAGCAGCAGTTGTATCCGGTCAGTGGATGCAAGACCATCAGTTGTTATAAATCATTTTCAAGGGGGAAGCTTAATGTAAACTGCTGCTTATTGTGGATCCACTGTTGTGACCAGGTTTTGGATTTATATTATCTGTTCCTCTGGTAGGGTTCAATCCCAACAATCTCCCCCTGGAACAGATAATGCCAAAAACCTGTCATTATTCTGGATCTTTATTACTCATCAAAAGTTCCCTTGCTTTTCTTTTAAATTCTTCTTCAAATGCTTTGGAGCTTGTATCATCTTCATCCCGGCATAGTGTAAGTTCAAGGAGATCCTGCAAATCTTGAACACTAAGGCCTAGTGCTTCTTTCCTTGATATATACTTCACCTCTCCATTGGATCTGACCAGAGTTAATACGTGGGTTTTTTGATCAGAGAGCCACTTTAGTACTTTTAAACCCAATGGATTTCTTGGGAGAGATTTATTTGATGATGAGCTTTGAGATATTGGCCTTGAGAAGACTTGCAGACTTTCAGACATTCTTTTGAAAGCCATTTCTATGACATCATTTGCTGCAGCTATATCTTCTGCAGTTTCTCTTTCAATCAGCTCCTGCCTTTCAATGTCTGTCATGTTTGTTGAAGTGTTTGGTGATGCAGGTTTGGTTAACATCCTTTTAAAAAGGTTTTGAAGTATTTCTGAGTTTTCTTCTTTTAGACCCATTTTCATGATGGATTCTGTGAAGTACTCAACCTCCTTTTCTTTCACCTCTTCACTGGTCAACTGTTCTTTTTCTTGTCACAAAAGTAGACCAGAACAGTGTATTGAGGTTTTCTATCTGCTGTTCAAGCTTCATTCTTTGTTCATGCTTCTTTGAGGTGCTTGATACAGTTATCTTTCTTTTCTTCAGCCTTTCATAGGCTTCATCAGTCTGCTGTTTTGACCATTTTGATATGGCTTCAGCAGTATCCATTTTTGCATCCACCAGCTCCTTTTTCTTTCTCTTATACTCAGCAGTTAGGTCAGCAATGAGCCTTTTGTATTTGCTCCAGTTTGGAGCATTCTTCTTCTTTGTAGGATCATTCTTGATTTTCTCAATCCTTTCGGCCTCATGCTTTAGAGCGATTATTGGCCATTCTTCGAACTGTTGTTCTTCAGCAGGATAGAATTTCTCTTTCATGATGTAGGCTAGATATTGTTTTCTTAACTTTTTCCTTTGATCAGCCTTTTCTTTGTTTAGGTCTTGTGCAAACTCTTCTATCTGCTTTACTTTTGTGAAGTAGAACTCCAGTCTTTTAGCAATGCCATCTTCGCTTAAACGTTCACGTTCACTCTCAACTTTAGCTCTTAGTTTAGCTTGCCTTGCCTTGAATTTGAGGTAATCATCCATATCATCTGGTGGCATGTAGCCTATGAGTGAGGAGAATCTTCTTTTTGAAGGATCTTCTTCTGTATAGAATTGCCTCATCTCATTTTTGATAGCTTCAAGTTCCAGTGGATGTTGTGCAGCATTAGGATCGTGTATACCCTCATCGGCAGAGATTGGCTTTCTTTTTCTGTTGAAGAGCTTTGGTTGTGATGTAGAGAAGGTGAGAGCAGTGGTGGATGATTGACTAACATTTGTTGAAACAACTGGTGTCTGAACATCTGTTGTCATTACAACTGCTGATATGTCAGCAGTTGTCTTCTGCTTTTGAGCAGGGGATGGAAGTGGTGAGGTAGTTTTTGATGGTGGTGATGGTGGTGGTGAATCATCATCTGATATGAGATTCCTTCTCCTTTTTAATGAAGAAGGGGCAGATGATGTTTTGGGTGAATCAGTGGTTTGAATCATGGGGAGTGTCTGACAAACAACTGTTGAAACAACTGGTACCTCAACCACTGCTGTCATTACAACAGATGTTGTAACATCTGTTGTCTTCTGTTTTATGACAGGAGGCAGTGGTGATGGTGTGATTGTAGATGATGGTGGTAGAGCAGTAGTTGCAGTGGTGTGTGTTGAAGATGTGTGTGTTGATGACATGGCAGCTGTTTGGCTACTGACAGCAGTTTTTGTAACTACTGCTGTATCAGCTATTTGACTAACAGGTTTTGATACCTGCTTTTCTTTTTCTTTTTCTTTTTCTTTTTCAGGCACAATATAAAGGCCATGTTCTATTCCCATCTTATTCATTTGTCTCAACAGCTTGATATTCTCCCCCTTTTTGGCATTATCTGAAGGAGGGTTATCAAGAAAGTATAGGGAAGAAGGAACTTTGCCAGAGACACTTTGAATGCTAGCCTTTATAGCCTTGATATCTGCTTGAGTATCTTTGAACCTTGATTCCACCATGTTGGTCAGCATTTGTACATGAGTAGCATGGTTTTGATCAGCCATTTGTTGCTGTTTTTCAAGCATGGATTGAAAGATATTCCAGAGCTCATTTGCAGCAACTGCATGTTGTGCAGATGCTTGAGTAGGAACAGATGCTTGTGGTGGGGCAGCAGTAGACTGTGCTTTTTGAGCTTTTAAAATCTCTTGCACCATCTCCTTTATTTCAGCAACTGAATCTTCAAGTTTGTCAACTCTGTTCGTCAATTCCTGATATTTTGAATCATCACCTACTTTAGTAGGATCATCTGAATCCCCACCAGCAGTGGTTATATCAATGTGTGACTTAGGAACAGAGTTCCAAAAATCACCCATTGATGCCCCTTGTTCTTGGTACTGGGGACTTATTTCTTCAGCACTCGATAAACCTTTGATGGTACCAGTGGTTAGATCCAACTCACTGGTGGTTACCGAAGTTGCCATGGAAGAAATTGCCTTCAAGGGAGTCTTACTTATGAAACAACTGTCCAACTGAAGATCTGTTGATCCACCAGTTGTAGTTGCTGCTCCACTTGAACTACCACCGAGAGTTACTTGTAACTCAGGGGGTGTAACCTCCTCAATTGTTGCTGGGATAGCAGAAGTAGTAGCATCACACCCAGTCTCTTGTGGGGGTATACTCTCAGTGATAGGTGATAGAGAGGAACTGGTTTGTGTCTGAGCTATAGCAGCTGCATGCAACAAGGGTAGCATGGATTGTGGCATTATGATTGGTGAGGGTATAGGTGTTGAAAGAGACATGTCCTTGGGATCAGGACTGTGGAAGATAGAGCCAAGTGGATCTGGAGCTTCATAATTTGGTGTCCCTGTTATTACAACCTGATCCTTTTGTGAGGATGCAGGAGGAGTTTCAGGCATGGGTTGAGATCTTTCTTCCAACTGCTGTGAGGAAGTAGCAGCAGTGGTTTGTGGTGACTTTTGTGTTGTCACAAGCATTTCCTCTGGGATCTCATCTTCCAGAGTTGCCTTTGTTTTGGGTTTGGTGGGTTTTCTGGATGTTTTTCTTTTGGTCTTTTTGGTGATATCAGGTGTGGGTTTCAAAGCAGTGGTTGTGTTGCTTTGATCACCTGGAGCAGTGGGCTCAGCAGCTGATACCTGAGGAGCAGTTGTAACCGCTAAAATCTGCTCAGGTACCCTTGCTTTTGTTTTTATTGGTGCCAACATTCTAGTGAATGTTTCAGGTGTCAGGCTTTTTATTTGAAAATAGACACCTTGTTTAAGCAAATTTTCATTTTTCTTATCAAATTTTTGTATAAAATAATAACTCAAAAATCTTGGAAACAACAAAAATGCTTTACTTTCAACGTTTTTCACCATGTCATTGAAAATCTCCTGGGAGTAGTTGTAGTCTTTATTATTCAAAATAGCGTAACCCAGGCATTGAATTTTTAATGGTATTTCGTTAAAAGATGTTGTTTTATTCGAAGCACACATCAGAAGTGTGTGAAATAAAAATCTGGGTGCAGATGGAAAATAACCCTTTTGTAGGGTATCTACCTTTGACTGTTCTGCATAGCCCCTTTTCAGAAAATCAGCTTTTAACTCGTTTTTGTCAAAAGAAGCTTTACCTTTCTGATCATCGAGTTTGAAGATTTCTGATAATGATTGCGGAGTGATTTGAACCGCAGTACCCTGTATCGAGGAGTTAATGGCTACTACTTTATCATCTTGTTTTTCAAGCGTAGCATTTTTCCAGAACTCTCTCTGGGTTTGCAGATATATGGGGGCGTCTACTGTCAACAAAGTTTTGTACTTTGATGTAGATATGGTGTCGAGAATGGAATCGAAGGTATGATTGTTTGTGGGTTTTGTGAGTAAACCCAAATAGTTGTGAGATTGTTTGTATGGTATCTCATTGGATTCTTCGGCCGTTTGAGCGACTTCATTTGAAGGTGGTGGTGATTTAGGTTTTGATTTTGATTTTGACTTTGACTTTGATTTTGTCATTTTTGCGGAGAAGAACGAAGAAGGATTTTGGAGATTTTGAGAAGAAGGGTTGGAAACTGCTATGAGAAGAGAATTTTGGAATTCAATTCGACAGTGTAAAACCCTGTTTGGGGTTTAGGGCAGGGTTTTAGCTGCGGAAAAAATGATCGCTGATGTGGCAGCGGTTATTATGATCTGAAGGCTAAAGACTGACCACGTGTCAAACACTGATGAAATGGATGAAGGATGGAAAACAGTTGTTTTAAGGGCCACTGACGTATCAAGCATCAGTGGTTACAACGGTAAAAAATTGTGGGCAGTGGATGATTTTTACTATCAGTGGATAGGACACTGATTTTGAACATCAGTGCTTGTTAAGAAAATGAGGGATCAGTGGTTAACTTTCAGCAGTGGACAGTGTTTAGAGATCAGACGTTGGAACAAAACAGTGGTTAGGGTAAATGGTACAGATCTGAAGGACAAGTATTCCAGCAACAGTTTTGAGAATTTTCATTCAAGGTTTTGCCACATGTCAATTTTGAAAGACAGTGGTTTAGTACCCCAGATGATGAAAACTTTTTGCTAAGGCAACTCATTTTCGTTTAATACTCAATTAAAACATGAGTACCCTAGTAATTCAAAAACTGATACATAAATACTAAAGTTGAATCCGCTGTAGAAGCTGTTATAACTACACCACAACTGCTAGTCTTTAACAGGACTTTGCCTTCAACAGTGCATAGCCCTCATGAGACAATAAGCCCATCAGTCTTTATATGGAGCAGGAATTAATTATAACAGTCCTTAGCATGATCAGCTGTTATAACCACACCACCCTTTCAGAGTTGGACCATTAAACAAATCCTTGACACTATTAATCCTCTGTTGACTTACCAAACAGATCTACAGACACAATTCAACATCAACATAATCTAAATATTACTGAAACAATAAATAATAAGTAAAAATAAAACACAACAAAGATTCATAAAATTATATTTAATCATTTATTCAGGACCTTGAAACTAAAAGTCCAATAATTACATGACATACTGAACAATATTCAAGTTCAAATCTAAGAATAACAGCAAGAACTAATAAACTTTAGTTTCCACTACATCTATTGCTGAACCTCTTGATGTATGTCCTTCAGCATCGCCATAAACTGCACGTCTCTATCACCACACTCCATATTACTGACAACACAAATAAGAATAAGAAACTAATCTAAAATTCAAACGTGTCTTTTTCATTTTTATTGCACATCTGAGTTTTCACGAGCTTTGGACGAATGTATACTTTCTTTAAAAGAAGAAAATCTTCCTGGAGCAAGAAAACGTGACTTTGGATTTAACGGAAATAAAAAAAAATGGCACATGTAACTTTAAAGTTGCATCTCTGCCATAAAAAAAGGTAACACATGCAACTTTTCACGATGTTGCAACAATGATATTGCAGCATCGATATTGAAAGGTTGATGTGGGATGCGAATTTACATTGAAATAACGATGTTGGAACAATGATACAGGAACGATAACATGTAAACATTATCAACAAACATTCGAACAAAGAAGTGTAATGGGAAATTAGCTGCTAAATCACAAGAAAGATGCATTTGAGAGAGAAAGATACGGTCACATATATGAGCGAGCGAGATTTGAATGTGAAACCAGATAATTGTATCTTATTTATAGAATAATAAAAATATATATGGTTTGAAATTTGAATTTCAAAATTACTAATATTAATTAGTAATTACTGATTTGATTTGAAAGCAATTGTTATGATGTTTTTTGGGAACTGAAATATGCAAAGTAGGAAAAAAAAAATAAGAGAACGTCAATTTTAAATTACCTTTTACATATTTTTTATTTCCAAATTTCAAAATTACTGAGAGATAATAACCGTCAGTTTGAAATTCTAGTTTTGCATATTTAAAAAGTCCAAAGCTCAAGAAATTACAATTAATTATTATTGATTAGATTTGCAACAAATAGTCAAAAAGTAATTTTTTTAATTTAACATTAAGGATTAAGGATAAAAATATATATGGTTTGAATTTTGAGTTTCAAAATTACTGATATTATTAGTAATTACTGATTTGATTTGACCGCAATTGTGATGATGTTTATTGAGAACTGACGTTTATTGGGAACTGAAAGGTAAGTAGTGTATATCTTTATATCCCTCCTTATTAAAGTAAATAAATATTACTAATCATATGCAAAGTAGGAAAAAAAAAAGAGAACGTCAATTCTAAATTACCATCTTGCATAAATTTAATTTGAAATTCATATTTTGCATATTTTAAAAGTCCAAAGCTGAAGAAATTACCATTAATTATTGATTTGATTTGCAACAAATACCCATCAAGTATTTTTTTTTAAATTTATCATTAAATTTCATCAGGAAAACAATATTGGAGGAACTCTTACACTGTGTTCCCGAGTTTCATTAAATGGGAGAAAAGAAAATATTTGGAAAGAAATAATTTTTAGTTGTGTTCCAGAGTTTCATTAAAGGAGAGAAAAGAAGAGAAAATGAGAGATTTTTTGCCTAAAATTAATCTTTCCAATTTGGAAAGAAACGGAGAGAAAGAAAAGAAAAGGAGAGAATCCTTTCTTTTCTCTCCTTAACTTAACTCGGGAACACAGTGTTATCTCATTGCAATGTAACGATTAGGTAAAATGGTAATTTCATTTTAATTCTAGTTTTTATTTGATAATTTCAATATATCTCTAATTAACACCATGGATGGTAAATATCAATGGATGTCAAGAATAAAAAAGTGACCAGTGGCTATTTTTTCCTATCAGTAGATACCGAACGTCAATTGTCATTATGACTTTTCTGTAATTACTGATATTATCAGTAATTACTGATGATGATTTGAAAGCAACTGTCATTGTCATGATGACTTTTCTAATTTTTAAACCGTGAGTTTGAAATTCACATTTTGCATGTTTTAAATGTCCAAAGCTCAAGAAATTAGCATTAATTACTGATTTGATTTCCAACAAATAGTTATAAAGAATTTTTTAAATTGTATGATCAAAACAATGTTGGAGGAAATCTTACCTCATTGGTATGTAAAGATGAGGTAAAATGGTAATTTCATTGTTATTCTAGTTTTTATTTGATAATTTCAATCTATCACTAATTAACACCATCAATAACAAAAAAGTGAGCAGTGGCTGTTTTTTAGGAAAACAACTAATGGTCAATATCAATAGATGCCAACAATAAAAAAAGTGAGCAGTGGCTATTTTTCCTATCAGTGGATACCCAACAGTTTTTTAAACACTGATGTTTGGTCAGTCAATGGTCAACAGATTTTGAAGAAACATATGTTTCGCCTTAAACAGAATTTTGCCCATAAACAGAAGTTTGACCATAAACAGGTGTTTGCACATAAAGAGATGTTTAAAACCACTGTTGGGTCAAACAAATTTCACAACAGGACCAATACTCAAATAGATGTTGACCTTAAACTGATGTTTGGTTTAGAGCCAAACATTTGTTAAAGCCCAAACATCTGTTTAACCCTGAACAGGGGTTTCCATTAACTATTGACCAAATTGCAAACAGATGTTAAAACCACTGTTTGTTATTGTACTTCTTTACAAAATTACATAAAATTCAAGAAAACGAAACAAACACTTAAAGAACTATAATTTAACACATAATCTAATCGGGCAAAGCAATCTATTATCTAAGAATTCACTGATTCTTACAACATGAAACAAACTCATAATGAAATACTAAAGTTACACAAGAACCACTGATAATTAAATACTAAATTTGAATCCGTTGTAGATGCTGAACCACTGCTGATACTAAACAGTCGTTTTCCTTTGATTAATCAAACTCTAGGTACATAAAGTGCAAACAGTCGTTTTCCTGAACAGATGTTTAAGTTAATAACATCTACTGTTCAACCTAACAGGGGTTTCCATTAACTATTGACCAAATTGCAAACAGATGTTAAAACCACTGTTTGTTATTGTACTTCTTTACAAAATTACATAGAATTCAAGAAAACGAAACAATCACTTAAAGAACTATAATTTAACACATAATCTAATCCGGCAAAGCAATCTATTATCTGAGAATTCACTGATTCTTACAACATGAAACAAACTCATAATGAAATACTAAAGTTACACAAGAACCACTGATAATTAAATACTAAATTTGAATCCGTTGTAGATGCTGAACCACTGCTGATACTAAACAGTCGTTTTCCTTTGATTAATCAAACTCTAGGTACATAAAGTGGTTGTCTTTAACAGGACCTTGTCTTCAACAGTGGATAGGCCTCATCAGTCTTTGTTCATAAAGAGCTCCTTTAAAACAAACTTTATGCTTCTTTTAATTCAAAAAAGGTAGGAAACACCATTACTCTAGACTCTCTAGTAACATAAAATCTTATCTTACAACAATAGCAGATCCTTTCTTGCGTTTAGTAGGAACTACTGTGGGTTCTCCATCATCATCTTCTGCATAAGTGAATTATAATCATCATCATCATTTAGACATAAGCAAGTAAACTATAAATTTAATAATCTTTCTTTGTGTTTAATTAAACTTTATGCTTCTTTGAATACAAACCTATAATAACCCGCAGCAGATCGTATGAATTTCAAACAACTGTGATTAGACTGAAATATAAACCGAGAATTAGAGTATATCACTTCAAAATAAAAAACTCAAAATTGAAAATCAGAGTAGCAAAAAACACATACTTTAAACGATGTTGGAACAATAATACTGGAAACAACCGTGGAACAATCATCATCATTATATGAGAATACCCTTAATTTATGGAACCTGTAGAATGAAATGCTCCACTGTTGGGTTATTAACTTTCAACCTCACTTTCCCTAAATTTATCAATTCTAATTTTCAACAGGATGTAATACAATTATTACCTTAATTAAGATATCTTCAACTGCAAACAACAATAGCAAACAACATCAAACAACAATAGCAAACAACATCAGACAATAATATCAAACAACATCAAACAATAATAGCAAACACCTGATGTTGAATCCACTGTAGATGCTGAACCACTGCTGTTACAAACAGATAATACCAATGAAACTCTAATTTCAGAAAGAATAATGGCTGAACATACTCAAACATCAATAATCAACAGATGTTATACTTATATCATCACCATCTAGAAAAAAACGCTAATTTCAAAACATATTCAAACATACCAGCTTATGGCAGTTCTCTTATCCGCAGCTAAGCGGATTTCAACTCTGATGACAACAACCCTGGAACCATATGATTAGATTACGAGTAGAAATTAGGATTAGTGTAAATAAGAGGAAATCATGAAAGTATTTCAACTAAAAAAAAGAACAAACCTTTTGATGAAGTAATCGATGAACAAAAGAAGATTTTATGGTGGCGTCTGAAGAAGATTAAGGTTTGGATGGAAAGAATTATCTCAATAATTTGCAGGGTTTGTGAAATTTGAATTTGAATCGCCTGAATATAGAGAGAGAAAGAACCCAAGGTTTGTAAATAAAGATGAGAAGTGAGAAGAGAGATTATATAAGGAAAAGGGGATGGCACTGTTGGGCGGGAAAAGAGAACTGAGGATGCCCTAATCAAGTGACACGTGGCCCAAATAACTTTCATTTATTATATATAATAGATTTATTCAACCCGCGTAATACACGGGGTTATAGCCTAGTATCATATATATCACCATTATATATTAGAACTAAAATTATAATAATTTCTTGATAAAATTTCGGGATCCCAAACATTCATTCACACACAAACGCACTCTTCATCAATTTAGTGTCTATATATTGAAATTAAAACATGGAGAAAACATAACTAAATTATATGGACATGGATGTTTAGATTATAATCACATTTCTTCACATACATTTCAAAACCCATCAGAAGTGAAGACTTGTGTTATAATTTCATTACATTTATCATTCTCTTCATCAAGAAGATGAGTACAACGACCTTTTTAAACCTTGATATTAGCATAAATCCTTGATTTATACTATAATTAACTTTAATTGATCCCTTTTCTTAGTTTGTTATCACTATCGATACACACAACAATATAGAGTTTTCCCTTTTCTGATTAGGGGCTGTTTGACAACTTCTGAATGACTAAGTGTTGAATTAATAAATGTTTGAACCATTAAGAGCCAGTATAGTGCTTAACCATTCAGAGACAAATATTCAAACAATTCAGACTCACTATAATGCTTAACCATTCAAAGGCAAATGTCCAAACCATTCAGACATATGCTTGCGAAACAAACAGTCTAAACCATTATGTGTTGAACAGTAAGATAATGTCTGAACAGTAAGAGCTCATTAAGGACTGAAACAAACATCACTAAGGTGTTGTTTATTTTTTAAGAGGTAAATTGTCTGCAGTATGCGGACCAGATCTGTGGAAGAAGAACTGGACCAAACCTCTACAGTCTGCAACAAGAAGACTGCTTGTTTTTCAACGTATGTAGACTTCTAAAATAAACTGGTGGTGGTGTACGAATGGTAGTGGTGATGGTGGACGATGGTGGTGGACGGTGGTGGTGGGTGGGGGTGGACGGGAGTGGTGTTTAACCCGCTGCACATCTTAGAAGAACTTAGAAGTGGTTGCGTAAAGTCTGCTCCAAGAAGAGTTTGCGCAAACGTTTTTTTTAATGAAACGTCTTTGGAAAAACAAACAGTCAGCAGATGACAATGTCTGCGCGTGTTCTGCGCGGCGTAAACAAAAGAGCCTGCACAGATCTTTTTTAGAAAAACAAACACCACCTAAGCCTTTAGTGTGTTTTTTTCTAAACTATGGCTGGGTGTTTTATAAATTTTCCAAATGTTCACAACTAGTCCCTAAAGTTTGATATCCTTTAAATTTCCAACTAAAGTCCATGTATCTCACATAGATACACATATGCTTAATACATTCTCTTAAGTGAGATAATGCAGTCAAAATCTAAAACATATTATATTATATTAAAGAACATCATGTTGTTGACTACAAGAACCTTTTTTATGTTTGTTTTTAGCCACAATCTTTTTTCTGTTGTGTTTGTCTGCTGGACATTTTTCATGATGTAAAGTAGACTAGGTTACTTGATGTTATAGGTAATTTGTTTTTAGCCACAATCTTTTTATTACTTTTTTTGTTTTACCACTAACACTATCAAACATGCTTGCTATGTGTACTTTTTTTTTAAACGGCAAATTAGGATCACTGACGGACCACTGGAGTATCATCGTGCCACCAGCAGAACCACCCGATCATATCCATCTCCACTAGGCTATAACGCCTATACACCAATTCAGGAGGAAACCCAATAAATCTGGGAAAAAACCCCCCTTTGTGAGAATCGAACCCAGGACCTAATGGTCCCAAAGCCTTATCCCACCCCCAAGATGTCACTAGGCTATAATGTCATGGGCTTGCTATGTGTACTATATTAATAAATGTCATAAAATAATAATATACTTCTATTGTTAGATTAATATTTCTGCTTTAGATTTTTTGTGATCGTTATTGTTGGTGGACAAAGTGATTAAAAATTAAGAATTTTAATGTTAATTTATTAAGCTTTTACGTTGTACGTATTAATTTTTTACACTTTCTTTTATTATATCGTTTATTTTAAATAACATCACAAAAATAACTACAACCGTTGCTGTCTACAGTGGTCTTTTTAAAATCTTTTGAAGTTTCAACTTAACCCCTATACTATAAATAATATACGCCTTTTACCCAATAATTTGTTTCTCATATAACTTTCGTTCGTTAGTTTTTTTAGAAAAAAACTAAATAAGCGACATGAATTCTTATGAAGATGGCTCAACATCACATCACCACCATCATTTTTTGTTTGTTCATTTGGGCCGCTACACCACACCACCATTTTTTTTCTTCTAATTATTACATTTTATTTTATTTTATTTTTTGTTGTTACATTTATATATTGCTGCTTCATACCGTTGGTTCATACAAAGATTTCCCGTCGCAACCCGCGGTGGGGAAATCCTAGTTATAATTAATAATAAATTACAACACGTTATTATATGTTTGATCATGCATTCAAAATCTATAATAAAACTCTTTAAACATAACTAATTTACATGAAAGTCAAGGAATTAGTATATGTGAAAAATCAAGAATATTGATTAAAAACATTTCTTTCACAATCAGCACAAGTTTAAGGTCATGTAACTCTTTTCACATGATCATGTGATGTGCATAGAAACAAGATTTTCAACCTAAAGGATATAATTTAGTATACTTTCTCACATAACCTTGTGGCATGAAAATGTCATTCAACCAAATTTTCAATTTACATAACCCTCACACCAAGTTTCTTCTTGTATGGTTGCTCTGTACTTCTGACAAGGATATTCCGAAATATTATCGGTCTTGCAGGAGTGGCTACTTCTGGGTCAATCTCATGCTCTCTACAAATCCGAAAATAAACGCTAGTAAAAATTGCAGTCCATGCAAGTTTGTAAATAATTAGTGTCCAATATGTTTTACCAAAAAAATTAACTGAGTTAGCGGTAATTTGAACACCCTAAAGTACAAAAAACATCAATTTTGAAGGCAAAGGGCAAAACTTGCAATTCACTCTTTCAATAATAATCTATCATCTTAAAATTTAAATGCTTTTGTAGGTTTTATAAGTATTTTTTTTATAAAAACGACAACTCACACACTCTCTCTCTCTGATTCTACTACTAAACTACACCTTTTTGTCCACCATGAGAACTGAACCCTCGCCACTTGGACAGGCAAAGCCTTATCCAACACGAGGCCCTTTGGTAGTGAGTTTTATATATTTAACCAAAAAAAATACAATTTAGGTGACTTTCGACACAATTTTTACCCGTTTCCTCCTCAGTTATCTGTACAATTACCCAAACCAACATATTTTCAAAATATAAGGTTAAAACTACCACGTCTGGCTAGAAGTTTACAGACTTACAGGCAATATATCAATGCACGGGCTTTACACAAAAGTCCATCCCAAGCCCTGATTTCATCATGATGACCAGCTTGATGCTCAAATATAATATCCCTGCAGAAAGATCAACAAAACTATCAATATTAATTACAAATAACTATTGGAGAACCCGCACTTTGCGACTGAGTCAGACAACGCTATACTCGTTTTCCGTTTGTTTATCAATAGTTTCGGCTTTTGTTAGGTGCTTAATTACTTAAAAAGAATTAGTAATAACATGAGTAATAATATACTTATTAAATAACTATTTTATGTCATATATACCAAAATTATGTCATAAATACCAAAAAATGCCCCTAGTAGGTGTCTTAAAATCAAGTGAAATGCCAAATTTGTCCTAAAGAGTTCAATTATTAAGTGAAATGCCTTGTCGCCAATTTTGCCCCTAGTATAGAATATAAATATATAAATGATGGCAACTTTGTCAAAAGAGAATAGGTTATTGGACTTAAATAACCCAAACTTTCACCATTTGGCCGATAGACGACAACACTCCCAACTTACGAAATAACCCAAACTTTCACCATTTGGCCGATAGACAACACTCCCAACTTACGAATTGTACCACGCCACTCTCAACTTATTTTCTTCTAGCACTCCCAAACTAACTGAACCCTAACCCAGTTAGCTGACGTCAGATAATGTCACCAAAAATGCCACATCAGATGCAATGTCACCAAAAAGGCCACATCAGATGCCACGTCACTAAATAAGTGCCGCGTCACTAAAAAGGCCACGTCAGATGCCACATCAGTAAACAAGTGCCACATCAGCAAAAAACTAACTGGGTTAGGATTCAATTAGTTTGGGGGTGCCAAAGGAAAATAAGTTGAAAGTTGGGAATGGTGTGGTACAATTCGTAAGTTGGGAGTGCTATCTGTTAAATGGTGAAAGTTTGGGTTATTTAAATCCAGTAACCTAAAGAGAATCTATGAATGAAAGAAAAAATCATACCTAGGTAAACATTTCCGATGGTACGAATTTGGACATCGTCTACAAATAGCAAATTGCAAATCTGCCACCTTTTCGTTTTCCGTTTGGTTACAAACAACACATTTGTGAGCTGGACATACGAAGGGTTCCCCTGCAGCAATCTTTTCTTGAAGAGTCTGTCGCTCCGTCTTATCGTTTTTCTGAAGCAGCTTAGCTACACATTTCGGGTGATAAAAGTGGCCACACGCTGCAGAACTACATTGAAAAACCTGCACAATGATACCAAAAGAAGTTTAAAAGAAAAAGAAAATGAAAATAGATTTTCTCAAGTATTTATTACATACCTCTGTATTTGAAGATTTATCAGAAGACCCTAGTTCAGCACAGACAAAGCACTGGTGTAGACTATACTCGCAATTCTCACACTTTAACTTTTTCTGACGCAGCCAAATCTACAGATTGGATATGTATAAAGATAACCAATGCAAAAACAAAAGAGAAACGAAACGATAGTTATAAGTTGATATCATCCAAACTCGCATATGGTTAGCTAACCAGGAATTCTTTAGGAGGTAAACAAAGAGATTCACAACTAGACTCGTGTGCCGACATAGAATCTGGGGTTATATGAAATGACCTAAAACATTTCCCTTCACAACTGCAATAGATGACAAAATCATCAGAAAACCATCAGTTAAAAATCATCGTAATTTTTTTCTGAAGAAAATGAAGATGTGAAGTAAAAAGTAGTACAATGCAAGCTGGCCGCCATTATCACATATCGCACAAACTGTATCAAAATGATCGTGAAATGTCTCTCCCTCGTCGTCTGAAGATGCCATGATTAAAGATCCTCCCGCTAGCAATGAGAAAGCACTTTAATGCCTAGTACAAATTTTAGACACACATCTGAGTCGAGAAAACAAACGGTTGATCAAGGTTTGGCACAATGTAAAATAGAATAAAGATCGATGCATGTGTCTCATTCAACATGAAATGCATATACTTGATCGTTCAAAAGACAAAACTGAGGCAAAATAACCACCAAAACATCAAGTTTTAACAAGTCCCACCATTTCACAGTCAAGAAAAGCATGGTTTAAAAAAACGGCTGAGGCGTGCGCCTCATGGCGCGCCTCGAGGCGAGGCGCCCTAAAAACGAGTCTGAGGCGGCGCCTTAGGGGGTTATTTTGTACGTGCTCATAGGGCTGAAACGCTAAGAAAAGCTGCGCCTCAGGGTTTGATGTTTGTTATTGATGTTTTTGACTTTTTGTATCAATTTCATGTCCTTTTTATGTTTTTCTGATGAATTTGATGATGAAATTAGTTAGTATTTTATTTTTAATAAGATATATAATTTTATATTTATTTTTTAATTCCGCCTCAGGCTTACGCCTCGGTTCGCCTCGTGAGGCAAAGGGAAAACACCTCGAGGCACGATTCCGTACTTTTAAACCTTAAAAGAAGTCACAAGTTGTTTACTATAATATTGTAACGACTTAACAAAAAAACTAGAATTGGTAGCATCAAGATCAGTTTACGCTACCATATGTGTGACTAACCGCATCAACCATTAGTTACAACATAAGCAGACAAGAAATATTACAAAAGCATATATAAGACAAGAATAGTAAGCTACAATTAACATTGATCAAGGCGAACAAGGACGGTATATATAAGATAAAGCAAATCATTTCAATTCTAGTTAATCTTCATATGAGAAACTATAAAAAAAGGCAAAAGATCAGCAAGTTTCACTAAAGCATGCAAAAACTCCAGTCAAGAAATATGTATTTGCAAAGTTGCTGACTTATCACTTATCCACACTCAAGCTATTGTTCATATTAAGAAAAAGAGTTAATTACTGTTTTCGTCCCTGTGGTTTGTCAAAAATCACTATTTTAGTCCATTAGTTGAAAAATTACGATTTCAGTCCCTGCGGTTTCACTTTCGTAACCATTTCAGTCCACCTCGTAACCATTTCAGTCCCTGTACTAACAGAATAAATGGATTGAAATTGTTACGAAAGTGAAACCACAAGGACTGAAATCGCAATTTTTAAACTAATGGACTGAAATAGTGATTTTTGACAAACCATAGGGACGAAAACAGTAATTAACTCTAAGAAAAATCACAGTGTAACCTAAGAAAGCCCCCTTGTGACTTATCCACACTCATAAGGATTCAAGAGTCAACCTTCAAGAAAAAAACTATAAACAAAATCTTGATTAGGAAAAAAAAAACACCTTCAACAAAAAATTATGGTTTTCATAAGATCAATATAACAATATTGAAATTGGAAACTACGAACAAAATTTTGATTAAAAAAAGTAGTTTTATGGTTGAAAAAGCGACAAATTAAGTCTATTTCTCTAATAGTCTAAATAAGAGGTTTATCGTAGGGTTGTAAACGAACCGAACGTTCAGCGAACAGTTCGTGAATCGTTCGGCGGGAAGTTCGTTTATGTTCGTTTGTTTAATAAACGAACGAACATGAACAAGAAATTCCGTTCGATTAGTTAAATGAACAGAGGTCTCGTTAGTTCAATTGTGTTCGTGAACGTTCGGTAACGTGTTCGTGAACATTCGTTTACTTGCGTTTGTTTATGTCCGTTTGTGTTTTAATTAAAGATTTTTGTACTTTCATACATTTTATCTAAACTTTTTTATATTGTTTAATTTTTATTACCCTAACAATTAAACTAAGAAACCCTATTTCCACCTTGTTTATACATCGTTCCCTTTCGTTTCTCATTATTTTCATCGGCAAATACGATCGATCTCCGTTCCACAATTAGGGCTTCAAGTTCTGGTGCTACTCTCTCCACCATCCACCTCAGCCTTCGTCAAGTTCTCCAAATTTATTTGTGTTCGTTTGTGTTCATGAACCGTTCGTGAACACGCTTATTTCCTTAATGAACGAACACGAACATAAAATTTCGTTCGGTAAGTGTTCGTAAACACATTTATTTCCTTAACGAACACGAACAAGGCCTTGTTCGTGTGCGTTCGGTTCGTTTACAACCCTATATTGTGAAACAACTTCTTGTTTTGCATCTATAATATATACGTAGGGTAGGGTTCATGAGAAAACTCATGTTAATAAGATAACTCTGTCTAACCATTTAAACCCTAAATCCTAATCTCTAAACTTTAAAGAATAAGCCTTAAACCCAAACTAAATGCTAAAAGCTAAACCCCAAACACTAAAAGCTAAGCCGTGAAGGTTAACGTCTAAAAGCTATAAAACTAAATGCTAAAGATAAAGATAAACCCTAAAAGCTAAACCCAAAACTCTTAAACTCAAGCCCTAAAGCTAAAACCTAAACCCTAAAAAACAATCAACATATGTATGTATCAATCGTGAGTTTTCTCTTGATTTCTTCCCCTATAGTCACAAATATCCTAAATTTATAAAATTTAAAAACTACAGGTATCTAATAACCACAGATATCTCTGTGATTTCAAGAACATGAAGAAAGTAGAAACAATTCGTTGGTTCAAATTATAGATAAATTGAATAATGCATATGATACCTGAATATTAGGGTATTAAGTAGGATTCGTACCGAGATGAAACACCGTGTGGTGTAGTGATGTAAAAATCTTTACAAAACCTATCATTGTTTATTTATTTAAGTTTTTATTAGAGTTAAATAAATGCCGGAATAGTTCATGTGGTTTGTTCTTTTTTCATTTTTACTCCTTAACTTTCTAAAATTACAGTTATAGTTCTTAACTTTTCAATTTTCGTTCTTGGGTAGTCCCTGGGCGGCTGGGCCTAACATCAGTTAGTTTTCTCAGTTAAGAGAGTGTGAAATGACATAAATACCCTTTACTTAAAACATTAAAAGAAATATATTATTTATTTATTTAATCAAGTGGAGGCCACCATCCTTATCTTCGTCACCCCACTCCTCACCACCACCATCTCCACCTTTCACCACCACCATCTACCTTTCCTTTGATTTAAGTATTTTGATTTCAGTTTGACATTGCTTTCAAGATCGATGCAGCAACAAACCCAAACTGGTTTGCAACCCGATGAATATTAGCTCTGCAACTGCATTTGCCATATTTGCTTGGAGCATCTTCAATCTGCATCAAAGAAATTAAAAAAGAAGGAATATATTTCAAAATAGATGTCAAATTAAATAAGTCTCCAATCTGCAGGTCATGTTTGGTTTCACAAGAGTTTCTTCCCCACATTTTTTTTTCAAATCTACAACAACTTGGCCCTCAATCACCCGCCCATGTCGTGACATCTCCACCTTCATGGTTTGTCTCAATCCATAAGGGTCACCATCGCCGTTGCCACCAACTCTGTTGGATTGGTGGCGGCAGCGGCGGATCTAGAAAATCCGCCAAGCCGTAACATTTTATAAATAAGCTGTAACGAAATCGAAAAAACCTCAAATTTTTTCAAAATTTACACTAATTTTTTCAATTTTTTCCGCGCCAAGCCGTAGCGGGCGTTGCCCCCCGGCATAAGGTAGTTCCGCCACTGGGTGGCGGTAACGCTTTCAAACCACCGCTTAACACTCTTCGAAGTGTGTATGTGCGGATAAACGGCGAATGGGTGGGCGTCCCGATTATTTGCACCGACGGAGAGATAGTTTGGACCCTTTCGGGTTTCCGGCAAGGTAACCGACAATATTTGTTTATTATTGATCGATGATTGAAAATTTGTTTATTAGTGATTAATGATTGAAATTTGTTTATTTCTTGATCGATGATTGGGAAAAAAATTTAATTCAATTTAAGGTATTGCAGAACGAACTTGATTTATGGATAACAGTTGTTAAAGGGTGTTGCCGGAAAAAATGGGATGATGGAGTTGCAGGGGAAGAGAGAAGAAAGAGATAGGAAGGTGGGGGTGGGGTTGTTATTTTGTTTTTACAGTAAGGGTATTTTTGTCATTTCACATTCTCTTAACTTAGATAACTAACTGATGTTATGCCCAGGGACTATCCGGGAACGAAAATTGAAAAGTTGAGGACTATAGCTGTAATTTTAGAAAGTTAGTGACCAAAAGTGAAAAAAGAGCAAACTATAGGGACTATCCAGGCATTTAACTCTTTTTATTATTATTAATAGTTTGGTGATAGGGTTTATGTTGCTCACACAATCGCTATGAAATAAGAGGGTGTGTGGGATTCTTTATTTTCCACCTCCTTTTAAATTATTGACTTTTATAAGTTAATAAGTTAGGTTCATAGTGTTTAGTAAATGGATAAATCCTTTTGCAACAACTTATAATTTGTTGTGTAAAAAGGCAATTTTAAGAAGTTAGAATTTGTAACTTCTTAAAAAAGAAAAAAAGACTTTTGAAGATATTATTACCACTACACCCCTCCTACCACTCCATAACTCATCTACCATACAATTTTGCCTCTTCCAAGTCTTTTGTCTAAATGGATTATTGTTAACTAGCAGGGCTCCCCTGCGCTACGCGGCAGGAGTTGGATTGTTTTTCTCTGTGGTATGTGGCGCAACTTTGGTCGTTATCGGCTCGACTAATCGGAAAACCATAAAAACAAAGATCGATAAAAACGAATATCAATACCGGTTCTGATAATAACAATTAAAAACAGAAAAAAAAGTATCCCGCTCTACGTGGCGGGAGTTCGATTGTTTTTCTCGTGCTGCATGGCGTGACTTTGGTCGTTATCGACTCGACTCATCGGAAACCATAAAAGTGAATATCGATCCCAGGGTTTTCCCACGTGTTACACGGCAGGAATATGATCGATTTTCCTTGTTGTCACACGACTTGACTTAGGTCGTTACCGGCTCGATATATTCATCGAAAAACCATAAAAGCGAACATTGATAGTGGTTCCGATAATACCAATTAAAAAGATTAAAAAAGGTTTTGCTCATCGTGCTACGTGGTGGGAGTTTGATCGTTTTCCCCCTTGCTACTCAACGTGACTTTGATCGTTATATCTCTACTCATTGAAACCCTAAAAGCGAATATCAATAACCGTTTGAATGGTATCAATAAAAAAACCACTAAAGTAAAAAGTATAAAAGACAAAATAAAAAAAAAAACACTATTCATAAGCTTCTTCATGATTTGTTATTATACTAGTAAATGAAGCCGCGCATTGCGGCGGCGCTTCGAATGTCGTTCTGTTTCTTAATCACATATATCTAAAATTAGGCGAGCAAAACACTTTTAAAAGTTACTAATAAGTAATTTTACAATTTCTGGTTTAAACTTTTTATTTAAATAAACTATCAAAACTTAAAATCCACATTGATTCATCACAAATGTTTCAGTAGCACTTATGCAAAAATCAAAGGTGCATGATCAAGATTTATACCTTGGCTTTCACCCTCCTCAACTACATAGAGAGAGCATCATTCAAATCATCCTCTTCCCATTATTGTGTTACTTCCTTCTCTCTTCACATCCCACTCTGCAAGTTTGATATCATTATCATAACCATCACCAGTACACATTTGATCTATAAATATCTCCAGTTCCTTTTTGCCATTGATTCTGCGTTTGAAGCTAAAACATACAACATGACATAAAAGATGAATCGGAATACCTTAAAATGTTTTATAGAGTTCAAACAACAGACTGGTTATTAATAAATAATTAAATACACAATTGCATCCTATTTCTAATTGTCAAGTTGGAATGAAATTGTTTCGCCCCTAAAAAGCAAATCAGACATCAACGAACTACACATACGTTACAACTCTAGTACTCCTATAGTCAAGCAAAACAAAGATCTACAATAGTTCAATTGTTAATCAATCCACACAATCACATACTTTGGTGTAATACGATGCAATTAATCGACATAATATGTTAATCGTTAGCGAAACATAAGAGCGCATCAATGAATCAACGAATCATTGATGTTAATAAACTGAATGAAGATGGAGATACCTTAATCGCCGGAGATGGTGAGTAGGGTTTCGCGTTCCAATAGGATGATGTGGTAGCGACGGGGATACAATAACTGATCGGAATCGTAGTTCCAGCTTGCGACGTGACGCTAACTGTGCGGCCGTTGCAGGTCGTCGGAGACCTCGACTTGAAGCCAAATCGGTTGTAGGATACTGTACCACCGAACCGACATCACTGATGGAACGCTCGTCCTCCGGACAGCGAGGTACGGGTGTAACCGCCGGCGTGCCGTCGGGTCTCCGCCGTAAGGATTGGTGGCCGGCCGTAAGTATCTCTCTCTTTACAATACTCTCTTTCTCTCTCTTACTCCCGTTTTTTCCCTGTTAGTCACTCTATCTTCTATAAAGTATACATGGCAAAACCGTAATTTGCATCTTCATTTTGTCCAATAAATTGACTGTTCCTAAGGATCGACATAAATTGTTATATTATAAATATAATTTGGTGGACTTGTTAGTAATTTGATCTTGTTGAGTCAATACTCCTGATCTTAGTGGGCTTGTTTAGTTGGGTTTTTTTGGATTGTTTTACATGGGGTTTTATTTATTGGGTTAATGGATTTAAACACCCCCAACTATGGCCATTTGGCCGATGGCACTCTCAACTTTCACTTTGGCTCAGAACACTCCCAACTTAACACATCGATTGTCATGGCACCCCTTCGTTAAATATTCACTAACCAGGTTACTAAAATTTGCCTATGTGGCAATTTAATCTGATGTGGCATTCCTACGTGTCATACATTAACTGATGTGGATAATCCCTCATTCGTGAAGTTTATAATCCCCAAAACACACCATCACTTCACTCAAACCAAGATAAGAACATATCAGAAGCTCCCAAGTTCATCAATGGCGATCAAACCCTAATCGATCAGAGGTACGTTTTCTCTCAATATATTGGTATTGTTCACTGATTGCACTGATGGAGATTATCGATGTGATGCTATGGTATGGTGGAACATTGGATTTTAGTTTTGATCAACCTCAATATATTGGAGGTGAATCAAAGTTGATACGTATGGATGTTGATCACATTGCATACTTTGAGTTGTTAGAGTATGCAATGGATTCTGGGTGTTATGTGTAACACCCTATTTTCGATTTAGCGATTTTACATGTAAAATACCACAATCTGATGTGTGGCTAGGACTACACATACTATAAAAATACGGGTTTATTAAAACTTTTACAAATCATAAGTTATTCTACATCACGTGGTTGAGTTCGTTGTTTAAAATTTACAACGTGGCAAAGTGCGGAAGCATGTATCTATATCGTGTTCGGTTCTTCGTTGAGCTTGATCGTCTTCCGGCATCCCAAAGTGTACCTACATTTCATAAACATGAAATGCTTTAGTCTTACGGGGTTTAAATCATGTCCAAACGAGTCCGGGAAACAATTGATTTTCAAAAGAAAAACAAAAACTTGAAAATGATCTCCACCGTAACTTACGGTGGCACCGTAAGTTACGGTGGCCCCTGTGTTCATATTCTTCTACCGTACAACAGTAGGTTACCACCGTAACCATATCAGCTCCACCGTAAATTACGGTGGCACCGTAATTTACGGTGGACCCTGCATCCAGCTTTTCCATTTTGCCGTAAATTGACACGAGATCTTTCGTATCTTTCAAACCGCTTATCCGTTTGACCTACCGTTTCTTCCTACATGTTTGAAATTTGATTCTCCATCATATGGAGTTAAAATCCGACATCCGACTTGATAAAATTTAAGACTTTTAAGTCTTCGGCTTATTACTCTTTTACCAAAATTTGACCCGTTTGTGATTTTATCAAACATACAAGTTTGTTTGACCCTTATTTCTCACAAACCTATTAAATTCAATGATGTCTAACATATTAGGTTCCGATTATAGAATTATATACCTTCTTTAACCCATTTTCACCCATATGCTTATTTTGACCCGTTTGAGGTATTTAAGCATATTATAAGCACCAATTGCTTTCATTCATTTCCAAATACATATGTCCACATTTCTTATCAAAGGATCTTCCACCACAACTATATTTGTGGTGGATTCAATGTGGTGATTTATATATACCAAAATTTACCCTTCAAATCGTTATTTTACGGCAAAGACCCGAATAGAGCCATTTGACTAACGTGTTACATCCTTCAACTTCTATACTACTCTTAAGTAATTATCTAATTGTAAAACTCGTTTCCAAACAACCTTTAAGGATCGTTTGTTCCATTTAGCCTACAAGGGCGTTTTGGTCGATTTTAGTCCTTTTATGACTAAGGACTCTCTCTCAAATTACTCGACCAAAATAGCACTTTTAACTACAATGTAATTACACGTACCTGGCCCGGATCAACAAGTAGACCCGATTTATACCTTGTTTTCATTATCACACCATCAATGGTGACGCAATTATCCGATTTGCTAATCGGTCCTGTTAACACAAGACTTGACAACCACATTAGTCGATATTGTCAAATGGTGTTATCACCACCATTCAACCCGTTTGGACTATATACCCAACATTATTTATTTAATCAAAAACATCGTTTTTGATTTCCAATTCATACATCCATCCCATCCCGGATTTTATAACCATACCCTTTTTCTTTTACACTCTTTTCTTATAATTTCAACCCATTTCGGCTTACACCATGGGTATCCTTTTATCCTTGATTTACATTAGTCGACACTTGACAAATTTCCATATTTCCAGTATTATCATTATCACGTTTACAACGTATCGAATAAACGAGTATTCTACATAAGTGTGTAAATTACACTTACCTCGCATCCACGCCACGCTTTTCTTTCCGTACTTGCTCCGTTTGACCCGCTCCCTCTTCCAAGCTTTCACCTAGCTTGTTACGCGTCAAACTATTGTCAAACATTTACAAGGCGGTTAAATTAGTCATTAACAATCACGATTATTCCACCTCACTTATTTTCTATGCCGAAGCTACTATTCGGCTTCATGATTAGTTAACTTAACTTATCTAAAGTTAACTACTTTCAATCACATGTTTACTACATTAAGTCTAAATCAACATAGTATTTAGCACTCTCATCACTTCATATCACGCGTAATTGCCATATCATTCAAATATGCGTTTTCACTCTAAAATTCAATACTTTAGTTCTCATTTAGGCATTTTAACAAACACCTAATGTGCATAATTTCACATATTTACTAACTAGTTCATAACTAATTATTTTCACCAAGATTTACATCAAAATCAAACCTCTATGTCTAGTGTTCATGAACTACATCAAGAGCTTATTTCATAACAATCAATATTCATCAAATTAACACTCTAATCCGAGTGTTCTTCATATTGTCAATAAACCCATTTAACACACATATAGGTAATCACCAAATCATTCAAGTCATAGCATCATATGCATGATTTTCACTTAGGGTTTCGTTCCTAAGCAAGTATACATCACTAATCTAGCCATAGCTTCTCTAATTCATGCCTAATTCGCGATTAGGATGATTATCAAATTTTTACAACTTCACGAATGTTAGAAATTCAACATACCTCACGATCCCCTTGACTTGGTGATCGTTTCTACGCGTTCATGCATTGATTTGGATCTTGATTCGAGCTCCAATTTGGTGAATTTGTTGATTCTAGGGTTTGAGCTCTCTAGGAGCTTCTCCTGGCCATTCTCACACACGCACACACACTCTTGTGTGTGTGTTGTGTTTTATTTTTAAGTTTATAATTCCTTTTTCAAGTTACCCGGCTTTGGTCCCTCGTGTTTGGTTAGTTATTAATTAGGTCACAACCTAATTATTTTCAATAATATTCCCACTTATTAACTAGGTTTAATATTCCTAGTTAACTTAGCGGGTTCGGGAATATTTATGACTAAGTTTATTTTAGGTCCCGTTAACTCGGGCCTTTTATCCATTTTATTACCTTAAAAGCTTTTATTCACTTTTTATTTAATATTAGGATTAATTATTTAAATCCTAATATTTACCGGGTAAATTTTATCACTAACGGTACTTTACCCGTCTTTTAGTGCTAATGTGGTTTGATCACCAAACCCATTTTCGGGGTGTTACATTATGAAAGTAGGGATTTTTACATGTATGGATTAAATGCTGATACTGGTGAATTCAAGTGGTTTGGGGATGATAATGATGTTTTGGAGATTGCATTAAAGGCTCTAACATGGTCTGAACCATTCATGGAGGTCTTTATTCAAGTCGCTCCAATTAGCCATGAACAAGAAGTCCAATTCATGTCCCAGCCCAGTAAACCCAAAGCCCAATCTTATTCACCACCCAGTAAACCACAAGCCCAATCCAGTTCCCAACCCATTAAACGAAGAGGCCGGCCCAAAAAACTTGTAACCCAGTCAAAAAAGAAAGTAGTCCATGTCAGTAGAGTGAGTAGGGCATCTGACAAAAGTGGTAACCCTCCTGTACTTGAAGTCCCTAGATCCGAATCCACTGCCTCAGGAAAGGAGGTTGTTGCTGATAAACCAGTTGGTTTGAATAATCAGCCTAGTGTACAAGAGGCTACATGGGCATTTGATTTGGATGAGGAGTCTATTGTTCAAGAGGGTGTATCGAAAGAAACAGATGGTTTGCAAAAGAAGCCTATTGGAGAAGAGGTTTTAGTGGAAGAAAGGAGTGGTTTTGATAAGCAGAGTGCATATGAAGATGACAGTGAAGACAGTGACTATAAAGCTGAATTAAATGGGACAGAAGAGTCAAGTTCAGATGAAGATGAAGGTTTTCTTGATGATAGTAATGAAGATGAGGTTCATGATGAAATAGCTTTCTCAGATTCAGACAGAGAAGATGCTGAATGGAGACAGTCACAAGATGCCATTAAACGAGCTAATAAGGATGAACTTGAAGCTAAAAAGAAGTTAGTTGAACAGTGTACTAAACCTTATGAAAAAGAAGGTAAGTTGAGTGAGTCTAATGATGCAGGGTGTGCACATGTAGAGGGTTACAGTAGTTACGAGGAATCTGATGGTGATGTTGCTACTCCTGGTGAGAGTGAGGATGATGATATAAGAGGTAAGAAGTACAAAGAAACTGCTCCAACTGTAAATGAACACACCAACTGGAAAAAAGTTTACATGGAAAGTTGGAATAAGGTTTGCATCAAGGGATTGTTTTAAGGAGGCAGTGAGAAGGTATGTTGTGACTAACGGAAGGAATCTGATCATTGCAAAGAGTGATAATAAGGAAGAAGGTCGTTTAGCTATGAAGTGTGTACCAGGGTGTCCCTTCTATCTATATTGTTCACTAAACAAAGCCAAAGAGTGTTACATGATTAAAAGTGTGAAGAACAAACACAATTGCCAGAGAAACATGATCAAGAATAGACAACTAACTGCCAAGTTCTTAGGGGATGAGTTCCTTCCTTTGTTTAAGGCCAAGCCAAATTGGTCTGCTAAGGAGATTCAAGCAGCAGTTAAACAGAAGTTTAAGGTAATTATAACTAAGTGGTTAGCTTACAAGGCTAAATCAAGTGCACACAAGAAGCTTCATGGTTCAATGAGAGATCATTACAGTAAAATTGGTTCTTACCTCGAAGTTCTAAAGAAAGCAAATCCATCATCAACCTTTAGGTTAGAAACTGCTCCACCAGGTTTCATTAACCTAGATCCAGAGGCCACATGTGAAACATTCTTTAGACTGTTTGTTTGTTTTGATGGAGTCAGAAAAGGTTTTTTTAGTAGGATGCAGGAAGGTATTGTGCTTAGATGGGTGTTTTCTTAAAACATTCCTTGGAGGGATGTTGTTAACAGCTGTGGGAAGGGATGGTAATGACCAAATGTTTCCTTTGGCATGGGCAGTAGTTGAAGGGGAAAATAATGAGAGTTGGGAATGGTTTATGGATGAGCTTAGGCAGTGTTTGGGAGTAACTGATGATGGTGAATCATGGACTTTCATATCTGACCAGCAAAAGGTAGAACTCCCTAACCAATAATTAGCTTATTCATCACTTATCTGTGACACTGTTGTATTGGTTTTGCAGGGTTTGTTGAATGTTGTTGCAATGGTATGGCCAAAGGCAGAGCATAGAAACTGTGCAAGACACATCTATGCTAACTGGCACAAGACATACAAAGATGAATAGTTTAAGGAGCTATATTGGAAATCAACTAGGGCCTATTGTGAAGCTGATTACTTGCAAGCCATTGAAGAGATGAGGAGCATAAACCCTGATGCAGTAGAGGCCTTACTCAAGCAAAATCCCAATTGGTTCAACAGGTGCTATTTGAACACTCACACAAAATGTGATTTTATAGTAAACAACATGGCTGAAACTTTTAATGGCTTTATCATCAATGCAAGATCAAAACACATTATACATATGTTAGAGGATATAAGGATTCAGGTCATGAGTAGGCTGGTTACTAAAAGAACAGAAATGAGTGCCAGGGATGTTGTTATATGCCCTAAAATCCAAGAAAAGCTTGATTTTTCAAAACAGACTGCATATAGATGTGAGGTGTATCCCTCATCATACCATGTGTTTCAAGTCAGGGATTTTGATGATGTTTCAGTTGATCTAGATAAAAGAACATGCACATGTAGGAAATGGGATTTGAGGGGGTATCCATGTAAACATGTTTGTGCAGTAGCTGGGTTTTTGCATAAAAATGCAGAAGAGTATGTTGATGTGTGTTACCACAAAGACACATACATGAAGGCTTATGAATTCTCAATCCCTCCAATACCTAGTGAAAGGTATTGGCCCAAGATTCACCACCCTATGGATCCACCACCAATAAGATCTCAACCTGGGAGGCCTAAGAAGAATAGAAAGAGGGATCCTCATGAGGATCCAAAAAGACCAAGGAAACTTACCAAGCATGGGGTGATAATGACTTGTGGTAATTGTGGGGGTAGAGGTCACAACAAGAGAAAATGTACTGAACAGGGAAATCAGCAATCTACTGCAGGTGAATTACTTGTTTTAGTGACAGTTGTCTGTGTATATTGTAGGCTTTAACTACTTTTGTTTTGTATGTTGTAGGGTCTGCTAAAAAGAGACAGAAGGGAACAAAAAAGTCAAGCCAGAAGTCAACTCAGCAATCTGCTCCACTACCTTCACAAGGAACAACTGAGCAATCTACTCCAGTACCTTCACAAGGAACAACTCAGCAATCTACCCAGGAGAGAAGCAAAATTTCCAGCCAGAAGTCAGCTAAAAAGTCAACTGTCAAGTCAAATGTCAAATGGAAAGGGAACATACAAGGCAGCAGTTAAAAAGTCATAGTTTGACTTTTTTGTGGTCTTTATGACCTTTTTGTGTTGTTGGCTGTTTGGACAACTTTAAGTTATGTAATAACTCTCTAGGATAACTTGTGGTGATGTTATAACTCTTTAGGGTAACTTTTGGTAATGTTATAACTGTTGGTTATGTAATGGTATAAGTCTTGTTTATGGTCTTTATGCATTTTGGTTTATTGGTCATTATACTATGCAGTTTTGGTCATTATATAGTGCAGATTTGGTCATTACAGCTTGGACAACATACACAGATTTGGACACTTGCAGTTTGACCCATATGCATTGTGCAGTTTGGACACTTGCAGTTTTGACCCATATGCATTGTGCAGTTTGGACACCTGCAGTTTTGACCCATATGTGCAGATCCATTATGCAATGCAGATGTGCAGCTAGCTATATGTGCAGACCCATTAGAGGTATGTTTCTTATTATATCATGACCTTTGACATTTGTTGGTCAAAATAAAGTTTGGATATGTTGACTAATCTGGTAATATCAATACATGTGCAGATATATACAATCAAGGAGTAGGATTTTGCATTAAATTCCATCAAAAGTCAAAAGTGTACAATTACAACAAGAACACAGTTCATACTACCTAAACATATACAACACTATGCTAATGCCAATAAACAAGGTTAACACATATTGCTTGTTCCATTTCGACTCTTTTCCAGATATCTTTGCTTTCAACCGCCTATTCTCTTCTACTAAGACCATGTTTTCATATTTCAGGTCTTCTGAACTGAACCTGCACTGGGATGCATGTTGGTTGAACATTTTGTCGACATCTTCTTTCCATAAGAAGAACTTGCAGTCTGATATCTGCAAAAGCCAACAACACCTCTGTTAATCAATCAATTCAATTCAAGAAAAATACTTGGAGTTAAGGTGGAACATACCGGCCAATGAGAGCATCCATAGAATTGTTGACCTTGCCGCACACTTTTCCGTCCAACAACTCGAACAACTGCTACAACATCATGATGGCAGTACACATTACCCTCCAAATCAACCTTAAACAATTTAGGGTTTCTGGATACTGTGGATGAAGACGTAGAAGAGGAGCTCATTTTGATTCAAGATTAGGGCTTGTTCTTCACGAAAATCGACTGGATCGTATGTTGATGATGGATTTGCTCCAAGGTGCGTCTGATTTGCTCTATGAGTTAGGATTAGGGTTTACAGAATAAGTTTGTTAGTGACTGGGGGTTTTAAAGAAGGTGAATGAGTATACTTGACACGTAGGAATGCCACATCATATTAAATTGCCACATAGGCAAATTTTAGTAACCTGGTTAGTGAATATTTAACGAAGGGGTGCCATGACAATCGATGTGTTAAGTTGGGAGTGTTCTGAGCCAAAGTGAAAGTTGAGAGTGCCATCGGCCAAATGGCCATAGTTGGGGGTGTTTAAATCCATTAACCCTTATTTATTTACTAGAATAATTCACAATTTGTCATTTTTCAGAGAAATTCACGAATACTTCTATATTCTTTTGTCTGCATGGGTTACTGTTAATTTGGTGGAATTGTGCACAATTTGATCTTAGTGAGTGATGAGTCATGTAGTCTTGTTTAATTGATAATTTATTGAGAAGGCTTGTTTACAATTTAATAGTTATCTACATGGGTTTTTGTTTATTTGCTAGAAGTTTCCATAATTTGAGCTTCGTTACTAGTTATTGCTTTTTGACCTGCAAATTTAGTGGTGTTAATTTTGGCCAACAATAAATTAGTATAAAGCAATCTTTTTTATGTATATGGTAGCGATAAGAGATATTATTGTGCAAGATATATAATGGAATCACGGAGAAGAACATAGTATGACATTAGTTTGTTATTCTTGTGTATTTTTGTGTTTTTTAGCAATCTGAATGTAATATTGTTATAGTCTAATTAGGAAATTATAAAATATGTAAACGTATTTTATGTTATGTGTTTCATAAAATTAAATAAGCTAAATCAAACACTTTTTAAAAGGATGTCTTTTTTTGTTATTTTACATGAATAGGCTAAACCAAACACCTTGTAAAAAATTACTTATTGACTTATTTGCTTATAAGATAACCCAAACACTTTTTTAGAAACTCCTTTTCAAAAAGCTATAAGTTAATAAGTCCTTTTAACAAAAAGTCTTTTTCAACTTATATAAGCTAACCCAAACACACCCTAAGTCTCGTATTTTTTAATGGTTTAACATTCAACTTTTTTAAAAGGCCAACGTCCTCATTAGTCACGGCTGGTTTCCTTCAGGCCACTGATGTTAAGTCAAAATATGTGTATTTCATATTAGTTCGTGTCGAGTTTTAGTGTGATAAATATGTCAATTCGTTATTGTTTAGACACTTATAATGTGTGATGTTTTGTGGTTTAAATAGGTGAATAAAGGTTAATCAAGAGAATAGAGATTGAAAATGTCACACCCTGACTTTTGCGGAAGCGTATGCATGTGACTTAATCGGTTCTCATTGCATTCGATTATAATAAACAACTATATGATCAAAATGATGTTCATCCATTCAAAGGTTTGAAATATTACAACACAAGTCATTTAAGTTTCAACCAAAACTCTCAAGTTATGATACAAACAAAAGTGGATGACATCTAAACTTGAAATTTACGTCTTGAAAATAACATCAGCGCCCAAGATCCAACTTGTTTCCTGAAATACATGTAAGTTTTGGAAAATCGTCAACATAATGTTGGTGTGAGTTCATGCAGTTTTTGTATAAACATTTAAGCATTCGTTGTAGAAAACATGGTATGTAATTGTACTGAAATATGTACTTCTGTAAATGTAAGGAAATCGAGATCGCTAATGGTTTGCAAGGCCATTAACATGTGACACGACATAGGAAGCATCCAAACCATAGGCATTTTTAGTTGTCGATTCCACGACTGTCGATTCACGACTAGAGACACAAAAGCACTGCTTGGTAAAAGAGTGGCCAAGAGTGTGGTTGCCTGAAACCCATTAGATCTAACCTTTTGTTCCGCGGTCTTGGTATGTAACTGATTAATGGTGTCACGACCCCCGACCCACCCTGGACGGAATCGGGTGCCGTGAACAGTCCAGCGGTACCGGTTTTTAAAAACGTTGCAGCGGAAATTTCATCAGGACCGTGAGTTAGGAAAAATATCAGAGTTTAGAAAACACCGGATTTTATTTAAAGAAATGGGATAAACCCATGTTTTATAATGTGAATTTTGTTTACAATATTTCTTAATTTGATTTAAATAAAATAAGCCACTTCTTGAAGCCTTTTCAGTGTCGTATCCAGCTTTTATTCCACTTACCTGAAAAATGTTTGGAAAAGGTTTTGTCAGCGAAAACACTGAGTGAATTCATTCCATTTTTATAAATATATTGTTATACCTTACAGTATTAAGGTTTTTATATTTACCCAATTCACTCAGTATTTGTTAAATAATGACAGTTCCAATGTGACAGTAATCATATCAATTATTGACTTCACTTTAGTCCGATAGTGAATTCATCAAATATATGTATTTGACTATTATTCAATTTATCTGTCACTAGGCGATTCCTGTGACTATAATCATATCAATATTGATTATTCTTTCAATTAATGATTCTGGTCATATCACTGTTGATCATTCTTTCAACTAGTGATTCTATAACACTGTTGATCATTCTTTCAACTAGTGCTTTCGGTCATGTCACTGTTGATCATTCTTTCAACTAGTAACTCAGATTATATTACTGTTGATCATTCTCTCAACTAGTAATTTCTATTCATAACACTGTTGATCATTCTCTCAACCCGTGTCTTTGGACATAATTGTGTCCCATGACATTTCTTTGTCAAATATATACTTTTGGCATCAAACCATTTAATCCAGATAATGACATATATCAATTTATGTCAAATTAATATAACTTATCAAATATGATAATTAAATAATTGTAATATCATTATTTAATATTTTAATGTGACTAAGACTAAAATATAATCTTAGTAAAATACATAATTTCCAATGTTATTGTAATCATGATAATATTAACTAACTTTCTGGCAAATAATAATGAGAATCAAATAATATATAAATCTTTCATACCAGCAGTTAATATAAAAACTTAATCACTGTAAGTATAACTGGTAACTATTTAGGATTCTGGAAAATCTTTGTAAATATAATTGTTTCACAAAAAGGTGATAAAATTTGTGAGAAAATATAATAGACTCACAAACTGTGAGAAAAGAGAAATGAACTCACATTGCAGATTTCTACGGGCAAAGCTTAGTCTACAGATAATCCTTTGATATATTGCAGATTTAATTTGAGCAGAGCCTAGCCTATTGATTAGCCTTTTTAACCTAATGCACACGAACTAGGTAAGTAACTTAATATAGCATTTTACGATAACTCACGAGATCATATTCTCACAACAAATGACAAAGTGCAATACTTCATCCATCGAATTAACGATGATCCGTTGAATTAACAACGAACGACAAAGTATAATACTTTACCTATCGAATTAACGACAATCCGTCAAATTAATGACGAACGATAAAGTATAACCCTAATGTGGGCGGCACTTAAACATCCATTGGATATATGGATCGATCGGACAATGAATCGTAATAGCGATTAAGTTAATACCCTGTTCTGCAGCACCCCGCTATACTTAATTGGAGATTCGTGTGTGTTAATTGAAGTAATTTGGACAGAACTCGGCGTATAATTGGAATTCTTTCGTCGAACAAGTGCACAGAAGTCAGTCCCAATGCCTGCTATTTATAGCTGAATTTTGTCAGCCCTGCGCATCGTAGGCCAAAGACACCATACGCATCGTATGGTACCCCTGCGCACCGTATGCTTATCTTCTCTACGCATCGTATGGTTTAAAAATGGGCTATATGATTGCCGCGTGTGTTTCTAGCATTACTGAGTCGACGATATTTAAAATTCAACTTCTTTAACACGTAAATGTAGATAATCATCAAGTAGGGAATGCCCCCCCTGAGTTTTAGGGGCCCTGATCCTGATTCTGGAAATTATGAAAATTCTAGGGTTTGCACAGAATCACTTGGGTGTCTCAATTAGGGTTTCCTATTGGTCAAATTAATTTAATAATTATGACTTTTGATGAGAGTCGTTACATTCTCCCCACCTTAATAAAAATCTCGTCCTCGAGATTTGCTGGAATAAGTAGGAATACTTTTTCTTCATCTCAGGTTCCAGCTTCCAAGTGTATTTGGGTTATGATATTTCTTTTAGACTTATGTTATATTCTAGTCAATAAAAATAATATTAGGGTAGATGACACAGAATCGAATTTTGTGAATATGAGTCATACCATAGGTAAGATTTCAAAGGTTCAACTGAATAAGTTCAAGAAATCAATGTCAAACGAAAGAGATGAATGGATATAATTTCCAATGTGACTATTTTCAAGTCAAAAGATATATGATCAAATAGATTTTTAAAATGAATATGAAGAACTTTTTAGAATCAAATAAAAATTCTTTTGTCAAAAGAAAGCTTACTTTGATTGGCAACTGAAGAAGACTCAGAATTAACAAGTTCAAAATGAAATAGAAGCATGAAAATATTTTGTCAACTATCGAATCATAACAAGAGAAAAATCAGTGTGTTGATATTATTGAATTTGCAAGGATACACTGGAATACAATAGAGTTTAGTGTATCATTGTCTTAATACATAATTTATTAAGACTACTTTCAAATGATGAGTCAAACGAAATACATACGTGATTTTGAAAGATTCGTATGCTTATGATTAGCTCAAGCTACAAGTTTATAACGACGCCACAAGGTGTCGTAAGGATTGAAATAATTCAATAATTACGGTGACTGAACAATTTCACCGTGAAATCAACTGAAAGCTTTAATGAAGAAATTTTGGATATTCAGTTCGAATAGAATTTTCGATAAATGATAAAACCAAATGAAATTTTTAGAATTTTCGATAAAGGATGAAAGAAACGTTAAGAGGTACACCGGAATATGATATGAATTTGTGTACACTTATCTTAACACATAATTGTATTAAGACTATTTTAGATGATGAACCAACCGAAATTAAAATTCGTTCATCAGGAGTGAAAATGAGAATATCTCAAGATTCAAATTAAAGAAAATGCCACCATAAGGTGTCATAGGAATTGAAAATAATAGCGGTGAATGAAACGAATTTCACCATGCTTTAAATCAAATGAAATAAATCCGAATGTTTCAAATAAATCGAGTAGGATTGAAATCGAAATACTTGAATAATATTTTTCGATCAAAGATGATAAAACAATAAGGATTACGAAACGCTCGATTGTTGATATAAAAATCTTTAAGAGATACACTGAAATATGAAATGAAATTGTGTATCATTATCTTAGCACATAATTGTGTTAAGATTGATTTTATAGAATAAATCAACAAAATGGATTCAATATAAATAAATAATTAAACCCGTATATGAGATTAGCACAAGCTTCAAATTTTGAGAAAACGTCACCACAAGGTGATCGTGACCAAATAAATGATTCAGTGAAAGTGAAGACCAAACAATTTTGTTATGGTTTTGAATAGATGAAATTCTTGACAGAATATATTTATTTATAAACTTTTACTTGTACTAAGGTCAAATAATAACTTAACTTAGATATTACATATCAGTGACTACGTCTGGAATCATTTCTGCTTCTTGCGTAGTAAGTACTAATGCTCGCTCGTTCTTCTTAGCTCCGTCTGTTGTTTTGGCCTTGTTGTCAAATTTTTTGGTTAGTTTAGGGCAATATGGTTTGATATGTCCTGTTTCTCCGCAATTGAAACAAACAGTAGTTTTCCTTCTACACTCTTCCTCTGTATGTCCGGTCATCTTGCAGAAGTTACAGTAGGATGTTTTCCTAAAACGGCATTTTCCTGAATGCTTTTTGTTACAGCTTCTACAGATAGGTTGCTCCAATGACTGTTCAGTTCCTGTCTTCTTGTAGAATTCTTGGGAAATTTTCTGGGCTAACTCTTTCTTCTTATTTTCTTCTCTTGTGCGGATTAGTCCATCTGTCAGCATGTTAGCTAGTTCAACTGCTTCTTCAATAGTCTGTGGTCTAGTGGCCTTGACTATGTCTCGAATTTCACTAACTAATCCCCAAATATAACGAGAAATAAGTACAGGTTCTGGCGAAGCCAGAGTTGGTACCATTCTTGCATATTCGAAGAACGTTGTCGTATATTCACGACAATTCACATCTATCATTTTATGATTCAGGAACTTGTTAGCTATTCGTTCCTTTTCATAAGGAGGACAGAAGTTCCTTTCTGTCATTTCCTTGAATTTTTCCCAATTCATGGCATAAGCCATGTCGCTTCCTTTTGCCTGAAGAATTGTATTCCACCATTCTAAGGCTTCTTCCTTAAAGAGATTAGATGCATACATCACCTTATCTTCTTCGGCACATTTGCTGATTGTAAGAACAGCTTCCGTCTTTTCCAACCATCGCAGAACAGCTGTAGCTCCTTCACTGCCGGCGAACTCAGTTGGTTTACAGGCTAAAAATTCTTTGTAGGTACACCCGAGAGTCATCGCCTTCTTTTTCTTGGGAAATGGGGTTTTGATAATATCATCATTACCTCCATTGATACTATGGCTAAAACCATCGTCACGAGTATGCTTGCTACTCACAACTTTGGTAGGTTCTACGGTATTTTTAACAGCTTTAATTATTGAAGGTAAAGCATTAGCTATTCCTTGGGCTATTAAATTTTCTATAGTATTTTTATCCAAAGGATTTTCATTATTAACATGAACTTCTGGATTCTGTGGTACTTCATTTGACATCTGAATTGCAAACATTTTCACATATTAACATCACAGAAAACAAACAATACTTCCAGGATATTATCTGTGCATATTAACATATATATATATATATTCATATATAACACATATGTTAATTTGTATCAGTTTCCTAACTTTATTGTTTAAGTTTAGGTATTAAAAAGAACACCTAATCAGCTTAAACAAGTGGCTCTTTGAGTTTGGCTCTGATACCACCTTCTGTCACGACCCCCGACCCACCCTGGACGGAATCGGGTGCCGTGAACAGTCCAGCGGTACCGGTTTTTAAAAACGTTGCAGCGGAAATTTCATCAGGACCGTGAGTTAGGAAAAATATCAGAGTTTAGAAAACACCGGATTTTATTTAAAGAAATGGGATAAACCCATGTTTTATAATGTGAATTTTGTTTACAATATTTCTTAATTTGATTTAAATAAAATAAGCCACTTCTTGAAGCCTTTTCAGTGTCGTATCCAGCTTTTATTCCACTTACCTGAAAAATGTTTGGAAAAGGTTTTGTCAGCGAAAACACTGAGTGAATTCATTCCATTTTTATAAATATATTGTTATACCTTACAGTATTAAGGTTTTTATATTTACCCAATTCACTCAGTATTTGTTAAATAATGACAGTTCCAATGTGACAGTAATCATATCAATTATTGACTTCACTTTAGTCCGATAGTGAATTCATCAAATATATGTATTTGACTATTATTCAATTTATCTGTCACTAGGCGATTCCTGTGACTATAATCATATCAATATTGATTATTCTTTCAATTAATGATTCTGGTCATATCACTGTTGATCATTCTTTCAACTAGTGATTCTATAACACTGTTGATCATTCTTTCAACTAGTGCTTTCGGTCATGTCACTGTTGATCATTCTTTCAACTAGTAACTCAGATTATATTACTGTTGATCATTCTCTCAACTAGTAATTTCTATTCATAACACTGTTGATCATTCTCTCAACCCGTGTCTTTGGACATAATTGTGTCCCATGACATTTCTTTGTCAAATATATACTTTTGGCATCAAACCATTTAATCCAGATAATGACATATATCAATTTATGTCAAATTAATATAACTTATCAAATATGATAATTAAATAATTGTAATATCATTATTTAATATTTTAATGTGACTAAGACTAAAATATAATCTTAGTAAAATACATAATTTCCAATGTTATTGTAATCATGATAATATTAACTAACTTTCTGGCAAATAATAATGAGAATCAAATAATATATAAATCTTTCATACCAGCAGTTAATATAAAAACTTAATCACTGTAAGTATAACTGGTAACTATTTAGGATTCTGGAAAATCTTTGTAAATATAATTGTTTCACAAAAAGGTGATAAAATTTGTGAGAAAATATAATAGACTCACAAACTGTGAGAAAAGAGAAATGAACTCACATTGCAGATTTCTACGGGCAAAGCTTAGTCTACAGATAATCCTTTGATATATTGCAGATTTAATTTGAGCAGAGCCTAGCCTATTGATTAGCCTTTTTAACCTAATGCACACGAACTAGGTAAGTAACTTAATATAGCATTTTACGATAACTCACGAGATCATATTCTCACAACAAATGACAAAGTGCAATACTTCATCCATCGAATTAACGATGATCCGTTGAATTAACAACGAACGACAAAGTATAATACTTTACCTATCGAATTAACGACAATCCGTCAAATTAATGACGAACGATAAAGTATAACCCTAATGTGGGCGGCACTTAAACATCCATTGGATATATGGATCGATCGGACAATGAATCGTAATAGCGATTAAGTTAATACCCTGTTCTGCAGCACCCCGCTATACTTAATTGGAGATTCGTGTGTGTTAATTGAAGTAATTTGGACAGAACTCGGCGTATAATTGGAATTCTTTCGTCGAACAAGTGCACAGAAGTCAGTCCCAATGCCTGCTATTTATAGCTGAATTTTGTCAGCCCTGCGCATCGTAGGCCAAAGACACCATACGCATCGTATGGTACCCCTGCGCACCGTATGCTTATCTTCTCTACGCATCGTATGGTTTAAAAATGGGCTATATGATTGCCGCGTGTGTTTCTAGCATTACTGAGTCGACGATATTTAAAATTCAACTTCTTTAACACGTAAATGTAGATAATCATCAAGTAGGGAATGCCCCCCCTGAGTTTTAGGGGCCCTGATCCTGATTCTGGAAATTATGAAAATTCTAGGGTTTGCACAGAATCACTTGGGTGTCTCAATTAGGGTTTCCTATTGGTCAAATTAATTTAATAATTATGACTTTTGATGAGAGTCGTTACAAATGGTGCTTATGACACCCTATTCGTGACATGATCTAAAGTATCATTCCTTAGTTTTTGTATTCAACATACCATAACACATGTATTTTCCCCAAGTTTAGAAAACAAGTAAAAGTTTTAAAGTGGGGACATGAACTCACAACTTTGCGTATCCTGCACCGTAAACTTCACCGGTTGGTTTTGTAACGTCGTGACCTATACGTATTCTATGTATGTTAGTCACTAGACTTGTATCACACAAGTACAAGTCACCATCTTTTGTTTATGTATATGTTCTTTGTATGTTCAATCTTTGTGAGGGTCGTGCCCTTGTTTGTCGGGTCTCGCCCGTTTGTCATGCCTTTGCACTTTATGTATGTAATGTATTTTTGTAAATATATATTTTACTTCTCAAATATATATTCATTCATGTAGTCCCTTTTAAGGTAATAGATGTTAAAAATAATTTATATTTTTAACTTTTCATGTATGTTACTTATATTATTTTCCCAAAAATAAACATAAGTATTTCGTAAAATAATATCCTCAATATTATTTTGGTACAAGTATTCTTAGGAAGGTATACTTGTATTTTATGTAAATACTTGTGTATTTTGTATTTTTCACCAAAAATCAATACTTTGATTTCTATTACTTTCCGGAATTAGATTTCTTAAAAATAATATATTTTTAAGGCTTGTAAGAAATATATATATTTTGTCATGCTATAAAATATATATAATCATTCTCGTTATTCACCCGATTTTTGTATACTTGTATACTTATGTATTCTCATGTAGTTGTATGTGTATTTTTGTATTCATACTCCTTGGGAGTATTTAGTGTATTTTCAAGTCCTTAATACACTATTACATATAATACACACAATATTATACACTTAGCACAAAATTTGGTGATCACTAAATATATATATTTTCCCCAAAAATATACATTCTTAATATTGATTTTAACTTGAAGAAATCACCATTTCTTGACTTGAAATTTACAAAAAAAAAAATTAGGGAAACCTTGGTAATCTTTTTAGGTGAATTTTTAGGGAATAAGTTTCACAAAAACTTATATTTTTCTAAGTGTCAAAATTTTATAAAAATTTTGACATAGTTTCCCCAAAAAATGGAGGTTTCCCATGTTTTCAAAACATGTGTTTATTTTCTTTTCAACTTCAAAACAATTTTCCAACAATAATCATCAACAACAAACACTAATTCTTCCATACGAAACATCATGGTGAACTTGATTCTTGTTAAAAATGTGTAGTCTTTTAGATCTACACTTAACATGTTATGATATTTTCAAAAATAAGTGTTCTTGAATATTTTAAACAAACTTATGTGAAACTTTATTTTATTAACCAACTCATCCATGAGTTTAATGGTCTTTAAAGTTTGTAAATCATGTTCTAAAAACACTTTTATGTTTATTAGAAGGATCATTATTTTTAACATCATGTTTAACCATGGATCTTTCAAGATCCATGCTTAATATTTTTAGATGTTTCACAAACAAGCTTTGTGTTAAACTTTTAACAAACTTTTCATAGATATTAATTTCAAAAATTAGTTTAACACACACTTTATTACTTCAAGATTACAAGCTTATGTGTAAAAATTCATATTTCAAGTTCACATTATGCTTCACATGTTCATCTTCAAGTCTAACCATGGATCCTTCAAGATCCATGCTTAAACTTGGTAGCTCTAAGCTTTAACATACTTGATCTAATCATAAACTCAAGATATAACATAAACAACTTCATTCCATACACTAAAAATTCATGTAATCACTTATTATCTTCATGAATATGTTAGATCTTTTCATTTTTAACATTAGAAGTTAAGTTGTTTAGATGGTGAAACTTGTACATAACATAAACATGACTTAAATTAGTGATCAAGAAGCTTACTACTAGCTCTAATGGTTAGGGAAGTGGCACAAAAATGGAGATGATGAACAAGGAAGAAATCAAGAGGTTAAAAGCTCCACAAGGTGGTCCTTCAAGTTCTAGCACCATACACCTTCCTAAATGGCCTCCATACACCACTAGATCACCTTGGATTGAATGATTGAAGCTTGAAAATGGTGGGTGTATGTGTGTGGGTTTGAGCTGAGAGCAAGAGAGGGAGGAGGGAAGAAGAAGGTGAATGATGGAAGTGTTAGTATTGTAGGATTTATAAAGATCTTCAAAATCTTCTTTATGGTATATTACTAGAATATTCCCCACATAAAATCTAATAAAATCTAATGAAATCAAATAAAATCCATGTGTGGGACCCATTGGGGCCGGATTTGGTGAAAAGGGGGGGGGGTAAAGTGTAATATTTTGGAAATTGAAAGTTTAAAGTGCAAACTAGAAGGTTTAAGTATGTTTAAGTGTGTTTAGGGGTTTTTTATGATTTTTAAGGTGTTCTAGCATCAATACTAGTTTAATATCATAAAAACATTACTTCTAGTCAAATTTTGATGTCCCAGTTATTGTCCGGTTGTTCGGTTCGTTACGGTTCGTTAAAGTGCTGAATTGCGCAGTTTCACTAGGTATAAAGCACTTTTTGTGGCAGTTTTAATTCCCGACACTTTGTAAGTTATTTTGGGCATTAAAACATAAATTCTATATGATATTAATGTGCTTAAAAGCTGATTATAGCTGATTTATAGCTGAATTATGTAGATTTCTGCATTTAAAGTGAGTTTCGGGTGCTTTTTAGTGCATAGTTTAGCTTCCGGAAAGTTTATATGTTAACCCTTGTATCCATACTTGGGTTTTAATGTACTTTAGATGTTAGACCTACTCCTAGGCCCTAATTCTATTGTCTGACTGCTTTCTGCAGAATTGCTGACACAATGTGTCTTACCGGTGAGTTTACTAGTCTTTCTGACGCAACGCTTAAGTAATGCATAAAGCAATATTTGAAGTATAAAACGTGCATGAATTCATATGTATGGCATGAAATTAGACGATGTTGACATTTAAGCACGTAATTGTAGATATTTAATAATAATTAGACTGTACGAAATTTACCGGTTTTGTGCCAGTTGTCACAGTCTCCCCCCGTTAAAAGAATTTCGTCCCGAAATTCAGGCTGAGTCATCTCCCGCAGAAGCTTTCTCGAACAGATGGGGGTACTTGGCTTTGAACCGGTCTTCACGTTCCCACGTGTACTCGGGTTCGTGTTTAGAGTTCCAACGTACTTTGACAAACTTAATGCGACTCCTCCTTGTTTTATGGATCTTCCAATCCGTTACCTCAACAGGCTGTTCTGTAAATCGGAGTGTGTCATCGATATGCACCTCATCCGCAGGGATGATCACTGTTTCTTGGGTTTAACTCTTCTTGAGGTTGGATACATGAAACGTATCATGTACACCATTAAGTTCTTCCGGTAACTCCAGTTTGTACGCCACGGTACCAATTCTTTCCAAGATCTTGAATGGTAAATTTATGCTTGTCTTGATTCTGAACGTTTGACGATGCAAATTTGCTGGATACATTGGACCATTCACCGTGGATTCGACTTTCCACGTTTTCCGAATCTTTCCACGCCTTCCCAAGGTGAGACTTTCAACAGGACTTTGTCTCCCACCTCAAATTCTAACGGTTTTCGTCTTCGATCAGCGTAGCTCCTTTGTCGATCACGAGCTACCTTAATGCACTCTCGGATCTGCACGATCTTGTCGGTTGTCTCTTGAACGAGTTAAGGACCAAATCAACTGTTTGTCTCCAGCATCTGCCCAACACAACGGTGAGCGGCACTTGCGGCCATATAGAGCTTCGAACGGTGCGGGTTTTTAGGCTCGTATGGTAGTTGTTATTATAGGAAAACTCAACTAAAGGCAGATGAGTATCCCAGCTACCGCCTAGAACCATGACACATGTGGGAAGCATATCTTCCAGTGTTTGTATGGTCCGTTCACTCTGACCATCTGTTTGCGGATGGAAGGCCGTGCTTAGATCTAGTTGAGATCCAAAGGCCTCTTGGAAGGATTGCCAGATCCTTGATACGAAACGTCCATCTCTGTCTAAAATAATCGAAACAGGCACTCCATGCCGTGCTACAATTTCCTTAAGATACAGCTCAGCAAGCTTTCCGGTGTTATCCTTCTCTCGGATGGGTAGGAAATATGCAGACTTCGTCAATCGATCAACTATCACCCATATCATATCATGTCCTCTAGGGGTCCTGGGTAATTTCGTTATGAAGTCCATCGAGATTTGCTCCCACTTCCACATGGGTATCTCTGGTTGTTGCAGTAGACCGGACTGTTTCTGATATTTGTCCTTAACCTTAGCACAGGTTAGTCATTTTCCAACGTAAACAGCTACGTCGCTCTTAATTCTTGGCCATCAATAATATTCTTTCAAGTCTTGATACATTTTGTCCGATCCTGGGTGGATCAAGTATCTTGACTTGTGAGCTTTATCAAAGATGGAGCGGAACCCAAATACGCCCCATAAAGTATAAGGTTCCCTTTTCGTTTGGCACCAATTTCTTCTCCATACCTCGGAGGTATTCAGCTCTACGATTCTCCCTCTTAAGGCTTCTCATTGTGCATTATGAATGTGTGCAGTAAGATTTGTTCGAATAGTCATTTCCAATGCTCGAACCCCTTAGGGTCTTAACCCTTTCCTTTTGTCTTAACGTGTCTGCTACTACGTTTGTCCTTCCGGGGTGGTACTTAATCTCACAATCATAGTCGTTCAGCAGCTCGACCCACCGTCGCTGACTCATATTCAATTCATTCTGTTCAAATATGTGCTGCAAGCTTTTGTGATATGTGAAGATTGTACATCGAGTACCATATAAATAGTGTCGCCAGATCTTCAAGGCGAATACCACCGCGCCTAGCTCCAGGTCGTGTGTGGTATAGTTCTTCTCATGAACTTTCAACTGTCTTGAAGCGTAAGTGATGACCTTTTGGCGTTGTATGAGCACGCAACTCAATCCTTGGCGCGAAGCGTCACAGTATACCACGAAGTCTTCAGTGCCTTCAGGTAAGGATAGTATCGGTGCATCGCATAGCTTGTTTTTGAGAAGTTAGAAGGCTTTTTCCTGCTTATCACCCCTGTAGTACTTCTTATCCTTCTGCGTGAGGGAAGTCAACGGTCGAGCTATCATGGGGAAGTTCTCGATAAATCGGCGGTAGTAGCCTGCTAATCCCAAAAATTTTCGAACTTCGGTTGGAGTTTTGGGGGCTTCCCAATTCTTTATCGCTTCCATCTTCGCTGGATCTACATAAATGCCCTTCTCATTCAGGACATGACCAAAGAACTGTACTTCACGAATCCAAAATTCGCATTTTGAGAACTTTGCATAAAGTTTCTCTTTCTTGGATCCTTAACTGGTGTATCCAGGTCGAAGGTCGATCTTGGAGTAGTAACTCGATCCTTGCAACTAATCGAATAAGTCGTTAATCCTCGGTAGCGGATACTGATTCTTGACAGTGAGCTTATTCAGTTCTCTATAATCGATACACATCCGCAGTGTTCCATCCTTCTTCTTTACGAACAAAACTGGAGCTCCCCAAGGCGAGAAACTCGGCCTTATAAATCCTTTATCCAACAACTCCTGGAGTTGCATAGATAATTCTTGCATCTCGGATGGCACAAGTCGATATGGTGCCTTGGCCACAGGAGCGGCCCCTGGAACCAAGTCAATATGGAATTTGACTTGTCGTTGCGGAGGTAGTCCTGGCAAATCGTCGGGAAAAACATCGGGGAAATCCCTTCACTACAGGAATGTCTTCGAGTTTCGGCTCCTCAGCCTTCTTATCTACAACGTGCGCCAGGAATGCAATACATCCTTTCCTTAAGCACTTCTGCGCCTTTATAACCAATGTGGGATGTCGCAATCCACCGCCTTTGGGGCCCAGCGTCCCTACATCAACTGCATGAAGGCCGTGTACTATAAGTGCTTCATCATCCGCAAGAGGAAGGCGAATGACTTTCTCATGACAAACCACTTCAGCCTTATCCTTGGATATCCAATCCATGACAACTACCACATCAAAACTAACTAAACCAACTGGTAGAAGGTTGATAGAGAATTTTCATTTCCCCAAGTCCAAGTATACAACCCTTAGTACTTTATCCATTTCGACTAATTCCCCATTTGCCAACTCTATAGCATGTGGGGAGTCTAGCTTACTTGTTCCTAACCCAAGTATATCCTTAAGTTCCATAGACTTAATACCAAATTCGGCGCCGGTATCAAATAGAACGAATGCAATGTGTCGGTTTATAAGGAACGTACTCGTAACTACGTTCGGGTCCTAGCGTGCCTTGTGTATTCCCTTCATGAAAATGCTCCCAAGAGCTTGAACTTTTCTTCGGGTAGTCCTTCCGATAGTGTCCTTTGTCGCCACATCCGTAGCAATTCTCGGCCTTTGCCATTGCTATTACTGTCCTAAATTCCATTCACATGTCTCAAACCCGACCAGCATGCCTCCTTGCTATGCCCGGTCTTGCCCCAATTTCACACCTACGAGTCCTGCACGGACCTGTGTGATAATCACCACATCTATCACACCTTGGTAGTTTTATCACCTATCTTAGTCGTGACAACGAATGCCTTGACTTTCCTAGTCGCAGCGGTTTCCTTATGCTTGTTGTTTGCTTCGTATTGGACGATTGCTTCAGCAACTTGTTGGTTCCACCGAGCTTCAGGCTTAGCTCTTGTTGCAGGTAAAGGTTCTGATTAGACTCGGCCATCATTTCCTTTGCTGTGGTTCCATGTGCTTCTCTTGTATGAAACATATTGACAAGATTAAACATTTATTTTGGAATAGATGTTGTTGTCTTGCATAGCAAACCTCCTCGGAGTCACCTTACTCCGATTGATGCAAGTCATCTAGGGCTATAAAAATACGGTGAGGTCTTCCCTTCACCTTGTTCCTTGTTTATTCCTCAAGTTTTCCGACTCTTCCATAGTCTTTAGCTTTACATAAACGGGTATGCTTCACAGGAGATGGGGGGGTTGTGTATTTCTATCACGTATAGAGGTAAGTGATAGTGAAAACGCATAAATAAGGTCGTAAGGGTACATGACTTCTTCCTCGAGACCGAATTGTGCCTTGCAGCAATCGTAAAGTGGTTTCCAGGGTGTGAATGCACTACCCAAACGATGGGGTGCACCACGGGATAATGAGAGTGGAAGTACTGATGGGTGCGTCGGTGTTGTATTATGGGTAGAAGTGTCTGACACGAAGTAGGCGAAGACAGGTTTCCTGCTTGTAAGGTGCTATAGCAATTATCTAGGTATTGCCCTACTATATGAAGGTGTGAACACTAGAAAGTTTTGCATGGGTGGTGATCATTAGCTTGACCCGCAGAGTCCACCAGGATTTCCATGCACTACAAGTCGTTATTACGTGGGCCCTCGTAATAATAAATTTTCTTGCACGGTCACCCCAGCTTTCCCTCGTTCAAAGTAGATGATCAACCACAGAGGGGGCACTACTGTCTTTATACCTCCGACATGGAAAGGACCATTATGGTGGTCCACGCGCCATCATTTGTTATCGCTACGCGCGTATAGGCACAATGCTTTAGGGGCACCTTCAAGATGAGTACTTCATCTTCCTTGATTGGATGGGAGTGTCGTCAATCTCGCTTCGTAAAAGCCGCCGGGGTCTCGTCTTACTGATAAGGTCGTTGTCCAAGGTTGCCTCCTCCGCCTCGCCGTCACTGCCGTAGTCAGGCACCTTCGCATTCAAGGGAGAAAAACAACCATTTTCTACAGAATCAAGCTCGGGGCCTCATTTGGCAATCAACAATAAGCTCCGCAGTGTACGCGAGGTCGATAATCTCATTGCGCAAGTCAAGAACAATAATAGGATTCGAAGTCGAAGGTATCTCGTCAATAATCATTCTGTACACATATATGCATATATAATAACGTTACTTAGTATACACAAGCAAATAATTGCTACATGTCTCATATAACTCTCGTTTGTTCTTTCCTTTGAAAAAAAACGTTGGATTCATGGATCGTGGAGCTTTTTGTAAATGCAATGAAAAACCTTTTGTAAAAATGTTTTTGTGAGAGATTCCTAATGATTGTAGTCTAGACTTGAGAAGGAATCCTAGTTCACTACAATCGAAGCTCTGATACCAAACTGTCACACCCTGACTTTTGCGGAAGCGTATGCGTGTGACTTAATCGATTCTCATTGCATTCGATTATAATAAACAACTATATGATCAAAATGATGTTCATCCATTCAAAGGTTTGAAATATTACAACACAAGTCATTTAAGTTTCAACCAAAACCCTCAAATTATGATACAAACAAAAGTGGATGACATCTAAACTTGAAATTTACGTCTTGAAAATAACACCAGCGCCCAAGATCCAACTTGTTTCCTGAAATACATGTAAGTTTTGGAAAATCGTCAACATAATGTTGGTGTGAGTTCATGCAGTTTTTGTATAAACATTTAAGCATTCGTTGTAGAAAACATGGTATGTAATTGTACTGAAATATGTACTTCTGTAAATGTAAGGAAATCGAGACCGCTAATGGTTTGCAAGGCCATTAACATGTGACACGACATAGGAAGCATCCAAACCATAGGCATTTTTAGTTGTCGATTCCACGACTGTCGATTCACGACTAGAGACACAAAAGCACTGCTTGGTAAAAGAGTGGCCAAGAGTGTGGTTGCCTGAAACCCATTAGATCTAACCTTTTGTTCCGCGGTCTTGGTATGTAACTGATTAATGGTGCTTATGACACCCTATTCGTGACATCATCTAAAGTATCATTCCTTAGTTTTTGTATTCAACATACCATAACACATGTATTTTCCCCAAGTTTAGAAAACAAGTAAAAGTTTAAAAGTGGGGACATGAACTCACAACTTTGCGTATCCTACGCCGTAAACTTCACCGGTTGGTTTTGTAACGTCGTGACCTATACGTATTCTATGTATGTTAGTCACTAGACTTGTATCACACAAGTACAAGTCACCATCTTTTGTTTATGTATATGTTCTTTGTATGTTCAATCTTTGTGAGGGTCGTGCCCTTGTTTGTCGGGTCTCGCCCGTTTGTCATGCCTTTGCACTTAATGTATGTAATGTATTTTTGTAAATATATATTTTACTTCTCAAATATATATTCATTCATGTAGTCCCTTTTTATGGTAATAGATGTTAAAAATAATTTATATTTTTAACTTTTCATGTATGTTACTTATATTATTTTCCCAAAAATAAACATAAGTATTTCGTAAAATAATATCCTCAATATTATTTTGGTACAAGTATTCTTAGGAAGGTATACTTGTATTTTATGTAAATACTTGTGTATTTTGTATTTTTCACCAAAAATCAATACTTTGATTTCTAGTGTTTTCCGGAATTAGATTTCTTAAAAATAATATATTTTTAAGGCTTGTAAGAAATATATATATTTTGTCATGCTATAAAATATATATAATCATTCTCGTTATTCACCCGATTTTTGTATACTTATATACTTTTGTATACTTATATTTTTAAGGCTGATCAGAAGCTGTTTGAAAAATAATGTGAGGTATAATCACATTGTAGCCCGAGCAATGGGTATAAAGTAACTGGACTAATAAGTCCAGTCGGTGAGACTGATTAAGGACAAAACTCTAATGTAAGAATTGGAGTAATACACTAGTCATTGCGAGATTAGCATGGAATAAACATACCTGATAAATTCATGTGACCAAACGGCCAAATAGCGACGCGGTCAAGTATATATAAAGCAAAGGTAAAACAAGTATAAACGGAAATGATGGCCCATGGGACTTTGTTAACAAAAAAAATATTGATCGCCTATACTGAGCGATCATAAGACAACCCAAACGAAGTGTCGGAAAGTCAAATCGAGCAAAAGCACGAATAAAGGAGAAAGCTATAAGGTATGTGATTATATGCTTCTGAGGATTATGTTAATAACATTTATCGAATTATCCTAAATAATTAAGATGGAATTCCAGGAATTCGGTTTGCTCGTACGCGATGAATTCAGAATGACCAAACCGAAGGAATAAGTTCGAAAACGAAAGAATGGTTGTTAAAAGTGAAAGATTTTGCTAAAATACCCAAATGGATTAAATTAACGGATTCATGAAGAATTCGATAGTATAACAGCGATAGATTTCGCTAAGATAACCAAATTGGTAATTTCGTTATTTTGAGTTTTATTATTTCGCGTGAAATACGCAGATGTTATTAATAAAAAAGGTGTTACCATACTTTTCGGGTAACACCAACAAAAGGTTAAAGTATGAGTAATGCTTGAAAAGGTTACTCAGTTTAAGTGTATTGGTTATAAAACTCAACAGACTTTGTAAGAAAGGTTTCGGGGACGAAACCTCTTGAAGGGGGGTAGACTTGTAACACCCCGAAAACGGGTTTGGTAATCAAACCCCGTTAATACTAAAAGACGGGTAAAGTACCGTTAGTGGTAAAAATTAACCCAGTAAATATTAGGATTTAAATAAATAAACCTAATATTAAATAAAAGTTGAACAAATCCTTTTGAGGGAAATAAAGTATATAGGCCCGAGTTAACGGGACTTAAAATAAAATGGGTTATGACTTCCTAAACCCATTAAGTTAACTAGGAATAATTAACCTAGTTAGTAATATGCGATTACGTGAGAAATAATGAAGTATAGCCTCTTTCGAAACAAAATAAAAACGAAATTGGAGGGACTAAAGTTTTCAGGTGTGAAACTTGACATATTAATATAAAAAATACACCAAACACACACATAAGTGTGTGTCTGGTTCGTACAAAACACAGGGGAGCGATCAGGAACCCACATCAAACCCTAGTTCACCTTTAATCTCTCAAATTGAAGGTTAAAATCCAGTCTAAAACAAAATCCGAGCACGAAATAGTGATCTCCACTGAAAAAGGAGTCATAAGGTATGTAAATTTCATGAGAAATCTCTAATCGAATTTCTAAGTGATCTTAGGGAATTCGAAATCTATGAGTGCATGCTTGTTATAAGATGAAATAGGAACAATATAGTGTCTAGGAACAAACCCTAGACAAGTATATGATGAAATTAGGTCTAATTCTTGTGAATTCATGATCACCATTGAAGGTGATAAGTGGGTTTCGTAGAAACATGTTAAACACTAGGATTTTGATAGTTATTCTAGTGTAATTTGAGTTCCATGAAGTAAATTCAGATTTGTTGATTCTAAATTCGTGTATGTGATGTTTTTAGGGTTCTGATTTGCTAAAAATAGTGTTATGATGTCATAAACATGCTTTAATTGAAAGCGGAATTCAAACAGCTTCTGATCAGAATTTACAGCCGACTTTTATTGGCTGTAACATGGACAAAACTTGACAAAAACATGTGTTTCTTGAGTCTAAAATGTAATTCCAGGAAATATCTTTAAAACCCCACTGGAATTGCATTTTTTCGACGAAAATTGAATGTTTTATGAATTTTTCGGTATCGAAGGTTCAGGCTGCGTTTTCTGGCAGAATTTGCAGCCCATTACGAATGTCATAACTCAATTTAAGAATTGATTTATGATCTCAAATTTTTACTGTAGGTAGCTTCTGGTAATTCCAAAAACCCCCAATTGGAATTTCGTCAATCGGATAAACGAAGAATTTTAAATGAATTTTTTTGTAAGCTTCAGTCAGAAGTAATGAATCTGATTACAGCTTAGTAAATGAATTTTTACGAATTTTTGGTAAATAGTTAGATCTTGAAATTTTAACACAAGGCCTAACCATCCGAGAGGTACGTCACATAAAAAAATCATAATTTTTGAAGACTTGTAAACAGGTTAAACATGTCACCAAAAATAGCCTATTTTTCAGTGATATGAACTTGCCTAATTGATGTTAATCTTGGCTAAATGACAAGTTATAAACTAGTTATTGAATATATGGCATGCTCTGATTGATAAGTGTGTAAAAAAAAGGGGTCCATAGGGTGATGGCCATTGTATAAAATGACCAATCTAACCATCTTATGGATGTTATGATATAGTTTGACTCTAAACAAGCTAGGTGGGGGCTTGGAGAGGAACGGGTCAAACGGATCATGGATGCGAAGAATGTTTGCGCGGACTCGAGGTAAGTAAAAGCTTACACCCTTTTTATAAGACATGCATTTATTCATAGATTGTAATATGTCAAAAGCTATATCCAAAATACGTTTCCGGTACGAAATAATACGGATCGGAACATATAAAATGATGAAAATCCTTGGTTAATGGAAAAAGGGATCTAATGGTAAAATCCGAAATGGGTCGGATGGGCGAATTGGTAGTTAAAAACCATGTTTTGTTATGTATATAAATGTTTAGTCATATAGGCCAAACGAGCCAAATGGTGATGATAACACCATTTGGCAATATCGACTAACATTTGGTTGTCAAGTTATATGTTCACAGCATTGAACAGAAATTGAATAATTGCGTCGCTTTGGAGTAGCAGCTAATAAAAGCAAGGTATAAAAATGAAACAGGTCTATATGTTGACCGGGCCAGGTACGCGTATATAGCCTTATAGTTAAAAGTGCAATGAGGGTCAAAAATTTAGTGAAGTCCTTTATCGCAAAAATGAAGGATTAAAATTGACCAAAAGGGGTCTTGTTGGGTAAACCGGGTAAACGACCCCTTAGTGGTCGTTTAGAAACTTATATTATAACCTTGTAACCCTTAGATGCGAATAAAAGAGGTAGGCATAAACTTTTAAGGGTCAAATGCCTAAAAAAAATATAGCTAGTTGATGCTTAAATGCCTAAAGGTCCACTAAACGGGTCAAAATAAACTAAGAAGCTAGATGAGGATTAAGTGATTAGAAAGTTACAAATAAATCTGAGAATGTAAACGCGTACGCAAATCTTGTAGTGAGAACGAAGACGCTAAGGTTTGACTAGTCCGGAATGGGTAGAAAGGACAAGGCATGCTTTGTTACATAAGTTTATAGTGTGAGGTTATAAACAAACAGGTCGAATAATTATAAAAAAGGGATTTATAAGCCTTAAGCTTATAAATCAGATTTTGATATGAACAAAGATGACAACTGGGTCCGTAATTAGATTACAGACGCGTAGGAAAAAGAATCGGCTAAAACGGAGGTCTAGATCAAAAGTTATGAAACTTTAAAGTTAGAATTCCGATCGAAAATCGGAGTTGGGCAAATGCAGCAACTAGCTGCAACATTCTGGAAGAAAAGAGGCACCGCGCCGCGCGACGGAGTGGGCCTTAGGCCATCGCGCGACGCGACGGGGTGCCAGTTGCGCGAAAATCGTTTGTTTAATCTGTTATGCATTGCGAACCCATTTAAATACGTTTTAAGCTACGTATGACTAATCTAACTCATGTTTATGAGTTGCCGGTAAAATCCTAGTACCGGAGGACGATCAAGTTCAACAAAGAACCGAACACGTTCAAGATACAAGCTTCCGCACGGCGTTTCGTAGTCATTTTAAACGACGAACTTATTTATATTATGTTGTAAACTTTTAAGTTGTAAAAGTTTTAAATTACTCGTATTTTCTAAGGATCCTTAATCATAATTACATGTTTATTTTCGTTGTTTTTACGAAAACCTTTAAAATAATAACAAGGGTGTTACAAGTTGCTAATCAGAGCTCAAGGTTAAAAGAATAGAGTGTTCGGTTCGAGGCTTGATCGCAAATCCGGTAAGTACATGTATATTAATGGTTTAGTATGAGTTAAAGTGTTATAAACAACACATAGAGTTATCGTGTAATACACGCTACTCCAATCAAATCGGTAAAGGATTGATATAGTCAACGAAATTACGGGCGTTGACGCGTATAGTAGAAAAGCCTTGTATTATAATACGGGCGATTATCGAAGTTAATGTTACTAACTCTTGTAAATGTTTTAGTTGAAGGACACTCGCATCTGAAGATAGCGGGAGACTCACAAATTGCGGTTTTGACGAAGGAACGGTCCAAAGTATGACAAGTAAAACATGCTCACCAAGGACCTAAATCGCGTAACGGTCGCGAATAAGATTATTAGCTGGGAAGCCCGTTAGGGGAAACATTAACCAGGTGCACGTTTTAAATTCATTGCACGAATAGTAATATGCAACAAATAAGTAGAGACTGATAGTTGCATATGTAGATTAAAAACTTGGAAAACCTGAGTAGAATACCTATCCAGGATATTGTTTCCAAGTGAAATAAATAGAGACGTTACTGACATGGGGCGTGATGTGGAAATTATAAAAAAGTCATGTATGTCGTGTGTTGATCGCTTACTCTGGCCAAGTAAGTAGTGAACACATGATACCATGAACTTCTTATGATGGACACACTTACGTCCGATGTAGTAAGGACGAGGTGAGTAGGACAAATTAAAAGGTACCCAAATGAATCAAATGAGCAAAATATATGATAATAATGTAAACGCACTGCCGGGTGACGGAAGCGTATTACATTAGGATAACGAGCCCGAGAGAAGGGACAAAGATTAATATAATTGATGATATAAATGAATGACCTAAGGAAAATTCACGAAAATAAGTCATTTTGGACGAAAGAGCCATGGTTGACAAAAAAATGGGCAAGTAAAACCAAAGTATAGATGATCCGCAGGGTCATAAAAATGAAGGTATTTCCCACACGAAAAGATAATCAAGGTTGTTAAATTTTGGTCATAGTAAAGAAAGGATGACGATGATAATCGTTACTCGTAATCTATAAGGCCGTCAAGGATGGTCGCATAAAGAATAAAAGACATGGTTGAATAAAAGCGATGGATTTCGCTAAGACGACCAAATAAATCGAAGCGAAGTCTTAATGCATACCGGAAGGGTTGCAATGATAATGACTTCGGTAAAACACTCGATTGATGGGTAGGATTTTGGGTGAATGTGTAGACCGAGAGACGGGAACGCGAAATAGAAAGTCAAAAGACTCGGGATATGAGTCATGACTAAAAGGCGATGAGAATATGCAAACAGAAATTTTGATAACTACGTTCAACTATTTTAGAGTCGAATGGGTCAAATAAAGAACGGAGTTTGACGTTCACAAGTGATGGAATTTCACACGAACAAGTCAAACAAGTTAAATAAAGAATAACGCTTAATAACATAAGTAAGCGCGAACCAAATAAATAAAAGCGCGAAATATTAATACATCTGTATAAAAGGTTATGAGATAGTGTAATTTTTTTTTAAAGAAATAGCCTATGAGGCTAAGTGAAAGAACCTACGGGTTATGTGGGTTAAGCGTGGGAACTAGTTATAATTCCCCACATCGAACAATGATGAAAGGGAATAAATCCTTGGACGTAAAATTCCTTGATACAAGTAAATGATATAAGACAAGGAGAAAAGAAAACGTTAAAATAAAAATTCAGTTTTAGTGAGAAACAACGCTTTTGCAAAACATAGATATTATGAGAGAAAATTAGGAAATGTTAGTATAAACCTAAACGTGACATGACGCGATCACGGTCAGGAAAAATAATGTGAGGTATAATCACATTGTAGCCCGAGCAATGGGTATAAAGTAACTGGACTAATAAGTCCAGTCAGTGAGACTGATTAAGGACAAAATTCTAATGTAAGAATTGGAGTAATACGCTAGTCATTGCGAGATTAGCATGGAATAAACATACCTGATAAATTCATGTGACCAAACGGCCAAAGAGCGACGCGGTCAAGTATATATAAAGCAAAGGTAAAACAAGTATAAACGGAAATGATGGCCCATGGGACTTTGTTAACAAAAAAAAAATATTGATCGCCTATCTAATCCGCATATATATCACCATTGCTCTTGATTTTCTTAACTGTATATCTCTTAAAGGTCAACATATACACGTGTGATTTAGTTTACGAAGATTTTTCAATGCTGAGAACCTCGATCAGATAGTAAAACAGGCGTAAGGTTCACAATAGTGTAAAACTAAAATGGGATATACCGGGCTAGGATTCGAGTTACAGGAACAAGGGCCAAACCAACCACCCAAGAATGGAATCGTCGAGCGAAAACACTTGACAACCTCCTGGAAGCAGCTTTTCTTGCCACCTGACCTTTCTCCATCAATTAGGAATCTGATACCGTCACTAAACACATTCCTTAAATTGTAGCCATTTTTTGAGTGTTTATTTGTGGTGTCAAATCCGCATATATATCTGTAACACCTCGAAAATTTCGGGTTCAATAATAAAATGACACGTGTCATGTCAGACAAAACGCGTTGTAAACCCGGAATTAATAAAGATGATTCGGCAGGATTTAAAAGTGACGTCATGTTAAATTGTTACCTCTGAACGACCTTATTTATAAATCCCAAGACCCGATTAAATGTTATACCCATCTTTTATACCCTCAACTCAGAAATTGGGTTACAATAATTGATCTTGAAAAGCATGATTTGATCCTAAGAAGAAAAAGAATGATAAACCGTTGTTTTCGGGACTTGTAAGTTCATTCAATTGCAACAAAGGTTCATGGTAGGGTAATATACAGGAGTAGACACTTATTAGAGGCCCCTCCATGTAAAAGAATGGCTAAAAATCGTGCAAGTGGATTACATGTTCGAAACACCAACAAACAACAAGGAATCAGCCTCTGAGAAGAGGTAGCGCACCGCTACATACGTAGCGTAACGGTGCGCTACCACATTAGGTCAACCGGCCCTCTATTGCGGGCTAGCGCACCGCTACATCTGTAGCGTAACGGTGCGCTAGCTGATGCCCAGCGACCAGAAACCTGCTGTTGGCTGTTATACGCGATTGTGACCGATTAAACTGGTTTTTATCAGTTATAAACGACCCCTAAACTATCCTAGAGCACTAGGACAAGTGTTCAATGGTTGTGGTTGGTCCTAGAGTTAGTTGTCACTTAGTTGTGGTGGATCCAAGCACTATATAAGGACACTTGATGCAACCACATTTCTTCACACTTGCATTTGATCTTTGGAGCATCCTGGAGCATAGGAACTCTCCCTTCTGATCATAAGTCGTGCATTGGACTATTGTAAGTCTACTAGTTCTTATTTGGTTGTGTTTAGCTTAGTTAATTAGCTAAAAGTCAAACCGTCGTAATTACGGTTTGACTTCGAGATTAGTCACTAATGACTCAGTCTTATCTCGAATTAAAAGTAGTTTTAGAATGGTATTTATGTGGGTAATAAAACCCCAAAAGGGTTTCCCCTGATCACCATCCTAAACAGGTCAAATGTCGGGTCAAAGCTTTACTTAAAAAGTCAACATATTGCTTAAAATGGCATTTATGCATAATTAGCTATCTAGAACATTTGTAACCTGTTTGAACATTGTTATAACTTAGAAATAAGTATAAGAACTTGTCCCAACATGTTCAACCCGACTATTTCCTGTTTAGACTCGGTTCGGAACCGAAAGTCACATAGTTTGACTTTTCGGTTGACTTTCAGTTCTGACCCGTTTGGGCATATTTTAGAAATGCCACAGAGCTTAAATTGGATTAGGATACATGTTAGAACAACCCTCTGTGATCATACACCTTGGTTCACTAGTTATCCAATTTATATGCAAGTTTCCGTTAAATGCTCATACTCGGACCGTTATGCCCTTATTACCTTAAATCATGATTTATGAAAATGTAAAAGTGTAGAATCCTTAGTTACTGATATTTAGACTTGTATGCAAAGTTTGACATCAGTTTGACTTGTAGATTAATAGTTATGCTCATTGTCGCTAAATTAAAGCTTTATGTTAATAAAATGGCGTAATTAGCGTATAGCCTAATTAAACATACTTTTTGACATCAAATCTTTTACCCACTGCTGATACATATTATTTTGGGATTTTTAAAGATTTTTAATTAATTTTAGGACGAGCATAACTAGTAGTCGTAGGCTTAATCCAGTAATTGACGGTTTTGCCCTTACGGGCCATAAAATGAGTTTTACACATCTAAATGATTCCAAACCTTTTTCTACTGAATTGTTATGATAAATAAATTATGTTAAGCCTTCTGGAAAAGTAAAAATATCAGATTTGAGTATCAAACCCGGTAATGGCCTTTAATCGCCATAATTAGCGTTTTTAACGCATAGTATGTCTTAGAATCATATCGGACATACCCGGGTTGATACCTACTGATATATGAGGCAAATTATGATAAATTAACAGTAAGCAAAGGTTGATAAACTCAGACTTAGTTTTTGAGCTTTTCGGCTTATGTGAAATTACCAAAATACCCCTACGGGGCATAGTTTGGTTAATATGATAAATTTCACATATATGCCTTAGCCTACTGTTATAACACATCAAAATGGGTATGTTTGCTGTTTACATCAGACCTGTAACTCAGTGAACATATAAACGCTTTTACAACCTTTAAATGACCAAACTACCCCTACGGGGCATAGTTTGTATTTAAATTAGTTCGGGGCATAACGAAAGACATCCTACTGATGTTACAACATATTGGAAGCATATTAACTTAGGAAACCTGTATATGGCTCTTACGGATACCCGTTACGCTTATTTCGCGTTCGGTGCGGTTTATGTAACAAGTTTACATAAATTAGCCGAAACGGGTCAAACCTTATCGGTTTAATCTCAAAATCCAGAATGTGAATATAAACCCATATTAAACAAGTCTTCAAACTTGTCGGGTCTGAATCACATTCTATCCGGTCTTCGCTTAATCGTGCGTACGAACCGTATCTTCGAAACTAGCCGGTCTAAGCTTAAGCATAATTAAAGACCCGCTAGGATTCTAATAGGTTATATTTAACCTTCGTTCCAGATTAGGAGAAACAGTAAAAGCTACTTGCTATTTGATTATTGTGACTATACTTTGCATCAAGGTAAATACTTTTAACTTATTTTCCCTATACGGGCTTGGGTTACGGTACATAGCGTACCGCTTGATCGGGCATCAAATCTTCCATCGCTTAGGTGGTTAATTGAATAATTTGATCGGCTCGTTTTAAACAGATGTGATTACTTTACAGCCTTTGGGGGGTTAATGACCATGTCCCGGATATCCCTGGCATCATCTTACGAGATGGCCACGACCTGAGCACGGGGTGTAGGCGTACTCCCGTGTATAACTCACTTAATGTGGTGTGTCTATTGATCCTTAACCCGGATACGTCCGGGCTACTGAACGCATAAGTAACATGTAAATCGTTCACAAGATTATGATATTAAATAATTCTCCCAAGTTAAATAAAAATGTTTATGCCATGTGCATCCAAACCAATTTTCAATCATTTTATAAAATGAGTCAGTTGAATGTATTTACCAGTGTAAACTGACGTATTTTCCCAAAAAGATTAAATGCAGGTACTAGGCGAAATAGGCTGGGAGTCTCCTAAGCATCATTAGAAGTCTCGCAAACTTAAGATGCCAAAGTCTGTTGAACCATAAACAATGTTTTTTTTTTTAATTCGATCCTACTGTGGATAAACACCGGATAATTGTGACTTTGTTTACAATAAATAAATTCGGTTGTATCTTATTTTAAATTTGCTTCCGCTGTGCATTATTATATTGTGTTGTTTGACTATTACGTTGCCAACCACGTCACGATACTCCCCCACCGGGCCCACCGGTGACACGTGGAAATCGGGGTGTGACAATATCACCATTGCTCTTGATTTTCTTGACTGTATATCTCTTAAATGTCAACATATACACGTGTGATTTAGTTTACAGATTTTTCAATGCTGAGAACCTCGATCAGAGAGTAAAAAAGGTGTAAGGTTCACAATGGTGTAAAACTAAAATGGGATATACCGGGCTAGGATTCGAGTTACAGGAACAAGGGCCAAACCAACCACGCAAGAATGGAATCGTCGAGGGAAAACACTTGACAACCTCCTGTAAGCAGCTTTTCTTGCCACCAGACCTTTCTCTACATCAATTAGGAATCTGATGTCGTCACTAAACACATTTCTTTAATTTTAGCCATTTTTTAGTGTTCATTTTTTGGTGTCTAATCCGCATATATATCACCATTGCTCTTGATTTTCTTGACTGTATATCTCTTAAATATCAACATATACACGTGTGATTTAGTTTACGAAGATTTTTCAATGCCGAGAACCTCGATCAGAGAGTAAAACAGGCGTAAGGTTCACAATGGTGTAAAACTAAAATGGGATATACCGGGCTAGGATTCGAGTTGTAGGAATAAGGGCCAAACCAACCACCCATGAATGGAATCGTCGAGCGAAAATACTTGACAACCTCCTGGAAGCAGCTTTTCTTGCCACCAGACCTTTCTCCATCAATTAGGAATCTGATGCCGTCCCTAAACACATTCCTTAAATTGTAGCCATTTTTTGAGTGCTTATTTTTTGGTGTCTAATCCGCATATATATCACCATTGCTCTTGATTTTCTTGACTGTAAATCTCTTAAAGGTCAACATATACACGTGTGATTTGGTTTACGAAGATTTTTCAATGCTGAGAACCTCGATCAGAGAGTAAAAAAGGCGTAAGGTTCACAATGGTGTAAAACTAAAATGGGATATACCGGGGTTGGATTCGAGTTACAGGAACAAGGGCCAAACCAAACACCCAAGAATGGAATCGTCGAGCGAAAACACTTGACAACTTCCTGGAAGCAGCTTTTATTGCCACTAGACCTTTCTCCATCAATTAAGAATCTGATATCGTCACTAAACACATTCCTTAAATTGTAGCCATTTTTTTAGTGTTTATTTTGTGGTGTCAAATCCGCATATATATCACTATTGCTCTTGATTTTCTTGACTGTATATCTCTTAAATGTCAACGTATACACGTGTGATTTAGTTTACAGATTTTTCAATGCCGAGAACCTCGATCAGAGAATAAAAAAGGTGTAAGGTTCACAATGGTGTAAAACTAAAATGGGATATAACGGGCTAGGATTCGAGTTACAGGAACAAGGGCCAAACCAACCATGCAAGAATGGAATCGTCGAGCGAAAACACTTGACAACCTCCTGGAAGCATCTTTTCTTGCCGCCAGACCTTTCTCTCCATCAATTAGGAATCTGATGTCGTCACTAAACACATTTCTTAAATTTTAGCCATTTTTTGAGTGTTTATTTTTTGGTGTCTAATCCGCATATATATATCACCATTGCTCTTGATTTTTTTGACTGTATATCTCTTAAATATCAACATATACACGTGTGATTTAGTTTACGAAGATTTTTCAATGCCGAGAACCTCGATCAGAGAGTAAAACAGGCGTAAGGTTCACAATGGTGTAAAACTAAAATGGGATATACCGGGCTAGGATTCGAGTTATAGGAACAAGGGCTAAACCAGCCACCCAAGAATGGAATCGTCGAGCGAAAACACTTGACAACCTCCTGGAAGCAGCTTTTCTTGCTACCAGACCTTTCTCTATCAATTAGGAATCTGATGCCGTCCCTAAACACATTCCTTAAATTGTAGCCATTTTTGAGTGTTTATTTTTTGGTGTCTAATCCGCATATATATCACCATTGCTCTTGATTTTCTTAACTGTAAATTTCTTAAAGGTCAACATATACACGTGTGATTTGGTTTACGAAGATTTTTCAATGCTGAGAACCTCGATCAGAGAGTAAAAAAGGCGTAAGGTTCACAATGGTGTAAAACTAAAATGGGATATACCGGGGTTGGATTCGAGTTACAGGAACAAGGGCCAAACCAAACACCCAAGAATGGAATCGTCGAGCGAAAACACTTGACAACCTCCTGGAAGCAGCTTTTCTTGCCACCAGACCTTTCTCCATCAATTAGGAATCTGATGCCGTCACTAAACACATTCCTTAAATTGTAGCCATTTTTTTAGTGTTTATTTTGTGGTGTCAAATCCGCATATATATCACTATTGCTCTTGATTTTCTTGACTGTATATCTCTTAAATGTCAACATATACACGTGTGATTTAGTTTACAGATTTTTCAATGCCGAGAACCTCGATCAGAGAGTAAAAAAGGCGTAAGGTTTACAATGGTGTAAAACTAAAATGGGATATACCGGGCTAGGATTCGAGTTACAGGAACAAGGGCCAAACCAACCACGCAAGAATGGAATCGTTGAGCGAAAACACTTGACAACCTCCTGGAAGCATCTTTTCTTGCCGCCAGACCTTTCTCTCCATCAATTAGGAATCTGATGTCGTCACTAAACACATTTCTTAAATTTTATCCATTTTTTGAGTGTTTATTTTTTGGTGTCTAATCCGCATATATATCACCATTGCTCTTGATTTTTTTGACTGTATATCTCTTAAATATCAACATATACACGTGTGATTTAGTTTACGAAGATTTTTCAATGCCGAGAACCTCGATCAGAGAGTAAAACAGGCGTAAGGTTCACAATGGTGTAAAACTAAAATGGGATATACCGGGCTAGGATTCGAGTTATAGGAACAAGGGCCAAACCAACCACCCAAGAATGGAATCGTCGAGCGAAAACACTTGACAACCTCCTGGAAATAGCTTTTCTTGCCACCAGACCTTTCTCTATCAATTAGGAATCTGATGCCGTCACTAAACACGTTCCTTAAATTGTAGCCATTTTTTAGTGTTTATTTTTTGGTTTCTAATCCGCATATATATCACCATTGCTCTTGATTTTCTTGACTGTATATCTCTTAAATGTCAACATATACACGTGCGATTTAGTTTACGAAGATTTTTCACACACCCCCAAAAATACCACAAACGAAAACCCCCGTGAGGCGTGTGACGTACCAGGATCTAGCCACCAATCACATTGAACTCATTATAAAATTTCAAATAAAAGTTTTCATTCATTAAAATAAAGTATTACAAAACATCAAATATAATTCAACGTATTCAGCGGAAGCAATATTCAGTGTTTAATCAATTCAAAGCCCATGTATATGTGACCAGTTAGTCTCGTTTTGTGTTTCCATGTATCTCGTCCCATGACCACTCCAGCATCCCAGACAGCAAGTTCCACAGCCACATATCTAATAACCTGCGAGCATGCAGACAGTTGTATCAGCACAAAGCTGGTGAGTTCACAGTTTTTGTAAAAACATGCGGCATCAGATTCCTAATTGATGGAGAAAGGTGTGGTGGGAAGAAAAGCTTCTTCCAGGAGGTTGTCAAGTGTTTTCGCTCGACGATTCCATTTTTAAAGATTTTTAATTAATTTTAGGACGAGCATAACTAGTAGTCGTAGGCTTAATCCAGTAATTGACGGTTTTGCCCTTACGGGCCATAAAATGAGTTTTACACATCTAAATGATTCCAAACCTTTTTCTACTGAATTGTTATGATAAATAAATTATGTTAAGCCTTCTGGAAAAGTAAAAATATCAGATTTGAGTATCAAACCCGGTAATGGCCTTTAATCGCCATAATTAGCGTTTTTAACGCATAGTATGTCTTAGAATCATATCGGACATACCCGGGTTGATACCTACTGATATATGAGGCAAATTATGATAAATTAACAGTAAGCAAAGGTTGATAAACTCAGACTTAGTTTTTGAGCTTTTCGGCTTATGTGAAATTACCAAAATACCCCTACGGGGCATAGTTTGGTTAATATGATAAATTTCACATATATGCCTTAGCCTACTGTTATAACACATCAAAATGGGTATGTTTGCTGTTTACATCAGACCTGTAACTCAGTGAACATATAAACGCTTTTACAACCTTTAAATGACCAAACTACCCCTACGGGGCATAGTTTGTATTTAAATTAGTTCGGGGCATAACGAAAGACATCCTACTGATGTTACAACATATTGGAAGCATATTAACTTAGGAAACCTGTATATGGCTCTTACGGATACCCGTTACGCTTATTTCGCGTTCGGTGCGGTTTATGTAACAAGTTTACATAAATTAGCCGAAACGGGTCAAACCTTATCGGTTTAATCTCAAAATCCAGAATGTGAATATAAACCCATATTAAACAAGTCTTCAAACTTGTCGGGTCTGAATCACATTCTATCCGGTCTTCGCTTAATCGTGCGTACGAACCGTATCTTCGAAACTAGCCGGTCTAAGCTTAAGCATAATTAAAGACCCGCTAGGATTCTAATAGGTTATATTTAACCTTCGTTCCAGATTAGGAGAAACAGTAAAAGCTACTTGCTATTTGATTATTGTGACTATACTTTGCATCAAGGTAAATACTTTTAACTTATTTTCCCTATACGGGCTTGGGTTACGGTACATAGCGTACCGCTTGATCGGGCATCAAATCTTCCATCGCTTAGGTGGTTAATTGAATAATTTGATCGGCTCGTTTTAAACAGATGTGATTACTTTACAGCCTTTGGGGGGTTAATGACCATGTCCCGGATATCCCTGGCATCATCTTACGAGATGGCCACGACCTGAGCACGGGGTGTAGGCGTACTCCCGTGTATAACTCACTTAATGTGGTGTGTCTATTGATCCTTAACCCGGATACGTCCGGGCTACTGAACGCATAAGTAACATGTAAATCGTTCACAAGATTATGATATTAAATAATTCTCCCAAGTTAAATAAAAATGTTTATGCCATGTGCATCCAAACCAATTTTCAATCATTTTATAAAATGAGTCAGTTGAATGTATTTACCAGTGTAAACTGACGTATTTTCCCAAAAAGATTAAATGCAGGTACTAGGCGAAATAGGCTGGGAGTCTCCTAAGCATCATTAGAAGTCTCGCAAACTTAAGATGCCAAAGTCTGTTGAACCATAAACAATGTTTTTTTTTTAATTCGATCCTACTGTGGATAAACACCGGATAATTGTGACTTTGTTTACAATAAATAAATTCGGTTGTATCTTATTTTAAATTTGCTTCCGCTGTGCATTATTATATTGTGTTGTTTGACTATTACGTTGCCAACCACGTCACGATACTCCCCCACCGGGCCCACCGGTGACACGTGGAAATCGGGGTGTGACAGGTTGGTATCAGAGCCAACTCTAAGTGAATTAAACACTAGTCTTTTGTGTTTAATCTCAGTTACACAATATGCACAAATCTAAACCTTCGAGTCTAGACTTATAACATAGGACCAATTTCCACTATTGATTGTGTTGTCCTTTACTTAAAATTTGCATGTATCTTTGTATTGTTATCTCATGCTTCACTGACAGGAATATCGATAATGCCGCCAAGATTCTTCCGAACGAGAGGACGCGGAAAGGGGCCGGCAGCCGCCCCCAACGACCATGAGGCAGGACCATCCAATACACGGGCTCCGACTGCTACGGAGAGCGAGAACCCACGCCGAAACAGGCGCAACCAGGTCGAACCGGCCAGACGATCGGTTTCGCATAGCTCGACACCGCCCGCACTTAACCCATATGAACCTCACAACACACAACCTTCATATATACCACTACAAAGGTCTTTGTCCCATCATTCCTATGGGGACCCCACACCTATCTTTAGAGGCCAGTTTAATCCGGCCGATTACTTGCAAGAACCCGTGGGTTTCAACCCACTAGGGCCAGATGATCACTTCTCCGGTGATCAAGCCGACGACATGGACGAGGATACGGACCCCGTCATGCCTGCGAGCGGCACTCCGAACCACCCGATTGAGATCTCCGATGGTTCGTCTTTCCACGGATCACCCTATGGTGGTCCAGATAGCTTCCAGGCCCTATTTGATCAGCATCAGTGGTATTACACACCATCACACCACTCGTCGTCACATGGGCAGCATCAGCAGCAACATTCTCAGCAGCACCAGGAGCCACAACCACAGCCGCATCATCAAGATTCTTCAGAGGATCATCGCTTTGTGGCAGTTACGCCACCACCTCCACCGCCACCAGTTCAACCGCCACCTCCTCAACCGCCAAGGCGTAGGAGAACCGGTGCCCGCATATATGTGCGACCGGGGGGCTTCACTTTCGATTCCCCACGACAGTCTAGTGCTAGTCACTACCCACCGCACTATGAGGACCCGCAAATGGGTGGACCCTCTAACCCTGCCGTACTGCAGCCACCACCAATGGGTTTTGAAAACCCGATACCAGCATACCCGGGTGGTATGGGCTACAACCCATTTGAGCCACCAACACATCATAACTATGGTTATGGAGAGGCTGATCCATACTCGGTAGCAGCGAACTATGGCATGCAAGGACCTTATGGGGATCCTTGGGGGGTGAGTTACCCAACACAGGGATACTCGATACCACCTAGGCCCATCATAAGGACGCAGTCGCAACCACCACGATTTTCTCCAAATAGGGAGGAAATTTTGCAGAGGTTGGAACAGGTGGAACGGGAAGCACATGAAGAACGAAGGGAAAGGCAAACATTCTTCCAAGGACTGATGGGTCTGATCAAGGGGAAGAACAAGAAGGATCGTTGAATTCTTCCATCGCTGATGTATAAGCCCCTGCGTGGGCATGCTTGTTTTAACCCCTAAGTGGGTGAGTATGGTTTGAATAAATAGTCCCTGCGTGGACATGTATTATATTTAGCCCCTTCGAGGGCATGTGTGTTATTTAACCCCTACGAGGGTAAGTATCTGTTTAACCCCTACGAGGGTAAGTTAGTATTTGGAAGACCCGTTTAGGGTAAATGTGTAATATTCTAAATGAATTAATGGAATGGTTATTTTATAAATTTCATGTTGCCATTATGTGCATATATAAATTATAAATGAAATAAATAAATTAAAAATCATCTCCTTTTAAATTAATCTGCCTATGAAATTATAAATTAAGGATCTTAAAAGGTAAAACCTAGCCTAGTGTCAAATATAAGACCAAGCCAAGGTGGTAAAACCTGTTTAAAAGATTCAAATTCCTGTTAACATCTGAAAAACATGTTAACACTCCTGGCAGAAGTGATTCGTTAAAAATCACGTGTCATTCTTAAATGAATAAGGATTCTTTAGAAGATTCCTAATCCAGTTTAATGATCTCTGAATCCTGGATTTACATCATCAATTAAGATGATCATATTTTACCATACTTGGTAATATGATGCCTACGGGCCCCGCTCACTTTTATATGAGCCAAAAGACAGTGGTAGCTATGACTCCCTGTCTGATAAGGGTAATGAACTAGGTTCAAACCTTAAAAGTCTTGATTCTCTGAAATCATAGCTTATAATTTGAATTGTCCATGTGACCAAGCCTTATGTGCTAATATATATTGTTATTGTTTATGTTTAGGATAAATTTTAATTGAAATCCTAAATTAATACGATTAATCAGTTAACCAAATATGGTCTCTGTTTACCATGGTTAACGAATTACCCTAAGAGGTAATTCCATAATAAACTCCCAAATAAATTATTGTTCTTGTTTTCTGCAACAGTTCAATACAAATGGCTAACTCTAATGAAGTCAATAGCCATCCTGTGGAGCCGAATGAGAACGCCCAGATTACATTAACGGGTGCTGAACTAAAAGCAATCATAGACGGAGCTATCACACAAGCCTTGGATAGACAATATGACGAATACAGTGGTACTCGGAGTAGGACCCACTCTGTGTCACAGTCAAAGCCAAGGACACATTCAGGGGCTCATAACAAGCCTCCTCCCAAAAGGGATGGACCAAAGAAAAACGATGATGATCGCCAGTCCACCAACCACCAAAGTAATCCATCTCAGCAGTTGGTACTGCATCAGGGACACCGTAACAAGGGTTGCACATATAAGTACTTTGTGTCTTGCAAACCCAGGGATTTTACGGGGGAGAAAGGAGCCGTAGACTGCATGACGTGGCTAGATGAAATGGACACGGTCGTGGACATCAGCGGATGCGCTGAAGGTGATGTGGTTAAATTTGTCTCACAGTCCTTCAAAGGTGAGGCGTTGGCATGGTGGAGATCTCTGATGGAGGCCTCCGGAAAGATCCCGTTGTATAGCATGACGTGGGATCAATTCATTGCCCTGATCAAAGATAATTTATGCCCTCAACACGAGGTAGAAAAGATAGAGTATGACTTTCTATCCTTGGTGATGAAGAACCTCGATTGCCAAGCTTATTTGACGAGCTTCAATACACTGTCTCGGCTGGTTCCCTACCTAGTAACCCCGGAACCCAAAAGAATCGCATGCTTTATTGGTGGGTTGGAACCCGAGATCAAGTCCAGTGTAAAGGCTTCTCGGCCAGTTACCTTCAGGTCTGTAACTGACCTTTCCTTATCCCTCACTCTTGATGCGGTCCGGCAGAGATCGCAGAGGAATAAGGCGGCCGAGAAGAGGAAGCATGAAGATGATGGTTCGCGTAAGTCGAACAAGAAGCACCGTGGGAGCGGTGATCATAAGAAGGGATCGGATTCGAAGAAAGATGGGCATCGTTCTGGGGAGAAGCCCACATGCAAAACTTGCAAGAAACAGCACTATGGAAAGTGCAGATTCGAATCAAACTCGAATAACGAGTCCAGGTCTTTTGCTTGTGGTTTGTGCAAGTCCAAGGAACACAAAACCTTGGATTGCAAGAAGATGAAAGATGCAACGTGCTACCGTTGCAATGAAAAGGGCCACATAAAGACTAACTGCCCTAAGTACAACAAGAAGCCTGAGGAGGCTAAGAAGACAAATGCCAGAGTCTTCAGGATGGATGCGAAGGAGGCTGTGCAGGATGATAACGTCATAACAGGTACTTTCCTTGTAAATAATGTTTTTGCAAGAGTACTTTTTGATTCAGGCGCAGATAAGTCTTTCGTAGATCATAAATTTTGTGAATTGTTGAATTTACCTGTCAAAACCCTAAAAGTGAACTATGAGGTAGAGCTAGCAGATGGTACCGTAGAAACCGTCTCTACTGTGTTAGATGGATGTGTTATATCCATTAAGAACCATTCGTTTCCTCTGTCTCTACTTCCGTTTAAATTAGCTGGTTTTGACATAGTTCTGGGTATGGACTGGTTATCTCATAACCAAGCCCAAATTGTCTTCAAACAGAGACAAGTGATAATAAAGACTTCGTCTGGTGAATCACTTACCATTCGGGGTGACACCCAGTACGGACTGCCTGAGCAGGTGACAATGCTCAAGGCTTCTAAGTGTATGAAGAAGGGATGTGTCATCTACATGGCACAGGTGATTATTGATGAGCCCAAACCGAAGTTAGAAGACATCCCTGTCATCTCGGAATACCCAGAAGTGTTTCCTGAAGATCTACCTGGTTTACCACCAGATAGACAAGTGGAATTCAGGATCGATATCATCCCCGGAGCGGCACCTATTGCTAGAGCTCCATACAGATTGGCACCCACGGAAATGAAGGAGTTGCGGACGCAGCTAGATGAATTGCTGGCTAAGGGTTTCATTAGACCTAGTTCATCTCCTTGGGGAGCGCCAATCCTGTTTGTCAAAAAGAAGGATGGGTCGATGCGTCTGTGCATCGACTATCGTGAGCTTAATAAAGTCACGATCAAAAATAGATATCCTCTGCCCAGAATCGACGATCTGTTCGATCAATTGCAAGGGGCAAGTTACTTCTCAAAGATAGATTTGAGGTCAGGCTACCGTCAGCTGAAGGTCAAAGATGAAGACGTACACAAGACTGCATTTAGGACTCGTTACGGTCACTACGAGTTCCTAGTGATGCCTTTTGGGCTCACCAATGCACCGGCTGCGTTCATGGATCTCATGAATCGCGTTTGCAAGCCGCACCTAGATAAATTCGTCATCGTTTTCATCGACGACATCCTCATTTATTCTAAGAACAAAGCTGACCACGAGAAACATCTTCGATGTATTCTCAAACTTCTGCATAAGGAGAAGCTCTATGCCAAATTCTCCAAGTGTGAATTTTGGCTTAGGGAAGTCCAATTTCTTGGACATGTGGTCAGTGAGCGTGGTATCCAGGTGGATCCCGCTAAGGTTGAAGCAGTAATGAACTGGCAAGAGCCAAAGACGCCAACGGAAATTCGTAGCTTCCTAGGATTGGCAGGATATTACCGGCGTTTCATTGAAAATTTTTCAAGGATTGCTGCACCCCTAACCTCCTTAACTAAGAAGAAGGTTAAGTTTGTTTGGGACCCTAAGCAGCAAGAATCCTTTGACATTCTGAAGCAAAAGCTGAGCAACGCCCCAGTACTGACATTGCCAGAGGGAATTGAAGAATTTGTGGTTTATTGTGATGCTTCGCATACTGGCATGGGGTGTGTGCTTATGCAGAAAGGCAAAGTTATTGCCTACGCTTCAAGGCAGTTGAAAGTGCATGAAAAGAATTACACCACCCATGACTTGGAACTGGGTGCCGTTGTATTTGCACTGAAGCTTTGGAGGCACTACCTTTATGGTGTCAATTTTGTGATCTACTCTGATCACAAGAGCCTCCAACATCTGTTTAACCAGAAGGAATTAAACATGAGGCAACGTCGCTGGATGGAAACTTTAAATGACTATGATTGTGAAATCAAGTACCATCCCGGCAAGGCGAATGTAGTCGCCGATGCCTTGAGTCGGAAGGAAAGAGTCAAACCTATCCGAATCCATGCCAAGCGCATGGAATTAAGGAACAGTTTGATGGAAAGGTTGTTAGCTGCACAGAAGGAAGCTGTGTTGGAAGCTAACTATCCTAACGAAAAGCTAGGAGTAACTGAGGAGCAGTTAACTCTTAGCAAGGACGGACTTCTGAGGTTGAATGGACGAGTATGGGTTCCAATTTATGGAGGACTTCGTGATGTTATCCTCCAGGAAGCCCATAGTTCCAAATATTCCGTTCATCCTGGTGCGGATAAGATGTATCAGGGTTTAAAGGCAAATTATTGGTGGATAGGCTTGAAAAAGTCTGTAGCCACCCATGTAGCAAAATGCTTGACATGTGCGCAAGTCAAAGCCGAGCATCAGAAACCGTCAGGTTTGCTACAACAGCCGGAACTTCCTACGTGGAAGTGGGAAATGGTAACTATGGACTTTATTACCAAGTTACCCAAGACAAGGAAAGGCAATGATACAATATGGGTTATAGTTGACAGACTGACTAAGTCAGCTCATTTCTTACCCATCAAGGAGACTTATAGCTCCGACATGTTGGCCCAGTTATACGTTGATAAGATTGTAGCCCTACATGGCATACCTGTAGCTATTATCTCTGACCGGGATACTAGGTACACGTCACATTTTTGGAAGAGTTTCCAGCAATCTTTGGGCACACGTTTGAACTTTAGTACGGCTTACCATCCTCAGACTGACGGTCAGAGTGAGCGTACTATTCAAACGTTGGAGGACATGCTACGTGCATGTGCGATCGAATTGGAAGGTAGCTGGGATAAGAATCTACCATTGATCGAATTCTCCTACAACAATAGCTACCATACCAGCATAAAGGCTGCGCCTTTTGAGGCATTATACGGTAGAAAGTGTAGATCGCCAGTTTGTTGGGCGGAAGTTGGAGAAGTCCAGTTATCGGGACCGGAGATCGTGTTCGAAACGACGGACAAGATTGTCCAGATTCGTAACAATCTCCAAGCTGCCCGGAATAGGCAGAAGAGTTACGCGGATCCAAGTCGTAAGGATTTTCACTTCGAAGTAGGTGACAAAGTCCTACTTAAAGTGTCACCCTGGAAAGGAGTGATGCGGTTTGGTAAGAAAGGCAAACTAAGCCCGAGATACATAGGACCTTTCGAGGTTATCGAACGTGTCGGGTCAGTTGCCTATAAGTTGAACTTACCAGAAGAGCTCAGTGGAATTCACAATGTGTTCCACATCTGCAATCTAAAGAAGTGTTCCGCTGACGAAACACATGTCATGCCACATAAAGATGTGCAGATAGACGCGAGCTTAAAATTTGTTGAAAAACCTTTGTCGATTGAAGATCGACAGGTAAGGAAGCTTCGAAGAAAGCATATACCTTTTGTTAAGGTCAAATGGGATGCCCGTAGAGGTCCCGATTTCACGTGGGAGGTTGAATCCACGATGAAAGAAAAGTACCCTTACTTGTTTCAGTAAAATCTCGGGTCGAGATTTATTTAAGGGGGTGAGGATGTAACACCTCGAAAATTTCGGGTTCAATAATAAAATGACACGTGTCATGTCAGACAAAACGCGTTGTAAACCCGGAATTAATAAAGATGATTCGGCAGGATTTAAAAGTGACGTCATGTTAAATTGTTACCTCTGAACGACCTTATTTATAAATCCCAAGACCCGATTAAATGTTATACCCATCTTTTATACCCTCAACTCAGAAATTGGGTTACAATAATTGATCTTTAAAAGCATGATTTGATCCTAAGAAGAAAAAGAATGATAAACCGTTGTTTTCGGGACTTGTAAGTTCATTCAATTGCAACAAAGGTTCATGGTAGGGTAATATACAGGAGTAGACACTTATTAGAGGCCCCTCCATGTAAAAGAATGGCTAAAAATCGTGCAAGTGGATTACATGTTCGAAACACCAACAAACAACAAGGAATCAGCCTCTGAGAAGAGGTAGCGCACCGCTACATACGTAGCGTAACGGTGCGCTACCACATTAGGTCAACCGGCCCTCTATTGCGGGCTAGCGCACCGCTACATCTGTAGCGTAACGGTGCGCTAGCTGATGCCCAGCGACCAGAAACCTGCTGTTGGCTGTTATACGCGATTGTGACCGATTAAACTGGTTTTTATCAGTTATAAACGACCCCTAAACTATCCTAGAGCACTAGGACAAGTGTTCAATGGTTGTGGTTGGTCCTAGAGTTAGTTGTCACTTAGTTGTGGTGGATCCAAGCACTATATAAGGACACTTGATGCAACCACATTTCTTCACACTTGCATTTGATCTTTGGAGCATCCTGGAGCATAGGAACTCTCCCTTCTGATCATAAGTCGTGCATTGGACTATTGTAAGTCTACTAGTTCTTATTTGGTTGTGTTTAGCTTAGTTAATTAGCTAAAAGTCAAACCGTCGTAATTACGGTTTGACTTCGAGATTAGTCACTAATGACTCAGTCTTATCTCGAATTAAAAGTAGTTTTAGAATGGTATTTATGTGGGTAATAAAACCCCAAAAGGGTTTCCCCTGATCACCATCCTAAACAGGTCAAATGTCGGGTCAAAGCTTTACTTAAAAAGTCAACATATTGCTTAAAATGGCATTTATGCATAATTAGCTATCTAGAACATTTGTAACCTGTTTGAACATTGTTATAACTTAGAAATAAGTATAAGAACTTGTCCCAACATGTTCAACCCGACTATTTCCTGTTTAGACTCGGTTCGGAACCGAAAGTCACATAGTTTGACTTTTCGGTTGACTTTCAGTTCTGACCCGTTTGGGCATATTTTAGAAATGCCACAGAGCTTAAATTGGATTAGGATACATGTTAGAACAACCCTCTGTGATCATACACCTTGGTTCACTAGTTATCCAATTTATATGCAAGTTTCCGTTAAATGCTCATACTCGGACCGTTATGCCCTTATTACCTTAAATCATGATTTATGAAAATGTAAAAGTGTAGAATCCTTAGTTACTGATATTTAGACTTGTATGCAAAGTTTGACATCAGTTTGACTTGTAGATTAATAGTTATGCTCATTGTCGCTAAATTAAAGCTTTATGTTAATAAAATGACGTAATTAGCGTATAGCCTAATTAAACATACTTTTTGACATCAAATCTTTTACCCACTGCTGATACATATTATTTTGGGATTTTTAAAGATTTTTAATTAATTTTAGGACGAGCATAACTAGTAGTCGTAGGCTTAATCCAGTAATTGACGGTTTTGCCCTTACGGGCCATAAAATGAGTTTTACACATCTAAATGATTCCAAACCTTTTGCTACTGAATTGTTATGATAAATAAATTATGTTAAGCCTTCTGGAAAAGTAAAAATATCAGATTTGAGTATCAAACCCGGTAATGGCCTTTAATCGCCATAATTAGCGTTTTTAACGCATAGTATGTCTTAGAATCATATCGGACATACCCGGGTTGATACCTACTGATATATGAGGCAAATTATGATAAATTAACAGTAAGCAAAGGTTGATAAACTCAGACTTAGTTTTTGAGCTTTTCGGCTTATGTGAAATTACCAAAATACCCCTACGGGGCATAGTTTGGTTAATATGATAAATTTCACATATATGCCTTAGCCTACTGTTATAACACATCAAAATGGGTATGTTTGATGTTTACATCAGACCTGTAACTCAGTGAACATATAAACGCTTTTACAACCTTTAAATGACCAAACTACCCCTACGGGGCATAGTTTGTATTTAAATTAGTTCGGGGCATAACGAAAGACATCCTACTGATGTTACAACATATTGGAAGCATATTAACTTAGGAAACCTGTATATGGCTCTTACGGATACCCGTTACGCTTATTTCACGTTCGGTGCGGTTTATGTAACAAGTTTACATAAATTAGCCGAAACGGGTCAAACCTTATCGGTTTAATCTCAAAATCCAGAATGTGAATATAAACCCATATTAAACAAGTCTTCAAACTTGTCGGGTCTGAATCACATTCTATCCGGTCTTCGCTTAATCGTGCGTACGAACCGTATCTTCGAAACTAGCCGGTCTAAGCTTAAGCATAATTAAAGACCCGCTAGGATTCTAATAGGTTATATTTAACCTTCGTTCCAGATTAGGAGAAACAGTAAAAGCTACTTGCTATTTGATTATTGTGACTATACTTTGCATCAAGGTAAATACTTTTAACTTATTTTCCCTATACGGGCTTGGGTTACGGTACATAGCGTACCGCTTGATCGGGCATCAAATCTTCCATCGCTTAGGTGGTTAATTGAATAATTTGATCGGCTCGTTTTAAACAGATGTGATTACTTTACAGCCTTTGGGGGGTTAATGACCATGTCCCGGATATCCCTGGCATCATCTTACGAGATGGCCACGACCTGAGCACGGGGTGTAGGCGTACTCCCGTGTATAACTCACTTAATGTGGTGTGTCTATTGATCCTTAACCCGGATACGTCCGGGCTACTGAACGCATAAGTAACATGTAAATCGTTCACAAGATTATGATATTAAATAATTCTCCCAAGTTAAATAAAAATGTTTATGCCATGTGCATCCAAACCAATTTTCAATCATTTTATAAAATGAGTCAGTTGAATGTATTTACCAGTGTAAACTGACGTATTTTCCCAAAAAGATTAAATGCAGGTACTAGGCGAAATAGGCTGGGAGTCTCCTAAGCATCATTAGAAGTCTCGCAAACTTAAGATGCCAAAGTCTGTTGAACCATAAACAATGTTTTTTTTTTTAATTCGATCCTACTGTGGATAAACACCGGATAATTGTGACTTTGTTTACAATAAATAAATTCGGTTGTATCTTATTTTAAATTTGCTTCCGCTGTGCATTATTATATTGTGTTGTTTGACTATTACGTTGCCAACCACGTCACGATACTCCCCCACCGGGCCCACCGGTGACACGTGGAAATCGGGGTGTGACAATATCACCATTGCTCTTGATTTTCTTGACTGTATATCTCTTAAATGTCAACATATACACGTGTGATTTAGTTTACAGATTTTTCAATGCTGAGAACCTCGATCAGAGAGTAAAAAAGGTGTAAGGTTCACAATGGTGTAAAACTAAAATGGGATATACCGGGCTAGGATTCGAGTTACAGGAACAAGGGCCAAACCAACCACGCAAGAATGGAATCGTCGAGGGAAAACACTTGACAACCTCCTGTAAGCAGCTTTTCTTGCCACCAGACCTTTCTCTACATCAATTAGGAATCTGATGTCGTCACTAAACACATTTCTTTAATTTTAGCCATTTTTTAGTGTTCATTTTTTGGTGTCTAATCCGCATATATATCACCATTGCTCTTGATTTTCTTGACTGTATATCTCTTAAATATCAACATATACACGTGTGATTTAGTTTACGAAGATTTTTCAATGCCGAGAACCTCGATCAGAGAGTAAAACAGGCGTAAGGTTCACAATGGTGTAAAACTAAAATGGGATATACCGGGCTAGGATTCGAGTTGTAGGAATAAGGGCCAAACCAACCACCCATGAATGGAATCGTCGAGCGAAAATACTTGACAACCTCCTGGAAGCAGCTTTTCTTGCCACCAGACCTTTCTCCATCAATTAGGAATCTGATGCCGTCCCTAAACACATTCCTTAAATTGTAGCCATTTTTTGAGTGCTTATTTTTTGGTGTCTAATCCGCATATATATCACCATTGCTCTTGATTTTCTTGACTGTAAATCTCTTAAAGGTCAACATATACACGTGTGATTTGGTTTACGAAGATTTTTCAATGCTGAGAACCTCGATCAGAGAGTAAAAAAGGCGTAAGGTTCACAATGGTGTAAAACTAAAATGGGATATACCGGGGTTGGATTCGAGTTACAGGAACAAGGGCCAAACCAAACACCCAAGAATGGAATCGTCGAGCGAAAACACTTGACAACTTCCTGGAAGCAGCTTTTATTGCCACTAGACCTTTCTCCATCAATTAAGAATCTGATATCGTCACTAAACACATTCCTTAAATTGTAGCCATTTTTTTAGTGTTTATTTTGTGGTGTCAAATCCGCATATATATCACTATTGCTCTTGATTTTCTTGACTGTATATCTCTTAAATGTCAACGTATACACGTGTGATTTAGTTTACAGATTTTTCAATGCCGAGAACCTCGATCAGAGAATAAAAAAGGTGTAAGGTTCACAATGGTGTAAAACTAAAATGGGATATAACGGGCTAGGATTCGAGTTACAGGAACAAGGGCCAAACCAACCATGCAAGAATGGAATCGTCGAGCGAAAACACTTGACAACCTCCTGGAAGCATCTTTTCTTGCCGCCAGACCTTTCTCTCCATCAATTAGGAATCTGATGTCGTCACTAAACACATTTCTTAAATTTTAGCCATTTTTTGAGTGTTTATTTTTTGGTGTCTAATCCGCATATATATATCACCATTGCTCTTGATTTTTTTGACTGTATATCTCTTAAATATCAACATATACACGTGTGATTTAGTTTACGAAGATTTTTCAATGCCGAGAACCTCGATCAGAGAGTAAAACAGGCGTAAGGTTCACAATGGTGTAAAACTAAAATGGGATATACCGGGCTAGGATTCGAGTTATAGGAACAAGGGCTAAACCAGCCACCCAAGAATGGAATCGTCGAGCGAAAACACTTGACAACCTCCTGGAAGCAGCTTTTCTTGCTACCAGACCTTTCTCTATCAATTAGGAATCTGATGCCGTCCCTAAACACATTCCTTAAATTGTAGCCATTTTTGAGTGTTTATTTTTTGGTGTCTAATCCGCATATATATCACCATTGCTCTTGATTTTCTTAACTGTAAATTTCTTAAAGGTCAACATATACACGTGTGATTTGGTTTACGAAGATTTTTCAATGCTGAGAACCTCGATCAGAGAGTAAAAAAGGCGTAAGGTTCACAATGGTGTAAAACTAAAATGGGATATACCGGGGTTGGATTCGAGTTACAGGAACAAGGGCCAAACCAAACACCCAAGAATGGAATCGTCGAGCGAAAACACTTGACAACCTCCTGGAAGCAGCTTTTCTTGCCACCAGACCTTTCTCCATCAATTAGGAATCTGATGCCGTCACTAAACACATTCCTTAAATTGTAGCCATTTTTTTAGTGTTTATTTTGTGGTGTCAAATCCGCATATATATCACTATTGCTCTTGATTTTCTTGACTGTATATCTCTTAAATGTCAACATATACATGTGTGATTTAGTTTACAGATTTTTCAATGCCGAGAACCTCGATCAGAGAGTAAAAAAGGCGTAAGGTTTACAATGGTGTAAAACTAAAATGGGATATACCGGGCTAGGATTCGAGTTACAGGAACAAGGGCCAAACCAACCACGCAAGAATGGAATCGTTGAGCGAAAACACTTGACAACCTCCTGGAAGCATCTTTTCTTGCCGCCAGACCTTTCTCTCCATCAATTAGGAATCTGATGTCGTCACTAAACACATTTCTTAAATTTTATCCATTTTTTGAGTGTTTATTTTTTGGTGTCTAATCCGCATATATATCACCATTGCTCTTGATTTTTTTGACTGTATATCTCTTAAATATCAACATATACACGTGTGATTTAGTTTACGAAGATTTTTCAATGCCGAGAACCTCGATCAGAGAGTAAAACAGGCGTAAGGTTCACAATGGTGTAAAACTAAAATGGGATATACCGGGCTAGGATTCGAGTTATAGGAACAAGGGCCAAACCAACCACCCAAGAATGGAATCGTCGAGCGAAAACACTTGACAACCTCCTGGAAATAGCTTTTCTTGCCACCAGACCTTTCTCTATCAATTAGGAATCTGATGCCGTCACTAAACACGTTCCTTAAATTGTAGCCATTTTTTAGTGTTTATTTTTTGGTTTCTAATCCGCATATATATCACCATTGCTCTTGATTTTCTTGACTGTATATCTCTTAAATGTCAACATATACACGTGCGATTTAGTTTACGAAGATTTTTCACACACCCCCAAAAATACCACAAACGAAAACCCCCGTGAGGCGTGTGACGTACCAGGATCTAGCCACCAATCACATTGAACTCATTATAAAATTTCAAATAAAAGTTTTCATTCATTAAAATAAAGTATTACAAAACATCAAATATAATTCAACGTATTCAGCGGAAGCAATATTCAGTGTTTAATCAATTCAAAGCCCATGTATATGTGACCAGTTAGTCTCGTTTTGTGTTTCCATGTATCTCGTCCCATGACCACTCCAGCATCCCAGACAGCAAGTTCCACAGCCACATATCTAATAACCTGCGAGCATGCAGACAGTTGTATCAGCACAAAGCTGGTGAGTTCACAGTTTTTGTAAAAACATGCGGCATCAGATTCCTAATTGATGGAGAAAGGTGTGGTGGGAAGAAAAGCTTCTTCCAGGAGGTTGTCAAGTGTTTTCGCTCGACGATTCCATTCTTGGGTGGTTGGTTTAGCCCTTGTTCCTGTAACTCAAATCCAAACCTGGTATATCCCATTTTAGTTTTACACCATTGTGAACCTTACGCCTTTTTTACTCTCTGATCGAGGTTCTCGGCATTGAAAAATCTTCGTAAAATAAATCACACGTGTATATGTTGACATTTAAGAGATATACAGTCAAGAAAATCAAGAGCAATGGTGATATATATGCGGATTAGACACAAAAAATAAACACTCAAAAAATGGCTAAAATTTAAGGAATGTGTTTATGTTTACATCAAATTTCAGGCGCTGTCCTTTAGGCCAAAACTTGACAGGCGGTGTCCTTTACGTTTCAAAATCTTGCACGTTTTGTCCTTTAGGCCAAACCCAGTTAGAATTCTCAGTTAAAATATGTCATGTACAAGGCACATGAGGGTAAAATGGTCATTCCCCTCAAATCATTTAATTCCTCATTTATATCCCACACCAACCTCTCACCAACAAAAAATCATCTCTTCAATTCATTCATCTGGCCATCAAATTAGGTTTTCTTCATCCTCCAACACCGATCATGGTTTTTTGCATTCTAGGGCTCAATCTTCCCTCCTACATATGTTCTTCCAGGACATGTTGGTAGCGGTTGTTGATCATCATCAACATCCCAAAAATTTCACATAAAGTAAACTAGGGTTACGAAATCAAAAGTTTTAACTTACCGTAAAGTTCAACAATCTGCTCATTGTCAAGACTGAAAGATGAGGGACATCGAATATGATTAGAAGCTGAATTGAGGGGCAATCGTAGAACCACCATCTCCGACTACCTGAACCCCAACCGCTGCAAATCACTAACCAAACACCATCACCGCCGTACAGTTACAATAAAAAGCTAAAAATCGTGAGTAATTCGTCGGATTACAGGAAGGATCGAGAAGAGTGGAGTGATGCAGTGATTGCGTGCTTGTTAGATGCTTATTTGGAGAAGTTTGTTCAATTGAACCGTGGAAATTTGAGGGTTAGGGATTGGGAAGAGGTAGCCACTGCGGTTAGTGAGAGGTGTGAGAATCAATCGAAGACTGTGGAGCAGTGTAAGAATAAGGTGGATAATTTGAAGAAGAGGGTTGCTCTTCGAGAGAGAGAGAATCAAAGATTGGTGACGGTTGTTCAAAACTTTAGTGTTTGTGTGTGTTGAATATAGAGAGAGGGAATTATGAACTGCTGATGCTTTCTTTTAGATATAAATGGGGAATTGAAAGGGGTGAGAGGGAATGACCATTTTACCTTCATCTGCCTTGCAAATGACATATTTTAACTGAGAATTCTAACTGTGTTTGGTCTAAAGGACAAAACGTGCAAGATTTTGAAACGTAAAAGACAACGCCTATCAAGTTTTGGCCTAAAGGACAGCGCCTGAAATTTGATGTAAATATAAAGGACAAAACTTGTAATTTACTCATATATTTTTTTTGTTTTCATCAGCCCACGTAGGGAGCGTGGAAGTGGTCAAGTTCGCGGACCCATGTTCAGTTGTCGCTCAGTCCAATGCTTAACTATTCGGCCGCACTCTTAGTGGCTCGTGAAGCCGGCTCTGTCCCATCACTATCGCCATCTTAACTTATTTTGTGGGGTAAAGCTGGCATATTAATGTTTCTAGTTTAATTTGTATTAAATGAATTTTATTATTTAAATGATATATTTAAGTTTTCTATTATTTATTAGCTAGTATTAGGACTTTTGTGTTGTGGTGGGTCCGTACGTAAAATCAAACAAAAAAATAGAACTCGGGATGAACAAATGGTATCGGGTATCGGTACTGAACCGGTACCGGTATTGAATTTACTGAACCGAGTATATTTTCGGTATCGATTCGGTATTGACTTTTGTCATTTTCGGTACCGGTACGGTACCGGTATTTACCGATCTTTACACTAAAATACTGGTACCGTACCGAACCGGTATTGGTACCATACCGGGTATATTCGGTACCGGTACCCACTTTTGGGATTCTCAGTACCAGTTCAGTACCGAACGGGTACCATACTCATCCCTAAATAGAACCGCATGGTAACTAGTCAAATTTATATTGCAAACATAAAATATTATTGTAGAAAAGGAATTAAAAAACTAAAAAGGGTTTGTTGATGTGTTCGTCTATGCTTAGATGACTTGTACATTATCACACACAACTACGTTTTAAACGAAAGTTATATCGCCAGCATCATCTTCTGGAGGACTACTGCTTCGTCTTCTCTTAGTATATTTTGGGTGGATCAACGTAATTTTTGGGTGGATTAACGAACAAACACAAACAAACATGAACAAAAAATATTATTCTATAAATGTTCCTGAACAGGTTGTAAACGCATTTATTTTCTTATCGAGTGAACAGAAACAAGACCTTGTCCGCGTTCGTTTGGTTCATACGCAACCATATTTGTTCATAAATACAGTTCAAGCCAATGAAACATTTCCAGCCGGTCATTAGTTTGATCTCGTTGTTATTTTTTTTATTTTGCTTTAAATAAAATGGTCATTTTAAAACATTTCAAACAATAATTAGTACTTTGGTTTAGGGCTTAGCTAAAAGTTGTGTCTCAACCCAGACTAGTTCACCAAATAGTTCATCTCATATTTCACTCGTCTTACACTTTTTGAAAAAACGAATTGCCGTAATATAATTTTTTAACTTTCAATTTTTGGTGTGTTATATGGTTTTTTTTTAACTCAACCCAGACTAGTTCACCAAATAGTTCATCTCATATTTCACTCGTCTTACACTTTTTGAACAAAACGAATTGCCGTAATATAACTTTTAACTTTCAATTTTTGGTGTGTTATATGGTTTTTTAACGACAAATTTCTTTTATTCTCTGCTATCTGTGGGACTTGAACCTACGACCTCCCCCTCCCAAGGTGTTTAAAGACTTTGTCAATGGACCACCACTCCATTGGTGTTATATCGTTGAACTACGGTTGAATTGTGTCTATATAGGAAATTACCCGAGATCATGTCAATTGTTATGTTACATAACTATGGGTTGTGGCGCCGCTTGGTGCCCGTTTACCTGTCACTCTTATGTAATTGTTAGTATAGTTATGAAAATATTGTATTTTGATTTTTATATTATATGTACTTTTATTTTATTTAAATGCCTAATAGGCCATACCATGAAATCGAACTGATACCAAAAGTGCTCGTACATTTTGATTTGATTTAGTTTGGAATTTCCAACCATCTGGTTTTGATTTAAAAAGTTCAAAATCAATAACCAGTGTTTTACTTGATAAATGTTAAAATCAGACCATAAACACCCTAACATACATGATCGATACTATTAAATAAAACTTCTTATTTCGGTGACAATCAAAGTTTAAAAAATTTGTATAAATGCTAAATATAACTATTAATATCATACATTTTAAGAGCATAAGCAAGTATGTGAAAAGAATTAAACAAGTTAAGATAAACAAGAATTATTGGAATGAAAGAAGGACAATCGGTGACCCCTCGACCGTGGACGAACTACATATAGCAATAAACTCAAGTACAACACAAAGTTGAATATTCAACAAAGGACTCACATTGATGCACTATCACACTATATGGCATTAGAATGATCATAGATTAATAAGAGAAGGGGGATTTTGTGACATTTTTAACTGGTTGTCTTGTATTTCTAATAAGTTATTTAATCGTTGCCATGTTGAATCATATACATAATGGGCTGGTTTAGATCGATCCTAATCGGATGATTATGAATTACATTTATTCAATAGAATATAGAATAATAAATAAAAGTCATGGAATATTAATACTAAACTCGGCAAGGTGAATTTCAGAACTTACGTGAAATCTAGGCTATTGCCATTCAACCGCTACAAGATCAACAATTCTATAAGCTTGGGCCTTTGTTGCTGGCATAAAACATCTCTTTCCATGTCTTCGGATACAACCCATACGGGTTTGCCCGTTCTTTGTACATAAACCCTTGTCAGGGTTTCACGTAGTTTTGAGCAGTTCTCCCACTTCCAGTATGGATTCTCCTGTTGCTACTTTAGAAAAAGAACTAGCAGGTTGATGGATCATTACCCTGATAATCTATACTTTCTATAAAAGGAGAAAACCCAATGACATAAGAAAAGCTGATGTGGCAGCCAGAGAGGTTGTCCAACAATGCTTTTCTTATGACATTACTACATCATAAAGCCTAATATATATAAAATCATTTTAAAATCTATCTAAAAGTCTGCCTCATCCCAAAACCTCTGCCCATATCTATTCTTTAAAGCCAGCTGAGGTTGAAAGTCTTTCCTTTGGCAAACGTATAACTTAGCAGATGTTTTGAAATTGCCGGTAATTTCAAATTCAAAATGCCTGGGGATATGTAATTTGCAATTAATGCATGTCACTCACTCACTTCTGTCAATCATCTTCTTATATAAAGGTTTTTTTTTCTCATTTCACTCTTCATATTTACACTCTCGTGTTCTCTGCTTTTATATTTTCAAACCACACTTCCAATGTATCTCTCCCTCAAATCCCTTCTTCTCAATACTCGACATTTGTTCATAAAGGATAAGAGAAAACGGAAGCTCTCTCTGAGCCACTTTCAGAACAAATTTTGGGGATATGTGGTTTGCCTTGATGATGGTAATGTTATATATATAATTATGTTTGTTTTGGTTTTTGATTTTTCGTAATTGTTTTTTATCTGAGTTATGACTAAATTATGATTGTGATTGATTTGAGCAGATGATGAAGATGATTGTTCTACAGTTGTTTCCAGCATCATTGTTCTAACATCGTTGAAAGTATGTTTTTTTTTTTTGTAATTTTGAATTTTGAACTGATCTACTCTAATTCTCGCTTTATATTTAAGTCTAATCACAGTTGTTTGAAATTCATACAATCATCTGCGAGTTATTTTAGGTTTGTGGATTTTAACTGATCTACTCTAATTCTCGCTTTATATTTCAGTCTAATCACAGTTGTTTGAAATTCATACAATCATCTGCGGGTTATTTTAGGTTTGTGGATTTTAAACTGTTGATATATTCCAGCTCTATTTTCTTCGAGTGACCAGTGGTAGAAGTATTTGTGGAGCCATAATGGTTTTAGAATATGTTAATATGGATATTGATGGTATTAAATTAAACACAAAGAAAGATTATTAAATGTACGGTTAAATTAATTTGGGTTATGACTAAATGATGATTATGAATGACTTGGGCAGATGATGATGATGTAAAATCTACAGTGGTTCCTACTAAACGCAAGAAAGGATCTGCTTCTACTATAAGATAAGATTTTATTTAATAAGATATATAAGTAGATTCAGTTTGTTCTTTCCTGCCTTTTTTGTATTAAAAGATGCATAAAGTTTGGAATTTTGATGTACAGAATGTATACATATAAGATGCATACACTTCTGCAGGCTCTGATGATTTAAAGCAGCTCTTTATCAAGCAAGTTGAGGATTAAGTATATGAGGATAGGGCTACTCTTCAAGAGCTGAAGAGGTGTTTTGATGGACTGCATCTTGGTCTGTTCACGAGAGACCAGGTTTCCAGAAACCTGATGGTGATGCCTTCAACTTCTGTGGAGTTCATGGCGATTGTCAAAGATATACATTGAGAGGTTCAGTACTCGATGGAGTTGAAGCTAAAAGTACTTAATTTTTGCTGTTAGATTCTTAAATTTCTTGGTGTTGTTGTTAGATTTTAAAGTTTCGTTGTTCAGTACTCGATGTAATTGTTGATCTTTTAATCTCATAATTAAATTTTATGACTATTAATGTTTGTGGAACATTTTATTTTTACTAATTTTAAGGTGCATAAGTATTATTTTGTAATTTTTAGTATCATCTGAGTATTGCAGATCGATATTGATGTAGATGTGAAATTGTCTCTGAGTTTGATTTAGATTATGTTGATGTTGAATTGTGCTTGAACAATTTTTTGAAGAATTACAAAGAATCAATTTCTGTTACTGTATAGATCTGTCAAAGTTAAAGTTTGCCAAAAGAGAACATCTGCTCGAAATCATCATCTGCTGATCTAACGGCTGTTTGACTTGCTACTGTTACCAACATCTGTTGTTGCCTAACAGAGCTTCTCAACATCCTTGTGCGCTGAAGTGGTAGAAGTATGTGTTTAGGATGTAGAGTAATGTTGGTCTTTAAATGAAGAGTTTTTTTTTTTGTTTTTTTATGCTAGAGGTTTGAAATTTTATTATTTTTTTATGATTTGGTAACTCAACAGTTTTTTGAAGAATTTTCTCCTCTCAATTGCAGATACTCAACATCTATTACTTTAAATCTCTGTCAAGGGTAAAGTCTGCCCAAAGAGAACATCTGTTTAGTAGTGATCCTCTGCTAATCTAACGGTTGTTTGATTTGCTACTGTTGCCAACATATGTTATTGCCTAACAGAAGTTCTCAACATCCGTGTCTGCTGAAGTTGTAGAAGCATGTGTTTACTATGTAGAATATTGTTGGTCTTTAAATGAAGAGTACTGTTGGCAACATCTGTTGTTACCTAACAGAGGTTCGCAACATCTTTGTCTGCTGGAGTTGTAGAAGCATGTGTTTACTATGTAGAGTATTGATGGTCTTTAAATGAAGAGATTTTTTTTATTATTTTTTTTATGCCAGAGGTTTGAATTTTTTTTTTTTTTTATTATTTGGTAAGTCAACAGTTTTTGAAGAATTTCCTCTCAATTACAAATACACAACATCTGCTCCTCTAAATGTCTGTCAGAGGTAAACTCAGCCCAAAGAGAACATCTGTTTCAAGTGATCCTCTGCTGATGAAGACATAGTCTGAAGAAAGTTTGAAGAAGCAAAGGTCTGCTATGGGTCAACAGATCTTAAAGAACAACAGATGATATTCAATAGATCCTGCTCAACAGAGGTTTTAAAAGACAATTGTTGAAATTTTGAAATGCGGATAATGGTAAAGAATCCCGATGTGGTATAAGAAAAGCTGATGTGGCAGCCAGAGAGGCTGTCCAACAATGCTTTTCTTATGTCATTACTGCATCATAAAGCCTAATATATATAAAATCATTTTAAAATCTACATAAAAATCTGCCTCATCTCAAAAACTCTGCCCATATCTATCCTTTAAAGCTAGCAGAGGTTGAAAGTCCTTCTTTTGGCAAACGTATAACTTAGCAGATGTTTTGAAATTGCCGGTAATTTTAAATTCAAAATGCCTGGGGATATGTAATTTGCAATTAATGCATGTCACTTACTCACTTCTGTCTTATGGTAAATGCGTCTTATGGTAAATGAAGAGATTAATTGTAATTATGATAACCTGTTTTTTTATGGTTTAAAATTTGTCCTTTGGATTTCTTGATATTTAATTTTATACTTTTCCCATGGAAACGCACTTTTGAAATATTTTGCATTAAACGCCTAACCATCGTCGCATCATTTTCTTTAACAGTAAGTTAGTCTGACGATCTATTTAGTCATAACCGCCTTCATTGGGTATATAAAATACATTGGGAAACTGCTTTCATCATTACCGCTTTCATCCATCTACTCAATCATCTTAAAAGTTTTTGTTTATCAATATCATTACAATTTCTTTGGCTTTCAAACACGCATTTGTTCATCGCAAAATGGAAAACATTGGGTTTCAAATGATTGTTGACGAAATTTTCACAAGGCTCCCTGCAGAAGATATTGATCGTTTGAAATGTCTTTCTAAAAATTTTTATTGGGAACTGTCAAATCATGCATTTGAGATGATGCATGCTCTCCGAAGTGGAGATTCACTACAAGAGAAACTACTCTCCTTTAAAGACACGTCAATTGTCGTTGACAACATAGTAGCTGGTAATTTGGATGTCGTTACAAGCAAAACCTTAAGTTTTCCTAACAATGTCCACCCTACCTTCTTACGTATTCTATCATCATTTAATGGGTTGTTGTTAGTTTGCAATGAAGGGATTTGCTGTGAGCTGATCCTTTGGAATCCAACTACCAGGCGCTATAATTTTTTGTCTGATGACTACTTAAATTATATTCATTATCGAAACTCTGATACAGGTGGAATTTATTTTGATCAATCCAATGATCTGAAAGTGCTTCACATCAGATGTTACCGTAATGTGGCTACTGCTCGTGTTTACTCACGACGTCGTGAGTCATGGAGAACAATAAATTTCGGTAGCGTAAATAATTATGGTTCAAGCAGTTATTCATGGTCTCCCGGAATTTATGCTGCTAAAACCATATATTTCATGGTTTCAAATTATTGGTATCCACTAGGTGAGAGGAACATCTTTGCTTTCGATGTTCTTTTTGAGACTTTCAGAATGCTTCGTTTTCCAGAGAGTATCGTAGTCAATCCTCGCCAATGGCACTTTTTGACCATCGCAAAGAGGCTGCATTTGATTGTTATTGGAAAGTCTGCTGAGCTAATTGTTGATTTGCTCAGATATGAAGAAGAAGGTTGGATCAAGGTGTTTGCTTTCAATAATCCTCGTGTAGTTGATTATGTAGATAGGCGCCAAAGGACTAATATAATTGAAAACAACAAGTGGCTGATAACAAGCATTTGGGGGGATATGGTTCAAGTTGATCTGAGCAATGAAGTTTTGAAATACCTCCAACATGTTGACAACTACAATGGTCCGAAAGGAGCTTTATTTATTAGAAATTATTATGCTGTATTTTACTGAATGGTGTTTGGTGTTTCGAACTTTGTTTATTATATAGTTACCTCTGTTTGACACTTTCATATTTTATATAATTAGTTGTGTTAAAATTATTAACCATGTTTGTTATTTAAATTAATTAAATAAATATTTAGGTTTGAGAGTTTAAAAACTTGTAATATTGGCAAATGTCTGTTTTAAATGATGAAAGCTCTGTTGTTGTGAACAGATGTTTGAAAATAAAACAGTGGTTGATACATCTGTTGACTTTGGTCAACAAATGGATGAAAACAGATGTTTGAAACAACTGTTGGGTTAAAGCAGAGGTTTGTGGAGAAAACAGTGGTTAAAACCGTTGTTGGGTTAAAACGGTGGTTTAAAACCACCGTTGGGTTAAAATAGTGTTTTGTGGAGGTTGAAGGGGATTGAAATGACTGTTGAGTTAAAACATTGTTTTTTGGAGAAGGAACATGCTTGAATGCAAATGTTATTTCGTTCACAAAAGATTAATAAATTGTATATTTTTGTATTTTTTATACTCTAAACTTTAAGTATTTACCGACTGACTTATCTATTTATAAGTCTATAAATATAACCATATTCATCATTTATATGTGTTATGCATGGTTTTCTAAGAAACCACCCGTGTTTGCACACGGGTCTTACCGCTAGTATAAGATAATAAAAGGATTCTCTATTTTTCATGATATGAGGAAAAGATACAAAAAAGATAGAACCGAACAACCGTGCGAGCATTATGCATTGCATACGGCTCTACAATAAAATTGACCCTTACCTTCCATCAAATAAAGAAAAAATTAGGATCAATCAATTCCTAATCGGTAAATGATCAACTTACCACCCTTCCTTTCGGAGGAATTTAAAATAATATGATGGCTCCGTTGCTTTATATATTGATTATATTTTTTTTGTCTGTTATTTGTCAGTCATTCAGCAATCCCAAATTGGTTTTTTCATTTGATCAAATAAACTAAGGAAAAAAAATTGTTTTCACTCTATAAATATTGGTAAGACTTTTTTATTCAAACACTTTATGTTGTAATTTATAAATCTATAAATTATAAGAAAAAAAAACAAGAAAAGCTCAAAAGCTAGATTTGCAAAAAAGGTAATTTAATATCATCAAGTATTAATTCGGTAATTTATAGTTACAAGAACTTGGTAAAATAATTGAATAAAACGGTAACATGTGTATGATGCTTACCGGATAATTGGCTAAGTTCTTAAACGAGTAGTTAAGCTACTTGGTGAAATCAATTATGTTAATAGGCAATTGACTTTATAAAGTCAAACTGACCCATGATATGATCGAATGATAATTTTGGCATAAAGATCGTAGGATGGAATAGTATTGAATAATTATGACTAATCTAACAATCTTACAAATTACAATGATAGTTTGGCGCTTAACAAGCTAGTTGGAAGCTTGGAAATGAAGCGGGTCAAACGAATCAGGAATGAAGGAAAAGCATAATCTGGATGCTAGGTAAGTAAAGCTTACATCTTTTATTTAATACCTATTGATTTTATAGGTTATGAATAATATAAAGTTTTGTTTGAAGTATGATGTTCCAACACGACATGTGCGGTTCGGAACAAAATAAAATGATAATGAACCATGTTTAATGGTTAAAAAGAGCTAATACGGCTATTTAGTCATGAAATGACTAAAAGATAACGAGTTTTTAATGAGTATCTTATAAGGTAAACCAATACAAATAATAAGGGTAAAACGTTAAATTGGTCACTCGTTGACTAGAACCGTTAGTGTTGAAATACATTTTATGGCGTAAGTCATAATGGGTCAAAAGAGTTAAGAAAATTGTTTATAAGTAAATTGACTATACAGTGTAAACCGGTGCTAGTCGTGTAGACGAGATTATAATAAATCCATCTCGCAAGATATACGGTCATTTAGACCAAACGGGTCAAAAGGTGAAATTATCACCCTTTTGACAATGTCGACTAATGGTTTGTCGAGTTGTATGATTTTAGGAATAAATAGCACATGGATGTTTACATCGCTATTACTTAGCGGCCACTAAGGCAAGGTATCGAAACGAGTCAATATATTGATCCGAGCCAGGTATGTATAATGATTCAACTCATCATGTAGAACTTGAGGTGCTATAAGAGTTAGACAAGGTTAAAATATAAATATTCGGTTATCTTTTAGGTAAACCGAACAAATTGAGTTATGATTATGGTGTTTTAGAAACATATTGGTTTCTAAACAAGATTATAGTTTAAAAGGTCAGATTTTTGGGTCAAACAAGTATTTAAAAGTCCTTCGTAGTAAAAGAAGGATGAAAATTGACCAAAATACCCTTGTAAGCTAATTCGAACGAACGACCCTTAAAGGTGGTTCGGAAACGAGTTTTACGATTAAATATATACTTAGAATAAGTATAGAAAGTGAAAGATGTAAATTCTTGGGTCGAATGACTTTATATGAGTCTTTGCCGTAAAACGATAACCCGAGGGGTAAAACTCGAATCATATAGATATCCACATTAAATCCACCACCCATATAGTTGTGGTGGAAGATTACTTGATAAGAAATGTAGGAATACGATGCTAGAAACGAATGAAAACGATTTTAAGCTTTAAAGTGCTTAAATACCCTTAATGGGGCAAAATAAGCACTTGAGCGTAAACGGATTTTAATTATGTAAGAAACCCGTGATTTGAGATTAATATGATAGGAGATATTGAAATTATGGATTTCATGAGTTTAAAGATCAAATAAACATGTTTGTTTGATAAAATCACGAACGGGGCAAAATTTGGTAAAAAGTGTAATAAGCCGAAGACTTAAAAGTCTGAAATTTTATTAATCCGGATGTTGGATTTTAACTCCATAAGACGGAGAATTAAATTACGGTCATGTAGGAAAAAACGTGACTTAAATCGGATTAAAAATCGAGCAAGTTATGCTCGTTTCCGTAAAAGATAAGCTAGCTGGAAATATGCAGCTGCAACAGCAAACAGTCTGTGACATTAGAGGTGTCGCGCGACGCGACGACAAAGGCCAGGGGCCGTCGCGCGACGCGACGGGGTCCTGGTCTGGCAAAAAAAAATTATTTTAATCGTTTTTTGCGTAGGACTTGTTTATACGCATTATAAACTACATATAACTAACTTATTTCATGTGTTATGAAATATAGGTACTAATCGAGTTATCGGAAGACGATCAAGCTCAGCAATGAACCGAACACATAAAGAACAAAGCTTCCGCAAATAGTTTCATCGTCACGTTTTTAACGGCGAATTAAATTACAAAATGTTGAAATGTTTTATTTAGTAAAATGTTTTAACAAACTCGTTTTTTTAAGTGTATGTTTAATCTTAAATACACTATTATAATCGAAATTTATTTGATAATTGTATAAAATGGACTAAGGGTCTTACATTTATTCATTATCGAAACTCTGATACAAGTGGAATTTATTTTGATCAATCCAATGATCTAAAAGTGCTTCACATCAGATGTTACCGTAATGTGGCTACTGCTCGTGTTTACTCACGACGTCATGAGTCATGGAGAACAATAAATTTCGGTAGCGTAAATAATTATGGTTCAAGCAGTTATTCATGGTCTCTCGGAATTTATGCTAGTAAAACATATATTTCATGGTTTCAAATTATTGGTATCCACTAGGTGAGAGGAACATCGTTGCTTTCGATGTTCTTTCTGAGACTTTCAGAATGTTTCATTTTCCCGAGAGTATCGTAGTCAATCCTTGCCAAGGGCATTTTTTGACCATCGCAAAGAGGCTGCATTTGATTGTTATTGGAAAGTCTGCTGAGCTAACTGCTGATTTGCTCAGATATGAAGAAGAAGGTTGGATCAAGGTGTTTGCTTTCAATAATCCTCGTGTAGTTGATTATGTAGATAGGCGCCAAAGGACTAATATAATTGAAAACAACAAGTGGTTGATAACAAGCATTTGGGGGGATATGGTTGAAGTTGATCTGAGCAATGAAGTTTTGAAATACCTCCAACATGTTGACAACTACAATGGTCCGAAATGAGCTTTATTTATCGAGACTACCGTTTCGCCCATTGATTAGAAATTATTATGCTGTATTTTACTGAATAGTGTTTGGTGTTTCGAACTTTGTTTATTATATAGTTACCTCTGTCTGACACTTTCATATTTTATATAATTAGTTGTGTTAAAATTATTAACCATGTTTGTTATTTAAATTAATTAAATAAATATCTAGGTTTGAGAGTTTAAAAGCTTGTAATATTGGCAAAAGTCTGTTTAAATGATGAAAGCTCTGTTGTTATGAACAGATGTTTGAAAATAAAACAGTGGTTGATACATCTGTTGACTTTGGTCAACAGATGGATGAAAACAAATGTTTGAAACCACTGTTGGGTTAAAGCAGAGTTTTGTGGAGAAAACAGTGGTTAAAACCGCTGTTGGGTTAAAACGGTGGTTTAAAACCGCTGTTGGGTTAAAATAGTGTTTTGTGGAGGTTGAAGGGGATTGAAATGACTGTTGAGTTAAAACATTGTTTTTTGGAGAAGGAACATGCTTGAATGCAAATGTTATTTCGTTCACAAAAGATTAATAAATTGTATATTTTTGTATTTTTTATACTCTAAACTTTAAGTATTTACCGACTGACTTATCTATTTATAAGTCAATAAATATAACCAAATTCATCATTTATATGTGTTATGCATGGTTTTCTAAGAAACCACACGTGTTTACACACGGGTCTTACCGCTATTATAAGATAATAAAAGGATTCTCTATTTTTCATGATATGAGGGAAAGATACAAAAAAAGATAGAATCGAACAACCGTACGAGCATTATGCATTGCATATGGCTCTACAATAAAATTGGCCCTTACCTTCCATCAAATAAAGAAAAAAATAGGATCAATCAATCCCCGATCGGTAAATGATCAACTTACCACCCTTCCTTTCAGAGGAATTCAAAAATAATATGATGGCTCCGTTACTTTATATATTGATTATATTTTTTTGTCTGTTATTTGTCAGTCATTCAGCAATCCCAAATTGGTTTTTTCATTTGATCAAATAAACTAAGGAAAAAAAAAATTGTTTTCACTCTATAAATATTGGTAAGACTTTTTTATTCAAACACTTTATGTTGTAATTTATAAATCTATAAATTATAAGAAAAAAAAACAAGAAAAGCTCAAAAGCTAGATTTGCAAAAAAGGAAGTGACACTGATAGATAGATACATACATATACACATTTCGTCACTCAAATCTCACTGTACACAACACAAATCTCAACCTCGAGTTTCCGGCAATGTGGAAGCTCCGGTGGCTACTCATCCTACTTACGGTATCGTTAACCGCTGCTCAGGGATCTGGCACCACCAAAACCTCACCGTGGCTAACCTTAAGAGGTAAACAAACATACATCAACTGATTTTACTCATTCGTTTCACTCATCGATCTCTGTGTTCCGTCATTTGTTTCAATTTTAGAGGATTTAGGTTTTCGAAGAACGAATGCATGAATATTTTGTGCTGCAACTCGGTTTTAGAGTAGAGCTAGTGTGAAAACGTTTGTGAATTTGTGATCTGTGAGTTTCTGGAAGATCTGTAGAAGATGAAGATCGGACGGTGTGAAATGAGGTTAATGTGTGTGAGTTTTTGGTTTAGTTGACGCTTGATTGATTGTTTGAAGTTATGGATGTTAAGATGATATATTGATATGACTGTTTTGGGGACTTTTGAAGTATGTTGATTATGGAAGAAGGTTAGGTAGGGTTTTGTGGTTTGTTTTTTATGAATGTATTTTGATTTTGGAGGATTAGGGCTGTGGAAGTGAGAATGTAGGATATTTTGTGTTTTAACTCAGTTCTAGGGTTAGAATGTAGATAGAGCATTAAAATAGTTTAAACAGTTAAAGGATTTGTGTAAAGTGAGCTATGAATTTGTGATCTACGCGTAGACGATTAGATGGTGCAAATTATCCTTAACGGCTAACGCATATGCATGCGTATGGTTTTTGATTTTGTTAGCCGTCAATTGACTGTTTGAAGTTCTAAATAACAAGATATTTTGAGTTTTTAACTGTATTACTAAAAATATAACTGGTTTCTACAACGATTATGTTTTGCTTTGCTTTGCTTTGCTTTGGGGAACTTCTGAAGTATTTTTATTCTGAAAGAAGCTTAGCTACTAGATAGGATATCAAAATACGTGAATTGTAGTAATTATTCTGTTAAGTAAAGTGTACACTGTCTAGCAAGGGTTGATGCTTCAACTTGATGGGGCTATTGGGTCCAATACCTCGTGAATATCATGTTACCGGCCTGTTTGTTTTGTATCATATTTCTTAAATGTGAAATATGCTTTCCAACCTTTTGCAGGAGATCCTCCTTTGGTTGTTGCACGCGGTGGGTTTTCAGGATTATTTCCTGACTCAAGTATCAATGCCTACAATTTTGCTTTGATTACTGGTCTACCTGACACAATCTTATGGTGTGATGTACAATTAACCAGTGATAATGTCGGGATTTGTCTTCCATATCTTAATATTGATAATGGTACCTTGATTTCTTCGGTTTATGATAAGGGGAACAAAACCTACCTTGTGAATGGGGTGCCTACGTCAGGATGGTTTCCAGTTGACTTCTCACTTGATGACCTAGACAAAGTATCCTGTAAGTTGAACATAATTTACTATTTTACTTAATATTATATATAACTTTGACCGTAAATTGAAACTTCCATTGATGCTGCTTCATGTTGCAACTTGAATACAAATGCACCAGATTGTGCATGAACGATAAATTGATAAATATAATTAAATAAAGAGAAGAAAGAACATATCACATTTATATGAAATTTTCAGTTGTCATGTGACACGTTACTCACATTTTCATCTTGCATTGCAACAGTAGCACAAGGCATCTTGTCTCGAAGTCCAGTTTTTGATGGATTATTTAAAATACTAACTGTTGGAGATGTTATTGGGCAAGTGAAACCACCTGGACTCTGGTTGAACATTCAGGTGATTATTATTTTGTAAGTTACAAATCAAAAGAGTAAAGTACACGGTTAGTCCCGGTGGTTTTCCAAAATTTTGGATTTTGTCCCTAGCTTTTCAAAAGTACACGGATGGTCCCTGTGGTTTGCACTTTGTAACTTATTTAGTCCCCAGCCAACAAATCTAAAGGTTTTAGGAGGTCCAAGTTATGGACTAAAAGCGTTACAAAGTACAAACCACAGAGACCATCCATGTACTTTTGGCAAAAGTTGGGGACTAAATGCGTTACAAAGTGCTAACCACCGGGACCATCTATGAATTTTTAGAAAGCTAGGGACCAAATTCAGAATTTTGAAAAACCACAGGGACTATTCGTGTGCTTTACTCAAATTAAAATTAGGACTTTAGGAGGTTGTAAAATCACCATCTCAACCATTACTAACAATCATTCTCTTTATGCCTTTGCAGCATGATGCATTTTACAGCCAACACAATTTGAGTATGAAAAACTTTGTTATCAGCACATCAAGAAAAGCTATTATTAACTACATATCATCTCCCGAGGTTAACTTTCTGAGAAGTATTGTGGCAAGATTCAAAGCAAGCAAAACCAAACTAGTTTTCCGTTTCCTAGGACAGGACGAAACCGAGCCGTCAACCAACCAAACATATGGTTCTCTGTTGACTAATTTGACTTTTATCAAGACATTTGCTTCTGGGATTCTTGTTCCAAAATCATATATATGGCCTGTGGATAAGGATTTGTATCTGCAACCTTCTACCTCACTAGTGTTGGATGCTCACAAGGAGGGTATTGAAATTTTTGCTTCTGATTTCATGAATGATGCGTCTTTTGCATATAATTACAGTTATGACCCTGTGTCAGAGTATCTCTCTTTCATTGAGAATGGAAAGTTCACCGTGGATGGTGTTCTGTCTGACAACCCCATTACTCCATCATTGGCTTTTGGTATGTTTATACACTAACTGCTCATTTTAATGTTTCTATATATATACGACCACTCATGGTTGAACATAAATTTCACAGTTATAGATATTAAAAGTCCTGTTGGACTAGTAAATCCCTAATTCTTTTTTGAATTCTTATTGTCTTATCCCTGCAGATTGCTTATCTAACCTGGGAAAAGCTAAATCTAAGCAAGGTCAGTCGTTTTGAACTATTTTTTTAACGACGACAAAAGGTGGTTGATTAGTTCCCATACTTAGGGCTGCAAGCGAACTGAACGTTCAGCGAACAGTTCGTGAACTGTTCGGCAGGAAGTTCGTTTGCTTAATGTTCGTGAACGTTCGGTAACGTGTTTGTTTATGTTCGTTTGTGGTCGATAGCTCATTAGTGTTTCTAATTTTTATATTTTGTTTAAATACTTTAAAGTTTTGACAAATATAAAAAATATTTAATAAGTATCAGTGTGTTGTATGTTCTGTCCATGAACGTTTGTCTGTGTTCAGGAACGTTCGTCTGCGTTTGTTAGCTAAAATTAACAAACGAACACAAACACTTTTATTTCCTTAACGAACGAACACGAACAAAAAGTCTCGTTCGGTAAGTGTTCATGAACTCACTTATATTTCCATAACAAACGAACACGAACAATACCTATACTAGGATGTTTGAAGATGGCTATCGTGTAGAGATGGTAATTTCGATCCATTTACTTGTGAATGGGTTCATGTGGGGTGTGTCTTTCAAATGTTCAAATGGATTTAAAAAAAGGTAGCTAAAAGGAAAACGGGTCAAACGGGTGAAAGTCACTCAAAGTTTGTTTTAGTGCATAAAGCCTCCTAGATAGTTTTATCCAAATAATTAGATTATAATTCTCATAATATCGTTTTTATAATCATAGTTGTTAATAGCGCTCATAGCGAGCGCTACAACGAATAGCTTAGCGAAGCGCTCATTTATCGCTATCTGATTTTGGCGCCTCCAAGCGAGTAAATAGCGGGATTTCAAGGTTTTTTTTTTTTTTTTTCTGGTTTTCATGTAGATAGCGATAAAATATTAGTATACAATAGCTGGATTTTAGATTTTTTGTTAAATATACGTATAGAAACACGGCATTTGGATATAATATACATATAAAATATTTCTAAAATTTTCTTCTAGTGTATCACTAAACATAAAATAGCGTCTGTTATTTCATCACTATTGCTAGGTAGCGTATAGATTGCTTGTCGCTATCGTCCACTATTTACTATTAACAACTTTCTTTATAATCATAACTAACGCCTTCATTTATCATTAGCTTTTTTTAATATAAAAAAGTGCTAAAGACGGTCCAACCCAAGTAAGTTTTTAGCGCATTACAATCTCCGAAATTGTTTATTTAAAGAATTTAGGTCATTACAATATTGCTTTTGTAATCATACTCAGCGTATTAATATGTTATCAGTTTTTTAAATTTGGGCAAAAGTTTGTTATGACAGTCAAACCCGACCCAGCCTGTTTTGACACGTACATAAAACAAACCTGTTTCAACTTTCAACCTGACTGACCAATAGCTTTATCGTTTGTTCTTGCTTCAGCAAAACCACTAATCATCACATCTGAAGGAGCAAGCGGGGACTACCCAGGTTGTACTGATTTGGCATATAAAAAAGCTGTTTCCGATGGTGCGGATGTTATCGACTGCCCTGTTCAAATTACAAGTGATGGGACACCTATTTGTTTAGGCTCTATAAATCTACTTGAAAGAACAACAGTTGCACAGGCAGATTTCAACAATCTTACATTAACTATTCCTGAGCTTCAGGCAGGTCCTGGAATATATACATTCAGCCTCACATGGAGCCAGATTCAGAGTTTGAGACGTAAGTTTTCGACTCACCGTTCTGTTTCAGTTATCTGTTACTTAAGGGTTCTGTTTTGACCTACTTATGAATGGGTCAAATCGCATAGTTGAGTTAAAAGGGAACAAATCATACATGTTATAAATCGTCAGTCTTTTTTAGTGCATACGAGTTACGACATCCTAACTTGTTTTATTTAAAGATTTAGATTATAGTCGTATTAATCTTGTTTTTGTAATTATAATAAATGTGTTCATTATTTATGGTTTGAGTAAAATGCCATTTTCATCCCTGAAGTTTGGCCACTTTTGCGACTTTCGTCCAAAGGTTTGTTTTTCCACATTTGGATCCAAAAGGTTTGAAATCTTGCCATTTTCATCCTACTCGTTAACTCCATCCATTTTTTCTCCGTTAAATGAAGGGCATTTCCGTCTTTTTAGACATTTTTAATAATAATAAAAAACTCTATAAGAAATAAAGATCCACTTGTCTTAACTTTCTCCCCACCCAAACCCTTTAATCATAAAAAAATATGTCAAAAAGATGAAAATACCCCTGACTTAACGTTAAAAAAATGGATGGAGTTAACGAGTCGGATGAAAATGGCAGTATTTCAAACCTTTTGGATCCAGATGCGGAAAAACAACCCGTTGGATGAAAGTCGCAAAAGTAGCCAAACCTCAGGGATGAAAATGGCATTTTACTCTTATGGTTTTCTTAAATGGACAAAAAAGCTTAACACAGGCAGTCTATTTAATATCTAAGTGTATCTTTCAGTCTTTTTAAAATCTATAGTCTTACATTCGGACCAACAGTTATCTTCATGAAAAGAATATGAATGTTTTGAGTTCAAACCTTGCATAAGTAACTATTTTCTTGTTTGTTAGTCTACCTTTTCTTTCTCATTTATTATTTGATGCCATAGTAACATTATTTGCGTCTTTCTACACTTATCCTGATCTCCCTATTTTTTTCTTTTCTATTTTATGTCGTTAGCTGCAATGTTCAACACATATAAGAACTATACTATGTTGCGGAATCCAAAATCCAAAAATGATGGAAGGCTTATGACCTTGTCTGAGTTTTTGGACTTTGCAAGTAACGCTACTTCTATTTCTGGTGTCTTGATAAATATTAAGGTAAGTCTACCGTCTACGCTCTTCTTGTCTTTTGTGCATCTTATAAAGTGTAGAACATAACATGATTTAATGACCACGGAACACGGCAATATAAAATGAAATAGCTTATTGTACAATTTGTTATATCAAGTTCTAACAAAATGAAGTAAAAATGACAGTCATGTTATGCATTCAATTTTGCAAATCTTAATTATTCAAAGATTTTGATCATTACTGTAACAATATTGTATTTGTAACCCTCACTAATGCAATAACTATTTTTAAATAGTCATTAAAAGTGGAATAAAAGGTGTTTGCGGGTCAATCAAACCCGAACTGGCCTGCTGGCTGCTTTGGCCCGTACTAAAAACGATTTGTTTTGACCCGTTAAGCAACCCCCCCCCCCCCCCAACATGTTGCCTCCTCATATGGGTTCACGAACTTTTCATGAGCACTTACCGAACAAGATTTTATGTTTGTGTTTGTTTGTTAAGGAAATGAACGTGTTCGTTTGTTAAGTTTAGGCAACGAACGTTGATAAACAAAAATGAACACAAACTAATGTTCATTAACACAAATGGAAACAAACGAACACAAACACGCGTTTATGAACAAAATATATAATACACCGACACTTATTAGATATTTTAGTTTTTGGAATTTTTAAGTATTTAAATAAAATATATAAATTAAAAACACTAATGAACTATGGAACACAATCGAACATAAATGAACGAACGCGGCCTCTGTTCATGTTCATTCATTTAAACTAAACGAATGGAATTTCTTGTTCGTGTTCGTTTGTTTAATAAACTAACGAACTTCCCGCCGAACGGTTCACGAACTGTTCGCTGAATGTTTGGTTCGTTTGCAGCCCTAAAACTGACACTATTTTGGTTTTTTATACATCCAGAATGCACCATACCTAGCAGCAAATCAAGGAATAAGTGTCGTAGATGCGGTGATGGATGTACTGAATAATTCCACTTACAAAAATAAAAAAACCAAGAAAATATTAATCCAATCTTCCGACGGCGGGGTTTTGAAACTATTCAAGGCAAAAAGCAACCGACATGAGCTTGTTTACGAAGTTAATGAAAATATCCGTGATGCTCTAAATTCAACAATCTCTGAAATCAGTGAGATGGCTAACTCTGTAGTTGTCGGAAAAGAATCGGTTTTCCCGAAGAATGGGGGATTTCTTGTTGATCAAACTGACGTTGTGGCAAAGCTTCAGGCGTTTAAGCTCCCGGTTTACGTACAGCTTATGAATAATGAGTTCATTTCACAACCGTGGGATTTCTTTTCTGACCCGTATGTTGAAATAAATTCGTATGTTACGGGAGCTAATGCTGATGGTGTTGTTACAGATTATCCAGCTACTGCAGCCCGATACAGAAGTAAGTTTATTATATCTGATAAACTTGTTCATTATCAGTCCAGTTATGCTTTTTGTGAAGAATTAGACACAGAGATAAGAGCAATATGTACAGTTGGGGATATACGGGTTGGGCTGCGGGTCAAAACTGGTTTGGGTTGAAACAGGAGAATTTTAGTACTGGTTGAAATAGGCCGGATTGGGTCATACATTTTTTGTCCATTATTTTACTTGTTTTTTTAAGAGTGCAGATTTTATAGTTACAAATACAGTATTGTAACGGTAATCACTAAATATATTAATAAAACAGGCATAACGGGACAAGCAAATAATTATTTCTAGGGGTTGAAAAGGTAAGGGGCTGTTTGGCAACTTCTGAATGGTTAAGTGCTGAACCAGGAGTCAGTATAATGCTTAACCATTCAGAGGCAAATGTCTGATCAATTCAGATTAGAGGTCTTAACCATTCAGACTCAATATAATGCTTAACCATTTAGAGGCAAATGTCCGAACCATTCAGACATCTGCTCGTGAAACAAACAGTCCTAACTATTAAGTGCTGAACCAGTAAGAGATCTGAACCATTAAGAGCCTCACTAAGAGGCAAACAAACAGCCCCTAAACATTTTTCGTCCATTCTTGTATAAATTATCACATTAATTATAATAAAAATACAATATTATTATATTATTTAGAGTAAAGTACACGGATGGTCCTTGTGGTTTACCAAAATTTTGGATTTAGTCCCTATCTTTCCAAAAGTACACGGATGGTCCTTGTGATTTGCACTTTTTAACGCATTTAGTCCCCAGACAAAAAATCTAAAGGTTTTAGCATGTCCAAGTTAGGGGACTAAATGCGTTACAAAGTGCAAAGCATAGGGACCATCCATGTGCTTTTGGAAAAAGTTGGGGACTAAATGCGTTACAAAGTGCAAACCACAGGGACCATCTGTATACTTTTGGAAAGCTTAGGACCAAATCCAAAATTTTGGTAAACCAGTGGGACCATCTGTGTACTTTACTCTATTAATTATTATATTAATAACTAAGGCTTAACGGATAAAGCCAATAATTTTCTAGAATGAGTTGAAACAGGTGGACTGCGCTGGGCCTATAAAAACATATTCATCTATGATTGCTATCCAGTTTTATAAATAATTATTATGTTTGGTATTACTACAAAAACCAAGTCTTTTAGATAATAATCTAACCTTCTTTTCAATATTACGAATTAGGAGACTTTATGCATTTGAAAACTGTTTGAATAGCTTTCAACCCGTTAGACTCTTAGAGATACTAGTAGTCTAAATCTACCGATTTTGTGTAACCCACATAAGTCTATATGTTTTGACAAATACAGGTAGCCCGTGTTTAGGATTACCACCAGATCAGACCCCACCATACATGGCACCTGCTCAACCAGGCCAGTTGATGCAAATCATATCACCACAAATGATGCCTCCAGCTGAGGCCCCCAACCCAATGTTAACCGTGGCAGATGCACCTATTCCGCCCGCCACAAAGAAATCACCACCGCCAGCTGGTAATACAACATCGTCTCCTAGCGGGCAACCACCTAAAACCGCCGCCAGTGTTCTGCTGTCTTCTCTAGCCACTGCAGTGATTATCTTTCTCATGATATGAAATGACGGTATCTCATCTATGTTTAGTGACGTTTACACGGTTAGTTTGGGTTAGTTATAAAGAATGTTTTGAACCATTTTCGGCTCTGGTTGTTTAGTATTTTGTAAGTATTAATGTTCCTCGTATGTAATTTGAGGACTGAACAGTAGAGACTGGGGAACATATGTTGTGAATTCTTTTGTACCTTAACAATTGGCTTTTTATTGCTTTCAGTATGTAGGTTTAGATACATCTATTTAGTCAACTGTTATCACTTAAAAAATCACCTGATCAACATGAAAGTTTAAAGATGAAAAGTGTTTTAAGTCTTATTAGGTTGTCGAGTCATATTTATTCGTGTCTGAGACATCGCCAACAATTCGGATATACTTAAAGAGTTGAAACAGTGCAACTTAGATTCAATATACGTAGTCCATTTATGTAAACGGGCAATACGTTTTGACGTGTTGTAAATAATTTGCAAACATGTTTTCGGTATAATCTAAATGCAAGAACTAACGTGTGTGCTATTGATTATAGAACGGACCAGAAAAATAACGTTAATCTAAATGAAAGAACTAACGTGTTTGTTATTGTGATAATAGAATATTAGCACGGACCAAAAGATAACGTTACTATTCATGAAGGGGTAGAGATGTCAAAAAATAACGTTACTATTCATGAAAGGGTAGAGGTGTATCAATGGGTTGGAAAAGATGCATGAAATGAAGTCCCAACCATCACTTGCAATATCTTCTTAAAAAACTTGAAATAATTTGATTTGAGTTAATCGGTTCGTATACATGAGCTCGCTTGAGTAATAGAACATACCAAAATTATATACAATAAGATTAGACAAAGTAATAAGATCAAAAGCCTAAAACCTAATTCCTTATCCTGTGGTTGAACCTAGGAAAGACAATTCTTGACACAACCTAAACATAACCGGCTGGCATAATTGTTTTATAATAAAAACTAGGTTATATACCCGTGAGTTTCACGGGTTATGGGTTGTGTTAAAAAAAATTATATTTACAAAAGAATTTTTTTATATGATTTCTTATAAGTGGATAACCATTCATGTTTGGCAAACATTACCAACAAAAAAAATGTACCATAGATTGAATGCATTTCACTATTGGGATCCGAGTGAATGTGGATCGGTTTTTTTGTTTGGATCATCCAACATTCACTGATGGATGTCTTCCTATAAAATAAACACACCAACTCCATTATTGGTCTTTTTCATCACTGACTTTCCTTTTACCTTTCAAACCTTACCTCAAATCATCTGGATCTCAGCTTCTCCGTTAACATTCACACGACACTTCTCCATTATCACCCGTGGTACCTAGGGGTTCGGATATTTAAATTTTATTAAAGACAACTTTATATATATTTTAAAATATGAATAATGCGTGATGAATAAGGTGTATTAATTAAACGTTAACAATATTTTCAAACTTAAAAGTACTTATCAAATATAAGGCAAAGAAAACAAACTTGATCATATTCGTTTATATGATTATTAAAATTATATTAAATTACTGGAACCCAACTTCTTGCTTAACATATGCAACACGTTGTTCTTGAGGACGAATCAAAACTTATTGTGAAGTGAGAACTCTCATATCAAACTTTGACTAAGAAATCATATCAAATACAATAAAGTGATCATCTTTGATGGGCATGTCTTATTTTGATACGATCCCATCCAATAGTAGTGATGTAAATAAAACTCACTCTCGCTTCACTTTTATGGAAATAAAACTCACTTCACTCCTATAGAAATAAACAGATGCAAAACACCCATTTATGTAAACAAATAAAATGCATGAGAAAATAATTAATATTTGTTGAGATTATGACATAAGATGAAACAGAGCTCTCTATTCCGTAACATACAAATAATGGGAAAGTTAAATATATATTTAATTTAACGAAATAAACATATTACATTTTTTTTTTGAAGGGTGACTTTCTATGTACGTGACTCAGTGTCACCGGGTTCTTGTCGAAGACAATCCCCCGTCAGCTCCGCCCTCCGGCGCGATGTTCGATTGGGGCCCGGCCGTCTCGTAAGCTGACCTTCGCCCGGAAACCATACTGCCCCCACACGGGTAAAACCGCTGGGGTAACAGCTGGGTGAAAACCGGGTTGCCCTCAAGACCGCACCATGCCTCGGTAGGATACGATCTATCATTGGGACGTCCTGCACCCGTTGCCACAGATGGGATTCGAACCGGCGCCCCCAAGGAGACACCGGCCCAACTTTACCACTGGGCCACAAGGTGAGGACAAATAAACATATTACATGTAATACTGAAAGATGAATAATGTTATATTTACAATTTACAAATCTATAAATACAAATGCCCATAAACCCGGACACATTTCACATAATTTGTTTATCTAAAAGGGTTTGTAAACAAATTGGCATGTAGAATTCTAAAAACTGATTCTTTAAATGGAGTCCAAAAGTTGTCATTTACCATTGTATATCTCCACTTTGAGTTAGCCCATTAGCAAGGGTCAATATCACCTACACAGGTCACAAACACCACTATACCAACATAAATGAATAAATGAAAATTAAACTGTCCCATATAATAACCATAAACAAAAAAAAAATATATTATCTTTATATAATACCATCTATCATGAGACTCATCCATACAAAATTTCATTTTGAATCTTATGCACATAGATATTATATTACTGACTAATTTATGTACTTTGCATAAGAAACAACAAAGTCCACTTGATTAAACCAAAATTTCATGTTATCTATAAAGAACAATAACAAAAAATTTCTTTTTCTTGATTTAAATAGTATTTAACAAAACTTACCTTGGTTGGAGTGTCAAATTCCCAGTTACACCAAAAGACCTTAAGTGGCCTAAAAGCTATTGTTCAGTCACTCCTTGTTGCGATATTTAACTACAGTTACACTGTTGCTTGTAAACTGCTTTTAAAAAAGAACACCAAAAGGAAAAACAAAAAGTATATATAAAAACACATTGGGTGTAGATGTGGATTAGACATAACATCTAATGTTAAAAAACATTTGCTAAACAAAGACAACATCATAAAATTCACCCTTTCAGCTCATTTGTGTACATGATCCTATTCAATATGAAATTGCAAGCTCACTAATTGTTACATTTTTTTAAAGAAAAATAAATGCTCATAACACAGGAATGGAAATTTTTGTTCTCCAGAAGATATTATAATTTTTAATTGGTATTGGAATACCATCTAACCTTTTATGTACTAAAACAAAAAAAAATCTATATAATAAAATTGGATTAATTATACACTTGAAGCAACTTTCTACTTTTCTTCATTTGTTCAATTTCAACAAACTTTTTGATATGTTTAAGCAATGATTTCATGTTGACAGTAGGGATGAGCTCAGTATCGGTACCGGTAAAGAAAATCGTCAAATATGGGTACCAGTACAGTATGATACCAGCATTTGAAGGAGGTAAAATTCAATAAAATATGGGTACTGTACCGAACCAAGAATACCGGTATCGAAAACACCAATAAGTGGGTATCCAAATAATTCGCTATGGGGAATTTAGTACCGGTACCAGTTCTCATCCCTACTTGACAACATGCATATTTCATAGTGAAACTCCATATCCAAGTAAATAGAGCAGGAATATTAATGAAGAATTCCAAACTAAAGAGTGAACAAATGAGAGTAGTTTAATTTTGTTTGGGAATTAATAAAAAGAAGATAGAAATTTTATTCTATATTTAAAAAATATAGTTAAAAATATATAGGATAGTTTAAAAGTACAAAATATAATTCAAATTTCTCTAAAATCTCCTTGTACACCACATTTGTTGTCTTACTTGTAACATTTCCATCCTCATCTAATATAAGTAACTTCACACCAGTTCTGTTTTTTACTCTTGACAATGCGACATAAAGTTGGCCATGTGTGAAAACGGGATATTTCAAATACACAATCTTTGTATAGCTCACACATTTTGTATAGCTCACACATTCACGAACAACATTGTACCAGGTGGGATATGGTAACCACCAACCACACAATCTTTGGATGACTCATGAGGAAGAAGTAAAGGCGCGGTTGGGTGCATTCTTAACGTCTCCTTGATGATACACTGCAAGTATGGAAGCTTCGATAAATCGGCCTCGTTCACTAATCGATCGCATCTTACGAAGCTGTCGATTTCAGTTTGCGCCTTGTGTAAAAGTGCGGGTTGTTAAGTAAAAGCGTCATCGCCCACTCCATCGTCTCGACCGATGTATTGATTCCTCCATGAAATAGAGCCTGTCACCAACGAAAACAAAGAAAATCACAAAATTAGCTTTTTTTTTTGTCTTAATATAGTTATATCAAAACAATGTTTGGTGAACTTTGCTCGTGTATCTATTTTTACTTGTATAAACACTTAAATATGTAATCTATTTTTACTGGCTTCAACTAATTTGTTAAAAAAAATTGTGAGTATCTACTAAAACGAAATTAAAAAAAGTTCAGGATCCGCTACTATACACATACAAATGTATACGCGATATGGTATCGTGTATAACTATTTATAATACCTGTGAAAGGCTTTTGATCATTTCATCTGTATAATACTCCGGATCAGCATCTTGTAGAGACAGTAAAATCTCAAGCAATGTCTTCTTCTTCTCTTCACCACCATACAAACCACCCGCTCTAAACTCATCAATCCAAACCTGCATAAAATCATCACGCCTCTTTTGCACAGCCGCATACCTCTTCTCAAACTTTCCTGCAAACAACCATCGGAAATTCGGCAACATATCCAATATCTTCGACTCCGATGTCACATGTTCGGTATCTGCAAGCAAATCACCAAACCTCTTAGCTTCCTCCACTTTTCCACCATCCAAGTCACCATAAAACCTCTTCCCTCCCATCATCCTTGTCATCACATTAAACTTGAACCTAGAAAATTCCAATCTCAAGTTAACTGTATGATCTGGACCATTATCTTTATTACATGTGGTAGAAGAAAACTTAAGAATCATCGACCTGATCTCGTCCAGACGGATGTCAGCCAGTGAGCCAAGGCGAGTGTTGGATAAGATCTCCACCGCGGATATACGGCGGAGATTCTGCCAATGGTCGCCGTAAGGCGCCCATGGCATGGAGGTGTAGTTGTAACCGAAATATTTGCCGCTGAGGAGGTGAGGTCTGTTAGCGAACACAACGTCGTTTTTGGACAAACATTCTTCGGCCACAGTAGGGGAAGCGACGTGTAGAACGTTGCGGGATCCGAAGCGGAGGAAGAGGCAAGGGCCTGAAAAAAAAACGCACAATGAAAAAAATTTAGAATATATTATGTATTAGAAGCAAAATATGGCTGGAATCTTGCCGAAATTTAAAGAATTTCCGCCTCGCCTTGCCTAGAAAATGGACCTAGGCGCAAGAGGCGATGGCTATTAACAACTATACTAAGAAATATCAAAATATAAGAAACTAACTGTAAAAACACATTTTATTGAATCAAGAGAGACCCGTGTATTACACGGGTTGAGTAAAAGAAATTTTAAACAATTATTTAACAACAATCATATCTTATTTTTATAAGTTCCGAAAAATGCATACACACTACATAATCAATGAGAAAAAAACAATACTTAGGCTAACCAGTGTGAGATAAAGCCCCTAGGGGCTTTATCACGCCACATCAACGGCACGTAGGTTTTAGAGCAACAATGACGCTTGCTAGGGAATGGATAAAAAGGGTTGAAATATTTGAAATTCTTCACATTTTGATTATTATGTAAACAAAAGTAGTTAAATGTCTGCTGTTAATAATATCCCATTCCCATGTTTGCAAATTTAGATCCATAATGTAAAGAGCCCATTTTAATGATCATGGGCCTGGCTGTAAGGCCCCTTTTAAATATATGTTAGCATTAGTCACTACAAGTCAATAAACTAACAAACTTGGGTTCTTCAGTCACTGCTATAGAAACTCCTTTCATGTTCCAAATTACCTACAAAATGAGTAAATTTGGATGCATTAGTCACTCAACTTTGCTTGAGATGATTATGAAAGAATACAATGCTTTCAAGAACAACAAATCTTTAAACTTTCCAGTGAAATTGACAAATGATTCAGTACAAATTTAGTATAATAGTTAACAAATCAAGATTGTCATTCTTGCTAAATGATACAACAATTACCTTAAATAAGTTGTTTGTTCTACAAGCTATTTGTCACTTCAATCTTTTTGGTGAGGATACATGAACTCTTCATGTTTGTCAAAAATAATCTTTGGCAAGAAAGCAAAATTCTCGAGATTAACAAATGAGTTCATTTGATGTAACCCTTTGACTTAAAAAGTCAAAATCATATACATACCAAATTACAAATCTTTATAAAGATTATATGTTTCTGAATTCTAATGGGTTTATCATATTATTCAAGAATTTGTTGATTTTGTGAAGATGAAACCATTTGACTTAAATAATCGAAACTGCATACAAACCAATTAACAAATCTTTATAAAGATTCGATCTTTTACAAATCTAGTGACTACATGTTTCAGATTCATAATACGTGGATCCCTTTGACTTAAAAAGTCAAATCTTGTTAAAATTCAATCACAGAACTGATCCATCGACACCCTGATCTCTACACCAATCAGACACATCTATACATATAAACTATAATTCAACAACAAAAAAAAAAAAAAAACCCTTACATTTTTGTGCATTAAAGAACCTGAGAGCTTTCCCAAGAGCAATAGTGTAATTATCAGGAGGAGGTGGATATTTATGATGCCTAGGAACAGTCTTAACAATCAATGTAACAAACCCATCAATAAACCCAGCCGCTAAAATCAATCCAACCGTCCAAACAAAGATCTTACCTCTGGTGCCATCCTAAAGAAAACATTAGCGAGATGTGAATACCCACATAAAAAAATAAGATGCAAAGGGCAAGAAATGAAACATACTAATATGGAGTGCCCACAAAGGTATTTCTAGAACGCATCTTGTATCCTGTCGGCTTGATAATCAAGTCCCAAGAGACTTTCATAGACATCGCACTCAGCAACAAAGCACACGGGTTCGCCAGATTCTACAAAAATTTAATCAGATCATACATGTTAATAATATTATCGATTTGGACCAGCGGGTCAGTTGCTTAATAAAGTAGTTATAATACTAACCCTTCCAGCGATGTCAGGAGCCGAACCATGGACAACCTCAGCTAGAGCTATTCCTCCCTCCCCGATATTTACGCTGTAAAACATTTGAAATGGTTCTTTTTTTACAACTTTAGTCATGGAGAAATGCAACCAAACGTAATGACTAATGAAGACTAATGAAGACTAATGAAAACTAATAATCTATCATCAAAACCCAAGACTCTTCATAAACGTAACATCACTGAATTAAGAAAACAACAAATTAATGGCAAACCTGTCATAAATACCAGTAAAAAAAACATCAGGTGCCAAATTGTTCTCATCTTTTTTCCCTGCCCCATCAAAAAAAGATAACCCACCTAATCTCTGTCAACAAATACCAAAATAAGATTAGCAAATCATTAAACATACTACAAACTGGACTCGATTTTCATAACAAAACTAATGAAAACACTAAACGCGATTATTCAAACAAAAGTAATTGATTTTTCATAACAAAACTGAACTCGATTTAGATAACGTCCATCAAAGAATTGTCATCTTCAACTTCATAATTGATTATACAATTATGTTTGTTATACTTATAAGATTGCTATCGCAGATGTCAGTCAAATACACCAAATTTGAAACACATTACAACTCCTGCGACACACCATCTATACATCATAAACACAAAAACATACCTGTGAAATAAACACATACTTGATTAAACTGAATATGAAGATAATTCAATGATTTATTATAAGCCCTCTCAATAGATTACCAAAAAGGTGAAGTACTTTTGATGCCTCAAAAGAGACTTGGTACCTGCCACTGCAGTATAATGAAGGTAAAGACTTAAAAGATTGAGTGTCTTCCTGCAACATTGTTACCCAGATCTAAATGAAGGTAAATTTTGACCTTTTAGGTCAAATGGCCTAAAATCATCCACTAAGTCATCATAATTAATTAAAACAACGTCGGGTAGAGAAAACATGAACTGGAAAAATGGTTCTAATAGGAGGCACCAGTAACTCTGTTATATATTTTGTTGCCAGAAACTTAATGTGAACATAAAGGAAGCATCCAAATTAAAACTGAAAAGGTAGAACAGTTCGATAAGTGAACTGTTCGGCAGGAAGTTCGTTTGCTTAATGTTCGTGAACGTTCGGTAACGTGTTTGCTTATGTTCGTTTGTGGTCGATAGCTCATTAGTGTTTCTAATTTTTATATTTTATTAAAATACTTTAAAGTTTTGACAAATATAAAAAATATTTAATAAGTATCAGTGTGTTGTATATTCTATCCATGAACGCTTGTCTGTGCTCAGGAACGTTCGTCTGCGTTTGTTAGCTAAAACTAACAAACGAACATGAACATGTTTATTTCCTTAACGAACGAACACGAACAAAAAGTCTCGTTCGGTAAGTGTTCATGAACTCACTTATATTTCCATCACAAACGAACACGAACAATACCCATACTAGGATGTTTGAAAATGGCTATCGTGTAGAGATGGTAATTTCGATCCATTTACTTGTGAATGGGTTCATGTGGGGTGTGTCTTTCAAATGTTCAAATGGGTTCAAAAAAAGGTAGCTAAAAGGAAAACGGGTCAAACGGGTGAAAGTCACTCAAAGTTTGTTTTAGTGCATAAAGCCTCCTAGATAGTTTTATCCAAATAATTAGATTATAATTCTCATAATATCGTTTTTATAATCATAGTTGTTAATAGCGCTCATAGCGAGCGCTACAGTGAATAGCTTAGCGAAGCGCTCATTCATCGCTATCTGATTTTGGCGCCTCCAAGCGAGTAAATAGCGGGATAGCGGGATTTCAAGGTTTTTTTTTGTTTTTTTCCTGGTTTTCATGTAGATAGCGATAAAATATTAGTGCAATAGCTGGATTTTAGGTTTTTTGTTAAATATACGTATAGAAACACGGCATTTGGATATAATATACATATAAAATATTTCTAAAATTTTCTTCTAGTGTATCGCTAAACATAATAGCGTCTGTTGTTTCATCACTATCGCTAGGTAGCGTATAGATTGCTTGTCGCTGTCATCCGCTATTCGCTATTAACAACTTTCTTTATAATCATAACTAACACCTTCATTTATCATTAGCTTTTTTTAATATAAAAAAAGTGCTAAAGACGGTCCAACCCAAGTAAGTTTTTAGCGCATTACAATCTCCGAAATTGTTTATTTAAAGAATTTAGGTCATTATAATATTGCTTTTGTAATCATACTCAGTGTATTAATATGTTATCAATTTTTTAAATTTGGGCAAAAGTTTGTTATGACAGTCAAACCCGACCCAGCCTGTTTTGACGCGTACATAAAACAAACCTGTTTCAACTTTCAACCTGACTGACCAATAGCTTATCGTTTGTTCTTGCTTCAGCAAAACCACTAATCATCACATCTGAAGGAGCAAGTGGGGACTACCCAGGTTGTACTGATTTGGCATATAGAAAAGCTGTTTCCGATGGTGCGGATATTATCGACTGCCCTGTTCAAATTACGAGTGACGGGACACCTATTTGTTTAGGCTCTATAAATCTACTTGAAAGAACAACAGTTGCACAGGCAGATTTCAACAATCTTACATTAACTATTCCTGAGCTTCAGGCAGGTCCTGGAATATATACATTCAGCCTCACATGGAGCCAGATTCAGAGTTTGAGACGTAAGTTTTCGACTCACCGTTCTGTTTCAGTTATCTGTTACTTAAGGGTTCTGTTTTGACCAATTTACTTGTGAATGGGTCAAATCGCATAGGTGAGTTAAAAGGGAACAAATCATACATGTTATAAATCGTCAGTCTTTTTTAGTGCATACGAGATACGACATCCTAACTTGTTTTATTTAAAGATTTAGATTATTGTCGTATTAATCTTGTTTTTGTAATTATAATAAATGTGTTCATTGTTTATAATTTGAGTAAAATGCCATTTTCGTCCGTGAAGTTTGGCCACTTTTGCGACTTTCATCCAAAGGTTTGTTTTTCCACATTTGGATCCAAAAGGTTTGAAATACTGCCATTTTCATCTGACTCGTTAACTCCATCCATTTTTTTATCGGGTATTTTCATCTTTTTTAACGTTAAGACTAAAAGTGATAACACGGGCAGTCTATTTAATATCTAAGTGTATCTTTCAGTCTTTTTAAAATCTGTATTCTTACATTCGGACCAACAGTTATCTTCATGAAAAGAATATGAATGTTTTGAGTTCAAACCTTGCATAAGTAACGATTTTCTTGTTTGTTAGTCTACCTTTTCTTTCTCATTTATTATTTGATGCCATAGCAACATTGTTTGCGTCTTTCTACACTTATCCTGATCTCCCTGTTTTTTTCTTTTCTATTTTATGTTGTTAGCTGCAATGTTCAACACATATAAGAACTATACTTTGTTGCGGAATCCGAAATCCAAAAATGATGGAAGGCTTATGACCTTGTCTGACTTTTTGGACTTTGCAAGTAACGCTACTTCTATTTCTGGTATCTTGATAAATATTAAGGTAAGTCTACCGTCTACGCTCTTCTTGTCTTTTGTGCATCTTATAAAGTGTAGAACATAACATGATCTAATGACCACGGAACACGGCAATATAAAATGAAGTAGCTTATTGTACAATTTGTTATATCAAGTTATAACAAAATGAAGTAAAAATGACAGAGTCATGTTATGCATTCAATTTTGTAATATCTTAATTATTCAAAGATTTAGATCATTACTGTAACAATATTGTATTTGTAACCCTCATTAATGCAATAACTATCTTTAAATAGTCATTGAAATAGAATAAAAGGTGTTTGCGGGTCAATCAAACCCGAACTGGCCTGCTGGCTGCTGGCCCGTACTAAAAAACGATTTGTTTTGACCCGTTAAGCAACCCGCCCATGTTGCCTCTTCCATCTTACTGAAAACAAAACTGACTAGTCACTAGGGCTGACCTTGTTCGTGTTCAATTTGTTAAGAAATATATGGGTTCACAAACTTTTCATGAGCACTTACCGAACGAGATTTTATGTTTGTGTTCGTTTGTTAAGTTTGGCAACGAACGCAAACGAACGTTGATAAACAAAAATGAACACAAACTAATGTTCATTAACACAAATGGAAACAAACAAACACAAACAAGCGTTTATGAATAGGATATATAATACACCGACATTTATTAAATATTTTAGTTTTCGGAATTTTTAAGTATTTAAATAAAATATATAAACTAAAAACACTAATGAACTATGGAACACAATCGAACATAATCAAACATAAATGAACACATTACCGAACGTTCACGAACATAAATGAAAGAACGCGGCCTTTGTTCATGTTCGTTCATTTAAACTAAACGAACGGAATTTCTTGTTCGTGTACGTTTGTTTAATAAACGAACGAACTTCCCGCCGAACGGTTCACGAACTGTTCGCTGAATGCTTGGTTCGTTTTGCAGCCCCCTAAAACTGACACTATTTTGGTTTTTTATACATCTAGAATGCACCATACCTAGCAGCAAATCAAGGAATAAGTGTCGTAGATGCGGTGATGGATGTACTGAATAATTCCACTTACAAAACTAAAAAAACCAAGAAAATATTAATCCAATCTTCCGACGGCGGGGTTTTGAAACTATTCAAGGCAAAAAGCAACCGACACGAGCTTGTTTACGAAGTTAATGAAAATATCCATGATGCTCTAAATTCAACAATCTCTGAAATCAGTGAGATGGCTAACTCTGTAGTTGTCGGAAAAGAATCGGTTTTCCCGAAGAATGCAGGATTTCTTGTTGATCAAACTGACGTTGTGGCAAAGCTTCAGGCGTTTAAGCTCCCGGTTTACGTACAGCTTATGAATAATGAGTTCATTTCACAGCCGTGGGATTTCTTTTCTGACCCGTATGTTGAAATAAATTCGTATGTTACGGGAGCTAATGCTGATGGTGTTGTTACAGATTATCCAGCTACCGCAGCCCGATACAGAAGTAAGTTTATTATATCTGATAAAGTTGTTCATTATCAGTCCAGTTATGCTTTTTGTGAAGAATTAGACACAGAGATAAGAGCAATATGTACAGTTGGGGATATACGGGTTGGGCTGCGGGTCAAAACTGGTTTGGGTTGAAACAGGAGAATTTTAGTACTGATTGAAATGGGACGGGTTGGGTCATACATTTTTTGTCCATAATTTTACGAGTTTTTTTAAGAGTACAGATTTTATAGTTACAAATACAGTATTGTAAGGTAATCGCTAAATATATTAATAAAACAGGCATAACGGGACAAAGCAAATAATTATTTCTAGGGGTTGAAAAAGTAAACATTTTTCGTCCATTCTTGTATGAATTTATATAAATTATCACAGTAATTATAATAAAAATACAATAATATTATATGAATTAGAGTAAAGTACACGGATGGTCCTTGTGGTTTACCAAAATTTTGGATTTAGTCCCTATCTTTCCAAAAGTACACGGATGGTCCTTGTGGTTTGCCCTTTTTAACGCATTTAGTCCCCAGCCAAAAAATCTAAAGGTTTTAGCATGTCCAAGTTAGGGGACTAAATGCGTCACAACGTGCAAACCACAGGGACCATCCATGTGCTTTTGGAAAAAGTTGGGGACTAAATGCGTTACAAAGTGCAAACCACAGGGACCATCTGTGTACTTTTGGAAAGCTTAGGACCAAATCCAAAATTTTGGTAAACCACTAGGACCATCCGTGTGCTTTACTCTATTAATTATTATATTAATAAGAGTAAAATGCACGGATAGTCCCTGTGGTTTTGTAAAATAACACCTATAGTCCCCAACTTTTGGAAATTACACCCGTGGTCCCTGTGGTTTGACAAATTGTTACTCGGATAGTCCCTGGAGTGGATGGACGTTAATTTTCTCAGTTAAGTTGATGTAAAAAGACTAAATTACCCTTAAGTGAAGGGTAATTTGGACTTTTTACTTATTTATTTAAAACACCATTTTAATAATTAAAACAAAATGATTTATATATTATATTTACATATATCTAAACACAGACACTCTCTCCGTGCTCTCTCTAGTGCAAACCCCCACCACCACCTCCCGCCACCATCACCATCGCCTGCCACCACCCACTCCCACCCCCACACCACCCACTTCTTCGTAAGCAACAAAACCCCACAATTAATTTCACATTAAGATGTAAATTTCACACAGTTTCCCCAACTTTTAAAAAGCTTCAATCGAATAGTCATGTTATCTTCCAAAATGGCTAAATTCAATGTGTACAACAACACAATTCCCCACTTTCACAATTTCTCTCAATCGAATAGTGCACAGTTTCCCATAAGCAACAAAACCCCAATCTATTCAACAAAATGCCGGTTTCCCTCGTTTGCATCTTCCAAAACGGGGACTCCGACCACGACCCGGCTCGTATTTCCGGCGGCTCTTCGTTTACATCTTCCAGAAACAACGACGCCGACCATGAACCGACTCGTTGTTCCGGTGTCGGTGGCTTCTCGTTTGCATCTTCCAAAACGAGGCTGCATCTTCCAAAACGAATGATTATGGTGGAGTTTGCAGAGGTGGCCGGTGGTTGTGGTGGTGTGACAGTGGTGGTGCAGGTGTGAGGGTGGATGGCGCCATGGTGGCAGGTGGTGGTGCTTGTGGCTGCAGGTGGTGGTGGGGGTTTGCCTGAGAGAGAGAGAGAGACACAGAGTTCTGTGTGTTTTTTTAGAGAGAGTGAGTGTATATTTTTTCTTATGATTTAATAAAAGCAAGGGTAATTTTGTAATTTCAAATGGACTTAACGGAGAAAACTAACTGCCATCCACTCTAGGGACTATCCGAGTAACAAACTGTCAAACCACAGGGAGCACGGGTGTAATTTCCAAAAGTTGGGGACTATAGGTGTTATTTTACAAAACCACAGGGACTATCCGTGCATTTTACTCTATTAATAACTAAGGCTTAACGGATAAAGCCAATAATTTTCTAGAATGAGTTGAAATAGGTTGACTGCGCTGGGCCTATAAAAACATATTCATCTATGATTGCTTTCCAGTTTTATAAATAATTATTATGTTAGGTATTACTACAAAAACCAAGTCTTTTAGATAATAATCTAACCTTCTTTTCAATATTACGAATTAGGAGACTTTATGCATTTGAAAACTGTTTGAATGGCTTTCAACCCATTTGTCCCGTTAAGACTCTTAGAGATACACGTAGTCTAAATCTACCGATTTTGTGTAACCCACATCAGTCTATATATTTTGACAAATACAGGTAGCCCGTGTTTAGGATTACCCCCAGATCAGACCCCACCATACATGGCACCTGCTCAACCAGGCCAGTTGATGCAAATCATATCACCACAAATGATGCCTCCAGCTGAGGCCCCCAACCCAATGTTAACCGTGGCAGATGCACCTATTCCGCCCGCCACAAAGAAATCACCACCGCCAGCTGGTAATACAACATCGTCTCCTAGCGGGCAACCACCTAAAACCGCCGCCAGTGTTCTGCTGTCTTCTCTAGCCACTGCAGTGATTATCTTTCTCATGATATGAAATGACGGTATCTCATCTATGTTTAGTGACGTTTACACGGTTAGTTTGGGTTAGTTATAAAGAATGTTTTGAACCATTTTCGGCTCTGGTTGTTTAGTATTTTGTAAGTATTAATGTTCCTCGTATGTAATTTGAGGACTGAACGGTAGAGACTGGGGAACATATGTTGTGAATTCTTTTGTACCTTAACAATTGGCTTTTTATTGCTTTCAGTATGTAGGTTTAGATACATCTATTTAGTCAACTGTTATCACTTAAAAAATCACCTGATCAACATGAAAGTTTCAAGATGAAAAGTGTTTCAAGTCTTATTAGGTTGTCGAGTCATATTTATTCGTGTCAGAGACATCGCCAACAATTTGGAGATACTTAAAGAGTTGAAACAGTGCAACTTAGATTCAATATATGTAGTCCATTTATGTAAACGGGCCATACGTAACGTGTTGTAAATAATTTGCAAACATGTTTTCGGTATAATCTAAATGCAAGAACTAATGTGTGTGCTATTGATTATAGAACGGACCAGAAAAATAAGGTTAATCTAAATGAAAGAACTAATGTGTGTGTTGTTGTGATAATAGACTATTAGAACGGACCAAAAGATAACGTTACTATTCATGAAGGGGTAGAGATGTCAAAAAATAATACTATTCATGAAAGGGTAGAGAGGGTAGAGATGTATCTATGGGTTGGAAAAGATAGATGAAATGAAGTCCCAACCATCTATTTGATTTAGCTTCTTAAAAACTTGAAATAATTTGACTTGAGTTAATCGGTTCGTATACATGAGCTCGCTCGAGTAATAGAACATACCAAAACTATATACAAAAGATTAGACAAAGTAATAAGATCGAAAGCCTAAAACCTAATTCCTCGTCCAGCGGTTGAACCTAGGAAAGACAATTATTGACAAGACCTAAACATAACAGGCTGGCATAATTGTTTTATAATAAAAATGTCAACCCAAACATAACATGTTTAAAAACGGGTTTACACGAACTCGACTCGTTTAATAAAATGGGTTGTGTTGTTGCTAACTTGTTTAAGGATTTTTGAAAATTTGATATTTTATTTTTAGAAAAGATTAATTAAAAAAGTGTTAGAATTTTCATTTGATTTTCCCCCCTTTTTATGAACGGCCAGCAAATACGATACAAGTCTGGCCACCCGGGCAAACTCATTGGCGAAAGGTCACCCACACCCTACATACACAGACAACACTAGTGACCAGACCCGCCCACCATTCCAGGGGAAACCCACCACCCAAAGGCTCAATGTGGTAAAACCCCTGCCCACCTAATACAAATTGCAAGCAAATTATAGCAAACGGAACTCGAACCTATGACATCCACAACATTAATTTTCAAAATTGAAACTAATTTTCCGTCTTCAATTCTTTAACACTTTTCAACTTCCAAAAACCTGATTTATTAGTTCTAACTATCTTTTCTTTGACCTTGTGGTCCAGTGGTGGAAAGTGCTTGAGTTCTCGAATGAGGCTCAGGTTCGATCCCCATTAACTGCAAGTGAGGTGGTAAGATTTACCCACCTTGGTGGGGTTCCTTGACCGGGGTCACGGGTTCGAGCCTGGCAGTCAGGATTAAGTTTCCACGAGATACGAGGAAGGGCTCTGCACTGCACTCCCCCTCATTCGAACCCGGGTGGCTGTGCTTCCGATAAAAAAGGTTGAAGCGCAGTCGGTAGTGGGTTTCCAATCGATCTACACCTTTCAAAAAAAATGTTTTCTTTAACCCTTTCAATTCACGTCTAATTCTTATTATTATTATTATTATTTTTTTTTTTTTGAAGGTGTACCATTAACGTTTATTATCTCGAGTTAACATATAAAACCAAGTTTGTTAATTGGGAATGAGAGATAAAGAAACCAAAAAGAGTTAAATGTTATTTTAGTTCATATGGTTTGGACAATTTTGACCAATGGTTTCATTTTTCACCTGTGGGTCCAAAAATGTTTCACTGTTGCCATTTTAGTCTACTGGGTTAACTTCATTCATTTTTCTGTTAACGAGAAAGGCAATTCGATCATTTTAGATGTAAAACTGTGAACTAGAAGGATAATTTGACTATATAAAATGACCGAATTGCCTACCAATGGACTAAAATGGCAACATTGAAACCTTTTTGAATCCGCGGGTGAAAAATACCTTTGGATTAAACTAACAAACTAGCCAAAGGACCAAAATCTAAAATGGCATTTAACTCAAACCAAACAGCCTAAATCTACTTCAGTAGAATTTAAACATGCATGCATATGGAAGTCATGACAATAAATGTAGAAATATAGTCAACAAAACTCAAACCTAACTAACAAAAGTCAACAAAATCTGAGTCTTGTCATTCCTCAAAAATAAATAAAAGAAATACAACTCTATTATTAGGAAACATGATTTTAAGCAGCAGCACCCTTCCCTTTCTTCTTCTGGAGCTTCTTCATGTAGAATTCAAGCTCTTTCCCTTCCAATATGTATCTGAATTGAAATTGGGCATTTATATGTTAAAATTCCAACACATAAAACATATAAAATAAACTAAAATTTGAAAACAAAGTCATGTACCCGTCAGCACGACCACACTGGCCAGGACGTGAAGAGATGGCAGCTAAAAGACGACCACTAGAGAATTGTTCTTCGACATGAGGGTCCAGTTTGCGCTCCTCTTGACGTTTTTCCAGTTTCCTCACAACATGGTTACTCTTTTTTGCCTCTTCTGTTGCACCTTCCGCTTCCTGTTACATGATCAAAATAAAAATAAATAAACAAAATAAGCGACATCAAGCATCCTCTATTACTTATAACGATGGTAACAAAACATAGAGGATCTAACTAATTCAAATATACTAAAAGATTAATTTCATACATACCCTTGCAAACTTGAAAATTTTCATATATACCCAACCAAAGCTAAAAATATCATATAAACCCTTACAAGTTACAAAGTGGTTAAAATATCAAATATACCCAATTTATTAAAAACAATTTACAAAGTAGTTAACATATCAAATATACCCAATTTATTTAAAACAATCTAATGAATGATCATTTTACACTTGTTTTTTAACTTCATATTTTTCTATAAAACATTTTTAGCTTACATTTATTTTTTACCCATAAACAATAGTATACTCCATATATTATATTTAAGCTAGAAATGAGTAAATACAATAACTGAAGTTAAAGATCATATATGAGATTTCAAAGTTTTAGAAAAATAAGCGTAGAATTGTCATTTATTAAATAGTTTTTAATGAGTTGAGTGTATATATATATATATATATATATGATATTTAAACTACACATATGATATTTATAATTGTGCATGGGTACATATGATATTGCCCCTATGTTAAAAAAATAAAAACAACATACCTCTCCCTCTTTTTTGGTTGTAACAGCAACTGTTTTCTTCTTGCGGCCGATATCAACACCGTAGTGTTGAAGATACCATTGCTTGAAAGGTGCGGCGTCAACCTGAACGATTGCACTCTTGACAAGTGTCTGAGTTCTGACCAACTCATTGTTCGATGCATTGTAAACCACATCCAAAATACGGGTCTTGCGTGTTACAGCCTCACTTCCCCATGAGTAGTTACCGGTATCCAACCTTAAAGCCCGCCACTTGACATTACCACCACGAACTCTAACCCTCCTAACAGTCTTGTTGCTGGAGATCTTAGTGTTTGCTGGCTGCCTTCCAAGCTCATACCTTAAATAGTCAAAATATGTAACTATTAATACTGTCGCCTAAAAAATCATTATATGTGTATTAAAAAGAATTACAAATTAATAGAAATCACTGTCTGCGTTAACAATGCAAGATCACCGTAAAACAAAAAAAAACTTGAACCTATTTATGACTGATAGATAACTTGGAATAAATGTAATCCTAAATTCTCACGACTAACCTTATTAATTATCCATGCTACTGATTTCATAACAATAAGAAAAGCAGGCTACCAAAATCAATGAACTTCTCTATATCTAAAATTTGACATTTAATTCCTTACATGCTTGCCAATGAATCAATTTTAGCATAACGTCAAAACATCATGTAAAACAAGTATTGTTAAGTAAAACATTATACCATAACATTTTTAAAAGTATGGTCTAATTCACTTCAACAGGCTGAAAACATTAGGGGTGCTAAACGGGTCGTGTTCAGGGATTGGCAAGTTCAACCCGACCCAAACCCGAAAATCGTTTCATACATATGAACCCGAACCTGACCCGAATATTCGCAGGCTGACCCAAACCCAACCCTTTCAACCCGATTTTTTTTTATTTTTTTCAACAAGTTATATATTAAATTAACATCTACTACAAAAAAATACAAATTAGATAATAAAATTACATTAAAATCATAAAATTTTATGTCAATTTCTATTTTTAAGTTATAAGTATAGCATAAAATACACACCAAATTTAATTTATAACATAAAACATATTGTAAAAAAAATATAATATTATAGAAATGGGTTAAACGGGTCAACCCGCCAACCCGACTGGGTTGACCCGAACCTGACCCGTTTAGCTAAACGGGTTTGCGGGTTCAACCTGAAACTGACCCGAACCCGTTTAGACTAAACCCAAACCCACGAATTTCGTATTAGGTTCATGTCGTGTCAGAAATTCACACTCATAGAAAACATCATGTAAAATGTTGTAACAGCTATAAACATATTGTACAGTAGAGAGTCAAAAGTGAAGCTACTAAACTAAAAGTGAACTAAATGAATTTATGCACAAGCTATCTGATCACTGATGTCAAATTTACATACTGTCATACTCTAGGTTTTCACTACAGATTAGAAACAATAAAAAAGATCTAACAAATTATAAAAAAAAAAAAAAAAACTAAAAGAGCAAAGAAACAAAACTAGAAAGGGCAGATCAAACAATCAAAATGTTTAAACAAACAACAACAAGCATAGAATCAATAATGAATAGAAAGTGAGAATTATAATTACTTTCGCTTCTTTCTCCAGGCCTTCTTCTTGCCACCAGTTGCACGCCTCTTGTGCATACTGTCACGACTAATCCCTGCATTGAATCAATCATCATCACCGTTGAAATATGACATTTGGAATACAAATCTATGAATGAATGAAAGGAGTAATCGTACCCATGGTTGCAGATGTTACGCCGCTCCTCTAAACTCTAACTTCGGAGATGAAATTAGGGTTTCGAAATGGCTTAAAAGGTGATGCGGATTGATTGCTACAGGTTCAAAAACCTGGGCCTGTATCGGCCCATAACATAATATTATGGCTGGCCCACATGTTTCATGTTCCAAAGCCATTTGGGACCTAACTAGGGTATAGGGATGTAAACGGTTCGAGCCTGGCTAGGCTCGAACTCGGCTCGTTATGTTTTTATGAAGCTCGAACTCGAGCTCGGCTCAATTCGAACATACTTATTTGAGTTCGAGCTAAGCTCGTGAGTAAAATTCAAAGCTTGAGTTATTTTGAGAACAACCCCAAACGAGTTAAAAGCTCGGATTGAGCTCGCTTCAATATCTTGTAAATGAGCCCAAGCTCGGCTCGAGCTCGGTTCTCCAATGTTATCATCATTGTTATTATATTATATATAAAAAAGCTAAAATTTTGTTTGGGCTCATTTAGGGTCGCGAGCCAATACGAGCTTTTTATTGCATGCTCGATAACTAAACGAGCTCTATTTCAGACTCGGCTTGTTCGAGCTTTTAACCGAGCCGATCACGAGTAGTTGTTAAGCTTTTGGGCTTGTTTACACCTCTGGGCCTAACTAGTGGGTGGATTATGCGTGTTATGTCGGGTGTGCAGATGCGGCGAAAAAGAAGTAAGGCTCAACTTCGACCACTTATACATTAGTAATCTTCTCGTGAAAAAACAATATATTGAAACAACGTCAAAAATAAGCAAGTCACACGGTTAAGCATGTTTAAATGTAAACTTATGTTCAATTATAATAAGTAAAAAAAGAAAAGGGGGAAAAGGAAATTAAAAAAGACCTAAACATACTTAAAAGAATTGATTTTAGTGTGAGGGATGTAATTAAGTTTATTAAAGTTAAGGTGTGTAAAGGAAATTGGTAAACAAATTTAGAGTTAATTGCCCGGATGGTCCTTGTGGTTTCACATTTTTTCACGTTTAGTCCCCACCTTTTGGAAATAGCAGGTATGCTCCCTATGGTTTGTCATTTTGTTACTCGGATAGTCCCCTGACATTTACTCGGGGGACTATCCGAGTAACAAATTACAAATCATAGGGAGCATACCTGTTATTTCCAAACTAACTGATATCTACTCAGGGGACTATCTGAGTAACAAAATAACAAACCATAGGGAGCATACCTGCTATTTTCAAAAGGTGTGGACTAAACGTGAAAAAATGTAAAACCACAGGGACCATCTGGACAATTAACTCAAAACTTTATTAAAGTTGAGAGGTTGTAAAGTAAATTAAAAGAAAAAGGAAAAATAACTTTATTAAAGTTGAGGGATCGTATAATAAATTTATTAAATACTAGGGACTACATGAAAATATACATGGAAAGAGAAAAAAGTATTGTATCTAATACTTGTGTTTTAATATATAGCATATGATGATAGAGGAAGGATCTTCTAAAATGTGGATTTTGCCTAAGTAGTCTAAGAAGAATTGTGATAATGACATGTGTCACTCCTTAGAAGAAGGAATGACATTTTGGTACTAAAACATTTTGTTCGTAGGAATGTGAAAATGTGATGTGTTGCCCCTTTTATTTTCTAAAAAATGCAAAAAATAAAAAAAATCTAGTACAAAAAATCTAGCAAAAAAAAATCTAGTGCAAAAAATTTAGAGTACAAAAAAACATAGCACAAAAAAAATCTAGTAAAAAAATGCAGAAAAAAAATTGTAAGACAAAAAAATTCAGCATAAAAATGTAGTACAAAAATCTAACAAAAAATGTTATACAACATAGAAATACAACACATTTTGTGGGGTTTTTTAGTCGTCATATTTTATATAACAATCTGGTACTCACATTAAAGATAAAAAGACGCTTGATTTTATGGTGAAATTTTTATGAAAAAAATAATGTTGTATAAAAAAATTATGAACGTTTAAAAAATGTGGGCGAAATGTGCATGTGACTTGCATGTGGAGAGAAAAAATCAATAAATATGATTTTCTCAAGATACCCTTACACTTCTCTTTTTTCTACATTTTCATCTTAACCATTGATTTAAAAAATGAATGATTAATATTATTTCTCATCTTAGCTAGGCAAAATACACTTTTTATTTAATCGTAACCCTGTGATGATAACTAGTTAAATCCCGGTGATGGGGAAGTGGTAACCAAGTGAGGATATCCGTAGTTTGTAAATCGCGTCAGTTTTAGGGTTCGCGGGTTAAATCGATAAACCTAAACACAATTTATATACTTATTTGTGTTTACGGACATTTAACTTTAACCCAGACACACCTAGAACGTATAGGCAAAACACTACATGTTTAACCCTTTTTATCTAAACAAGTTTGTAGTCTCAAATGTATTAAACAAGTCATAAAATGAGCTAACAAATGGATTAAACGGTCATAAACGGGTTTGCCGGTTGACCTCATCAAATATAGTTCTATATTTTCAGTTAATTAAACGTGTTAAACATGCCAATCGCAATATGACCCGTTCATTATATCTCGCACTCAAGGAACACATACAAACTTGCAAAGCCCTACAGAAAGTGTTGAGAGAAGAGAACATTATTCACCTTTAAAAATAAAAGCTTGTTATGCCATTCATAATAAGTATTTTAATTTTTCAACAAGAAAATCATAAAAACGAGCCTCATAACCAACGTGTCACTGCAGATTTACAAGAGACAGTGCACGCAGAAACTTCTCGAAAGTTCCAAAACGAAGAGCTATAACCTCAGTTGTTAATTAAGAGCGACGGTTGACTTTTTTGCAGCTTTGGTCAATGGTTTTGCAGAAAAAAGAAAATGAGTCCTTGAGTTCACTTGGAAGAGGAAAGCTCAATGGAGGAAGTATTCCATGGTCTTGTTGGCCTCTTCTGGGCCTGGAAGAAATCGAATGGGCCATTGCGGGCTGCCGCTTGTTAAGACCTTCGATTATGAACGAAAACGCACCAAATGTGACACAGCTCTGCAGAAGAGCTTGCGGTGTACCTGGTGAGAAAAAAGTAAATAGTTATTAAAATAAAATATTAGAAAGAAATAAATAAATGGGTTTAACGGATTCACAGCTTAACTGGTCGACAGTTTTATTAGTGGTTAGATATGACAAGTTGACAACCCAAAACAGGTTGTAAACTTGTAACAAATGGGTTAAACGGGTTAACGGTCCGCGGTCGACTTGCTTAGTTCAACAGGTCAAACTAGTCAACTATATATATTTACAGGTTAAATATTACAACCCAAGACCAAATAATTCTCCTGCAACCTGTTTTGTTACATCTGATTATCTGATTCTGATTATTCGATATCACATAATCACTTACAAATCTGTGCCAAACAACCCCACCTAGCGGTGTTCAGGATTCGTTTCGAATTCGAAAAAATTCAATTATGAAGAATTTGATTCAATTCAAGTCCAGTAAATCGAATACGCATTGTATACGAATTTATGATTTTAAATTCGATTCGATTCGGAATTCGAATTAAAGTTATACATGTTTATTTATTATTTTTATATATAATACAAATATAATTTTTATTGGGCTATAATATAAATTAATCTCTAAATTCATTCCAAGTATTAAAATAGCCCATTACCAAACTCATTGCCAGTGATTTCGAAGGGCACGTGATTTTTTTTATCTGATATATATATATATATATATATCAGACAACCTATAGTGTTATATTTGTTATATAATGATATATAGTGTTACATAGTGTTATATGGTATTATATGGTGTTACATATTGTTATACGGTGTTTATATGGTGTTATATAATATTATATATAGTGTTATAATACACTTCTCACACTTTGAGCACTTTTTACAGGATCCTCTACCTATATATATATATATATATATATATATATATATATATATATATATATATATTATTTTTAAATAACATACCGATTCCAATATAGGCTCATTCACAAATATTTTTATGGTTTAGAATTTAGCCAACTTGGCATTAGGTTTATTGAGCCCAATACTAATATGATTTTTCTTAAAAAAATAATAATAAAACATTATGGAAGGGCACATTTTTTTTGAGCTCGAACAGGGTACATGAATTCTCAAAGACGCCTCTGCTCATTACCAAGCCCATAAGTTAAACGAATTTATCCGAATTCGATTCTGGATTTTAATTCGAATGCAAATTCGACTCAAATTGGCTGGTTCTTAATCGAATTCGAATTCAAGCTAAAAAATAAATATTCAAAAAATTTGATTCAAGCAATTCGAAAATTCGCTATTTGATTTGATTAACATAACACCCCTAACCCCACGCACACTAACAGGTCATATCTACATTATTCTGAACTAAAAACTTCAAAAGATGAAACTTGTAGGTACCTGGAAAACTTAAAGCAAGACCAGTACAGCATCCAGCTACACCTGCATTAATGACTGTAGAAACAAAGTTAAATTAGAACGATTCATCTTGTTATGATTCATGGTCTGAGATTAAAAAGGTTGTACCATCATCTTTCCCTCGAATGCTCTTTAAGAAACATACAACCAGACTATGGACTCCAGATAGAATTGCAAAAGTCTGATGATAATTAAAAAAAAGAATAAATACTAAATAGCAATAAAAAAACTTTAATTGATAATTTTATAATTTGTGAATCAATACCTTAGCAGATGATGCTGCCTCTCCAAATGATCCTTTAAACCCTTGTTTCTTAACAAGTCCAGAACCTTAAAATTCCGTAAAAAAAATGCCAAGATGAGAACCTTAACATATCCCAAATGGTCCCCAAAATCTTTAGTTCAAACTTCAAATATAAACATAGCAGAAAAAAAAAAATAGTTAACAAGCTCTCAAAAAACAATAACTCTTTTTTTGGGTAAAGAGCTCTCAAAAAACAATAACTCACTTGAACACCAAAGAAAAAACATTAATGCAGGTGAACAGTGAGCTTACAGACCATTAAAAAAAACTTAATTAAGGTGTAGTTCTCAGATGGTTGAATCCCGGCAACTTCAATCAGCGCACCCCACGCCAAACCAACTAAGGGGTTGTTTGTTTACCTCTTAATAGGGCTCTTAATGGTTCAGGCCTCTTACTGGTTCGGCACTTAATGGTTCAGACTGTTTGTTTCGCGAGCAAATGTGTGAATGGTTCAGACATTTGCCTCTAAATGGTTAAGAATTATACAAAGTCTGAATGGTTAAGACCTCTAATCTGAATTGGTCAGACATTTGCCTCTGAACGGTTAAGCATTATATTGGCTCTTAATGGTTCAGACCTCTTACTGGTTCAGCACTTAGGTGCTGTTTGTTTTTTCAGATGTAAAATGTCTGTAGTCTGCGAACCACATCTGCAGGCATCTGCAAGAGAAGATGTGGCCTAAGTCTGCAGTCTGCAAGGAGAAGAGGGTTTGTTTTTTTCCTTCAAAAACAACTTCACAGACACAAGCTCTCTCTCTGCTCTCTCTCTCTAGAAACTCTCTCTCTCTCTCTCTACAACCACCGCCACCGCACCACCTCTGCCACCACCACCACCGCACCACCTCTGCCACCACCACCGCACCACCTCCGCCACCACCACCGCACCACCTCCGCCATCACCGCCGCCCTCTTATTGTCTGAAAACGGTGCACCACATCAATAGATCGGACATGAGAACGACCGGAAACACAGAGAGGGAGAACGAGCAATAGATCAGACATGAGAACGAGCGATTCTTCATCATCACCGTCACGGAACCACCGTCACGGCTCCTCCTTGTTCTGGTCGCCAGCTCGACATCACACCTCACAGATCTCTCTCACAGCTCTCTCTCTCCCTCACAGCTCTCTCTCTCTCACAGCTCTCTCTCTCACAGATCTCTCTCTCTCTCTCTACGGTCTCTCTCCCTCACAGCTCTCTCTCTCTCTCACAGCTCTCTCTCTCTCTCTACGGTGCGGTGGTGGTGGCGGAGGTGGTGGTGGCGGTGGTGGTGGTGGCAGGAAGAAGAAGAAGAAAGGTTGGTGGTGTGTGAAGATGTGTGTGAAGATCTTGAAGCAATATTCCATAGCTTTTTTTTAAGCAAACAAAAGCTATTTTAAGATCTTTTTTTTTTTAACAAACAGTCTTCAAGAGCTTATGTCTGCCCGCCCGCAGACATAAGCTCTTTTCAGACAAAATAAGCAAAAACAAACAGCACCTTAATGATTCGGACCTCTTACTGGTTCAACACTTAATCATTCAGAAGTTGCCAAACAGCCCCTAAGGCCCGTCACATAAGAGGTCTTTGTTAAACACCAAAGGCAGTTAACAATAATGTAGGTGACATTACTCCATTCACACAAAAAACGGATTTAAAAAAACATCATTAAACGCAAACAGGTGTAGTTATCAAAAACAATTCAAATTCAAAAATTCCTTTTACACTTATCGTTATTATTATTATTCGAATACAATATTAGACATTAAATTTACATGTATTCGTAAATAAGGAAAATTTACACATGTGTAAGTTTGCCATTTACACGTGTAAAAAACTTATTAAGAGTGATTTTGAAAGAAGAGATGAATTATTCAAAGAGTAAATTCTTTTTTTAATGTTGTATTTTAATTAAAATGAGGTTTGTATAAAAAAAATTGATTATGATTGGTTTTCTCATCCGTTCTCATGCCAAACCAACCCAGGCCCATCACATGAAAGGTGAAATAAACTCGTCCAGCTCCCGACACATAATTTTTCCGATAAAACACGTTCCAGAACCCATGTCACTTCACGTCTCAACGCAACCAGAGGCGCAGCTTTGTAGGGAGGGGGGGGGGGGGGGCTTTTCGCTCAGTGGTGTCCGGTATGTAGTTTTCGTATAGATTTTTTTAGGTATATACGTTTTCGACCCCTCGGTTTTATAATTTTATTAGGTATATACGTTTTCGACCCCCGGTCGAAAATCTCAAGCTTCGCCACTGAACGCAGCTAATTACTAACAAGTGTAGTTAACAGCCTTGCCATAACATATTGGCAGGCAATTTAACCAAGATGTGATTGGCTAATTAGTCACCAAACAATCATCTATCACTTATTCAAAACTAGTATAATAAAAACTATTTGGGTTGGGTAATTATTATTACAATCAATAAATAAATAAATATACATTTAAAACACATCACAATACATTACCAAATATCAATAATCTAACAAATATGAACCATAAGTTTAAGGGTGAAAAAAATTACCGTAACCAAAAACGGAACCCATTAGTCCACCGGCAGCGGCGTCTCCGGCAAACCGGAAAAGGCAAACTAACGGTGGACTGGCCTGAGTGGTGGTTGTTAGGGCATCGGAAGTAACGGTGGGTTCAGAAGCAGGTGTTGTAACGGTAACGGTGGTGGTGTTGGTAATGACGGTTTCTTTGCCGGAATCGGAAGCGGTAGGATCGGCCGGCGGCGTTATCGATGACATATTTTTTTTGAGTTATCCGGAAAGTGAAGTAAACCCTAGGAAAAGGTATTTGCAGTTGTAGTTGAGGTGGTTGTGTTATGTTGAGTTTTGTCATGTGCGTCAGCGAAACGATGTGGTGGAAAAGAAAATTAAAAATAAATTTCTTGGAACTAAAATTACTTAGTGAAAAAGAAAATTAAAAATAAATTATAAGGGATATCGTTGCGGGCGTAGGACCATACTCGTATCCAGGGTATGTTTGGTATGGAGCTTTTAGAAGCTTCTAGCTTTAAGCTTTTAAGAAAAAGCTTCTACTTAATAAAAAGTCTTGTTTGGTTGAAGGAACTTTAAGCTTTTAGGTTAGGAGCTTGAAGCTTTTGGTTGAACGCTACTAGTAGTAGCGTTTAGAAGGAGCTACAAGCTTTTAGGGAAAAAAGACTATTTTAACCTTTCAAAATAAGAAACTTTTTAATGCACCAACTTTCTAAATTTTTAGTTATGTCCATTTTGGTAATTTTATACATTTTATTAAAAGCTCCAGCTACTCTACCAAACACCAAATATATTTAAAAAGCTACAGCTACCAGCTTCCAGCCACCAGCTACCAGCCACCAGCTACTTTTGCCAAACATACTACGCCAGCACAGAAGAGACAAATAGTAAAAGGTGAGATTGGTGTAGCCATTCACAGGACGCCTATCTGTCTAGTTTTAACCTCCACTAACAGTAACGGCTGATGACAGACGAGACAAGAAGTACATCCAGAAAGTGACGTGTGGCCAATTAGGGCGCACGAAGTACTCCAACCTCTACATGCACTATTCTGTCACGCCAGAGGGTACCAAATGGTTGTTCTCTGGCAACAACACCTCGTCTAATCATTCCTCATTCTTCTCCAACCTATCGGCTATAAATTTCACACTTCTGCAAAGTTTTAAAAAACTTACAACCTCCATAGTCATTTTATACTTTGATATATCTCTCTGTAAAGAACAATACTTATTCTCACGTCGGAGAATGGTTACGAGAATAACCCTCACCTCTCCTTTTCGGAACAAGCTCACGGTTTTTGGTAATTTTGCAGATTCATTACGTGGATTTGAGCTTATGAAGATCAGAGGATACTACTCCCTCTGCTGAACATCTGGATAATCCATCGCGAATTAGACTCGTGTTTCTTTAAAATTATTCAAGGTATGTGCTACCAAGTACGTAGGCTAGTTATTATTTAATACCAAACTCGTTCCACGCAATCACGCTTTTCTAATAGTAATCTCATACCCACTCCCATGTTTATATATCCCGTTGTCCATCTCGAATTATTTAGGTTTTCGGGTTTGACAATTAGACTTAGCCTAAAAATTATAAGTAATGTTCAAGGTTCAACTTCTAAAAAGTTTTAGAGGCTGTAATTTTAGATAATACGTTTTAAATTGAGGTTAAGCCACCAAAGGGGAGTGCTCTAGCGATACCCTGGTGATTTTTTTAGGAGAGGTCGTTGGTTGGAGTCTCATTTGTGACACAATGTCAAGCACGAGTCAGGGTTTTAACACAATGAACATTTGAGCGGTAGGTTTCCTCTGGAATTGGTGATGCGTCGGGTCACTAATGTTGTATGTGATCGCAAGCATGGGCTTTATTGGACGTTAAACAAAAATATATTGTGGTTTTATTTTATTACCTAACTTTGAGATTGTGTTATTATTAGTATAAATATATTTTATTAAATGACATATTACCTAGAAAATGTAATCTACTAGCAAAGATACTTGCGCTACGCAAACAGGGTTTCGATCGGTATAGGTTCAGTTTGGTATGCCACCAACACTCAATATAGTTAACGAAAGAAATATGATCAAAATAATATTGACATGTGTTTTACATTGGTTGTAGACCGTAAAAAGATATTTATACATTTAAAGAATATATTTATATTGTTTTACACAAAGGGATGAAACTTAAAATTGTTAGGATCTTCGTGATTAAATGTTATTATATCAAATTCTTCACAAAATATATAAGTTATTTGATACTACTTTACTCTTTACTTTACTTTTTCAAAATATATAATATCATAATCGAGTTTTCGTCCTAATCAAATGTTACATTATGATTTAAATTATTAATTATTCTGCTAATAAAGTTGATTTTTTCTTTCATAAATATCCATTTTATTTTGTCAATACTTATATAAGTTATTTGATACTACTTTACTCTTTACTTTACTTTTTCAAAATATATAATATCATAATCGAGTTTTCGTCCTAATCAAATGTTACATTATGATTTAAATTATTAATTATTCTACTAATAAAGTTGATTTTTTCTTTCATAAATATCCATTTTATTTTGTCAATACTTAAAAATATTTTAGTTGTTTGGTTATTAATCAAAGGTTGTGATGAGTTATGTAATCGATACATTTAAATTTTGTATTTATTCACAACACAATAAATAAACAAAACCCAAAATTTATATAAAAATATATGATGGGAAAAACAAAAACTGCTTTATTTCAATGTTGGGTCTCCAAAATGCAAGCAACTCACGACATGGATCATAAATATTAAATAACTCGAACCCCACAAAAAATAGCCCAACACTGTTAACAAAAGTTGATCAATAAAAGTATATTAAATAAATATGTGATTTTCTTTGTAACATGGCACTATGCTTTTTAGAACACAAAAAAAAGACCGACATGTCGCCATCCTTCGTACAAGTTACAACCTCTAAGGACAACCGTAGTATCATCAAACACACACACCCTCTCTACAACCTCTCTCTAGCCGTCAATCTTCGCATCTCACAACACACCATCTTCGCCCCTAACCCTCATTAGAGATGTATGCGTTTAAAAAACTAAGATCCAAACCCACACTAGATTGTAACTTGCACACATTCTCAATCAATATAAAACACATCGACCTTTTCTTCGTTTAAATTTGAAACCACGCTTATCATATTTATCATATATGCCTTTGTTATTATGAGTTGCCATCAAGTTATTTTTTCGACCTAGTGTTACATGGAGCCCCTAAATGACAACCTAAACAATTTTTACTAGTTCGTAATCATATGTGTCACAATTGTACCTAAATTTTAGAGTTTATGTATCAATGTGGTATTAAAATGGACATATAAGCAAAAAAATCTCAAATATCCGTGATCATGAGACATATAATTATCGTTATAAATCAAACCATAAGTCCAACAGTAGTGATTAATATTGACATAATAGAAGTAACTGGATCGATCAAGTATCTGAATTCTAAAGAAAATTCATTATTTATAATTCAAGACCATACATATTGATAGACAGAACTGCTATTTATTTGCTGAATAGACAGATTCAAAGAAAAAATCATGACTATACTTAACAATAAAACCCTATTATCCACGCATACTGATATGTCTGTTCCATAAAAAAATTTATTCGTAAGTAATTGTTTTCGATTCACCGGATCTTACCGCTTTCCAAATTTTCAATCTCCCGATTAAATTTAACTTTTAAATCACACAACAACCAACATAACTAGTAGTATACCCGTCCGGTGGACGGGTTTTCTAGTACCATAATGACAAAAGCTTTTATTACATCTACATGTATAGTATGAACTCATCAAATGACTTCACATTAACATGTATAAGTAAGCCCGTTTCAAAGAATAGGACTTCTTGTTACATGACTTCTAACCTGAGCTGCAAATCAATCTGACGACGGGCCAATAGGTCGCCCCATTTACCCGTCTTGGGCTACTCTCATATGGGCCCAACAAATAAAGCCCAAAATTGTAATACTTGCTTATTAAGGGTTCTCTTACACAAAGTGGGCGGGAAAAAGGAACTATAAGAGATATACAGGATGCATTAAATGAGCGACATGAAAGGCATCTCCGGCTGGCACAGTCCTTCCGAGCCGGTATCAATAAATGAGGGTAAAGATCCCACCGTTGGGGCTCAGACACGTGTCTGAGTCCCCCAAAGACGACCAGAATCCGCTAGATCGTCTTGGTATCCTCCCATAGGAGAGATAAGGGGTCTTGGTTACATAAGGAAGGTAAGAAAAGGATCTAGGCACACGTCCAAGGTATCTTACTTAATACTCTCACATTTATTCCGACCATAATTCTGTTACATTAAATACACACACGCATTTATATCAGATTCACACCATAGAAATTGTTCTGGTGATCATACTCATCGGAATAAGTCACTCTCTTACTCTCCGGCAAGTTTACTTATTCTCACGCCGGAGCTTGGTCACGGATCCCCCCCCCCCCCCGGGCCCTCCGTGACGAGGCTAACGGTTTCCTTTTTTGTGGCAAGCAAAGGCTGGAGTATCACGACGTCAGCGAAGACCCTATGAACTTCATCAGGGATTTGGGTATTCGACATTGGCGCCATCCGTGGGACATCTCAGTCCGGCTGATTTTCTCCACTCAAAATCACCGGCGTCGTGGTAACCCAAACTGTGAGAGAAAAACCTGGCAACACCACCAAGTTCACGAACCATCCAAACGGTGCAAAACGACCACGATAAGGTCACAGTGGAAGACATTACTCACGAGGAAGAAAATGAGAACTAGGTAGAAACCCTAGAAAAGGAAGAAGCCATCACTCCAGATTTCGTTGCCATACATAGGGAGAAGCTGAAAAAACATCTCGAGGACTAATGTGCGTGAGTGTTATTAGTTTTTAATGTATATGTTAAGCCCTTTTTAACACTTTTTAGCCAAGTTTTAAATTTATAAAGCACGATATTTACTAACACTAAACACACATATGGGCAAGTGCACCCATCGTGAGCGTAGTATAGTGTTGGCAAGATACCGAGGTTGTCCAAGGACACAAGAGCTTTTAGTACCGGTTTATCCTCAACGACTAATCAAATCAAAAGTTTAGAAAAAGGTTTTAAACTAGAAAAATAAAAACTAACTAAAATGCTGAAAAATAAAAATAAAAATAGATAGACATGATGAATCACTTGGCTCCGACTCGTGTATAGTGTAACCTTTGATTATTTCCGCACTTTTGCACTTTTTAAGAGATTATCTTAGTTATTGTAGTATGCCTCTCTTTTGAAGGCGACGTTACCCTCAACCCAGTAGTTTGAGTCACCAAGGATACAATCCTAAAGGGTCGGATTATTGAAAGATAATTAATTAAGTTATTAATGCATATTATGGTAGGCCCCTCTTTTGAATGTGACGTTACCCTCGGCTAAGTAGTCTGAGTCAGCAGGGATACAGTCCTAAGTAGCCGGGTTAAAGTTTTAATAGTAGTTTAACTTATGAGGGGACTAAAGAGTTTGGACCCCCGCCATCCAATACCGTTAAGTATTGAAGGAGGTCCTACTAAATTTGACCCAGGTCCTTTGCAGGATCTATACACTAAACAATGGCAAGAGTCTTACCAAACCGTTCTCTTAACCCCCGACCAGGTAGCCAACATACCTCCATATAGACCGTGGATGTATGAATGATGAAAATCTTTTATTTTATATAGACAGTAAAATAATGCCAAGACACCACGGACAAACGATAAGGAAAAATCACCTTCAACATAAGAAACTAGTTATTAAAGTCACTAATACATAACCAAGTAAAAAGTGTGAAAAGATTAAAAATAAAAAGTATTACACTAGACACTTTGTCTTCACCAAGTGATGTAAGGGACTTAGGCAAACATGGCCTTGATTGTCAAGAACTCTTACGATCAATCTTGGATCCCAAGACGACTCACACACTCTATGATGGACAATGGATGATGGTGGTGGATGATGGTGTTATGGTGGTGGTGGGTGGTGGGTGAAGTGTGAGAGAGGTGGTGTGCCAAGGGATGGTTTGAGCTTGAGCCAAGCACTCCTATTTATAGGCTGAACAGAAGCTCGGGCACGGCCCCGTGTCCAGTGGGCACGACCCCGTGTTCACATCCTTCTATGTCTTCATTAATTGCTCTTGTCTGTATTAGTTGACCACGGCCCCGTGTCCGCTGGGCACGACCCCGTGTGCAGAAGCATATCTGTACTATTAAGATTTGCCTGGATTCTGCGAATCTTATAGTTGACCACGGCCTCGTGTCCGCTGAGCACGGCCCCGTGGTGGGCGATGGAAGCTTCTACAACTTTGTCTTTTATGCTGACACTTGGGCATGCCCCCGTGCTCACTGAGCACGGGGCGTGTTCAGCCTTCTGTTCTCTTGTTTTGCTTGGGAAGATGCTGTCTTGGGGTCGGGCATGTCACGGTTGTTCCTTTTCTTGTATTTATGTTAGATTTAGCTGCCTTTTTGCTTCTTTTGTTAATTTGAGCTCATTTAATCCTGAAAATACAAAAGGAAGACAAAAGCACATTTTTTCCAACACTAGTACTAAAAAAGGGTTAGTTTTATGCCACGATTGATGAAATTTATATGTTGCATTTTGCACACATCAAATACCCCCACACTTGAATCTTTGCTTGTTCTCAAGCAAAACTCTTTATAATGTGGCTTTACACTCCCAAATGGAATGGGTAGAAGAGAAGGTTTTTGGGCTTGTCATAGAGTGTCGGGATTTCCAAGATTATTTATTTAGTTTTATTTTTATTTATTTACAATCCTATTTGTCATGATTTATTTAAACTTTTCATAAGATAAATTACTTATTAGGGCATAACATGCCTCTTTAAAATTCTATTTATATACAAGTTCACATACCTCACGGGGGATCACTCAACACTCGGCCGAAGATGTATTTTAGTGAATCACTCGAGAGCGGCATTGAACTTACTCCTACCATAGGCTTGCCAAGCAATCAATCATCTTCCTTTTTAACTATATACCTTTGTAAATATCAAGAGGACTTTTGGGTGAAGGGTTAGGCTTGGGTTAAAGGTAGGTGGTTGTGTTAGTGGTTAGTGAAAGGGCGAAAAGCGTAACAAGCGTCGGTTTTCGTAAGACTTTCTCTATTTTTCAACTTTTATTTTGATGAAGCTTTTATTCAAACAAAGTTATTTTTGATAAACTTATTTGTTTATTTCTTTTGCTTCATCATCAACATTTTTTTTAAAGTCATACGAAAAACCAAGCTTGTCACTAAAACAAAGGGTTAAAAATAAAAAAAGTTTTGGTGGGTGAAAAGGTGTTTGGTTTAAGAAATGAAAAGGTTTAGGCTCAAAGGGGTTAACTAGGGGGGTTTTGGGTAGGTGGTAAAAAAAAAAAAAAAAAAAAGGTTAGTCCTAATGCCTCCATCATTTACTTACTCGGGTTTAAGTTGGTAAGGACCGGGAATGTATCGTTGTGGCAAGTTCTAGAGTTGTAAGAACCAAGCGGCTATTCACACAAGAAACGAAAAATGAGTATTTAGTTTAAAGATATATATTTGTATGCTCAATAAAGGCTCAAAACTCACTTTTGTGGGAATGAGTTTTTATGTGATCAAGTATATATAATCAAATTTTCACTAAGCTTGTCATGCCGTTTCATAATTTTCTTACGTTGGTTCTTTTTATCACGACGCTATCGGTTGTAAATTTGTAAAAATATAACCTTTTTAGAATTTTGAAATTCCCAAATTAAACCTACACAAGTAAAAAAATGAAAAATTTTGAAAAAAAATTGGGGTGATTAGCGGTTCCAATAGAGTTTTGTGTAAGGCTTGTAATTAGGACTTGCAAGATTCAAGGTTTTAGCATCCCCCCCACACTTAAATTACACATTGTCCTCAATGTGTCCCAAAAATAAGTTTTTAGGTTGATTGAATGTGTAAAAAGGTGTGAAAAAGCAAAAATCTGTGTTACTGGGCGCTGGACACGACCCCTTGTTGTCCGGGCATGGCCCCGTGTTCAGGTGCCAGTAACAAAATTGAAAAAGAGAAACAGAAGCCTGGACACGGGGGCGTGTTGGGTGAACATGGTCCGTGTCCAGTTTACCTGAACTGGGCATTTTCTGCAGACTGTGCAGCACGGGGCCGTGTTGGGCGGACACGGCCCGTGCTGAACTTATTGTTAATGAAGAAAATTATCGGATGCCCCTGTTTTCCTGCATGGGGTGCTGGTTCAAGTTTCCCTTGTTTCCTTTGCCATCCCGAGTGTGTTTTAATCATTTCAACACCATCCAAACACCAAATTAACTAGAACCATCATTCATTGAGTCATAGAGAGAATTACATAATAGACCTAAAAGTTAAATTTCTAGATAAGTAGGTCAAAGAAACACAAGAAATCCAAATCGAGAAGTTCTAGCCTAAACTTTATTTTACTATCAAAATTTCCAAAAAGATAATTCTCTTGGTTAGATGCGGCATGAAAACTTCTTTTCTTTGGGCATGGGTCCCTCACACGTCGGTGAGCCACCCCTCTATCTCCCTTGGGAGAAGAAAGGCGGGCTCATTGGCATCGGTTTGAGGAGGTGCAACCTCCACCGAGACTTCTTGTAGATCTTCAAGAGGAGGTTCCGCTGGAAGTTCATCCCACCCAGTAGGATTGTGGATTCCAAGTGCTAGGTTCCAATCCTCTTGAGGGAGGATTGGTTCCATGGGAGGTGTTACAAGAATGTTTAACCTCTGGTGCAAGAGGTTAATTTCTTGACAACTGTTTTCCAGCCCTACCGTAAGATAATTTATACGGTCTATTAGGACCTCCTCTACTGAAGTCATCTCGTCAAGAGCTTCACGTAACGCCATTACGTATCGTACGAGAGTTGCTTCAATTGATGACCTTCTTTCCCTTCGACTGTTTCTAGAGTGCGCAGAAGAGGTTCCACTGTTTTGTCTAGACATTCTACGAAAACAAACCAAAAATAGTTCATTTCAATGAAACAGTACCACGGACACGGCCCCGTGCTCAATGAGCACGGCCCCGTGTTCACCTTTCTGCAGTATTTTTAGAACAAGGAATCTTGGAGTTTCAAATTATTTTCCCAACTTATGAAGCATTTTTGAACAGAAATAACTTAAAACAATGTTGTGTAACTTATTTTTAACAAGATTCCTTGAACAAAAGTTTAACAAACATCACAATAAAGCTTGGAATCAAGCTTCAATGGAGGTGTTGTTGCAAGAAAGATGAAGAAGAAGGTAATGGGTAAAAGAAGAAAGGACAAAATGTTTGTTAGAACCTTCTTTTAGAACATACCTAGGATGGTAGGTTAGAAAATCCTTTCAAATCTCTGTCCCTGGATGGTCCAAATGTTCAGGATTCTTGGCTGCATTTATAGAAAACGACAGCATGCTGGATACGGCCCCGTGTCGGCTGGACACGGCCCCGTGTGCAGGCAAGATCCTGACACGTTTTTTCCGTATTCTGACAAAAAGTCAGAAGGGAATCTTTTGGTGGACACGGGGGCGTGTTGACCTGGGCACGGCCCCGTGTCGAAGGGCTGTTTATGAAGTTTGTCTATTTTTAAGGAACTTTTCCGGATCGGGCGGTTCCTTACTGGATGGAACAACCCCAAAGTGCCTAAGATACCTTAATTGCTCTAGATTAAGACGAGAACACAAGAGGTTGTCGGTGAGGGTGATTCCTATGCTATAAGTAGGTGGACAAGTCCAACCCTTTCCCGGGCTCTCGTTAAAGAAGGTGTATGCCGAATCGCTCAGGTCTATGTATGCATCGAACGAAGTCGATGGGGAGTCCTTCACGGCACAATCGACACAGGGCGATTATCGCTCACGTCCTTGCTAGAGTTAGAAGTATCGTTGGAAACAACGAAGTTGTTTGAATGCGAGCCCAACCCTTCTTCTTGGTTATCATCTTGAGATAAATTACTGAAATCTATCCTAAGTTCTTTTAACCAATTAAGAATTAGATCTTCTAATTGAAATAGTTCATCAAGAAGCATTTCTCCTAGAAAATCCGGTTAAGAGCATTCGAGGGAGAGATAGGGATTATTTTTACTTTCGCCCCTCTTAAGCATACAGGGAAACGATGGGTCTATATAGTGGGGTTTATAATTTAGAAAATAACATTCTTAGTCCTTATGGGAACCACCACATATTTGACACCACGTACCATAAGAGTGCCGAAAGTAAAAAATATCAGTATCACTCATGTTTGTGTCAGAAATTACCAACCGTCGGGATCTTATGGTTTTGTTTTCAGTAACTGAATCTTGGGCACGGGGCGTGTTGAGTGGGCACGGCCCCGTGTTCAGCTTACTGCCTGACTTAAAACAGGATTGCCAGTTCCAATGATTAGGCACGGGGCGTGTTCAGCAGGCACGGCCCGTGCTGAGTTCTGCAGAAGCTGAAAAACTAAGAAAAATCCTAAAAAAAATTGAAAAATAAGAAAAACGATTAGGCCGTTGATTCCTAACTTTCTTAAAATCCTTGTGTCCCCGGCAGCGGCGCCAAACTGTGAGAGAAAAACCTGGCAACACCACCAAGTTCACGAACCATCCAAACGGTGCAAAACGACCACGATAAGGTCACAGTGGAAGACATTACTCACGAGGAAGAAAATGAGAACTAGGTAGAAACCCTAGAAAAGGAAGAAGCCATCACTCCAGATTTCGTTGCCATACATAGGGAGAAGCTGAAAAAACATCTCGAGGACTAATGTGCGTGAGTGTTATTAGTTTTTAATGTATATGTTAAGCCCTTTTTAACACTTTTTAGCCAAGTTTTAAATTTATAAAACACGATATTTACTAACACTAAACACACATATGGGCAAGTGCACCCATCGTGAGCGTAGTATAGTGTTGGCAAGATACCGAGGTTGTCCAAGGACACAAGAGCTTTTAGTACCGGTTTATCCTCAACGACTAATCAAATCAAAAGTTTAGAAAAAGGTTTTAAACTAGAAAAATAAAAACTAACTAAAATGCTGAAAAATAAAAATAAAAATAGATAGACATGATGAATCACTTGGCTCCGACTCGTGTATAGTGTAACCTTTGATTATTTCCGCACTTTTGCACTTTTTAAGAGATTATCTTAGTTATTGTAGTAGGCCCCTCTTTTGAAGGCGACGTTACCCTCAACCCAGTAGTTTGAGTCAGCAAGGATACAATCCTAAAGGGTCGGATTATTGAAAGATAATTAATTAAGTTATTAATGCATATTATGGTAGGCCCCTCTTTTGAAGGTGACGTTACCCTCGGCTAAGTAGTCTGAGTCAGCAGGGATACAGTCCTAAGTAGCCGGGTTAAAGTTTTAATAGTAGTTTAACTTATGAGGGGATCAAAGAGTTTGGACCCCCGCCATCCAATACCGTTAAGTATTGAAGGAGGTCCTACTAAATTTGACCCAGGTCCTTTGCAGGATCTATACACTGAACAATGGCAAGACTCTTACCAAACGGTTCCCTTAACCCCCGACCAGGTAGCCAACATACCTCCATATAGACCGTGGAGGTATGAATGGTGAAAATCTTTTATTTTATATAGACAGTAAAATAATGCCAAGACACCACGGACAAACGATAAGGAAAAATCACATTCAACATAAGAAACTAGTTATTAAAGTCATTAATACATAACCAAGTAAAAAGTGTGAAAAGATTAAAAATAAAAAGTATTACACTAGACACTTTGTCTTCACCAAGTGATGTAAGAGACTTAGGCAAACATGGCCTTGATTGTCAAGAACTCTTACGATCAATCTTGGATCCCGAGACGACTCACACACTCTATGATGGACAATGGATGATGGTGGTGGATGATGGTGTTATGGTGGTGGTGGGTGGTGGGTGAAGTGTGAGAGAGGTGGTGTGCCAATGGATGGTTTGAGCTTGAGCCAAGCACTCCTATTTATAGGCTGAACAGAAGCTCGGGCATGGCCCCGTGTCCAGTGGGCACGGCCCCGTGTCCACATCCTTCTTTGTCTTCATTAATTGCTCTTGTCTGTATTAGTTAACCACGACCCCATGCCCGCTGGGCACGACCCCTTGTGCAGAAGCATATCTGTACTATCAAGATTTGCGTGGATTCTCCGAATCTTATAGTTGACCACGGCCTCGTGTCCGCTGAGCACGGCCCCGTGGTGGGCGATGGAAGCTTCTACAACTTTGTCTTTTATGCTGACACTTGGGCACGCCCCCGTGCTCACTGAGCACGGGGCGTGTTCAGCCTTCTGTTCTCTTGTTTTGCTTAGGAAGATGCTGTCTTGGGGTCGGGAATGTCACGGTTGTTCCTTTTCTTGTATTTATGTTAGATTTAGCTGCCTTTTTGCTTCTTTTGTTAATTTGAGCTTATTTAATCCTGAAAATACAAAAGGAAGACAAAAGCACACTTTTTCCAACATTAGTACTAAAAAAGGGTTAGTTTTATGCCACAATTGATGAAATATATATGTTGCATTTTGCACACATCAATGACTTAGAAAGGCAGGAGAGACTCGATAGCCTCAGGGCTAGACTGTCCTTTGACACACCACCCAACCAGGGAGGAGTAGATCCACAAAACAAGAACGATGGCACCGACCCTCTAGAAACCTTCATGACAGCCCTCAGGCAAATGTCCTCGGAAGAGAGAGAGGACCTTATCGCAGGGATGAAGCAAAAAAGAAAAAGAAAAGGAGAAGGAAAGTCAGAATGATAATAGTTTGGATCAACCCTACCTCCCTAGAGATTTAGCCGAGATCTCAAAGTTCACCAAAAGGATCGCCGAGGCACCCATGCCCCCCAAGATCAAACTACCTTCGAACTTTGACAGGTACGAGACGAGGGACCAGGAGGATCACCTCCATGCTTTGAAGGGTGCAGTGCAACTGGGGTGGTGGCCCATGCCTGTTTGGTGTCACATGTTCGTGCAAACCCTAACAGAGGGAGCCAGACTCTGGTTCGACAGCCTCCCTCCCGGGGGAATCGACAGCTACGAGGAGCTAAGTGAGAAATTCCTAAGGAACTTTGGTCAACAAAGAAAGGTAATCAAAAACCCAAACGAAATCATGCATATAAGACAAAGGGATAATGAATGGATAGATCAGTACATGGAGAGGTTTGTCAAGGAAAGTATGAATACCAAAGACGTCCCGGAGGTCATGAAAATCAGCAGTTTCATCAATGGGTTGAAGCATGCACAACTGTTCGAAAAGTTAGGGGAGGAGTTCCCACACTCATTCGACAATCTCATGGATAGGGTCAGGGCCTTCGTCAGGGGCAAGGACACAGTTAGCAAGGCTAAGGAGATGGACACCCCGGCCCGAAGAAACAACCCAGCTCCGAAACCTCCAGAAAAAGGTGCACCCTACTCATGAAAACCGGCTTTTGATAAAATGTTGCATGATAGGACGAGACCCATGTATTCCCCGTACAGACCCCGGGGTAGGGGGTCACTCCCTTACTCTGATAGCTTCACCCCTCTCACTAAGACTCCAAGTGAAATACTGGCTACTGAGAGGGTGAAGAATTCCTTTCCAAGGCCACCACCCATAAAGCCAGCACCGAAGGCAAAGCCGAACGAATACTGTGACTTCCACAGGGGCTTCGAAAATAAAACTGATGATTGTATGTACCTAAAGAGGGAAATAGAAGCTGCAGTAAAAATGGGTAAGTTGGCTCATTTGGTTAAGGAAATTAAGGAAGGAAGAGGGGACCGCAAGGGAAAAGATGTGAGGGAACCTGGAAGGGCAGATGTAGAGATGATCAGGTGAAGGGATGAGTTTGACACCACCAGGAATGTAAAAGCTGGAGTCCTGGGTTCCCCAGACCGCATGAGAGCCCCCATCCTAATGCCACACCTGGAGGAAAACGAGGTACAGAGGCTCCCCCTCAACATTTCAGCCATAATAGCCGGGCACAAGGTAGCCAGGATACACGTAGACGGGGGAAGTGGAGTAGAAGTAATATATGAACACTGTTTCCTAAGGTTTGACAGGGATGTGAGGGACAGGCTTGAGGAAGACTCGATTCCCCTTGTTGGTTTCAACAATAGTGTATCTCACCCCCTGGGAAAAATCAGGCTCCCATTTACTGTCGGGGTAGGGGACCGTGTCCGGACCATAACCCTTACTTTCACGGTGATCCGGGCACCCTCTAAATACAATGCAATCCTAGGAAGACCCGGGATTGGCGATTTTCAAGCACAAGCCTCAACCCCACACGGAGCTCTAGTGTTCCAAACGCCAAAAGGCTTGGCCTGGGTAAAATCTTCATACGAGGTAGTATCTTTTGTTTCTGAGGGGGAAGTATCCGAGAAACCTCAAAAAGAAGGAGTGGAAGAATGGGTCCTTTGTGACAGGTTCCCAGAGCAGACGGTTAAGGTGGGAAGCCACCTGAGTGACAAATGCAAAAGTGCTCTCAAAGAACTGCTTCTTTTCAACATAGACGTGTTTGCGTTTCAGCATGGAGACATGACGGGAATCCCAAGAAGTCTGACGGAGCACCAACTTAATACCTACACCTGGGCAAGGCCGGTAAAGCAAAAGAAACGAAGCATGGGTCCCAGCAAGAGAAGGGCAGCATGTGAAGAAACCAGGAAGTTGCTCAGAGAAGGAATAATGAGGGAAGTAAAATATCCATCCTGGATCGCTAACCCGGTTATGGTCAGGAAAAAAGATGGGGGATGGAGGATGTGCATTGACTTCCAGGACCTGAATAAAGCATGCCCCAAGGACTACTATCCCCTCCCGGAGATAGGCGTCCAAGTGGACTCCCTGTCCCAATACCCCCGGAAGTGCTTCCTGGATGCTTACAAAGGATACCATCAAATACAAATGTCAATGGAAGACGAGGAAAAGACCGCATTCATCACAGACGAGGGAACCTTTTGCTATACTAAAATGCCCTTTGGGCTAAAAAATGTTGGGGCAACTTACCAAAGGTTTATGAAACCCTCTTCAGAGAGCAGCGGGGACGGAACTTGGAAGTGTACGTCGATGACATTGTCATAAAAAGCCTAATGGAGATGGCCATGATAGAAGACATAACTGAAACCATCCGAACAATGCAAGATGTAAATATGAAGTTGAACCCTGGGAAGTGTTGCTTTGGGGTAGAAGAAGGGAAATTCCTGGGAGTAGTGGTCACCAAGGGAGGGATCAAGGCCAACCCGGAGAAAACCCAAGCTGTAGCCGAAATGCGATCCCCCGCTCCCTAAAGGATATCCAATAACTGAACGGGAGGTTAATTGCTCCCTAAAGGATATCCAACAACTAAACGGGAGGTTAATTGCCCTGAACCGTTTTCTCTCAAAGGTAGCCGACAGGACCCTTCCCTTCATGAAAATACTGAAGGATTGTCTCTAGACAGACAAGTTCAGATGGACCCCAGAAGCTGAGACTGCTTTCCGAGAAATGAAAGATTACATCTGTAAGCTCCCAACCTTAGCCACTCCGGTTCCCGGGGAGGACTTGCTTCTGTATTTGTCTGCCTTGAAAATAACTATAAGTGCAGTAATGATGGTGGAAAGGGAGGGAAAGCAGATCCCCATATACTTCATTAGCAGGACTCTCAAGGGTCCTGAGGAACGCTACATGCCTCTGGAGAAGCTCGCTCTGGCTCTCATCTTTGCATCCCGAAGACTCAGGAGATATTTCCAAGCACACAAGTTCACGCTATTGACGGATCAACCACATCAAAAGGTGCTCAGGAGACCTGAATTGTCAGGCCGATTGGATAAATGGACGGTCGAATTGGGAGAACACTCCTTGGAATACAAAGCCAGAACTGCCATGAAGGGACAAATACTGGCTGACTTCTTGGCTGAGGTCCCGGAGGATGAAGAGAAGGAGCTCCTAAAGTGGGAAGCCCTGGAGAAGGAAGAAAAAGAGAAGGAGGATGAGGCAATATGGAAACTACTCACAGATAGGGCCTCAAGCGAAGAGGGAAGTGGAGCGGGAATTACGTTGATCAACCTTGAAGGAGTTGAGCTAACCTATGCCATCAGACTGGACTTCAAGAATACCAACAACACAGCAGAATACGAGGCCCTTCTAGCCGGGCTAAGGCTGGCCAAAAAGATGAAAGCAAGGCATGTGGAAGCCAGTACTGACTCACAGCTAGTGGTCAAGCAATACCACGGGGAATACGAGGCTAAGGACAACATGATGGCTCAATATGTGGCCAAGGTAAAGGAAACAGCCAAGGCCTTCAAAACCTTCAAGCTGGAATACATCCCCCGTGGGAGAAACAGGAAATCCGATGCTCTTAGCAAGTTGGCTTCCGTGGCTTTCGACCACCTAGCAAGGGAAGTCAAGGTGGAGGTCCTAACCTCCCCTTCCCTTGGCACGGAAGAAGTGACTACGATCGAAAACGCACAGGAGATGTGGATGACACCGATTGTAAAATTCCTCAAAGACAGGATACTACCTGAGGGTGACTGGGCGGCCCGGAAATAAGAGTCAAAGCTTTGCAATACGAGTTAATTGACGGAGAACTTTACCGAAGGTCATACCTAGGCCCATCATTGAAATATGTCGATAGTGAAGAAGCTAAGTATGTGATTAGAGAAATACACGAGGGTATTTGCGGCATGCATTCTGGCCCAAGGACAGTGGTGGCAAAAGCAATGAATACAGGATTTTATTGGCCTAGAATGTATGAGACAACATCAGAGGAGATCAAGAAGTGTGACAACTGCCAGGTCCATGCACCCATGACACATCGCCACAAGCACCCAATGATACCTGTGTCAACATCTTGGCCCTTCCAGAAGTGGGCCATTGACATTATCGGGCCATTTCCAGAAGGCCCATGAGGGGTTAAGTATGTAGTAGTCGCTGTCGACTACTTTACCAAGTGGGTAGAGGCAAGGCCTCTGGCGAAGATAACCGGGGAGCAAATGAGGCAGTTTGTGCTGGACAACATCATGCAGATACGGGGCACTGACGGGTGGTCCGTAGGACAACCCTTTATGATGTTAAAAGACAAGTTTATCCCTCATTTAAGTGTGTAATTATCTTGAATTAGATAACTACTGTTGCTTATGTCTCAGGTGCGGTTTGGCGGCTTAAAGTGAAGAAAAATGCAGCTTTGGAAGGTTTGAAGTTGAACGGGTCATGTGCGGAACAAAAGAAGAAACAAGGCACATATTTCAGGGATCCACCGTAAATTACGGTGCCACCGTAATTTACGGTGGCCGTGAAACATCAACATTGGCCACCGTAACTCAGTCTATCCAGACCGTAACACTTTGAACATCACCGTAAATTACGGTGATACCGTAATTTACAGTGGAAGCTGCGGAAAACTTGTAACTGCCATCATTTATTCAGTTTTATGGTGTCTTTTCACCTATTCTCATCATTGGTCGGTTTTGGAGGACACGAGGGGCGATTTTGGCTGTTCTTGCTTGGTTCTAAACAATTTCTAACATTCGGTTTGTTATTTCGATTCGTATGAACATTGAACTTATTGTTATGATGATTCACCAAGCTATGTCCGGCTAAAACTTTCGGTGATCATCTTAGGTGAAGGTTTCTCTTGAACTTTTGTGTGTTTATTTCTGAATTTCTAGAATGATAACTTGTGTTGCTTGATTATCATGGTGTATGCATAATTGTTTGTAGCTTGTTAATTGATAGTGCAATTTCTAATCTCAATCGTACGTTCTTGGTGCCGTTGGCAATCGAGATATCACGGGAAAGGTTAGGGTTGGTTATTGATTAGTTGATCATCGGGAAACAACCTCGCATTTATAAAATCCGAGTACTTTGTTCCCTTTTATCACTTCGATTATTTATGCACGAGTTATGTCTACGTAACTCTTTCTAGTTGGAATTTCACACAATTGTTTAAAGAAACTGAATCCTAAGATGGTCATTGTTCTCCTAATCTGTTAAACAACCAATTTTGATTTGCAATTAGTTAATTAATTTAGTTTTCTAAAACAACAATCCAATTCATTGATCTTTATTTTCTGCAAATTAGGTTAATTGTAGTTTAATTGCAAAGCTATATAATCAACATATTTTCCACATACTCCCTGAGTTCGATACCCTTTTACCACTATCTATAGTTGTTATTGGGATTAAATTTGCGTGTACCACGACAAGCACGTCAAATTTTGGCGCCGCTGCCGGGGAGTAGTGCGCAACGTGTGTCAGTTTGTTAGTTTTGCTTTGTTATTTTCGGGTTTACGCTGGTGTGTTTAGTGTGCAGGTTCTACATGTGCATGCATAATAGAGGCTCTCACAAAGCGTCACCATTGTCATTTGATCCGGAGATCGAAAGAACATTAAGGCAAAATCGCGTGTTAGTACGAGAAAACAGAATTATTGGTTCACCCACATCACCCATCACACCACGAAACATCATGCAAGAATCTCAATTACCACCCACAACGGGTCAAACGACCTCATCATTTATACCTACTTCCACACACCCATCACCAAACACAACCATACCTAATACCACAATTCCTACTCCACCTCATGACACTACACCAACCAACACCACACCACCAAACACTACTCAAGTCGAACCTAGTCTTACCTTTAGCCCGTCTACTACGATTCCACCACTTACTCATTTCTTCCCAGTTTCGGGTCAATCATCGTCACATTATTCAATACCCCAAGGTTCAACTGTCGTTCATGCAACTTCAACATTTAGACCATCGAACCAATCGGGCTTTCAATACTCGACTCTTCCCTTTGGGCAAACTTCGGGTATAGGGGGAGATGGATATGAGGAAGGATACGAAGATTTTGAGGGTTATGATGAAGACGGGTATGCTTATGGGGGTTATGGTGATCAAGGAGATTTCGGTTATGTGCAAAGCCAATCTCAAGGGATGGCAAGTGTAGGTGGAATGCCACAACAACAACTCCTACCACAACATATTCGGCCAAGACCACAAGGGCTACAAGTGCAACGCCCTATTCCATTGCAACAAGTTCGGCCACAAAACGTACAACTACAATTCCAAAGGCCGATTCAACACCAACCGATGCCACAACAACAACTTCAACCACATGTACCACAAGGGCCTATACCAAGGCCAATGGGTCCTATTCGACCAAGGGTTAGGTTGGGGGTGCCAAGAAGGCATTTTAGAGAAAATGCGAGGGGAATTGAAGCGCATTTTAGGCCGATAATCACTCAAAATCCCTCACCGGTAGTTATTCCTCACAATGATCAAGGGAGGACTTTTGAAGTTAGAACAAACTCTTTGCAAAGTTTGCCGAAATACAAAGGGCTAGCAACGGAGGAACCATATTTTCATTTGGAGGCCTATGACTCAATTTGTAATACTCTTGGGAGTCAAGGTTTTTCGGCCGACGATGTCAAGTTAGTTTTGTTTCAGTTTTCTTTAGAGGACAAGGCAAAGAAGTGGTTCTACACTTTGCCTTCAGCATCTATTTATACTTGGGCGGAAATGCAACAAATTTTCCTAGGCGAGTTTTACACCGCCCAAAAGACTAATGATGCTAGAAAGGGGTTGAGGAGTTTTCAACAACAACATGGTGAAATGTTCCATGAGGCATTTGAGCGATTTAACATGATGATTAAAAATTGCCCTCACCATGGGATTGAACTTTGGGAGTTGATGAATGCCTTCCACGAGGGGTTGAGTGCCGAGGATGCTCGTGATTTAATGTCCATTACCGGTGGGACTTTTGGCACAAATTATGAGAATGACGATTGGGAGTTCTTGGAGAACATGGCAATTACATCAAAGAGAAAGGCTCAAGCATCGAGGAGAGCCCGACCGGCCATTGCCCGACCTCAAGTGCACGCAATAGATGATGGTAATGTTCAAACTGCTAACCAAATTTATGATGTTTGTGCGTTGTGTAATGAAATAGGTCATGCGGCTGAAAATTGCCAAGGAATGGTGGAAGGGCAATATGAAGAGGTTCATGCGGTTCAAGGTCAAAGAGGGGGTGGTAGAAATTTCAACAACATGAATTCTAATACCTACCACCCCGGGTTGAGGAACCACCCAAATTTTCGGTATGGGAACCCTTCAAATCAAGCTAACCCGAACTTTCAAGGTAGCCAAGGTAACTTTGGTTCGCACCAATCTTACAACAACCAAAGTGGATATCGAGGTGGGAACAACCAAGGCTATCAAAAGCAATATCAAACGGGTCAAGAACAAGGGGGTTCTTCGGGTGGAAACGAGATGATGGAGATGCTAAAAAGCATGCAAACGGAGATGCAAAAACGGAACCAACTCGATGAAGTTTGAATGCAAAAGGATGAGGTTCGTGACAAAAGCATCCAATCACTAACAACCCAAATGGGTCAATTGGCAACCGATGTGGCGGAGTTGAAGAAAAACAAGGGTCAACTTCCTAGCGACACCAAGGTAAATCCATCACACGGTTCGTCAAGAGGTAATGTTAATGTTCATCATGTTAGTGTTTTGAGAAGTGGAAAAGAGTTTAAAGCCAATTTATCACCCGAATTGGTTGAGGGGGTAGTTGAGGACATCACGGGTAATGATAGTGATGATGAAGTTTCACCGGTTAAACTTAAAGAAACAAATGTTAACAAACCGGGGTTGGGTGAAAACGAAAAGAATGAAAAAGTTGAGGGTGAACCGAGTCAAGTCCCGTTTCCATCGGCTTTACTTGCCCCGGGTAGGAAAAACTTTATTGCATCAATAGGTCCCCAAAAAGAAGAGTTGTGGGACATGTTTAAACAAGTTAAAATTAACCTTCCACTTCTTGATGCAATAAAGCAAGTACCCGCCTATGCAAAGTTTTTAAAAGAGTTATGTACACAAAAAAGGCAAAACAAGAAGAAAATGCCTAAGCGGGTCGATTTAACCGGGCAAGTAAGTGCAGTTTTAAATGGGGAGCTTCCTCCTAAGCTCCAAGATCCGGGCACGCCATTGATTAACATACAAGTTGGTAATTTTCAAATGGCTAAGGCGTTGCTAGATCTTGGAGCCGGGGTTAGCATTTTACCGGGGGGATTATATGACCAATATGACTTTGGTCTGTTAGCTAGGGTGGAGACAACGGTTGTTTTAGCCGATTTGTCTCATAAGCTACCCCGGGGTATGGTTCAAAATGTAATTGTTAAAATTGATGAATTTTATTACCCAGTTGGCTTTCTAGTCTTGGACTACTCGTCCGCGGACCCAAAACAACAACAAAACGTAATTTTGGGTCGGCCATTTTTGAGCCCGCACATGCAGTAATCGATTGTAGATTTGGTACAGTCGATATGACTTTTGTAAATCGGAAAATGCTTTTGAATGTTTTTACTAACAATTCTAATGCTAATGGTGTTGATGAGTGTTTCATGGCAGATATAGTTGACGGATGCAACCCGCGTGAGTATGAGGAGGATGGTTTGGATGTTTGCCTGTGTGATTTTTCTGAACAGGTACATGCTTATGCACTCCGGGTTGAAGAGGAAAAACAGGATGCCATGGCTTTAAAGGAAGGTCGACCACCATGGACTCATCAATTCGAGGGCTTACCGGCGGAAATAGATTCGGGTACTAAACCATCGTTAGAGGAACCGCCAAAGTTGGAACTCAAAGACTTGCCGAGCCACTTGAAGTATGCGTTTTTAGGGGATGATGACACTTTACCGGTCATTATTGCCTCTAATTTAGAGTTGGCACAAGAGCAAGCATTGTTGGAAGTTTTAAAGGAGAACAAGGGAGCTATAGGATGGACGATTGCCGATCTCAAAGGAATTAGTCCATCAATTGTTATGCATAAAATCATTACCACCGAAGATGCCAAACCAACACGAGAAGCTCAAAGGAGATTGAATCCGAACCTAAGGGAGGTAGTTAAAAAAGAGGTAATTAAATGGTTGGATGCGGGAATCATCTATCCGATTTCGGATATTGCTTGGGTGAGTCCCACCCAAGTTGTGCCTAAGAAGGCCGGCATTCAAGTAGTCAAAGATGAAAGTGGTGAACAAATTGCCACCCGACCGGTCACCGGATGGCGTGTATGTATTGACTACCGAAAATTGAATGCCGCCACTTCTAAGGACCATTTCCCGTTACCTTTCATTGACCAAATTATTGAAAAACTATCGGGTTAAAAATATTACTGCTTTTTGGACGGGTATTCGGGTTACAATCAAATAGCAATACACCCGGATGACCAACACAAGACCACCTTCACTTGTCCATATGGCACCTTTGCCTTTCGGCGAATGCCATTTGGCTTGTGCAATGCACCGGCAACTTTCCAACGATGTATGATGAGTATCTTCTCGGACATGGTTGGAGAGTCGCTTGAAATATTTATGGATGACTTCTCCATTTTTGGCACTAGTTTTGATGCTTGTCTCAACGAATTACAAAAAGTTTTAAAAAGGTGCGTTGAGAAAAATTTAGTGTTAAGTTGGGAGAAAAGTCATTTCATGGTGCAAGAGGGCATTGTGTTGGGTCATGTAATTTCTGAAAGGGGAATGGAGGTGGATAAGGCGAAAATACGTGTAATAGCATCTTTGCCACCTCCGAAAAATGTTAAGGGTGTAAGGTCATTTTTGGGACATGCGGGGTTCTATAGACGTTTCATAAAGGGTTTTAGTGTTATCACCAAACCTTTGTGTAATTTGTTATTAAAAGATGTCCCATTTGATTTTACTAACGAATGTATGCAAGCTTTCACTGTTTTGAAGGAACACTTGGTCAAAGCTCCTATCTTGCAACCACCGGATTGGTCAAAGCCGTTCGAGATAATGTGTGATGCAAGCGACACTACTATTGATGCAGTTTTGGGTCAACGGGTTGATAGAAAGCCGGTGGTGATTTACTATGCAAGCAAGACTTTATCCGAAGCGCAACTCAATTACACCACAACCAAAAAGGAGTTATTAGTGGTGGTGTATGCTTTGGATAAGTTTCGTGCTTATATTTGGGGGAGCAAAATGGTGGTTTATTCGGATCATAGTGCGGTCCGATATTTGATGGAGAAGAAGGATGCGAAGCCCCGTTTAATTCGGTGGGTATTATTGTTACAAGAGTTCGATTTAGAAATCCGAGACAAAAAGGGAAGTGAGAACGTAGTGGCGGATCACTTGTCTCGGATTCCGGTGGAAGGGATCGATGATGTTAGTGAAATCAATGAAAGTTTTCCCGACGAGCAACTCCTAGCCGTCTCCACCTTTGTTGCACCATGGTATGCTCACTATGTCAATTACTTAGCCACGGGTGCCATCCCAAGTCATTGGACCAAGAAGCGCCGACAACAATTTATGGTTCAAGTGAAGCAATATATTTGGGATGAACCGGATCTTTTCAAGATTGGACCGGATCAAGTTATACGAAGGTGTGTGCCCGAGACAGAAGTGTTGGAAATTTTGACCCATGCTCATTCGTCCGCATGTGGAGGTCATTTTAGTGGGCACAAAACAGGCTACCGGGTTCTCTCATGTGGGTTTTATTGGCCCACAATTTTCAAGGATGCATGTGAGTTCACTAGAAATTGCATAAATTGTCAAAAGATGGGAAGCATATCGAAGAGGGATGAGATGCCATTACAACCAATCTTGGTTGTAGAGATATTTGATCTATGGGGTATAGACTTTATGGGTCCCTTCCCGAATTCGAATGGTTTTCTATACATTTTGGTAGCGGTGGATTACGTCTCGAAGTGGATTGAAGCTATTGCAACGCGAACAAATGACCATTCGGTTGTTTGTAAATTTGTTCAATCCAACATTTTCTCTCATTTTGGCATCCCGCGAGTTATTATAAGTGATGGTGGTTCGCATTTCAAGAACTTCAACTTCGGGAGATTATTGAAGAGGTATAGCGTGAATCACCGGATTGCCACACCTTACCATCCGCAAACGAGTGGACAAGTCGAAGTGTCCAACCGTCAAATCAAAGAAATTCTCATGAAGACGGTAAGAACGGATAGGAAGGATTGGTCGACTAAATTGGATGATGCATTGTGGGCATACCGAACGGCCTACAAGACTCCAATTGGCACAACGCCTTATCGGATGGTATATGGAAAGGGTTGTCACTTGCCAATGGAGTTAGCGCATCGGGCACATTGGGCAATTAAGACGGTCAACGCGGATTATGACGAGGCGGGGAAGTTGAGAAAGTTGCAATTAAGCGAGATAGAGGGGATTCGAGATGAGGCGTATGAATGTGCATCGGCTTATAAAGACAAACTCAAGAAGGTACATGATGCAAAATTGAGAAAGAAAACGTTCGAAGTGGGTCAAAAAGTTTGGTTGTATAACTCAAGACTCAAGATGTTCGCGGGCAAGCTTAAAAGCAAATGGATGGGCCCATATGTCGTTCGGAGAGTTGGGAGGTTTGGTGATGTAGATATCCAAGATGAGCAAACGCTAAAACAACAAACGGTGAACGGTCACCGGTTGAAGCCATACTTGGAAGGGAACGACATCAATAACTTGGAGCTTGACAAAGCGGGCTACATCTTACGCCCGGTCGATGAGGAACAACCGTGAGAGGCCCAGGTTTGGTAGTGTAAATAGTAGTATTTCATTTTGTTTTGTTTTGTATAGTGTGCAAAATTACCGTAGTTCCTTGAAATCCGTGTTTGAAACAAGTGTGGGGACGTTCGGTCACGAATTACTCTAACATTGTGTTGAGGACAACACGGAACTTTAGAGGGGGTAGGGTGATTTTTACACGTTTTTGAAAAACTTTAAAAACATAAAAAATCAAAAAAACTGAGAAAAATATAAAAAATATGCATAAAAATCACATTTTGCAGCGAACCAGGAAGACCCAGATGCCACCGTAACCTACGGTGGCACCGTAAGTTACGGTGGAGAGAAAATGGATTAAGGCTTTACGGTACATTTCTACTGTTTTACGGTGGAAGTTTTTGTTCAGGTTGTATCGTAATTTACGGTCTTACCTTAATTTACGGTACGCAGGGAAAATTGATCCGTCGTTTTGGTTTCTACATGTACATAAATATATATATAATCAGGTCACGTGAATACTCCCTAGCCACACAAAATCTTTCACTTTTCTTCTCCAAACACTATCATCTATCACTCTCATCAAGACCCACAAGATCTCCATAGCTTCTTCAACCTTCAATCATCCATATCTCACTCAATTCTTGTTCAAACTAAGTGAAACCGGAGTCTATTTTGACTAATTTTTCACGTAGTTTCTGATTGTGCCAAGAGATTTACTAGAAAACGAAGCTTTCGGGTTCGAATTTTAAACCCTAGTTTCAAAATTTTGGGGTTTTTTTTGAAGTTGTTGCCTCATTTGTGTTTCTTACATCTTCAAACAAGGTATGGAAGTTTATTTACTACGTTTTGTTGATACATTGTGAGAATGAAGGTTAATAGTATTATTTGTTTACACCCACTTGCTTGTTCATAGTTTTGACTTGTTACTTGAACATGATTATGGTTCGTAGATGTAGGATTGTTAGTAAAGTAGTGAACTTTTGGGAAATCTCTACATTGTAGAGATACCATGCCCGATTTTTGAAAAATTCTTGCTAAATTTTTGGTTCACTAACATCTACAACCATAGTAACAAGCAAGTGTGGGGATATTTTGGGTAAAAGAGTCTAATTTTGTTTCGTTTGGTTGTGTTGTTTGCTCTAATGTGTGTAGGAAATGGCAAGAACAAAAGAAAAGACCGGAGCTAGTTTATCTTCGTCATCGAAGGGAAAGGGCAAACAGCCGGAACAACAACCAAGGAAGAGACAATACATGGGTCGAGTAAGCGAAAGTGAAAGTGAAAGTGAGGAAGAAATGGAGTTGGATATGACGGAGAAACCAAAATGGGATTCGGGTCCATTGGATGACCAAGCAGAGGAGTGGCAACCAACACTCTACCATGACAATATGAACAAATTGAAAAACAAGGCTGCTGCATTCATTTGTGAGAGAGAAGTTAATGAGGTACAATTCAGCCCGTTCGGTGTGTTTGATAAATTTCGCGTTATAGGTTGGGAGGGGGCGCTGAGCTGCTTTGATAAGGATAAAAACAACTTGTTCATCACTGAAATACAAGAATGGATGGCAACTCTTAAGTGCAACACGTATGAAAAGCCATCACAAATGAAGCTAACGGGTATAGTGCATGGGATTCCAGTGGAGATGTCTTTTGACACGTTGAAGAAGCTTGGGAAATACGATAGCCTTCCAGCTCGTGACTACATGATTCCCACTCTTGATAATCTTTTGGTAAAGCCGGAAAAGCATCCCCGGTGGAATGATATGTTGGCGACATTGTTTTTACCCGGTACATACAGTGGAATCTTGTATCGAAAGAATTTGAGAATCGAAGCAAAGTTGTTGTTGGCTATTTGCCTTTTGAATGTCATACCGCGACGGGGGGACAAGGAACAAGTAAGGTACCCCGAAGTACCCATTCTTTATTCGCTACTCCATGGGGCTCCACGCTTTCCCATCCGATATCTAATCATGAACCACTTATGGATTTGCCGGAATAAGTTAGGAAGAGATATCGTTCCGTATTGCCGAATAATCACGGGACTGATGAAACAGCAAAAGGCAATAACATCTGAAGATAGAGGGGCAACAAAAAGGCATCTGCCTTTTACATTAGATAAGTTGGGGATTGGTTGGTCATACACACAGTTGGAGCGTTATCATAAGTTAAAGTCAGAAGGGCAAAGGTGGAGAGCACTAAAGGTGGGTGCACGAGATTTGTTGCCGGGTGAGCCGGATGAGCCGGAAAGTGATGAGGAGGCAGTTCCAAGTGGTGACGAGGATTATGCGGACGAGCCGCAAGGAGGTGAGAATGTAGGTCAAGGGGGTTATGGTAGAGGTTATGGTGGTATGTTTTACGATTATACGGAGCGATCTTATGTGCCGGGTTGGGCTTATGAATGCACAATGCAAGAAGTGATCGAGAATCAACGTCCTCCGGCACCCATTTTTGAGTCGTGGTCGGGGTCGGAGCGGACGTTATTTGACCAAACCACGATGACGAGTGCAAGCATAGAGCGGTCCTTGAAACAAAACCTTGAGCGTCAAGAGGCATGGCATCGTACACATGCGTATTCCCGCGAAGTGGAAATGAATAATCGATATCATGACGATCAAGAAAGGAGAATGCACTCAGATTGGCATGCCGGGCGGCCGGTGGTTGTGGATCCACAACATGTGGATTCTGCGTCACTACCACCTTATGATGGTAGTATTTCGTATCCGACCCCGCCGATCCACCATTCACAATGGATTGACCCACGGCAACAAGAAGGAGCTCAACAACAACAAAGTGGGAGTAGTAGCGGCTCATTTGTGTTTGGAGAATGGAACGACATGATGTCTTCCATTTTTGGGCCTCCGGGACCGCGCTATTATTAGTCAGGTTGTGTTCCTCCTTTGTATATTTTGTGCATATTTGTTAGCTTGTTATGTTTATGGTTGGGCGGTTGGGTGGTGTATGATTGTGTTGTTTTGTTTGTCATGTTTAAAAAAAAAAAAACATAAAAAAATTATAAAATGAAAAATCCAAAAAGAAATTTGGGGTTTGAGTATTTGAGTGTTTGTTGATGTTGAATGAATTTTAGTGATCAAAGCCTCCTAAAACCATACATTGGGGTCAATGTATCCCAAGTGTGGGGATGGGGGGAATTTTTGAAGATTTTGAAAATTTTGAGTCGAGCAAAACATTGTGAGAATTTGAACACCCTAGATTAACCCTAAATTGATGCACCGGCAACCCTTGATATCTTTTTATTTTTGGTGAGAGTTGAAGCCACGTTTGTATATAAATAATGCTTATCTTTGATGAGAGTGGCTACGGGTGGGAGTGCATTAGAACTTGTGCTTGAATGCGGTTCGAGGCCTTAGTTGAACATGAATGTAGAAAGGATGAGGGCATTTAGGTAGCCTCGTCATAGTGTGTGTGAGTGTGGGATTTGGGGGGTTGGACCTCATAAGTTATATATATGAGCATGGTTGCGAGAGGGGCGGGGGTTTGGACATTTAGTTGCCAATTTTGTGCCTTAAAGCCTATCTTTTGTTACCCCTAGCTACTTACCTAAAGATTTACCCAATTTGACCCGGTCTTATAGTGATTAGTGATTGTTTAGTAATATGTAATTGATGTTATGTTAAAAGTTATTATGTTTGCTTGTTTAAAAAAAAAGAAAAAAAAAGCAAAAGCAATGAAAAATGAAAAGGAAGTGATGTGTAGTTGTTTTGTATATATTAGTAGTAGTAGTTGTTTGGTTATTTGATTACGTAATAAAAAGACCGGGTAAAGTTTCGCTACTTCATATATATTCCATTTCCTACCTATACACCTAGCCGCGTTACAACCTTGAAAGTCCCTTTGATTTGCATTCATGTTTAACACATTTTAGGAGAAGGATCGATTTAGGTACAAGCCTATAGTTGTGCAACCACCCGTTAGCCTTTGTGTGTCTAGCTCATATTGATAGTGCTTACTTGTAACCGAGAGGAGAGACATAGTGAGGGGTGCATTAGTTGGGTGTTAAAAAGGGGTTAGTAAAAGGATTGCTTGTTTTTGCTTGGCTTACATTGATCACTTGTTGAGAAATTGATTTGATGAGTTGCTTGAGACAAGCAACGGTTAAGTGTGGGGATGTGACAGGTGGTCCATAGGACAACCCTTTATGATGTTAAAAGACAAGTTTATCCCTCATTTAAGTGTGTAATTATCTTGAATTAGATAACTACTGTTGCTTATGTCTCAGGTGCGGTTTGGCGGCTTAAAGTGAAGAAAAATGCAGCTTTGGAAGGTTTGAAGTTGAACGGGTCGTGTGCAGAACAAAAGAAGAAACAAGGCACATATTTCAGGGATCCACCGTAAATTACGGTGCCACCGTAATTTACGGTGGCCCTGAAACATCAACATTGGCCACCGTAACTCAGTCTATCCAGACCGTAACACTTTGAACATCACCGTAAATTACGGTGATACCGTAATTTACGGTGGAAGCTACGGAAAACTTGTAACTGCCATCATTTATTCAGTTTTATGGTGTCTTTTCACCTATTCTCATCATTGGTCGGTTTTGGAGGACACGAGGGGCGATTTTGGCTGTTCTTGCTTGGTTCTAAACAATTTCTAACATTCGGTTTGTGATTTCGATTCGTATGAACATTGAACTTATTGTTATGATGATTCACCAAGCTATGTCCGGCTAAAACTTTCGGTGATCATCTTAGGTGAAGGTTTCTCTTGAACTTTTGTGTGTTTATTTCTGAATTTCTAGAATGATAACTTGTATTGCTTGATTATCATGGTGTATGCATAATTGTTTGTAGCTTGTTAATTGATAGTGCAATTTCTAATCTCAATCGTACGTTCTTGGTGCCGTTGGCAATCGAGATATCACGGGAAAGGTTAGGGTTGGTTATTGATTAATTGATCATCGGGAAACAACCTCGCATTTATAAAATCCGAGTACTTTGTTCCCTTTTATCACTTCGATTATTTATGCACGAGTTATGTCTATGTAACTCTTTCTAGTTGGAATTTCACACAATTGTTTAAAGAAACTGAATCCTAAGATGGTCATTGTTCTCCTAATCTGTTAAACAACCAATTTTGATTTGTAATTAGTTAATTAATTTAGTTTTCTAAAACAACAATCCAATTCATTGATCTTTATTTTCTGCAAATTAGGTTAATTGTAGTTTAATTGCAAAGCTATATAATCGACATATTTTCCACATACTCCCTGAGTTCGATACCCTTTTACCACTATCTATAGTTGTTATTGGGATTAAATTTGCGTGTACCACGACAAGCACGTCAGGCACCAAAGGAGCTAGTGAGTGACAACGGCAAGGATGAAGCTTAGAGAGGCCGAGAATGAACAAGATCTCTGAATGAACCTAAACTTGCTCGAAGAAAGAAGGGAAATATCAGCAGTCAGGGAGGCCAAGTATAAAAAGCAACTTGAAAGCTACTATAATGCCAAGATGAAGAAGCTCAATCTCATCCCTGGAGACTTGGTCCTAAGAGCAAATGAAGCAAGTTTGCAAGAGAGCACCAGAAAATTAGGGCCTAACTGAGAGGGGCCCTACCGGGTTATTTGGACAAATGGCAAGGGAAGTTGCAAACTGGAAACACTTCAAGGCAAGGAAGTCCCAAGGATATGGAACCTTATGCAACTCAGGAAATACCACATGTGAAAGATAAAGGTGCATTCAAGGGAAAACGGCCAGGGAGCCACTTTTGTGAAAAATTAACCGCTAGTAAGGGGATTACCCCAAGGAAAACATTTTGTAAAATCTTGTACTGGAGGACAGAGTCCCAAGAAATGTATGGTAATGAACAATCCACTTGTTCCTTTTAATAAAAAGTGCAGGCATTGTATCAGGGCAGACATACCCAAAAACTACAAACCTAACAACAAACAACACACGTGTAAAAGGTATACTCAACATACCAAATGCCCAGCTGTGGGGCAAAACAGGGCTTAGCTAGCCCAAAGAGAACGGACAAACAAGTTAAGAAACATAATCTGACATTATGGACTTGCCCAAGGATTGTCCTCGAACAGACTATCTTGGTTTACAAAACAAACCATAAAAAGAAAACAACACACTTTTGTAAGCAAACTACAAAAAGAGCTAACACATACACACTAAAAAGGAAACTCTCAGTGTATAAACTGCAAAGTGAACATACATAAATACAACAGGGAATCTTGCTAACCCTGAAAGAAAAGCAAATATACAAATAACAAACAAGAAAACCTAGTAAACAGACTAACAAAATTTTTGCAATCATGCTGCAAATAACCAAAAGTCTCCAGGTAGATGCTGGGCTGGCTCCCGGTAAGAACACCTGCAAAAGAAGAGCAACACACCAAAAACAAGAAAGGCTAATCGACAATATACAGTAAAAAAAAAACGACTAGCAGGCCATACGTTAGATACCAGGAGGACCCCGACACAAAGGCCCTCCCCCATACATCAAAAGTTAACAGTGTTTTAAGGTGCATAATTGTTTAGTTACAACCATATCGAAATAGTTAATGTTTTGAAACTACTGGGAGTCATCCCCAGACAAAGACTTCGGAGAAGAAGGACCAGCAGGAGTTAACAGGGCTTTCAGCTCATCAATGGACATCAAGGGGCGCTCAAGGATCTTTTCAAGAAGGGCAGGAGTCTTACTCCCAAACTCTTTATCCAGTTTAGACAGCCACTTCTTGGCCTTAGAATTGTAGAGAGGGGTTTCCTTCCTGCCCAAACCTTGAGCGGAATAAGCATACCCGTCCTTCAAGCTTGATTGATAACGCATGTCTTGGTAAGCCCTGTAGATCTATTCAAGACTGCTTTTGAATTCTTCAGATTGAGAGACAGCAGTAAGGAAGGACCCGAAGCCTTCAGTGATCAACCAATACTTCTCCTGGGCTAACTTTTGGTTGTCATCTGAAGTTATCGCCCACTCAGCATACATAGCATCTAACTCCTTCTTGGACATGGAATCCAGCTCCTTTTGATGCTTTAACTCTGCAGCCAGCTCCTCCTTCTCCTCAAGCAGAGCTGCCATCTCCCTCTCCCAAGCACGTTCCTTCCGCTCCAGCATGGCTCTGGCTCCCTGAGAAAAAAAGTTGCAAAAGCTCCAAAGAGGTTAAATAATAATAAAAAAAAGGAGGGGGGGGGGGGGAAGAGAAGGATTGTGCACCTTCTCCTCCTGCAATTTATGCTCAGCCTCAACCACTCGATACCGAAGCTCAGCAGCAACGGTTTGAGAAGTCTTAAGATCACTCTTGAGCCCCTCATTCTCCTTCCTCAACTCATCCACTCGTTGTAACATACCAACACCCGGAAAAGACCTTCACAGAGGGACATGCTGTATTGATCATCAAAAAGATCATCCCTCAAGGCAGAATTCATAAACCTATGGGAAGGAGGAACAACATGAGCTAGAAAGTCCCGGGCAGTCTCAGGAGTCCCCACTACTGAAGACTGAGTAATCTTCCACCTAGGTATGTATGGGACTGGAAGGGCATCAGCAAACAAAGGAGCCAGAGGGGACCGGGAGGTAAAACCCTCAAAGTGAGAAGGTTTGCTGGTCCCAGTGGCATGATGAGGAGAAATCTCGAAAGCTGGGACAATGCGGGCAGCACTAACTTTAGGAGTCTTGTACCGAACACGGGAAGAGGAAGGGGCAGTAGGGATCTCGATCGGATCATGAGAGCTTCCCTGCTCCAAACACAAAAAAGAAAAGAGTGGGAAAGGGGAAACGTTAAAAACCTATCAGAACAAAGTTAATCCAAAACAGAAGATAAGTGACGGGCTTACCAACAAAGGCTCACTCACAAAACTGGAGGATCGCAAATGCTTAGACAAAGAGCCTTTAACCCCAATAGGGGGAAGTTCAGAAGCAGCTTTCGCAACAGGAAGGGCTTTTTGATCGCTGGCGCTCCGGAGTCTCAGTCGGATACCACATGGGGCAGGAACTTGCTTAGGACTGACAGTTTTTCGCTTGCGAGCCAAACGGATCTCCAGATCTTCCTCGTCATCATTGATAGAATTCTTCACTTGAAGAGAATCGGGGGAACTCTCCTTCTCACCAGAAGAAGCCCCCTCATCTTTCTCCCCGACAGCAGAATCCCCTGCCTGAACTGATCCCTCAGTAACCCTCATCTCAACACCCCGGCTCAAACCCGGTTCAACTTTATCATCAACCACAAATTTAACATCCCTGGAATCCCCCTGAAGCAAGCCCCACAGGGTCATTTCTACACAAAAGAAACGCTAAAGATGACTACATAGATCCCAAGGAGGTTTTCAGAATAAAGATAAGCACAACAAGTCAAGAACAAGAAAGTACCTTTCTTGCCAAAGAAAGCCTTTGGCCGAACCGAGTAGAAGGGGCTTAGTCCTCCCATAGCCAGGATCCCTTCGGAGAAAGTGAAAGCTCTCGTGGGATTCTCGTACATGCGTTTCCACTGGACAATCTCATCGGCAGACAAGATTGGAACACTGTCATCAATAGCAGCCTTAGCATCCCTCAACGGTGGTGATTCTGGTATCATGGAAGCAGAAACAAAAATGAACCGGCTTTTCCATTCCTTAGGATAGGTAGAGGTTGGCATAAAGGAGTAGCAAGGCTGAGAGACACTACTCTTCAGTTTGGCGAAGGTAAACCAGTCCCCATCCGAGATCAACTTATAAAACATGCAAAATAGGGGAATCGACGGCTCACCAGAGACAACCACACATGACAACTCAAAATGCACGACCCTCATGAACCCTAGAGGGTGCAATTGGGAAAAGTGAACTTTAAAATGGCGCAACAAGTTTATCTTGAAAGGAGAGAGTGGATAACGAATACCACCCCACGGGGAAAATGATAGAGTGTAAAGAACGTTCCGATCAAGTGTGCACTCTGCAGAGTCATCAAGACCGGGTAAGGTAGGGGAAAAACGTTCCGATATCCTGTAGGTTTCGACAAAGGACTCCAGGTCCTTTGCCGTCAGAACAGAACGGATCATGGAGTGGCCAGTACGGCTCATAGTGAAACAGAGTGGTAATCGGAGAATGGAGAAGAAAGAAAAGAAAGATGGGGAAGAAAGGTAGAAAATGGAGGATAAAAAGAAAATCTAAGGGACGGTGGAAGTTTTTAAAGAGGGTAACTGACAAGAAAGGGAAAAACCGTCACATCACCGTCAGTTCAAATTTAAAACCACTCTGCACGTGTATTGAGGGGATTAAACCCCAGCCGTCAATCACCGGCGATAAATGAATCTCGAAAAAAGAAGGGGCGCGTGATGATTACCTATGGGAGGGCCCACATTCTTAGCCCAAGGAAACTGCCCTCTTAGAACAATTATGACTCAGCCCCGGATCATGAGATTTGGGTCTCAGAACCAGGGACTAAAGATGACTTGACGACGGGCCAATAGGTCGCCCCATTTACCCGTCTTGGGCTACTCTCATATGGGCCCAACAAATAAAGCCCAAAATTGTAATACTTGCTTATTAAGGGTTCTCTTACACAAAGTGGGCGGGAAAAAGGAACTATCAGAGATATACAGGATGCATTAAATGAGCGACATGAAAGGCATCTCCGGCTGGCACAGTACTTCCGGGCCGGTATCATTAAATGAGGGTAAAGATCCCACCATTGGGGCTCAGACACGTGTCTGAGTCCCCCAAAGACGACCAGAATCCGTTAGATCATCTCGGTATCATCCCATAGGAGAGATAAGGGGTCTTGGTTATATAAGGAAGGTAAGAAAAGGATCCAGGCACACGTCCAAGGTATCTCACTTAATACTCTCACATTTATTCCGACCATAATTCTGTTACATTAAATACGCACACGCATTTATATCAGATTCACACCATAGAGATTGTTCCGGTGATCATACTCATCAGAATAAGTCACTCTCTTACTCTCCGGCAAGTTTACTTATTCTCACGCCGGAGCTTGGTCACGAATCCCCCCCGGGGCCCTCCGTGACGAGGCTAACGGTTTCCTTTTTTGTAGCAAGCAAAGGCTGGAGCATCACGACGTCAGCGAAGACCCTTTGAACGTCATCAGGGATTTGGGTATTCGACACAATCATTCTTGATGATTCAAGGAGGAAAACCATGTCTCACGATTTAGTGTCATAGTTCGGCCGTAGCTTAATGATAGAAAAGGGTTGGTCCCAACCATCTTTTGCTCTATTTATAATTCATGATACATCGTTTTCCTCCTTGAATCATGAAGCATCACTTTCATCCCACCATTTCTTACTTCCTGTTCCATTTCTAACAACTTGTCTCGCCTTTGAAACCTCTTCCCGCTCTCGGTATCTGTCATCTTGCCACTAACTTCTGTACAAGGAGAGGCAATATAAGAAAATATTACAAAGACATAGCAATCAAGATTATACAAAAAGAAACTATAATTATACCAAGATAATATAATCGTAAATTAAGAAAATATTTTCACTCAATCTTATCGAAAGAAAAACAAAACAAAGAACTCATACAGCGTCCACTAATGTATTATACTGACAAGCCATAAACAATTCCAGGAACTACCCCTACAATATTGATAATACCCTGAATCTACAATATTGAACAATAACTTTGCCTTTAAATCGAAAAAAAACTACACTTTTTTGCAAAGACACAAAAACGAACACCTTACAATAAGAAACCATTGCAATAAAAGCGATTTTTAAAAGCATGTAAATGGGTAAAGATAGACATGTAAAATTAAGAAACCATTACAATAGTCCAGATCCATTTTCCAATCATATTCCTAATTATATTCTTTTCAATTTTGACAGTTTCTATGATCCTATATATGCTTATAAGGTACTAAAGCAACACCACAACAATTAAGAATTCACATAACATATTCTTACTCAGTATCATATAATCAAAAGCTCATCAGGGTAATTATTGTAACGTCTCTAGTAAGAATTATATGAAAGTTCAAAGTATAGACACGTAAAACTAACTTACAAAAAATAGATTATTTTTAACAATCAATGTGTCAAATAATATTATAAAAAATCATATTGTTTCAGTTATAATCTACTTTTGTAAGTAAAATGAATTCGAATGGTTTATGCAATAAGTGTACACTTTGGGCGATCTTGACCCGTTTTGTTTTTAACTATTTTGATCTGAACCATTTGACGCATTAGACTTGAACATAAAACATAAGCTGAATCAAGCCACGATACATGTTTTCTAAGGAGAGCAATTATTACCTTGCTATCATGTTGTTCATACATGGATGCAACTCCAAGCAAATCACACATGCGAAGTAGTGCCAAAAGAGAACTATCAGCAACTCACGGGTAAGAAATGTAGCCATTGTCCAGAATGTTACCCTCCATGCCATAACTCTTTTACCTCCATATTAGTCCACTAGTGTTCCTCCATCAGTCAGTGATATCAGATAAACCCTAAAGAAAAGATGATTGCCATCGGTGCTATTAATCAGAAAGAAATACAATGGTTTATATCCCAAATCAACGGCTTACCTTTCCGCATCCGTAACCACCAAGCTCTTTCTCTTATTTCTCAATCTCAGAAATAGCTTCTACTTTTCACAATGATATGCATGGAACAGCAACAGGGCCTGGTTCACACATTCCTCCAATAGCAACACCTTTAAAAACCAAATTTAATTAAGTTTACACAAGACTACAAATACATACTCTACACCTCCTAACTCGTATTACAGCTTAACTTGAATTTCTTCAGTTTCATATGCAGATTAGATTACACTAACATATGTTCGTAACACTAAAATCACCAACATTTTACGACCCAAAATCAAAGAGTACAAGAACACTCACTTGAATTTTAAGGTGAAAGTAGGACCCCAAGAAATAAGGCAGTGAGACACCAATAGTGACTCCACCAATAATCAACACGAACTTGAAATCGTAACCAAAGCAAATTCCAGCCACCCACATCAACGGCGTAGACAATAGAAATATGGTGGGGAACAATGCCATTGTCGCAAATATAAAAACTTCTAAAACCGGTTTACAGAATGTTTCTATCTCCCAATTCAAAATAGGAATAACCTCCTAAAACAAAACAAACAGTAATAATAAATCAAACTAAATCCAATAAAATAATCAAATTACATCAAATTGCAAATTAGGGTTTAAAAAAAACAAATTAGGGTTAGTAAAGTTTACCATGTGATGGCACAAGATCATCACCACATCATCTTAAATAAACCCTAGCGATGGAACCCCCAATCTTAAAACAAAACAAATAAAACAGATGATTAATCTCTTTTCAGTAATAATGAAATTAGAAAAGTTACCTATGCAGGGAGAGTGTGGTACAGAGGCCGACTCCGACTCCGACTATTTCTTCCTTCCGGATGAGGTTGCTTGATGATTCCGACCAGACATGGTGAAAACATCGAAGTTAACAACACCTGCAAAAGAAATAGATCACACAGTTCAATTTTATGTAAATAGACACGCGCATGCTAAGAATTCCCTTACCTTGAACTCGCCGTAGAAACTGTAACATTTCCATTTTTTTTATAAATTAAAATAAAGTATATAAAACTTATATTATTAAACGGGTAGATTACGAGTAAGTTGACTGTTAGAAATATGAGGTATCTAGACGAACATATGAACCGGTTAATAATTAAATAATAAAATACATTATAATTGACCTTACTCTGTTTTTAACGAAACTTATGTCAAAATGTAGGATAAAAATATACTCGTTCTAGTGACATATACATCGTTTTATAAAACGTCATATTTTAGAAGATATAAACGATAAATGAGTGAAGCAGCTGAATTAATTATAATAATAAAACTTAACATATAGAATTGTTGTTACGTATGTGTCGAATCCATGGTTGAAACGGCTCGGCGTTACTAACCTCAGATTCGGTAGGATCTGGTTCAGGTTCGTCCTCTCGTCGTCATGGTGACGGTTCCTCTTGTTGGGTGTCGGGTCTTGGACTGCAACGGCATGAAGATCTAGTTAGAGGGCCCGGGGGGGTTCACTCCGAGGGCACTCCGACGCTCAAGTCAGTATCATGTATAGCAATGATAATTATAAGTGCAAGTAAAATGTATAATTTAGAGAGAAGGAGCAGATGTATGTGAGAAAGAGGAGGAAGAAGTAACCTTCTTTTTTGTGGGAAAATGTAGTTTGCCCCTCTTAGGAGGAGGAGCTCTTCCTTTTATAACAACACACTTGGGCCATAACCCTAATGGGCTGGCCCAAGAATGGGCTTATCAAGACACGGCCCACTCGAACCAATCTAATCATACCGAGAAAGACCCAAGTGGGCTCGAGCCTAGTCACCAATCTGAGGCGGTGAGCCCAGACGAGGAGCCCAAGCGGGAATCCTCATCGTCAAGTTATCCCTAGTCCAAGCCTATTCACTCATGAATGGGTGTAGGACTTGTTCCAGTCCCTGAAAATCTAGGCGGGTTGTTATCCGCACTTAATATGTCATCCCGACCTGTCGGGTAACATAGTCTAGGGCGCGTTATGCCAAACCAATCTACTTTATTACCCTTGGGGTGTCCTGGCATTCAGTATTCAAAACAGCAAAGTGACACCTCAAGTAGGGTAGCTCGGTACCGTACTTCAATCTATGCCTCCTTGAAAACACTTTACCCACTGTACTCGTTCGAGAATACTTTTCTTAAGAGCGTTTACGCTATTTAGACTATCTTTCCATGTCCCTCTTAAAGGCATTTCAGTCAAGGTACTCGATCAAGAGTAGTTTCTCTAAGGGCGTCGACTGGGATGCCTTATTTACCGTGTCATGCTTTTTGTTTGGCGTTCCTCCGATGAGGGTTTTTGTCTTGCTTAAGTTGTTGAAACGTTTTCATGAATTTGCTTTGTACCATGTTTAAGCCGTTAAGGCTTTCTATGGGTCGCTTTGTAACTTTTGAAGCTGTTAAAGCTTTGTGTAGACCTGTTTTGTAACTCGTTCAAGTTGTTAAAGTTTTGTACAAGCTTGCTTCGTAACTTGCTTGAGTTGTTAAAGCTTTGTACAAGTTTGCTTCGTAAGTTGCTTGAGTTGTTAAGTTTTCTTCATAACTTGCTTGAGTTGTTAAAGCTTTCTATAAGTTTGCTTTGTAACTCGTTTAAGTTGTTAAAGCTTTGTATAAGTTTGCTTCGTAACTTGCTTAAGTTGTTAAAGCTTTGTATAAGTTTGCTTCGTAACTTGCTTGAGTTGTTAAAGCTTTCTATAAGTTTGCTTTGTAACTCGTTTAAGTTGTTAAAGCTTTGTATAAGTTTGCATATTCAAACCATCAACTCGACCCGAAACGCATCCAAACAATCTTGTTTACCTCGTTTATCATCTTCTTCTGTTCTGCTTTATCTCTAAACTCCTTAACTTCACCGAGTTAAGCAATTAAACTTTCCTATTTTTGGAAGGAGTTTCTTCAAGGCTAAATCCCGAGGGAGGGATATGTTCCTTCCTATGCTTGGAAGGAGTTTCTTCGAGACTGGGTCCTGGGGGAGGGATATGTTTCTTCCTATTCTTGGAAAGGGCTTCTAAAATGCTTGATCCCAGAGAATGGGATGTTCTTCTCTTTTTGGAAGGAACTTTTCCTGAACTTGATTCCATGGAAAGTATACGTTCCTGTTCTTGGAAGCGACTGCTGAGGTACCTTTAAAGGAGGAGCGTCCAGGTTTTTCCTTAAGGACTAATAACGTAGTCCAAGGAGTGTTTCGCCTTCAAGGAAAGAGCGTCCCAGATTTTCCTTAAGGACTAATAACGTAGTCCAGGGAGTCTTCTGCCTTCAAGGAAAGAGCGTCCCAGTTTTTCCTTAAGGACTAATAACGTAGTCCACGTAGTCTTTTGTCTTCAAGGAATGAGCGTCCCAGTTTTTCCTTAAGGACTAATAACGTAGTCCAGGGAGTCTTCCATCTTCAAGGAATGAGTGTCCCGGTTTAAGGACTAATAACGTAGTCCAGGGAGTGTTCCGCCTTCAAGGGTGGAGCGTCCATGTTTTTCCTTAAGGACTAATAACGTAGTCCAGGGAGTCTTCCGCCTTCAAGGGAAGAGCGTCCCAGTTTTTCCTTAAGGACTAATAACGTAGTCCAGGTTTTTTCTTTCTTCAAGTTGAGGATTAATTATGTAGTCCACAGATTCTTTTTCCCTCAGGAAGGAGCCAAATACGCAGTCCAGGCTTTTCCTTTCTTCAAGTGGAGGATTAATAATGTAGTCCCACAGATTCTTTTCCTTCAGGAAAGAGCCAAACACGCAACCCAGGCTTCTTTTTTCTTTAAGTGAAGGATTAATAACGTAGTCCACTGATTCTTTTTCCTTCAGGGATGGAGCCAAATATACAACCCGGTCTTTTCCTTTCTTCAAGGGAGGAATTAGTAAGGCAGTCCACGCCCCTTCCCCCTCCTTCCTTTTTTTTGTTGTAGATATCTTCGAACATGAGAACTTATGGAGGGGCTTAATCCTTTTTGGAGGAGGTAATACAAAAATAAAGATCCTTTCGAGAAGTCTTCAATGTAGGACCCAATGGTGTTATACCATGCTAGCTTCCCAGTTCAGTGTTGTCAAGCGTAGTTGGTAATACTGAACTTATAAAATAGGTTGTCATTGAGCCCGTCTGTATAGACGATAGGTTATGATTTTCTGATCAACCTCTTGATATGAGGATGTCTATCAATGTCCAACAGATGTCATGTGATGATGGTGTTGTACCATACCAGCCCCTGTTCAATGTTGCGCAAAGGTTTATCTTGCTTTCACTAGTGTTGTGTCACTTTTCCTTCTAGCCGAAGCTATACCCTTGTTTAAGGATGTTTAAGGTGATCACTGTTCTTCGGTATCTTTTCAAAGATCATGCCTTGTTTCTCGGGTGCACATCATCCAATCCAGTATTAGCCTTTGTCGACCTATCCCGTAGGCCATGACTAATAGCTTCTTGTGTTGTTCATGATTTGATACTTGCCACGAAAACACTTTCAAATAGTGAGTCATATCAAAGATCAATTTCTTTATGTGTTAAACATGTTACGTTGTGTGTACAAGCACTTGTACCTCATGTTTTATTTTGTGAAGACGTATGGCTATCATATCATTAATAGGGGTAGCCTACGTACCTTAACAACGTTGTAATATGAACAATAAATTTGTGTCTAGAAGCAGCACACGATGCAAGACTTCGAAGAAGGGCCTTGCGTAAGTGTTTTGTGTTAGGATCTACAAAAGGACCTGGCGGAAGGGCCTGAGGAAAGACCTGGTGGAAGGGCCTGAGGAAAGACCTTGTGAAAGGACCTGAGGAAGGACCTGGTGGAAGGGCCTGAGGAACGACCCTGGGAAAGGACCTGAGGAAAGACCTGGTGGAAGGGCCTGAGGAACGACCCTGCGAAAGGACCTGAGGAAGGACCTGGTGGAAGGGCCTGAGGAAAGACCCTGCGAAAGGACCTGAGGAAAGACCTGGTGGAAGGGCCTGAGGAAGGACCCTGTGAAAGGACCTGAGGAAGAACCTGGTGGAAGGGTCTGAGGAAGGGCCTGGTGGAAGGGCCTGAGGAAGAACCCTGTGAAAGGACCTGGCAGAGGGGACTGAGGAAGGACCCTGTGAAAAGACTTGAGGAAGAACCTGGTGGAAGGGCCTGAAGAAGGACCTGGTGGAAGGGCCTGAGGAAGGACCCTGTGAAAGGACATGGGGAAGGGGCCAGGGGAAGGGACCCCGTGAAAGGGCCTGAGGAAGGATCTGGGGAAGGACCTTGGTAGAAGGGCCTGAGGAAGGATCATGTGAAAAGACCCTGAGAAAGGGGTCAGGGGAAGGGACCCCGCGAAAGGACCCGAGGAAGAACCTTGTACTAGTAAAATATTATTATTTTTTCCTAAGAAAGTCAAAGTAACTTTCTTTTTATAAGAAAACTTTACCACGTTGGTAATAGTGAGGCATCACTTGTTTCCAAGAAAAAATGTCACATCATGTCAAAAAGTGTCCTTTCCACAAAAAGGAGTTGTGCCATGTGCAATATGGCTTGTACGTTTTCCTATTTTTTTATATAAATAAAATTCAAGTATTACTTGAAAAAGTGTGAAGGTTATGAAAAGTCCCTTCTTGCATTTTCCTCAAAATATGTGTACGTGAACATCAATATATTTTATTATGTTAAATATTTAAAGGTATTGACACGTGCTTGTACCTTTAGGATAAATGAGAGTACTTAGACCACATCATATCTAGTTCTATTTGAACTAACTTTTCTATTCTCTTTCCACCACCCCCTTTTTTTTGTAGTGTGTGAGAGGGTATTAAAGTATGTCAGTAGCTTTAGTGAGAAGTCACATACTTTTAAAAAGTTAAGCCAACTTTATTCTTATAGCATCGTAATGTCATGTGTCTGTTTTTATCTATCAGACATAAATAAATGTATGAAAGGTATTTGGCAGACAAATCTAAGAGGTGATTTGAAATTTTCTTTCTCACCTGTCCATAGTCACGTGGAGTAGATAGTATTTTCTATTATCATTCTTGTTTAAATAAAACATGAAGACACCTTTTTTGTTTCAACAACATACAAAATATCCAAACACTTTGCATGTTTCCATTCTAAACGAACAGAAGGTTTTTATAAGTCTGAGGTGTTCTTTCTTTTAGACTGTTTATCATGTCGACAGAATGAGCGACTGATGGGCATAACCATCATTTCTCACTCCATGTAAATTCATAGTTATTAAACAGGGATATAGAGCAAAAAATGCATATGCCCCAACAGATCTGTATATTTTCCGGGTGAAGAGAGAGATGTAAAGTTTGGAAACAATGATAATTATAAGTGCAAGTAAAATGTATAATTTAGAGAGAAGGAGCAGATGTATGAGAGAAAGAGGAGGAAGAAGTAACCTTCTTTTTTGTGGGAAAATGTAGTTTGCCCCTCTTAGGAGGAGGAGCTCTTCCTTTTATAACAACACACTTGGGCCATAACCCTAATGGGCTGGCCCAATAATGCGCTTATCAAGGCACGGCCCACTCAAACCAATCTAATCATACCGAGAAAGACCCAAGTGGGCTCGAGCCTAGTCACAATCTGAGGCGGTGAGCCTAGACGAGGAGCCCAAGAGGGAATCCTCGTCGTCACTATGTATGCTTACGTGTGTATATCTAAAGATCAGAATGAATCAATATTGGATGTGATCTCCAAGTTTCAATTCAAGTATAAATAAGAAATAGTTGTTGAGCAATCAAACTGCTCAAACCTTTTTTTTCCTTTCTTATTCTCTCTCGCCCTCTCTACTCTTATACATATACACCCATTTTCTTTAGTACTACACCCACAATAATCCGTAATCATAACTTGAAAACCGTACAATCAAGTCCTGTATGAAAAATCAAAATTTTAAAAGATTAATAGACTGTCGCTGGGCGCGACAGCCTCATCCACTCCCACCGCGGGCCGCGAGACCCTCGTGACTTCTGGAACACGCTTGTGGACACGTGTCTACCATGTGTCAAGCGTATGCCCTAGCTAAGGTCTACCGCGGGCCGCGACAGAGTAGCTCTAGGCTACCGCAAACCGTGAAAGCTTCATATTTCAGCTATAAAAGGAGCGAGCATCGGACGTTCAATCTGTTCAAACTTCTTTTCCTTTTCTCTCAACTTCTACTCAGATAATATACCCCTAATTCTATGAAACTTTGCCCCGTTGTAAATGTTTTAACCCCTGATCACTAATTCGATACCCTGTCTGATCGATCCTGAACCCAGCAACGGATGTCAAGGTGCTGCCTGAATAAGGCTACACTTTGTTAACTACGTTAGGGTTTTGATTTCGTGATGTATCGATAAAGTTTGAGTTGGTTTATTATACTAACATGAGTGCATCGTATATTTTATTAAGGGCTTAGGAGTTATACCAGGAAATATTATCAGGAGGTTTTTAGTTAAACCCTAAAGTCTACAATGTGAGTGATTCTTCTTTTTCTCACATTATTGTGAGACATTATTTAAAATGCTTTACAAAACCCTAAATGTTTTGAGTTATACTTACAGTGATTAATTCTTTGTATTATGTAATTATTGCCGGTAGTTGGGGTTTTGTATACATTACTAGTCCACAGTCACCAAGGGTGTGATAGGAACCATTACTATTGGGTGTCAGGACCCAAAGTAATATGACCACAAGCACAAGGGATTGTCCCCAGTCGTATACTGTGTCGAATAATTGATAGATATAAACATTGTAATTCCCCTTGATACTGTGAAGTTATAACAATGTGTCTTTTTATAAAATAAAATGAACTCACCAGTATTTTTCGCTGATAAAATGTTTTCAAACGCGTTTCAGGTAACTTACTATGAAGGTAATAGAAGTCCGTTATGGAGCACTAAATACTTAAACAAAGTGGCTATAATTACTTGAATAAAAGAAGACATTTATGTTTTCAACAATCAGGGTTTATCCCTATATATACATTTGAAATGGAATATGGGTTTTAGCCCATTTGTTAAATATTAAAAGTTTGGTGTTTTATAAACTCTGAAATTATTTCCTAACTACGATCCTGATGAAAAAGTTTTTTCACTGAGTATTTAATAAACACTAGTACCACTTGACTAGTTCACGGCTCCCGCTCCCAGGGTGGGGTCGAGGGTTGTGACAGAAACCCTAAATCTCATAAATTGACCACTGATCATGCCACACCCCAACCGATGGCGGAAACATCGGAGTGAGACGAAGAAAGATTGCTAATCACACATAACGCTAATTGTGACAATAGATTTAAAAATAAATTGATTTCATTCATAACAAAGTGTTACAATACATGGAACTTTGAAATACAACATGTTCAATACAAGAAAACAATACAACAAACAAGTATGAAATTGATACAACATGTTAAAACCTAAGACGTCTAAATATGTATCTAAGCATCATCACTACTTCAGTTTCAAAGCATCGTCATCCTCAACCTGTAACATGTTTAAGAAAATAAAGTTCAATGCAAAAGCAAAGGCAAGTATACAGGTTTTTGTACATAGCATAAAAAGATAGGTTTTTAAACAATTCCACATGGCAAGCTATTGATACAAGATAAACAATAAAATCGGCATGCGTTTGACTAATCAACCCAAAGATGAAACGCAATAAGCTCTTAACATAACCCAAAGTTTACAGGCAGTGCGTTAATCCTATAATGCTATATATGTCAAGGATAGGCTCGTACGAAGTTAATGATAAGTCTAACACAAGAAGCATAACCCCAAGTTTAAAGTATCAAGTAATCAAGTATGCATGCATTTATAAGGAATGTTTGTGCATTCAAGAATAAAGTTTAAGTGTAAGTTTTGTAGATTAACATGTTACACCCCAAAAAGTGGTAAACGAAAAAGAGGTTCAAGTTTACTCACAAATATTGCATGTGCTTTCCAATAATCTAAGCGTGACGAGATTGTCGAGATTAGAAGGGTGAATGTATTCGATTTGGAGTTTAAGGGATGTTTATATTCGGGTTTAAGGATCTAAATATGGAAGTATAAATACGAGAAAATAATTATCTAGCACATAATACTCGTTTTGACACTATGAAACCCAAAAAGGGTTTGAATGTTTTCATGGGTTAAAATACCCATTAGAATTGTAACAAGTATTATGGTCTTAGGTGATGTAACTTAACATTTTGACAAATGACCACTAGGTCATCATCAAAGATTTGGTTACTTGGATGTTATTTATATTATATAGCATATATTATAAGTTTAAGTCCAATAATGTTACAAGAACATCATATAAGTCATGCATGAGGTAGGAAGATAAATTTTCCATTTAGGTACCTCTTTTGTATTAACCAAGACACAAGTTGTCATAAGACAACAAGGATGGTCAAGAATATACATTAAAGAAATGAAATACATACTATCTAGCTAAGAAAACATCAAGTGAGGTGTGGATTTGTTTGTAGGATAGCCCAAGCTATCCAAATAATCACACAACTTCAAGTGAAAGACTTGTTCATCACTTGTGGTTCAAAACCCTATTAAAACAGAAAGTTTTTTGAGGATTAAACCCTTGGATTTACATGTCACAACCTTGTTTTTAAGCTCACATAATCATGGTCTTGATTAGTGGCATAAGGACATGGGAATGTGTTGAGAAATCTCAATTTAAAGTATGTTAAACAAGTGTTTATACAAAATCAGAAAGTTTATTGCACTTTGGAGCCTTTTATGGTGAAGTTCCAGCCTTGGTTTTCCATGGAAAACCTGTGGAAACATACCTAAGGTTGTTCCAAGTGCTAAGAAAGAAGAATCAATGAAAAAGGTGAAGTAGAAGTGAAGTTATGCTTGTTTTTGTAACTTAGAACGAATCTGAATGCTACTGATTTCCAGCTGCGTTTTTGAGTGTTTGAGAGTGAGTTTAGTAAGTTTGCAAAGTGGAAAAAGTGTGGAGGAGGTTTGGGTTTTATAGGGGATGATTAGGGTTAAGTGTAGTTGAGTATTAAATGCAAGAAACACAAATAAAACTCAACAAAACATAACAAAACACAATAAACTCGCCAATCCCGTAGCTGGAAATTTGATTATGTGGATTAGACTAGCTCGCGGGCCCCGAGCCAGGTTGGTGGGGCGAGTCGCGGCCGGTGAGCCACTTGGCTGATCAAGTTTGATTATTGACATATTAGGTCCTTGTACTTCCATATTATGATGTTTTAAGGGTGTTTTAGGGTGTTTTAAGCACAAGGATCATACATAAGGGTATATAATGTAAATTAGTCATAGAACAAAATATAAACAAGTATGTTTGTCGAGTTTAAGTATCGTATTTGCATAACTTGAGAGCATAAGTCACGTGTTTGTAAGTTTAACGTGATTCGCATGAATGATGAATATAGTGTCACATGCATAATCAATCCAAATGTACGAACATGTAAGAAATGTGTATAACATGAATATGAAGAAAATACGAATTTTATTATGATCTAAGTCTCGGATTTATGATAATCAGACTAAATACGATTACGAAAGGATCGAGATTCCAAAAATAGATTTACAAACTAAGTTTTCTAATTTAGGAAAGTTGTGAAAAGAAGGGCGTTACAGATCGGATGGTCAATTAGGGTTAGGGCTGTCGTTGGAGAGACATAAATGTTGGCCCATCGCGTTCCAAAGGTGATTGAAGAGGAGATGGAGATTACAGATTGGAATATAAGGGAGTGTAGAAGCAGAACGTGGAGTGGAATTCAGAACAAAAACCGCTGCAAAATGCAATCAATAGCTAGAATTCAGGAATCATGGCCCTATTTTTTTGCAATTCAGGAAAGAGAGTCTGAACCGCCCAAAACTGCCATTTTTACGGTTATTTTTTTAGAGTTTATACGGCTAGGATTTAATATTGAAGAGATCTGATGGTTAAGATTGGTTCTGGCAGCGGTTGGGTTTTCCGCTGTCTATAGTATATATAATATTACTTTATAATATTACTTCTATGTGTTTGAAATGCTTTAACATTTTATAGATAGAACACATTTACTTGGTTGCTCTAATTAATCCATTGGTATCCCTCATATTTTTTTTAAGGAAAAACAAACAAATTCTTTAAATTTGTTTATCCCTTATATTTTTTTATGAGAGAATGTGAGTTAAAGAAAATCAAAAATAAAAAGGAATTATAGTGGATGTGAGTGAAATAAAAATAAAATATGCAAAAGTATTATTTAATTTAATAAATATAAACATGATGAATAAGATGTGGGAATCAAAAGGACAACACACTTATTTTGTGATATTTAACCTATGACTAAGACATATAGCAAATCAACCGTACAAAACATAGAGTATAGTTTTCTTTTTTGGAAAAGCAATAATGTACATACACCCCTATAATTTTATTTTCACATCTCCTAGGGTATACGGGCCGTATAAGGTTATACGGCCCGTTGATGTGCGGTGAAGTGTTATATTTATTAGGTGTATATTTTAAGCCCTTTTAACACTTATTTTTAGCCAAGTTTTAAATTTATAAAACACGATATTTTACTAACACTAAACACACATATGGGCAAGTACACCCATCGTGAGCGTAGTATAGCGTTGGTAAGATACCGAGGTCGTCCAAGGACACAAGAGCTTTTAGTACCGGTTTATCCTCAACGTCTAATCAAAATAAAAATTTTAGAAAAAGGGTTTTAAACTAAGAAAAATAAAAACTAACTAAAATGCTGAAAATAAAAATAAAAGTAAAAACAGATAGACAAGATGAATCACTTGGTTCCGACTCGTATCTAGTATAACCTTTGATTATTTCCGCACTTTTGCACATAATTAAGAGATTATCTTAGTTATTGTAGTAGGCCCCTCTTTTGAAGGTGACGTTACCCTCACCCCAGTAGTTTGAGTCAGCAAGGATACAATCCTAAAAGGGTGGATTATTGGAAGATAATGAATTAAGTTATTAATGCAGTATTATGGTAGGCCCCGCTTTTGGCAGTGACGTTACCCTCGGCTAAGTAGTCTGAGTCAGCAGGGATACAGTCCTAAATAGCCGGGTTATAGTATTAATAGTAGTTAACTTATGAGGGGATCAAAGAGTTTGGACCCCCGCCATCCAATACCGTGAAGCATTGAAGGAGGTCCTACTAAATTTGACCCAGGTCCATTGCAGGACCTCTAAACGCTAAACAATGGCAAGACCTTTACCAAACCGTTCCCTTAACCCCCGACCAGGTAGCCAACATACCTCCATATAGACCGTGGAGATATGAATGGTGAAAATCTTTTATTTTATATAGACAGTAAAATAATGCCAAAACACCACGGACAAACGATAAGGAAAGATCACCTTCAACATACGTAACTAGTTATTAAAGTCATTAATAAAAAGTGCAAAAGATTAGAAATAAAAAGTATTATACTAGACACTTTGTCTTCACCAAGTGATGTAAGAGACTTAGGCAAACATGGCCTTGATTGTCAAGAACTCTTACGATCAATCTTGGATCCCGAGACGACTCACACACTCTACGATGGACAATGGATGATGGTGGTAGATGATGGTGTTGTGATGGTGGTGGGTGGTGGATGAAGTGTGAGAGAGGTGGTGTGCCAAGGGATGAGTTGAAATGAATCCAAGCACTCCTATTTATAGGCTGAACAGAGAGCTGGGCACGGCCCCGTGTCCGCTGGGCACGGCCCCGTGCCTGTCTGACACTCTCTCTCCTTATTAATTGTAATTCGCAATTACAATTAATGCGCCTGCTGTACTTTCGCCACGCCCCCGTGTTCACTGGGCACGGCCCCGTGGTGGGCAATAGAAGCTTCTATAGGTTTGTCTTTTCTGCTGCTTCTTGGGCACGGCCCCGTGCTGGCTGAGCACGGGGCGTGTTCAGTATTCTGCCTTCTCTATTTTGCTTGGGAAGATGCCGTTGAGGGGTCGGGCAGTCCACTTATGTTCCTTTCCTTGTATTTATGTCGGATTTAGCTGTCTTTTTGCTTCTTTTGTGTTTTTGAGCTCATTTAATCCTGAAAATACAAAAGGAAGACAAAAACACTCTTTTTCCAATATTAGTACTTAAAAAGGGTTAGTTTTATGCCTCATTTGATGTAATTTATATGTTGCATTTTGCACACATCAAATACCCCCACACTTGAACTTTTGCTTGTCCTCAAGCAAAACTCTTTAATATGTGGCTTACACTCCCAAATGGAATGGGTAGAAGAGAAGTTTTTTGGCTTGTCGTAGAGTGTTGGGAATCCAAGATCCTTTTGGGTTTTATTTTTATCTATTTACAATCCTATTCGTAATGATTTATTTAGAACGTTTCATAGGAAAAATTACTTATTTGGGCATAACATGCCTTTTTTAAAATTCCATTTATATACAAGTTCACATACCTCACGGGAGAAATCACTCACACTCGGCCGAAGGTGTATTTTTAGTGAATCACTCGAGAGCGGCATGGAACTTATTCCTACCATAAGCTTGCCAAGTAATCAATCCTCCTCCTTTTTAACTTTTATACCTTTGTAAATATCAAGAGGACTTTGTGGGTTAAGGGTTAGGCTTGGGTTAAAGGTAGGTGGTTGGGATAGTGGTTAGTAGAAAAAGGGCGAAAAGCGTAACAAGTGTCGGTCTTCGTAAGACTTTTTATTTTTGTAACTTTTTATTTTGATGAAGCTTTTATTCAAACAAAGTTATTTTTTTGATAAACTTGTTTGTTTATTTTCTTTTTGCTTCATCATCAACATTTTTTTTTTTATCATCTTACGAAAAACCGAACTTGTTACTAAAACAAAAGGTTAAAAATAAAAAGGTTTTGGTGGGTAAAAGGGTTTTTGGTTTGGGGGATGAAATGAAAAGGTTTAGGCTCAAAGGGGTTAACTAGGGGGATTTTTGGGTAGGTGGTAAAAGAAAAAGAAAAATAATGGTGTAGAAATAAAAAGGGTTAGTCCTAATGCCTCCATCATTTACTTACTCGGGTTTTAGTTGATAAGGACCGGGAATGTATCGTCAAGGCAAGTTCTAGAGTTGTAAGAACCAAGCGGCTATTCACACAAGAAACGAAAAATGAGCATTTAGTCTAAAGATGTAATTTTGTATGCTCAATAAAGGCTCAAAACTCACTTTTGTGGGAATGAGTTTTTATGTGATCTAGTATATATAATCAAATTTTAACTAAGTTTGCCATGCGTTTTCATAATTTTCTTATGTTGGTTCTTTTTATCACTACGCTATCGGTTGTAAATTCGTAAAAATATAACCTTTTTGAGAACTTGAATTTCCCGAGTTAAACCTAGACAAGTAAGAAAAATGAAAATTTTTGAAAAAATTTGGGGTGATTAGCAGTTCCAATAGAGTTTTGTGTAAGGCTTGTATTTAGGACTTGCAAAATTCAAGGTTTTAGCATCCCCCCCTACACTTAAATTACACATTGTCCTCAATGTGTCCCAAAAATAAATTTTTAGGTTGATTAGATGTGTAAAATGGTGTTAAAAAGCAAAGATTTATGTTACTGGTAGTCTGGACACGGCCCCGTGTCCACTGGACACGACCCCGTGGCGAACTGCCAGTAACGAAAACTTACAGAAGGTGAACACGGCCCCGTGTCCATTGGACACGGCCCTGTGTCTGACAAAAATCTGCAGGACAGTAGCCAAACAGCAGGTCTGGGAGGTGAGCACGGGGGCGTGTTGGCTCGACACGTCCCCGTGTGGACAGTCTGAAAGCCTGAAAAACAGGTTTCTTCCTCCGGTTTTTCCATCCTGGCCCTATAAGTGCTGAGGCTTAGCACCCCAAGCCTTGGTTTGTACCTGTTTCATCACTTAATACCATACCAAGCAACACAAACATCCTACATTACCATAGTTAATTGTTCCAAGCATAAAGTAAAAGAAAAATAAAACGGAAAATAAAAGTGTTCAAGGAAAGTAAATTGTTCAACATTTGGCACGCAGGCCACCAATTGTTCGATAGATAAAGGGACTTAAACATGTGGAGTCATCAATCAACCGCTTCCTCTTCTGCTCCTCTCGCCTACTCCATAGCATCGTCATCATCATCATCGTCATCATCCCCTCCATGGCGTGCAATGTGGTCTCGTATGTATCCAACATCGTCTTGGATCTCGGATAGGTTTCTCTCGATAGCTCCGACCCGGTGGTAGGTGTTGCTCGCCATGTTATAGGTGTTCCTAGTACACATAAGGTTTTCCTGCAACAAATCATGCAAACTTTGAAAGTTAGGAAAACCGCCTCCCGAGGAGGATGATTGGCCCGGATCACCGTGGGGTTGGTATTGGTACTGATGATGTTGCGGAGCTGGGAGGACAAGCGCTTCTTACGGGTTCCATGCATGACCTTGCATCCTTTGAAAGGTTACCGTCCCGTCTTCTGCCTCATAAATTAGGTTCATTGAGCGGCATATGTGAATATCCACCGTACCTGACCATGGGCTCCTCTCAAATGACCTAGGTATGTGGGCGAAGTGTTTGAAAAGACGGTACACCCATCCCCCAAAGAAAATAGGAGTTGGTGCAGTAGCAAGGTGGTTGTGATGCATGTTTCGGAGCATGAGGAACGGAACATCGAGCGGCCTGCGGTTGTGAATGCAGTGGAGGACAAGCAAATCTCGTAACCCAACAACGCCACTACTGTCATGCCTTTGGCTAAGAGAGTAGCCGAGGAGCCTATGAATGTATCTGTATAGCGGATCCCTCAGCTTTGTACTCTTAGTGCTGCAAGGATTGTAGAACCCTTCCCCAATCTGAGCCCACATGGCTTGGCGTTCGTTGTCACCTATTTCTCTCATTCCCCCGGTATTGTCTTCGTTTCCCGCATCCTCTTCCGCATACAACCCGATAATCGACCCAAATTGTGCCATAGAGATCGAATACCTCGTTCCGCCACATCGGAATGACACCCCGTCATTATCGAATGGGTCGCACCTTGAAGTGAATACAAAGGTGCTGTAGAATTCCAAGGTGCATTCATGGACGGAACGGAGTCGAGTTGTTAGCGCGACTCTGAGTGGTCCCGTGACAATGTTGTTGAAACGGTCAATTTGATTCACCATGGTTAGTAGTTCTGTGCAAGCTTGCCTCGGGTATTCCTCTGGCCTTGTTTGAAGAAGCTCGTATCGAGCTCTTGCATCTAGCTCATTGGCGTTGAATCTTGTAAACTTCCTGGCCATCTGCAAGAATACACCAAAAGTTAGCACGAAACAGCAATATTTTCGGACAAAACTGCAAACAGCGGCCTGGACACGACCCCGTGTTCAGCGGACACGGCCCCGTGTCCAGAGGTCTGTTACTCAAAAATCCCATTTTTCGACCCGGTTTCGAAAACTTGAAAATTTTTGGTCCAATAGGCGCGGTTTCCCCCGAAAATGAAACCCTAAGTGCCATTTTTCCCAAAATATCTCGTTTACCCTATCAATTTCATCTTTTTCGGTTCAAGAACAAGGGTTTGGGGTTTTTGTAAGAAATCGGGTGAATCTATGAACAATACAAGTGTATTTACTTCCCTTAACACAAATCTAACTAAATGCAAACAGATCTAAACAAAAATTTGAGGTTCGATCCGGATGAACTTCAAGAACCCTAGATTTTTCCCAAATTTTTGGTGTTTTAACTACATGCAAGTAACTAATCTAACTACTGAGAGTGATAGAATCATACCTTGATGTTGTTAGATCGATAGGAGACGTCGAAATTTTGCGAAAAATCGCCTGGAACCAGAGCTTTTGTGGGGAAACGGGGCGTGTGGAATGAAGAAACTGTTTTGAAAAAGGGATTTTATTCCGTCTGCAGCGCGAACACGGCCCCGTGTCCAGCGGACACGGCCTCGTGCCGAGCAAGTTTTTTTTTTTTTTTTTTTAGTGCGCGTGTGAGTGCCCCTTTTCCCATAAGCTATGGTTAGAAAACTTACCGCTTTATTTTGTCGTCTCAATCGTTCGTAACTTACCAGGCATGATGTTTTTATTCTTCCACCGTTTGAAGCGAGATCTCTTCTTCCTCATCCTCAATGAATCCTTGATAGAGTTTCAGCCGTTGGCCATTGACCTTAAATGGTGGCCCATTTCGAGATTTAATTTCTACTGCACCGTGTGGAAAAATGTGGGTGATGGAAAAAGGTCCTGACCACCTAGACTTTAATTTACCAGGAAACAACCGAAGTCGTGAATTAAACAAAAGAACTAGATCCCCTACCTGAAATTCATTAGGTTTAATATGTTTGTCATGCAAATTTTTCATTCTTTCCTTATAAATTTCAGAGTTTGAGTATGCATAATTCCTAAGCTCGTCTAATTCATTTAATTGACAAAATCGATTTTTACCAGCAAATTCTAAATCTAAGTTTACATTTTTGATTGCCCAGTAGGCTTTGTGTGCAATTTCTACTGGCAAATGACAACTTTTTCCAAAGACTAGCTTATACGGGGTTGTACCTATTGTTGTTTTATAAGCAGTTCGAAAAGCCCATAAAGCATCATCTAATTTATCAGCCCATTCCTTTTTATTTAACCCTACGGTTTTTTCGAGTATTCGTTTTAAACCTCTATTAGTCACTTCGGCTTGTCCGTTTGTTTGAGGGTGATATGCTGTTGAAACCCGGTGATAGACCCCATATCTTGTTAAAAAAATTTCAAGTTGATGGTTGCAAAAATGGGTACCTCTATCACTTATTAAAGCTTTAGGTGTGCCAAAACGAGAGAATAATTTTTTCAAAAATCTTACCACGACTCTTCCATCATTTGTTGGAAGTGCCTCGGCCTCGGCCCATTTAGACAAGTAATCTACTGCCACAAGTATATATTTGTTTCTTTTCGATGGTGGGAAGGGTCCCATAAAGTCGAGTCCCCACACATCAAAAATTTCACAAACAAGAATGCCATTTTGTGGCATTTCGTTTTTGGAAGAAATATTACCTGTTCTCTGGCAAGCATCACATGTTTTTACAAGACTTTGAGCGTCTTTGTAAATGGTTGGCCAATAAAATCCTGAATCGAATACCTTTCGTGCGGTACTAGCAGCACCATGATGTCCTCCGTATGGACCTTCATGACAATGGCGGAGAATTCTTCGTGCTTCACTACCATGTACGCATCGTCTGACGAGTTGGTCGGCACATATTTTGAAAAGATATGGATCTTCCCAAAAGTAGTGTTTCACATTGGCAAAGAATTTTTTTCTTTGATGATGTGGCCATCCTTTTGCGACTATACCGCTAGCTAGGTAGTTAGCATAGTCGGCGTACCATGGTTCTTCCTTGTATTCCACCATTTCCAGGGACTCAGTTGGAAATTTTTCGTTGATTTGCTCGTCCCTGGTTGCCTCTAAAGCTGGGTCTTCTAAGCGTGAAAGATGATCTGCTGCGGTATTTTCTGCTCCTCTTTTGTCCTTGATTTCAATGTCAAATTCTTGGAGGAGTAGAATCCACCTAATCAAACGTGGTTTTGCGTCTTGCTTCTTGAAGAGATATCGAATGGCTGCATGGTCTGTATAGACTATAGTTTTAGAAAGAACAAGATAAGAACGAAATTTATCAAAAGCAAATACCACAGCTAGTAATTCTTTTTCAGTTGTTGTGTAATTTTCGTGTGCATCATTAAGTGTTTTACTAGCATAATAGATTGGGTGGAAATGCTTTTCTTTTCTCTGTCCCAAGACAGCTCCAACTGCAAAGTCACTGGCATCACACATGATTTCGAAAGGAAATTTCCAATCAGGCGCTATCATGATAGGTGCGTTGACTAACATTTCCTTTAGGGTTAGAAATGCTTGATTGCAATCCTTGTCAAAGATGAATGGAGCATCTTTTTCAAGTAACTTCGTTAGAGGCCTTGAGATTTTTGAAAAGTCTTTGATAAATCGTCTATAAAATCCGGCATGCCCTAGGAAACTTCTGATAGCTCGTACGGAGGATGGAGGTGGTAATCTAGAAATGGTATCTATTTTGGCTCGATCCACCTCCATTCCTTCACTTGAGATCTTGTGACCGAGTACTATTCCCTCCGTTACCATGAAATGGCATTTTTCCCAATTAAGGGCGAGGTTAGTTTCCTCACATCGGGATAGCATTCGTTCAAGGTTATCGAGGCATTGGTCATATGAATCCCCAAAGATAGAAAAGTCGTCCATGAAGACTTCCATTGTCTTTTCTATCATGTCATGGAAAATGGCTACCATGCAACGTTGGAATGTTGCTGGGGCATTACATAGACCAAACGGCATGCGTCGATAAGCAAAAGTTCCATAGGGACATGTGAAAGTTGTCTTTTCTTGGTCTTCGGGTGCTATCGGGATTTGAAAGTAACCTGAAAAACCATCCAAGAAACAATAAAATTTATGACCGGATAATCTTTCTAACATTTGATCAATGAAGGGTAAAGGAAAATGATCCTTTCTTGTTGCTTCATTTAATCGTCTATAATCTATACATACTCTCCACCCTGTGACGGTTCTCGTTGGTATTAGTTCATTCTTTTCGTTAGTTATTACCGTCATACCTCCTTTCTTTGGAACTACTTGGACGGGACTTACCCAAGGACTATCGGAGATAGGATAGATAAGTCCGGCGTCAAGTAGCTTGATGACTTCGTTTTTAACCACTTCTTGAACATTTGGATTTACTCGACGTTGTGGTTGTATGACCGATTTATAGTCATCATTCATCAAAATTTTGTGTGTGCACATAGAGGGACTAATTCCTTTTATGTCTACAAGTTTCCAAGCTATTGCATTTTTGTGTTTTTTCAAAAGATTAATTAATTTTTCTTTTTCTAAGTTGTCTAATTTAGACGAAATAATTACCGGTGAATTACCATATTTGTCTAGAAAAGCATATTCCAAACCTTTTGGAAGTTCTTTGAGCTCAAGAGGTGGGTCTTTAGGAGACTCCTTATTTGGTTGCTCATTTCGATCAAGAACTTTAAAAGTTTGTTCTATGGCGACCTCTTCTTCAACAAAGTGGTCAATCTCTTCACTTGTATCGGGTGGTTCATCTTTATCTTCAATTAGGGGGTCATTATTGCCGAATGGATATTTCATTGATCGTTCGAGATCGACACTTCTTTTAAATGCCCCTAATTGAAGAGGTAGATTGTTGAACTTCCGGTTTTTCAAAGCTTCGTGAGTTTTTACAAATGGTCTTCCCAACACTAGAGGAGCGTCATCGAGGATGACAAAGTCGGTTGGGATTACCATTTGATTTGTTTGAACCAAGACATCTTCAACTATACCGATTGATTTTATTACTTTCCGATTGGATAGAAAAATGGGTATTTGAAGTGGAGAAAAATCACTAAAACTTAATTTTTCGAAAATGTAGTTAGGCATTATGTTAACACAAAGATCTTTATCAATGGTGACATTACTAATAAACGAATTTTGAAAGAAACATGGAACCGGTGTAATGTTAATTTCAAATGGGTCTTCTTTTATTAGTGAAGTTTGATCATTAGTTAACTTAACACTTACCGTTTCGTCAATTTTAGTGTTAGTGTTTAACTCTTTTAAAAACTTAGCATGAGTGGGTACTAAACAATGATTTTCGAAAGAAGGTGACAAGAGATTAATTTCTTCAAAATTAGACTCTTCTTGAATTTTAACGTTGTCGGACTCACCTTTTTCGTTGTTTAACTCATGTGTCGGTTTTTCACTTATTTGTTCTTCCATTTTTACATTTTCAGTTATCTCTTCCTTTTTTAATTCTTCTCTTGCGCGGGACTCCTCTTCCCTTGCGCGAGCTTCTTTTATACATCGATCGATAACTCTAATGTGTTCTAATATCCTATCGGTCACTTCGGTTATAGAAAAAGAATCGGTATTTTCTAAGCTTGAATCCGGTTGTTCGACCCTTTGTTCCTCATAATACTCATATGAAGTCGATGGTTCGCACCATTGTTCTTCATTGTAAGCATATGATGGATAAGGTTCGTAATTTTGTTCTCCATAATACTCATATGAGGTGGGTTGTTCACGCCAAGGTTCCTCATAGTAAGCATATGAAGGTGGTGGCTCATATCTTGGTTCCTCAAAGTATGAGTATGAGGGCTCATACCTTGGTTCATCAAAATATGAGTATGAGGGAGGAGGTTCATACCTTTGGTCTTCATAGGATGTGTATGAAGTTGATGGCTCGTACCTGGGCTCCTCATAGTAGGTGTATGAATTGGATGGTTGATATGAGTGATTATTTTGAATCGAGCGTGCATTACGACAATTAGTGCAATAATTACCCCTATAATCATCCCCCTCATAGGTGTAGTTGTAACCTCCTGAGTATTGATCCATAAGAATCACTCAACAGACCATAACCGAGTCTCGAGATCAGAAAACAAAAAGAAAAACGGAAACAGAGGCTGGACACGGCCCCGTGTTCAGTGAGCACGGCCCCGTGTTCAAGATCTGTATCTGGGCATTTTAATTAAATTTACTGATTTCGTTGAGCACGGGGCGTGTTCAGTGAGCACGGCCCGTGTTCAAGCTTCTGTTACTGGGTGTTTTTATGAAAATGTGCAGCACGGCCCCGTGTTCAGTGAACACGGCCCCGTGTACAGGTTACTGTAAATGCAAAACTAAACTAAAATGCAGAAAAATGTGCGCGCGTTTAAAAAGGTTTTGAAAAACTGATTAGGCCGTCGATTTTAAGCTTTCTTAAAATCCTTGTGTCCCCGGCAACGGCGCCAAAAACTTGATGTGCGGTGAAGTGTTATATTTATTAGGTGTATATTTTAAGCCCTTTTAACACTTATTTTTAGCCAAGTTTTAAATTTATAAAACACGATATTTTACTAACACTAAACACACATATGGGCAAGTGCACCCATCGTGAGCGTAGTATAGCGTTGGTAAGATACCGAGGTCGTCCAAGGACACAAGAGCTTTTAGTACCGGTTTATCCTCAACGTCTAATCAAAATAAAAATTTTAGAAAAAGGGTTTTAAACTAAGAAAAATAAAAACTAACTAAAATGCTGAAAATAAAAATAAAAGTAAAATTAGTAAACTCACCGGTAAGACACATCGTGTCAACAGAACTGCAGAAAGCAGTCAGACATTAGAATTAGGGCCTAGGTGTAGGTCCAACGTCAAAAATACATTAAAACCCAAGGATACATACAAGGGTTCCATATATACCGCCCGGATAATATTTAATCCCACAAATATTCTGTTATGATTAAAATTTTATTTTAATCAGGTTCGTGTTGAAAAATAAATTAAAACGCTTAAAAACGTTATTTTTCAAGTTTAAGCGCGTACCGTGTGTTCCTACGCGACACAATGCTTACACTGCAAAACGCAGACAACGCAGCAAACCCAGGAATATGCCAGGAATATGCCAGGAATATACCAGGAATATACCAGGAATATACCAGAAATATGCCAGGAATATGCCAGGAATATACCAGGAATATACCAGGAATATGCCAGGAATATGCCAGGAATATGCTAGGAATATGCCAGGAATATGCTAGGAATATGCTATATGGAAGGTCTATAAATACCACCATTTCATCACTCCACCTTCACTTCCCTCTCTCCCTCCCTTGTTCTCGGCCCAACCAAGCACCACCGCCACCCTCATTTTCCAACTCATCCATCCATTCCAAGGTGATATTGAGGAGTAAGAAGGCCACTAACGAAGCTCGGTGCAAGCGGATCTTGAAGGACCTTCTTCATTTGCTTTTATCCACCTCTTTTGTCCTCTTGAACTCCCCTAGCCTTGTGCTAGTAGTAAGTGCTTCTAAACATCTTCTTGTTCTCGTTTATGATGGTTAATAGATGATTTAATGGCTAAAAATCATAAACACTAAAGATCACCAACTAAAAGTCTTGTAAAATGAGGAACTTAATGGATAAAAGGAAAGTAATGGTGTAAAACTTGTTAAACTTGTTTTGTGATGATTATTTTGTGTTGTTTAATGCTAGTAGTAGTTCGGATCGTCATCTAACCCGGCTAGGTTATGTTCATAGAGCATGAACTAGTGTATGTTAAAGTATAAAAAGGGCAAGATGATGAATACTACTACATAATAACATGAACTTGCATAAAAGGAATTTTTCTTGTAAAATGAAGTTCTAAACTAGTAGATCTAAAGATCTACAAGTGGTATTTTCGAAAAACCAACTGTAAGACGAAACCATGTTTTAAAACCGGATCTTTCATGAAATAGAGGTGTTTTTGTGAACAAACAAGTGTCTGGACACTAGTGTAACAAAAGTTTTAACAAAGAAATAATTTTCGCAAAAACCGACTAGAAGTTGTAAAACTTCATATTCTCTAAAAATAAGATTTCCAAGAAACCGACTTTATTTTTAGAGATGGAAAACCTACTAAATGTGTTGAAGAGTTACTACATAATTTTACACAACTTGCAAGTTCATGTGTATGCGATTTGTGTTTATTTTGACTAGTTTGATATTTGAAGATGGTATTTTGATGATGGAAAAATTGATTGGTTGAATTTTAAAAGAAAATGATACGCTAGTAAGCGTGGCCACCTCCAGTTACAGAGGAAACTCTGGCGAAATTTTTACAGAAAATAACACTTACAATATTTTTGGTGACAAGTGTTATGAATATATTTTTGACACTTAGAAAAATATAAGTTTTTGAGAAACTTATCCCCTAAAAATATACCTAAAAACATTACTAAGGTTTCCCTAATTTTTGGTGATAAGAAATGGTGATTTCCTCAAGAATAAAAATGGATATTAAGTATGTATATTTTTGAGAAAAATATATATATATATATATATATATTATTTTATCACCAACTTTTGTGCTAAGTGTGTATAGTATGTGTTATACGTGCTAGTGTATTAAGACTTAAAAATACACTAAATACTCATGAGAAGTATAAACATAAAAATACACATACAACATACAAGATACATAATTCGGGTGCAAAGTGCAAAGCACGAGATACTTATATTAATTTTAGAGAAAATAATATAAGTAAGATACGTAGTTAAAAATATAGAATATTTTTAACACAAGAATACGTACACAAGAGATAGTGACTGTACTTGTGCGATACAAGACTAGTGACTAACGTTAAGAAAACACGTATAGGTCACGACGCTAGATAAGCTAATCCGGTGAAGTTTACGACGCAGGAACGCAAAGTTGTGAGTTCATGCTCCCCCTTTTCTTTAACTGTTTTCAGTTTTATAACTCTCGGGGGTGAAATACATGTTACACATATTACAATTTTTACAAATGGTAAAAATACGAGAAGCACTCGTGGTGAGTGCAATATGATGAGCTTTAAGAAAAGCCTAGAAAATACTAGATCATGTGAGCTTAAACTAGATATTGAGATGCCATTAATACTTAATTAGGGACGAGGGTTAGATCTAACGGGTACGGCCGAGCCCCACTCATGGTCCTTATATGACCTCTTGAGTGCTTCGGTGTCCCAGTAGAGGGAAATCGACACAGTCGAGGTTAATTGACACAGTCGAGGGTAATCGACACAGTCAAGGGAAATTGACACAATCGAGGGTAATCAACACAGTAAAGGAGCCAACACTAATGCTCCATATGCTCACATGCCTTAAAGGAGCCAACACTAATGCTCCATATGTCCTCACTTGCCTTAATGTCCTTGTACAAACATTCAATTAGTTCGTGGTGTACACAAGAAAAATTGATTTATACATGAACACTTTATTTATACAAGATACATACAATGTTTTCATACAAGATATGCAAAATGCATGAACTCGCTCAACTTTATGTTGATGTTTTCCAAAATTACATGTATTTCAGGTGACAGGATGGATCTTGGGCGCAAGTGTCATAACTAGAAGTAGACTACAAGTTTAGATGTCATCCACTTTTGTTGAATTGTAACCTTGTCAAAGGTCGTGTTTTGAAAACTTAAATAACACGTGTTTGTAATACTCAAGTTTTCATGAATGGATGAACATCGTTTTGATCATGTAGTTGTTTATTACGATTGAATGCATTGATAACAAGCTAGTCACACATCATACGCTTCCGCAAAAGACAGGGTGTGACAGGCAGTCCACTTATGTTCCTTTCATTGTATTTATGTTGGATTTAGCTGTCTTTTTGCTTCTTTTGTGTTTTTGAGCTCATTTAATCCTGAAAATACAAAAGGAAGACAAAAACACTCTTTTTCCAATATTAGTACTTAAAAAGGGTTAGTTTTATGCCTCATTTGATGTAATTTATATGTTGCATTTTGCACACATCACCCGTATAAAATGATTTTGCACAGAAATAAATGCAGTGGAATCTTTATTTTGTTTTACATGTACGGGCCGTATAAAATTATACGACCCGTATACATATGTATACGCGCAATAAAATGTTATACGGCCAAATGTGTTTATTTTTTTATGTTTGCTCAGGTTTTTGGGTTTTAAGATCTGTATACGGGCCGTATAATGTTATACGACCCGTATATATTTTTTAAATTTTTTTATTTTTTTGTGTAAAACCGAACAGCCGTTTGATAAATATTAATTCTTTAGATAACGTTTTTAGTATCTTGAGTTTGTTGGTTTGCTTGTAGCTAGGGTTCAGAATGGTTGAATATTGTGATTAGAACACTGTACACTACATGTAAACACAGTGGCTTTGTGATGCAAGGATCTTCGAATGCGGTACGTACGTTAAGTACGGATCCTACAACTGCATTTGGAACAAGAAGTCCCACAATTCGTTCAGTATCTGTTGTTGTCTCAATGCCTGCAACACGTAGTCGTTGATATTAGAAAAGGAAAAACACTACCATAGGTGAACCCTCTAGAAGAAATGTTAGGCTTATACTTAAAAATACATATAACGAGTTGGGTTGTTTGTAGCTAGGGTTCAGAATGCGTGAAGTTTAATTATAAACACCTTAGTGAAAGTTATCATCTTTTGGGTGAAGTGAAGCAATGAATGGAGGAATATATTTTACTTATTTTATGTCTAATCATATCATTCACTACATGGAGCAGATAACTAGAAAGGGAGAAAATACGGAACGAGATTCTTCGAGAACTAGAAATGGAGAAAATACGGAACAAGCAGTTGGTTGATGACATGATAGATAAAGATCTTGCAATGAAAGCCAGTGCAAAAAATGCGGAAATGTTGCATAATTCATTTAGTTTCTGTTTGGCACCTTCAATCTCCGTTGCTTCATTAAAATTAACAAACCATCCATGTATGTTGCAAGTTAAATCCATAATCAATGTATAGAGCTGCAACACCAAACCATTCTCTTACAGAATCTTATTGAACGTGAACAAACCATTGATGTGTGTAAAATGCAACATATAAATTACATCAAATGAGGCATAAAACTAATCATTTTTTAGTACTAATATTGGAAAAGGTGTGCTTTTGTCTTCCTTTTGTATTTTCAGGGTAAAATGAGCTTAAATGAACAAAAGAAGCAAAACTGCAGCCAAATCTAACAATAATACAAGAAAAGGAATAAACGTGGCATGCTCGACCCCTCGACAGCATCTTCCCAAGCAAAAACAAAATAACAGAAGGCTGAACACGCCCCGTGCTCAATGAACACGGGGGCGTGCCCACGTGTCTTCAGAAAAGATAAAGCTGTAGAAGCTTCTATTTCCCAACATGGGGGCGTGGCCAGCGGACACGGGCCGTGGTCAACGCTAAGATTCGCAGAATCTAGGAAAATCTTGATAGTACAGATACGCTTCTGCACACGGGGCCGTGCCCAGCGGACACGGGGGTGTGGGGTCAACTAATGCAGACAAACTGCATTTAATGAAGAAAGAGAAGATGGGTGGACATAGGGCCGTGCCCAGCGGGCACGGGGCCGTGTCCGGGTTTCTGTGCAGGCTATAAATAGGGGTGTTTGGTTCATTGCAAAGGCATCTCTTGACAAACCACCTCTCTCCCACTTCACCCACACTCCACGACCATCACAACACCCACATCCACCACCATCATCCATCATCCATCATAGAGTGTGTATAGTAGTCTCGGGATCCAAGATTGATAGTAAGAGTTCTTGATAATCAAAGGCCATGTTTTCCTAAGTCTCTTACATCACTTGGTGAAGACAAGCATTTAGTGTAATACTTTTGTTTTTTAATCTTTTCGCACTTTTTATTTGGTTTTGTATTAATGACTTTAATAACTAGTTTCTTATGTTGAAGGTGAAACTTCCTTATCATTTGTCAGTGGTGTCTTGGCATTATTTTACTGTCTATATAAAATAAAAGATTTACACTATTCATATCTCCACGGTCTATATGGAGGTATGTTGGCTACCTGGTCGGGGGTTAAGGGAATGGTTTGGTAAGCGTCTTGCCTTATTCAGTGTATAGATCCTGCAAGGACCTGGGTCAAGTTTAGTAGGACCTCCTTCAATACCCACTGGTATTGGATGGCGGGGGTCCGAACTCCTTGATCCCCTCATATGTAAACTACTATTAATACATTAACCCGGCTACTTAGGATTGTGTCCCTGCTGACTCAAACTACTTAGCCGAGGGTAATGTCACATTCAAAAGAGGGGCCTACCACATTACGCATTAATAACTTAATTAATTATCTTCCAAAAATCCAACCCCTTAGGATTGTATCCTTGCTGACTCAAACTACTGGGTTGAGGGTAACGTCACCTTCAAAAGAGGGGCCTACTACTATAACTAAGATAATCTCTTAAAAAGTGAAAAAGTGCGGAGAACATCAAAGGTTACACTAAAGGCGAGTCGGATCCAAGTGATTCATCTTGTATATATGTTTTTTTATTTTATTTTCAGCATTTTTAGTTAGTTTTATTTTCTTGTTTAAAAAACCTTTTTTCGAAATTTTTGCTTTGATTAGACGTTGAGGATAAACCGGTACTAAAAGCTCTTGTGTCCTTGGACGACCTCGGTATCTTACCAACACTATACTACATTCATGATGGGTGCACTTGCCCATATGTGTGTTTAGTGTTAGTAAATATCGTGTTTTATAAATTTAAAACTTGACTAAAGTGTTAAAAAGGGCTTAAAATATACTTAAATATATATCACACCTAACGCACATCAAGTTTTTGGCGCCGTTGTCGGGGACTCAAGGATTTTAAGAAAGTTAGGAATCAACGGCCTAATCGTTTTTTCTTATTTTTTAGGATTTTTGTTAGATTTTTCAGCTTCTGCAAAGCTCAGCACGGGTCGTGCCTTCTGAACACGGCCCCGTGCCCAACCTTTGGTACTGGCAATCCTGTTTTAAGTCAGACAGTAGCTGAACACGGGGCCGTGCCCAACCAACACGCCCGGTGCCCAAGTATCAGATACTGAAAACAGAACCGTAAAATCCAGACGGTTGGTAATTTCTGACACAAACATGAGCGATACTGATTTTTTTTTACTACCGCTCCTCTTATGGTACGTGGTGTCAATTATGTGGTGGAAGTCATGAAGAATTAAAATGTTATTTTTTAAACTATACTCCCCATTATATGGACCCATTGTTTTCTTGAAGCCTTAAGAGGGGCGAGAGTAAAAATAATTCATATCTCTCACTCGAATACTCTCAATCGTCCCTTCTAGATGATATGCTTCTTGAAGAATTCTTTCAACTAGAGGAACTAATTCTTCGATGGATAAAAGAACTTGAGATGGATATAACCAATTTATCCCAAGACGACATCCAAGAAGAATTATTGAGATCGTATTAGGATAAAAACAACGTCGTCGCCCCCGAAATCACATCTAACTCTTGCGAAGACTTGAGCGATAGTCGTCCCTGTGTCGACTGTGCCGTGAAGGACTCCCCATAGACTTCAGTCGATGCATACCTAGACCTGAGCGATTCGACATACACCTTCTTTAACGAGAGCCCGAGAAAGGGTTGGACTTGTCCACCTACATTTAGCATAGGAATCACCCTTACCGATAACCTCTTGCGTTCTCATCTAAATCTAGAGCAACTTAGGTATCTCAGGCACTTCGGTGTTGTTTCGTCCAGTAAGGAACCACCCGATCCGGATAAATTCCTTGAAAATACACGAATCTTCATAAGCAGCCTCTAGACACGGGGCCGTGTCCAGGTCAGCACGCCCCCGTGTCCACCAAAAGATTCCATTCTGACTTTCGGTCAGAATACAGACAAAATGTGTCAGAATCTTGTCTGCACACGGGGCCGTGTCCAGCGTGTTGTCATTTTCTATGAATGCAGCCAAGATTCCTACACATTTGGACCACTCCAAAGACAGAGATTTGGTGGGATCTTCACACATACCATCCTAGGTATATTCTAAAGAAGGTTCCCAACAACCATCTTGTCCTTTCTACTTTTGTCTATTACCTTCTTCTTCATTTTTCACCTAAACACCTCCATTAAAGCTTAAAATCACCATGATATTAAGCTTTATTGAGATGTTTGTTAGATTTTTATTCAAGAAATCTTGTTAAAAATAAGTTTTACAACTCTATTTTAAGTTATTTCTGCTTAAAAATGTCTCAAAAGTCAGAAAATTGAGTTAAAACTCCAAGATTCCTTGTTTCAAAAATCTACAGAAAGGTGAACACGGGGCCGTGCTCAATGAGTACGGGACCATGTCCGAAGTACTGTTTCACTAAAATGAACTCTTTTCGGTTTATTTTCGTAGAATGTCAAGCCAAAACAGTGGAACCTCTTCAGCACATTCCAGAAACAGTCGTAGGGAACGAAGGCCTTCAATCGAAGCCACTCTTGTACGCTATGTGATGGCACTACGAGAAGCTCTCGACGAAATGACATCCGTAGAAGAGGTCCTGATTGACCGTATAAATTATCTCACGGTGGGGCTGGAAAATAGTTTCCAAGAAATCAACCTCTTGCACCAGAGGTTGAACATTCTTGTGACACCTCCCATGGAACCAATCCTTTCCCAAGAGGATTGGAACCTAGCACTAGGAGTCAACAACCCCACCGGATGGGATGACATCCCCGCGGAGCCCCCTCTTTACAACTTGCAAGAAGTTCCGGTGGAAGTTACACCCCCTCAAAACGACGATGCCAATGAGCCCGCTTTTCTTCTCCCTAGGGAGATAGAAGAATGGCTCACCGATGTGTGAGGGACCATATCCGGAGGAGAAGTTCTTCGAAGCCGCATTCAACCGAGAGAATTATCTTCTCGGAAATTTTGCTATTAAAATAATCCATAGGCTAGAAGTTCTTTTCAATTTTAGACTTCTTGTGTCCTCCGACCTACTTATCTAAGTTTTAGTTTATGTTTTTACTAGGACCTTATTGTAATTCTCTCCATTAATGAATGATGGTTTTAAAATTATATGGTGTTTGGATGATGTTGTAATGGGTAAAACACACTTGGATGGTGAAGGATACTAAGGGAGACCGGAACCAACGCCCCATGCACAAAAACAGAGCCTCCCGAACATTTTTCTTCATTACAGCAAGTTCAGCACGGGCCGTGTCCCGCCAGCACGGCCCCGTGCTCAAGAATCTGCAGAAAAACGCCCAGTTCAGGTACCTGGACACGGGGCGTGTTCGCTGAACACGCCCCCGTGCCCAGCCTTCTGTTTCTTTTTGTTGAATTCTGTTACTGGCAATCTGAACACGGGGTCGTGCCCGGACACCATGGCCCGTGTCCAGATGCACAATAACAGAAAAATTTTGTTTGAACACACCTTTTACACATTCAATCAACCTAAAAACTTATTTTTGGGACACATTAAGGACAATGTGTAATTTAAGTGTGGGGGGGGGGGGATGCTAAAACCTTGAAATTTTGCAAGTCCTAATTACAAGCCTTACACAAAACTCTATTGGAACCGCTAAACACCCCAATTTTTTTCAAAAACTTTTCATTTTTTTTTCTTACTTGTCTTGGTTTAAATTGGGAATAACAAGTTCTAAAAAGGTTATATTTTTATAAATCTACAACCGATAGCGTCGTGATAAAAAGAACCAACATAAGAAAATTATGAAACGGCATGACAAATCTAGTTAAAATTTGATTATATGTACTTGATCACATTAAAAACCCATTTCCACAAAAAGTGAGTTTTGAGCCTTTATTGAGCATACAGATACACATCTTTAAATTAAAATGCTCATTTTTCATTTCTTGTGTGAATAGCCGCTTGGTTTCTTACGACCCTAGAACTTGCCATGACGATACATTCCTGGTCCTTACCAACTTAAATCCAAGTAAGTAAATGACGGAGGCATTAGGACTAACCCTTTTTATTTCAACACCATTATTTTTCTTTTTCTTTACCACTTACCCAAAATCTCCCTAGTTAACCCCTTTGAGCCTAAACCTTTTCATTTCTAAACCCAAAACAAACACCCCTTTACCCACCAAAACCCTTTTTTTCATTTTAAACCCTTTATTTTAGTACAGAGCTCGGTTTTCTTGTGACATCTTGATTATGAAAAAAAATTGATGAAGTTTAGCAATAAAACAAACAAGTTCATCAAAAGAAACCTTGTTTGAAAAATGCTTCATTAGAATAAAAAGTCACAAAAATAAAATGTTTCACGAAAACCGACGCTTTTTACGCCTTTTCGCCCTTTTCCACTAACCACTAACCCAAAACCACCTACCTTTAACCCAAGCCTAACCCTTCCCCAAAGTCCTCTTGATATTTACAAAGGTTTATAGTTAAAAATGTGGAGGATTGATTGTTTGGCAAGCATATGGTAGAAGTAAGTTCCATGCCGGTCTCGAGTGTTTCACAAAAATACATCTTCGGCCGAGTGTTGAGTGATCCCTCGTAAGGTATGTGAACTTGTATATAAATGAAATTTTAAAGAGGCATGTTATGCCCAAATAAGTAATTTCTCTTATGAAATGTTCTAAATAAATCATAACGAATAGGATTGTAAATGACATAAAATAAAACCTAATAAAGATCTTGGAACCCTGACACTCAAGACAAGCCCAAAACCTTCTCTTCTACCCATTCCATTTGGGTGTGTAAGCCACAAAATAAAGAGTTTTGCTTGAGGACAAGCAAATATTCAAGTGTGGGGGTATTTGATGTGTGTAAAATGCAACATATAAATTACATCAAATGAGGCATAAAACTAACCCTTTTTTAGTGTCTGCAGCCAAATCTAACAATAATACAAGAAAAGGAGCTTAAATGAACAAAAGAAGAAAAAATGAGCTTAAATGAACAAAAGAACTAACCCTTTTTTAGTGTGTGCTTTTGTCTTCCTTTTGTATTTTCAGGGTTAAATGAGCTTAAATGAACAAAAGAAGTAAAAATGCAGCCAAATCTAACAATAATACAAGAAAAGGAATAAACGTGGCATGCCCGACCCCTCGAAAACATCTTCCCAAGCAAAAACAAGACAACAGAAGGCTGAACACGCCCCGTGCTCAATGAACACGGGGGCGTGCCCAAGTGTCTGCAGAAAAGACAAAGCTGTAGAAGCTTCTATTTCCCAACACGGGGGCGTGGCCAGCGGACATGAGGCCGTGGTCAACGCTAAGATTCGCAGAATCTAGGCAAATCTTGATAGTACAGATACGCTTCTGCACACGGGGTCGTGCCCAGCGGACACGGGGGCGTGGTCAACTAATGCAGACAAACTGCATTTAATGAAAAAAGAGAAGATGGGTGGACATGGGGTCGTGCCCAGCGGGCACGGGGCCGTGTCCGGGCTTCTGTGCAGGCTATAAATAGGGGTGCTTGGTTCATTGCAAAGGCATCCCTTGACAAACCACCTATCTCCCACTTCACCCACACTCCACCACCATCACAACACCCACATCCAACACCATCATCCATCATAGAGTGTGTGTAGTAGTCTCGGGATCCAAGATTGATAGTAAGAGTTCTTGACAGTCAAAGGCCATGTTTGCCTAAGTCTCTTACATCACTTGGTGAAGAAAAGCATTTAGTGTAATACTTTTGTTTTTTAATCTTTTCGCACTTTTTATTTGGTTTTGTATTAATGACTTTAATAACTAGTTTCTTATGTTGAAGGTGAACTTCCTTATCATTTGTCTGTGGTGTCTTGGCATTTACTGTCTATATAAAATAAAAGATTTACACCATTCATATCTCCACGGTCTATATGGAGGTATGTTGGCTACCTGGTCGGGGGTTAAGGGAATGGTTTGGTAAGCGTCTTGCCTTGTTCAGTGTATAGATCTTGCAAGGACCTGGGTCAAGTTTAGTAGGACCTCCTTCAATACCCACTGGTATTGGATGGCGGGGGTCCGAACTCCTTGATCCCCTCATATGTAAACTACTATTAATACATTAACCCGGCTACTTAGGATTGTATCCCTGCTGACTCAAACTACTTAGCCGAGGGTAACGTCACCTTCAAAAGAGGGGCCTACCACATTACGTATTAATAAATTAATTAATTATCTTCCAATAATCCAACCCTTTAGGATTGTATCCTTGCTGACTCAAACTACTGGGTTGAGGGTAACGTCACCTTCAAAAGAGGGGCCTACTAGTATAACTAAGATAATCTCTTAAAAAGTGCAAAAGTGCGGAAAACATCAAAGGTTACACTAAAGGCGAGTCGGATCCAAGTGATTCATCTTGTCTATCTGTTTTTTTTTATTTTCTTTTCAGCATTTTTAGTTAGTTTTATTTTCTTGTTTAAAAAACCTTTTTTTCTAATTTTTTGCTTTGATTAGAGATTGAGGATAAACAGGTACTAAAAGCTCTTGTGTCCTTGCACGACCTCGGTATCTTACCAACACTATACTACGTTCACGATGGGTGCACTTGCACATATGTGTGTTTAGTGTTAGTAAATATCGTGTTTTATAAATTTAAAACTTGACTAAAGTGTTAAAAGGGCTTAAAATATACTTAAATATATATCACACTTAACGCACATCAACCATCCATTTGGCTTGAAAAGCATAGAGGTGTATTAGTTAAAATCACTACCATAGGTGAACCCTCCAGAAGAAATCGCAGGATGATACATAACAATACATATATTCTCAGACAATTCCTAACAACTATCCATGTGGGTTGTCGCCAGAACCCTGTCGATGTTCGTCTGTTAACTACCGGATGGAGTACTTTCGTGATCTATTCACTATAATTTTTAGATGGTGTTTGTAAGGTTTAATTGCCTTGTGTAACAATGATTGACATCTATATACAGAACGAGATTCTTCGAGAACTAGAAAAAGAGAAAATACGGAACGAGATTCATCCACTAAACCCTTGAATCCCAACGCTTCTCCTAACATTACTCATCATTTTGTGAATTCGAGTTCATTAAGAAGTAATGATTGCTGACTAATTGCAAGACTGTTTGTCGGGCTTCCAATGCTCACACAGGGTGATAAACAACGCTGATCTTGAATAAGAGAACTGAAGGTTGAAAAGATTTGTTGAAATCAAAGAAAAGAGTAAAAAAGATGAAATGAGGCATGTTATGTTGGAAACTGAGGTTGAAAATTGAAGTAAAACAATTTTATTTGCAAGTAAAACATTTAACATCTCATTAACGCAAATGCAATACTTACAAAATTTGATAGGCACTAGTTATCAATATAGAAACTTAACAAGAGAAGCAACTAACTTTACGTTGAGGATTTAGAACTATGAACTTTACGTTTGAGTTCATTAAGATCTCACCCCCCTTTAATCATCATAACCAATAACCTTCACCTTTTCACCGTCATTGCACTCCATCCCACACTATCACGTGGTTTCTGTACCCATTTTCCTGCGACATAGCGTCTAAATCCTTGAAGTGCAAGAACGAGTATGAAGATAAGTTAAAGATAAGTCAAGAACAAAGAAGAACACTTGAAAAAAAAACAAGAACTTGGAAGTATTACCTGTTTTACAGCTGGATCTTGTTTGTTGTTTATGTATTTGCATTCAGTCAAGGAACACATATGACACATGAACAAACCATCCATGCATGTTGCAAGTTAAATCCATAATAAAAATATAGAGCATCAGCAACAGATTCAAAAAAGTTATATATGTCCCGTATAAAGTTATACGGGTCGTATACAACCTTTTGAATTTTTTATTCGATCGTATACTCAACATATGAGCAGTGTTTTATGTCTTGTATACGGGTCGTATAACGTTATACGACCCTTATACAATTATCCAACTTTCTTTGTAAGTAACTTTATTTGATAAGATAGTGTAAGAAACCTCCTTGAGCCTTGTGTTTAGAACTACAAACTTTGTTTGAGTTAGTTAATAACTTTTTTTTGAAATCAATGGGTAGATAAACAAAGTCATAAGCAGACTTATTACCACCATTGTTGAGCTTCCTGTTCTCAAGTTCACAATGAAGGTTCTGAAAATTGAAGGAAAAGGACTTTGTTATGGTTTGGGGAGAATGTTCTGAAAATTGAAGGAAAAGGAGAACTAGATTTGTTGAAATCAAAGAAAAGAGTAAAAAAGATGAAATGAGGCGTGTTATGTTGGAAACTGAGGTTGAAAATTAGAAGTAAAATATTTAACATCTCATTAACGCAAATGCAATACTTACAATTAACCAATTGTAAAAGAAGGATGAGATATCGACAGTTAGCTCGATGAAGTTTCTCCCTTGGTAGTTGTTACGATATCCATTATCCCCTTGGTAGTTATTACCATATCCATTATCCCATTGGGAACCACATATTCGTGTGTTGCAGTTTGGAAAGATGACCGAATAGAGATCTGAATAACCGATACAACCCATTTGTAACTCAACTAAAATCTCATAACTGTGAATCTCTTGTCGCGTATGGTCATCATTGTCGCAACCCCCGCCCCCTATGTGTCCCGGGAACGGGCGGCCGCGAGACCAATTTTGGTGGTATCATTTGTTTATCATTTTGGCAGCTGAAATTTCATCAGGACCGTAGTTAGGAAATATTTTATCAAAGTAAATACCACACTTTTATAATATTAAACATACTGGGATAAAACCCAAGTTTTTCATTACAAACATTTTCATAGGGAAACTCCCTATTTTATTGAATAAAACATCTTCTTTTATTTAGGTAACTTTTATAGCCACTTTTCCAAGCCTTCAGTGCTGTCCAGCTGGCTTCTAGTTGGCTTTCACATTTTGTTACCTGAAACGCGTTTAAAAACATTTTGTCAGTGGGAAATACTGGTGAGTGAATCCCAGATTAACCAAGAAGAGTTTTATCTTTTAACAATATTGAGAGCTATCACATTGTTTATTTCTACACAATTACTCACTCAGTACTGTCAATCCTGACTAGTGGGTCATATTACACATTGGCTAACTCTTTGTCCAATGGTAACGTGTTTCACATTTTGTATACAAAACCCCAACATACCGGCAGTAATTGAAGAACTACAAAGACTCAATCACTGCTTAATCGCATTGAAAAACATTTAAGGTTTTGTAAAAACAATTTACAAAAAGGAGATTACTCACATTGTTGCTTAGACTTCTTTTAAGGGTTTCCTGGTTGTTATCTATTAATTACAGAAATGTACATTTGTTAGTATAATAACCCAATATTTATATTAGAAATACCCTCCCCGAAACGGCATTCCAACGACTACGTCGGGCAGAACCTCGACAGCCGTTACGGAACCTTGGATCAATCGGGCAGCGTATCTAATACGTAACCAGGGTTATAATACTTACATCGGGGCAGAAATTCGTTAATTAGGGGGATATTATACTCGGAAATTATGCCTACTATTCAGAATTTCGAGTGAGAACAGAAGTGTGAGCGACGGAAAATGAAAGCCGAAACCCTCTACTTATAGGGCCTGATTTCGAGTTTTACGCCGCGTAAGACGTAGCAAGGGGCTACGCGGCCCGCGAGGCTCCCTAGGGTTGCTGATTCGGATCATAGACTCCACACGCGTTATGCCACGTGGCACCTCAGGGTGCGACCCTGGTCTTGAGCTGTCGCGCCCCGCGTAGCTCAAGGGGGTGGCTTATGCGCCCCATGAGAGACCATAAAAACTTGTTTTTATTTAATTTTTAATGATATACTGTATATTGGGCTCGGTTTCACATACGAGGTATATTTTAGGACATATAGGGATATTTTAATATATTAGGGTGTCAAAAATAATTAGGAGGGTTATTATATCATCCCCACCTTGTTTTAGAGCTCGTCCTCGAGATCTACTGGACAGGTGTGGATATTTTCTTTGCATTTCAGATTCAAGCTCCCATGTGTATTCTGGTCCTCTTTTAGAGTCACATTTCACTTTGACCAGAACTAATCTCTTGTGTTTGAGGTTCTTTACTTTCATGTCTTCAATCTGTAGAGGCTTCTCTACAAACTTTAACTGTTCATTTACCTCTATATCCTTAAGAGGTACTACGAGTGATTCATCAGTTAAGCATTTATTGAGATTGGATACATGAAATACATCATGTATTCCTGCCATTTCCTCTGGCAGTTGTAGCTCATAGGCTACAGGTCCTATTCTTCTAATAATCTCAAAAGGTCCAACATACCTGGGACTTAACTTTCCCCTTTTGATGAATCTTACCACTCCTTTCCAAGGAGAGACTTTCAATAATACTTTATCTCCTACTTGAATTCCAATGGCTTTCGTCTGTTATCAACATAACTCTTTTGTCGATCACGTGCTGCTTTCAGTCGTTCCTTGACTTGAATGATCTTGTCTGTTGTTCTTGTACTATCTCAGGTCCAGATACTTGCTTTTCTCCAATTTCTGCCCAACAGACTGGTGTTCGGCAGTTTCGTCCATAAAGTGCTTCGAATGGTGCAGCATTGATACTTGTGTGATAACTGTTATTATAAGAAAATTCTATCAATGGTAAATGATCGTCCCAATTACCTCTGAAACCAATTACACAAGCTCTAAGCATATCCTCCAGTGTCTGAATTGTCCTTTCGTTTTGTCCGTCCGTTTGAGGATGATAAGCGGTGCTTAGATTCAACTTGGTTCCCATGGCTTTTTGGAAACTTGTCCAAAAATGAGAGGAAAAACGACTATCTCTGTCAGAAACAATTGATAGAGGAATTCCATGTAATGAAACTATTTCATTTACATATAATTTAGCTAAATGTTCCATACTGAAAGTTTCTTTCATTGGTAGGAAACGAGCTGACTTGGTTAGTCTGTCTACAATTACCCAGATTGTATCATTACCTTTTCTTGTTTTGGGTAATTTGGTAACAAAATCCATTGTTATCAATTCCCATTTCTATACAGGCATTTCTAACTGTTGCAATAAACCTGAGGGTTTCTGATGTTCAGCTTTAACTTGTGAACAGGTTAAACACTTTGCAACATATGCTGCTATATCCTTTTTCATTCCTATCCACCAGAAATTCTTCCTTAAATCCTGATACATCTTATCGCTTCCAGGATGCATCGTGTACTTAGACTTATGGGCTTCTTCTAATATACGGTGGCGTAGGTTTCCTAATTTAGGCATCCACATTCTTTTCTTATGAAATCTCCAAATTCCATCGGTTCCTTGTTCTAATTCCTTAATCATTCCTTTCAACTTTTCAGTATCATCCTTGATTACTGATTCTTGTGCTTTTCTAATCTGATCATTTAAATCTATTTGCAGATTTAACTTAAGAGAACGTACTCTTTTCGGCTTGTCATGATACTTTCGACTTAAAACATCAGCTACTACATTTGCCTTTCCTGCATGATACTGGATATTACAATCATAATCACTAAGTATCTCCATCCATCGTCTTTGTCTCATATTCAGCTCCTTTTGCCTAAAAACATATCTTAAACTCTTATGGTCGGTGAATATGGTAAACTTACTACCGTATAGGTAATGTTTCCAAATTTTAAGGGCAAAAATTATAGCTCCTAACTCTAGATCATGGGTTGAATAATTCTCTTCATGATTCTTAAGTTGTCTAGAGGCGTAAGCTATAACCTTTTGACGTTTCATTAACACACATCCATAACCTAACTTAGAAGCGTCACAATAGATTACAAAATCTTCAGTTCCTTCTGGTAACGCTAGTATGGGTGCATTGGTTAATCTTTGCTTAAGAATTCTAAAGGCTTCTTCTTGTTTTGGTCCCCATTCAAACTTAATAGATTTACAGGTTAACTTAGTTAAGGGAATGGCTATTCTAGAAAAATCTCGAATAAATCTTCTATAATAACCGGCCAATCCTAAGAAACTTCTAACCTCGGTTGGTGACTCAGGGGTTTTCCATTTGGTTATTGCCTCGATCTTGGTGGGATCTACATGAATTCCTTCATGATTGACTAGGTGTCCAAGAAATTGTACATGTTCTAACCAAAACTCACACTTCGAAAACTTAGCATAAAGCTTTTCTTTTCTCAGTAAGCTTAGAAGTGCGTGCAGATGGGCTGCATGTTCCTCTTTGCTTTTAGAATAAATAAGAATATCATCTATAAAGACAATTATGAATTTATCAAAAATATGGCTTACATATTCGGTTCATCATGTCCATAAATGCAGCTGGGGCATTGGTTAGACCAAATGGCATGACAGTAAATTCATAATGGTCATACCTTGTTCTGAAAGCGGTCTTAGAAATGTCCTCTTCCTGTACCTTTAATTGATGATATCCTGATCTTAAATCGATTTTAGAGAAAAATCATGCTCCTTGCAATTGATCAAACAGATCATCTATTCTTGGTAATGGATACCAATTCTTAATCGTGACTTTGTTCAATTCACGGTAGTCAATGCACATACGCATTGATCCGTCCTTTTTTTTGACGAATAAAATCGGTGCTCCCCATGGCGATGAGCTTAGCTGAATGAATCCTTTCTCCAACAATTCGTCTAACTGTTTCTTTAGTTCCTGCATTTCTACAGGTGCCAAACGGTAAGGTGCCTTGGAAATTGGTGCGGTTCCCGGTATTAAATGGATTCTGAATTCAACTTCTCTATCTGGAGGTTGCCCTGGTAGCTCTTCTGGAAATACATCTGAAAACTGGGATACTACTAGAATATCCTTTAATTCTTTTCCTTTAGTGTTAGTGATTATGGAAATCAAATACACTAATGACCCTTTTTCTTATATAACTTGTTGTTTTCATCACAGAGATGAACTTTGTGGATTTAGAGAACTTATTTCCTTTAATTGTGATCTTTTCACCCCTTGGTGAATTTACTTGGATTGATTTTTGATCACATAAAATACTGGCTTTATTGGCTATTAACCAATCCATTCCTAATACAACATCAAACCCTGACAGATTCATTGGGTAAAGATTTGCAATAAATTTCTGATTTAAAATTTCTATTCTTGCTCCCTGCAAGATTTCAAAAATCTTAATGGTTTCCCCATTTGTTGTTTCTACTAAACATTCTTGTGGAAGTTTAGTTAATGATTGATTGAGAAGTTTGCAAAATGAAGTATTAATAAAACTTTGGTTCGCACCAGAGTCAAATAATACTTTAGCAAAAACATCATTAACTAAAAACATACCGGTGATCACATCCGGGATCATCTTTGCTTCTTCTGCAGTCAGAACAAATGCTCTAGCATTTTTAGTATTCTTGGTGTTCGTGGCTGGAGCTAGCTTTAGATAGTTTGGCTTGATATGACCTTGTTCTCCACAATTGTAGCATATCCTGTTGTTAGGCTTCTTTCTGTAATCTTCCTCCTTGTGTCCCGATATTTTGCAGAAGTTACAATATATGGAGCATCTTCCAGAATGCTTCCTTTTGCAATACCTGCAATAGGGTGCAGAGGTAGAGCCTACGTTTTTCCCACGGTTAGAATTTCCAGAACGGAATTCTTGGGTAAGCTTCTGGGTGAGGTTCCTCCTTTGATCCTCTTCTCGTGTACGGACTAATTTATCTGTCAAGGTATTTGCTAGTTCTACAGCTTCTTCTATGGTTTGAGGTCTAGATGCCTTGACTACATGCCTTATCTCCCCAATTAATCCCCAGATGTAACGGGAGATTAATACTGGTTCAGGTGATGCAAGGGTTGGTACTATTCTAGCATATTCAAAGAATAATATAGTATAACCCTTACTATCTACCCCAGTCATCCTAAGATTTAGGAATTTGTTTGCTATCTGTTCTTTTTCATTAGGAGGGCAGAATTTCCTTTCTACCATGTTTTGAAAGTCCTCCCATTCCATATTGTAAGTTCTATCACTTCCCCTAGACTAAAGGATAGTGTTCCACCATTCTAGTGCTGAATTATTAAACAGATTGGAAGCAAACATTATCTTACCCTCTTCCGCGCATTTACTTATTCTTAAGATTGCCTCAGTCTTTTCTATCCAGCGTATAGATGCAACGGCCCCTTCATTGCCCGAGAATTCCATTGGTTTACAAGATCAGAATTCTTTATAAGAACAACCGTAGGACACGGTTCTTCTTCTTTTGGGAATGGGCGCTTGAAGTACGGGTCCATTGTTTACGTTGTTTTCAGGTTCAGAGGGTCGTTTGCTATCATGTTTACTTTTATTTTCTGCTTCCTTAAACGTTTTGATAATATATGGCATCGCATCTATTATCCCTTGTGCCACTATATGTTGCATGGCACTGTTATCCACTTGGTTTCCATTATTGTTGTTGTTCGGGTTTTCGTTATCCGGGTTATTGTTACTCTGGTTATCGTTATTCTGGTTTTCCTGGTTCACTTCGTTGTCCATCTGAATTTTAAACATTTACCAATTATTAATATCACAAGATAATTAATAATTTAGACAACAATCACACAACACAGATATTGGTCAAAAGCGTCAATCATTGCGACTTTACTCTTTCTTATATAGTATGCGTCTAATACACACTAAGACTGGAATTAAAATTACAATACTACTATGCATCACTAACCACGAAGTGGTCTATACTACAACATATATTATTATTATTACACACACACACACACACACACACATATATATATATATATATATTATCCTCTCCACCATCACCTTCACTGACCTGGATTCATCTAGTAATCCATATTGCGCTCATCGTACTTCCATACGAGTCGCTCTCCTACCTGCCTCATCCTCTCACTACTCTATAAAATCTCTTCTCCGAAAGTTCGGAGCTCTTGCACATTTTCTGCACTCATTGGGGGTGCAGGTGCTGGTACTGGGTCTGGGTACTGGGGCATGGGCTCCTCCTGAGGGTACGGATTCTCTAAGATCTCCCTAATGTATTCATCGTTATCATAGTAGGGATCTAGAGGGTCCAGACCTGGATAGGCTGCTAAGTTTGGCATGTGTTCGTCGTTTAGGTGGTAGCGTGGCACATAATCCCTATGATCATCGAACCATGGATCATAATCCGGGTCTAAGGGATTAGGGGTTGGTATCCTAGGTATCTCCTCAGGATTGAAATCATGCATTTGGACTTGGTTTTCGGGGTTGTTTTCTATCTCCATCGGCTGAGTGGGGAATAACGGTAAGGGTTGTGGGGCTACTAGTTGCTCCAGGTTTGGGTCGGCAGCTGTGGTTGCTAGGATATGAAAATTGGCTAAGCTCCTATTAAGCATATCCTGTGTATGGGCATCTGTCTCTCGCTTAGCTGCTGCTAGGACTCTCTGCTTTTGTAACTTTCGCATTCTTTTCCTACGCTCGTGTGCTCCCTTACTGAACCATCCTCTCTTTTTCTAAGGGAATGGCTCTTCAGACTGAGCCTTAAATACAAACATCCCTTCTTCCTGGTCAGCTGAATACCTAGAGAAGACAGGTTGTGAAGAGGTACCTTCACTCCTAGGTGAATCGGACAACTGACGATAAACGTCTGAGGGTACTTGATCACTCATACTGTAAACTAACAAATAGTCAAATAACACATAACAATAAAATACAGATATGCACGTATTTCCATAATTAATTTCCTAACAATTTAGAATACTATTTTGGTGTCAGCAGAACACTTCTGTGGCTGAATCAGTGGCTTAGCTCTGATACCACCTTCTGTCGCAACCCCCGCCCCCTATCTGTCCCGAGAACGGGCGGCCGCGAGACCAGTTTTGGTGGTATCATTTGTTTATCATTTTGGCAGCGGAAATTTCATCAGGACCGTAGTTAGAAAATATTTTATCAGAGTAAATACCACACTTTTATAATATTAAACATGCTGGGATAAAACCCAAGTTTTTCATTACAAACATTTTCATAGGGAAACTCCCTATTTTATTGAATAAAACATCTTCTTTTATTTAGGTAACTTTTATAGCCACTTTTCCAAGCCTTCAGTGCTGTCTAACTGGCTTCTAGTTGGCTTTCACATTTTGTTACCTGAAACGCGTTTAAAAATATTTTGTCATGGGGAGAATACTGGTGAGTGAATCCCAGTTTAACCAAGAAGAGTTTTATCTTTTAACAGTATTGAGAGCTATCACATTGTTTATTTCTACACAATTACTCATTCAGTATTGTCAATCCTGACTGGTGGGTCATATTACACATTGGCTAACTCTTTGTCCAATGGTAACATGTTTCACATTTTGTATACAAAACCCCAACATACCGGTAGTAATTGAAGAACTACAAAGACTCAATCACTGCTTAATCGCATTGAAAAACATTTAAGGTTTTGTAAAAACAATTTACAAAAAGGAGATTATTCATATTGTTGTCTTAGACTTCTTTTAAGGGTTTCCTGGTTGTTATCTATTAATTACACAAATGTACATGTGTTAGTATAATAACCCAATATTTACATTAGTAATACCCTCCCCGAGACGGCATTCCAACGACTACGTCAGGCAGAACCTCGACAGCCGTTACGGAAACCTGGATAAATCGGGCAGCGTATCTAATATGTAACCGGGGTTATAATACTTACATCGGGGCAGAACTTTGTTAATTAGGGGGATATTATACCCGGAAATTATGCCTACTATTCAGAATTTCGAGTGAGAAAAGAAGTGTGCGCGACGGAAAATGAAAGCCGAAGCCCTCTACTTATAGGGCCTGATTTCGAGTTTTACGCGGCCCGCGTAAGACGTAGCAAGGGGCTACACGGCCCGCGAGGCTCCCTAGGGTAGGCCCTAGGGTTACTGATTCGGATCATAGACTCCACACGCGTTATGCCACGTGGCACCTCAGGGTGCGACCCTGGTCTCGAGCTGTCGCGGCCCGCGAGCTCAAGGGGGTGGCTTACGCTCCCCGTGAGAGACCATAAAAACTTATTTTTATTTAATTTTTTAATGATATACCGTATATTGGGCTCGGTTTTCACATACGGGGTATATTTTAGGACATATAGGGATATTTTAATATATTAGGGTGTAAAAAATAATTAGGAGGGTTGTTATAATCATAACCAATAACTTTCACCTTTTCACCGTCGACTACACGGCCCGTATAAAGTGATACGGGTCGTATACAATGTTTTTTATTTTTTATTCAATCTTATACTCAACATACGAGAACTTTTTTATGACTTGCATACGGGTCGTATAACGTTATACGACTCGTATACAATTAACCAACTTTATTTTTTTAATTAGTATACGTGGAATTGATGAAAACGCAGTAACGTTGAGGATTTAGAACTAGGAACTTTGTTTGAGTTAGTTAATAACTTTTTTGAAATCAATGAGTAGATAAACAAAGTCATACACAGACTTATTACCACCATTGTTGAAATGAGGCGTGTTATGTTGGAAACTGAGGTGGAAAATTTGAAGTAAAAGAAAACTGAAACCAGCTTTTGCATATGTAAACTTGATAGCAACTTCTTGCTTAAACAGTGTTCTAATATCATGGATAAAATACAGAAATGTTGCATAATTCATTTAGTTTCTGGAATTTGAGAACCGTTGTGTCTAATCATATCAACTATCACGATAAGTTTCCGTTGTGTCTATCTATTTGTATTCGGTCAATGAACTTTGTTTGAGTTAGTTAATAACTTTTTTTGAAATCAATGGTAGATAAACAAAGCCAAGAAGAGTAACATTACCGATCAGTCCGTTGATGAAAAGCTTAGAAAAGAAGGACGAGATATCGGCAGTTAGCTCGAATATGTGATTAAGGTAAGCGTGCCGTAAAGTTGCATCTGATTTTTGAACATTTCCCACTAACATAATATTTTAGAAATGGTGACAACTAATGTAGTGAATAGACACAATCTTATTGTGTTTTTATGGTTTGTAACAAGTTTGTAGCTAATTGTACTGGATCTTGTTGATTTTAATGAAGCAATGAAGATTGAAGGTGCCAAACAGAAGCTAAATGAATTATGCAACATATCCATATCCCCTTGGTAGTTGTTACCATATGACACATGATAAAAGCGCTTCTCTAGACAAATTTCGATAAACGTTGATCGGAACACGTCGCTTAAATCGGAGGAAGAGTTGATTTTATTGTGAAATATATAAGAAAGATGAGATCGGAACACGACAAAATTAAGCAACCTTCTTCAACACTCGCGGTACAACCAGGAATTGCAAACCGCAATCGTTTTTTTACTATGGGAACGATGGCTATGGGAAATACAAACCACAATCGTTTGTGACTATGGGAATGGTGGCTATGGGAAACACAAGTTTTCTTTTTGAGCTTGATGGATGTCCATTATCTCAACGCTTCTCCTTACATTATTGATCTGACATTGGAGAAACGTTGTGTATTTACTTACTGATTGTTGAAAAGATTTGTTACAATTAACCAACATACATTGATTGTGGATTTAAATTGCAACATACATCAAAGCTTCATGCAACCGAGACCTCTTTGTTAATTTTAATGAAGCAACGAAGATTGAAGGTGCCAAACAGAAACTAAATGAATTATGCAACATATCCATATCCCCTTGGTAGTTATTACCATATCCATTGATGTCCAATTGACGAACACGAATGTGTGAAATGTGATTTATTTAAAAGTAAAAGAAAACTAAAACCAATTTTCCTTGATAGCAGAAGTCGTTTGATTTGATGGTTCTGAACACTACATAGACTGCCAGATCGAATGGTCGTTATTGACGCAGACTCTTGATAATCATTGTGAACTTGAGAACAGGAAGCTCAAACAAACCACCAAACTAGGACATCAACATCAATTGATTTCCAATTGACGAACACAAATGTGTGAAATGAGATTTATTTGAAAGTAAAAAAAAAATATTAACCCATAAAAAAATTCCTATCTATACGAATTGATGGTTCTTAACACTATATAGACTGCCAGATCGAATGGCAAATGTGTGAATATTAACCCATAAAAAAATTCCTATCTATACGGGTCGTATACTATTATACGGTCCGTATAAAGATATCGTATACGTTGTGTACGACCAAAGTTTGTTTTAACATGATGTATACGGGCCGTATAGGGTTATACGGCACATATAGAATAATATAAAAATGACAAAGTCTACGCCCACAGACTTTGTCAGTTTATTTTACTCTATACGGGTCATATAACCTTATACGGCCCCGTATACACCATGTTAAAACAAGATCTTACCATGTGTTAATATTAACACCCTTTTGGAAAGGCACACAGAGTCTAGTTATAATGTTACTTTAACAAGGGGCTAACAACCGCGGCGAAACGATTTTTTAGTAAATTTTTAAATAAAGTATATGGATGTACGAAAAGATTTGCATTAGAAACCGAACATGAATTATTCGAAATTTTAAACTTGAATTATTCGGAATTCCGAACCCGAACACGTATTATCTTAAATTCCGAACCCAAAATTTCTGAAAAAATATGATTTCTGAAATAGAAACCGAACAAGAATTATGCAAAACTTTAAACCCCAGTTATTCGAAATTCCGATCCCTCACACGAATTGTCTGATATTCCGAACCCGAACTTTTCGGATTTAGAGATGCCTTGTAAATGTATTTAGGATATTTCACATATCTGAATCAGCTATTTAAAAAATGAATACACAAACTTGAATATATCTAATGAACGTTATAGATTTCAAATTAACAAGTGACGAAAACTAATATCATGAATAATTAATTTGGACCACTTACACTGAAAGAGATTTGGTAAAGTTTGTTGCTCCTTCATCAAACGTAACAAGATATGTTATGATACAACGTAGAATGTCAGTCGGGAGATCGGTAAGTCTTACACCATCATGCTCCATCTTAAAGTTTACTGCAATTCAATGAAACTAGTTATCATTTATAAATGAAAAAACTAAAATCAAATTATTCGATTAAATGAATGTTGTATATTAAAAATATCCTTTTCTTTAATCACCATTTGTTAATGATATTTGAATTATTTTTGTAATTATTTTATCCAAAGAAAGAACTACATAATGAAATACATATTGCATTTAACACAAGAACAACAGGGAGTCTTGAATTTACATGTGTTATCCAATAAACATATAGCGGCTGGAGTTTATGATTAAAGAGTAGAAAAAAGAGTAGAAAAAGACTTCAATAAACAAAGAGAAGAAAACAATATATAGGAAAACATGTTAGGGTAAAAGATAAGCCCAATACACATGAGCCCATTTATTTATGCTAACATTCCCTGGAGGTGTATAAAAAACCCGTACCTGGAATCGGACCTGAGAAAAAAATAGAAACTGGTTATTTTTGTACCCGAGTATTTTATACACGTAACCGAACCGACCATACCTATAGAGCATGGATAAGGTATACATTTTGAGTTAAATACCCGTACCCGAAACTGTATCTGATTTACACCCGAAACCATACCTGATTTATACCTGAACCGTTCTCGATTTATGCCCGAAAATACCCGGAACTGGTCATACCCTATACCAAAACCCCCGGTTATACTAAAACCTTTCTTGAACACGTATAAACACGTATATACTATAGACAGCGGATAGCGTAACCACTATTAAATGGAATCATGACCGTTAGATCTGTCTGAAATTAAATCATGACCGCATAAACTCATGAAAATAACTGAAAAATTGGCAATTTTTGACGGTTGAGACCCTCTCTCCTAATTTACGGTGGTTTCCTAATTTCTAGGGACACGTTCTAAGGCCTTTTCTCCGTTATTTTCTCCACATCTTGTCACACCCCAACCGATGACGGAAACATCGGGGCGCGGCACTGAGCGAAACAGATTGTTCAAGAGAAATTCCATAACAACTACATTACCTGATAGTTAACATTAAGTCCCATACCTTAACCCATCAAGCAAATTAAGTTATTACAGACATCGATATCTCAAAAACAAATAACATGTTCCGACAACTCAGATTTTTAAATAAAATAAATTGTCTTTGTTTCTAGACTCTCAACCCTACTCGATTCCATGAAAAGCAAGCAAAGCATCCTAGCAGATAGCATCCTAAACACCTGTCACATACGTAAAAGTAAAGGTCAATACACATAGTGTAAAGGTGAGCATACAAGTTTAATAGATATAATAGAGTTCGAAATCGTTTACGCATAACCAGCATGTAACATGTATAAAGTGAAGGCAAGTAGGTTATCGACAGAGAAATATGCACAGACGTGACTGCGAGTTGTAGAATGCGCAACACATATCCCCACTGGGTACGTGAAGTAAAGCCCTTAACAACCCCTGTCCACGACAGGTGCTGAGTCCAAACTATAGTACTATTGTTGCTAAGGTGTCAGGCAACAATCACTGTGTTAACATAACATACAAGCATTCATCGAATAACACGTAGCATGCAATAATGGTTAGCGTATAAATAGTGTTTGCGTTGTCTGTCATTTGTGATTTGAATATGGATAACGTATGTAACACCCAAAAGTGCATAAAGCAAAAAGGGATCAAGTATACTCACAGATTATGCTTAACAAGTAAACACTATCTTGGATTGAAGGGAGCGCTGGAAGAGATTAGCCTGAACAGTTAATGATAGCATAAACGATAAGCGGCGCGTAAAACGGTGCAAAGTGGTAGGTGTCGGATGGTAATCCTTTCGGATGGCAATCCGATCGGATGGCCAGTCGATCGTGTGGCAATCCGTTCGGATGGTCATCCGATCAGATGGCCATTCGATTGGATTATCACCTCGCTTGGTATGGATGTGTTTGTGTATGATGGTTTGTTCTTTGAAGTTTTCGTTGTTGCATTTTGAAAACAGAGAAGTATCTCTACCCTTCAGGTCGGTCGATCGAACGGCAGCTCGATCGGACGGCGATCCGTTCGGTGAGACATTTCTCAGAGAACAAGTTCACAGCAGTGTTTTCACACGATCGGATGGTCTACCGATCGGGTGGCATTCCGTTAGAACTGATAGTGCATTGAACATGTTGAAAATTGTTAAGTGTTGAAGTCCAAACATCACATGGTCGGACGGTAGTTCGATCGGATGGCAATCCGATCGGACGGTAATCCGTTCGATGTTCAAAACCTCTGAAAAGTTAAAATAAAGTTTAAGTGTGGGACCAAGGTGTAAGCCGATCGGACGACTGTCCGATCGAGTGGCAATCCGATCGGACGGCGATCCGTCCACAACCCGATCGTCTTGTCACTTGGTCGTTTCGGTAGTTTGTAGTTTTGATTTGAGACGATACGACACGTGCTAAACAACAGAGGCCTCATCAAGATCTAAGTAATCCAATCGGACAGGAATCACCCTAGTCCGACCAGTTAACTGCCCGAGACGGTGGTTCATGTTTAACCCGAAATCGAGTGTCTCTCCGATAGAAATCAGATCTTGAACCAACACAACACTAAGTAAGAGTAGAGGATTAGAACAAGCTCTGATTCTATCGGTTTTGAGTGCATTGAGTGTAAAAGAGTTAAAAGAAAGTTGGAAACCCTCTTTCAATCATTTTCATCATGAATATGTTCAGATCTATGCTAGATCCTTTTCTATTCATGTGGAAATCGTCCAGATCTAAGTTGTTCTTGGTGGATTGAAGCCAAAACAAGAAGTTCATAAGAACCCCATGATGACATCATCCTAGAACACCTCAAATCTAGTGATTTCACGGTTAAAAGTCAAGATTCAAAAGATAGAAAGGTGTAGGAGTGCGTGTAGATCAAGAAAGTACAAGATTTAGGTTGAAAACTTACAAGAATCGCGAGAAATCGAGAGAAAGAAGCTTGAGAGCGGCTGGGTCGAGTGAGAGGAGCTGTCACATCAAATGATGTGACAAGTGAGGTATTTATAGGGTTTCCCAAAAAGGAAAGTTCAATGGTTCGAGTGGGTCACCGATCAGATGGCTGTCCGATCGGGTGGTAATCCGATCAGATGGCAACCCGATCGGTTGACCATCCGATCGAGCAGTCACTCGATCGAGTGGCACCGACGACTGAGTTTCGGCGTTTCATTTCGTGCGTTGAGTTTTGCGATGTGTTTGAGTTATCCATTAATCCCAACTACTATATCTAACATACAATCATCCTAATTATCCTGCGTTTAGCGTTGGCGATTCCATTGCGATTGAGTTGCGATTGCGCTTCGATTAATCATCTCAACATAAACATAAATAAACATGCACAAGTAACACATAAAGGCACACACACGTAAAACAATATCCAGAACGCCTGATTCGGGTTGCGAATGCGATTACGATGCGATAAGCGATAAAGCGATAAAACATGCGATAAACCTCGATTATTACCAAGTCCTCCGTATAATACAACTAACGTAAAAACATAAATAGACTATCTACAAGTCAAAGAAGTCAAAACAGGAGTTGAGCAAGGAGTGACAGATCGCAATTAGCAATCTTTTCTTCCTTTGACTTCAATCTTGTTCGAAAACACGGGGTGTTACACATCTACAGTTTCTCAATCGCCTATTAAACCCCTAAACCTCCGATTGCACCACCATGTTCTTCCATAGGCTCCCCCCCCCCCCCCTAAAACCTCCATTCAAGCTCTACACGACATCTGTAAGAACAATTTGACACCGTCTTCTCAACTCATCCACAATTTCTCTTCTAAACTCGGTATTGTTATGATGCCCTAATTTGTAATATGCAGAGTTCATCATATTCTGCAGATACAAATAGACACAAAGATGAGCAATCTTCAATCTCGGTTTCAACCCTTCATTCAAGCGTTATTTAATCACAATCTGTTAAGCGTCTAGGTTTGATATATGGTTCCTAATGATTATGATTTTTGTGTTTGCAGACCGAAAGATCGACTGAATGAAATTGGGTAAATCAGCAACAAGTTTGTCGAGATGACACAAGTTCTTCGAGTTAGTCATTAGAGTTTTGTTTAGTTCACGATTGATCCAATTTCAACCAACTTTGGAGCTTTTGGTATTAACAGTAACTTCTTCATCATTATCATCCACTTTTTATAATAAAATTTAAGACACGGTCTAGGGATAGACGTCAGCGTTTGGGGAACTAGACCGACTCTTTTCACGTCCGTATCGTAATTCGCATTTGTTGTGCTGGTTTTAAAGTTTTTCTGTTATTACTTACTGTTTTTATGATGTTTGGACCAACAATATGATTCAAAGGGGAAGTTGATCCATAAGGTGGACACCAGGTTATCGGCACGGTGGACATAATTTGATTAGTTTGATTCAAACGTAATCTTTTGCTTAACGATTTGATTTCATTAAGTTACATAAATATGTTAGTTTGTGCCTGCTATTTGTTACTCCAATGAACATGATTGCTATACATTCGGTGTCAAATTTATGTTGTACATCAAACATTGTTTTTGCATGTGTTTTTGCATGTGTTTCTATTAAGCTAAAAAACATGTAACCTTTATTATGAAATGATTTTGTGTAGCACGTAAAAAAAATATAAGGATGTTAAAGGTTGTGATGATGCTAAATAAGAGCTTGAAGAAGTTGTGGAATAACTAATAAATCCACAGAAGTTTACTCGAGTTGGGGAAAGTTACCGAAGGCTTGTACAAACTTGACTTTTGTGTTAAAAAAATTATTTACATGTAATTTTTCTCATCATAATCACTTGACCAAAACATGTCTGAATGTCGGTGAGTGTTTCTTCTAAACTTTTTATTACGAAGGGATGTTTGTTGTTTATTTATGTTTTTATGTTTGTTTTTATTTAAGCAAAATGACCTTTTTGTTGCAAATCTGATATAATGCAGTGCTCACATTATGACGTGAATCTTCTCGTCCAACGGTGGACGGGTAAAGTACTAGGATCCAAACCCACACTAGATTGTAACTTGCACACATTCTCAATCAATATAAAACACATCAACCCTTTCTTCGTTTAAATTTGAAACCACGCTCATCGTATTTATCATATATGCTAATATGCCTTTGTTATCATGAGTTGCCATCTTAAAGCTGTTAGAAATGGAACAGGAAGTAAGAAATGGTGGGATGAAAGTGATTCTTCATGATTCGAGGAGGAAAACGATGTATCATGAACTATAAATAGAGGAAAAGATGGTTGGGACCAACCCTTTTCTATCCTTAAGCTACGGCCGAACTATGACACTAAATCGTGAGACATAGTTTTCCTCCTTTCATCAAGAATAATCTAATTTGCAGCTCAGGTTAGAAGTCATGTAACAATGTAGTCATATGCTTTGAAACGGGCTTACTTATACATGTCAATGTGAAGTCATTTGATGAGTTCATACTATATATGTAAATGTAATAAAAACTTTTGTCATTATGGTACTAAAAAACCCGTCCACCGGACGGGTATATTACTAGATTATAACTTGCACACATTCTCAATCTGATATAATGCAGTGCTCACATTAAAAAACTAAGATCCAAACCCACACTAGATTGTAACTTGCACACATTCTCAATCAATATAAAACACATCGACCTTTTCTTAGTTTAAATTTGAAACCACGCTCATCGTATTTATCATATATGCTAATATGCCTTTGTTATTAGACAAATTGGAAAATAATAATCTCATCTTTCTGAAATTGGCTGATAATAATCCCAAGTCAGTTATTAGCCAATAATAATCCGACCTCGTCCAATTTTTTTGTAAAATAGTCTGCCGTTAAAATAAGCTTAACGGAGTTAAGTGTTTTTCCGAATTATAAACCGATGTTTTAGGGCTTTTGATCACAACGAGGATACGAGTCGATTGATGTAAAACTTACCTCGAAATGGTGTTCGAAATGGCTTGAATTTTGTTAATTGGAAGTTAAACACCCGAATTGAAGCACCGTGTTCGTGGGTTGGGGGCAGTATTTTGAGGTAAGTTTTACATCAATCGACTCGTATCATCGTTCTGATCAAAAGCCCTAAAACATCGGTTTGTAATTCGAAAAAACACTTAACTCCGTTAAGCTATTTTAACGGCGGACTATTTTACAAAAAAATTGGACGAGGTCGGATTATTATCGGCCAATTTCAGAAAGATGAGATTATTATTTTCCAATTTGCCTTGTTATTATGAGTTGCCATCAAGTTCTTTTTTCGTCTTCGTGTTACATGGGACCCCTAAATGACAACCTAAACAAGTTTTACTAGTTCCTAATCATACGTGTCACAATTGAACCTAAATTTTAGAGTTTATGTATCAATGTGGTATTAAAATGGACATATAAGCAAAAAATCTCAAATATCCGTGATCATGAGACATATAGTTATCATTATAAATCAAACCATAAGTCCAACAGTAGTGATTAATATTGACATAATAGAAGTAACTGGATCGATCAAGTATCCGAATTCTAAAGAAAATTCATTATTATAATTCAAGACCATACATATTGATAGACATAACTGCTATTTATTTGCTGAATAGACAGATTCAAAGAAAAAATCATGACTATACTTAACAACAAAACCCTATTATCCACGCATACTGATACGTCTGTTCCATAATTTTTTTTATTCGTAAGTAATTGGTTTCGATTCACCGGATCTTACCTCTTTCCAAATTTTCAATCTCCTGGTTAAATTTAACTATTAAATCACACAACAACCAACATAATTGACATGATTTATGTCAAGAAGACTAAATTCTAATAAAGCATGCACTTTTCATTAAAATATTAATTAAGATTGTTGCAACATCTTAAATAAGGCATATACACGCGTTATGGGCTTTTATATATGGGCTTATCCTGACGATCAAGTTTGCTAAACTCTAGATTGTCTTTACAAATAAAATCTTTGTACTTGAAACTAGAGATGGTATAACAACCCTCCTAGAACCCTTAATGTGACCCTAAACGTTCCTAAATACACCCCATACGCGAGAAACGGACCCGAAATACCCTTGTATTTATAAAAATCAACAAAAACCAAGTTTAGCAGTCGCTCGCGGGGCACGACCAAGACCGCCTTGGTCTGTCGCGGGCCGCGACTGCCTTGGTGTGCCAGACAAGGCATTGCGCCACGTGTCAGGTGAGTCACCCAAGCTAGACCAATGACTAGCCAAGCCTACCGCCGCCTTTTTGATCCTCGCGGGCAGCGAAGGCCTTAGCTATATCTCTCGCGGGGCGCGAGAGACCCCTCGTCAGGCCTATAAAAGGAGGGCTTCGGCTCATTTGACAATTCGTTCAATTATGAATTCTCTCTCTCACTTTCTGGTAGATATTATTATACCTGGGAGTAATACCCACTATAAAGCGAAGCTCTGCCTCGCTGTAAGTACTATAACCCTGCTATTACCCTACACGATCAATTTAGGATTTCGTAACGCATGTCGGCTCTGCCCGACTCAGTCGTTGGAGTTCTGTCTCGTGTGTACACCCGATTGATTTAGGGCTCCGCAATGCATGTCAAGGCTCTGCCTGACTCAGTCATTGGAGTTCTGTCTCGAGTTGTACGGTTAATTTGATTTGGGTTATTTTACTAACACGTGTACATTGTTTAATTTTAATAACCAGAAGATTCCCAGGAAGCTTTAGTTTTACCTAAGTAAACAATGTGAGTGATTCCCCTTTTATAAACTCTTTTTGTGAGTACATCTGCTTTTTGTAAACTGTTTGTACAAAACCTCAAATGTTTTAAAATATAATTAACAGTGATTGAGTCTATGTATTCTTCAATTACTGCCGGTATGTTGGGGTTTTGTATACAAAATGTGAAAGACGTTACCATTGCACAAAGAGTTAGCCAATGAGTAATATGATCCACCAGTTAGGATTGACAGTACTGAATGAGTAATTGTGTAGATATAAACATTGTAATCGCTCTCAATACTGTGAAATTATAAAAGCTGTTTTGATTAAACTGGGATGCACTCGCCAGTATTTCTTGCTGATAAAATGTTTTTAAACGCGTTTCAGGTAACAAAATGTGAAAGCCAATAGAAGCCAGCTGAAGAGCACTGAAGGCTTGGAAAAATGGCTATAAAAGTTACCTAAATAAAAATGAGTTTTTGTTTTCAATAATTAGGGTTTATCCCTACAAATGTATTGTCAAATGAACTTGGGTTTTATCCCAATGATTTATTATTATAAAAAGTTTGGTGTTTTACTCTGATAAAAATATTTCATAACTACGGTCCTGATGTATTCCGCTGCTAAATTAATAAACACCGATACCACCCATCTGGATGCTCGCGGCGCCCGCTACCAGGGTAGGGGTCAGGGGCTGCGACAGATGGGCATAATAACCGGTTCCAAACCCGACCAGGAACCGGTTCCAGTTCCTACCCGCTGTATAGAAAAACCGGTTTCGGGTTTAAAAAACCCGTAGGTTCTTACTCGGTTCCACATTTTATAAAAAAGTAGGTTTCTACCCGGAACCGGTTCCTCCGTAAACAAAAAAGAACCGGCAGCATTAAAATAAAACCAATTACATTAAAAGTTAAAACCAAACATTACAACCAAACATTACCTACCATTAAAACATAGTCATAACTAAACATCATAGCTAAATATAAGATTAACATAAAACACACTCAAACCAACATCACATAAACACACTAAACCTTCGAAGAACCAGTTCCGGATGATTTACCGCCTTCACTTTTCTTCGCCGTAGCCTTTGTCACCGGACAATGACAGTCTGTGTGTTTTTTAAGCGTCGAGTTCGCCGTAGCCTTCATGAACTTCCCGCAACCTTTGCACCATGCCATTTCATGGCTATCGGACATCAAGCACATATCAAAGTTCTTCCAAACTTGGGGGTTTCTTTTGGTTTCCAAAACCATCGTTGCACGCCATAACCGATTTGAGGTGTAACTTGAAATTTGAAACCGATTTGAGTGGGAGTAAGTTTTGGTTGAAGGTGATATGCATATAAATACTTGAAACCGATTTTAATGGCAATAAATCGATTCCTAACGGCTTATATCTGTTGGAATCGATTCCGGGAGCCTTTTGCAACTTTTTCTGGAAGTTGCCCGGATGAACCGGTTCCTCTGAGGAACCGGTTACAATATATTCGGACCGGTTACGAACAGTTCCGGTAATTTTGGTTTGAAACCGGGTAGGAACCGGAATCGGTTCCTACAAGAATCGGTTCCATTCAAACTCAGTCACAAACCGGGTACGGTTAGGAACCGGTTCCGGGTATAAAAAAAAAACCCGATTTGCCCATCTCTACTTGAAACATATATACACTACGTAAATAAATCTCTGTGTTTGTTTATTGCTTTTGTGTTTTGTGTTTTGTGTTTTGTGTTTGTATTCATGTATGCTTGATCCTCACAAAACACATAGCGTCCGGTTCGGTTTACAAAAATATAAATAAAAAATGTTAAACGTTCCGTTCAGTTTACATGTCCTGTTTCCGAACCATTAAAATTTAAAAGCATCAAAAACGTTCCGTTGGATCTCCAAACAACCAATTTGTTTTGGTTTGGACGGTTCGATTCATTTCAACGGTTTATCTGCCTCATCCCATTATTAAAAAGCTAAATATTGAATTGAATGAGGATGTTATAACATTGGTATATTTAAAAGGTTACAATAGAAACTTAAAAAAACAAACAAACACACACAACCTGTTATCATCAACAAACCACTATGGGTGGTTAACCAAATTCAAAAATTCTGAAAATGATGATCTAATAATGGTTTTGATATATGGCTCCAAATTCAGCCCTCCAGGCCTCATCATCAATGTTGTCATTGACTTTAACATCCGAGTCTTCCCTGTACAACGGTCTCAATGCAGATTCGGGCAATCGGCTTTCAGCAAGATACTGTTTCATAGTAATAATCTCCATCTTGTGCTTTCTTTTTTGTTTTTCTATTTGCTTCTTTAGCTTATTGTTCTCTTCCTCAACGTTTGCAAACTTCTCCTGCGCATAAGAAAAAACACAACAAAATTGGAAACTGTATTTTTGACAAGTTTTACGAGCCACACACAGCAAACCAAAGGGCTGGTACAAAAAACACAAGGCAAAATGAACAAAACAATTAAAAGGGTGTGGAGTTTGTGTTTATTTCAACCAGGTTGATCCACCAGCTCGTTTAATCCATTTGATTTTCTTTTGTTGCATAAGACGATGTGGGATGACCAATTTGACTCATTTGACCTATTCGACCCATATGTAACAAAAAAATACAATCCGAGTGACTTTCGTGTTCTGTCTTTTACCAATTCGACTCATTTGACCAAGTCGGACAGGGAAAAGGGTCATAACCAAAACTGGTCGGGATGACCCATACATAACCTTTCCCCTTATTTTTTTAATAAAAACAAGTAAAATCATTGGCTTTAATGAAAACCAGTAAAATAGTTTCCCTATCGTTTAATAATGACACCGTGTCGACCCGTAAAGGTCAGAACCAAAACAGGTTGGGCCGACCCGTAACAACCACCCTATCGTTTAATAATGACACGTAAAGGTCAGAACCAAAACGGGTCAGGTTGACCCATGCTATTTCCACCTTTTTTTTAATAAAAATAGGTTTGTGGCTCTATGAAATCTGAACCAAGTCAAGGGCAGATAAGTCGAACAGGAAAACGGGTCAGAACCATAATGGGTTGGGTTGACCCGTAACATTTTCACCTCCTTTTTTTAATAAAAAAAATGAAGTATGTGATTCTATGAAATCCAAACCAAGTCAGGGGCAGATAAGTCGAACAGGAAAACGGGTCAGAACCAAAACGGGTCGGGTTTAAAAAAAAACTGAAAAGAAAAATGAGTAACCAGAGTAGTTTAAAAAGTACCTGTGCAGCCGCTGCTGCTTCCTCAGCTTCTCTCAACCTAACAAGAACTTCACCAGCTGCATGAACAGCTTCAGCAGTATCCCTGAGTTGACTTTTCAAACTTCTATTCTCCTTCTTCAACAACTCTCTTTCCTTCTCTCTCTCAACTCGCAACACTGACAGCTCAGCAGCCAACGACTTTGAAAACCGCTTCCCATGACCTTTCGCTCCGGCTTTAGCCGCAGCCCGTTTCACCTCCGCTATCCCTTCAAGAATCAACCGGTGTTTCTCCGCCAGTTCATTATACTTCTCCTGCAAATCAGCATAATGTTCCACCATTCTACCATGACCGTTAATCGACCTCATGAGTGCGTCATCTAACTCCTCTGTGCATTTCTTCTCCAATCTTAATTCCATTTCCATCTTCTCAGAACGACGTCGTGTGGCTTCCAGGTCAACTCTTAACTCGTCGGTCAAACAGATCCATTCGCTCTCCATTTCCATCCATCTTTCTCGTTCCTTTTGAAGGTCTTCTAGTGTTTCGTTTCCTTTAAGGTTTGTGCCGCTTTTTCTTAAGGTTAGTGATTGGGATATTAGTGAGGTTGACGATCTTCTTAATCTGTCGATTGATTTGTTTGTAGGTGATTGGAGTTGGAGTTTGGATCTTAATGATTTGATTTCTTCGAGAAGTGATTCTTTTTCGTTTGCATCGAAACTTTGTTTTATGATTTCTGGCTCGTCGTTCCATCTTAAAAGCTGAACAAATATCATAAACGAAAGGTTAAAAACTGTCAAAATTTTGTATTTTTTGACGATTTGATGAGGTGGACTAACTAACTAGCTAACTAACCTTTGTTTGGCTGTTACGTGAAATGCTGCTATTTTTTAGCTCATTAAGAGGTGATGTTACACCTTCTTTCTCTTGTTTGTATTGCAATACCTGGAGGATAAAAATAGTTAAGAATTAAATTGCATTGTTTGAATGAAGGTAACAAAAACAAGTACGTATAATGGGTTGGGTCACGGGTCAAAACATGTTTAAATCAGAAAACGGTAGACTTGTGTCCAAGTTGTTTCTCATGATTTTTATATAAAAAAAATACATCAAAGATCTGAAAATATTTAATAAACTGATTTAAGAGACATAAACAATGCAAACAATGCGATGCGTACGCGAGCATCTCAACCGCACATCTAATCTAATCTAGTTTGGACAATAATAATTAATCTTGCATAATTACTCATGGGTTGGGTTAACCCTAATTACACACGTTATTTGCATAATTACGCACGTTATATTGGTGGTCGCGTACTGTTGCACGTTAAGAGCCTTTTGTATTTAAACCTTTCACCAATAAAAAATAGATAGTTTGGACAACTTCGACCCGTTTGACCCATTATAGTTTTTTCTTCAATTGCATGTATGACCATTTGGAGATTAAACGTAACATATTTGTGAAGAGAAATCTTACCAGATTATTTAATTTCTCAATCTCTGCTGCTTGTTCCATGCAAACATTTTCAAGATCTTTCACTTTCAAGGCAGCAACCTGACAAAACAAATGATCTATAAGTTAAATAAAACATGTGACAAATTAATCAAAAAATCAAATCAGAATTATCCTTACTTCATTAGAATCATTAGATCCTCTTTGCTGGCAATTCGAACAGACATATTTCTTATCAAAAGACCCATCTGTTTGAACAGATGCATCATTCATGTTTGTAGCCAAGTGATCAAAAGACAATGCAACCAACGACTTGTTCAAAACCGAATTCCGTTGGTGATTGTCTATAATTTCTAGCCCTCTTTGAAGACTAGCTGCCAGTGACTCAGTGGCCCCCCCAAACATCATACTTGATCTTAAAGATGCTCTAATTTGATCACTAATCTTTGATGATGATTTACGGGTTTCATTATCTTGAACGAAAGCAACACTCTTTCTCATGGAATTACCGATTTTTGGGGATTCTGATAACATAGGACCGTTAAACGCATCAGAAGGCCTGCCAGCAGTAACGGAAATGCTATGAATGTTTTGAATTTTATGATCAATTTCACCGTCTTCTTGACAGCTAATTTGGTCACTATTCTTTGATGATTCACGGGTTACATTATCTTGAACAAAAGCCACACTCTTTCTCATGACATTACCGATTTTCGGTGATTCTGATAGCATAGGACCGTTAAATGCATCAGAAGGCCTGCCAGCAGTAATCGAAATGCTATCGATATTCTGAACTTTAAGATCGATTTCAGGTTCTTCGGGATTCATTTCTTCATCGTCACTGTCGTCTTGACAGCTAGCATACTGTTCACTTGCTACGTCACCCTCGGAACCTCCCATAGAGAAGAACCGTGTGCCTCTGCTTTCAGAGGCTTCTTGGAATTCATCATCACTATGTAACATATCGAGCTGATGTTGTAAATCTTTAACGTCATGTTCATCAATATCTACTTCTTTCACATCAGTGTCAATACCTACTACTTCTTCTTTCATCATCAATGAACGGTTAAGACTAACTCTTAACTGATTCAAGCTTTGGCGTGCACTTCCGTTTTTATAGATTGTGTTAGATCCGAACGAGTAACTTGCATCTGTTTTTGCTCTAATTAGCTCTTCCTGGAATCAAATAAATTCGACCCGTGTTTAATCATTAGCTAATGAAGCGGAAAGTAACTATCTTTTTAAAGAGAAAGGAATGGTTAGTAGTTAATACCTTCAGTTCACGAATTTGATCACTGAGATCATTAACATCATCTTCTGTTATTTCATTTACTACAGGATTATTGTGTATAAGTTTTGCACGACGTCCAAATCTAAGTGTGCTAATTGTTTCAGCAGAAGACCTACATTCAAGAAATGAGATTTAAGTTCTATAGTGATGAATAAAGTGAATTATGTTACATTTTGGGCTACTTTCCACATATTGAGATAAAACATAACTCAAAAACACCAAAACACGACCCGAGAGAAAACATGAATTTCTGACACGGCCTAAAAACAGTAAACAAATTCACGGGTTTGGGTTTAGTCTAAACGAGTTTGGCCAGTTTCAGGTTGAACCCGCGAACCTGTTTAACCTATTTATATTGAATTATATTTTTTACAGCATGTTTTGTCATAAATTAAATTGGGTGTGAATTTTATGCCATAATTATAACTTGAAAAGATAAACTGACATAAGATTTTATAATTTAAATGTAATTGTATTATATTTATGTTTTTTAGTAAATTTTAATTTTAATATATTAATTCGCGGAAAAAAATAAAAGAAAATCGGATTGAACAGGTGGTGAATATTCGCAAATATTTGGGTTGTGTTCGGGTTCATATGTATGACACGAGTTTCGGGTACGGTTCATTTTCGGGTTCGGGTCGTGTTGAACCCGCAAACACGACCCGTTTAGCACCCCTACTCTGATTAGCTAACTTACTTGTCATCTGGGGATATAGCACATATAACAGTAAGTTTTGAGTTGCCTCCAAGTGATTCTTTCAGCAAATGAGTCAAACAAGAATTGTTGTACGGAATGTCTTTCGATTCTCCAGATCGGTTTGTGTCAGCAAGGATATTAACCAAGTTTCTGCAAAAAGTAATCATCATTATTTTATATGCCAAGTTTGTGTCACATTTGGTATATTTTATATACCAAACATACAACATATATGAGAGTTGACCATAACTGACGTACCCAAGTTGTGAAATTGATTTTCTGACAAATTCTCCTTCTTTGACACACTCTCTGCCAGTGTCATTGGTTTTGTTCTTCTCAAGTCCAGCAAGATCGACAAGTGTAATCCGGCTTGTTTTTGAACTACCAAAATTCATGGAAGCTGTACCCTGATTATTCAAAATTTGATTACAAAGTTTCAGAGATTGTACAAAGATAGATATCAAATAGCAAAATCATAAGACAAAACATGTTTCAGAAGTGAACAGATTGTTCCTTCAGATAATAAGAATGCAAAAATTGTATAGAACTAGATATTTCAGAAGTGATAAGATGAATGAAATCATGAATGACAATTTGATTACAAAATCGCAAAGATTCAAAAACCGAAGACAATTAAGTATTAAATAGCAAGGTTATAAGAAAAAAGCTTGTTTCAAAAGTGATACAGTTAAAACTCAGTTAATTATCTTCAAAGTGAGAAGAAGATGGATATTTTCATTTATCTAAATATCTGAAAACACACAGTTAAAAGTTTCTTAATACAATAGTGTCTTAGTTGAATATACTATTAAATATTCCATAATCACTTCATGTTTCAAACAACAAAGCAGTAATGATCTTGAAAATTCATAATACCTTGCACCAAGACTCAATCACACATGTAAACACAATATGAGATCTTGAACTTTTGGAGTTTACGCTTGTTGCTCCAATTTTCCTATTGGAGAGGCCCTGCAACATTAACAAGCAACTTATATGATGCAACAGTTTCCTTATCAAATATGTTTAAGGAAAAAATTAAACACACAAACTATATCAAAGATATCATTTTGCTGCTTACCTTGATCAAAATGTGAGTAACATCTTCATAGCCCGTCACATATTCCTCAGTCAGATTCTCAACATAAAACCCATGTTTAGCATCATCTTTAATCTGAATTAATTAACATTAATTGTTTCAACATAAATTAAGCTGCATAACTTTAATCAAAACTACAATAAATAAGGAAGTAATATCCACCTCTAGGTTTCTCTGGGTCGGATCGAGCAAATCTCCAATTTGCTCATTGTATATCTGTGAATAAAAGTAATGACAACTTGATCATCTATATTCAAAATTTAAGAACAGGGCAGATGAAAGCAGCTAGAAAGCACCTACCTCAAGGAAGGAACAGCGGCACTGATAATTTATCTGTTTACCTTCGGCTTGATCTTGTTCCTGAATCGAAAATCATAACGTCAATCACAATTGCTACTAAGAGCATCATAGCATATATACCTCTTTTTGTGTAAATCAAGAATGAACACACTATTGCTTACTTGTTTGATTTCTGCAAATAGCCTCTGGAAGACGCGTGGAACAATTCCTTGATTACCACTAGTCGATTCATCTTCAAGCATCGCGCTCGGTGGACCCCATAATGTGTAAGTTTTTCCACTTCCAGTCTGCATTAGGACATTAACAACCATTGAAGATATTACCACCAAATAGTTTCCATAGATTTTTTTAACTAAATAATGGAATAAGTACCTGTCCATAAGCCAATGTCAACGTGTTGTAACCCGCCATTGCACTCTTAACCATCGAGACGCCAACTGATTGAAATGCATCCTCCTATTATAACACCAATTAACTTAAAAATCAATAATAATTCCTTAAGTTCACATCAATCTCCCAATTAAGAAACAAACACACTCAAACTGTTCTCTAGCCTAAAATTTTTGATGTGTAATGTTATAAATAAACGATTTTTTCTCGATAATTCAATATACAAGAATATATACACATCTAGATTACACATTGACACCCTCTAGGATTTAATACTATCACACACACACATCAAAGTAGTTATCAGCAGGATGGATTATTACAAACATCAAGCACTTTTTTTATCAAATACATTGCACCCTCTAGTATTAATAAATACCATGACAAATGCACACATAAATATATATCCTCTAATAGCATAACAAAAATGCATCAAAGTAATATAGATAAATCTCTAATTCAACAGAGTTAATAATTACAAACATCAAGCACTATTTATCCAACAAAATTAGCAAAAACTTATAGGAGATTCAATTCAACAAACCTGGCTAGATTTCGAATCGAGTACTGCATCCAAAGTAAACTTCCGATCCCCTACGGCCACCGAATCATCCGAAACTTTCCTAACCGTATAATCCTCCTTCTCATGAGAATTAGGAGGTCTAATCCTCGCAACAACCTAACAAATTTCCCAATAATCAACTCCTGTTCCAAATACACTATCTAAAAACCATAAACACACAAATCAATCACTTAACTCATACCTTCACATGCGGATCTACAGAACTTTCCAATCCTGTAACTTCCTTGCACGAAACCGATCCATTAATCACGTTTGCGGTCGATTCCTTCACAATCGAAGGCAGTTCATCGGCCGTAACATTCGGATCGACAGGCGGAACGTTTTCAGAGTGGATCCGAGATAACCTAGGGTTTGCGGTCGATTCCTTCACAGTCGAAGGCGGTTCATCGGCCGTGACATTCGGATCGAGAGGCGGAACGTTTTCGGAGTGGAACCGAGATAATCTAGGGTTTGAAAGTGAACTCATCTTGTGCTTTACCGATCCGGATCTCGGAAGTAGGTTTCGAATCGACGAAATCGAAATGCTTCCGGATGATCTGTGTCGTGAGATCTCTGAATTAGACATAATAATAAGATTGAGTTGATGAAATTGATTTTGATTTCACTGTGTGTGATTGTGAGTGAAGAATGATTTGATTTTGGGAGCGTTTAAATTTGAAAATGTGGAAAGGGGGAGAAAGGAAATATGGAAGATGACCGTTGTGTGGTGGGTTTTTATACAAACTTTATGTGAAGTTACGATTCTACCCTTGTTATAGCCGTTATGTAGTAGCCCGGCCCATTAGTCGAGTAAGGCCAGATCTGTGAAATCAGTACGTAATAAATAGATTTGGAATCATTAAATGGAATTGGAGAATATATTATATTATACCTATAACTTAAAGTACAAAGTCGGTGGCTTTTGCCACCGAAATTCATCATTCAACTTTGCAATACAAAGGCCACTGACATTTACTCTTTTGTCCTTTCTTTGCTTTTTCAAACATAACCCTTCAACTTCCTTTGAATTTTTACTTTTCCTCTTTCACGTATGTCATTTTTTACACGTCTATAGTCCAGGTTTTTTATCCAGGTGTTCACTTGTCTTGCTCTGGTGTTAATTTTTGTCAAAAAATATGAAACCGAAAAACTGAAGATTGACAACACCATCAAATATAATCCTAGAGTGAAAGACAACTGGGTTTCACCATTTTATATATACTAAATCATAACCTTGATGCTAACATAGCACCAACGAAAACTACGATTTTGCCCTTGGTAGTACAAATTCACAATTCTATATCCATTTCAACAGTGCTAGGCTGAGTGCTAATTTGGATGTTCAGTTTCCTGACGAAGCAGTTACGATTTCCGGCGGCCAAAAGTAACTTTCACTTTTACACCACTTCCGCCTCTTTCGTTTCGCCACAGATGAATCAGTTCAACGGCGGCTTCACCGCGAAACCCGTCGCCATTGCCGCTTAATCAACTCGCCGGAAGCTTTTTTGGCTTATTTGGGTCGAACCAAATTCAGATTTTTGAAACCACACCGAAAACCCTTTCCGATCTACTTGGACCCGAGGGCATGCAGATGGGAATCGGCTGTTAACACCTTGCCGGAACCCCAGATAGGATCGCCGGAAACCCGACCCGGTCTCATGAGCCTCACCCGATGGTAGCGATGCTGATAGTGGGGTCTCCGGCTACTGAAATGGGTGAGAGATGTAGCAATGGTGGGCCTTTTATCTTTTCTCCGTAACTAATGGTGGTGTGGTGGTGAGAGAACGGTTGAAGATGAAGATCTTTAAGAATATGAGAAAAAGGATCAGTGTAGGATAAGGTGTGTGTATAAATTGTTTTCAAAACATAACTCAAGAACGTTTTTTACTTTGTTCTCTTTTGACCACACAGACTTGGTAAAAATACATTTCATGGTTAAATAAAGTGGAATTAATCAAGCATATTACTGAAAATAACAAACAAAGTAACAAACATTTTGTTAAATTTAATAACATTTTCCGAAACGATGCAGGGTGTTTTCATTGCTGCAATAAAGGTGTTGTAATTAACCTTAATGTAAACATTGAAAGTTACAACTAAAAAATTGAGACAAATGAAAAAAATGGATATTGGAATTTATTAGTGGTGAACACGTATATGGATATCGTTTTGATTTATATTCTTTAGCTTATCTCTACAGTCTATCGTAACGGTACAATAAGAAACCGAATTTATGTCAATTGAATGTCCGTGTCTTCCCAACGCTTTTATTTCATTTGCGATTGCGAATGCACCAAGCGAGTCCCCCGCCGTCCCAAGGTTTTCCTTCCCTTTATGATTGCGAATTCACTAAGCGAGTTCCCGCCCGCTACAACGCGCGGGACTAATAACTAGCTAAATCTTAAAAGACAAAGTCGGTGGGGTGACCCACCGGCTTTGCCTTAAACCCTATAAATTTTTACAATTTTACGTTTCAAGCCCCTCAGCTTTGCTACCCCCTAAACTTTTATAATATTTCATTTCAAGCTCATCAGCTTTGCTACGGCACCTTCATTTTTTAAGTAATCAATTTTAGTCCCCCATAGGCTTTGCCTTACCCCCACCCCCAAACTTTTACAATTTTGCATTTCAAGCCCCTCAGCTTTGTTACCCTCTAAACTTTTACAATATTTCATTTGAAGCCCCCCAGCTTCCTCCACTTTTGAAGTAATCAATTTTAGTCCCTTATCTAACTTTACTATTCTTCTACTTTAACAATTGGCATTTCTAGCCCCTAGCTTTTTACTAATTTATATATTACTTAAAGTACAAAGTCGGTGAAACCACCACTCTTTTACTTTCAAAATTTTCACTTTTAACTTATAGTTTTGTAATTCATATTTTTTGCATATAGAATTTTCCTTTTTTTTACTCTCTACTTTTGTAACTTGTATTTTTTACCTAAACTTGGTCATTTACGTTTTTTGCACATATGCTTTATATCGACCCCTCAACTTTTCAACTTTGCTTTTTTACATTTTTACGTAAATTTATACGCTTTCGGCCTTTATTTTGTATGTTTCCTGCATATGAATCGGATTACATATAATACGTTTTGACTTGATGGTATAAATTTGAGTTAGTCGAGTCGCATATAATACGTTATGATTGTACAGTATAAACTCGATTTACTTTACATTTTAATCCAATTGCAACACATCTATAGGTTACATTGACTTCAGTCGGATACGTCAAAACGCACATTATTATATGATTAACACATCACAAAACGTTTGGACTAATCCGTTCGACGTTTGCGATGTACCCGCGCCGCAACGCGCGCGGGTCTTATTACTAGTTGAATTTTAAATTTGATTAGTAAATGTATTGAGTCGGTCATCTTCAATCATCATGTGTATTCATCCTTTTTTTTTTGTCTTTAAAAACATGCAGAAAGGCAAGTGGCGGACTTAAGATTTTTTCTAATGGGATTCATTTTTTTCGGTGTTCAAAATTTTCATAACAAAACGTTAAAATTTTCGGGTCGGTCCTCGTTTGAGTCGGGTCAAAACGAGGTTTGAATTATATTTTTAAAAAAAGTAAAAATGGGTTATACAAGGATTGAACCCATGACCTCTTGTCAGTAAAGAAGGAGATTTACCACTACACCAGCTTTCCTATTCTTTCTATAGTGTCCATCTAATTGTATTTATGGGGTCCTTTTACAATTTAATATACCGAATCTACTAATTTTTTAAAAACATTAGGGTAGAGTCCGCCCCTAAGGGAGGCAATGATCTCTAGACTAACGAAATACTTACATTGCCATTAAAAGATGCATGTTTAACTTTCACCTGGTGTAGAGTGAGTCATTGATGGCAGGGGCGGATGTAAAGAGGAACAAGGGGTAGCCTCCGCTACCGCTTGGTCGGAAAATTTTTGACGTTTTTAGTGTAAATTTTGGAAAAATTTGACGTTTTTTCGATTTCGTTACCGCTTATTTATAAAACGTTACCGCTTGGTCGGAATCCTAGATCCGCCACTGATTGATGGGCAATGATATGATACATAGGAAAACCTGTGTTTGATCATTGAGCCAAACGGGTTTTACCGGTAATTGGTGGTGAACTCGAGTTACTCTTAGAGTACTCTGTTTGGTCTAGTGGGTGCTCCGAAAGTGCCCGAGATTGATTCTGTTGGTAACTATAATCATGTAACTTAAAACTCTTGTCTAACAAAATATTAATTTGGTTTATTACATGAGGAAGCTGATTTTTAATAATTTTAATTATAACTTATTTACCAATAATAATTTATAGCGGTAATATGACTAATGACACTTGTAACCTTTTTTTACGGCCAACAAAGCTCAGATATCCGGTACACTCATTGACAAAAGGTCATCACACTCGTGACTTAGCACTGAGGCCTGTCACCAATTCCAGAAAAAAAAAAGAAAAAAAAACCGCATCGCCTGAAGGCCCGCCGTGATAAAACCTTTGGCTTACGCATGACATTTTGTCACGGACAACATTCTAACCGGCTTACGCATCGCCTGAAAGTTATTGGGTTATTGTTAAAACACTGCCCATTTGGTATACGACTTGTAACCTTCACTTTCATTATCACGGATAATTTCACCACAATAGATTAGTAACTTTGTTTGTCCTAACTTTCATTTATGTACTTTTAAAGCAACTTTTTAGAGTATTAGGATAAAATATCAATCAATTTCTCATTAGATATAGAAAACTTTTTCATTAGACTAGGTTTATTAAAATTCAATAAACCTATTTTATATAATAAGCTATACATCTAATCTTAAATTTGTTTTACTACATTGTTTTAGTTAATTTATAGCAAAATTGTGACATTTCCTAATTTTAGTCTTTCCATCAAAATTTGTTTTGATCATAATCTATCGTAGACTTGAAAAGTTTTACTTACTATTACAGAATCAAAAGACGGCGCAGTTTGCTACCCGCCTATATGCTATTATTGTGTAAAAAAAAGAGAGCTTAAAAGACGTGATAATATATCGTAAACAAAATAAAATTTTTATGTGAATAGTAAAATTATGAAAGTAATATGTATGTATTTAAATAAAAGGATGTAGCTTATATGCAAATGGACCAAACAAATGTGGTTTTAATAATATATTTTACATCTAAAATTAGATATGTGACAATATCATGTACTCATGTCCATGGCTTTATAGCCTAGTGGCATCTTGGAGGTGAGATAAGACTTCGGGACCAATAGGTCCTGGGTTCGATTCCCATAAGGGGGTTTTTCCCATATTTATTGGGTTTCCTCCTGAATTGGTGTATAGGCATTATGCCTAGTGGATATGGATATGATCGGGTGGTTCTGCTAGTGGCACGATGATACTCCAGTGGTCCGTCATTGATCCAAATTTGCCGTTCAAAAAAAAATATCATGTACTCATGTTCACTATATCCACTCTTAAATAAATTCTTATATATACTATGGAGTTAAAATAGAAAATAAAAGAATTGAAATGATAAATTAGCTTTTGAGTAAAATGCACGGATAATCCCTGTGGTTTTGCAAAATAACACCTATAGTCCCCAACTTTTGGAAATTACACCGGTGTTCCTTGTGGTTTGACAGTTTGTTACTCGGATAATCCCTGGAGTGGATATCCGTTAGTTTTCTCTTTTAAGTGAATGTGAAATGACAAAATTACCCTTCTTCTTCTTCACTCTATAAAAACAAAACATCCTCATCCACCCCCCCCCCCCCCGCGCCTTTCTCTATGTTCCCCCACCACCCACCTCCCAAGATCTTATTCGTGATGACTCCACAGCAATCTGAACGGAAACCATCCGCCACTGGCTCAGTTGGGGTTTTTTCTTTTATCTGTTTTCCATTCATGCATTTTTTAAATTATTAAATTGACAAAGATTGTAGCTAATAATTGATGCTTTAACACCATCAATTTGATAACTTTAGAAACTTGCTTCAGTGTTGCTGTTAATTGATGCTTTAACAGTTAACATCATCTGTTTGAAGTTAGGGTTAGTTAGGTCATTTTTACATTCATCTGCATAGATCAGTTTTGTTTTTATGAAGTTATTGTGTTCACGTCAAACACTCATAGTGTGAGGTATGGGTCATTTATTTATTTATTTTTGAGTTAATTGCCATTTTAGTCCCTGAGGTTTGGTCACGTTTGCCATTTTCGTCCAAAATCACACTTTTCGACCATTTAGCCCCCAACGTTTGGTCATTTTTGCCATTTTCATCCAAATTGCCTAACCCAGTTACTTTATAGCATCAGAGGGGGTATTTTTGAAATTTCTCAATTAAAAGGGGTAACTTGTAATTATGTTTTTTTTTTAAATTTATATATATATATATATATATATATATATATATATATATATATATATATATATATATATATATATATATATATATATATATTACACACAGATCCCCACCACCTCATCTACTCTATCTCATCTCTTTCTGCTTCTCTCTCATCTACTATCACCGCCACCACCTCCGGCCCGGAGATCCGATTAAACGACAAATCAACAACCGCTAGTGCAAGCCCTAACGATTTTCCTAATGCTAATTCACTCGCCTCTAACAAATTTCTTGACAAAATTAGGGTTTTCAGATTCACACAACTAGATAATGATCTCAAATCCTTAACAGAACCAGAGATTCGGTTGCCACTAAGATCTAAAGAGCTAAGAAGTCTACTACACTGAGAAATCACAACAACATTACCAGTGATATTAGCGTTTCCAGAGATCCGGTTGCCGCTAAGATCCGGTTGCCGTTGAGTTTGTGCAGGTGACACCGGTGAAATTGCAGGCGTTGTTTCCGGCTAACCAGTTTAGTAACAGGCTAGGGTTTTGCAGAGTTGATTTGAAGAGAAGAAGCTGTTGAGAATCGGTTGCATCGGCGTGAATGAAGAGTAGAGATTGAAGCAGAGTGAGAGTAAGAAAGATGTTGGTGATGATGGTGTTGAGATGTTGGTAGTGGTGTTTTCTTCGCTGGTGGTGGTGGTGGTGGTGTCGATGATTTGGGGGGTGGAGTTGATCATCATGTTGGAGGGTGGTTGTTGTTGTTGGTGGTGGTAGAAGTTGATGGGTTGTTGTTGTTGAGGTTTTGCAGGTGAAAACATTTGGGATTTTGGGGATTCAAGTGTTTTAGTGATAGGGTAACTTTGATTGAGGGATTTTCATGGTGGTTACGGTGGTGGGTTTGAGGGGTTTTCATGGTGGTGACGGTGGGGGTGGTGGCAGGTGGAAGGTAGGTGGTCCGATGGAGCAGGTTCAAGGTTGTGGTCGGTGGGGGCGGTGCACACGGTGGTGGTGAGGTGGTTGTTGGTGATGGAGAAGACAGAGAGAATGTAGAGAGAGAGAGAGAGAGAGTTACAGATGATGAAGATGATGATGATGTTATGTTCTTGCAGATGATGAAGATGATGATGATGTTTGAAGATGTATGCATTAGCCACACTTTACAATTTACCCCCTTATCATTTTCAAATTTCAAAAATACCCTAAAGTGGGTAAAAAGTAACCTGGTTGGGCATTTGGGTAACTAGGTTAGGCATTTGGATGAAAATGGCAAAAAGTGCCAAACGTTGGGGGCTAAATAATACCAAACTGTCATTTTGGACGAAAATGGCAAATGTGCCCAAACCTCAGGGACGATTTTGGCAATTAACTCTTTATTTTTTTATTTAATTGTTTTCAGATTAAAAAAATGTGAGAACTTGAAGAAAGTCAACTTTGAGTGTAGGTTAATTATGCCAGTTTTGGTTATCGAATGATTTTCTTCTTGCAAACCATTCACGAATTCAAAACAGAGAGAAAGGTGAGAGTAGGGTGGGGGTGGGTGGGGTTGGGGTGGATGGGGTTTGTTTTTATAGAGTGGGGAAGATGAAGGGTAATTTTGTCATTTCGCATCCACTTAACGGAGAAAACCAACGGACATCCACTCCAGGGACTATCCGAGTAACAAATTATCAAATCACAGGGAGCACCAATGTAATTTCCAAAAGTTAAGGACTATATTTATTATTTTACAAAACCACAAGGACTATCCGTGCTTTTTACTCTTAGCTTTTCTTATTATTTAGTTCTTTTACCAAGGACAAGACCAAGATGAGTTAAAACTGAATAGACTCGGCACTACGAGCTATATATTGGGGCGGTAATAAATCTACCTTTAAAAATAAGATCAAGTTGGATTGTATTTTATATTTTAGATGAGTAAGTAAAATTTAAATCTTTACTAGAAAATAGAAACAAAATTTTGCATAATGTTAATAATCATATCTAGCACATTAATTAATTACGAAACTGAACTTAATAAAAAGCATATCTAACACATTAATAATCATATCTAACACTAAGGCTGGATGGTGTGATATAAAGCCCATCTATTTAACAAAATTAACAAAAAGATTTTATTGGTTGAAAAGATGTGGGCCCCACATGCACCCCTTTTTTTACTCGTTAGCAGCATGGCGGAAGAAGGATGACGCCCCCATTTCATTTGCTCGGTGTGGACGATGGCGCCCTAGGGGCGCTATGTTTGCCTTGTTGGCAGGGTGGCGTTAAACCACACCCCCTGGCCTAATAATCATATCTACCACATTAATTATCATATCTACCACATTAATTAGTTACGAAGTTGAACATGATAAAAAAAAGTGATGATGCGCTGCAACCAGGGCCGGCCCTGAGAATTCATATACCTTGATCGGACTCCAAAAAAATATGCCATTAGGTCTTAACGAAATTGGGTATTGGACTCATTAAAGGTCTAAACCTAATTGCCAGTGGGCTAATAACTAATCTAATCCATAAAAATAGTTTTGTAAGTGATGATGCGCTGCAACCAGGGCCGGCCCTGAGAATTCATATACCTTGATCGGACTCCAAAAAAACATGCCCTTAGGTCTTAACGAAATTGGGTATTGGGCTCATTAAAGGTCTAAACCTAATTGCCAGTGGGCTAATAACTAATCTAATCCATAAAAATAGTTTTGTAAGTGGGCCTATGTTGGTGTTTGTATGGGTATATTCTATTAATTTATTTATTTTTACATATACATATCGGAGTTTTTTAAAAAATAATGTGGTATTCGAAATACGAGGCCCTGATCGGTGGTCCTCCCCACCCACCTTCAGGGCCGACCATGGCTGCAACCTTCCGTTTGGGTTGGCCCGCAAAAGCAAGCCTACGTCAAAACAAAGTGGCATTATCCCACTTTCGATTCATGGATTAAGTAAGATAACGTGAATAATAACAGCGGTGTTTAATTTTTGCCGAATGAATTATATCAATAAGGGTCTAACTCAATAGAAACTGATCCAACTTCTTCAAGTTTGAGCAACACAAGTCCAAACATCTCCAAACAATATATTCAAATTTGTATTACATATTATTTTTATAGTAAACTTATTTGTCCCATGTCAAATCCATATGAAGTTTTCTACTGGTTGAAATATTTGCTATGATATTTGCAATATACAAAGTCATCGTCAAAAATATAAAAGGATCAATTATTGAAGTAGTTTGTATTTTGTGGTTCTTGATAGGTTCAAGCATGTGTAAGGAATATCCACAACAAAGTCTCCTAATAAATCCAATTTTGGTCATATCCACCCAACTACTAGGAATTTGGAAAATGCTTTTTAGTCGTACAAGAGCTAGCAAATTAGTTAAATCCTGAAAACTACATTTTGTATGCATGTACATAATAAATCAAAAAACCGCACAACGCACTTGTACATTATGTTTGATTAATATGACGAGAGTTAAAAAGAGAGTGCGAAAAAAAATTAGTTACATAACCATTGTACGTATCATGTACACTTTCAGTTCCTACAATGTTATTGGTTAGTTTTTTTTGCCACAGCCTCCATAGTTCCTACTAAAAGACTATCATACTTAACTTGGTTAGTTAATTATAGTTACTACGCCTCATGCTATGACATTTAAAGGCATATAATAGTAAAGTATGGATTTTTGGGCATTAGAAATAACCCGAAACTTGAACACCCAAAACCCGAATAACAACCCGAACAAACCTTAATCAAAAAACAAGAACGAGTGAACCTGTCTAACCTGATCACAGACAGAAAAACAGTAGTAAACGACGGTTCCAGCGATGTCGCAATCCACAGCTCAAAGGGTTTAACCCGGTATTGTATCGATCACCTCGTCCAAAATAAAAATAGTGTTGTTGCTTAACACAAGAACCAAAACAAAAAAACAAAAATATTGCAAATTGTTGTTTCTTCATAATCAGGTGGTGGTGGGGCTTCACAGATCCAAAGCAAAATTTAACTTCATCCACCCACTCTTGTTCACGGCCCAATAAACTAGCTTTGATTTTCAACAAAAGCAACTTATTTGAACGGCCTGAATTCCTAGATCCACACAAAACATAAACAACAGAATATTATAGTGCTTCTTGATCCTTGTCGCACATACAAAAATAATTATTATTATTCTTCTGTTTGGGTGGGTCAGGGAAAAACACATTTGTGTGGATTTTAGAGGAGTGTCCCCTCTTGTTGGGCTCAGGGATAATGAGTTTGTTGCTGGTCGCTAAACACGAGAAGATTTGCTTAGAGAATCAACATGTGTTTATCCCATTCGATTTTGATATATTTGGTTCCCTAGCCCCAGAGGCCGTGGAATTCCTTAGTCCAACGGCTTGTGAATAGTAATCTCTCAACCTTTAAGGCTCGTTTCGTCTTAAGTAGGATTGGTTTTGCAATTCAAAAGGGGTTGTGGCGCTGCTTGTTGCCCGTTTACCTGCCACTTGTTTGTAATTTGTTACTTTGGCATTTTAATGAAGATGATTATGAATGTCAAAACATATAAAAAAGATGAGAACGGCAAATGGTGATTATTCAAACGGAAAACGAAAACTACGAATCGTTATGTGAATCCAACGAGCCGAAACTCAGACACCACTTGTTAGGTTTAAGTGGCGCAGCGGAATAACACTTATATGAATAGCGAACTTGACCATATGGTAACATTATGATATGACAAAAAAAATCTACAATTAAAGTGTTTAGTAAGGCCACACATTTGTATTTGAAATTTTTCAAAAGCTTATTTGTTTACAGGGTTTCAATATGAATTTACGATAATATAATATGTTTTATTATATTCATGTTTTTGGATTTTGGATGTGAGGTTGAGTTGGCAATTGCCAATAAAGTATAGCATTTCATATACATTGGAGTAACAATTCTTTACATGGCTTATTAAGTGAGTTAATTTTTTAAAATATTGATATTGGAGTTATACGAAGTTTAGCCAACGCTTTGTCTCGTCGGCGTAACGTGCAAAAGGCAAAATTTTAGTTTTAATATAAATAAATAGTATACCCATTGCTCGCCCCTAATGAAATGCCCATCCATTCCCTAAGACCGAAAACTAAAAATTCAACATATCACCAAAGATGTTGCGATTCACAAATGACTAAACAGTTCCAGGTTAGTATTTAAAAAAAACATGTACAATTTGGTTGTAATATACCCTATAATACGTTTGCACATGATATTTGACAGTGGCGGAGCTAGACTTACAAACCAGGGGTATCCCAAAAAAAAAAAATTACGGTGTATTCATATAAAATCCTTTATAGGGGTATCCTCGTATTTTTTTAGGGGTATCCTTTATATAAAATCGAAAAAAAAACAAAAAATTAACACTACGAAACACTGCGAACACGACTTTGAGCCGTAACCCGTGCTACGGCTGCCAAAGAGCTGTCTCCGCCCCTGATATTTGACATATATAACCAGAGTTAGAAATAGAATTAGATAACAAATTATATAACCACTTTATGTATCATAGTTAAAATAAAAAATACAAATGCATTATACGATTATCTTAATAGTGGTTGACATATATAATGAGAATTAGATAACAAATTATATAATCGCTTTATGTATCACAAATAAAATAAAAAATATACCATTACATGATTATCTATTTTAATGTTAACATGAGTTGATTTTTTTGAAAGGCAATGACAACGTTATTATTATTATTATTATTATAAACAAACCATGATCACAAGGAACTAGACATGGCTTGAATTAAGCTCCTATTCTTTAAATATTGAATTAAGCTCTACTCTTTAACCAAACATTAAAATTTAAAAGTCGCCTTAATCTTCTCCACGACTCTATGCGGCTCTTACTTTTAATTTTTAATTGTTAAACACTCTATCATTCCTTGCTCTACAACTTTACCAAAATAATGCATAAACCCATAGTTATTATTATTGTTTTTTGGGTATACAATTATGCCTTCATAGTTATTGCAAAATTTAAATCTACGTATGATTTTATTACAAGATGTTATTGTCCAGTTACTACAGGACACGTGTCAAATGGTATATGATATCAACCGTAGTTATCAACCCTGTGTCTCTATTGAAAAAAATGGAGTTAGCCAAGGCAGATGGTTATGGAGGAACATGGTTTGATGGAGATATATTTGTTTTCACCACGGACTTTTTTTTTTAATAAATTATAAACACAAAAAAAGTATGTTCATGTTTTACAATGTATTTATTTACCTGACATAATTGTTAAACAGAGAACCATAAAAAGTATATAAAATTATTAATACGTAATGAGTTAAATATGTATTTATGAAACAGTGAAGGTGATACCTGATTGCATAATTATCTTATGTATCACAATCAAAATAACATGCATATCAGTATATGTATTTATATGGTTTTGGTCCTCATAATAATTATATATTTTAAATTGGTTATGTATTATATATAAATTGGTTATGTATTAAACTTATGTATTAAAGGAACATCTATGTATATCCTAAATTATAGAACTAGCTAATTTGCCAATGAGGTGATGGTGGAGTCAGAGCCGGCCCTAAGAGCATTCACATTCAAGGCATCATATTATGAGTGTGGGGTTTTTAAAATGTAAAGAGTATAAAAAGTGGTTGTGAGTGGAGGAGAGAGAAAATATTACTGTTCATCTGTATATTTGGGGGGACACTGTTCACCCACTATAATTTTTTAATATATATTGAAAGTAGTTGTGAGTGAAGGAGAGAGAAAAATATAATATATATTGAAAAAGAGAGAAAAAGTATTTGTTTTTAGTGGAAAAATATTGATATAGGAGTTGTTTTTTAGTGGAATGTATGTATATTTTTAGTGGATTGGATGTGAATGCTCTAAGAATTCATGTACCCTATTCGAGCTCGAAAAAACGTGCCCTTAGGCCTTAACGAAATTGGGTATTGGACTCACTAAAGGTCTAAACCTAATGCCAATGGGCTAATAATAAATCTAAACCATAAAAATAGTTTTATAAGTGGCCCTATGTTGGTGTTTGTATGAGTATACTCTATTAATTAATTTATTTTTACATATACGTATCGGAGTTTTTAAAAAAAAATAATGTGCCCTTCGAAATATCGGACCCTGATCGGTGGTCCTCCCCCCACCTTCAAGGCCGGCCATGGGTGGAGTGAAAGGGAGAGACTTGGTGTTCTAAGGGACCCAAGTTCGATTCTTGCCCCCCCCCCCCATTATTTTCTGCGGCACCTGGTGATGATGGGAAACTAGGCGAATAGGTGGAGATCGCTAGTTCGATCCTTGAACTGAGCGGGTTTTACCTCACCGCACTGTCGTGCCTTCGGGCGAGTGTTCACGGGCTTCGACCCTAGGTGAGGGTTTTCCCCGGTTCGGAGGCGAGTGTATCCCAATATGGTGAATTTCGCCAGTAGCCAATTTGAAAGATTCATTGGCCATTAAAAAAATAGAACTAGCTAATTCAAGCCATTAAGATTAGTTGGTGTAACAATATTTTATCGAGTTAGATGTCATTTTAGTCCCTGTGGTTTGGATCATTTTGTCAGTTTGGTCAAAAGGTTTCATTTTTCGTTTGTGGGTCCAAAAAGGTTTCACCGTTGCCATTTTAGTTCACTGGGTTAACTTCATCTGTTTTTTTATCAACGAGAAGGGCAATTCGGTCATTTTATATGGCTGAATTGCCCTTTTAGTTAACATGATTACATATAAAATGATCGAATTGTCATTCTCGTTAACAGAAAAAATGGATGATGTTAACCTAATGGACTAAATGGTTCAACACTTAATAGTTCAGATTGTTTGTTTCACGAGCAGATGTCTGAATAGTTCAGACATTACTTCTGAATGGTTAAGCATTATACCGAGTCTGAATGGTTAGGACCTCTTATCTAAACTGGCCAGACATTTACCCCCGAATGGTTAAGCTCTATACTGGTTCTTAATAGTTGAGATTTGTTACTGATTCAACACTTAATGGTTCAGACATCTTATTGGTTCAACACCTACCCATTCAGAAGTTGTCAAACAGCCCCTTAACATATAAGGGGGACTGTATGATTCACCGAAGGTGGATCGGTGAGTGGGATTGCCGCACGGGGGATGCTTCCGGGTGGTGGATTGGTGAGTGGGGAGTAGGAGAGAAGGGGTGTGGGCGGTGAGTATTCACCGAAGGTGAATAAGAAGCAATGGAGGAGAGAGAGATAGGAGAGATGAGAGAGAGAACCAATCAATTTTTTTTTTTTTAATTCAGTGGCTGTTTAGATCATTCCTAGTGTTTGACTATAAAATGAGGAGTGAGGAAGAAAGTTGACATGGCATGAGATTATTGGGTAGAGAAAACTCAAACACTCTAAAGTGTTTGAATGATACCCTCCACACTAACTTTGAATCTAGCATATTTGGAAAACATAGTAGCCAATAGACAAATCTTTACCAACTTAAACATATAACTTTAAATTTAGCACATTTAGAAAACATTCTAGATATGGAAAATAGATCTATATTCTTTTGTTTGAGGACAAATATGCTATTTTTGATTTGCAACTTGTTTGATTGTATACTCAAAATCAAAAGGCTAAAAAGATCCGAGTGTATGTAAATGTGCGGCTAAATGGTGTTTGTCACAAGTTATTATTTTTAGTTTTATTACTAACGAAAATGTGGGCACCAGAATTTTTGAAAGACGCTCCACCGAAGTTGATGGGCGGTCGTATGTCAGTCACGGACCTCGGGACCACCCGTTCTTACGGTGTCACCTACACAACACAAAGATGTGACCCACTCTCTAAAAATTTACTACCATTTACATGAAATTTAATTCATTAAAACTACTACTAAAAATACTAAATTTCCCCCCTTTCTTTTATTTTGGAATTCAACGATTTGAAAATATAGAAAACGGTTTGAATTTCAAAAACCTATGTCCAGGTTCTATTTTTTAACGGTATATTTGGATTATTGACAGACCACTGGAGTATCATTGTAGTTAATGGCGGAGCTTGACCAAAAGTTTTGAGGGGGCGTAGAGTGATGGGACCCAATTTTTTTTTCCTATCGTTATGTTTCGGGTCGGGTTGACTATTCGATTCAAGTCGTGTAAAATAATAATAGTTCCAAATAAAACAAGTGTATATTTATCAAACTACCCATCATTTATATACAAAGTTTATAAATATTTAGGATATACAATTTAGGAGAAATAATCGGGGGGGGGGGGGGGGGGAGGATCCTATATAATTTTAAAAATTTCAGACAAAAAATCGAAACTTATACACTTCTAACCGAAACATTGGGGTGGGCGGGTGCACCCCCGGGCACCCACTATACTTCGCCCATGATTGTACCATCAACAGAATCACCCGATTATATCCATTTCTACTAGGCTATAATGCATATACATAACTAGGTTTTTACCCGGGATTGCTTCCCGGGCTCGGGAAAGTTATTTAGATTAATTAATTACTATTTGTTTGTAATACGACCACATTACATCAACCATCTCATTCAATTCAACAACAATGACTTCAAATCACCGGATTAGATCATGAACTCATATTAGAGGACAAACAAAACCACAACAGGACCATATGAATAATATAATTTCCACTTTTACATCAATGCACTTACATGATAGGGTGATTTGGGATTTTCAAAAAAATCTTTGTTTTTGTACCTCTTTTACAAAATAAGATGTTGACCAAATTTGAAACAGATGTTAACCAAAAGTTAATAAGATATTGACAAATAGTCAAACAGATGTTGAGCTTAAACAGATGTTTGGTTTAAGGCCAAACATCTGTTTATGGCCAAACATCTGTTTAAGGTCAAACATCTGTTTAAGTCCAAATATCCGATATAGAATAAGAACATCTGTTTAAGGCAAAACATCTGTTTAAGGTCAAACATGTGTTTAAGATCAAACAACTGTTTAAGTCGAAACATCTGATACAAAAGGCCAAACATCTGTTTAAGCCTTAACAGATGTTTAACTTGTTAACATCTGTTTAAGGCAAAACAGTTTAAGCCTTAAAAGACCAAACAGTTTTAACCCAACAGTGGTTTTAAACCACCATTTTAACCAAACAGCGGTTTCGACCACAGTTTTCTGAACAGTAGTTCCAAACATATGTGGACATCAATCTGTTGCCCAAAGTCAACAGATTTATCAACCACTGTTTTATTTTCAAACATCTGTTCCCAATAACAGAGCTTTGATCATTTAAACATACATTTGCCAATATTACAAGCTTTTACACTCTCAAACCTAAATATTTATAAAAAGTACAAGTGTTAAACAGCATACAAAGTTCATCCATCTGTTGACCCAATTCAACAGATGTATCAACAACTGTTTAATTTTGAAACAACTGTTCTCAATAACAAAGCTTTGATCATTTAAACCGACCTTTGCCAATATTACAAGAATTTACACTCTCAAACATCGATATTCATTTACTTAATTTTAATAACAAACATTATTAATAATTTTAACACAACTAATTATATAAAAGATACAATTGTCAAAACAGATAATAGCATTCAATAAAATACAGGATCCTAATTCCTAATCTATTGGTGAAACAGTAGTTTCGATAAGTAAAGCTCCTTTCGGACCATTGTAGTTGTCAACATGTTGGAGGTATTTCAGAAGTTCGTTGGTGAGATCAACTTCAATCATATCCCCCCAGATGCTTGTTATCAACCACTTGTTGTCTTCAATTATATTAGTACTTCGGCGTGCATCTACGTAACCAACTACACGAGGATTATTGAAAACAAACATCTTCTTCCAGCCTTCTTCGTCATATCTGAGCAAATCAGCAGTTAGCTCAGCAGACTTTCCAATAACAATCAAATGCAACCTCTTTGCAATGGTCAAAAAATGCCCTTGGCAAGGATTGACTACAATACTCACAGGAAAGTGAAGCATTCTGAAAGTCTCACTAACAACATCAAAACAAACGATGTTCCTCTCACCTAGTGGATACCAATAATTTGAAACCATAAATATATATGGCTTTATCAGCATAAACTCCTGTAGACCATGAATAACGACTTGAACTATAATTGTTTACGATACTGAAATTTATTGTTGTCCATGACTCACGACGTCGTGAGTAAACACGAGCAGCAGTTACATTACGGTAACATCTGATGTTCAGCACTTTGAGATCATTGAACTGATCAAAATAAATTCCACCGGTATCAGAGTTTCGATGATGATTATAATTAAAGCAGTCATCACACAAAACCTTATACTGCCTGATAGTTGGATTCCAAAGAATCAACTGACAGCAAATCCCTTCATTGGAAACTAACAACAACCCATTAAATGAAGATAGAATACGTAAGAAGCTAGAGTGGACATTGTTAGGAAAACTTAAGGTTTTACTACTAACAACATCCAACTTACCACCAACTACGTTGTCAATGACAATTGACGTGTCTTTAAAGGATAATAGTTTATTTTGTACTGAATCTCCACTTCGGAGAGCATGCATCATCTGAAATGCATGACTTGACAATTCCCTATAAAAATTCTTGGAAAGACACTTGAAACGGCAAATATCTTCTGCAGAAAGCCTTGTGAAAATCTCGTCAACAATCACTTGAAACCCAAATTTTTCCATCCTGCAAAGAGCCTTGTGAAAATCTCGTCAACAAAATTTTTGAAGATGATTGAGTAGATAGATGAAAATGGTAATGATCAAAACCTCTGCCAAATCTATTTTATATACCTAATGAAGAAGGCTATGACTAAATACATCGTCAGACGAAAGAATATCATGCGACACTTATTAGGCTTTTAATGCATTTACACGGGAAAAATACAAAATTAAACACGTTATTATAATTACAATTAACCTATTCATTTACCTATAAGACGCCTTTAGCATAAGACAGAAGTGATTGCTTAACGTGCATTAATTGCAAAGTATATATCCCAAGGCATTTTGAATTTGAAATTACCAGCAATTTCAAAACCACTGCTATGGTATATGTTTGCCAAAGGAAATATCTGCTAAGTTATACTTTCTTGGCTATGGGCAGTAGTTTGCTGATCTGATTTGAAAGCAATTGTCATGATGAGTTTTCTAATAGAAACAGAGTATGAGTTAAAAATTTTCTGCAGATAATAATTCTTTTAACATGTTCTCAACAGATAATTCAAACACATAAGTAAACCCTTCTTGAATGTATAGCAATAAACATTTAAAATCGTATTAGTAGCAAGATAGGATTTAAATTAACATAGATTAAACAATATAAAGTTCATCAATAGGAATGTACATACCAGTTGCTGAAGAAAAAATAATAAAACCTCAGGTGATTGAAGTGTAGAAGATGGAGGAAAAGAAAATTGAAACCCTAGAAAATGACTGGGGAGAAGTGATTTTTGAAAGAAGAGATGATAGATGTTTGATGTGTAATGATGATGAAGAAATACTGACGGTTGTGCTTTTAACAAAAGTAGTTTGACTTTGGTTAAACAGACTTTTGTCAAACATCGTTTTAACATTCCTCAAACAGTGTTTTATCTATTATAATTAGCTTTTAACATAAGTAGCTTGACTTCGGTCAAACAGAGTTTTAACATAGCTCACAATGATTACAACCTAGTAAAAACTTCTTTGTAAACAACATTACTTATTTGTTGGTTTTCCAACAGCGTCGAATATTAGTATTTTAACACCTTCTCTGGTCTTGACCCTTGATAATGCAACATACAACTGACCATGAGTGAAGACAGGATCTTTCAAATAAAGACCAACCTTTGATAACGTTTGTCCTTGACACTTGTTAATTGTCATAGCAAAACAAACTGATAAAGGAAATTGTCTTTGTTGAAATTGAAAAGGTATTTTTTTGTCAAACGGGATCATATTAATCCTTAGAATAAAAACTCTCGTGCCAATGTTCCTACCAGATATAACTTGAGCTTCTATAACTCGTTTACCAAGCAGGGATTAACGCAAACTACAATTAAGTCAAACAGCTGATGGAAAACTTTTAATCACTGCTAGTGATTAAAACACTGATGGTACTTAACCAATAATAGTGAACTACATATTTTTAACAACTGCTGCTGTAGTAAACAGTAGATACAGAAGCAGGGATTAAGGATTAAGTGTTAAGGAAGAGCAGTGGTTAACATCTGCTGATATCACCCCAAAACTTATAAAATATGTTGAAAAAAAGTAATATTTATGTTTAGAGAAAAATGCAATTTGTGTCCCTGTGATATGTGTGAAACATCAACTTGAGCCCCTAAATTCATTTTTTGGTTTTTTGAGCCCTTGATCTTATAAATTCATAACAGTTTGAGTCCCTCCCTCACACTTCCCTATGTTGACTGTTTGACAATTGTGAAATATCCTTTAATTACCCTAAAGACCGATCACACTTCTCAAAAATATCTGAAAATCTCTACTCCGAACACCAATCATCATCTTCATCTTCATTGAATCTCCTCACCAACCATTTGTTGTTATAACAATCCACGGTAAAATCACATACCTAAAACATGATCGACACTATGGTTTACCCTCTGTTCTTGTTAGATGCTTGTGTAACCCTATGTAAGTTGATGTTTGATGATATCTCATTTTCACCACTGTATGAAAGTAACAGCTTTTGTGTGAAAATATTGTTTGATTATTGTGGGAAATATTGTTTGATTATTGTGGGTTTTTGGCTCGGGTATCAAAACAGAGGTTTGGGTTTTGGTTATTATAAAGGTTTGTTTGTGATGTTTTTGGTTTTATCTGTTTATTAATACTGGTTTTTTGGTTTTTGGCGTTAATCTAAGATTGTTTTTGTGTTATAGTTTGTTTGAAATGTTTAAAATATACAATCGATTAAAACAGGGACAGGTTTCTTAAGTATCTGCTGTTAATGTTGAAATCTGAGTTTCTTAAGTCTCTGCTGTTCATGTTGAAATTTGGGTATGGTTGTTGTTTTGTTTCTCATATAAAGTTGGTTAAAGACTATATGTTTTGGGTTCATCGTATTGGTCATTTGAATGTGTTTTCTCCATTTCAGATCAACTGTGTTTTGGGTTCCTCATCTTGGGTTCATCATATATGTATACTTATATGCATTATGAAAGTATTGTATCAGCCGTCTTACTATGGATATTTTTATTGTACAGAATGGCTGCGGATGTAAAGATACGCAAAACACCAACTACGAAAATATTGGCGAGAATACTTGACAACCTCCTAGAAGTTAGTGCGATGCACATAAGGAAGTGATTGATCAGAACGATCAATTGCTAAAACATAAGCTGTTTGGTGCATATGAATGAATATAACCCCAGTGGCAGATATGAAAATACCAAGCTTGGGAATTTCAAGGAAAATCGAAGAGCTACACCAAAAAGGGGGTTATCAGCTACATTCCAAAGTGCACCATTCACTCCTTGAGTTTTCATTATAAAGAAATTTGAAAACTCGTTGTATGTTACAATCTTTTGTTTTCGAGTCTGTAAGTTCTGTCAAGTCTACCAAGTTGGATATCCTTCTATGTTTCTAGGTATGACGTTTTGTGTCCGTTATGTATGTTTAACATAATGCAAGTGTGCATTTATGTTGGCTTTAATTGTAATAATGAATTTAACATGAATTTAAAATGAATAAAGCAAAATATTGTTAAGTGAAACTACTGTTAAGCGAAACTACTGTTATGTGAAACTACTGTTAAGTGAAACAGCTGATGAAAAACTTGTAAGCACTGCTAGTGATTAAAACACTAAGGGTACTTAACAACTGATAGTGAACTACTAATGGTTAACAACTGCTGATGTAGTAGTCAGTGGATAGAGAATCGTGATTAAGGATTAAGTGATGCTACTTAACAACTGATACATGAGTTAAGGATTAAGTGATGCTACTTAACAACTGATACATGAGTTAAGAAGTTATAATTTCACTTACTATGTAAATTTCATTGAGATGAATTAGCTGCCGTAGAAGATGAACGTGAATTCTTTGACATCTCAATATTTATTTAACAATATAGATAATAATATGCAAAGAAAGATCATAGTTATTATGATATTAGAACATAACAATATAATAAGCAGATAAGTTTTCAGGAATTCAAAACCACACAATGAGTCCAAAACATAACCCACCAAACACCCAAAAGCAACAAAACGAAAATCATAAGTTCAACATGGCAACATCATATGAAATCAACACGTAAATGTATCTGAAAATACTGAAAAAACTATTTTTCAATCTTTGGAATCAAAAGCGTCGAAACACCAGCATCTTCATCCTGACACAGTTCATCACTGATGCGGCGCTTTGTCGAGGAGCAACCTAATGCATCATCCACATCGAACACTTCAAGAATTTTACGTTTTGTTTCATCTGAAGAGGGATTCTTAGTGCCTACCAGTGGTTGGGATAAAGGGGTAACATTGTCACCACAGCATGACATCTCATCCTGATATAAAAAGACAATAAGTACTAACGTTTCAAAAAATTTAGTACAAATAAACAAATTCTCATATTACCTTCATAAGGTCAACAGGAGTAGACAAACTGCAGGAATCTGGAACATCCAACGATTCGGACTGCTCATGCTTTAAGTACATAATACACAATAACATAAAATACACACAATGGTATAAATCTATTTCAAAAAGATATAACTATAAAATTAAAAGATTCACATAATGAAGATTTAAACCTGGTTAAGAGTGAATTTGGTGGAAAGCGCAGCAAGGATCTCATCATCGTTAGTGGCCATTGAAATACCATAGTTTTCAACCTGATGCTCAATGTTATAGTCTTTAACACTTATGATGAAAGCATACCTCTTTCCAATCAATGTGTCAAAGATCTCAGATATGGGTTCGGTATGTCTCCAGAATTAACAACCTATGATTTTATCAAAATTAATATAAATTACAATAAGCAGAATGATTCCATAATTGAGAACATAGAATTTTATAAAAATTAATTTTAAGTTATATTAACTACATGGCCAAACAACTGAATGCATGTATTTTGATACCTGATCTTGGATTGTAAGTAACTCTTTTGCAGATTTGTTAAGAATCTTGTAAGCTTCGAAATCAAACAGTGTCAAAGACACAGTACCGGAAGAGTCTTGCACCCTAATAGGTATCTTGAACCTATCAAAGTTAAAAACAAATGAAAACATTAGTATTACTAATATGAACCGTTCATATTAGTATTTAGTATAAGGAAATAAAAAACTGTAATCTCAAACCGCGGAATAGAATAGATGTCGACTCCTCCACATTTATCATCTGTACAAACCAACGATTTTGCATGATCAACATCAAATGAACCATCCGCATTTTCTTTCGTTACAAATCTTTCCTCCACACCTGACTTACAGTGGTTACAACCATTGTAATACCAAAGTTTATCAGTGCATATAGCTGTGATTGTGGCAAGAATCAAAACCTTCTTTGTCTATCAATATCAAACAAAAATAATAACACTTAGAAAAGAGTATAAAAAAACTCAGCATGTAGAGTACTTATAAGAAAATACACACCGTTGATATCGTTCCAAGAAAACCAATAAGCATGAAATCAGGGTTACTAAGAAACTCATCTTCAACACTTGAGATAACATAACCAACATGCTCATTTGATGAAGATGAAGTTGAAATTTTCTCTACATACCTAAACAGATTCATGCGATCAAATTAAAACGTAAAAATTAAATGTAAGTACAAAATAATAATATTCAATGTTTATATGCATATTACTAACTATAACTCTTCCTAAAAGAGGAAATCTCTTCAATGTCAGTGTCAATAAAAAGTCTGCTCAGCTCAAACCCATTTGCAACTCCACGCTTGCCTGAATTTAAAAATAAAAACAAATGTAGATCAATATAAATACTGTCAAATTTAAAATGTATAAATAAATACAACGTTTAAATTACTAAAGATAAAAAAAATTAAACTAATTAAGTTTAAATTGTACCTTTGTAAAGGTTGACAATACCAAAATGACAAAGGATAACAACATATTTCTCTCTTTTCTTATCATTCATGTAAGCAAACATGTCAATAGCAAAACCATCCCACAAAGTAACCGGACACTTTTGGCCTCTAAAAATATTAACATAAAACATAATAACATCAAGCAACCTTATAATGGTTTAAACGTCAAAATGCAACAACTTAATAAAAAGAACGCACTCAAGATCTTCAAGTCTAAGATTAAGTCTCTTGCCCTTGCTCCCATCCTTCTTTGACGTATCCTCTAGATTGAAACATACATCCACATAACCAATCCAATCTATAAACAAAAATATATTGTGAAAAGAAAACAGCATTAAGAAGTGATAACAATAAAAAAAACAATAAGACAAAACAATAGATATATATCATGTAGTGATTTACATACCAATAACTGTATTTACTTCAATTTTATTTTTAACAACATCCTTGAGGTTAACGAAATTAAAACGGTATTTCGGTCCAGACCAGTCAAAGCATTTCTCAACAGAAGTATAGAAATAAAGTGATATTTTGTCATTTCTCTTGGTATACTTAGCAGATGACTTATTAGTAGCAAGAGAAGGTTTGGTGAGAAGAAGACATTCATCCAACTGAAGAAAGTGTTTGAATTTTCCTAGCATCTTATGCAAACAGCTGGCTTGTATCATAGTTCCCTAAGAATATGAAACATCCGATTAAATAAAAAAGGTGTTATATTCATTTGGATATTCATATGTCCAAAAAAATTATAACACAACTATATACGGTACCATCTCATCCATGAAGATCATATCAAGACGATATATTTCATTTTTGTTATCATTCATCATCTTCTTCGAAATGCTAACAATCTTCACTCTAATCGAATAGTTGTTTGAGAATGTATTAAGATCGTTAAGCATGCTAACCTTTGCAACCTCCATTTGAAGACTGTACATAAAAAAAAAAGAATAAGCAAAATATAAGTATTGCTAAACGTAATATGATAATACAATAAGCATGGATGTTCTTAAAAAAAATATCAAGGTTGAAATTCAAGCTTACCGATTATCCAATAAAAATTTTAACTGAATGCAGTGGCAAATGTAATTTCAAATGTAGGGAGTGTATATCTTTATATGCTGCTTTATTAAAGTAATAAAATATTAGAAATGATATGCAAAGTAGGCAAAAAAAGAGAAAGAACGTCAATTTTAAATTACCATTTTGTATATTAAGAATTTCAATATTTCAAAATTACTGACTTGATTTCAAAGCAATTTTCATAATGACTTTTCTATATTTTATTTTAAATTTAATTAAGAAACAATAACCGTCAATTTGAAATTCACATTTTGCTTGACTCAGATGTCCAAAGCTCAAGAAATTAGCATTAATTACTAATTTGATTTGCAACAAATAGTCATTAACAATCAAATGTTTGAACCACTTTCAATAATACAATACCCAAACAATCAAGATGAGGAACTTAATAATCATCAAAGTGTATTTTGTGTTACCTTATTTATTAGTATAAAGATGAAACTGTTCAATTAATAGTACAGATCAAACCAATGAAGTGATGTGATAAATACTCTTACATATAAACCACTGTGGTGATAAACACTGTTACATATAAACAATGATGCCATAAAACCGGTTACATATAAAACACTGAGGTGATGACATCTAACAACCTAACAGACTATAAACACTGATGCGAAAAACACTGTTAAATATAAACACTTAAACACTCTTAACATCCAAGTGTATAGGAATTTTATTTTATTAAAATAAAGATGAAACAACTGTTCAATTAATAGTAGAGATCAAACCACTGAAGTGATGTGAAATACAAAACTGTTCCTAAACACTGTTACATATAAACACTGATGCCATAAAAATGGTTACATATAAAACACTGAGGTGATGACATCTAACAACCTAACAGTCTATAAAACACTGATGCGGAAAACACTGTTACATATAAACACTGTTAACATAAACAAATAAAAAGAAACATAGAATAACTAAAGTTGATGCCGAACCACTGTTATGGTTTGACACTGTTATTGGACATCATAAATTTCAGATTTAATTTCAAAGGTAAAAGTAGTGTATATTCTTATATGCTGCTTTAATAAAATAATTAAATATTAGAACTGATATGCACTGTAGGAAAAAAAAAAGAGAGAGAGAGAGAACGAAAAATTTAACTTACCATTTTGCATATTTTGAATTTCAAAATTACTGATATTGTCAGTAACTACTGACTTGATATGAAAGCAAATGCCATAATGACTTTTTTAAATTTTATTTTAACTTTAATCAACATATAATAACCGTCAATTTGAAATTCAAAATTTGGTTAATCAAATGTCCAAAGCTCAAGAAATCAGCATTAATTACTGATTTGATTTGAAACAAATAGTCATCAAGAATTTTTTTTTTATTTTTTAATTTAACTTTAAATTTTATCATGAAAATAATGTTGGTGGAACTCTTATGTAATTGGAATGTAAAGATTAGGTAAAATGGTAATTTGATTGTAATTCTAGTTTTCATTTGATAATTTCAATGTATCACTAATTAACAACATCAAAAATAAAAACGTGAGCACTGACTATTTTTTAGGGAAACCGCTGATGGTCAATATCAGTGAATGTCAAGAATGTAAAAGTGAGCAGTGGCTATTTTTTCCGATCAGTGGATACCAACCAGTTTTCGAAACACTGATGTTCGGTCAATCAGTGGTCAACATGGAGATTGAAGAAACACAGGTTGTGTATCCGCAGTGGAATACTTGAACAATCAAATGTTTGAACCAATTTCAAGAATACTATACCCAAACAATCAAGATGAGAAGCTTAATATTCATCAAAGTTTATATGAATGTTATTAGTATAAAGATGAAACAACTGTTCAATTAATAATACAGATCAAACCACTAAATTGAAGTGATAAATAGTGTTACATATAAACACAGTCTTTAAATTACCATTTTGCATATTTTGAATTTCAAAATTACTGATATTGTCAGTAACTACTGACTTGATTTGAAAGCAAATGCCATAATGACTTTTTTAAATTTTATTTTAACTTTAATCAACATATAATAACCGTCAATTTGTAATTCAAAATTTGCTTAATCAAATGTCCAAAGCTGTAACGACTCTCATCAAAAGTCATAATTATTAAATTAATTTGACCAATAGGAAACCCTAATTGAGACACCCAAGTGATTTTACGCAAACCCTGAAATTTTCATAATTTTCAGAATCAGGATTAGGGCCCCTAAAACTCAGGGGGGGTAAAACCTAGTTGAGAATTATCTATAATTGCGTGGAGAAGAAGCTGAATTTTAAAATATCGTCGACTCATCTGAGCTAGTCCCACACGTGGCAACAAGATAAGCTTAAAGTGTACCTTACGGACCGTAAGGTCACCAAGCTTACGGTCCGTATGCTGCCTTACGGACCTCAACATCAGCAAGCTTACGGTCCGTAAGCTAGTCAAGTTTTGTGTATAAATAGCAGACATTGGCACTTGCTTCTGTACGTTCGTTCGACGAAGAAATTCACAAAATACACCGAGTTCTGTCCTATTTACTTCAATTAAAACCCCCTAAACCCTAATTAAGTATAGCGGGGTGCTGCAGAACAGGGTATTAGCACAATCGCTGCTACGATTCATTCATCCGACGATCAATGTATCCAATGAATGTTTAAATGCCGCCCACATTAGGGTTATACTTTATCGTTCGTCATTAATTTGACGGATTGTCGTTAATTCGATAGGTAAAGTATTATACTTTATCGTTCGTTGTTAATTCAACGGATCATCGTTAATTCGATGGGTAAAGTATTATACCTTGTCGATTCGTTGTTAATTCAACGGATCATCGTTAATTCGATGGACAAAGTATGGCATTTGTCATTCGTTGTGAGAATTTGATCTCGTAAGTTATCGTAAATGCTGGATTGATTACTAATTCCAAATTGTGTAGGATAAAAGGCTAATCAGTAGGCTAGGCTCTGCCCGTATAAATCTGCAATGTGAGTCATTCTTCTTTTCTCACAGTTTGTGAGTTATTCTCTCTTTTTATCAAATTGCTTTATACAACTATTCTCACCGTTTGTGAGTTATTTTTATTAAATATTTTACAATACTCCAAATTATTTCAAGATTATAATTACAGGGACTAAGTCGTGGATATCTTGAATTACTGGTTAGTGGGGTATTGTGCACATTACTAATTTTCACCCAGTTAGGTTCATTGACCTACTCGGGATAATCACTGTTGGGTTCATTGACCTACAGGGATAATCGTCACTATTTAGGTTCATTGATCTAAATAGTGGTATGACCATCGTCACCATTGTGACTTGTCACCATTGTGACAGAATGCCAGATAAAAATAAGATAGAAGCCATTGTAATCGCTCTTATGCTGTAATTGATAACTATGCATCATTATGCAAAATAGAATGATTCACTCAGTATTTCCCGCTGACAAAACCTTTTTCAAACATGTTTCAGGTGATCTGTTGTAAATCAGGAAAAGTGCTGTGGAGCATTTCAAGCTTAAGATAGTGGCTCAGTATAAAATAAAGAAATAAATTTTGTAATATCACGCTTTTATAGTAAAAACATACTATTGTAAATTATCGGGGTTTTATCCCGAATTGTGAAATAAAATAATTGGGGAAAAATTTTAGCTTTAAGCGATCCTGTTTCCGCTGTAAAACTCAATTAAATAAATACCGCAGTATTTTCTGCCGCGGCTCTTGAAACGGGTCAAACCGGGTCGTGGGCCGTGACAGAAAAAGGTGGTATCAGAGCCACTGGGTTAAGCTGATTGAGTATTTAGAAATACTCAAAATTTTTCCTGATTACAACCACTGGGTTAAGCTGATTGAGTATTTAGAAATACTCAAAATTTTTCCTGATTACAACCACTGGGTTAAGCTGATTGAGTATTTAGAAATACTCAAAATTTTTCCTGATTACAACCACTGGGTTAAGCTAATTAAGTATTTAAGAAATACTTAATTTTTCCTGATTACTATTATATGATTATGTGTTTTATTAACTGGCTATTTGTTAATGTTAATATAGGCAGATTTTTATTTTGTTGCTCTATTATTAATAATTGAAAAACATTATATATTTGATTAATATATGGAATTACCTAATATAGTATTACTATATTGTGGTAAAGAAATAATATTTTATGTTTGAAGTATACTCTTATTTAAAATTTTTGTTAATAATTTTAATATATTAATAGTAGTAGTATTAAGATTATTTTTAAATACTAGGGTTATTATCAAAGGCAGATATTGGATAACCTAGCCTTAGTTAGGCATGGACTGATCACCTATGCTTAAACAAGGCAGCACTAACCAATATCCACCATGATAATGACTAGTTAATATATATAAATTAAGTCATCATACTTAGTTAGTATATAAATTTTTATATGTTAACTACTGTGATAGTAAATATAAATCTTTAAATATTTTGATTTAAAATTTAGTATTTTTATTATCTACAGTCAAGAAAATTTATAAATAAATTACAAATAAAACCTAGTATATTTTAATTTGTATTTGTTTTGATAGTATGAAATACTATTTTTGTTCTATAAAAATTTTGTTATGACTTAGTAATTGTATGTATGTTACTAAACAGCATGAGTGATTTGTCGGAAGCCTTTCAGAATTTAAATCTCTATCCAGTAAGAATCGAAGTTTCCAGAGATTTCAATAGGTATATACCAGATATAGAAGAACCTATAGAATTTAACGCTTTACCTCTCGAGAAACCTAAGCCTAAGAAAATGGAAATTGGGGAAAGCTCTAGGCAAACTGAGGAATTACCATCTCAAGAAGAATTAGATTTTATAATGGCAACAGATGATACTATTGAGCCTGTTAATGAAAATAATTTTATGAACTTAGAACCATCTATTCCAAATTCTTCAAATCACTGGAATATAGAAGAATGGTTGGATAATGAAATACTGTTACAAAACCATCCCTATAGGCTTTTTCCCAAGTACCATCCAGAACTTTTACCAAATTTACCAATAAGTAACAAGAATAGGACTGAACTTCATCATTTTGACAAAACGGATGCTGGGAATAGAATCCAAGAAACTTTGGGACAAATTTCCTGGAAATACGATGAGAAGAAACGCCGCTACTAGAACATCATCTGACAAAGGATAGGGGATTATGAAACTGTGTTTGTGTAATAGTAACAGTAAAATCAGTATGTGTAAAATAAACAATAAAACGGGTGTATATAGAAACATGATATAAGGAAATACTAGAAAAGTTACAATTTTGTATATTCGTTTATGTGATTATGTGCAACTAAATTGTGACATTGGATTATTTCCTTTATACTAATTATGTATCTATAAAATAGATATCAGATGGAAAACGCTAATAATGAACCAGTTAATGAGGATAATCAATCTGAGCAACAATCAGGGAATCAATATGTGACTAGGCAAGATATAGAAAATATTATTGCTCAAGAAATAGCCAACACTATTCCAGGAATAGTTGCTCAAGGGATAGCCAATGCTATACCAGCAATCATTGCTGCTGTTAAAAATCCAATAGAACCGCAACAAGTTGTTCCTAGTAAACGCATTTCTGAAGATAATTTCAGTAATAGCGTAAATGGAGGCGGTAATCATGTTAATCATGATAATGAACCACGGCAAGCTCCGCTCCCTAAGAAAAGGAAAGTTGCAACACCTGGTTGCACTTACAAAGAATTTCTTGCTTGTAAACCCACTGAGTTTGCAGGCAATGAAGGAGCGACTGCAGCACTGCGTTGGTTAGAGAAAACCGAGGCAGTAATTGCCATAAGTAAATGTGCTCAGGATGATCAGGTTATGTACGCTTCAAACCTTTTCAAAGAAGTAGCGCTAGAGTGGTGGAATACAATGTTACAGGCAAAAGGAAGAAGGATGGCGTATGCTATGAACTGGGAAGAATTTAAGAGCGTTGTAGAAAGAAAATTCTGTCCTGAGTATGAAAAAGATCAAATGGCAAATAAGTTTCTAACCCCCCGGATGGTGGATGTAGATTGTCGAGGGTATACTACGATATTCTTCGAGTATGCTAGAGTAGTACCAACCCTGGCTTCGCCAGAACCAGTACTTATTTCTCGTTATATTTGGGGATTAATTTCCGAAATTCGTAATATCGTCAAGGCTGCGAAACCTCGCACAATTGATGATGCAGTAGAATTAGCCAATACTCTGACTGATGAGCTAGTACGGACAAGAGAAGAAAATAGAAGGAAGGAAGTAGCCCAAAAGATTACCCAAGAATTTCGTTCGGGTAACCATAACAATTTCAAGAAAGGAGGGAATGGGCAATCTTCTACTAGTCCATTTTGCAATTTTTGCAAAAGAAAGCATTTTGGAAGATGCAAAGGATATTGCAATTTTTGCAAGATTCCAGGGCATCAAGAAGAAGATTGTAGGAGGAAGAAATTTTCAGTTTGCTACAACTGTAGAGAAACTGGACATCTTAGGCCAGATTGTCCAAAACTGAATAAACCATTTGACAATCAAGTCAAACCAGCAGAAGGAGTAAAAAGGAATGCGAGAACCTTTCAGCTGACTACTCATGAAGCCGAGATGATTCCAGATGTGATAGCCGGTATGTTCTTAGCTTACAATGTTTACATGAAAGTATTATTCGACTCTGGTGAAAACCAAAGTTTTATAAATACTTTAATCTGCCAAACTCTTAACTTACCGTTAACCAGCATTAGATAAATTTCTATATATTAGAAACGGTAGATGAGAATTCAGTTAAAATAGATAAGGTTATGCAGAACCTAGAAATAAGTTATAAGTTTTCTGCAATTCTATTGTTTATGAAATTAGTTGAGTCCAATGATGTGATCATTATCTGTGATCAGAATTTCTTAGAAACTCAATCAACCATCGGAGAAGTAATTATGATTACAGGAGATAAACCAGGTAAGTTTATGAAGTTCATATCAGTAATGGAAATTGATAATTATGAACGAAGGCAAAGGAATAGTATATATGATTTAGTAATCATTAATACTAAAGATACAGAATTTAAGGAAATTTCTGTAATTTTAGAATACCCAGATATATTTCCAGAAGATTTACCTGGATTACATGAAAATAGAATTTAAAATTCATCTAATTCCAGGAATTTTACCAATAAACCAAGGAACCTTATCGATTAGTACAATATTGGTTGTTAAAAAAAAAAAAAAAAAAGAAAAGCTTTACTCCAAAATTTTCGAAGAATAAATTTTGGCTGCTAGAAGTGCAATGCTAGGTCATATGGTAAATCATGAAGGTATTCACTTAGATCTGCTAAGATAGCAATAATTACCAAATGGAAGATTCTGCAAACCATAATGGAAATTAGGAATTTTGTAGGATTAGTATTATAGACATTAAGGAACAGAAAATTTTGAAGTATATGGTAATGCTTCAAAGCTAGGATTTGGATATTCCTTAATGCAACGCAAAAAGGAAATTGTGTATGCCTCAAGACAATTGAAAAAGGTACGAAGGAACTATACCACTCATAAGTTAGAATTAGAACCATAATTTTTGCCTTAAGATTTGGAAACATTATCTGTATGGAAGTAATGATACTATCTATACGGATTATAAGAAGTTTAGATATATATAATTGGGCAAAAAGAATTTGAGGCAAAGAAGATGGATGAAAATCCTAAGTGACTACAATTATGATATTCAGTATCACAAAGGAAAAGCTGAAAACTGCAAGAGATAGTCATAAGAATTATGCAGATAATAGATAAAAGCCGTTGAAGTTCGAGTTGGAGACAAAATATAAAGTATCTCCTTGGAAATGAGTTGTTAGATTTGGTAAGAAAGGAAATCTAAGACCAAAGTATGTAGGATCATTTCCAGTAATTTAACATATTGGACCAGTTACTTACAACTACCAGGAAGGTTAGTTGAAATACCTGATATATTTTATATATCCAATCTCAAGAAATGTCTATCAGATGAATCTTTGGTAATACCTTTCCAAGATATAAAGGTAAACAAATAGTGTTAAGTAATGTAGGATTCAAAGACAGGATCCTAATATACTTGGAAACTGGAATCAAAAAGGAAGAGAGAGTATTCTCAATTATTCCAGTAAATCTCGAGGACGAGATTTTTATTAAGTTGGGGAGAATGTAACGACTCTCATCAAAAGTCATAATTATTAAATTAATTTGACCAATAGGAAACCCTAATTGAGACACCCAAGTGATTTTACGCAAACCCTGAAATTTTCATAATTTTCAGAATCAGGATTAGGGCCCCTAAAACTCAGGGGGGGTAAAACCTAGTTGAGAATTATCTATAATTGCGTGGAGAAGAAGCTGAATTTTAAAATATCGTCGACTCATCTGAGCTAGTCCCACACGTGGCAACAAGATAAGCTTAAAGTGTACCTTACGGACCGTAAGGTCACCAAGCTTACGGTCCGTATGCTGCCTTACGGACCTCAACATCAGCAAGCTTACGGTCCGTAAGCTAGTCAAGTTTTGTGTATAAATAGCAGACATTGGCACTTGCTTCTGTACGTTCGTTCGACGAAGAAATTCACAAAATACACCGAGTTCTGTCCTATTTACTTCAATTAAAACCCCCTAAACCCTAATTAAGTATAGCGGGGTGCTGCAGAACAGGGTATTAGCACAATCGCTGCTACGATTCATTCATCCGACGATCAATGTATCCAATGAATGTTTAAATGCCGCCCACATTAGGGTTATACTTTATCGTTCGTCATTAATTTGACGGATTGTCGTTAATTCGATAGGTAAAGTATTATACTTTATCGTTCGTTGTTAATTCAACGGATCATCGTTAATTCGATGGGTAAAGTATTATACCTTGTCGATTCGTTGTTAATTCAACGGATCATCGTTAATTCGATGGACAAAGTATGGCATTTGTCATTCGTTGTGAGAATTTGATCTCGTAAGTTATCGTAAATGCTGGATTGATTACTAATTCCAAATTGTGTAGGATAAAAGGCTAATCAGTAGGCTAGGCTCTGCCCGTATAAATCTGCAATGTGAGTCATTCTTCTTTTCTCACAGTTTGTGAGTTATTCTCTCTTTTTATCAAATTGCTTTATACAACTATTCTCACCGTTTGTGAGTTATTTTTATTAAATATTTTACAATACTCCAAATTATTTCAAGATTATAATTACAGGGACTAAGTCGTGGATATCTTGAATTACTGGTTAGTGGGGTATTGTGCACATTACTAATTTTCACCCAGTTAGGTTCATTGACCTACTCGGGATAATCACTGTTGGGTTCATTGACCTACAGGGATAATCGTCACTATTTAGGTTCATTGATCTAAATAGTGGTATGACCATCGTCACCATTGTGACTTGTCACCATTGTGACAGAATGCCAGATAAAAATAAGATAGAAGCCATTGTAATCGCTCTTATGCTGTAATTGATAACTATGCATCATTATGCAAAATAGAATGATTCACTCAGTATTTCCCGCTGACAAAACCTTTTTCAAACATGTTTCAGGTGATCTGTTGTAAATCAGGAAAAGTGCTGTGGAGCATTTCAAGCTTAAGATAGTGGCTCAGTATAAAATAAAGAAATAAATTTTGTAATATCACGCTTTTATAGTAAAAACATACTATTGTAAATTATCGGGGTTTTATCCCGAATTGTGAAATAAAATAATTGGGGAAAAATTTTAGCTTTAAGCGATCCTGTTTCCGCTGTAAAACTCAATTAAATAAATACCGCAGTATTTTCTGCCGCGGCTCTTGAAACGGGTCAAACCGGGTCGTGGGCCGTGACAGAAAAAGGTGGTATCAGAGCCACTGGGTTAAGCTGATTGAGTATTTAGAAATACTCAAAATTTTTCCTGATTACAACCACTGGGTTAAGCTGATTGAGTATTTAGAAATACTCAAAATTTTTCCTGATTACAACCACTGGGTTAAGCTGATTGAGTATTTAGAAATACTCAAAATTTTTCCTGATTACAACCACTGGGTTAAGCTAATTAAGTATTTAAGAAATACTTAATTTTTCCTGATTACTATTATATGATTATGTGTTTTATTAACTGGCTATTTGTTAATGTTAATATAGGCAGATTTTTATTTTGTTGCTCTATTATTAATAATTGAAAAACATTATATATTTGATTAATATATGGAATTACCTAATATAGTATTACTATATTGTGGTAAAGAAATAATATTTTATGTTTGAAGTATACTCTTATTTAAAATTTTTGTTAATAATTTTAATATATTAATAGTAGTAGTATTAAGATTATTTTTAAATACTAGGGTTATTATCAAAGGCAGATATTGGATAACCTAGCCTTAGTTAGGCATGGACTGATCACCTATGCTTAAACAAGGCAGCACTAACCAATATCCACCATGATAATGACTAGTTAATATATATAAATTAAGTCATCATACTTAGTTAGTATATAAATTTTTATATGTTAACTACTGTGATAGTAAATATAAATCTTTAAATATTTTGATTTAAAATTTAGTATTTTTATTATCTACAGTCAAGAAAATTTATAAATAAATTACAAATAAAACCTAGTATATTTTAATTTGTATTTGTTTTGATAGTATGAAATACTATTTTTGTTCTATAAAAATTTTGTTATGACTTAGTAATTGTATGTATGTTACTAAACAGCATGAGTGATTTGTCGGAAGCCTTTCAGAATTTAAATCTCTATCCAGTAAGAATCGAAGTTTCCAGAGATTTCAATAGGTATATACCAGATATAGAAGAACCTATAGAATTTAACGCTTTACCTCTCGAGAAACCTAAGCCTAAGAAAATGGAAATTGGGGAAAGCTCTAGGCAAACTGAGGAATTACCATCTCAAGAAGAATTAGATTTTATAATGGCAACAGATGATACTATTGAGCCTGTTAATGAAAATAATTTTATGAACTTAGAACCATCTATTCCAAATTCTTCAAATCACTGGAATATAGAAGAATGGTTGGATAATGAAATACTGTTACAAAACCATCCCTATAGGCTTTTTCCCAAGTACCATCCAGAACTTTTACCAAATTTACCAATAAGTAACAAGAATAGGACTGAACTTCATCATTTTGACAAAACGGATGCTGGGAATAGAATCCAAGAAACTTTGGGACAAATTTCCTGGAAATACGATGAGAAGAAACGCCGCTACTAGAACATCATCTGACAAAGGATAGGGGATTATGAAACTGTGTTTGTGTAATAGTAACAGTAAAATCAGTATGTGTAAAATAAACAATAAAACGGGTGTATATAGAAACATGATATAAGGAAATACTAGAAAAGTTACAATTTTGTATATTCGTTTATGTGATTATGTGCAACTAAATTGTGACATTGGATTATTTCCTTTATACTAATTATGTATCTATAAAATAGATATCAGATGGAAAACGCTAATAATGAACCAGTTAATGAGGATAATCAATCTGAGCAACAATCAGGGAATCAATATGTGACTAGGCAAGATATAGAAAATATTATTGCTCAAGAAATAGCCAACACTATTCCAGGAATAGTTGCTCAAGGGATAGCCAATGCTATACCAGCAATCATTGCTGCTGTTAAAAATCCAATAGAACCGCAACAAGTTGTTCCTAGTAAACGCATTTCTGAAGATAATTTCAGTAATAGCGTAAATGGAGGCGGTAATCATGTTAATCATGATAATGAACCACGGCAAGCTCCGCTCCCTAAGAAAAGGAAAGTTGCAACACCTGGTTGCACTTACAAAGAATTTCTTGCTTGTAAACCCACTGAGTTTGCAGGCAATGAAGGAGCGACTGCAGCACTGCGTTGGTTAGAGAAAACCGAGGCAGTAATTGCCATAAGTAAATGTGCTCAGGATGATCAGGTTATGTACGCTTCAAACCTTTTCAAAGAAGTAGCGCTAGAGTGGTGGAATACAATGTTACAGGCAAAAGGAAGAAGGATGGCGTATGCTATGAACTGGGAAGAATTTAAGAGCGTTGTAGAAAGAAAATTCTGTCCTGAGTATGAAAAAGATCAAATGGCAAATAAGTTTCTAACCCCCCGGATGGTGGATGTAGATTGTCGAGGGTATACTACGATATTCTTCGAGTATGCTAGAGTAGTACCAACCCTGGCTTCGCCAGAACCAGTACTTATTTCTCGTTATATTTGGGGATTAATTTCCGAAATTCGTAATATCGTCAAGGCTGCGAAACCTCGCACAATTGATGATGCAGTAGAATTAGCCAATACTCTGACTGATGAGCTAGTACGGACAAGAGAAGAAAATAGAAGGAAGGAAGTAGCCCAAAAGATTACCCAAGAATTTCGTTCGGGTAACCATAACAATTTCAAGAAAGGAGGGAATGGGCAATCTTCTACTAGTCCATTTTGCAATTTTTGCAAAAGAAAGCATTTTGGAAGATGCAAAGGATATTGCAATTTTTGCAAGATTCCAGGGCATCAAGAAGAAGATTGTAGGAGGAAGAAATTTTCAGTTTGCTACAACTGTAGAGAAACTGGACATCTTAGGCCAGATTGTCCAAAACTGAATAAACCATTTGACAATCAAGTCAAACCAGCAGAAGGAGTAAAAAGGAATGCGAGAACCTTTCAGCTGACTACTCATGAAGCCGAGATGATTCCAGATGTGATAGCCGGTATGTTCTTAGCTTACAATGTTTACATGAAAGTATTATTCGACTCTGGTGAAAACCAAAGTTTTATAAATACTTTAATCTGCCAAACTCTTAACTTACCGTTAACCAGCATTAGATAAATTTCTATATATTAGAAACGGTAGATGAGAATTCAGTTAAAATAGATAAGGTTATGCAGAACCTAGAAATAAGTTATAAGTTTTCTGCAATTCTATTGTTTATGAAATTAGTTGAGTCCAATGATGTGATCATTATCTGTGATCAGAATTTCTTAGAAACTCAATCAACCATCGGAGAAGTAATTATGATTACAGGAGATAAACCAGGTAAGTTTATGAAGTTCATATCAGTAATGGAAATTGATAATTATGAACGAAGGCAAAGGAATAGTATATATGATTTAGTAATCATTAATACTAAAGATACAGAATTTAAGGAAATTTCTGTAATTTTAGAATACCCAGATATATTTCCAGAAGATTTACCTGGATTACATGAAAATAGAATTTAAAATTCATCTAATTCCAGGAATTTTACCAATAAACCAAGGAACCTTATCGATTAGTACAATATTGGTTGTTAAAAAAAAAAAAAAAAAAAGAAAAGCTTTACTCCAAAATTTTCGAAGAATAAATTTTGGCTGCTAGAAGTGCAATGCTAGGTCATATGGTAAATCATGAAGGTATTCACTTAGATCTGCTAAGATAGCAATAATTACCAAATGGAAGATTCTGCAAACCATAATGGAAATTAGGAATTTTGTAGGATTAGTATTATAGACATTAAGGAACAGAAAATTTTGAAGTATATGGTAATGCTTCAAAGCTAGGATTTGGATATTCCTTAATGCAACGCAAAAAGGAAATTGTGTATGCCTCAAGACAATTGAAAAAGGTACGAAGGAACTATACCACTCATAAGTTAGAATTAGAACCATAATTTTTGCCTTAAGATTTGGAAACATTATCTGTATGGAAGTAATGATACTATCTATACGGATTATAAGAAGTTTAGATATATATAATTGGGCAAAAAGAATTTGAGGCAAAGAAGATGGATGAAAATCCTAAGTGACTACAATTATGATATTCAGTATCACAAAGGAAAAGCTGAAAACTGCAAGAGATAGTCATAAGAATTATGCAGATAATAGATAAAAGCCGTTGAAGTTCGAGTTGGAGACAAAATATAAAGTATCTCCTTGGAAATGAGTTGTTAGATTTGGTAAGAAAGGAAATCTAAGACCAAAGTATGTAGGATCATTTCCAGTAATTTAACATATTGGACCAGTTACTTACAACTACCAGGAAGGTTAGTTGAAATACCTGATATATTTTATATATCCAATCTCAAGAAATGTCTATCAGATGAATCTTTGGTAATACCTTTCCAAGATATAAAGGTAAACAAATAGTGTTAAGTAATGTAGGATTCAAAGACAGGATCCTAATATACTTGGAAACTGGAATCAAAAAGGAAGAGAGAGTATTCTCAATTATTCCAGTAAATCTCGAGGACGAGATTTTTATTAAGTTGGGGAGAATGTAACGACTCTCATCAAAAGTCATAATTATTAAATTAATTTGACCAATAGGAAACCCTAATTGAGACACCCAAGTGATTTTACGCAAACCCTGAAATTTTCATAATTTTCAGAATCAGGATTAGGGCCCCTAAAACTCAGGGGGGGTAAAACCTAGTTGAGAATTATCTATAATTGCGTGGAGAAGAAGCTGAATTTTAAAATATCGTCGACTCATCTGAGCTAGTCCCACACGTGGCAACAAGATAAGCTTAAAGTGTACCTTACGGACCGTAAGGTCACCAAGCTTACGGTCCGTATGCTGCCTTACGGACCTCAACATCAGCAAGCTTACGGTCCGTAAGCTAGTCAAGTTTTGTGTATAAATAGCAGACATTGGCACTTGCTTCTGTACGTTCGTTCGACGAAGAAATTCACAAAATACACCGAGTTCTGTCCTATTTACTTCAATTAAAACCCCCTAAACCCTAATTAAGTATAGCGGGGTGCTGCAGAACAGGGTATTAGCACAATCGCTGCTACGATTCATTCATCCGACGATCAATGTATCCAATAAATGTTTAAATGCCGCCCACATTAGGGTTATACTTTATCGTTCGTCATTAATTTGACGGATTGTCGTTAATTCGATAGGTAAAGTATTATACTTTATCGTTCGTTGTTAATTCAACGGATCATCGTTAATTCGATGGGTAAAGTATTATACCTTGTCGATTCGTTGTTAATTCAACGGATCATCGTTAATTCGATGGACAAAGTATGGCATTTGTCATTCGTTGTGAGAATTTGATCTCGTAAGTTATCGTAAATGCTGGATTGATTACTAATTCCAAATTGTGTAGGATAAAAGGCTAATCAGTAGGCTAGGCTCTGCCCGTATAAATCTGCAATGTGAGTCATTCTTCTTTTCTCACAGTTTGTGAGTTATTCTCTCTTTTTATCAAATTGCTTTATACAACTATTCTCACCGTTTGTGAGTTATTTTTATTAAATATTTTACAATACTCCAAATTATTTCAAGATTATAATTACAGGGACTAAGTCGTGGATATCTTGAATTACTGGTTAGTGGGGTATTGTGCACATTACTAATTTTCACCCAGTTAGGTTCATTGACCTACTCGGGATAATCACTGTTGGGTTCATTGACCTACAGGGATAATCGTCACTATTTAGGTTCATTGATCTAAATAGTGGTATGACCATCGTCACCATTGTGACTTGTCACCATTGTGACAGAATGCCAGATAAAAATAAGATAGAAGCCATTGTAATCGCTCTTATGCTGTAATTGATAACTATGCATCATTATGCAAAATAGAATGATTCACTCAGTATTTCCCGCTGACAAAACCTTTTTCAAACATGTTTCAGGTGATCTGTTGTAAATCAGGAAAAGTGCTGTGGAGCATTTCAAGCTTAAGATAGTGGCTCAGTATAAAATAAAGAAATAAATTTTGTAATATCACGCTTTTATAGTAAAAACATACTATTGTAAATTATCGGGGTTTTATCCCGAATTGTGAAATAAAATAATTGGGGAAAAATTTTAGCTTTAAGCGATCCTGTTTCCGCTGTAAAACTCAATTAAATAAATACCGCAGTATTTTCTGCCGCGGCTCTTGAAACGGGTCAAACCGGGTCGTGGGCCGTGACAAAAGCTCAAGAAATCAGCATTAATTACTGATTTGATTTGAAACAAATAGTCATCAAGAATTTATTTTTATTTTTTAATTTAACTTTAAATTTTATGATGAAAATAATGTTGGTGGAACTCTTATGTAATTGGTTGTCAACAATGTAAAAGTGAGTAGTGGCTATTTTTTCCGATCAGTGGATACCAACCAGTTTTCGAAATACTGATGTTCGGTCAATCAGTGGTCAACATAGAGATTGAAGAAACAGAGGTTGTATTCCAACAGTGGAATATTTTGAACAATCAAATGTTTGAACCAATTTCAAGAATACTATACCCAAACAATCAAGATGAGAAGCTTAATATTCATCAAAGTGTATATGAATTTTATTAGTATAAAGATGAAACAACTGTTCAATTAATAATACAGATCAAACCACTGAACTGATGTGATAAATAGTGTTACATATAAACAAAAGTACTAAACCCTCTTACATATAAACACTGATGCCATAAAAATGGTTTCATATAAAACACTGAGGTGATGACATCTAACAACCTAACAGTCTTTAAAACATTGATGCGGAAAACACTATTATATATAAACACAGTCTTTTAAATTACCATTTTACATATTTTGAATTTCAAAATTACTGATATTGTCAGTAACTACTGACTTGATTTGATAGCAAATGCCATAATGACTTTTTTAAATTTTATTTTAACTTTAATCAACATATAATAACCGTCAATTTGAAATACAAAATTTGCTTAATCAAATGTCAAAAGATCAAGAAATCAGCATTAAAATAGTGATTTGTTTGAAACAAATTGTCATCAAGAATTTTTTTTAATCTAACTTTAAATTTTTTGATGAGAATAAAGTTGGTGGATTTTTTCCGATCAGTGGATACCAACCAGTTTTCAAAACACTGATGTTTGGTCAATCAGTGGTCAACATGAAGATTGAAGAAACAGTGGTTGTATTTCAGCATTGGAATATTTTGAACAATCAAATGTTTGAACCAATTTCAAGAATACTATACTCAAACAATCAAGATGAGGTGCTTAATATTCATCCAAGTGTATAGGAATTTTATTAGTACAAAGATGAAACAACTGTTCAATTAATAGTACATATCAAAACACTGAAGTGATAGTATAAATTCTGTTACATATAAACACTATTAACATAAACAAAGATAGAATAAACACTGGTAACATAAACAAACATAGAAGATGTTTTGTTGATGAGGAACCACTGTTGTTGGAGAGTGTTTCACATTTAGTTGATCGGTGCTTGTCTGGACTTTGGTCTTGATCAGTGGTTCTTCATAATTGAACAGTGGATGATGTTCATCAAACTTTATGCACAACCATCCTTATATCCAACACTTGTTAGGCAGATCAGTGATGTGCCATATTAACTTGTTATAACCACTGTCATTGTAGGAAACTTAGCTGGGCAGTGCCTATTGGTGGAAACTTCAGTTTACCTACAAAAACTGATGAATTTAGAATAAATAACGCAAACTATTGTTAAGTCAAATAGCTGATGGAAAACTTTTTAACCACTGCTAGTAATTAAAACACCGATAGTGATTAACAAAACTACGTTTAATTGCTCAAATTGAGATGACGGGAGATCTGCATAGGATTACAAATGAATTAATGCACCAATAAACAGTAAATCAAAACGTTAGAAATACCAAAAAAATAAATCACACCAATTTAAGTTACCTTGGTGATGTCCTAAACTTTTGCACTGGTATCACCTATCAACACACCTGGTATAACCTTTCCCATTTCCATCTCCTCAACAACCGTCCGGCAGAGGTTGCTTCTAATCAACAAACTCTATAATCCAAAAAAAAAGGTTTGGAAAGACAAAGTACAAAACATATCAAAATAAATCTGCTCGTAATCACATGATACAACAAACCAAACATACCAGAGTCACCGATTAAGAGGAGGTTGTACAAAAGCGTTCATCGAGTACGATAAGGAGATCTGTTTCTTCTTCTGAGGGTAGAAAAGGGTTCATCATGTTCAGTATGACAAAATAGATAAAACGAAATAAAATTTCTAGATAAAAAAGTAGATCTTACATGATTATTCTCTTCTTCAACCACTGGACGGTACATGATTTAGGGTTTCAAACGAAGATGTATCCAATAGAAGTAACCTCTGCCGTACGTTGTTGAGGATATGAATATGAGAAGAAGAAGAAGAAGGATAAACATCGATCGGAAATAGAGCAGAGAGAGAAAGAAAGCAAGAAGCCCTAAATGAGTAAATGAAGGAGGATATAAATAGAAGAGGGCAGTGGCACTGTTGGGCGGGAAAAAAGGCATTTAGGGGCTCTATGGTGTTGACACGTGGCCCAAATAACTTTCATTTATCTATCTATTATACTAAAGCAAAATAATGTTTGACTTTTTGACCTTGATGTGGCAATGTTCTTTGGCCAGATAATTGTTTTTTTGGGCGGCATTTTCCTTTCTCTCCTTTCTTATTCAATTTCACGAGCGCCTAATTCTCAATCAATAGTTGTTTCCCTCATTCTCTCTTCTTTCCAAAATCACTTCAAAGAAACCCTAAAACCATTTGTCTGCGATTCAAGCAACAAGGTCAGTTTTCTTTTGTCTTTTGGTTTACATGATTCTCCTATCTTATTGCTTTCATTATATTTAATTTTGTAAAAGAGAAACAAGAGAGAGATGGAGCAGATGAGAGACGCAGACGGGAGATGGTCATGTATTTCTGATTTTTTTTTCTGAAATCGCGATTGGTATGACGTATTTGTATTTCATAGTGTTTCCTATCAACATCAATTTCCTCTTGATTCAGGTAATGTTAAGATTTGATATGTTTGTTACTTTTAAACCACAAATTCGTATACGATTCAAGATTTGATTACTAATTTCGAAATTTTGAAAACCGAATTCGAACCTGAAATTCGAAGTCGATTCGGATCAAATTTTGAGTTATTCAGGAATACAGAACATAGTGCAGAAAAACTGAAGTTTGATTGTGTTTTGATCTCAATCTTTTAGGGAGTGTTTCAAAACGTAACTTGGAGAACTCGGTAAGACACTGTAGATCTTATCTGTTTTATTTGTCATGTTATTAGTCTTTTGCAAGACTTCATCAAATCAGTTTGGCCGGGCTTGCCAAACATTTAATTCGGTTATAGATACATATATATTCGGTTAAAACCAGAATTCTTAACAATTGTTGTTATCACAGTTAAAAAAGATGTGTAAAGAAGGTGCATACTGGGGTAAGTGTTCATAATACACCACTCTGATGTAGTTCTTTTGATTCAAACGTAAAATTAATATCATCCCACCTTGACAGGAACTATAGCTAGAGTATATGTTGGAATGGAGTATGGCGTTGAGCGAGTGCGTGGCGTCAGAGATTGGGTAAATATTAACAGTTTATGACACCCGTTTTGTAATGCTTGCACAGGTCCACCGGTGGAAATGCTCGGATTATGGTTGAGGAAGACTCCATCACTTCATATGTTCAGTATTGTTGTGATGGTTGTTCCACTGTCCCTATACTCAGGCGTAGATGGTATTGTACTGTCTACCCTGATTTCGATTTATGTGAAGCATGCTATCTAATGCTTGATGCTGACCGACTTCCTCCGCCTCATTCCTGAGACCATCTTTTGTCAGCAATTCCAATTGAAATCGAAACATATAGTGGAGAGGGAAATGAAATGCAGTTCTCTACTGATGATTTGTGTGATCGATGTTGCTGACTTTTGCATCTGATGCTGGCATGCAGACGTCTGCTCCTACAATTCATGTATTGGAAACCAATGAATCCAAAGAGTTTCTAGCTTCAGTCACTAACCCTGTTACGATTTCTGCATCAAAAGGGTTGTGACTTCTTTAATTCTTTCGGAGTTCCTTAAACAACTAAAAGTATGGATGGAGACTACGTCTGGTGTTCGGGCTATACCATTTATGCAGCTCTTCTACAGGTTATCTTCCGCAGCGGGTGGACCTTTTGTTGGCTCAAGGCCTGAAAGTCTAGATCTGGAGAAACTAATAAAATTGTTTTTAGATGAAATTTCAATTAACAAACCTTTTGTAGCCAATATTCGTTCTTCTTTCGGGAAAGTCACAATCTTGGTATTTATGTTCTTCATATTAATGCTGCAAAACTGGCACCAAGAAGACAGTCACATCACTTGCAAAAATCAACTGATTGTTCACATTTTATCACAGGGTCTCTAGACAAGTCTGCACAGGTATTTTTTTCATTTCGTATGGTTTTCATAGTCATTAAAACAACATTCTTATTGCCCCATTTTCTTCAAAATTATTAGCTATAGGACAACAGAACATTCACACTGATCAAGACATATGTTACTGAACATCCAGTCAACGCTGTTGCAATGTCCCCGCTTCTTAACCACGTAAGTTTGATAATTTACTTTCAATAAAGTTCATTTTATATAATATTTTTTTATTATAATTTTGCGGTCAAACTTATGCGGGAGTATTTTGAACTTACATAAACTAATTAGATGAATTTCCAGAAGATTGTAGTCATTAAGAAATAAGATAAAGATTATGTCTCTGCTTTTCAGGTGGTGCTTTGGGGTGGCCAGGATGCATCTGCTGTTACCACAACCGATCATCGTGCGGGAAAGTTTGAAGCCAAATTTTATGACAAGGTAAACAATATCTTTTGTCAAGTTTTGATTTTTTATATCCGTCTATATATAATAGCTGTAAGTTAATGGTGTATGTAAAATCACTCAGGTTCTGCAAGAAGAGATTGGAGGCGTTAAAGGACATTTCGGGCCAATTAATGCTTTGGCATTCAACCCGGATGGAAAAAGGTACACTTTTCATCTCTGTTTATATCGAAATCGAGCTTCACTAATGGATCATTTAGTTGATATTTGTGTTTTAGGGTTTATGTTTGATTTAGTAGTGATTTTTGTTTTTTTTTAATGTATTATAGTTTCTTAAGTGGAGGCAATATTGTGAAGTGATATGTTATTTTTATTAGAACCTAAATTACTGATGCAAATAGTTATTTTTTCGCTGGTAACATGGTGGTTTTGAGTTTGTTTATTGAGAACAATAAATTTGTTGTTTAATTTTGAAGTTATGATCAATTCATTGAGTTTATAGAGTTGTTGATTAAGATTATGTGAACAAACCGGCTGGCAGCTTGGTTTACTTGGGGTTTTCTTTTTTCAAATGCTTTGTTTCGCAATATTGAGTGTCGTAGTTGAGGTGCTATAAGTTTTTAAGCCTACTGATGTTCACATCTTTATCATATTCTGGTTGTATAGCGTTTTCTAAAATTTTCTAAGCATGCAGTCAGAAGGACTTTGGCTCTCATGTTGGATTAAAAAGTTGAAAATTAGAAGACAATTTAAAATTAACTTGTAATTAGTTTTCTTAGGGGTTCTTGAATTAGGATTTTAATCATTTCCTAAATCATTTTGTTTCTTTTGATGATAATACTCTCACCATATTTCTAATTTGCTGTAAACACCAGTAAAGTTTGAAGTTGATAGTGATTTTAAGTAGTACGCGGTTGCTTTTTTGGGGTTTCAAGAAACCTGATTCGATTACTTATTCGAAGTTGCTGTTTTGGGGTTTCAAGAAATCTGATTTGATTCCTTATTCGACGATGATTTATGCTTATGTATGTGTTCAAGATTCTAAGAGGGCATTTTATTATCATAAACAAATGGTGAAAAGAGGGCAAGTGCCTAATGCCAAATCTTATCACCAATTAAGGGCGACTTTGGATGTGAAAGCTGCCACGGAGAACATGAAACGCGGTGATAGTTGTGGTGTTTTTGGATGTGTTCAAGTTTAGGAGGAGGGGTCTATCGGCCGTAGCACAACGTAGTGACATGGTTACCAAAGAGGGTAATAAAGAGGGGAGGGGATAGCGCTTGAATTCATTGTCATTTAATATTTAGCTAAGTAATGGAACGTTTTTCGATTATCTTCATTCAAAAGGTTTGTTCTTTTTTTATTGAAATACTTCCATGATTTCCTCTTATTTACTCTAATCTTTTGTGTTTCGGGTCTTTTCATGTAACCATTGCTAGGGTTTCGTTTCACACCATCACTGAGGCGGCGGTTGCGCAAAGTGACAATAGAGCTCTGCAACAATTTCGATGAGATTTCGCCATTTCGGTTAGTAATCAGATGTGTGTGGTGGTGACGTGTTGTTGTTTCCAACTTTCCATATGTTTCGCGCGGTGACGAGGAGTTCCCATTCAGGGAGGTGAGCCTCTGGTCACAGTGAGTATCATCACTTTCTTTTTCAATCAACTTTTCCGTCTCACTTTCAAGCCCTAGCTTATCCATCTCTCACACTTTGTTACTCAATCCAACAATAAACAACAGGTTTTATCTCTAATTCTCTATGTATTATTCATCACATGAGTTTCTTCTTATCTAACTTGATCTACTTCTACTTTCAGATATATATTTTTTTCAATTTCTTTGCATTGGTTTAGCTTTGTGTTTGATCAAAGTAGCTCTTCAAGTTTCAAAAGATTGTACAAGGTATACAATTAGTTTCCTATGTACACATGCCTTAATTTTAGGATATGTGCCTAATTGTAAAATCCATACTAATCAATTTGTAACTTTGAATGATAAACAACGCTGGTGATAATTTGTATTTGCTGTAAATCCTTTGATTATTCACTCTTTTTTTAATTACAGGTGGTTGCTACTACCGGAAAAGTGACTTGTGATAGTGGTCCTGGTGAATTGAAACCTTTGCTTTGCTTGCGATATGATCATCATTAGATTTAGATTAGCACTTTATTTAGGAGAGAAACATACAATGCTTTCATCACTAAATATGAACACAAATAAATGCAATGCCCTTTATTTTTTTAAAGCAATGCCATTTATTTGCTTGCCCATGCATGCCGTCTTCTTAACTCGCTTTATTTATATCTTTGTTTGCCCATACCTAAACATACCTAACGCTGAGAATTACCCAAACAGACCTAAATCGTGTGATGAATTATGTAAACGACTTAAGAAAGGTTTAAATTGGTTGGTGGGTTATAAATGAGTTAAAAGGGTTGGTGAATTGACCTTATAATATAATATTTTTATTTGTTATTCAAGTTTTAAACGTGTTAAAGAGTTGCCATTATATATAGTTTTTTTTTTCACTTTATTTGATCATAAATTGTACCTTATTTTTCTTGCAGATGTATGAAAGGTAATGGGCAGACGCAGTAGCTGTGCTATATCTTCTTACACATCATATGGTCATTGGTGAAGGTATTGGTGTACCTATGTATGTCTGATTTAGAGGTTTCAGTTGTTTGTATATCATTTGTATATCATGTTATGATAAAAGTATGAAATTTAGTTTTGCAGTGCCTAATTTAGTATGATACTAAGTTATTTTGTTCCAAAATAACTAGATAGCAGAGTAGATGAGGTATGTACATCTTGGTGTTTAATAAGGAACAACCTGGATTTAGAATCAAGTTGATGTATTGGAAGTTTTGAACCATAACTGTTTGCAAATTCTATAATATTGTTTTTTTTTAAATTTAATACGCCATTCATTTTAATTGTCATCAGATTTCATGTCACAAGAAGGGTTATTATGGTTATAATATATTAAATTGTAAGTTTGTGGTGGTGAGATAAGTGTACTGTAGCTATGTCACAAGGTTAATGTTTCTCTAATCATTTTACGTTATGCATTTTTATCCACCTCATGTGCTATATTTTGCAGTTTCTTTACGACTATATCTCATGTTCCAAGTTCAGGTTCTCTTAAACACTAATTTCATCACCTGAATAGTTGAATTACGATCCCTTAGTCAATTCCAACACTTTACTATCATTTTGATTATTGTGTACTGTTCCGGCCAAAGTGTCAAGTTCGGGTCCGTGGAAGGCAATTGGTAATATTTAAATTGACATGGGTAGATTGGGAATTGATTTAAGTAAAGCCATCAAAGGAACTTTGGTGAATGGAGCTGATATCTTCTTTTGCGTCATTGGATCAAGAAGAATGCAGAGGTTTGTTTCCATTATTTCCACATACAAACACTCACTCGGTTGTTAATTTGCTCTCTACATCTTTCTTCTAAATTGTTTTTAATTTTGGTTAGATGATCCGAGCACCCTTTTTCGGTATGCATTATTTATTTCTCTCTATTTTCTATATATGAGTTACCAGCAGATTGTTTTTTTGTTTTCTGTGTTCAAAAATATTGATTTGTTCTTCACATGAACTGCTATTACGAATTCGTGAGTTAAATCTATTGATTAGGTGCAGACAGAACTGATATTGGTGGTAATTTTTCTGATCCCATTATATTTTGTTGTCGTTTTAGTTATTCATTTTTCCCAACGACCATTGTTAGATCATCCAAATATGAAGGTATAAAGCTATAAATATATATTAAGCAGTCTAAGCACGTTATCATCCAAGTTTTTAATATGAAAAATTGTAGTTCTGGATCTTGCTAACATTTCTGAATTTTACAGGCGCTTGCGATTGATGAAGTCGGTAATTTCTTTCAGACCTCATTTGGTGATGCAAGCGAACTACAATGTATTTTCCAAACACTTAAGGTTAGCTATCTGATCAACTTAGCATCTGATGGAATCTATTGTGCAGGTGTAAGTGTAATTTGAGTGACATATACTGTTTTGGTCAAAAAATCTGTTGAGAATATTGCAACCAAACTCTAGATTACGGGGTATGATGCTCAAAAAGTGTAACAACAATGAGGATCACTTCAATGCGGAATGCACAAACAACACAAGGATTTACACGGGGAAAAAGCCCTTGACCAAGAATTGATCTCCGGCACAAAAAACCCCGGGTGATGGAAACTACCGATCACCAAGCTCAAATAAATGAATAAACGTTTACAACTTCGGATAGTAACGAGCTAGGTACAAGGATCACTACGGTGAAATGTGTAAAAAGTGTAAGTAATCGCTAAGTGTTTGAACGAGAGCTTGTATGAGAGTGTTTGCGAGTGTGTGTAACTGCCAAAATGACTAAGTGTCACTAACTAGCTCGTTACCCCTTTAAAATAAGAAAAATATCTAGTTAACAAACTCTCCGACTTTCGGGCCAAGCCTCCACGTTCTCCATAACGTCTAGTTTTGATCTAGCACGTGCAGAATACTTCGGGAATATTCTCCAAGAATGCCGCTAAGACTTGGTCAAGCTTGTTAAACCTGCGAGAAGTTATAAAACATATGTATACAGTCGTCAGTATGAGGATCCTTGAAGTGATCCATGATCCTGATCCTAAAGCCCTTCTGAGGATCACCACCTGTCACAGAAGTAAGGATCACCAGTTAGGATAACGAATAAGGATCACTAATTGTTAGAAAATCCTCCCCTAACAATTGCCCCCAAAATATAAGGAGTGAAATTGTAAAATTAGCGAGTTATGTTTTCTTGATCTTATCCGTAACAAACTAACGGATATATAGCCGTTAATTTTGAACTAGCCGTTGCGATGATGATGTCACGGAAGTGACAACCTGCAAGATCATGATTATAAATAGAGATATAGATAGGATCAAATGCATTTAAATTTTCAGAGAAACTCCCTTTATAATCCACATTCCGAAGACATTCAGGTATTCTCTTTCTCTATCCTTTTCCCTCTCTTGCTCTGTTTTTTATCTTTCCATCAAAGATGTTGCTCCGAAGTTCTCCGGGCAAAGATCACAAGAAGGATAGCCCTTTGGAAAGTCAGAAAATCATCAAGGACTCAGCGAATGAAAAGTGTTGTTTTAACGACGCACAGATAGACAGAATCCGTTGCTGTTTTCCGGCGAATGCCTTTATCAGACCCTTTGATCCTACTACCCTTAGCGACTATGTTTCAGAAACATGGGTTGCATTTCCAGCCACTCCATTCACCATAGGATACACCTATCCTTTCCCAGAGTTTACACAATCCTTCTTTTCCCTTACCGGCATCTCTTATATCCAAGCCATGCCGATGATTTGGAGGGTCTTGTATACCCTGGAGAGGATCATCGAACAAGAAGGCATTGCTTTGGGCATGTTAGAATTGGCGGAGCTGTATGACCTCACTACTTTTGGTTCCCATCGTTATTTGTTCAAGCGAAAACCCGGTGCAGACCATCCTCTTCTGAAAGTCACCAAGAATGACAAAGACTGGAAACGTCGCTTTTTCTTTGTTAAGAGAGATTCTATCCAGGGTGGAAAGGATCTTCCTAAAAATTGGGCTACCCATGGTAGGATGGAGGATCCCGATAAGGATCACCAGGAACTTTCTTTGATTGCAAGGATAACTTATATTTTTGCTTTCTTGTTTTGCAGCTATCACCGTTTCACGTATCCGCACATCACCTGAAACCAAGGATAGGCTCGCTGCTTTTTGGAAGCTTGATCCTGAAACAAGGACATTCAAGATAGACACCCAAGACTCACAAGAAGTATCCTCAGGTTCCATTACCATGTCGAGTAAGTATCCTGTCTTTTGCATAGTTTAAATATTAAAATAAATAGATAAATTGAAATAGGATAAGGATACTTATCTTGCTTTGCATGTGTAGGCGCTGGAAAACCTGTCAAGCCTGTTTCCCAATTCAACGCAGCTGATCTTGATCTCGTACGACCCAGGAGGAAGAAGTCCACTACCAGTCCTAGCATCTCCATTCCAAGGGCACCCACTAAAGGAAAGGGTGTCAAGAAAAGGAAAACTTCTGATGCTGAAGATCTTCAAGGGCTACCACTGATCCGCCACCAATTCCTTGAATACTTCAATGAAGTAAGGATCCTTAACTTTGCCTAGGTATCCTGCTCTTATGAGGATCACTTGACCTTGAACTGCCTTATCTTCTTTCTGCAGAAATTTGCTGAGATCGAGTATTACGTGGGCACCGTTGAGGAGCTGGACAAGAAAATAGCTGATCTCCAACAAGTTGCCGTGCTCAAAGATCTTGCACTTGCTGATGCTCGGAAGGAACTCCAGGATACCAAGCAGGAAATGGACAAGATGCTGGTCAACTTTGATTATGAAAAGCATGACCTCATCGAAAATACCAAGCTCTCTGCTGCCATCACAATGTATCAGACTAAGTTGAAGATGGCCCAGGAAGCCCAAGATCCTAGTTTCGACAAAAGCAGCTGGGATGTTGAAGGCTGGAAGGCAAGGTTGGCAGATCTTGAGGACGATGAGGAGGAGGCAGCTGATGTCCTGGCAATTGAAGCAAGTGGCAGTGGGAAGGATCAGGCTGGTGGTGATGATGCTGGTGGTGATGCAGCCAAGGTGTGAGCTGCACAATTGGGCGATGATGGATATATGTGCCAAGGCCGGAGCCCAATTTTTTTAGTTTGATGGTAGTTTTTTGTGGTTGTGATGTTTAAGACAATTTCATGGGTTGTACTTTGAACAATAGGTTTTAGGATTAAGGATCATGTATGATCCTTTGGACAATAGGCAGGATTGCAATTGGTGGAGGGATCCTCTGTTTGGGGGATGAAGCCATTGTGATCCTGCTGCCTTTAATATTCCTGCACTACTTTTGAACTCATTATCATGGACACCCTTTACCTACCCCAGCGGACGGGCCACGTTTTGCTGGTAGAAGCTCGGGTAGGTAATTTTGACAACCTTTAAAGGGTTAGTCTTATGTTAATAAATAAAAACTTAACCTTTTGTCGCTTATATTGTATTTGTTATCCTTTTTAGTATGTTGTTTTCCAACAGTTATAATGTTCAATTTGCTTATACTTATCAAGCCTTGAAAAACTAGAAAAGATATCCAAAAAATCTAGGATATGAACAAGGATCACATATCCCATAACAGATAAGTTTTTTAAAGCATGACATGATTTAAAATTTATAAGTTCAGTTGTCAAGTATAAGGGTTATTTAAAAGAATAATGAATAGAATCAAAAGAGTTAAGGATCATACCTGAGGATCCAAGTTAGAATCCTAACCATAATAAGGATAACTATAAGATAAACCTTAGAGTGAAATAAGGATCAAGGACCCCTAGCTGCCTATCTTCAATGACCTGAAATAGAGCATAACTTGGGACTAAGCCAATATAAGAAAAGAGTTAGCAACTGGGGACAAGCCCAAGGATAACTGGGGACAAGCCCAAGGATAACTGGGGACAAGCCCAAGGATCGTGTGTAAACTGGAGTATGGCCCTAACTGGCGACTATCCATACTTAGTGACATGAAGATGCCAAAACCTTAGCTAACGTGAAAACGTTAGAAACCTTAGCTAACGTGAAAACGTTAGAAACCTTGTGACCGGATGTATGGTACGTCTACCATTATACGTAGGATCCTAAGCATAGCCAGAACAATGGAATTATCAGCCCCTAGAACGAGTACTGGTCCCAAAGCCTTGAACTATACCAGGATCATCGTGCGCTACAGGCGGAATCTGGGGACAAGCCCGAATAACTGGGGTTAGACCCATATGACGGATTGCTTCTGTGGATAACCATCGTTATGCTAAGGATACCTGAACTTTCAAAACTTAAACTCACGTGAGAAATGGATAAAGGATACATGATCCTTATCCTAATATGAGAAAATAAAGAAATGAAATAGTTCAAGATCAGGATATTACCTGAATAAGGATCACCGATACTTTGAGGATCCTTTAAGGATATCCCTTTCACTAGGATCACCTCTGCCACGAGGATCCTTGTCACATGAAATATTTCTTCAAGTGAACAGCATTCCAAGCTCTTGGTAGCAAATCACCTTCCATGGTTAGCAATCTATATGCCCCCTTTCCTGCTTCAGCTTCAATCAAATAAGGGCCTTCCCATTTTGGAGCCAATTTTCCATCAGCAGGATTGGTGGTATTCTGAAATGCTTTCCTTAACACCATATCTCCAACTTGAAACCTCCTGATCCTGACATTTTTGTTGTAAGCACCAGCCATTCTTTGTTGATAACTGGCCATTCTGATCCTAGCCATATCCCTGATTTCTTCAATAGTATCCAGGTCTTGAGCCAGGTTTTCATCATTTTCCTCAGGATCACGGGTACTTGTTCTAGCAGTAGGAACCACCATTTCTGTTGGGATCACTGATTCTGCCCCAAACACCAAAGAGAATGGTGTTTGACCAGTAGCATTCTTAGGGGTTGTCCTGTCAGCCCAGAGCACATAGGGTAGTTCTTCTGCCCACTTCCCTTTCTTGGATCCAAGCTTTTTCTTCAAATTGTTGATGATGATCTTGTTGGATGACTCTGCTTGGCCGTTAGCTTGTGGGTGGACTGGTGTTGATGTTATCATCCTAGTCCCCCAGCTGTCACAAAAGTTAGTGGTTCTGCCCCCAATAAATTGGGAACCATTATCACATATAATCTCAGAGGGAATTCCAAATCTAGTTATAATATTTCTTTTAATGAAGGATATAACTTCCTTTTCTCTAACTTGGGCAAAAGCTTCAGCCTCTATCCACTTGGAGAAGTAATCAGTCATAGCTAGCATGAATACTTTTCCACCAGGTGCCTTAGGGAGCTTGCCAACTATGTCCATACCCCACCTCATAAATGGCCAAGAGGAGGATATAGGATGCAATAATTCGGCTGGTTGATGAAGGATATTGCTGTGTCTCTGGCAAGGATCACATCTTCTGGCATACTCCACAGCATCTTTCTTCATGGTTGGCCAATAATATCCTGTCCTCAGGATCCTTGAAAATAAAGCCCTGCCCCCAGTGTGGTTTCCACAATCTCCTTCATGGAAGTCTTTTAAAACTTCCTGAACTTCAGGATCCTCAATGCATCTCAAGTATGGTCCTGCAAGAGATCGTCTATACAACATATTATTTATAATTGTAAATTGAGATACCTTAGATTTGAAAGCCCTAGGGTTTTCTCCTGTAGGAATCTCTCCATGTTGTAAGTATCTCATAATTGGTGAGATCCATGACCCGGATCCTGAATAGGATTGAATATCCTCACTAGGGATAACTGCAGAATCATCTCCTATCTCCATAGTCTGGTGATCCTCGATAGCCGGGGTCAGGATATGGATAATAGGAATCTTGATATCCTCTGGGATCTTCAAAGATGATCCTAAGTTAGCCAATGCATCAGCTTCTGTATTTTCTTCCCTTGGTACCTGTGACAAACTAAAGGAAACAAAAGAGAGTGCCAAACTTTTGACTATCTCCAAATATTTGGTTAGTTTTTCACCTTTAACAGCATATGATCCATTAAAGTGATTTGTAATTAACAAAGAATCTACGTGTACCTCAAGATACCTGATCCCCATATGCTTTGCAATTTGCAAACCAGCAATTAAGGCTTCATATTCAGCCTCATTATTAGTGGTTTGGAACTCACAAGCTATAGAATGGGGTATTATGTCCCCCTGTGGCGATTTTAGTAGTATTCCAAGCCCTGTGCCTTTGACATTTGAGGATCCATCAGTGTGGAGTATCCAAGGATCCTTGGTCTCTTCTAGCTGCTGGACTTCTAGCTCAGCTTCTTCTTGTAGATCACTACTGAAATCAGCCACAAAGTCAGCTAATGCTTGGGATTTGATAGCTGTCCTAGGCTCATATCTTATATCATAGGCACTCAGCTTTACTGCCCACTTAGCCATCCTTCCGGACGTCTCCGGTTTCCTGAGGACATTCTTAATTGGAAAATTAGTTTTAACAATGATAACATGAGTTTCAAAATAATGTCTTAACTTGGTAGATGCCATTATTAATGCAAGGATAAGTTTTTCAAGGTGTGAGTACCTGGATTCGGCATCAAGTAAACTTTTACTTACATAATAAACGGGATGTTGTGTACCTTGATGATCCTTAACAAGGACCGCACTTACTGCTTTTGAGGATACTGCGAGATACAAGGATAACACTTCACCTTTTTCTGGTTTCATTAAAGCCGGGGCCGAGGATAGGTAATCTTTGAGGGCTTTTAAAGCACTTTCATGCTTCTCCGTCCACTCAAATTTCTTGTTCTTTCTTAGGATATCATAGAATTCTTTACACTTCTCGGAGGACTTGGATATGAATCTGTTCAAGGCTGCTATCCTTCCTGTTAGCCTTTGAACATCCTTAGCATTGGACGGAGATTTGATGTTCACTATTGCTTGGATTTGTTCCGGGCTAGCTTCGATGCCTCTCTTAGTCACCATGTATCCTAAGAATTTACCTGCTTTAACACCAAAATGACATTTTGAAGGATTAAGCTTCATGTTATATTTGTCAAGGATATCAAATGTTTCCTCCAAGTCTCTTAGGTGATCCTCAGCTTTTAAGGATTTCACCACCATATCGTCTATGTAAACCTCCATAGTTTGTCCAATCTGATCCTTGAACATCATATTCACCAGCCTTTGGTACGTTGCACCTGCATTTCTCAATCCAAACGGCATAGCAATATAGCAATATATACCAGTTGGAGTCATGAAGGCTGTATCCTCTTGGTCGGATGGTTCCATTTGGATTTGTTGAAATCCAGATGAAGCATCCATAAAAGTTAACAGTTCATGACCCGCAGTTGCATCCACCATGGAGTCAATGTGGGGTAAAGGGAAAGGATCCTTGGGACATGCCTTATTTAAATCGGTAAAATCGACACATACCCTCCACTTTCCGTTTTTCTTTTGAACAACAACCACATTGGCCAGCCATCTTGGATACTTGACCTCTCTAATCATACCTGCCCGGAGCAATTTTTCTACCTCTTCCTGGATAATGGCATTCCTTTCTGGTGCAAACTTCCTTCTTCTTTGATGTATTGGTTTGAAGGATCTGTCGATGCCGAGTTTATGGGTGATAACATCTTTGGATATACCAGTCATGTCTTCATGTTTCCATGCAAAGGTAGTCTTTCTCCTTTTGAGGAAGGATATGAGGTCTTCCTTCATTTCGCCAAGGATCCCTGATCCGATATAGATTTTGGATTCAGGATCATCAGGTTCCATGAGGATTTCTACCACATCCTGCTCTCTGGCCTCCAAGACATTCCTTGGAGGATACCTTGATTGCTATTGCTCCCTTGACTTCGAAGCTGGTTTCATCGATGAAGTGTAGCAATTCTTAGCTTCCTGCTGATCACTATCGATCTTTACTATTCCCCAAGGACTAGGGAGCTTCACACATTGATGGTAAGTAGATGGGACTGCTTTCATATCGTGTATCCAGGGCCTGCCAAGGATAACATTACAACAAGATAAACAGTCAATAACACAAAATTTTTGATAAGAGTGTAAGCCTTCAATATATATTGGGAGTTTAATGTCCCCCAGGGTGTTCTTAGTTTCGCCACTAAATCCCACGAGCACGGAGGATCTTGGTATGATCTCTGATTCAGGGATACCCATCTTCTTTAGAACATCAAGCTGGATAATGTTCACTGAACTTCCTCCGTCTATTAGGATCCTGCGGACAAAACAGTTAGATATAAAAAGAGTAATAACTAAACCATCGTGATGAGGATCCTGGATATCAGTACGATCCTCTTCATCAAAGGTTATAACTTTTCCTTCGGAGACACTCGATGTTCGAACTGGTCTTTCTCCATTATCCATTTTAGTTTCCTTTGCATGCCTCTTAGCTGCTGAGAAGGATGTGCCACAAATGTCGGATCCCCCAGAAATAAAGTTTATCACTTGTGCATCTGCTGGAGGGGCTGGAGCCTTCTCAGGGATCCTTTCAGGATCCTGAGTCCTTGACTTTTTCCTACCCAACAACTCTTTTAGATGCCCTTTGCTCAACAAGTATCCGATCTCCTTTCTTAATGCAATGCATTCTTCTGTGAGGTGCCCAAAATCTTCATGATATGCACACCACTTTGATTTATCCTTAGTTGCAGCTGGCCTGTCATTCTTTCTTGGCCATCTAGCTTTATCACCTAGGTTCTGCATGGCAATGATTAGTTCATTGTTATCAACACTAAAGCAATATTCAGAGATTGGAGGATAATCCTCATCATCCTCTTCTTGATCAATAGAATGCACGTTCTGATTATCAGATTTGTTGTAGGATCTGAACTTGTTGTTTCTGAATGAGGATCCTTGCTTATCCTGCTTTGAGGATCCTGTTATCCTCTCCTGAATCCTCTTGTCATCCTCTAGCCGAATGAACCTGAGGGCCCGGGTTCTTACCTCATCTAGGTTCCTGCATGGTGTCATAACAAGATCATCATAAAATAACGAATCCCTAAGCAGTCCCATTTTGAAGGCTTCAACAGCCGTGGCTATATCTAAGTTGGGAATGTCTAAGGATTCTTTACTAAATTTGGTAATGTAATCCCTTAATGATTCATTATGACCCTGGGTTATCCTATATAAATCACTAGTTAATCGTTCAAATTTTCTACTACAAGAAAACTGAGTATTAAACAAGTTAACTAGGTTTGCAAATGAGGTAATAGAATAGGGAGGAAGACTTAGCAGCCATTTGAGAGCTGATCCAGTAAGAGTGGATCCGAATCCTTTGCATAAGCATGCTTCCTTTAACTTTTCTGGGATTGGATTGATCTCCATCCTCTCCCTGTATTGTGCTATGTGTTCTTCAGGATCCGTCGAACCATCGTACAATTTCATTGTAGGCACATGGAACCTCTTGGGTATCTCAGCATCACAGATTGGTGGTGCAAAGCGAGATATCTTATGGCTTCCATCCGCAATCTCTGGAATAGGTTTGACTACTCCCGGAACACTCGAGATCATATCCTTTATCTTTTGTAATTCTCTGGCCATGGCATGATTGATACCTGGATCCTGCATAAGACCATGGTTAGTAGTATGAGAATTATTAAAAATGTTACCTCCCATTGGATTCAAGTTAGGAAGAATTGAGGTCAATCCATATTGTTGAGATTCTGGAATGATCGAGGGACCGGTAGAGGCATTGGTCTGCATTGGAATAAAATCTCCTTGATGGATATCTGAACTTCCTGTTTGTAAACTCCTCAAGGATCCTGGCATTTGGAAGGATCCCTGAAACTGAGACGATCCTGGGATGAAGGAGGATCCTTGAACCTGGGATGATCCTGGAACGAAGGAGGATCCTTGAACCTGGGATGATCTTGGAACGAAGGAGGATCCTTGAACCTGGGATGATCCTGGAACGAAGGAGGATCCTTGAACCTGGGATGATCCTGGAACGAAAGAGGATCCTCGAACCTGGGATGATCCTGGAACGAAGGAAGATCCTTGAACCTGGGATGATCCTGGGACGAAGAAGGATCCTTGATGCTGCTGCATTCCTGAATATCCTCCTGCACTCGTGAGGGATCCCATATGCTGGGGATAGGATCCTGCTGGCTGGAAATATGAGCCTAGTGCCTGGGTCATAGCTGTTGTTCCATAGTGTACTCCTTTTGGTCCACCCGCATATTGAATGTCTGGAACCGCTGATGGCTGAGAAGTAATCACCGGAGTGTCAAAATTCAAAGATCTGGGCATCAGTGGGGAATGATCCTCTGCCGTTTTCTTCTGTTTCTTAATTTCATCAATCTCCCGGAGGATCCTTTCGTTGGTTTTATCCTGCTCTTGTGCATGATTCCTCATCTGCAAAATCAAGGCATAGAGATCATTAGTAGTAGGATTAGTTGAAACAGAAGAAGTAGGTGGTTTTGAGAAAATGGGAGTCGGTTTCTTCGCAGCATTCTCTGTATTCTTCTGGGATCCAGAAGGTGGTGGAGGCAAAGGAGGGACGCCTTGTGAAGAAGTGAACGAAGGCATCAAGTTTGAAGCATTCTTCGCTGAGGAAGCCATTTGCTTGGTAGTAATGAACCGGAATGAGCACAGAAATGCGAATTCTTCTAAGGACAAAGCACCAATTGCCCCACGGTGGGCGCCAAACTGTTTTGGTCAAAAAATCTGTTGAGAATATTGCAACCAAACTCTAGATTACGGGGTATGATGCTCAAAAAGTGTAACAACAATGAGGATCACTTCAATGCGGAATGCACAAACAACACAAGGATTTACACGGGGAAAAAGCCCTTGACCAAGAATTGATCTCCGGCACAAAAAACCCCGGGTGATGGAAACTACCGATCACCAAGCTCAAATAAATGAATAAACGTTTACAACTTCGGATAGTAACGAGCTAGGTACAAGGATCACTACGGTGAAATGTGTAAAAAGTGTAAGTAATCGCTAAGTGTTTGAACGAGAGCTTGTATGAGAGTGTTTGCGAGTGTGTGTAACTGCCAAAATGACTAAGTGTCACTAACTAGCTCGTTACCCCTTTAAAATAAGAAAAATATCTAGTTAACAAACTCTCCGACTTTCGGGCCAAGCCTCCACGTTCTCCATAACGTCTAGTTTTGATCTAGCACGTGCAGAATACTTCGGGAATATTCTCCAAGAATGCCGCTAAGACTTGGTCAAGCTTGTTAAACCTGCGAGAAGTTATAAAACATATGTATACAATCGTCAGTATGAGGATCCTTGAAGTGATCCATGATCCTGATCCTAAAGCCCTTCTGAGGATCACCACCTGTCACAGAAGTAAGGATCACCAGTTAGGATAACGAATAAGGATCACTAATTGTTAGAAAATCCTCCCCTAACATATACCTAATCAGATTATTCGGTCATAGATGATACGGGTCAGTAGCATAATTAGTAGTGGAAAGCTAATTTTGGAATGATGAACATAATTCACGGCTTCATTTTTGTCAAGTGAAGCTAGATCATCAAGAATATGTTCATTAGAGACGCTTGTATTCATGGCTTCACAACTCTCTGAGGTTGAAGAAAGGGAACACGCTTTTGCTAAGTATGGACATCGAAACTAGGGATGAGCTCGGTACCAAGCGGTACCGAACCGGAACCGAAAATACCGGTACCGGTACCGAAAATCCCCAAAAGTGGGTACCGGTACCGAAAATCCCGAAAAGCTGGCATGTGAATTTATATCTATAGAGTTGGATGGATATAAGGCATCATCAGTTAGTTTTGTGTGAAGTCAGGGAGTTGTTATAAATGGGTCTGGTTGTTCAATTGATTATGTATCTTGGTTGGTTCAGTTTATCATTGTGATGGGCATGTATTATCATTGGGTTTAATTCAGCAGTTGGTTTGGAGTATGAACTAGAAGAAGACGAAGATTACCTAGACTAATGGTTGCTATTAGTCTAGGAACGTTTCATTAGTGGTAATTTATGACTTGGGGCTTTGAATAGATTAAAAAACACAATTGTTGAGTCCATTGATGGTTGGCGTGCAAAAAAAGCGGGTCATCAAGTGGTTGTGGGTATAAATATTATTAGTTAAATACGGCTCCAAGGTTATTCGTCATATACAAGTGTGGTTTGCTATATTGGCGGAAAGGAAGTAAAAGGTTGGGTGAATGCGGGTCAATATGATGATCCAATGGCATGATGCTTGGTCGAGATTGTTCATCGTATCCGTGTGAATTTTATAGTCAGCTTTGAGGTGTGGTTAATTTGTTTTTAGCTTCAGTCTGTATTAAGGAAGTAAATTTAGGTGTCATTAGCTTCTTTTTGTTTGTTAAGATGGTAGTATTTTCTATAAGTTGGCCTCAGCTGAGGTGAAATTTTTGTACCCTTTCAGTAGTATTAATGAAAGTTGTTTGGCTGGTTGAAAAAAGTTTATGGTTTCTGTGTCAGGCATTTATAGATTGGTATTAGTTATATTCTTTATAAATATATGGATCAAATCCTTATCAAATTAAATCAATGTTTCAATATTTTAGTTTTTGATTATAAATAATATATCATTTAATAAAAGAAATTCTTATAATATTTTGTAGATAATATATTTGTAACAAGTTATCGTTTTTTTATTAACGCAAATTTTGATTAAACTTATAAACTTAAATGAGTTCGAATTGACTCACGTTCATAACTTACGATTAATAGAACGTTTTACACCGATATAATTTTACACTTTGTAAGCTGTTTTATTTTAAGATTTATTTTAGTTTACCTCTAATATATGATATTCACTATATATTTAAGAAAAATTGTTTTACACGGTTTAGTTTTATTTCTAAGTGAAATTGCACTAATTTTAATGTTATTTTGCTAAGTTCGTGAAAGTAACGTTAAAAGGGGGAGACGGTTAATCATGCATCATGTAGTGGCGTTGATAGCCGAAGACAAGGAGTGCATGCATTAATCGGCCTTTATCTCAATTGTTGAGTGTTATGTGCCTTATGTCTAAGGTTCGATGCAAAACTACTATGGAGCTGGGGGTATCACCGGAAGCAACCTCTCTATTCCTACGGGGTAGAGGTAAGGTTGTCTACATTTTACCCTCTTCATACCCTACCTTAGTTTTCCTATTGGTGAGACTTACTAAGTGGAAGCAACCTCTCTATTCCTACGGGGTAGAGGTAAGGTTGTCTACATTTTACCCTCTTCATACCCTACCTTAGTTTTCCTATTGGTGAGACTTACTAAGTATGATGATGATTGATGATGATGATGATGAAATTTTATCGTAAATGAAGTTGTAACAAATATAATATATTTTTCAATTTTATAACAATTTATATAGTGAAAAACATATTATCTGTTCATATATCTTTTGATACAGTATGAACTATTAACAAAACTATAGTAATATTGTGGAGCCTTTTGTAAAATTTTGAACGGTTCAAATATTCATTGGTAATGGAGTTTGGTTAATGATACCTAGATCAACTACTAGGGATGAACTCGGCATCGGTATCGGTACGGGTATCAATACCGGTAGCATAAAGTGTCAATATGGGTACCGGTACCGGTACCGAAAAAGTTCGGTACGGTACCGATACCAGTATTTGTGTGTAAAATTCGGTAATACAGGTATCGTACCAAAAACACCGATACTGAAAATGTCTAAACATAAGAAGTACCGGCACCAAATACCAAATACTCATCCCTATAAAGTACTATATCATGCTCTATACGTATTTAGTTGTAGTGACATTTTACAAATTAAATATTTTCTGGATAAATTTGTGATAACATACATATATACACTTTTAATACATGAAATGATCGGTTATTAACAAATTTATAATATTAGTTACGTGTTTATTTTCTTAAAAATAACCTACGTATATATTCATACGCATGAAGATCCTTTTACTTACTTTTGCTAGGAGTTATAGTTACATATTTATTTTCTTAAAAATAACCTACATATATATATATTTATACACATGAAGATCCTTACTTTGGCTATTCGTTATATTACCAAATGGATTTAACTATTTAACAAGTTTATTATACGGATATTAACAATTATAGTATTGGTGTTTATGTACTTGAGTCTACGATATTAATCAAACTTCGAGTAAATTGTGTGGGTGTGTGGGATGGTTTATGTGTGTCTTATCTAATTTAAAAAAAATCACATATTTGTTTTATGGTTTTCTGTTGACTTTGTTTCATGCATTTAAGTTTGTTTGACGTGGTGTTTCATCTTTATATGCTTTTTTTACATATATGAATAAATCTATCCTCAAACAGTAAACTAATAATCTTATCTCATAATTTGTATAGGATATTCTGGTCCTCACAAATTTAAAAAAATAAGCCCTTATAGTTAAAAAATATTCATGATTAATAACTAATAAAATAAAACAACACTGTTAAATAATTTAATTTATTGCTAGCTTTGCACCTCTCCGTTGATTCAACGACCTAGAAATTGGTGGGTTAGTTCATTTAGTCCAAAAAGCTTTATTTCCACACTCAATATAGATTGAAGAATATAGAATCCGGAGGTGGCAAGATGGCCGGGTTGAAAAGAGCCATTCCAGGTCGGTTGAAGAAATCTTTAATGATTTGTGATTTTTTCTCATTCATGTTTTTCAATTATTCAGTGTACTCTAATATTTGCGTTAGTAGTTTAACATTTATATAATTAAAATATTTGTGTCAACATTGTTAAAGGAGATAATTTTTTTGAAAGTCACCTGTGTAATACACGGGTACTTAGACTAGTTATATATAATAGATTCGAAAGAAAACCCAATAAATCTGGGAAAAATCTTCTTGTGGGAATCGAACCTAAAACTATCATTATCCTCCATGTTTGTGCCATGCCAGCCCACTCTCATCCATATGGTGTACTTATGACTCAAACCACCATCCCTAATTTTTTAAAATTTATTTTGTGTAAAATATATTGAAAGCTCAAAAAGAACATTTTTGTTGGGTTCAAATGTATGTAACATCAAATTCGAAGCTCCAAAAGTCATATGATAAATGTATGACATCTTGTCAAACCATTAATTAAACAATGACTAGACCAAGTCAGACCAAACTATACCAACATTTAGATTTTCGATTTAAGCTATTTTCACAAAATATATATCAGTTAGGTTTTATTCGATCTAATTTGCTAAATAACCTAAACTAAATCATGTTAATTTTACAAATTTTGCTCTTTCACATCAGGGTTGTTAAAAAACTCGTGGCTCGAAGCTCGTTCAGAGTTAGCTTGAAAAGTTCGCTCGATATAGCTCGGTTGAAAATGAGCAGAGCCGGCTCGGCTCCTAACGAGCTGGATTGGCTTGCTTGTTAGCTCGGCTCGGTTTAGCTTTGATTATTTTACTTATAATATATTACAAAAAAGTTATTATAATGTACATGTATTTAGGAGTTAGGAGTAAAATTTGATATCTATGACATATTCGAAGGTTGATTACCATGATAATGAACTAATATTGTATTCCCTTGAATTTTAAACTCATTTTGTTTTGTTGAATTTGATTTTGGCTTGTAATGTATTAGGTTGGACTTATATATTTTCTTTTAAACTACTGTATAATATTTTCGACTACTAAATTTTAATAATTATCTATCAGTTTTACTTTTTAAAATCGACCCAAACCAAGTTGTGCCCAAACTTAGATTTTCAGCTTGATTTCAAATACGAGCCGAGCTGAGCAACTCGATTTAAAATCAAGTTGCACCCGAGTTTACCCTGACTCGGCTCGGCTCGGCTCGTAAACAACCCTATTTCACACCCTCAAAACTCTTATTTAGAGTAAACTGCATTTTTACCCCCCTAGGGTTTAAGCTAATTGACACTCTGACCCCCTCCATGGAAATAATTGCAACTTACCCCCCCCCCCCAACGTTGATGTTATGTCGCAATATTACCCCCTGCTGTCTAATTCTGTTTAAAGTCAACATAAGTTATTAACGGTCAAAGGGTATAATCGTCTTTTCCACACTAGTTTTATATCTTACTCAACATAACACCCTAATATATTCGTCGGGCTGCAATCTTACCCCCCACCTATTAAGCTCTCCTTCGTTTATTCTCCGGCGACATAACGATGAACAGTACGGAGATGGTGAAGGTTTTACAGTCGTCGGTGGTTGTCGGAGAAGGTGTACGGTGGTGATTCAGGTGATTCAGGTTGTAGGTGTGAGGAAGACGACCGAAGATGGTGATAGGCGATGGTGATTATGGTGAACGACGACGAACAACGGTGACTGAAGATGATGAACGACGGATGGAGGTGGTCGTCGATTAGTGGTGATAGGCGATGGTGATTATGGTGAAGGTTTTACAGTCGTCGGTGTCTATCAGTCCCGAAGCCATCGTTGATTGTTAGAACAGAGGTAACTGTTTTTTAAATTTATTCTGATACTTTGCTTCTTTAGTTGCCACTAATTACTTTCAGTTATATGTACTTTGATAATTAGAAACATATATAATAATTGGACCAAATCGAGTTGGGAAAGGAAGTTGAAATATTTATCAGTAATATTAGGATGTTTGATTAATTCTTTAAGTAACAACTCTTGGTAACAATTAGTCAATGACTAAGTGTGAATTTTTCCAAAGAGTGAAATATTACAAATTTAATATGCAATGCATATGTTACCTATGGAACAACTAAAAATCTAGGCCGATTAGTGGAATAACGCTAGATATACAGTTAGTTCACCTGGCGGTTGGAACGGGCCGGCGATGGAGGTGGAGGTGGGTGGTGCCGGAAATCTGACGGTTGTTCAAATGAAAATTGGCTCAACTATGGAGGAGATGGGTGGTGGAGGTGGGTGGCGGCGATAGAGGTGGAGGTGGGTGGTGGCGGCTGATGGTGATGGAGGTGGCTGATGGTGGTTTAGGCGGGAAATGTTTTTTTTTTTCTGCAGGGGGTAAGGTTTGCAAGAACTATTTAACACCGGGGAGTAATATTGCAGAGTACAACAAACCACAAGGGGTAATAAGAAAGGACAATTTAGTCATTTTACACTAGGGGGTAATATGAAAGGACAACATATTCATTTCACATTCCAGTTAACAGATCTGTTAACTTATTTGACGCCAGGGGGTAATTATGCGACAGAACAACAACGTTGAGGTAAAATTGCAATTATTTTCATGGAGGGGGTCAGAGTGCCAATTGGCTTAAACCCCAGGGGTTAAAATTGCAGTTACTCTTTTATTTATTATCTAACTTACACTGAAAACCAAAAACACCCCTTAACAAACTCCATTATTACAATAGTGGTCCTTGTATATTACATTTTACAATCTAATTATTTTTTAATATCGCAAAGCGCCTCCATTCTCCAACGAATACTCTGGCAGTTGCAGAGAGAAAACTATCAACCGACGCACTCACTCCGGCGGTTATTTCACCGGAAAACGTTGCCGGAAAACACAGGTCCGGCATGTCCTCACATCCACATCTCATAATATAACCACACATCATCTTCGTTTGCATCTAAACAATCATTTACGATTATTATTCTTCTTAATTCCTATTTTCGATCCGTACAGTACGTTTTTTGTCAATCTGTTATTCGTAGATGCTTCAGTTTTAAACCTAACGGTTGTTGCAGATCCAGTATGCTTTTCTGATGTGAAATTGAGGTCAATTTTGTAGGTTTTGAAGGTATATGGATATTAATCAGTGGTATTTAGTTGAAAATGAGGATTTACTGATTTAGGTTATTTATTTGGATGAATTATGATAAAATGTTTGTTCATTTTAAGTGTTGAAGGAAAATTGAGCAGTAATTATGTCATATTTGCTAATTTGCAATTGAAAGTAGATGTTAATATGTTTATGTGTGGAGTATAAGTTTTTTCTCCGGTGAAATCGAAAAATTAGTTGACTAAATGTTGTGTGAATTGTTTCAGCTAAAATTTGTCGACACGACACGGCGCTAATTGTGAACAGGCTATCTCGGGGGAGAACGTTATATTGTTGTAGAGATGTCTTCGAGTAGCATTTAGCTGAGATGAGGAACAATCAGGTTATGATATTTACATTTTTTTTAACTTTAAAGGTGTTTTTTTATAAGGTTTAGTGCAAGTAAACTTAACAGTTAACACAAGAGGTAAGCATGAAAACTTACTTGATTGCTTGGATAGTTTTGTACAAGTGTAGAAGTTTCTACAGTTGTCCGACAAGTTATGCCGAATAAGGGCATTTTTTTTGTAGAAAACCTAGAGTGATTCAAATCAGTGGCTTAGTTTTGTCACAGACTTGGTGGGATCCCATCTAATGTTGACATGACTACCCTTAATTTGGCTGGAATTGTTTTGGAAAAGATATGAATGTGACAATCTGATAGTATTAATCAATAAAGTTGAAACAAACACTTTTTTTATTATGAAATGGATGTAAGGGAATAACGAAATCACAAGTGAGTATAAATGAGTTGTATAGTTATCACTTGGTTAATATTGCTACATTGAGAGTCATCTATATGGCTTTTAGTTTTTTCAAAGAATTGAATTATAGAAGTTATTGATTTAAATTTATATTCTATGCAGGAGTCCCTGGATACACCAGAAACACATGAGTCTCAAAGTGACAGACATAATAATGCAACAGAAGCTCGTGTTCCTGACTCTGGGTCGATCTCTATTTCAAGCAATGACAACAGAAAAGTTTCCCGGGAGGATATTGAACTTGTATATAAGTTTTATATTTTGTTTTGCATATCATTCTCTCTCGTAGATTTATAAAATAAGTCAAGATTTGTCTGTGTTGATGCTATTATTGATTTCTGTAGGTCCAAAACTTGATAGAACGCTGTTTGCAGCTGTACATGAATAGAGATGAGGTGGTGAAAACTCTTCTAAATCGTGCAAGGATTGATCCTGGTTTTACAACTCTAGGTAAAAAGTATTACCATATTTTTTCTCCTGTAATCGTTGTGTCACATTCAGTTTCTTGACCTTCCATGCTGTTTGAAGTTTTAGTTATAGATAAAGGAAATTGTTAGTTACACTTACACCACAATGTAACAAGATAAATAAATGAATTAAATAATGGTATTGCTTTATTAGGATTTATAATTTTTTTGTATATTGATATTTGATAGTTCATATCTAATACGAGTTTTAACATTTTTGTCATATGTACCTACAGTTGCATTTCATATGTTATAGAGTAATTTAAATATAACTGTGGCATCATATTTACTATAATAAAATTCTCTTTTGGTGGATAGTATGGCAGAAACTGGAGGAGGAGAATGCAGATTTTTTCAGAGCGTATTACATACGGTTAAAACTGAAGAAGCAGATCATTCTTTTCAATCATTTACTTGAGCATCAATATCACCTTACAAAGTATCCCATGGCTCCAAAGCTACCAGTGGCCCCCATACACAACGGGCTCCATCCCATGCCAGGTAACCTCATATGTATCTTTCTACAATATATAAAACCAATGTTTTGAAAACCGGACCAGCCGGTTGGACCGGGAACCAGGGGCCTGACCGGTCTGGTTCACCCTATTGGGCCGGATTGAGTCGAACCGGCCGGTTGGACCGGGAACCTGTGGTCAGACAGGAAAGCCGGGTGGTCGAACCGGATTTTTTAGGTGTTGAACTAGATTTTGATTAATTTTTTTCAATTTTACCTTGTTTATTTTTATAATATTCACGGCATCACCTGGTTCTTACATCCGATCCGACGGCTCGACCAGTGGACCGGTACCGACGTTTGGTCTGATCATGAAAACATTGACAATATGTAAATATCCTATTTACCTTTTTAAAACACTAAAATATCACATTTTTATTCCATAGCAAATAGCAATAGACCTGTACTTATAACAGGCTGTGAAAGCTTCACCAGATAAACAACTAGGTAAACAACATCATTAATGTGTCCCAACTCTCGATGCATAATGTTCTCTTCGTTTAATCAGTGAACAGTGAAGCATGCTTTTATAAGTAAAGGGTTTTATTTTATTTACTATGAAAAGCATAATCATGATATTTTTAGTTTTTGAAAGGGTAAATATGATATTATGAACTTTAAAACGATATATATGAAACTTTGAACTTTTGGAATGACTTGTTTTATGAATTGCCACTTTGAGTTATTTTTACTATTATTCAATATCACTCTTTGCAGTGCAGTTAACAATATGCCGATGGGATACCCCGTTATACCACAACCTCAAATGGCAACTGCAGGTCAACCTCATATGGATTCCATGGGTATGTCTAGCTGTCATGTGGTCAATGGAGTGCCTGCTCCCAGTAACTTCCAACCCATGCATATGAACTCTGGAAACGAGTGAGTTTTAATAAAATATAGTTTATTTAGTGTACCCTCTAAATCACTGTTGAAAGCTCAGCATAGTTTTGCAACTATATAGCTTTCAGTTAATATGTAGAAAGGTGTTATATATCTTCATATATACCCTTTCAAAACACTAAAAATGTCATATATATCCGTTTCAAAATCTTTTAAAATATATCCAGTTAGATAAACCTACATAACAGTCTGTTTCAGGCAAAAAAACAGATAAAAAATTATGCATTCGGATGATTGACAATAATAACATCGTTTTTCTATTTGTTTGTTTATTAAACCAAACTGTTATGAGTAACTATTTAATTTTATTTACTAAATTGCTAAATATAATATATTTGGTGATTAGAAGGATATATATGAAGTTTTGAACTTTTGGAAGCATATATACGAAATTGATATGTAGAAGGATATTACTCGTTTAGAAGGATAAACATGATTTTTATTTGTGTGTTTAACTCTCACTTCTATATTTGCCAAAAACTAAACTTTCACTCCTAAATTTGTAAAAAAAAAGCCCATATCCCTTTTATATTGTCATTGTAAGAATAGTTCTTGTGATTATATTTAATACATTAAGTATAAATAAAACTATAAAAACGAAGAAAACATGCTTGTGGGTCAACCCGACTCTGCCAGTTTTGATTCGTACAAAAAGCAACCAGTTTAATACAAACAACCCGATGCCCAACCCGTTCATTTTCAACTTTTTTATATCAAACACTTCTTACATGTGCTGATGGTTGTTTCATTTATCAATTGAAGTATGGTAATGGACAACAGTGCACCTGGTGTGACACCTATTCCAGCTAACGGGCCAATTTCACCCATATCAGATATGCCAATGAGTCCTACATCAGTGGCATCCAGTGGTCATTTTCCTTTTACTGCATCTGAACTATCGGGAATGGGTGCTGACACATCAGCACTTGACACGGGATTTACGTCTGATGTGGCAACTTCAGTAGGATTGCATCTACTACCAGATAATGGAAATTCTCGATCTCTTGGTCAAATCCCTTGGAATTTCAGTCTTTCCGATCTAACCGCAGACTTGTCAAACCTCGGAGGTAAATTAGATCTCGGTTTTACTGTTTGTTAGATATTTACACAAGTCTTTGGTTGTTGACATGCTTTAATTTGGTGGTTAGAACTGGTTCCTTACTGTTAGTTTGTTTAAAAGTTTTATAAATCATAAGACGGTTCATTAGTTAATTCATATACATAAATGCACATTCCAAAAATAAAAATAATAATAAAGGTTAAACGACTGGTTCCAAGTTTCAAATTGCCGGCCAACTGGTTAAACCGCCAAAACCAAACCGTTAAACCGCCTAAACCTACCAATTTGCTTCAGCTGGGATTGTTTGGTCGGTTTAAGGCATGCCATCTTGTTTGTCATTTTAGTGTATATGTATCTGACATTTAACAGTTATTTTAAAAAAATCTTTTTTTTTTTTGCATATGTTAATCTAATGTAGCGGCTGGCATTTCACATTTTCACCACACACGCAATTTACAGATAAAATCCGTCAAAATAAGGGTGGTTGTTAAAATCCGTAATAAATTGCAAGTCGTTTTCCATGTGTAGAAGAACTCTATGTTTCTTTTATATTTTTCATGTCTAGATAGGGTATTTGAAAAAATAAAAAAATGCTGTATGTATTCATCTTCTTATATAATTATATAACATTCCAATTATCAGATCTAGGAGCTCTTGGAAACTATCCTGGTTCACCGTTTCTGCCTTCTGATTCAGATATATTGCTCGATTCTCCCGAGCAAGATGACATCGGTAAGAACACCGTCTTTTTCTTCCCAGTTTACTCCATCTTGATAAAATACAATGTTCTACTTTGACCAGCCCGTAATATTAAATTAAAAGTTTTACGAGTAACATACTTATGTGGGGCACATTTAAATCAATCAAACCAAACGAACACAAACAACTGTTGTTTGTGTTCGTTTGTTAAGGAAATATATGTGTTCACAAACTGTTCATGACACTTATCCAACGAGATTTTCTATTCGTGTTCGTTCGTTAAGGAAATGAACGTGTTCGTATTCATTTGTTAATTTTAGGAAACTAATGCAAATGAACATTCATGAACACAAACTAATGTTCATTAACACAAACAAGCATCCATGAACAAAATATATAATACACAGATACTTATCAAATATTTTATTTGTTGGAATTTTGAAGTATTTAAATGAAATATAAAAATCGAAAACACTAATGAGCTATTGAACACAAACGAACACGTTACCAAACGTTCATGAACATAAATGAACAAACGCGACCCCTGTTCATGTTCGTTCCTTTAACTAAACGAACATCGTTCGTGTTTGTTCATTTATTAAACAAACGAACTTCCCGCCGAACGGTTCACTAACTGTTCACTGAACGTTTGTTTGTTTGCAGCCCTACGTTCAGTACAAGATGACAAAAAGTATACGTGTTTATGCAGTTCTCGTAGTTCTTTACTTAAAATTGGTTATGTATTAAAAATTAAATGACCTCTACTTATTTACTTGTAATACCAAAACCACCAATCAACTAGTTGATAAAAGTACACTTATGGCAGCTTTTGACTTGTTCCCCTTATAACTACTTTTCGTATTTAACCATAAAAACATAACTCAAATTGACCCATTTATCAAAACGGATCAAAATGATACTACAATCTATTGATCGAAATGACCTGTTTCTTTTTAGCTATTTTTCTGGTATTAATAATATTTTAAAATATATTTTCAGTGGACGAGTTCTTTGTTGATTCCATTCCTGGACCACCATGCTCACAGTCTGATGAAGATAAGTCCTAGTTTAGGTTCAAAATGTTTCTATTTCAAGAAACTTTTAGGAAAAAAAGAAAAGAAAAGATAATATAAGGGTCTGGTTATTTTGGACCGTTGGATGAAAAAAATTATGTTGATCATTTCATTTGTTGTAATTTTAGCATATATCACGGATACAGAATCTTGGTAATCTAAGATTCTTAAATAATGTATGTATCAATGGTCAAATCTTTTGCACAGGGCTTGAGTCCCTTTTTGCAATGCATGGACTGATGGACAAATAGCAATGCATCTTGTACAATAAATATATTATAATAATAATAATAATAATAATAATAATAATAGTTATTACTATTATCATTATTATTTTTTATTGTTATTGTAAAATACGAATACCTTCACCCACAAAATAACCAAAAACGGGTATGCTAGGACTGGCAATTTCAGACACGGACACGATAACATGACACAAAACAACAAGACCTTAACATGTTCGTGTTTGACCCTTAGCAAGTTTCGTGTCTTAAACATATCGACACGATAAGACCTATTAGTTTTCGTGTTGTGTCCATGTTTTCCTATTTCGTGTTTGTGTCTTAACAGGTCGTGTCTGACATGATATGCCAGCCTAAGACTCCACACACCACCCCTCCAGGGCGAGTTCGTGTCTTAACAGGCCGTGTTCGTGTCTTAACATGTTATGCTCGTGTCATAACAAGTTGTATGATACGTTTGTAAAAAAAATCGTGTCTTAACAGGTCGTGTAACCTGCTTATTATCAACTTCGTGTTTGTTTTTGGAAAAACAGACACGATAAGATTTCGTGTCGTGTTTGTGTTTATCTGTTTCGTGTTCGTGTCTTAACAGGTCGTGTCTGACACGATATGTCAGGCCTCGGGTATGCTATATTGAACAAATGTAAATATAGAGACAAGTTTTATTAGAATTCATTTTATAAGAGAGAAAGAAGGTAACATGTAATTAATTCTGTATTGAAGATGATTCACTAATTTGTGGTTTATCTTTTGGATTTGTGGGTCTTTACAAAATCAGTCTCTCTTTTCCCTACCAATAGCTCTGTTATGCGTGAGATTATGCCAGATATCGTTGTTTTCAGTGTAGTGAGCGGTTTGTCACATAGAATTAACCAAGGCAAATGAAACCTAATATCATGATCATATAATTTTATATTGTGGGAGATGGTGGTAAAATTAGATTCTGGATAGACCCCTGGGTTTGTAGTTTGCCGCTTAAAGATAGATCCCGCTTCTCTTCCGGATTGAGTCTAACAAAAGATGTTGGATCCGCGAAAGGTATAACTCAACAACCCAGGCGTTTTCCGACTTTTGGGAATGGAATAAGCCCCCTAGTTCAGCTCAGGAGCTGGCTGAATGGAGGGATCTAACGGCGATGTTGGATAATGTGTCGTTATCTGATTCTCGGGACAGGTGGGAGTGGATTGGTGGAGATAGTGTCGATTTTTCGGCTAAAACGGTCAAGGAATTGCTGAAAAGCGAAGAAGATTATAGTAGTCATTTTGTTTTCAAGTGGTCGAAGTGGGTTCCTAAAAAGTGCAATATTCTTGTCTGGAGAGCCGAGATGGGGATGGTTGCTACTGTTGATGCTCTTGCTAAATGTAACTTCTATAATGGTAGTGATTTGTGTTCCTTGTGCGAGGATGGCGCGGAATCTACCGAGCATATTTTCTGCTCATGTTCGGTGGCTTTAAGTTTATGGTATCTTATTAGCCGATGGTGTCGTATCAACCCAATTTACGCTTTTTCGATAAGAGACCTTTCTATCCACGAGTATTCTGGATTGGAGAAAAATGCTAAGGAAGTTTTGCAAGGTATTATCATGATGGGATGTTGGTGCATCTGGGAAGGCTAGGAATGAAAAAACGATTTGATAACGTCAAAGAAATCTTAGCCATTTTCAGGATGTTAAGGTTTTAGACTTTTTGTGGTACCATAATAGATCCAAAAATAGAGGTCTCTCATGGAATAATTGGTGCTCTTTTAAGTGTATGTAATTGGTCTTGTTTGTTTGGTGTTTTGGCCTCCCTCGGCTTTAAGGGTGTGTTTGTGAATAAAAGTTACTTTAAAAAAACATATATATAACTTTATATTGAAAGAAGTAGTTCTAGGAGCCTAGTGACATCTTTGGGTTGGATAAGGTTTTGGGACCATTAGGTCTTGAGTTCGATTGTAACAAAGGGGTTTTTCTCTAGATTTATTGGGTTTCCTCCTGAATTGGTGTATAGGCATTATAGCCTAGTGGAGATGGATAGTAAGGGTGTAAGGAGTGGTTAAACACTTTGGAGTGGCAAACCAAAAAACCGACCAATCAGAGCGCGCCATGTCAATCAGTCAAAAGTGTTTAAACTTTGCTGAAAATTGTTGGCAATAAACAAACACTTGCAGAGTGGCAAACTTTTTTTTTTTTATTTTCTGTTTTTTTTTTAATTTAAGATAAAATGGAAAAAACATAAACTTTTTATAAATAAAAATAAAGCATTACATTTTAAATAAAAATAAATCATTACATCTTAAATAAAAATAAAACATTACATTTTAAATAAAATCTAACTTTAAAAAAAAAAAACTAAAAATCACAAGGCCATCCATGGGTTGGTTAAAATAAAATGGAGGTTGGGTTTGATTCGCAAACCCAAGGTGCGGATGAAACGGGACACTAGAACCACCCGAACCACGTTTATCTTGAGCCCTCGACTTCGAACCGGACCCTACCATTTTTTTCTTGCCTTCACCTTTGTTTGAGCCTTCCATTTTTTTGAAAAGATTTAAAAAAAAGAGAGTGGAATGTAGTAAAAGTTGGATGAGATTTAAGGTATTTGGTTTGGTATTTATAAGTTAATTTTCGAAAACAAAAAATATATATATATATATATTTTTTTTTACTTTTGAACGGTAATATTACCGTTGAAAACCCACAACGGTCAAAAAGCATTTGTTCCAGAGTCGGCATGCCCTCCCTGCACCACATGCTTCACCGCGTCGGCAAAACCTCGACGGCGGTGTTTGCCGCTCGGCAAAAAGGTTTGCCGACGTTTGCCGCTTCCCGCTCCGAACACCCTAATGGTATCTTGATTTTGTAAAGTAGGAATAAAGTTGAATGATTGCCAGACAACATCCCATCTTTCAAGGGAAGTGTCCCATCATTTCCTAAAATCCTAACGAATCCCTTTAATCAAGTTAAGGGGAGACATGTTTAATTTTCACTTTTTATTGCCATATTATTTGTTGCCAATTGACTACATGATGTTGACTTCATGGACCGACCATTGTCTCAATCCTATTAATTAATGGGCAGTTAAAAAGGGAATAATAAACAATATATCTGATCAAATGACTAGTTTCTATCAATTTAAAACAAAAAGTTGATTATGATGGCTTGTGTTTAATGGTTTAGGGATTAGGGCTTTAATGCTCTTAGCTTATTTAGCTTGAGCTAGTTGGCTCAGTTGAACACGAAGTTAACGGCATAACGAGCTTGTATAATCGAATGTAAGAGAACTCGCTCGTTTGGCTTAGATAATATCTCAAACCCGTCTTTGATTTATCATTTCCTTTCATTTTTATACTAGTAGTATTGTGTTGAGAGAGACTTGTGTAACAAACATAAACATTCAAAATTAGTGGTGGATCTAGAGGAAACATTCAGGGGTATCCCGAAAAAAAAATTTAGTGCAAACTGTACCGAAATTAGAAAAACAAATCAGTGTATACAGTGCCGGATCCATATAAAATGGAAAATGTTGTACTTTGCCAAGAAAGTTGAGGGATATCCCGGGACCCGGGCACCCCCTCAAACCCCCTAGATCCGCCATCAAGATCTTCAAACTTTGAAAGAAAAAAATGAACCGACTCACGAGTTGAATACAAGCTAAATACAAGCTGAGTTTCCAATTGGACGTGTTTACTCGAGTCAACTCCACTCGTACTGTTATTGACTTCGGTCAAAGTTGATGTTGGCTCGGCCCGAACACACGCATTATGAGAAATTCATAGGACATCCAACAACTTCTAAGAAGTCTTTGGTGATTTGAAAATGGTACAAAAGGTTATATAACTCAAGACATGAGGAGAGAACACAATTTAACATTTATATTTCAAGAAACCAACAAAAAAGATTCATTTTACAAAGATCATATAAGCATGATGATTAAAGTACATTAAAACACAAATAATCTACATTAATATAAAAATTCCAAATTATAATCAACTTATTAACTCGTATCCGGAATACAGTCAGTAAATAAAGAAAACTCGAGTAATTTGCTAGAAAAATACTGGAAAACAGTACTGGCAACACTGCCAAGAATTACAACAGCTTTTGATGAAGAAAAATAGATATTATTGCTCTATTATACTGCCCTTATTAAAGGGATGCACAATATATCACTCTTTCTTGATTTTACAACTTTAATGAAACCTAAATGTCAATTAGAAATCAAAATTCATAAACTTGAACAAAATCCCATTTTTAAACTGCCTTTCTTGATATGTATAAATGTACCTTATCAAGAATCCTCAGATCACATTGCATTAAAGATGCTGATGTGGCGTATGCTAACAGGGATATGTACGAGAAACGCAATCCAGTACAACTGAAATGGTCCTCCTGCTAAAGTTGTGTTACCGTATGCAAAACGTGAAGCTTCTATGCAGCAATTTCTGTAAACAATGGAGAACATGAGTTAATACTTATTTAGGAACTAAACAAAGTTATATGATATCTTTTCGTATTAATGAAAATATCACTTAATGATCGACGGAAAAGGAAAAAAAAAGGAATTGAAGATTTCTGTGTTTGTTTCACTGTCATATTTTGACGGGTTATTACAGATTTCATTGTTACATAACAAGATAATTTAATGCGCTAGTGACATATTTTTGTATTTTAAACTTGGGCAATTTCATACATATCCTTCTATAAGTACAAGACTTTAGGGTTGGGTTCATTTCAGTGGCGAAGCTTGACCCGATTGACGGGGGGTCGAAAACGTATATACCCAAAAATTTCTATACGAAAACTACATATATAACACTACTGAGCCAAAAGTCCCCCCCCCCCCCCCCCCCGCGCGCGCCCCTTTTATACTTCGCCCCTGGTTCATTTCATAACTCTAAATATTCACAGAACTTTCAGAACTACTAATAAACAATTATTTTATTTATATATTTTTATATTTAACATTACTTCAGGATACTTCTATCATCTATTATATGTATTTTTATGATTACATATATGAAAAACCAAATTATTTATGTGTAATAACTAGTTTACACATGTGTAAATGAACCAATTTACACATGTGTAAAGGAACCAATTTACGTATATGTAATTATAAAATTACATATGAACAATTGATAAAACTACTCTTAACACACATGGAATCATAATAAATGATAAAAAGTACCCTTGAACAATATTAAATATAAAAATATATAGGTAGATACATTGTTTATTAGGAGTTCTGTAACTTCTGCAATTATTTAGAGTTCTAAAATGATCCTTACCCCAAGACGTTATATATCTTTCTAAATTGCATAATATTTTACCCTTTCAAAACACTACAAATAAACTAAGAGAACATTATGCACTCAGATGAATATTCAACGAAATAAATTGCTATAAGTAACTGATTTCTATTTTATTTACTAAGAAACGAGTATATAAGATAGTTTTGCTGTTATGCGAGGGTAAATATGATATTATAGAATTTAAGAGGATATATATGAAATCTAAAACTGTAAGAACAATATATATGAAACTGAACCTTACATGTTTATACACTATACAACACTACAAAAATAAATAATCAAGCCATGCCCCAACAAACCATGTAGGGATGCCCCCCTGCTATATTATTCACCTTTAGATTACTTTAGATATTTGAGCCGGGGGTCTCACCGGAAGCAGCCTCTCTATTCCTACGGGGTAGAGGTAAGGTTGTCTAGATCTTGCCCTCCTCAGACCCTACCTTAGCTTTGCTATTGGTGGGATTTACTGAGTATGATGATGATGAGATTACTTTAGATATGTTAATTACCTTTAGATTACTTTATAATTTTTATAAGGTTATATTAAAGAATAACTATCATCTTTCTTGTGGAAATGCTAAGAAAACACCAAGCACTCTCTTTATACATTATTACAAATTATATCCCTTCTACTCTTTCATGTATCTACAATAGAGGTCGCAAATGGTGCGGGTTGGGCACAAGTGCACGACCAAAATGGTAACTTTTAGTGCGAAAAGGGCCAACAGCGAGCACTTTTTTTCTTTTCTTTTTCTTGGATTTAATAATAGTTAACGTCTTCATGATTTAAAATAACAATTTCTAATTCTATTAATCTAATTGTTGAAATAACATGATTTATGAGGTCTTTTGCATTGTAAAAACACTTTGGGTGAATTTCGACCTGTTCAACATGCTTTCATATAAACTAGTTTTTTTTTTAAGTTTACGCGTTTGACCCATCTGAGGCAACGTATTATCCAAATTGGCCCGTATATCCTTCTAAATTCCATAAATCATAGCATGAATAGAAAATAACCTTTAAAGGGATGTGATAAACATACCTCTACTTGTTTGTCTATTTGCAATACTATAATTCCCAACATACCCTTCAGAATTCCTGCTCACCACATCTTCATTGTCAAGCCCAAGCCCGAACGAACCCGAATCATCAACCTCATTAACCGAAGACTGCCAAGTTGCATCTCCATACATTGAACCCCCACGGTACGCATTACCATAGAACCCGTCATGATCACTGTTCGGCCCGTTAAACGGTAACGTTGTAGTCCCACTTGTAACATTGTTTCTTCCAACTATCCCATAATTAGTCTCTTCGCCCCTAAACCCGCCTATATTTCCACCATCATTTTGAGAATTCAACGGCAAAGAACCCCAACTTGCTCCGTTGTTCCCAAACAATCCGAACCCACCGGTTCCGGAACCCAAATACGAACCCGACCCCGACCCACCTGGGCTTGTGAGCCCACCATTTCCCCATACGCTTCGGGTTGATGACCCGATAGGTCCCTCGGTTCTCCCACTACTTTGATTATATCCAATAGGAGTACTATACCTATTCGGATTTCCACCGAAATATGGACTTATAACCCGCCCATAGCCCGAAGACCCACCGAATGCGGTGGGGCTCAAAGACGGCTCCACATTCAAGCCTGGACCATAACCGGGTGAGCTAAATTGAGGGAACCCGGTTCGACCGCCAACAATTGAGCTGAACCGACTGTCCATTCTAACTCCATAACCGCCGATCGGGCTCATATTGTAACCTTGTGGGTAGCTATTTGTGAGAAACGTGCTTGCTCTATTTAACCCGTAATTATATCCGATTAAAGGACTACGATTCAGGTTCGGGCCTGGAGACATCTCTTTAGGGACAGCCCGTTTGACCTCGACCATTTTCCCGTTTAGTTCATGAAACGTTTTGTATAATACTCTATCTACCGCTTCCTCTGAATCGTATGTAATGAAACCAAAACCTCTTGGCCTTTGAGTGTTGTGGTCATACATTACCACCACATCTGTGATTGTACCAAATTGATCAAAATAACTTTTGAAATCGTTTTCGGTTATGGTTGATGGTAAACCACCTACAAATATCTTCTTTGTGCGCCCGACGGGACCCACTGGAGATCCTTGAATGCTATTAACGGTTCGGTTTAGTCCATGATGATCTTCCCTTGGAACCGCCTTTTTCGCTTCAACCTGAAAATTTAAGACCAAAATAAAAACCAACTTATTATTATTGATCACATTGTGTTGCATAGGTGTTTGGACACAAGAAACTTACGGTTCGACCATCAATCATGTGTTTTTCCTTCACAACTCGCTCAGCAACAACATGATCAGCAAACACTACAAATCCAAACCCTCTAGCACGACCCGTCAAGCGATCTCTCATAATAACAGCCTCAATAACCTCACCATAACTACCAAAATACTCTTTCAAACGATCCTCATCCGTATCCCACGAAATCCCACCGATAAACAACTTACCGTGCTCCGGCTCCACCTTCTCCACAATCCCATGTTGAATTGCCATAACTTTACAATAATCTCACTCTCACTTACCAATTTAAGTCCTGTTGCTATAAGCTATATGCTATCTCAATTTCAACTACAATTCAAAAACCAAATTAAGTGAAAAACTGTATTTTTTTTTTTCTTTTTTTAACTGCAATTGTTGTAATTCCAAATACCCAATAAACAAAATTCAAACTTTTAGCAGACTATACAATCTTTATACTATTTGAACACAATTTCAATCATAAACAGAAACATAAATATTTTTAACTGCAATAACAAAATTCAAACTTTTAGCAGAATCTTCAATCTTTATACTAAACAATTCATGAATCTGAACACAATTTTGATCATAAACAAGAAACATAAACATTACTCATCATAAACCCTAGTTTAACAGATCTAAATGTAGATACAAAAAGATCCAACAAAACTGAACAACAAATTAACAATCACCTTATCTTGATGAACTTAAACAAAACCCAGTGATCGGATTACTAACATTAACTGTTATCAAATAATAACATAAAAATTGGATGCTAAAGACATAAAAATGTAAACTTTAGTAAAGATTCTGATTAATCGAACATAATATAGATCGTGTACCAATTGGGTTGATTTAGATGAGATGAACAAGTAAGAAATTAAGGGAATTGGGGAAAAAAGACAAGAAATTTGATGTGTTTGAGGACTCACCATTAATGGAAGGTGGATTTGAGAAACGATGAAGACGAAGAAGATCTAGAAACATAAAAAATGAAAACAGAGGATGTGGGTTGTCCACTCTCTCTTTCAAAGGGCATGTTGTTGTATGGTTTTTTTTTTTTTTTTTTTTTATCCAATGAGGACACTTTAGTTGACTATTGGAAGTTGAGGGGTGAGTTGGTACTTTTAACATAGTTGAAGGGTTATTTTAGAGAAGTCATCAGGGGTGTTCAAAAAGTTTGCGGCTAATATCTCGCTAAACAAAAATCGGTTTGAAAAAGTTTACTCGTGAGCTGGCTTGAATTATTTTATTTTTATATTTTATTATTTTAAATTAGTCTTAAGCCCCGCGTTGCGGGCGAGGGCGTAAAACTGTGTTACCAGCGTTGCGTGGTGCGGGGCGTGAGGTGTAAAACCATGCTAAGTAACAACCAAACGACGACTAGAATTGGGAAAAGGCGTAAAACAAAATCATGAATTTAAATATCGAGTGATTCACATGACGTAAAACATAGACGAACTTGAATGTATACCGACACGTATTAAAAATTTGAGGGGGTAAAGAAAACCTGAGGGACTAAATGTAAGTAACAACCAAACGGCGACCAAACAAAAAAAAAAGCGTAAAACAAAAATTAATTTAAAAAACTAAACTTATTTGACTTTTGTTGTAAAATTAGGTGATGCCCCCGCGTTGCGGGGCGATAGCCGAATAATTCTCAACCAATTAAAAAAACAGTACTATATTTTATTTTTAACTAGGGGTAAAATCATAATTTTGAACCGGGGGAAAACCATATTTTTATTTTTAACTGGGGGCGAAAAAGTAATTTTGAAATGAGGGTAAAATTGTAATTTTAAACCAAGGGCAAAATCGTAATTTTTAGCTGGGGGCAAAAGCATATTTTTATTTTTAACTGGGGGCAAAACCGTAATTTTAAACTGGAGGCGAAAAACGTAATTTTAAAGTGGGTGTAAATTAATAAACTGGTGTAAAATCGTAACTTTTAGCTAGGGAAAACATATTTTTATTTTGAACTGGGGCAAAAACGTATTTTTGGCTGAGGATAAAATCGTATTTTTTACCGAGAGCAAAATCATAATTTTGAGATGGGACAAAAGGGTGAATATATTTTAAACTGGGGACAAAAACGTAATTTTAAAGTGGGTATGAAATAATAAACTGGCTGGTCCAATGAGCGAGTGCCAGGCACCATTCCCCCAAGCTTGTATTACTAATTTTAACACAAAAAAAAAAAAATCTAATTGATTGCCGCCACTTTTGGCCAATCAAATACCACAACTATTCCCGTCAGGGGAAATGTATATGTTGGATAATTATATCATCAAAGTTTTATTAAAAAATAATAAAGTTTACTGCTAATGAAAAAAAAAACATAAAGAACAAAAAAAGCTAAAAAAGGTCACTGTTTCTCGAGGTGTTAGGAATTAATAAATATCAATAATCTGCCTAGCACTATTCCCCCAAGCTTGTATTACTAATTTTAACACAAAAAAAAAAAAAAAAAAAAAAAATCTAATTGATTGCCGCCACTTTTGGCCAATCAAATAACACAACTATTCCCGTAAGGGGAAATGTATATGTTGGATAATTATATCATCAAAGTTTTATTAAAAAATATTAAAGTTTACTTTTAATGAAAAAAAAGCTAAAAAAGTCACTGTTTCTCGAGGTGTTAGGAATTAATAAATATCAACAATATTTAAAATATGTGGGAGGGGGGTTAAAATATTTATATATTAAGTTCAGTTAATTAATAACATATAAAAATATCAAAAAATACATATAATATTTTTAATAAATCTTATGTCTTTAAAATATTAGAAAAAAAATAATACATAAGTCTAGGTTAATTTTTAGTTTAGTTTTTTTTTATGTTATCAGTACTTGTAACAAAAATTATGAAAATAAAAAAAATTAAAGAGCCAACTTGATTGGGCTCGAGCTCGACTTTCCAGCTCAATAAAAAGAACTAGTCAAGCCGAGCTGGCTACCCAAAATAAGCTCGATAAAAACTATTTCTTTTTACTTTTCTTTTACATGTCCTTAATAATTTTTTTACCTTTGATTCCAAATACTCTTTTTACTTTTCTTTTACATGTCCTTAATAATTTTTTTACCTTTGATTCCAAATACTATAGCATTGAACTTTCCTTTCGATTGCTATAGGGAGTTTTGTTACCGTAAAGAAGTGTAACGATATCAACCGCGTCACGAACCACAGGGTAAAATTGCTAGTTTCCATTAAACCACAAGATCCTCACAATTATTTCGTGAGCCATTAGCATTGACTAAAGTTTCTTTTGGGCTTTTTGAAGAGGGTGTAATGGTGAATTAACTAATTACATTTACAACCAAAGGAGTAGTAATGGGCCTCTCGTAATCTTTTCTCCTCATTTGATCTTGTGGCCCGCAATCCACTAACCCATTTTTATCTGCAAAATAACCATTCACATGTAAACCCACACCATTACCAAATTTATAGCCTCATCACCTTTTCTATATGGTCCACATGGCACCAAAATTAATGGTACCAAAATGTATATACCAAAAAAAAAAATAAAAATTATAGAACCAGGGGTCGAAACATATATACTCCAAATTTTCTATACGAAAGCTACATACATAACACTACTGAGCGAAAAGTTTGGAGGGTCAGGCACCCACCGGCTCCTTCTAACCTGCGCCCCTGCTTCTGAAGGTGACACTATCTACCAGGTGTCACCCGTGTTTGATGAATATGAGAATGATGAAAAAAATACGGGGCTGATAATGTGTGTGGTAAGTTTATTTCTCATATGGATCTCTTATGGGTGAATATATTCATCATGGGCGGTGATAGAGAGTGTGGGGGAGGACCACCACACGGATCCGTGATTTTGAAGGGCACGTGTTTTGTGAATATATACATGTTTTTTTTTTTAAATAGCATATCAATACCAACTACAAGATAGGCTCATTTACAAAACAATTTTTATGGTTTAGAAGTTAGCCCAATATATATTTGATTTGGTGAGCCCAATACACATTTGATTTTAAATAATATAATAATAATAATAATAAAACATTACATAAGGACACATTTTTTTGAGCTCGAACAGGGTATATGAATTCTTAGGGACTCCCATGATTATTCATGCCCAAGTTGCGAAAAGGGTACCTCGTGTACCTCGTCCTCCTCAAGTCAGCCAAGATTGGCTTTAAAGAATATTGAAAATTTCAAGATTGGCTTTAAAGAATATTGAAAATTTCAAGATTTGATTCGACTCTGACGCATGTGGATCAACAAAAAACCACTAGATGATATACCCTAAAACAATAACCTAAAGCTAGAGGGTACGGTGATGGTCCTCCAAGGGAGGATGATCCGCCACGTAGGCGCCACGTCATAGTCCTCTCAAGGATGGTCCATCCCACAAAACTAGAGGGTATGGAGAATGGTCCTAGTCATAGTCCTCCCCACCACTTTTATATATATTTTTTGAATCTTCTACTTTTTTTTTTAACATTTAACAAATAAACTAACACAATATTTTCATTAATATTAAAAAATATTACATAAACTTAAAAAAAACATAAACTTAAAAAAATCCTAATATATTAAAATAAGCTATTACTCTTCGTCTTCCATGTCGTCGTCGGGTTCGTTTTGAGCGTTGTTCCAAATGTACTCCACCAAGTCCGCTTGTAGGTTATGATGTGCGTACTCGTTACGTAGAGCGAAATTGTTCAAATCTTGTTGTTCCCCACTAACTGGAACATAATTTCCAGTAGACGCGTTTTCGTCGTACTCGCATATCGCTCTACCTTCGTCTTCAATGATCATGTTATGAAGGATGATACAAGCGTACATAATGTGTCGTAACCGCTTTGGTGTAGCCGAATGTGCTGGATGTTCAATGATTTGCCTTTTATTTTTTAGAAATGGAAGAAGGTGAAGCCATGATAATTTTTTAGAGAGAGATGGGGTGGTAGCGGGTAAAAATGGTATAAAAATTGATGAGTTTTTATAAAAAGGGAAGAGGGTTATAAAATGTGAGAGAGATATGAGATTGTAGTGGGTGAAAAGTTGTGAAAAAAGGTGTAAAAGAGGTGAGTATTTATAAAAGTGGGAGTGAATTTGGTATTTTTTTTTTAAAATAACCGTTGCCTTTTTTGAATTTAATTTTTTTTTAAAACGGCTACATTTGACTGGGCCCCCACCATATTTGGTTCGTCGCAAACGGCAAGAAGTCGACGATGAGGACGGGAAAGGGGGCGGCATGGTGTGCCGGCGTCGCCGAACCAAGACGGGGTGGGGGACGGTCCCCATACCCCTTAGCCTAACAACCTTGGTGACAAACATCAACAAACCAAATAAAATATACAATAGTTAATAAAAGACGCGATAATTAAAGAAATTAAGTATTATTCAAATCTTCGGATAATCTTTAACTTGGATCTTTTTCCGGAACGGATTCAGCTCCTGTGCCGTCATCTGCATCACTAGAATTAATAAAAGACTCGATATTTAAGAAACTAAATATTAATCAAATCTTCGGTTAATCTTTGTCTGGATCCCATTCCGAAACGGGTTCAGTTCACGGGTCGTCACCCGCATCAGGCTCAACTTGTTTACACCTCATAATTCCTAAAATTCCGGAGCTTTAAGTTTTAATGAAAATCAATAAATTCAAAATGATTTATACGAATATAAAGTTATATATTCAGTTTGCCATTATTTAATTAACTATTAATAATCAGTACGTATTCACATCTTTCATTGTCCTCAATTCCTTTTATCAATTTCTAAACCTTTCTAGCCATGATACATGTATCTGACTCACTGATTTAAGTCATTTAACCTTGTTTTATGATTACTTGATATTGTTATTGAATAGTTTGACTCTATCTTGGTTTGAGTTATTAGGGTGGAGGGTATGATTCAAACGCTTTAGAGTGTTTGAGTTTTCTCTATCCAATAATCTCATGTCATGTCAACTTCTCCATTCACTCCCTATTTTCTACTCAAACACTAGGTATGATAAACACCCACTCAATTAAAAAAAATGATTGGTTCTCTATCTCCTCTCTCCTCTCTCTCTCTCTCTCTCTCTCTCTCTCCACCATTTCTTCTTCTTCACCTTTGGTGAATAGTCACCGCCCACACCCCTTCTTTCCTACTCCCCACTCACCAAGTATCCACCCGGAATCATTCACCGATCGGCAACCCCTATTCCCGCTTGGACTCCCCACAATCACTCTGACCCCCTTAGAACAGGTTGTGAGGTTCAAGGCTGACTCAATTGGCTTAGCAGGCTAGGCAAAGGCTTAGAGTCTCAAAAAAAAAAAGCACCCAAGTTTTAAACTTTTTTTCCGATATTACATTTTATTGGCCCAAGCCGATAACGTATCTTGTTGCGGTGCGACCTCTGCTGTTCACTCCTATCAACCTATTGTCATTATTCGGCGTCTGTTGGGTAAGACTATGAGGTGTGGAGGGACCTGGGTTAGGGGCAATGCTCAGCACGTGACGAGGGTGGGATCCACAAGGTAATACTCAAAAACTAGGGGTGTGGTGTGTGGATTATTTTTTTGTTTGGCAACGGCTACCCCCAACAGCTAGATCGAACCAGCCAGCCATGTCACCCAACCCCCCCCCCCCCCGCGCCACGCCAGGCTCAATCCCCACGCCAAAGGGGCAACGCCATGCGCCCATGCCCCACGCTTGCCCGGGGTGGAGCAGCCGACGTTGAACCCAAACCGCCACCCCAACCCACGCACCACACCCCACAGTCTAACCTACATGAAATTGTGAATGGCGATTGCCGAAATTAAGGGTAATCAACAAACGCCGAATGATGACGATAGGCTAATAGGATCGAACAACGGAGGCAACACTGCAATAGGATGCACTACCATTTGATTAGTTTGTCACCTTTTGGGCCTAGAAAATTATTTGTTTGTTGATTTGGGCTTGGGTCATGAAGATACATATCCGGGTCCGGACATGATCCCTAAGGACGGACCGAACCACACCAAGACGGACATTCCAAAGGTCTCCGTTCCCCTTACCACCGAGGACGGACATCCATTCAAGTGCGTCTAGACGAATGACGTCATCACAGTTGACCATTATAAATACACAGTTCAAGTACATTGCCAAGTACGATTTTCTGAACCTTCATCCCTATTTTATCTCTCTACCAATACTTATCCTCACGCCGGAGGGTGGTCGCAGAGGGGCCCTCCCATCTCTGCGACGAGCCTAACGGTTTGCTGTTTTGCAGGAGAAGGTTTCAGTCCTCCTACAAGATCCAAACCCCCTCTCTCACAGGCTTCGGTCGTGCCCAAATTTTGGATCTTCAATTGGCGCCATCCGATTTTCACAGCTCACATTCCTTCACTCTGGTGAATTTCTTGAGCAACAAAACAACTGATCTATGGCGGCCTCGAGTTCCATGAATTCGGGATCCATCACTGCTAGCATACAAGCTACAACTCCAGCAAGTCTTACTTCCACGGTTTCAGCTCCTTTGAGCTCGGGACCAGGAACAACCTTGCCATTTATATTGATACCAACTTCACAGACATCAGAGTTTGATGCGGAATTTCTTTCCAAAAATGCAAGTCTCTTACGACGTTTAAAAGCTCAACAGGCCAGAGATGAACAAATCCTCGGTTTACGAACCAGGCTCTTTCATGATGAAACTCCGGTAAGGACTACGGGTCCTGCAATTTTCACATCCCCCATTTTCTCCACAGTTGTTACTTTGAAAACTTATAATGGATACGTGCAGGGTTCCTCCGGACCATCTCCAGCAATGGCGATACGAAATGATCCTCAAATAGAAGAAATCGTTGATCCGGAGCTTACAAAACCATATCACCCAGTATCCATGATGGCTAAGTCCAAATTTAGTGCCCGCATCACCCACGCCAAGCTCCTTCCGAAGCTTAAAATGTCAACCACAGTGAAAAAATATGACGGTACCACAGACCCAGACGATCACATGTTTGATTTCGATGGGGCCGCTCGTGTGGAACAGTGGCCGATGCCGGCTTGGTGTTTCATGTTCGCACAAACGCTAACCGGGGATGCCCGGGTGTGGTTTGATGCGTTGAATGAAGGGGAGATCAATGATTTTGAAGAATTCCGAAGGCTGTTCCTCCAGAGTTTAGTCAACAAAGGCACTACTCCAAGGAGATTACCGAAGTACACAACATCCGGAGAAAGGATGGAGAGTCACTTGACAGTTTTATCAACAGTTTCAATCGATAAAGTATGCAGATCAGTGGGGTAGTAGACCAACTGAGGATATCCGGCTTTTTCCATGGCGTCCGGAACAATCAGTTGGTAGAAAAACTACACGAGAACCTCCCAAAGACGATGGAGGTACTTATGGAGCGGGCCAGAGCTTTCGCTCGAGGGAAGAATGCTTGTAATCCGGCACCTGAGATAGATCAAAAGATGTCCTCATGGAAGAAAAATGGAGGATCTGTGTTCGATAAGGCTCCTTCCGGAAGCAGAGGACGAGCACACCCTTACAACAGAAACGATCGATCTCAGCGCGAAAGAAGCTCCGGATCTAGGTTTTATAATCTATCAGATCTCTCTAAAACTCCCAGTGAGATCCTCAGTGCCGAAGGAGCACACTTTCCAACACCGCCAAAACTTCGAAACCCAGGCGATAAAAATTCTAAGAAATACTGTGACTACCACCACGCACGAGGCCACAATACAGATGATTGCTGGTCCTTGAAGCAAGAGATTGAAAAAGCTGTCCGATCTAGCAAACTTTCGCACCTGGTAAAGGAAATGAAAGAAGGCAAAAGCTCTGGTGGTTCAGCAGACAATCCGAACAACCAGTCGGCAATTTGTATGATAAGAAGGGAGAGCAACCAAGGCATCAAGCGGACCAATCATCATATGACCGCTTGGATGCACCAGCCGATCGCTTTCTGTAACACCCGTTCTTATAAATCAAGGTTTAACGTAAATTTTACGTAAAACAAACATGTAATTAAGATTACATAACATTTGGAAATACGGGTTTATTAAAACTTTTACCAATCATAAGTTATTCTACATAATGTGATCGAATTCGTTGTTTAAAAATTTCAACGTAGCAAAGTGCGGAAGCGTGTATCATTATCGTGTTCGGTTCTTCGCTGAGCTTGATCGTCTTCCGGCATCCAAGGTGTACCTACATTTCATAAACATGAAATGCTTTAGTCATATAGGATTTAAAACGCATCCAAACGAATCCGGGAACTTAAACTAAATAAAAATATATTTTTGTTTCTGGGTCCACCGTAAATTACGGTGGGACCGTAATTTACGGTAACCCCTGGGAGTTTAGCCTTCCACCGTAAATCAGTATGTCACCACCGTAACATTTTAAGCTCCACCGTAAATTACGGTGGCACCGTAATTTACGGTGGCACCTGCATTTCAACCCTTCTATTTTGCCGTTTATTGATACGAAATCTTTCGTATCTTTCAAACCGCTTATCCGTTTGACCTACCGTTTCTTCCTACATGTTTGTAATTTGATTCTCCATCATATGGAGTTAAAATCCGACGTCCGGCTTAACAAGATTTAAGACTTTTAAGTCTTCGGCTTATTTCCCCTTTTTTTACCAAATTTTGACCCATTCGCGATTTTATCAAACAAACGTATTTGTTTGATTCCTATAACACATGAATCTTATAATTTCAATGTTGTCTATCATATTAGGTTCAATTCACGAGTTTATGTATATTCTTAAACCCGTTTGTACTAAAATGCTTATTTTGACCCGTTAAGGGTATTTAAACCCTTTTCCGCATAATTCATAATTATTTGTTTCTAGCATCCTATTTTCGCAATATTTGTCAAATGAACTTCCACCACAACTATATTTATGGTGATTTTACTAAGGTAATCTATGCAAACCCGGTTTTACCCCTTAACTCTTTATTCTACGGCAAAGACCCAAATAGAGCCGTTTGACTAACGTAATACATCTTTCAACTTCTATACTTGTCCTAAGTATTTATTAAATCGTATAGATTATTTCCAAACAACTTTTAAAGGTTGTTTGCTCAATTTAGCCTCCAAGGGCGTTTTGGTCCATTTAGTCTCTTATTAACAATGAAGGACTTTAGAAAGCATATTTGACCCAAATTCCCTCTTTCAACCTATGATTTTGTTTGAAAAGTCATTAAGCTTTCCAAACGTAATGTCCATTACTTAAAACATTTGGTTTACTTATCAAGTAACCAAACGTCCATTTTGACCTCTTTTAACACTCTTGAACCACATGTTCTAAATGAGTGTTACCCTATTTCACATACCTGGCGCAGATCAATATATTGACCCGTTTTTAATACCTTGCTTTTATAACCACTAGTTCATAGTATTGCTAATACCCATTTGACAATTATACCTGAAATAATATAGCTCGACGATAATCATTAGTCGTTATTGTCAAAGGGTGATATTTTCACCTTTTGACCCATTTGGTCTAAGTGACCGATTATGTTGGCGAGATGATATTTATTATCATCTCATCTATATGACTCGCGTTGGTTTACACCGTGTGGTCATTTCACTTATTAATCGTTTTCTTAACGCTTTTTAGCCTATCATGGCTTACGCCTTACAGTGTCTTTCAAAACAAATAGTTATGGTCAACGCATGACCAACTTACCGTTTAATTCCTTTTAAACCATCAACATGATTTCTTGTCACGCTCGACTACCTTGTTCCGTATGTTTACACGTCGGAACATCAAATCTCAATTCTATATTTATCTTATTCGTAACTAATACGATAAGAGAACATTCTAACAAATATAAGACTAGTGTAAGCTATACTTACCTTGCATCCGAATTATGCTTTTCCACCATTCTTGCTTCGTTTGACCCGCTTCCTTTCCAAGCCTCCACCTAGCTTGTCAAGCGTCAAACTATCATCATAATTCGTAAGACGGTTATATTAGTCATCATTAATTATGACTATTCCATCTTACATATTTTCTATCACAAATACCATTCGATTTTATTAATGGTCGGTTTGACTACTAAAAGTCAAACGCCCCTTAGCATATAAATGCACATTCAAGTTCTATCTATCAATTAGTAGCTAACATGATCTTATACACTTAGTTACATGAACATGGCTACCAAATTTCATCATAACATTCAAACCCATTTCAATCATGTATGAACAAGTTCCCAAATCACTTAATTTGTTTGAGTGCCTTGTTTCTATTATCCAATATGATGATTTTAAACATAAACTTATCATCATCTTTACTATTACATAAAAACCCACTTCCTAGTTTACTTGTTAATCACATACAAGTGATATTACTTCAAGTTCTTCATGATTTCATCATTTCTAACAAAACCCACTTCTAGTTACTTATGAACTCTTAACAAAATCTCTAATTTGTTCAAGTAGTTCATTCATATGAATTAGTATGATGTTTATAAACACCATTAGAACATCAATTTCATCAATTCAACCAAAACCCACTTAGCTCATAATAGGGTAATTATCAAATCCCTAGTTTGACAACAATTCATCAAGATTTCGACTAGGGTTTGTTTCTTGACTTGGACCCACACTAATATCACTGTAACATTGAACATCCATGCAAGAATTTCGTTCATGCAAGTTCATCATAATTTCAAAATATTACTAAACATCAAAATTCAACATACCTTGTGATCCCCTAAGCTTGGTGATCACGATTTTATTAAAAGCCCCAAATTTCCGGCTCGATTTCCCTTTGATTTTGGCCAATTTTCGTGAATTAGGGTTCTTGGAAGGGAACCCCCTTTTTGCTCCTGATGTTGATCGACCTAAAACACACACAAAGTGTGTGTTTTGGTTTTTATTTCATTTATCTTAAAACATTTTCATGTTTGCCTCTTTTTAGCCCCTCAAGTTCCAAAGTTTATAAAAAGGTTAACTATTTCAAGTTTCCTTCCTTTCTTTATTGTTTTCAAATAATTAACTAACTCGGTTAATTATTCCTAGTTAACTTGGTGGGTTCAGGGAGTTATAACCCGTAGTATTTCTAAGTCCCGTTAACTCGGGCTTTCTAAGCTTTTATTTCTTAAAAGCTTTTATTCACTTTTTATTTATTATTAGGATTAATTATTTAAATCCTAATATTTACCGGGTAAATTTTACCACTAACGGTGCTTTACCCGTCTTTTATTATTAACGGGGTTTGATTACCAAACCCATTTTCGGGGTGTTACAAGTCTACCCCCCTTAAAGAGGTTTCGTCCTCGAAACCTTTTCTTACATAATTTATCGAGTTTAACTCCATGCATTTGCTCTCGATAATCAATTAGGCATTCCTCATACTTTAACCGATTGTTAGTATTACCATAAAAGTATGGTCCTATCCTTTTGGTTATTGATCATCTACTTAGCTTACATGACATAATGTGACTTGAAATAACGTAATCTCGTTATTTCCACTAGTTTAATTAACTTAGCAATATTCATCGCTCGGCTTTAACATTCATCACTCGGCTCTAATGTGATTATATTTCACATTACACTTCTTGACCGTGATCATGTCACGTCATGCCAACTTTTACATCAACTTTCTATTTTCAGAATTATCACTTTTCGGATATATCGTCTTGCACCTATCCGTGTCAAGACTTATATCTTTCATGCTTACCGTTTATAATTCCATCATAATTCATTTTTGTAGAAACGTTATTTCTTACCAAAACCGAAGTTTTAGTTTAGCGTCTTCTCTTCAACCTTTGTCAATTATCCATACCGGGATATTGACAGTCCAAAATTTATTCTTTTTCAGTCTTTGTTTTATGCGAGGATTCTCCATTTATTCCCTCGCTTTGTCTTATTAACCCGTAGGTTTTATCACTTAGCCTTATGGGCTATTTTTGATTAGACATTCACCTCTTTAAAGCGAAGTCCTTATAACTTCTTTCTAATCATGACCCGTGGGTCGTTTTAGTCCGTATATCTCTCATTTGTTTATAACCCTAAAGGTTATGTTGATCCCGTAGATCACTCTTTTTACTCGTGTCTTATTAAAATATATATTTGGTGTCAAAGCACTCTTTTTATGTTTGAAATTCATTTGTCTCAAGCTTACCGTTATCCGGCTTGCGCTTACTTACGCCTTCAAGCATTATACTTTATTCAACCTGTTCAATCTCAAAATAGTTGAATATAATTATCAGAATTTCTGTTTACGAAATTTTTATGGTCTTTTAGTCATAACTCATAATCCGAGTCTTTTGACTTTAAATTCATGTTCTCGTTTCTCGGTTTACGCATGTGTTTAATTCTTACCCATCAACCGGGTGTTTTACCAAAGTCGTTATTATTGCAATCCTCCCGGTATGCATTAAGACCTCGCTTCATTTTTTTTATATTCTGACTTTGTCTTTAAGTTCGACGTTTTACAAAAATGACCCGTTAAGGGACATATTTGCATTTTCCGGGTTCGAGTGCAAGTACACTCCCTCCCATTGCTTGTCTAAATCATTTTTCATGTTTGCGTTTTCTGGGTTCGAGTGTAAGCACACTCCCTCCCATTGCTTGTCTAAATCATTTTACTTGCTTGCGTTTTATGGGTTCGAGTGTAAGTACACTCCCTCCCAATACTTATCTAAACCATTTTACATGCTTGCGTTTTATGGGTTCGAGTGTAAGTACACTCCCTCCCAATACTTGTCTAAATCATTTTACATGCTTGCGTTTTATGGGTTCGAGTGTAAGTACACTCCCTCCCAATACTTGTCTAAATCCTTTTACATGCTTCTTTGTCCCTTCACTCGGGCTCATTATCCTGATGTAATACGCTTCAGTCACTCGGTTGTGCGTTTACATAATTATCAAATATTTTGCTTATCTGATTCATTTGGGTACTTTTTAATTAGTCCCATTTACTCCGCCCTTACTACATCGGATGTAAATGTGTCCGCTATAAGAAACTCGTGGTATCATATGCCACTACTTACTTGGCCAGAGTAAGCGATTTAACACATGACGTACACGACCTTTTATAGTTTTCACATCACGACCTATGTAAGTAACGCCTCTATTCAGTTTTCTTGGAAATTATATCCTGGATATGTATTTCTGTTCAGGCTTTCCAAGTTTCTAATTTACCCATGCAACGATCATTCTCTACGTGTTTGTTGCATATTGCTAATTGTGCGATTATTTAAAATGTGCACCTTGTAATGTTTGCCCCTACTGGCGTTCCTTGCTATTAACCTTGTTCGCGACCGTTACGCGATTTTGGTCCTTGATGAGTATGCTCTTCCTGTCATACCTCGTACCGTTCCATCATCATATCCATAATTCGTTCAACTCCCGTCATCTACCGACGCGAGTGTCCTTCAATTAAAACATTCACAAGAGTTAGTAATGTCAACTTCAATAATCGCCCGTATTATAATACAAGGCTTTTTCTACTATACGCGTCAACGCGCGTATTTTCGTCAACCATATCAATCATTTAAATTGGGGTAACATATACCACACGATAGCTCTATGTGTTGTTTACACACTTTAGCATACTAACTATTCATGATAATTATAGAGTTTATAACCACCATTGTAGGTGATTAATAAACTTGAAGAAAACTTGATAAGCCTTAGAATTTTGATCTTGTTCTAACACAAATCTGAAATTTAGAATAAATTTCAGAAATATTGATTTTAAGATATATGTAGAATTGACTAATTAAAGTTAGTTTAGATGATAATTACAAGTCATGAACTTGGTTTTTGTTTATATAAAAATCTGACCCGCTAGGTGTTTGATGGAACGCCTAAGTGAGGGTTAAAATGTTAAAAGTTGGGTAAAAACGCAGATTTGATCATTGTAGAGAATTATGCGTTAAAGCTTGTGAAAGAGTTCTAAACTTATTGTGAATTGAACTCTTTAGGCGAAGAATCCGGAACGTCAAGCGGACAAGCCGGAGGTGATACACGCTTGAAAGGTGCGCTTTAAAGGTACGTAACTTCGGTTTCGTTACATTGTGTATAAACAATAGTCTTAGAAAAGTTAATGAGAATGTAGTGTCAATTGCGAGTTGGTATGTCATAGAAGTGACGAAGTTCACTCGACAAACAAACGGGTCAAAATAGTTAACTAGAATTGTTGGTTGATAATGTTGTTTAGTTATGCAAGTATGTAACTTGACCCGTTACATTAAACGAATTGTTGTTAAATTATGCGAAGTTTCGTTGTAGGGTAGTTATGGTGTTGATTGTAGCGACCATGACCGTTACTTGAATTAATAGGCTTAGAGTGACAAGAAACCGTTAGGTAGTCATCATATTGGAGGACTCCACAAGATGAGCCAAACGGGTTAAATTGTTGTCTAAATTATTGTACTAGTGTTTTAGAGAGTTAAAAAGGCGATAACAATCACAAGAGCATTTAAGCCATGAGATTGGTAAAGAAATGCGGGTGATAATATGCCCCGGATGTTGGGTATAAAGTGCCATAAGCTTCCTAGTCAAATGATAGAGAAATGAGTAAAGTTAGAACGGGTCGAATAATCAATTTATGCGTGACAAATGTTTCGTAATATAGCTAATTGGCCTTTGTTATAGTTGATAAAGGACATAATAGAATGCGAGAAATTAACATGTTGGTTTGATAGAACGAGAGATCCGAGAATTTGGTTTGGCTAAACAAACAAAACAACCAAATCATGAACTTACAGGGAATACCGTAAGTTACGGTGGTACCGTAACTTACGGTAGACATAAAATGGCTTACGACAGTCCTTTACTGCCTTACGGCAGATCTGGAATTTTTAGCAACCACCGTAACTTACGGTGGTACCGTAAGTTACGGTAGAATCCTAGAATTTTTGCAAATTTTGCATACTTTCGTTAAATCGAATCCGTTATAAACGTAGTTTCGACTATGTATTATTCCTATGTACTCTAATACTAATGTTTAATGTAAACATTTCAGTTTCTAGGTATTCAAGGATTACGGAAGACGGTCAAGCAAGCTTTTGAAGAACCGAACATGAATTTTTGAAGCTTCCGCCTAAATTAACTCTGTTTAAACAATGTTATGATGTAAATCGTTTGCTAAACAGCTTATGGATGATTAAATTAGTCAGTCTAGACATCTTTTGTATAAAATCTTATGAATTATTATTAATTTCGAGTAGTAATTTAGATGGGTGTTACATAGGAAGACCGGGGATGTGTGCTTTCGGAATTATCAGCTCCACCATTCATGGATCGTTGAAATTTCCCACCGAAGCAGGGGTGGCAACTTTGCTTTCTGAATCCACCATGTGCGTAGCAGAAATTCGGCAGAGCGATGGGAGTAGTGCGCAACCTCCGTCTCTCCTTACGGAGGAATGGGCCATTCATCCCCACTTTCCAGAGCAAAAGATTGTTATCGGTGCCCAACTCCCCGAACGTACCAAGAAACGACTGTGGAAATTGTTATCCAGCTCCCTTGATGTGTTTGCTTGGCAAACTTCTGGCATGGTTGGAGTTCCTCGCTCTTTGGCTGAACACAAGTTGAAAGTATCACATTCGGTAAAACCGATCGCTCAAAGGAAGAGAAACATGGCTCCGGCTCGTCACAAAGCCATCGCTGAAGACGTACGTAAATTGCTAAACGCGGGAATTATCAGGGAGGTGCGGTACCAAACCTGGGTCTCTAACCCGGTAATGGTTACCAAAAAGGACGGAACCTGGAGGATGTGCGTTGATTTTTCCGACCTTAATAATGCCTGTACGAAGGATTGCTACCCCATTCCGGAAATTTACTTAAAAATCGACTCCCTGGCAAGCTTTCGTCTTAAATGCTTCCTGGATGCATATAAGGGCTACCATCAGATACAAATGGCTCTAGGTGATGAAGATAAAACGGCATTCGTGACAAACGAGGGCCTTTTTTGTTACACTAAAATGCCGTTTGGATTAAAGAATGTCGGAGCTACCTACCAGAGGCTGATGGATAAAGCATTCAAAGGTCAAATCGGAAGAAATTTGGAAATTTATGTGGATGATTTAGACATCAAAAGTGAAGCAGAAGGTAACATGATTGACGACATACTCGGAACCTTTGCTAGGCTTCGGAGTATTAATTGTCACACCCCGACCACGTAAAACAACAAATCGTGGCGGAATCGTCGGGGAGTGTTGTAACAGAATCATTGTTTCATAACACATGGGAATTGAAGTTTTGTTTTATTGAATCAAAAGAAGTTACAATGTCTTGACAACAAAGAAACATAACAAAATTAACTAGTCTTGCATCTTTTATTGTCACTAAGGCCCAAGTCCGCCTAAGTGTATCTTGATAAATCCTATGCATCATATCCTGAAACACATGTGAAAATAGGTACGTCAGCATAAAAATGCCTGTGAGATACATAGTGTCACGGCCCCCGACCGGTTTGACCCGTTTCAGGAGCCGCGGGACAGAAATCCCGTGGTATTTATTTAACAGCGGAAGTTTCTTCAGGATCTTTTTAAAACTGAAATATTTCCCGATTATTTTATTTCACAACTCGGGATAAAACCCGGTAATTTACAATATTGAGATTTCACGGAGAAATCTTTATTTTACAAAACATGTTTCTTTATTTTATACTGAGCCACTTCCTTAAGCTTGTAGTGCTTCTCGGCACTTTTCCTGGATCACAACAGATCACCTGAAACATGTTTGAAAAAGGTTTTGTCAGCGGGAAATACTGAGTGAATCATTCCATTTTATGAAAACGACTATTTTGTTATAAATTACAGTATTAAGAGAGATTACAATGTTTCCAGATATCAAACCAACTACCCACAGTACTTGTCACTCGAACATCCATCGATAGCCTCTTTGCCCGATGGTGTCTGTGACTATGGTCATATCACTCATTGGCTAACTCGTTGTCCAATAGTGACGGTTATCAAGTAATGTATACAAAACCCCACATACCGGCTGTAATATGGTGATTACATAAACTTAATCCCTGTAATTATAACTTTGAAATAAATAGGGTTTTGTAAAGTAATTTGATAAAAAGAGAATGACTCACATTGCGGATTTAATTTGAGCAGAGCCTAGCCTACTGATTAGCCTTTTTATCCTAAATTTAATAACAAGCACACAATTCTGGGTTAGTAATCAATACAGCATTTACGATAACTCACGAGATCAAATTCTCACAACGAACGACAAAGTGCGATACTTAAACATCCATCGAATTAACGACGAACGACAAAGTACGATACTTAAACATCCATCGAATTAACGACGAACGACAAAGTATAACCCTAATGTGGGCGGCACTTAAACATCCATTGGATATATTGATCGATCGGAAAATGAATCGTAACAGCGATCGAGTTATTACCCTGATTGCGGCGTCGATTAGTGAATCGTGTGTGTTAATTGTAGTATTTCGACTATAACTCAGCGTAGAATTGGAATTTTTTACGATGTTTCAGCGCCAGAAATCGAGTGCCAATGTTCTGTATTTATACCCAAAGTTTAGTCAGCCCTACGCATCGTAGGCCTAGAACCCCTACGATGCGTATGGGACTTTAACAAGCCTGCGCATCGTAGGCTTTAAACCCCTACGATGCGTATGAGTTGAAAATAGGTTATAGGGTAGCCACGGTTGGGACTAGCTTTGCTGAGTTGACAGTTTCTTAATTTCTATTTTTGACAACTCGATTTTTAGGATAATCGTAAAGTAGGGTTTACCCCCCTTGAGTTTTAGGGGCCCTGATCCTGATTCTGATTGTTCTGAAAATTTTAGGGTTTGTGTAGAATCACTTGGGTGTCTCAATTAGGGTTTCCTATTGGCTAAAATAATAAAATAAATAATAGTTTTGATGAGGGTTGTTACATTCTCCCCACCTTAATAAAAATCTCGTCCTCGAGATTTACTGGAATAATTGAGGATACTTTCGCTTCATTTCTGATTCCAGTTCCCAAGTGTATTCGGGTCCTCGTTTTGAATCCCACTTGACTTTAACCAGCACTAGTCGTTTGTGTTTGAGAAACTTTACTTTTCTGTCTTCTATCTGAAGAGGTTTCTCTACAAATTTTAACTTTTCGTTTACCTCTATATCTTGGAGAGGTACTACCAAAGATTCGTCTGATAGACATTTCTTGAGGTTGGATACATGAAATACATCATGTATTCCAGCTAACTCTTCTGGTAGTTGTAAACGATAAGCAACTGGTCCTATACGTTGGATCACTGGAAATGGTCCTACGTATCTTGGACTTAGTTTTCCTTTCTTACCGAATCTAACAACTCCTTTCCAAGGAGAAACTTTCAACAGTACTCTGTCTCCAACTTGGAATTCTAACGGCTTGCATCTATTGTCTGCATAACTTTTCTGGCGATCTCGAGCAGTCCTCAGCCTTTCCTTGATTTGAGTAATCTTGTCGGTCGTCTCTTGCACTATTTCAGGACCTGACAATTGATTTTCTCCTATTTCTGCCCAACAAACTGGAGTTCTGCACTTTCTTCCATACAGTGCTTCAAATGGAGCAGTTTCAATGCTTGAATGATAACTATTATTATAGGAGAATTCAATTAATGGTAAGTGATCATCCCAATTTCCACCAAAATCTATTACACATGCCCGGAGCATGTCTTCTAGAGTTTGGATCGTCCTTTCACTTTGCCCGTCTGTTTGTGGATGATATGCAGTACTTAAGTTTAGTCGAGTTCCCATTGCTTTCTGGAAACTTGTCCAAAAATGAGAAGTGAATCGACTATCTCTATCTGATACAATGGAGAGCGGAACTCCATGTAAGGATACAACTTCATCTACATACAACTTTGCCAATCTTTCCATGCTAAAGGTTTCTTTCATAGGTAGAAAGTGAGCAGATTTGGTTAATCGATCCACAATTACCCAAATCGCATCATTACCTTTTCTGGTCTTGGGTAACTTAGTAACAAAATCCATTGTTATAAGTTCCCATTTCCATACTGGCATCTCTAATTGTTGTAGCAGACCTGAAGGTTTCCGGTGTTCTGCCTTAACTTGTGAACAAGTAAGACATTTAGAAACATATCTAGCTATATCCTTCTTCATGCCTATCCACCAAAAATTCTTTCTTAAATCTTGGTACATCTTATTGTTTCCTGGGTGCATGGTATATCTAGACTTATGGGCTTCTTCTAAAATCTTATTTCTTAATTCTCCTTGCTTAGGTACCCAAATTCTACTTTTTTGGAATCTCCAAATTCCATCAATTCCTTGCTCTAATTCTTTTATTCATCCCTTCATTCCTTCAACATCATCTTGGATTGCTGTTTCCTGAACATTCTTTATTTGTTCCATTAAATCTAATTGTAGATTTAATCTAAGAGCCCGAAATCGTCGTTGTTTTTCATGATACTTACGACTTAAGGCATCTGCAACTACATTTGCCTTTCCTTCGTGATATTGAATATCACAGTCGTAGTCATTTAAAATTTCCATCCACCTCCTTTGCCTCATGTTTAACTCTTTTTGCCCGAATATATATCTTAGACTTTTATGATCTGTATAGATAGTAAATTTACTTCCGTACAGATAATGTCTCCAGATTTTCAGGGCAAAAATTACGGCTCCTAATTCTAAGTCATGAGTTGTATAGTTCTCTTCGTGCTTTTTCAACTGTCTTGAAGCATACGCAATTACCTTCTTGCGTTGCATAAGCACACATCCAAATCCTAGTTTTGAAGCATCACAGTATACTTCAAAATCTTCAGTTCCTTCTGGTAAAGCTAAGATTGGAGCATTGGTTAATCTCTGTTTCAAGATCCTAAAAGCTTCTTCTTGTTTAGGTCCCCATTCAAACTTAACTGCTTTACAGGTTAGCTTAGTTAATGGTACAGCTATCTTGGAAAAATCCTTAATAAACCGTCTATAATATCCAGCTAAACCTATAAAACTTCTAATTTCCATTGCTGTTTGTGGAACCTTCCAATTGGTAATCGCCTCTATCTTAGCGGGATCTACATGGATACCTTCGTGATTCACCATGTGTCCTAAGAATTGCACTTCTTGCAACCAAAATTCACACTTTGAGAATTTGGCGTAAAGCTTTTCTTTTCTTAACAAGGTTAAGAGTAAATGCAAGTGCTGACAATGTTCGTCCTGACTTTTTGAATAAATAAGTATATCGTCTATAAAGACAATTACAAATTTATCCAAATACGGTTTACAGATCCTATTCATCATGTCCATGAATGTTGCAGGTGCATTCGTTAACCCAAAGGGCATGACAGTAAACTCGTAATGACCATACCTAGTTCTGAAAGCCGTCTTAGGTATGTCCTCTTCTTGTACCTTCAATTGATGATATCCGGAGCGTAAATCTATCTTAGAAAAATATCTAGCTCCTTGAAGTTGATCGAAAAGATCATCAATCCTAGGTAATGGGTATCGATTCTTAATTGTAACCTTATTCAATTCTCTATAATCAATACACATTCTCATCGAACCATCCTTTTTCTTAACAAACAACACGGGTGCTCCCCACGGGGATGAACTAGGTTGTATGAACCCTTTACTTAGTAATTCATCTAGTTGCTTTTTCAGTTCTAACATTTCTGTGGTTGCTAACCGATAAGGAGCCTTAGCTATCGGTGTAATTCCTGGGATTAGATGAATCCTAAACTCCACTTCCCTATCTGGTGGTAATCCAGGTAAATCTTCTGGAAATACATCTGAGTATTCTGAGACTACGGGAATTTCCTTAAGTTCTTTACCCTTAGTACTAATGATTACTGAAATCATATATACTATTCCTTGCTTTCGTTCATAACTAGCAACTTTCATTACTGATATGAACTTCATAGGCTTACGTGGTTTATCTCCTGTAATCATAATGACTTCTCCGGTGGTTGTTTGAATTTCTATGGAATTCTTATCACAAAGAATTCGAGCATGGTTGGCTACTAACCAATCCATTCCTAACACAACATCGAATTCAGCTAATTTCATAGGTAATAGATTTGCAAAGAATTTATGACCTGAAAGTTCTAATTCTACCTTTTGCAAAACCTTATCTATTTTAACTGAATTTCCATCAGCCGTTTCTACTGTAAAAATCTGCCTAATGTTGGTTAAAGGTAAGTTAAGAGCATGGCAGAATGAAGTATTGATAAAACTTTGGTTTGCACCAGAGTCAAATAATACTTTGGCGTAAATGTTGTGAACTAGGAACGTACCCGCTATCACATCTGGAATCATCTCGGCTTCCTGAGTAGTTAATTGAAATGCTCGGACATTCTTCTTAGTAGCTCCGTCGGCTGTCTTGGTTTTGTTGTCTGCTGGTTTGACCAATTTAGGACATTCTGGTCTAAAATGTCCTGTTTCTCCGCAATTATAGCAGACTCTTGTTTTCTTTCTGCATTCCTCTTCACGATGTCCTACCATTTTACAAAAATTGCAGGTTACATTACATCTTCCAAAATGTTTCTTTCTGCAATTCCTGCAAAACGGAGGATTTGAAGATTGCCATGTTCCTCTTTTCTTGAAGCTATTATTATTACCCATACGAAATCCTTGAGTAATTTTCTGAGCCAGTTTCTTTTTCCGGTTTTCATCTTGCGTGCGTACCAATTCGTCAGTTAAGGTATTGGCTAATTCCACAGCATCGTCAATAGTGCGAGGTCTCGCAGCTTTACCGATGTTACGGATTTCACTAATCAGTCCCCAAATATAGCGAGAAATGAGTACCGGTTCTGGCGAAGCCAGTGTTGGTACCACTCTAGCATATTCAAAGAATGTCGAAGTATAACCGCGACAATCTATACCCATCATTCTATAGTTTAAAAACTTATTTGCCATTTGATCTTTTTCGTATTCAGGACAGAATTTTCTTTCTACAAGACTCTTAAATTCTTCCTAGGTCATGGCATAAGCCCTATTTCTTCCTTTAGCCTGTAACACCGTGTTCCACCATTCTAGCGCCCCTTCTTTGAAAAGGTTTGACGCGTACATGACCTGATCATCCTGAGCACATTTACTTATGGCAATTACTGCCTCGGTTTTCTCTAACCAACGCAGTGATGCAGTTGCTCCTTCATTGCCTGCAAATTCAGTGGGTTTACAGGCAAGAAATTCTTTGAAAGTGCAACCAGGTGTTGCAGCTTTCATTTTCTTAGGGAGCGGAGCTTGCTGTGGTTCATTATCATGATTAACATGATCATTGCCCCCGTTTACACTATTACTGAAGTTATCTTCAGAAATACGTTTGCTAGGAACGATTTGTTGTGGTTCTACTGGGTTTTTAACAGCAGCAACGAATGCTGGAATAGCATTGGCTATCCCTTGAGCAACGATATTTTCTATATCCTGCCTAGTCATATATTGATCCCCCGGTTGTTGCTCAGATTGATTAACTTCATTTACTGGTTCGTTATTGGCGTTTTCCATCTGATAATATATTTAATTTATTAGTATCAATTAACAATTACACAAAACAATTATACAGAGTTCATAATATCAATATATCCAAAACTATCGATTTCTCAATTTCCATTTATATTTAATAGTATGCATCAATACACACTATTATCTTACAAAATTTTATTTGTAGTTATTTTACAGACTGATTTTACTTATTACTATTACACAATCACAATTCCATAACTCTCCTTATCCTTTGTCAGTTGATTTTCTAGTAACGGCGTTCCTTCTTATCGTAATTCCAGGAGATCTGTCCCAAAATCTCTTGGATCCTATTTCCTGCATCCATTAGTTCTCTATCAAAATGACGGAGTTCAGCCATATTCTCGTTACTCATTGGTGGATTTGATAAAGGTTCTAGATTGTACTGAGGAAAAAGCTTATAGGGATTGTTTTGTAGCTGTATTTCATGGGTCACCCATTCGTCTATTTGCGAGTGGATTGAAGGGTTTGGAATATCTGGTTCTAAATTTATTGGTATTTGTGTTTCAAGAGAATGAATAAAATCATTTTCATTAATAGGCTTAATAATATCATGGCTTGTCAATATCAGATCTAGCTCTTCCTGAGATGGTAACCCCTTAATTTGCCTAGAGCTTTCCCCAATTTCCATTTTCTTAGGCTTGGGTTTCTCGAGAGGTAAAGCGTTGAATTCTATAGGTTCCTCTATGTCTGGTATATACCTACTGAAATCTCTGGAAACTTCTATTCTTACCGGATAGAGATTTAACTTCTGAAGGGCGTCAGACAAATCACTCATGCTGTTTAACAAAATACATATAATTACTACGTTAAAAATCATAACAAAATTTAATAGAAAATCTTTTAAATATTAGTTCATACTGGGTAACTACCAAAATTACTAAAAATTAAAACACACTAAGGTTTACTTATTTATTTACTAGGTAAGGTTTCTAGACTGTAGGTAATTCAGGTGCTAAAACTTTGAATCAAAATATTTAAAGATATGTATTTATTGCTACAGTGGCTAGCATATAGAGATCTGCCCATAATGTACACAATTAGTCAGATAATAAAACACATAATCACAAAATAGCAATTACTAAAAATTAAGTATTTTCTAAATACTTAATTGGCTTAAATCAGTGGCTCTGATACCACCTTTTTCTGTCACGGCCCCCGACCGGTTTGACCCGTTTCAGGAGCCGCGGGACAGAAATCCCGTGGTATTTATTTAACAGCGGAAGTTTCTTCAGGATCTTTTTAAAACTGAAATATTTCCCGATTATTTTATTTCACAACTCGGGATAAAACCCGGTAATTTACAATATTGAGATTTCACGGAGAAATCTTTATTTTACAAAACATGTTTCTTTATTTTATACTGAGCCACTTCCTTAAGCTTGTAGTGCTTCTCGGCACTTTTCCTGGATCACAACAGATCACCTGAAACATGTTTGAAAAAGGTTTTGTCAGCGGGAAATACTGAGTGAATCATTCCATTTTATGAAAACGACTATTTTGTTATAAATTACAGTATTAAGAGAGATTACAATGTTTCCAGATATCAAACCAACTACCCACAGTACTTGTCACTCGAACATCCATCGATAGCCTCTTTGCCCGATGGTGTCTGTGACTATGGTCATATTACTCATTGGCTAACTCGTTGTCCAATAGTAACGGTTATCAAGTAATGTATACAAAACCCCACATACCGGCTGTAATATAGTGATTACATAAACTTAATCCCTGTAATTATAACTTTGAAATAAATAGGGTTTTGTAAAGTAATTTGATAAAAAGAGAATGACTCACATTGCAGATTTAATTTGAGCAGAGCCTAGCCTACTGATTAGCCTTTTTATCCTAAATTTAATAACAAGCACACAATTCTGGGTTAGTAATCAATACATCATTTACGATAACTCACGAGATCAAATTCTCACAACGAACGACAAAGTGCGATACTTAAACATCCATCGAATTAACGACGAACGACAAAGTACGATACTTAAACATCCATCGAATTAACGACGAACGACAAAGTATAACCCTAATGTGGGCGGCACTTAAACATCCATTGGATATATTGATCGATCGGAAAATGAATCGTAACAGCGATCGAGTTATTACCCTGATTGCGGCGTCGATTAGTGAATCGTGTGTGTTAATTGTAGTATTTCGACTATAACTCAGCGTAGAATTGGAATTTTTTACGATGTTTCAGCGCCAGAAATCGAGTGCCAATGTTCTGTATTTATACCCAAAGTTTAGTCAGCCCTACGCATCGTAGGCCTAGAACCCCTACGATGCGTATGGGACTTTAACAAGCCTGCGCATCGTAGGCTTTAAACCCCTACGATGCGTATGAGTTGAAAATAGGTTATAGGGTAGCCACGGTTGGGACTAGCTTTGCTGAGTTGACAGTTTCTTAATTTCTATTTTTGACAACTCGATTTTTAGGATAATCGTAAAGTAGGGTTTACCCCCCTTGAGTTTTAGGGGCCCTGATCCTGATTCTGATTGTTTTGAAAATTTTAGGGTTTGTGTAGAATCACTTGGGTGTCTCAATTAGGGTTTCCTATTGGCTAAAATAAATAATAGTTTTGATGAGGGTTGTTACACATAGGTTTTGTGAAAATAGGATTCATGACTTATAAGTTTAGAAAAAAGGTTGTTTAACAAAAGTCAGTCATGATCCTTGTAAAATGTTTTGTTTTATAAATCATTTGAAAATCGATGATAAAGTAGATGATATGTAAAAGAGTAATGTAAGGTTAAATGAATAACCAAGTAAAATGAGTTTGTATAAAATGAGTTGTTTTGTAAAACAATTGTTTAGTGAAAATATGTCATTTGTGTAGAATGTAATATGTCAAATATTGAAATGGTTTAAATAACGCTACGATATGCAATACTATAAAAGCACTTATATATAGGAAGTACCAGCGGCGTATCCACCATGCTTTTATCTTATTACACACGCCTCGTTATTTAAATCACTTAAACAAAACCAACCACCAATGTAAAAATGTTTATGTATAGTCAAATGTCAAATGTTTATGTGAAAACCATCAAATGTAAATCATGTAATGTGTAATCAAAAGTTATGTATGGTAAGTAAAATGAGACTACTTAAACCACAAGTAAAAATGTACAAAACAAAGTATTTGAATAAATCAAAAGTTATGCTTTGTAGAATAATGCATGCTTTACTGATACAACATTTATGCGGTAATGTTAAACGCCTACATTCAAGCCTTGAGACAGACGGATAACCCTAAGTAAAGGTTATCAAAAGAAAATGTTTTCGGATTCTGTCATTCCATCCATCCAAACAAACCTAGGATTTTAGGAACGGGATTTGTCAAGTCCTATGGTACCATTACTTACTACCGAGCGGCGTAGCTAATGTTAATGAATGTAGTTTAGTCCCGTTGTACAAACCAAATGTCATACCAAAAACAAACATGTAATGAAAGTAATGTACTAAGTATGCTAAGTCAACATACAAAGCAGAAAAGTCATGTAAATCAATGTGCTAAATATGCTAAGTTAACATATAAAGCAGAAAAAGTCATGTAAATCAATGTGCTATCATGCCAAGTAAACATGCATAGAAAAAGAAGATGTAATGTAAATTAATATGCTAGCATGCTAAGTAAACATACATAGCAAGACAAAATGAAATTTATGTACTAATAGTGTACTAATGAACATAGCAAGTATATGATGTGAAAACATGGAAAGCATGAAAATAACAAGTAGGCACATGTGTTTCACCCCAAAACGTTTGGAAAACAGTAAAAGAGGGGTCTATGTACTCACTTGAGGGTGCTTAGAAGTCTTGAACAACAACCAAGCAAAGCTAGAGGGATCACAGAAGTCAAACGGCACCTAATATAGATAACTACATAAATAACCGGACCTAAATCGGGAGATTGGATAGTATGAGGTTTCGTAAACCAAATGAGTATTAGAACTCATATGATATGGTTTAACAAAGCCCACATACTAAAATGAAACCTAACCTAAGTGCTTACGACCCATTACGACCCGTTTAGGTAGCCTATGCTACTTTAACGCGTCGTTTGCGTAAAACGCGTTCGGAACGCCTAACTAGTCCTATGACAAGTAATATATGCCTTAACATGTCTAATATTGTTGTTAAATCAGTTTAGATGTCAAAAGTTATGTTACATATTCTTAAAATGAATTTTGGCGTAAAATGGGTATTTTGGTAATTTACCTAAGGCATATAAACTACCTATCATACAACTAACTAAACGTCGTGACCATAAGGTATAACCTCAGAAGGTTATTCCCTATACAACTATGGTCACCTAATGTGCTTGGTCGGATCCTAATGATCGACCAAATGGGTCGGGTTCGAAAGTATAAGCGATTGATTAGATCGCTTACCTTTACGGCCCTAGACAAGCACAAATCTAAAAGTGACGAGCTAAACATGCTAAAACATGTTTAGTTAAGTTAGAAAACAGGTTTTGGTATCAAAACAAACGGTTTTGATACCCAATAGTAGTTTGGTTACAAAATACGCACAAATACGCATTTTGGCCGAAACTACGACTCGTCACTAAGCCTAGATAACGTGGTAATCAGTAGGTATAGTCACTAGGGACTATAACCATCGTGATTACGCTCACGTTATGAAGTTCAAACGAAATTCGCATTGACCATAAACTGGTCAATGCAGAAAGTCAAACAAAGTTTGACTTTCACGTTAAAAACGCGTAAAAGAACGAAAGAGGACTTACAAAAGGTCCAAGAATGGAGGTTTGATCTAATAATTCCCAGGTATGAAGGTTTTATCCTTCAACTTAGGGAAAAAATCTGATCAAAAGTGGGTTTCAAGTGCAAAGGGGGTGGGGTATTTATAGTTTTCATAGAACCGTTAGGATCGTTTCTTGAAAACCGAGCTTCGATCCGAGCCTTACACTTGCACCCCCTGTTTTGTAATACCATGGGCATCCTAAAATAGTCCATAGTATGTTCAAAAACCATTTGCAACTTGTGGAACAGCTGGATCAAGCTGGAGCACATTTATGCTGATCTGGGGACTGCTTACGGACCGTATGCAAGTCCCCTTACGGTCCGTAAGGACCTTGTAGACCAGCTAGTTTGAAATTTGGCAGAACAGGCCCCTGAGTCTCCGAACTTGATTTTTGATGCGTTTTGACATGTTTAAGCCCCGTTAAACTCATTTTAAGGCTCAAATATGAAGTTAAAGTATAGGGAACTTATAATGTGCTCAAAAATATGTCGAATTTTGGTTCGTTTGGCCGTACAGTTGCGTTGTTCGGTTAATTACGACGGAAGTCGTAACGGACGCGTGTACGATCCAAATTGCGCAACGAATGGATTTTTCTTATGCCAAACACTAAAATGAAATATTTTAATGCTTACATAAATTTTTGGATGTCCGGATGTATTCAGAACGTAAGTTATGCGCGAAAATGCAAACTTGTGCACTTTTTTACGCTTTTAGTCCCTGAATGAGCATAAAGTTTATTTTAGCACACCGAACCCCTCAAACCCTATTTCTAAGCTATGTAAAGGATATTTAGGGTGTGTTTAACTTATGATCATGTTCCGGAATGTCCGTTACAGTTCAAATTGGCATACTTTCGTAGTTTGTCAATTTTAGTCCCAGTAAGCGTATTAACTTGATTTTGCCATACCAAAGCCTCCAAAACTTATTTCTAAGTTATGTAAAGGTTATTTAAGGTATGTTAAGCCTATGTCACTATTCCGGAGTGTTTGTTGCATTAAACTGGTTATATTTACGCATTAGTGCGCGTATAACCTTCCAGAAAGCGATTTAGAGCCCGAAATCGAACAAGAGTTGATATGTGCAAATGATACACATATTTATACAAAATCCCAAGTATGAAATACAATATTTCATTGGTTTGGTATTTTTTTGATGATTGAAGTGACACAGGTGTCACATTAATCTCAAGTTAAACCCTAAAAAATGTTCTTTCGGTTTAGAAGAAGGAAAGTTTCTGGGTGTATGGATAACTCAATCCGGAATCCAAGCGCATCCGGATAAGATTCAAGCCATAATCTCCATGCAGCCTCCGAAAACGATAAAAGAAATCCAATCTTTGAATGGTAAGCTAGTGGCTCTTCACCGCTTCATTTCCAAAGCAGCTGACCGTACCATACCTTTCATGAACGTGCTGAAAAAGCATACTGGTAAGGGTCAGATAGAATGGGTGACAGAGGCTAATTCGGCATTTCAAGAGTTAAAAGTTTGTCTTGGGTCCTTACCCACGTTAACCGCACCAATCACCGGAGAAACCATCACCGTGTATCTCTCCGCTTCTCACTTCGCCATCAGCGCAGTACTCGTGGTACACTGAAACCAAGCACACGTTCCGGTTTACTATGTGATCCGCATCCTAAAATATTATGAAACTCGGTACCCAATGATAGAAAAGCTGGCCCTCACTTTGGTGCATGCTTCCAGACGACTTCGAAGGTACTTCCAAGCGTTCAACATAGAAGTGCAAACTAATCTCCAAATCCAGCAAATCTTGAGAAAACCGGAAGTCTCCGGACGACTCACCAAGTGGGCGATCGAGCTCAGTGCCTTCGACATTACTTACCGAACCCGAGGACCGGTAAAAGGTCAAGCGGTGGCAGATTTTCTTACGGAAGTCCCTACTGGAGAAAGCACCAAAGAAAAACCCGTTCTTCCAAAAGTTTGGAATTTGTATACAGACGAAGCCTCCAGCAAAGAAGGGTTCGGAGCTGGTTTAATCTTGATAGATCCGGAAGGGATAAAATACACCTATGCTCTGCGTTTTGAGTTTAAAACTTCAAACAATGAAGCAGAGTATGAAGCTCTTCTCGCAGGACTCCAAACCGTTGGCAAAGCCGGTGCAAGCTCCGTCCTGGCTCACGTTGATTCATTGCTAGTCGCCAACCAAGTCAACGGAGAATACGAGGCACGTGAGGAAAACATGATTCGATATTTAAATCAAGTCAACAGTTTAATGTCCACGTTCGATTCATGCAAGATAGTTCACATCCCAAGAAGTAAGAATAAAAAAGCTGACGCTCTGAGTAAGCTTGCATCCGTAGCATTCTGTCATCTATCTAAGGAGGTACTGGTCGAAACCTTACAAACCCCGGCTATCCATCAACCGGAGGCCGTGATGTCAATCTCCATACAAGAAAAATCATGGATGACTCCGATCCTAGACTATCTGAAAGATGGTACGCTCCCGGAGGATAAAGCTCAAGCACGGAAGATGAAAGTAAAAGCACTTCAATACCAGATTCACGATGGAAAGCTTTATCGGAAGACATTTTTAGGACCGCTCCTAAGATGCCTAACTCCGGAGGAGGCCAGCTATGTCATAAGAGAAATTCATTGGGGGATCTGCGGCATCCACTCTGGGCCGAGGATGGTTGTAGCCAAAGTGACGAACGCTGGATATTTTTGGCCGGGCATGCATCAGAGTGCTGTTAGTGAGTTACAAGCATATGAAGACTGTCAACGGCACGCCCCCATCAGCCATCGAGCTAAAAACGATCTCGTCCCTGTAACTTCAGCCTGGCCGTTTCAGAAATGGGGAATTGACATCGTTGGTCCCTTCCCTGTTTCCACGGGAGGAGTGAGGTTCTTGCTGGTAGCCATTGACTACTTCACAAAATGGATCGAGGCCAAACCTCTCCGAACCATCACCGGAGATCAGATACTGAGGTTCGTCTGGGAGAATATAGTGTGCAGATACGGAATGCTGCTTTGCATCGTCAGCGACAATGGGAAGCAGTTCGCAGAGAAATCGTTCAAGATTTGGTGCGAAAGAATGCACATTGAGCAAAATTTTACTTCGGTTGCCCATCCCCAAGCTAATGGACAAGTAGAAAGGGCCAACCGCAGCAACGTGGACGGTATAAAAAAGCGCCTAGGGGAGGAAGGTGTTCCCTGGGTAGATGAACTTCCGCACGTCCTATGGGCACTCGGGACGATGCCAAAGACAAGCACAAGGGAAATTCCCTTCAGTCTGACATACGGCACGGAGGCAGTCATTCCCGCCGAAGTCGGCATCCCTACCCCTCGCATGCTCCAAAGCCAATAAGAGAATGAGCAGCGGCTCCGTCTAAACCTCGACCTAGTCGAGGAAAAAAGAGAACTCGCGGCCATCAGAGAAGCAAAATACAAAAAGAGTTGGAAAAACATTACAACTCAAAAGTCAAAGAGGTCTGGTTCAAAGAAGGAGATTACGTTATGCGAAGAAACGATGCAAGTTTGGCTGAGGGTACGGGAAAGACGGTCCCAAAATGGGAAGGGCCTTATCAAATCAAAACCTCTGGAAAAAATGGTGCTTACACGCTAACAAAGATGGATGGAACACCCGTTCCCCGAACATGGAACGGGATGCACCTCAAAAAATGCTTCCTTTGAAGAATTTTATAAGTATTTAAGAATAAGTTAGTAGTGCGGAGGCTATGGCCCGCATCTTTTTCTACTTTTCTTGTACTCCGGAGGGTTTTACCCGCATCTTTTACTTTCCATGTTTTGCGGAGGGTATTACCCGCATTTGTTAAACGTTTTTACCAAGTATGAACTATTCGGAGAATATACTCCGAAAAATTTAAATAGAATGCATGAATTTTCTATCATTAACAAGTTGCAACATGTAAATTGTCATCGGCCGAATCAGGGATGCTAACCCTAAAAAGTAAGGACGGACTGGCATCGTTCGCATCTCTGCTTTCACTTAAAAATTATCCTAAGTAAACAAGTCGGATCCGTACATCAAAAAGAACGTTCTAAAGAAAGAGACAAAATGTAAGCATAAAAAGCATGGACGCATGTAAAACAAAGTGATTACATCAAAAATAGCCGGATTAAGTACAACCGGAAGTCATGTAAGCCATTTACAAAATAAAGGATAATTGTCAAACATACAAAATGGTAAGAACGATAAATCATTACAAAACAATGAACAACATAAGGTGCATATCCCAAATGACCGGATATGTCCACCTAAAAGTTTAAACCAGCTAAAATTCACACAGGTGCATACCCCAAGGAACCGGGCATGTCCACCTCATTCTTTCGAGGATTCCCCTCCGGCGAAGGAAAGAGCGTCTTTAATCTTGGAGAGTGGTTCACTAATAAGCTTCTGAAGGTCTTCTATCACCGGGAAAGTTAAGGATTCATAGCAAGCCACAGCCGTGTTCAAATCAGCTTCAGCGTTCCGATTCAACAGAGGGACTTCCGCGTAAGGGGTCTTCTTCTTTAGCGCATGAACATATCCTTGATGCAGACCAGTGTTAATCCCGACGGAGCTCATGGCATTATTTACAGCAGCCACGGCCGCAGTCATCTCCGGCCCTCTGTGAACGTTTTTCGCCAGCAGCTGTGCTCCTTCAGACAAAAGCCACACTTTCGTTGCTTGCAAATCCTCGACCTTTGCCAGTAAATCAGCACTCTCCAGCTTGAGTTCCTCGATCTCAGCCTTGTGATGTTCCTTCATCTCCTCAATCCGCGCTTTCAGGTCAGCCTCTCCTGTTTTAAGAGCATCACGCTCTGACCAATGTGTTAGAAGAATTTAAAAGATGAGAAAAATTAAAACAAGTAAAGAACGAACCTGCCATCATCTTCTCATAAGCCGAACGAGCATTAGAAACCGACTGTTCCATCTTGGCCAGGACTTTCTTATGCTCCTCATCCTTCTTCTTAGAAGATTCAGCAAAATTCTGCAGCTCCAATGAGATTTTGTCCCGTTCCTCCGCAGCAGATGTAGCCGCCGCTTGGGAAGATTGAGTTTGGGTAGTCAGGGACTTTATTTTTTCTTTTTGTGCTTGAAGGTCTTTAGAGAGTTGGGCAAGTTTTTTCTCCACGTCCAGAGTCCTTTGCATCTTACGTTTCAAAGAATGAACTTCCTTTTCTAAACCCTCATTCACCGACTCCGCCTCGATCCACCGGCGATACAGCTCCGTCACAAAAATGTTTGACTGAGCTTGATTTACCAACACCGCTGCTCCCAAGTCTTGGTTTTTCATTTTTCTACTCCGAGCATGATCCAAAGGAGTATTGATGTTAAATAAAAACATCCTGGCCGTAAGATCATTCATCACCGAATCCTTATTACGAATATCCCATTCCAGTATGAATTTTTCGTCAGCAGTATTCGGATCCACCTCCATATCCTCCGAAAATACATCTGCATATCGAAAAAAGGACATCAACTCGGGTCCGAACCAAGACGGAGGAAGAGAAGACACTTGATCTTCCTCATCATCAATAAAGCAATCCGGACCCAGAGAAGAGTCCAAAATCGTACCTGAAAACGTTACCACCTTCGCTCCACCCTGAGTATCTCCGCCTCCTTTACTTGAGGTAATAGGATTTTCGATCTCCATATTTTCAGTCTCATTGACGGGAAGGAAGCCACCCGAAAAAACCGGGGTCGGAGCCGAGCGTGCCAAAGCGGCTTCCTCCCGAGACGATTTCCCACCAGATAAATGCTCATCAAATTCAGTCATGATGTTATCACTTGAGTGAGAGCGGGAAGAACCTTTAGTTCTTTTTACCAACTTCGGCATGGGGAGTGAGGGAGAAGAACGAATCTGAACATTCTCCGCTTTCCTCTTCCGGTGAACCAGCCCCTTCGGCTCGGTTTCCAAAAGAACGCCTTTGCTTTTCAAAGAAAAATCGGAAGTTTTGTACGCCAAAGCTTCGTCCAGACTCCTTACTTCCGAATCCCTGTCCACATCATCTAGAATAGATAGCTTCTTGACTTGATAGCTAGATGACCCAGCAGTAACCTCCGCAGGTTTTGGTACGGATGATGTAGCATCAGCAGCAGAAGGTTCTGAAGTGCCCTGGTCCGGTGGCGGACGAATCTCTTGAGCCGCCGAAGCAACTTGTTTCATAAACGGAACCTCACCTTCGGCCTGCTCATCAAAGTCGAAATCCAAGACGTTAAAGTTTGGGACCTTCAAAGCATCCCTAAGAGACATTTCGGCTCCTGCATTTTAGAAATCAGAACAAAAAGTCAGAAAACTAGAGAAAGAAAAGTGCCGAACGGGAGGTAAAGGGCCGGAGACTTACGTTCACGCTTCGTACGGATCACTGGCCAATTTCTATCCCCTCGGTCCCAGGAAAAACAAACTCGTCCCCATAAAAGAAGATGTTCGGGAAAAGGACGAATAGGGGACTTATGCTCGATCAGGGCACAGGCCAGTTCTTTTTTAAAAACAAAGTCTTCCCCCAGGTCGAAAGACATCGTTTGGTCTTTAAAACGCCACACCATCTCCACCGGAAGACAACGATGGTCCAGCCAGAAAAAATGATCTTTCCAATTTTTTAAGCTAGACCGTTCGTCTCCGGAGGGAGAAGGAATACCCTTCCGGTGAGCAAAGGTGTACCAGTCACCAGCGGTAATGAACTCATAAAAATACCGAAAAACATCTAAATCCGGCCTCTGACCTTGGGCCCTACAAGAGATTTCAAAATGATTTATGCGGCTAAGACCGAACGGGTTAACTTGACAGATATGAACCCAGAAAAATCAAAGAACCCTAATTAGAAACCTCGAGAACGGAACCTTGTAGTTCGCAAAGTTACATACACGAGTGTACAAGGGGAATTTCCCCTGACGAAAGGGGTATATGGTTTCGTTTTTTGAGGGAAGGGTCGGATGGAGATCTGAAGGGATCCTGTACTCCTGAACAAACTTATCCAACTGACGTTGGGTAAGAATGCTGACACTATCGGCAAGGTTATCCTTGCCAGGAGCCATGACTGTAAAGAAGAAAAGAACGTACCTTTTAAGAAGAAGAAGAAGAGGAACAGATGAAGAGGGTAACAAGTTGAGAGAAAAAGAAACTCGAGAGTAAAAAGATAAAAAGTAAAATGTGAAAAGGGGTTTTATAGGAAGTTTTACGTCGGTTTGGGCCTTGTCAAATCGAACCGTCACTTCAATAGGCGATCGCGGTTCCCGAGACGGGGTTTCGTAACAGTCACACACGGGTGACTGAAGGCCAAATCACTTATATCACCTACGCCACGTCGGCACCACTTAAATGACGCCACGTAATTCGACCAGATGCGCTCGTAAGCATTTTATTAAGTCCTTAACAAGAACTTAACAAACTGGGGGACTTGAAGATACATATCCGGGTCCGGACATGATCCCTAAGGACGGACCGAACCACACCAAGACAGACATTCCAAAGGTCTCCGTTCCCCTTATCACCGAGGACGGACATCCATTCAAGTGCGTCTGGACGAATGACGTCATCACAGTTGACCATTATAAATATCCAGTTCAAGTACATTGCCAAGTACGATTTTCTGAACCTTCGTCCCTATTTTCTCTCTCTATTTTTCTCTCTCTACCAATACTTATACTCACGTCGGAGGGTGGTCGCAGAGGGGCCCTCCCATCTCTGCGACGAGCCTAACGGTTTGTTGTTTTGCAGGAGAAGGTTTCAGTCCTCCTACAAGATCCAAACCCCCTCTCTCACAGGCTTCGGCCGTGCCCAACTTTTGGATCTTCAGGTCAATACAAATGTAATATCTAAAAAAATAAAAATAAAAACGTTTAAAAACTAGGACCCTGATCCTTTGCCTAACCTGCTAAACCTATTGAGCCGGCCCATATCATTCACTCCCTAAATCCTCTCCAAACCTATGCACGTCTGGATCAGATTAGTGTGCGGAATTTCAAACATTTTTTACTCATTAGATTTTAGCAAACAGTTTGACTATTATATTATATAGGGGTTGGTTAACGTACAATATGCATTATCGTACGATGCATACGAGATTGCCTTACAACATATGAAATTTTCTTTACAGCATGCGATTTCCCTGTTTCTTCAACGTGCGATTTTTTTCATACACAACATACGATTTTGTTTTTGTACACCATGGGACTGTTTTTTTATAACATGTGATTGTAGTTTTTTAACATGCGAACTTGAAATCTTGTACGCTCGTACGATAAGGCATATTGTACAATACAGTTTCTCATATTATATATACATACAAAAAGTAACTTAAGACACAATGGTTAGGATTACACCCCTTCAAAAAGTCATAACCTTTTAAACTACTTTTAAATATGTCACACCCCTTACAAAAAAGTCACAACTTTTAAATATATCACAACCTTTCAAAAAGTCACAACCTTTCAAACTACTCTTAAATATATCACAACCCTTACAAAAAGTCGCAACCCTTCGTATATATACAAAAACCCTACAACTATATTTAAATATATCACAACCCTTGATAAGAACACTTATAAATAGTAAGTACCAACGACGTATCCACTATGTCCTTATCAGATTTCATCGGCTTCGTTAGCGGTTCTGATTAGTTCTATGCGACGACTCAAACTTACTAATTAAATAAACATATCCAAACCATAAACAGCTAATGCGTGAGTCTCGAACCCAAAAAGGGTGTGACTAATGATGGCAGTACCTACATCCATAGTTACGAGGGAAGGGTCAGTATATGGAAAAGGGTAACGATACCCACATCACATAAACTATGGGGAAAGTAAGCCGTGATGAGTGGTGATGTGAAACTGCAACAACATGAAATAGCAATAAAACATAACATAAATGCATAACATGACGATAACATAAAAGGTCAAAGTAACGAATGAAAACGACGATCGCTAGTAATGTTGAAAGCGTGACAACGGCACAAGCTATCAACGGTACTGATTAAGAGTTAACAATCATATCGGTTGACGTTAGTGCGAACGTCAACAATACGAAGTCGGAGTAGCAAGTGGAGTTGATAATGAGGGAAAACCAAACGTGAAGTCGAATGGCAGAAGAAATGAAGTAGCAGTAAGGATCTTAGCTTCCTTTAGTCAGGCGAGAATTAAGATTCGGACAAACGTAGAGACGTCCTAAAATAAATTGAGGAAACCATAACTTTGTTAACGGGACTCACGTTTATTCCGTTTTGTTAACCATATTTACACTTTACCAAGTGTAAAACATTAGTATTTTAAACTTTTTATGACCTAGGGTTCCTACACGTTTTAGATTTAATTTAGTTGTAATTGATTATTAACGGGTTTCGTGTTACGAAACTTAGGTGCCAATGGCTATCAACGTCACAAAGAACGGACAAAAATGCACTTCGTTACCTAGAACATGTAAACCCTAGTCTATGTTAACGCATAAAGTGCATGATCCCATTTCACAAAGTCAATTTTAATTTTCACTCGACAATTCATGAATTCGAAACAAATGAAAAAACAATTAACATAGACTTCAAACAATTCAAACAACTAGTCACAAATTAAAATCATAAACAATTTGTCAAAACCCTAGAATCTTACAAAAATCTACACATCAGATTTTGCTTTTTGCTAACTTTCGAAATAGTTCATACTTTCGCACGACAGTCATAAATTTTCAATCTGTGGTTCATTAAATTGAGCCATAAAATAAAAAATAAAATCCCACATCCCAGTCGTTTCCAAGCCTAACCTTACCAAAATCGGCTTCTTTAACATTCCACATGCCGTCATTGCTATGGTTAATACGAAACTCCAGTCGCAAGCGCCTGGAGGACAAATGAACCCTAAACACGGTTACCACTTACAAGGCCAATACGACCGCAACGTAGTAAACAAAGACTGATGTTTCCAAACTTTTTCCTAAAGAACAAAATGATTTTAACACAAACACAATAAAAGATAATCATACTTCATAACCTAATCAACAGTTCCACTGTTACAGTACGCACCACCAACAATGGTACACAAAAGGTCACCCCCCCCTTTATCCCATACTGACAAATGTACATCTTCCAATGCACAATGTACAAGTCATCAAAGCAATCTAGATCAACAAAAAGAACTTGCCTTTTTTACTAAAAAGAACCTTACAAATTTGGAGACACCAACCATAAGGTGTCTCTCTTTCTCCTAGTTAGATGTTCCCTAAAACAGATCAGTAAAAACAAGTACACATTCTAACCTCACTTTGTCACTTATATACATAAACCGCCGTTCGGTTTTTCAGTAAATCATTCTTCCTTGTTTTCGCTTGTATGCTCGCCCTTTTCACCAATCTGTAAATCATTATCATCACGAACTGAACTCGGGTCTTTTTCTTTCTCATGGAGCTCAGGGTCCGGGTCAACGCTTTGAAGTGGGTCGTTATCATTGGAGTCGTTGACGGGCTCAGCGGGCTCAACGGGTTCAGGGTTTTCGTTGGATAAAAAGGGGAAAGTTCCAGGCTTGATTTCGTTAAGATTGACGGGAATCAACGAGAGAAGGTCCGGTTTTGTTTCGACATCGACCCAATGGTCTCCAACCCAATCTCTTGAAACCCTAATGTTCTTTTTGTGTAGTTCGAGAACCAAGTTTTCACCTGTAGTCGACAAAAAAAGAGCCTGTCAGGTGAAAAAACAATACTATGGGGATCATATTAAATCTCAACTGCTCAAGTGTTTGTTTTTCCACAGCTGGGTCCAAAAGGTTTAAAATCTTGCCATTTTCATTTGGCTCGTTAACTCCATCCATTTTTCTCCGTTAAGTCAGGGGTATTTCTGTCTTTATTGCTAACTTAAAGGGCAATTCGGTCTTTTTCACTTTATGTAAATAGACCGATTACCCCTGAAAAAGACCGAATGTTAAGAAAAAAGATGAAAATACCTCTGACTTAACGAAGAAAAATGGATGGAGTTAACGAGCCGGATGAAAATGACAAGCTTTTAAACCTTTTAGATTCAGATGCGGAAAAACCTTTGAACGAAAGTCGCAAAACTGGCCAAACCTCAGGGACGAAAATGACATTTTACTCTTAAATGATTTAAATCAAGAAACATACCGGGAATATAAACTTGAACATCCCCATCATCGGATTCACCAACTTTAGTGACAACCCCTTCCCACCACCCATCACTCCACCAGCCATCCACCGGGGACCCAACCTCAAAAGCAACGTCGGTTTCATTTTCGATGCGGGCGGGTCTTGCTGTGGGTCGGCCCGAGCATCTTATCCCAAGTTTATCAGGAGTGGCCAATCTAAAAGCTGGAACCCATTCCTTTAAAGAAGAAAAAAGTCAAAAAGTTAATTCCTTTTGTCTTCTTTATCCTTTAATTATATTCTTCAAGAAACATATAAATCAGAAAACTAGTAAGTTAAAGACACCAAAAACCTAAATAACTAAAAACAAAACCGTCAAGTGGTTTAAAATCCGCTCAAATGTTTACAACCTCCTAAACGGTTTACTTTTCAGAATCAGACCAATGGTTTACTAATAGTTTCTTGTAGCTGTATTTAGCGTATTTTTATTTTATGCAACTAAAAAATAGACAAAATAAGTATTGTCGGGTCAACCCAACCTCATCCAGCCCGTTGTAACCCCTGCAGAAATTTCACCGGCTTTGACCCAAACCTGGTTAGACCTTTTGACACACTAACGGGCCCTTAACTTTGTGATATATAGGAACCACAATCACAAACCACAAAAGCAAAGGGAACACAAAAGATGAAAATGACCCACAAAATAATATACTAAAAAAGAATAGGGCTGCAAACAAACCGAACGAACACGGTTGTTAAAGAAATTATGTGTTCACGAACTATTCATGAACACTTACCGAACGTGATTTTCTGTTCGTGTTTGTGTTCATTTGTTAACTTTACGTAATGAATGCAAACGAACGTTCATTAACACAAAATAATGCTCATGAACACATATGAAAGCAGTCGAACACAAACCAGCGTTCATGAACATAATATATAATACATAGATACTTATTAAATATTTTATTCTATCTTAATTTTGAAGTATTTAAATAAAATATAGAAATATAAAACACAAATGAATTATTGATGGTATTGACCACAAACAAACATAAATGAACATGTTACAAAAGTTCACGAACATAAATGAAAGAACGCCGCCTCTGTTCATGTTTGTTCAGTTAACTGAACGAACGAAAATTCTTGTTCGTGTTCATTTATTATTTAAATGAACACAAACGAACTTTCCGCCGAACGCTTCACGAACGGTTCATAGAACGTTCAGTTCGTTTGCAACCCTAAAAAGAATAAGCAATATCATACCTCAAGATTACCACTTCCGCCTTCCTCCATCAAATCATCATATTGGACTTTCATTTGTTTCTTCGTAACTTGTAATACAGTACATCTAAACCAGCATCCGCGAATACCGCTATCTAAGCTCAATAACTCAATCTTTTCATTAACCTTAAGAAACATGAGATTCGATCCCCGGTTCTTCACATACTTAGGGATTAGCTTTCGTCTCAAAATCTCATATTTCACGTCCATGCTGGACGAATCACACGACGCCATCTGTCGTCCTCGAGAACTCCTAGGCCTCTTAATTCCTAACTTAACAGTATCTCTCGGGCTATTTTCTTCATCATCGAGAATGTCGGTACCAAGAACCGAAAAAACCGGCTGATCAAAATACCCACCTAATTTAGTCAACTTAAACGGTTTCACACGGTTGGTTTTGAACTGTCTCAAACAAAGATGAACCCGGTTCAATAGATCCTCTGGGAGCGTAGACACGCATTTGTCGTAATGTTCACGGGCTAAAACAAGGGCCAGGCCATCAACACACTCGGCGCTGATAACTTGCGCGTAAGGTGTAATAAAAACCTCTTTTGGATGAGGACTTTTAAGCGTAATGGCAGCTTGTACTTCTTGAGTGTGGTGAAACCATCTAACTTTGACTTTCTTTTGACCTTTTCGATCCTCGTACATATCTTCAAGATACGCAAGGTGGCATTTTTCCTCTTCGGCCATAACATAAACGAATGATTGTACCTGAAAAATTCACACAAATTAAATATGTATAGTATATTAGGACTCTGCAGCCACAACTTTGACTTTCTTTTGACCTTTTCGATCTTCATACATATCGACTTGTTCACAATTAAATAGGTCAAAATTTCCACCGTTATGAAAATGAGTCAACTTTAGGACGAAAATAAAAACAGACCAACCAAATGATTTGGCGGTTTAATGGTCTTAATGTCAATTGTATCCTCAATAATTAAGCCCAACAACATAACAAATATGGTTACGGTAAAAAAGATTAATGTACTTAACGCACATTTCTGTTGTAAACCTCGTACTTTCAAAAAAAACCACAATAACGGAAAAATACTTTACTTTCATTACTTATTAAGGTCACTCCATACATGCAACATCTTCCGTGATTGTGAGTTTTAAAACTTCTGAGTTTTACTTTTTTACAGATTATCTTTTCAGACTGTCGTTATGTAAGATGCTAATTTAGTGTTTTTATTTTGTTTTACAATACCAACACCAGTTACTGATACAAAGCAAAACATTTAGATATAAAGTAAGTATATCATGTGAAAAAATAGTGTAAATCTAATTATCCTACATATACAATTACAAGTTAGGGGAATAGTGCCAGGCAGCTTGCCTATTGGACTAACCCATTTTTAATTTAATTTTATTTCCAGTTTTAAATTACGGTTTCACCCTCCGTTTAAAATTACGTTTTTGCCCCCAGTTTAAAATAAAATTATACTTTTGCCCCTAGCTAAAAAATACGATTTTGCACTCAGTTCAAACCCAGTTTAAAATTACGGTTTCGTCCTTCATTTAAAATTACGTTTTTGCCCCCAGTTCAAAATAAATTTATACTTTTGCCCCTATCTCAAAATTACGATTTTGCCCTCAGTTCAAAAACCCATTTTGTATTTTATTCTCAGTTTAAAATTACGGTTTCGCCCTCCGTTTAAAATTACGTTTTTACCCCCAGTTTAAAATTAAATTATATTTTTGCCCCTCGCTCAAAATTACGTTTTTGCCCACATGTCAAAATAAAATTATGTTTTTCCCTAGCTCAAAATTATGATTTCGCAATCAGTTTAAAATTATGATTTCGCCCCCAGTTAAAAATATAATTACGACTTTGCCTTCTGTTCAAAATTATGATTTTGTTCTCATTTCAAAAATTACGATTTCTCCCCCAGTTAAAAATTGTCATCTTGCCATCATTTTACCTTTTCTTTTACAAAACTATAGTAGTGTTTTATTTTGCTTGGTTGACTCAATGTAACTTTTATTGTTTCAAGCAGTTGTCTAACACTCGCTCATTGGTCCTAACAAATTAGTATTTTACCCCCAGCTCAAAATTACAGACCTGTCATCGTTTTAATTTTTTTAGCAAAACTATGGTAGTGTTTTGGTTTAATTGGTTGTCTCGATGTATTTTTTTAGATCGTAGTATGTACGAGTAAACTAAATAGATGCATACATGTTATGAAACTAAGAAATATTCAATTTAACGCCCCGCAACGCGGGCGGGCATAAGTGTAATTTTTATTCGTCCATGCATGCCTGGTACATGCTCATTTGTCCTGAAAAATTACAATTTTGCTCCCAGTTTAAAATTATAGTCTTTCCATCGTTTTAATTTTTTTTTAGTAAAAGTATGGTAGTGTTTTTGTTTTAAATGGTTGACTCGATTTAATTTTTTTTAGATCGTGTTATTGAGTAGTATATACAAGTAACCGAAATACAGACATACATGTTATGCGAGAGAAATATTCGGCATATTGCCCCGCAACGCGGGCAGGGCAAAAACTAGTTATTAACAAACTTACCGCTATTGTAATCCCGTTTCTGCAAAAAGCTGGGAAATGTTTGAGATGTTTACTGCAGGTCCATGCTGCACCTGACCACACTATATCCAGTACCCGTACATTCAAATTATTTGCAAGACGATTCTGAAATGAAGCACCGACTCCCGAAACGTGATCGGCTTTAGGAGATTCTGCATTTAAAATTTCCAACAAAAAACTCTATTACTACTTTAGAAACTTGTATGAAATACCCTGTATAAAAAATAATACCATAGAGTCACAGACGATAGAATCCAAGTGCAATAAATAAAAACCGAACATGGTATTTATGTGATTCAACCGCTTGTGTGTATTTATGAGAATTATAGAGTTTTATTATATTTATTAAAAGACTTACCCTATAATGGACAAAAACCATACGACACAACAAACACGACAAATAAACGTCATCACTCATCATTATTATTATGACTGCCCATCCATAGAAGACAACCACAGTGCATGCCCTAGATAGTATTTTGTAAGATTTTATAATCCAAAACAGGCTCTCCGTCCAACACAATTTCAAAAATTAATATCCAAAAATTAAATTTTAAAACACCTACCATTGGAGGACGATAACCAACAGAAAAACGTTATATTCTAAGTATTATACAAAGCATTGCAACTTGAAGTTGATCGATTACGGTTATAATATTTAGGTCAGACAAATCAGATTTTGACAACATGTAAAGAAAAAGGAGTGATAAACCGATTATCGTGAATGACTTATCTACCCACAACGTTTAACAGATTATCGTAATCCTATTATTCATGTTGCAATAATTACTTCCAAACGCCCCTCGAGAAACCCTAGCTAAAGCTGATTTTCTATCAATAAATTGCAAATTGATAATTCAGGTATACATATACAACAATGGCCGCCAAAGTGCCAAACACTTATAAACATCTCAAGATACAATGTATGCAACTGTTTAGTAAAAATTTAAGAAACTTACTAGAATGTTCACCTTGCCCATGCTGTTTCGATAACATAGAAGTAAGCCAATTCACAACCTCTCTCCTTGATCTCCATCGGTACCCCGCATTGACCGAATAATCGGTCTCGTTGGCTTTCAAAAAGTCCTCAGCAACCACATAAAACATATGCCTAACACTCCTTTCGGTTCCCACAACCGCTAAAATCGATTCACCCGAAGTATCTTTTAAGAAATAGTGAACTACCCTCTTGCCCCTTTCTTTCGAAACATATTGTTCTTTCCATTCCACAAAACATTGACTATTTGCAGCCATGTTTGGAACAACAACAACAATCAGAATATACCCTCTTGACTAACAAGACATTTCAGAACCCTAAATTGAAAACCCTAATTTATCAAAGTACCATTGTAAGTTTGTAACCTACACCCAACCACATAAACACTTAACAATATACCATTTAGCATACAATTCTTGAAGTCAAAAGGGAACTTTTCAGCTGTAAAGAAACCTAACAATCTTGCCCAAATTCAAGCAAGAAAACACCAAATCCTCAACAAATACATACCAAAAGTCTTGATTAAAACCCTAAAATTCAAGAAACAACAACTGGGTATCTCATAAAACTAACAAAAAACCAAGATACCAACTTTTTCTTGAAGATCTGACTGTAATAGTTCAACAATTCTGACCCAATTCATAAAAAGGTCAAAACTTTGAAAACCCTTTTGCGAACCATGTGCAGGTATCTTGGTAAAGACTAAAGAACACCTCTTTTATGGTGGTTTGATGGTGGCAGGTTCAAGAAACAGTCAAGAAACGTGAGACACTTCTGGGTATGATGGATATGCATGTAAAGAGAGAGAAAAGGGTGAAAGAAAAGATGGGCAAGAAGGGTAAAACTGGAAATTGTTGGGTGGGTTGCAGAGGCAGCTGACGGTGGTACCGGCGGCGGTGACGGTGGCGGTGGTGGTGATGAGGGTTGTGGAGCGGTGGCCGGCTGAGGAGGAGGAGGAGGAGGAAAAGGGGGCAAGAAAACTGTGAAGAAATATGATATTTGTGAAAGGGGAGAGGGTTTTATCATGTAAATATGTATGATGTGTGTGATGTATGATGGTAAGAGGTGCAAGTTTACTGAGTAATCCTGTGGGCCCACAAAAATGACGACCAGCATTCGGTGACCGGTTACAAAGCATGATGTTTATCATAAAATAGTACACTAATTGTTAGGGCTGGCAAATCGTGTCTTAGCAGGTTTAACAGGTATCTGATAACGCGAACAACAAAAATTTTAAACATGAATTCGAATCGTTTAACTACTTTATATCCAATGTCTATAAGACAGATGTATATTTTATGCACCTAGAAGGAGAAATAATGGATCCTAACTTTCAAATTTTGATTATTTTAAAAAATGTAAAAAATCACATGGTGTACTTTTCTATTATCGTGTCTTAGCAGGTTACCTACAGGTTACCTATTGCCAGCCCTACTAATTGTGTTTATAGTCATGATTTATGTGTGTAAAAACTAGAAAGTATGATATAAGGGTGAAAGTTGCATTCATCACATGCAGGGGCGGATCTACCAGCCAACAAGGGGTAGCCTCCGCTACCGCTTGGTCGGAAAAATTTTGACGTTTTTAGTGTAAATTTTGGAAAAATTTGACGTTTTTTCGATTTCGTTACCGCTTATTTATAAAACGTTACCGCTTGGTCGGAATCCTAGATCCGCCACTGATCACATGATCACTAAGGTAAGGTGTTGTTTGTTTTTAAGAGGTAAAATGTCTGTAGTCCGCGGACTACGCAGGCATTTGTAGAAAAAAAGGGGGACCAAACCTCTAAAGTTTATAAGAAGAAGATTGTTTGTTTTTTTTAATGTATGTAGACTTCAAAAATAAACGGGTAATGGTGTACGGATGGTGATGGTGGACGGTAGTGGTGGGTGGTGGTAAACGGTGGCGGTGGGTGGTGGACAGTGGTGGTGGTGGTGGTGGTGATGGACGGTGGTGGATGGTAGACGGTGTTTAATCCTCTACAGACCTTAGAAGATCTTAGAAGTTGTTGAGTTAAGTTTGCATCAAGAAGAGCTCGAGCAGACGTTTTTTAATGAAACGTCTTCGAAAAAACAAACAGTCTGCAGATGGCAATGTTTGCGTGTGGTCTGCGCAAAACACCACCTAAAAGTTCATTAATCACAAAAAGTGTTATTTCATCCGATCTAATTATATCACTTAAACACTAAATCACTTGTAATATTCATTTTAAAATTTAAATATACAATAAAATAAATTAAAAACATTTTTTATAACATAAATTAAATATAAAACTAAATAAATAAAAGAAAAATGTTATAAATATAGAAATGTTATAATGTTACCAAAAAAGGGGTGAAAAAAGTTCAAAATAATTATGTTGATTTACAAAGTTGAAGGAATTAATTATTATAAACTTGAGATGCTAATTATGTAAATATCAAAAAACATACCATCTTTTTTATGATTTGTACATGCAACTCTCTTTTAAAAAATAAAATAAATAGCTTGGATTTAACGCTGGAAAGACCGTTGACAACGTTCACCTCTCACCGTCACAGCCATGATCACCATCACTAACTGTGACACACCATTTGCGATAGTCTTTCACGATGGTCATGAGACTCGTTCACTTAAGTTATTTGTGTTTGCAATTAAAATTTACGTGTGTGAAGAGTATAAAGATGGAAAAAGTGTGTAGTTAAGAGAAACGTATTGACGTATCATATTTTCTATATACAAAAATTAAATATATACATTGATGAAAATCACACTTCTACTTATAGAGATGTCGTAAATAGCTAAAGCTAATTATAGAATTGAATAACATAAAGTAACTCATCCCCACTTGTGATATGCATATATAATGTATATATGTGTGGAAGCTTGGGGGGGGGGGGGGGTCAAAGTGAAAGTGCATTAATTTTAACGTTAAAAGTGGGGGATGGTTCATCATGCATCATATGGTGGCGTTGATAGCCGAAAGACAAAAGGGTACATGCACTAATCGACCTTTGTCCCGATTGTTGAGTGTTATGTGCCAGGCTTGATGCAAAACTACTATCGAGTCGGGGGTCTCACTGGAAGCAGCCTCTCTATTCCTATGGGGCAGAGGTAAGGTTGTCTACATTTTACCCTCCTCAGACCCTACCTTAGTTTTGCTATTGATGGGATTTACTGAGTATGCTGATGATGATGATGATGATGATGATGAAAGTAACTATTGTGAACTAGCTACATAGTTGCTCTGATATGTTTTATTAGGTTGGACATTCACAACAACGTGTAACTCTTGAACCCAATAGTGCAGTTTGTGTTGAAGACAATTATAGGATTTGCAATATGAACAACAGTAAGCATACAACAAACTTGAAGGCTCTATGTTAGCACCATGTATCGTGTAGAATGCAAGTAAGTCTCAGAGTATTTCATATGCTTATGAAACAACATATGAATCATTGAATATGTATCATTGATATTGTAACATCACATTGTATGTGGACTAGGTAGAGACATATATAACTTATGAGGTGCATAAGTAATACTGCGAAGCCTAATAACAATGTAAGCAAAGGCACAATACCCCGCATGTATAATACTAGAACGAGCAATCATATGTTGTTTCTTGGAACTCCAACTCATAGAGTTGGTCAAGGAGATACACGCTAGCATGTGGTAGAACAAGGATAATTGGGACAGACTAGTCATCATCTACGTAAGCATGAAATCAAGACCATAAGACATCAGTATAGTTGACACATGAATGACAGTACCTTATGTACTGAATAATAAGCTTGAAATTATCTAATGCAATCAATAGTTTACTAAAAAATACGAAACATTACGTATTGCATAAGTAATCTCTTGATGAATCAAGAAGGGATACTATAATGTACCAATAGTGCTCTTGTAGATCAAAGGATCATTCATGGGCGTATCAAAATACCAAGGAAAGTTTTCGTCCTAAAAAAGGTGAGGGTATACAAGGGTATGCATTGACAAAGACTAGTATAATGTAATATATCATTTAAATACCTATTGCGGGGAAGAATAAAGAAAATCATTAAAGAATATAACATATACCCAAAATGTAATTCAATGTCCCAAGTCTTTGAGCTCAGATTAAGAGTGTAAACACCCAATCAAATCAATCATAAACGTTGAGGAACTTTAAGTAATGTTGATGCCTTTAGCATGTAAACTCGCATGGAGAAGTAACTAAACGTCGATAGTAAAGGAACTTGTATTTACTATAAACATGTAAAATAAAGCCAAATGCGATTAAAGTTGTGGATAACCTGGAAAACAAAGCTCTCTGATTAGTTTATAGTCGTAAAGAGCCACATGAATCAAGTAGACATGGTGTGGGTGATCAATTCAGCAAAGACAATAGGTTGTACCGTATAAACGGTATCATATAGATCTTTTTGAGTATGAGTCTTATTGACTTTGACTTGCCAAATACCATATCCATGTGAAATGGAACTGATAACGTAACAGTGGTTGGTTTGAAAATCAGGCTAAATTTCTGAGTAGAATTAATAACCTTTTTCTTGTGAAATCCTCTAGAAACATGTTAGGGTGTCTATCAATCATACCCGTCCACTTACAACCATGTAACACCCCAAATCTAAAACTGCATGAAAAGAATGAAATTTAGTTAAATAAATGCACGTAATGTTAAGATAGTTACAATGTAAATATGAATGTGGAATAAGTGATTATATTAAAGGACTAGATATGTGAATAACTATACTTGTTTTTATCTAGTTAATTGCATTTATTGTGTAAGTTAGAGTTACAAATAAATCAAGGATCAAACAAGTGGGCCTGAATGTGTAAGTATGTAATAACTAGTTAGTGGAAGAGAAAAAATATATAAAAAAACGAGATTTCCTTCTTGTGGATGGAGACAACAAGAAGAGAAAAGGGGTTCAAGAACACAATTTAGACATTCAGCAAATTGAGAGTTAAATTTTATGTTAAACCTTGCATGTACGAAGAATTCTGATCTTCTTTAGATAACAAACCTACGGTGAGTTGTAAAATTTCATTCAATGGATAAATGCATAATGGAGGACTTTTGAATAAAGGAAATCTTGTATGAATCCTAAAAATTCAACGTAGAATTTGTGTTCGGAATCACTACTTTAATTAGCGTGTCCGTAGAATTTATGTAATTTAGAGTTTTGAATGGAGTTTGTGTGTGGTTTGAGGTGGGCTTCCACATGGAAGATGGACTCGTAGTCATTTTTGGTTAAATTAAATTAGCTTGAATCACATGAAATTCCGTTAGTTAGACGTTAATGGATGCATGAACTTTGTTGATTGGTTTAAATTATGGTGTTAGATGCTAAAGAATATAGCCTCCTAATTAGCTTTTGAATGTTGTCCACCGAGTGTTTGATAAAATGTCTTGTTTGTAAAAGTAGATGATTTTGTGCCAAATACATCATAGACATGATTAGAATGTAAATTTATATATGTGATAGTTGGATGTCAAGTCTAAGAGTATAACATGACAGAGGATGAATTCATGGGGATCTAAATGTGAATTCATCATGTGTAGATGTGAAGGACGAAGGACCAAGTCATTCAAGAAAACAAGAGGATCAATAACGAGGTAAGTCTTCTATCTTACACCGTTATTGTTTTGATGTGTAGATTAAGTGCAAGTGTTCGTAAATAGCGTAGTGAAATAGTCGTAAAGAAAATGTTGCGGTTGTTATTCCGAAAGAATGTAACCTATTGAAGCGGGTCAATCTGGATAAGATATTTGTAATGCTCGAGAAAGGATAGAAACCATGAGTTTCCATGGAGTGATCTCCACATAACCTTAGACTGCAGATTTGGCAAGTATTTCATATGAATGCATGAAGTTTTGAATGGTTATGGCATGAAAGGAACATATATGGAAGGATGTAACATGGCTGTGGAAAATATCCAAATTTATTTTACGAAGAAAAAGAAATTATGAAACCTTGTTTAATAAGTCACCAATTCTAACTTGTTGTGGTTTCATCTAGGTATGTTTGTCCCAGATCCATTAAACTATGAATAAAGCAATTAATGATTTCAATAAAACAGATTTAACCGAGTGTTTAATGCGGAAGTCTAAATTAATATATCTTGGAGATATCGAATTTTTATGTTGTTCAATTTGTAGACGTTTTACAAGTATGAATAATAAATGTATTTGCTAATTAAAATACATAAAAGTTATACCCATATGGAACAGTTGAGTTTCGGGTTGTGATGGATGAGAGAAAATATTTTGAAAAGATTGAACGCTTTCTTCAAATTAGTTGTTTTCTACCTTCGGTTGTATTCCTATTTATAAAAAAAAAAACCTCAAGTTTGGGGATAAATAAACAATAGTTTATAGTTTATTTATCCCAATTGGTTAACTTGCACTTTATCCCTCTGAAGTATGTGCACAATTTGTGAGCTTTTGATGACTTATTTCGCTTCTTATTCACTTAGAGTCTTCCATCAAAGAGGCTCCAAGAATCTATATATAAACAATATTTCCTCCAAGAATCTCATGTTTTGGATTGATGGCTTGTGATAATTACTTAAGTCTTCTGAAGCTTTTTGTGACACCTCGAAAATTCATGTCCAATAATGTATTGACACGTGTCATAAGCTTTGAACGTGTAAAGGATTACTTTAGAAGGACTAAAGTTGAAAAACAAGGAAAGTATGTGAATATAAGGGTTCAAAATGTCAACAATGGATAAATGTAATTTACAATAACCATACATGATGTTTATACCTTTAGACGAATGAATCATGGATCATACGAAGCTAATTGTGAAAGAAAGTGAGAGATTACAAACTACAGGGGTTAAATGTGTCCACATGTTTAAAGTATACCTCTGAGTGACCTTTTAGCAAACTCGAAGCTTTGTAACGATTAATTATGCTCACTAGAACGCATGATAAAAATTTCACCAAGTTTCGTTATCGTATGAGAAAGTTATGGTAAAATTCGTATGCGAGGGGTTAAAAGCGTCAACGTTGAAATTTATGACTTTTTGTGTGATAAAAAGTTAACCAAGGACTTAACAAAGTTGGTATAAGTCTTGAAGCCCTTAGAAATCAATTTAGAGGGCTCAAAGTGCAAAACAAGAAGTTAAAACAACTTTTAGGAGGACCGGGGCAAAAAATGCAATAATAGAAAACTTGTTGACCTGACACCAGGTCTCACACGGGGCGCGTAAGACTTGCTCAAGGTCTTACGCGGGCCACCTCAACCTCCCAGATACAGAAACTTTGGACAGGTGTCTGTCCAGCCCGTTTAACCGACTTAAATCACTTGTTTGCAATACCATTGTCACACCCCGGTTTTACACGTATTACCGGTGGGCCCGGTAGGGGAGTATCATGACGTGGTTGGTAACATAATAGTCAAACAACACAATATTTAAATGCACAGCGGAAGCAAAGTATAGATTCATTTCAACCAAACAATATTGTAATATTAAGTATCACAAGTAGTCGAATATAAATCCACAGGTAGATCAAAATAAAAGGAAACAATGTTCAACGGTCTATGACATCCAAGCTTGCGAGACTTATTGTGGATGCTAGGAGAAAAGCCAGCCTATTACGCGTAGTACCTGCACTTAACCTTTTTGAGAAAAATACGTCAGTTTACACTGGTAAATACAATCAACCGACTCATTTTGAAAAGAGTTTAAGAAAATGAATTTAAGGCACAAGGCACAAATAATATTTTATAACTTGGGATAATTATTTGAATATAATACTTGTAAAGGATTTACATGTTTCTTATGCGTTCAGTAGCCCGGATCGAGCCGGGTTAAAGATCAATAGACACACCACATTATGTATATGAGACACCGACGGGCGTACGCCTACGCCCCGTGCTTAGGTCGTGGCCATTTCGTAAAATGATGCCAGGGATATCCGGGACATGGTCATTAACCCCCCAAAGGCTTTAAGCAAACAAAACAATTTAAACGAGACATATCAATACTTTAACCATCATACAATTAAAGATTCAATGCCCGACCAAGCGGTATTTTATATACCGTACCCCAAGCCCGTATAGGGAAAATAAGTTAAAAGTATTTACCTGAGCAAGTATAAATCAAAATATCTTTTACCGGGTCTCCTATTCTGTAACGAAGGTTTATAATAACCTATTAGAATCCTAACGGGTCTTTAGTTAAGCTTAAGCTTAGACCGGTTAGTTTTAAAGATACGGTTCGTACGCACGATTAAGCGAAGACCGGATAGAATGTGATTTAGACCCGACAAGTTTGAAGACTTGATTAATATGGGTATATTATACACATTCTGGATTTTGAGATAAAATCGATAAGGTTTGACCCGTTTCGGCTAATTTATGTAAACTAGTTACATAAACCGAACCGAACGCACATGAAGCGTAACGGGTAACCATAAGAGTCCTAAACAGGTTTCCTAAGTTAACATGCCTTAAATATGTTGTGATATCAGTAGGATACCTTCCATTATGCCCAGAACGAGTTTAATCTCATATTAAGCCCCGTAGGGGTATTTTGGTCATTTTAAAGATTATAAAAGGGATTAATTTATCTTCTGTGATCTGGGTCTGAATAAATCAGTAAAATAGCTTATTTTAACAGGTTATAACATTTGGTTATAAGTCTTATATGCCAAAATAGTTTTAAACCCAAACTATGCGTTTAATACGCGTATAATGTCGTTTTAAGCGATTTACGGGTTAATATAGGATTCTGATTTTTCTGATCAGTTCAACAGGTTCAAAACACTCTATTTATTATTTGAAATCAGTAGCAATTGGATTGGTGTCAAAAGGATTTGTAAAACTCATTTTATGGCCGAAAAGGGCATATTCGGTATTTACCGAATCAAGGCACTAATCCTAGCTTATGATCAGTTTAAAAATAATTAAAAATCTTCAAAAATCCCAAAATATTATATTACATCAGTGGGTAAAAGGTTTGGTGTCAAAAATGGGTTTAGATAGGCTTTACGCTAATGACGCCGTTTAATTACTAAGAAGCGTTCTAATTACGTCATTAAGCATAACTCCTAATCTAGACCTCCGACTGATGTGAAAATTTAGGGACATGTTTTATAATCAGTAACAAAGATTATTGTACTTTCACATTTCCAAAATTCTCGTTGTATGGTCATAAGGGCATTATGGTCCATATTTAAGCATTTAACGGAAACGGACACTTAAGGATCTAAGTGGTATAAACGCAGAGGGTTATACAAACATGTAACTAGGTCCTAATGGAACTTTAAGGCATGTCTAAACCTATCAAAACCGGGTCAGAACCGAAGTCAAAGTCAAAGCAGAAAGTCAAACTATGCGCCTTTCGGTTCCGAATCGATCTTAAACAGAAAGTTGTCGAATCAAACAAGCGTAGACAAGTTTTTATACTTATTACCAAGTTATATGAGCGATAAAATAGGTTACAAGCCTTCTACAATGCTAATCGCGTGTTAATTCAAACATTACTATTCTGTTGACTTTTTCGGACAACGTTTGACCCGTCATTAGACCTGGTTAGATCAGGAATCAGTGAGTACCCTTTTAAGGGTTTATTACCCATATAATTACCTACTTAAAGGTACTTTTAATTCGAGTTATGACTGATCCAATTATAATTAATCTCGAAGTCAAACCGTAATTACGACGGTTTGACTTTTAGCTAAATTACTAAGCTAAACACTATTAGAGAAGGTTAAGCAAACTTACAAGTGTATAATGAATGATTAGAAAGGTCTTGGGTCTGCTGTTGTGCTCCTCAATTGATCAGAAGTGAATGCAAGAATGTTTGCAAACTTGGAGGCCTTATATAGTGATTGTGAACACCTTAGATTGTAGACATGCAATCCTACCATTGTTACCTGATCAACCACAAGTGTCCTAGGGTCTAAAAACCAACCTAGGCAGCCCATGGTATGCAATACAAGACATTGGAGTCGGTTACAAGCTGAACAAACAGCTGTCTGTTAGTTTCTGCATCTGTAAGTCGGACGCGGCCCGCGTAAGATATTGTCAAGTCTTACGCGGCCCGCCTGGACTTCCGGTTCAGGTTTCAAACTTTTCTTTAATTGCACTTTTGGCCCTTGGTCCCCCGAAAGGTCATTTTCACATGGTTTCTTGCATTAAGAGGCTTTAATATTGACATATATGGGCTTTAAGGCTTATACCATCTTTGTCAAGTCCTCGGGTAACTTTGTGATCACCCGAAAAGCCCTAATTTTCAATGTTGACGATTCTAACCCTCACACACGAATTTTATCATAACTTTCTCATACGATAACGAAACTTGGTGATATTTTTATCACACGTTTTAGTGAGCATAAATAATCATTACAAAGCTTCGGGTTTGCTAAAAGGTCACTCAGATGTATATCTTAAACATGTTGACACATTTAACCCCTGTAGTTTGTAATCTCTCACTTTCTTTCACAATTAGCTACGTATGATCCATGATTTATTCGTTTAAGGTTATAAACATCATGTAGGTTTAATGTACAATATAATTATTCACTGTTGACAGTTAGAACCCGTATATTCACATACTTTCCAGGTTTGTCAACTTTAGTCCTTCAAGAACATTCTTACACACGTTCAACTTATGACACGTGTCAACACATTATAGGACGTGAATTTTCGAGGTGTTACATCCTCACCCCCTTAAAAGAAATCTCGACCTCGAGATTTACTGAAATAGATAAGGGTACTTTTCTTTCATCGTGGACTCAACCTCCCACGTATACTCGGGACCTCTACGGGCATCCCATTTGACCTTTACAATCGGTACATGCTTCATTCGAAGCTTCTTAACCTGTCGATCCTCGATCGACAATGGTTTTTCCACAAATTTCAAGCTCTCATCTATATGCACATCCGAATGTGGTATGACCAGTGATTCATCAGCGAAACACTTTTTCAGATTGTAGATGTGAAATACATTGTGAATTCCACTGAGCTCTTCTGGTAAGTTTAGCTTATAGGCAACTGACCCAACACGTTCGATAACCTCGAAAGGTCCTATGTATCTCGGGCTTAGCTTGCCTTTCTTACCAAAACGCATCACTCCCTTCCAGGGTGATACTTTAAGTAAGACTTTATCACCTACTTCAAAGTGAAAAGATTTACGCTTGGGATCAGCGTAGCTCTTTTGCCTATCTCGGGCAGCTTTGAGACGGTCACGAATTTGGACAATCTTGTCCATCGTTTCAAAGACTATATCCGGTCCTGATAACTGGACATCTCCAACTTCCGCCCAACAAACGGGCGTTCTACACTTTCTACCGTATAAGGCCTCGAAAGGCGCAGCCTTAATGCTGGTGTGGTAGCTATTGTTGTAGGAGAACTCAATTAACGGCAGGTGGTTATCCCAACTACCACCCAAGTCAATCACACATGCACGAAGCATGTCTTCCAACGTTTGAATAGTACGCTCACTCTGGCCATCCGTTTGAGGATGGTAAGCCATACTAAAATTCAAACGCGTACCCAAAGATTGTTGGAAGCTTTTCCAAAAATGTGACGTGTATCTAGTATCTCTGTCAGAGATAATAGACACAGGTATGCCATGTAAAGCTACAATCTTATCCACGTACAACTGGGCTAACATGTCGGAGCTAAAAGTCTCCTTAATGGGTAGGAAATGTGCTGACTTAGTCAGTCTGTCTACGATCACCCAAATAGTATCATTGCCTTTCCTTGTCTTTGGCAGCTTGGTGATGAAATCCATCATCACCATCTCCCACTTCCATGTAGGAAGTTCAGGCTGTTGTAGCAAACCTGACGGTTTCTGATGCTCGGCTTTGACTTGCGCACATGTCAAGCATTTAGCTACATAGGTGGCTACAGACTTCTTCAAGCCTATCCACCAATAATTCGCCCTTAGATCCTGGTACATCTTATCAGCTCCAGTATGAACGGAGTATTAGGAACTATGGGCTTCCTGAAGGATAACATCTCGAAGTCCTCCATAAATTGGAACCCATATTCGTCCATTCAATCTTAGTATTCCGTCCTTGCTAAGTGTTAACTACTCCTCAGTTACCCCTAGCTTTTCGTTAGGATAGTTAGCTTCCAACACAGCTTCCTTCTGTGCAGCTAACAACCTTTCATTCAAGCTATTCCTTACCTCAATGCTCTTGGCATTGATTCGGATGGGTTTCACCCTTTCCTTCCGACTCAAGGCATCGGCGACTACATTCGCCTTGCTGGGATGGTATCTTATTTCACAATCGTAATCATTAAGAGTTTCCATCCAACGACGTTGCCTCATGTTCAAGTCCTTCTGATTGAACAGATGTTGAAGGCTCTTGTGATCAGAATAGATCACACATTTGATTCCATATAAGTAGTGCCTCCAAAGTTTTAGTGCGAATACAACGGCACCCAACTCCAAGTCATGGGTGGTGTAATTCTTTTCGTGCACCTTTAACTGGCGTGAAGCATAGGCAATGACTCTGCCTTTTTGCATAAGCACACATCCTATCCCGGTGTGTGATGCATCAAAATAAACTACAAACTCCTCGATTCCATCCGGCAATGTCAGTACTGGAGCATTGCTCAACTTTTGTTTCAGAATATCGAAGGATTCCTGCTGCTTAGGACCCCAGTCAAACTTAATCTTCTTACGTGTCAGCGAAGTCACGGGTGCAGCAATCCTTGAGAAGTTTTCAATGAATCGCCTATAGTATCCTGCCAAACCTAGGAAGCTACGAATTTCTGTAGGTGTCTTTGGCTCATGCCAATTCATGACAGCTTCAACTTTAGCGGGATCTACTTGGATACCACGCTCACTAACAACATGTCCAAGAAATTGGACTTCTCGAAGCCAGAATTCACACTTCGAGAACTTAGCATAGAGCTTTTCTTTATGAAGTAGTTCCAAAATGCAGTGAAGATGCTTCTCGTGGTCAGCTTGGTTCTTCGAGTAGATGAGGATATCATCGATGAAAACGATGACGAATTTATCTAAGTGCGGCTTGCAAACACGATTCATGAGATCCATGAATGCGACCGGTGCATTAGTGAGCCCAAAAGGCATCACTAGGAACTCGTAATGACCATAACGAGTCCTAAATGCAGTCTTGTGTACGTCTTCATCTCTAACCTTTAGTTGGTGATAGCCTGACCTTAAGTCAATCTTAGAGAAGAAACTTGCCCCTTGAAGTTGATCGAACAGATCGTCGATTCTGGGCAAAGGATACCTATTCTTGATGGTGACCTTATTAAGCTCACGGTAGTCGATGCACAGTCGCATCGATCCATCCTTCTTCTTTACAAATAAAACTGGTGCTCCCCAAGGAGACGAACTAGGTTTGATGAAACCTTTGGCTAGCAAATCATCTAGCTGCGTTCTCAATTCCTTCATCTCTGTTGGTGCCAACCTATAAGGCGCCCTTGCAACTGGTGCTGATCCAGGAATAATGTCAATTCTGAATTCTACTTGCCTATCTTGTGGCAAACCAGGTAGTTCTTCCGGAAAAACTTCGGGGTATTCAGAAATGACGGGGATATCCCCAATCTTGGGCTTCGGCTCATTAATAATCACTTGTGCCATGTAGATGACACAACCCTTCTTTAAACACTTAGAGTCCTTGAGCATTGACATTTTCTCAGGCAGCCCATACTGGGTATCTCCCTGGATAGTAAGTGATTCACCAGACTGAGTCTTGATCACCACTTGCTTCTTATTGCAAATAATCTGGGCCTGGTTATGAGATAACCAATCCATACCCAAAACTATGTCGAAACCGGCTAGTTTCAAAGGAAGTAGGGACAAAGGAAAAGAGTGGTTCTTAATGGATATGAAACATCCATCTAATAAGGTTGAGGCGGTTTCTAAAGTGCCATCTGCTAGTTCCACCTCATACTTCACACTTAAGGTCTTAACAGGTAATTTCAACAATTCACAAAACTTATTATCTACGAACGACTTATCAGCGCCTGAATCAAATAACACTCTCGCATAAACATCATTTACGAGAAAGGTACCTGTTATCACATTGTCGTCCTTGACGGCTTCTTTAGCATCCATCCTGAAGACCCTAGCATTGGTCTTCTTAGCCTCTTCAGGCTTCTTGGCGTATTTTGGGCAATTGGTCTTGATGTGCCCCTTTTCATTGCAACCGTAGCAGGTCGCATCCTTCATCTTTTTGCAATCCAAGGTCTTGTGTTCCTTGGACTTGCACAACCCACATGCAAAAGTTTTCGATTGTGAATTCGAATTCGATTCATACCTGCACTTCCCAAAGTGCTGTCTCTTGCAGATTTTACATCTGGGTTTTTCACCCGACTGCTGACCATCCTTCCTAAATCCTGACCCCTTCTTGTGGTCATTGTTTCCCTTATGCTTCTTGTCTGAACGTCATGAGTTGTCATCCTCATGCTTCCTCTTTTCGGTATCAGTGTTCCTCTGCGATTTCTGCCTGACCGCATCCAAGGTAAGAGACAATGATATGTCCGCTGCAGACCGAAAAGTAGCTGGTCTGGAGGCCTTCACACTTGCCTTGATCTCCGGGGCTAAACCCCCAATGAATCGAGCTATACGTTTGGGTTCCGGAGTTACCAAATATGGAACCAACCTTGACAAGGTGTTGAAACTGGTAAGGTAGGCCTGACAGTCTAGGTTTCTCATGACCAGCGACAAGAAGTCAGCTTCAATTTTCTCAACCTCATGCTGAGGGCAGTAGTTTTCCTTGATTAGTGACATGAACTGTTCCCAGGTCATATTGTACAACGGGACTTTCCCTGTAGCTTGGATCAAAGATCTCCACCAAGCAAACAAAACAATTTAAACGAGACATATCAATACTTTAACCATCATACAATTAAAGATTCAATGCCCGACCAAGCGGTATTTTATATACCGTACCCCAAGCCCGTATAGGGAAAATAAGTTAAAAGTATTTACCTGAGCAAGTATCAATCAAAATATCTTTTACCGGGTCTCCTATTCTGTAACGAAGGTTTATAATAACCTATTAGAATCCTAACGGGTCTTTAGTTAAGCTTAAGCTTAGACCGGTTGGTTTTAAAGATACGGTTCGTACGCACGATTAAGCGAAGACCAGATAGAATGTGATTTAGACCCGACAAGTTTGAAGACTTGATTAATATGGGTATATTATACACATTCTGGATTTTGAGATAAAATCGATAAGGTTTGACCCGTTTCGGCTAATTTATGTAAACTAGTTACATAAACCGAACCGAACGCGCATGAAGCGTAACGGGTAACCATAAGAGTCCTAAACAGGTTTCCTAAGTTAACATGCCTTAAATATGTTGTGATATCAGTAGGATACCTTCCATTATGCCCAGAACGAGTTTAATCTCATATTAAGCCCCGTAGGGGTATTTTGGTCATTTTAAAGATTATAAAAGGGATTAATTTATCTTCTGTGATCTGGGTCTGAATAAATCAGTAAAATAGCTTATTTTAACAGGTTATAACATTTGGTTATAAGTCTTATATGCCAAAATAGTTTTAAACCCAAACTATGCGTTTAATACGCGTATAATGTCGTTTTAAGCGATTTACGGGTTAATATAGGATTCTGATTTTTCTGATCAGTTCAACAGGTTCAAAACACTCTATTTATTATTTGAAATCAGTAGCAATTGGATTGGTGTCAAAAGGATTTGTAAAACTCATTTTATGGCCGAAAAGGGCATATTCGGTATTTACCGAATCAAGGCACTAATCCTAGCTTATGATCAGTTTAAAAATAATTAAAAATCTTCAAAAATCCCAAAATATTATATTACATCAGTGGGTAAAAGGTTTGGTGTCAAAAATGGGTTTAGATAGGCTTTACGCTAATGACGCCGTTTAATTACTAAGAAGCGTTCTAATTACGTCATTAAGCATAACTCCTAATCTAGACCTCCGACTGATGTGAAAATTTAGGGACATGTTTTATAATCAGTAACAAAGATTATTGTACTTTCACATTTCCAAAATTCTCGTTGTATGGTCATAAGGGCATTATGGTCCATATTTAAGCATTTAACGGAAACGGACACTTAAGGATCTAAGTGGTATAAACGCAGAGGGTTATACAAACATGTAACTAGGTCCTAATGGAACTTTAAGGCATGTCTAAACCTATCAAAACCGGGTCAGAACCGAAGTCAAAGCAGAAAGTCAAACTATGCGCCTTTCGGTTCCGAATCGATCTTAAACAGAAAGTTGTCGAATCAAACAAGCGTAGACAAGTTTTTATACTTATTACCAAGTTATATGAGCGATAAAATAGGTTACAAGCCTTCTACAATGCTAATCGCGTGTTAATTCGAACATTACTATTCTGTTGACTTTTTCGGACAACGTTTGACCCGTCATTAGACCTGGTTAGATCAGGAATCAGTGAGTACCCTTTTAAGGGTTTATTACCCATATAATTACCTACTTAAAGGTACTTTTAATTTGAGTTATGACTGATCCAATTATAATTAATCTCGAAGTCAAACCGTAATTACGACGGTTTGACTTTTAGCTAAATTACTAAGCTAAACACTATTAGAGAAGGTTAAGCAAACTTACAAGTGTATAATGAATGATTAGAAAGGTCTTGGGTCTGCTGTTGTGCTCCTCAATTGATCAGAAGTGAATGCAAGAATGTTTGCAAACTTGGAGGCCTTATATAGTGATTGTGAACACCTTAGATTGTAGACATGCAATCCTACCATTGTTACCTGATCAACCACAAGTGTCCTAGGGTCTAAAAACCAACCTAGGCAGCCCATGGTATGCAATACAAGACATTGGAGTCGGTTACAAGCTGAACAGACAGCTGTCTGTTAGTTTCTGCATCTGTAAGTCGGACGCGGCCCGCGTAAGATATTGTCAAGTCTTACGCGGCCCGCCTGGACTTCCGGTTCAGGTTTCAAACTTTTCTTTAATTGCACTTTTGGCCCTTGGTCCCCCGAAAGGTCATTTTCACATGGTTTCTTGCATTAAGAGGCTTTAATATTGACATATAGGGGCTTTAAGGCTTATACCATCTTTGTCAAGTCCTCGGGTAACTTTGTGATCACCCGAAAAGCCCTAATTTTCAATGTTGACGATTCTAACCCTCACACACGAATTTTATCATAACTTTCTCATACGATAACGAAACTTGGTGATATTTTTATCACACGTTTTAGTGAGCATAAATAATCATTACAAAGCTTCGGGTTTGCTAAAAGGTCACTCAGATGTATATCTTAAACATGTTGACACATTTAACCCCTGTAGTTTGTAATCTCTCACTTTCTTTCACAATTACCTACGTATGATCCATGATTTATTCGTTTAAGGTTATAAACATCATGTAGGTTTAATGTACAATATAATTATTCACTATTGACATTTAGAACCCATATATTCACATACTTTCCAGGTTTGTCAACTTTAGTCCTTCAAGAACATTCTTACGCACGTTCAACTTATGACACGTGTCAACACATTATAGGACGTGAATTTTCGAGGTGTTACAACCATGTGCTGCACAAAAGGGTTTTTAGGCTCTAGGGACACTTGTGATTGATCAGGGATCCAACATAGACTTGTTTGGCATCATCTTGTTCAATCAGAGTGCATATATAAAGGGTGCTTGTTTGCAACTTTTGATCATTCAATCATAACTTCATTCCTGGAACTTCTTGGAGCACAAGACCACCTCCTAAGCATCTCTAGTCATAATTAGGACCTTGGTAAGTATCCTTAACCTTCCTTAATCGTGTTTTACTTAGTTTATTAGCTTAAAGTCAAACCGTTGTAATTAAGGTTTGACTTAACGATTAATCACTAATGGTCCAATGATTAGTCAAATTAAAAGTAGTTATAAGTTGGTAATTATGTGGGCATTAAACCCTTAAAAGGGCACCCTCTGATTCCCGCTCTAACTAGGTCATTTGTCGGGTCAAAGTTGGTTATAAAAAGTCAACAGAATCTTAATTTTAGAATTAACGCATAATTAACAATGTAGAAGACGTGTAACCTGTTTTACCACTCATATAACTTGGTAATCAATGCAATAACATGTCTAAGCATGTCCGACCCGACAATTTTCAGTTTAGGACCGGTTCGGAACCGAAAGTCGCATACTTTGACCACTGCTTTGACTTTCAGTTCTGACCCATATTAGCATGATTTAGAAATGTCTTAGAGCTTCACTAGGACCGGGTTACATGATAGTATAACCCTCTGTGATTGGCTCGTTGATTGTCCGATTTGTTTACACGTTTCCGTTAATTGCTTAATGTTGACCATAATGCCCTTTTGACCATAAAACGAGAATTTTGGAAATGTGAGAGGACAATAATCTTTGTTACTGATTTATAAACATGTCCCTAAATTTTCACATCAGTTTGAGGTCTAGATTAAGAGTTATGCTCAATAGCGTAATTAGAAAGCTTTTTATTAATTAAACAGCATAATTATCGTAAAGCCTATCTAAGCCCAATTTTTGACACCAAACCTTTTACCCACTGATGTAATATAATATTTTGGGATTTTTGAAGATTTTTAATTATTTTTAAACTGATCATAACATAGGGTTATTACCTTGATTCGGTAATTACCGATTATAGCCTTTTCGTTTATAAGATGAGTTTTACATAACATTTTGATACCAATCCTTTGGCTACTGATTTGATATTATAATTGAAGTATTTTGAACTTTATAAACTGATCAGGAAATTCAGATTTCCTATTTTAAACCGGAAATCGCTTAAAACGACTTCTTAAGCGTTTTAAACGCGTAATATGGGTTAAAACCATTCTTGTCATATAAGACTTATCACCTACTGATATAACTTATTAAAATAAGTAATGTTACTGATTATTTCAGACCCGAACATCAGAATTATATTTAATCTCTTTTATAATCTTTAAAATGACCAAAATACCCCTACGGGGCTTAATTTGAGATTTAACTCGTTATGGGCATAATGGAAGGTATCTTACTGATATCACAACATATTTAAAGCATATTAACTTAGGAAACCTGTTCATGACTCATTTGGTTACCCGTTATGCGTTATTGGCGTCCGGTTCGGTTTATGTAACTAGTTTGCATAAATTGACCGAAACGGGTCAAACCTTATCATTTTCACCTCAAAATCCAGAATCTGTTTAGTTTACCCATATTATACAAGTCTTCAAACTTGTCGGGACCAGATCACATTCTAATCCGGTCTTCGCTTAATCTTGCGTTTTGAACCGTATACCTTCGTTAAAACTAACTGGTCTAAGTTTAAACTTAAGAAAGACCCGTTAGGAATCTAATAGGTTAATTAAAACCTTCGTTCCAGATTAGGAGCCCAGTAAAAGCTACGTGCATTTGCTGGTTGTGATTTATACTTTGCTCAGGTAAATACTTTTAACTTATTTTCCCTATACGGGCTTGGGGTACGGTATTATAATAATACCGCTTGGTCGGGTATGAATTCGTACAATCAAATATTGATTAAAAAGATGCATAACCCGTTTTATTTTGTCTTGTTTGATGCAATACCTGTGGGGGGTTAATGACCGTGTCCTGGATATCCTCGGCTCATTCGTTAGAAATGGCCACGACTTAAGCACGGGGTGTAGGCATACACCTGACAGTTGCGTATGTAAAAAGGGTAGTCCACAAGAAGGGTATCTTCTTGTGGGTATTATACCCAGTGGTGTGTCTATTAATCTTGTGAAACCGGCTCTTCTAACCAGGTCCTAAATGGACGACAAACATGTAAAACTGTATACAAGTTTATTTTAAAATAATTATCCCAAGTTATAAAAGATTATTTGTGCCTTGTGCATTCAATCATTTTCATAAACTCTTTTCAAAATGAGTCGGTTAATTGTATTTACCAGTGTAAACTGACGTATTTTCCATAAAGGTTAAGTGCAGGTACTATACGAAATAGGCTGGCTACTCCAGGCATCAATAATCAAGTCTTGCAAGCTCTAGATGTTAAAGTCTGTTGAACAATGATCTTATTTATCTTTTGATCCGCCTGTGGATCCTTTACAGACCGTTATGATACTTTGATATTACTATTTATTCAGTTTGTGATGTGATTATTATCTTTTGCTTCCGTTGTGCATTTATATATTGTGTTGTTTAACAATGATGATATCAACTACGTCACGATACTCCCCACCGGTAATACGTGGAAATATCGGGGTGTGACACTTTTCTTCCTCGTCTAAAGCCATCATCAGACGTTTGAAGTTAAGCTTTTGATATCATCAGCCATCATCTGAAGTCGTCTGATCTTTGGTTCAGTTTTTTGATATCATTACATATGTGCCTCATCTAAAGTTTTCTTATGGAGATCATCAACTACGTCTATATATAATTCAAATGCTTCATTACCAATTTCAGATGACTCGTTCTGTTATCAGTTACTTCTCAGCTGCACACGTTCTTCTTGGAGTTTCTTTTCAACACTTACAATAAAAATGGACTAACAAGGTAAATCATCAATCTAAAGATCAAGTCAAGACAACGAAAGAATACATATGTGTTCTTTTGGTTTATCAAGCTATAAGACAAGAACTTCACAATATAATGTAAATGGTTTTCAAACTTTTGTGTTACTGTCATATCACCAAACCATAGTTATATCTTGGGCTTGTTTTAAGGTAGCTAAACATGTATGTAACAAAACTCTTGAATGGTTACTTTTATGAAGTCGCCTTAGAATAATTCATGCATTTGGTTTATAAAAAGTTTTAATTTGGACCAATTATCAAAGGATTGGATTTGATTGTTTAAATATGCGAGCGTTCCAAACCTACAATGTTGGCTTGAGCAGTAGTCAACACCGATATGTAGGTCTGGTTAGAGTGTAACACATTAAGTTAAATAGTCTTAGCATCATGCGATGGATGAACGTAGTAGACTCAAAAGTAGGAATGGAATAGGCGCGAAAATAAACACGACGATATGAGCACGAGTGACCATCTGATGAGAGGACGAGAAGATGGAGGATATGTTACAGGTTACCCACAACCTAGCTAACTGTAACTTAACAACGTTAGTAATTGTCATGAACTAAGTACATAACTACTCTAACAGCGCGAAACCATGTTCATATATCCACATCATCCAACGTAGTGTAGTAAACCCCTACCAGACCGATCACGCTGAAAAGGAATTTAGTACGCGAAACACCACTCTTGCTTGTTACTTTCACCAACATATAAACAACAAATGTATGTTACGGTGATAAAACTTAATACAGAGTGAGCTAGGTTCGCGAAAGATGGGTTATCTTCGCTTAAGTATGGATATTTGAGGCATGAAGCTTGGTAAACAAGCCTTGATCAAGAATTCACAACTTTATAGCTTATTAAGCACACATAGAGAAAACATATATTTAGAACAATGTTATGTATCATGTTTTCATATCGATTCAAAATTATGAGAGTCACTTGTCAAAATGGCGTTACATAATATTGTTAACTTATGATAAAGTGAGAACACAGTTGATTACGACACCAAACATAAAAGGGCGTGGTACACGACTGGTTTTACTTTTATAATGCATAATGCAACTCCTCTAAAACAACCCACATATGTTACAAAACAAATGGAAATATGCCCATTAGTTCAAATCACCTAAACGTGTTTCATGTTCGAATTTTGTGGTTCGAATTCGCTCAACCATCGACAACCAGACATCAACAACTTATTAAAAGGTGAGAGCACAATCTGCACCTCATCATAGCTTCAACATTTACGACACCCGAGAAAATGAGGTCTTTGTCCAACTTTGTGCTTCTACACAAAAGCTTCACTTGAAGCTCGCGTTTTGTAGACGTAACCGTAAAATACTTCATGTACTATGTCAAAAACAAAATTTTACCTTCAAAATGGGTCAAGATAAGCTCCAATTGTTTCAAGATTCAAGAACAATGACTTACACTTTAAAAAAATCATTAAATAACCAATATTTTCTTTTAAAAGTTAATTAAAATAAAAGATAACGACTAGATTAATTATTAAAAACCTTTAAAGATTTACCCTTTTTAGCATTTCCACTCCACACACGGATCGTCAGTCTGTTATCATGATTGGCCCATGAAAATCAAGAACATAAGTGAGTTAAATGACCTAAATACATATCATAAATGTTTAATCCATCATGTTCTAGCAACCAAACTTCATAGTTTTCATTTAAACATGTCTTGCTTGACTGGTGCCATTTGCCACTAAGGGGTTGTTTGGCAACTTTTTGAATCGTTAATGTTGAACCAGTAAGATGTCTGAATCATTAAGTGCTGAACCAGTAAGATGTCTGAACCATTAAGAGGTCTGAACCATTAAGAGCCAGTATAATGCTTAACCCTTCAGAGACAAATGTCTGATCAATTCAAATTAGAGGTCTTAACCATTCAGACTCTGTATAATACTTAACCATTCAGATGCAAATGTCTGAACCATTCAGACATCTGCTCACGAAACAAACAATTAAGTGCTGAACCAGTAAGATGTATGAACCATTAAGAACCTCATTAAGAGGTAAACCAACAACCCTAAATCCATGTGTTACTAACGGGCCTGTGGCACATATATATGGGTTTATGTGCCCTTTTTTTGTAATTTAAATGAATTTTCAAATTGTAGTAGATGAGCAACTTTCATTTGAGAAACATTAAGGAGATTTGAAGAAATTATATAGACCAAATAGTGGCTATTTTCTCAGGTGTTTTAAAATTATTATAAACATCAATGCTGATGTATATTGGGAAAGGTTTATTTCCTCTTTGATGATGATATTTTGGTACTTGATATTCACCTACAAAGTTCAGTTTTGGTCGTTTGTGATTGTGAGTGTTTTCTATGTATATGTTTGGTGATTGTGAGTCTTCTATGTATATGTTTGTTTGGGTTATCACCTTTAAAGAATATTTGTATCCACTTAACGCGACTAGTTGATTATAACAAAGGTTTGAGCAACTATAATTAACGTTCAGTTTTGTTTTACTTCAACTCCTATACATTTACGCGTTTTTTTAACGTTCAACAAAACCCAACCATCCATGTACACCCATAGGCAAAAGGCCATCCACGCCCGCGATTACAGACAATGCTGGTGACCTGACCCATCACCAGGGGCAGATCTACCCTTCAAGAAGGGGTAACCTCCGTTACCCCTTGACGCTCCGATGGTAGTGTAAATTTTGGAAAAATTTAACGTTTTTTCGATTTCGTTACTCAGTTTCTTTGAAACGTTGCCCCTATAATAATTTTCTAGATCCGCCACGACGCCACAACCCATCACTAATTCCAGGGAAAACTTACCGCCTGAAGATTCACTGTGATAAAACCCGCACAAACATTTTGTCACAGACGAAACTCCAACCGACGACCTCCCCTAAAGAAAGTCACCGGGTATCGCTAGAGCATAACCCTTTAACATAACCTTTGCATTTTATAAATGGCATTTGATTTTTTTTTTCTCTTCATGTTTCTATAAATGGAAAACACACCAATAATTAAAAACCTTAGGTTGGCATACTCACCCATACATGCTTATACATGCACATGGTTATCGTGATCAAACTTATCTTCCATGTGCTATTTCTGGTGGCATCTAATTCATGATGGTTAGTGGTTACACGACTTTTATGATACATATGGTTACACAACTTTCATGTTAATATAAGAAGCCATGACGTATAATATAAACGTACTGGGTTAGTGTTCAGTTGGTTTGAGAATGTCAGAGAAAAATAAGTTGAAAGTTGAGAGTGGTATGATACAAACCAAAAGTTAGAAATGATATCAATTAATTGATGAAAGCCGGGTTATTTAAATCATATATCCATTATTTTTTTATTTAAAAAACAATAAAACTTCTATCGTTTTTATGATTCCTATGTTTTCTTTATTAATTTTTCTAAGTTACCAACTTAGATCAATAAAGTAAACCAACTATAAAGTTAACTTCTGTTTTGATATATGTGGTTTGGTTATTTTAACGGTTTTGCCCCAATCATTTAAAAACAGTCATTTTCCTCCTTGATGTTTCGATCTTGTCGCCGGTTTGCTCCTCGGCTCTAACTCCATCCATATTGTATGTTAACTGAAAGGATATTTTTAAAATTTCAAGTTAACATACAAGATCCAAGTACCTTTACGTTATACTTGAAATTACCAAAATACCCTTCCAGTTAACACAACATGGATGGAGTTAGAGCCGGGGAGCAAACTGGCGACAAGATCGAAACATCAAAGAGGAAAATGACCGTTTTTAAATGATTGTGACAAAACCATTAAAGTGACAAAACCACATAGAGCAAAACGGAACTTAACTCTTAACTCAAACTAAGTTGTTCGTCATTACTAAACTCAAAGAGCCATCTTCTGCTTGTTCCATTCAACAAGTTTATACACTTAAAAGCTTCGTAGAACTCAAAATCCTTCAATTCATCGTTAATCTCAACAACAACAATGGCGGGAATAGCTTTACTTATGGATCTACTGAGAAAAAATCCCAGCGTCAACGGCCAAACCCTACATTCCACCGGCTTATACTCCGCCACTCTTGCTGCCTCCTCCGCCGCTGCTTACGTCACCTCCGCCACCCCCTTTGCCTCTAGGGCTTTATTCGGGTATACCCTTTTGTTATTATCGCAATTAAGATCTAAAGTTTTGATCTTTTTTTGTTATTGTTGTCGTTTGTTAGTCTTGTAGATTACCTAATTTTGATCCCTTTTAGATGTTTGATTGTATTTGATTTGTAAAGATTTAGGGGCTGTTTGGGATTGGTGTTATAAACAGGTTATTGTTATAAGATAGACCTAGAGTAATTTGTTTGAAAAAAAAAACAAATTTTAAGTGTTTATTGGGTATAAATTAATTCACCTAAATATTTGTTCATACACTCTGAAGTGCTTATCTGGTTATAGAAAGTGCAATAAGCAAGTACGTTGTTGTTCGGATAAGAATTCCCAAACAAATAAAGAAACAAACGTGCCCCGTAGAGTCCCACTCATAGTAGAGCTATTGGTAGCATAGTTGTTAATGCCGTTTAGCGACAAACATCGATAAGGTACCTATATGCTACATAGCGAATAGCGATAAATAGCGGGCGCTATTTAAATAGCGACACGAGATTTTTTTTAATATATGTATACTGTATCAAAATACCTTGGTATATATGCTATTTTACATGTATATTGAACAAAAACCTAAAATCCAGCTATTTTATAGCTATATTTAATTGCTATTTATAGTAAAATATTATATTAAATGCCGCTAACTATCACTACAGACCATATAGCGAGCATGGACCTGTACGCCACGCTATTCGCTATAGCGACCGTAGCGATCGTTATTGACAACTATGATTGGTAGGGTCTCAGAACGAGAAGGGTGGGATGCGGGCAAATCTTTTCTTTATCCCAGGGGACAGAGAGGCTGCTCCCAAGGGGACGTTTGGTTTGTGGAATGTTTCTAAAGGAATTTGAATGTTTAAAAGGAATTGGAATTTGAAGGATTTGGAATAAATTCCGTCCAAAATTAAAAAGATGTTTGGTTAGTAAATTTGTAAATAGAATTAGAATGTTAAAAACATAAAATTACAAATTGACCTTTTACCCTTTTAATTACTGGAAATTGACAGAATAGATTGCAACAATTTGTGGTAGTGAATTTGATGAAATTAATTTGCATACTGGAAGTAAGTTTAATTGATTTCAATGAATTCGAAAGTAAAAGAAATTCAACTGATTTTTTAATAATTCAATAATGGAATTAATATGCAGGTTCCAAAATGGATAGAAATTTTGATACTTGGAAGTTGGAAATAATTTTAATAGAGTGGAGGAATGTTAATATCCATTGATTGAGGGAATTAACTGGAATGAATTCCAATTCCTTTTTTTTTCTTTATAAAGCAAAAAAGTTTTTGGAAGGAATTAACTGTAAATTTCAATTCCAATTCCTAAGAATTCCATGAACCAAACGACCCCTTAGAGTCTGAGACCCTGGCTCTAGAAACCTTAATTTTACGAGTACAATACAAGTCGGTTTAATTGTGTAATTTTTTATAATGGAAGGTAAGAGCTATCCCATTTTTTTCTCTAAATTCTGAATTTTTAATGATTCATCTTATCCATGAACAGTTTTGGTGGAAAAAGATTTGCATATTGCGATGCTGGTGCTACCCCGCCTCTTTTGACTGAAGATTACCTTTCTAGTTTAAGGACCGCATCTGAAACAATCTTTAGGCATGATACGCTGAACTACAGGACAAAAGAATATTACATTGAGCTAAAGCCGTTGTTTTCCGCTTTCCACCCGAAATCCTTTGCGTTAACATCGTTGAGGTCTTTCTTATTGTTTTATTTGCCCATTTTGGTGCCGAAAGTAGAAGATGACGATAATGATTTCTTACCGGATTCTTCTGATGACCATCATGTTGACTTGGTTGTACCTTTCAAGCGATCAGTAAAGCAAATTCTTCGTGAAGTAAGTATTGAATTGTTTCTACTTTCTACATGTTAAACGTTAACACATTAGCGCTTTTTAAAGTCAGACTAAGATTAAAGAGAACTTGTTACCATTAAGTGATATATAGCATTATGTAATGTTAATTTGATATAACCATTTATTCTTACATTGTGATTGACAACTAATTTTTTTTAATTCTTATTATTGACACATGATAAGTATGGCTTATACTCTTTTACCAAGTTGACGTTTATACCTGAATGTCGGACTTGACACATAATTCAGTGAGATCATGAGTGTTAAATTATTGGTTAAACGTATTACCAATATTTTTTATAATTTCTTTTTTTCAGGATTGAGATCGTACTTAGAAGAAATATGTTACATTACATTACTTTTGGACAACTATGTTTAGACAACCCAAAAAAGAAAAATGTTGTGTTTTCTGGAATGGATTATATGTTTAACCCATTATATTTGGTTCCGGTTTTTTAATCGTTATAAAAGTTTGAAATTTCATATATGTTCATCAAAGTTCCACAACTTTATATTACCCATTCAAAGCACTATAAATACCATAATTGTTATTTTCATGATAAATAATATAAATCGGTTACTTAAACAGTCTAGTTTACTGAATAAACGAATAGGAAGACATTAATGTTGTGATTTGTGAATCAGTTCAACGGAGAATGTTTTCTTTGTCTATTAACGAAACAGACTATTGTAAGGAAAATATTTTATTGAAAAAGAATGTTACAAGCACCTGCCTTATTTTATTTGCTATGAAATGGGCAGATTTGATATTTTTAGTGTACTGAAAGAGTGAAAGGATAATAACGGCTTTGTGAAATTTCAAAGTTTTGAACTTTTGGAAGGATATATATGAAATTGCTTTCTTAACCGTTTTCAAATGGTTAGCATTAGGGTGATATTTTTTTTTTTCATTTCAGACTAGTATGGTTACTACTAGACGTGTTCTAGAACGACTTGCCGTTCACCGTTTTTCACAGCGTGCTGCATGGAAGCTTCTTAAAGGTACCTACCTTATCTGTACTGCCACGTGCTAATTTCATTAATATAATAGACGAATAAGTTTTTTCTTATTGTTAATGCTAGATGTCCCAAAGTCTGCCTTGCGCAAAGCTAACAGGGGAATGCCAATTCATACTTACTTCTTTTGTGTCAGCAGAACAACATTTAGAGGTCAGTTATGTACTGTGTTTTCACTGGTTTCATGCTTTGAACAATGTAATTTCTATAAAAAGTAGAGTCAACTTCTATTTTGCTCCCTATGATTTGGTCATTTTAACGGTTTTGCCCCAATAGTTTAAAAATAGCCATTTTCCTCCCTGATTTTTCTAACTTATCGTCATTTTTCTCCCCGCCTCTAACTCCATCCAAAAAATCCATTAACTAGAAGGGTATTTTGGTAATTTTATAGATAAAAGCAAGGGCATGTAAGTCTTTTCACCTAAATAAACCTATAAACTTGTTTATTTACATGTATATAAGTAATTCTTTTCTGATCCCCATCTTTCCAACCACTCTTTCTACCGGCCACCACCATCCACAACCATCCACCACCACCTGCAACTACCACCTGCCGACCACGACTACCGCGACTTTTAACTAAACGTTTTAATTGAGTTAGAGTCAGGGAGTAAACTATCGAAATACCCCTACTTTTAATTGAACATTTTAACTGAGTTAGAGCCAGGGAGCAAACTGGCGACAAACTCGAAAGATCAGGGAGGAAAATGGCTATTTTTAAACTATTGGAGCAAAACCGTTAAAATGACCAAACCACAGGGAGCAAATCGAAAGTTAACTCTAAAAAGTATAATAATCTGATCATACTTGTATATAGTATTTCATTTAATTTGAAAACTAAATATTGCTAAGTGTGATAATAAAATATATCATTCTAGTATATTTTTTGTGTTTATTTATGCGGTTTGGCAATGTCAATGATTGTGTGCAATGTCGCTATAAATATGGTGTTAGAAATATTTTTTTGCTCGATGAAGTTTATAGGATTTACGTATATTGCTGGCTTTATTATCTGTTTTCTCTCGGTATGTATTGTGTTCATATAGCCATCAGTGTGGTTGCTTTTTTGTACTTATTTAGAACAATGGGTTTTTTATATTTTTTTGATAAGTTAGTTAATACATTCTAATCATAATGAACAAATTAACTTTCTTTGGATATATTATGCATCTAAAGAGAGACTATGTAATCCTTTTAAGACTTATACGTCGTATGGCAAACAAATTGTTTCGGTTTGCAAAATGTGAAATGAACACGAATATCACAAGGCAAACGCCAGGAAATGGAAACGATTGTTATATTTAATCCTTTTAAGCTTACACTTTATTGCTGATTTTAGCAAACCAGAAAACATTTTTATTACCAATTGTAGCAACGAATTACCTATTTAAGGCATTTTTCTTACTGTTTTTTATTTGAGCAGGTCACTTTTTAGGAGTTGCAGCATCATGGCTTGTTCAAGTTGGGATTGAATGTTACCGTTTTGCTCGTGACGTTTTCAAATCTAACCAAGAGGAAGCTGTTGATGTTGACTTTGACCAATCGGAACGAGTCAGAGTTCTCGGGAAAAAGGTGTATGGTGTTACGGTTAGGTGTGGTGCATCACTAGTGTTTGCGTCCATAGGAGCCGGAATCGGTGCAACCCTTTTCCGCCCATCATCTGGCCAATCAGTTGGTAAGCACTACATTTTTTATGCTTGTCTGAGTAGTCTCTTCTCAGATAATCACATCATACCAACTGCAACAAAACTGATTACGTTTTTTTAACCTAATTTGAGAGGTTTTTATTCGTTTTAGAGTAAATTGTCATTTTGTTCTCCGAGGTTTGGCCACTTTTGCGACTTTTATCCAAAGGTTTGTTTTTCCGCATCTGGATCCTCGTGGTTTCAAAATTTTTGCCATTTTCGGTCCTGAGATTTGGCAATTTACTACGACTTTTGTCCCTCGAGGTTTGGCCCTCAGGGACGAAAATGACAAGATTCTGAAACCACGAGGACCCAAATACGGAAAAACAAACCTTTAGATAACAGCGCAAAAGTGGCCAAACCTCAGGGACGAAAATGGCAATTTACTCTTCATTTTATTAACAATATTTCTATTAAAAAAAACTTCATTTTTTTTGGCAATAAATTTATCATTTTAGTTATCACCTTAGAGCAAAATAAACTTACCTTTTACAAACCTAATTTAAAGTGTGTTTTTTTTTAATCATTTTACAAACCTTTTTTTTGCGTGTTTTTATAGTTTTTTTACTCTTTAGAATCTGGGAAATATTTAAAATCTGAATATTTAATTGTTACATCTTTAAACATTAGCATCCCATCAGAACACATTTTTATATAGTTATTTAATCGAAAGAGATGATTGTTTGATTTTAATTATTTAGCATCACGCAGTTCTTTAAAAACATATACATCAAACACTCTTATATTCATGATTTTTGACATCGTTGCATTGTTTTACAGGATGTCTACTTGGTGACATGGCTGGGCCAATCATCGTGTCGTTTTGCTTTTCCAACGTAGGGCATTTGGAACTTTAGAGCGATCGCTTTGGTTCTGTGGTTAACGTTGTCAAATTGTTTACAACAAAGGTTGTAATTGTAATGAATACCGTTGAACGATAGGAATCTGCATTGGTGGTTACGTTTTTTAGCATAATTATGCCCCAGCAACCGTTGTAACAAATATTTTTTCCCTGAAGGCGTAACCTTCAAAATAAAAATATGCATTTTGATCTTCATCTTACTAGAAACAAATGTATGCTTGTTTTCTAGAGCTCCCAAGTTGTTTATCTTAACCGGAATAAGTGCAAGTCTTGATCCAAACACATACCTTAACGTTTTATACATCTCGAACACCAAAGCGTGCGTGCCTGTTGCTCCAGGCGACAGCGGCTATAAGTATAACACATCAGAAAAGGTGATGCACATTGGTTTAACAACCGGTTTTTGCCCCAGGCTTGTACAGTGAGTTATTAACATATTGTGCAAACTACCAATACACTTTGTTTAAATTGATTTTTTATAAATTCGAGTTATTTTATGTTTCGACACCGCCGCAGCATGTTACAAATTTTACTAGGTATAATCTATTGAGCCTTTTGAGAACCGTCACTCATTTCCACCATGTTTGCATTGAGCCTCCACAATGTTTGCTTTGAGCCTTTTGAGAACCGTCACTCATTTCCACCAAATCCCAATTGCACCATACGTTCATATTGCGATTATGTGTTAGTGTCCCAACAACATATGGAGCGGATTGAGGACCGTTGTTGACGGATGGAGAATTAGTTGTTTTGGAATTCTTGGATGCCATAGTATTAAATGAATCAAGAGGTTATTGAGTAGAAAAAGAATCAAGAAGAAGATGAAGATGGTGTGATAATCAAATGAATTATGTACACTATATATACTATCAGGAATCGATTCCAACGGCTAGGAATCGATTCCAAGGGTAACAAATGCATTAAATGGTTGGTCATAAACGGCTAGGAATCGATTCCAAGGGTAACAAATGCATTAAATGGTTGGTCATAAACGGCTAGGAATCGATTTGGTTGCAAACGGCTAGGAATCGATTCCAACGGTAAAAAAACCATTAACTGGTAGAATTTAATGCACCGGGTTGGATTTGGTTACGGAGGAACCGATTTCGGGTGGGAACCTGGTAAGAACCGAATTTTTTATAAAATGTGGAACCGGGTAATCTACGGGTTTTCTGAACCCGAAACCGGTTCTTCAATAAAGCGGGTAGGAACTAGAACCGGTTTCAGGTCGGGTCTACCGGGTCGGGTCACAAATCGGGTTTTTTTAAAAACCGGTTCCGGGTATGGAACCGGGATCGGGTTTTACAAAATCGGGTTTTTTTAAAAACCGGGTCGGGTCCGGGTTTTCTACAAAAAATGTATACCCTATATACCCGGGTTCGGGTAGGGTTCGGGTCGGGTTTTATAAAACCCGGGTATTATAATACCCTATTTCCGGGTTCGGGTCCGGTTCGGGTATTCATCGGGTAGGGTTCGGGTATGCATCGGGTTGGGAAAAAACCCGCACCGGGTATTAAAAAAACCCGACCGGAACTATGTTTATAAAATGTATCAAACATAACTCTCACACGTTCCTCAAAAGTTTGCAATACTTTGACAGGTGTTTTTTCAACGTCGTGTTCGAATCAGACTTCAACATAGCTCCACAATGAACGCATCGAGCTTTGTTTGGTTCAAACGACATTTTACATAACTCGTAATGAACCCAAACTTCTTGGTTTCGAGTTGTAGGAATAACCTCCACGACGCTTGCTTTGGTAGCCGTAGAACCCACGCCAACGGAAGACGTAGCACTTTGCGATGCCATTTTTGAGTTGTGTTTTCTGATTGTTTTGTTTGTTGGTTCGTTCAAGTTCTTGCTGGATAGAAACAATAATATAACCATTTCTTTTTAGTTGTTGTGTATATTTGTTGTGCATTAAAATTCTGCAGTAAATATTCAACCACAACATTAAATGTCTTCAAAACTTGGTGAAACAATTCTGAAGTAAATAATAGGTGTGTGTATCGAACCATAACATTAAATAATATCTAACCATAATTAGGTGTGTGTATATTTATGGAACCTTTCGGTTGACTGAAGCCACTACTAATCAAATTAATAAAATTGTGTATAAACCGGGTTTCGGGTATTATAAAAACCGGGTTTCGGGTATTATAAAAATCGGGTTTCGGGTATAAACCGGGTATAAAAAAACCCGGTTCCGGGTTCGGGTTTAGATCAAATATGAATACCCGGTCCCTACCCTATGGGTAGGTTCGGGTTCGGGTATAGAAAACCCGGTTTTTATAATACCCGGCTCCGGGTTTTTTTTTCCGGGTTCGGGTTTTTTGTGCACCACTATGCCCATCTCTAATCTATAATAGTATAAATGGGCTCTTACTTCTGAAAGACTTGATGGGCTGAGCCTCAAGCTATATAGACATTACTGTTTGGGCCTAGTCTTCTTCTAGTCAGTAAATTAAACCGGTCAAAGAACTCAACTCCGCCGTGCCGTCAACTGGTCTGAACCTCCGACCACCGTGAGATGGCGGCACCGGCGAAACTGATTGCAATCATAGCATCTCTCTCCGTGTCTCTATACTCTCTATACGTGTTAACCAACAGACGCCGAGCTATATCTCACTCGAAACACAAAACCCTAATAATAACTCACAACAACAAACCGAAGAGAAATGGAATTGTTGGCGCCATTGGCAACACTCCTCTTATTCGGATCAATAGCCTATCAGATGCCACTGGCTGTGAAGTAATTGTTATTTTCTGTTATTATTATTATTATTATTATTATTATTTTTTTACTTGTGAAGTAAATCAAGTAATGCTTTGTTTGATGTTATTATTAATTAGATTCTTGCGAAAGCGGAGTTTTTGAATCCTGGAGGAAGTGTTAAAGATAGAGTTGCTGTTCAAATTATTGAAGAGGTAAATTAAGTCTTCTACTTTTATAATTTTGTTATAAAAATGTGGAAAAATTACAAGTTTTGTCCTTTATCTTTATACCACTTTTCAGGCGGTGTCCTTTTTAACAAATGTTGACAGGCGGTGTCCTTTACTAGGTATTTTGTTGCAAGTTTAGTCCTTTGCACCCAACCCAGTTAAAAAACCCTGTTAATTGTTGGGTGTAAAGGACTAAACTTGCAACAAGATACATAGGTAAAGGACTAAACTTGCAACAAAATACCTAGTAAAGGACACAGCCTGTCAACAATTAACAGGGTTTTTTAACTGGGTTGGGTGTAAAGGACTAAACTTGCAACAAAATACATAGTAAAGGACACCGCCTGTCAACATTCGTTAAAAAGGACACCACCTGAAAAGTGGTATAAAGATAAAGGACAAAACTTGTAATTTTTGTTCTTCAATAGTATCATAGTATACTTGTGATTAGTTTTTTTGTGAATACTATATTCATTGTTTGGTTTCTACTGTCTTACCTGTGTTGTCAAGGTGCATATAGGCTCACTCGACGCTCATAGGTCTAGTGTGGAGCCTAGGCGTCGGGTGCATAGTAAAAAAAAAAAATACCATTTTTAGGGTGAAGGGGGCCACCCTCGGGATGGGGTTGTGGATGGTTTGGTACCAAATGGATCACCATCGGGTTGGATTTTGGTTCAAAGAGTGGGAAGTTGGGGAACTGAGGTGCCACTCCCTCATTGGTTCAAAGAAAGCGAGTTCAAAGTTTTGGTTCATGAACCCGATTTTGGATTGCCAGTTATGGTTTTGGTTCGTTTGGATCATTTGTTTTAAAATGAGGTGGCACTCCCTCATTGGTAGGTTGCTTGGTTTACATGGAGTGCCTCTTTTACCGTTAGGGGTTTTAGACACGTTTTAGGCTTGTTTAGGACTTTAGGGTTAGTTTAGGCTTTTTTAGGTTGATTCCATCCAGGCTATTTAGGTTGATTCCTGGCTGATTTAGGGGTTTCAGACGATTTTTGGTCGGAGTTTGGCCTGAACCTGGGCCTAGCTGCCTGAAAGAGCACTTTTTAGGCGCGCGCCTTGAGCGCTTTTGACAACATATTTTTTTTACACATGTGCACAAGATAATGAGGTAATAATGATAGGATTTGCGATACACCTATGGATTGTACCACATAGTTTATGTAGGCGATGGTCAATTCGTTTAACAAGTGTAATAAGCATTTACTTAAACTCGTGTGCATCTACTATGGTTAACATAGATTCCAGCTAGTTTTTTGTGTCTAAATGGCACATGTAAACAAATTGATTATCACACGGACACCTCTGTTTTTGGAAGTTAGTAAGATCACCTTAAATTTTGTTAGGTTATTTGGTAATTTTTAGGAACCACTAACCATATATCTACAATATGAAGTTAGCGGAGTATGAGCATATGTTGGCCCATATGTGAAGTTGAGTAATAGTATACATGGGTTTAATTTGATACATAATTACATATCATAAGACCTTTGTGTTGATGGTTTTTTCTAGTTCTTATGCATTAGCCTTTTGTTAAACTTTCATAGGCCTTGGAATCCGGACAACTGTTAAAAGGCGGTGTAGTTACAGAGGGTAGTGCTGGGAGCACAGCAATAAGTCTTGCAACAGTTGCTCCTGCGTATGGATGCAAGTGTCACGTGGTTATCCCAGATGATGCTGCAATTGAAAAGGTATGGATGGTTAAAAATTTGTAAACTATAAGCTTCATTATTGTTATAGTTTAGAGTAAAATGCCATTTTCGTCCCTGAGGTTTGGCCAGTTTTGCGACCTTCGTCCAAAGGTTTGTTTTTCCGCATTTGGATGATTGGATCATTTAGTTTGAAATCTTGTTATTTTCATCCGGCTCGTTAACTCCATTCATCTTTCTCCGTTAAGTCAGGGGTATTTCCGACTTTTTTGCTAACTTAAAGGGCAATTCAATCCTTTTCACTTTATGTAAAAAGACTGAATACTCTGAAAAAGACCAAATTGCCTTTTAAGTTAACAAAAAGGCGAAAATACCCCTGACTTTACGGAAAAAAATGGATGGAGTTAACAGGCCGGATGAAAATGGCAAGATTTCAAACCTTTTGGATCCGGATGTGGAAAAACAAACCTTTGGACGCAAGTCGCAAAATTGGCCAAACCTCAGGGACGAAAATGGCATTTTACTATATAATTTATCTCTGCAGTTGTATCTGTCTAATTATCATTTTATTCATTTCCTATATAGTAACTTGTTTTTCACTATTTTTTATAATATATATTTTCAGTCTGAAATATTAGAGGCCCTTGGAGCAACAGTTGAAAGGGTTAGGCCGGTTTCAATAACTCACAAAGATCATTTTGTCAATATTGCAAGACGACGGGCGTTAGAAGCAAATAAACTAGCACTGCAGGACATAAATCAAACAGACACAAAAAATGTTACAAATACAAATGGATATTCGTCAGATAAAGGACAACAAGGTGCAATAGTCTCTAGTGAGCATAAAGGTGGATTTTTTGCGGATCAATTTGAGAATTTGGCAAACTACAGAGCTCATTATGAAGGGACTGGACCTGAGATATGGGAGCAGACAGGTGGCAAATTGCATGCGTTTATTGCCGCTGCAGGTACAGGTGGCACTGTCGCTGGTGTTTCTCGTTTTCTAAAGGTCAGCCACAACGTATCAGTGCCTTTTTTAGTTTTAATAGAAGTAACTATATGGGAAGGTTGTTAAACGGGATTGGGTTGAAATCGGTCACTTTGTAGTTCATAGCTTGTTGGGTTGGCCCACTACTACTAGATTTTTATCTAATTTTTGATAAATAAAGAATCCGTTAATTATTATTACAAAAACGGTGTTATTTAGGGGTGCAAATGGTTCGGTTTTTGGTTATTGAAAACCGTTCGGTTTCGGTTATTTCGGTTTTAGCAACGGTTCGGTTTTTGGTTTTTGGAACAAAATTACGTATAATTAAAATAAAAAGTATAATTCATGATTCAAGAATCTTTCTTAGATGTTTACGTTTAAGTTATTATGTTTAACCTTTTCAATTAATATTGTTTACATAAACTTAACCTTCTAATCTATTTTTATGTTTCTCCAAAGTTTTAATTAAGACATTTTAGGAGGTTGTATGCATTAAAAATTAGACTTTAAGCAACTTTTAACAGTTGTATTTATTTGACCCGTTCACCCTTGTCGTTTAGCTCACTAATATATATTAAAGGACATCATAAGCTACAGTATACAAAGGAACCTTACTTTCTAATTTTATTACCAAAATACCATTATATATTCAAGGATGATAATTATGTGCACAAGGGTAAAAATGTCATAATAATTTGTTTCATATTGTATTTTAAATTATATATAAATAGTTCTTTTCAAGTTTCAATTTTGGAAAAATTACACTTTTCGTCCTTTATGTTTGTACCTAGTTGCAATGGATGACCTTTACCTTTAATATTTACAGCCACAATCCTTTTTCTTGAAAACATGTTACATCTTTCGTCCTTTATCCCAAACCCAGTTAAAAATTTTGGTTAAGTTACATCACGTGCACAGCACGTGAGGGCATTTATGTCCATTCATAACACCCAACTACCCACCATTTTCATCCTCTTTCTCAAATTAGGGTTCTAAACTTCATCTGCTATCCAAGTCCCACCACCACCACCAAATCCATCTACTAAGCCAACCACCTACCACAACCGCCGCCACTACAGTCCCTACAGCACCGCCACCACTAAAATCAGCAATCCGGGTGATTTGCAGATCAGTGAAACCGGTTCTTGATTTACCGCCACCGGTAAAATCAGCAATTGGGTGACCCGACGAGGCGCCACCGAGTAGCATTTTTCGATGAAGAGGTCCGATCTGGTGTAAGCTTCCGCACGGTACCATGATTTGCAGACCAGTGAAACCGGTTCTTGATTTACTGTCGGATTCACACATTTGGTTGTTGTTTATGTGATCCAGATTGATAATTACGGGGTATGGGAAATGGGGTATAAAAAAGATGGAATCTTTAGGGGTAGATCAAGGAGATGATAATAATATGATGTGGGTTTGGGTTTTCTCTCTCATCAACAACAATGGGTATTGTATTGGGATTATTCTTGGTGGTTTGTTGATCTGAAAGTGCACATGAAGAAAACAGAGAATGGCTGGTTGTTGGATCACTCTATTATTGTGAAGGCTTTGGTTTTCTTTATGCAAAGGTTTTGTCTTTTATCTTCTACATACACACACTCTTCTTATTAGTGTGCTGAAAGAAAAATCATACTTTTAAATAAACATGGTTTAGAATGAGTAACAGTAAGCTGTTGAAGTTAGAGAGATAGATATAGTTGATATGTGATGGCAGTGATTTGTAGAGAGAGAGAGAGCTGAGGGAGAGAGAGAGAGGATTATGATTATTGTATATATTTTATAAGTTTTTAATTGTATTTTTGTTTTATTTATAAAAATTTAATTTGATTGGTAAAAGACCAAAGTGCCCTTATACAAATAAACTTAACTGAATTTTTTAACTTTGTTAGTGCTAAAGGACGAAAGATGTAACAAGTTTTCCAAATAAAGGACTATGACTGTAATTATTGAAGTTAAAGGTCATCCGTTGCAATCCGGTACAAACATAAAGGACGAAAAGTGTAATTTACCCTTCAATTTTTTTATTATAAGTTTCAACTTTTTTGTTATAATAATATATTATTTTGTCTTTCTTTTCTCATACAAAATGAGAGGCTACAAATGTATTTATCTTTAATATTATTAATATTTTTTTTTTGGTTTTATCCAATTTATTCAAATGTGAAAATTTGTTAAACTCTTATAAGTTGTTTTCTTTATATTCATACTAGGTTATAACCCCGTGTATTACACGGGGTTGAATAAATAAATTTTATATACTAAATAATAAACCAATATATCTTTAAAACCTCATTTATTGTACGGGTTGAATAAATATAATTTTATATATTAAATAATAAAAAGTTATATCTATAAGAACCATATTGTACGGGTTAAATAAATGTAATTTTGTATACCAAATAAAAAGGTTATATCTTTAAAACCATGTGTATTACACGGGTTGAATAAATGTAATTTTATATACCAAACAATAAAAAATTACATCTATAAAAATATGACCATTACACGGTTTGGATAAATGTAATTTTCTGTACTAAATAATAATAAATATATATACTTAAAAAACCCCGTGTATTGTACGAATTGAATAAATCTAATTTTATATATGAAATAATAAAAAGTTATATCTTAAAAAACCTCATGTTTTACATGGGTCGAGTAAATGTAATTTTGTATAGTGAAAATAAAAATATTTAATATATTAATACAAAGTTTGGTTTTCGTGATAAAAATAGATTATTCTGTTATTGCAAAATTTGTTAACGAAGTCTCAATAAATTTAACCATTTATTTAAAACTCCGTAAATGTATAAATGATAAATACTATTAGTTAATTTTATTTTAAGTTTCATATAAATTTTTTGATACCAAACTAAACAAAACGTTCAAATATAATTAATTCAAATAAATAATATTATAAATGAGAAGAAGGTTAAACTAAATAATAATTATCCATATGATATTAAACTAATAATATTTAGTAGGAGAATTATATATAATATAAGATATTAAATTAAATAATATTTAGTAGGAGGATTATCTATAATTAATTAGAAGAGATTAAATTAAAATAATAATTATCTATAAGAGATGAACTAATATGATGACAAGTGTCCCTAAAGTGGTTTCTTTTATTATATAGATAGATTTAGTTTAAAAAATTAATCTAACCAAAGCGCTAGGTTTAAATGCTAGGTTTTAAAGTTTTAGTTAACTAAATAACTCTTAAGGTTTTTTTAATAACTTTTATTAATTATACATACATTTTATTAATAGTAGACGTGGACATAATTACTTATTTTTATCTACGTTTAAATTTTTACTTCCTTTATTTTTAAATTTATTTTTGTGTTCCTTAACATTTATTTGGACAACACATAATTTTATCGTAACCATATGTTGTTTTTATCTACGTTTCGATGTTTAAAACCCTACCCGCCGCAACGCGAGTTTAGAACCTACTAGTTTTTATTAATTAAATCGTTTAAGATAAAGCACAACCCACTTCCATAAACGGGTTGAATTTACTACCCCTCTGATTTTGTAGTAACTACTAATGTTACTTTTTTGTTCTTCTAAAAGGAAAAAGACCCGGGGATAAAGTGTTTTCTTGTGGACCCACCTGGTTCCGGTTTGTTTAACAAGGTTACAAGGGGAGTGATGTACACAAAAGAAGAGGCTGAAGGAAAGAGATACTATAACCGAAGGAATTGGGATTAATAGATTAACAGAAAATTTTAAAATGGCTCAACTTGATGGAGCTTTTAAAGGTACTGATATTGAAGCTGTCGAAATGGCTAGGTACGCGATCGATCCGTATCTCCAAGAAAATTTATATTCTTAGGTAATCATGTCATGTAGCATTTAATATCTATGCTTTATACCTGTATTAGTTTGTAGTAGAGGTGACAGTTTCGACCCGTTTACTTAAATGGGCCGATTAGGTTATGTTCATCTTAAAACGGCTAAAAAAAGTTATAAAATGGGAACCGGGTAAATAGGTTGAAAATTTATTTATTTTTAAGAAAGAACAAAAATAAGTTTCCGGGTCAACCCGTCTTGGGCAATTTTAACCCGTACTGAAATGATCTATCTAACCTATATCGTCACACGACCCACCAATCTTGCCACTAGAGGTGGCGCTTTCAACCCATTTATCCATAAACGGGTCAGTTTGGGTTATAGTTGTCTCCAACGGGTCAAACAAGCCAAATCTCAAACATTGACTAAAATTAAAAACGGGTCGGACATGTTAGACGGGCCAATTATCAAACATTGAGTACAATTGAAATGAGTTACATTTCGAGGGGTAATCACACTAATATAAACTTACAGTCTCCTAAATTGTTTTTATTTAAAAAATAATAATAAATCATTTTAATCTAAAAAGCCCTCCCATTTTGCAATATTTAACTATAGTCATTATTCTTATTTCCAAATCTAATGCTTCCTTTCATTGATCAGATTCCTGTTGAAGAATGATGGGCTTTTTATTGGAAGTTCTTCAGCAATGAACTGTGTTGGAACAGTGAGACTAGCGAGATTATTGGGCCCGGGTCATACCATTGTAACAATTTTGTGTGATAGTGGGATGAGGCATTTAAGCAAGTTCTGTAATCCCGAGTACCTTTCTCAACACGGTTTAACACCTTCGGCTAAAGCGTTAGAATTCCTTGATTGTAGATGATATCATTTTTCATATGCGTGACGTTTTGTATCGTGCACGGGGCAGTATTGAGTTTCAAACATTTGTCTGCGATGATTGGATCGACAGTTTTTTTACAAGGGAATGCACTCCTACTTAGATGGTTACATATATTGTTTGTTATTTATGAGGTTTCTTTAAGTATTCAATTTTTGATATTAAGGTCACTCGTGGGCATGTGTATTGAAACGGTTTTATAGGTCATCTAAGTATGTGCTAGGTTCTCAAATGTGATCAGAAACATGTAAGATTCCTAGATGTTGCTTTTTGGTAGATAGATAAATTGCTTTTTTTTATTGTTCTGTTAGCGAAGTGGGGACATATATATTCGGTACTTTCGTCATAGGTACCGGTACTTTTTTTCGGTAAACATTCTATTGGTACCGAATTTGATATGTTTTATTTTCATATGGTGGTATTATGGTTTCTTTTTATCTTTTTAGCCTATTCGGTACTGATTTAGTCTATTTGGTACTCGTATCTTTTTAGCCTATTTGGTACATGTACGGGTACCAAGATCAACAGAGTGCTCGAAAAAAAATAGTGCTTAAGGGGGTATCGAATTGAAATACCAGTACCGATATGTGTACCCGCACGATACCGTACCAATATATTCGGTACCAACTTTTATTCAAATTTAGTACCGGTATTTTAAGTAAGGGTACGTGTAATTTACCGATCTCATTCCTACTGAGTATCACCGTATTGGGTGGGAGTTGGCTACAAAGTCCATTTTTTTTACAAAATGTAGGAAGTGTTCTTGTGGTGACATGTGGCATTTAGTGAATTTTAATAAAATGACATAAATGTAATTAAATAATTAAGTTATTTTTGGAAAATATTTTATAAAACAATAAAAGGAGATTTTTAAGGAAACTCTATCTTTTATCAATTCAAAAGTATAAGTTACATACTTACGAATCAGGCATCATTTGATGACTCTTCGCGATTTTTTTTGTTTGTTTCAATTGAATTCTATGGATAAAAAATGTCTAGAGTCTAATTCTTCACAAATTTTGGACGTTTTGTTTTACCAGTTATAGGTTCATTTACAATGTGTTATAGCTTTCATTTTTGCATTTAAACAAATCCTGCATGAAACATTTCTTGATAATGTGTTTTACCGGTTACAATCCTTCATGAACAATTTCTTGACGATGTGTTTTATCATATGTTTATTCACAATGTGTTATAGCAGTTTTTTTAAGAACGAAATGCATTTGTGTAATTATTGAAGTTGTGTTTTATCAGGTATCGGTTTCATTATGAGGTGTTATACAAGTTATGATTCATGAATGACATGTCTTTGTATTTTCTTGACGTGGTGATTTATATTTTTTGGGGTTCTTCACGATGTGTTCTATTGTATATTTGTATAACACACCATAACGGGTAATTCAAACTATAAAACACACCACGTTGTCATATAAAACACACCATAACTAGTAAAACATATCAACTTGTTGAAACATATTTTTTTAGTATATGTAGCAATATGGTACTTATATTAAAGAAAAAAAAACGCTCGTTGTTATGGTGTAACCTTTTTTAAAAATAAATTATGTATAAAAAAGTTAAATCTAAGTCTGGTCGGAGTGAAGCAACAGAGCTCTACAATTTGGGGAATGCGGTAGCCTAATACAAAAAAGTCGCCGTTAAAAAAACATGTTTCGAAGTTCATTCTGCTTTATTCGGTTTCGTAACTTTCTCAACCACAACCTAACTTCTTCTTAGCAATAGGTTTCCTCATTTATAATAAGAATAATAAAATAATAATAATAATACTAACAATAATAATAATAATAATAATAATAATAATAATAATAATAATCACTTGAAATGACAACCGGTACGTATTTTCACCAAGTGGTTTAGTTAAGATGACACGGACGCCACGTGTTAAAAAAAAAAAAAAACCAAACCACATGCCTCACCTTACACATGTTCTAATATGATATAATCTAAGGGGGTGTTTGGCCTAGCTTTTTTTAACAAAGCTTATAGCTTTTTTTTTTTTTTTTTTTTTTTTTTTTTTTTTTACAAAATAAGCTTAATTTGGTGTTTGGTTTAGCTTTTTAAACTTATGCTTATTAGCTTATATAAGCTAATTTGAAGAAGCTTATTTGAAGATGGTTTTTTAGCTTATTTGAAGAAGCTTCTTTGTGTAAGGGCAAATGATATAAAATAAGCTATAAGCTAATTCAAACACTTAAAAAGAGCTTATCAAATGATAGAAAATAAACTATAAGCTACTTTAAAATATAAGCATAAGCCAAAAAATAAAAGCTAGGCCAAACACCCCCTAAATTCTAATAAGGTATTCCAAAAAAATGTCACATAGAAATTTCCGATGCTACCTAATTATAATATTAAAGAGTTAAATGCTTGGTTGGTCCTTGTGGTTTTCAAAAATTGCAGACTTGGTCCTAGTGGTTTACTAATTACACGCTTGTTCCCAAAAGTTGTCAAAAATGCACTCGGTTGGTCCCCAGCCCTAACATCAGTTAAATTTCTCAGTTAACTATATGTGAAATGACTATATTATCCTTGAACAATTAAAAACCTAATATTAAGAATTAAAAAACCCACTGCATCATCTTCACCACCATCATCATCTTCATCACCATCATCATCTTCATCGAACATTCATCATAAATCAACATAATGTTTTTGAACAACCAATCTGACTTGAACCTAAATTCAATCGAACAAAACCCATCTGTTTTTGAATAAACCTGACCCGAGATAAACTCCAATGTTGTCGTCGCCGCCGGCGTGGCTCCGACAGCCAGCTTTCAACCACGTCCCCGTCAACTTCCGCCATCATCTTCATCGGACATTCATCATAAATCAACATCATCATCTTCATGATATCGTCATCATTTCAGCTGGAAAACAAACCTGGAAAGAATGAAGGCGCTGAGGGTGTTTATCGGAGACACCCAAACCACCGCCGATGGTTTACCGGTTGGTCCGCCGGAAGTGAAATCGAGAGGGGGAGGGGCTGCAAGGTTGATTTTTGATGAAGATAGGAGGTTAGGGGGTGTTTGCAGGTGGGAATTCGTCGTGCACAAGACCACCGCCGTGCGTCGGCTAAGCTTGCCGCCGGAAGTGGTGGCCGACACCACACCATCTTGTCTCTCTATCTCTGCATTGCTTAAATCTGTGTATTGTGTGGTTAATTAGGGTTATGGTGAAGAAGAAAGGGGGTAATCAGTTGAGGATGAGCAAGTGTTTAGGGTTTTCTTTAATTTGAGGAAGATGATAAAGTTCTGGGTTTTTGTTTGTGTGTATATGTTGAAGATAATGTTCAGGGAGAAGAATATAGGAAGGGATAAGGAGGTGTAAGTGGCTGATGAAAAAGTGAAGGGTATTTTGGTCATTTAACATGGACTTAACTGAGAAATTTAACTGATGTTAGGGCTGGGGACCAACCGAGTGCATTTTTTGACAACTTTTGGGACCAAGCGTGTAATTAGTAAACCACTAGGACCAAGTCTGCAATTTTTGAAAACCACAGGGACCAACCAAGCATTTAACTCAATATTAAATGTATATTCTCTATTTTGTATTTAAAGGAATTTATGAATAACCAATTAAAAATATTATATAAAGAACTATATGATAAAATATATATTATGTTATTATCAACAAATAAATATATTTTACTATAGTAAAAAAAATATTTTGTTGATTATAGATAATGATTAAACATAATAAAATATAATGTATATATTTTTAGATTTATAATGTTATTGAACTAGGATTAGAACCTGCACTTCGCGACGGGTGCTAGAAACGACAATAAAAAAAAGCAAACAACACGGTAAAATAAATATGTATATAGTTAAAAGTTAGTTTTAACTATAATAGTAAAAAATAAAAATAAAAATTTAATTTCTTGCATGGTGTAATGAAGAGTTAATATAGACCGCAGACTTTAATTTAAACGGCATTCTAGGTGGGGCGTGGTGAGAGTTCAATCGGTATCGCACACTATGACAAAGGATAAATAAAACAAAAAAGGTGTAATATTAACAAAAATAATATCTACATGTGCTCGGTTCATTGTAGTTGTGTTTCAAACTCTAAACATCAAAACGGACGATGCAAAAGAACTTCCTAATTTAAACAAATTGTAATCGTATATCGGTACCAACCACACAAAAAAAAAATTTACATCGAAAGTGTCAATAAAAATAATCATGTTATTAATTATGTGTAATGACTATACAAGAATATTTTACAAAAGAGTAAACTGCCATTTTGGTCCCTGTGGTTTGGGCACTTTTGCCATTTTAGTCCAAATCTCAAACTTTTTACATCTGGGTCCCTGTGGTTTGCATTTTGTTGCCATTTTAGTCCAAAATCCAAAAACCATATTTTTTTACTGTTGCAACCTCCTATTTTGTCTTTTAGTTCAGGGGCATTTTGGTTATTTTGCTTTTCATTTAACATTTCCTTAATTCAAGAATTAATATATATATATATTAATATACACACATACATATACACTGCAGTTCATCATCCCCAACTTAAATCAGTCTTCTCTCTCTCTCTCTTCTCTCTCTCTATATAGCACCACCACCACCACCACCGCCACCTCCTCCCTATCTCTTTCTTCTCTCTCTCTATAGCACCACCGCCACCTCCTCCCCCTTCTCAGCACCACCACTCCGGCGTCGTCCTATCCAACAGTCACACCCACTCCGGCGTCGTCCCCCTTCTCACCACCGGTGTCGATGATGAAGATGATGAAGGTGTCGATGATGAAGATGAATCGCTGAAGTTGAATCGCTGATTCTGCTGATGAAGGTGTCGATGATGAAGATGAATAGCTGAAGTTGTCGATGATGAAGATGAACAGCTGATTGATTGATGCTGATGAAGGAGGTTCGAAGTTTCCCCAAATAAATCATCATCATCCCCAAATCCGAGTTTGAGTTGTATTTGTTGAGACATGAAAGTTTTAGATCTGAATTTGTGTTGATAAATTGCAAGATTGTTGTGTTCATCAATCTGAAAGATTTGCAGGTTTTTGTGTTGTTGATCGACTAGTTTTGCAGATTGTTGTTTCTGATTAAGAAGGAGTATAGTTTACAGGTTCGATTATTGCAGATTGTTGTTTGCTGTTGCAACGAAGAAGAACACAAGTTGCAGGTTTTGTTTGCGGCGATTTGGGGCCGCCGCATATCATCTTCCCCCAAATCAAAGGTCCAGTTTCATGTGGTTTAATGGGTTTGATGCAAAATTAGGGTTTGAGTTATGTGAGGGTTTTTGAGGGTTTTGGGTTTAGGAGGGTTGGCTTGTCACACCCCGATTTTTCCACGTGTTACCGGTGGGCCCGGTGGGGAGTATCGTGACGTAGTTGATATCAAGCAAAAGATAGATTCATTTCAACCAAATAAATTGTAATATTAAGCATCACAAAATAGTTGAAACAGATCCACATGCGGATCGAAATAAAAAGGAAATTGTTCCACAGGCTTTAACATCTAGAGCTTGCGAGACTTGATTATTGATGCCTGGAGTATCCAGCCTATTACGTATAGTACCTGCACTTAGCCTTTTTGGGAAAATACGTCAGTTTATACTGGTAAATACAACTTAACTGACTCATTTTGAAAAGAGTTTGAAAATTTATTTGAATGCACTTCGGCAAAAATATCTTTTATAACTTGGGACAATTATTCACAAATAATCTTGTATACAGTTTTATCTATTTGTCGTCCATTAGAGCCGGTTTGTAGGGCCGGTCTAGATTAATTGACACGCCACAGGTATAATGCCCACAAGGATTATTTCCTTTAAGTGGATTACCAGTTTTTACATAATGCATCTGTCAGGTGTATGCCTACACCCCGTGCTTAGGTCGTTGCCATTTCTTTGAATGATGCCAAGGATATCCGGGACATGGTCATTTAACCCCCCAAAGGCCATACACCAAATAATACAGAATAAAACGAGTTATGTAAATACATTAATCACAATCCAATTTAAATGACTACATACCCGACCAAGCGGTATTATTATAATACCGTATCCCAAGCCCGTATAGGGAAAATAAGTTAAGAGGATTTACCTGAGCTAAATATAAATTCAATCTCAGCCGTATATCAAATCAGCAAGTACAGATAGCTTTTACCGGGCTCCTAAATCTGGAACGAAGGTTTTTAATAACCTATTAGAATCCTAACGGGTCTTTAGTTAAGCTTAGATTTAGACCGGTTAGTTTTCAAAAGGAATACACGGTTCAAACGCATGATAAAGCGAAGACCGGTTTAGAATGTGGTTTTGACCCGACAAGCTTGTATGCTTGTTTAATATGGGTAACTTAATCACATTCTGGATTTTGAGACAAAAACGATATGGTTTGACCCGTTTCGGCTAATATATGCAAACTAGTTACATAAGCCGATCCGAACGCGAAAAGTGCGTAACGAGTAACCGAATGAGTCATATGTAAGTTCCCTAAGTTAATATGCCTTAAATATATTGTGACATCAGTAAGATATCTTCTTATTATGCCCAAAACGGATTTAAACTCAAATTACGCCCCGTAGGGGCATTTTGGTCATTTTAAAGGTTATAAAAGAGTTTAAATATAAATCTGAGTTTCGGGTCTGATGTAATCAGTAAAAATACTTAATTTACTAAGTTATATCAGTAGGGTATAACCTATATGTGAAATTTATCATTTCTAACCACACTATGCACCGAAGGGGCATTTTGGTAATTTCACCTAAGGTTTAAAGGTCAAATTTGGAAATCTGAGTTTAATAATTTGCTTACTGTAAAAATATAAAATTTACTGAGATTATCAGTAGGCATAAAACCTTACATGTTTAAAATAGTTTTAATACATACTATGTGTTAAAAACGCTTAAAAAGGCGATTTGGAGCTATTTCCGGGTTTTCAAAGGAAAGCTGATATTTTTATTATTCCAGAAGGCTCAAAACATTTTATTTATCATTTAGAATCAGTAGCAAAAGGTTTGGGGTCAAACGGATTTGTAAAACTCATTTTATAGCCCAAAAGGGCAAAACAGACAATAACCGATTTAAAGCTACAACCCTATGTTATGCTCAGCCTAAAATTAAATAAAAATATTCAAAAATCCCAAAATATTATTTTATATCAGTGGGTAAAAAGTTTGGTATCAAAAAATCGGGTTTAGATAGGCGATACGCTAATTACACCGTTTAATTACTAAAAGCTTCTCATTTACGCTAATGAGCATAACTCCTAATCTAGACCTCAAACTGATGTCAAATTTTAGGTGCAAGTTTATAAATCAGTAGTGAAGGTTTCTACTCTTTTACATTTTCAAAAATCACATTTTAAGGTGAAAAGGGCATAATAGTCAACATTTACGCAATTAACGGGAACATGCATGTGAATCGGATAACTAATGAACCAAGTTGTATAATCTCAGAGGGTTATACTTATAGGTAACTTGGTCCTAATAAAGCTCTAAGTCAAACCTAAACTATGCTCTAATGGGTCAGAACTGAAAGTCAAAGTAAAAGTCCACTTATGCGACTTTCGGTTTCAATCCGAGCTTAAACTGAAAATTGTCGGGTTGAACATGTTTAGACATGTTCTTACATTAATTATCAAGTTATATTAATGATAAAACAGGTTGCATGTCTTCTACATTGCTAATTATGTGTTAATTTGAAAATAAGCTTTCTGTTGACTTTTTAAGATTAACTTTGACCCGACAATTGACCTAGTTAGATTGGGAATCAGAGAGTACCCTTTTGAGGGTTTATTACCCACATAACTACCTACTTATAGGTACTTTCAATTCGAGATTTGACTGGACAATTATTGATTAATCTCGAAGTCAAACCTTAATTACGACGGTTTGACTTTAAGCTAATTAACTAAGCTAAACTGAATTAAGGAGGATTAAGGACACTTACAAGAGTCCTAAGTATGATTAGGGATCCTAAGAAAGCTTGTTGCTGATCAGAGAAGCTCCAGAAATAAGCCTTGAGTGAACTTGAAGTGAGCAAGTTTCAAGAGTTGCAACAATGCTCTATATATACAAACTTAGATTGCATGAGATGATGCCAACCAAGTCTACTAATGTTTTATGATGGTCCCATGTGTCCCTGTAATGCCAAAACCAGTTGCCAAGTCCCTGATTTCAAAAACCACTCTCTTAAGGCGGTGCAACAGGCTGAACAGGCATCTGTCCATTTTCTGCTGCCAGCGACTGTCTTACGGACCGTAAGCAATAAGCCTTGCGGACCGTAAGCACCACTTACGGACCGTAAGATCTTGTCTTTGCGATCCGTAACCGACCCTGGATTAAATCGCCCAGTTGCAACGCTTGCGGACCGTAAGCCTAAGGCTATACGGTCCGTATCCGATGACCAGAACACAAAAACTTGGAAACTTACAAGCTTTAACCATGCAACTTTGGAATTTCCTAGAAAGCTACGAATCTCCGTAGGCGTCTTCGGCTCTTGCCAGTTCATAATAGCTTCAATCTTAGCGGGATCCACTTGGATACCACGCTCACTAACAACATGTCTAAGGAATTGGACTTCTCGAAGCCAAAATTCACACTTTGTAAATTTGGCATAAAGCTTTTCTTGTTGAAGTAGCTTAAGAATGCAACGGAGATGCTTCTCATGGTCAGCTTGGCTTTTCGAGTAAATGAGAATGTCGTCGATGAAAACGATGACAAATTTATCCAAGTAAGGCTTGCAGATGCGATTCATGAGATCCATGAACGCGGCAGGTGCATTAGTGAGCCCAAAAGGCATCACTAGGAACTCGTAATGACCATAACGAGTCCTAAATGCAGTCTTGTGTACATCTTCATCTTTAACCTTCAATTGATGATAGCCTGACCTCAAATCGATCTTAGAGAAGTAGCTTGCCCCTTGCAATTGATCGAACAGATCGTCGATCCTGGGCAATGGATATCTATTCTTGATAGTGACGTTGTTAAGCTCACGATAATCGATACATAAATGCATCGATCCATCCTTCTTTTTCACAAACAAAATAGGTGCTCCCCATGGAAACGAACTAGGTCTAATAAAACCTTTGGCTAACAAATCATCTAATCTCAACTCCTTCATTTCTGTTGGTGCCAACCTATAAGGCGCTCTCGCAACAGGTGCTACTCCAGGGATGATGTCAATTCTGAATTCTACTTGCCTATCTGGTGGTAGACCAGGTAGTTCTTTTGGGAAAACTTCAGGGTATTCAGAAATGACGGGGATGTCTTCAATCTTGGGTTTCTGCTCATCAATAGTTACTTGTGCCATATAAATGACACAACCCTTCTTCAAAGATCTAGATGCCTTGAGCATAGACACTTGCTCAGGCAGTCCATATTGGGTATCTCCCTGAATGGTAATTGGCTCACCAGACGGAGTCTTGATCACCACTTGCTTCTTATTGCACACTATCTGGGCTTGGTTACGAGATAACCAATCCATGCCTATGACTATGTCAAAACCGGATAACTTCAAAGGAAGTAAAGACAATGGAAAAGAGTGGTTCCTAATGGATATGAAACATCCATCTAATACGGTTGACGCGGTTTCTAAGGTACCATCAGCTAATTCCACCTCATATTTCACACTTAGGGTTTTAACAGGTAAATTCAGCAATTTACAAAACTTATTATCTACAAATGATTTATCAGCTCCTGAATCAAATAGCACTCTTGCATAGACATCATTTATGAGGAAGATACATGTGATCACATTGTCGTCCTGGACGGCTTCTCGTGCTTCCATTCTGAAGACCCTTGCATTGGTCTTCTTGACCTCTTCCGGCTTCTTGGCGTATTTAGGGCGATTGGTTTTAATGTGCCATTTGTCATTGCAGTTGTAGCATGTGGCATCTTTAATCTTCTTGCAATCAACAGTCTTGTGCTCTTTGGACTTGCATAACCCACATGCAGATGGTACTGACTTAGATTTGGACTCAAGTCTGCATTTTCCAAAGTGGTGTTTTTGGCAAGTTTTGCACCTTGGCTTTTCCTCAGCTTATTGGCTACCCTTGTTAGATCCAGACTTCTTCCTGAAGTCAGTGTTACCTTTATGCTTCTTTTCAGATCTTCGTGAGTTATCATCCTCACGCTTTCTCTTGCCTTCTTCCGAATTCCTGAGCGATCTTAGCCTGACCGCGTCCAAGGTAAGGGACAGAGATAGATCAGCTGCTGATCTAAAAGTAGCAGGTCTGGACGCCTTAACACTGGCTTTGATTTCTGGGGCTAAACCCCCAATGAAGCGAGCAATCCTTTTGGGTTCTGGGGTTACGAGATACGGAACCAGCCTAGATAGGGTATTGAAACTGGTGAGGTAAGCTTGACAATCTAAATTCTTCATCACTAACGATAAGAAATCTGATTCAATTCTTTCAACCTCATGCTGCGGGCAATAATTCTCCTTAATGAGAGCGACGAACTGATCCCATGACAAATTGTAGAGCGGGACCTTTCCAGCAGCTTGAATGAGAGACTTCCACCATGCTAGTGCCTCTCCCTTGAACGATTGGGATACATACTTCACTACATCCCTTTCAGCACATCCGCTGATGTCAACTACTGTGTCCATTTCATCTAACCAAGTCATACAATCAATTGCCCCTTTCTCCCCAGTGAAATCCCGGGGTTTGCAGGAAACAAAGTACTTATAGGTACAGGACTTGGTACGTGGTTTATCATCAAACACTATCCTTTTAGATGGAACACTGTTTCGATTAGATGAATGTCGATCATCATCTTTCTTTGGCTCATCCTTCTTAGAGGGTGGCTTGCTGTGAGCCTCTGAATGAGTCTTAGGCTTGGAATACGGTGCGGATAGGGTCCTACTTCGAGTCCTGCTAGATTCATTATACTGCCGCTCTATAGCTTTTGTTACAGCATTATCTACTAATGCTTGCAGCTCTGCACCGGTCACATGTATCTTAGTATTTTCATGGTTTTCCAACGGATGACTGTTTACCTCTTCTGACCTAGCCATGTAGCTTTAATTGCTACATAAAATCAAATAAGGGCAATGTTTATATAGAAGCTTATACAGTTTCATTGTTTTTTGACAATTTACTAACCATGGTTTTTAATAGCCATTTTAGTTAATTTGTTAAATATATAATTATTCAGGATCTTTATCACAATCCCTAATTTATAATTTAATAATAGCACAAAAAGGCCTAGTCACGTAGACAAGTTCAGTTTATAAGCCCAGATTTTAGGGAATCGAGGCATTAAGGTTTGAATCAAAGTTCATTACATTTTCTTGACAGGGAGTTGTAGGCTACCACTATCTTTAGTCCCAGAGGACGTTAATTATAGCCCGTGGGCACTTCATCTTTAAGGGATGATTATTTAAATAAGGGAATTTTGAATAACCCAATTTAAGAATGACTTATGTGATTTTATCGAATCACATTTGTCAAGCATGTTAATATGCTTTCAGATGTCAACAAGGTTTTGAATCTTTTGAATATGTTTTACCATCTTGGCCATGTCTGCAACGACATTTAGGCTAGGTTTTACCTTTAAGATTCTTTTTAATATTTAACGCAGAAGAAATCCTAAATTGAGGTGTTAACAAGGATCTGAATCTAATTGAGGAACTACCATCTTGGCCTTGTCTTAAGGTGACACATGGCTAGGTTTTGTCCTTTTTAGATTTTGCCACTTTATTATAATGGTAGATCTTTTAGTGGGATTGTTATTTTATTTATTTCACATTTTATGTCTATGCACATAATTAATAAAAATAAAAATTTAAATTAACCATTCCATAAAAATTTAATAAGTACAATTTTGCCCTAAACGAGACTTCTACAAAAATAACATGCCCACGCAGGGGCTTAAACAAACAAACATACCCACGCGGGGGTCAACAAAAGACATGCCCACGCAGGGGCTGGATTGAAAATAAGGAAATACAACCAACAATTTAAAGGATTTAATGGTCCTTCTTGTTCTTTCCTTTTATTAAACTCGCCAATCCCTTAAAGAATCCCTGGTTGTTTCTTCGGTCCTCACGGACTACCCTTTCCACTTGGCTCAATCTTTGGAGTATTTCTTCGTGCTCTGGCGGGGAAAATCGTGGCAGCTGCGGCTGTGGTTGTTGCTGATGCGGAGGTCGAAGAGGCGGCTGTTGTTGGTATCCATAAGTTGGGTATCCAACTCCCCAGAGAGCTCCGTAAGGCCCCTCAGGGTTGAGAGCATTGTAGTTCCAGGCTGCCAGATACGGGTCGACCTCAGCATAATTGAAGCTGGTGTGAGCCGGCTGCTCAAAGGGATTATACGCTGCTGAGCCAGCGTATGTAGGAATTGGGTTGTCAAAACCCAATGGTGGTGGCACGACAGGTGCAGAGTTCACTTTCGGGTTGGGGTTTGAAGGTCCCCCCATCTGCTGGTTTTCTTGGAGTGGCGGGTAGTGGCTGCCACTCGATGGTTGAGGGGTGCTGATATGCACTCCTCCTCGCACGGACATCCGTGCATTCGTTCTCATTCGCCTCGGTGGCTCAGGAGGCTGTTGCTGAACTGGTGGTGGTGGTGGCGGGGTAACTGCCACAAAGCGTGAATCCTCAGAAGGATCCTGCTGCTGCTGCTGGAGAGGCGATGAATGGTAAGAGGGTGTAAAATACCACTCAAACTGGTTGAATCTTGCTTGGTAGCTATCTGGACCACGGTAAGGTAATCCATGAAAAGATGACCCATCAGAAATTTCTATGGGATGTGTGGGGGTACCGGTCGGTGGTTCGGTAGGGTCGGTATCCTCATCTATATCCATGGCGTGATATCCAGAAAAATGATCTTCAGGTCCCAATGGGTTAACACCCACTGGTTCTCCGAGGTAGTTTGCCGGGTTGAACCAGCTTCGGAAGATATGTGACGGGTTATCAAAGGAATGACGAGAGTTGGACCTCAGGAGAGGGATAAATGAAGGCTGTGGGTTTTCGGGCTCATTTTCTGATTGGGGTCCAAAGGAATGAAGATAAGACGGTGATGAGCTTAACGAGACGTACCGCCTCGCTGGCTGTAGATGTGTCCTCCAGTCCCCCTGGGGACTTGTACGCATGTTGACGGGTGAGGTTCGTCTTTGGGACGGCCCGGCCTCCTGGTCGTGGCCTGCTACAGGTGCCTTTCCCTTTCTCCTAAAGAATCTTGGCGGCATATTTAAACCTGTCAACATAAACACAGATAACAACAAAGAAAAATATAAAAGACAAAAATAAAACAAAATCAGGATTTGTCCTATGTTCTTTGTCTAGACTCGAAAATTCGAGGAATGTGCAACTGTGTAACTGAGATTAAACACAAAAATGCTAGTGTTTAATTCACTCGGTGTTGGCTCTGATACCAACCTGTCACACCCTGATTTTTCCACGTGTTACCGGTGGGCCCGGTGGGGAGTATCGTGACGTAGTTGATATCATCATAGTCAAACAACACAATAATTAAATACACAACGGAAGCAAAAGATAGATTCATTTCAACCAAATAAATTGTAATATTAAGTATCACAAAATAGTTGAAACAGATCCACAGGCGGATCGAAATAAAAAGGAAATTGTTCCACAAGCTTTAACATCTAGAGCTTGCGAGACTTGATTATTGATGCCTGGAGTATCCAGCCTATTACGTATAGTACTTGCACTTAGCCTTTTTGGGAAAATACGTCAGTTTACACTGGTAAATACAACTTAACTGACTCATTTTGAAAAGTGTTTGAAAATTGATTTTAATGCACATCGGCAAAAATATCTTTTATAACTTGGGACAATTATTCACAAATAATCTTGTATACAGTTTTATTTATTTGTCGTCCATTAGAGCCGGTTTGTAGGGCCGGTCTAGATTAATTGACACGCCACAGTTATAATGCCCACAAGGATTATTTCCTTTAAGTGGATTACCAGTTTTTACATAATGCATCTGTCAGGTGTATGCCTACACCCCGTGCTTAGGTCGTGGCCATTTCTTTGAATGATGCCAAGGATATCCGGGACATGGTCATTTAACCCCCAAAGGCCATACACCAAATAATACAGAATAAAACGAGTTATGTAAATACATTAATCACAATCCGATTTAAATGACTACATACCCGACCAAGCGGTATTATTATAATACCGTATCCCAAGCCCGTATAGGGAAAATAAGTTAAGAGGATTTACCTGAGCTAAATATAAATTCAATCCCAGTCGTATATCAAATCAGCAAGTACATATAGCTTTTACTGGGCTCCCAAATCTGGAAAGAAGGTTTTTAATAACCTATTAGGATCCTAACGGGTCTTTAATTAAGCTTAGATTTAGATCGGTTAGTTTTCAAAAGGAATACACGGTTCAAACGCATGATAAAGTGAAGACCGGTTTAGAATGTGGTTTTGACCCGACAAGCTTGTATGCTTGTTTAATATGGGTAACTTAAACACATTCTGGATTTTGAGACAAAAACGATATGGTTTGACCCGTTTCGGCTAATATATGCAAACTAGTTACATAAGCTGATCCGAATGCGAAAAGTGCGTAACGAGTAACCGAATGAGTCATATGCAAGTTCCCTAAGTTAATATGCCTTAAATATGTTGTGACATCAGTAAGATATCTTCTTATTATGCCCAAAACAGATTTAAACTCAAATTACGCCCCGTAGGGGTATTTTGGTCATTTTACAGGTTATAAAAGAGTTTAAATATAAATCTGAGTTTCGGGTCTGATGTAATCAGTAAAAATACTTAATTTACTAAGTTATATCAGTAGGGTATAACCTATATGTGAAATTTATCATTTCTAACCATACTATGCACCGAAGGGGCATTTTGGTAATTTCACCTAAGGTTTAAAGGTCAAATTTGGAAATCTGAGTTTAATACTTTACTTACTGTAAAAATATAAAATTTACTGAGATTATCAGTAGGCATCAAACCTTACATGTTTAAAATAGTTTTAATACATACTATGTGTTAAAAACGCTTAAAAAGGCGATTTTGAGCTATTTCTGGGTTTTCAAAGGAAATCTGATATTTTTATTATTCCAGAAGGCTCAAAACATTTTATTTATCATTTAGAATCAGTAGCAAAAGGTTTGGGGTCAAACGGATTTGTAAAACTCATTTTATAGCCCAAAAGGGCAAAACCGACAATAACCGATTTAAAGCTACAACCCTATGTTATGCTCAGCCTAAAATTAAATAAAAATATTTTAAAATCCCAAAATATTATTTTATATCAGTGGGTAAAAAGTTTGGTATCAAAAAATCGGATTTAGATAGGCTATACGCTAATTACACCGTTTAATTACTAAAAGCTTCTCATTTACGCTAATGAGCATAACTCCTAATCTAGACCTCAAACTGATGTCAAATTTTAGGTGCAAGTTTATAAATCAGTAGTGAAGGTTTCTACTCTTTTACATTTTCAAAAATCACATTTTAAGGTGAAAAGGGCATAATAGTCAACATTTACGCAATTAACGGGAACATGCATGTGAATCGGATAACTAATGAACCAAGTTGTATAATCTCAGAGGGTTATACTTATAGGTAACTTGGTCCTAATAAATCTCTAAGTCAAACCTAAACTATGCTCTAATGGGTCAGAACTGAAAGTCAAAGTAAAAGTCCACTTATGCGACTTTCGGTTTCAATCCGAGCTTAAACTGAAAATTGTCGGGTTGAACATGTTTAGACATGTTCTTACATTAATTATCAAGTTATATTAATGATAAAACAGGTTGCATGTCTTCTACATTGCTAATTATGTGTTAATTTGAAAATAAGCTTTCTGTTGACTTTTTAAGATTAACTTTGACCCGACAATTGACCTAGTTAGATTGGGAATCAGAGAGTACCCTTTTGAGGTTTTATTACCCACATAACTACCTACTTATAGGTACTTTCAATTCGAGATTTGACTGGACAATTATTGATTAATCTCGAAGTCAAACCTTAATTACGACGGTTTGACTTTAAGCTAATTAACTAAGCTAAACTGAATTAAGGAGGATTAAGGACACTTACAAGAGTCCTAAGTATGATTAGGGATCCTAAGAAAGCTTGTTGCTGATCAGAGAATGTCACACCCCAAATTTCCACGTGTTACCGGTGGGCCCGGTAGGGGAGTAACGTGACGTGGTTGGCAACATCATAGTCAAACAACACAATATATAAATGCACAGCGGAAGCAAAAGGATAAATATATTACAATCCGTAATAGTGTAACATCAAAGTATTACAACGGAAGTAAAGGATCCACAGGCGGATCGCAAATAAAATAACATGGTTCAACAGACTTTAGGCATCTAAGCTTGCGAGACTCTTTATTGATGCTAGGAGTAGCCAGCCAATTCCAATTAGTACCTGCACTTAGCCTTTTTGGGAAAATACGTCAGTTTACACTGGTAAATACAATCAACCGACTCATTTTGAAAAGGGTTTAAGAAAATGATTGATTTGAATGCACATGGCACAAATAATATTTTATAACTTGGGATACTTATCTAATATATAAACTTGTACAGGATTTACATGTTTCTTATGCGTTCAGTAGCCCGGATCGAGCCGGGTTAAAGATCAATCGACACACCACATTTAATTATGAGACACCGACGGCGTACGCCTACGCCGGGTGCTAAGGTCGTGGCCATTTCGTAAAATGATGCCAGGGATATCCGGGACAACGGTCATTAACCCCCAAAGGCTCTAAGTAAACAAAACAAATTAAACGGAGACATCTCAATAATTTAACCATAATAAGATTAAATATTCAACGCCCGACCAAGCGGTATTTTATATACCGTACCCCAAGCCCGTATAGGGAAATAAGTTAAAAGTATTTACCTGAGCTAAATATAAATTCAATCCCAGCCGTATCAAATCAGCAAGTACAGATAGCTTTTACTGGGCTCCTAAATCTGGAACGAAGGTTTTTAAATAACCTATTAGGATCCTAACGGGTCTTTTATTAAGCCTTGGCTTAGACCGATTAGTTTTCAAAGAGAAGATACGGTTCAAACGCATGATAAAGCGAAGACTGGAATAGAATGTGATTTAGACCTGACAAGTTCGGAGACTTGTATAATATGGGTATATTATACACATTCTGGATTTTGAGATAAAACCGATAAGGTTTGACCCGTTTCGGCTAATTTATGTAAACTAGTTACATAAACCGAACCGAACGCGTATGAAGCGTAACGGGTAACCATAAGAGTCCTAAACAGGTTCCCTAAGTTAACATGCCTTAAATATGTTGTGATATCAGTAGGATACCTTCCGTTATGCCCAAAACGAGTTTAATCTCATAATAAGCCCCGTAGGGGTATTTTGGTCATTTTTAAAGTTATAAAATGAATTAATTTATCTCCTGTGATCCGGGTCTGATTAAATCAGTAAAATGGTTTATTTTAACAGGTTATAACATTTGGTTATAAGTCTTATATGTCAAAATAGTTTTAAACCCTAATTATGCGTATAATACACGTATAAAGCCGTTTTAAGCGACGTATGGGTTAAAATAGGATTCTGAGTTTCCTGATCAGTTAAACAGGTTCAAAACACTCTATTTAATATTTAAAATCAGTAGCAATTGGATTGGCATCAAAAGGATTTGTAAAACTCATTTTATGGCCGAAAAGGGTATATTCGGTATTAACCGAATTAAGGCACTAATCCTAGCTTATGATCAGTTTAAAAATAATTAAAAATCTTCAAAAATCCCAAAATATTATATTACATCAGTGGGTAAAAGGTTTGGTGTTAAAAATTGGGTTTAGATAGGTTTTACGCTAATGACGCCGTTTAATTATTAATAACCGTTATAATTACGTCATTAAGCATAACTCCTAATCTAGACTTCCGATTGACGTGAAATTTTGCAGACATATTCAATAATCAGTAACTAAGATTATTGTACTTTCATATTTCTAAAAATCTTGTTTTATGGCTATAAGGGTATTATGGTCATTATTTAGGCAATTAACGGAACCGTCGGACAATCGAGGTTTCAAGTGGTATAAACGCAGAGGGTTATACCAACATGTAACTAGGTCCTAATGGAACTTTAAGGCATGTCTAAACCTATATAAATCGGGTCAGAATCAAAGTCAAAGCAGAAAGTCAAACTATGCGACTTTCGGCTCCGAATCGGTTCAAAACAGAAAGTTGTCGAATCAAACAAGCTTAGACAAGTTATTATACTTATTTTCAAGTTATTTGCCTGATAAAACAGATTACACGCCTTCTGTATCGTTAATTATGCGATTAATGGTTCCGTTGACTTTTCGGAAGAAGTTTGACTCGACGAACGACCTAGTTAGGATTGGAATCAGTGAGTGCCCTTTTAGGGGTTTATTACCCACATAATTACCAACTTGTAACAACTTTCGTTTCGACAAAACTCTGGACCGTTCATGATTTATCGCTAAGTCAAACCGTAATTACGACGGTTTGACTTCTAGGCTCTAAACTAAGCATAACTCCAACGAGAAGGATCAAGGGCACTTACATACGTCTAATGGATGATTTGTGAGCCTTGTATCAGTTCCAGAGCTCCTCCAAATGTACAGAAGTTGATATGTGTTGAATGTTGAAACATAAGACTTTTTATAAGAACTTTGATCATCAAAGATTGATTCCAAATGAGTGTAAGATGATCCAAGATGCATGTATATGGCCTCTATAAGCTGTAAACCACTTTAGGAAGCCCATAGAATCGAAAAACCATGTTTAAAGTCGGTTAGAACATGCAAACAGGCACCTGCCTGTTTTTTCTGCATCTGCAGGTCTGACGCGGGCCGCCTCACATTTTGTTAAATCTCACGCGGGCCGCCTGAGCCTTATGTTCAGGTTTCCCATTTTCCTTTAATTGCATTTTGGCCCCCGGTCCTCCTAAACGTCGCTTTCACTTGTATTCTTGCATTATGGGACTTTAAAATTGACATTTAGGGGCTTTAATACTTATACCATCTTTGTGAAGTCCTCGGGTCACCTTGTGATCACCCGAAAAGCCCTAATTTTCAATGTTGGCGATTCTAACCCTCACACACGAATTTTATCACAACTTTCTCATACGGCAAGGAAACTTGGTGAAATTTTTATGGTGCATTCAAGTGAGCATAATTAATCGTTACAAGGCTTCGGGTTTGCTATAAGGTCACTCAGAGGTATATCTTTAACATGTTGACACATATAACCCCTGTAGTTTGTAATCTCTCACTTTCTTTCACAATTCGCTTCGTATGATCCATGATCCATTCATTTAAGGTTATAAACATCATGTAGGGTTATTGTAAAGTATATTTATTCATTGTTGACACTTTGAACCCTCAAATTCACATAGTTTCTATGTTTGTCAACTTTAGTCCTTCAAGAACATTCTTGCACGCGTTCAAAGCTTATGACACGTGTCAATACATTATAGGACGTAAATTTTCGGGGTGTTACATCCTCACCCCCTTAAAAGAAATCTCGACCCCGAGATTTACTGAAATAGATGAGGGTACTTTTCTTTCATCGTGGACTCAACCTCCCACGTATACTCGGGACCTCTACGGGCATCCCATTTGAACTTTACAATTGGTACTTGCTTCCTTCGAAGCTTCTTATCCTGTCGATCCTCAATCGATATAGGATGTTTATCACATCGTAAATCCGCATACCAATTTGTGATAGTGTTCCTTGACTTATTGGCGGAACACCTCCTTTAGTCACTAGTGTGCAATGTAATTTCGAGCTCCGCCAAACTCCTTAAATAGGTTTTAGCTTACAAGCTACTTGATCTTGATACATTCGATTTCCTTCAAATGATTTCCATATATTCGGAGCTTAACTAGCCTGATAATTTCACAAATTTGGTACACCCTTCCTGGGTGATATCTTTTGTTAAACCATATTCCTTAACAAGAACTTAGGAAGTTTGCTATTTTCATAACTCCTCGATTTCTTGCCATATAGTGGCAACCTACAATCGATTATGGATTTGTATAATCTTATTTGTTGTCCCCCAGGCAACTTTCAGATCTTGATAATTGGACTTACCAATTCTCTATCTAACACTAGACATTTAACATTCCATCTATATAAGGTCTCCAAAGGAGTAGCCTTAATACTTACATATCCATTATTATAGTAAAGCTTATTTTTAAGGTGAGATGGTTATTCCAACCACTGCTTAGCTAATGTTTAGGGAATAGCTAATCCTTGCCGTTAGTCGAACAGATCGACGATCCTGGGCAGTTGATGGCAATTTCTTAATTATTGCCTAATTAGGGTGGCGGTGATAATGCATAAGCAAAATGAACCGTCTTTCATACTTAACTATACCGTATTCCCAGGATATTGAGTTAGGCTATATGAATCTATATCTTAAAATTTATTTGACCAGGGTTTTCAATTCTGTCAAAAATGGTACTAGCTGTCTTGGAGATCTCATAATAATGCAGCCCTAACTGGAATATAACCCTTAACTCTACCTGCCTCTCTGGGGTAAACAGGGTAATCTTAGAAGAAGATGATCAAGATATTAGGAGGTTACAGAGAGATTTCCATATCTCGAGCTCCAGTTCACCCATAATTGCTTGTGTCAAATAAGTGACACATTCATGTTACTAGTCCACAATTTCCTTAATCGGGAACATTTACTTGGACAATTCCATTCTGGACATCTCCTTTGAATACTACTAGTCGACTTTAGTACGATATGACTATTGGGATATCTCAGAGGTTCCATGCATTAAACCTCCATACTGATCAGGCATGAAAGCAATCTATGGGACACACTAGGATACGCCACTCCTCATATGGCACTTTTATCAAACATAGTTTGGCATTCGCAGGCGATAGAAAACAATGAGAAAATAATGAAATAAAATAATATACATTGTCGTACTCTTTTTGAGGAAGAGTACTCCATATTCATATGAAAGGATTATCTCCGAGGATGGGAGAGAGGGTTATTAAAAATTCCATTGGTAAATCATATCTTATTTTTAATATCTGAAGTTCTTATGAAATCAAAAGTTTGTTAAGCTTATGGTCTTATGAGAGACTTAGCAGCACCTGAATCCTAACGTAACTCTTAGCAAATAAATCACAGTAAGGGATTTATCTAGTGTCATTATTACCGTGACTTGCCTCTAAACATTCATCAGGAGGGTTAAGCGCCTCCATTTTTAATCCTTTCAAACTTAGCTGTAAAATCTTAGATAAATTTAGGGCAGTCTCAGCTTTGACTGATTACTTCTTAATCATTATAACGTGGGTAGCTGAGGTAGATCCATAATGGATTTTTTTTTTTTTATGAGCAGGTTTTTAAACCTTAATGTGCCCTCTTATTGCCAATGCTAACCACTAATAATTATGTGCTTTAATAGGGTACTATCTCAGCCAATGAATTAAAATTTGCGACACACTGTCGACAGTCTAGAACTTTTATGGCGAGAGTCAGAAAATTCTTATTCCGTCTTTTCCCTTTTTCGCGAAACGGATATCAGGTTTTTCTAATAAGGTCCTAAAAACTTGGACCGTTCCACAATGTATAAGAGGATCCTACTTGAGGATTTCATTAATGTCCTTACTCATTAAGAGTATTGCCATCAAATGACTGTGATGTATACCTTACCATGTCCTTTCTAGCATAACCACCGATATACTTAATGGTTTCTACTTCATCCTTTCTAGTGTTTAGTCATCATAAGCAAGCCAAGAGTAATTAAAACATAGAGATAAAATCTTGGATTCTAATACTTAGTTAATAGAAGAAGGATAAGTAGGTGACTCATAGTAAGAAGTAAGGAAGTTATTGTACATGTGCTTATATTTAATTGGATTGGAAATTTTCACAAACTAGGCACCTAGCTCGGTTGGCTAGGCGCGCGAAAGGGTGTGGCCTAGACCCGGGTTCGATTCCGGGGACGGCCGATTTCACCATTTTTATTTTCTGGGAGCTTGACGCGGGTCGCGTAAGGTATCATCTAGGGCTTACGCGGGCCGCTTGGATCTTCTGATCCGAAGCAAACCTTCAAAATGACAGTCTTGATAATTAACTGCTTCTTATCACCCACCATATGGGCTTGGTCACAAGACGACAAATCCTTACCTATTACTATATAGAGTCCTCTTATTAACGGAACAAGGACAGCGGAGAAGGATAATTCTTAATGAATATAAAACATCCATCTAATATTGCTGAATTAGTCTCCGAGGTGTTATCGGTCAATTTTACTTTATACTTAACGCTTAGAGTTGTTAACAGGCAGATTTAATAATTTACAATATCTATTGTCTATGAGAGACTTATCTGAACCTGAATTAAATAATACTCTAACATGAGCGTTATTGATATAGAAAGTACCTGCTGTGACCTTGTCATCTTGGATAGCCTCTTGAGTATCCATTTGGGAGTTTTTGGTTTTGGTCTTTTTAACTTCCTCAAGCTTTTTAGCATACTTAGGGCAGTTGGTCTTAATGTGCCCTCTTTCATTGCAACCATAGCAGATTGCGTCCTCCATCTTCTTGCAGTCCAAGGTCTTATGCCCCTTGGACTTGCAGATCCCACATGCAAAAGTTCTCGACTGTGTATGCGAGTTCGATCCATACCTGCACTTCCCGAAGTGCTGTTTCTTGCAGGTTTTGCATTTGGGTTTTTCACCTGACTGCTGGTTGTCCTTTAAATCCTTGCCAGGCTTAGCTGCTTTTCCCTTGGCAGCCCTAGGGCAATTAGTACTGATGTGGCCCTTTTCGCCGCAGCCATGACAGTTTGCATTCTTTATATCCCTACATTCGTGGGACTGGTGGCCAGCTCTTTTACAGATGCCACATTGCTTTATCTTTTGATTTGATCGACACTGACCCCAGTGTCTTCTTTTGCAGGTTTTACATTCGGGTTTTGCCTCCTTTGGCTTGGACTGGTTATAGCTTGAACCGGTCTTACTCTTTTTGTAACCTTTATTTGGGGTATCATCGCACATTCGCTTATAATCCTTCAACACACGGTCCACGGCGTTGCTTACGGCGGTATTTATCACAGCCTGTAACTCGGTGCTTATTAAGTTCAGTCTTGCATCATCATTCTGATTAACTGGATGATGGTGAGCTTCAGAGGAGTCAGCCATGGTGAAGCTTTGAAGGCTACTATCCAAGTAGAAACAATTTGTTTAATCATATAGTGAATTGTCGAATTTGATGAATAAATAGCCATGGCGCAATTAAACCATATAGGCCAATAGATAGAATTTGATTTATTTGATTATGTTTTGCCTAAGTTTAAATAAACCATCTTTGGCATTTAAGCGGAATATAATCCTTCATATTTATCAGACAGGGGACATAAGTCACGACTGTCAATGTCATACTGACATCTTTTATATATAGCACAAGGGCTTGTTCCAAAGGACTTATGATGGCTCAGAGACCTTGTCACTAGGGAAATTTTAAAACATAATCGTTGATTCCTTTGGGTCGGAAAATTTCATAGTTCATTGTCTTGACAAGAAGTTATGAAATAACACTATCTTTTTCATGTATTCATCTTTACTCGTATGTATTCATCCCAAATGGATGTTTTGATGCGTACATCATTTTCGACGTTTACCAGCCATGATTCCTATTGATCATTTACGCTAAATAAGGGATTTGGAAAAATTCCTAATATAAGGATGACAAGTGTGATTTTTATAGCATCACGGTTGTCGGGAGTGTTAACACATTTTCAGGTGTTAACAAGGATCTGAATCTCTTTTTAAACAGATTTTACCATCTTAGCTAGGTCTTCAATGACATTCAAGCTAGGTCAAACCATTTAAGATTCTCTTTTAATAATTATACTGGCAGGAAAGGAATGATATTTATTTTTATTCAGGATTTTTATCATAATCCTAATTTATAAGTTAATAATAGCACAAATGGCCTAGTCGCGTAGACAAGTTTAATTTATACGCCATGATTTCAGAGAATCAAAGCATGAAGGTATACTGGCACAATAGGCCTAGTCACAAGGACGTTTATAATTTATAAGCTATGATTTCAGAGAATCAAAGCATGAAGGTTTAAACCTAGTTCATTACCTTTATATGACAGGGAGTCGTTGCTACTACTGTCTTTTGGTTCATATGGAAATGAACAGGGCCTGTAGGCGCTATATTACCAAGTATGGTCAAAATGTGATCATCTTAAGTGATGATCTAAGCCCATGATTCAGAGATCATTACATTGGGTTAGGAATCTTTTGAAGAATCCATTAATAAGAATGACGTGTGTGATTTTTAATGAATCACGTCTGTCAGGAGTGTTAACATATTTACAGATGTTAACAGGGATTCGAATCTTTTAAACAGGTCTTACCATCATGGCCCGGCCTTAAAATGACCCGAAGGCTAGGTTTCACTCTTAAGATTCTTATTAATATTTAACGCAGAACAATCCTAAATTGAGGTGTTAAATATGGATCTTAATCTAATTATGGAACTACCATCTTTGCCCTGCCTCAAAATAATGCGTGGCTAGGTCTCGTCCTTTTTAGATTTTTCCATTTTATATAAAGATAGATCTTATAAAAGGAATGTCTGAATGAAAATTTAAAGTTAGTTATTCCACTATAAAATAAAAATACAGATGTGCCCTAGACGGGACTTGAAAGGAATAATGTTGTCCTCGAAGGAACTGAAAGGTAATTATGTCCTTATAAGGACTATTAAGGAAACGATTTTTAGCAAAAGGAGTTTCTTCTTCATTTTATTTCTGAATGCCTTCTCCTTGGTTGCATGTTTCGTCCTAGCCTCTGTACGAAGGTCAGCAAATTAAGGCTCCTGGTGTGGAGAATTATTATTACGGCTTCTTCGCTTGGCGACGTATCCAAATATATAAAAATTTTGGAAGCAGAAATTTCAGATAAGGATTTAGAATATTCCTATGTTAAGTCTAGACTCAGAAGGTCAAGGTGTGTGCTAATGTGTCATTGAGATTAAACACAAAAAGATAGTGTTTAATTCACTCAATGTTGGCTCTGATACCAACCTGTCACACCCCAAATTTCCACGTGTTACCGGTGGGCCCGGTAGGGGAGTAACGTGACGTGGTTGGCAACATCATAGTCAAACAACACAATATATAAATGCACAGCGGAAGCAAAAGGATAAATATATTACAATCCGTAATAGTGTAACATCAAAGTATTACAACGGAAGTAAAGGATCCACAGGCGGATCGCAAATAAAATAACATGGTTCAACAGACTTTAGGCATCTAAGCTTGCGAGACTCTTTATTGATGCTAGGAGTAGCCAGCCAATTCCAATTAGTACCTGCACTTAGCCTTTTTGGGAAAATACGTCAGTTTACACTGGTAAATACAATCAACCGACTCATTTTGAAAAGGGTTTAAGAAAATGATTGATTTGAATGCACATGGCACAAATAATATTTTATAACTTGGGATACTTATCTAATATATAAACTTGTACAGGATTTACATGTTTCTTATGCGTTCAGTAGCCCGGATCGAGCCGGGTTAAAGATCAATCGACACACCACATTTAATTATGAGACACCGACGGCGTACGCCTACGCCGGGTGCTAAGGTCGTGGCCATTTCGTAAAATGATGCCAGGGATATCCGGGACAACGGTCATTAACCCCCAAAGGCTTTAAGTAAACAAAACAAATTAAACGGAGACATCTCAATAATTTAACCATAATAAGATTAAATATTCAACGCCCGACCAAGCGGTATTTTATATACCGTACCCCAAGCCCGTATAGGGAAATAAGTTAAAAGTATTTACCTGAGCTAAATATAAATTCAATCCCAGCCGTATCAAATCAGCAAGTACAGATAGCTTTTACTGGGCTCCTAAATCTGGAACGAAGGTTTTTAAATAACCTATTAGGATCCTAACGGGTCTTTTATTAAGCCTTGGCTTAGACCGATTAGTTTTCAAAGAGAAGATACGGTTCAAACGCATGATAAAGCGAAGACTGGAATAGAATGTGATTTAGACCTGAAAAGTTCGGAGACTTGTATAATATGGGTATATTATACACATTCTGGATTTTGAGATAAAACCGATAAGGTTTGACCCGTTTCGGCTAATTTATGTAAACTAGTTACATAAACCGAACCGAACGCGTATGAAGCGTAACGGGTAACCATAAGAGTCCTAAACAGGTTCCCTAAGTTAACATGCCTTAAATATGTTGTGATATCAGTAGGATACCTTCCGTTATGCCCAAAACGAGTTTAATCTCATAATAAGCCCCGTAGGGGTATTTTGGTCATTTTTAAAGTTATAAAATGAATTAATTTATCTCCTGTGATCCGGGTTTGATTAAATCAGTAAAATGGTTTATTTTAACAGGTTATAACATTTGGTTATAAGTCTTATATGTCAAAATAGTTTTAAACCCTAATTATGCGTATAATACACGTATAAAGCCGTTTTAAGCGACGTATGGGTTAAAATAGGATTCTGAGTTTCCTGATCAGTTAAACAGGTTCAAAACACTCTATTTAATATTTAAAATCAGTAGCAATTGGATTGGCATCAAAAGGATTTGTAAAACTCATTTTATGGCCGAAAAGGGTATATTCGGTATTAACCGAATTAAGGCACTAATCCTAGCTTATGATCAGTTTAAAAATAATTAAAAATCTTCAAAAATCCCAAAATATTATATTACATCAGTGGGTAAAAGGTTTGGTGTTAAAAATTGGGTTTAGATAGGTTTTACGCTAATGACGCCGTTTAATTATTAATAACCGTTATAATTACGTCATTAAGCATAACTCCTAATCTAGACTTCCGATTGACGTGAAATTTTGCAGACATATTCAATAATCAGTAACTAAGATTATTGTACTTTCATATTTCTAAAAATCTCGTTTTATGGCTATAAGGGTATTATGGTCATTATTTAGGCAATTAACGGAACCGTCGGACAATCGAGGTTTCAAGTGGTATAAACGCAGAGGGTTATACCAACATGTAACTAGGTCCTAATGGAACTTTAAGGCATGTCTAAACCTATATAAATCGGGTCAGAATCAAAGTCAAAGCAGAAAGTCAAACTATGCGACTTTCGGCTCCGAATCGGTTCAAAACAGAAAGTTGTCGAATCAAACAAGCTTAGACAAGTTATTATACTTATTTTCAAGTTATTTGCCTGATAAAACAGATTACACGCCTTCTGTATCGTTAATTATGCGATTAATGGTTCCGTTGACTTTTCGGAAGAAGTTTGACTCGACGAACGACCTAGTTAGGATTGGAATCAGTGAGTGCCCTTTTAGGGGTTTATTACCCACATAATTACCAACTTGTAACAACTTTCGTTTCGACAAAACTCTGGACCGTTCATGATTTATCGCTAAGTCAAACCGTAATTACGACGGTTTGACTTCTAGGCTCTAAACTAAGCATAACTCCAACGAGAAGGATCAAGGGCACTTACATACGTCTAATGGATGATTTGTGAGCCTTGTATCAGTTCCAGAGCTCCTCCAAATGTACAGAAGTTGATATGTGTTGAATGTTGAAACATAAGACTTTTTATAAGAACTTTGATCATCAAAGATTGATTCCAAATGAGTGTAAGATGATCCAAGATGCATGTATATGGCCTCTATAAGCTGTAAACCACTTTAGGAAGCCCATAGAATCGAAAAACCATGTTTAAAGTCGGTTAGAACATGCAAACAGGCACCTGCCTGTTTTTTCTGCATCTGCAGGTCTGACGCGGGCCGCCTCACATTTTGTTAAATCTCACGCGGGCCGCCTGAGCCTTATGTTCAGGTTTCCCATTTTCCTTTAATTGCATTTTGGCCCCCGGTCCTCCTAAACGTCGCTTTCACTTGTATTCTTGCATTATGGGACTTTAAAATTGACATTTAGGGGCTTTAATACTTATACCATCTTTGTGAAGTCCTCGGGTAACCTTGTGATCACCCGAAAAGCCCTAATTTTCAATGTTGGCGATTCTAACCCTCACACACGAATTTTATCACAACTTTCTCATACGGCAACGAAACTTGGTGAAATTTTTATGGTGCATTCAAGTGAGCATAATTAATCGTTACAAGGCTTCGGGTTTGCTATAAGGTCACTCAGAGGTATATCTTTAACATGTTGACACATATAACCCCTGTAGTTTGTAATCTCTCACTTTCTTTCACAATTCGCTTCGTATGATCCATGATCCATTCATTTAAGGTTATAAACATCATGTAGGGTTATTGTAAAGTATATTTATTCTTTGTTGACACTTTGAACCCTCAAATTCACATAGTTTCTATGTTTGTCAACTTTAGTCCTTCAAGAACATTCTTGCACGCGTTCAAAGCTTATGACACGTGTCAATACATTATAGGACGTAAATTTTCGGGGTGTTACAGAGAAGCTCCAGAAATAAGCCTTGAGTGAACTTGAAGTGAGCAAGTTTCAAGAGTTGCAACAATGCTCTATATATACAAACTTAGATTGCATGAGATGATGCCAACCAAGTCTAATGATGTTTTATGATGGTCCCATGTGTCCCTATAATGCCAAAACCAGTTGCCAAGTCCCTGATTTCGAAAACCACTCTCTTAAGGCGGTGCAACAGGCTGAACAGGCACCTGTCCATTTTCTGCTGCCAGCGCCTGTCTTACGGACCGTAAGCAATAAGCCTTGCGGACCGTAAGCACCTCTTACGGACCGTAAGATCTTGTCTTTGCGGTCCGTAACCGACCCTGGATTAGATCGCCCAGTTGCAGCGCTTGCGGACCATAAGCCTAAGGCTATACGGTCCGTATCCGATGACCAGAACACAAAAACTTGGAAACTTACAAGCTTTGACCATGCAACTTTGGAATTTCCGAAACACCTGCTTCCTTTTCAGTGTAGGGACCATGTAACCCGACTTTTGCATGGTTTTGCCATGCACTTACACATTTTAGAATCTTATGGAGAGTCTTGTCATGCGTTTGAATAAAGTTTAATTCTTTTGAACAAGAATTTTAATTATAAACTTTGTTGTAACATTATTTAGATACCCAAATCTTTATTAACTGAATTTATTCGTTATAGGAATAACCGGCTCTAAATAGATCAGATGTTTATCATAATGATTAGGGTCTTGGGATTTATAATTAGGTCGCTCAGAGGTGTTTATTAACATATCGACACTCTTTAAATCCTACCATACATCTTCTAATTTGACCTGGGTTCCTGACACGTTTATCTTACATGACACGTGTCTTTATTCTATTGGGTATGATTTTTACGAGGTGTTACATGGCGGCAGTGGGATGGTGGTGTTGGCGGCAGTGGGATGGTGGTGGTGGGGATGATGCGGTGGTGGGGGTGGGGGTGGTGGAGGTGTGGTGGTGGTGGTGGTGCTTATTGTTGTTCTGGCAGTGGTATTATTGTTGTTCTGGCAGTGACATTATTATTTATTAAATTTGAGTTATAATAAATCTAAATGACCAAAATACCCCTGAGGATAAAGACAAAATAGGGAGGTTTAAGTTAAGGAATCTGGCCAAATTTGAAATTTGGACTAAAATGGCAACAAAATGCAAACCTCAGGGACCCAGATGTAAAAAGTTTGAGATTTGGACTAAAATGGCAAAAGTGCCCAAACCATAGGGTCCAAAATGGCAGTTTACTCTTTACAAAATTACTCTATAAGATCAAAATTACTCTACAAGATCATTTGTAGAGTAATTTTGATAATTACCCTACAAGCAAATAACTATGAAAATGCAACCACGTTTTTTTTTTTTTTACTTTTTTCATGCTATTCGTGTGTTTAGTACGTTAAAGTTATTTGTATGAGAACTTTACTCTATATGTATAACAAAATAATCTATGTATAACAAAATAATCTATGGTTAATTAAACAATCACAAAATAATATATATATATATATATATATATATATATATATAAACCAATAACAATTTTAACTGTTCACAAATTGAAATGTTAGTATAGGAATTTTTTTAATAAACTTAATAGAGTAAAATGCACAGATAGTCCCTGTGGTTTTTCAAAATAACATCTATAGTCCCTAACTTTTGGAAATTACAGCGGTGCTCCCTGTGGTTTGACAGTTTGTTACTCGAATAGTCCCTAGAGTGGATGACGGTTAGTTTTCTCCGTTAAGTGGATGTGAAATGACAAATTTACCCTTCATCTTCTTCATTCTATAAAAAAAACAACCCAACTCCGACCAACTTACAGAGCCACCCAACTCCAGCGATCACAACGGTACGACGTCGTTTCCATATCTCAATCCCAGCTTTCTCCCCTATTACAATCTTTAACAACACCCTTTTCAAATCATAAAACACCCACATCAGATCTCAAAAAAATCTGATCATATTAATGGCAAATGCACATTAGTCAACATTAGCAAACATAGAGGATCTAGATCCCTGCACAATAATTCTAGTTTGAAATTTATAATCACGATCAGAAATTAAACAACAATGAAATGAAATGATGATTTACCAACGCCATTTGAAGAAAAAAACCCAGATTCTAGTTTCAAAACCCCATTTTGACTCTCTCAAGTTCTTCAAACAAAACCCAAATTCAACCTTCAAACAGATTTACCATCTGCATCTCTAACTCAACTCACATGCTTATGTGCCTGATGAGAGAGAAAGAGAATGAGAACTTCACCACCAAGTGTAGCTCCACTGAGCAATTGTAGTGCCAGCTGCAGTACGAGTTGTACTCTTGATATTGGTAGTGACGACGGACACCGGAGGAATTTCGATAACTCAGTCAGTGCGGTGTCGTTTGGACTCGCTGCTATTGCTATTCTCATTTGTATGTTTCTTGTCATGGCTCTTTTCGAAAGGTTTCTCCCTTCTTAATACTCTATATTGGTTTTTTATTTTTTATAGGGAGGGGTAAATTTGTCATTTCACATCTACTTAACGGAGAAAACTAACCGTCATCCACTCCAAGGACTATACGAGTTACAAACTGTCAAACCACAGGGAGCACCGCTGTAATTTTCAAAAGTTGGGGACTATAGGTGTTATTTTGCAAAACCACAGGGACTATGCGTGCATTTTACTCAAACTTAATATATCGTACAAGAGTAAATTGCCATTTTAGTCCCTGAGGTTTGTCTAAATTTGTCATTTTAGTCCAAATAGTTTTTTTTTCTCCTCTGTGTCCTTGACTTTTCCCTTTTATTGCCATTTTGATCACATTGTCTAACTCCGTCCAAAAACCTCATTTTTAACCAGGGGTAATTTAGGGATTTTCAATTTAAATCTTTTAAATTGCCATTTTAATCCATTTTTCTATATTGAAAAAAAAATATTTAATTAAGGGGACCCACCTCTACCCTCCCTTCTTCATTACTGCATTCAACCGTAACAATCAATTCAATTCCCCTAAACCTGTAAGCAGTTTACATGACTCAATCATCAACAAAAAAACCATCTAATTTCAAATTATGTTATAATCAATCAAAGAAACAATTATAAAAATTAAAAGGGTATTAAAAGAAATTTCAAACCACCACCACCACTATAGCCTTCAACCTGTTATAATTTCAAACCACCCCTGTAACACCTCGTAAAATCATGTCCAATATAGTGTCGACACGTGTCATGGACTTTAAACGTGTTACAAATTGAATATGAGGGACTAAAGTTGACAAATGAAGAGAGTATATGTATATAAGGATTCAAAGTGTCAACATTTGATAATTATACCTTTTAACAACCCTACACGATGTTTATACCCTTAAAACGAATGTATCATGAAGCATATGAAACCGTTTGTGGAAGAAAGTGAAAGTTTACAAGACGCGAGGGGTAAAAGTGTCAACATGTTTAAGTTATACCTCTGAGTGACCTTTTAGAGAACCCGGAGCCTTGTAACGATTAATTATACTCCCAAGAATAAGTGATAAAAATTTCACAAGGTTTTGATATTGTATGAGGAGGATACGTTAACTTTCGTAATTAAGGGGTTAGAAGCGTCAACGAGGCAAAACTTGTGTTTTCGGTTATCGTTTAACGAAACCGAACCTAACGATGTTTGGTTATAACCTAGCCTGCATGTCATTATAAGACCCAGCCATGATGGTAAAACCTGTTTAAAAAGATTCAAATCCTTGTTAACATCTGAAAACATGTTAACATTCTTGGCTAATGTGATTCGTAAAATCACACGTGTCATCCTTATATTGGATTATTCCAATTCCTTCTTTATTATTTAAACATCCAATTGTGATGTAATGCCTACGGGCCATAATCATTGTCATATAAGACAAAAGACAGTTGTAGCCTATAACTCCCTGTCAAGAATGGGTAATGAACTATGATTCAAGCCTTAGTACCTCGATCCTATAAGATCTTGACTTAAAATTTGAATGCGTCCATGTGACTTGGCCTTTTGTGCCATTATTATATTTAATTATAACTAAGGGTTATTAATGAAAAATCCTGAAAGAAATGCTTAACAAATTAACCAATATGGTTCTTTAATACCATGGTTAATAAGTTAATAAGATGACAAATCTATTATAAACCTCTAAGAAATCATTGTCATCATTTTATGTAGCAATCAAGCTACATGGAAGAGTCTGAAGAAGTCAACAGTCATCCAAGGGAGAATCATGATACTACTAGGATCAACGTAACTGGTGCGGAACTTCAAGCATTGATTGGTAATGCTGTTACCAAGGCCATAGATAGGCAGTTTAACGAGTCAAGTGGTACTCGAAGCAAGACCTCATATGTACCCCATTCTAAACCTAAGACTCACTCTGAGGCTCATAGTAAGCCACCTCCTAAACATAATGGATCAAGGAGGGATGACGATCATCACTCCTCAAATCAGCATAGTGTTCCGTCGAAGAAGATTGAGCTGAAACAAGAACCACGTGGTAAGTCCTGTACATATAAGTATTTCGTCTCCTGCAAGCCTAGAGACTTCATAGGGGAGAAAGGAGTCGTCGATTGTATGACTTGGCTCGATGAAATGGACACTGTGGTTGATATCAGTGGTTGCGCTGATAGGGACGTTGTGAAGTATGTATCTCAGTCATTCAAAGGAGAAGCGCTAGCTTGGTGGACGTCTCTGATCCAAGCTACTGGAAAAGTCCATTTGTATGGCATGTCTTGGGAGCAGTTCGTTACTCTCATCAAAGAAAATTACTGCCCTCAACATGAGGTAAATTATAGATTGTTACCAGGAAACCCTAAAGGATAATCTAAGACAGCAATGTGAGTAATCTCCTTTTTGCAAATTGTTTTTACAAAACCTTAACTCTTTTACAATGCAATTTAGCAGTGATTGAGTCTTTGTAATTCTACAATTACTGCGGGTATGTTGGGGTTTTGTATACAAAATGTGAGATACGTTACCATTGGACAAAGAGTTAGCCAATGTATAATATGACCCACCAGTCAGTATTGACAGTACTGAATGAGTAATTGGGTAGATATAAACATTGTAATCGCTCTCAATACTGTTTAAATTAAATTAATGTTTCTTGATTAAACTGGGATTCACTCACCAGTATTTTCCACTGACAAATGTTTTTAAAACGCATTTCAGGTAACACAATGTGAAAGCCAATTAGAAGCCAGCTGGACAGCACTGAAGGCTTGGAAAAGTGGCTATAAAAGTTACCTAAATAAAGAAGACGTTTTATTTCAATAAAATGGGATTTATCCCTACAAATCAGTTTGTAATGAAAACATGGGTTTTATCCCAATATGTTTATTTATATAAAATGTGGTGTTTTACTTTGATAAAATATTTCCTAACTACGGTCCTGATGTAAACTCCGCTGCCAAACTAATAAACACCGATACCACCGACACTGAGTTCGCGGCCGCCCGTTCCCGAGATAGATAGGGGCGGGGGTTGCGACACCACCACCACCACCACCACTATAACCTTCAACCTGTACCCACCACCATAACCTTCCACCTGTTATTTGCTCTAATCGACACCTCACCCTTTACCCCTCACAACTAACCCACCACCATCACCACTACTAATCCACCACCATTTCAGATCTAGTGATGATGAAAATGTTGAATAAAGGTCGACAGGGGCTATTGGAGGTCAGATGTTATGAAGAATAATGGGTTGGCAATTGTTACAGGTGGCTCCGGCAAGGTTTGAACGAAATCCGAAACATGGGGTGTGGAAACTGGGTTCGATAGAGAAGATGGGAGTTAGGGTTTCGCAGATGGATTGTGGAAGGTGAACGATGTTGAGCTTTGATTTGGGGACAATGACGGTGGTGAACAACAGTGGGTTTTAGTTAGGGTTTTAATTTGGGGATGGCGGCGATGGTCTGAGATGGCGACCGTGGTTGAGGTGGTGTTGGTGTTGGTGGTTTATGGTGATGGAATGTGATGATACCGGCGGTGGTGGAAGGTGGTGATGCAGGCGGTGGTGGAAGGTGGTGATGCCGATGATGGTGGAAGGTGGTGATAAAGGTGTGAAATCATTTATCAGTTAATAATGTTTGTGTAAACCCCAATATATATAAATGATTTAGTATTAGATTTTTATCTTTTATATAATAATAATAATAATAATAATAATAATAATAATAATAATAATACAAAAGAATGTATCAAAATGGCAACTGAAAAGATTTAAATTGAAAATACCCAAAATACCCCTGGTTAAAAATGAGGTTTTTGGATGGAGTTAGTGTATGTGATCAAAATGGCAATAAAAGGGAAAAGTCAGGGACCCAGAGGCGAAAAAAAACTATTTGGACTAAAATGGCAAATTTGGACAAACCTCAGGGACTAAAATGGCAATTTACAATTTAGGGAGTACGGTAACCTAATTCAAAAAAGTCGCCGTAAAAAAAAATGTTTCCAAGTTCTTTATGCTTTATTCGGTTTCGCAACTTTCTCAACCACAACCTAACTTCTTCTTACCGATTGGTTTTCTCATTTATACTCCTAACAATAATAAGAGTTAATTGCCCGGATGGTCCCTGTGGTTTAATGTTTTTTCACATTTAGTCCCCACCTTTTGAAAATAGCATGTATGCTCTCTATGGTTTGTCATTTTGTTACTCGGATAGTCCCCCAACATTTACTCTGGGGACTATTCGAGTAACAAAATGACAAACCATATGGAGCATACATGCAATTTCCAAACTAATTGACATCTACTCAGGGACTATCCGAGTAACAAAATGACAAACCATAGGGAGCATACCTGCTATTTTCAAAAGGTGGGGACTAAACGTGAAAAAACTTGAAACCACAGGGACCATCCGGGCAATTAACTCTAATAATAATAATAATAACTCGAATAATAATAATAATAATAATCACTCGAAATGACAATCAGTATAACCGTTTTGATCAACAACATCACAAATCTAAGATTGATAAAATATAAAACTAAGTTTGAATTTAATTGAATAATAATAATTAACTAATATATAAAAAACTAAAATTATTCCACTATAAATAAGCAACTACATTTTGCTTGGATGACTTGTACTATGTGCTTAGGGAGTGTTTCAAAAAAGAAACTTGATTTTTCATTTTTAACCCACACATTTCATATTTTTTATTTTCACCTCTTTTATTTTTTTACTTTTAACCCAAAGTTTTATATCTTTTATAATTTAACACAAAACTTTATTATTTACAACTTTGATCCCCCCCCATACTTTTTATCCTTCGCAAGTTTTTCATTTTACGTTTCGTTCTAAATTTTGCGAGTTAACATGTCGTAGTCGTAGCATGCGTGTGAGGTTTGACGTTTTTTCTTTATTTTTTCATATTTGACAGACCCGTCGCAACGCTTCCATTTTTTTCCTTTTGAAAAGTTCGCCGCAACGGACAAGTCCTAGATCGACTAAGTTATTATTTTCTACGTTTTACGTTTCTGGTTAATTTCTTCGCTAACATGTCGTAGCGTGCATGTGAGCTTTAACGTTTTTTGTTCTATTTTTTCATATTTGACAGACCCGTCGCAACGCGTCCATTTTTTCCCTTTTGAAAAGTTCACCGCAACGGGCAAGTCCTAGATCGACTAAGTTATTATTTTCTACGTTTTACGTTTCTGGTTAATTTCTTCGCATTAACACCCTGTAACAGGTGTATGTGGTTCAACGATTTTAGTCTGCTTTTCGTTCAGTGTAATTTTTACCATTTTATCTATTTTATTTTTATGATGTTGAGAGTCGATGTCGTTGTGGCATTGGTACTACATGGCACGGTTTTACGAACGTTTTTCACCTATTAAATTTTTTACTAATATTTTGTTTCGGTTTACCCATATACTTCCTTTACTTAAAAACTATTTTTACGTGCATATTTTATGTACGGGTATGTATAAATATGATTTGTTCTACATTCCGACGTAAACTTTTTTTATAGACGAGTCAGGTCAAATATAATACGTTTTCGTTTAAAGAAACCATTTTTACGTGCATATTTTTATGTACGTTCTGGTATAACTTCAAGTTGTTCTACGTAGAACTTTTCAGGGAAATGATTCGGGTCAAATATAATATGTTTTCGTATTTATTTTATGTATGTTTCGTAAAGTTTGTTTCGAACCGAGTGGAGTCAAATTATGGTTTCTTTTTCTCCCCTTTTTTCGAAAGCTCTAATTAATCCCTTTCGATTACATGTGTATATTTTCCTTCATATCCGTTACGTTTTTTATGTATCAGTTGGGTCACATATAATACGTTATGATTGTTCGATATGAATTTGATTTACTTTACGTTTGATCCAATCACAATGTTTATACAGTTACATTGAGTTCACCTGTATACGTCGAAATGTGTGTTTTCATATGGTTAATGCATCATATAACGTCTGGACTAATCCATTCAATGTTTACGATGTACCCGCGCCGCAACGCGGGCGGTTCTTAACCCTAGTATTTTATTAAAATGTAACAATGTAGTTTTTTTGTCTAAATTTTGAAATAATTTATGTTTAGTTTTTAGTTTTTTGATACTTAAAACCTTATAGTATAGGTGATTGAAATATGTCGTAGTGTGACAACTCGAGTTTCCGACTTCCACTTTCGCATTTATTGCACGATTGACTGTTTAGCTGTTTACTTACTTGCCTTGTAATTATATACACTGAATTATATGCTGGAATGTTGATTTGATTTGATGTGTTATTCATGAAATGTGACTAAAGTGTTTATCATGTATACTGTTCGAACCATCTAGACTAGTAACCATAAAACAACTCGACAAAACACGAGTGTGTTTCGCCATGAATCATTCTGACGAAACGCAAGTGATTCGCCATTTACATCTCGACGAAACAGAGTGTTTCGCCGAGCCCAGTTACGCCAAAGCCCAGTTCGGGCCCAATATGTAATGACGGATATATTTACGTGAAACGACTTCTGTTTTGCACCTTTGGCAAAGTTAGAAACCCTAGAGCTCTTTCTCTCCTGTGTGACGGCAGTTGAGGTTCCCGAGGATATTCTTAGCGATCAATTCGTTATTTCTCTTATCTCGGTTAGTTGCATGCTTGTTAAATCGGTTTCTCGGTTCCTTTATTCCTTTATACATGTTGTGTATGCTTAATTTCTGATCGGAATGTGAGTATATGTGTAGGATAATTTTGATTCGTTATGCATGATTAGTCGATTACTTAATATTATGCGAAACATGATGTGGATCTAGGGATTTTAATGATCAGTTCTGGATTGGTGTGTATTAGTGTTGGCTAGGGTTATTGTTGCTGATTAATCCGTAAACGATGTTGATTATTGAGTTAGGTTTTCGGTAATGATGTATCGGTGATGCGGTGTTGGTACGTGATTCTGTACGATTGGAATGATGATTGATACTCACTGTATGATTGTATGATTTTTATTAACGGTTGAATCGGCGATTAGGGTTCCTGCATGTAACTAATTTATGACGTAACAGACATGTTGACAAAACTCGATACATGACGAAACAGATATGTTACATCGAAACCAAACTTGACGAAACAAATGTGTTTCGCCGAATTCATTCATGACGAAACAAGAGTGATTCGTCGAAGGGGCTCGTGGCGAAACAAAGGGTGTTTCGCCGACTTGGGTAATTTGCACAGTAACTGTTTCTGTTAAAACTTAACTGAGATAACTAACTACCGTTAGATGCTATACATGACCTGTATGTTCATGAATACGTGCAAGGTGCTACTTGGTGTTTATTGATGCGTTGTCCACTATGATTATACTTATGTGCCAACTTTGTGAATACAAACTGATTATGTATACGTGCATACTTTAGGACGTGATTGATTAACTGTGAGCATACTTAGCATACCGAGCAAACCAAGGTGAGTTCACACTAGCCAAGGCATGGGATTCCCAGGGGTTGGGAATGGGATTGAATAACTACTCGTACAACTATTACTATTAAACAAATTATTACTGTCCTCGGTTGAAGGGCACGTACGTAAAACCTACGTACAGTTATACTTACTACTGTCCTCGGGTTGAAGGGCACGTACGTAAAACCTACGTACACGATCTTAAGACCATCACCTCTATCAAAGGAAGTCCCTCAATTATCGACTTAATCGCCGAGGCCTAGGGTGAGCGGGTCATTAGTTAATAGCGCTATTAGGTTTAACAAACCTCACACCGTGCCAGTCGGACGGGCGTGTACTAATGGACTATGGGCAAAGGGTTAATGCTGATAGACATTGACTTAGGGCACATTTTATATTTTCGTAGCAGTCGATACGCGTGGTCTTGTAACACATGGGAAGCCCCCACTAATCATCGCACGCATGCCTGGACTGGCAGCAAGGATTAACGCGATACATGGTTTACAAAACGAATATATACGATTTATGAAATGGATACTTTAACCAAACAACTATCTGTGAACTCGCTCAACTTTGTTGTTGATTCTTTGCTACATGCCTTGCAGGTCATTAGGTACCCATGGAGCTTGCACAGGGAGGAACGGTCGTTGTGGAACATGGCGATGTGTGCCATGCTTTAGACTTTACCTTATTTCATATTTAATACTTGCTATGGGTTTTACAAATTTTGCTTCCGCTAAACACTTAACTATGCTTTGGTTTTGAACACCTTTCATATTGGTTTATTGAATTATGTTACTTATCTACTTGTTCAATATGATTGGTGGCTTGATCCTGGTCAGTCACGCCTCCAAGCGGTGATACTCCGCGTGTGGATTTTGGGGGTGTGACAGATTGGTATCAGAGCCATTGGTTATAGAGAACTTGGTTTTAATAAAGGAAAACGTTTTTGTTAAAACCAGACTATAACCTGTACAGTGCTCTACGATCCACAACGACGCTTCACTCCACGTGCAAGACTCGACATTCTAGGTGATATAGTTTATGTTATATTACCTACATGATAGATTACATAGAACTTTGCTCATGACATGCTTAGTTAGTATAGCTACTGTTTCTTGAACACGTGTGTGCTTACTCTCTTCTGTCATCGCATTTTCGCGAACCCTTCTCACTCATGTTTTCCTTGATATGAAGATCATATCTGGATGCAGTCTGTAAGGACATGAAGAATGCAGTCTGTTTCGGCTGTAATGAGAAAGGCCACATCAAGACTACGTGCCCTAAATATGCCAAAGGACATGCGACGGAGGAAGTAAAGCCTAAAATTGAAAGCGCCTAAAATGCCTAAGCTAGCCCATAAATAATGACATCAGGTACATTCCTTGGCATTTTATCAATAATTTAAATGCTAAGAGTTTTATTTTGGTTCGGATACCAGTAAATCCTTCATAAACTATAAGTATAACAAGTTTGTAAAACTCTTCATAAGGACTATATATATATATTAAGTGTAAGGTAAAAACTTACAAGTAGAAAATTTACCAGAACTATTTTCTGTTCCTGTAAGAAATCGATAAGTCGCAAAAATGGTGGAATTGGCCGTCCCCGGAATCGAACCTGGGTCTAGGCCGCACCCTTTCACGCGCCTAGCCAACTGAGCTAGGTGCCTAGTTTGTGAAACTTCCATTATTAATTAAATATAAGCACTTGTACAATAAACTTCCTTATCATTTATCAATGATAATTTCTGCTAAGTGTCCTGTTTTTAATACAGGCAATAATAAATCTTCATGAACCATAAACTTAGCAAAAAAATTTATTATATCCACAAGATATAACTACCAAGGAAACCATAGTAACCGATTCTTATAGATCGGCAAGGAATCCTTCCGAAAATCTAAGAGCACTCTTTCTTTGCATAGAGTACGACAACATATGTTATTTTAATTATTTTTTTTCTCGTTGTTTTCTATCGCCTGCGAATGCCAAACTATGTTTGATAAAAGTGTCATATGAGGATTGGCGTATCCTAGTGTGTCCCATAGATTATTTCCATGTCTGATCAGCATGGAGGTTTAATACATGGAACCCCTAAGATATCCCAATGATCGTATTGTACTAAAGTCGACTAGTAGTATTCAAAGAAGATATCCAAAAAAAAAATGGAATATTTTTCCCAAGTAAATGTTCCCGATTAAGAAATTCGTGGACTTAGAACATAAAGGTGTCACTCATTTGACACGAACAATGATAGATGAACTGGAGCCTGAGATATGGAAAATCTCTATAGCCTCCTTGTACCTTAATTATCTTCTCCTATGATTACCCTGTTTACCCTGGGGGACAGGTAGAGTTGAGTTTCATATCCCAATTAAGGCTGTATTACTATGAAATCTCCAAGACGGCTAGTACCATCATTGGAAGAATCGAAACCTTGATATCTAAGTTTTTAAAATAGAGGGTTCATATAGCCTAACTCGATATTCCGAGAGTTTGATATTGTTAGATAAGAAAGACGGTTCATTTTGCTTATGCATACATTACCGCAATCCTAATTAGGCAACGATTAAGAATTTGCCATCAGCTAACCAGGATCGTCGAATTGTTCGACTAACGACAAGGATTAGCTATTCCTTAATATTAGTTAAGTAATGGTTGGAATAACCATCTCACCTTAAGATAAGCTTCTCCATAATACTTGATATATAAATATCAAGGCTACTCCCTTGAAGACCTTGTATAGATGGAATGTTAAACGTCCATTGATAGGACAATAGTTTGGTAAGTCCAAACATTAAGATCTGAAAGTTGCATTATAGACAATCAATAAGATCACGCAAATTCATAATCATCAGCAGGATGCCAGTATACGGCAGAAAATTAAGGATTATGAAAATAGCAAACCTCCTAAATTCTTGTTAAGGAATAAGGTTCAACAATAGATATCACCCTGGAAAGGAGTGATGCGATTTGGTAAGAAAGGCAAGCTAAACCCGAGGTACATAGGACCTTTCGAGGTTATCGAACGTGTAGGTTCAGTTTCCTATAAGTTAAACTTACCGGATAAGCTCAGTGGAATTCACAATGTGTTCCACATCGGCAATCTGAAGAAGTGCTTCGCTGATGAATCACTGGTTATACCGCATACAGATGTGCATATAGACGAGAGCTTGAAATTTGTTGGGAAAACCTTTGTCGATTGAAGATCGACAGGTAAAGAAGCTTCGAAGGAAGCACGTACCTATTGTTAAGGTCAAATGGGATGCCCATAGAGGTCCCGAATACACGTGGGAGGTTGAATCCACGATGAAAGAAAAGTACCCTTACTTATTTCAGTAAATCTCGGGTCGAGATTTATTTTAAGGGGGTGAGGATGTAACACCTCGAAAATTCACGTCCTATAATGTGTAGACACGTGTCAAATGTTAAACGTGTGAAAGAAATATTATAGAAGGACTAAAGTTGACAAACTTGGAAAGTATGTGAAATTACGTAGTCTAAGTGTCAACTGTGAATAAATACAATGCACATTAACCCTACATGATGCTCATACCTTCAAACGAATAAATCATGGATCATACGAAGCTAAAAGTGGGAGATTTCAAACTACAGGGACTAAATGTGTCAACATGTTTAATTTATACCTCTGAGTGACCTTTTGACAAACCCGAAGCTTTGTAAATGTTAAATATGCTCACTAGAATGCACGATATAAATTTCATAAAGTTTCGTTATCGTGTGAGAAAGCTATGATCAAATTCGTGTGCGAAGGGTTAAAGCGTAAACGATGGAAGTTAGGACTTTTCGGGTAACAATAAAGTTAACCGGGGGCTTAATAAGGTGGGTATATGTTTTAAGGCCTTTATAGATCAATTATGAGGGTTTACAATGCAAGAAAACAAGTGCCTAATCGAATTTTGAAGAGCCAAGGATCAAATTGCAAGAAATCAAAAAGCTGATCAGGGAGGGCCTAGCGCGACGCGAGGGAGGCCTAGCGTCACGCTAGGGGTCCCCAGATCAGAATTAAATGGGTTTTGCCTGCTGAAGTGCAATCTGCCCGATTCCAATCGATTTTCCACATCTCTTGGCCCCTAAAAACACCCCCTAAGCATCTAGGACACATGTGGGAAGGTTGTGGTGTGTGCTAGACCTTGTTGTCAACACCTTGTGGTGATTGAATCCACTATAAAAGGCCACAAGTGTTCAACATTTTCTTCACACCTTCATTCTGCAATTGAGGAGCCTTCTGGAGCTTCAAAGCAGACCCAAGTCCTTCCTAATCAAGCTTAGGACTTCAGTAAGTGTTCTAATCCTTTCTAAATTGAGTTTAGCTTAGTTATTTAGCTAAAAGTCAAACCGTCGTAATTACGGTTTGACTTCGAGATTAGTCAATAATAGCTCAGTCATATCTCGAATTAAAAGTAGGTATAAGTTGGTATTTATGTGGGTAATAAACCCACAAAAGGGTTTCCCCTGATCACCACTCTAACTAGGTCAAAAGTCGGGTCAAACGTATAATTAAAAAGTCAACAGAAAGTTTAAAATACGATTTATGCATGATTAACAATGTAGAACACTTATAACCTGTTTGATCATTAATATAACTTGGTAATTAGTGTAAGGACATGTCTAAACATGTTCAACCCGACAATTTACTATAAAAACCCGGTTAGGAACCGAAAGTCACATAGTTTGACTTTCACTTTGACTTTCAGTTCTGACCCGTTATGGTATGTTTTAAAAATGTCTTAGAGCTTCTTTAGGACCAGGCTACATGTTAGCACAACCCTCTGGGGTTGGTTCATTGATTGACCCATTCGTTTACGCGTTTCCGTTAATTGCTCATATGTTGACCATTATGCCCTTATTATCTTAAAACGTGATTTTTGGAAATGTAAAAGTGTAGAAACCTTAGTTACTGATATATAAACTTGTATGCAAAGTTTGACATCAGTTTGACTTATAGATTAAGAGTTATGCTCAATATCGCGAAATTTAAGCTTTGTGTTAATAAAACGGTGTAATTGGCGTATAGCCTAGTTAAGCCTACTTTTTGGTATCAAACTTAATACCCACTGATATAATATATTATTTTGGGATTTTTAAAGATTTTTAATTAATTTTAGGCTGAGCATAACTAGTAGTCGTAGGCTTAATCCGGTAATTGTCGGTTTTGCCCTCACGGGCCATAAAATGGGTTTTACTTATCTAAACGACTCCAAACCTTTTGCTACTGATCACATATGATAAATAAATTATTTTAAGCCTTCTGGAAATATAAAAATATCAGATTTAAGTATCGAACCCGGAAATGGCCTTCAATCGCCTTAATTAGCGTTTTTAACGCATAGTATGTTTTAAAATCATATTGGACATACCCGGGTTGATACCTACTGATATATAAGGCAAATTAGGATATTTTAACAGTAAGAAAAGGTTGATTAACTCAGACTTCGTTTTTGAGCTTTTCGGCTTATGTGAAATTACCAAAATAATATATGCTTTAGCCTACTGTTATAACTCATCAAATATGCTTTAGCCTACTGTTATAACTCATCAAATTGAGTTAAAAATGATAAATTTCACATATATGCTTTAGCCTACTGTTATAACTCATCAAATTGAGTATGTTTATTGTTTACATCAGACCTGTAACTCAGTTAAACATCTAAACGCTTTTACAAACTTTAAAATGACCAAACTACCCCTACGGGGCATAGTTTGTGTTTAAATTAGTTCGGGGCATAATGAAAGACATCCTACTGATGTCCCAACATATTTGAAGTATATTAACTTAGGAAACCTGTATATGGCTCTTACGGATACCCGTTATGCTTATTACGCGTTCGGTTCGGTTTATGTAACAAGTTTACATAAATTAGCCGAAACGGGTCAAACCTTATCGGTTTTATCTCAAAATCCAGAATGTGTTTAGTTTACCCATATTATACAAGTCTCCAGACTTGTCGGGTCTAAATCACATTCTATTCCGGTCTTCGCTTAATCATGCGTTTGAACCGTAAACCTTTCCTTAAAACTAACCGGTCTAAGTTACGACTTAAATAGGACCCGTTAGGAATTTAATAGGTTAATAAAACCTTCGTTCCAGATTAAGAGCCCCAGTAGAAGTACTTGTGCTTGCTGATTAAGATATACGGCTGAGTGTAAATTGCATTGCTAGCTCAGGTAAATACTTTTAACTTATTTTCCCTTATACGGGCTTGGGATACGGTATTATAAAAATACCGCTTGGTCGGGTGTAGAAACCTTTTAATCGGAGATGATTAAATTGCATAATCCCGTTTTAATCTGTATTGATTGATAACAAATAACATTGGGGGTTAATGACCGTGTCCTGGATATCCTTAGCTCATTTTAAAAAGTGAATGGCCACGACGTAAGCACAAGGTGTAGGCAAAACACCTCCTGTTGCATATGTATAACGTATACTCACTCGTAAGGGTATCTTCTTGTGAGATTATATTTGTGGTGTGTCGATTAATCTTGTCCGGCTTGTATTGTATAATCACCGGCCCTAAATGTTGGACAACCATGTAATTCGGATACAAGATTTTTATTAATAAAATTGTCCCAAGTATAAAAGATTAATTTTGCCTCTGTGCATTTTAATCAATGTGTCAAGATATTTTGTGCCGTTTGCACTCGAATCACTTTTCAAACTCTTTTTTCCAAAATGAGTCAGTTAATTGTATTTACCAGTGTAAACTGACGTATTTTCCAAAAGGTTAAGTGACAGGTACTATGCGTAATTGGCTGGGAGCTCAGGGCGTCACTAGGGAATCTTGCAAGTTCTAGATGCCTAAAGTCTGTTGAACAGTTTTCTTTTATTGATCCGCCTGTGGATCCTTTACCTTCCGTTGTAATACTTTGACATTACTTATATTCGGAATGTAATAATAATTATCTTTTGCTTCCGCTGTGCATTATTATATTGTGTTGTTTGACTATTACGTTGCCAACCACGTCACGATACTCCCCCACCGGGCCCACCGGGCCCACCGGTGACACGTGGAAATCGGGGTGTGACAGGTTGGTATCAGAGCCAACATTGAGTGAATTAAACACTAGCTTTTTGTGTTTAATCTCAATGACACAATTGCACATTCCTAAATCTTCTGAGTCTAGACTTAACATAGGAATATTCTCAATCCTAATCTGGAAATTTTTGCTTCCAATTTTTATATATATTGGATACGTCGCCAAGCGAAGAAACTGTATTCGAAATTCTCCACATCCGGAGCCTTGAAATGCTGAGCTTCGTACCGCGGCCAGGATGAAACGTACAACCAAAGAGAAAGCATTCAGACATAAAATGAAGAGGAAACTCCTTTTGCTACAGATCGTTTCTTTGATAGTCCTTATAAGGACATATTTATCTTTCAGTCCCTTTAAGGACACATTATCCCTTCAAAGACCCGCTTAGGGCAACTCTGTACTTCTATTTTCATATAATGGATTGATTAAATTAAGTTTTCATTCTAAACATGAAATATGAAATGAATGGAAAATAACATCCCTTAGAAGGGAAGTGCCTACGGGCTATAATTAACGTCCTCTGAGACTAAAGACGGTGGTAGCCTACAGCTCCCTGTCAAGAAAAGGTAATGAACTTTGATTCACACCTAAATGCCTCGATCCCAGACGATCATGGCTTATAAATTAAACTTGTCCACGTGACTAAGCCTTTTGTGTTATTACTAAATGCCTCGATCCCAGACGATCATGGCTTATAAATTAAACTTGTCCACGTGACTAAGCCTTTAGTGCTATTACTAACTGCCTCGATCCCAGACGATCATGGCTTATAAATTAAACTTGTCCACGTGACTAGGCCTTTTTGTGCCATTACTAATTCATAAATTGCCCTGATTCTCTGAAATCTTGGCTTATAAATTAAACTTGTCTACGCGACTAGGCCATTGTGCTATTATTAAATTATAAATTAGGATTTATGATAAAAATCCTGAATAAAATAAATATCCTTACCTTCCTGCCAGTATGCATTTTAAAGATAATCTTAAAGGTGAAACCTAGCCTACGCGGCCAAGATGGTGAAACCTACTCAAGAGATTCAAATCCTTGTTAACACCTAAGAACGTGTTAGCACTCTTGACAAATGTGACTCGAGAAAATCACAACAGTCATCCTTATATTAGATTCTTCCAATTTTCTTATCTAGCCTAGTGATTTATAAATCATGGCTTATGTCATCCTATAAGATGATCACATTATAAACATCCGATAGTGATGAAGTGCCTGCGGGCTAAACTTGTTGTCCGATAAGACAACGACAGTGGTGGTCTGTGACCTCCTGTCTAAAAGTATTGGACCAGGTCCAAGCATAATAGTCGGTAGGATCCATACGATCTCGACTAATAGCATCTGAGAAGATGATCATATTATAACCATCCCTCAGAAGGGAAATGCCCATGGGCTATATCTATTGTCCTAAAAGACAAAAGACAGTTGAAGTCTACAACTCCCTGTCAAGGTAATGAACGTGATTCAAACCTTGATGCCTCGATTCTCTGAAATCATGGCTTATAAAATTTAGAACTGTCCTTGTGACTAGGCCTTTTTGCGCCACTTTAATATCCTTAATGTTTCATAACTAGGATAAATTATAATGGAAAATACTAATTAAATATAACTAACAAGTTAACCAATATGGTTTATATTACCATGGTTGATAAATCGTCAAAGATGATGATTCCATAATAATCTCTGAATAAATCATTGTTAATATTTATGTAGCAATCAAGCTACATGGCTGGATTAGATGAAGTTAACAGTCACTTTAAGGAGAGCAATGATACTACCAGAATTAATGTAACTGGAGCAGAACTGCAGGCAATAATAGATTATGCTGTTACTCGAGCTCTTGATCGACAGTATGATGAATCAAATGATACCCACTCTGAGACTCTATCTGTGGCTCATAGTAAGCCCCCTCCTAAAACTCATGAGTCAAGGGAGGACGATGTTCATGACTTGTCAAATCAAAGGAGTATTCCATCTAGACAAGTTGTGTTTCATCAAGAGACATCAGTTATGACCTGTTCTTATAAATATTTCGTCTCCTGCAAGCCCAGAGACTTTACAGGAGAAAAAGGGGCCATCGATTGCATGACATGGCTCGATGAGATGGACGCTGTTGTCGACATCAGCGGTTGTGCGGAACAAGATGTTGTGAAATTTGTTTCACAATCATTCAAAGGGGAAGCGTTGGCATGGTGGAGATCATTGCTCCAAGCCACGGGAAAGGTTCTACTCTACAACTTATCTTGGGAGCAATTTGTTGCATTAGTCAAGGAAAACTATTGCCCCCAGCATGAAGTAGAAAAGATAGAATCAGACTTCTTGACTCTGGTCATGGAGAATTTGGATTGTCAGGCATATGTGACAAGTTTTAACACTATGTCCGCCTAGTTCCTTATTTAGTCACCCCTGAACCTAAACGCATAGCGCGTTTCATTGGAGGCCTAGCACCAGAGATAAAAGGAAATGTTAAAGCATCTAGGCCAACCACATATAGGTCCGCGGTGGACTTATCCTTATCTCTCACCTTAGATGCAATTAGAATTAAGTCTGTTAAGGCTTCTGACGAGGGAAGAAGAGAAAGAGAGGAGGAAAACTCTCATCGATATAACAAGAAGAAGAAGAAGGGAAACTCTGAGCGCGGGAAGGATTCCGAGTTTAGGAAGAACTCGAGTCAGTCTGATAACAGACCCAAATGCAATAACTGCAAAAAGCAGCATTTTGGAAAATGTACAATAGACCCACGCGCTAAATTGTGTGGAATTTGCAAGACCAAGGGTCACAAAACCTTAGATTGCAAGGGGTTAAAGAACGCCACATGCTACAATTGTAACAAGGGAGGGCACATCAAAACCAACTGCCCAAAGCTTATAAAGAAGCCTGGAGAGGCCAGGAAAACAAACGCATGAGTCTTCCGGATGAACGCCAGGAAGGATAACTATATAGCAGGTACTTTTCCTTATCAAGCAGTTTATGCAGAAATTTATTTGATGCTGACACATGTGATTCAATAATGAACGATCACTGTTGAGAACTGTTGTCTCCGTAGCAGGACTTCGGTCATTTTATACGAAGTAGAAATTGGCCGATGATACTTTAGAAAATGCTCCAACAAACCTTAGATGGATATTTTTATCTAAATAGGAATCACTCTTTTCTGATATTCCTATGGCAAGCTTTCAAGCTACCTAAATTCTTTAATATAATAAAGACAGATGTGACGTTTTGATCCTGTGTCAGAAAAGTGATGGACTAGGTCCAAATCTTTAATGCCACTGATGGTCTTTTGCGACCTAGGCTAAGTAATATTAATATATTTTAAATAACGTTCATTAAGAATGTTAGTGCTATAATAGCCTGTATAGGTTATTGACACCATGGTTAGTATATATTAAGGCCATCAGAATAAGAATATAGTAGTTGTTGGAGTTCAACTAAGAAATTGTTTTATTGGTATTAGGAACCAATATCGAGTATGGAAAACTCGGATAAGACAACAGTCAATCGCGCCATTGATGACGCGACGCATGCTAATGATGCTGAAATTGTAAACCTTAGAATTTCCAAAGATGTTCTTCAAACTATGATAGACGCAGCCGTTGGAAAAGCTGTGAAGAGAGCTGTGAAAAAGTTAAAGGAGACCCATGCTGCTCGGTCCAAATTTTATCTAGGACCACATTTCCTTACTCTTAAGAAGGATCTCGTTCATGCCTCTGATGCAAAGGATGAACTAAAAAGAAAAAGGGAGGTAGATAACTCCCAGAGTTCTAAGAAAAAGAACAAACAAAAGTCCGACCAGAAACCAGTATGTGAGACCTGCATGAAGCGCCATTATGGGAAATGCAGGTTCGAACCAAAATCCAAATCGCAGCCCAGGGCTTGTGGGATCTGCAAGTCTAAGGGACATAAAACGTTGGACTGTCTGTTTCGGCTGTAATGAGAAAGGCCACATCAAGACTACGTGCCCTAAATATGCCAAAGGAAATGCGACGGAGGAAGTAAAGCCTAAAATTGAAAGCGCCTAAAATGCCTAAGCTAGCCCATAAATAATGACATCAGGTACATTCCTTGGCATTTTATCAATAATTTAAATGCTAAGAGTTTTATTTTGGTTCGGATACCAGTAAATCCTTCATAAACTATAAGTATAACAAGTTTGTAAAACTCTTCATAAGGACTATATATATATATATTAAGTGTAAGGTAAAAACTTACAAGTAGAAAATTTACCAGAACTATTTTCTGTTCCTGTAAGAAATCGATAAGTCGCAAAAATGGTGGAATTGGCCGTCCCCGGAATCGAACCTGGGTCTAGGCCGCACCCTTTCACGCGCCTAGCCAACTGAGCTAGGTGCCTAGTTTGTGAAACTTCCATTATTAATTAAATATAAGCACTTGTACAATAAACTTCCTTATCATTTATCAATGATAATTTCTGCTAAGTGTCCTGTTTTTAATACAGGCAATAATAAATCTTCATGAACCATAAACTTAGCAAAAAATTTTATTATATCCACAAGATATAACTACCAAGGAAACCATAGTAACCGATTCTTATAGATCGGCAAGGAATCCTTCCGAAAATCTAAGAGCACTCTTTCTTTGCATAGAGTACGACAACATATGTTATTTTAATTATTTTTTTTCTCGTTGTTTTCTATCGCCTGCGAATGCCAAACTATGTTTGATAAAAGTGTCATATGAGGATTGGCGTATCCTAGTGTGTCCCATAGATTATTTCCATGTCTGATCAGCATGGAGGTTTAATACATGGAACCCCTAAGATATCCCAATGATCGTATTGTACTAAAGTCGACTAGTAGTATTCAAAGAAGATATCCAAAAAAAAAAATGGAATATTTTTCCCAAGTAAATGTTCCCGATTAAGAAATTCGTGGACTTAGAACATAAAGGTGTCACTCATTTGACACGAACAATGATAGATGAACTGGAGCCTGAGATATGGAAAATCTCTATAGCCTCCTTGTACCTTAATTATCTTCTCCTATGATTACCCTGTTTACCCTGGGGGACAGGTAGAGTTGAGTTTCATATCCCAATTAAGGCTGTATTACTATGAAATCTCCAAGACGGCTAGTACCATCATTGGAAGAATCGAAACCTTGATATCTAAGTTTTTAAAATAGAGGGTTCATATAGCCTAACTCGATATTCTGAGAGTTTGATATTGTTAGATAAGAAAGACGGTTCATTTTGCTTATGCATACATTACCGCAATCCTAATTAGGCAACGATTAAGAATTTGCCATCAGCTAACCAGGATCGTCGAATTGTTCGACTAACGACAAGGATTAGCTATTCCTTAATATTAGTTAAGTAATGGTTGGAATAACCATCTCACCTTAAGATAAGCTTCTCCATAATACTTGATATATAAATATCAAGGCTACTCCCTTGAAGACCTTGTATAGATGGAATGTTAAACGTCCATTGATAGGACAATAGTTTGGTAAGTCCAAACATTAAGATCTGAAAGTTGCATTATAGACAATCAATAAGATCACGCAAATTCATAATCATCAGCAGGATGCCAGTATACGGCAGAAAATTAAGGATTATGAAAATAGCAAACCTCCTAAATTCTTGTTAAGGAATAAGGTTCAACAATAGATATCACCCTGGAAAGGAGTGATGCGATTTGGTAAGAAAGGAAAGCTAAACCCGAGGTACATAGGACCTTTCGAGGTTATCGAACGTGTAGGTTCAGTTTCCTATAAGTTAAACTTACCGGATAAGCTCAGTGGAATTCACAATGTGTTCCACATCGGCAATCTGAAGAAGTGCTTCGCTGATGAATCACTGGTTATACCGCATACAGATGTGCATATAGACGAGAGCTTGAAATTTGTTGGGAAAACCTTTGTCGATTGAAGATCGACAGGTAAAGAAGCTTCGAAGGAAGCACGTACCTATTGTTAAGGTCAAATGGGATGCCCATAGAGGTCCCGAATACACGTGGGAGGTTGAATCCACGATGAAAGAAAAGTACCCTTACTTATTTCAGTAAATCTCGGGTCGAGATTTATTTTAAGGGGGTGAGGATGTAACACCTCGAAAATTCACGTCCTATAATGTGTAGACACGTGTCAAATGTTAAACGTGTGAAAGAAATATTATAGAAGGACTAAAGTTGACAAACTTGGAAAGTATGTGAAATTACGTAGTCTAAGTGTCAACTGTGAATAAATACAATGCACATTAACCCTACATGATGCTCATACCTTCAAACGAATAAATCATGGATCATACGAAGCTAAAAGTGGGAGATTTCAAACTACAGGGACTAAATGTGTCAACATGTTTAATTTATACCTCTGAGTGACCTTTTGACAAACCCGAAGCTTTGTAAATGTTAAATATGCTCACTAGAATGCACGATATAAATTTCATAAAGTTTCGTTATCGTGTGAGAAAGCTATGATCAAATTCGTGTGCGAAGGGTTAAAGCGTAAACGATGGAAGTTAGGACTTTTCGGGTAACAATAAAGTTAACCGGGGGCTTAATAAGGTGGGTATATGTTTTAAGGCCTTTATAGATCAATTATGAGGGTTTACAATGCAAGAAAACAAGTGCCTAATCGAATTTTGAAGAGCCAAGGATCAAATTGCAAGAAATCAAAAAGCTGATCAGGGAGGGCCTAGCGCGACGCGAGGGAGGCCTAGCGTCACGCTAGGGGTCCCCAGATCAGAATTAAATGGGTTTTGCCTGCTGAAGTGCAATCTGCCCGATTCCAATCGATTTTCCACATCTCTTGGCCCCTAAAAACACCCCCTAAGCATCTAGGACACATGTGGGAAGGTTGTGGTGTGTGCTAGACCTTGTTGTCAACACCTTGTGGTGATTGAATCCACTATAAAAGGCCACAAGTGTTCAACATTTTCTTCACACCTTCATTCTGCAATTGAGGAGCCTTCTGGAGCTTCAAAGCAGACCCAAGTCCTTCCTAATCAAGCTTAGGACTTCAGTAAGTGTTCTAATCCTTTCTAAATTGAGTTTAGCTTAGTTATTTAGCTAAAAGTCAAACCGTCGTAATTACGGTTTGACTTCGAGATTAGTCAATAATAGCTCAGTCATATCTCGAATTAAAAGTAGGTATAAGTTGGTATTTATGTGGGTAATAAACCCACAAAAGGGTTTCCCCTGATCACCACTCTAACTAGGTCAAAAGTCGGGTCAAACGTATAATTAAAAAGTCAACAGAAAGTTTAAAATACGATTTATGCATGATTAACAATGTAGAACACTTATAACCTGTTTGATCATTAATATAACTTGGTAATTAGTGTAAGGACATGTCTAAACATGTTCAACCCGACAATTTACTATAAAAACCCGGTTAGGAACCGAAAGTCACATAGTTTGACTTTCACTTTGACTTTCAGTTCTGACCCGTTATGGTATGTTTTAAAAATGTCTTAGAGCTTCTTTAGGACCAGGCTACATGTTAGCACAACCCTCTGGGGTTGGTTCATTGATTGACCCATTCGTTTACGCGTTTCCGTTAATTGCTCATATGTTGACCATTATGCCCTTATTATCTTAAAACGTGATTTTTGGAAATGTAAAAGTGTAGAAACCTTAGTTACTGATATATAAACTTGTATGCAAAGTTTGACATCAGTTTGACTTATAGATTAAGAGTTATGCTCAATATCGCGAAATTTAAGCTTTGTGTTAATAAAACGGTGTAATTGGCGTATAGCCTAGTTAAGCCTACTTTTTGGTATCAAACTTAATACCCACTGATATAATATATTATTTTGGGATTTTTAAAGATTTTTAATTAATTTTAGGCTGAGCATAACTAGTAGTCGTAGGCTTAATCCGGTAATTGTCGGTTTTGCCCTCACGGGCCATAAAATGGGTTTTACTTATCTAAACGACTCCAAACCTTTTGCTACTGATCACATATGATAAATAAATTATTTTAAGCCTTCTGGAAATATAAAAATATCAGATTTAAGTATCGAACCCGGAAATGGCCTTCAATCGCCTTAATTAGCGTTTTTAACGCATAGTATGTTTTAAAATCATATTGGACATACCCGGGTTGATACCTACTGATATATAAGGCAAATTAAGATATTTTAACAGTAAGAAAAGGTTGATTAACTCAGACTTCGTTTTTGAGCTTTTCGGCTTATGTGAAATTACCAAAATAATATATGCTTTAGCCTACTGTTATAACTCATCAAATATGCTTTAGCCTACTGTTATAACTCATCAAATTGAGTTAAAAATGATAAATTTCACATATATGCTTTAGCCTACTATTATAACTCATCAAATTGAGTATGTTTATTGTTTACATCAGACCTGTAACTCAGTTAAACATCTAAACGCTTTTACAAACTTTAAAATGACCAAACTACCCCTACGGGGCATAGTTTGTGTTTAAATTAGTTCGGGGCATAATGAAAGACATCCTACTGATGTCCCAACATATTTGAAGTATATTAACTTAGGAAACCTGTATATGGCTCTTACGGATACCCGTTATGCTTATTACGCGTTCGGTTCGGTTTATGTAACAAGTTTACATAAATTAGCCGAAACGGGTCAAACCTTATCGGTTTTATCTCAAAATCCAGAATGTGTTTAGTTTACCCATATTATACAAGTCTCCAGACTTGTCGGGTCTAAATCACATTCTATTCCGGTCTTCGCTTAATCATGCGTTTGAACCGTAAACCTTTCCTTAAAACTAACCGGTCTAAGTTACGACTTAAATAGGACCCGTTAGGAATTTAATAGGTTAATAAAACCTTCGTTCCAGATTAAGAGCCCCAGTAGAAGTACTTGTGCTTGCTGATTAAGATATACGGCTGAGTGTAAATTGCATTGCTAGCTCAGGTAAATACTTTTAACTTATTTTCCCTTATACGGGCTTGGGATACGGTATTATAAAAATACCGCTTGGTCGGGTGTAGAAACCTTTTAATCGGAGATGATTAAATTGCATAATCCCGTTTTAATCTGTATTGATTGATAACAAATAACATTGGGGGTTAATGACCGTGTCCTGGATATCCTTAGCTCATTTTAAAAAGTGAATGGCCACGACGTAAGCACAAGGTGTAGGCAAAACACCTCCTGTTGCATATGTATAACGTATACTCACTCGTAAGGGTATCTTCTTGTGAGATTATATTTGTGGTGTGTCGATTAATCTTGTCCGGCTTGTATTGTATAATCACCGGCCCTAAATGTTGGACAACCATGTAATTCGGATACAAGATTTTTATTAATAAAATTGTCCCAAGTATAAAAGATTAATTTTGCCTCTGTGCATTTTAATCAATGTGTCAAGATATTTTGTGCCGTTTGCACTCGAATCACTTTTCAAACTCTTTTTTCCAAAATGAGTCAGTTAATTGTATTTACCAGTGTAAACTGACGTATTTTCCAAAAGGTTAAGTGACAGGTACTATGCGTAATTGGCTGGGAGCTCAGGGCGTCACTAGGGAATCTTGCAAGTTCTAGATGCCTAAAGTCTGTTGAACAGTTTTCTTTTATTGATCCGCCTGTGGATCCTTTACCTTCCGTTGTAATACTTTGACATTACTTATATTCGGAATGTAATAATAATTATCTTTTGCTTCCGCTGTGCATTATTATATTGTGTTGTTTGACTATTACGTTGCCAACCACGTCACGATACTCCCCCACCGGGCCCACCGGTGACACGTGGAAATCGGGGTGTGACAGGTTGGTATCAGAGCCAACATTGAGTGAATTAAACACTAGCTTTTTGTGTTTAATCTCAATGACACAATTGCACATTCCTAAATCTTCTGAGTCTAGACTTAACATAGGAATATTCTCAATCCTAATCTGGAAATTTTTGCTTCCAATTTTTATATATATTGGATACGTCGCCAAGCGAAGAAACTGTATTCGAAATTCTCCACATCCGGAGCCTTGAAATGCTGAGCTTCGTACCGCGGCCAGGATGAAACGTACAACCAAAGAGAAAGCATTCAGACATAAAATGAAGAGGAAACTCCTTTTGCTACAGATCGTTTCTTTGATAGTCCTTATAAGGACATATTTATCTTTCAGTCCCTTTAAGGACACATTATCCCTTCAAAGACCCGCTTAGGGCAACTCTGTACTTCTATTTTCATATAATGGATTGATTAAATTAAGTTTTCATTCTAAACATGAAATATGAAATGAATGGAAAATAACATCCCTTAGAAGGGAAGTGCCTACGGGCTATAATTAACGTCCTCTGAGACTAAAGACGGTGGTAGCCTACAGCTCCCTGTCAAGAAAAGGTAATGAACTTTGATTCACACCTAAATGCCTCGATCCCAGACGATCATGGCTTATAAATTAAACTTGTCCACGTGACTAAGCCTTTTGTGTTATTACTAAATGCCTCGATCCCAGACGATCATGGCTTATAAATTAAACTTGTCCACGTGACTAAGCCTTTAGTGCTATTACTAACTGCCTCGATCCCAGACGATCATGGCTTATAAATTAAACTTGTCCACGTGACTAGGCCTTTTTGTGCCATTACTAATTCATAAATTGCCCTGATTCTCTGAAATCTTGGCTTATAAATTAAACTTGTCTACGCGACTAGGCCATTGTGCTATTATTAAATTATAAATTAGGATTTATGATAAAAATCCTGAATAAAATAAATATCCTTACCTTCCTGCCAGTATGCATTTTAAAGATAATCTTAAAGGTGAAACCTAGCCTACGCGGCCAAGATGGTGAAACCTACTCAAGAGATTCAAATCCTTGTTAACACCTAAGAACGTGTTAGCACTCTTGACAAATGTGACTCGAGAAAATCACAACAGTCATCCTTATATTAGATTCTTCCAATTTTCTTATCTAGCCTAGTGATTTATAAATCATGGCTTGTGTCATCCTATAAGATGATCACATTATAAACATCCGATAGTGATGAAGTGCCTGCGGGCTAAACTTGTTGTCCGATAAGACAACGACAGTGGTGGTCTGTGACCTCCTGTCTAAAAGTATTGGACCAGGTCCAAGCATAATAGTCGGTAGGATCCATACGATCTCGACTAATAGCATCTGAGAAGATGATCATATTATAACCATCCCTCAGAAGGGAAATGCCCATGGGCTATATCTATTGTCCTAAAAGACAAAAGACAGTTGAAGTCTACAACTCCCTGTCAAGGTAATGAACGTGATTCAAACCTTGATGCCTCGATTCTCTGAAATCATGGCTTATAAAATTTAGAACTGTCCTTGTGACTAGGCCTTTTTGCGCCACTTTAATATCCTTAATGTTTCATAACTAGGATAAATTATAATGGAAAATACTAATTAAATATAATTAACAAGTTAACCAATATGGTTTATATTACCATGGTTGATAAATCGTCAAAGATGATGATTCCATAATAATCTCTGAATAAATCATTGTTAATATTTATGTAGCAATCAAGCTACATGGCTGGATTAGATGAAGTTAACAGTCACTTTAAGGAGAGCAATGATACTACCAGAATTAATGTAACTGGAGCAGAACTGCAGGCAATAATAGATTATGCTGTTACTCGAGCTCTTGATTGACAATATGATGAATCAAATGATACCCACTCTGAGACTCTATCTGTGGCTCATAGTAAGCCCCCTCCTAAAACTCATGAGTCAAGGGAGGACGATGTTCATGACTTGTCAAATCAAAGGAGTATTCCATCTAGACAAGTTGTGTTTCATCAAGAGACATCAGTTATGACCTGTTCTTATAAATATTTCGTCTCCTGCAAGCCCAGAGACTTTACAGGAGAAAAAGGGGCCATCGATTGCATGACATGGCTCGATGAGATGGACGCTGTTGTCGACATCAGCGGTTGTGCGGAACAAGATGTTGTGAAATTTGTTTCACAATCATTCAAAGGGGAAGCGTTGGCATGGTGGAGATCATTGCTCCAAGCCACGGGAAAGGTTCTACTCTACAACTTATCTTGGGAGCAATTTGTTGCATTAGTCAAGGAAAACTATTGCCCCCAGCATGAAGTAGAAAAGATAGAATCAGACTTCTTGACTCTGGTCATGGAGAATTTGGATTGTCAGGCATATGTGACAAGTTTTAACACTATGTCCGCCTAGTTCCTTATTTAGTCACCCCTGAACCTAAACGCATAGCGCGTTTCATTGGAGGCCTAGCACCAGAGATAAAAGGAAATGTTAAAGCATCTAGGCCAACCACATATAGGTCCGCGGTGGACTTATCCTTATCTCTCACCTTAGATGCAATTAGAATTAAGTCTGTTAAGGCTTCTGACGAGGGAAGAAGAGAAAGAGAGGAGGAAAACTCTCATCGATATAACAAGAAGAAGAAGAAGGGAAACTCTGAGCGCGGGAAGGATTCCGAGTTTAGGAAGAACTCGAGTCAGTCTGATAACAGACCCAAATGCAATAACTGCAAAAAGCAGCATTTTGGAAAATGTACAATAGACCCACGCGCTAAATTGTGTGGAATTTGCAAGACCAAGGGTCACAAAACCTTAGATTGCAAGGGGTTAAAGAACGCCACATGCTACAATTGTAACAAGGGAGGGCACATCAAAACCAACTGCCCAAAGCTTATAAAGAAGCCTGGAGAGGCCAGGAAAACAAACGCATGAGTCTTCCGGATGAACGCCAGGAAGGATAACTATATAGCAGGTACTTTTCCTTATCAAGCAGTTTATGCAGAAATTTATTTGATGCTGACACATGTGATTCAATAATGAACGATCACTGTTGAGAACTGTTGTCTCCGTAGCAGGACTTCGGTCATTTTATACGAAGTAGAAATTGGCCGATGATACTTTAGAAAATGCTCCAACAAACCTTAGATGGATATTTTTATCTAAATAGGAATCACTCTTTTCTGATATTCCTATGGCAAGCTTTCAAGCTACCTAAATTCTTTAATATAATAAAGACAGATGTGACGTTTTGATCCTGTGTCAGAAAAGTGATGGACTAGGTCCAAATCTTTAATGCCACTGATGGTCTTTTGCGACCTAGGCTAAGTAATATTAATATATTTTAAATAACGTTCATTAAGAATGTTAGTGCTATAATAGCCTGTATAGGTTATTGACACCATGGTTAGTATATATTAAGGCCATCAGAATAAGAATATAGTAGTTGTTGGAGTTCAACTAAGAAATTGTTTTATTGGTATTAGGAACCAATATCGAGTATGGCAAACTCGGATAAGACAACAGTCAATCGCGCCATTGATGACGCGACGCATGCTAATGATGCTGAAATTGTAAACCTTAGAATTTCCAAAGATGTTCTTCAAACTATGATAGACGCAGCCGTTGGAAAAGCTGTGAAGAGAGCTGTGAAAAAGTTAAAGGAGACCCATGCTGCTCGGTCCAAATTTTATCTAGGACCACATTTCCTTACTCTTAAGAAGGATCTCGTTCATGCCTCTGATGCAAAGGATGAACTAAAAAGAAAAAGGGAGGTAGATAACTCCCAGAGTTCTAAGAAAAAGAACAAACAAAAGTCCGACCAGAAACCAGTATGTGAGACCTGCATGAAGCGCCATTATGGGAAATGCAGGTTCGAACCAAAATCCAAATCGCAGCCCAGGGCTTGTGGGATCTGCAAGTCTAAGGGACATAAAACGTTGGACTGTCTGTTTCGGCTGTAATGAGAAAGGCCACATCAAGACTACGTGCCCTAAATATGCCAAAGGAAATGCGACGGAGGAAGTAAAGCCTAAAATTGAAAGCGCCTAAAATGCCTAAGCTAGCCCATAAATAATGACATCAGGTACATTCCTTGGCATTTTATCAATAATTTAAATGCTAAGAGTTTTATTTTGGTTCGGATACCAGTAAATCCTTCATAAACTATAAGTATAACAAGTTTGTAAAACTCTTCATAAGGACTATATATATATATATTAAGTGTAAGGTAAAAACTTACAAGTAGAAAATTTACCAGAACTATTTTCTGTTCCTGTAAGAAATCGATAAGTCGCAAAAATGGTGGAATTGGCCGTCCCCGGAATCGAACCTGGGTCTAGGCCGCACCCTTTCACGCGCCTAGCCAACTGAGCTAGGTGCCTAGTTTGTGAAACTTCCATTATTAATTAAATATAAGCACTTGTACAATAAACTTCCTTATCATTTATCAATGATAATTTCTGCTAAGTGTCCTGTTTTTAATACAGGCAATAATAAATCTTCATGAACCATAAACTTAGCAAAAAATTTTATTATATCCACAAGATATAACTACCAAGGAAACCATAGTAACCGATTCTTATAGATCGGCAAGGAATCCTTCCGAAAATCTAAGAGCACTCTTTCTTTGCATAGAGTACGACAACATATGTTATTTTAATTATTTTTTTTCTCGTTGTTTTCTATCGCCTGCGAATGCCAAACTATGTTTGATAAAAGTGTCATATGAGGATTGGCGTATCCTAGTGTGTCCCATAGATTATTTCCATGTCTGATCAGCATGGAGGTTTAATACATGGAACCCCTAAGATATCCCAATGATCGTATTGTACTAAAGTCGACTAGTAGTATTCAAAGAAGATATCCAAAAAAAAAAAATGGAATATTTTTCCCAAGTAAATGTTCCCGATTAAGAAATTCGTGGACTTAGAACATAAAGGTGTCACTCATTTGACACGAACAATGATAGATGAACTGGAGCCTGAGATATGGAAAATCTCTATAGCCTCCTTGTACCTTAATTATCTTCTCCTATGATTACCCTGTTTACCCTGGGGGACAGGTAGAGTTGAGTTTCATATCCCAATTAAGGCTGTATTACTATGAAATCTCCAAGACGGCTAGTACCATCATTGGAAGAATCGAAACCTTGATATCTAAGTTTTTAAAATAGAGGGTTCATATAGCCTAACTCGATATTCTGAGAGTTTGATATTGTTAGATAAGAAAGACGGTTCATTTTGCTTATGCATACATTACCGCAATCCTAATTAGGCAACGATTAAGAATTTGCCATCAGCTAACCAGGATCGTCGAATTGTTCGACTAACGACAAGGATTAGCTATTCCTTAATATTAGTTAAGTAATGGTTGGAATAACCATCTCACCTTAAGATAAGCTTCTCCATAATACTTGATATATAAATATCAAGGCTACTCCCTTGAAGACCTTGTATAGATGGAATGTTAAACGTCCATTGATAGGACAATAGTTTGGTAAGTCCAAACATTAAGATCTGAAAGTTGCATTATAGACAATCAATAAGATCACGCAAATTCATAATCATCAGCAGGATGCCAGTATACGGCAGAAAATTAAGGATTATGAAAATAGCAAACCTCCTAAATTCTTGTTAAGGAATAAGGTTCAACAATAGATATCACCCTGGAAAGGAGTGATGCGATTTGGTAAGAAAGGAAAGCTAAACCCGAGGTACATAGGACCTTTCGAGGTTATCGAACGTGTAGGTTCAGTTTCCTATAAGTTAAACTTACCGGATAAGCTCAGTGGAATTCACAATGTGTTCCACATCGGCAATCTGAAGAAGTGCTTCGCTGATGAATCACTGGTTATACCGCATACAGATGTGCATATAGACGAGAGCTTGAAATTTGTTGGGAAAACCTTTGTCGATTGAAGATCGACAGGTAAAGAAGCTTCGAAGGAAGCACGTACCTATTGTTAAGGTCAAATGGGATGCCCATAGAGGTCCCGAATACACGTGGGAGGTTGAATCCACGATGAAAGAAAAGTACCCTTACTTATTTCAGTAAATCTCGGGTCGAGATTTATTTTAAGGGGGTGAGGATGTAACACCTCGAAAATTCACGTCCTATAATGTGTAGACACGTGTCAAATGTTAAACGTGTGAAAGAAATATTATAGAAGGACTAAAGTTGACAAACTTGGAAAGTATGTGAAATTACGTAGTCTAAGTGTCAACTGTGAATAAATACAATGCACATTAACCCTACATGATGCTCATACCTTCAAACGAATAAATCATGGATCATACGAAGCTAAAAGTGGGAGATTTCAAACTACAGGGACTAAATGTGTCAACATGTTTAATTTATACCTCTGAGTGACCTTTTGACAAACCCGAAGCTTTGTAAATGTTAAATATGCTCACTAGAATGCACGATATAAATTTCATAAAGTTTCGTTATCGTGTGAGAAAGCTATGATCAAATTCGTGTGCGAAGGGTTAAAGCGTAAACGATGGAAGTTAGGACTTTTCGGGTAACAATAAAGTTAACCGGGGGCTTAATAAGGTGGGTATATGTTTTAAGGCCTTTATAGATCAATTATGAGGGTTTACAATGCAAGAAAACAAGTGCCTAATCGAATTTTGAAGAGCCAAGGATCAAATTGCAAGAAATCAAAAAGCTGATCAGGGAGGGCCTAGCGCGACGCGAGGGAGGCCTAGCGTCACGCTAGGGGTCCCCAGATCAGAATTAAATGGGTTTTGCCTGCTGAAGTGCAATCTGCCCGATTCCAATCGATTTTCCACATCTCTTGGCCCCTAAAAACACCCCCTAAGCATCTAGGACACATGTGGGAAGGTTGTGGTGTGTGCTAGACCTTGTTGTCAACACCTTGTGGTGATTGAATCCACTATAAAAGGCCACAAGTGTTCAACATTTTCTTCACACCTTCATTCTGCAATTGAGGAGCCTTCTGGAGCTTCAAAGCAGACCCAAGTCCTTCCTAATCAAGCTTAGGACTTCAGTAAGTGTTCTAATCCTTTCTAAATTGAGTTTAGCTTAGTTATTTAGCTAAAAGTCAAACCGTCGTAATTACGGTTTGACTTCGAGATTAGTCAATAATAGCTCAGTCATATCTCGAATTAAAAGTAGGTATAAGTTGGTATTTATGTGGGTAATAAACCCACAAAAGGGTTTCCCCTGATCACCACTCTAACTAGGTCAAAAGTCGGGTCAAACGTATAATTAAAAAGTCAACAGAAAGTTTAAAATACGATTTATGCATGATTAACAATGTAGAACACTTATAACCTGTTTGATCATTAATATAACTTGGTAATTAGTGTAAGGACATGTCTAAACATGTTCAACCCGACAATTTACTATAAAAACCCGGTTAGGAACCGAAAGTCACATAGTTTGACTTTCACTTTGACTTTCAGTTCTGACCCGTTATGGTATGTTTTAAAAATGTCTTAGAGCTTCTTTAGGACCAGGCTACATGTTAGCACAACCCTCTGGGGTTGGTTCATTGATTGACCCATTCGTTTACGCGTTTCCGTTAATTGCTCATATGTTGACCATTATGCCCTTATTATCTTAAAACGTGATTTTTGGAAATGTAAAAGTGTAGAAACCTTAGTTACTGATATATAAACTTGTATGCAAAGTTTGACATCAGTTTGACTTATAGATTAAGAGTTATGCTCAATATCGCGAAATTTAAGCTTTGTGTTAATAAAACGGTGTAATTGGCGTATAGCCTAGTTAAGCCTACTTTTTGGTATCAAACTTAATACCCACTGATATAATATATTATTTTGGGATTTTTAAAGATTTTTAATTAATTTTAGGCTGAGCATAACTAGTAGTCGTAGGCTTAATCCGGTAATTGTCGGTTTTGCCCTCACGGGCCATAAAATGGGTTTTACTTATCTAAACGACTCCAAACCTTTTGCTACTGATCACATATGATAAATAAATTATTTTAAGCCTTCTGGAAATATAAAAATATCAGATTTAAGTATCGAACCCGGAAATGGCCTTCAATCGCCTTAATTAGCGTTTTTAACGCATAGTATGTTTTAAAATCATATTGGACATACCCGGGTTGATACCTACTGATATATAAGGCAAATTAGGATATTTTAACAGTAAGAAAAGGTTGATTAACTCAGACTTCGTTTTTGAGCTTTTCGGCTTATGTGAAATTACCAAAATACCCCTACGGGGCATAGTTTGGTTAAAAATGATAAATTTCACATATATGCTTTAGTCTACTGTTATAACTCATCAAATTGAGTATGTTTATTGTTTACATCAGACCTGTAACTCAGTTAAACATCTAAACGCTTTTACAAACTTTAAAATGATCAAACTACCCCTACGGGGCATAGTTTGTGTTTAAATTAGTTCGGGGCATAATGAAAGACATCCTACTGATGTCCCAACATATTTGAAGCATATTAACTTAGGAAACCTGTATATGGCTCTTACGGATACCCGTTATGCTTATTACGCGTTCGGTTCGGTTTATGTAACAAGTTTACATAAATTAGCCGAAACGGGTCAAACCTTATCGGTTTTATCTCAAAATCCAGAATGTGTTTAGTTTACCCATATTATACAAGTCTCCAGACTTGTCGGGTCTAAATCACATTCTATTCCGGTCTTCGCTTAATCATGCGTTTGAACCGTAAACCTTTCCTTAAAACTAACCGGTCTAAGTTACGACTTAAATAGGACCCGTTAGGAATTTAATAGGTTAATAAAACCTTCGTTCCAGATTAAGAGCCCCAGTAGAAGTACTTGTGCTTGCTGATTAAGATATACGGCTGAGTGTAAATTGCATTGCTAGCTCAGGTAAATACTTTTAACTTATTTTCCCTTATACGGGCTTGGGATACGGTATTATAAAAATACCGCTTGGTCGGGTGTAGAAACCTTTTAATCAGAGATGATTAAATTGCATAATCCCGTTTTAATCTGTATTGATTGATTACAAATAACATTGGGGGTTAATGACCGTGTCCTGGATATCCTTGGCTCATTTTAAAAAGTGAATGGCCACGACGTAAGCACAAGGTGTAGGCAAAACACCTCCTGTTGCATATGTATAACGTATACTCACTCGTAAGGGTATCTTCTTGTGAGATTATATTTGTGGTGTGTCGATTAATCTTGTCCGGCTTGTATTGTATAATCACCGGCCCTAAATGTTGGACAACCATGTAATTCGGATACAAGATTTTTATTAATAAAATTGTCCCAAGTATAAAAGATTAATTTTGCCTCTGTGCATTTTAATCAATGTGTCAAGATATTTTGTGCCGTTTGCACTCGAATCACTTTTCAAACTCTTTTTCCAAAATGAGTCAGTTAATTGTATTTACCAGTGTAAACTGACGTATTTTCCAAAAGGTTAAGTGACAGGTACTATGCGTAATTGGCTGGGAGCTCAGGGCGTCACTAGGGAATCTTGCAAGTTCTAGATACCTAAAGTCTGTTGAACAGTTTTCTTTTATTGATCCGCCTGTGGATCCTTTACCTTCCGTTGTAATACTTTGACATTACTTATATTCGGAATGTAATAATAATTATCTTTTGCTTCCGCTGTGCATTATTATATTGTGTTGTTTGACTATTACGTTGCCAACCACGTCACGATATTCCCCCACCGGGCCCACCGGTGACACGTGGAAATCGGGGTGTGACAATTGTAGGAGCTTGCGACCTGCAAATCAGAACCAGCGACAACAGCCACCAGCTCCACAAGACCAGCAGCAGCAACAACGAGACAACAAGGGATGCTTTCAGTGTGGAGCTGAAGGCCATTTTAAGAGAGATTGTCCCCAATTGAACCGGAACCAGAACAACAACAACAATAACAACAACAACCTGGGGAATGGGAACAACGGGGGTAACAACGGCAATGGTGCAAGGGGTCGTGTGTTCGTTATTGGTCAGGGAGAAGCGAGGAATGATCCCAATGTTGTGACGGGTAAGTTCCTTCTTGACGACTTTTACGTTACTGTCTTATTTGATTCGGGTGCCGATACTAGTTATGTGTCCCAAAAAGTTAGTCAACTGCTTAAGCGTACCCCAACACCTTTAAACCCCAAGCACGATGTAGAGTTAGCTAATGGTAAGAGTATAGAGGTCACACATGTAGTCAAAGGTTGTAATCTTGTACTTGCCGATCACACTTTTCCGATCGACCTCCTTCCTATCACTCTGGGTAGTTTCGACGTTGTCATAGGGATGGATTGGTTATCCCAACACCAAGCAGAGATTCTTTGCAACGAGAAGATTGTTCGTATTCCTCGCCCAGGTGGTGAACCTCTCATGATTCGTGGCGACAAGAGTGGTGCTGTTGTGAGCATCATTTCTTCCCTTAAGGCCCAAAAGTGTTTGCGTAAGGGCCACACTGCTTTTCTGGCTCTCGTTACCGACACCTCGAAGAAAGAGAAAAAGATAGAAGACTTTCCGATTGTACGTGATTATCCTGAGGTATTTCCTGAGGAACTACCTGGCCTCCCGCCTCATCGCCAGGTCGAGTTCCAGATCGAGCTAGCTCCTGGAGCAGCGTCCATAGCTCGTGCTCCGTATCGTTTAGCTCCATCAGAGTTGAAAGAGCTATCTACGCAACTACAAGAACTCTTAGATAAGGGTTTTATTCGTCCTAGCTCTTCGCCCTGGGGAGCTCCAGTGCTATTCGTGAAGAAGAAAGATGGACATTCAGAATGTGCATCGACTACCGTGAACTGAACAAGGTGACTGTGAAGAATCGCTACCCTCTTCCACGTATTGACGACTTGTTCGACCAACTGCAAGGGTCGAGCTACTATTCAAAGATTGATTTGAGATCAGGATATCACCAGCTGAGAGTCCGAGAAGAGGACGTATCCAAAACAGCCTTTAGAACCCGATATGGCCACTATGAGTTTTTGGTAATGCCTTTTGGGCTGACAAACGCACCAGCGGTCTTCATGGACTTGATGAATCGAGTGTGCAAGTCGTACCTAGACAAGTTCGTTATTGTATTCATCGACGGCATCTTGATTTACTCAAAGAGTCAGGAAGAACACGAACAACATCTACGACTCATTTTGGAACTCCTTCGAACAGAACAGCTGTACGCCAAGTTTTCAAAATGTGACTTCTGGCTTCGCGAGGTCCATTTCTTAGGCCATGTAGTGAACAAGGATGGGATTCACGTTGATCCATCCAAGGTAGATTCGATCAAGAGCTGGCCTGCACCTCGTACCCTAACGGAAATTCGCCAATTCTTGGGATTGGCAGGTTACTACAGGAGGTTTATTAAGGATTTTTCCAAGATTGCACAGCCTCTTACTTCACTAACGCAGAAGGGCATTGTTTATCGTTGGGGAAATGCACAGGAGTTAGCGTTTCAGCACTTAAAGGATAGACTTTGCAGTGCACCTATCCTTTCATTGCCAGAGGGCACAGACGACTTCGTAGTTTATTGCGACGCATCTATTCAGGGTCTTGGTTGTGTATTGATGCAGCGGGATAAAGTTATAGCCTACGCCTCACGCCAACTCAAAGTTCATGAAAAGAACTACACCACACACGATTTAGAGCTGGGAGCTGTTGTTTTTGCACTTAAGATATGGAGACACTACCTGTATGGTACCAAATGCGCCATCTATACCGACCACAGGAGCCTCGAGCATATCTTCAAACAGAAGGAACTCAATATGCGACAACGACGATGGGTCGAGCTGCTGAATGACTACGAATGCTCGATCAGGTACCACCCAGGCAAAGCCAATGTTGTGGCTGACGCCCTCAGTCGAAAGGACACTGCGCCCAAGCGCGTACGAGCTTTACAACTCACCATACAGTCTAGTCTTCCTTCTCAAATACGAAATGCCCAGGTAGAAGCATTGAAACCAGAAAACGTCAGGGCTGAAGCCCTACGCGGCTCGAGGCAACGCTTAGAACAGAAGGAAGACGGTGCTTACTACGTCACAGGACGCATTTGGGTCCCACTTTATGGCAACCTACGAGAGCTTGTGATGGATGAGGCACACAAGTCTCGCTACTCAGTGCACCCTGGTTCGGATAAAATGTACCACGATATCAAAACCACATATTGGTGGCCTAACATGAAGGCCCACATAGCAACGCACGTTAGCAAGTGCTTGACTTGTGCGAGAGTCAAGGCGGAATACCAGAAACCTTCAGGCCCACTTCAACAACCAGAAATACCACAATGGAAATGGGAGCAAATTTCCATGGATTTTGTTACTGGCCTGCCCAGATCTCAACGTGGTAACGATACTATTTGGGTGATTGTGGATCGACTCACAAAGTCTGCTCACTTCCTGGCTATCAAAGAAACGGATAAGTTCTCCACCCTAGCAGAAGTATATCTCAAGGAAGTTGTCTCGAGGCACGGGGTGCCCACCTCTATCATCTCGGATCGAGATGCACGTTTTACATCAGAATTGTGGCAAGCAATGCACAAGTCTTTTGGCTCAAGATTAGATATGAGCACAGCCTATCACCCGCAAATGGATGGGCAGTCGGAACGTACCATCCAGACTCTAGAAGACATGCTTAGGGCATGTGTAATTGACTTTGGCAACGGCTGGGAAAAGCATCTGCCACTTGTGGAATTTTCGTATAACAATAGCTACCACACCAGCATTAAAGCTGCTCCGTTTGAGGCATTGTATGGGCGTAAATGCCGGTCACCTCTTTGTTGGGCAGAGGTGGGGGATAGTCAGATTACCGGTCCAGAACATGTGGTTGACACAACAGAGAAAATTGCTCAGATACGACAATGAATGGCGGCGGCTCGTGACCGTCAGAAAGTCTATGCCGATAAGGGCAGAAAACCATTAGAGCTCCAGGTTGGGGAGCGGGTACTACTCAAAGTTTCACCCTGGAAGGGTGTGGTTCGTTTTGGGAAACGGGGCAAACTTAACCCACGATACGTTGGACCTTTCGAAGTCATTGAGAAGATAGGCAAGGTGGCTTACAGACTGAACTTACCAGCGGAACTCAGTGCAGTTCACAACGTTTTCCACGTGTCAAACTTGAAGAAGTGCCTGTCAGATGAGACTCACGTAGTTCCTTTGAAGGAGCTCACTATCGACGAGCAGTTACGTTTCGTCGAGGAACCTGTTGAAATCACGGACCGGGATGTTAAGGTCCTCAAAAACACCAGAATACCTCTGGTTCGAGTTCGTTGGAACTCCCGTCGCGGCCCAGAGTTCACCTGGGAGCGTGAAGATCAAATGAAACTCAAGTATCCCCAGTTATTCGGAACCAATGCAACTACTACTGAGGCTGAAGCTACTACTGCAAAATTTCGGGACAAAATTCCAAATCAACGGGGGGATGATGTGACACCCCAGGAAAACCAGTGAACGATACAACTTACCTAGCTTCCTCAGTAACCGCATGCTAAATTTCGGGACGAAATTTCTTTCAAGTTGGGGATAATGTGACAACTCGAGTTTCCGACTTCCACTTTCGCATTTATTGCACGATTGACTGTTTAGCTGTTTACTTACTTGCCTTGTAATTATATACACTGAATTATATGCTGAGAATTATATGCTGGAATGTTGATTTGATTTGATGTGTTATTCATGAAATGTGACTAAAGTGTTTATCATGTATACTGTTCGAACCATCTAGACTAGTAACCATAAAACAACTCGACAAAACACGAGTGTGTTTCGCCATGAATCATTCTGACGAAACGCAAGTGATTCGCCATTTACATCTCGACGAAACAGAGTGTTTCGCCGAGCCCAGTTACGCCAAAGCCCAGTTCGGGCCCAATATGTAATGACGGATATATTTACGTGAAACGACTTCTGTTTTGCACCTTTGGCAAAGTTAGAAACCCTAGAGCTCTTTCTCTCCTGTGTGACGGCAGTTGAGGTTCCCGAGGATATTCTTAGCGATCAATTCGTTATTTCTCTTATCTCGGTTAGTTGCATGCTTGTTAAATCGGTTTCTCGGTTCCTTTATTCCTTTATACATGTTGTGTATGCTTAATTTCTGATCGGAATGTGAGTATATGTGTAGGATAATTTTGATTCGTTATTCATGATTAGTCGATTACTTAATATTATGCGAAACATGATGTGGATCTAGGGATTTTAATGATCAGTTCTGGATTGGTGTGTATTAGTGTTGGCTAGGGTTATTGTTGCTGATTAATCCGTAAACGATGTTGATTATTGAGTTAGGTTTTCGGTAATGATGTATCGGTGATGCGGTGTTGGTACGTGATTCTGTACGATTGGAATGATGATTGATACTCACTGTATGATTGTATGATTTTTATTAACGGTTGAATCGGCGATTAGGGTTCCTGCATGTAACTGATTTATGACGTAACAGACATGTTGACAAAACTCGATACATGACGAAACAGATATGTTACATCGAAACCAAACTTGACGAAACAAATGTGTTTCGCCGAATTCATTCATGACGAAACAAGAGTGATTCGTCGAAGGGGCTCGTGGCGAAACAAAGGGTGTTTCGCCGACTTGGGTAATTTGCACAGTAACTGTTTCTGTTAAAACTTAACTGAGATAACTAACTACCGTTAGATGCTATACATGACCTGTATGTTCATGAATACGTGCAAGGTGCTACTTGGTGTTTATTGATGCGTTGTCCACTATGATTATACTTATGTGCCAACTTCGTGAATACAAACTGATTATGTATACATGCATACTTTAGGACGTGATTGATTAACTGTGAGCATACTTAGCATACCGAGCAAACCAAGGTGAGTTCACACTAGCCAAGGCATGGGATTCCCAGGGGTTGGGAATGGGATTGAATAACTACTCGTACAACTATTACTATTAAACAAATTATTACTGTCCTCGGTTGAAGGGCACGTACGTAAAACCTACGTACAGTTATACTTACTACTGTCCTCGGGTTGAAGGGCACGTACGTAAAACCTACGTACACGATCTTAAGACCATCACCTCTATCAAATGAAGTCCCTCAATTATCGACTTAATCGCCGAGGCCTAGGGTGAGCGGGTCATTAGTTAATAGCGCTATTAGGTTTAACAAACCTCACACCGTGCCAGTCGGACGGGCGTGTACTAATGGACTATGGGCAAAGGGTCAATGCTGATAGACATTGACTTAGGGCACATTTTATATTTTCGTAGCAGTCGATACGCGTGGTCTTGTAACACATGGGAAGCCCCCACTAATCATCGCACGCATGCCTGGACTGGCAGCAAGGATTAACGCGATACATGGTTTACAAAACGAATATATACGATTTATGAAATGGATACTTTAACCAAACAACTATCTGTGAACTCGCTCAACTTTGTTGTTGATTCGTTGCTACATGCCTTGCAGGTCATTAGGTACCCATGGAGCTTGCACAGGGAGGAACGGTCGTTGTGGAACATGGCGATGTGTGCCATGCTTTAGACTTTACCTTATTTCATATTTAATACTTGCTATGGGTTTTACAAATTTTGCTTCCGCTAAACACTTAACTATGCTTTGGTTTTGAACACCTTTCATATTGGTTTGTTGAATTATGTTACTTATCTACTTGTTCAATATGATTGGTGGCTTGATCCTGGTCAGTCACGCCTCCAAGCGGTGATACTCCGCGTGTGGATTTTGGGGGTGTGACACGTAGTTTCTCGGATGTATTTAATGAAAATATGTAAAAATAATTAAAAAGCTCTCTAAAGAATTGATGACTGCGAAAAGAGTTGTTAAACACTTTATAAGCGAGTTGGGTATTGATTACTATGAGCTAAGGATTGCAAGCTTGTAGAATGACTATCAGGTACATTTACTCATCTTATTGTGCTCTACAAACAAACAAGTTTAATTATTCAGTCTGTGTAATATACGAGACTATAACCTAGTATAATATAATAGGGTGGGAGTTGGCTACAAAGTCTATTTTTCCTACAAAGTGTAAAAAGTCATAAAACACCATAATGTCAACCATAAAACACATTCAAAACCCACAAATAACAAAGAGAATTACTAAAAAGTCATATTTGTGGGTTGTCTTTTGTTTTGGATAATAAAGCTTTGATTATCGAATGACTAACATTAGTGTGTTTTATATTCATAGTTCTACGATGGTGTGTTTTAAGTTTTTATGGACCGTTAGGGTTTGAATATTGCGTTTTAGTGATCTTCACTCTGTTATTTATGGGTTTTGAGTGTGTTTTATGGCTGAAATTGTGGTGTTTTGTAACTTTGTACATTTTGTATGAAAAATAGACTTTATAGCCGAACCCCACCCTAATATAATAAATCATAATATGATATAATACGATATAATATAATAGTGATAAAACGTAATAAGATATAACATACTATAATATGATATAATATTATTAATGAAGTGACCTCACTTTACTATATTTGGGCAAACCTTCATCATATCAAAGTCAAGATCCACCGTCAATTTTAGAGAACTAAATAGTAATCACACATCAGCCGTCCATCAAGCACCTGGATAGCCCGCCCAGTGTCACATATGACATCGCAATTAAACGCATTTAAAATCCGTATTTGAAGTCCGATACGCTCGCGCTGCTAGCTAAGTACCCCCCATCACATCACACACACACAACACTCTACAATTTTAGCCCTATTTCTTCCATTCAACTCAAATTAGCTCTTCAAGCTCCAATTCAGCCCTAATTTACGTAAGTTTTCGTTGATTCTACTTGTTGTTTGTTCAATTAAGTTATTGATTACGTGAATTGTTACTCGAATGTTTGATTGTTTAGATGCAGAAGTTGCATTGTTCTCCTAGGGTTTGTTTATGGATTACGAAGTTTTGTTTTAATTTGCGTATGTTTTTGATGATTTTATACTTGTTGTTTGTTCAATTAAGTTATTGATTACGTGAATTGTTACTCGAATTAAGTTAGATGCAGAAGTTGCATTGTTTTCCTAGGGTTTGTATATGAATTACGAAGTTTTGTTTTAATTTACGTATGTTTTTGATGATTTTACTTGTTGTTTGTTCAGTTAAGTTATTAATTACGTGATCTGGTACTCACATGTTTATTATTTAGATGTAGAAGTTGCATTGTTCTCCTAGGGTTTGTATATGAATTACGAAGTTTTGTTTTCATTTACGTAAGTTTTCGAAGATTTTACTTGTTTGTTCAATTAAGTTGTTGATTATGTGATCTGTTACTCGAATGTTTGATTGTTTAGATGTAGAGGTTGCATTGTTCTCCTAGGGTTTGTATGTGAATTACGAAGTTTTGTTTTAATTTACGTATGTTTTTGATGATTTTATACTTGTTGTTTGTTCAATTAAGTTACTGATTACGTGAATTGTTACTCGAATGTTTGATTGTTTAGATGCAGAAGTTGCATTGTTTTCCTAGGGTTTGGATATGAATTACGAAGTTTTGTTGTAATTTACGTATGTTTTTGATGATTTTACTTGTTTGTTCAATTAAGTTATTGATTACGTGAATTGTTACTCGAATGTTTGATTGTTTAGATGCAGAAGTTGCATTGTTCTCCTAGGGTTTGTATATGAATTACGAAGACTTGTTTTAATTTACGTATGTTTTTGATGATTTTACTTGTTGTTTGTTAAATTAAGTTATTGATTACGTGAATTGTTACTCGAGTGCTTGATTGTTTAGATGCAGAAGTTGCATTGTTCTCCTAGGGTTTTGTTTATGAATTACGAAGTTTTGTTTTAATTTACGTAAGTTTTCGAAGATTTTACTTGTTGTTTGTTCAATTAAGTTGTTGATTATGTGATCTATTACTCGAATGTTTGATTGTTTAGATGTAGAGGTTGCATTGTTCTTCTAGGGTGTGTTATGAATTACGAATAATTTCGAAGTTTTGTTTTAATTTAAGTATGTTTTTGATGATTTTACTTGTTGTTTGTTCAATTATGTTATTGATTACGTGATCTGGTACTTGAATGTTTGATTACTTAGACATAGAAGTTGCATTGATTTCTTAGGGTTTGTTAATAAGTTGAATTTCAAAGTTTTGTTTTGAATTGACTGATTAGTTGGCGTTGTTTTGTTGAATCACGTGTTTTTGTGTTATTTAATTATGTTCTGTTGTTAGTTGGTGAGTGTAATTCGAATTAAGTATGCTGATTTTAGGTTTGATAATTGATCTGATACGCGAAGGTTTTATGTGAACACATTTTTTTGCATGTTAAGTAATAAATCGGGATTGTGGTTGGTAGGAAAGGTGAAAACCTAAGTAAGGCTAATTGAACAAAGTAATTATGTACTTCAAGCATTTATACAACTTAATTTTTTTTACCCTAACCGCAATCTATATTTAAAGTTTTTTTTATACAATCATAGAAATGTGATTTTACCAAAGACGTTATGATTGGCAAATAAATTGAAATTAGGTTAACTCTTTGTGTAATCTTAGAGAGTACATTGCCTTAATTGGTAAGCATGTGTGAAAGAACGTTGCTAAATTGCACAATAAGGCCGGATGTAGTTTTATCATTTATGTCATACTGAACGCGTAGGATCAGCTGGTAATTGGCTTAAAGATGTTTTTAAAGAGTATCGTACTACGTATATGTGGTTGACTTCTTACGGCCGGTTTGTTTTAATTTGAATATTTGATATGTTCAGTTATGGGCGAGGAAAAGGTGACCAGCGAAGGTGGCGAGGCAGTGGCTAATGGGACCGTGTCGCCCACTAAATCTAACAATGACGTAAGTGAGAAGAAAGATGAGAAAAAGGAGGGAGTTGAGGAGACACAAGATGAGGTGAAGGATAAAAATGAAGAAGTCAACGTTGACCAAAAAGATGCTGAAGTAAGTAAAGATGACAAAGAAGAAGAGAAAGAGGTGACAGATTGCAAGGAAGAAGGGGATGATGAAAGGAAAGAAGAAGCCATGAGTGACGCAATGGAAGTTGATGACGAGCAACGTGATGATAAAGTAGCCGAAAATGCTGATTCAGAAGAGGGTGGATCCAAAAAACATGCAACAAAGAAGAGTGGAGGAGAAAAAGGCAAAAATAAGAAGGAAACTGAAGAGAAAAAGAAAAATGACGAGCCAAAGACTCCTGTTGGTCCAACAATTGACCGACCAGTAAGGGAGCGGAAATCTGTCGAAAGATTGGTTGCAATTATCGATCAGGATACTTCCAAGGAATTTCATGTCGAAAAGGTGTTGTTAAGTTTATTTTAAGATTTTGTTTGTCGTTTACGTCTTTAATTGATGAAGCACGCTGTTCCCTTTTTGACTAATTTATGTATTGTTGTTATAATGCCATGCAGGGACGTGGTACCGCTTTGAAAGATATCCCAAACGGTAAAGTTTTAAACTTGTTATTGCATTTATCCTTTGATAGCGACGTAGCGATATTGGTTTGCATTATATTAAGGGATTTGCTAAGCATAGCCCTTTGGGATATGGGTTACAACTAAAATACGCCATATAATTATTTTTTTGTCTAAAAAGGAGTGCTCCTCAACCAACTTATGGTTGATGTAAACTATGTGTTTACACAGATAATCAAAATTAACCACACTATGGTTCTCTCGGTTATGTTTAGCATTTTCCACATTTTCATAATTTGATTTGTGATACCCTTCTTTGTATATTATCGTATTTGGTAAAGATTAGTCAACCTGTTGAAAAGCCGGAAGAAATTTTCATAATCCAGGAAATTTCTTTGGATCTTCGTTCAGTTGGTATTGGTTTATTAATGTCATACCTGGTATTTTTGTTGAAATTAAGTTTTTGATCTTTCCTTTTTATTATTCTTGAAGTTTTGGTGCCGTGTTCGCTTCAGTTAATGTTAATTACGTTGGTTATCCTTTTGTGTCAAGTCTAGAAGAAGATTAGGATTCTTACCAGTTGTCCGGTTGTATCATTGATTTTGTCCACTTACCTTTTGTGTGCAGTGTGCTATTATCTAATTATTTTTTTATTTGTTTTGTACAAAGTAATTAAATGATCAAGGTCATTAGCTGAAAGCTAACTCATATCTTTATGGTTATAAATGTGTTCCCTTTTGGAATTTCGAATCGGATCATTCGCTGATGCAGCTTGAAATCTATAGAAGATAATACATTGTTGGGATTATTAGGAAATATAGTAACTGAGATATAAAAACCAACAATTTTTAACACCAAATTTAATTTCAGGAATTCGAATAGCTTCGGAATTTTGGTTTCTTTGAGTTAAAGTTGAATGTTGAACACCCCATATGGATTTTCTTCTATTAAACAATATCATTCAACGGTCGTCCGTTGGAAGGAATATTGAAAAAGTCATGAATTACCACTTGGTTTATTTTCATTCCTCGTTAAGATATGGAAAAAATCATGAATTACGACATTGTTTGTTTTTATTCTTCATTAAGATATATGGTAGACGTAGATCTTTAAGATCTTTTCTACTTTGTAGAGTGATAGAGTTTTAACTGTTAAATTGTTAAACTTTGGGAAAGAAAACTTTGTGTGTAAAGTTCCATCTATGATCAGATCGCGTTAGTTCGCATAATACTGTTAGGGTTCCTTATCTTTTTGTTAATGCCTCTGATTGGCTAGAAGTTTTCTTTGTCGTTTACATTTCAGTTGCTTACAAGCTATCAAAGAAGAAGGTGGCTGATGACACACTAAAACTGCTCCATACTGTATTATTTGTAAAGAGAGGAAAGGTAATTGAGCTTCAATTTATGAATTGTTTAAACTTTAAAGTATATCCAATAGGCATATTCTCAAAATCCAAGGCTCTCTTGTGTTTAAGTGTTATATGACCGTTTCTACGTCATCCGACCTATTTGCTATTTATAGATACCTATGCAGTTAATATCAGTGATATATCGGTTTATCGGTCCCCTAGTAAAATATCGGTACCGATATTATCGGCGATAATGACCGATATATCACCAATATAACCGATATATCACTGAATTTTTAGTGTTAAATTGCTATATATAAAAACTAGGTTAGAACCCCGTGTATTACACGGGTTGAATAAATGTAATTTTATATACTAAACTAAAACAGTTATTATTTAAAAATCTCGTTTATTACACGAGTTGAACAAATGTAATTTTATATATTAAATAATAAAAAAAATTATATCTCTAAGAACCCAATGTATTATACTGAATAAATGTAATTTTATATACCAAATAATAAAAATCCGTGTATTGTACGGGTTGAATAAATCTAATTATATATACTAAATAATAATAAAAATTATATCTTTAAAAACACTGTGTATTACACGGGTTAAATAAATGTAATTTTGTATAGTAAATAATATGCTATTGGATTCGTTTAAAAAATCATAAATTTGGTTCGGTTTAATTCGAATCAATTCACAAACTTGGTTAAGTTTAATTCGAATTGATTAGAACCCCAATTTGAAAAATCAAAAACAGAATTATATTATTAGTTTCTCTTCCTAATTAGTGTTTTTTTTTAAGTTTGATCTAATGTCTAATAAGTTATTTTGTATATTTTGTTTGTACTTTAAATTTTTTATATGAGTGTATTATTGTTTTTTTAAGTTTAAGATTATTGTTTTGTAATAAGTTATTTTGTATATTTTGTTTGTACTTTAAATTTTTTATATGAGTGTATTATTGTTTTTTTAAGTTTAAGATTATCGTTTTGTGTTATTATTTAAAAAATATCTTTAATTTATAACTTAAATTTGAAGATAATATATTATTAGAAAAAATAGAATGATTCTATCCGACATTCAAAGTAAGATAAGATTTAATATTAATTGATTATTTCTTATTTAATTTATTGATATAAGATAAGTATGCAAAGATAGGAAATTACAAATGTAGACGTCTTCAATGAATGACACGTGTCACTTATTGGTTTCTTTTATTATAGTAGATAGATTTTGCATGTATTAAAATTACCGAGATCCCACCGACATCTCACCGAGATAACCTATAACTCAAATATCGGTCAAGGACCGATTTCTGATATTTTACCGCATTAACTGCATAGATAGATACTCCATCATGGCATCTCATTTGCTTACAATGGAAGTTTTCTTCAAATATTATTTCTCCTTAGACTGAAGGGTTGTTGTGGTTGACTTGCAGGCCCAGGAAATCAAGAGTAATATACTGCGTTTTTCTGGCTTTGTCTGGCATGAAAACGAGGTAAAAGGAACTTGTTTACGTCACCCTTGTTTAGAACCATTTTTCCTACCTTGAATTGTAACCGGCTAAGCCTAGGAGCATTATGTGTCAAATAATGTTAGAAACATACACCCATTATGTATGAAGAATGAATATATATGCACGTAGATCTGCGATATTTAAGATACATACTATGAATATGATACTAAATATAAATTTTGAGTTGGTGATAAAGGAGTAAAGGACTCACTGCAGGTATGGAATGTGAGTGGTCAAAGGTGGCAAAATGAACTGGTTGGGTAACAGGTCAAAACGGGAAATTCTTATCATTGGCCGCAATGGGTAGTAGGGTTCAGTCAAAAGTCTAGACACATTTTGCATTTTAAATTTATATAAATGAAATAGCATGTTAAGTTGTCAACTATCAAATAACATTACCAAGTTTATCTTCTATCAATTATAAATATACTTCTTTGGTAAAATACTCATCACGAGATTTTCAACCCATTTCCTTCTAAGGTAGTTTTTTATTTGACCTGTTTGATGTATCAATGATAAAATTGCCACCTCTTGATGGTAACTTATTAAGTCGTTAATGAACTCCTTGGGTCAAGTATACGAGTAATCATATATTCATATTGATTGTTATGACTAATATTTACAAGCTAGATATTTGTTATCATTGCAGGAAAAGCAAAAAACTAAAGTGCACGAAAAGCTTGACAAGCTCCCTAAGGAGAAGCTGTTTGAGTTTTGTGATCTGCTTGACGTACCAATTACCAGAACCACTGCAAAAAAGGTTTGTTTGGTTATTTTGTTATTCTATGTATCCGCTCTCAAGTTTTCAAAAGAGTTAACGCTTTTGTGATATTTATGTGTGTGTTTATATATTAATTGTTAAAACCAACGATGTCCATACTAAAAAAGTTTTGCCATAGCTAATCGCTTCATCACATCTATAGTTGTCTATTCTGACCCATTTTTGCACGCAGGAAGAGGTTATTGCAAAACTAATTGACTTTTTGTTGGTTCCACATGCCACAACTAGTGCGTTGCTTGCAGAGAAAGAACAGGCAAGTCATTTCGGCCTTAACTTCAAAAATTGTTTGCATACTATTATCATCTCTTAGACCATCTCCAACTATTGCCCCAAAAATACCAAAATGGTGTAATTTTTTGGTATAACACTATTCATCACACCGAATTTTCATAATTCACAGATTTATTTAATATTTAAGGAAAAAGGAAAAAATAATTTATAATAGAGTAAAGTACACAGATGGTCCCTGTGGTTTATCAAAATTTTGGATAAGGTCTCTAGCTTTCTGAAAATACAAAAATGGTCCTTGGGGTTTGCACTTTGTTATGCACCCAGTCCCCAACTTTGCCAAAAGTCACATGGATGGTCCCTGTGGTTTGCACTTTGTAACGCATTTAGTCCATAACTTGGACCTGCTAAATCCTTTAGATTTGTTGGCTGGGGACTAAATGTGTTACAAAGTGCAAACCACAGAGACCATCCGTGTACTTTTGGAAAGCTAGGGACCTTATCTAGAATTTAGGTAAACCACAGGTACCATCCGTGTACTTTACTCTTTATAATAAGTATACTATTAAAGCAATCTCTTTATTTTAAAATTAATTTATCATTAATTATAATTGTTATTAAACTTAACGTGAATATTTAACTATTTTAGTAAATACAATTATACAAAATAAGAATTGTCTGTTTTGAGTTTGATGAATATAATTATTTTGTTGAAAATTTGAAACATATATGTAAATGTAAGTTACCTGGTGTAAAAGAATTTGATGCCTAGTGCATACAAATGGAGTTGAAATGAATTTGGTGTAAGCATATTACAAAAAATGTTCTTTCTATGCTAAATAGTGTAAAGATATGGTGCATACATTTGAAATTCTCTTTATATGTGCATGTTTTCAGTCAAGTAAAGGCAACAAAGGCAAGAGGGTGAACAAAAAAAGTGCATCAACTTCTGTGACTACACCTTCAAAAGTCTCATCAAAGGTACAGCCCCTTATTTGCAAATGGTTATCTTGAAAAAAACTTGCTGACGTGGCATTTTTGCAAAAGCAGAAAAGTAGAAGTAAAAGTAAAAGTGTATCTAAAGAACAAAAGGGAACTCCAGAGACCGAAGACTCAGAAGAAGAACAAGAGGATGGAAACAATGAACATCAGGACGTGAATGGCGGGTCCGCAAAATCTGAAAGCGAAGAACATGTGTCTGAACCTGAATCTGTGGAAGAAGACAGTAAGAAGCGCAAACGGGATTCTAAAAAACCTCCTTCCAAGACCGAATCAGCTTCAAAAAGTAAATCAAAAAAAGAAGCGACACCAAAGAAATCTTATCCTGCAAAATCTGAAAGCGAAGAACATGTGTCTGAACCTGAATCTGTGGAAGAAGACAGTAAGAAGCGTAAACGGGATTCTAAAAAACCTCCTTCCAAGACGGAATCAGCTTCAAAAAGTAAATCAAAAAAAGAAGCAATGCCAAAGAAATCTATTCCTCAAAAGAAAACTCCAACTGCAACCGGATCATCTGCAATTCAGTCAAAATCCAAGGATCAAAGTGACAGTCAACCTCCGACAAAGACTTTTTCACCTACAATTCAGTCAAAATCAAAGGATGAAAGTCAACCTCCGACAAAGACTTTTTCTAGGAAGAAAAAAAATCATGTGGCTGATGAGAAAACTTTGACTTCCAAAGAGAAAACTGGTAAATTAAATTGTTGATTTTAGAATTACTGTTTCTAGCAACCCTCATTGCACGTGATATATGCTGTTCTCTCTCTCTCTCTCTCTATATATATATATATATATATTCTGTGTTGTTTCAAAGAAGTTGATGTACACTGTTCATTTCTTTTGTAGATGTGAAAAATGCTGAGAAAGAGGAGACACCAAAAGAAAAAAAGCTTGAGCCTAGTGATGATGAACTCAACACTGCAACATGTGAGATCCTTAAAGAAGCTGATCTCAATACGGTAAGAATCAGTTGCATTAGTTCATTGAAAAACATTTAATATTAATTTGATTATAATATCTGAAGTAACTAACAATCTTTTCTTTTTACTATAATCTTTTTAGGTTTTCCTACTATTTTAGTGACGCTTTTGTTTTTTCAATTGTACAGTTTTGTATTTGTATAATCAAATTATCTACTAACTAAAATTTATATATAGACAGAGAGAACATGAAAGAGGGATATATAAGCTAACATTTATCTGTTGATAAATAAATAAAAAAGAAATATATTTCTTGGGCCATTAAGGCAATTCAGAGATGAATCTTTCTTGATCTCTATGTACAACACCTATCTAATCTGGGTTGCCAGTTGACAGAAGAGGTTGCTGAATACTCACATGACAACAACCAAATTATTACCTTGATCTGAGCATTGATTATGTTGCATTTTCTTCCTTTATTTTGCAGGTAACCTTTATGGACATTCTCAAAATGCTTAGTAAGCACTCTCCACTCTCATTTCAAACATTATAGTCTTGCATTTTGCTAGTAGAGGTGACAGTATTGATCCATATAGAAAATAGGTTGATTTGTGCTGTTTTTTTTAATCTTTAACGGTTAATCGGGTTAAGCTAAAGGATTTACTTAGATTCTTAAAACCTTCTATTTTTTTATTTAATACACTTCAGATTTTCGTCATCATAAAAGTTAGGTTTTGTTATTGTAGTTGACACTAATCATCTATTAACAAAATAAAGAATAAAAGTTGAAAATAATCGGAGTCTTTTTGATTGACCATTTTACATTTTTTTAGTTTGGACTCTTAATAAAACAACGGAAGTTTACTCATAGCCAGGCCTTCCTAGTTGACCACCTTTGTACACCATTTTTTTATATTTGACCATAACGTCCTTACAGTAGAAAAAAGTTTTGGTAATATCTGATGTCATGTTTTTTTCCCTTCAGACAAGCGATTCAATACCGATCTCACACCAAGAAAGGCGACTTTAAAATCCATTGTCAAGGAAGAACTTGCCAAAATGGCCGCTGAAGAAATTGAAGCTGAGGAAACCGGAAAAGAAGCATCAGAGTAGTCGTGTTGAAAATCACCTACACAACAGAGGGCATAATTGGTATTTTCTACTAATCTTTTAGTTCTTGCCATCATGTAGTGTTGGGTCTCTTTTAATCATCTGTAATCTATTGTTAGATAAACAAGTTTATGTTCAGTTCACAAAAAAACCTTGTTAAGAGATAGGGGTAGTGGATGCTTAAGCTATTTTGTATGCATGAATATAAATTTTAGGCATCTTTTTGCTTTTTTGGATGTTTTTACTTCACTTGGTGTGTTGGTTTTGGCTTTTGGTTTTTTTTTTTTTTTGAAAGGTAAACTTCATTAAAACACAAGCTGCCTCAAACCAAGGCAACCGAGAACAACATTACAAATTTACACCAGTCTGCCCAAGACATAGCATTTCCTATAGTTCTAGCCGTATACCACAAAAACCAATCTTTTTACCTCACCAAAAAGATAATCTAATTTGACCTCTTTGTTCTTGAACCTAGCCTCATTTCTCGTCCTTCATGTAGCCCAGCAACCAATTCTAATCAAGCCATTAGAACCTCCTTCTTCCCATCCAAACCCACATGATTATGGATCTCAATGAGATCTCTAAAGGAGAATACCACCAAGTTCTGGCACTTGCACCAATTACTAATGAGAATCCAGAGCATCGACGCAAAATAGCAAGACGTGAAGAGATGTTCAACACTCTCTTCCCCATCTTTGCATAACCCATATGACGTGCTACCATCTCCGATATTTCTTCTTTTTAGAGCATCCAATATAGCAAGTTTACCCATTTCCGCCCTCCAAATGATTATGTTACACTTCTTTGGGACCCACTTACATCGCTCGGGAACATACGTATCCGATCGAATCCTGCTTTTGTCAAGAAGTCTCCTGACCGAATTTGCGCTGAAATCTTTTTCTCCTCCGTCTTCGACCCCGTTCCACTTCCACTCATCGTTGTATTGATTCAACTTGACCTGTAACAGAATCGAGCACAAAGCCACCAGCTCGTTGATTTCCACTTCAGTCGAAACCGGTCTCTTCCATCTCCGGTTATACCGAATATCATCATTCCAATTTCCCACACAGACACTGACCTTGCAATCTTTAACCTCCTCTTATTTAGATGTGCGACATACACTAGTAAGTGTATCGTATATTAACTGTCTACCTAATTAATTGCATGCCGATATTGTTCATCGATCAATCAGTCTCTTTTTGAACATCTATTCAAACGGGCTCTTGATTACTCCTTTCATCAGGTCTTTGTCTGTCAATGCTTTCCGAATCCTCGTCTCATAACCGTCGAAATGGATTTTCGGTCAACCCCATATGCCTTTTTTGGCTACAATTCTTTACATCAGGGATAACGATTCCTTGTTGATGATATCAAGCCATTTTCTATTTGTGGTTAATATCTCTAATCAAATAACTCTTTCCATCATAAGCACATGTTTAAGCATGTATTAACAACATATTATGTTGAGTATGTTAAAAGCCTACCATCATCGCCTTCATTAATATGCTAAAGGATTTTAACAAAATTCGGCGAACTTGGTAGCACAATAAAACTCATATATTGCATCCTTATAGAAAGTAAGAGGCATTGGTGGGTGAAGACCCAAAGTTATAAACTAAGTTTGTGTTCCAATCTATTTTGACAAGTTATGAATCACTATAAAGTGATTATTTGCTCACGTCTCATGCCTTTACCTGTTGCCCAGAATTGATCTTTGATCTCTAGAACATGAATAACTTGAATATATAAACTGAATGTTTGAATGTGATGATTACAAATGAGAAATCTAAGCCCTGTTTATACTAATCCAACAGGTGCGATCGAATAGACATGTCCTTTGATGAATTGTTGGTTCCGTTGATGTTGTGAGATGTTTGCCGCCATCTTGAAGGGTCGCGTCTCCTGGAGGCGTCAATCCATTTAGATTGTAGGTTATTATCTTTTGCTTTGTCACATTCAGTCCTCGCACCTGTATACTTAATCTATTTACAATTCAAACTAACTAATAACTAATTACTAAACAACCCTTATAGGATCATAGTCACAAAATTCGCTCTAAAAGAGGCGAATTTCGTATGCGTATAAGAAGCTTTTCAAGGCCCCAAAATAAATTATATTTTGAACTCCATGACTGATGAAGCACCTTGAACCAGCCTTCTCAACACGCCACTATCACATTCGGATACTTCTAGAATATTCAATGAAGGTAGTGCGTAAAGTGACACTTCTACCAAACTAGGACAGTTTTCTGTAAGAAGCTTTTCAAGGCATGGAAATAGCACGGCTCCAATATCAGTTGACCATACTTCCAACCTCTTCATATTTCGTAATTCTAGAATTTCAAGCGAACTGAATGCAAAGACCCGTCCCAATTAACTCAAGACCAATAGCTATCACCGTATCCATGTCTTCTATAAACAACTTTTTAAGTGAAGCTAGTTGCGCAAGTGGTGGTAAAGATGTACAGTTTTTACAGCCACGTAGAGACACGCTAAGCAGACTAAGAAACGATGTATCCCCAACCCAATTAGGAAACTCTATACCCCCATATGACACTATTCCAAGCTTTATCAAACTATCACTATGAGCCTTCAACACATCGAGGGCCTCCTTTTCAAGAGATTCCTTTCTGGAATCATCAAACACATCACTCCATTCTAGTTCTAACTCGCTCAGCCTTTTTTTTGCGAAAAGTTTGCCTCACATGCATGCATCGCCATTTCCACTTTTTCCAGCCCCTTGATGTGAGTCTTTCCATGAAGATTTATGAGGTCTTTAAGCTCGGTTATTGCAAGGCCATTATCTCCTCCGATAATAATCTTGGAGAGAGTCTGTAAGCTTTTCAACTCGCCAATTCCTAAGGGTATCTTATTTAAAAGCGGGGTATCCCTAATATCCAGATGCAACAAGTTTTTAAGCTTTGAGAAGTTGATAGGAAACTTACTTAAACATTCACATCCAAAAACAATTAATGTATGTAAGTTGTAGAGATTGCTGACATTTTCCGGTAAATGTGTGATTTTGGTACGAGATAAATTAAGATACCGCAAGTGCTTCAATTTGCCAATCGTTTTTGGTACCTCGCTTATGACATAACCACTCAAACATAGAACCCTTAACAATTGTAGTTTGGGAACTAAGTCAACCGGAATCATACTAGATAAGTAGCACCCTCGCCAACTATCATTCAGACCAACAGACACTGCTAAGAATGTTCTCAAATTTTTAACACATTTAAACGGCTTAAACTTTAAGTAAGCTACAAATTCCTCATTAACAAATGACATATGACGGTACTTTTCCAAAGCTTCCTTCTTAACATCCTTCACCATTTCATCGTCTAACCTTAAAAAGAATTCACCAGCAACATATGTGGCCAAGTCATTCAGCAAATCATGTACCACGAACATTGATTTTTCATTAGGCGCATGTTGAAAAAATGACCTTGACAACAACTCTTCAAAATATTCAAGACCTAAACGTTCCATCGACTTGTTTGAAGATGATTGGTTCAGGAAGCCTTCCACCATCCAAAGTAAAATCAAATCATCTTTGTCAAACATATAGCCCTTGGGGAACAAGGAGCAGTATGCAAACAACCGCTTCAAACATGCGGAAAGCTGATCACAACCCAGCTTTTTGAGCAATTGCACCTTTCTTGTTGTCATTATAATTTTACTTCCAGGTGCACATGCGTGAAACGGGTTCACTAGGGTCATCCAATCCTCATAACTCTCACTCCAAACATCATCTACAAACATCATCTAATACCATTAAAAATCTTTTCTCCTTCAGTTGATTATTAAGAGCTACTTGAAGCAAATTTAAATCTGCAAATTCCTCCTTTTCCACCTCCTTCACATATTGTAAGACAACTTTGCTTATATTAAAGATATCAAACTGATCAGAGACACAAACCCAAGCCATGAGTTTAAAGTGCTTCTTAACTTCCTCTTCGTCATACAAAAGTCTAGCTAAAGTGGTTTTGCCTAACCCGCCCATACCAACTAAAGTACTAAACCTAGACCGATTTTCTCCTTTTCTAGATCTTGTAATTTGGTGGTAATAGTGTCTGACTTGTGATGCATTCTCTGACTTAGTGATAGATTTGTGCAACAAGTTAGGACGAAGAGCCTTTTTACCTTAGCTTCTGTTGCCAGATCATCAAGTACGTGGTAAGCCAAATGTTGGAGACCATTGAGCCAGTTTTGAACAGCTTCCTCGGTTATCTCCTTTTGAGAAGCATCGTTAAGTAGAGCCTGGATCTGGTGGGTCTGTGTCCTCTTTAGTTTCTTGATCAGCTCTGGCTGGATTCCTTGGGACCCTTCGATTTTCTTCAAGGCTTCAGAAGACAGCTTCTCAATAACAGTTTTCAGGAGTTCAGAGACAATGATTTCAGCCATTCTTACTTAGGGCATGTTTGGATGGGCTTCTCAAAACAACTTATTGGCTTATTGACTTATCAAGAAGCCAATAAGTTGTTTTTGTGTTTGGATTATTGACTTTTGGAAATAGCTTTTTGCAAAGAAGGAAAATGAGATTTTGAAAAGCCAAGATTTCATGACTTTTGGATCCAAAAGTGATTTTTCAAAAATGAAATTACTAAATTACCCCTTCTTTACCCCCTTATATCTAAAAGAATGCCCATTTTAGTCATTTTACACCAATAAGCTAATCCAAACACTTTTTTTAAAAACTCATTTTCAAAAAGTCCTTTTCCCAAAAGTCCTTTTTAACTCTAATAAGCTTAGCCAAACATGCCCTTGGTTTATGGTGATTTTGTATAGCAAACATATATGTGAATGGAATTATGAGAGTATGGTGGTAAAAGGAAGACAGAATTCCAGCTATTGTTTATACTTCCTTCCACTTGATAATAAATATTTATATTTTATAATGGGAAATTGGGAACCGACTTTCCTTTGTCTAGAAAAAGCATCTTTTGTTTGGCATCTTACTACCCCACTTTACTTTATCAAAAAATAATAAGAGTTAAATACCATTTTAATCGTTGTGGTTCGGGTAATTTTGTTATTTTAGTCCGAATAGTTTTAATCGTTGTCATTTTAGCTCACTGGGTTAATTTCGTTTATTTTTTTATGTTAGCTAGAAGGGTAATTCGATCATTTTATATGGTCAAATTGTCATTCTAGTTATCAGAATTACATATAAAACGACCGAAATGCCCTTTTAGTTAACAGAATAAAGGGATGAAGTTAACCCGGTAGACTAAAATGACAACGTTTAAAACTGTTTGGACTAAAATGACAACGTTTCAAACCTTTGGACTAAACTGGCAAAATTAACCAAACCACAAGTACTAAAATGGTATTTAACTCAAATAATAATATGTTATAGAATACTAAGAGCGGTGTGTACTGCCACGTGGAAGAATATCAGCCGTTGTTTTTTGATAAGTGTTCATTTTTGATGGTAACTAGTCTTAATACCCCGCGTTGTAGGACCGGGACGTAAGACCGTGTTACAACGTTGCAGGGTCGGGGCATAAAAGTGTACTAAGTAGCAACCAAACCACAACCAAAACCGGGATAAAACATAAAACAAAACACGAATTTTTAACACCAAGCGGCTTACGTGACGTAAAACTTATCAAACACCATGCAAAATAGCAAACGAACGAAATAAAATTAAAGGACTAAATGTGACCTTCAAACATTATGCTAAGTAGCAACCAAATGATGAACAAATTCAGAGAAAAAAAAATGTAAAACAAAAACTCATAAAAAACTAACTTGTTTAGCTTTTTATGACAAAATTACAAAAAATAAAAAATAAACTTGTAAAACAAAAATAGAAAAAAACCCTAAAGCTAAAAAAACACCAAAACACAAACCACACAAAAGACAAAATTATGTTACTATTTATCAAGATGTGATGAATTAAAAGATATATATCAATGCATTGGACCGTTGGATTGGAATATAGTGGAGGAATATAGATAGAGCATAGTCGGCCATTTCTGGGTTTATTTATCCCCACTTGTGGTCGAGTGGTAGGAGGCTTGGGTTTTCTGATAGAGACTTAAATTCATATTAGAGTGGATATATGCAATAAAGGATTTGAACTAGGCCTTGTGTGAGATTGTCAGTTCGATTCCCAAGCCCAACCGGGTTTTCGTCCCACCGTGTGTTACGCTAGAGAGTTCTGCTCTTGTGGTGGCACAATGACTGTCAAGTGGCAGCCGGCGGTATGGTTTCCCGAGGGAACGCCCAGAAAAGCCAAACTTTAAAGCCAACGTGGGCACGGTTAAGACAACATAGTCTGACCAGAGTGGGGGAATACGGGGCTCTCCGATTTGGAGAGTGTGGTAACCTTATACATGAAGTTCACCATTCAAAAAAAAAAAAAAAAACTAAGTTTATTGAAGGATATAATTAGCACTACTTAAATAATCATTTGCTAGTGGGATTTTCTTGCGTTAGCTAAAAATTCGGTTATTGTCATACCAGTCTGTTGTGGTACCGACATTTGCTATAGTGGCTGAAGAGAAAAATAAAGTCTCTATATACAAAAAGAAAATCGAGACCTGTCTTACATCATTTATAAACCATGCAATTTCGATACCGGTGTCGAAGTAGTTCGGATGGTCAAGAATTCCGCAACCTCCCACGTATGCAATGATTTACTTTAAAAATAGAAAAAAAAGCTTCTCTGATTCAAACCTGTGACCTTCAAAAGAGTTGAGGATAAGAATTTAACACTATAACACTCTTAAAACAAGTTAGTATGGGTTTACCCTAATGTATAGGAAAGTAAAAAAAAAAAAAAGAGTAAACTGCCGTTTTGGTCCCTGTGGTTTGGCCAGTTTTGCCACTTTAGTCCAAATCTCAAACTTATTACATCTGGGTCCCTGTGGTTTGCATTTTGTTGCCATTTTAGTCCAAAACCCAAAATGTCTAAATTTTGACTGATTTACTGACCCTTTTTTGTCCTGTTGTGGAGGGGTAGTTTGGGCATTAAATTTTCATTAATGTATTTCAATAATTAAAAAAACCACATAATATTAAAAAACCCCTTAATTCATTAAAAATGCATCTTTTTACAACCATACACCCTCTGTCTCTCTCTTATCCCCCTCTCTCTCTCGAGCAACACCACCGGCACCAGAACTCCACCACCGGCACCATCAACACCCACCCTTCAACACTGAATCATAATCATCTGTTTCATCCCTCTGTCTCTCTCTCTTCTCTCTCTCTAACACAAATCAAGTCCAGTTTCATTTTAATTCTAGAAATCCACAAATCAAGTCCAGTTTCATGTAAGCATCGGAATCAGAAACCAGAGAATCATTCAACCCCATTCCACCGGAGAAGTAGAAGTCTATTCCGGTGTCGAGATCTAACAGAGGGTTGAAGCAGCCGCTTCCACCGTCAACAACCTCTCAAAAAAGATCTAACAGAGAGAGAGAGAGAGAGAGAGAGAGAGAGAGATCTAACCAAAAAATCATTCGTCGCCGCTTCCACCGTCAACAACCTCTCAAAAATGTCAAAACCCTAACCCTCCTCCGGATCTGCAACCACCTTCGACCAATTTCAGAAAGAGAGAGAGAGAGAAGGGAAGAAGATGAGGTGGGGATGATGGTAGTGCAGTGGTGGTGGTGCGGGGGTGGAGGTGAAGCTGTCGGGGATGATGGTTGAAGCCGTCGGGGATGGTGGTTGTTGGGGTTTCAGTGGGATGGTGGTTGTTGGCGGCAGTGGGATGGTGGTGGTGGGGTTTCAGTGGGATGGTGGTTGTTGGCGGCAGTGGGATGGTGGTGGTGGGGATGATGTGGTTGTGGTGGTGGTAGTTTAGAGAGAGAGAGAGAGCAGAGTGAGAAAGAACTGGATCTTTAATCTGGATGTGTGTGTATATATATATAATCTGGATCTTTAATTTAGTTTTATAATTAAATTTAGTTTTATAATTAACAAAATATTAAATGAAATGCAATTGGACCAAAATACCCCTGCACAAAAGGACAAAAGAATCAGCATTCAACAGTCAAAATATGGGTTTTTGGGTTTTGGACTAAAATGGCAACAAAATGCAAACCACATGGACCCAGATGTAATAAGTTTGAGATTTGGACTAAAGTGGCAAAACTGGCCAAACCCCAAACCACAGGGACCAAAATGGCAGTTTACTCAAAAAAAAAAAAAACATAAAATGTGGATAAAGAAAAAAACTGACATGTGTATTCAAAAAAGATAAGTTGAAACTTTAAAAAAAGAAAGAAACCAAATGATAAGGCTAGAGGGTGTGGGATGGAGCCCCTTGGGGTTATAAAGGACACCTCAGCGCCACCTAGACGTCACGTCAGCCAGGGGGCTTTATAACCCTCCCTTTAATTTGCAGGGTGTGGGATGGAGCCCCGTCATCATTACCTAATTATTTTTTATTTTTACATTTTACCTTTTTAAATTAAATGGCCATTTTATATAACTAGAAAATTAAAAAAAAAACATAATTTCATCTTAAAAAAAATAAAAAACATCACAAAGTCATTAAAAAAAATAAGAAGGTACTAGAAAATAAAACTACATATATTTCGCCCTAATTTGATTCTTGCGAGCCTCCATAATGCGTTGATCCGTCTCCGTTAGATGTGAGAAATCTTTCGCTAGAAAATCCAAGTCTTTCTGAATTAGTTTCTCCATCTTCATTTCTTGGTCCTTTTCCTTGATCGAGATCATTTTGTTGAGACTTGTATGGAACTCGCCCAACTTTGACGGCTCATCCGATGACGTTGAAGTACCCTTTCCTCGTGCCGCTGCCTTACTTTTATCCCGACCCCTTGGTCGAGGCAGCTCCTCTGGTTGTTCGAACTCCTCATCATCGTCGTTAAGATTAATTGTCGTACGAGCATCGGACCCGGATGGTTCCGTTGTGGATGTTGATTTGGACCGTTTTGACCGAGGGCGGGTTGGGTCGAACGGTGGCACAAGATGCCACTTGGGAGATTTGCGAAGAAGCTCCCACGCATTTACATGCGTAAAGTGATGACCATGGTACACCCTATAATCGGAGTGGGCTTGGTCATCACGTCCACATCGCTCGAACCGCTTTTCCTTCGAGTGTTGTTGACGAGATTAGTATGTATGTTGTTAAAGTTGCTAATCTTCGTCCTCATTGCGCCCCATTTTCCCGAAATAGAGTCGGGCCGTCGATATACGCCGCGACCCATGGCGGTGAAAAACTTGTCACGAATACGGGCCCAAAAAACCTTTATGTCTTGGTCGTCACCTATAAAAAAATATATTTACAAAGGTATATGTTTGATTTAAAAAATAAGTTTACAACACTATATTTTTGTAAAGGTGTGTAAATTTTACCAACAATCTCGTTGTTAAAGCACCGGATCGATGACGAACATCAAACATTGCACTTGATTCAAGACATGAAGAACAAAATATGATAGATGAAGAAGAAGATGCAAGACAAACTCATTCATTTCAATACAATCATCACAGATTACATACCAAACGAGTATACATCATCTTCTACAAGCTGGTTTAGATCACAAAGATCTAAACCCTAGCTTTCTCTCACTAACACATAGTCTCTCTCTCTCTAGAATTTACACCAGGAGAATAAGAAGTGAGAGAGGTGCACAAAGCTTCTTCCTGGATCGATCCCTCATCCATGGATGTGTGCCCTAATCCTATACAACACATATATATAGACTAGGACTAAACTCGGACAAACAATCTACACCAAAACCCTGACTTTTGTCCCTAACATAAACCTCTGACCTTTTTCCTAGACATAAAACTTGGACAAAATGTCCCTAGGATAAAGTTGGGACTATCTTTCAAGACTTGTACAATAAAGACCCTAACAATTGGAAAGCATGCACTTATCACCCAAAGTGCACTAACAAACTCCCCTTGGTCTTCATGTGGTCTTGAATTCTTCATTATCGTTGACTTTAACTTGGACTTCTGCTTTGGTTGACCAGAACTGATAAGCGACAGTTACCCGGCAGGAACTGCACTTACAGTCTCCCCCCTTAACTGTTGCATCAGTTCTGTGTGGCATCGATAATCTTCAGTCACCGGATACTGCACTTACAGACTCCCCCTTGACTGATGATATCATGGCTGCTATCAACTTTGGCTGAGACTTGATCTTTCTGGCAGAGCACAGCGATCTTCAACCCTTCTAATTAAAGACTTGCTGACGATCACTTAATGCCGCTTTGAGAAACATGAAGAATCCAACATCAAACACTGTTGATCCTCCCCCTCAAACTACTCCCAAATCAAGTTAACGCGAACCGACCTACAACCATATGTAGGAATATCGCTCGATACATTAATCTTCAAACCTAACCGGTAGCAGAAAGAAACATTGGATTTCCAATGCCCAACCTTGAACACTTCAAACTTCACAAAGACATGATGCTCAGTTCGATAAGTTAATAACAAATTGAACTTTGTAAAAGTACATCCACCATCATGATCAAAATCTGCAACCCTTCATGTATGATCTCATCTCGTCACGAATCTTCATGAATCAATCTCCTATCTTCATGAATCCACTGAATCCCCGATGGCTTTCATCTCTGATCTTCCCCTTAACAAGATGCACCATATTATTTCGAGAACTGTCTAGCAACCGTCTTGGAAGAGGGACCAAGAAACTAATCTTCTCTACTAAAGAGGGACCAAGAAACTAATCTTCTCTACTCTAAACAGCAACATAATAAGGCTCAATCTTTAACTAGTCGTCAACCGAGAAATCAACTTCATCACGTCAACACTTGATTAACAACACAAACACACATGACGAAATTCCATTACACACGAGCCTTTTACGCACAAGCTTTATATTTACGAAGAAAACAGGAACTTCAAAATTTTTACTCCCCCTTTTTCTTTGTAAACAATACAAAAATCCAAGCACGTCTTATCTTTAACATCATGATGAGAATTTAATTCAAGTCGCTGTCATCAGGTCATCAGTGGGTTATATTACCCATGCCAAGCTCCAACAAATACATGAGCAAGACCAAAAATGGCCCAACAAACCAAAAATGGCGACAACCTTATCAGCAACTTTTTGTCTCCACATTAGGCCCCACAAAAAATTCTACTCCCAATAACAAATCATTTGACCAATTTTAAATAAGGCCCAATTAAAAAATACCTTATAAATCCGATTAGGTGGCCCAACATGTGAACCCTAGCTGCCTTATGTCATCCGCCACCAATTTTTAATGCATGCGTGGCCCTGCTGTTTGTTGCTGACATTAGACGACCCCACCAAATGTTGTTGCAACATTATTTTCATCTTTCACCGTTGATCTTTTCCCATCATCCAACGGCTCAACAAAATTTTTTTCAACATGTTGTACTGGCCCCCAATATATATGTAGCTTACATTTGCAGCCCACATATATTTTTAATTTTGTAACCGGCCCACCATTAGTTTTAGAAAAACACTATACGGTTTCAAGCTTGAAGCATATTCCATACTCTAATTCTCAGTACAAGACAAAATGCCATATTAATCCAATCCATAAAAAAAATCATATTACCTCACACATGCCGTCAAAGAGTAGTCAGACACTCTTCAATGAATATTGGGCCCAAAATACAATCCTTTAACAATTGCGGCCAAATCATTGTAACCCTACGTTGAACTTTGCCAATACACTCTTGTAAACCCCGTATGCAAACAAATGTGCAGCCGTCAACACCATTTTTTACTCTGCTGATGTCATTCCATCGTCATCAGCTTTTGATCTTTCATCGGAAAACAACAAATATTATCCGAGATCATCATCAACAGCAGCCGACAATCAACATTCCTTATCATCATCAGACATCAGTAAAACTCGGAAATAAACTATTCAATTTCAAAACTGGGTTCTGTAAAATTCGGAACCTTGTTAACTTGATCTTATCAAAACTCGGAGCCCACATACATAAAACTCGGAACCGCATTTAAACTTCAAAACTCGAACCAGTTCAGGACTAGGAAGCCATTTAAACTTCAAAACTCGGACCAGATCTATATCGGAACACCAGCAGTTTTGAAGTTATCACTGTTTTTAGATCAAAACTCGGAATATGAACTGGATGAAAAACTCTGAACATGATAAGGTGTATGTAAAATTCGGAACATTAACTGTATGTAAAACTCGGAATTTATCACACAGTTGACTTAAGTTTCAAAATCACACAGTTGATTCAAGTTTCAATCGGAGACAAGTTTTTGACCTATTCAAAAACTCGGACTTGGAAACTCAGGATAAACCTCGGAAACAGAGACTCGCAAACAATGATAAACCTCGGAAACATCTTCACAACTCGGAAACATCAGACTTCAAAACTCGGAACTTGGAACCTATTCAAAACTCGGACGCACAGACTTGATCTGTTTAATAACTCGGAACACCAGTTTTGAACTGATTAAAAAAAATCGGAACAAATATCAAAACTCGGAGACAAGCTCGGACTTGGAAAGTATAAACCTCAGAACAAAACAACTTAAAAGAAAACTTGGAGTCATAATAGAACTGTAAAACTCGAAAACATGTCTAGACTTGTTTAAAACTCGGACATGGAAACCTGGGAACTGAGACAGACTCACAAGCTCGGACCTTTTGCACAAAAGAAAAACCTCGGAACTTTTGAACCTTATAAAAGAACTCGGAACATTTAACTTCATGAAAACTCAGATAAGCTGAAGCTCAGAAGAAACAAGTCTCCGGACAATCTCCCTAGTGTGACTTCACACTAGTTCACCAAAAACCCCGGAAACACAAACACAGAGTTTTAAAACTCAGACAAGTTTAACACTAAGAAAAACTCGGACAGAGCAATTTTTTGGATCAAACCTCATATCTGCAACAACTTGGAGAACAAAACAACCACGAACAGCTTCATTTTCTTCAACTTTTCTGCAAAATCTTCAAGTCTTCAAGATGTTTGGCGGAAACAAACATCAAATCAAGAGCAATGGTGATTCGGAAGGCGGTTAGACCATTCCGAATCGGTAACCATGCTCTGATACCACTGTTAAAGCACCGGATCGATGACGAACATCAAACATTGCACTTGATTCAAGACATGAAGAACAAAATATGATAGATGAAGAAGAAGATGCAAGACAAACTCATTCATTTCAATACAATCATCACAGATTACATACCAAACGAGTATACATCATCTTCTACAAGCTGGTTTAGATCACAAAGATCTAAACCCTAGCTTTCTCTCACTAACACATAGTCTCTCTCTCTCTAGAATTTACACCAGGAGAATAAGAAGTGAGAGAGGTGCACAAAGCTTCTTCCTGGATCGATCCCTCATCCATGGATGTGTGCCCTAATCCTATACAACACATATATATAGACTAGGACTAAACTCGGACAAACAATCTACACCAAAACCCTGACTTTTGTCCCTAACATAAGCCTCTGACCTTTTTCCTAGACATAAAACTTGGACAAAATGTCCCTAGGATAAAGTTGGGACTATCTTTCAAGACTTGTACAATAAAGACCCTAACAATTGGAAAACATGCACTTATCACCCAAAGTGCACTAACAAACTCCCCTTGGTCTTCATGTGGTCTTGAATTCTTCATTATCGTTGACTTTAACATGGACTTCTGCTTTGGTTGACCAGAACTGATAAGCGACAGTTACCCGGCATGAACTGCACTTACACTCGTCCTCCGATACGTCCAGCCATGCTTTTGCCAACTCGAACTCTTCCGTAGGCGTCCAATATTCAACCTTTTTGGTAGCATGTTTCTCAGACTCAATCTTCTTTTTATGGTTTCTTTTTTTTCTAGAAGAGGGTTCAACTTGGGTTTCGGGAACGGATTCTGTCTGGGTTGTGTTTTGGGTTTCGGGTATGGATTGGGTTATGGTATGTTTTGAGGAATGTGTTGGGGTATGTTTGAGGGAAAAAACTGGGGTTGAGAATAATACCCAAAAAAAACTGGCCATCGGTTGAGTGATGGGATGAGGAGAAGTTGGGGTTGTTGGTGGCATTGGGTAATATCCAACCTCACCCGTACGCGAGTCTCGGCGATACCGGTCCTCTTGCTCGTTGTTTTGCCAGTATGGATGGTTCGGGTCCCATGGGTTTGGGTTGTTGGGAAACATTGTAGAGAGGGGTTTAAAAAAAATTAGAGTATTGTATAAAAATTTGAGAGAAAGTGGGTGAAATGAGATGGAAAAATGGAGAATTGGAATGGGTATTTATAAACTTTGAATTTGAAAAACCATTTTTTTTTAAACCTGACCGTTCAACGGTCAAAAAGATTAAATGTGCCTCGATCTGTGTGTTGTCCTCTCGTTACCATGTTCGCGAAACAACTATAGCGCCCCAAGTTAATTAGGTGGGTGTGGGTGTATAGCGCCCAGGGCGCCATAGATGGTGACCTGGCGACGGTGGCGCCCCCCACACCTTCCGGCCTAAAAGAATACACAGTGGGTAAACATGAGTGTTAAGTGAAATGACCAAAGTCATGAGGTGTAATCAGTGTTGCAAAAATCGGCCTAGGCGGCCGATTAATCGGCACCTAGGCGCTAGGCGGCTACTTACTGACTAATTTTGAGCTAGTCGGCCAATTAATCGGAGTCGGTCAAAGTCGGTCAAAATCGGTCCTAGGCGGTCAAAAATCGGATTAATCGGCCTATATTAATCGGTTAAAATCGGTCAAAATCGGTCCCAGGCGGTCCCAGGCGGTCCTAGGCGGTCAAAATTGGTCAGAATCAGTCAAAATCGGTCAAAATCGAACCATACTATCTGAAACTTGAAGTATTTATGTGAATTTTGAAGTATTATTTTTATATTATTGGGTATATATATATAATTTTGAAAAAATACATATAAAAATCCCAATCCGATTAATCCCGATTAATCCCGATTAATCCCTAGGCGGTACCTCACCGCCCGACTAGCGCCTAGCGCCTTCTACAACACTGGGTGTAATATATAATATAAATATTACCTTTTCACGTCGTACGTTGCGGCGCGTTCGAAACGTAAAGTAACTTTAATTTATACCGTCAAATGAAAAGTATAATATTTGACCCCACTCGGTTTGGAGGAAAATTTACGTCGAAATGTAGACCAACTGAAAACGTACACAGAAGGTATGAAAACATAATATAATTGTTTAGACTCGTGTCCAAAAAACAAAAGTTTACATCGAAACGTAGAACAACTTGAATTTATACCCACACGTACATAGAAATACACACGTAAAATAGTATTTTCAAAGTAAAGGAATGAAAGGGTGAACTCAAAACATCGTTAAGTTGAGGGGGTCCAAATGATATATCACAAAGTTTTTAAACACTGCGACAAATTAGTTTTTAAAAAAGAAATTATCGAACGAAAGTTATTGTAGAAAATTAAGTTAGTAAAAAACTTAGTGGGTTAAAAATGTATATTATATATAGTACAAGGCTAAATTTGAAACATTAAAAAATGAATGGGTTAATTTGTAAAACTTGTAAAATAAAGTAGAGGCTATAAATGACATTCAGCAAAGCGAAGGGGAGTTTAAGTCAAAAATGCTATTTTCTTATTTATATGTGAGAGAGTAAATTACAAAAATCGTTCTTTATGCATGTCACTTATTGGAAACTATGTCCTTTATCTTCAATAATTACAGAAAACATACTCGATGTTTACAAACCCTTGCAAGTTATATCCTTTAGCCCTAACCCAGTTAATTTTTTGTGGTTAAATCTGACCAAATGGACCCCACATTAGGGTATTTTCGTCATTTTACTCTCAAGTGGGGTCTATTTGGTCAGATTTAACCACAAAAATACCCTCATGTGGGGTCCATTTGGTCAGATTTAACTACAAAAATTAACTGAGTTAGGGCTAAAGGACATAACTTGCAAGGGTTTGCAAACATCGAGTACGTTTTCTGTAATTATTGAAGACAAAGGACACAGTTTGCAATAAGTGACATACATAAAGGACTATTTTTGTAATTTACTCTATGTGAGATAGCTAAGGTTGCAAGCACAAATATACTTGAAAGAAGGGCCATGTGAGTAATCAACGACTTCGGTATTGCCTAACATGTATGTCAATCGGCAGCAAGGAAAATCAATCACAACTAGGGCTGTAAATGAACCGAACGTTCAGCGAACAGTTCGTGAACCGTTCGGCGGGAAGTTCGTTTATGTTCGTTCGATTAGCTTAACGAGCGAACACGAACAAAAAATTCCGTTCGGTTAGCTTAGCGAACGAACACGAACATAGGTCTCGTTCGTTCGACTGCGTTCGTGAACGTTCGGTTACTTCGTCCGTGTTCGTTTGATTATATTAAAAAATAACAAATAATAAACCTTTTATCTAAATATATTGAAAACTTGAAACCATATTTTTTCCTAAGTTAGCTAAAATTTGGATATGCTAAGACATTTTTGGGGATAATTATGTTTAAGTTAGTTAAAGTTGATTCATCGTTTGGTGGTATTTGTTTTGATTTATCATTTGATGGTTGTATTTAACTACTTATATCTAATGTTTAAGGATAATAATATTTTATTTTTTTATTTTCAAGTTAAATGTTCGTTTGCGTTCTATGTTATTTGCTTGCGTTCGTTTGTGTTCGAGACCAGCGTTCACGAACTGTTCGTGAACAACTGGATTTCCTTAACGAACGAACATGAACATAAATTCATGTTCGGTATACGTTCGTGAACAGTTCGCGAACATGTTAATTTCCTTAACGAACGAACACGAACATAGCCTTGTTCGTGTTCGTTCGGTTCGTTTACAACCCTAATCACAACAAGACATTCAAACAACATTCAAGTCAAATGACATAAAAATGGTAGTTATTTTTACGTCAATGTCTAATCGTTGCAACAATTGTACTACTTTTACATCAACGTGGCTATGTTTTTAAAAAAAGTAATTAACCCGGTATTGAGTTTCCATTAATTTATTTAGATTAATGATCAAACTAGTAGATTTTAACAAAGTTATTAATGACTATCTTAGTAATATATATAGTATAGCACGCTAGTGTTGTTCCCATTTAGTAATACTAGTGGGAATGCCCGCGCGTTGCAGCGGGTGTCACGATTGATATCAAATCCAACTATGACCCCTGTTACGGACCACGTTGACTGGACAATCATCAAAACAGACCAAAACACCAATGTCAAGCAATCATCGATAGGAAAAATAAATTTTAACAAAAAAGATGCCCATGGAGTAAGTTTGTATTTCATTCATGAATAGTAACACACCGGTCACTAAAATCGCATGAAAAGTGGTTAAAGAAAATAGAAACCGATACAAGATATATATGTCTTTACAATTGACTGGACAGTAGTTTCAATTTGGCTTGCAACACCAGGCCTCATCTGCCATGCCTTTTTATGCCTGTCACTTGTTTTTACAATCACCACCATATTCATGTTTCAGAAAACAAAAATTTCAAACCCAAAATTTGGATTTTTGTACCAAATTAATCATTATGAAGGTTTAAAAGTATGGAATCGTGCATCGAGGCCTTTTCCTTTCGCCTCACGAGGCGTACGCCTCAAGGCGTAGGAATCATCAAAAACATAAAAACAAGACGTAAAAAGACATGATATATTTGAAATTGGCACAAAAAAACAAATACAAACGTAAACCACACCCTTTTCTTAGTGCCTCAGCCCTATGAGGCGCACACACAAAATACCCCCTGAAGCGCCGCCTAAGACTCGCATTTTGGATGCCTCGCCTTAAAGCTCCTCGAGGCGCACGCCTTAGCGTTTTTTTAACCATGACCATTATACTTGCTAACTGTTACAAAAGTATTAAAGTGTTCCAGAATTAGGACATTTACAGATAATTCAATGCAACCCAACGTCAAGTACAATGATTTAGAATCACTATCCCGGCCTTTAATAATTTAGTGTTCTTAAATGCTATATTTATGTCTTTACTTTCCTGTACAAAAGATATGTTGGCTGCTTGGCTAGAGCTAGAAAGTGTGAACTAAAAATATTATATAATAAAGGGCATGCATGTAGCTAGCATAAAGATGAAAAATATTGTAATGAAATAAACCATATAAGAAAGGAACATGACAATAGCATCAAATTAGGGAAATATGTATTGGTTTTTGGTATGTGGAGTTTTTTAATTGAGTAAGAGGTGAGTAAGATAAAACAAAGATCAGATTCAATTGAGTCACCCCTCCCAAGGCTGGAATAAAAAACTGTTCCATCAGTAAATTTTCCCTTTAAATAAAATGAGTGATGACAAATAATCAACTAAAATATGGTAGTAAGATCAATCATCACCTGGCTAGTACCAATCTTGAATGAAATTGGCCTTTAAATCCACGACTTCAATTGTGTTTCTCTGAAAAAGATCAAGCATAGGGCTGTAAACGAACCAAACGTTCAGTGAACAATTCGTGAACCGTTTGGCGGGAAGTTCGTTTATGTTCGTTCGCTTAGTAAATGAACGAACACGAACAAGAAATTTTGTTCGTTAGGTTAAACGAACGAACATGAACAGAGGTTACGTTCATTCGTTTATGTTCGTGAACGTTCAGTAATGTGTTCGTTTATGTTCGTGAGCGTTCGGTAATGAGTTCATTTATGTTCGCTCATTAATGTTTATTTGTGTTCGTTCGTTTAAAGGTTTTTATATGTTGTATTTTGTTTTATTGTTCCTAAATAGAGCAATATTGCATCTTCTAATACAATAAATGGCTACTCACTTCTTTAGTAAAATGCAACTAATAAAAGAGATATAAAGACTATGAGTAGTGAAAGACTGTCAAAAACTATTTTAATGATGATTTTTATATAAAAAAAAATAGTGTCTTGAGGGCGTTAATGTGATATATACAATAAAGAAGAACTAAATAACTTGAGCAACATTTACTATCAGGGTGAAATTGGCAAATCTTGCCAAGAGCTGAAACAACATTGTCATAAGCCATTACATTATCTGGATGTAATGCAACGGGTTGTCTTATGACAGCATCCAATCTAGAGAGAGCCTCTATATAATGGCAAAAAAAATGGATGATTAATGTTCAAAGAGTGTGCCTATTGGCACACTAAAGTGCCTATTGGCACACCAAACCCTAGCAAAATTAGGGTTTATCTACGCTGCGTATTGGTCAATACGCAGCGTATAGGGTTACCCTTATACGCTGCGTATTGACCAATACGGAGCGTAGATAAACCCTAGATCTCAGTGCCTGATTACCAATCATTGCACAGAAAACAATGTTCACATACGCTGCGTATTGATCAATACGCAGCATATATAAAACTGATGCATATTTGGGGTCATTTTGGTAGGTTTGAAGTCTCAATTTTTTGCCAGGTTTGTGTACGCTACGTATTGAGCAATACGTAGCGTATAACTAGGGACCATTTTTGTAAATTTATGAAACTTCAGGGACCATATTTGTCAGTTTTCGAAAACTTAGGGACCTTTTTGTAAATTTTCGAAAAACCAGGGACCATTTGTGTAAATTTACGAAATCTCAGGGACCATTTTTGTAAATATATCAAAAAAAAAAGGGGAAAAAGGGGTCTTCATTTAAGAACCGGCCCTTGCAAGACTCGAACTCTTGACCTCTCGTTTAGAACCGCAACGCCTTAACCAGTTTATCCTCTGTCCAGAGCTGTTAGAATATGAAACTTAATTTTTATATGTAGTAGCTATCCTATACGCTGCGTAGTGATCTATACGCAGCGTATATGAACACTTATATACGCTGCGTATAGGTCAATACGCAGCGTATATAACCTTCTGAATTTTAATTGCACACAGAACCTGTTAAATAACCTGTTGTATTCCAGAACCTGTTAAATAACCTGATATATTCCAGAACCATATCGATACAACAAAACATGTTATATAACCTGCCATAATTTTATATGTACACCACAATATAAAAGTTTGTGCATACATAACAAAATGATATATACAAGAGTTTGATATATACAATAAAAGTTTGTGAATACATAACAAAATGATAAAATACTACTACTGCTGCTGCTGCTGCTGCTGCTCCTGCTGCTGCTGATGCTGATCCCATTCCGCATCCGTAATGAAGGGTAGTGGAGGTAACCCGTCATGCTGTCGCTGCTGCTGCAGCGCCGCAGCCACCCACTCCAACAGATAATTGTTTCTTTCAGATAACCGAAGTTGCCGCTGATATGATGGGTCAGCACCGGGCCAAACATGGCGTGGGAACTGAGGCGCCCCTGGTGGTCCACGCGGCGGTGGTGGCTGCGGAATGACGACGGCCGGCTCATACGGCTCCGGCGGCTCCGGATCGTTCGGGGGATAATACGGAGGGAACTCCGCCGGCAGCTGTTGAAGCTGATATTGCGTGCCGTCCTTGTTCTTAAACCGCTTCCCGTCTGGGAAGTCTTTGGTAACGTGCATTCCGGATATAACATTCTTCCCCATCCGCTTCGGCTGTGCCGGCGGACCTACATTGTCGCGGTCAGTCTCCGGATGATAGCCCAACGAAAGGGCTATCCTAGTCACGTAGGCTCCGCCAAATAACAATCCGCGCTCCTGTCGATGATGCGCGGAGGCGAAGTATTGCGCCAACCCGTGGGCGAGAGCGCATGGCCTCTTGTATAAGAGGCAATATAAGAAAAATAAATCGCCACTGGTGCACCACTCCCGGCTTTTGTTTCGAGCAGTGATCGAAGTGGAAATCATTTTGTGTAAATACCTGCACAAAAGGAAACCAGTCAGTAAATAATAATCAGACGACATTGACTAAGATCGTCGTTAAATAATATTTTTTTATTATTTAGTCGACGTCGTCCGTAAGGCGCGTACGGGCCTAACGAGCGTCGAAACTAAGTCCGTCGTTAAAATATATATTTTTTTTATTGTTTAGTCGAAGTCGAACCGTAAGGCGCGTAGGTCCCTAACGAGCGTCGAAACGGAGATCGTCGTTAAAGTATAAAACTTCGATCTTAGTTTCGATGCTCGTTAGGGACCTACGCGCCTTACGGTTCGACTTCGACTAAACAATAAAAAAAATATATATTTTAACGACGGACTTAGTTTCGACGCTCGTTAGGCCCGTACGCGTACGCGCCTTACGGACGACGTCGACTAAATAATATTTTTTGGGTTCCTTACACATAGTGATTGAATAAGGATGAACAAAGAAAATCTCTGTTACGACATCTGTTTTGGGTTCCTGTCGGGTGTCGTAAATGAATCGGTGGTCATGCAGGAGGCTTTCCAGTGCCTGAATAGGATTCTTTCCGTCCGCTATTGTCGCTCTAATTTTTTGTACCGCATTTTGCACGTCTTTCTGAACGTGCAGGCTGTCGGGGAACTGCTTTCTTAGGGTTTGAAATATGATACGTGGCTCCATGTTTTGAGCAGTTAGCTGCTCCACTAGCTTGTATTCGGCTTTAGTAAATCTACGCACAAAAGCGTGGCCCAACAGACTCGTCGTAGGTTCATGGTTATGGTTCGCACAGTCCACTTTTAACTCCCACGTGTCATTCGTCACGTCCCGGATGGCGAGTAATGAAAATGGGCAACCGATTTTTTTGCTACCAGCTTTCCTAACTGTTGCTATACTACGGTGCTCACCACTACGGTCGTACACAAGCCATACCATCCCAGTAGTACCGCCAATATTTTTTGATCGGCGGGTAACAATTACGTAACCACACTCCTTTCCCGTTTCTTGTACCCAATTCTTCAAATCAGTTAGAGACATGAAACGCTAAAAAAAAGTTACGTTAATAATAATAATAATAATAATAATAACAATAATAACAATAATAACAATAACAATAATAACAATAATAACAACAATAATAATAATAACAACAATAATAACAATAATAATAATAATAATGTGATACCTCCTTTATTTGAAACGGATTGCCCGGGGTAGATGGTTCATAAAGTGATGTATCGTATCCACTGTATCCACCTTCACCCACGTATCCACTGTAACCACCTTCACCCCCATATCTATCGTATCCACTGTGTCCACCTTCACCCACGTATCCACTGTAACCACCTTCACCCCCATATCCACTGTAACCACCATCACCCCCGTATCCACCTTCACCACCGTATCCACTGTAACTTCCGTATCCACCTTCATCCCCGTATACCCCGTAACCCGGATACGATTGCTGCATCGGGTAATATGGTTCATCAACAGGTGCATTCTCAGCACCGTATCCACTTTGTTGCACGTACGGAGATTCATACCCGTATCCGTAATCTGGATACACTTGATGCGCCGGGTAATTTGGTTCATCAACAGGTGGAGTGGGAGTCTTGTTCAAGTCTGGCAACTGTGTTTTTTGATCAACAGGGACTCCAGACACAACCTCCTCCTCCTCGTTGGCAGCATTTGCTCCCCATATGTCGTTAGAATAGCGATTACCGAAATAATTATCGTTCCAAAATGATGACATTTTAACAAGATTGAACAAAAAACAGAATAAATGATGTGTAAATTGGTTACTGAAGAAGAAGATGAAAAAGAAAGCAGTAGGCAGTGAATTCGAATTGTGAACAGATGGATAAATAGACTTTCATGTGACAGTTCAATAGGCAGCGTATTGCCCTCTACTCCCCGTATTACTTTATTCACGTGCCTGGACAACATCGTATCGATGTCAAATCAGTCTTACACATACGCTGCGTATTGACCACTACGCAGCGTATAGGGTTACATCTATACGATGCGTATTGATCACTACGGACCCTATGTCAGACTGATTTGACCATGGTACTAGGTTTGACTGTCTGGTTGTGTACCTACCATTAACATACGCTGCGTATTGGTCAATACGCAGCGTATAACCTAACTAGTGTATATAAGTAATTAAGTTTCATATTCTAACAGCTCTGGACAGAGGATAAACTGGTTAAGGCGTTGCGGTTCTAAACGAGAGGTCATGAGTTCGAGTCTTGCAAGGGCCGGTTCTTAAATGAAGACCCCCTTTTACCTCTTTTTTGATATTTTTACAAAAATGGTCCCTGAGATTTCGTAAATTTATACAAATGGTCCCTGGTTTTTCGAAAATTTACAAAAAGGTCCCTAAAGTTTCGAAAACTGACAAATATGGTCCCTGAAGTTTCATAAATTTACAAAAATGGTCCCTGTTTATAAGCTACGTATTGCTCAATACGCAGCATATATAAACCTGGAAAAAAAATTACACTTCAAACCTACCTAAATGACCCCAAATTTGCATCAGTTTTATATACGCTGCGTATTGACCAATACGCAGCGTATAGAAACTTTGTTTTCTGTGCAATGATTGGTAATCAGGCACTGAGATCTATGGTCTATATACGCTGCGTATTGACCAATACGCATCGTATAGGGTTAACCATAATACGCTGCGTATTGACCAATACACAGCGTATATAAACCCTAAGTGTGCAGATAGGCAAAGCGAGTGTCTAGATAGTGAGAGCCATGTTCAAAATAGTGCAAAATATGAAAATAATTACAAAAAAGGATTAAAAAAACCCTACCACCAACATATGGTCTGAATGCACCTCCACCATACTCTGCACATATGCCAACCCCATAACCAGCAGCCTGAAAGATCTCAAATATATTTAGTTAGATAGCCACTAAAATTATAATCATAACCACTGTGGCATAAAACCATGCATACCTGGCGAACATCTATGCATGAAGTTGCAAATTACCTTGTGTAAAGCATCTACTAAAGCTAATATGATATAGTCACACAGCTATTTAATTTTACATATCACTATTTCGACCCTTAGTGAGACAAATATATATGGATCAAAATTACCATCTCTACGCCTAATGATACAAACATATATTGCTCAAAATTACCATATTTTCATCTAATACTTTTAGCATAAATGGATAAAAAAAAAAACCATTTCAAACTCCAAACATAAATGGATCAATACCACAATCTCTAAGTCTAATAATTAAAACACGAACGGGTCAAACTTACCATGTCTTCATCTGGTGATTCAAACATAAGCCCCAATACTTTACGAGGCACCAAAATTTAGTAATTATCATAAAAACTTGCAACCAAAAGATTTGTCCCTGAAAGTGGATAGCAGTTGGTGGGACTGATCCATAAAACCTGACCAAATGAAACAGGACAAACACAAATATGCCATTCAAATGAAACTAAAACTCTAACACAAAAAAGACTATTACAAATGTTTTTGTGGATCGCATAACCAATTAACCACATATCTTACATAAATAAAAAGAGTTTTCATCAAAGACTTACATGCAAGAACACCAGTTAGCTACACATTGAGCACCTGTGGCTTCCATGTTCCACTAAAACCCTAGTCACAATCTATTTTAGGGTACAATTGTGGTTGGTCACCGTGACAGTGGTGTATGGAGGGTGACGAAGAGACATCATGGGATGTAATGTAGTGTGAGCAGTGGTTTTATGCGATTCAGACGGTTACCATTAGTTATGGGATTCGTATGGTTGATGAGAGTTAGGGGGAAGAAGATGAAAGGGTGTGTCTCTAAAATGAAGTTCCAGAGTCTTCTTGAAGGAGAGGAAACAATGCAGATAACTCTTCGAGTTCTTTTTTACTATTATCATTATTATGTGAATATTTATTTTATCAATTTAATTGTATTTAATAACACTTCAATTATTAAAACTTTTATTTAATTCCTTTATGGATTCCAATAATTAAATGTCTAAATTGCCCTCAAAGTGTCTTAAAACTTTGGACAATGTCCAAGTTTCCCTCCTCTAAAATGGCTTGTTTCATTTGGACATGGTGCTTCAAGATTTGTACCGATGGCAAAATTACGAAAATGGTAGAAAACTCAGTTCTCTTAATAAAGGTATATAGATAACAAAGATTTAAACGGTATATTTTTGCTTGATTTTCCCTTTTAATAATACAACAAAGACACTAAATGCTACATTTTTGTTTGATTCTTCTACATGGGTTGGTGAGATAAGAATTTTCATTTAATAAAATTTTCCAACGTGGAGGTTTCAAAGAGGATAAGATTATAAGAACCAAAGCCATCTTCTTCATCGTACTTTTGTCTTTTACTAGCATAACATGGCCACAAGCCACTCATATAAAAGTTATATGAAGTGCTAAAAAGGTTGAAATAGTTACAATTATTTGTAATAATAAAACTATGTCATTAGAACATTTATTTCGTATTCATGTAATTATCAAAACTAAAGTTACATGTAAAAGAAATTAATTTGTTGTGATAAGTTAGGTTGAGTGAGAGAAAGGGATTGATAGTAGGTGTGGTTGACGACGGTGACATAGTGTGGATAAAGGTGGATTTCTATGGTGGATAATAAGTTTTTTAGGGTTTTTGTGTGCGTAAGAAATTTTATTATTAATAGTTTTTTTTTTCCATTTTTAGCTAATTTTCAAATATGATATTTATGAGAGCTATGGTGGATAATAAGTTTTTTAGGGTTTTTGTGTGCATAAGAAATTATTATTATTAGTTTTTTTTTTTCATTTTTAGCTAATTTTCAAATATGATATTTATGAGCAGGGGCGGACCCAAGTTATAGGGTGGGTGGGCGGCTGCACTCCTTGAAAAAAAAAATTTAGTGGTATTTTTCACGAAAAATCCAGACCGCACCCCTTGGAAATTTTCGTCCGCACCCCTTAGAAAAAAAATGTTAGGAATTTATGTAAAAAAATTGTGAACACAGATTAAAACCCGATCAAATTATGTAAACAAGTTAGCCTACTAACCCCTTTAATAAAACTTAAATTCAATCCATCAAGCTCAATAACTTAATACCCATTCAAGCCCAACCCAACTACTAGTTTTGTTAAACAAACCAGTCCACATAATAAAAAAAACCCAAATCGCTGCCACTTGTCAGCGACTCCCGCCCTCCCTCTGCCTCAATTCAGCGCCCAGCGACAGCATAATTCCGGCCGGCGACTTCAAAATTTCGGCTGCAAACTGGTTAATTCAGGCCGGCCCTGACAGGTACATGTTTTTTACTAGGGCTTATAATAATTACTAGGGCTTGAAATTCAAAATTTTGGTTGGCAAACATGTTTGTTGATTATATGATTGTTGGTTGGCAAATAATAATTACTAGGGCTTGAAATTCAAATTTTTAAATTGAAAATTAAGGAACATGAGCTATGGTTGAACACTTGAAGATCCTTGTTTATTTCGTATGTGATAGGATTAGGAATGAACAATGAGTAGGGAGGTTATGCCGCGATTTCTCAAGAGGAAAGGGGTTGAACCACTTTTTTTCGTCGGATTATTCTAATTAAAGACCAAGGTATGTTATAGATAAGTTTTTTTGTTATTTTATTGAATGATTAAGAGAAATAAAAGTAGGGATGGTTTGAACTTTGATGTTTTTTTGTTTGTTAATGTGATAGGAAGTTAGGAACTAGGGTTTGATTGTTTGAGAATTGAAATGGACCCGATCCGATCTGATTCGACCCGCTATGAAACTTTGTTTATTTGTTTTTACTTGTTTTACATGACCCGACCCGATCCGCACACCCAGGAAAAAAATCTTTAAAAAATTTCCGCACCCCCAGGGAAAAAATCATGGATCCGCCACTGTTTATGAGAGTAATTGATTGTGGTGTTACATAGTAGTTGCATAGTAGACTTTTACAGTTGTTTCAGTTTATGATGGTGGGTGATTAAGTTGATGGATTACTGGATGTCTGGATTGTAATGATAAGTAAATATATTGAAGAACATCTATGTCTATGTTAAAATATATTTAAAAACCAAAAATTGAAACTAAGGCATATGCCAATTAAAAATAAAGAACTTTAATAGGAATTCTTTTAAGCCATGACTGATATGTAGCATGTTCCCGAGCCGAACCGAATCAAATGGATTTTTGCTCGTGCTCATTTCGGTTACAAATCGAGCCGATCGGCTCGTTTTTAACCGAGTAGAAATCCGAACGAGCATTTTCCGAGCATTAATTTTCCGAGCGAGCGGCGAGCGATGAGCCGATGACTAGACTACAGAGAACGATGACAAGTGAGAGACGATCGACTTACAGTGAGAGTGGGGTACAATGAGGTGAAGAGTAGATTGTCCAGATAAAAGACTAAAGCTTAGTGACTTAAGGTATTGTTTTAGATTTAGGGTTAAAGTTTTATTGGGCTGCTTGTGGTAGTATGTATTGATATAATTGTATATTTGTATATAGTGGTGCAAAATCCAATAGTGTGATATATATAAAACTATAAATGTAAGTCATGGGCTATTTGTGGTAGTATGTACTGATATAATTGTATATAGTGGAGAAAATGCAATAGTGTGGTAGGATTAGGTTTAAGAGTAAACACTAGTGTATTTGCGAGCTGAGCAAACTAATCCTGGCCATACACGTGTGTAAATCAATGACTAGGATTTGATGATGAAATATACTAGTCTATTTTACAATTTGATGATGAAATCCTAGCCATACACGTGTGTCAATCAATGGTCAAAATTTGTTCACTCAGATCGCAAATACAAAAGTGTTCACTCTAGAACCCCACCTAGTGTGGTAGGATTAGGTTTAAGAATGAATACTAGTGTATTTGCGAATTGAGCGAACTAATCCTGGTCATACACATGTGTAAATCAATGGCTAGGATTTGATGATGAAATACATTAGTGTATTTTACGATTTGATGATGAAATCCTAGTCATACACGTGTGTCAATCAATGGTCAGGATTTGCTCACTCAGTTCGCAAAACCCCACCTAGTGTGGTATATATAAAACTATAAATATAAGCCATATTTGTGTGTATATATCTATATATATTAATTTTAAATTCAATTCGAGCCATACCGAGCAAAACAAGCTTAGCGGACCTTTGCTCGCTTGTTCGACTCTTGTTTAAAAAATGTTCGTTCGAGTTACTAAGAAAATTTGGATCACTGACGGACCAACGGAGTATCATCGTGCCACCGGTGGAACCACCTGATCATATTCATATCAACCACATTCATAAGGCAATAACACCTATACCCCAATTCAGGAGGAAACTACTGCTTTTTTAATTAAGCTTTTTAAATTTAGAAACATACAACTAATTACTTATTGTTAGTTATATAGAGCATTTGATCCTGCTTCCTATAGGTTAAGGGTTACAATAAAGAGAAACTAATACTTAACGGTTACGATAAAGAGAAATTAACACCAAAACAAACTAGTAGTTAACAGTTACGATAAAGAGAAAGTATTAAAACTAAGGTGCTGTTTGTTTTTGCAGACATAAAAATGTCCGCAAGCTGATTTCATCTGCTTTCATGTCTGCAACTAAAGATGTGTTCTCAAGCTCTACAATCTGAAAATATAAGACTGTTTGTTTTTTTAAGCGTATACGAGGGATGAGTATATTATGGTTTTTCTAAAGATGTTTTAATAAGATGGTTCATAACTTATTTTTTAAGATGAAGAAAGCTGAATTCAGATCTATTTAAAAAAAATAAATAGTCTTTAACAGTAACGTTTGCGCGCCTTCAGACATCAACTCCCTTAAAAAGTGTGTGAAGAAAAAAAAAACACCTCCTAATACTTAACGGTAACGATAAAGAGAAACTAACACCAAAACAAAAAATGTTAACAAACCTTTTGGATATTTTTGGAAACTAGAAAGTGAAAGTAGTTACACAAAGTAATGGCAAAATGGTAAATTATCCAAAAACTGACACCACAAAAAGGCGAAAAAAGGCACAGAACTAAAAACTCGGCCATGAAAAATTTGTAGCTCATATAGTTACACACACGGGAAAACAAACACAGCAAACATATCATCATCATCATAACAATAATAATAACCGTCTCATCACATCGATGAGATAGATGATCGAAGGATCGATCGGAATGGCGTGTAAATGCAGCAGCAGCACTGTCGAACGAAGATGCGTAATCTCCTCCAACAAACTCAAAGACTTCTGTTTCAATCGGAAGAATTTGCGCAACGTTTCTACCGTTCTCGTTTTCAAACGGAGTTTTGTAAAATGGCGATCTGTTTCCGGCAGAAGTCGCATTGTTAGGTCAGTTTTCCGGTTTGTTTCCGATCGGATTGAGGTTTTGTTTTTGAATTTTTGAGAGATGCGTGAATTAGGTTTTTAATTTGTGTTTAGCGGATCTTATTATTTGTTATGTGTGGTGTACGAGTGGTGAATTGTTTTGTGGTGGAATTAGGTGTGAGATAACGTGTTTCTGTAGGTTAAATTTGTTGTTATTGTTTAGTTTTAGGGTTATTGGAAATTAAGTGCTCAATATGTTGTGGAAACAGGTTACTGAAGAGATTTAGAAGGATTTTGATGATGAATTGTGGTTATAATTCATAATTACACATGATTTGATGCATATTGATAAACATGTGTAATTAGGAAAGATAGATATATGTAGATAAGATTTTCAGGTTAATGTTGTCCTAAATTTGTTTTCCAACGGAGTTTCTCCAAATGGCGATATGTTTCTGGCAGAGGTCGCATTGTTAGGTCAGTTTTCCGGTTTCTTTCCGATCGGATTGATTAAGATATCGGTTTTTTGTCGATGAATAATAATGATATTGAGGTTTCGTTTTTGAATTTTGAGAGATGCATGAATTAGGCCTTTTAATTTGTGTTTAGCGGATCTTATTATTTGTTATGTGTGGTGTATGAGTGGTGAATTGTTTTGTGGTGGAATTAGGTGTGAGATAACGTGTTTCTGTTGGTTGAATTTGTTGTTATTGTTTAGTTTTAGGGTTCTTGGAAATTAAGTGCTCAATTTGTTGTGGAAACAGGTTATTGAAGATATTTGGAATTATTTTAATGATGAACTATGGTTGTGAATTATAATTACACATGATTTGATGCATATTGATAAACATGTGTCGATAAGATTTTCAGGTCAATGTTGTCCTAAATCTGTTTTTAAACGGAGTTTCTCCAAATGGTGATTTGTTTCCGGCAGAAGTCGCATTGTTATGTCTGTTTATCGGTTTATTTCCGATCGGATTGAGATGTCGGTTTCTGTAGATGATGTTGAGTTTTGTTTTTTGGATTTGGAATGATGCGTAAATTTGGTTTGTGATTTGTTATCTGTTGTGTGTGGTGTAGGAATGGTGAATTGTTTCGTGGTGGAATTAGGTGTGAGAAAACGTGTTTCTGTGTTAAATTTGTTTTTTCTGTTTAGTTTTAGGGTTCTTGGAAATGAAGTGCTCAATTTGTTGCGGAAACAGGTTATTGAAGAGATTTGGAAGGATTTTGATGATGAATTGTGGCTACAACTTATAATTACACATAGTCTGATGCATATTGACAAACACATGTGTAATTAGGGAAGATTAACATTGGTGATGTATAGAGATAATATTTTTAGGTCAATGTTGTCCTAAACCGGGCTGGTGAATTGTTTTGTGGTGAAATTAGGTGTGAGAAAACTTGTTTCTGCTCGTTAAATTTGTTATTACTGTTTAGTTTTAGGGTTCTTGTAAATTAACTGCTCAATTCGTTGCGTAAATAGGTTATTGAAAAGATTTGAAAGGATTTTGATGATGAATTGTGTAAACATCTGTGAAAGAAAATATTGCAAAGCATATACACATCTTACGTTTGCTAGAGTTACACCTCTCCGAGGACATGGTCCAGGATAGGGGTCTAAGGAGATGTAGGATTAAGGTTAAGGACTTTTAGGAATTAGGAGTAGATTCATTAGGTCTGAGCATTGGGGCAGATGTTCAGCTTTTCTTTATGGTCTAGGCGGATTTTGCATTGATTGTGTTTTTTCATATATGATTATATGTTACCTATCCACCACTTCTTTTGTTATTTAGTATCGCTCTTTTTAAAGATATGTTTAGTTTCTCGCTTTTCTACTATATGTCTTTGGTGTCGAGGGTCTCTCTGGAAGCAGCCTCTCTATCCCTAGGGATAGAGGTTAGGTGTGCCTACATCTCGCCCTCCCCAGACCCTACCAATAGCTTTGCTATTTGTGGGAGTTACTAGGTACACGATTGATTGATTGATTGATTGATTGATATACACATCTTAGGTCTTGTTCTAAACACTATTATGAATTTCAAGCAGATGTAAAATGTATTATCCTGTTAAAGGAAGCTAATATATTGATTCTTTGCTTGATTAATATAAATGCTTACTGTGATTTCACCTTCAGTATGGTTTGTTGTTGCTACTAAAGATACCACATATCCTGATATCTGATAACCTCACATTGCAGCATGGATGTTCGAGAGAAATCAAAATCCACATTATTCGAGTCATCAAAACATAAAAGGGTTCCACTCTACGTTATGATGCCAATTGACTCTTTCGGGATTGATACAACTGGCACTCCAAGAATCAGAAAGTAATTACCATTTCTTGTAATGCCAGTCAATTTGGAAAAAAAATATGGAGATAATAGTTCTGACTACTAATCATATTTTTATTATTTCTGCATATTTTTTCCAATTTCGGTGGTGACACGTATACATGTATACAACCCTCTTCTTGTTTTCAGAATCAAGGCCTTAACCGTATCTCTAAAAGCACTCAAGTTGGCAGGTGTCCACGGAATTGCTGTTGAGGTTTGGTGGGGGGTTGTAGAACGGTTTTTTCCTCATGCATATAATTGGTCTTTATATGAACAACTTTTCAAATTGGTATCTGAGATGGGATTAAAGTTACAAGTTGCATTGTCTTTTCACTCAAATGTTCATTTATCTTCACGAGTACAAGGTATCAGCCTTCCACAGTGGATCATAGAGGTATGCTTTTCTTGTTTTTTTATTATGAATATACATCAACCTTGAGTTATATTTAAAAAAAAAAAATAGGATAATGCATGTGTAGGCCACCCAAGTACGTAGCACGTTTCGTTTAATATATCAATTCTGGCATGAAAATGCACTTAAGTATTTTGAAAAAACAAAAACACCTTTGATAAGGTTAAGGTGTCATCAGGCTTTTGGTTAGATTTGTTTCTTTAAAACTTTTGAGGGGTATATTTGCCATTTGCCAACATGCTGTGGGTTAAATTTGTTTTCATGCCCTTGAAACTTTTGAAACGATAAGAACACCTTTGGTGAAATGTCAACATGCTATGGGTTAAATTTGTATTATTTTCAAAAAGTTAGATGTCATTTTCATCATCTAGCATATTTCTGATCAAAATTGGTATAAATGAAACTGTATACATACTTTGGTGGCCTATAGATTAGTTTCAAAGGTATTTTTTAAAAATATTGATGGGTTTTGACTTTTTTTCTTTCTTCTTTCTTAGATTGGTCAGCATAATAAGGACATATACTATCGAGACCAGAACGGTTTTCCTAATGCTGATTATCTTACATTAGGGGTAGACAATATTCCGTTGTTTTCTGGGCGTACTGCTTTACAGTGTTATGAAGACTTCATCCATAGTTTTGCAAACAAATTCGATTCCTTGATGGGAACTATAATTGAAGAAGTATGTGTTGGTCTTGGACCTTCCGGAGAACTTAGGTACTTGTTGACTTATAAATTGGTCAATACAGGTTATGTTTCTATCTCTAATTGTTCATTTCGAATTTTGTCGATCATCATATGCAGATATCCTGCTCATCCCCTTCAAGATGGTAGATGGCAATTTCCTGGGATCGGTGCATTCCAGTGTTATGATAAATACATGTAACGCAGCTTAAACACTGATAAACCAACTGATTTAATAATTTTTTATGACATATATTATTATTATTGTTCTCTTTAGGATGGAGGACTTACGGGCAGTTGCTTGGCAAGAAGGGAAGCCTGATTGGGCCAATAAGGGACCTCCAAATGCTGGTGATTATAATAGTTTTCCAACTGATGTTCCATTTTTTGAAGAAGGAGAGGGGAGCTTCTTATCTGATTATGGCCATTTTTTTCTGGTAAGCCATTTATTAGCTTCATTGGTGTTAATATTGATGATAGATAGTAAAGAAATACTATTTAATTTCAATATGGGTGCTATTGTTATATATAGATATACAGGGTTAAGGTAAAATGAAAACTCCTACGAGCTGTGAGAACTTAGAGAACTCGGCCTTACAAAAGGTTTTTTTCCAAAAAACTTTTTTTACCAAAAATGCTAAAAAAAACAACTTTTCCAAAAAAAAAAAAGCTTTTGTTGATTTACACCACCTGTAAAAAACCCTTACAGTGGGTGTAAAGGCTGAAAACGCAGCTTGATTTTTTTTACAGCTGTGTTGTAACATTTTAATCTACGTGTGCTCAAAAAATGGTGGCAAAACTCGCACGGGAAGTCGGAGTTCTCTAAGTTCTCACAACTCAAGGGGGTCTTCTCTTGATCTTGAATAAATATATTTGGAGATAATAGATTCACTAGTAAGATGTAAATGCAAATGGTAACAGAAATATAGGAATTTTCTAGTTTTCTAGGCAAGTTCAATTCTCTGAATTCCACAAAGTAGTGAAAGCAAAAACAGGGCCAGATGCCAACCCGGAATATTTTTTTATTTTTCATGAAATTTACTAATTTCTACTTATGTTCGTCTCACAGGAATGGTACAGCGATAGGTTGCTCCGTCATGCAGATGCAGTTCTTGAAATTGCAGCAAAATTGCTGAAAAAATATCAAGAAGATGAGCAAAATTCTGTGCGTGTGATGGCTAAAATTGGTTTGTTTTATTGGTGGTATCAGACTGTTTCTCATCCTGCTGAGCTTACTGCTGGTTACTACAACACCGCTTTTAGGGATGGTTATGATCCGTTAACTTCAATGTTGTCTCGTCATGGAGCAGCTCTGCAGATTTCGTAATATCCTATCTTTCACTTTCTTCGTTTTTTTAAATTAGATTAGAAAAATAGTGAAAGTGTATTATTGTACAATTTTGCTTAACGTACGCTGCGTACGTTGTGAAAATATAACATGCGTGATTAGGTTTTCTATCCCATGCGTGATTTCTGATTTTGTACATTCGTGATTATGTTCATGCGTGATTATGGTTTTCAACATGCGTGATTATGGTTTTCAACATGCGTGATTAGGGTTTTTGAGTTTTATAACGTGCGTACTTCATCTTGTACACATCGTACGTTTAGGAATATTGTACGTTAACCAACCCCTAGAAAAAGATACAAGTTTCTTTTTATAAATTTCACAGCATACAACCTCCTAATTGTTTTGTTCAAATATCTAGCTTATTACATTAATAACATTTTTTTTAAATTCCTAATTAACCCATCATTGGTTAACTTTTTAAAAAAAGAAATGGACAATAAAGTGTTTGCGGTTCAAACCAGTCCGCCTCGTTTGACAAGTACTATAAAATTTAGGGCTGCAAACGAACCAAACGTTCGGTGAACAATTCATGAATCGTTCGGCGGGAAGTTCGTTTGTGTTTGTTCGTTTATTAAACAAACGAACACAAACAAGAAATTTGTTCGTTTAGTTAAATGAACAAACATGAACAAAGGCCGCGTTCGTTCATTTATGTTCGTGAACGTTCGGTAGCGTGTTCATTTGTGTTCGATAGTTCATCAGCGTTTTTAGTTTTTGTATTTATTTAGAAACTTCAAAATTCAGACAAATAAAATATTTAAATAGTGTCAGTGTATTATATATTTTGTTCATGAACGTTTGTTTGTGTTCGTTTGTTTCCATTTGTGTTCATGAACATTAGTTTGTGTTCATTTGTGTTCATCGGCGTTCGTTTTTGTTCATTGCCTAAAATTAACAAACAAACACGAACAAGTTCATTTCCTTAACAAACGAACACGAACATAATATCTCGTTCGGTAAGTGTTCATGAACAGTTCGTGAACACATGTATTTCTTAACAAACGAGCACGAACGAGGTCTTGTTCGTGTTCCTTTCGGTTCATTTGCAGCCCTATATAAAATGATATGTTTAAACCTAAACTTGTTTTGACCCGCTACGCAACTTACACTGCTTTTTTTACCTTGTAGCTGCTTTGAGATGATGGACGATGAAACTCCCGAAACCTTTTTGTGCAGTCCAGAAAGTTTGCTTCAGCAGGTACTCTACTTCCTTCATAAACGTAACTGGTTTTTGTTTCAGTACTACAAATTGGGTGGTGTTTTGAAAATAATATAAAATAAGATGTATACCTGGCTGATGAATAACTAAACTACCTACCAGATAAAGATTGCATCAAAGAAGAGGGTGATAGAGTTGACTGGAAGAAATACACATCAGCGGTTCGATGAGGTATGTGTTTTCCATATACATATGAACTTTTCCTTCAAGGACAAACAGCATAGAAGCTATTGTTCACTCTTTACCGCTATACTTAACTGTGGCATTAAATGGTAAAGGTGATTAGTATGTCACATAAAATGACTTTTTCTTTTTGCAATGCAAGATCTTTAAGACTTCTTGGTTTTAGGGGCCCATAAGGCGTGTTACAACTTGTATGCGGATGAAGTTTTATATTACTGAAATAGAGAACAAAACAGAACTGGAATTAATTAGGAGAAATTCATGAAAATGATCACTTTTTGGGTGTAACTAGACACAAGTGTCCAAGTTTTACCTCTAAAGCCACGAAATACGCGAAATTACTTCGCGTAAAGGTTCTACTTTCATCATAATTGTCTTGAAACGTACATAACTGACCAACCTTATTTTTTTATTTATACGCGTGGAATGGAACTTTTGTCTAGGTGTCAACTTTTCACAAACCTGCTTTTTTTTCGTAACAGCTTTTTCGTGTAGCTACTTTTTGCGTATCTGCTTTATTTTATTTAAATGTGGGCCAGCTTTGTACATTCCAAGGCATTTATGATGATATGCGAACATGAAAATGAAATACACGTGAAATGATATCGTGCATCTCGTAAGTTATAATGTGATGAGGCATGCTTACTAGTGTATAACTATACCACATAAATGGTCATTTTTCGTGTTTTTCCCATTAAATTAATCCGTAAATGCCAGATTCATGGCGAAGTTTAACAACTTTCTAATTTATTTTGCATTTTTGCTATTTTTTGTGCAGTTACCTGAGAACCTTATACGCTTAACAAATTTCTGTTTGCAGGCTGGTCTAAAGCAGATACATTCAAATTGTTTTGATTCGCAAGCTGAAGCTGTGAGATCATTTACATATTTCAGAATGAACGAAAAGATTTTTAGGGGCGAAAACTGGAATAACTTTGTTCCGTTCGTGCGCAGGATGAACACTGAATTGTAAAGTTACATTTTTACCTTAGGAAGGATACAATATTACTGTGCCACTGTTCATAATCCCCTTTTACATTGCAATTTTTGTACATGCGGAATATATTGCAACTTCTTTCTACAGTGTAGCAAGAAACTCTAGTATGGAGTTTCATCAGAGTATTGCATTTTTTTAAAATAGAAAAAAAATCATTTTTGGGGTATATTTATGCGTTAATATCCCTGTCGACGAGTTCTTATGTCTATAATAATAACACCATCACAAATGTCTTGGAATGTATAAATTTAACACATTGCAATGTATCATTGTATCAAACGTCAAAAAACAGAAAAAACTGTATTTAATAAAACAGTCCCAAATACCCCTAATTTGTGTGTAAATGAGTTCCCTACATGTTTATGTCGGTTTACATGTGCATTTAGTACAATACTATCTGAAAACGTAAACAAGTAGGTGGACATGTGCATTTGGTAACGTTTTTCAGTGAAATTATATCCTTGTAAAGTTTTCAATAAAGAACAATCTACGAAGTTATGCGACATGTAAGTTTCTACAAAAGAAATTATGTGGTAGTTATACTTAATATTTGGTCACGGTAGGTGTTTACATAAATAGTATTAAGGGATGTTTAAGATACATATTAAAACTATCGTAGTGTTTGGTATGCAGGAATGAGAGGTGGAATGGAATAAACTATTGTGAGGGAATGAAAAAAAATGCGTTTGGTTGGTCAACGTAATGGAATCACCCATTACATAAGTCATTCAATTCCCTTAAATTCACTCCATCCACTCCCCCTGTTTCATTCCCTATCTCAGCCTACGTCACAAACACCGCCCATCACCTCCACCATTTGCCACCACCACCACCACCTGCCGTCGTCACCACCCGCCACCAACCTCCGCCGACCACCACCACCACCGTCCTCCGCCGCCACCGCCATCGACTACCATCACTGCCACAGTGCCACCCTCCATCGTAAACCACCGCCACCCCGACCACTACCGCCACCCTCTACCGACCACCACCACCATCCTCCGCTGCCACCACCCGCTACCGTCGACCACCACCACCCACCGTCGTCGTCGCCACCACCATCGACCACCATCGCCGCCACCCGCCACCACCGACCACCGCCTAAACACTACTGCCACCCTCCGCCGACCACCACCACCATCCTCCGCGGCCACCACCCGCTACCGTCGACCACCACCACCCACCGTCGTCGCCACCACCATCGACCACCATCGCCGCCACCTGCCACCGCAGACTGTCGCCACCTGCCACCGCAGACCACCGCCAACCCCGACCATCGCCGCCACCACCGCTAACAACAGTCACCCATCGACCACCGCCACCCACCACCACTACCACCGACCACCGCCACCCATCGCTGCCACCGCCTAAACACTACTACCACCCTCCGCCGACCACCACCACCATCCTCAGCGGCCACCACCCGCTACCGTCGGCCACCACCACCCACCGTCGTTGCCACCACCATCGACCACCATCGCTGCCACCTGCCACCGCAGACCACCGCCAACCCCGACCATCGCTGCCACCACCGCTAACAACCGTCACCCATCGACCACCGCCACCCACCACCACTACCACCGACCACCGCCACCCATCGCTGCCACCGCCACTAGCCGCCACCGATCACCGCCACCACCGCTAACAACCGTCACCCATCGACCACCGCCACCCATCGCTGCCACCCGCCACTAGCCGCCACCGATCACCGCCACCACCCATCTTAATTCATTCCTCTTTTCTTACCTACTAAACAACACAAGGTAATGATTTATTCCTTTCCTGCATGGTAACCAAACAAGACTATGGAATGTAATGATCAATTTCATTCCTTTGTCAATTCCATTACCTCGTCAATTCCATTCCCTCATCTATTCCATTACGCGATACCAAACAGACCCTACGTTTCTTTTTAGAGTCACGTTCAATCCGGTATCAATGTTAAGTTAAAATCGTAATAAACACTTGTAATAGTGTTGATTAGGCGTGGGGGGGGGGGGGAGGGGGGGGGGGGGGGGGGGGGGGAGGGGGAGGAGGATAACGGTTAAAGGTAACTTGACATACTTGCTATATTTAAATCTTTATCCATAACTTGGGAGGTCCATGTGCCACATAAGAGCTACATGGAAGAGCTCTCTCTCTTCCCACTCGAACCTCAAGCTCCCTCTCACCACCTTCATGGACCCAAGGTCTTTCTCCGGACCCCCTTCACATTAAATTGTGTACTCTCCTTCCATGGACGGTCCATGTCCAAAAAAAGTTGAAGTGATCTCCCTTCTCGTCACGTCCGTTGCTTAAACTAACATCTCATTATCTCTTCCACTTAATCATCCATGACTCCAAGGACCATTGGTGGAGCTTAGTTGGCCGGGTGGGTCCCACCCCGGCTGTTTTTTTTTTTTTTTCACTTCGTAGTGTAAACTTTATATGTATCTCTCCCCCCACACACACAATTTAAAAGCTCAAAGATCTGTCATTCCCAAGGACTACCACATAAGAGTTTTTAGGATCAATTACTTAAAACCTGTGAAAATTGAAAGGATATGTATGGTTGAGCGACGACCAATGCACACTGATTTCATTATGTTATACCATACGATTGAATCCAACTGATTATTGTTCGTGTAAATTTCTATCATTTTAACTTCTTTTTTTTTTTTTTTGATAAATGGAAGACTTTAATATTTTAAATTAATCATGGGGCAAATTACATAAGGATAGCAGGTAGACGGGCAACAAACTGCGCCGTCATTCCCTTCTGAATAGAAAACCCTAAATCTTTTAAAAACATTGTAAGAAATCATGTGACAACCTAAATTTTTTAATTATGTTGTAATTTAGTTTTTGCAAAAAAATATCTATATCTATACTATATAATAAAGTAAATCAGTTGAAGACACGTTACAATCATTGAGGTCATCTAGAATTCTATTTTCCTGCCAAATCCCTCTGGTTAGTTAATCCTAAAAATCAGCCTTCTAATCTTCTGTAAAAATTAATATTAAATAAATTTTCTTTTGCTTATCTTTTTTATTAAATAGTAATTTTAAAATTAAAAGAATACATCTATACTATATAATAAAAGAAACCACTTTAGGGACATTTGTCATTATATTAGGCCATCTCTTATAGATAATTATTATTTTAGTTTAATTTCTTCTAATCAATTATAGATAATTATCCTACTAAATATTATTTAGTTTAATATCTTATATTATAGATAACCCTCCTACTAAATATTATTAGTTTAATATCTTATGGATAAATATTATTAGTTTAATTTCAGTGAGTTTTATATATTCATAAATCTTAAGTATAAAACGACTTATTTCACTCTTCCATATTTAGACCATGCACAATTTACTTTGTTATCTCACTTTACTCCATATTTAGACCATATACTCTACTTTAGTTCAATTTCTTTATAGTCTATTCGGTTAACTTTATACTCGGTATTTCATATCCACCTCCCTTTTTGTAGTGTTGTTTGTCACATTTGTAGCGTTGGTTATCGATCCATGATATGAAAACAAATTATGTTATCGGTTGAAACAACCGATGATGTGAACATCTATATCTATATCTATACTATATAATTAAAGAAACCAATATGTGACACGTGTCATTCATTGGAGGCACTTATTTTTTGGGTTTTCCGCCTTTCTTTTATATTTAGTATATACATATAAATTAGATTTTTTACTATTATTAGTATTTTTATTATTTATCAAAAATATTGATTACTTAAATTTTATATATAAGAGTTTATCCAAAATTATATTTATTTAATACACCATTAATTCAAAATTATATTTATTTAATATACTATTAATCTAAAATTACATTTATTCAACTCGTATAATACATATAGTTTTTAAAGATTTAACTTTTTTATTATTTGGTATATAAATTACAATACACGAGGTTCTTAAAAATATAATACTTTTTATTATTTAATATATAAAATTACATTTATTCAACCCGTGTAATAAATGAGGTTTTTAAAGATATATTGTTTTATTATTTAGTATGTAAAATTACATTTTTTTTTCAACTCGTGTAATACACGGGGTAATAATCTAGCATTTTTATATTTAATATTGATCGATTATGTATTTTAATAACAAGGATTATCCGTTAAACATTGAAATAATTTTTCTAAATGTTATAAAACTAGGTTAGAACCCCGCGTAATACGCGGGTTGAATAAATGTAATTTTAGATACCAAATAATAAAAAATATATCTTTAAAAACCTTGTTTATAACACGGGTTGAATAAATGTAATTTTATATACCAAATAATAAAACAATATACCTTTAAAAATTTCGTTCATTACATGGGTTGAATAAATATAAGTTTTTATATTAAATAATAAAAAAGTTATATCTTTAAGAACCCAGTGTATTATACGGGTTAAGTAAATTTAATTTTATATATTAAATAATGAAAAAGTTACATTTTTAAGAACCTCATGTATTCTCGATATATGATGGATAGAGTGACTGTGGTAATGGTTCTTATAAATGTCACGTAAACATAGTGAATGCCGTATTTGAGTTGAGAGTTGAACACGAAAATAAAAGTATAGAACCAATAAACATTGATTAATGTTTTTGTAAACATTTTCAAAATATATTCTACCCATAACTATTTTAGTTTAATAAAATAAATAAATCATTTAAATTATATTAATTTATATTTAGTGTACTTCTTTTGTTAATTTCAAGATACATAATTTTGAAATTTAATAAATATTTGAAAATATTATATTATCTCTTATACGAATTATTTAAATTTATATTAAATTTAATTTTATAATTATATTTTAATTAATATTAATTACGACAAAATAGATGGCTACAATGAATGACATGTGTCCTCTTATTGGTTTCTTTTATTATATAGAGTAAAGATTAAATAAATAAATAAATAAATAACATACTTGAGTGAAATGCACGAGCCCAAGCTCTATAAAAATATGGACGCACCCATGAAAAATAAAAACATTCCACGGTTAAAATGTTAAACAATATGATATATAATTATCATTGAAACTTGAAAGCATGACAAATAATTAAAATATATTAAAATATTATAAACACCCCACGGTTCAAATGTTAAACATGTGATATATATTTATTATTGAAACTTTAGAGTTAAAAAATAAATCAATTTCAGATTATGAAAACAAAAGAGATAAATAGATTTGGTTAAATTGATGTTTAATATTATTATTATTTAATAAAAGAGATAAATTAAAAAATAAAGGTGAGAAATATTATTATTATTATTTAATAAAAGGGACAAATAAAAAAATAAAGGTGATAAATTACCAGAGAATGACACGTGTCCAAAAAATATTTTTGTTTATTAGTATAGAAAGATCAGTACGCATGTAATTAATCCAATCATTGGTGACAGTAACATACAATTTTTGTTTGAAGGAAACTATTATAACGCATAAAAGCATATGAGAATTAAGATGATTTTTTTATCTTTTTTCAATAACTTAACGAGTTTGTCATTATTTAGTTTTTTTTCTGTTATTGAGATCATCCTTTCTGTATTGTTTAGTTAAGACTTAAGAGGTCCATAATTAATGCGCTCACATCCTTTATGTCACTTAGTAATAGGTAAATCGAGTTCATCAAACAAGTTTGATTTCAAGCTTATCTAATAAAGAAATAACTAATTGTACTTCATGTCATAAAACCAAACATTTTATTCTCTTTAATTTAAGTATAGTAATACGATACTTAAAAAAAATAGATTTTTAATAGTTGATGTGAAGTGCATATAACATGCTTAATTATGTATATGCGTAATTGTAAATAGGTTGTGTTATTGTCATATAAGTTGCGTAACAATTATTATAGGTTGTGTTATTATCATATAAGTTGCGTAATAATTATTATAAGTTGTGTAATAATGTATGTGTGTAATTATAATATTACTTGCGTAACTGGGTTGTGTAGTTATCACTTATTAGTATAACTTGCATAATTATAAAGAGTTTTTTTCTTTTTCACAATTTATTATATATTCAACCCATGTGATACACGTGATTTTAACCTAGTATATCTATACTATATAATAAAAGAAATCACTTTAGGGACACTTGTCATTATATTAGGCCATCTCTTATAGATAATTATTATTTTAGTTTAATTTCTTCTAATTAATTATAGATAATTATCCTACTAAATATTATTTAGTTTAATATCTTATATTATAGATAACCCTCCTACTAAATATTATTAGTTTAATATCTTATGGATAAATATTATTAGTTTAATTTCAGTGAGTTTTAAATATTCATAAATATTAAGTATAAAACGACTTATTTCACTCTTCCATATTTAGACCATGCACACTTTACTTTTGTTATTTCACTTTACTTCATATTTAGATCATATACTCTACTTTAGTTCAATTTCTTTATAGTCTATTCGGTTAACTTTATACTCGGTATTTCATATCCACATCCCGTTTTGTAGTGTTGGTTGTCACATTTGTAGCGTTGGTTATCGATTCATGATATGAAAACAAATTATCGACTGAAACAACCGCTGATGATGATGTGAACATCTATATCTATAGTATATAATTAAAGAAACCAATATGTGACACGTGTCATTCATTGGAGGCACCTATTTTTTGGGTTTTCCGCCTTTCTTTTATGTTTATTATTTCGTATATAAATTAGATTTTTTACTATTATTAGTATTTTTATTATTTATCAAATATATTGATTACTTCAAATTTATATATAAGACTTTATCCAAAATTATATTTATCTAATACACTATTAATCCAAAATTATATTTATTAAATATACTATTAATCTAAAATTACATTTATTCAACTCGTGTAATACATAGAGTTTTTAAAGATTTAACTTTTTTATTATTTGGTATATAAATTACAATACACGAGGTTCTTAAAAATATAATATTTTTTTATTATTTAATATATAAAATTACATTTATTCAACCCGTGTAATAAATGAGATTTTTAAAGATATATTCTTTTATTATTTAGTATGTAAAATTACATTTTTTTTCAACCCGTATAATATACGGGGTAATAATCTAGTTTATATTTTAAAATCACACCGCATGGTTTAGGAGATATTTGATACAAAATTAACTTTAAGTTTAAAATCAATAATGTGTAAGATAGATAACTTTATATATGATATTCCAAGTAATAATAAAACTTTCCGAACTAATATTATGTTGAGAACTCTAAGAAAAATATACTATTTGTTTTAGCGTAATATGCAAGACAATTATACAACTACCTACTTCACTATTTACACTTTATCAAATCATCAATGCATTACGTACATATGTTTTATACGAATCTCGCAATTATCTCATAATATTCTGTCAACAACAAATTAACATGGTTATTACCTTACCCTATTATTCATTGATATCTGCACTTTGTAGCATTTAAACCTACAATCTTTAAAATAGAGAGAAAACGCTTTCTCACCATATCATTTCTGTGAGACCATGTGTAGTGGGGCGTTTTTTTTTTTTAAATTTCAAAAATAACTGCCCAAAAAGCCCCCCCCCCCCCCCCCCCTCCTCCCATTACATAGGGCGTTGTTTGGCATTTTTTTTGAAAAAAAAGGGAATCAGCGTTTTATTAACAACGCTCAACCAAACAAATTGCATGAGGATGAGATGTTGACTGGCCAATGGGAGTGGTCCAAGTGTAAGTTTCATTTTCTTATTATTTTTTTTTATCCTTTTCTCTATAAAAATAATTGTTTAATGATTGGAAGGGGCGTTATTGGGCATTATTCCCACTACGACACTTTTGCAATAACCCCCAATAATGCCCCATGCTGACTGGACTGCCACGTGTCGCAAAACACCACATGGTGGGGGCATTATTGAGCTAAACCACTATACATGGTCTGAGAAGATTATTATAATATAATACTCGTTCAGAAAAAACACGTTAGTAATTAATTAATTATATTAATTAAAATAATTTATAAAACATTAATTAGTTCTCCAAGTCCAATGTAGTGCACGTGGTTCTTGTTTTGCGACCAACTATTTAATTACCTATTTTATTCATTAAATATTCAAAAATTGACTAAAAACTTAAGTCGTTTTATTTTATTTATTTTCACAAAGAGATTTTTTTCTCAGATTTATTGGGTTTCCTTTTGAATTGGTGTATATACATTATAGCCTAGTGGAGATAGATATGATCGGGTGGTTCTGCTGATGGCACGATGATACTCCAGTGATCCGTTAGTGGTTATAATTTGCCGTTCAAAAGAAAAAAAAAATCTTATTTACAAATCCATCATTTCTAACCTAGTGGGAAGGAGACTTGAGTTCTTTAACGGAGACCCAAATCAAATTTTTAGTTGTGTCACTTTGATAGATTAGGTAATGATGGAGAGGGCCTAGCCTTTTTGCAGAAGTGTCAGGTTCTATCCTGAGCTCACCCGGGTTTTCACCCCACCATGTGTTACACCAGAGAGTTCTGCTCATGTGGTGGCACAACGACTGTCAAGTGATAGCCGGCAATATATTTTCCCAAGAGAATGCCCAAACCAAACTCTGAAGCTAGCGTGAGCCCGATTAAGTCAGTCTGGTCAAAGTGGGGACAACATGCTCTCTAATTTAAGAAGTGTGGTAGCCTAGGGTATGTTTGGCAAAAGTAGCTGGAAGCTGGTAGCTTTTTAGATATATTTGGTGTTTGACAGAGTAGCTGGAGCTTTTAATAAAATGACTAAAACGACTAAAATGACATAGCTAAAAAATTTAAAAAGTTTGTGCATTAAAAAGTTCATTATATTTAGATGTTAAAATAGTCATTTTTTCCCTAAAAGGTTGTAGCTCCTTCTAAAGGCTACTAGTAGGAGCGTTCAACCAAAAGCTTCAATCTCCTAACATAAAAGCTTCAAGCTTATTCAACCAAACAAATCTTTTTATTGAGTAGGAGTTTTTCTTAAAAGCTTAAAGCTAGAAGCTCCTAAAAGCTTCATGTCAAACATACCCTAATACAAGAAAGTCGTCGTTTAAAAAAATTGTTTATTAGAAGGGAGGGCGCGTGAAAGGATATGGTACAATGATACAACACCACCCATACCTCCATCTTCAACCTCCAATCTAACATCCATTCTGCAACCTCACCACCACACCAATGACAATAACCAACACCCTATCTTCACCACTCCAATTCACCCTCACACCATCCCGCAAAACCCTCTATTCCACCCCATTCCTCCCCCTCAATCTCAAAACCCTAACTCCCATCCACCTCAAATCCACCCACCACCGTCACCGGACCACCCTCACCGTCGCCAAATCCACCGGCACCGACTCTCCAGACGGCCCAGACCGGCTAATCTCCGCCCTATGCTACTTCTACCCGTTCTTCGACGGCATCCAGTACGGCAAATACGCAATCAATCAATTCTCCTTCATTCAAACCCTAATTCAACCACTGGTGCCTGCAATTAGAGTTTATAAAAGCGTGCCGTTCAACGGTGTGCTCCTGTTTCTAACTCTGTATTTTGTTGTTGTTAGAAACCCTAATTTTAGTAGGTATGTTAGGTTTAATGCTATGCAGGCTGTTGTGCTTGATGTGTTGTTGATTTTTCCTGATTTGTTGGAGAGAGGGTTTGAGGCTAAAGATGGTGTGGGGTTGGGGTTGTTGATGAGTGTTGATAGTACTGTGTTTTTGTTTATGTTGGTTTCTTTGATTTATGGGAGTTCTTGTTGTTGTTTGGGGCACCTCCCTAGGTTGCCTATTGTTGCTGAGGCTGCTGATAGACAAGTTATGTAATGCCGTCGTCATCATCATACTCGGTATATCCCACCAATAGTAAAGCTAAGGTAGGGTCTGAGGAGGGTAAGATGTAGACAGTCTTACCTTTACCTCGTAGGAATAGTGAGGATGCTTCCAGTGAGACCCCGGCTCGAGACAAGTTATGTAATGTTATGTGAACAAATGTTTGTGGTTTTTTTTTTTATGTTGGGTTCCTTTTTAAGTTTTTTGGATTGTGAAGTTGTGTATGTGATTTGTGGGTTTTGGGTTGGGTTATGTTTAGCGCGGAATTTGGGTTGAGTGATCTGAAAACGTCGAACTTGTGTGTGCCTTGTGTTATTCGGAAGTGAGCCCGGGCCGAAAGATAGGTGTATAGTGAAGTTATTTGTAGTTTAAGCAGATTTGTGTAGATTGATCAATGGTAGGGTAGTGTTAAGGTTTTGGATATTGATACTAGGTTGTGTTTATAACATATGGACTCAATGGTTGCTTTGTTTTTTGACTTGATGTAACAACTAGGGGTGTAAACAAGCCGGGCTGAGCCCAAGCTCGACTGAGCTCGAGCTCGGCTCGTCATGTTTTTATGAAGCTCGAGCTCGGCTCGGTTTGAGTCTATTTATTTGAGCTCGAGCTCGGCTCGTGAGTAAAACCCAAAGCTCGGGCTTAGCTCGATTTGAGCCTACTTATTTGAGCTCGGCTCGTGAGTAAAGCCCGAAGCTCAGGCTCGACTCGAGCTGTTTTGAGAACAACCTCAAAGGAGTTAAAAGCTCGGCTCGAGCTCGCTTTAATATCACTTAAACGAGCCAAAACTCAGCTCGTCAATGTTATTATCATTATTATTAAACTATATATATAAAAACTAAAATTTTGTATGGGCTCGTTTAGGCTCGCGAGCCTAGACGAGCTTTGTATTTCAGGCTTGAGCTCGGGCTTGATAACTAAACGAGCTATAGTTCAGGCTCGAGCTTGGGTTTGTTAAGGCTCGGCGTTCGTGCTTTTAACCGAGCCGATAACAAGTAGTTCTCGAGCCTCTAGGCTTGTTTACACCGCTAGTATAACATGTGTGGTACATTCAAGTTGGAATAACTGGTATATCTAAAATCAACCAAATGAAGTCTAGAGAAGATTGCACAAAACATACCACGAAATTGCGAGCAATCCCACAGATCAATCATCGAATGCACCGTGCGGTTTATAAACAAACCCCTACAATCAGTCGATCATGGAAACCACGGTTAGTGTTACGATCCTATTGTAGATCAACTGTTCTGCTCTAGACAAAATTTTCAATGATCAAATGCAAAGCAAAAAGTGTATGTTCACTTCAACAATGATATGCGTAAAACATTGATACAAGATAAATGAATCATTTTTTAATAGCTTAAATTACACAAAATCCACCTCTAGCGGGGCTTGAACCATTGACCTCAAGGGGAGCAACACTTTAACTCTAATCGTGTGATCGACTGTATAGTCCTTTAACGGTTTTTTGTGTGTAGCGACAACAAAGATGTAAAAGCACATTAAGAGAAGTTATCTATGGGTAAAAGGCAAGGCGAAAATTCTGAACTTATCTATTAACTCTTACAATACTAAAAAGCATAAACTTATTGTATACTTAATTGATAATTTATATTACAACCATAAGTCTCAAAATCAAGAAGCAAAAGAACATCAAGCTAGTGAGAAGCACTCATACATACATTACTACATTAGAATCATTGTATAAAGAAAATTACTTCCTTAGTCATGAGAAGATTTGTGATGAACCCTTTCATTGTTGAATAAGGATTACAAAAGAGTCAAAGCGACATCTACCTCGTTAGGGATACGGTTGACCAGTTATCTCTAGTGTTTTAGAGAGAAAAATAGTGAAAAACTGCTATTAGTTGAAAACCAGTGGGGCTAGCCCACTTGGTAGAGGTATTGCCTCTTAGAGGAGAGGTACCAGGTTCAAATCTGGGTATAGGCTATTAATTTAAGATTATTGGTGTAATAGAATAGGAGTAAACGTTGTCATTTAAAAAAAAAGTTGAAAACCAGTTGGTACGTGATAAACTTTTTAACATTCACTGAATCATTGGCCACTGCGAGGTGAAAAAAAAAACTAAATTTTCAGTCTTAAATTGGTTAAAATTTTTACTCCTGAATAAGTTAAGTACTAAAGTTCCACTCATATTTAGAAGGGATATTTTTTTTTCCCTACTGTATGACCTTTTATTTTAACTATTTCTGTATGATTGATTAAACTTTTACTCTGAAAAAAAAATCCTTTTTGCATTCAAGTAATTTTACTTATATGTATAAACGTGTTAATTTTTTTAAACAGCTACTTTTATAAACAAGGCACTCCAAAAAAGACGGGCAGCCCAGAAAAATATAAAACCCAATTACTTCTATCAGTCTGTCTATGTATAAACGCCCGTTGCATTATAGCTTAATGGCATCTTGGGGGTGAGATAAGTCTTTAGGGACCATTAGGTCCTGGGTTTGAGTCTCACAAGAGGTTTTCCCAGATTTATTAGGTTTCTCCTGAATTGGTGTATAAGCATTATAGGCTAGTAGAGATGGATATAATCGGGTGGTTCCGCTCTTGGCACGATGATACTCCAGTGATCCGTCAGTGATCCAAATTTACCGCTCAAAAAAAATTCCATGTATAAACGTGTTAATTATTTTTTTCATTTCTAGTGTTTGATTTGAAAATGAGAAGTGGTTCGTTTCGTCTTGAAACTTTCACCAGATTCAATAAAATAAGCATACACCAAATGCCACAATAGTCGTCATGTGCACCGGTGCATGTGGTGGTTAATTTATGTGCTAAAGAATATGGGGTATGGAGCGTGGGTTGGGTATAAATGCTTAAGTCACCACCTCGGGTGGGCTTGGGTTTCGGCATGGCCCCTTGGGCGGGTTTTCAGCCCGGACGTTGGACGGGGCTACCCACATGACATGGCGGAACCTCATTGGCCAAGAGCACTATCCCTTTGAAATTGGTTTTTTTTCCACGCCACCCCAGCCACGCCCCACCATACCCCTTTGAAATTGGCTTTTGATCTTGCGTGCCTCATACTCCACGTGTCGCACCATGCCCCCAACCCACGTCTCACCATACCCTACGGTCTAAACTAAGTTATATATATTTTTTGTTAAATGAATTATATCTATACATACACACATAAATGTATATTTATCTTTTAGTTATTTTTTTTGTTAAATGAATTATATCTATACATACACATATATGTATATTTATCTTTTAGTTATTTTTTTTGTTAAATGAATTATATCTATACATACACGCATATATGTATATATTTATCTTTTAGTTATTTAAAAGAACTAATTTTCATTATTCGATTAACGGAGTGAAGAAACACTAGATTAATCGATCAGAATCAATTATCTAGGGGGTTTGAATCCGCATAAAAATGTGGTTTCCTCTCGCTTGATTCGATAACAATTGATCTTCTTCTCCGGTAATTCTGCAAAAAAGAAGCACCGTTAGCCTCGCCAAGGGGAGAAAGGGGTTCTCTCCTTGACCCGACTCCGGTGTGAGAATAAGTATGGGTTATGAAGAAGAAGAAGATGTATTTGAGAAGTGCGTGTAACTTGAATTTCATACCTGAATAGTTCTCATATTTATAGCCGGGAGTCTTTGGGCGGGAAAACCCGTTAATGAAAAGTTGACGGAAGATGCTAACCCCGTAAGCGGTTGCATTTCCTTCCGTCCAGCTCCTTGATCCGACGTGAGAGCACACGGATCGTGGTTTAGATCGATGACTGGGGATTTGCCACGTGTAAAGTGATCAAGTGGAGATTACTCTCCAATCGCATGCTATCATTGTGATTTCAGGGACGTCTGGGGAACCGACACGTGTCCAGACGGTTATAACCGTCTTAGTGGTGCACGATTGAACTCTTTCTAGAAGATCACTGTTGCAATCTGGTGTGACTCCTTATCATGTGGAATCAGCTAGGTAAATCCCAAGTCTGGGCAATAATATTCAAGTCTGGATATTAAGTGGAAGTGTTTAGGATTTCCATCCTTTATTTATGGAAGCAGACGCAAGGATTTATGATTTCCTTTTGGCGCGCAAGTGTTATCTGCTATTTTGTCTTAAGCCTTTCTTTAAAACCAGTGCGCGGCCGCGCAAGGTAAAAAAGAGAACTTGTAGATGAGGTTGTGGTATGGTCCCAAGCACTTGTTATGAGGTTTTTGGGACCTTACCCCTTCAAGTCCCCCCAGTCTAGTGTTGTACTTATGCAAATAAGTGGAGCACTGGACTTATGAGAGGAAAAGCTTTTTGGCGCGAAAAATAAGGAAACTTTCGGAAGAAGATTCATTTTGATTATTGTAAAGATTTTTTTTTGAAAATCTTTGACTTTGAATGAGACTGGTACAGTAAACCTGAGTGACAGTCTGTCACTGTCAGTTGTTTTTTTACTGCTCGTGTCTTGCACGCGCGCGTGTAAACGCGTTTGTGTTGGTTTTTACTCTCTCTGCTGTTTGGAGAACTGTGATATCCGAAAAAGGTGTTGTGGCGGTTACCGATGCTATTTATTGCGGTGAGTATATATAACGTTTGAGTAGCCCCCTTTCTGTGTAATCATTGTTTTGTTGAAAACTTTCTTGTTCCTTTCTTCTAAGAAAAAGTTTATCATTCCTTCGTCTTATGTCAACCGGAGAACACCAAAAAGATCTCTCTGAAGAAATGTCGACTGAACTTCCACCGTTAAAGTGGCCTAGAGCGACCTTCGACGGTTTGGTTCGGAATCTCAAATTTCCGGAGAACTGGGGTGCTCTGTACCCTGAAGAGGGGCAGACTGCAGCGGATGCTCCGGCTGGGTATATTACCCTTTTTTGGGATTTTTTCTGTGAAGGCAACTTTCGTTTGCCTGTCACTAAATTTTTTCTTGAAATCCTTGAGTTTTACAAACTGCATATCTCCCAACTTCATCCTATTGGCATGGTTAGGGTTCGACATTTTGAATTTGTGTGTCGGACAATCCATATTGAGCCGACCATTCCTCAATTTAGGGTTTTCTACCAGATGCACTGTACCAAAGGGTTTTATTCGTTCGTTCAGAGGGCGTCTGCAAAGAAGATTCTACAGCAACCCCCAAAATCCTTTCACGATTGGAAGCAAAAATTCTTCTTTATCAAGGCCGGAGTGATTCCGGTGAGGATGGTTTTAAGGGGGAAAGAGGATGTTCCTGTTGAAACGATTCAAACCCCCGTTGATGAGAACTGGTATCAAGATTTGAAGGACGTTCCTAACATTGTTTTGCCGGAGAAAGCTCTCGTTGGAGCCGGCATGAGTTTGAATTGTAAAATGGAGCGTGATGACAAACCGGTGTACACCGAGGATGGTCATGGTAAGATTGGGGTTTTTCCCCTTTTTTTTCTCTCTTTTTTTTTTTTTTTTTTTTTGACTTGCTCTCCCTTGATTACAGTTGTTTCACTGTATGTTGTTGCCTTTAAGAAGGAAGGCGGAAAGATGGGTACTATCAAGAAGAAACCTGATGAAGAACTTTGGTACCATCGTATTGTAAGAAACTTTGTTCTTCCGTGGGATGCGGATCTGTCTGCTCAGCCTGCTGCTGGCGCTGGTAGGTTATGTCTATATTGGTTTACTGTTTGCTTTCTGCGCTTTTTGAGTAAAATGTTCTTTGCGCTTTTGTAGGTGAGTTGTCAAACTTGGGCATAGGCCCTGAAAAGAAGAAACGCGCGATGACTTCTGCTTCTGCGCCAAAGAAAAGCGAAGATAAAACTCAATCCTTGAAAACAAAAGGTGTTGGAGGAGAGAAGAAAGGTATGCGCCATTCCTCTGACTCCTGGTGCGATTATGTGGTGGTTTCTGACTCTTTGGAGGGTCTTACACCTGCAGTTACTGTTAGGATGCCGAAACCTGAACCGAGGGATACTGCTGATATTCCTCCATCCAACCCAAGTGATCCTATTGACTTGGATTCTAGCCCTGAACACTTGGTGCACAGGAAGGCTGGTAAAAGGAAACAAACTGACACTGCTGTTGAAGGTCAGCCCTCTAAGAAGATCCAGAAGAAGAAAATTACTAGAAAGGGAAATCTGGATGCTTTTATTTCGGAAACTGTTCCTGGTAGGTGTTACCTTTTCTTGTTTCCTTTAAGCGCGTTAAATTTTTACAGATTTTTATTGTTTTTCCAGAGGTTCCGGTTTCCCCTGTTCCCACAGAGCTGCAACCTGTGGTTAATGAAGAGCTTCCACCCACCCCTCCGCGTGCTTCTGTTGTTGACCAGTTAGAGCCTACGGGGGTTGTTGATGGTGGTGTGAATAAGACTGTTGAGGCTGAGAAGCCTGTTGAAACTGCTGCAGAAGCTGAAAAAATTGTTGATCCAGGGGTTATGGATGGTGCTGGTAATCCACAAACCCCTGAGTCTGTTGCTCAAGATCTGGGGAAAGAACGAACTGCTGAAAAACCTTCAACCCCTTCCCCTAAACCTTCTGATGCTATGCCTGAGAATGTAGAGAAGGTTATTGCTGAGGAGCAAAACGTGTTTTCTGATGCGGGTCCAAGTTCTCCAATCCGCCCAGAGGAAACTTTGGGGGACTATTATTATAGAACTTATACAGAAAAAGATGCTTCCGAGCCTCATGCCCCTGTTTGGAACTTGAGAAAAGGTGATACTCTCGGATTGGCGTGTGTGCCGAGATTGGTTGCAGGGGATATTTCCGCCTGGTGAAATCATGTTTCAAGAAAGCCGGTCTTATGAACAAACTTATCAAGCTTATCTTGAAGAGACTGCTTCTCATGCTTCTACCACTCATCGCATAGTGCGTGAGTGGTATAGTATGCATAAAGACTGGGAAACTCTTAGGGTATCCCAAAAGAAGTTTGCTAGTGATGAGAAGCGTTTAGCCCATCTAAAAGCTAAATTGGAAGCTGATTAAGCCAAGTTTGAGGCTGATCGTAAAACCGAAGAGTGGTCTGTTGCAGGTTGGAAGAGGAAAGCTGAGGCTGAAGCTGCTCTCCTTTCCGAAGAACGCAAAAACTGGAGGAGAATTTGCGAAAAAGATAATGCTGAGAAGGCAAACCTCCGTAATATCATTAATAACCTCAAGGTTGAGGTTGAAAAACTGAAGAATCAGGATGCGGAGGTAGAAAGGTTAAAGAAGGAGAAAGCTGATGTAGAAGCTGCTTTAGAAGATGCGCGTTCTCATAGGGAGCGCAGTGAGCAACGAGAGGTACGAGCTTGCGCCACCCTTGCCCTTAGAGATAAAGAGTTAGAAGAACTTACTGCTTTGCTTTCTGGCCAGGAACAACTTAAAAAGGATCTGGAGCTTGCGCATTCTGAAAAGGCTGAAACCTCTCGCCGTTTGACCGAAACTGAAGAAAAATTGGAAAACTCTGAAACGGCGCGAGCTACGGCGGAGAGCGAGCTTGAACCTTTAAAGAGTGATATGGCGTGGTTAAAAGATCGTGGAATTGCTTGTGTAAGTTGCTTGCTTTTTTTTGTTGTGAAACTGTATGTGTTTTCTTGTTATTCACCATTTCTTATTTCCGCAGGTTGCTGAGTCAGTGCTAAATTCTGAAGAGTTAGATAAAACCGTTGCACGTTTAGTGGTTGCTGCACGAAAAGATGGGTACGCCCAAGGGTATGCTGAATGCTCTCATCATGTAAATAACGCTTTAAAGGTTAACTGGGATGTTAGTAGGTCTGCAACTTTTGGCGTGGACACTAGTGTTGAGCTTGCTGCCTTAAAGACAGAGTTTAACAACTTGCAACTTCCGGTTATGGATCTGATAAACGTTGCGCTGCAATCTGATGATCACGTGGCACAACTAAAAGAAATCTTTCCGGATGAGGGTGAAGATTTGTCGTAGGTTGGAAAATGTATTTGAACAATTTCCTTGTAATATTTGGGATGTAAATCCCCCCCTTTTTTTTTGTTGGTGCGCTGCTGCGCAAGTAACTAAAACACTGTCGTGTTTGATAGTTTTTAGGCGTATTTGTACGCCGAGGATAGCATGACGTTTCTATTAGTTTGTTTGATGATTTTACAATATTTTGCATGGGCACAATTACTTTTATTGAGTAAGGCGAATGAAGTTGGTATAAAGCTCATGTGTGAACTTATGGTCGTTTGTGACGTGATCACTGACCGTTCATGAAGCTTATTTTGTAATTACCATAATGTTTTTGCGCTTACTAAAAGAAATTGCATGCATTTTGTAAACACACAAATAATAGAAACTTTGCAATTTTATTTAAGGATAGAGCACAGAGGATTTTACAAAGTTTTGCTGATATAATTATGTGAAACTTAACTTACTCTCTAATATTTCTGCTTCGCTTGATAGATCATGTTTTTCCGCAGGAAATTCATAGAGTTGCCTCTTAAACTTTTGCCCTTTTGCTTGGGCCCTCCTCTCCCCGAGTTATCTGCTTAATTTCTTTACGCACATTTTGGAGCAAATGTGTTAGCTCGCCGCTTTTGAGGGCTTTCTCTATTTCTGTGCGTAGAGAGATGCAGTTGTTAGTGGTATGCCCGTTATCCTTGTGATACTCACAGTATTGGGCAGGGTCTTGTCCGCGCTTATTTTTCATGGGGATCGGAGGTTTGAATTGATAGTCTTCGGTACTCAAGACTTCCGCCGGGGTCTTAGTTAGGGGAGTCCACTGCCTCTCCCTATTCTCCTGTTTGTTCTCCCTCTGCGCGGTGAGTTTGTTGATTGTTGCGCGAGCATCTTCAGACGAACGACTTCCTGATCCAGACTCACGCCATGATTTCTTAAATCTTCTTTCGCCGGTTGAGCTTAAGTCCGTAGGTCTATTATGTGGTGGCGGTGGCCTGTTTGTGGTAAGGTTCTTTTCAGTTTGCGCGTAAACCTTGGCCGCCGCCATTACCTTCTCCCAACTTTTCGGAAGGCCCTCTGTTCCAGATAAGACCTTAATCATGTCATCGCATCTAACCGTGTACTTGAATTGAGCGCGGATTAGTTGCTCATGAACTCCGCCAATCTCCAATACCTCTTTATTGTATCTGGTGATGAAATCCTCCAGATTTTCGTCATCACGGCGCCAAATGTTCATGACGTCAGATGTATCGCGAATGGAACGCCGTTGTTGGCTAAAATGTGTTAAAAACTTTTCGCGCAGGTCTTTCCAAGATTCGATCTGTCCGATTGGTAAGTTATCGAACCAGATTCTCGCTGCGCCGGTCAGGGTCTGTACGAACAGATGGCACCATAGCGGGAGGGTCCAACCCCTAACCAGACCTGCGCTGGTAAACACTCTCAAGTGGTCATCGGGGTCTGTTAGCCCATTAAACTTACCCACGTTGGATGGTAGTTTAGCTTTCTCAAGCGGAGCCAAAGCTATTTCCATGATGAACTTTGAATTTTCCGCTGCTTCCGCACGGCGGTAAATCAAATCATAGTTGTGTTCTGCCTCAGGGTTATAAACCGCACGAGGCCTGCATTTATTGTAATTTGGCTGTAATCGATTGAACACACTGGTATTTACACTTAAACGGTATGTTGGATCAGACTCATCGGTGTGGGTGTCCCGTTAGGAACCCAACCTATCATGAACCGATTGTCTTCGGTGAGGGTGTGGTCTACCATGATATTCTCTCTGGTGACTTTCTGTCTGAGTGTACTCACGTTTTGATGTGGATCTGGCATAAACTTATGTATTCTCGTAAGTTGAATCCTCTCGTTGGGAAGCGTTAGCATGAGATCCTGGTCTCCGTGACTGAGTTAAGGGAGCAGTTTGAGCACACAGTTGTGTGTATACTGCGTTTAGTGCCCCTTGAGACCTGACGTACCAGGAAATTGGAGTTTCTCCTGGTGGCAGAATTGATTGAGCAGGGTTTGCTGGTAACACTCCTGGAGTGACAGGGTCGTTTGCTCGATTGGATTGAACCTCGTTGTCATCCGAGGCATCTTCTGGGATTCCTTCTACTTGAAAATTGTTTTCGACGTTCGGTCGAGGACCGGTTTGTCGATGAGATGATGAATTTTCTGCCATGTTAAAACAGAGAATGAAAAGGACTGAATCGAAACGAGGTGAAAACTGATAAGACAGAGGAATCGGTGGGCGCCAATGAAGAAACACTAGATTAATCGATCGGAATCAATTATCTAGGGGGTTTGAATCCGCATAAAAAGGTGGTTTCCTCTCGCTTGATTCGATAACAATTGATCTTCTTCTCCGGTAATTCTGCAAAAAAGAAGCACCGTTAGCCTCGCCAAGGGGAGAAAGGGGTTCTCTCCTTGACCCGACTCCGGTGTGAGAATAAGTATGGGTTATGAAGAAGAAGATGTATTTGAGAAGTGTGTGTAACTTGAATTTCATACCTGAATAGTTCTCATATTTATAGCTGGGAGTCTTTGGGCGGGAAAACCCGTTAATGAAAAGTTGACGGAAGATGCTAACCCCGTAAGCGGTTGCATTTCCTTCCGTCCAGCTCCTTGATCCGACGTGAGAGCACACGGATCGTGGTTTAGATCGATGGCTGGGGATTTGCCACGTGTAAAGTGATCAAGTGGAGATTACTCTCCAATCGCATGCTATCATTGTGATTTCAGGGACGTCTGGGGAACCGACACGTGTCCAGACGGTTATAACCGTCTTAGTGGTGCACGATTGAACTCTTTCTAGAAGATCACTGTTGCAATCTGGTGTGACTCCTTATCGTGTAGAATCAGCTAGGTAAATCCCAAGTCTAGGCAATAATATTCAAGTATGGATATTAAGCGGAAGTGTTTAGGATTTTCATCCTTTATTTATGGAAGCAGGCACAAGGATTTATGATTTCCTTTTGGCGCGCAAGTGTTATCTGCTATTTTGTCTTAAGCCTTTCTTTAAAACCAGTGTGCGGCCGCGCAAGGTAAAAAAGAGAACTTGTAGATGAGGTTGTGGTATGGTCCCAAGCACTTGTTATGAGGTTTTTGGGACCTTACCCCTTCACGGAGGGAATTTAATTATTTATGAAGTTACAAACGCGCGTCGTTTCGATAAAAGGATTGAAAATACGTCTTGTCGACATGTTAACTCATCAAACACGTTTAGTTAAACATGTAATTCGTGTCATAACTCATTTTAACACGTTTTAATCATATCATTATGGTGCCAAGATAGTTAGACCGTGGGGCTTGGATTAGGCTTGGGTTTGGGTTGGGGCATTTGTTGACACGTGGCTTGGGGGGCAGACATGGGACGACCCACATTTAAACAGGGTATGGTGGGGCAGGGGTTTGGGGCGTGGGTTTGGTGGGCTTCGCTGGGCTGACCCGGTGGGCTGTTTGTTAAACAACAAATTTAATTTTTTTTAATATTTTTAATTAAAGAAAATTACATAAAAAAATTTCCTAATGTTTATATTTGTTTTTTATCTCTTCTCTCATCTCCAAGACTAGTTGTAACTCGTCACCCTGTAGGTGATCAATCGGCTGGGATAGAATTTTCAATTCATCACGTCTTTGTCTCAGGGCATCTCTAGCGGCATCTCTAGCTTCTTTGCTCCTTCGTTGTTCGGACCTTTGTTGTTGGAAGACGTTGAATGTATCTAACTTGGATGAAATGTCATCCAACTGATCGCTGTATATTCCCCTACGCAAGCCTGAACTCCCAGCTGAAGGCGATGCCGTACCAGATCTTGATTTTTGAGCACGCCTTTTTGCGGCATCTCTTCCATACTCAGGCCGGTTTGGGCTTGGTGAATCATCCAAAAGGTCCTCAAACTCTTGATCTCGTGCATCAGATTGGGCTTGGGATGAGGCCCTTGACCTTTTGGAAGATGTGTTACTTTCGCTACCACTGGGGATATTCGCCCACTTTGGATGGAACTTACAAATCTCCCAACAATGCATGAAACGGAAGTCGGTCCCCACATTTGATTTGAATTGAACCAATGCATTCATCACAATGTCGGATTCGGTTTCACCACTTTTTGGGTTTTGTTTTGCTTTATTTAAAAAACCACTATATTTTGTAAGTTGGCCGCTTATCTCGCTCCACTTTAAGGATAAGCTATCGTTTTCACGATAAACCTCTCTTCCCAATTCTTTATGGAATACTCTACTAACCCCTTGCCACAAATGGGTTCGATGTTGAGAATTTCCTATTTTTATAAAAAAATAAAATTTAATATATTACAAAGTTATATAAAAAAAACCATTAATATAAACAAAGTTTAAGAATACCTAAAGTTGCATGTTGAGATTGTTGAAACCAACCCATCGCCAATGCAACTTCTTCAGGAACGGTCCATTTTAGTTGTTTTCGCTTAGCGGTTTCAAGTGCTTTATCCGCCTCGGTTTTTTTCTTATGGCTTCTCTTTTTGATGAGTTTCGATGCGGAAGGACCATCGTTGGGTGGTTGAGTTTCGGGGACGGTTTCGTTTTGTGAAAGGTCGATGGAGGTTGGTGAAAGGTTGATGGGTGTTTGTGTAAACGGGGTAGGTATCGCATCATCGGTGTGTGGGAAGTTAGTAAACAAACAATTCCCAAGATACGATGCATAACTCGCTTCTTGGGGCATAGAAGAGTGTATCAAAAATGGACGAGGCATTGGACGAATGGGTGGTGGGCTAGGATTATTTTCTTGGAATGCATACGGGTTGTTCGGGTCAAAAGGACGGTTATGAGGATGCATTTTTTCGTTTTGTAGAAGGAGAATTGAAGATGATTATAGAAGATGTGGTTGAATGTGGTAAAAAATGGAAGAAAAATGTGAGTTTTATAGTGGAAATATATATATATATATATATATATATATATATATATTTTTAAGATAGCCGTTGGCCAACGGCTAGCCCAACGGTTACTTTGGTTTGTCCAGTGAAAACCCGCCATGTCAGCTTGGCCAGACCGCCCCACGCCCGGCTTGAAACCCAAGCCCCAAGGGCCACGCCCCAACCCAAGCCCACCCTGGGTGGTGGCTTGGGCGTTTTCCCCCAACCCACGCCTAAACCCCGCCCCATACCCCACGATCTTATAACCCCTGAATTTCTAACACATTTTCATGTTAATGAATGATGATACAAATTTTCAGCCATTTTACTAATACTAGATTATTTATAATGCATTTCTAAAACCAAGGTTCATTTTTTAGAATTTTATGTGGTGGTCGGTGGAAGCAAGCATGTTATTCAAACGTAGAACCTCGTTTACCTACGTGGACACATCACACATGTCATTCGATGCCAAACCGAATACCAAACTTATGTATTCATTATGTTTATGTTGATATGATCACATTCTATTTACTGTTTAACGTGTAAATATTTAATTTTCATTTCTTGCTGCAATAAAAATATATAATTACACCTAAAACACAAAATTGTTTAAACTATTTACTTTTGACAATTTTCTATTTGGGATTGAGTTTGGAAATAATTTAGGGGCTGTTTGACAACTTATGAATGGTTAAGTGCAGAACCAATAAGAGGTCTGAACTATCAAGTGCTGAACCAGTAAGAGGTCTGAACCATTAAGAGCCAGTATAATGCTTAACCCTCATAGGCAAATGTCTGACCAATTCAGATTAGATGTCTTAACCACTTAGACTCTGTATAATACTTAACCATTCAGAGGCAAATGTCTGAACCATTTAAACATCTGCTCACAAAACAAATAATCTGAACCCATTAAGTGCTGAACCAGTAAGAGGCCAGAATCATTAAAAGCCTCGTTAATAGATAAACAAATAGCCCCTTATTGACTTTTTGAAAAAAGCAATAAGTTAAAAAGGAGTTTGGCAATGGTAAAAGTTCTTTTCATTTTGTTTTTTTTAAGGAATAAAAGTTGTTTTGAAAACCCACAAAAACCACACTTTTTAAATGACTTAACTTTTTTTATCATTCTAACCCAATCCCTCAAAAATAGTAACCAAACATGGAAATTTATCCCAACTTTTTTTTTTGTCATTTTACTTTTTTCCACAACAAAAGCTAATTCAAACACTTTTTCAAAAATTTATTTTAAAAAAGTTATAAATTAATAAACACTTCTAACAAAAAGCACTTTTGAGTTAAAATAAGCAATCCCAGACACCCAGAAACCAGAGTAAGTTTTACAGAAAAGCCCTTAAATTCTTATAAAGCAAACAAGTAAAGTCAAGACCGCCCTAGTTAAACTAATCGTGTGCTAGCTTAACCTAAAATTAACATTTAAACCAATTGTAAATCGTGTTTTCCTGTCCAAATTAGCTTTAAGTATGGCTGCAAACGAACCGAACGAATATGAACGTGGCTTTGTTTCGTGTTCATTTGTTAAGGAAATACATGTATTCACGAATTCATGAACACTTATCGAACGAAATTTCTTGTCCATGTTCATTTATTAAGGAAATGAACATGTTTGTGTTCATTTGTTTCCGTTTGTTAATTGTAGGTACCGAACACAAATGAACCAAACAAATGTTCACGAACACAGGCAAACACAAACAAACGTTCATGAATGGAAACCAACGGAATCGAACATTCATTAACACAAACGAACACAAATAAGCGTTTATGAACACAAGTGAACACATATTAAATTTTGAATAAATGGGGCATTTTTCATCATAAACATTAAGATGATCCCCCGAAAATATACTAATGAACGTGAGAATACTAGAATGGGGTTTATTTATCTCAATTACCTCAAATAAAAATAAAAGAATATAAAAATTAATATATATATTAAAACCCTAATTAACTATCGAACATATTAACAAACGTTCGCGAACATAAATAAACGAATGCGTCTTCTATTCATGTTTAGTCATATAACTGAACGAACAATTTTTTTACTTGTGTTTGTTCCTTTATTAAGCGAATGAATACAAATGAACTTCTCGACAAACAGTTCATGAATCTGTTCGCTAGAATATTTATTCTTTTACAGCCCTATCTTTAAGTAATAAGCTCGATTGCCAAAAATCAAAACTTCAAATGATGGTTTTTTTTTTGGTCATAAAATAATGAATTTTAAAAAAGAAAGCGGTCAAAGAAGACCGTTGACGTTCGTAAGATGACTACCGTGGCCTTGTTTGTCGTAAAATAATGAATTTTAAAAAAGTTCCCAATCCATACCACTTTCACACACAAACACAAACACCTTCCTCTCACCGGAAACCACCATGCACCTCCGTACCACGGCGGCGCTTACGGCAGCCTTCATCTCCACAACACTCTTCCTCCTCCTCATCCCTATACCAACTGTTAATGCGCACAACATCACCCGCATTCTCGCCAACTTCCCTGAGTTCTCAACTTTCAACCACTACCTCACCATCACACACCTCGCCGACGAAATCAACAACCGCCAAACCATCACCGTGTGCGCCGTAAACAACGCCGGAATGTCAGATCTATTACACAAACACCTCTCTATATCCACAATAAAAAACGTTCTATCACTTCACGTTCTGCTAGACTACTTTGGCGCCAAAAAACTCCACCAAATCACCAACCGAACTACATTAACCGCCACCATGTTCCAAGCCACTGGCACCGCCACTGGCAGTTCAGGACTCGTCAACATTACCGATCTAAAAGGCGGTAAAGTCGGCTTAAGCACCGATGATGCTGCTGCTGCTTCCGTCGTAACAGATTCTTCGGTTTTCGTTAAATCGGTACGTGAAATACCGTACAGCATTTCTGTTATACAGATAAGTAGAATGTTACTATCAGCTGAAGCAGAAGCTCCTACTCCAGAACCTGCTGACGTAAATATTACGTCGCTGATGTCAGCGCATGGATGTAAGGATTTCGCTGAAGCATTGCTTGCTTCTAAAGCAATGAGTAGTTTTGCGGATAATATTGATGGTGGTTTGAGTGTTTTCTGCGTCATAGATTATGCATTCAGACAGTTTTTGCTTTCACCGAGGTTTAAAAATTTAACCCTCGGTGAAAAGCAATCACTGTTTGAGTACCATGGAGTGCCGGTTTATCAATCGAAGGCGATGCTGAGGTCGAACAATGGCGTGACGAACACGCTAGCAACGGATGGTGCTAGTAAGTATGATTTTATTGTGCAGAATGACGGACAAGATGTAACGGTTAAGACGGGTGTTGTGACTGCGAAGATCGTGGGAACGTTGATTGATCAACAGCCGTTGGTTATTTTTACTATCGATAAGGTATTGTTGCCCAAGGAGCTTTTTAAAGGAGCTGGTTCTCCGGCGCCTGCACCGGCGCTGGAGGCTGATGCTCCTAAGGCGGATTCGCCCAAGGCTTCGAAGAATAAGAGTAAGAATAAGAAGAAGCATGTGGATACGCCGGCGCCGGCTTCTTCGGAGGCGCCGGCGGATTCTCCGGATGATTATTCGGAGGATCAGGAAGCAGATAGTGATGGTGCTGTGGAGATTAAGGGGTTTAGATTTGCTGCTTTGGTTTTGAGTTTTTGGTTTGCATGTTTAATTCTTTAGTAATGCAAGATGGTTGTTTGTGTGTGTGTTTAAAACTGAACATGGGATTTGCTTTTAATGAGTGTTGTTTTTGGTGATTTATGAATTATCTGTATACAAACAGTGGCCGAAGCTTGAGATTTCCGATTTGGTGCGGAAATCACCGGACCTAAAAATTTATATAAAACCGGGGTCGAAAACGTATATACCCAAAAATTTCTATACGAAAACTACATACTCTCCACTACTGAGTGGAAATTTCGGGGGGTCAGCTGCGCGCTCCCGCTCTACTTAAGCTTCGCCCATGTATACAAAAGTATGATAGGTTGTTAGCTTGATTATGATTTTAGTATTCCATCACAAACAAGTTCATAATCGAAAAGATAAGAAAACAAATCACAGTCATCTAAACGCACAAATCTCTATTGACCCCAAATTATCCTCAAATTCAAACATGAACAACACATAAAAACAGAACACATATTGATTTCATCATAAAAAGTTCTAAAATCTACCAATATAATCTGAGGTTTAGGGTTTATCCATAATCAAATTCAATGATAATCATTAATCAAACTCTGTTTAACAACAGCTCTAATAAATAATACAAAACTTAGCCACCTGAATCTCATTCAAGCAACCGCTACAGGCTGTTGCTTAGCCGGTTGGACTTTCGTCTTCGATTTCTGATCAATAAAATCTTCCATATTGTATATAACGGTGATGTATAGAGAGCAGCTAGGGCACCGAGCGATCTCTTCACCGATCTTCAACTCTTCTTTTGTGATCTGAAACAGGTCTCCACAAGGGCAGGGGTATGTGTACGCCTTCAGCTCCTCGTTCCACTCCATGTCTTCGATCTCCACGTCGTCGTACGACATCGTTTCGTTCGTGAGGCTAGGGTTTGCAGGGACCTTCAATATGTGAAAGATACGGAATTAATTGATTTATGAAGGGTGGAATGTTGAATTTTGTATGTTGCATACTAGACCCTGGACTTTCAAGTTTTTTATTGAATATCTCCAAAGTTTTATTCAATTGTTGGAGATTTGGGTAGGGGGCTTAACCTGGTTTTAAGGTCATTCGCAATGGGTTTAAAGGTGTGTAATGGACACTTGTTATTATCTTATTTGACCAAAAGAATTTAGGAATTCAAACTTTGCGCCCACATCCCTCTTATGGAAGAAAGGGATATTATTGTGAAAGTGAATGTGACATAGTGTGGAGCATGGATCCATAACACATGACCTAAATAAAAGTTTAATTATGGGTATTTTTATAAACATTTGAATAACAATCGTTCTTTTTATGTATGTTCTTTGTATATAGGTATGATGGATTAGGATAGTGTGAGAAGCACTACGCTAATTGAGAAACTTGAGAACCATTCTGGACCACTCATTTTCCCTAAGCTTTTCGTAATATACACATATGTATAGTTTAAAAGTGACGGTATATTGTGGTGGGCCCAACACAGGTATGACGGGGTCCACCTCAGCAAGGGGCACTAGAATTCCGCCTAAATTTCATGATCATTTAGCAAAACGGAGACAGTTGTTTTGGGTTGCTCGTGAGAAAGCATCTGACATAATCAAAATTTGTATGTCGATATTGGATTTTGAAACGTCTAGAGATGGGGTATGCCATTTTCGTCCCTGAGGTTTGGCCAGTTTCACGACTTCCGTCCAAAGGTTTGTTTTTTCGCATCTAGATCCAAAAGGTTTGAAATCTAGCCGTTTTCATCCGGCTCGTTAACTCCATCCATTTTTCTCTGTTAACTCAGTGGTATTTTCGTCTTTTTTGTTAAGTTAAAACAACAATTTGGTCTTTTGAATACTTGTACATTATGCTAATGCTTGTACATAAAGTGAAAAAGACCGAATTGCTCTTTAAGTTAACAAAAAAGTCCGAAATACCCATGACTTAACGGAGAAAAATAGATAGGGTTAACGAGTCGAATGAAAATGGCAAGATTACACACCTTTTGGATCCAGATGCAAAAAACAAACCTTTCGAAAGAAGTCGCAAAACTGGCCAAACCTCAGGGACGAAATGACATTGTGCTCATAACTTGTATGGATTAGAAAGTTCTGATGCTTGTGGGTTTATCAGGTACTGAGCATGAGTGGGAAATAGCACAGGGTAACATGGATACTGCTTCGAATGGTTTACTCACAGCAAGCAATGAACTTCGTGTTGCTTCTGCTAAAGCAATTAAACAATGATATTGATATCATGACATACGTATTTGACATGTTAGACTCCCCGCAGTCTAACAAGTCAAATATGCATGTCATGATGTCAATATCATTGTTTAATTGCTTTGTTTCTATAGTTAACGAATGACAAAAAATAATGATTTATCATACGATAAAACACGATAGGTGTACGCAATTAGCCAACCGAACAAGTGAAGAAAGAAAAGGAACATTAAAACTAAAATAAGTTTTAATATGTAGGCAATTGAGTTGCAAAAATGGGATGCAAAACCCACTCGTCGATAGGCATTTGTAACGGGTGGTTGGTTGTTCCCCGGAATTAGTTGTGGCGTCGACATGTCACAAAGAGGACTGGGGAGCAACGGGTAGGGTCGGGTTTTATCCACCGGTAAAGCAAGCAAGGCCAAGAGGGTCTGAAGAGTTTGTTAAATTTTATATGTAAAATCAGAGTATTAAAAAAAAAAAAAAAAAAAAAAAAAAAAAAAAAAAAAAGTTGAACATCCTAGTCGTAAACAATAGAGAAGAGAATCTATGATGACCCCAACCAAAAACTTCTGGTTCCACCTCTTGAAGGTTCACTTGGTGGTGCTGGCGATAGTTGTGGGAATTCATACATAAGATCACTTGGTGGTGATGGTGGTAGTGTTGTTCCATGTAATGGCCGAAAAGTGCACCGACATGACATTAGCCAAATACATGAAATGGGATGGGACACATGACTCCCTTCGCCATCTTGTTTACAAGGCTTGACCTAATCTAAGTGCTACACAAACCAGGTAATACAAAGAAGAGAACGTAGTAGTAAACTCACAAAACATCATTAATATCTCAACGACCAATGAGATTAGGTAAAACGCAACTTACGCGAGCAAAGTAGCCTTCAAAGGGGTTGCAGCGGAACTTGTTGCCCGTTTACCTGCCGTTTGTTTTGGCAATTTATAAAGCTTGTTTACATAAATGAACCGCGGGTTAACTACAAATTAAGGTTAGCATACATGAGTTCATATTTGGATTCGGCTCTTGGCCAAACAACATGAGGTCAGATTCAAGGTTTCTCATAAAATCTTATGTCAACCAAACCGCAAACATTCTGGAGCTAGCTCAAACCCTCAAGACCCACCCCATGGTAAAATCTGTATGTATTATATATGTATCCGATACTCGAGTAACACTTATTCATCGAACAATTTTGAAGAGTGAAACCTGTAAAAATAATATAGGATCTGCAACTACCTTAAGACCATCGGTTCCATTTAGAATACTCGAGTGAGACTCCATAAATATCCACATTCGCATTAACACACAATATATATGAAGCTCCAAATAGAATATTATAAAGCAAGAAAATGTCATGAATAATTATGAATAGCGTCACAATAAACTATGAATAACAAGTACTTGATCTGTATATTTAAGATTGTATACGTTATTTTTCTTTTTTCTAATTTAGATCTCGCTTGTTTAAATAAATGTGACTCGGTTTATCACTGAAAAATGAGGTTACTGGTTGCGGAGAAAAACCAGAGTAACCCTTGTCTACCTTTGCCTTGCATAACTCAGAGGTGTACCACATTAGACTTTCTTTCTTAACATAAGGTAGAGCTGCATATTCTTCCAATGGCATCCACTGTAAGACGAAAAGTAAAAAAAAAAAAAATTAAAAATCATATGCATGGTAGGTTGGGTGATAGGTCAAAACCAGTCACTTTTATTACATTACAGAATATTGGACTTAAATAACCCCAACTTTCACCATTTGGCCGCTCCCAGCTTATGAATTGTACCACGCCACTCCCAACTTTCAACTTATTTTCCTCTGGCACTCCCTAACTAACTCAGTTAGTTTTTTGCTGATGTGGCACTTGTGTAGTGACGTGGCATGGCATTTAGCGTGGCCATTTTAATGATTTGTCATCTGACGTGACACTTATCTAGTGACATGGCCTTTTTTATGATGTGGCATTTGTTTACTGACGTGGCATATGACGTCAGCTAACTGGGTTAGAGTTTAGTTAGTTTAGGAGTGCCAGAGAATAATAAGTTGAAAATTGGGAGTGGCATGGTACAACTTCCACCATTTGGCCGATAACACTCCCAACTTTCAACTTATTTTTCCTCTGGCACTCCCCAACTAACTGAACCCTAACCCAATTAGTTTTTTTATTGATGTGGCACTTGTGTAGTGACATGGCATCTGACGTCACCTTTTTTAATATTTGTTGTGTACATTTGATTTAACACAAACCAACCAGTTACCTGGGCTGCCTCGATTTCTAGTTCTTGAATCTTGATATCAGACAATAGTGGGCGCATCATGCACACAAAGAATAAATCTGATTTCCCAAAAAATACCTTGTGCCATTGCCTGTCACAAGTGGATTAACATTTTTATAAACAAAGAATACATCCGATATTCAGACACTTGAATACTGCAATTCATTTGCTTATGGATGCACTAAACTGTATTATGTTTGTTGGAAGGTTATAAGCAAGAATTCTTATTGTGATTTAGTGTTATTAGTCAAAACAAAAGTCAAACCGTGTCATATAGAAACAGTCAAAATAGGCAGATTTAGGACCCGACGTTTCATATATGAAGATCCAATGTTTAGTTAGTTAAATAACCGTCACTTGTGATGCTAATTCTCTCAACCTTTTAAGCATTAATACAGAAATTCCACATAAAAGGTTCAAAAAGGTTGGGTGAGTGTATATTATACCTGAATGCTAGTACTTCAACAAACTCTGTATCTATCTGAAACAGGTTAAATCATCAGCATTAGGTAAAATATCACATATAAGTTGGCATATAATCATAAGTGACGTAAATACTAGAAGTGACAGTATGCACCCATTTACTAATAAATGGAATGATATTTACTAATAAATGGAATGATCTGTTTCATGTTTTTATCTCTAATGGGTTGATGGTTAAGCTAGTTATACTAAGTGTTTTTAAATGCTTAATAAAACCTCCAAAATTCTTTTATAAAAAAAATCAATTTGACCGCGCATTTTGTCGCCTCAATCGATAAGTAGACCGGAGAATTAACACTTACTCCTGTCTCTTCTTTGACTTCTCTAATTACCCCTTCAGAAATATCCTCCCCCTGTAGAAATAAATTTCATCGGGTTATTCGAAAAATAATATGTACCTAAGTTTGTAAGAATAATAAAACTTCACTGAAGCATATACCATTTCAACAATTCCAGTAGGAATCTTCCAGGCATTAGCTCCCCGCCATCTCCCATTCTTTTCTTGGACAAGAAGAATCTACAAATATAAAAGGAGTCGAAATGAAGTGATCTACAACTCCAAAATATGTACGACAAAAGATGATCTCTAGAGTTGCATGCTAGTTATTAAAGGAACCAAATGCCTAACAAGCATACTATTACTTTCTTTTTTGAACGGCAAGGAACGACGTGCCAACCACCGTGACACCGGGCGCTGTGGCCAAGATCGACTACTCGACCGCCGCCAGCCCCTTGGCTCTCCCCAGATGCGCGGAAACCCGACCTCCACCCGCCCAAAGGCACGACAGTGGAATAATCGGTAAAGTTAAGAAAACAATTACCCACATTACATAAAGAGTAAAGTATATGGATGGTCCCTGTGGTTTACCAAAATTTTGGATTTGGTCACTAGCTTTCCAAAAGTACGAAGATAGTCCCTGTGGTTTGCACTTTGTAGCGCATTTAGTCCCAACTTTTTCCTAAAGCACATGGATGCTCCCTATGGTTTGCACTTTGTAACACATTTAGTCCCTAAGTTGGACATGTTAAAACCTTCAGATTTGTTGATTGGGGACTAAATGCGTTACAAAGTGCAAACCACAAGGACCATCCGTGTACTTTTGGAAAGCTAGGGACCAAATCCAAAATTTTGGTAGATCACAGGGACCATCCGTGCACTATACTCTTAAAAAAACAAACATATTATCGCATTTTGCATGAAAAAGTCCCTAAACCGAATTTTGAAACATACAAGTATAAATGGTACTAGTTGGTTGCTTGTGGTCAATCAACACATGAGTTGTCGCCATGTAGGCGATATTTTTTGCGGGGAAGTTTCATATATCCCCCTCTAAACTTGCAATATATCATAGTTCCTCAAAGCGAAAGTTTTCAATGCATAATGTACAATGCTATTCAAGAATGATTCCGGGATATATGATATTTTCCTAGTTTAGAGGGGGGACATATGAAATTGCACTTTCTTTTTTGATATAGTGGATGACACATATACTCTTTTGCTGATCCTAACAAAACTAAGGTTTCTTAGAGCCCAGAGCCCTACCATAAAAAAAAATATCCATGTCAGCAAAAAAATTAATAATAAAATCTACTGCAAGTAACTGTATAAATTTATCTAACAAGTCCAAGGACTTTAATATTTCAAAATTCAGTTGAGAGACTTTTTCTTGCAAAACGAGAACGTTGTCAGTTTTCTATGATATGATGATCAAGATATAAGGGATTAGACCACACAATAAACCAATAGACACATAAATCTTCAGATATAACACCAAAGGATCAGGATCAAATAAGTGTTCTTAGTGTAAATATGTGTGGGAAGGAGTTTGACGCTGCACATATCTGAATCCACAACTTTTTTAAAATCTGATGCACAAACTCACAAAAGTGCATCAGCTTTGGGCTTTTGTGCATCAGAAAAGCAACAAATACCATGATGGTTAATATACCTCACGTTTATCATTCAAGACAACAGCACCAACACCTACTCTATGAGAAGCATTTGCAGGGATTGTATTTGTTGTTTCGGGAATCCAGTTAATAAGCATGAGGTAATCAGGTTCCGCATGATGATAACAAAACCCCTCCTGTTAATAAAGGAAAGCATTCCAGTAATTGTAATGATATAGCTGCTGGATAAAACCTCCTAAATCTTTTTATTTCAAACACACATACTATCATTGATTCATTGTTATGATATAGCTTTTTAAACGTATTTAAATCATTAATTATTTTCAAAACTCAAGAAAGAAAAGAAAAAAAAGTGTTTGCGGGTCGTCCCAACCCGACCCATTTTGACAATTACTGAAAGTTGCCACTTTTGAATGATGATAACAAAACCCCTCCTGTTAAACAATGTGATTACCTTCACTGCAGTTTCGACAAGATTTACAAGATGGATAGGCAGTTTAATCCAAACACCCTTCTTGCCCTATAAAAACCATTCTCAAATTAGAATGAATCAATGGAAGTGTATAATGTACCATACAATAGAAGTTGCATGTATCATATAAGAAATATGATAGATGATATAATAGAACCTGCAACGTCCACTGTGAAAACAGCTACTAAAGCTTTCAACATGAAAAAAATACAGGGTAAGATAGATGATATAATAGAACCTGCAACGTCCACTGTGACATTGAAGTTTTAAGCCTAGTGAGAAAAACGGTAGGGTCCATATGCTCCGTCAGCTCTACCACCACACCGCCATAATCATCATAGATTGCAGGAAGTAGTAGGACATTTTCAACTCCATCTTTGATTGTCAATCCGTCCATCAAACCACAGCCGATATATTATTGTCGATTCAATCCAAGGGCTAGTGAACAACAAGGTAATCATAATTATAGAATATACTTTAATCACTGACCACCAAATTTAAATTGGAACAGTTGTCACAGTTCCTAAAATGAGTAGAATCCATAAGCTGGTGTAAGTTAGCTTCTATTTATTAGATTTTTAATTAGTTGTATCACTATTCCATTTACAACTATAAGATACTAACTGTTTATCAAATACATCGAAACAGAAGGCAAACTGTTAGGAACAAATCCGAATACGCAAAAGCGAAACAACACACACATGCACAAACGATTAAACATGCCGTACAGAAAAAATAACAAACGACACAATAATTTTTAAGTGGTTTGGTCCCAGTGTGGGATCTACGTCCACAGGCTGCAACTAGGTTATTTCATTATGCTCAAAACCAAAGATTACAATTACAATGACTAAGTACATACATAGATAGAATTAAGGTTTCTATCTTGGTGAACAAGAAAACCAAATGTCGTAATCTTCTATTTTTACATTTTCTGTTAACGTGCTTATATCGTGTGTGCACTATGCGTTTGTGTTTGTGTTTGTGTTCCTGTTGCGCCACTTGATACCTAACACAAACGTGCAACAAGCTGTGCCGCTAGCCTTTTCTGATAGCAAAACTAAGTCTTTTAAAACTAATTAGAACCGGTTGCCGAAATCAAGAAAAAAGTGTAACATTGTTTTCTATTTTGTGCAAAGTGCCATTTTAACTTGGAAGACCTAGCAGCTCTTAGGGGCTGTTTGGCAACTTCCGAATGGTTAAGTGTTGAACCAGTAAGAGGTCTGAACCATTAAGAGCTGAATCAACAAGACGGCTGAACCATTAAGAGCCAGTATAATGCTTAACCGTTCAGAGACAAATGTCTGACCAATTCAGATTAGAGGTCTTAACCATTCAGACTCAGTATAATGCTTAACCATTCAGAGTCAAATGTCTAAACCATTCAGACATCTCGCAAAACAAACGGTGTGAACCGTTAAGTGCTAAACAAATGTAGTGAGTGCAGAAACAACTTCAAATCAACAAAACTGAACAACTCTGATAATTACAAAGTTTCAACATAAGGATATGTAATCTAATCCAATCGAAGCAGATAAGATAGAAGTAGAAACAATGAAGTACCTGTAAGACGATGATAACAATAACGAGAAGAGAAGAGAAGAGAAGCCTTAGCCAATCGGATTTGGGAACGATCGAGTAAATCTACGGACCGGATTTACTGATGTGTCACGTCTGCTTACGTGGAACAACAGGAGCCATGTAAGTTCACAAAATGAATATAACTCGTGGGAAATTATGGTTTTTGGGAGTTTAGCAGAGAGAGAAATTTGTGGTGATGAAGAAGAAGAGAGCATAAATTTTTTTCCCTTTCATTTTATTTATAAAAAATAATAAAAGAATAATCTCAAGTTAAAAAATAATAAAAACAAAAAAGAAGAGGGCAGTCTCAGGATAGTGGATGAACCTAGAGGTGTACAAAAAACAGGTTTTAGAACTTAAACCGGAAAAAAAAACCAAAACCGGTTTTTTTTATAACCGGACCGGTTTTATAACCGAACCGCCGGTTTGTGACCGGTTACTAATCTTGATCTGAAAAACCGGTTAATAACCGAAACCGGTTTTAAAAAAACCGGTTTTTTTGGGAAAAACCGGTCCTGACCGGTTACACCGGTTATTGTTTTGGACGTGAAAAACCGGTTAGTAACCCAAACCGGTTATAAAAAAAAACGGTTTTCGTTTTGGGTGAAAAAACCGGTTCGGTTAATAACCGAAACCGGTTTTTGAAAAAAACCGATTTGTACATCTCTAGATGAAACGAGTGATCTAACACGGAGTGGAGAGGGTTAGGGTATCTTTTGGTAACACTATCTTTATTGGTGACCTTTGTTTAACCACTTGCTAAATTAATATTGGTTGTGTTAAAATTAAAAAAAGAAATTGAAACTCACAAGTTGGAGCAACCTAGGTCATGACCACAAACCATGTTCAACTTCATCTACTTGTCCAAACTTGATTGGCACACCATATTTTATTAATGGAAAATTGGATTTAAATAATCTCAACTCACTGTTATTAGCCAATAATAATCCCAACTCATTTAATCATCAATAATTATCCGAATTATTCACTTTTGTTTGTAAAATACTCCCACGTTAAAAAACACTAACTAGGTTAAAAATTGCTGATGTGGCTTGACATGTGTGCACTGACGTGCCTGGTTAACATCTTACCTGTGTATATGATCATTATCACTTTATCAGCCTTATTTGCACACACAATCACACTCTCAATCAAAACCCTAGTTCTACAAATTGGGCAAATTCAATCGATCCCCAAACGAAAACATGAGCTCAAACTCTTCATCTCCTTCAATTCGTTCACAAAACCCCAAAAATTTTAGACTTGGCACCGATGGTAATGTTTATTGTAACCATGAATTGCTTGCAATTCGTAGGGTGGCTGGAAATCGAAGCTCAAGGCAAGGTGAAGAATTTTACGAATGCCCTCTATGGCATGTAAGTTATTGAATCTGATTGGCAATTTGATTTCATCAATTTACAGTCACGTCAGTGCACACATGTCAAGCCACATCAGCAATTTTTTAACCTAGTTAATGTTTTTTTAACGTGGGAGTATTTTACAAACAAAAATTAATAGTTCGGATTACTATTGGTGATTAAATGAGTTGGGATTATTATTGGCCAATAACAGTGAGTTGGGATTATTTAAATCCAATTTGCCTTTATTAATTCCCCATGAATTTAATTTTCAAATAACTTTTTATAATTAAACTTACAAAAAAAAACTAAATACACAATATTTCTTAAAATAATTTTCTGAACATCCCAGTATAAGTTTTACTAAAAGCATATTTTGTTAAAAAACACAATTTAAATATAAAATAAATATATATTTTAATAAAAGTTAGTTTGGATTGAGTTGTTAATGGGAATGAAATGTTGGTAGATCGAAGAAAGAAAAAATATTTTTTATTAAAGGTTTGATTGACTTGGGTTGGGTCGGGTTATGAATGGAAATAGTCTAATGGTGTCATCTCCTTAGACTATACGCCAATATTGAAAATAATGTATGTGCATTGATAACAATTAGCGCGTTAGATTACACGCCAACTTTGAAAAATATGTGCTAGCATTGATAATACATGTCATCGGTTGTGAAACTTATAAAGCTGCACGGTGTGGGGACAGCCTTGGACCGTCCCCCACCGGCGCCGCGCCTCCTCCCATCTCGCCCCCCAGCTGCGGCGTCCTCCCCGGCTAACTGCGGACGATGGAGACGCCCCTCCCCCTCTCTCACACACCTATACATACAACATATATATATATATATACATTTTAGGTCCATCCCCCATTTTCTTACCTCCATCCTCTTTGCCCCATCCTGGCATCCTCACACCCACCCTACGTGACGGATCATCCTCCAAGAGAGGACCATCACCATACCGCATATCCTAACTGTTTTTGTAGGCACATTCGTTAATTTGGATACTTTGATTTTTAGTGGGAAGTGGAAAGTAAACGGGAGATCTTACCGTGAAGTCTTGATGCTCACTAGATCATGCAACCTAAATCCAAAGATCACAAAATTTCATACGTATATTACAACTTTACAAGTCTTACATCTATACATACCAAATATAAACAACAAAATTTACATTTTACAACAAGCCTTGCATATTTATTATATGTATTGTGTATGAAGTTAAATGCATCATTGTCATTAGTTTAGGCATACCATTGCAATGTTAGATGCATCGTTATAATTAGTTTAAACAAACAATTATTAAAAATTGTCATAATTAGTTTATGTGCACCATTGTAACTAGTTTACACACGTTGTATCAATAGTGAATCAACATTTAAAAACGTTATTCGAATAAAGTATATAAATACTATACTCAAACTAAAAAGAATTGAATTATCTACTTTATCGTATAGTTGTTTAAAAAAATAATGAAGTTTCAAAAGTTATCGAAGATAAAATTATTGGCAAAACCATATTTGAATGTAACATTCGACTCTGTTATTTGTCTTGTCAACAATTTTCAACTTTCTATTCATTACCATTAATTCATCATCTTAGTGGTTTGTGTCCAAAACATATCTTATTTGATAGTTCCCACCTACATATATGTGTGTATCATTTTACTTAAAAAAACAAAAGTAGTTTTTGAAGATATAGAATAGAGTAACTGTCAAAATGGTCCATGAGGTTTGGTTATGTTTGTCACTTTAGTCCAAAACTCAAACCTTTTGAATCTTGGTCCCTATGGTTTCAGTTTCGTTGCCATTTTCGTCCAAAATCAAAATCTTGTCAGATTTTTCATGTAACATCCAATTTTTTTTTTGTCTTTTTCCTTCTTTTTAATAAAGAGCAAAATGGTCTTTTAACGTTCTATTATAACAAACTAAAAAAGTCTGACCATTTGCCCTTCCTTAAAAGGGAGGAAAAATACAAAAAAAAAAGGATGTTAACTGAAAAATCTGACCAGATTTTAATTTTGGATGAAAATGGCAACAAAATTGAAACCACATGGACTCAAATTCAAAGGTTTGAGGTTTAGACTAAAGTGGCAAAAGTGATCAAACCTCAGGGACCATTTTGACACTTTACTCTATAGAATAACTCTTTAACACAAAAAGTTTTTGAAGACATAGAACAACTCCTACAAAAGAGCAAGAAAAACAAAGAATTTCAATTGTTTGCTCATCACTCAAACAGAGTTATAATTCCTAGATTTTATCAATAAGAATTTCTTATAGTTAATGAATTTAGTGTTTGGCTAAAGAAAATATTCAAGCACTCACATGTACATTTATGATGTGCTCATCAATCTCATATGGCTACACATCCCCTTCTACCAAACTCGTGATTGCTTAATTGTATGTTGTACAGTGTTGTCACGTAGTAGGGTACGCTTAGCTTGATTCATGGTAGGATAGGATATGCAAGATGCTTATCGTATCTTTACTGTTCAACTTTTTTATAACGCTTTAAAGATAAAGAAACGATAATTTGGATTTTTTTTAAATAAGATATCATTTTTTCAATGCTACTCCTGTTTTGAAAGCCTCTCAATTTATGAGCACACTTCAACAGTTGATAACAATTGTGTGATAAAAATATCAATACAAATGACTTTTTAGAAGTCTCTACTTAATTAACCTATAACAAAACTGTGGGTACCAATCTTGTTTAAATTCCTAACTTAAAAGGTATTCAAAATAAACTCATTAATGCCAGGTTTAGTAGCTTGGCGCCCCATGCAAAGTCACTCTCAATTTCTCAAAGGGCGTTAAACACCGTTACAAGGGCGCCAAAGGCTTGGGCATGAGTAGGAGAAGCATTGAAGTTTCTGGGAATTAATTTTGTAGCCAATGGAAACTCTCCATTCCATAAGTGTCGCCAAACAAGTACACATCATTAAAGCCCCAAATATATGGACAAAAGAAAACAAAACATTTATGCCTAGCGGTGTAAACGAGCAAGGCCGAGCCCGAACCCGACTAGGCTCGAGCTCGGCTCATCATGTTTTTATGAAACTCGAGCTCAGTTCAAGCCTAGTTAGTTGAGCTTGAGCTTGACTCGGTTAGAGCCTAGTTATTTGAGCTCGAGCTCGGCTCGTGAGTGAAACCCAAAGCTCGAGCTCGGCTCAACTTGGCTCGAGCTATTTTGAGAACAACCTTAAATAAGCTAAAAGCTCAGCTCGAGCTCGCTTCAATACAGCTTAAACGAGCTAACGCTCGGCTCAAGCGCGGCTCGCCAATGTTATCATCATTATTATTATATTATATATAAAAAACTAAGCATAAACGAGCTTTGTATTTCAGGCTCGATAACTAAATAAGCTCTATTTCAGGCTGAGTTCGGGCTCAAACTCATTAACGCTCGGCTCATTCGAGTTTTTAACCAAGACGATCACGAGTAGGTCTGCGTAAAAAATAAAATAAATAAACATAGTTAGAATCAAAGCGCACACACAGAGCTCCCCCAAACCCATTGGGGTTTCTCCTGTATAACAGTGTTACGGGGAGCACACACACACACCTCTTCATCTTCCATTAATACGCTCCTGTGTAAGCTACGATCACCTTCAAACCCTAGCAATCCGCCATGTCTCTAGGATATGCAGAGAAGCTCTCATACATAGAAGATGTAGGCAATGTCGGAATGACTGAAATTCATGATCCACCACACATCCTACAGGAAAAGGTCTAACAATCTCCCACTGTTATCATCCTGTTTACACATTTCTGCTATTGATTGATACTTTGATGCTTCTAATTGATTGATTTGGTTAATTAAGCTGCTTAGGTTTTGTAATTAAGCTTTGTTGTGATGTTAGTTGTTGAAGAAGGTTAATGTTGCTATGTGCATTGAGGTTTGGATTCAGTTTGTGTTGGTGGTGAAGGTGATACCTAGGGTTAGTGTAATTTGTGTATAGTGAGTTCTGCATTGGTGTTTATCTGTGAAGAGTTGCTTAGTTGTGTTTTGAACTGTATGGGGTTAAAAGTTAGGGTATGGAGAAGGTGATTGGTTAGGGTTTATGTAATTTTTTGCTGTCGATTATGTTTGTTATCATCCTGTTTACACATTTTTGCTGTCGATTACGTTTGTTTGCTGTTTTGATGCTTGTAACTGGTTGATTTGGTTAATTAAGCTGCTTAGGTTTTGTATAAGCTTTGTTGTAATGTTAGTTGTTGGAGAAGGTTAATGTTGCTATGTGCATTGAGGTTTGGATTCTTTTTGTGTTGGTGGTGAAGGTGATACCTAGGGTTAGTGATATTTGTGTATAGTGAGTTCTGCATTGGTGTTTATGTGTGAAGAGTTGATTAGTTGTGTTTTGAACTGTATGGGGTTAGAATTAGGTTATGGAAAAGGTGATTGGTTAGGGTTTATGGAATTTTTGCTGTCGATTATGTTTGTTATCATCCTGTTTACACATTTTTGCTGTCGATTACGTTTGTTTGCTGTTTTGATGCTTGTAACTGATTGATTTGGTTAATTAAGCTGCTTAGGTTTTGTAATTAAGCTTTGTTGTAATGTTAGTTGTTGAAGAAGGTTAATGTTGCTATGTGCATTGAGGTTTGGATTCAGTTTGTGTTGGTGGTGAAGGTGATACCTAGGGTTAGTGTAATTTGTGTATAGTGAGTTCTGCATTGGTGTTTATGTGTGAAGAGTTGATTAGTTGTGTTTTGAACTGTATGGGGTTAAAATTAGGGTATGGAAAAGGTGATTGGTTAGGGTTTATGGAATTTTTGCTGTCGATTATGTTTGTTATCATCCTGTTTACACATTTTTGCTGTCGATTACGTCTGTTTGCTGTTTTGATGCTTGTAATTGATTGATTTGGTTAATTAAGTTGCTTAGGTTTTTTGCTTGTTGTTACTTGTTGAAGAAGGTTAAAGTTACTATGTGCATTGAGGTTTGGATTCAGTTTGTGTTGATGGTAAAGGTGATACCTAGGGTTACTGAAATTTGTGTGTAGTGAGTTCTGCATTGGTGTTTATATGTAAAGATTCGATTAGTTGTGTTTTGAAGTGGATGGGGTTATAATTAGGGTATGGAAAAGCTGATTGGTTAGGGTTTTATGGAATTTGATGTTTTAGTTGGTGGCATGATCAACGAAATCGATAGTATTGGGATTAAGTGTGATTTTTGAGTTCAATGTGTGTTGTCTGTAAAGGTCTTATTTAGGGTTGCAAAAACTTATATCTAGTGAGTTCTGCATTGGTGTTTATATGTGAAGAGTTGATTAGTTGTGTTTTGAAGTGGATGGGGTTAACATTAGGGTCTGGAAAAGGTGAATATTAGGGTTTTATGGAGTTTGATGTTTTAGTTGGTGGAACTAAGGTGTTGTTTGTTTTTTCAGATGTAAAACGTCTGCAGTCTGCGGACCACATCTGCAGACATCTGTAGAAGAAGAGGTGGACCAAACCTCTGTAGTCTGCAAGAAAAAGACTGTTTTTAACTTCTGCAAGCTACTGAATTAAAATGAAATATAAATAAACTGATTTATTAAACTTAAAAGAGTTTTCCAACATTCATAAAAACACAATAATAGTTATACAAGTGCTAAATCATCGGAAAAAATTAACATCAAACAATCACAACAATTAACATCAAACAATCTGAAAATTAACATCAAACATTAAGAACAATTAACATCAAACAATCAAAAAATTAACAACAAAATAAACATCATAACATGAAAAAAAAAACTAAAAAAAAAAAAAAGAGAAAACAAACCTGAAATATGAGTAGGCGGCGCTGGTGTTGAAGGATGGAGGAGGAGTGGTGGCGCCGGCGGTTGAAGGAGGGAGGAGGAGCGATGCCGACGGTGAAGTAGGAAGGAGGAGAGGCGGCAGCAGCTGTGCAAGGAGGGAGGCCGGAGGAGAGGCTGCGGCGGCTAAAAGGAAGGAGGGAGGAGGAGAGGCGGTGGCGGCTGAAAGGAAGGAGGAAGACAACAGCGCGACGCCGGCAGTAAGGAGGTAGGAGGAGTGGCGGTGCCGGCGGTGAGGAGGGAGGTGGCGGCTGGGGTGGAGGAGAAGGTGTTCTAGGGTTTGTGTGTTTTTTTGGGTTCCGAATGAAAACACAAGAAGAGGTGAGAAGATGACATCCCAAGTCTGCACCAAAAAGAGGACTCGCCAACCTTTTTTAATGAAAGGTCTTCGAGAAAACAAACAGAGTTTGGTACCGGTACCGAATATACCCGGTACGGTTCGGTACCGGTACCCGGTACCAAATGCTCATCCCTAAAACAGACTGCAGACCCAAACGTCTGCGCGTGGTCTGCGCCGCACAGACAAAAGAGGTCAGGAAGCTCTTCTTTGAAAAAACAAACAGCACCTAAAAGATGGTGTCGTGATCGACGAAATTGAAAGTATAGGGTTTAAGTATGATTTTTGAGTTCGATGCGTGTTGCCTGTAAAGGTCTTATTTAGGGTTACAAAAACTTATATATAGTGAGTTCTGCATTGGTGTTTACATTATCAGGTCAATCAGTTGTGTTTTGAACTGGATGGCGTTAAAATTAGGGTCTGGAAAAGCTGATTGGTTAGGGTTTTACGGAATTTGATGTTTTAATTGGTACAACTAAATGTTGGGATCATGATTGACAAAATCGAAAGCATCAAGCTTAGTTATGTTTTTGAGTTCAACATGTGTTGCTTGGTGAGATCTTACTTAAGGTTATAAAAACTTATATCTAGTGAGGTCTGCCTTTTTGTTTCCATGATCGAGTTTGACTGGAATAATCTTTTTTTTCGAATCATGGTTGTCTATGCTTATTTTAGGTTTAATGATTTGATATCAGTTTTGTTTTACAATTTTGAATTGAATGCACTTAAATTCAAGGTCTGAAAAAGCTTACTCGATACAGACTGATAAAACTTGATATTATAATTGCTATAACTAAAATTGGTGTTATAATCAACAAAGTCAATTGCATCAGACTTACTGTGTTATGATTTTATGAGTTTAATCTGCATTGCTTAGAAAGGCCTCACTCAGGGTTAGTAAAATATAACTCTAATGAGTTCTGCATTGGTGTTTATATGATCAAGTTTGACCGAATGGAAATTTTCACGGATCATCGTTCTTTATGCGTTTTAAAGGCTTAATGATTCAATATCAGTTATATTTTACGACTTTGAACCGAATACAACTATGCAAGGGTCTAAAAAGCTTATACAACAGAGGCTAATAGAACTTGACAATTTAATTGCTTCAGCCACGATTGACATTAAGATTAATAAAACGAAATGATCGATCTTAATTTGTCTGGATCATATAGTATCATAAAATGGCATGCAAAAACAATACATACATCGAAATCTTTCGTAATGTGAAAGCAAATATCAAAAACTTGTCATTATAGTGAAAGTAATGATGTGAGATTCTATTGATATGCTTGCTATTAACACTCACGTATGTGCTTTATTGTATTCACAGATTGTACGACTTACCAAGATGATTCGTAAGGTTTGTTCCCAATTTCCCATGATTTATGTTCGCTCACTCATGGCGTACACAACTATAACCTTTCTTTCGGTTCCCTTCAACCAAATTTTATCTTGTTTTCATATTACTTGCAGAGTAAGCATTTAGTTGTGTTTACTGGAGCTGGGATATCAACTTCTTGTGGTATACCTGATTTTCGTGGGCCCACGGGAATTTGGACACTTCAGGTATATGTTACTAGGGATAACGGACTATTCGGATTTGAAAACTATTGGTCTTTACCCTTTTGGTCAATGCAGCGGGGAGGCAGTGCCTTGCCAGAAGCAACACTACCATTTCATCGTGCAATGCCAAGTAGGACCCACATGGCTTTGGTTGAACTAGAGAGAGCTGGCATTCTTAAGTTTGTTATTAGTCAAGTATGAATCTAAAATCCCTTCTATAACTGCAATCTAATCTACTACCGTTTTATTGTCTTGTAAGGGGGTGTTTGGATGTGCGATATATGAAACTCATTATCTGGTTATTACATTTGTATTTTTTAAGAAAATAAAAGAGTGTCCTTTTTGTTAGTTTATTCATCAGTTAACGAAATGATTGGTATTTTCTAACACTCAAATAACTTATTATCTGTTAATACAACTTCAAACAACAAAAGCACATCCAAACACTTTATCATTAAGTATTTGATTATATGATGGCATATCTGTGGCGTTAATCCATTTGTTTATTGTTTGCTTTAATTGTGTCAATGCTGGATTTAAGATTTATTCTTTGTATCCGTGTGCAGTTAATATATCTATCTATAACTCAAAAGTATTTATCTTAGCGGAAAATAAAATGCAGTTTTGCAAAATATGAAATCATACACTCTGTTACTGCTGTTAAATCACAGAACATTGATGGCCTTCATCTTCGATCTGGAATACCAAGGGAAAAACTGTCAGAATTGCATGGAAATTCCTTCATGGAAAAATGCACATCATGTGGTTCTGAGTAAGTGCAATCCTCATCCTCATCATCATCATCATACTCAGTAAATCCCACCAATAGCAAGGCTAAGGTAGGGTCTGAGGAGGGTAAGATGTAGACAACCTTACCTCTACCCCATAGGAATAGAGAGGCTGCTTCCAGTGAGTAAGTGCAATCCTAATATGTTTAAAAGGCATTGTTTTCTGGTTTCCAGTATTTTACTCGATATTTTTAAAGCCATGCGTTATAAACTTCTGCTCAAGTAGGGGTAGCAATTCATGTTGGGTTCCGGTTGACAGGCTTGAAGGTTTGTGTAACCCAAACCAAACACGGCCCTTTAATAGTCTTGAAAAGGTGAATCTTGACCCAATCATGACCCATATAACTAGGGGTGCTAAACGGGCCGTGTTCTCGGGTTCAACTCGACCCGAACCCAAAGATTGTGTCATACATATAAACCCGAACACGACCCGAATATTCGCGGGTTGACCTGAACACGACCTGAATATTCGCCGGTTGACCCGAACACGACCTTTTCAACCCGTTTTTTTATTTTTTATTTTTTCTGCAAATTAATATATTAAAACTAAAATTTACTACAAAAAACACAAATGTATATAATAGAGTTACATTTAAATTTTAAAATCTTATATTAGTATCTCTTTTTAAGTTATAATTATGGCATAAAATACACACCAAATTCAATTTATGAAATAAAAGATATTCTAAAAAAATATAATATAATATAAATGGGTTAAACGGGTTAACCCGCCAACCTGACTGGGTTGACCCCAACCCGACCCGTATTGCTAAACAGGTTCAACCTGAAACTGACCCGAACCCGTTTAGACTAAACCCAAATCCATGAATTTCGTGTTAGGTTCGTGTCGTGTTTTGCGGGTCATGTCAGAAATTCACACCCTTACCTATAACCGATTATCACTGGTCAAATACGTTGGCGGGTTAAATGGGTTGTAAACAGTTTGGTCAGTTAAATGAGTTGGTGAACTGAACTATGGTTTATAATTTTAATTTCTAGCTTTGAATGGATTGACGGGATGGAACCAGACTGGTTAGGTCAAACACTCAAACTCCAATTATTAAACGAATTAGTAGTGTCAATCTATATATGATTCAAACTTGTTTAGCCCCAACCCTAATCTATTTATTTTCTGTTGGGAATTTCCGCCCCTATGTTGAAATAAGAATATAGGGTTTAAAGTCTTTTCACTTGTCATAAAAACTTCCTTAGTTAAGATTTTTGGAAACTAATTTCTAAGAAGTAAGAAGTCACTTTTATCATTTTGACATGCGAAGGTATTTTCGAGACTTTGAGGTTGAATCGGTTGGACTAAAGGAGACACCACGAAGGTGCTCCAATGGTGATTGTGATGTTAGACTTAAGGACACAGTTCTTGATTGGGAGGTATTGTTTGTTGCTTCTACTGAAACAATAATCTTTCTGATTGTCATATTATCTGCTTTTATTTGATCTTGGATTTATTAATGCGTTGAAGTGATTACTAAGTAAACATTAGTTTTGGTTTTTTGTGTTCATTTGTTAAGGAAATACACATGTTCACGAACAGTTCATGAACACTTGCCGAACGGGATTTTCTGTTGGTATTCGTTCATTAAAGAAATGAACTTGTTCGTGTTCGTTCGTTAATTTTAGGTACCGAACACAAACGAACGTTCAAGAATGCACACGAACACAAGCGAACACAAACAAATGTTAATGAACATAAACGGACACAAACAAACATATATTAAATTTCGAAGAACCTCGGCATCACAGACATTAAGTGGATCCACCACAAACAAACATATAAATGAAAATTTAAAACCCCACACACAAACAAACACAAACGAATACAAACAAACGAACACGTTACCGAACGTTCACGAACATAAAAGAACGAACGCGACCTTTGTACATATTCGTTCATTTAACTAAACGGACAAAATTTCTTGTTCATGTTCGTTCATTTATTAAACGAACGAACACAAATGAACTTCCTGCCGAACGGTTCATGAACTGCTCGCTGAAAGTTTGGTTCGTTTGTAGCCCTAACTAGAATGCTAGACTACAGTTGCAAGTATATTATCAGTCATTCAGTTGATAAAATTTTAGTGCAAAAAAGATGAAATTTTTTAATCAATTTCTGAATGCTTTGTGTGCTCGCGCAGGATGCATTGCCCTTTGAAGAAATGAATCCAGCTGAGGTGCACTGTGACCGGGCCGATGTTGTATTATGCCTGGGTACCAGGTAACTAAATATGCATATGGTTGGACCGTAAAAATATGAATCCGTTATGGGTATATTGGTAATTTCTACTCTGTTCAGTTTACAAATAACTCCCGCATGCAATTTGCCTCTGAGGTGTCTTCGTGGTGGTGGCAAGTTTGTTATTGTGAATCTTCAGGTATTTATTTCAAGATTTCTTCTTTTGATAAGTAGTTTCAGAATTTTATCTTATTCTTTTCTCATTTCTATTTTGTTTTTATATTTTTTTTCTTTTTACAGAAAACTCCAAAAGACAAGAAAGCAAGTTTGGTCATTCATGGATTTGTAGACAAGGTGCTGTATGAAAGTAATATAAATTAAAAAAAATCAGAATCAGTTTAAAAAAAAACTGAAAACTAAATATCACTTGGTGCAGGTGATTGCTGGAGTCATGGACCTTCTCAATTTACGAATTCGCCCTTTTGTCAGAATAGATCTTCTTCAAACCATTTTCACTCAGGCATTGAGTTTAGGTACTTCTCTTTTTTCATTTCTATATATATAATAATTTTATACGGGGTTTTATATATTTATTTATTTTGAAAACATAATTTTCCGTTTTTTCCTTAGAATTATGTACTGACTAGAATAAAGTTTCAGATCTGTATCTAACATTAAAATTAAAATGTAAATTTATAAACTAGTATTTATTTTATTCAAATACAAAAATACTTATATTTTGCTAAACTAGTCATGTCTAGCTACAGCTTGTATAAGAAAATGGTAAAAAATAAAAATACACACCTAGAAACATATTTGAATGATTCTTTCCGTTTTCTTATAGTTCGTTCATATCCGATTTTTTTCGTTTATAGATCAGCGTTATGTCAACTGGACACTCCGGATAGCAAGTGTACATGATAAGAGGGCTCTGGTCCCATTCATAAAGTCCATCGAGGTATAATTGTAAATTTGTAATAATATTGTTTTCATAGTTATAAATAACAAATTAGTTATCTTTAAAAATATAATAAAGATGAGTACATGATATGTTTGAAACATGAAAGACAACTAATATGTTAATTACGATTGCAAAAGTAATGTTATTACAAAAACTTATCTAAATCCTTGAATACTAACAATTAAAGGTTGTATGAATTAAGAACAAACTTCAGAAAACAAACACATTAAACATTTATCGAGACCCTAGGTTATTCTATATTAATGGTGGAATCTGTTTTTTGATTTATAGTGAATTTGTGGTTCGCTGACCTGTCACATGGAATTGCATTTTAGGTATCGTTTTCAGACCACACCATGAAAGAGGCTGTTCTAGATAAGTATCCTTTTCAGCTTAAAAGGTAAAATTCAATACTTGCGTTACAATATATGTTTATTGTGCGCACGGTTTATCTTTTTTATCTGTCTTATAGGACAAGGTGAAAACACATTGGTATTTTATGCTAGAGTAAAATGCCATTTTTCGTCCCTGAGGTTTGGCCAGTTTTGCGACTTTCGTCCAAAGTTTGTTTTTCCGCATCTGGATCCAAAAGGTTTGAAATCTTGCCATTTTCATTCAGCTCATTAACTCCATCCGTTTTTCTCTGTTAAGTTAGGGGCATTTTCATCTTTTTTTGTTAATTTAAAGGACAATTTGATATTTTTCACTTATGTAAAAAGACCCAATACCGCTGAAAAAGACCGAATTGCCCTTTAAGTTAACAAAAAAGATGGAAATACCCCTGACTTAACGGAGAAAATGGATGGAGTTAACGAGCCGGATGAAAATGGCAAGATATCAAACCTTTTGGATCCAGATGTGGAAAAACAAACGTTGGACGAAAGTTGCAAAAATGGCCAAACCTCAGGGACGAAAATGGCATTTTACTCTTTATGCTAAATAAAATGCAAAGATAAATCTTTGTTGGCGTACTAAGTTCATGTTTAAATTTGTCAAAATCCAGGAGAACCGTTTGGAAAATTGAACCATTTGATGTCATCTTGAAAGTTAACTTCAGTGAGGGCTGTGGATGTGCATGCAGCAGAATAAAGATCCCTATCGATTTTCACGTACGAATTTCTTCATTTTATTCCACATGTAATTGTGTATGCATGTTTTATTTTTCGTTATACTATTAATTTACAGAATATATTGACAAATTTTACTTCATATGCAGGCATCAAAAGACGATTTGACACGCGATAGAGATCACGTTTTTGGAAAACTGAAATCTAAAGCAATAAAAAGTTCATCTTGCGGGCAGAATTCCGTTATCGAGAGAAAAATGTTAACATCGCCGAAAACTGAAGTTGTAATACGTGCGGTTGTGACCAACGTTAGATGGTATGACGAAATAACAGTCAAGACTTCTGGAGCCGGTTCTTTAAGCAAGTGCGCACTGAAAAGAAGAAAAGAAGGTAAGAACGAAGCTGAAGCAGCTCGTAAGCTCCCCAAAGGGCAATATATGAATGGTAAAATATAGATAACTGACAAATGGTTTGTTTTTTTAGACAGTGTACATACATAAATCCTGGTTTTGGGGTAGAACTGTTATATAATGTAGTGACTCTGATGTTTGGTAGGTTTATGCTGTGTCACCCGCAATCTAGGGTTGTTGATTGGGTCGAACTTGGAGCGGAAGGGACCAAACCGACCGGAAACTTATATATACAAACTATTGGATGGGAAAAGGATTGATCTAATCTGGTTTCGTATGGTTTGGGTTTGGTTTAGAACATGTTCGGTCCTAACGTAGCGAACAAACTTTAGTTTTTATAATTTGAAAAATATAAAAATAAAAGGTCCATTCCAATTTTGAAAATCGGTAACTGGATTTGGCAACCCTCGTCTTGGTTTTAAGAAAAAACACTGCTGTTTCGAGGCGTTTAGGTACCAAAAGCCGAGGTGTGAGATGAGGGCTTAACGTGAGAGAGGCTTTTGATGTTAAGTTTTTTAAATAAATTATTTATAGATAATATTTTAACTTGTTAACTTTTAAACACTAAAAATAAAATTAAAACAGATAAATGTAAATGTGAAATCGTATAACCACCCCCATGTGGTGAATTTCGGCATTAGTCCATTTGGAGGATTCGTTGGCCGTTAAAAAAAAAAAATTTGCAACCGCCTTGTGGTCGTTTTTAAAACCAAGCCCCTGGTTACATATAATACTAAATCTAATTATTTTGATCTTTAAAATTCATAAAATCACAAATATTTAAAGCTCATGACTAATTGTAACAAACTAGTGATAAGCATTTCAGCCACATTAAACTCTGGACAACCCGATTTTGCGGTTAAACAGACGTATGAGAAGGTACACCTGCAACACGCTTGCGCCAATCAGAGCTGCAGATTCCACAAGTGTTTTGTGTCTAGCTCTACTGCTCATCCTTTCATTTACTGCAAATCAAAGACCGTTTAACGACTGTTTTTCCACTGAGAAGTTGCATTTTTGAGGTACACAAATGGGTTGGGATCGAAAAATTATATTAGAGCTTGTTGGCTTGTTCTAGGTCCGGTTTAGCCTGAAAACCCATATCGAAAAATTCCAAAGTCCCGGCCCTAACAGCTAACGTTTGGCCGCCCAACCGGGCCTGATGCATGAAGAACCGGGCATGGAAAGTCTTTGTTTGTTGTCTATTTGTAGAACAACAAATATTATCACATAACATTTATTCTACTGTTAAAGAGGGTTAAGAGATTATACTTATACTTGCCGATCAGTTTCAGCCTCGAGCCAATGTTGTTCGAAATGAATCATTAATAAAGCATCCTCCAACTTTGATATCTGTTCCAGAATCGGTTAGAAATGATTAGTTTTGTAAGTTGAAATAAATATGGGGCTTTGGTTCTGTATGATATAACGAACAAATAGCAGTTGTAGATGTGAAATTGTGTGGGAATGAGGTCGCATCGGGTCAAGAGGTGTTTATTTAAACTTGAATTAAAGATATAACAAATTGAGAGGATGATGAGAATTTCGGAGTTAAACGGGTTAGCGGATAAGCATAATTTGCAGTTTATACGTGAAACAAACGAGTTGATAGTTTTGATTATTGCCGGAACCGACGACTTTTATACGAAAAAAACAAGTTAAACGAGCAAATTTTACGGATCTGATATTGCCGGAACCGACGACTTTGCCGGAGAAGACCCCCTGAAATGCGGGTTTTCTTTTTGTTTGATTTAACAAGTTTGGTCATTTAACATATAGTCCTTGCAGTTTCTAAGTTTTACAAAATGACTAAAAACTTTAACTATTAAAGGGTATTTTAGTCATTTTAGTAAAACTTAACAAAAAAGTTAACAAAGTTTGGCCTTAGTACTCAACATTGTGACAATGTTTGACCTTAGTACTCAACATTGTGACAAATTAGAACGTTAATACCTGATTTTGCAACAAAAAAACAATTAGTACCCAATATTGAAATTTGGCAGAAACCACAAGGACTAACGGTGTAATTTTTTCTTTATTTTTCGAAAATGATAAATAACATCCGAAATTAGTTTCATATATATATTTATATAGTTAATAATATAATTAGTATCCATATGGTGAGTTTAGTCTACAAAGTGCGAGAAGCAATGTGGGCCATCAGAAAGTAGTGAATGGATGAGATTAAATGAGTGGTAAAATTGTAATATATGTTTTAATACCTTAAATATTTTGAAAACAAACAACAAAACATATATTACAATTTTACCACTCATTTAATCTCATCCATTCACTAATGAATGTTTGTTAGGGCTACAGACGAACCAAACTTTCAGCGAGCACTAATGAATTATTGTTAAAAAATACAATAATTCTATGTGTGATATTGGCGGACCTTTAGTTGAATTCTCTAATGAAACCGTATACATAGTGGTCTATCTAGTTTCACATGTATGCATATATGTCGAATTATATACTCCAACTCTATTGAAGAAACATTCATATTATATTAATATTTTTTTTTCTTTTTTCATCATGTATATGAAAAAACAAATTGCATAAACCATTTTAAAACATGCATATTGAAGGGGTATGGTCCCAGATCTCACACCAAAGCGGTCGCGAGTGACCATCACCTTTACCAAATACTCCCATCAACAAAGACTTATCTGCGTTCATGCGGGCACGCGCGAACGCGGTCAATTGTTCCAATCGGTCAAGTGATGAGAAGACTTACCTCGTGTATGAAAACAGTTGTTTTCGTCACGACAAGGGACGCGGTAACGACCGCAGTTACCGCACATAGCGATGCGGCCCAACACCGCATCCTATAGATACTTCCGTCAAGACAAGGGACGCAGACACAACCGTGGTTACCACACGACAGAGATGCGGCCAGCACCGCACCCTGTTGACGACGCAAGTGGGACTGACACTTTGGCTCAAGTGTCCAAAACAGCAAGTGGCACTGACAGCAGTCACCTGTCCAGCCCACATGTATACAACGCTGGCGAACAGACTGACAGCCATAGCAGGACGTGGCATCACCTCCGTCACCTACGCGCCTGACACACCTGCAAGGGGCAGTGCGTTGTCAGTCTAGCCACTCAATTACCCTCTTGCACTCTTCGGCTATATATACCCATCCTGGACCAGGTTTGAGGTATCGCTTATCTGCTCTCTCTCACACTCACTACTATCACACACTTTGCTCTCAAGCAAATACTGATTCTCACGTCGAAGAGTGGTAACAAGGACTGTCAAGAAGCACCCCCCACCCCATCCTCCTTGTTACGAGTCACGGTGTGTTTCCTTGTGCAGAAGACAGGTCAGCGGACGATCTGGACGTCGATCCTCGGAAAGAAGGGATTAACCCTACTTGATGAGACCAGTGAATTAACCCCCTCCGGTTAACCACAGTTTCATCACATATTAAAGTATTAAACTATGATTAACGAAAGCTTTCGTTCAAATAGACGTTGGAGAAGATAGGCTTGCACCAATCAAAGATGTTGATTATCCACAAGAGCTTTGTTCATAGCTCTCTTGCTCATTCTTTCATTTACTGCCAATCAAGCATATTAATTAAAGCTTTGCATATTGCTCAAAAAATTGAGTCATTTTCATTAACTAAGGGTCCATTCCGGTGCAACATTGGCTCCATACACAAGGCTACAAATAGGGTGGAATCAATCCTAGTTGAGCTCAAGCTCAGGTCGATAACCTTAAGACCACAAGGTGTGGCAGCGTGGAAGATGGCGTGGAGCCTCAACCACGCCGCTACACCAACCCAAGCGTGGCGTGGGAAATGGCGTCGTGGTGAGGGCGCGGAAAACTCCACCGGCGTGGAGGGGATGATGGTGATGAGGTGTATTGTCTTGATTGGGTGGTGGGGTTTTTATTGATTTTCTTTCTTGTTTTTTAAATAGAAATTAAATTTGAAAGTGTATGTCACGTGTCACTACGCCATCGTTCCACTTCCCATCGCACCCTGTGCTTTTTTAGCTAGCGTGATACCTACACAAATGTAAAGTTACTATTCAATACTGAATAGTGTATTTAACTTTTTATCGTAAATCGTGACGAACCGAACCAATTGATCTTCATGACAAACCAAACATTGATATCAGTATAATCAGAAGCTGTATCGATATTTGTTTTTATGGTTTTCGATCGTTGTAAAATACACATTGAATATCCTTTTAGGCGTATCACAACTTTATTTTTTCGATTTTCTCTTTCAGTTACTATAACGAGTGGCGAAACCATAACAAATCGATATAGTACCAACCAAATTCCCGCCACATAGCGTGAGAAAATCCCACTAGTTCCAAACATGATATATAATGTTTGATCCAGTAGTACTACACATGCACAAAATTTTCTTCTTTTTCCAACAAAACATATTTTGCAGCTGGTTTTCACATACACCATCAAACAAATACTATACGACAACAATCTCCGGCCACCGGCCGGACATAACTCCGGGAACTATAATCTTTCAATCAAGATTGAAACAAAATCAAGAATCACATATAAAAAAACACATCAAAAGAAATCAAATTCAAGATAATTATCAGCCCCCTTTTTCTCTGGTGCAGCAACCGGAACCCCTGCACTTTTCTTCTCACCGGAAATCACCACCGGTGCAGCCGGAACCTGCTCAATCTCAACTGGTCTCGGGACCTCAGGCGGGCTAGCACACCGAATCAAAGCCCAGTTTACGCCTTCGAAGAACGGATGTTGTTTGATTTCGGTAGCACCCCTTTTGTAAGCCAACCGATGTTGCGGTTCCTTAACCAACAACCCCCGGATTAAATCACGGGCCGAAAAGCTAACCACCGGTGACTCGGGAAACCGCAGCGGTTGACCGACTACGTTCATCAAAGTGGCCCGGTTTCCGGATCCTTTAAAGGGTGTTTTACCGAACAATAATTCGTACAGAAAGATCCCTAAAGTCCACCAGTCGACCGCACTCCCATGCCCTTCGTTTTTTATAATCTCGGGTGCTAGATACTCGTGGGTCCCGACAAACGACATTGAACGGGCCCCGGTTGGCTCAGCCATTAGCTCGGGTAACGGGGTGACTTGGTGTCTGATTTCCGGTTTGTTTTTGGTCTTTGAACTGGATTTTGATTCTTTTTTGGATTTACTCATGAAGAGTTTAGGTGAGAAACATGATGTGGGGACCGCACATGCGGGTTGGATACAAGAAGTGGGCTCCATGCACGCGGGTTGGATAAAATAAGCCGAACCTTTTCTGAGTGGTTCATTGTCAAGAGAAGCTGATTTGACAAGCGTCGGGCTCACTGAACAGCGAAGCGAAAGGTCAAAGTCAGAAAGCATTATGTGGCCGTCTTCTCTGACTAAAACGTTCTCGGGTTTTAGGTCGCGATATATGATCCCGAGCATGTGTAGGTATTCCATTGCTAGAAGAATTTCCGCTACATAAAACCTACAATCAAATAATCTTAACTCGTTAAAGAAATATAACTTTTGTAATCATCTTTGACACCTTAATTATTTACAGAAGAAAAACATTTTTTTGTCGGTCCAACCCAACCCGTTATTTCAACAAAAGAACCTGTTTTGACCCATTACCGAAAAAAAAAGGATAAGAAATAAGAACCACACAAAAAAAAAGATAAGAAAACATCCAAAATCATTTTTAGGTAAAAAGTTGAGCAATTATTGAAACAATGATATTTCAATAATCATATTTGATGTAACTCTACTTATTGAAAAACTAGACCCATTTTTTCTGGTCAATCAAACCCAACCAGTTAGCAGGGGTGTAAACAAGCGAGCTTAAACGAGCTCTAACCTAAAAATAAGCTTGTTTTTTTTATAAATGAGCCTGAGCCCGGGCTTCACTTATAGAACTCGAGCAGGCTTGCAATATTTAGATATTTTTTATTTGATGTATTAAACATATATTTACATAATTCTTATTATATTAAAAATTATGACAAAATTACTAAATATGTAATATACCTTATGTTAATTATAAAATTTACAATTATATATATAATAATTATAAATGTATATAAAAGTTTTAATAAAATTAATAATAACAAAACAAGCTGAGCTCAAGCCCTCACAAGTTAAACGAGTTGAGCTCAAGCTCGGATCGCCACCCTACCCGTTATCATTACAAAAGGTACCGGTTCTGACCCGTTTAATCACACGTGTGTGTGCGCACAAGTTATAAAAGGAAACTAAGACCATACGAGAAATAAATGAAATGATATAACTATCATCATACCTATCTTAAGGAGTTGAGGGGTGTTTGAATCACAAGCATCATGCAGGTTGGATGGCGGGTCAACAAGATCCATATTTTACTATTGGATATATGGTTAGGTTGACCCGCATGGCCGCATACACTTTTATCCATTTTTATAGATAATTAATGTGTTGGTTATGATCATAGAATCAATATTATTACAATTTAGAAGGTTGATTGCATTAAAATAAACTTCAGGGACTTATAAAGCTACCAACCCATTTGACCCATAAACGTTTTAGCTTAACTTTTTTATCTTACCCGTTTGAAATAAGCATAACCAAAATCAACCCATTTAAGTAAATGTGTCGAAATTGCCACCATTACTTCAGGAAGATGATATATTTAAGAACAATGAAGCAAATAACAAGCTAAGCAGTTAATGCAATAAAAAATTGGATATCGGTCAAGGACCGATATTTGAGATATAGGTTATCGCGGTGGGATATCGGTAATTTTAATATCATGTAGAATTTATATATATAGAAATTTAACACTAACAATTTAGTATACTCCCCTACCATTAACAAATTAACCTTTTGCAACTTGCAACACACTAACAATTCTAACAAGTAGGAACTGATTAAGACTTAAAACACTAACAATTAAGACTTAAAACACCAATAGTAGCAATAAGAAGAAAGACGAATAGTAGAACTAAGAAGAAAGGTACTTATATCGGGAATATCGGTGATATATCGGTCAATATTATAATATCGCTGATAATATCGGTGTCGATATTTTATATGGGGACCAATAACCGGTATATCACCGATATTAACTGCATAGTTTAAAAGAACAATGAAGCAAATCAAAAGTAGGGACTAAGAGATCATACTTTACGGCTTGTTCACAAAACCGCTTTCCGGGCTGCCTTTGTCGAAGAGTATGCAAATCACCCCCTGGGCAGAACTCCATAACCAAACACGAGAATTTATCGGTTTCAAAATGAGAATACAAAGTTGGAAGAAACGGGTGATCCAAAGATTGCAAAATCTCCCGTTCGGTTTGGGCGCGTAACAACTTTTTGCGGCTTTCTAGCGACACTTTATCCATAACTTTCATTGCAAAATAAGATTTAGTACCACTAAGTTCCGAAAGATAAACACTCCCAATATCACCACAACCTAAACGTTTCAACAAGCGAAAATGACTCAAACCCAAAACCCCGTCTTTCGATCTAACAGCTTGGATCGCTTCCCATCTTGAATCGTTTGATTTGTGGGGCTTATTCATGTTACTACTTAAACTACTACAACTACTTTCGTCACTTACATCGGTACTTGTACTTCCTCTACACACGCTACTTTTTCCACTTTCAACAACTTCGGTTTTTTCACTGGTTTTTGCGCTTCCACCAGCGTTACCAGATGCTTCTTTTTTAGCCGATAAACTTTTTTCTTTACCTAATTGATCTTGACTTTGTTGAACCTTTTTGGAATCTAATTCGGGTCGTTTTTCAGTGACTTTCGTTGGCGTTGTAGGCTCTAAACTTTTCGGATTTTCTCCCGTTAACTTATTACCAACCGTTTTGGTACTAGACTTTGAATCCATATTTATGAAACTGCAAATATCTTTTGATCAATTAGAGCCACTGCAACATCTTCAACTCTGAAACAAGTAAATAAAAATCAGTTATGAATCTTTATATATATCACACAAGCTCTAAAGCTGGATCTTTAAAGAAGAAAGATATAAAATATTGAACTAATCAAGAAATTAATAAAATTTAGGCAATGCATCACAGAAATAACTTATACACCAAATCAGTGTCAAGAAACAAATCAAGAAAGTAATAATTTCTCTAACAAGTTCAAGAAACTATATATGAAAATCAAACACCAAAAACACTATCAAGAAACAAATAAAAAAAAGTTATAAAATCTCAAACAAATCAAGAAAAAATCAAATTATCAATACCATATGAAGATAATTTGCAATTTTGCAACCAAATTACTGTCAAGAACAAATCAAGAAAGTTACAAAATCTAACACAAATCAAGAAACAATTTAAAGAGCCATAATTTGCAAACCAAAATCAAAACTTGGATCAAGATTTAATTTATTCTACCAACTCAAATTAAAAACAGTACCTCCAAATTGGGGAAAAAAGCCTTCAATGGTTGTTCAGAGTTCAGACACCAATTAATTTATCAAGAAATAAATAAAAAAAAATTAAGAGATGATGTGAACTGATGATACCAACATCTTTCACACAGCAATCAAAGTCCAAAACAAGATAAGAACAACAGGCCCATGAATAAGAAAGAAAAAAAAAAGTAAAAAGTAAAAGGATTTATGAAAAGCAGACAGATCTTGAAACCAGACCCACCTTCTCTTCATTCAAATCTTTACCAAAATCAACCCCACAAAAAACCCTAATCCAAAACAGATCAAGAACTCAAGAAAAGCAAAACCCACTTGCATTAACAGTAAAAAGATCAAATTTTTAAAAGTATGGAACAAAAGTAACCCTAAAGAAACATACCTGAAGGGTGATAAACTGGTAAAGATCAAAACTTTAGGGTTTATGTTGAGGGATAAATCAAGAATGAGATGTAGAGAGTGAGCTTCTTGTTGTGGTGGATGAGAAAATTGTGTAATTGAGGAGAGAGATTGTAGAAGAATTGAGGAATCGAGGTAAAGTTAAAGGTTTGCCACGTTCTTCATATTATTATATATATTTATTATTTAAAAAAATTTATATATATATATATATTTTTTTTTTTTTATTTTTCATCTTAAAAGAAAGAAAACATATGGGGCTTCTGTGGTTCCACCCTGTACATCATGGTTTTAGCTTTTAAGGCAACTCAGAATTTTCTATTCTTGTCTTGCCAAAAATCAAGTTGATAAAAATTAGTTTTTTTTTTTTTTACTTTATGTTAGATGTTAATAAAATCTTTTTTTTTTATATAAATTTTAGGAACCAAGATGCACAAAAGGAATGCATCTATTTTATTAGAAGATTAAAATGTTATTTTCGTCTTTCGGGTTTGACCAGTTTTGCGACTTTTGTCCCTGAGGTGTCATTTTCATTCAGAAGGTTTGAAATATTGTCGTTTTCATCCCGGTTGGCCAAATTTTAAGGAACGAGAGTCGCAATAAATTGCCAAACTCAATGATGAAAATGGCAATAAAATGCAAACTTGAATGACTCAAATGCACAAAAAAATCATTTTAGACAATTTTGGCATTTTACTCATATTAGAAAGGTAGACGGTTTAATTATGTAACAATAAGACAAAATCTAATGTCGAGTTTTATGAGAAATCGGTAGTCGGTGTGCAGGATAGAGGGAGGAGAGATGTGAAGGAAATCTGGGAGATGAACGCTCGTGAATGAATTGTGAGAGGAGGGATGAAGAAGAGACAGATTGTGCGCGTTGTCATGGGGGGTAGTCAACATCTAGGCGTTCACGCGCCCCACCCAGTTGATGATGTTCTAAGAATTTGTTATATGTTGTCCAAATGGATACTCCTCGAGTCGGATTTTTGGATTATATGTGAAGTTATCCTCACATTTAATATAAATGCGTTTAAAACGTGTTGATGCTACTTAAGACATATTATTCATTGTGAATAGGGGTGTAAACAAGCCGGCTCGAGCTCGGCTCGTTAGGTTTTTATGAAGCTCGAGCTCGGCTCGGTTCGAGCCTACTTCTTTGAGCTCGAGCTCGGCTCGCGAGTAAAACCCAAAGCTCGAGCTCGGCTCGACTTGGCTCGAACTATTTTGAGAACAACCTTAAACAAGCTAAAAGCTCGGCTCGAGCTCACTTCAACATCGCTTAAACGAGCCAAAGCTCGGCTCTAGCTCGGCTCAATAACGTTATCATCATTATTAATATATTATTATATAAAAAAATTAAAATTTTGTATGGGCTCGTTTGGGCTCGTTTAGGCTCGTGAGCCTAAACAAGCTTTGTATTTCAGGCTCGATAACAAGACGAGCTATATTTCAGGCTCTAGCTCGGGCTCGGGCTCGTTAAGGCTCGGCTCGTTCGAGCTTTTAACCGAGCCGATCACGAGTAGCTCTCGAGCCTCTGGGCTTGTTTACACCCCTAATTGTGAACTAAATATCTCTCACTTGTTTATGGTGGATGAGTTATTTGACTAGGAAGTTATAGTTTTAACTTTTATCAAAAGAAAATCCACAAGTTTAATCATTATATTTAAAAATTAGCAGACTTGATTATGAAAAATTAAGTTCATACCCGTGTATGGATTTAAAGTAACTATATATATTTGTTGATAGCTACCCTTGTATAAAAGGAAGTTGTTAACTTTGAAAACACTTGAAAGGTCAAACTTGCAATTTCAGTATTTCACATGGTGTTTACCTTTTTTGACATTAAAGTTACCAGGTTGAGAAATGTTTGAATATTAGCTACACCAAAATACAATTCTATTAAATTATATAATATAAATACTTAATTTTGAAGATATTTGATTTTTCCTTTAACTTAGTTAAATATATTATATTTAAGTCAGCCATAAAGGTGTATGATATAATTGGTTAATTTGGTGGTTAGTTCACCTGTGCCTAAAAATATGTTAGATTAACATTGATGAATTTGGTGGTTAGTTCACATAATTATGCCCCACCAAATTTAACAGGACAAAGTTAAGCTTATTCAAATGGTAAAAGTCTGTTTAGAATATGTAAATAATAATTTTATATTGAGAATAAACATTGATAGTCCCTTTCAATAATTGAAAATAAGTCATTGCACAAATAATAAACTTTTTATTGAGAATATTCTTCATACATCTTCTAATGAAATAACAACAAAACATGTAAACAAATGTAATCAATAGTCAATTTTCTTACACTAATCACTTATGGTCTATGATCATTCTTTTAGGTCATAATTAACATAAGGTTGGGTAGTGTGAGGCGCCCCACCTCCACATCACCCAATAACGTCCTGATGGCGCCTTATCTCTAACCCGTGGGCGCCAAAGGGGCTCTTATGAGTGTAATAGCAGGCGTCAATGGGGAGGCTCTTTGGACCCTATGTTGCAGGTGAAGAAGCCAATCAAAACCCCATATTTGGAGGGGGAACCATTCATAGCCAAACCACACCGGGCGCCCCATCTCTACCCCGTGGGCGCCAAAGGAGCTCTTGTGAGTGTAATAGCATCCCTCATGATTAGGATCCAGAAATGTGAATCATAACAATCGGTCTGGTTACTGGTCTCATTCAGGTGCGGTTCATCCACCAAGACACTCATTGTCATATATATGATCGTCCGATGGCCTTACCTATAACCATTGCATTCATAATTATGCCTTCTATGACAGACTTAACACATGACAGGCTAACACGGCATTTTTTTCCTATGCTCTCAGCACAATCAAATATTACACGGAGTCTACTATAGAGATGCAAAACATGTCAATTCAATCTTTTTGTTTTTTAAATATTCTTGTTACGTCTTTAATGATCAGTGAATGATCGATCCTCCAAACTAGTTATACTCATGGGTCGCAACTATATGGCCAACCTTTACCATCCCTACATTTTTTGTGGACTTTGTACGATACTGGATTATTGTAGTTGTATTTATATGTTGTTTTATGATGTTAGACCATGCGTAATGGGCATTATAGAGGCATAAAGGGGCTTGATAACACCCTCACACCGTCCCCTGTGCGGACTTTGTACTCGTGGGTCGCAACTATATGGCCAACCTTTACCATCCCTACATTTTTTGTGGACTTTGTACGATACTGGATTATTGTAGTTGTATTTATATGTTGTTTTATGATGTTAGACCATACGTAATGGGCATCATAGAGGCGTAAAGGGGCTTGATAACGTCCTCAACACCGTCCCCCATGCACCACCAATAGTTTTGTTATACGCATGGGCGAAGCTTTTATGGGGCGGGAGGGGGCGGCCGACCCCCGAACTTTTCGCTCAGTAGTGGACAGTATGTAGTTTTCGTATAGAAATTTTTTGGTATATACGTTTTCGACCCCCCCGGTTTTATAGAAATTTTTAAATCCGATGACTTCCGCCCCCGGTCAGAAATCTTACGCTTTGCCACTGGTTATAGGTTGGATTTTGTTAGATACAATTGTTCTTTTACCATCCCTTTTACCTTAAAATGTTATTTTCATCTGTAACATAATAGAAAAAGCATATATTTTTCAAAGTTTACAACTAATATTTAATGTTCTATTGAATTTAGACCAAAATAGAATTACCATTTCTTCACTCTCCAGATCCTTTAACCAATTTCCATACAAGAGCCACACTGACATTGACATTCAACCTTGCAAAATGAATACGATTGTAGCACCAGGTCTCGAAATTGACTGATGTGTCACTTATACAGAAATTTAAGATCAAACATAATTCTATTAATACTTAAAATGTTACGGCATTTGAAATCTGTTCTACCTCTTATTCGGGTTTTTTCAATTTGTAGATCATTACTAAGCATAAGCAAAATGCGCTTGCCTATATATACTAAGTGTAAACAAAGTGTATCGAGTTAATTATATGGTTATACCTCATACATCTTTATATAAAAATACACGTATTTATACTAATCTTATATAAAATCTCAATATTGTTCCAAACAACTTTTTTACACCTAAATCATGTATCAACTTGTACATGTAAGAATTTGAACTCACCTCAATTTTGCGGGAGACAACCATCATACCGCTAGGCCATGAGTATATAGAATCTCATAACTCATGGACGTTTTTATAAAAGTAAAAATATTTATTTTATTATATGTTTAACAAATTTAAACTAAAGCATTTCCCTATTCTTGTTTAGTGGTCCCATTGTGATGAAATTTTGGTACTTCAAACTTTGAACAGAGGAAACAGAATAAATATATGTTGATAACATTTACAAGCCACAATTTAAACCTAAAAAAATAAAAGTAATAAAGATGGACCACCCCTTTTATGAGTCAAAGTTTGAATTGTAAATAACATCAATATACTGTAAAATTGTTCTCTATATATTCTTCTACATTCCATAAAGTTCGGGATTAAGTTTATTCCCCACTTTCGGCTAGTTCGAATATGAATACATCCTTAGACAAAAAATGTTTTGATCCTCGATATAATCGCGTACAAGAAAAAATTGTCATACTTTTGAATAATCAAACGTGTCTTTATGACTTGCTTGTGGTATGAAGTATGAACAACGGCGAATAATACCAACCTTCATTAAACATTTCGAATTCAATGAAAAAACACAAAACCGAAAAGAACATTCATCAAGAACAAATGCTTTAAGTGTCCCACTAGCAAGAACTTTGATGGTTGTTTTCTAGAAAGAATGTTTATATGGTCGGAATTTGTTCCGCGTTTAAGTTTGTGATCAACAACATTTTATGTGGTTGTCGACCAACTTATTATTCTTTTAGAAAATTAAAATTATGAATTTTGTTATTCATACCGGCCTAGTTTTCAAATCGGACCAAACCAAATTAATAATTGATTCAAGAAAACTCATAAATTGAAATAAAAAATGTGTTTTTATATGACTTGTAACTAAACCCGAACTAGACAGTTGCACATTGATGTTGGCTTGCCCTAATTGAACTCTTTAGTTTGTGGTCCGAACCAAGTTGGACCCATGGCCGGATGTATGCAATGCATAAAAGATCAAAGAAATGTGGGTCATTGTGGGACAATACCCATGAATACTAAATTTCTAAATCCTCCAACCATATTGGTGGTATAATGATTTTTTTTTTTTTTTGGGGGGGGGGGGGGGGGGGGTTGATTAGATTTAAATAACTCTAATTTTCATCGATTGATAACACTTTCAACTTACGAATAGTACCATAACGTCATTCCCAACTTTTAAATTATTTTCCTCTAACACTCTCAAACTAACTGAACCCTAACCCAGATAGTTTTTTTTTTTTTTTGATTTGGCACTTGTTTAGTGACGTAGCATCTGACGTGGTCTTTTTAATGATATGACACTTATTTGGTAAACGTGGCATCTATGTGGGGCTGACGTGGTTTTTTTGATGATGTGGCACTTGTTAAGTGACATGTCATCTGACTTCATCTAACTGGGTTAGGATTCAATTAGTTTAGCAGTGTCAGAGTAAAATAAGTTGAAAGTGGGTCAATGACGTGGTACAATCATAAACTGAGAGTGTTATCGGTTAAATAGTGAAAGTTAAGGTTATTTAAATCCAATCATCTCAAGCTATATATTGGCATGCCATAATATTATTTTATATTTTAATACAAAATTTCTTATAAAAAATGATACCATAATATATATATTTTTTTATTTTTCCTTCCTATTGGCAAGATATATATTTGCATGCCATAAAACTATTTTATATTTTAATACAAAATTTCTTATAAAAATGATACAATGATATAGGGAAGGAGTGGCAAGATATATATTTGCATGACATAAAACTATTTTATATTTTAATACAAAATTTCTTATAAAAATGATACTATGATATAGGGAATGAGTTGGCTACAAAGTAGAATTTTTACTAACAAATATAGGAAATGCTATAGTGATGACATGTGTCATCTATAAAATTTTTATAGAATGACACAATTGTTGACTGTATAAGTTATTTAACGAATAGATAATTCTAAATAATTAATTAAGAGTTTTAAGGACACCAAATTTTTAAACCCACGACTATATCAGTTACGTAGACCACATTCCACGCATCATTCGTTGCATCCTTTATCTATTGTTTTTTTTGTGCATATTACGGATTAAAATTTCGATTTCTAATGCAATTATTGATTGTGGTAATGGGTTCATCCGATTTTAAACAATGTGTTTTATCAATTTATGGCTTCATTAGTTTTTTTTTCACAATTATTCGCAGTGTGTTTTATCAGTTTCTAATTTCATTAACTTTTTCTTCGTAATTATTTACAATGTATTTGTATTCACATTTTCTTTACAATATGTTTTTCTTCACAGTTTTTTCATAGTGTTTTTTTTTTCACAATTCTGCACATGTATTTTATTAGTGTTTTTCCTTCACAATGTATTTTTCTTCACAATGCGTTTATAGGTTTCTGATTTCGTTAACTCTTCATTCACAATTTCTTCACATGTTTTTATAAGTATATCGTATATCAGCATCTGTTTTACACCAATATAAAACACACTACTTGATTAAAAGAAAACAAAGTTGAACTCATATTCTCGTCCTTAGATAAGAAAACAAATTCCAACTTCGATTTAGCAGATTTTAGCTTTTAAACACAATCAAATCTTTTATTGTCACACCCCTATTTTCCACGTGTCACCGGTGGGCCCGGTGGGGAGTATCGTGACGTAGTTGGTATCATCATAGACAAACAACACAATATATAAATGCACAGCGGAAGCAAAGATAGATTCATTTCAACTTTAATAAAGTGTAATATTAAATATCACTAGTAGTCGAAACGGATCCACAGGCGGATCAAAATAAATAAGATATTGTTCAACAGTTTATTGTCATCAAGCTTGCGAGGACTTATTGTGGACGCTCTAGAAGACAGCCAGCCTATTACGTGTAGTACCTGCACTTAACCTTTTGGGAAAAATACGTCAGTTTACACTGGTAAATACAATTTAACTGACTCATTTAGAAAATGGTTGAAAATTGATTTGCATGCTCAAGGCACAAAACATTTTATAACTTGGGATAATTATTTAATATAATATCTTGTGAACGAATTACATGTTACTTGTGCGTTCAGTAGCCCGGATCTTGTCCGGGTTAAAGATCAATAGACCCACCACAATATAGAGTTATACACTTACAGGTGTACGCCTACACCCCGTGCTCAGGTCGTGGCCATCTCGTAAGATGATGCCGAGGATATCCGGGACATGGTCATTAACCCCCCAAACGGCTTTAAGTGAACAAGACTATTTAAACGAGCCGATCAAATTATTCAATTAACCACCCAAAGATGTAAGATTTGATGCTCGATCAAGCGGTATTCTATATACCGTAACCCAAGCCCGTATAGGGAAAATATGTTAAAGGTATTTACCTGAGTAAAGTATAAATCACAACTAGCAAGTGAAGGTAGCTTTTACTGGTTCTCCTTATTCTGGAACAAAGGTTTATAATAACCTATTAAATTTCTAACGGGTCTTTATTTTAAGCTTAAGCTTAGACCGGCTAGTGTTAAGGATGATACGGTTCAAACGCACGATTAAGCGAAGACCGGATAGAATGTGATTTAGACCCGACAAGTTTGAATACTTGTATAATATGGGTATACTAAATACATTCTGGATTTTGAGACAAAAATGATTAAGGTTTGACCCGTTTCGGTCAATTTATGCAAACTAGTTTACATAAACCGAACCGGACGCAAAAAGGGCGTTACGGGTAACCGTAAGAGTCATATGCAAGTTCCCTGAGTTAATATGCTCTAAATATGTTATAATATCAGTAAGATATATTCTATTATGCCCCAAATGAATTTAAACACAATTTATGCCTCATAAGGGCATTTTGGTCATTTAAAAGATTATAAAAGAGTTAAATTTGTAATCTGAGTTACAGGTATGGTTTATACAGTAAATATACTTAATTTAACATATTATAACAGTAGGGTATGACTTATATATGAAACTTATCATTTAAAACCAAACTACGGCACCTTAGGGGTATTTTGGTAATTTCACAAGGGCTTAAAAGGTCAAAGTTGGAAACCTGAGTTCAAAAACTTGTACTTACTGTTATTTTATAAAAATATACTAAAAACATCAGTAGGTATCAATCTTATATGTCTAATATGGTTATAGTGCATACTATGCGATAAAAACGCTTAAAAAGGCGATTTGGAGCCATTTCCGGGTTTTTAAAGGAAAGCTGATATTTTTATAATTCCAGAAGGCTCAAAATATTTTATTTAACAACTAAATCAGTAGAAAAATGTTTGGGGTCAAAAGGATTTGTAACACTCATTTTATGGCTTAAAAGGGCAAATTCGGTATTTACCGAATTAAACTTAGAGACCTATGTTATGCTCAGCCAAAAATTAAATAAAAATCTTTAAAAATCCCAAAATATTATATAACATCAGTGGGTAAAAAGTTTGATATCAAAAGGTGGGTTTAAATAGGTTATATGCTAATTAAGCCGTTTAAGTAACATAAAGCTTTCAAATTACGATAATGAGCATAACTCTTAATCTAGACCTCAAACTGATATCACATTTTAGGTGCAAGTTTATAATTCAGTAACAAATGTTTCTACTCTTTCACTTTTTCAAAAATCACGTTTTATAGTCAAAAGGGCATAATAGTCAACTTTTAAGTATTAATTGGAAACATGCATATGAATCGGATAAGTGTTGAACCAAGTTGTAAAATCTCAGAGAGTTAAACTTATATGAAAATTGGTCCAAATAAAGCTCCAATGCAGATCTCAAACATGCATGAACGGATCAGAACTGAAAGTCAAAGAAAAAGTCAATTTATGCGACTTTCGGTTCCGATTCGGGTTTAAACTGAAAATTGTCGAGATGAACATGTTGAGACATGTTCTTACATTAATTACCAAGTTATTTTAATGATCAAACAGGTTGCATGTACCCTACATTACTAATTATGCTTAAATTTGCAAATACACATTCTGTTGACTTTTTGAAACAAGCTTTGACTCGACAATTAACATACTTAGAGTGGGAATCTGAAAATACCCTTTTGAGGGTTTGTTACCCACATAAATACCAACTTGTAGGTACTTTCAGTTTGAGAAATGACTGAGCAAATTTCGTTTAATCACAAAGTCAAACTAAATTTACGATGGTTTGACTATTAGCTAATTTACTAAGCTAGAACGAATTTGAGGAGGTTATAAACACTTACAAGAGTCCTAATAAAGCTTAGAGACCACTAGAAGGTTGTCTTGACGTCCAGAGAGCTCCAGAGATGCTCTTGTAAATTTTTGAAAATGCAAGTAATGAAAGTTGCAACTTCAAGTTCTTCTTATAACCAATTTGATCTCATTTGGAGCTGCCACATGAGTCTAGGGATGTTATGAGAAGTGTCCAAGTGTCCCTAGTTGCATGTAAACCCATTGGAGAGCCTCTTGTATCGATTACAGCTGGTTACAACTCGAACAGACCTGATAACTGGCATCTGGCGGTTCTGCTGGAAAAACAGCCCCGTCGCGCCACGCGACGGGTCCTCGCGCCACGCGAGGGCTCTTGTTCCAAAGTTTGTTGTTTTGTTGCATGTTCAGTCCCTGCACTCTTGTTATTCGATCTTTCCGACATTTTCATCATGCAAAGTCAGTGAAAGCAGGCCAAGGGTGTCCTAGGGAGTGTGGCCATGCATTGGAAGGTCTTGAATGCTTGGAGAAAGCTTCCGAATCCAAGAATTATGATATTTACACTTTTAACCCTTATTCTTGGAATCTTTAATTTTATCTCAAATTTTGAATTGGATCCTTATGAAACTTTTATCAAATGTTCTTGTGGGTGTAATAATGTACTACAAAACTTTTGGGATTTATAAAAAGGTCTCTCAGAGGTAGTATTAACATGTTGACACTTTTACCCCTTCGTATACGAATTTGATCATATCTTTCTCATACGATGACGAAACTTTATGAAATTTTTACCACATATTCTAGTGAGTGTATTTTACCATTACAAAGCTTCGGGTTTGCCAAAAGGTCACTCAGAGGTATACTTTCAACATGTTGACACGTTTAGCCCCTGTAGTTTGTAATTCCTCACTTTCCTTCATTTTCCGCTTTGTATGATCCATGATCTAATCGTTTAAGATTATAAACACCATGTAGGGTTATTGTAGGGCCTATTTATTCATTGTTGACACTTTGGACCCTTGTAATCACATAGTTTCACTGTTTGTCAACTTTAGTCCCTCTAAAGTATGTTTTCACATATTCAAAGCCCATGACACGTGTCAATACATTATTGGACGTAAATTTTCGAGGTGTTACATTTATGTTCATCATTATCCATGATTTTTAAGTGATCTTTGTTTAAGCGGAGAGAGAATGTGTGGGAAGTTATGGAAGAAAGAAGAAATGATAGTTTTTTTTTTTTAAATGCTCAATTATCAAAATGTTCTCTATCAATCAAATCAATCATTAATTAAAACACAAATATTACAAAAATACCACTCATTTAATCTCAACCATTAAAACCACTTACCCAATGACCCAAAACATTCCTACACTTTGTAAAGTAACCCTACCCAGTATATATATACACACGCAACTTTATTTTATATTGTTCATGTAACATTTGCTCTGTTATACGACCAATATTTGTTATTTTACCAACAATTAGCTTAGGGATTTGTTTTTGGCTACCTTTGTCCTGATTGTACTCTCACATAAACACGCATAACTATGGAGTTGTTATGAAATCATTGTCTATTCGCCCCAAACACATTGATGTATTTGAGGGAGACTATGTCTTATGAACCCAAATATTTCATGTCCACAACCAATGTGGAATTTGGCTATAATGTTACAATTCAATAAAACAACATTCTAAGATATAGCATGATTCAAGAGCTTTCATTGAATTTAGGGTGAGTCAATATGATTTCATCTCATCTTGCTCGCTCTTATATGTCAGTATAAAACTTTTGAATCACACTTTTACTATTACTAATACTAATACTAATACTAATACTAGTGTTAACTTTTATAGGGGGAGGTTGTGGTTGGGAGGGGGGGGGGGGGGGGGGGAGGTTGTGGTTTCATATATCCCTTTTTTAAGCCTGTAATATATCATATATGAAGAGCAATATGGCTATAAACGAGCCGAGTCCAACCGAACCAAGGGGGCTCGGGCTCGTTTAAAAATCGAGCCAAGCCGAGACGACTCCTTTATCTTAACGAGCTGAAATTTTGGGCTCGGCTCGTCAAGCTGGCTCGTTTATTAAAAAAATGGTTTATATTTTTACAGATAATGATATATATAAAACCAAAAAACAATAAATAAAATAGCATTAAGACTAATATAAAACTAATTTTGAGCAAGCTATTAAAAAACGAACAAGTTACCTTAATCTTTATATTTATAATAATTATACCTTAACAATCTATTCTTTCTATAAAAAAATAACCATATTACTAATTAAAACAATTGCTTAAAAATTACTAGAGGATTAAATTATAACTTATAGATGTATATACACACACATTGATTAATACACGTATACACACAAATAAACTTGGGGTTTGATTTAAACGAGACACACGAGCGAGCCAACAAGCGAGCCACGAACCGAACCTACCTTGGCTCGGGCTTGGCTTGTTTACAAATGGAGCTGAGCAGACTCAACATGTTTAAAACCTAATTGATTTCAAGTTGAGCTTTTTTTTAAGCTTTTTTCAAATTTCGAGCGAGTCGCGAGCCACGGGCTTTTGAACATCCCTAAATAGCAATGTATATCACGCATTAGAAATTTGTGTTTTGAAGATATATGAAATTTCTTTTTCACTTTAAGGTTTATCGATGTCTTTTTGTTAGACCGTCATCATTTGAATTTTGAAAGACATGATGTTTAATAGTTATTTATAGAGTAAATTACAAAAATCGTCTTTTATGTATGTTACTCATTGCAAAGTGTGTCTTTTGTGTTTAATAATTACAGAATTCGTACTCGATGTTTGCAAACCCTTGCAATTTATGTCCTTTAGCCCTAACTCAGTTAATTTTTGTGGTTAAATCTGACCAAATGGACCCCACATAAGGGTATTTTGTGGTTAAATCTGACTAAATGGACCACACATGAGAATAAAAAGACCAAAACACCCTCATGTGGGGTTCATTTGGTCATATTTAACCACAAAAAATTAACTGAGTTAGTGCTAAAGGACATAACTTGCAAATGTTTGTAAACATCGAGTACGTCTTTTGTAATTATTAAAGATAAAGGACACAGTTTGTAATAAATCACATATATAAAGGATGATTTTTGTAATTTACTCTTATTTATAACATCAAACATGTTCCTTTGTCCAAAAGAATTCTAAAACTATTTCTAAGCTCTTTCCAAGTAATCTTATTATTTTTACCTCGGTAATTCGTCATAAGATATATAACACATCAACGTTATCAATAACCAAGGCGGACTCACGCATGTGTCTAGTGTCGTTGACACCTTGTAAAAATTTATCTGCTATATATATTACCGAATCCCGAATGACACTCAATAAATTTCAACATCAACACTCATGAGGAAATTTTATGACCAATGACACCAAAAAATTAATGTAATTTTTTTAAATTTTACAAATATAAACCAATAAACTATATAAAAAATAACAAAATATTTATACTATAAGCTCATTAGTTAATTGGATCATTACCCATTAATCCATTATAAAATCTTTAAATTCACCCCTTTTAAAGCCTGTTATTTAATAATCCATAAACCCAATAACCATTATCCTAAGCCCATCCATCCCCTAATTTACTGAATGGATAGAAATAATAACAATGATAAAAAAGAACATTGTGAACCAGAAACACGAAGGAATAGACAATAAGAACACGGGCGGTGTTGTCGTTTCCAAAACAATCCCATATAGTCCCCATTTTAAGTTTGTATTTTGAACTTTTTCTCTAAATTTTACTTTATTATTTCACTAGGTTAATGTCCGCGTAATACGCGGGCTTCAACCAAAACCATATTATTTATTTTGAAATGAAATGTTGTGTACAAATACATACATTGGAATAAAAAAACAGAAAACTATTCAAATGCCGGAAAAAACTTCCTTGTAGACTACATTTATTGTTTTACTCGTTACATTCCCATCTTTGTCTAGTATAAGCAACTTCATACCGGCTCCGCTTTTAACTCTTGATAACGCAACATAAAGCTGACCATGTGAAAAAACTGGATATTTCAAATACAATCCAACCCTTGATAGAGATTGTCCTTGACTTTTATTTATAGTCATTGCAAAACATACATTTAAGGGGAATTGTCGTCGTTGAAACTTGATAGGAATTCTTTTATCCGACGGTGTCAAACTGATTCGTGGAATAAACGTTCTGGTCCCTATGTTTCCGCCGGATATAATCTCAGCCTCTATAACACGTTTATAAAGTTTAGTAATCCGTAGTCTCGTACCGTTGCATAAACCATTTTGTTGATCAATATTACGAAGCAACATTACAGGTACACCAACTGTAAGGACTAATCGATGATTGGGCAGACCATAAATTTTAAGACCATTCAGAACATCGGGAGAATATAGTCTCGCATGTGCTTTGTTCTTTCATTTATCAGTTTGACAAATACTATCAGAACTCAGATACTGTGACAACCCTCACTAAACCAGATATCCGTACGACTTAATTAATAATTAATTACTACTTAATTACTGTGCTTGTTTGAAATTACTGATGAACTGCTACTTGATTTCTGATACATGCATATACCTGCATCATACTTTACTTACCGTCACTACATTATTTACATGCTGAACCTTAGTGACAAACATGATGCACCAAAAGCACAGTAGCACAATGAACGGATAACCTATTGAACATGCTGATAAAGCCAGCATCAGGCAGACACTGCCTCTAAGGCCTGTATGAGCCAGAAATATTTTACTACACTAGTGGTGAGTGTAGGGGTACAAGGGTTGTAGAACTGCGTCTCTATGAATAAGTTACAATGACTGGATGTGCCTAAAACGTACTCTAAGTACAAAATTCAGCACTTTACATAATTCAGCATTAAGATACCTAATAAAGTGCCAAGACACGAGGAAAATATTCCCGACACTTTGGAGGAATAAGTTGTGTCACTAAAAATGGTATTAACGACACTTTAAAGCTTGTTTAACGCTTTAACGGATTACTATCCAACCGAACAACCGGACTATACCCGGAACATGAAAATATTGTTAATAACATTACTTATCTTTTTCTGAGCCATTTAGGGTCCCTGAATACCCTAACACCCGCAATAAAGCACAACACACTAGTAACCGGGTTAATCACTTAACTAACCTAGATTAACCTAACTATTAACTAACTAGATGGTTGGATTTGAACTAGGGACCCCTCCCCCCCCCCCCCCCACTCTAACCAAACCGTCCCCATGAGGACATCTTTTGTCCTAAACTTGATTATTTTATTTTCTCTTGTCCCATATCAAGAAAGCACAAGAACCCTTGGATAATGGTGGTGATAATTGCCTATAAGATCAAGGTTTAACACTCCATAACATTCATCACATCTCACCACTCAAAACACTCTCTCTCCCTCTCTCAAGGCTCTCGGCCGAACACCCCTCTACCATCCATCCATCTTTCGATTTTGATCTTCACATTCCAAGCTTACACAAGCGTTAAGGATCACGTATAAGGAGGCTTGGTGCATTCGGAAGACGAAGGACCTCACTCTATTGCTTTTATCCTCTCACTTTGCGCTTAGATTCTTCCCTAGCCTCGAGCTAGTAGTAAGTTGCTACAATCACCCTCTCGAACTATTTTGAAGTGGTTAATATGATTTGTAACGGTTAAAACTCGTAATCTTACAAAATGACTAACAAAAGTTTACTAAAAATGCTTGTAATGATGGTTAAAAGCTCATATGTTGTGTAAATCTTGTAGTAGTTGATTTGTGTAATTATTTGGACCCAATCTATGTTGTGGTAGCTCGGATCGTCATTTAACCCGGGGTGGTCATGATCATGGATCATGACATAAGGTTGTTATGGAAGTAACAAGGGTTAAAGGATGAAACTCTACCACACACGAATCATGAACTTGTGTAAAAGCGATTTTGCTTGTGAAATAGTGTTTAAAACTAGTAGATCTACGTATCTACAAGCGGTATTTTCAAAGAACCAAGTATCAAAGAAATCATGTTTTCTAAAGACGGATCTTACACTAACACGAATGATTTTTAGAACACACAAGTGTGTAAACACTTGTGTAGCACACACTTTCGACAAAATAACTATTTTTGAAAAGATGACGAGAAGTTGTAAAGACGGAATTTCCTTAAAAACGAGGTTTTTACGAAATCGGATTGCTTTATATAAAGATCCGCTAAAAGTATTGGGATTTACATCATAGTGTTGGAAAAACTACAAGTTCATGAGATTCTTGCGAATTGCATGTTTATTAACTAGTTTGATGCGTTGAATATTGTTTTGGTTAAATAAGAAAAATGGTTGATTTGATTTATAAAAGAAAATGATACGCTTGAAAGCGTGGCCACCTCCAGTTACAGAGGAAACTCTGGCGAAATTTTTCTAAAAACCTAACACTTAGAATTATTTTCACTATAAGTGTTAGAGATACTTCTCGACATGTTTTCATAATATAAGTTTCGCCACGACTTTATTTACAAAATATCAGAGGTGGGATTTCACAAAATAAAACGCGATAAATATATACTTAGTAAATATATTTATTTTTCACAACGTCACTTGTCAATAATTTTGTGAAGTGTATAAATATTATTTTTAGGGTGAAAATAATATTATCGAATGTTAACGAATCCAAAATAATACGAACGCCTCTACGATAAATACATAAGTTACGCCGGTAATTATTATTACCACTCGATCGTTAAAACGTAACTTACGCAATTTAAGGAAATATTTATGAACGCGTAATTTTGACAAAGTATTATTTTGGGAAAATCATATGAGTTAAAATATAATATTTTTGGGGAAGATAATTATATTTTGGAGTTAGGAATAAATATATATTAAGTGAGACTTAATAATATATTTCAAAGATTTACGAACACACATGTATTAAATCCCCCATCCTTGGGAAGGAAAATGATTACCAAGTATACAGAATGTAAACACGAAATAGTTGTCTAACTATTTCCCAAAAACTTAAACCTTAAAGCTAAGGCATGGCCGTCCGTCTAATAGAGTTAGTACGTGTAGGTCGTCACACAACTACTTGATTTGGAGGTATACTTGGTAGAGACGCACCACTGTGAGTTCATGTCCCCCTTTTCTCTTAACTGTTTTCAGTTTTCTAAACTACGGGGGTGAAATACATGTTACTTTGATTACAAGTACTTTATACATGGTATGGTTAGCGTAAGGAGGTTTACTACTTAGATCATGTGAGTGGGTAGGAGCAACATGAGGCCATTAGTCCTCATGGTAGGACCGAGGGACAGGAGCGGTAGATCTATCTGGGTGTAGCGAGCCCAGCCCCAGGCCAAACTAGAAACGGACCTCGGGGTGACTTCGTGCCCGACGCATAAATCCGCTAGGTTTGAGTCTCCCTACTTACACTTCACACATATCAATGGCCTTGCAAACCATTGGTGATCTCAATTCCCTTATTTGCTACATACCAGGATTATTTTTATACTTACAAAGGTTTATTTACTCACTTACACATGAACTCGCTCAACATTATTGTTGATTTTTCAACTTACATGTATTTCAGGGAATTAAAGGATCTGGCGCGGTATGACACGTTTTCCCGCTGCACTAGTTACGAGGTCATCCGGGTTTAGGGAACGTGACTCTTTCCTGGACAAGTCACAGTCCTTAAACTATGCTTATGTTATGTTGTGTTTGTTGAACAATGTTTATGTCGCTAGGATGTGTTTCCGTTAAGACAATGTTATTGTATTTGGTTTTTAAAACTTAATCGAATGGATGATCTTGCATGGTTTTATTTCATATAGCTTTGTTATGGTTAAGCTATGGTATTAAGAAGTCACACCAAATTAACCACGCTTTCGCAAAGCCAGGGTGTGACAGCTTGGTATCAGAGCTCTGATCATAGCGAACTAGGATTCTTTCTCGAGTCTAGACTATGATCACTAGGGCTCTCACGAAAACATTTTTACTGCATACCACTTAAGTCCAGATCCAAAACTTTTTATAAACAAATGTTGAGCACATTTTATTTATTATTTATAGGCTCAGTCTGGGAGGCCGAGGCTCGGTTTGGGAGGCCGAGGCTCGGTCTGGGAGGCCGAGGTAGTTGTCTAGTGGGACTAGGGAGTCAGTCTGAGAGGCTGGGAGAATTGGCTAGTGGGACTAGGAAGAGCAGTCTGAGAGGCTGGGAGGCTAGTGGGACTAGGAAGAGTAGTCTGAGAGACTGGGAGAATTGGCTAGTGGGACTAGGAAGAGCAGTATGGGAGGCTGGGAGGCTAGTGGGACTAGGAGAACTATTTGAATGCTTACTTGGTGACTTATGTGATTATTTGATTGTATGATTGACTGTTTGTGCATGTTTGTGTTTATGTTACAGACACCATGGACACCTCTGGCACAGGTGACTCAGACACCACAGGACCTAGACCTATAGTATCAGATGACCTAGAGTCTTCAGAGCACGAGGTCCACACATCTGACGTTACTAGCACGGACGAGGACGACTTTCAGCCCTTTGCTTTACCTGATGGTGCTGATGAGCTCGCTGATGGCCCTTTGGCCGGGGACCTACCGTTAGTGGAGATCCCTACTCCCATACCCTTAGCTGTTTATCCTGCTTACGATTTGCTTCTCGACGCCGACGATGATGGCGACGTCGATCTGTATGATGATGAGCCCTTAGAGGAGGATGTTCAGGGCGAGGCCCTTCTTGCTGCTGGTGATCTCTTGATGATCGCAGATGCTCCCGCCGAGGAGTCACCCGCTCACTCTCCGGTCCCAGACTCTTTCGAGTCTGTGGCCTCCGCACCTTCACACACCCAGAGTGCGCAGCACTTCTCACATGGATCAGATCCCGACCAGGCATCCTCTGTTGCCCCTATTCCTAGTTTTGCTTTCGACCACGATGATGTGGAGGATTCCGATCCTGTCTTTCCCCCAGGATTCGACCCAGATCAGGATATAGAGTTTATACCCATGGATCAGCCTATGGAGGATCCAGTCGACCCAGTAGACCCAGTTGATCCCATCGATCCCGAGTTTGATTTTGGGATGGCCTTTGATGACCCCAAGCCTGCCATGGCCCCTGAGCAGGTAGCCGCTCTAGACCCTGCGTTTGAGCACGAGCCAGTTCATGCTGACGCACCTATTATTGAGCCTGTCATTGCTGACCCACCTATTGATGATCACCCAGTGGATGCTCCGTTGTTGGAGGGCGATCATGTCATTGCTGCTGATCATGTTGATCCCCCACTTATTGCTGATGCACCAGTTGACCCTCTTGTTGCACCTCACCATGATCCTATGCCAGTTCAGTTTGATCGTGCACTTTTTGAGGCACAGATGGACCCACGAGATGAGCACGCCCAGCATGGGTGGATTCCTGCTGATGACGAGGTCCCACCTATTCCCCCTCAGATCACTGATATCCGTCACATTGATACCTCCTTTTCATTTCCTCGGTTTACACCTCCAGCGCGACCTGGAGAGGGTTCTTCGGCTCACCAAATATACGGTTAACCTCATGTTTTTGGTTAACGAAAGGACCTTGCAACTACTCCAAATATACGACGAAGTGATTGAAGCATTAACGATTTCTCGCCTACTGCCATTTGGTACAACCGGAAGACTCTTTCTAAAGTCACCACCGAACACCATAACTTTACCACCAAAGGTCATCTCACATTTGAAGATATCTTTCATTGTCCGATCAAGTGCTCCAAACGCATGTTTATGATTCATCGGTGCTTCATCCCAAATTATCAATTTCGTTTTCCTTAATAAATTAGCAACGTCATCGTCCGGTTTAATAAAACACATCGAGCTTTCTGTTAAATTCAAAGGTATATGAAACCTTGAATGTGCAGTACGGCCACCAGGTAACAAAAGAGATGCGATTCCACTTGATGCAAAATTTAGTACAATATATCCTTTACATCTAATGGATGCAGATAATGTCTTCCACAGAAACGTCTTACCAATTCCTCCGTAGCCATAGACGAAGAACACACCACCCGCATTACTATTAACTGCTTTAATTATCTCATCAAACACTAAACGCTGCTCATCGGTTAGGCTACTTAAATGATTATGAAATTCAACGGCAGTAGCGCTTACATCGTACCGAGGCTCGTCAGCAATTAAACGATTATCTGCTGAATATATTGACTCACTATCGGGTTGAGGCATAGACGGAAACCGACTTAAACTTGAGTTGTTACGTAATAAGTAACACTCAATTTCCAGCAACGTTAGGTTCCTTATTTGTTCTTCTGGAAGAGACAAACCTATTACAATTATATAAAAAAATTATAAATTATTAAAATTCTTATAAATAACAAAAAACAACTTCATAAACACTTATATATAACACATAACTGTGAAAATATTAAATAACAAATTGCGTACCTTCGATCCTTAAAAGCTTTTGGCGATTGTATAAAATACCACCCGAAAGGTACTCCCATGTGCTTTCCCAAACATGTTCCGGCCTTGATAATGTATTAGACGCCAACATTGTAGCAAACAGATTACGAAGATAGTATCCTGAACCTGTGTAGTAAGCCTCTTTGATAGCTTCTATATACTCCTTGTCGTCGTCTAAAAGGCCTCTAGCGTAGCACGCATCTCTAAATGTTGGGAAGACTTGTCCATTCACAGTACGAATCTCTTCAAAAGACTTAGGACCTACTACCTTATTAAGAAGGATTCTTAAAAAGTATGTCTCGCCCATAGAAGGATTAACACAGTGAATTCGACCAATGGTTTTACCTATTATCTGTTTATCCCATATCCTTTCGTCCTTCTTCCAAACAAATTTAGTTGGGAACTCAACGTAAGTAAGGGTGCGCGCCAACGGATCTTTTTCGTTCTTTTCCATCCACCCCAAAAACATCGTAGAAGCAACAGATGGTTTATGAAGAACACTATCAAGATCGTCATCATGGCCGTATATAACGTTTTGTTTATCTGGTAGATGAAACGGAAGCCTGATTATGGATGGATAGCGGTAATGAACATCAAATGCAAATATGCGCCATGAAGCTTCGCACGCCGAGAGATATCTACAATCGCAATACTCTTTGATTTCATCTTTTCCATCTTCACGCTGACCTTCATCGGCATTTTGTACAAAACCAAATTCTGCTCTATCTGGTCCTTTGTTAATGTATTTAAACAAATACTTTATGGACGCAGCCTGGTTACACCATTCGACGTTAATGTGTGCCTGATAACGTCTCAATAGGGGTTTGCTATACGGAACCACGCTTCTGTTATCAAGCTGAATACCAGATTTCTCAACAAAAAAACCTGAATCAGCACTTCAATAGACCGGATAACCATTCGAATCTAGAGTAGTCTGATCACAGAACTTCTTAGGAAAATTCTTCGAACAGTTACCGTCGACCATACACGGACAATTTGGTTTTGCAACACCACAAGGTCCGTGAATCATATAGTCGCTGACAAGAGTATATAGATCTGGATCTAAGTTTTTGTCAGGTATCTCGGCAGAAATAAAATTGTCAACATGCTCAACCGAAGGAAGCTTGCTTTCATCATTTAAGAACAGACAGGTATGGGCATGCGGTAGGCCTCGTTTCTGAAACTATATGGTATAGACAACTGCAATAGGATAGTTAATATTAAAACACTAATTTTTTAAGTTATGGTTATCAACGTAGCAGACCACAAAAACTATAGTAAAGTAATTCAATTAAATGGATGCTTACCTGCCGATGCGTTGCCGAATAAAGATTTCTCTCGCAAGTCTTTAATGATTGCGTCAAGCTTAATTTTGAACAATCGGCATAAAATGTCCTGTCTATCCTCGGGATTAATCTTCGTGTTCTTCATAAATCTTTTAATCTCCAGCCATTTTGGATTACACGTGATCGTAATGAAAAAATCAGGGTAGCCAAACCATTTACAAATGGCCATCGCATCATAATAATTCTCCCTCATATAACACGATCCACCAGTAAACGAAGACGGTAGTAGTACACGTGTTCTAACGTTTGACATATCAGGATTACCATTTTGTCCAAGCTTTCTAAGGTTCTCATATGTCTCAGATCTCAGATTATTTTGCTGCAGACGTATGAATAGTAATCGTTCACTTTAAGTCATCGTATACACGTCAACCAAGAACTGTTGCAAAAGTCTTCGAGCATTGAGAATCAAAGAGAAATGACTGACTCTATCTTGAACATGGTAAGCAAAATACTCTCTCATTGTACATTTTGACTCTTTCTTCTTCGTTGATGCCCTTCATTCTCTATGAAGAATATCAACCCGGTAACCATCTTCACCAAAAGGGAAAAGCAATGGATACTGAAGCGCAAGATATGATGGATGAAGCTCGCTAATACGTTGTAGACCATCTTTCTTTGACTCAACAACTACGTCACGATTATCAAGAGCATCCTCAATGTCTCCAACAATAAGCGCAGCAACTTCGGACGACGTCGGTAGGTTGTATGTACGACCATCTTTAGACCTATTTGCCTTAAGCCGTAATTTTAAGTCAACGTGAGGATTATCAAGAAACCGATCTCGTACACGCCTATAGGTTTTCACAAGCTGATTATTTGAATCTAAAATCAGCTTAAGGTACTCTATTAATTCAGTGTCAAGCAAATCAGAAGTTGCAGAAGCTGGTTGCTTTGAGTTACTATAATGCAATTGTAAGAAAACAGCGAAAGTATCAGTAAGTGTTTATATAAACATAAAACCAAAAATAAATCAAAAAAATAATTAACAAAATTGTTTCCAGGGATACCTAAATACGGTTTTGCGATTACAGACTTCATTATCTGTATCGTATATGTAAAGTTGCGCAAACTTTGGTTCACCACCTTCTTTAGGAAGAAGACTTCCAAGTGTATGATAATTCTCGCCACTAATTCGGTATACATATGGAGCATTTCCTCCATTGATTTTCGAATCAACTTTACCACCCATTGAAGTGAACGAAAACATAGAATTAAAACGACGAATATTTAGTAAGAAATGCTTGCTCTTGTCGTCTAAACTCTTGAAAAGATTTTGATATTCCTGACACGTCTCTTTAAAATTCGGAAGATATACTTTTCCATAACCACAACAAAGCATGTAAGATTTTCTTCCTAAGTAAACCCTTCCTTTTCCGGCTTCAACTTTCCACAACTTAGCGTTACATACGTCACATACAACTACTTGATCACCATGATCCAAATAATCTATTATACAAAATTAAAAATATATCATTTTGTGCTATTTGTTATGAAATTAATATAATGACGTTCTTGAAATGGAATTTAAAGTAGTGAGTGTGTAAGATACTTACTGTTAGAAACGCCTTTATATGGATCTTCTGCAATTTTTTGAGGAATAAAATGATCGTCGGAAGATAAATCAACCATTGGAACATGATATACGCAGCGACCTTTAGTAGAGAACCTTTGTTTAACTCTTTGTATCCTCTTGACACCTATATGTTTAAAGCAACGAAAATTAATAAAAATGTCAGATTAAAAATAAACAAATGTGAAATACGTAAATAAATACCACCAACCTGAAGTAGATGCTTCAGACGGACTTGTTATGGGTGTGGTTGGGAAACAACGTGGATCGATGGTATGGATATAAGAGGATGAACTCATTGGTGTTACGATCCGGCATTCATTTGTATTGGATGCTGAAACATTGAATGACCGAGTAACGATTTTTGAAGTGGAAGATTTGTTACTCACATTATGTCTCTTATTTTCCAAATGTAATTTCCTATATTTTCTTCGTTCAGCTGATTGTTGATGCTCAAGATCATTAGAAGCAACTGAAAAAAAATATGGTATACCATAAAATATCAAATTATACATTAAAAATTATATTCTCGTATAAAAACCGAAATAATTTACCATTTGTAATGTTACACAAATCATAAATGAAAAACTGTCTTCATGTGTAAAAAATTATAGAATTTACCGTTTGTAATATTAAGCAATGGACTTCTTCCAGTTTCAACTGCAACAAAAAACGTCCAAGTTAACATATGAAACATGTTTATGTATTACATAATTTTTTATTTAAAAAAAACAAACTCATAATGATAATAAACAAAATTTAAACATGTAAGTAAATAACACCAACCGGATGTATACACCTCGTACGTATTTGTTAAAGGTGTGTTTGGCAAGATACGTCGATCAATGGTATTGATATAACAGGATGAACGAATTGGTGTTACGACACGGCAATCATTTGTATCGGATACTGAAACGTTGGATGACCGAATTACGTTTTGTGAACTCGAAGATTTGTTACTCACATTATGTCTCTTATTATCCAAATGTACTTTCTTTAATTCTCTTCGTTCAACTAATTTTTTATGCTCAATATCATTAGAAGCAACTGAAAAAAATATGGATATCCATAAATTATCAAATTATGCATTAAGTAATGAATTCCTGTCTAAATAACCAAATAATTTACGATTTGTAATGTTAAACAAATTATAAATGAAACATTGTATTCATGTGTACAAAAATAAATAATTCACCATTTGTAATATTAGCCAATGGACTTCTTCCAGCTTCAACTGCAACAAATAAGGTCCAAATTACCGAATGAAATATGTTTATATATTACATAATTTTTGTTTAAAAAAACGAAATAGATAATGTTAGTAATCAAAATTTATATATGTAAGTAAATCACACCAACCTGATGTATACGCCTGGTAGGGATTTGTTAAAGGTGTGGTAAGCAAAATACGTCGATCCAAGGTATTGATATTAGAGGATGAACGAATTGGTGTTACAACACGGCAATCATTTGTAACGGACTGTGAAACGTTGGAAGAACGAATGACGTTTCGTGAAGTGGAAGATTTATTATTTGCCTTTCGTCTTTTATTATCCAAATATAGTTTCCTTAATTTTCTGCGTTCAGCCGATTCTTGATGCTCAACATCATTAGAAACAACTGAAAAAAAATAGAAAAAAACATAAACTATCAAATTATAAATAAAAAATTTTATTGCTGTCTAAAAATCCAAAGAATTTAACATTTGTGATGTTAAACAAATTATAAATGAAAACTTGTATTCATGTGTAAAAAATATTAAAATTTACCATTTGTAATATTAGCCAATGGACTTCTTCCAGTTTCAACTGCAAAAAAAAAAGTCCAATTTACCGTATCAAATATGTTTACGTATTGCAGAATTTTTTATTTAAAAAAAACAAACTCATAATGATAGTAAACAAAATTTAAATACGTAAGTAAATAACACCAACCTGACGTACACGTCTCGTAGGGATTTGTTAAAGGTGTGGTTGGCAAAATACGTCCATCCATCGTATTCATATAAGAGGATGAACGAATTGGTGTTACGACACGGCAATGATTTGTATCAGATACCGAAACGTTAGATGAACGAATGACGTTTCGTGAAGTGGAAGATTTATTATTTGCATTTCGTCTTTTAGTATCCAAATACAGTTTCCTTAATTTTCTACGTTCAACATAGTCTTGATGCTCAACTTGATTAGTATCAACTGAAGAATAAAATGCATATAAAAAAGGGGAAATGGACTGTATCACCCTAAACTAAGCAAAATTGGGCAATACCATTCTCAACTTTCAATTTGGCTCCCACCATCCTCTACTTAACATTTAGGTGTCAGTGTCACCCCTTCGTTAAATAATCACTAACTGAGTTTGTTGATTTTGCTGATGTGGCTTTTTATCTGATGTGGCAAGGTGACGTGGCTTTTTTTTAATTATATATATATATATAACACAAGACAGTCACATAAAACAATCTCTCAAACTCTCCTTCTCTCTCTACCTTGAAGGAGACGACGACTCGGAATCCATGGCTCCGGCAAGACGTCAACGGCAAGATCGCTCCGGTTTCAAGCTTGTTTTGGGTTGTTTTTGTTGAAATCCATGGCTCCAGTTCCACTAACCCCCAAATTCATCACCACCTCCACCTTCCTCTTTCAAAAACCCCAATTAGCCGATCAACCACCGTCTCCGACCACCACCACGCCGCTACCACCTAACCCCGCCACCGGCAGCCCACAAACACGTAACAATCCTACTCAAACTACACAAAATTTCCAAAATCTCTTCTTCTAATCTGTCCCTTGTTCCTACTTGTAAGATCCAACGTTTGATTCACATTATTTCGGTGTTTTTTTTAGCTCGAAATTGTGGAGATTTGAGGAAATTTGGGGGTGTGATAAGCTAGGGTTTGTGTTCATGTTGTAATGTTGTGTTTTAGCGTGTGTGTTTTGGATCTGAGAGATGATAGTTGAAGTTGTGTGATATAATTGGTTATAAAACACGTGATAATCGTACTCACACAAGGCGAGATTTCAAAATCTTTTCGTGTAATCTGTTTGTGCAATCTGTTCGTTTAATCTATTCGTGTTTAACGTGTTGAAGTTAAGAGATTGAGCGCTGGATTCTGATTGTTTCGGCGGTGATACAGCTGGAAATGGCGAAGATTTGATACAACTGCCGTTTTGTGCAAATGTATGAACTCCAAGTGGTCAATTCCCACATCAGCACCTTCTGAGCATACATTCACCACCTGAACGGCAACAAGCCCCTCGGATCCGATACACTTGGCAAGTTCTCCGATTGCCCCTCGTATGGATCATCTCCACCGCACAGGCGGCTGTGTTGGGTGCAACTGATTTGGGGTTTTTATCAAGTATAAATGGGTTTTAAGGGGTGAGTCCATGTAAGCACGCCAAGTCACAACTCTTTTGCCACGTAGGATTAAAAACCTAACTGAGTTAGTGATTATTTAACGAAGGGGTGACAGTGACACCAAGTTGTCGAGTAGAGGGTGGTGGGAGCCAATTTGAAAGTTGGGCGTGGTATTGGCCAATTTTGCATAGTTTAGGGTGATACAGTCCATTTCCCCTATAAAAAAATTAACTATTTACAAAAACAAAATTCAATTCATGTCTAAATAATTACAAACATTACCATTCGTAATGTTAGACAAAGGACTTCTACCAACACCACCTGCAACAATTTAAGTAAAAATAACATTACTTAACATCGTTACATATTATATTATTTTTTATTATACTTGTAAACAGCAATAAGAATAAAATACATACTATTAGAAGGGTGAACACCAGTAGGAAGTGGAAATGAAGGTAAAGTTTGAGACTTTGCTCGTTTAGGCATATCCTAATATTGTATCATATATAACATACAAATGCATTAGAATATGTATTACAAAAAGTTAAATGTATAAGTATAATACAAAGAGATAACACTTACGTGTATGAGAAATAACCAAACGTAAAAACTTCAAAAATCATGAATGTCGTGAGAGAGTTTTCTGATTTAGAGTTCTATAACCTTTAGTCTAAAACATTGAGTGTGAATTATGAATAAGAATAGAGGTTTTTGTAGTATTTGAAGTTATTGTAAAAAAGGAAAGTTTATAATTTAAAAAAAAATTGGTTATAAGTGTAAAAAAGGAAACAATTTAAATTCAAATTAGTTGGAGGTAATTCTATAAAAAGGTCGCAGATTTTTATGTTAAAAAATATAAATTTTCGGCTATAAAACTTTAAAAAATATAAAAGTTTCCTAAATTTTAAAAGAATTGGGGGTTTTTCAAAAAAATTAAATTAAAACTTTTAAATTAATGGGGATTCCGAAAAATATATTTTAATTTCTATATAAATATTATAGAAATTAAATTAGATTAGACAATTAGATTATTGAAATCTTTATTTGCAACTAGGGCTGTAAACGAACCGAACGAACACGAACAAGACCTTGTTCGGTGTTTGTTTGTTAAGAAATATATGTGTTTGCGAACAGTTCACGAACACTTATCAAACGAGATTTTATGTTCGTGTTCGTTTGTTAAGGAAATGAAATTGTTCGTGTTCGTTTGTGTTTGTTTGTCAATTTTAGGCAACGAACAAAAACGAACGTTAACGAACACAAATGAGCACAAACTAATGTTCATGAACACAAATAGAAACAAATGAACATAAACAATCGTTCATAAAAAGAATATATATTACACGGACACTTATTGGATATTTATTTTGTCGAAATTTTGAAGTATTTAAATAGATATAAAAACTAAAAACACTAATGAACTATCGAACACAAACAAACACGTTACCGAACGTTCACGAACGAACACGACCTCTGTTCATGTTTGTTCATTTAACTAAACGAACGAAATTTCTTGTTTGTGTTCATTTGTTTAATAAACGAACGAACGCAAACGAACTTCCCGCCGAACGGTTCACGAACTGTTCGCCAAACGTTTGGTTCATTTACAGCCCTATTTGCAACTTAAATATTAAAAAAATATTAATAGTTTTTAAAATAATAGTTTGTAAAAAAGACTAAATGTATACATTCAAAACCTTTATGCCCTTATAATAAAAGTTTAAAAATATCTAATTTCAAAAACATAAACAAATGCTTTTGGAAACATTTTATACATGCAACAAAATAAAACAAAGATAAAGTAACAAAAGATAAAGGTTAAAGGAGTATAGGTAATACGAAATATTCCAAACCAACCATTAAAACCAACAAATCATATGTTTCAAATAAAAAAACCAACCAACCATATGTTTAAAAAAACCAACCAACCAACCATCACAAATCAATCCAAACCAATAAAACACACAAACCAAACCAAAGCAGCAATATTCGGAAAAAGATAAATTGTTTTTGGTAAAAATACTTCAACCATGAACTACTTCTCAATCTTTGGAACCAGCAGAATCGTTTCCTCATCAATTTGCACATCCGAGACACCAGCCTTTTTAACCTTTGTTGATGATAGAGAGGTGATTTCTTCAACTTCATACACGTCAGCAAGGTTACGCTTCAATTCCGCAGACGAAGTCTTAGAACAATCTTTAGATGTGCAATCGGGTGTGAAGCTATCACCAATAGAATCCACAGCATCTTGTATGATATATTCAAAATTAGAAACTATTATAAATGTTTAGAGCATTTGGTATGTTGTAACATTAAGTTAAAATTCATACCTTTAGAGCAAAAGGGTTTTGAGTTGATATATCACTAAGTGAAACATCAGCAGCCGCCTCGTCTACACCCTACAATTCATAAAAAAAATAAGGCTAGGCACAACAAAATTAATAAATTTCCTAACATAACTTTAATTAAAAGGTTTGTATGTGTTAACCTGATCAGCTGGAATTCGACTCTCCAAGGATTCAATGATTGCTGCATCATTCACCAACTTATGAACAGCATAACCATCTGTATGGTTGTCAATATTAAATTGACCAACCTGAATCTTGAAAGCAAACTTTTTATCGTTCAAAGCTTTAAACTGATAGGGAATGGTTTTCTCTTCCAAAGATGCCTAATATACATGAATTATAATTTAATGATAAGAACATAATAATCAGATTTACACATTACTAATATGTACCTTATATAAGAATTTAAAAAAAGAGTGATGTGAAATACATTACCTGATCCACTTTTGACTTCTGAAGAAATTGAACTACAGTCATTCCCAACATTTTTCTGGCTTCACGGTCAAACAAAGTCAAAGAGGCAATAGCTGCCGAATCTTGTACTCTGATCGGAATCCTAAAACTAAATGCAGAAAAAGTATTTGACAAAATAAATACAATTTACATTAGTAAAGTAGAATAACATAAGCACAAAGATTATAAAATAACAAAAAATATAAGTTACTTACATCGGTGTGGCACTCACAACCTCTTTTGGACATTCAGGATTTGAGCAAACTAAAACCTGTTTAAACTTCGGTTCCTCAGCACCGTCTTCAGCCTCCTCAATGACCAAAGTTGTCTCCACCTTCCGAGTGCACTCATCGCATCCAAGGTAGTACCAATCATCTTTATCATCCACACCCATGATCGTACCAAGAACTATGACTTCACAAGGCTGAAACTAAATGTAAGAAAATAGAGTTATACATATAAATTTGTGAAACAATTTTGTTTAATGTATTTATTTAAAAAAATAAAAAGTAGAGACACGCCTTATCCAAGAGCGTAATATCACGGAAATTGGAAAACAGATGCTTGACTAAAAAGTAATCCGCAAGACTGATGCTTCCAGATGAACCGATTGATTTCTGACCATTAGAGGATGTTTTACATATCTTCTCAACAAACCTGTTTACAATAATATAAGCAAAAAAAGTTAACAACATGAATAAGTAGTTCATATTATTTTATAAACTGTTTACTTTGTTCTGAATGCACGAATCTCCTCTATGTCAGCATTGATAAACAGCCTTGTTATATGGAAAGCATTAGATAGCGTCGTCTTCCCTGTGAAAAAAAATTAATATTAGAGATTAGGATATTAAATTTCGTAAATCATATAAAAATTTATATAAAATCCACAAAGATTATAAACAGTGAATACCTTTATACTTGTTGAAACTACCAAACTGCACTAGCAGAACAACATGGACTTCTTCTTTATGGCTCTGCATGTAAGCAAACATCTCATCGCAGTACTCATCCCATAAAGTGCAGTTTAACTTGATACCCCTACATAAATAGAAATTAAACACATATGAGGATATCATGTAAAAAAAATATATGATACTAAAGTTGCAATCAAATTAAATTAGGATTTAATAAACAGACTCTTCATCCAGCAATTGCAAGTTCATGAATTTGCTATCTTTTCCCATCTTCGTTTTGGTCACTTCTGGTTCAGACCACTCATCTACATATCCAATAAAATCTGGAAAAAAAAATTTGATTAAAAACAAATGTAATAAGCACAAAAAACTATAATTAAAAAAATAATATATATTTATATATTTTTTATTTTCGGATGTGGTTGTTATATATAATGAAGTACAAACCAACTCGATACTTGACATCGACTTCACCAGTTTTAATGGACTCAAACGATGCTAACCGAATACCACATACACTTCCATCAAAATTCTCACACTTTTTAACCGATGTATCAAAGTTTAAGCTAATAACATGATCCTTGTCAAAGTGTTTGAAATTTGACTTAATAACAGAAAGTTGAGATTTATAAATGTAATAAGACTCATTTTCATTAAGCAAAATTTCATGTTTTTTCATAAACTTGTTCCAAACAGTAGCCTGCATCCTGGTCCCCTTATCAAAAGCAAAAATTAAAAGTGGTTAGTATAAACACCAATACAAAAATTAATGTACATCTTAAACAGCAAATGGCATTCAAACCAACCTGTTCATCCATGACCACCATTTCAATACCAAGGGTTTCTCCTTCTCTCTTTGGATTCACACGAATCCAAAGTCTTAAGACCTTGACCTTGATGGTAAAAAGCTTGGATCTCCAATCAAGATTGTTTAAAAAATTAATACTGTTTTCATCCATTTCGATGAAATATGAGCTGAATATAGATGATTGATGTTAGAAAATGGTTAGTAATTGAATCAAAATGAATGTAGTAAGTAAATATATATACAAATTTCGGGAAATTATTTTTGTAAAGTCGAAAATTCAGTTTATTATTATAAAAAATTATTACCGAAATTATGCTCAAGTATTTTTAGAAATGGATTGAAATTTATAAAAAACCTACAAATCTAAACAATATGATGAAATATATGATTTCGTTACCTAAAAAAAAGTAACCAATAGTCATTTATTTAAAAACAATCTATACAAAGAAAACCAAAAGAATAACATATGCAACTGACACATAAATACAATACAATACCACACAAAACAATCAACACAAAAGATACATCAAATTAACAATTAAAAATGTAACTTGAAACTTTATTCTAACCAAGAAATTAGGTTTGTGGACAAAAGAATAACAAAATACAACCAATAACTTACATTTTTAATAAAACTGTACTTTACTATTATTAAAAATTTTAAAAATACGTGTACATTTCATTGGATTTTTTAATAATGAAAATTTAAGATTTAGTTAAAATTATGATACGGTTGGTTGAATTCTTATGTAATTTGTTGCAGTTAAATTCGAATTTTCTTTAATTAAAGTTAATTGATTAATTAAATATGGCATGATTTTAATAGTTTTAAAAATCACTATTAAAAGTCAAAATACTTAAGGTCAACAACGGTTTTGAAAAAACTTCCATAAAAAAGTTGGAATTTTTTTTATATTTATATAAAACGGACTATTTATCATTTACAAAACTGAAACGTTTAATTTAAGAAACCCATTTAATATACATATTTAAAAAAAATTCAATTACTTCCAAAAAAATAAATATTAAATCCAACATTTGATTCTTTGAGATATTCGACAACTTCCGAAACAAACAAAATATTTAGGCAGATATACCAATTTAAAAAAAAATCATTATATTCAAAAAAAATAAAAACAACATCCGAAATTTACCAAGTATATTTTAAAAGAATCATTAGTTAGAAATTTGATTGGTTGATTTCAAAAGTTGATTAAAAACATATAAAATCTACAAGTATTTATCACTATATTTAATGTTTTAATTCTACCATAACCTAACAAAGAGACAGTTTATATTCCTAGTCATTTCATTTTCACATACAATAGTATCATGATATTGTTAAATCTATAAGTGATAAAAGTGTAAATAACTTCATATCAACTTCATAATGTAGCACAAAACATAATCCAAATATGGTCACAAGCATACTTAGTCTACCGGAATCAAGAACACATTAACATGGCCACAAAAAAAAGTGTATCAACAACGTCTATCAAGTCATTACGATCATCGTAATGACCGTACCAAAAGAATACTACTAATCATTGTCTAACCACAAACTGTTTGGACAAAATATACTACCACCACATACCATGTACCTCCACTCGCTCAGTTGTAAAACAACATACCTTGACGTTTAACATAAATCATCTGAAACTGGGAACCATATACCAACTGTTTGTCTCTCACAAACTCTCTCATACCGGTGACATTGTAGCGCGGACATCCTTGCGAGAACTCCACACCAATAGCCACATCCCAAGTTTGACCAGCATTGTCCTTGATGGTCAAAATGTCGGGTGTGTAGTTTTGAGCACCCAAAGTTTGCGTTTACGGGACCCGTAAATTTTATTTAAAATTTACGGTACCGTAAACACAAACTTGTGGTGTTCAAAACTACACACACGACATTTTTTTTAATTTTTTTTACAAATGTGTTTATAATACAAGCATCTACGTTTATGAAAAAAAAATTGGTCCAACTCGCCCCGGATCAAAAAGTTCTCACGGTTCTTACAACTAGAGGTGGTTCTCATTTTAGCGGTCCCCTATATATATATATATATATATACATATATATATATATGGTAGGGTTCTAGAGTGAACAATAATATATTTGCGAATTAAGTGAATAAATCCTGGCCATTGATTTACACATGTGTATGGCTAGGATTTTATCATCAAATCTTAAAATACACAAGTGTGTTTCATCATCAAATCCTGGCCATTGATTGACGCACGTGTATGGCCAGGATTAGCTCGCTCAGTTCGCAAATACATTAGTGTTCACTCTTGAACCTAATCCTATATATATATATATATATATATATATATATATGAATGGGTTTCTCTAATACACTATACCAATTATTAACTATATTGAAACATACTTTTAGTCAATTTAACAACTTACTAGTCCTTAAATGTCCCTTGATAAACACCCTAAAAAATACAATAACAAGGAGCATTAGAATTCTAGCATTTCACTAATCACACCCTAATAACAAAATCCAAACAAATCAGCAACATTGAATGACTTTATACATATTTATATAACCAAACCTCTTTCCAATATGAATCAAAACACCCAAACTATTGTATAACATGGCATACACATATGTATCCATAATGTGTATAATGAAATTATACACCTTTATATATTGACATCTTTTTCCCCTATGAATCATCACACCAAACTAGTAGCACATGAACAATCTCTTCCACACAAGGTGTATATACACTCACAAGTATAATAACAGGGCATACATATGTGTAAAACAAAGTATAGATTTATGTATGAACCCTATCATGAAACGCTCTAACACGTAATAACTTAAAAAAACGACGCAGCGGAGAATACGAGCCTTAAAATTCTTTCTATATTAGTCACATTACTCTCATGAAGGCTCAAATACAAAATGTCATAAATTTATTAAAAAGGATTTACAACATTCCATTATATTAACGCTTCAAAGAAATACATAAGTCAAACTATGTGACCCTTCTTTTCCGTACAATCCTTGCTCTCGACTCGATCTATATTCGCTTCTCTTTGTTAGCGGAAGAAGAAATCCGTGTAGTACCTGTGGACATCACATATAACTTAACCATTAGTCGTTAACAACATCATACGACATTATTCTCATATAATTTAATATCAAATAACATTCAACAACATAAACTTTGACTCATTCAACTATCCTCTCGTATCTTCTCGTTCCGAGTTTGACTTCGATACCTCATAAACCCGATGTTCTTTTACCTGCATTACATTCCAACTTCAAGGCACACCATTAGCAATCGTTAATGCCCAAACATAATGAAACCATTCCTTCATACATTTATAACATCTCGTATTCATATCATATTACTTCCATACATGCATACTTTCCTAATTCATACATTCATACAAACATATACACCTACATATATACGCACACATTCGTACATTCACACATATATACGAGCTCTCACTTACCACTATTATTCATATATACCTATGCTTCTTGTCATAATCACAACTTTCCATGATATAGGTTTTATACTTATTGTCTTGCATACCTATTCGTTCCTAGACTCAATCACTTTTAGATTTCCTTTACAAACAAGAAGAAAAATCCATACTTTCACTATCCGGAGGCTCATAACATCTCTTATGTACAAAAACGACTTTAAAATAAGTTATGAGACATTGAAAATCATTCAAACATCGAGTCCGGATACAAAAACGAACAAAAAAACAAAGATCGCCAGCTTGTGGCTTCCTCACGGGGCGCAATGCCTACGGCCCCTAGCTGTCGCGGGGCGCAATGCCCATCGCGTTGCTTTTTTTCCGACCATGATGGGTGTTCGTCGTCGCGTGATGCGACGCCCTACTTTGACAGACTGTTTGGTTTTGCTGGTGCACTTTTTGCCCAGCTATGATTTTAACCAACACACTAACTTCTAAATTCCATAACTTTCGATCTACATATCCAAATCACATGATTCTTGTTTCTATGCAACCGTAATTTAATTACGGATCCATTTATCACCTCGGGTCGCATCAAGAGCTGATTTATAAGCAAACGGCTTATAAATTCCTTTATACCATTATTCGACCTGTTTAATACTACTAGTTTACCTTCATTATAAAATAACTCCTTCGTTATACTAGCTAACACTTACCTTAATACTCTCACTCATTACATAATTCTTGCATAATTTTCCACACTCATAAATATTAAATTCTACATACATACTAAGAAGTGAATCGGAATCACTTACCTCGTGCGTCCAAGTTCGTGCATAGCTTCCGTATTTACCCTTGACCCATTGCCCTTCCATGCTCGTGTCCATGTTGACATGGCTCCTACACTTTCATGTTATCATCATCACATTCTTATTAGCATATACCATTGTACTTGATAACGAACATACCATTTGCATAATTTCACATTCAACTTGCATTAATAAATCCTAACAAGCATAGAACACCTACCCGATTTCACAAAAACCTTTGTCCATCTTCCGATCCAAGCCATGAGTTTGTGCCCATTTCTTCTTCAGACGCTACAAATAATAAAACAATTTTTTATAATAAAATTTCTTAAACACGCTACAAATTTTTACATTAATCGTATGAAGAAATAAATTATAAAACTTACAAAATGATTGTTAACAACAAAATTAACCGGAACTTCGTCATCATCACTCTGTTCAATAGCAGGTGCGATAACCGGATTAGGCAATTCATCATCAGACACTTCAATTAAATCATCAGTTGGTTTTTTTTTGGTAACAGACAGTTCAGGTGGGAAAGTTAGAAGGACAGGCTTACAGCTAAAAACACTCAAATCAAACGTCTTAAAATCAACCATTTCAAAAACCAACAAATGATCATCCGTTATCGACATATCCTTCTTAATTCGACTCCAACCGGTGGTAATGTAAAGCTCATGGTCTAACACATCCATCCGAACAACCCACTTAAGATTTCCAGCTGAACGCACCACAACAAGATCTGAAGGACAGGTATTCAGCATCGAGTGATGAACAAACAACATGTTCACATACTACACATAGTAGAAAACGATATATCAGGATCGATGGTATACATGACATACAAAACAATGTATGAATGCAAGGATAAAATAATTTAAAACTGTATATGTTCATGTACCATGCAGTCGTCTCGATCTTTTACATCATTTCCAGGTTTGTAGTAGAAGTACTTAGAAGGCGCAAGTGAAATGTCTTGATAAAAATAAAACAGCCGGAACGACGATAAAGCTTCTTCATACTGGAAAACAATCCACGAATTGTCTGGTAACTTCAATGACGTGACCACATCCAAGCATCCATTGTAAAGAAAGTAGTTGCCTGCAAGGTTCATAACTTTGACTTCGAAGACCCTACCATAGAGGGTCCGAATGACTGCATTCTTATCTGGATAAGCAAACGTCTTAATCCAGTCACCATAATCTACCGGAAGTTTCTGTTCAAATAACAGGTAGGTATCGTTAATGCTAATTAGACGATCAGTATTCAAATGCTTATAATATAAATACTCACCAACGATTTTTTGTCGTTCTTCCATACACGGGCAGCGAATCCGTAAACCATATCGCCTTTCAACGTATGAAAAGTAAATGACAACATAAATTTGAGTTTAACTTAGGATCAATAAAAAAAACGTCATAAAACATTTAAAAAATACCAGTTCAAATAAGAGGCATGATATAGAATGTGTAATCCGATATGAAAAACCATAATGTACATACATTCATCAATATACTTTCATCAGTTATGAAGTGCTGGGATCATCTTACATATTTTCATAAACTCAAGCAATTTTCTACCTATAGATCTTACTGATATATTTTCCAGAAGGTGCTGTGAAAATCAACATCAAATAGATGAATACAGCTGATGCTAACCAACCAATAACAATAGATGAAAATAGTAATTAGAACCCTAATACACAAAAAGCTTCAAACATACAATAACATAATCACTAAAATAACAGTAGATCACAGTTTTTCAAGAACATAATCAATAAAATAAGACATCAAACTGCATCGAATAAAACTTCAAACATACAAAACGGTTACTGATTAACAGGTTATAAACTCTTGGTAATCTGAGGATCAGAATTCAAAAATCAACATATACAACTGAAAAACCCTAATACACAAAACATATATACACGAACTTCAAAATCACCGATTATAAACCCTAACAAACAAACGGTAAACCAAAACAACGTCAATCGGCTACCATAATCCAACCAACAGAGATTAAAACAAAACAATGAAATCAGAAACAGTAAATCAAACAAAAGGAAAACGTGTGTAAAGGAAGAACAATCGATCAATAGAATGATAAAAAATAGTAGATGATTCACTGAATATAGTTCGAAAAAATACCGTCGATGATGATTTTTGTGTATTCAAGAATGATTGTACCTCTTCCTAAACGATCGATTGAAACGGTGAGGAAAGGAATCGCCGGTTAAGCTTGCTAAGATTAAGAATCGCCGATTAGGGTTTCGATGATATCTCTGCGGTTATTTTGTGAGAATGGAGGGAGAGAGATGAGAGTGCGTATGATTGAAGCCAATTCAATCCCCATCCGAGAGCATTGCCACTTGTCCAATTATTTGAGACTTGCCACATCATTGCCTATGTGTCTGCTTAGTTAGCATTAACCAGAGGGGGACATGTGTCCCCCAATGGTTTGCTTTATTAGAGATATAGATTTGTGTTTTTCATCTTTAATTTATATATTACTTGAATGTTTGTTATTTGCTTTTATAATTATTCCTTATTGAAACCTAAAGTGTGAGATGAAAAACACAAATGAAACCAATTTTAGGGGATATGGAAAGATTTTTATTAAAAAATAAACTCGCCCATGAAGAGATAATTCTGATTTGAAGGATTATCCAGAAAGTTGATATGGGTTAAAGATAATTCAAGTTAGTTAGAGATAAAATTAGTTTGAATTATCCGTTTATTAGATAGGTTTATCAAGTTAGTTTATTTAATTATTTAAATAGAGTTTGAGTAGGTTTATGATTAGTTCATGTTTAGTGTAAATATAGGGTTATGTATCCAGCTTTATTTGTCGAGTTCAGTTTAATAATATAAAAAGTATGAGACGTGTTAGTCTCCAACTCGTATGTGTTTGGTTTTGTATGTTCGTGATTGGAAGCCTGGGCCAATAACCCATAGCTTTATAGCCTAGTGACATCTTAGGGGCGGGATAAGACTTTGAAACCAATAGGTCTTGAGTTCGATTCTGACAAGGGGGTTTTCCCATATTTATTGGGTTTCCTCCTGAATTGGTGTATAGGCATTATGCCTAGTGGAGATGGATATGATCGGGTGGTTTCACTGGTGACACGATGATACTTCAGTGGTCCGTCAGTAATCCAAATTTGCCGTTCAAAAAAAAAAGGGAAACTTGAACATTCATCTTCTAACAATCCTAAACAAATTGATGTGGATAATCTTCCATCAAAATCTTGTCAAACGGAAACTTATTTCCTCTTATCAACCAAGATGTCATAATTTTCCGAAAAGGTTTGATAGTTATGGAAGTTGGTTAAAGTATACTATAAAAACTAATAAAGCATTCCGCTTGTGTTGTTACTTGTTTAAAGAATACCCTTGTGAACCCTAAACTCTAAAAAGTCAAAACAAAGGACAAGCATTGCATTCTCCACTCTTATGAGTATGATTGTTTCAAAGAGGTGCTAGATATACAATATCAACATCAAGAATACATGAACCAACTTAAAGATATAACACCTAAATTACTTATTCGTATGAGTTGTTTAAGTTCAGTTGATAACTTTGTTGAGTTTGATATATAAAAAATAACACCATTCGCTGAGATGATATATAAAAAATAACACCAAGATGTATTCATATATGATTTTGATGACAATGAAAAAACAAATCGACCTACACTGATAATTTGGAACTGGATACAAAATTTGCATATTTGAACAATTTCTAGTTTTGTAAGACTGATGTTTTAAACATAGAAACATTCTGGTATGTACGTTTATGTATTGTATATTAAATCAAGTTACGTCAGTTTAACAAAGACATTTAAGTATGTTCTGATATCAGATACTATAACTATGAATTTTTTGATGGTGATGTTGTATGTTTTTTTTTTAAATTATTAACTTGATGGTTTGTTGCTATGTATGACTAACATGATAAAACACTGTTATTAGCACTTTATGTTTTATATAATAGATAATATGATATTTCTTTTTGTTAATAGTAACTGCAATTAGTAGAAACTTGGTTTATTAATTGCAATTGTGACATTCTTCTGTATTTGGCATGATGATGTTGTGTTTCATATTGTAAAAACCACGGAATTTTCAGATAATAGATTGCTTTGGCCGATTAGATTATGTGTTAAATTATAGTTCTTTAAGTCATTTTTTTCATTTTCTTGAATTCTATGTAATTTTGTAAAGAAGTACAATAACAAACAGTGGTTTGAACATCTGTTTGCCTTTTGGTCAATAGTTAATGGAAACCCATGTTAGGCTCAACAGTGTTTTGAAGAGGAAAACCGTGTGAGAAGACAACAGATCTTATTAAGTTAAACATATGTTCAGGCTTAAACAGATGTTTGGACTTAAACAGTTGTTTGACCTTAAACAGATGTTTGGCCATAAACAGATGTTTGACCTTAAACAGAAGTTTTGCCTTAAACAGATGTTTCGCTTTCTATATCAGATATTTGGACTTAAACAGATGTTTGACCTTAAACAGATGTTTGGGCATAAACAGATGTTTGGCCTTAAACCAAACATCTGTTTAAGGTCAACATCAGTTTGACTATTGGTCAACATCTGATTGACTTTTGGTCTACATCTGTTTGAATTTTGGTCAACATATTATTTTGTAAAGAAGTACAAAAACAAACATTTTTACAAAATCCCAAATCACTGTATCATGTAAGTGCATTGAAGTAAAAGTGAAAATGATATTATTCATGTGGTCCTGTTGTGCTTTTGTTGTATCTCTAATATGGGTTCATGATCTAATCCGGTGATTGAAGACATTGTTGTTGAATCGAATGAGATGGTTGATGTAATGTGGTCGTATTAATAACAAATAATAATTAATATAACTAAGTTTCCCGAGCCCGGGAAGCAATCCCGGGTAAAAACCTAGTCCATACCATAAATCAAGGTTGGAGAACTCGCGAGTCGCTAGTCGGCCGGTGAGGTGGGGACTAGCGACTACTCGGGATTAATCAAATCGGGGTTTTATATGTAATTTTCAGTTTTATGTATACATATACACATTTTTATATGTCAATATTTTAAGTAGCTAGGTTTTAACTCTTACTCAACTCGTATTTTTAAGTATACAAGATTAATTGTTGGAATTCACATGTATTGGTTGGAAATTGGCCGGAATTTAGTGGATTTGGCCGGAATATACAGGTTTTTTGCCGGAATTTGCCAGAATCACCCGATTTTTGGCTGGCCCGACTAGGCCGACTAGCGATTAATGGAATAATTAACAAAAAAATACTCAGTTACTGGTCGACTAGCGATTAATCGCCGACTATTTACAACAATGCCATAAGATGCTAAATAACTACATGGGTTTGTAATTAAAAAAAATGAAAACATTATCACATTTTAAACCAGAAAAACCAAGATGTTCGAAATTCGAATCCAAGCAGATCAATCTTCTTCTTCCAAGATAAAATCTTGCCGACACCAACAATAAGTCGATAACTTTGTTGAGTTTGATATATAAAAAAGAACACCATTCGCTGAGATGATATATCAAAAATAACACCAAGATGTATTCATATGATTTTGATGACAATGAAAAAAACAAGACTTAAGACCAAATCGAGCTACACTGATAATTTGAATCTGGATACAAAATTTGCATATTTGAACAATTTCTAGTATTGTACTATTGATGTTTTAAACATAGAAACATTCTGGCATGTACGTTTATGTATTGTTTATTAAATTTATCAATAGTTTTATCGTACGCAACAAGTATTGAGAGATGTTTTTCGACACCAAAGTACGTGAAGTTCAATTTTCGTAATCAAATTGGTGATGAAATTTCAAGCGATGATTACATCAGCTATATCGAAAACGATTGCTTATGAATGTGTGTCTTGATGATTTAATAGCTCGGTTTCACAAATGAAAAGCCGTAAAGAACAATTTTAAGGATGTTAACACATAGTATTTTTATCATGTATTTTCAAATAACCATTAACATATTATACATATTATTTTAAACTGGTGATGAATAGTAAAATTTAAGTTTTATACATATTATTTTAAACTGGTGATGAATAGTAAAATTTAAGTTTTAATATTATATTATTTTAATTTATTTTTTTCTAATTTGTTTTTTTATTAAAAATAGATATTGTATTGCTATCGTATCAAATCGAATCCAAACCGATAATGATATTTAAGATGGATGTCATGACGCTATTGTACCAAATAAACCGAAACCGACAATGATATTTAAAATGGATACCATGACGCTATCGTACCAAAGCGAACAAAAACCGACAATGATATTTAATTTGTTCTCTTTTCTATCGTAAACTATACAAGTGCCGATAAAAATATAAGAAACACATTTTTTATGTATCGTAAACTGTACGAGTATTGATATGCGACTTACAGAACCAATTTCAACCAAATAACATCGGTACCAATATCGGCAGTATTGGAAACCAATATTCCTTTTTTTTATGGTTTTCGATTGAAATTTTTCTATCGAAAACTGTAAACTATACGAGTGCCAATAAAAATATAGAAAAAACAATTTTTTATTGTACACTATACGAGTTTTTATACGGGACTAACTGAACCGATTTCAACCGAACAACATCGGTAAAATAATATCGGTAGTATCGGAACCCGTGTTCCTTTCTATGGTTTGCGATTGATATAAAGTACGTATTCTTTGGGCATAACCCGATTTATTTTATAGTTTTCTTTTTCAGCTATTATAGCGAGTGTCGGTACCAGAACAAACAGAACGGATACCAATTGAGTTCCCGCCGCATAGCGCGGGGAAAAACCACTAGTTATTATTATTATGTAACCCAACACAAACCATACCAATAAATATAAAATCAAGTACTAAAAATTCAACACAAATGAAAAAAAAAATCCTTAATCCACCACTACAAATAACACGATATCACTGAAACATTTAAAACAACAAAAACATTCAAACATGACCATAAATCCTTTGCCCGAGATCAAGATCTTCGACAGGGGCGCAGCTTAGGCTACGTCCGAGGGGGCGCCCGACCCCTCGAACTTTTCGACGCGTAGTGTTATGAATAGTACTTTCCTATAGAAAATTTTTAGGTATATACGTTTCCACCCCCGGTTTCGGAAAAATGGGGGGGGGGGGGTGAAGCTTCGCCACTGATCTTCGAAATTCGAATCCGAGCAGATCATCGTCTTCTTCTTCCAAGATAAAATCTTGCCGACACCAACAAGTCGATAACCATGAAAAGAAAAAAACACGGTGGACCAACAAGACCGATCTCACACACGTTAATTACCATGTTTATTACATGCTTGTCCCCACGTCTAAAACCCAATCATTCACTCACTCACTCACAAATCATTATTCATTACCAATTCCAGCTTTTTTACACTCACTTTATTTACACAAAAGCAGCAACAGCAGCCTGCCAGTAGTATCTTTCCACACATCCATTCATTTCCACATTATCTAATCATCTCAATTAACCTTTTTTTCAAATTGATTTACGTGACCAAAACCAAACCAACTGGGTTATCTATCAATAGTAGTAACTTGAAATATGGAAGTAGTACCTTACACAGATCCAAACACCCACTCGCCACCGTGGCAAGAAATGTTCCGATCTGCTTCAACCCACAAACCCACCCCCACCCCCACCCCTAACCCACCGTCTCCACCACCACCACCAGCCGCCACCGAACCTTCACTCTCCGGCGACCCTCAGGTGCGTCTGGCTCTATACATAGCTATGGCTCACGCCGGTTTTGCTTTCACATTTTTCATCTTTTTCGGCGTTTATAAACTTCTCGAACAATATCTCCGACCAATTCTTTGGGCCGTACTATGTTCGATCCCTTTACGAGGTATCCAGCAAACCCTTGTGTCGTTCTGGTCTGAGCCTTTAGAATTAGGGCTTACTGAAACTATACTAGCTATACCTGTATATATGTTCAGGGTTTTTATAGGTGCCCTTGTGGAAATCAGGGAGATTTTTTTCAAGATTGTTTGGAAAAGGAAGAAACAGGAGGTTATGAAGCGAAAACGGTCGAAATTTTCGGTTTTGTTAAGATGGTTGTTGTCTTTTTGGGTGTTTGTCATGGTTTATGAGCAGTTTGGTGGGTTTGGGGCTGTTTGTTTGTTGGTGTTAGGGTTTATGTTTACTTCTAAAACTGTGGATAGTACTATGAATTATGTTACGTCGTTTAGGCGAAAGAGTTTTAAGCGAAGCCCGTATTCGGGGGTTTTTACTAAGCCGGTGTTGAAGCGGCTCGAGACGATTGTTGCGATCGGGTTGATTGTCGGGATGATTGTTGGGATGATGAGTATGGTTTTGTTTTTTTCGTATAAGGTTGGGATGGAGGGGAAAGATGTGGTTTTTACGGTTAAGTCTCACGTTGAGGAGAGTAATTATGCGGAGAAGATCGGTTTGAAACAATGGATGGATGAAAACGATGTGTCGGGTATGTTGGATCGATACACGACGCAGTTTTACGAGACTGTGTATGAACAGATCGATAGTTTGGCGATGCAGTATAACATGACGGAGTTTGTTGAAGAGATTAAGAATATTGTTTCACCGCGGTTTACCAACACTTCGGCCCATTTGACCTCATTGACTTTACCAAACCCGTATGCTGAAAAGATTCTAAATTTGAGAAGACGGGTTGTTAACCGGGAATGGGCCGAGATTTATCCAGAGATTAGTGACTTGTTTAAAGAAGTTGTGATTAGTAGAGAAGATATCACTCAAAAAGCAAAAGCTATCGCTTTTCAAGGGAAAAACGTGCTGCAAAATGTGTTTGTTAGTAGTACATCGATTATCGGTGGTAGTAGTAAGCTCGTTTTTGTGATTATCGGGTCGATCGTATCGGGGGCTGCTGGTGTTTTAAACTTTGTTTCACAAACGATGGTTTTCATATGGGTTTTGTACTCGCTTATCACGTCGGGTTCGGGTGGTGTTACCGAACAAGTTATGTGTATGCTCCCAATTTCACGATCGGCCCGGGCCCGCTGCGTTGATGTTCTTGATAAAGCTATTTCAGGTGTTCTTTTAGCGACGGTTGAGATTGCGTTCTTTCAAGGGTGTCTTACTTGGCTATTGTTTAGGTTGTTTGATATTCATTTTTTGTATATGTCTACTGGTCTTGCGATTATCAGCCCGTTTTTCCCAATAATTCCGTATTTTATTTCAACGATTCCCGTTGCAGTGGAATTGGTGCTTGAAGGTCAATATGTTGTTGCGGTTTGCTTATCGATTATTCATTTTGTTCTTATTGAATATGGTACGACTGAAATTCAAGAAGACATACCGGGCAATAGTGCTTATCTCACTGGGCTTAGTATTATTGGTGGGGTCGCTTTGTTCCCGTCTGCAGTCGAGGTAAATTTACTAATATACTCCTTAGTTCCTTATTCGTTACTTCTTGAGATACTTAAGATGCCAAAATGAGCATATCGTGGTAGGATGTGTAACATGCTAACATGTCAAAACGGATCGGCTTGAGCTAGAATAAGCATGTTTGTCTATTAGTCTTTGAATGTGTTGAACATGCTTCCAATAATAATAATAATCGTTTTTTTCTAATATAAAAGATTTAGGAGGTTTTAATGCATTTCAATGTACGCTGAAGGACTTTCGGTCTGTGATCCATTTCCATTTTAAGTTTAACTAAGCTTTTGTATTTGACCCAACTGCTAAGTGTGGTGGCGTTGATAGCCGAAAGACTAGGGGGTACATGCACTAATTGGCCTTTGTCCCAATTGCTATCGAGCCGGGGGTGGAAGCAGCCTCTCTATTCCTACGGGGTAGAGGTAAGGTTGTCTACATCTTACCCTCCTCAGACCCTACCTTACCTTGCTATTGGTGGGATTTACTGAGTATGATCATGATGATGATTTTGTATTTGACCCGTTTAACTTTAAATGGGTCATAATGGCCACTGACCCCTGATCGGATCCTGTAGAAATGGTCATAATTTCTAAAATCTTTTTTTACAAAAAATCTACGCACTTTTGAAATTTTAATTATAGTTAATATCTAGTGTATTAAGTATCTATGAAATCCAAAAAAGACATGGACAAAAAGCATTGAAATAGGGTTACAGTGCAACTGAATGGTGGTGGTGGCAATCGGTTCATGTTGGGGACTTCATATAGCGCAACCCAAACCCAACCCGTATATGAACGGGTCAAACAGGTTGTCAGGTTAAACGGGTTAGTTAGGGCAGCTGTTGTAAACGGGATGCCGGGTTGAACTTGTAGTTTTTTTACTTTTTAAATCTGAACTTATAACAGGTTGGCGGGTTGAAAATGGGTTGACCAGGTCAACCCTGTCCTGACTCTTGACCCATTTATTAAACAGTGTTATGTTATCTGTATTGACCCGCTTAGACCGAATCCTAACCTATTTATTGCATGTTTTGCGAGTTCTAACTGTTCAATATGGTGACGCAGGGAGCGATAATGGGGCCACTAATAACAACAGTTGTTATAGCTCTAAAGAATCTGTATGTAGAGTTTGTTTTGGATGAACAGGATAAAGCAGAAAAAGACTAAAATGCCCTCCAGGTGGGAGGATTCTTTGTATTTGTATATTATTAGTAAATGCAGCTTGTTTGGGTTCATGAATCATGAGACCCTACCCTTTAGAGGAGTGGTGTTAAGTAGAGTGATTTTGTCAGGGTAAAATTTGTATGATTTCATTAGCAACTGTATTAGGTTGATATTTCTTGGTTGTGTGTAAATTACTATGTAATTACAACTTTGTAAAGATTTATTGTGCGCTTGGGTGTTTGGTGTTATATGTCGATGTAGCGTAAATGCATAGACCAAGTCAAATTGATCTGGGTCAAAGTCAAACAGTCAAATTGAGCCGGATTTTTTAGGGGTTGGACCGGTTTTTTATTAATAATTTTCAATTTTAACCTATTTATTATTATCCGGTTCCTACATTTGGTCCGAATGGCTTGACCAGTGGACCGGTAAGGAGACCGGTTCGATGTCCGTTCCAGTTATGAAAACATTGGTTTCAACTGTTTACTCAGGCTTTTAAGAAATTACGCACTTTTTTTTAACGGCAAATTTGGATCATTGACGGACAACTGAAGTATAATCGTGGCACGAGCAGATCATATCCATCCCATCACTAGACAATAAAGCCAATAAATCGGGAAAAAAAAACCCTTGTGAGAATTGAAAAGTGAAATTTGAGGCAGAATATTGGAACCCGGGGGGGGGGGGGGGGGGATATCCTGTTTTCTTTTGTTCACCGGTGATTAGCGCTGCGACAAAAAGGAGTTCAACATTTTGTTCTCTAAACTAATGAAATGAAATTTTTTAAATACCTGACGTTAAAACAAACATTCATCTATCTATACCAAGTTTCAAAGATGACAAACACATGACAGCTGAACAAAATGTTGGCACCACATGTACTTTCTTAAAAGTTTTAAAACAAAAGGAAAGATTCAAAAAATCATTCCCCAACTCTTTCGCACTGCATCTACTTCAGATGCAACAACAGCGTCTCGACTAAACGCGTTTTTGACTGAATAGTTATAACCCTAAATGAGTTGATTTCTTCAACACACTATGCCCAATTATATGAAGGCAGGGAACTTGAAAAACAAATGTACATTATAACTGTTCAAGTAGAACCATTACAGAAAGAGGGTCAAATTCAATACAGTCAAACATGATACAACCATAGTCAGAAACTGATGCAACGAACCAGATCCATATGTTATGGAACCAGAAATTCTTGTACATTCTGCTTCCAATAATACCCAAAAAAAAACTCGATTTACTTCATGTATTTCTGAAGAAACTTGCGATGAAAGTCACTGCGAATGGTGTCGTTGATAAAACGCTTTGGAGCCTTGGTTTCCCCACGAGCCTGGTTCTTGAAAACCACGTCATCATCCCACCTGTGATATTTGATCGGGCGTCAAGCAGCAGAAAGATTACACATCAATAAAGGTGACACAATTGGTAGAACGGGTAACATTTTGGTACATGTGTTTACCCAAAACACTTGTCCAAAACCTTTCTAGTGTTTTTGTAAGTTCATAACATTTTAAAATTTATAAAATTTCACTGATATCATATTCATATATTTTATTTACCCTTTCAAAACAGTAACTTACCCACTCCATGATAAATATAATAACTCAGTTACTTGTAAAGTTGTAAGTTATAAAAGTTTGTTTAGTTAAATGAACAAGTAGATATACATATCACCATGAGTCATCTTTTATAAGACAATGCATTGTGATAAGTAGCCGAGTTTATTTGATTTACTATATGGAATGAAGGGTAAGTTAGGTATCTTTGGTGTTGTACTGTTGTAATTTCAAAACTGGAAAATATGATATCATGAATTCTAGAAATAAAAAATATGAACTTTTTAAACTTTTAGAACAGTGTATATGAAAAAAAAATTTGAGTAAAAATAGTAATATAATGTAAATGGGTTATCTGGGCAGTTATTTTTGACGGCTTTCACTCTTTCAACCCTTTCACTTTATACCAATTCTTTTTATTTACTTATTTGACCCATAAGAGATAACAAATAACCCAAAATTACCCATGCATAAGTAAACGGGTTGAAATAGCTACCTGTACAAGTGCACATAGATAGATATGGCAACTAACCTTCGTTTTACATTAAAGGATGTTGGGTTGTTAAGCAACGGGTTTCCTCGTATTGTCTCCGCCTCTTTAAGTTTAAGCTCCTCTTCTCGCTCTTGACGTTCCTGTAAAAAATGGCCTTTTTATTATTCCAACCCAGGCAGCCCTCAACTAAGAAATATAACAAGGTTAAGCCCAAAACAACCAGGCCAAGTTGACCCACAAACACGTTCTGACATTTTGTCCGTTAAGATTTTAATGGACACAGCCCTTAAGAGTTATGGTTAACAACTGACTTACATGCCATTTTAGGTGGTTAGTCGTTGACTCGTTGATGCTTAACAAGTAGCTGATAAATCACCACTTTTTTTATGTCAGTGATGGTTGTTTTTTTACCAACATATTTACATCGATCGTTACCATGGCCCTAAATGCCATGTTAATCGAAACCCATAATTAATGTTAATTATGACTTATAAAAAATAGCATCAGAACAATAATCCAAATCTATGAAAATTTTTTTGAAAGATGCCTGCATTAAGAATAGGTCTTGAACAATTTTGAAGTTTCAACCTGTTATACCGACTTGACATGTTCTCCTTTAAGGCTTTAGCTATTTTATTTTCCCAATTCGACACAAACAAAAAAAACAACCCATCCAAAGTAAAAAAAAATATTTAAAGAAAACTCACTTGGCGGCGTTTCTCCTCGGCTCTTTCCTTCCTTATTAATTCAAGCTCTGCCATAAGTGCTTCTTCGTCATCCTCATCGTCATCATCTTCATCACTAACCACAAAAAAAAGTCAGAAATATTAGAATATCAGGGTCTTTAAATTAACTCAAAGATTCAGTCAACCTTTCTTAGATATATTAAAAATTACAGCATTACTCCTAAGCCACATCACATGTCAAACCAATATAATGCACAAACAAATTTTATACATGAAGATAGCATGGATAAAATCAAACTGTGAATAAAATTACTATAAACAGATTATAAGGAGATTGAACAGACAACCAATAACAAATCAGATCACTGGATGTTAAAAAAAGATTAATTCTAGGAGTGACAGTTATGCAACATTAACTAAATTGTGTTGCTGATTCGTATATTTTGTCCCTTATGTGCCACAAGGGTAAAGTAAACAACGATCAGCTAAAAAGACAGCTCAAACGGGTCAAAAATTGTCCAAACCGTATTTTCAATCTCCTAAAACAACATAATTTTTATAAGCATGTTCAACACAAAGTTATAAACTGTGAACAAAACGTGTCTCAACCCTCGGTTCTACCCACTCTAACCTGTACCAAAAAACTGCCTGTTTCAACCTGTTACTCAACCTACCCACTTTTCCACCTCTAGTTAATCAACTAACCCACTAGTGTTATGTCATGCATTTTAATGAAACCCAAACTGTATTAAAAAAAAGTAGATACCTGTCATCATCACTTTTATCATCTTCGTCAGCATCATCAGCATCTGCACTGCGCGGAAAGATTCGATCCTCGACTTCTCTCTTTGACCCTATATCAAAAATAGTTTACTCTTTAGATCTAAATTTAGCACGCATGAATATACATCGATAAACTATAATAACAAGCAGTAAAGATATAATACCCAGTTATTATGTCTAATACCAACCTTCTAGTAGATGATAACCACCCTTCCTACGATCTCTGTCCTCTGCAATCATACCACAAACAATCAGTTAAAAAAAGGTCAGCTGTTTGCACACGCCACATCAAAATTACAAAGAAAGATCAAATATAAGTTTAATTACCGTTATAACCCTTGTCTTTAGATGAGAAATGCCTCCGTTCGCGCTCCTCTAACTCCTCTTTAAGGTCTCTCCTTTCTAGTTCTTCCTGTGTATCTTGACCCTCCTTTCTGTAGCAACCAATACCAAATCAAAAAATAAACAAATATGGCAACAGCGTAAACGCAGCATTTAACTAAACAAAAATCACACCATCATAGTATGTAAGTGTTAATAATTAACTCTTTAGATGAGAATAAAGATCAAAGATTATGGGTGACCTTTTTATACCGTACAAAAGAGGTTTTTTAAGCCCGGGTCTCATTGAGAGCAGCCTCTCTATCTCATAATATAGAGGAATCATACCTGGCACGTTTATTTGTTCGTCTGTCATCAACCTTATAGAATTTTACTCTACCAAGTACGATTCCTTAGGGGCTGTTTGGCAACATCTTAATGGTTAAGTGTTGAACCATTAAGAGGTATGAACCAGTAAGAGGTTTGAACCATTAAGAGCCTGTATAATGCTTAACCGTTCAGAGGCAAATGTTTGACCAATTCAGATTAGAGGTCTTAACCATTCAGACTCTGTATAAATCTTAACCATTCAGAGGCAAATGTCTGAACCATTCAGACATCTGCTCATGAAACAAACAGTCTGAACCATTAAGTGCTGAACCAGTAAAAGGTCTGACCCATTAAGAGGCTCATTAAGAGGTAAACAAACAGCCCCTTACTTACAAATACAAACTTTTTCATATGGTTGATCACGGCACACATTCATGTAAAAGACAGTAAACTTTGATCGATAAACCATGGACAAGAGTTCTTTCCCTCTCTCCGGTTCTTTCACCCCTAGGGTTTCCGATCCTGTCTTGACATTCATCAGTTCTAAGTTCTAACTTTACTATGAAGTTTTCCAGAAAAAAACTTCTTTTACAATCTTTGTTTTGAACACAACTTAGAAAAAAAAAAAAAAAAAAAAAACAATAACTCCACATAATAAGCCACCGACAAGTAGTATCTCATATATTGCAACTAGAACAAGTACAATTCATGACTCTAAAGTCTAAACATCCTTCATAGCAATCTATTAAAATAACTTTAATCAAACCTAGGTTATTGAATATATGCTCCTACGATCAATCTCGATTCCGCAATATCAACATAAATCTACCTTTAAAGTTTACTGTATCTATATTCACATGCTATAATACAACAACATAATACCAAAATTTAAGAAATACATAAAAAAGTAACCTAACCTGGGCTTGAGGGTTGTGTGAGAAGCAATATCCCTGGAAGAATACTTCTGCGAAGGCCCAAAAATACGCGTTCCACCTTGTTCGTTACCACCTTTAGCCGGTGCCCATGTAGGTCTAGCAGCAGTCGTCATATTTCCTTACAATTCTTCTCAACTCACCTGCAGATTCAATTATTATTCAAATCCAGAACAAAATCGATCACTGTATAGGTTGTATTGAAACCCTAAAACAAACAGGTAATCTAACAGAATACCTAATTGGCTAATTGTAACTTGAAATTGAGAGATGGATTAATGAAAGCTGGATGAAATATCGAATCAAGGGTGATTGGATTGAAGAACAGGTTGAAAAGTGAGAGATTTGAAGTTAGGGTTTACCTTTTGGGTGACGATGATTGTGTTCTGTTGGTAGACGGAAGAACGAGAGGAATAGAGAGATCTGGCTAATGACGTGGTTAAAGTTTTGTATAAAGACGACTAGGTTTTTACCCGGGATTGCTTCCCGGGCTCGATAAAATTACTTTAATCAAAATCTATTTATGATTAATATATAGTTAAAATCATACAAAAATAAAATCTTCGCGAAAGAAAAAGAGGTACATGATCAAAGTGCAAATGCGACATGGTTATAATATAAGCATTAAAATGAGCAATGTAAACCTCAAAATGTTTACATAGTTAAGAAATAGATAATAGATAGTAGATAATAGATAAGTGATGTGAAACTCATTTTTTAGATAACATGGTTAAGAAACGTACAAATGTAAGGTACACATAAGCCATTACGTTATCCTAAAAAGATCCTAGTGTAAGGTTATGTGTCCAAATGGATGGATCGTGATTGATAATAGTGATATATACGCAAATTCCTAGAGGTCACGATCACATCAAGAAAGCCTCATCTTCTAAGATGTTTTCACACATCTAGATTCTAAAGGCTGGCTTAGTCTCAGGCTAAACTTAAGACAAACTCTCGAAAGTTTATTGCAATTAATTAGCGGGCTAAGATTAATAGATACACATAAAACTTACAGGATTACAACATACCGGGGGTAGTTAAGGTAGTAATTATTTATATAATGTGTTCTAAAACTTTTGACAATAGTAAGTGTTTTGGGTCAATCCAAACTATACCAAACCACCCGTTGATGAAGCAGGTTTGCGTTCTGAACTGTATCATATCCCCAAACCAAAATCCATTCCCACGCACACCTCGATTGCCACCTCCCCTTCCTTTTGCTCTTTTCCCACCTGCACAAATATGAAACAAATTGAATGATGATAATGACTTCACCCAGTAAAAAGTGAAAATGTATGCATGCAGTTCGGCCATGTAGATTCGACTTTACATAGGTTATCCTTATGCGCAGATCATTAGAAAATGGGCAGAATTCTAGATCACTCATAAAATCATAGAAAAATACAATTGAAACTGTATAAACAATGTACAGATTTTGTTCATTTTCTCGATCGCTGAAAATCATTTCTGTAACCTGTAATGCGGTGATACTGGAATAAGATGAAGCCATACATATTAAAGTACTGAAATGCCGTGATACTGGAATAAAACAAAACCATACCATATTGAAGTATTTTGACAACTACCTAACAAACTATCACCAGTAACCAAGCTGTCAGATAAATATAAATTGTAAGTGGCAACTACATATGTGAAACCAAAAGGTTGTAGATAAACAATAAAATGTGTTAAGTCACATAACATACAAGCTTAATGTTAGGATCTGAGGCTTTCATGATTGTGTTTGTTTGTTAGATTTGAACAAATCAAATAGATATGAACAGTTTTAAGTGCAGCGGAAATGAATAACAAACTTTGTAAACACAATCAATAGGAGAAGATAGTTTGATAAACAATTGCTTTTCATAGAGTCGAATGATTTACAATTCAAAAGCAAAAGATTACAGTGAAAGCTTACAAAGTAAACTCCCCCTCAGCCTGATGCCTCAAGGTTGGTTGCACAAGATGAAAGGATTAGACATGAGGAGAAGAACCCACTCAGTCAATCAAATGTAACAGTACAGGATACTGTTACATTTATAGGCAAACCAAACCACTGGGGTATTTCAGCTGACGTCACTATGAAAGCGACGTCTAACAGCCTAACAACCTGTATCTACTGTCCTTTTACAAATACTGCTATACCTAACCACTGACTATACATAAAACAGATAATTCACTAAACAGCTGCTCTCTCTTTACATCAGTGCTTTCCTCAAGGTTGATCAGTCCTTGATTGGGCAGAGCTTTGTCATCAGCAGATTGTTCCAGCAGTGCTTAGTGTCCAGCAGTCTTCTAAGCTTCATCAGTAGTTATGCAGAACAGCAGCAGTTGTATCCGGTCAGTGGATACAAGACCATCAGTTGTTATAAATCATTTTCAAGGGGGAAGCTTAATGTAAACCGCTGCTTATTGTGGATCCACTGTTGTGACCAGGTTTTGGCTTTACATTATCTGTTCCTCTGGTAGGGTTCAATCCCAACAATCTCCACCTGGAACAGATAATGCCAAAAACCTGTGATTATTCTGGATCTTTATTACTAATCAAAAGTTCCCTTGCTTTTCTTTTAAATTCTTCTTCAAATGCTTTGGAGCTTGTATCATCTTCATCCCGGCACAGTGTAAGTTCAAGGAGATCATGCAAATCTTGAACACTAAGGCCTAGTGCTTCTTTCCTTGATATATACTTCACCTCTCCATTGGATCTGACCAGAGTCAATACGTGGGTCTTTTGATCAGAGAGCCACTTTAGTACTTTTAAACCCAATGGATTTCTTGGGAGAGATTTATTTGATGATGAGCTTTGAGATATTGGCCTTGAGAAGACTTGCAGACTTTCAGACATTCTTTTGAAAGCCATTTCTATGACATCATTTGCTGCAGCTATATCTTCTGCAGTTTCTCTTTCAATCAGCTCCTGCCTTTCAATGTCTGTCATGTCTGTTGAAGTGTTTGGTGATGCAGGTTTGGTTAACATCCTTTTAAAAAGGTTTTGAAGTTTTTCTGAGTTTTCTTCTTTTAGACCCATTTTCATGATGGATTCTGTGAAGTACTCAACCTCCTTTTCTTTCACCTCTTCACTGGTCAACTGTTCTTTTTCTTCTTGATTTGTCACAAAAGTAGACCGGAACAGTGTATTGAGGTTTTCTATCTGCTGTTCAAGCTTCATTCTTTGTTCATGCTTCTTTGAGGTGCTTGATACAGTTATCTTTCTTTTCTTCAGCCTTTCATAGGCTTCACCAGTCTGCTGTTTTGACCATTTTGATATGGCTTCAGCAGTATCCATTTTTGCATCCACCAGCTCCTTTTTCTTTCTCTTATACTCAGCAGTTAGGTCAGCAATGAGCCTTTTGTATTTGCTCCAGTTTGGAGCATTCTTCTTCTTTGTAGGATCATTCTTGATTTTCTCAATCCTTTCTGCCTCATGCTTTAGAGCGATTATTGGCCATTCTTCGAACTGTTGTTCTTCAGCATGATAGAATTTCTCTTTCATGATGTAGGCTAGATATTGTTTTCTTAACTTTTTCCTTTGATCAGCCTTTTCTTTGTTTAGGTCTTGTGCAAACTCTTCTATCTGCTTTACTTTTGTGAAGTAGAACTCCAGTCTTTTAGCAATGTCATCTTCGCTTAAACGTTCACGTTCACTCTCAACTTTAGCTCTTAGTTTAGCTTTGTCACGACCCCCGACCCACCCTGGACGGAATCGGGTGCCGTGAACAGTCCAGCGGTACCGGTGATTATTTTGAAAACGTTGCAGCGGAAATTTCATCAGGACCGTGAGTTAGGAAAAATATCAGAGTTTAAAAACACCGGATTTTATTTATTAAATAGTTGAGATAAACCCATGTTTTACAATGGTAGCTTTAATAAAGATAAATTTTATTACATAAAACAATATTTCTTAATTTGATTTAATTAATAAATAAGCCACTTCTTGATGCCTTTCAGTGCCGTATCCATCTCTTAATCCAATCTACTGTAATTACCTGAAACGCGTTTTAAAAAGGTTTTGTCAGCGGGAAATACTGAGTGAGTTCATTCATTTTGTTAAAACGACACGTTTGTTATAATTTACAGTATTAAGAGCGATTACAATGTTTCTATTATCAAACCAACTACCCACGGTATTTGTCACTCGACCGAATCTGTGACTATGGTCATATCCCCCATTGGCTGCCCCAATGGTGACGATTATCAAGTAATGTATACAAAACCCCACATACCGGCTGTAACTTGGTGATTACAAAGACTTAATCCCCGTAATTATAACTTTGAAATAAAACATGATTTTGTAAATAGATTTGATAAAAAAGAGAGAATGACTCACATTATAATCATGCAGATTCATACGGACATAATTTAGTCTACAGATAATCCTTGATATATTGCAGATTGAGACAGGCAGAGCTTAGCCTATTTATTTAGCCTTGTAACCTAGTGCACACGAACTAGGTAAGTAACTTAATGCAGCAATTACGATAACTCACGAGATCAAATTCTCACAACGAACGACAAAGTGCAATACTTCATCCATCGAATTAACGATGATCCATCAAATTAACGATGATCCGTCAAATTAATGACGAACGATAAAGTATAACCCTAATGTGGGCGGCACTTAAACATCCATTGGATATATTGATCGGTCGGAAAATGAATCGTAATAGCGATCGAGTTATTACCCTGTTTCGTAGCAGAATTCGAGCTAGTGTGTGTTTGGTAGAAATAAAAATATATATTTGTAATTTAAGTATAGTACCACTAATTCAACCTTATCCCGATGTCCCGAGACAGAACCCCAACGAACTTAGTCGGGCAGGGCCCTGACATGCGTTATGGGCTCAGATCAATCGGAAAGGGTAGCGGTGATCGGGAGTTAAAACACTTAATACAAGCATGACTTCTTTTTTATTATAAAAAAAAGAAAATTAGGAATATGGAAAGAATTTAGAGAGATATAAAGAAGGAAAGATGAACCTATCTGAATCTTATTCTTCTATTTATATTTGAATTTTAGCGTGGAGGCTAAGTTACTAATAAGTCTTAGTCATCCATGTATTTTATTTCTAAATCCATCTTTAGGACACGTACACAAATGAAATTAATTTCAATTGTACTTTCATCCATACACTTGCACACGTACACAAGTAAATGTAATTTAGTTTTTATTTTATTTATTTCTTTATTTATTTATTTCTTACGTAGGTTTTATTATAATAATTGTTATATTTTATTAACTTATATATATATTATAATTAATTTAACTGCTTTACTTATTTGGTGCTTATAACTTATAAAATATATCGTTTTATAAAATAATAAATATGTCATTAGAACGAGTATATTTTTGTCTACATTTGGGTCTAAGTTTTATGAAAAATAGAGTAGGTTCAAAATACAATGTATTTTATAATTTAATTAGTAAATGGTTCCTGGGCCCGTTTAGGTACTTCATATTTTTAACAATCGACATACCCGTAATATACCTGTCTAATAATATAAGTTTTTATAGACTTTTATTTTATTAGAAAGGTCACTCATATACAGGCCAATAATATTTCAACCAACTATATATAAAATAGTATTTAAAACTATTTGGGTTGAATATTTATATTAAAAGTAAACTAGTTACTATTTACTAGTGGTTAATAAATTTAACCAAACCTATGGTAAAAATAGGGATGTTACAAGCTTGCCTTGCCTTGACTTTGAGGTAATCATCCATATCATCTGGTGGCATGTAGCCTATGAGTGAGGAGAATCTTCTTTTTGAAGGATCTTCTTCTGTATAGAATTGCCTCATCTCATTTTTGATAGCTTCAAGTTCCAGTGGATGTTGTGCAGCATTAGGATCATGTATACCCTCATCGGCAGAGATTGACTTTCTTTTTCTGTTGAAGAGCTTTGGTTGTGATGTAGAGAAGGTGAGAGCAGTGGTGGATGATTGACTAACAGTTGTTGAAATAACTGGTGTCTGAACATCTGTTGTCATTACAACTGCTGATATGTCAGCAGTTGTCTTCTGCTTTTGAGCAGGGGATGGAAGTGGTGAGGTAGTTTTTGATGGTGGTGATGGTGGTGGTGAATCATCATCTGATATGAGATTCCTTCTCCTTTTTAATAAGAAGGGGCAGATGATGTTTTGGGTGAATCAGTGGTTTGAATGATGGGGAGTGTCTGACAAACAACTGTTGAAACAACTGGTGCTTCAACCATTGCTGTCATTACAACAGATGTTGTAACATCTGTTGTCTTCTGTTTTATGACAGGAGGCAGTGGTGATGGTGTGATTGTAGATGATGGTGGTAGAGCAGTAGTTGCAGTGGTGTGTGGTAGAGTGGTGTGTGTGTTGATGACATGGCAGCTGTTTGGCTACTGACAGCAGTTTTTGTAACTACTGCTGTATCAGCTATTTGACTAACAGGTTTTGATACCTGCTTTTCTTTTTCTTTTTCTTTTTCAGGCTCAATATAAAGGCCATGTTCTATTCCCATCTTATTCATTTGTCTCAACAGCTTGATATTCTCCCCCTTTTTGGCATTATCTGAAGGAGGGTTATCAAGAAAGTATAGGGAAGAAGGAACTTTGCCAGAGACACTTTGAATGCTAGCCTTTATAGCCTTGATATCTGCTTGAGTATCTTTGAACCTTGATTCCACCATGTTGGTCAGCATTTGTACATGAGTAGCATGGTTTTGATCAGCCATTTGTTGCTGTTTTTCAAGCATGGCTTGAAAGATATTCCAGAGGTCATTTGCAGCAACTGCATGTTGTGCAGATGCTTGAGTAGGAACAGATGCTTGTGGTGGGGCAGCAGTAGACTGTGCTTTTTGAGCTTTTAAAATCTCTTGCACAATCTCCTTTATTTCAGCAACTGAATCTTCAAGTTTGTCAACTCTGTTCGTCAATTCCTGATATTTTGAATCATCACCTACTTTAGTAGGATCATCTGAATCCCCACCAGCAGTGGTTATATCAATGTGTGACTTAGGAACAGAGTCCCAAAAACCACCTATTGATGCCCCTTGTTCTTGGTACTGGGGACTTCTTTCTTCAGCACTCGATAAACCTTTGATGGTACCAGTGGTTAGATCTAACTCACTGGTGGTTACCGAAGTTGCCATGGAAGAAATTGCCTTCAAGGGAGTCTTACTTATGAAACAACTGTCCAACTGAAGATCTGTTGATCCACCAGTTGTAGTTGCTGCTCCACTTGAACTACCACCGAGAGTTACTTGTAACTCAGGGGGTGTAACCTCCTCAATTGTTGCTGGGATAGTAGAAGTAGTAGCATCACACCCAGTCTCTTGTGGGGGTATACTCTCAGTGATAGGTGATAGAGAGGAACTGGTTTGTGTCTGAGCTATAGCAGCTGCATGCAACAAGGGTAGCATGGATTGTGGCATTATGATTGGTGAGGGTATAGGTGTTGAAAGAGACATGTCCTTGGGATCAGGACTGTGGAAGATAGAGCCAAGTGGATCTGGAGCTTCATAATTTGGTGTCCCTGTGATTACAACCTGATCCTTTTGTGAGGATGCAGGAGGAGTTTCAGGCATGGGTTGAGATCTTTCTTCCAACTGCTGTGAGTAAGTAGCAGCAGTGGTTTGTGGTGACTTTTGTGTTGTCACAGGCATTTCCTCTGGGATCTCATCTTCCAGAGTTGCCTTTGTTTTGGGTTTGGTGGGTTTTCTGGATGTTTTTCTTTTGGTCTTTTTGGTGATATCAGGTGTGGGTTTCAAAGCAGTGGTTGTGTTGCTTTGATCACCTGGAGCAGTGGGCTCAGCAGCTGATACCTGAGGAGCAGTTGTAACCGCTAAAATCTGCTCAGGTACCCCTGCTTTTGTTTTTATTGGTGCCAACATTCTAGTGAATGTTTCAGGTGTCAAGCTTTTTATTTGAAAATAGACACCTTGTTTAAGCAAATTTTCATTTTTCTTATCAAATTTTTGTATAAAATAATAACTCAAAAATCTTGGAAACAACAAAAATGCTTTACTTTCAACGTTTTTCACCATGTCATTGAAAATCTCCTGGGAGTAGTTGTAGTCTTTATTATTCAAAATAGCGTAACCCAGGCATTGAATTTTTAATGGTATTTCGTTAAAAGATGTTGTTTTATTCGAAGCACACATCAGAAGTGTGTGAAATAAAAATCTGGGTGCAGATGGAAAATAACCCTTTTGTAGGGTATCTACCTTTGACTGTTCTGCATAGCCCTTTTCAGAAAATCAGCTTTTAACTCGTTTTTGTCAAAAGAAGCTTTACCTTTCTGATCATCGAGTTTGAAGATTTCTGATAATGATTGCGGAGTGATTTGAATCGCAGTACCCTGTATCGAGGAGTTAATGGCTACTACTTTATCATCTTGTTTTTCAAGCATAGCATTTTTCCAGAACTCTCTCTGGGTTTGCAGATATATGGGGGCGTCTACTGTCAACAAAGTTTTGTACTTTGATGTAGATATGGTGTCGAGAATGGAATCGAAGGTATGATTGTTTGTGGGTTTTGTGAGTAAACCCAAATAGTTGTGAGATTGTTTGTATGGTATCTCATTGGATTCTTCGGCCGTTTGAGCGACTTCATTTGAAGGTGGTGGTGATTTAGGTTTTGATTTTGATTTTGACTTTGATTTTGTCATTTTTGCGGAGAAGAACGAAGAAGGATTTTGGAGATTTTGAGAAGAAGGGTTGGAAACTGCTATGAGAAGAGAATTTTGGAATTCAATTCGACAGTGTAAAACCCTGTTTGGGGTTTAGGGCAGGGTTTTAGCTGCGGAAAAAATGATCGCTGATGTGGCAGCGGTTATTATGATCTGAAGGCTAAAGACTTACCACGTGTCAAACACTGATGAAATGGATGAAGGATGGAAAACAGTTGTTTTAAGGGCCACTGACGTATCAAGCATCAGTGGTTACAACGGTAAAAATTGTGGGCAGTGGATGATTTTTACTATCAGTGGATAGCATATCAGTGGATAGCATATCAGTGGATAGGACACTGATTTTGAAGATCAGTTCTTGTCAAGAAAATGAGGGATCAGTGGTTAACTTTCAGCAGTGGACAGTGTTTAGAGATCAGACGTTGGAACAAAACAGTGGTTAGGGTAAATGGTACAGATCTGAAGGACAAGTATTCCAGCAACAGTTTTGAGAATTTTCATTCAAGGTTTTGCCACATGTCAATTTTGAAAGACAGTGGTTTAGTACCCCAGATGATGAAAAGTTTTTGCTAAGGCAACTCATTTTCGTTTAATACTCAATTAAAACATGAGTACCCTAGTAATTAAAAAACTGATACATAAATACTAAAGTTGAATCCGCTGTAGAAGCTGTTATAACCACACCATAAGTGCTAGTCTTTAACAGAACTTTGCCTTCAACAGTGCATAGCCCTCATGAGACAATAAGCCCATCAGTCTTTATATGGAGCAGGAATTAATTATAACAGTCCTTAGCATGATCAGCTGTTATAACCACACCACCCTTTCAGAGTTGGACCATTAAACAAATCCTTGACACTATTAATCCTCTGTTGACTTACCAAACAGATCTACAGACACAATTCAACATCAACATAATCTAAATATTACTGAAACAATAAATAATAAGTAAAAATAAAACACAACAAAGATTCATAAAATTATATTTAATCATTTATTCAGGACCTTGAAACCAAAAGTCCAATAATTACATGACATACTGAACAATATTCAAGTTCAAATCTAAGAATAACAGCAAGAACTAATAAACTTTAGTTTCCACTACATCTATTGCTGAACCTCTTGATGTATGTCCTTCAGCATCGCCATAAACTGCACGTCTCTATCACCACACTCCATATTACTGACAACACAAATAAGAATAAGAAACTAATCTAAAATTCAAACGTGTCTTTTTTATTTTTATTGCACATCTGAGTTTTCACGAGCTTTGGACGAATGTATATTTTCTTTAAAAGAAGAAAATCTTCCTGGAGCAAGAAAACGTGACTTTGGATTTAACGGAAATCAGAAAAAAAAAATGGCACATGTAACTTTAAAGTTGCATCTCTGCCATCAAAAAAGGTAACACATGCAACTTTTCACGATGTTGCAACAATGATATTGCAGCATCGATATTGAAAGGTTGATGTGGGATGCGAATTTACATTGAAACAACGATGTTGGAACAATGATACAGGAACGATAACATGTAAACATTATCAACAAACATTCGAACAAAGAAGTGTAATGGGAAATTAGCTGCTAAATCACAAGAAAGATGCATTTGAGAGAGAAAGATACGGTCACATATATGAGCGAGCGAGATTTGAATGTGAAACCAGATAATTGTATCTTATTTATAGAATAATAAAAATATGAAAAAATTACAAGTTTTGTCCTTTATGTATGTCCCAAATTTCAGGTGCTGTCCTTTTTGCCAAAATCTTGCAGGCGGTGTCCTTTGTGTTTCCAAAATCTTGCAAGTTATGTCCTTTAGGCCAAACTTAGTTAGATTTGTTAGTTAAATCTGGTATCAAGGGGCTATTTTGTAAAAAAAATTTATTCAGGGACTAAATTGTACAAAACTTAATATTATTATTATTATTATTATTAATATTATTATTATTATTATTATTATTATTATTATTATTATTGAGTAAATTACTAACCACCATCACCACCACCCTTCATCACCATCACCACCACCCTCCACCGCCGCCACCACCACCACCGCCACCACCACCACTACCGCCACCATTCTTCGCATGAAAGTTCCATAAACTTGACCTTTAAAACAAATCAATTTACTTGTACAATTTGATAACAAAAATCACTTCAAGTTCAATTAGCGCTTCAACCTTTCGCCTAAGGTAATAACCAATCAAATCTTCATCTATGGGATGAAGCCAAAACCCAGGTTGCAACAATGCCTTGTCCATCATCACAAAAAACACAATCACCAATCATAATCATCTGAAGAAGAAGAAACCCCAACACCACAAATTAAAAAACCCCAAATTCAAACCCACCTTAATTATCATCTGAATCAAAAATTCTGATGGGTATACCGAGTCAAAACTGAACCGAGTCCCTAGTCTTGAACCCAGCTAACCCACACCACGAAAACTGACCAATCGGAAACAAAATCAAAACAAGAAACTTGAACCTGGAACTGATGGTGTCACCGACGAGTTCTGACCGAGACTCGAACCTGAACCTGACCTCGCCAAGCTTGAATTGAACCGCTCCTTCTCCGCCTCATCTCTCTCTCTCTCCCGAGTCTCTCTCCTGAACACCCTCTCTCTCATCTCTTCAGCTCTCTCTCTCTCTCTTTCTGCTCGTCGCCGCCTCGCGCCACCACCCGAAAGTGGTGGTGGTCAGTTTGTCGCGGGAGAAAAGGAGGTGGGAGAGGGAACGAGGGAGTGATGGGGGTGTGTGTGGTGGTTAGCTGGAACACAGCCGGCACCGGTCGGATTTACTCCGGCTGCTGGTTAGAGAACGAGAGGGAGAAGAGGGCAGGGGTGGGTTCTTTTCATGTGATGAAGATGAAGTTCGATCCCAATTGAAGAGGGCAGGGGTGGGTTCTTTTCATGTGAGGGAGAAGAGGGCAAGGGTGGGTTCTTTTCATGTGATGAAGATGAAGATGAAGATTGTCTGCACATTTCAAGATGAAGATGAGGGTTTTATAGATATATAAAAGTTTTGTACAATTTAGTCCCTGAATAATTTTTTTTTACAAAATAGCCCCTTGATACCAGATTTAACTAACAAATCTAACTAAGTTTGGCCTAAAGGACATAACTTGCAAGATTTTGGAAACACAAAGGACACCGCCTGCAAGATTTTGGCAAAAAGGACAGCGCCTGAAATTTGGGACATACATAAAGGACAAAACTTGTAATTTTTTCTAAAAATATATATGGTTTGAAATTTGAATTTCAAAATTACTAATATTAATTAGTAATTACTGATTTGATTTGAAAGCAATTGTTATGATGTTTTTAGGGAACTGAAATATGCAAAGTAGGAAAAAAAAAAAAAAAAAGAGAACGTCAATTTTAAATTACCTTTTACATATTTTTTATTTCCAAATTTCAAAATTACTGAGAGATAATAACCGTCAGTTTGAAATTCTAGTTTTGCATATTTTAAAAGTCCAAAGCTCAAGAAATTACAATTAATTATTATTGATTAGATTTGCAACAAATAGTCAAAAAGTATTTTTTTTATTTTTTAATTTAACATTAAGGATAAAAATATATATGGTTTGAATTTTGAGTTTCAAATTACTGATATTATTAGTAATTACTGATTTGATTTGACCGCAATTGTGATGATGTTTATTGGGAACTGATGTTTATTGGGAACTGAAAGGTAAGTAGTGTATATCTTTATATCACTCCTTAATTAAAGTAAATAAATATTACTAATCATATGCAAAGTAGGGAAAAAAAAAAGAGAGGACGTCAATTCTAAATTACCATCTTGCATAAATTTAATTTGAAATTCATATTTTGCATATTTTAAAAGTCCAAAGCTGAAGAAATTACCATTAATTAGTGATTTGATTTGCAACAAATACCCATCAAGTATTTTTTTTTAATTTAACATTAAATTTCATCAGGAAAACAATATTGGAGGAACTCTTATCTCATTGCAATGTAACGATTAGGTAAAATGGTAATTTCATTTTAATTCTAGTTTTTATTTGATAATTTCAATATATCACTAATTAACACCATGGATGGTAAATATCAATGGATGTCAAGAATAAAAAAGTGACCAGTGGCTATTTTTTCCTATCAGTAGATACCGAACGTCAATTGTCATTATGACTTTTCTGTAATTACTGATATTATCAGTAATTACTGATGATGATTTGAAAGCAACTTTCATTGTCATGATGACTTTTCTAATTTTTAAACCGTGAGTTTGAAATTCACATTTTGCATGTTTTAAATGTCCAAAGCTCAAGAAATTAGCATTAATTACTGATTTGATTTCCAACAAATAGTTATAAAGAAATTTTTAAATTGTATGATCAAAACAATGTTGGAGGAAATCTTACCTCATTGGTATGTAAAGATGAGGTAAAATGGTAATTTCATTGTTATTCTAGTTTTTATTTGATAATTTCAATCTATCACTAATTAACACCATCAATAACAAAAAAGTGAGCAGTGGCTGTTTTTTAGGAAAACAACTGATGGTCAATATCAATAGATGCCAACAATAAAAAAAGTGAGCAGTGGCTATTTTTCCTATCAGTGGATAACCAACAGTTTTTTAAACACTGATGTTTGGTCAGTCAATGGTCAATAGATTTTGAAGAAACATATGTTTCGCCTTAAACATAATTTTGCCCATAAACAGAAGTTTGACCATAAACAGGTGTTTGCACATAAAGAGATGTTTATCTGGTGGTTTAAAACCACTGTTGGGTCAAACAAATTTCACAATAGGACCAATACTCAAATAGATGTTGACCTTAAACTGATGTTTGGTTTAGAGCCAAACATCTGTTAAAGCCCAAACATCTGTTTAACCCTGAACAGGGGTTTCCATTAACTATTGACCAAATTGCAAACAGATGTTAAAACCACTGTTTGTTATTGTACTTCTTTACAAAATTACATAGAATTCAAAAAAACGAAACAAACACTTAAAGAACTATAATTTAACACATAATCTAATCGGGCAAAGCAATCTATTATCTAAGAATTCACTGATTCTTACAACATGAAACAAACTCATAATGAAATACTAAAGTTACATAAGAACCACTGATAATTAAATACTAAATTTGAATCCGTTGTAGATGCTGAACCACTGCTGATACTAAACAGTCGTTTTCCTTTGATTAATCAAACTCTAGGTACATAAAGTGCAAACAGTCGTTTTCCTGAACAGATGTTATAGTTAATAACATCTACTGTTCAACCTAACAGGGGTTTCCATTAACTATTGACCAAATTGCAAACAGATGTTAAAACCACTGTTTGTTATTGTACTTCTTTACAAAATTACATAGAATTCAAGAAAACGAAACAATCACTTAAAGAACTATAATTTAACACATAATCTAATCCGGCAAAGCAATCTATTATCTGAGAATTCACTGATTCTTACAACATGAAACAAACTCATAATGAAATACTAAAGTTACACAAGAACCACTGATAATTAAATACTAAATTTGAATCCGTTGTAGATGCTGAACCACTGCTGATACTAAACAGTCGTTTTCCTTTGATTAATCAAACTCTAGGTACATAAAGTGGTTGTCTTTAACAGGACCTTGTCTTCAACAGTGGATAGGCCTCATCAGTCTTTTGTTCATAAAGAGCTCCTTTAAAACAAACTTTATGCTTCTTTTAATACAAAAAAGGTAGGAAACACCATTACTCTAGACTCTCTAGTAACATAAAATCTTATCTTACAACAATAGCAGATCCTTTCTTGCGTTTAGTAGGAACTACTGTGGGTTCTCCATCATCATCTTCTGCACAAGTCAATTATAATCATCATCATCATTTAGACATAAGCAAGTAAACTATAAATTTAATAATCTTTCTTTGTGTTTAATTAAACTTTATGCTTCTTTGAATACAAACCTATAATAACCCGTAGCAGATTGTATGAATTTCAAACAACTGTGATTAGACTGAAATATAAACCGAGAATTAGAGTATATCACTTCAAAATAAAAAACTCAAAATTGAAAATCAGAGTAGCAAAAAACACATACTTTAAACGACGTTGGAACAATAATACTGGAAAACTACCGTGGAACAATCATCATCATTGTATGAGAATACCCTTAATTTATGGAACCTGTAGAATGAAATGTTCCACTGTTGGGTTATTAACTTTCAACCTCACTTTCCCTAAATTCATCAAATCTAATTTTCAACAGGATGTAGTACAATTATTACCTTAATTAAGATATCTTCAACTGCAAACAACAATAGCAAACAACATCAAACAACAATAGCAAACAACATCAAACAACAATAGCAAACAACATCCGTCAATAATAGCAAACAACATCAAACAATAATAGCAAACACCTGATGTTGAATCCACTGGAGATGCTGAACCACTGCTGTTACAAACAGATAATACCAATGAAACTCTAATTTCAGAAACAATAATGGCTGAACATACTCAAACATCAATAATCAACAGATGTTATACTCATATCATCACCATCTAGAAAAAAACGTTAATTTCAAAACATATTCAAACATACCAGCTTATGGCAGTTCTCTTATCCGCAGCTAAGCGGATTTCAACTTTGATGACAACAACCCTGGAACCATATGATTAGATTACGAGTAGAAATTAGGATTAGTGTAAATAAGAGGAAATCATGAAAGTATTTCAACTAAAAAAAAGAACAAACCTTTTGATGAAGTAATCGATGAACAAAAGAAGATTTTATGGTGGCGTCTGAAGAAGATTAAGGTTTGGATGGAAAGAATTATCTCAATAATTTGCAGGGTTTGTGAAATTTGAAGTTGAATCGGCTGAATATAGAGAGAGAAAGAACCCAAGGTTTGTAAACAAAGATTAGAAGTGAGAAGAGAGATTATATAAGGAAAGGGGGATGGCACTATTGGGCGGGAAAAGAGAACTGAGGATGCCCTAATCAAGTGACACGTGGCCCAAATAACTTTCATTTATTATATATAATAGATTTAACGCTGATCCGCGCGTTACTGCGAAATGTTGAATGAAAATGTCCTTGGTGTCAATACATGATATGTGTCCCTCCTTGTGCTTTGCAGCGGAGGCTTAATTATGTTATTTACTAGTTTTTGTCCCACCCGTGTTGCGGGGCAATAAGCCGAATATTTCTCTCTCATAACATGTATGTCTGTACAGAAGGCAAAATCGTAATTATATTTTGAACTGGAGGCGAAATTATAATTTTAAACCGAGAGCAAAAACATAATTTTGAGCTAGGGGGAAAACATAATTTTATTTTGAACTGTGGGCAAAAACGTAATTTTGAGCTGAGGGCAGAATCGTAATTTTGAGCTAGAGGAAAAACAACATTTTATTTTGAACTGGGGGCAAAAACGTAATTTTAAACGGAGGGCGAAACCGTAATTTTAAACTGGAAACAAAATTAAAAATGAGTATTTGAACCGAGGTCAAAAGTGTAATTTTGAGCTAGGGGCAAAATTATAAATTTATTTTGAGCTGGGGGCAAAAACGAAATTTTAAACGAAGGACGAAAGCGTAATTTTAAACTGGGAATAAAATTAAATAAAAAATGGGTTGGTCAATAGAGAAGTGCCAGGCAAGTTGCCTGGCACTATTCCCTCAACTTGAAAATATTTGAACTGTGAGCAAAAACGTAATTTTGAGATGAGGGCAGAATCGTAATATTGAGCTAGAGGGAAAAACAACATTTATTTTGAAATGGGGGCAAAAACGTAATTTTAAACGGAGGACGAAACCGTAATTTTAAACTGGGGACAAAATTAAAAATGAGTTTTTGACCCGATGGCAAAAGCGTAATTTTGAGCTAGGGGCAAAATTATAATTTTATTTTAAGCTGGGAGCAAAAACGTAATTTTAAACAAAGGATGAAAGCGTAATTTTAAACTGGAAATAAAATTAAATTAAAAAAAATTGATCTAGGGAAGTGCCAGACAAGATGTCTGGCACTATTCCCCTAACTTACAATTTGTATATGTAGGATAATAGGTTTTGACTTTTTTTTATTCTGCGTTATACGTTTTTTTCATGATGTGAAGTAGTTGTAATGAAACATGGATAAAAATAAAAAAAAAGATCACCAAGAAGAACAAACCAAACTCTAGAAACTTACGATTCATAGCCAATGATCTCTAAGATCAAGTGGTGGAATACTTGTATTTCTCTTAAAAGATGCAGGTTCAACTCCCACTTGGTGCAGAGTGAGGCATTGGTGGGCAATGATAGGAGACACAGGGAAACATGGGTTGGATCCTTAAGCCAAACGGGTTTTACTGGTAATTTCACCGTCGTGCTTACGGGCGGGTGGGTTACTGGGTTTTCCCTGGAATTGGTGGTGGACTTGGGTTACTCTCGGAGTACTCCGTTTGTCCAGTGGATGCCCCGAGAGTGCTCGGGATTGATTATGTTTGCCGTAAAAAAAAAACATCAACCCCAATAATAAATATATATTAAATAAATGATTACACAATATTTAAAACGTAAATTATTGGTTGATTATGACAGAATGTCATGAAAAACTACTAAAATTAATATTTAAATTTAAGTAAAATATTAAAAATAAAAAAACAATTTAAAATTAAGTAAAATATTAAAAATAAACTACCTTTAATATTATGTGGATTACATTTAATATATTAGTTATTTAGTTGTCTATTTTACAGTAGTATATAACTTTTTATATGTGTAAAAAATAAAATAGTTTAGTAACATAGATTATAGAGATAATTGCATATTACTCAATTTAAAATTAAAATTGCATATATCCCCTCACTTATTAAAATTCCGATACCCGTAGAATTTCAAAAGACCCTATCAAAAATTTGCAACGGAACAGAGTCAATCTTCTAGGTTCAAAGATATGCTACACACACGATTCCGGCAATCCAGGTTCATCAGTCGGCGATTCCAGGTGCAATGCAATTCCGGCGAGCACCTTATCAGTCGACTATTCCAGGTGCATACATATCTCTTTTTTCAGGTTTGGGTTTTGTTATGGTGTTGACATCTTATCTGTTGTTTGGATTGGATGAGAAATATAGGTTGTAATAGAAGAAACAAGAATATATAATATGAATTAGTTTTGAAAACAATTGCTGTGAAATGTGTTCGTTCTCCAATCATGCTTTTGAAAAAGAATGATTATCAATGTTGAAGATGGATATTTTATATTTTGGAAATTTTGGCCTATGTTGCCTAGTCGGTGAAATGGAACGATTCCATCTATTGTTATGCAAACTTCATTTTCAAATATTATAGTTATTATATTCTTTCGATTTGAGATATAATGGATTGTTGAATTTAGCTGATTAACTTTTGAGTTCTTATATGAATGAATGAATTTATTTAAAGGGAAAATTACCAAAATGTTGGTTGACCAAGTGTGTTTTCAAATTTGTCATCCTCCTGCGTCCTTGGAAGGACTACTCAGCCTCGGAAGCGTCCCTATGTTTTGTTGAAGCGTCCATGTCCTAGAAGCTGACACGTGTCCGACATGTTTATGCGTCATTGAAAGGACCATTCCGGGATGCGTCCTTCAAGCATGGGATGCGTCCTTCAAGCACGGGATGCGTCCTTCAAACACGGGATGCGTCCTTCAAACACGGGATGCGTCCTTGGAGTACGGGATGAGTCGGGCAAGTTTCTAATGCGTCCTTTTCTCTCTCCTCTCTCTCTTTCTCTCTCTCTCTTCTCTTTCTCTCTCCTCTCTCTCTCTCTCCTCTCTCTCTCTTTTCTCGTTCTCTTCTAATTAAAATGGAGAAGATGGTAACAACAGTGTTGAAGATCAACACAGTCAAAGATCCCATCCACAACACACTTTACGTATACACACATATATATAAACCTTCATATACATCTTGTTATACACATCAATATCTTCAATCATGAGCACTAAATCCAACACACTTTCTCTCATTTTTGTTGTCATGCTACTGCTGCTGATTCTTGGTTCATGCCCAAATGGAGTTCAAGGAAGATCAATGACGAAAAGTGCATTGGGAGAGAGGAGAGAGGAGAGAGAAAGAGAAGAGAGAGAGAGATGCGTCAGCCAAAAGAAGAGGGAGAGAGGAGAGAGAAAGAGAAAGAGAAGAGAGAGAGGAGAGAGAAAAAGACGCATTGGGATGCGTCTGGGCCCACATGCAAAATGCCACGTGTCAGCTTCTAGGACATGGACGCTTCAACAAAACATACGGACGCTTCCGAGGCTGAGTAGTCCTTCCAAGGACGCAGGAGGGTGACAAATTTGAAAACACACTTGGTCAACCAACATTTTGGTAATTTTCCCTTATTTAAAATCCTGTAATTCATGCTCAATGCTCATAGATGGCGTCTAACTTGTCTTCAAAATGGGTAGATAAAAAAATGGGAAATCTTAAAGATTTAGCAAAATAAGGGCAAAATAGTCATTTTATATTATATATTTTATTAAAATAAACCAAAACGGGTAAATTTGCAATATTGTTCAATAAGGAAGGGGATATATGCAATTTTGATTTTTGGTTGGGTAAATACGCAATTGATGAGTTTTATAAGAGGATATATGCAGTTGATCCTAGATTATATTACATGGTTCTTATATTTTGCACGCCGGTGGCGTTTCCTAAACCCACCCTCGTCGGAATCGTAATATTCGTTAGAAGGTTCGTCTTGATACATAACCATGGCGGACCAGTAACGTACATGGACTGAAAGTTGGGAACAATAAAGTAACTTACATGAGAGACGCCAACCATGGTAGATCAACGATGATACTGACTTGCGGCTTCTTGATCACTCGTGGACGATTGTTTATTGACCAGTTTAGTTTTAAGAACATCTCTACTTCAAAACATGCGTATAGAATGCTGTTTCTATGACTACCCATTTTAATTTCATACGAAGATTGTTTATTCAAGGACCAAAAGAATATATACAAACAAACAATATTCAAATTGCTAACTTATAATTTGATAATAAAAACAGTTAAGAAATAATATCTTCAAAGAATGAGCAAGATCATCCTTTAAGTTGACATTCAAAAAGTCAAACTAACCAAAAATTAAACTGCTCTAGATCGTCCCTTTTGATCTTCCAACGATTTCTTTCAATTCTTTCGTTTTTGAATCCTTTGATGATCAGATTCACTTATGAGTCTAGTTCCTTAATCTAATACGTGTTCAAAAAATGAAACTTGATTTTGTTTTCGTTCTATTATTCAAAATTCTTTGAACCAAATTTTAGAGTCTCATTTAACAAGGGGTGGGGAAAGAAAGGAGATGAAAATAGGAGAAAACCATGTTCCCGAGATTTTTTAAGGATGGGAGGGGGAGGGAAAAGGGAACAATTTTTGTAGGTATCTTTATCCTCCCAAATTGGAGAGATTAGGAGAGAAAACCCTATCAATTACTAAAATACCCTCCAATCTAATAAATCTCACGTACGGTTATTATAGATCAATTTTGGCGCAAACTTCTTCATCCCCTCTCACTCTCTGACTTCTGGAATCGAACATCTTCTTCACTTCCAGTTACATCAATCTGGTGCGTGGAATCTCCAGGTAATCTCCCTCCTTAGAATAATCGGTATGATATTTGTGTAAGGTTAACACCATGATTATTTGATTCTTCTCGAAGCTCTTCAACTGTTAGTTTTCACCTAATTGAGTTTATTGAATTCGATTTTGCCACGTGTCTAGGGTTTAGATTTAACTGTTTTTGCACAATCGGATGTTTTAGGTTATGTTAAATGAGTTTTAGCCTTCTGTTAGTAGAATGGAGATTTAATTTGCACTAATGTGAGATACAGTAGAAAAATCATTTGTTTTTTTTTTTGATAGAAATTATGACTTATTTGAAGTTAGAACATCTTGTGTTGCTCTAGCTTACAAGTACTGAGTTATTGGTCTTTCTTGATGTCAAAAATAAAATTGTCAAATTATAACAATCTTAACTTTGAAGGATGTAACCTGTAGTATGTTGTGCTTTTAAAGATTGTTCATAGTCTAGTTCGGTTGGTTTTGATGAAAATTATGCACCAAACTGCTAACTACATACGATGAATTAAACTGGCTAGGTCGGGTGGGTGGGTTGGATTCGCCGACTTGTCGGTCCAAATCAGTTTTTAAATAAATTGACTGTACTAAAATTATACAATGATAGGAGTATATTAAAAGGTTTAACAAGCAGTTTAGTATGGTCAGTTCTAAACTGCGTGTTGAATCGTTAAACTGTCATACATGAATCAGTTCTAAACTGCGTGTTGAATCGTTGAACTGTCATAAATGAATCGAAAACTTTTCAGATCGACCGATTTGTTTCAGTTTGATTTTATCAGATTCAACTTTCAGCGATTTGTAAACACCCCTACCACTAAAAGGTTGGGTTTTTAGCATGGCGAGCGGAGCTTGATAGGTTGCCGACAAGATGCGCTTTGGTCCGCAGAAACATTAATGTTGAGTCGCATCTTTGTCCGTTGTGTGGTGACGAACCGGAGTCCCCTGAACACCTTTTTCTTTCGTGCGGATTTGTGCAGTCCGTGTGGGCGGTTATTGCGCAATGGTGTAAGCTGCCAAACGCCTTTTTTTTCAGCATAAGAGACATTCTGGACTTGGACATGCACACTCCGGGGTCCGCTAAGCTCAAGAAAGCCTTGTATGCGGTATGTTTGACTTCTTTATGGTGTGTGTGGAAAGTAAGAAACGAAACAGTTTTTAACCAGGCAAGTCCATCGGTTCAGAAGACGGTCTCAGATATTAAAAGTCTAAGTTTCCTGTGGGTCAAATCTAGATCTAAGGAAGTGTCTTTAGACTGGGAAATATGGAATGGATTCAATCTGCACAAGATGGGATGGTAGGATGTAACCTGGGTGTCAAATATGTTTAAACAGATTGTTATTGGCTGTCAAATAGGTTTAAATAGATTGTTGGTGCAGTTTTGGTTTGGGCTAGTTACTAGCTAGTCACTTGTAATCTTTTTTTTTTAATAAAGTTTCTTCGTTGGACGTTAAAAAAAAAACACAGAGATAAAGCTGACTGAATGATTTAAATTTACAGAAATTCATAATTATGTCAAGTTTAAAAGGGAACTGGCAGAATGTTGTGTGCATGCTAAGTCAGGTTACCAATTGCAAAGATAAGTAAATAGTGGGTACATATTTATGAACTAATGGTGTGCTTATTGGCAGGGTTCTTGGTGCATGACCTAGGTATGGACCATCTTGAAATTAAGTGTGCCAGACATGGCTCATGGGCTTAACAAAGTTAGAAATTCTTTCGTTAGTGCATTGATTACTTGAACCACAAACTAATGATGGAGTTAACGAAGTATAACCGGATTTATGATCCACAATTTAGCGACCACCAATTAACTAAGGACCTGGCCATCACATTTTATGAAGTTTTAAGTTACTAGTGTAAATGTAAAATTAGAATATAACACCCCGCCTCTAGACCTTCGGTTTTTCTTTGTTTACTGTCACAATTTTGTGACTTTTTCTTTGATTAAAATCTATACATATAATAAAAGAAACCATTTTTGGGACACTTGTCATCATATTAGGCCATGTCTTATCGATAATTATTATTTTAGTTTAATCTCTTCTAATTTATTATAGATAATCCTCCTACTAAATATTATTTAGTTGAATTATTAATTTTATATTTATTTCAAATTCAAACTTAGTTATCTAATGTGATATTAGAGTAAATTACGATTTTGGCCCCTGTGGTTATATCACTTTTACCCTTTTAGCACAAAAATGATTTTTTTAACAGCTGACCCCTCAACGTCTTTTTTCTAACCCTTTTAGACCCTAATGTCATTCTTTTCTAACCATTTTGGCCCCTAAAAGTAAATGGATGGGGTTAGTGTTTGGGGCCAAAAGGATTAGAAAAAAAGACGTTGGAGGCTCAGATGATAATAGATTCATTTTTTTGGCTAAAAGGGTAAAAGTGATATAACCACAGAGGCCAAAATCGTAATTTACTCTTGATATTAACTATATATTTGAACGTTTTGTTTAGTTTGGTATCAAATAGATTTTACGAAACTTAAAATAAAATTAACTAATATTATTTATCATTTCTACATTTACAAGTTTTAAATAAATGGTTAAATTTATTGAGACTTCGTTAACAAATTTTTACTACAATATAATAATCTATTTATATCAATCTAAATATACATCTATACTATACTATATAATAAAATATTAATGTGTGACACCTATCATTCATTGAAAGTATTTATTTTATGATTTTCTCGGTTCATTTCCAAACTTATCTTATATTAATTAAATAAATAAATGAATAATGAGCTAATATTAAATTTCATTCTACTTTAAATTTTGAATACCATTCTTCTATTTTTCTAATAAAATATTATTCTAAAATTTAAATTATTAATTTAAGATATTTTTAAATAAAACAAATTATTTATCACGAAAACCAAACTTTGTATTAATATATGAAATATTTTTATTTTCACTACTAAAAACATTATTATATCAATTTTATTACATAATTTATAAATCAATTTGTCGGAATTAGTAACAACATTTTATCACTCAAATAGATGTTGATTTGTTTCTTGAATAACATATCTTCTTTTCAAGAACCATCTTCACAATCACTATATCCATTGCGTATCGAGTATTATCCATTAGTATATTGAAAGATATGACTTTTTTATAGGTATATAAAATTAGATTTATTAAACTCGTGTAATACACGTAGTTTTTTTAAAGATATACCTCTTTTATTATTTACTTTACAAAATTACATTTATTCGACCCGTGTAATACATGAGGTTTTTTAAGATACAACTTTTTTATTATTTGATATATAAAATTAGATTTATTAATTCGTACAATACACGGGGTTTTTTAAGGATATATAATTTTTTATTATTTAGTATAGAAAATTACATTTATTTGACCCGTGTAATACACATATTTTTAAAGATGCAACTTTTTTATTATTTGGTATATAAAATTACATTTATTCAACCCGTGTAATAAATGAAGTTTTTTAAAGATGTATTATTTTATTATTTGCTAAACAATATTACATTTATTCAACCCGTGTAATACACATGGTTTTAAAGATATAACTTTTTTATTTGTTATATAAAATTATATCCATTCAACCCGTACAATATGGTTTTTATAGAAATAAGTTTTTATTATGTAATATATAAAATTATATTTATTCAACCCGTGCAATAAAGTAGGTTTTTAAAGATATATTGTTTTATCATTTAGTATATAAAATAAAATTCATTTATTCGACCCGTGTAATACACGGGGTTATAACCTAGTGTTATATATTTAAAGGGTATAATGGTAAAATTGTTCTCTCTTAATTCATTTTCCTTCCCCTCCCCCTGTTAATTCATTAAACTCGGGAACATGAAAAAAATCACATCTTTTCCCTCCTTTTCTCTCTTAGTTCATTTTCCTTTCCTTCCACTCGTTAAATGAAACTCGGGAACAGAGTGTAAAACTTCGCTTGATTTGAAATCAAAGTTTTGATGTTGTTTCAAACCATAAAAAACCTTCAACTTGAAGGGATTGTGACTGAACCATTATTTTCGATTTCGTTTATGACTTGCCGGAGATCTTCGCCGGGAAACTATTTTCCAATCGTTCTTTCGATGACGGTTTTTGGGTTTCAATTGATCAAGGATCAATTGATGAGGCCAATTCTCTCTGAAACAAAAATAGTTATTTGTTGTTGACTATGGGTTTCCGGAAAAGGTGCGTAGGGTTAGTTATTTTGTTTTAAAAGGCACGTTGGTTTTCTTATTTCCATGCTAAACAACCGTAAAAGGTGCGCCGGTTTGGTTCTCTCTTTTCAAATGGCACATTAGATGGTTATTTCTTTTCAAACGTTGCGTTGTAAACTCACGACTCAAGTTAGTTTTTGTATTGTTATATAATTTTTGAGTTAATTACTGTTTTCGTCCTTTGTCAAAAACCACTATTTCAGTCCATTAGTTTAAAAATTACGATTTCAGTCCATGTGGTTTCACTTTCGTAACCATTTCAGTCCACCTCATAGCCATTTCAGTCCCTGTACTAACATAATAAATGGATTGAAATGGTTACGAAAGTGAAACCACAGGGACTGAAATGGTTACGAAAGTGAAACCATAGGGACTGAAATCGTAATTTTTAAACTAATGGACTGAAATAGTGATTTTTGACAAACCACATGGACGAAAACAGTAATTAACTCTATATTTTTTGTTTTAACCGAAAACGAATCATTCAAATAGCTACTAGTGAAATTCATTACATTGGAATACACTAGTCTTTAAACCGGGGAAACCCCTCACCTAGGGTCGAAGCCTGTGAACACTCGTAGGGGTGTTAATTTCTGATACGACCCGAAAACACGACACAAGCCTAACATGAAATTCGTGGGGTTTGGGTTTAGTCTAAACGGGGTTCGGGTCAGTTTCAGGTTGAACCCATTTAGCTAAACGGGTCAGGTTCGGGTCAACTCAGTCAGGTTGGCGGGTTGACCCGTTTAACCCATTTCTATTATATTATATTTTTCAAAATATGTTTTATGTTATAAATTAAATTAGGTGTGTATTTTATGCTATAAATATAACTTAAAAATGAAAGTTGACATAATTTTTTATGATTTTAATGTAATTTTATTATATAAATTTGTGTTTTTGTAGTAGTGTTAATTTTAATAATTAATTTACTAAAAAAGATAAAAAATTCGGGTTGAACGGGTCGGGTTCGGGTCTGTATGTTAATAATCGGTTCGGGTTCATATGTATGGCACGGTTTTTGGGTTTGGGTTCGGGTCGGGTTGGGTTGGGTTTGTCTAAAATTTTTGGGTTCGGGTCGGGTTGAACCCGCCAACCTGCGAACACGACCCGTTTAGCACCCCTAAACACTCGTCTGAATGCACGACAACACAGTGAGGTAAAACCCGCTCAGTTCAAGGATCGAAATAGCGATCGTCGTCTACTCACCTAGTCTCCCGTCATCATTCTTTGATATATGAAAGTTTCATAAACACCCACCTTTTCTTATTTTTGTTCATTATTGGTAGAAAGTTTGGTTTTGTATGTATGAACCACCACCAAAGACTTTAATAGCTTTTATATTTGACGAAAAACTTCATTCACAATCATGTAAAAATAACTAGTGGGATTTCAATCTTTCATCGCGCAGTGTGCCAGGAATTCGGTCAGTTTTTTTTGTTCGTTACGTTACCGGCATTTGTTACAGCAATAGAAAGAGAAAACCTAAAAAAATAAGGTATGATATACCCAAAATGATATGACACGTGTTTTATCTCGATCGAAAACCATAAATTAAATATTGATTCCAATAATATTGATGCTGGTACCGATAGTATTCAGTTAGAATCAGTTTGGTTTGTCACGTTGTCGGCTCTCAATACCCAGGTTTCAGGTATGGAACCGGTTCAAGGTATAGTCAAGTACCACTTAGACCGGGTATTGAAGAACCGGTTCCAGTAGCTAGCCTGAAAAACCATACCTAGTGTACTTGTTTCCGGCTCAGGTATGGAGTTGATTATTCAATAACTAGGTAAAGGAACCGGGTATAAAAAAAAAAAAACCCGTGTTTTCTGGGTATTGAAAAAAACCTGGTGTGAGCTGCTGTTTTCTTAAGTTTTTACTACATTTCTTTTGCAAAATAATAATAATAATAATAATAATAATAATAATAATAACCCATAAAAATCGTTATGTAACATTCAAACAAGTACAATAAAAGAACATACATATTAGAAACTTGAAATATTACAAACGCCTACACCTAACATTTTAAAATATAAATACACAGAAAAAACATAGATAAAAACGTAGATAGTTCTGGGCATTAAAAAAAATAATAGGTACGGGTACATACCGTTTTCGAGTATTAAAAAAATAGGTATAAATCGGGTCCAGTTCCGGATATGGTTTTTTGCATATAAATCCAAAACCTATACGTAACCGGTGGGTAGAGTCCGGTACGTTTCCGGGTAAAAAAGACCTGGTTATATTTATACCCGGCTCGATTTTTTTCCGGTTTCGGGTTTTTTTTACGGCACCTATAGGCTCGCTCTAATATATAAGGCTCCGATCCCCCATATACTTCTTTCCACTTTGGGCCATGCTAATTCTTGATATCCAAATTAAGCCCAATTAAATTTAGTAGAAGCCCAATCGATTTACTTTGGACCATGCTAATTCTTGATATCCAAATTAAGCCCAATTAAATTTAGTAGAATCCCAGTCGACTTGACAATCAATTGAACTTGTTTTCCAGTAGGGTTTTTTTTTTTAATGGCTAAACTTGCATGCCATGGGGATTGAACCTATGACCTCCATCTATTCTACACTTTATTTAACTCATCGGTCACCAACACCATTGGGCTATTCCCAATGGTGTTTTCCAGTAGTTGCTTTTGATTGAATAACTCTACGTCTACCAAATAGGCCGGTTATTTGATAAAATAAACACCATGTGGAATATGATCTTTTTGATTAATATTAGGGTTGTTCAAATTGTTCGGTGTTCGACGCCGCTTGAAAAATGTTTGGAATTTGCTCGTTCGATTCAGCTTGATTAAAAAAAAACACTCGGTTCAGATCGGTTCGGTTTGTAAATGAACCGAGCACGAGCAAAGGTCCGCTCAGTTCGGTTCGGATCGGTTGGCTCGATTTATTTTTTAATATATATGTGTGTGTGTGTGTGTATGTGTATCATTTTAATGAAATTAGTTAAATGACTAGAGGCCCACATTAACAATGTTTGATCCAATATCAAAATAGAGCTCATTTAGTAATTACAATTGAAGTCCAATACAAATAGTCTGAAATGTGAAACATCGATCTATACTCAAGTTTCAACCTGCCATTCGATTCAGAAGTACAAGATCCAAATTAAAACCCCCCATTGGCCATCATCATTCATTTTTCCATCGCCACTCGCCAAGACGCCAGCTCGCCAGGGTTTTCCTTCAATCGATTCGTTCAATTTCAAACTCCCGATATAACAAGGGTCTGCTTCAATCGGTCGATGATTTATCTTTCCGCTAAGTTAATCTCGATAGAACTAGTTGAGTGTTTTTATATTCCTTGTTATTTGTTAAATTTTACTTGTGTTCTAATTGGACGAAACCTCACAGACGAAAACTGCACTTTAATCTAATAACTAGCACCCCATCGTCACTTTTCTTTTTTGTTCTGCAACGCTCTCGACGTCCGATCGAAAAATGCTCGGATCGAAAGACGCTCGCTCAACTTTAGCTCAGTTGAAATAACACTCGGTTCGGTTTGTAAACGAACCGAGCACGAGCAAAGCTCCAATCGGTTCGATTCGGCTCGTGAACAGCCCTAATTAATACCAACAAATTAAGGAATATGTTAATCGATAGTGACCTTTCATATGGATTATATGTATATTATGTCACATCATCGCCATCGTTGTGTTGGTGGCCCAATAGGAAAGCCAGATATTTGATAAAATAAATACCATGTGCAATATGATCTCTTTAATCAATACCAACAAATTGAGGGACATGTTAATCCATAGTGACCTTTCATATGGATTATATGTATACTAGGTTAGAACCCCGTGTATTACACGGGTTGAATAAATATAACTTTATATACTAAGTAATAAAATAGTTACATCTTTTAAAAACTCGTGTATTGCACGATTTGAATAAATACATGTCTTACACGAATAATGTAATCCGTTAACACATTTAGTCATCAAGATGTGTTTTCTAACAAAATGAACTTTGAGGTACTATTTACTTATTGTAACATCTCACTTTATTTTTTATTAGGTTAGAGAGTTGTGTATTACATGGTTTATAACATTTTACTTTGTTTTTTTATTTATTATTAGGTTAGAAACTTACGTATTACTTGATGTTGGATAATCAGCAGAAAAAAAAGAAATATTTTAGTAAAAAATATTAAATACACAAGAGATAAGTTGGATATTATGATGTAATATTATTATTTCATTGGAGTGTAAAACGGGATAATGGGATCCTTTATTAAAAATAGGATTCTAATTATACCACATGTATAAAAAATATATATGTTCTACATGTATTGAATAAATCCTTTCAACGAAACAGTTGATTAGAATAAATATTTTTATTTTAATATGTGATTATCAGTTATCCTTGTCCTTATCATCAAATATAAAAACAATTAAAACTACCAATTAAATAAAATCTTTATCTTTATAAATATTTTAGTTAATTACATAGTTAGTCCATGTGGTTTGCACAAAGAAACATACTTATGTACTAATAGTTTAAAATCACATTCTAGGGTATTAACTTTTTATTTTGTAACGTTTGGAGGTATTAACGTTATTTGTAGGTTTAAAATCACATTCTATTAGTACCTAAGTATGTTATTTTGTGCAAACCATATGGACTAACTATGTTAATACCCTATAATTTAATACATTCAAACGTTACAAAATGAAAAAGTTAATACCCTAGAAGGTGATTTTAAACTATAAGTATCTAAGTATGTTATTTTATGTAAATCACAGGGACTAACTATGTAATTAACTCTAAATATTTAAAACGCTAATATATTTTTTTAGATTTTAATAATTAATATATGATTATAATAATTAATATATTATTATCAGTTATCTTTGTCTTTATCATTAAATCTCTTCCATAAATTTTAAATTTAATATTATCAATAATTAAATTTCCATAATAAATATTTTAAAAAATAATTAAGAATGCCTCGTAGAGCGCCATGTGTCCCTAACATGGTTTCTTTTATTATATAGTATAGATTATATCACATCATCGTCACCGTTGGGTTGGTGGCCCAATAGGAGAAGCTAGTTATTTGATAAAATAAACACCATGTGCAATATGATCTATTTATATAATACCAACAAATTAAGGAACATGTTAATGTTGGATATATGTATGTCTGACCGTAATTAAAGTCAACGTAACTAACTCGGTACGATCCGAAGAGTTACACGTTGGTACACAAATCGTATATGTTCACGAGTAGTTGGATTATTATTTGTGAAATAATAACAGTTTAAACCCGAGGGACTTAATATTAATTAGATTATTATTAAGAGGATTATAATTGTATAATCTTAAAGAGTCTTAATGTAAGATTGGGTTTTATAAAAGGATGATTAAGGTGGAAACCCTAGATACACTTATATAAAAACACAAAACCCTAGCCACCCTCCTAAGCTTGGCCGCCACCCACTTGCCGTCGACCAAGCATCGCCGCCGCCTTCTTGGCCGGTTCTATGTAAGGTCTAAAAAATCTTATTAAAAACAGGAATGTCTTTATTGGCAAAAGAACCAAACGGGTCAAATAATCAACTTATAATGTTTGCATTAACTTCATCATAAACAAGTCGAGATAATTTACAAAAAGAGTTTACATCCAAAAATCCTTAAACAACTAACATAGCCTTAAAACAACAAAAGTTTCGACATCGACAAACTTCAAAGTTAAGTTATTTACAAAAGACCCAACATAACGAAAGCCATCTAACAAAAAGTTTAGACCCATTAACTAGCATCATTGCGGAAGCGTGCGAATTGGTGTGTCCGTTCCAAAGTGGCGCCGACTATCAAGACGATTTACCTACATTCAATACAAACGATTAGACATATAAAATCATCAATTCTTATAGTTCAAACCTCTAACCAAACTACATGGCAACTCTTCAAACATTCAATCGGACATAAATTTCTCTAACTTGGCATATGATCCATTCTACTCATTCGACCCATACTCTTAGCATAATTTCAACATACACTAACTCGACATATGCACGAGGTTTCGACTCTAGGATAGTAACATTTCATATCGTTACACACTACTAAGATTTGTAAGCATAAGAACTTACCTCGATAGTGTGAACCTTGTGACTTCTTATCGCTTGATTCTTCTTCTTTCACACCTACACTTAGCAAGTTCATACTTAGTTTCTCATTCTTGAATATCCAAACATTCATCTCTTTCTTTTAATGTTAAGGATTGATATTCAACAAGGGATTATCATAACAATAATAATCTACCTTTCAAGCATTTCATCAAACACTTGGTGAGTGATCATCCAAGTCCTCTAAGAAAATACATATTTTTCTATGTTCTTTGCCACCTATTCGATTACTAACTCAATTCATTCAATCACAGTAGTAATAGACAAATCATCTTAGATCTTTTTAACATGATTTTCATTAAGTAATTAACCTTACATCATCGCATCTCTAGATTATATGAAAAACCCATTTAATCATACATGAAAATTCATAAGGAAATCATACAAACATTCAATCTTTGGCTAATTTCACATTCAGAAATGCTCATTACATGATTCCCATCAACAATTACATTATAAACTTGAAACATTCACTAATTGATCATCTTTGTAAAACTTCTTCACATAAAACCCATCAAAATTAGAATTGTAACTTACCTTATGTTCAACAAGCTTAGATGATTAGATAAGATGAACATGCATATGATTTACTTCAATTCCTTCCTTCCAATTGCTGAATTTTGTGTATTAAAGTTGAGGGTTTTTCCCTCTATCTCTCTCCCAATTCACGCACAAACACATACATACAATCTGGGCATTTTATTTCTTTAAATCTTGACCCCAAAACCTTAACTTTTGGTCCCTCAAATTTCCTTCTCTATTTATTTGATCTTTAACCTTTCTTTCTCTTAATACAAGTTTTCTTTATATAAAACAATTAATTAAGTTAAACATTTTTAACATCATATTTCATATCATATGTTAAATCTTTTAATGACTTACTAATTAAGGATTACGGCTCAATGCTATTTACCACTTTTCGTTATATAGTGGTAAGTATAAAATAATATTAATGCAAAATATGTGCATTTTAGGGTGTTACAAGTCTACCCCCCTTAAAGAAGGTTTCGTCCTCGAAACCTGAATACGTACGGTTTAATAACATGCATATACACATTATGTAGACCAACTTTTTCAGGTATAAATAGTCCTATACCTTACTACTCAAACTCTTACGTACAATTTACATGCTCACATATCTATTAAACAAATGCTAATCACAACATCTATGCGGATGATTCTTTTACATACTAGCCTACGTGTACACTCATGTCTTACTACATTTAACTATAGGTTACACATTAAATTACATCCCGTGCATACACATTCACTTAATTTCCTTTGAACACCCTACTATAGTAGGCACACCATTCCCCCTTTTTTAATAAGCATGTTACCATATACTAGTTCCGTCACTTCACATATCTATAGTGTCCTAATACGTTTTACTTATTAAAAACATAGCCATGTCCAAAAAGAAAACATATCAACATACATGCCACATTTTTCGTACTTGCCTTTCTAAGTTTCTGTTCTTACATGTACCTCACAAAACATTATAGTAGGCTTGGGATACCTTAGGGAAGCTTATCAGGGTCTTGGAAGCAAGGAAAAGTGAGAAAAAAAAAACGTGAAAAAAATGGGTTTCTAGCGTCGGACCCACATAGACAGGAAGATAAGGTGTCGACTGTAATAGGGCAGGGCGTCGCTAACGCCTCCTCTGCAGCTCAGACGCTGATTTTTGCGTTTGTTATTTCTACTCACTAACCGTGTGTCCCGGGGGTTCTAATACGTGAAATAAATCATTATTCAAGTTCTCAATTCATTCCACACCTCTCCCAACCCAATCCACATGTTTTTCAGCTAAATCTTTCTGCTAAAAGTTTTGACCCGTTTGACCCTATGTTGAGGTTTCATTAAATTGACATCGAACGACCATTACAACCATTCTCATCCTAGCAATTCCATTATTTGTACATCCTTACTTTATTTCAATTATTTAAATATAGATAACTTTTTCTAAACAAAATAAGAAGTGAGGTCGATAGTCACTTACATTAAGCGTTCGTATTCGTGATCGCTTCCTCGCCTCCTTTTGACCCATTTACCTTCCGTGCTTGCGTCATCTTAACATGATGCTTATCCTTACATGTCACCACATTCACATTCTCGTTAGCATACAAGATTTTATATGACACCTATCATATTTAGTTCATATCTAGCATTTGACTTTCACTTATCATTTGTAACAAGCAAAAGACATATATTCAACAATGCATCATTCCAAATTCACGCAAATTTAACATATCATCAAATATAACGTATAAGGATCCATCATGCATCATTCAATCCTTCTATTCTTACAATCATATTAGGATGTCTAATCATGATATTCTCATACTAGTTGTCTTTCCTAAAAAGTCCACGATCAAGTATGCAAACTTCCAACCTAGGAACATATATCCATATCGATGTAGCCGGTTATGCTAATGGCACCATAAACATTTCGTACTCATTTAGTAAAATATATACAACCATGTAATCACCTAGTTACATACAAAAATACACATAATCAATTTTTTTACACATGCTAATGCTTTCATTATCTTACATTTGACAACCACATACAAGGTTAGTCAATTAACATAATCATGACATCATCATTCACTAGCAAGTTCATATGTTTTACTTTTAGCACACATTCACTTCCTAATCGTAAATTAAATAATTAATATAACACATGGCGAGTATCACCCATTCAAGCACAATGTACAAGCCCCTAACGCATAATCTTTTCCAAAACATACATTCAACCCGAATTCTTGTACGAGTTCCATCTATAGCACCTTCATCCAGTTAGTTTACTACTAATTACATCATTATCATATTTCATTCATAAATGTCAAGTCTTTCATACAATCTCACATCCTAACTTCATTTGGACATTTCATCATAGATATAGTTATCAGAACCTAACCATTATTTCTTTCTTAGTCATTCGTACTTGTCTCGAGAGTTTAACATCGTTTTAGGTTTGTTACCGTTACATGGTACTAAGTACATTCCTAGGTTAAACTCCGTATTGTTTCATTCAGGTCACCAGGATTTATCCGTTCTTTCTTTCTTTTTTTTTCTTTTTTTTTTTGCATTACTCACTATACATGCTTACGCCTTGATCAATGACATTGAGTTTGAACTAAGAATTTGGTTCTTTTCCTGACCTTTAAAAGTCAAACCTTCCAAACCACGTCATACTTATGTTACCATTTGTTCGTATGGAAACATTATTTCATCTATAACTTTCTGTTTCACATTCATAAGTCAAATACTTTTCTAACCTTATTATTTACATAAACAATGATCCGTGTCCCGGTTAAGCCCGCCCCTTCATGAGCGCGTGTCAAAAACTAGATTGACCTCGTCCATCCATGTGATGAGCTTCTGCTCGTGTGCATCTTTTCACCAACTCTACTAGTTTTATCACGCCAAGAGTTCGACCATTCCATCTACAAATTAAGGGTTAGCACATTTCATTCAGTTTCCTTCAAACTTAATATTTATCAAATCATCTTGTATACATACTAGTCCCTTTTAGATTCTTTTAAAACATTAGTTCATTTGACCTGTTCGTAACGGGTCAATACATGGCCGTTCCTTAACATATCATTTTCATTCGTTCGACCCGTTCATGACGGGTCAATACATAACCATTCTTTAACACACTATTTTCATTCAGATATTCATTGTATTCGGTGTTAACTCACCTATATATATTTTTTTCACAAAATTTCTCACTTATTTGGTATACTACATTACACACTTCGTTTCTTACGTGCTACTCTTGCAGTTTATCAATTATATACCAATTTCTGCAGTTTGACTTTTTAAGGTCAATCTGCCACTTATTACTTATTGTATACATATATTGGATCATGTGTTGTACTTACTTTCAATTCAAACATACTAGCAAAACATCATTTCACCGTATTAGCAGTTCGCGGACAACTTTTCTTTCTCATCTATACTTATGCCATTCTCCGGGTCATAGCCCGTCATCCACCCCAACTCGCATGAGTTGACTTTTAATATGTTTCTTACAAAATTTTGTTTATGTGACGTTTAGCTTCATCTCCCTTGCCATCATATTGTCATTAGTCTTACACTTACGCATATAACTTGTTTGACTCCAACAAAGTCAAACTGTAAATACATTTTTAGATACGTTAATTTTATTCTTTTTAAACATAACATATCCCTTGCTTGTTCGTAAGTGCATCATATGTATATATGCATCATGTTACTCAAGTGACCTACCTAACTCGACAAGGTTACCTGCACCACATACAAGATTTATACTTACCTTAGTAGGAGGAAGAAACACATTCCCTCCCTAACTCTTACCCATTCCCACTTGTTTTTGCATTCGACCTTTTGTTCTTACGTGTTTGGTTCGGAAATACTTATGTAGAAACTTATGGATTCAAGTCTTTTTATTCTTACTTATGACTCTTATATGTTCGATCCGTATTTGCTTACGAATTTTACTTTTCATTATTATGTTCCATTCTTATAAGTTTAATCCGTACATCACCTACGGATTCAAACTTTTTCATTCTTATAAGTTTAATCTAGGCTCACCTACAGATTCAAACTTTTCATTCGTACCTTTCTTTCTTATATGTTTGATCCATACTTATCTACGGATTCAAACCTTTCATTCTTATAGAATACTCCCATTTTCTTAAGAGTCTTACAACTCCTTTTATCCACACATCAACCTACTTCTCGATTCTACCAGACATACCTGTGATGATTATCATGGTCTCACGAATGTCATATACTTCTTACGTACTAGCCAGGCGCGCAATCCGCATACTAGTTTCGTGCCTTCATGTAATCATCACCTTATGCCCGGAGAAGTGGGCTTCGGTTCGTGCAACACATTTAAAACCTTACCAAACTTGTATTAGATAGCATTCTATTTATTCTCTTTATCATTCTATACATTATTAGTTTTTTTTAAACAATTCATTCTCGTAGATCATTCTTCATTACAAACATCCTAGACGTGTTAATTCAATCATACATTCATTCATGTACTTAACTTCCTTCTCGTTCATGCTTTTACTAATGTCATTCATGTTAATCAGCTTGTATTCTTGATTTCATTGGCGTTTTGGGGCTCGACGGAAGGTTTTCGGGAGGCATTACGGAGTATTGGAAGCATACACACAAGTTGGAAGGTCAAAAAGTGCAAAACGGGAAGTTTGGTAACAATTGGCGCCACTAGGCGCTGATTTCAGCGCACAACAATTGGAAAGTTCATTTTGGCGCACTAGGCGCTGTTTTTGGCGCACTGGGCGCTGTTTTTGGCGCACTGGGCGCTGAATCCCAGATCTGACTTGCAATCGCTGATTTTACTCATTTTTACCCAAAAACTTCGTTCCCGAGCCCCGAAAAGGTTCCGTGAAGTCCCAAAACCTCCCGTACCATTCCGTAATGTTCCAACCTAGGTTATTCTAGTGAGTTAACTATAACCCCTTCCCATTTCCAACTAAAAACATAAATCAAAATTTATAAATTACTTACTTGCATAGCGCTTCGGAACGAACACACCTTCATATGAGCTTTCGGTTTGAGTTCAAGCATTTTAACTCTAATACTTGAATCCCTCAAACCTCGGCTCTGATACCAATTTGTAAGGTCTAAAAATTCTTATTAAAAACAGGAATGTCTTTATTGGCAAAAGAACCAAACGGGTCAAATAATCAACTTGTAATGTTTGCATTAACTTCATCATAAACAAGTCGAGATAATTTACAAAAAGAGTTTACATCCAAAAATCCTTAAACAACTAACATAGCCTTAAAACAACAAAAGTTTCGACATCGACAAACTTCAAAGTTAAGTTATTTACAAAAGACCCAACATAACGAAAGCTATCTAACAAAAAGTTTAGACCCATTAACTAGCATCATTGCGGAAGCGTGCGAATTGGTGTGTCCGTTCCAAAGTGGCGCCGACTATCAAGACGATTTACCTACATTCAATACAAACGATTAGACATATAAAATCATCAATTCTTATAGTTCAAACCTCTAACCAAACTACATGGCAACTCTTCAAACATTCAATCGGACATAAATTTCTCTAACTTGGCATATGATCCATTCTACTCATTCGACCCATACTCTTAGCATAATTTCAACATACACTAACTCGACATATGTACGAGGTTTCGACTCTAGGATAGTAACATTTCATATCGTTACACACCACTAAGATTTGTAAGCATAAGAACTTACCTCGATCGTGTGAACCTTGTGACTTCTTATCGCTTGATTCTTCTTCTTTAACACCTAGACTTAGCAAGTTCATACTTAGTTTCTCATTCTTGAATATCCAAACATTCATCTGTTTCTTTTAATGTTAAGGATTGATATTCAACAAGGGATTATCATAACAATAATAATCTATCTTTCAAACATTTCATCAAACACCTTATGAGTGATCATCCAAGTCCTCTAAGAAAATACCTATTTTTCTATGTTCTTTGCCACCTATTCGATTACTAACTCAATTCATTCAATCACAATAATAGACAAATCATCTTAGATCTTTTTAACATGATTTTCATTAAGTAATTAACCTTACATCATCGCATCTCTAGATTATATGAAAAACCCATTTAATCATACATGAAAATTCATAAGGAAACCATACAAACATTCAATCTTTGGCTAATTTCACATTTAGAAATGCTCATTACATGATTCCCATCAACAATTACATTATAAACTTGAAACATTCACTAATTGATCATCTTTGTAAAACTTCTTCACATAAAACCCATCAAAATTAGAATTGTAACTTACCTTTGTAAGATTAAATATAAATTATTTTATATTTAATCTAGTAGCCATTATAATCATTTACATTATATGAATCAAAATATATAACAATCCTATTAAATAATTAGTTGGTAATTGTTGATGGGCCAAATTACCCTTATTAACTAATTAGGGTTTCCTCTTGTGTGCATATATAAGGAGACTTATGTAAAGGTTAATAGGTGACACACTTAGACACATAACCTAATTACTCTCATAACATCAATCGACCTCTTCTCCTCAACCGATTACCCTTTATCGGTTTTCTTCATCACCATCCTTAGATTGCACCCTAAGGAGGAACCAGATCAATTTGACAATCATGTCAAACACTGTTGCTGCATCTCCATCTGGATTCTCTACTGGCCTGTACTGATGCAATCAAAGGTATATTTTCATGTTTTCCATTATGCCTAAAACAGAACTGATCAACATGTGGTATCAGAGCATATGTTGATAAATCAGTTCTGATTCTATCCATTATTTTGGGATTGAAATCTGGAAAACATAAATTTTCAAAGTTTAATAAAATTCGAAACGCTGTTCTCGAGTTACTGTTTCGAGTCAGTGTTTCGGAAATCATGATAACAGAAATTTTGAACAACTTCATAATCACAATCAGCCGGTTTCGAGTATGATGTGCCGAAATCACTTTTTCGAAAAAAGAATGTTATACAAATGACTCGAAATCATAATGGTTAAAATCAACAAATCCGAAATCTGTTTTAGAAGCCTTAATTTTCAGATTTCGGGTTCCAAAATTATGTTTTATTTTTTTAGGGTTCATCATATGTTCTTAGAAAATTCAAAAATTCCTTTATGATTTGGACTGTAATTAGGATTAATGAGTGTTTTTTTTCCTGTTTGATCCAATTTTATCTTCTAAGTTTATTCAAAAACTGTTAATTGATAATCAGATAAAATTATAGAAATATTTTGATAAAATTAGATCATCACTAAAACAGGAAACCGTATCTCAGAATCCCTTAGAATTCGAATTTTCAGTTATGCTTTTACATTAACAGCTGTTAACAAGAAGTTTCGAGATCCCTTTAACGAGCCGAGACCAAGATCTCGACTCGAGACCATAAGGTCTCGACTCGAAATCATAAGTGTTCTCAAATCTTCACAACTCGAGACAACGATTTCGACTCGAGACCACTAGGTCTCGACTCGAGACCACTGAGGTTTCGACCAAGGGCTTCAATCTTCATCACTCGAGACCATGGTTGCGAATCGAGATCTCATCAAGCACTCGAGATCTCATAAAAACAGTAGTCGAGACCATGATTACGACTCGAGACTGAGGTTGCGACTCGAGACCCCGAACCCCGTGCGGGAGCACGCTGTCCCCCTGCAACCCCAGCGAACTCACCGCGGAGTTCGATCTGCGCTAACAGGTGGTTTGCTACTAAATAATTGGTTTTTGTAATTACTTAGTTAATTAATAAGGATCAAATAATGTTTTTTTACAAAACTAAAATGGCTTAACTTGAATGAGCTTCTGATGTATCATTTATGGCCAAAGCTGATTTGATACATCTACTTATCGTTCAAGTATTACGAAAGCTATGTTAAGTGTGCATCATAAACATGAATGTCTTAATATCTGGCCAAAGCTGATTTAATTCATTCATAGATGGCATACTTAACGAGTGCATAACTAAAGTGATTGTTTCAATTCTGGCCAAAGCTGATTTGTCACAAATACTTTGCACACATGCTTAAATGATTACACTTCTGGCCAAAGCTGATTTGTTTTCGTTTAAGTAGAACTTTAAATAAGTCTATTATTTTGATGTTAGTAATAGACATATCACAACCTCTTCACATAATGATCCTTATATTAATGATCCTTAATCAATTTTTATGATCATTTCGTCTACCTTATTCTTAGTACCCATAATTTTACTCACTATAATTTTCTTCTATAAATCTATATCTCATCCACTCTAATTCCTAAATCTAATATGTTTTTCTTAAAGTTTCTATAAGAATTAGCTCTTAAATTAAATCCTTGATTATCTCTTAAGACACGATAATCCTATTGCTCTCTTCTGATAAAGCAATACAGAAGAAAAGTAGAGCATGATGATTAGGATAAATCGAACATGATGTCTCTTATGATAATCAAGAACTCTCTAACATAATTGCTTTCACTAAAGTTATTCCAGATTAAGTTTTTCCTAAGACTAATCTATTATCTGTGGAATAATCACTAGAACTCCTAAGATGCATGCCTTCATTTAAAATTCTAAACTATAAAGTTAAGTAGTGTATGTGAATATATTATAATGTACAATACCATGACCCATAAAGTTAAGGGCTTATGCATGGAAATAAGTACATTTTTCCAGTACATTACATACTAAGATTTTCACTTGTACAATTTGATGCCTTATAAATCAACTATAACACTCAAAAGTACCAAAGTATAATGAGTGTATTGATAAGCAACATATGTACAAAGAAATAAAGGTTTGAAGCTGGAAAATAAGTTGTTACTCACCTTACAACCACTTAAGCTTTAAAAGAGGATTGTTCTAAGGTCCATAGACAAATTACAAGTAAAAATTCCAACATTAAGGTTCTTCAAGGGAAAATCTCACTGCATAATTATGCCATTAGACTAGACATAAGCAACAAGACTATCCATTATTAAGAAGAACGGTTGGATAAGTTAATTAGGTAGTCACTTCCTAATGATATCTAAGTCTGCTAATTTTAATATTCCAATTAACACATGATTAGTTGACTCTAGTTTCATACGTTTCCTTACCAGAACTCGACAAATAACTAACATGGGAGTTAGTGACAAAATTAATTGTTAAGGCTATAAGAACCATAATAAGTAGTCTTCTAACAACGCCTTTTGATACCTTATATATTCTGAAGATTAATCAGAATATAGTATCATAATTAATCAGTGTTATGAAGGTTGTGAGGTTTACATAGTCAACATAAAGTCACACTTACCTTAAACTCTCATCTTATTTGTTCTAAATATCGGGATAGAAACATTACTAAGATGAAACTAGATGATACCTTACATTTTCACAACTTTTGTTATCATGCAAATGAGAATTTGACAAAAGAAAAATGAGATCTATAAATTTCATCCATTATAACTGAAATTCATGAGAAATCATAACATGTTTAGTGAGGATGATTTTCATCTAATCTCATTTTAAGTGATTTTAAATCATGACGTTACAGCCCTAAAAATATGTTTTGGCTTAAGGAATATGTATGGGTCCATCATAAGTCATTCATTGACATTCGTGGAACTTATTCCAAATGGAATATTCAGACATAATTCATTTATCATTTAAAAGACTATCAACTTGTACCTAAATTTTGTCGCATATGGCCCATAGTCTTAGAAGAAATCTATTCATATATATATATATATATATATATACTTAATAAGATTTCTATTAGATATGTCCCTGAGTTTTCTTATGATATCTGGACATTAAAGAAATCAAATAAAGTCTAACATATATATATATGATAGGTTCCCACGTCAAGTACCTCATTGAAACTTCTCTTGTAGCATTTCTAGAGATATCAAAGATCAGTAGGAGCATTAAGTGTCTTAATAATAACTTGCAATAGTTACAAAAGGTGGGGAAGTGGAAATTTTACATTACCTCAATTTGCACATCTTGTACAAGACACCGCTCCATCACGACACCGTTCTATCAAAACTTGTCTCCTTAAATCTAATGCTACTCTTACAAAAGTTTCATTGTTGCTTAATTGTGGATGCACTTAGATTTCTTACCTAAACTAACATAGTTCTCAACAAGAGAAATCACAACGACTAATGTCATTAATTTGTTTTCTCTATTAGAATTTGTTGGTCATTAAATATTGACCCTAAGCATGCTGAGTTCCTAAAGATTTCTAAGGTCAGTGGGAGCAGTAAAAGTCCTTATTATGACTTGCAAGGAATACAAGAGGCGGGGGGAAAAGTGTCATTAAATTTCACTTCAAATTTAACTCCGATTACACCTCTTGTACACCATACTGCACCAACTCTTACAAACTTATAATCCTGAAAATGATAGCAACCTAACCAAGAGCTAATCCATAAAACTGAAACTTCTAACAAACCCAATAATCAACTCAAGGGGTCATCTAGGTTTAAAAGCCTACTAACTTTGATGATTATATAACCTCCCTAACAGAAGTTGAAATGGATTTTGGAAAAGTTTACTGATCCTATCCCTTCTAATTAAGCCATTAGCGTTAATCAATCTTCTGAATGGAATAAAACTGTTTTCTAGTAAAACTGATTTTATGTGTTCGTATAACGTTTGGGATTTGATTGAATTACCTAAGAGTGTTCATAACTAAACCAAATCCTAATATATAAACGTTAAGACACTAAGAAGCATGATTGATTGTCAAAGGTTATACTTAAGAAGAAATGGATTATCAAAGTTTTCTTTGAGGATCATCACTATTCTAGTAGCTTATAATAGTTTAAAGCTACATTAGATGAACATTAAAAACAATTTTCCCTAACAACTGGCTGACATATTTACATGTTCATATGACAACCTGAAAGTTTTAAACTTAAGGTTAAAGAACAGTTTGTCTATTAGCCAATAAAATCCATGTATGGGTTAATGCAAACATCATAATGTGATGAAATCTGAACGTAATTATTTTCATCAACAACCAAGTGGATTAATGTCCCTACCTCAAGATGAGTGGGAGCAACTAAAATAAACTTGTCTATATAGATGACATTCTTTTGACAAGTATATGTTACATAAGTCAAAGTATTGTTAACACAAACTTTGATATAATAGATCTCAGAGATATCTCTTACGTGATAGATATCATAACATACTGAGATAGATCCAATGGGACATTAGTTCTGTTCCATAAGTTTAACATTAAATGGGTCCTTACATGTGTAACAAACAATACTGCTCTCCTTTAGAGGATAATAGGATAAATGAGATTATTTATTTACGCTTCATTAATTAGAAGCCTTATGTAAGTTCAAGTCTATACTCGTTTAGATATTACTCACATTGCAACACACTAGATATGTGTGAAGCATCTAATGGAGTATTACAATATCTTTAAAAGAAACGAGAGACTATAACTTAAAGAAGAAGTGAGAACTCAAACCGGTTGATTACTTTAACTTTGTGATATTCAAAGATGACAAAATGTAATTTTGGGTATATCTTTATGTCAGCAGACAAAACCTATCTCATGGAGGAGTCATAATGGACTGATATCAACAACCTAAGTTATAACGACATAATATAGTCACTAAATGTTGTTGGAAATTTATCAGTGGACTCATAAGTTTATTAACTCCATATAATTAATGTTTTGAAGACTTAGTGTGATAAAGTCAACTACCATGACTCCTTGAACAGTAACAGTTCAAGAGGTACTGCATTAAGTTTCGATACACAATTAATTATTTGTTTATGAACGAATTGAGGAAACTAAGTTTTGTATCGAATACATTCATGATATGCTTAAGGATCCTATGACTGAAGGGCTATTACCCATAAGTCTTATTAAGAGAGCTCATAGACGGGTATTAATTAATGGCCGTGCGCAATTGCATATCGTACTATGAACGACTAAGTATTAGTTAATTTTCCTCATCAGTTTGATTTTGTATGTCTCTAAGAATACGTCAAGTCGACATAATGGCATATAGATAAATAAAGTTACAAATCAAACAAAGGGCTTATGCGTATTTTGATCATGACGATTAGGTTTTAAATTAAGGCTATAGTATGACTAATGGGGGTCCTGAGTCGCATAATGATTCAACGGCTGTATTTCTCTGCTATAGTACTTGTTTAAGGCTAAAATGAGTGTTAACTCCTGATCAGGCTTATCTAATACTCATAGTAAATGATTACTCGGCTAAGTGGGAGAATATAAGATTAAATATATATTATTTTATATTTAATCTAGTAGCCATTATAATCATTTACATTATATGGATCAAAATATATAACAATCCTATTAAATAATTAGTTGGTAATTGTTGATGGGCCAAATTACCCTTATTAACTAATTAGGGTTTCCTCTTGGGTGCATATATAAGGAGACTTATGTAGAGGTTAATATGTGACACACTTAGACACATAACCTAATTACTCTCATAACATCAATCGACCTCCTCTCCTAAACCGATTACCCTTTATCGGTTTTCTTCATCACCGTCATTAGATTGCACCCTAAGGAGGAACCAGATCAAACTGACAATCAAGTCAAACACTGTTGCTGCATCTCCATCTGGATTCTCTGTTGGCCTGTACTGATGCAATCAAAGGTATGTTTTCATGTTTTCCATTATGCCTAAAAACAGAACTGATCAACAACCTTATGTTCAACAAGCTTAGATGATTAGATAAGATGAACATGCATATGATTTACTTCAATTCCTTCCTTCTAATTGCTGAATTTTGTGTATTAAAGTTGAGAGTTTTTCCCTCTATCTCTATCCCAATTCACGCACAAACACATACATACAATCTGGGCATTTTATTTCTTTAAATCTTGACCCCAAAATCTTCACTTTTGGTCCCTCAAATTTCCTTCTCTATTTATTTGATCTTTAACCTTTCTTTCTCTTAATACAAGTTTTCTTTATATAAAACAATTAATTAAGTTAAACATTTTTAACATCATATTTCATATTTCATATCATATGTTAAATCTTTTAATGACTTACTAATTAAAGATTACGGCTCAATGCTATTTACCACTTTTCGTTATATAGTGGTAAGTATAAAATAATATTAATGCAAAATATGTGCATTTTAGGGTGTTACATTCTACTCTCGGGTATCTTGTGCTCGGTTGTGAACTTCCTACTAGCGAGGATTTGTTGTAACCTGCGTGTTACAATTCTGGTGTAGTCGTCAAAGGTTGATTACTAAAACCCTATATGATTGTTTATTCCTTTTATTTGTTTATACGCGTATAACCTTGATCGTGATTGGGAATATTTATTAATCGGATAAATGAATCAAATTTATATAATCGGCTTTTGGTAAATTATATAAACCACTTCCGCTATTATTTTGATACTATGATTCCCATCAGTGCTATCAGAGCCACGGTTACACGCGTATAGATGGTAAAGTTATAATTTTGATCTATGTTTTATTTGTCAAAAAATTATTTGTTTTGACAAAAGATCAAAAGCTTTTGGTTGTCTATGGATTGTGATGTGAATCGAGCCCTAGGTTATGACCTTTGTCGTGGTTGTGTTGGTTATGGTTTTATTTTGATTTGTATTTTTTTTCGGATATTGGATCCGATGTAATAATATTTTTGATTTGTATTTTGTTGCGGATATTGGATCCAATGTAATAGATAGGATTAGAATAGATTTGGTTTTATTGTATTTTCAAATTTATTATTGTAATCCTTCGAGTACAAGATCAAGATAAATGACGAACATGTACCATGAAGATAGAGATCGTGGGTCAAGTGGGAGCTTTAAAAAAAATAGCTTTTGAAACCCTTTTGACTAGTTCGTTTCGTTTCTTGCTAAAACGAAACGACCAGCCTATTAGGGGCTTGATTCGATTTTATTATTGTGTTTTGTGGTTGTGATTTATTTATTGTAAATAATCTAGATAACCGAAAATAAATAAAAATTTTACAATCAAGACAACGGTTTTATTAAAACAAGTTTTATAAAACTGAAAAGTATACTTAATAAAAGGTTTTTATTAATATTTAAAACAAGATCATTCGCGATAAAACGACCGACATAGTTTAATAGGGTATTTATACCTATATCGTGCGAGCGTGGAAAGGAGTTTCTATTATCACGAATTATATAAAATCGGATTTTATAAACTATTGAGTAATTTGCCTCATGCTACGAGTTATTCAAAATATTTTTGGTAAATATTAAAATAAATCCCAAATTTTAAATTGATGTTTTATGCCACCCTTAACAAGTTAACACTTCATTCTAAATTGAACCCAAATGTTAGTGTTATACCCTGCATCTGGGCGTCCATCATGAAAGAAGGTAATCATCGCGTTTCCTGTGTAACATAGGCCGGTGTTACAGTTAACAGTAAAAGAACAAAGCATCGCTTGTTCATCAAGTGGGCATAGTTGGGGTTAAACATACATCGTTTTAAGCGATAACCCCAAATGGAGAGTTGTGTAGTGGACACAATTAATAATCGTTGTTTACCTACATAATCATACCAGTGGATAGTTCTTAAGCCAATTCACTGTCATATGATGAATCGGGATCTCATCTTAATTAAAATTTTGTTTTTGGGTCATAAAATTAAAGTAAGATATTAAAAACATAAACTACTAATTAATTAATTTTGAATTTTGTAGATGTCAACTAAAAATAATTCCTCCCAATTCTCTCTCAAGTCCATCTTAGAGAAGGACAAACTGAACCACTCCAACTTCATGGTCTGGCACCGCAACTTGAAAATTGTTCTTAAGGCAGAGAACAAACTGTATGTTCTTGAAACGCTAGTCCCTGATGAACCCATCAATCAGCAAACTATTGCATATAGAAACTATGCAAAGCACTTTGATGACTCTATGAAAGTCTCATGTTTAATGTTAGCATCCATGATTCCTGAACTTCAAAGAACCATGGATGACAAGATGGCATATGAGATGAATGAGCACCTGGTTAAAATGTTCCAACAGAAGGCTCATCATGAGAGGTTTGATGTGATGAGATCACTCATAACCACTCGTATGCAAGAGGGTACATCAGTTAGCGCTCATGTGCTAAAAATGAAGGCATATGTTGATCACTTGGCTCGTCTGGAATCCCCCCTTGAGTGATGAATTAGCTGGGGATATCATCCTCAACTCATTGCCTAAGTCATATGATCAGTTCACTATGAACTACAATATGAATGGGATGGAGAAGACACTTGCAGAGCTGCATCAGATGCTCAAAACTGCTGAGGTGAATATACCCAGCAAGACTGCACCAGTGCTGATGATCAAGGAGGGTCATGTTAAGAAACCTAACACCAAGAAAATGGGCAATCAGGGCAAAGGCAAATTAGTTACAAACAAGAAGCCTCAGAAGGATGCCAAGTGTTTTTATTGTAATGAAATTGGGCACTGGAAGAGGAACTGTGCTAAGTATTTAGCTGAACTGAAGCAAGCCAAGGCTTCAGGAGGAGAGTCCTCAGGTATATATGTTATTGAAATCTTTTTTTTTCTGGCAAAACATGGGTGTTTGACACAAGATGTGGTTTTCACATTTGTAATGCTTTGCAGGGACTAAGAAAGATTAAGAAGCTGAAACAAGGTGAATTGGAGCTCCATGTTGGCAATGGACAAAGAGTTGCTGTGAAGGCGATTGGAGAATATGTTCTTTTACTTCCTTCTGGTTTAGAACTTGTTTTGAACAATGTTTGTTTTATTCCTAGTGTTACTAGAAATATTGTTTCGGTTTCTGCTTTGCATGGACAAGGTTTCAATTATCGTTTTAATAGTGAATTTAATTCTGCTTATTTTAATGATGTATTTTACTTTGATGCAAAACCAAACAATGGAATCTATGAGATAGAAATCCAAAACAATAACTTATTATGCAACATCTCCCATAAACGTAATAAGTTGGACTTTAACGATACATATATGTGGCATTGTAGACTTGGTCACATAAGCGAGAACAATGTTAAACAACTTAAAACCGCAGGAATCTTAGATTCTAAGGGTTCGGAAACGTTTGGCAAATGTGAATCATGCTTAAGTGAAAAATTAACAAAAGTACCTTTTTCAAATGTTGGAGAAAGAGCTAATGATCTGTTGGGACTTGTACATAAAGATGTAGGTGGTCCATTCAGAACAATGTCAAGACATGGAGAAAGATACTTTGTTACATTCACCTATGATTTCAGTAGATATGGTTATGTTTATCTTATGAAGCATAAACATGAGACATTTGAAAAGTTCAAGGAGTACCAAAACGAAGTAGAGAATCAGCTAAATAGAACTATTAAGATGCCCCGATCAGATCGAGGCGGTGAATATCTTAGTCAGGAGTTCATCGACCATCTAAAGGATTGTAGAGTAGTTTCACACCTCACTCCACCTGGAACGCCACAACATAATGGTGTGTCTGAACGGAGAAATCAAACTCTATTAGATATGGTTCGATCAATGATGTGTCGAACAACCCTCCCACACTCCTTTTGGAGTTATGCTCTGGAAACTGCCGCAAAACTTGTGAATATAGCTCCAATGAAGAAGGTTGACAAAACGCCTTATGAGATATGGCATGGAAAGGAACCAAAAGTATCCTATCTCAAGGTCTGGGGATGTAACGTTTATGTCACTCTAGAATCTTCGGATAAACTAGATCCCTGAGGCGAAAAAGTGGTTTTCGTTGGATACGCTAAAAGGATCGGTTACCTTTTCTACCACCCCACTGAAAATAAGATTTTCACTAAACGCAGAGCCACTTTCTTGGAGGAAGAGCTTTTGGCATGAGGGATTGGAGAAAACCATGTGGATCTTGAAGAAATTCGAGAATCACAAGTGACTGAACCAGTTGTTCAGACAGAACCAGAAGTAACTGATCTAGTTGTTGAAGTTGAGCCTGAGAGGACTCAAGAAACAAGAGAAACACCAAGTGTTCGAAGAAGTATTAGGGATCGTCGTGCACCTGAAAGGTTTGACGATATTCTCAGAACAACTAGCACCTGACAAGGACGGAATTCTCAGAATGAATGGTAGAATCTGGGTTCCTATTCATGGAGGACTTCGAAATATAATCCTTCAGGAAGCTCACAATTCCAAATACTCAGTTCACCCTGGTAGTGACAAGATGTATCAAGATTTGAAAACTAATTATTGGTGGATAGGTTTGAAGAAATCTATTGCCACCCATGTAGCTAATTGCCTAACCTGTGCTCAGATTAAAACTGAACATCAAAAGACTTCAGGTCTGCTGCAACAGCCAGAACTTCCCACATGGAAGTGGGAGATGATAACTATGGATTTTTTAACCAAGTTACCTAGAACAAAGCATGGAAATGATACTATATGGGTCATAGTTGACAGATTGACCAAGTCAGCACATTTCTTACCCATCAAGGAGACTCATAGCTCCGACAAGATAGCTCAATTATACGTGGATAAGATTGTATCTCTCCACGGAGTGCCGGTATCTATTATATCCGATAGAGATACTAGATACACTTCTCACTTTTGGAAAAGTTTCCAACAATCCTTAGGCACTCGTTTGAATTTTAGTACTGCTTACCATCACCAGACAGATGGACAGAGTGAGCGTACAATTAAAACTTTAGAAGACATGCTTCGAGCATGTGTTATTGATTTGGGTGGTAGCTGGGATGACCACCTTCCTTTGATCGAGTTCTCTTATAACAATAGTTACCATACGAGCATTCAGGCTACGCCTTTTGAGGCATTGTATGGAAGAAAATGCAGAACACCTGTTTGTTGGGCAGAAGTAGGAGAAGCTCAGTTATCAGGACCAGATATAGTTCTTGAAACGACAGACAAAATTGTCCAAATTCATGATCGCCTGAAAGCTGCCAGGGATAGGCAGAAAAGTTATGCTGATAAAAGGCGGAAACCTCTAAAGTTTGAGGTGGGCGACAAAGTCTTACTGAATGTATCACCCTGGAAAGGTGTGATGCGTTTTGGTAAGAAGGGCAAGCTAAGCCCTAGATATATTGGACCATTCGAGATCATCGAATGTGTCGGCAGTGTAGCTTATAAGCTAAACTTGCCTGAAGAGCTGAGTGGAATTCATAATGTGTTCCACATCTGTAACCTAAAGAAATGTCTAGCTGATGAGTCGCTAGCAATGTCTCATAAAGACGTACAGATTGATGAAAGCTTGAGGTTTGTTGAAAGACCTATATCGATCGAGGATCGTCAGGTTAAAAAGCTCTGAAGGAAGCACGCGCCTATAGTAAAGGTTAAATGGGATGCCCGTAGAGGCCCTGAATATATGTGGGACTGTAGGAAACAAATGGATCTTCAAGAAGAAGACATGCATGGATGGAAATGTGCAAACCTACAAAGCAAGGCTTGTAGCGAAAGGGTTCACTCAGACTCAAGGAATTGATTATGAGGAAACTTTCTCGCCAATAGCCATGCTTAAGTCTATTAGAATTCTACTTGCCATTGCTGCATATTATGACTATGAGATATGGCAAATGGATGTCAAGACCGCGTTCCTTAATGGACACTTACTTTAAGATGTCTATATGGTTCAACCTGAAGGTTTTGTCGATCCAAATAATCCTAATAAGGTGTGCAAGCAAAATAAATCCATCTATGGATTAAAGCAAGCATCTCGCAGCTGGAATCTCCGTTTTGATCAAAAAAATTAAAGAGTCTGGCTTCATTAAAAACGAAGATGAACCATGTGTTTACAAGAAATCTAGTGGGAGCTATATCACTTTTCTAATTCTGTATGTAGATGACATACTAATCACTGGAAACAATATCCCTATGCTAAAAGATGTTAAGGCTTGGTTGGGAAAATGTTTCGCAATGAAAGATCTTGGTGAAGCCGCTTATATTCTAGGAATAATAGGTTTAAGTCAAAGTACATATATTGATAAGGTCATACGACGCTTCTCAATGCAAGACTCAAAAAGGGGGCTCTTGCCCATGGCACATGGAACCATTCTTAATAACGAGCAGTGTGCTAAGACCGAAGAGGAAAAGAAGAAAATGGAAAGGGTTCCATATGCTTCTGCTATCGGTTCCATCATGTATGCCATGTTATGTACTAGACCTGATGTCTTGTATGCTCTTAGCATGACGAGTAGATATCAACAGAATCCAGGAGAGAGTCACTGGGCTGCAGTGAAGAACATTCTTAAGTACTTAAGAAGGACTAAGGACATGTTCTTAATATATGGAGGACTGGATGAGGAGCTGTCAGTTAAGTGTTATACTGATGCAAGTTTCCAGACTGATCGTGACGATTCAAGATCACAGACGGGATATGTTTTCATTCTGAATGGCGGGGCTGTTACTTGGAAGAGCTCGAAGCAAAGTGTGGTTGCTCAATCCACCTATGAATCAGAATACAATGCAGCATTGGATGCTGCTAAGGAGGCTGCCTGGATGAAGAAGTTCATTACTGATCTCGACGTTGTGCCTAGCATAAAGAAACCGATCGAGATGCTGTTTGACAATACTGGTGCCATTGCTCTTGCAAAGGAACCAAGGTCGCATCAAACCACAAGGCATATACTCAGAAAATTCAACTATATTAGAGAGATAATATATAACACCATGTAAAAACGTGTCCAGTTATGTAAAGACACGTGTCCTAAACTCTATATATGGGAAAGATTGAGTTGGAAGGACTAAAGTTGCCAAACGATGAAAAAAAATGAAGCCACGGGGACTAAAAGTGTCAACATGCCAAACTTGTACCTCTGAATGACCACACATGAAGAATATATTCTTAAATGAGTGATTGATTGAATGTAAGAAGTCGTTTATGAAAATAATCAAAAGATTATCAACTACAGGGGTTAAACGACTCAACATGTTAATTCTTACCTCTGAGTGACCTTTTAACGAACCCGAGGCTTTGAAATATTCAAATATACTCTCAAGAATAAGTGATATAAATTTCAAAAGGTTTCGAGATCGTTATACGTGGTTTATGCAAATTCCCAAGAGTTAGGGTTTAAAGCGTCAATGAGGTGAAACTTATGTTTTTGGTGATCAATTAACAAAACCGGGCCTAACGGAGTTTGGTTATACTCCCTAGAGCATCTACAAACTAACTGCAAGGGCCAAAAGTGTATAAAATAAAGGATATTTGAAGGAATAAAAGAGCAGGGGCTGAAAGTGTAATAAATGAAAGTTTTTAAACCTGGGAGACACCTTCACGCGGGGCGCGTAGCCCCTTGTGAATCCTTACGCGGCCCGCGTAGCAGCTGCCAGCGTCCAAAAAACTGGCAGCTGCATGTTGCAGCCTGTTACACCGACTTTGGGGCCAAAATTTCGATTCCAGGAGCTATTTGTTGGTTTTAGAATACCACTAGGACACCTGGAGTGATCCTAGATGCCTCCAAAACACCTGCTTTGATCTCCTTGCATGGCAATTTGCTATATAAAGGCTCTTAAGTTATTTTGTTCAAGTGCTCATTCACTTGCAACAACCACAACACTCACTTCTAGAGATAGCCAGCATTAGAAGAGGATCAAGAAGTGTAGAAAAGATAGCTAGGACCTTATATAAGTGCCTTAGCCCTTTCTTAGTTCAGTTTATTAGCTTAAAAACTGAAAAGTCAAAGGTATCGTAAATAGACTTTGACTTTCGGTTTAATCGCAAATGGTCCAGCCACTGACCGAAATAAAAGTGGTTATGTGACCATATTAAGGTAGGTGATTAACCCTTAAAGGGCACCTCCTAATTATTTCGTTTGACTAGTTAATTGTTGGGTCAAACTAATAAGTCAAAAAGTCAAACTAGACAGAATTTAAAATAATGAGTTAAACTAATAAAACAGAGGTTATAAATTATATTTTAGCATTCTAATAACTTGGTAATTAGTATTAGAACATGTTAAATATGTCTAACCCGAAAATTATCAGTTTAAGATCGATTCATAACCGAAAGTCGCAAAGGCTTGACTTTTGCTTTGACTTTCAGTTCTGACCCAATTAAGCTTAATTATCCCATGTTTTAAGCTTCCATTAGGACCACATTATACAGTAGTATAACCCCCTAAAGTTATATTGCTTGGTCCTTAGTAGTTTGAATTATATGCTCATGATCGTTATTATGCTTATAAATGCCATTTTTACCCTTTTGTCATATAAACGAGATTTTTAGAAATGTGAGAGGACCAAAACCTTTGTTATTGATATATAAACTTGCCCAAAAAATTTGACATCAGTTCTTGGTCTCAATTTGAAGTTATGCTCGATATCGTAAATAGAAGCGTTTTATTAATTAAATTGCGATATCTTGTATAAGACGTGTTTAAACTTGGATTTTGAACCAAAACTCATTACCTACTGTTAAGATATTATTTTTAAGGATTTTTGGAGTTTTTGACCAGATTATAATCTAATCATATCATAGAGTTCTTGTGTAATTCGGTAAATGATGATAATACCCTTATCATGAATTAAATGAGATTTACAAATGATTTGAATGCCAAACCTTTTCCTACTGATTTCATACATTAAATAAATTATTTTGAGCATTTAAAACTGGTAAAAATCTCAGATTTACATAAACATCTTAATTATCGCCAGTTAGCGAATTTTACACTAATTAGGTACATAGTATGGTTTCAAACCATATTTAACACCTAAGACTTGTTACCTACTGAATTGTTAATTAAAATTTTATATAATTACAGTAGGTATAAGTTATGAACTCAGACTTTCAAAAATGTCCTTAAATGCATATATGAAATGACCAAAATGCCCTTTTCGGGACATAGTTTGGCCATAAATGATAAACCTCACATATATGTAAGATCTTACTGATGTAATGTGATAAAATAAATCTTTTTACTGATTACCAAAAACCAGAACTTCAGTTTATTATAAAATCCCTTTTATAATCATTAAAATGACCAAAATGCCCCTACGGGACTTAAAATGGTTTTAAATACTTTTGGGCATATATGTTAACATCCTACTGATGTATTAACATATTTTAAGCATAATAACATTTATGACCTGTATATAATTCATTTGGTTACCCGTTATGCATTTATGCGTTCGGATCGGTTTATGTGACTAGTTTACGTAAAATATCCGAAACGGGTTTAACCTTATCAGTAAATCATCAAATTCCAGAATGTGTGTAGTTTACCCATATTATACAAGTATCCAAACTTGTCGGGTCTAAACCACATTCTATTCCGGTCCCCGCTTAATCTAGCGTTTAGAACCATTAAGTATATTTCAAGCTAACCGGTCTAAGTCCTTGACTTAAATAAAGACCCGTTAGTATCCTAATAGGTTAATAAACTTTCTATACATATTGAGTAGCTTTGGTAGAAGGTACTTTCATAAGGGTTTAGGAATATACGGCTGAGTTACTTCTTCCATCTAGCTCAGGTAAATACTTTTAACTTATTTTCCCTTATGCGGGCTTGGGATACGGTATAATATAATACCGCTTGGTCGGGTATGAAATCATTTAATTGGATTGTGATTAATAAATTGCATAACCCATTTTAATCTGTTTTGTTTGATAACATAAACATTGGGGGTTAATACGATCGTTTCCTGGATATCCTCGGCTCATTTCATTTGAAAATGGCCACGACCTATGCACGGGGTGTAGGCATACACCTGACAGATGCAAATGCTAAATACCCACATGTTGGGGATAACTCCTCTGTGGGTTCTATAAGTGGTGTGTCGATTAATCATGTTTTGGCTTCTATACCGAGCCCATATGTATGACAAACATGTAAAACAGTATACAAGATTATCTTAAATAATTGTCCCAAGTATAAAAGATTTGTGCCTTGTGCACTTAAATCAATTTTTATAAACTCTTTTTAAATTAGTCGGTTAATTGTATTTACCAGTGTAAACTGACGTATTTTCCAAAGACTAATTGACAGGTACCTCACATAAATAGGTTGGAGCTACTAGGTGTCGAATAAGCAGATCTTGCAAATCCCTAGATACCTGGAGTCTGTTATTTTAGTTTTCTTGTCTTTTATTTTATTTTATGATCCGCCTGTGGATCTTTATTACAACCAAGTCTGTATATTTTTTCATTTGGACACTCAGACATTATGGTTTGTAATAGTTTATTCACCAAGCCTTCCGTTGTGCTATTATATTGTATGTATTGACAATGATGATATCAACTATGTTACGATACTCCCTGCCGGGCCCACCGGTAATATGTGGAATTATCGGGGGTGTGACAGGTTGGTATCAGAGCCAACATTGAGTGACTTAAACACTAACCTTTTGTGTTTAATCTCAATGACACAATAAGCACATTCCTTAGACTTCCGAGTCTAGGCATATGACCTAGGATTTATTCTTAACTTTCCTTTTTATTGTTTATATTTTGTTTTACTTGCTTTGACAGGTTAGCTAAACGAAAATGCCGTCACGTGTACAAGGCAAGGGAAAGGGTCCGATGAGAGGAGGGCCATCAGGCCATGCGGGACCCTCCCATAGGCGCACTCCGTCAGCATCTCTCTCTAGTTCCGACTCTCGGGATCACTGGAGACATTCCTTCGAACCGGCGAGACACTCCGTTTCGCTAGGATCCTCACCTTCAGATCCTCCATACTTTGGGCTACCTATTCCTGACGAGCCCCAGCATTCGCATCACTCTAAAGAATCACACCATTCTCAGCATTTGCACCAATCTTACCACTCTTTACACTCTCATTCTTTCCATCACTCTGATTCCATTTATTCCCCATCCCAGTTCAACCCCAACGACTATGTCAACAATCTTCTGGGTTTCAATCCTTTAGGACCCGAAGACCACTTCTCCCAAGAGATAGAGATGGATGACGACCCTGATCCGGGACACCAGGTCACCCCATTAGCATCTACAACGGTTCTCCATACCAAGGATCGCCATATCAGGGACCCGACTCATTTGCTGAAAGGTGGAACCAATATGAATGGGAATTTACCCCTTCATATCATAACTCTCCTGCTCAACCTCCTTTGAATGAACCGTAGCTTCAAGCGGTTACCCCACCACCTCTACCCATTGAGGAACCACCTCAACCACCTCTCGAGCCGCCTAGGCGAAGGAGGAATGCACGGATGTCCGTGCGTGGGGGACCACGATTCAGTTCCCCTCAAGGTTCAAGCTCATACCCTCCTATTCCTGAGGACCCCCAAATGGGTGGACCCTCGCATGCGGTGCCGGAAGTCAATCCCCCGCCAGTTTCTTATGCACCACCTCCACCGCCAGTGGGTTTTGACAACTCGATACCAACATACCCAGGTTCGTCTGGGTATAACCCATCTGGATATCCAACCTCTGCAGATTATGGAACCCAAGATCCATATCTTACGGCAGCACAATATAATGCACTTTATCCTTCATCTTATCCTCCAGTTTTCCCAACTGGATATCCAGTGCAAGGGTATCAATACCCACCTTATCATCAACCTCCTCCTCCCCAACAAGAGCAAACTCAAGAAATTCTGTAGAGGTTGGACAGGGTTGAGCGAAAAGCATATGAAACCAATAAGAAGCATAACAGCTTTCTCAAGGGCCTTGCGAGTCTCATCAAAGGCAAAAAGAAGTAGAAGTTGTTTATTTTATTTTGTATTGTCTTTTCAATCAAGTCCCTGCGAGGACATTTTCATTTCTGTAATCGGTCCCTGCGTGGACCTATTTTTCTTTTCTGTAGTCCCTATGTGGACAGTTTGTAATTTTCAAGACCCGTTTAGGGCATCTTTGTAATAGTTTTATGGTTTAATGGAATTTCTTTTTGGATTTTAAATATGTATTTTTAATACATCATCATATTATATCATTTCAATATTTAAATTGATCCTCCAAAGAAATTCTTAAGGGTATAACCTAGCCAAAATATTAATGGCTATGATGGTACAACCTTTTTAAGACAATAAATTCCCTGTTAACATCTGAAAACATGTTAACATTCTTGGCTGTGTGGCTCGAGAGACCACCCAAGCTTCCAAATGTACTTGGACTTTCCCAAGTCACTTTCATAGCCTATATGATCAATATGTATCATGGCTAATAAACATCAATATGATGTATACACCAAAACATCCATTTAATATGTATGCTTATAAGCAAGGGTGTAATAATGACAATGATAGTTTTGTTTTTTAAACTTCTTGTCAAAAAGGCGATGAACTATGTTCGACCCTTAAAAGATCACTGATCCTGGAGATCATTGGTTATAATTTAATCGTCCTTGTGACAAGGCCTTTTGTGCCATCTAAATGTCCTTTGAAACAAGCCTTGTGCTATATGAAAATGTCTTTTATGACGTCGACAGTTGTGATTTATATTCCCCTGTCTAATAAATATAAAGGATTATACCCTATTGATTGATAGTATTACTTAAAATGGTCTAGATGGTTTAATAATACCATGATCATCTAATCATCAATACGATGATTCATTATATAACTTAAATATATCATTATTGTTTGATATAGTACTCAAATCATGGCTGGCTCTGATGAAGCAAACAGTCATCCGCGAGAAGAGAACAATAACGAAGCAAGAATAAATCTTACAAATGCTGAATTGCAAGCAATGATTGACACCGCAGTTGCTCAAGCGGTGGATAAAATATTCAAAGAACCGAGTCATGTTCGGTCCAAAACTCATACAAAACCCTTATCGCATTCGCATGCATCAAAAAGGGATGAATCTCAGCACTCATCCAACCAGAGATCTGAATCTCATAAGGTTGTGTTAAATCAGACTCCCAAGTACAACAAAGGTTGTACCTACAAATACTTCGTCTCGTGTAAGCTAAGAGACTTCACGGGAGAAAAGGGAGCGATAGATTGTATGAAGTGGTTAGATGAAATGGAAATGGTGATTGATATCAGTGGATGTACAAAGGAGGACATCGTTAAGTTTGTATCTCAGTCCTTCAAGGGTGATGCCCTAACTTGGTGGAAAGCCTTGGTGCAATCCACTGGGAAGGTTTCTCTGTATAACCTTTCCTGGAACAAGTTTGTTGATCTTATGAAGGACACTTACTGTCCCCAACATGAGGTGGAAAGGATAGAGACTGACTTCCTCACTCTGGTGATGAAGGATTTGGATTGCAGGTCTTATGTGACCAGTTTCAACTCCATGTCGAGACTTATACCGTATTTGGTCACCCCTGAACCCAAATGCATTGCGCGTTTTATAGGTGGTTTAGCCCCAGAGGTTAAAGGAAACGTCAAGGCTTCTAAGCCTGCTGCCTATAGGTCCGCTGTTGATATATCTTTGTCCCTCACTCTCGATGTTGTGAGGAGTAGGGCAAAGAAAACCACCGAGGAGGGAAAGAGAAAAAGGGAGCATGATCAGTCCCATCACTAAAAAAAAAAGAAAGGAAATTTGGTTTCAAAAGGGGGCAATCGAATGAAAAGCACATATGTAAGACGTGTAACAAAAGGCACTTTGGAAAGTGCAATCAGGATCCACAAGCTAAACCTTGTGGGATTTGCAAGAAGAAAGGGCACAAGACTGTAGAGTGCCGAAACATCAAGGATGCAACCTGCTACGGTTGTAACGAAAAGGGGCACATCAAGACTAATTGCCCCAAGAATGCTAAGAAGCCCGAGGAGGCAAAGAAAACCAATGCTAGGGTTTTTCAGATGAATGCAAGGGAGGCGGTGAACGACGAGAACGTTATAACAGGTACCTTCCTCATTAATAATACTTATGCTAGAGTTTTATTTGATTCAGGTGCTGATAAGTCTTTTGTAAACCATAAGTTTAGTAAGGTACTGAATCTGCCTATTAAGACTCTAGACATAAAATATGAGGTAGAGCTTGCCGATGGTACCTTAGAAACTGCTTCAACTATTCTTGATGGATGCTTTATATCCATTAAGAATCATTCTATCCCGCTATCCCTCTTGCCAATGAAATTGGCTGGATTTGATGTAGTTTTAGGCATGGATTGGTTGTCACATAACCAAGCCCAAATCGCATGCGATAAAAAGCTAGTTATCATCAAAACCCCTTCTGGTGAATCCATCACTATCCAAGGAGATACACAATATGGGTTGCCCAACAATGTGTCTATTCTCAAGGTATCAAGGTGTCTGAAGAATAGATGTGTTATTTATATGGCACAAGTAACAATGAATGACCCGAAACCTAAGATCGAAGATATTCCAATTATTTCCGAATATCCAGATGTCTTTCCTGATGAACTACCTGGATTACCTCCTGAGAGACAAGTTGAGTTCAGGATAGACATTCTGCCAGGATCTGCACCAATTGCACGAGCTCCTTATAGTCTAGTGCCTACTGAAATGAAAGAGCTCAGGACTTAATTGGACGATTTACTGGAAAAGGGTTTCATACAACCCAACTCTTCGCCTTGGGGAGCTCCTATTTTGTTTGTGAAGAAGAAGGATGGATCAATGCGCTTATGCATTGATTATCGTGAATTAAACAAGATAACAATCAAGAATCGTTATCCTTTGCCCAGGATCGACAACTTATTCGACCAACTTCAAGGGGCAAGCTTCTTCTCAAAGATCGACTTGAGATCTGGATATCATCAACTCAAGGTTAGAACTGAAGATGTACCTAAGACAGCGTTCAGAACAAGGTATGGACATTACGAGTTCTTAGTGATGCCTTTCGGGCTCACTAATGCACCTGCAGCATTCATGGACCTCATGAATAGAGTCTGCAAGCCATACTTAGATAAGTTTGTCATTGTCTTCATAGATGACATAATTATATATTCTCGTAGCCAAGTTGATCACGAGAAACACCTTCGATGTATCTTAGAATTGCTTCGACAGGAGAAGCTGTATGCTAAATTCTCCAAGTGCGAGTTCTCGCTTCGTGAAGTCCAATTTCTTGGGCATGTTGTTAGTGAGCGTGGCATCCAAGTAGATCCCGCCAAGATAGAAGCTATTATGAACTGGGAAGCACCAAAGACACCAATAGAAATTCGCAGCTTTCTGGGATTAGCTAGTTATTATAGAAGATTCATTGCGAACTTCTCGAGGATAGCTGCACCATTGACTTCCTTGACCCGTAAGAATGTGAAATTTGATTGGGGTCCAAAACAACAAGAATCTTTTGAGATTCTTAAACAAAAACTGAGCAATGCTCCGGTATTGTCATTACCGGAAGGAATTGAAGAGTTTGTCGTATACTGTGATGCGTCACACACCGGTATGGGTTGTGTACTTATACAGCGAGGCAAGGTGGTTGCCTATGCATCACGACAGCTAAAAGTGCATGAAAAGAATTACACCATCCACGATTTGGAATTGGGTGCCGTTGTATTCGCACTAAAGTTATGGAGACATTATCTGTATGGAACTAAATGTCTGATCTATTCAGATCACAAAAGTCTCCAACACTTATTCAATAAAAAAGAGCTCAATATGAGACAACGCCCTTGGATGGAAACTCTAAATGACTATGATTGCGAAATTCGCTACCATCCTGGCAAAGAGAATATGGTCGCTGATGCTCCCAGCTGAAAGGATAGGATCAAACCTATAAGAATAAATGCCAAGAGCATTGAGCTTAAGAACAATTTGATTGATAGATTGTTGGCTGCTCAGAAAGAAGCTGTTTTAGAAGCTAACATTCCAAATGAGAAGTTAGGTGTAACTTCTGAACAACTAGCACCTGACAAGGACGGAATTCTCAGAATGAATGGTAGAATCTGGGTTCCTATTCATGGAGGACTTCGAAATATAATCCTCCAGGAAGCTCACAATTCCAAATACTCAGTTCACCCTGGTAGTGACAAGATGTATCAAGATTTGAAAACTAATTATTGGTGGATAGGTTTGAAGAAATCTATTGCCACCCATGTAGCTAACAAAGTGGGGCATATGGCCAGGGATTGTAGGGTTTCACTTCCGAATCAGCAGCAGCAGCACACCCCGCAATAGCAACCGTCACAACAGCAGGAAAAGCAACAACCTCAGCAAAACCGTGGAAATCGTAAGTGATGTTTTCAGTGTGGAGCCGAGGGTCACATCAGGTGAGACTGCCCTCAGTTAAATTAGAATACTGGTGGCAACAACAATGGGAACAACAACAACGGAAACAACAACAATGGGGGCAATGGTGGAAATGGCGCGTATGGGAGAGTGTTCACTATTGGAGCTGGGGAAGCTCGTAACGATGGCAATGTTGTGACTGGTACATTTTCTGTGAACAATCTGATTGCTTCTGTTTTATTCGACTCTGGTGCCGATTGGATTTATGTGTCTTTGGGGTTCAGTCGTCAGTTAGGGTTGACTCCCACACCTCTTGTAAATAAGCATGTAGTAGAACTAGCTGATGGTAAATCGATAGAAGCTTCTCATGTTCTGTTTGGTTGTAAACTTGATCTCATGGGTCAAGTGTTCGACATTGACCTACTCCCCGTTACTCTTGGAAGTTTTGATGTGGTCGTTGGCAAGGATTGGTTGTCTAAACATCAGGCGGAAATTCTCTGTAAGGAGAAGATCGTGCGTATCCCTCTCCCCAGTGGAGAATCCTTGTCAGTGCAGGGGCATCACAGTGGTGCCATGGTTGGCATCATCTCAGTCATGAAAGCCCAGAAGTGTCTACGAAATGGCTACCCTGCTATTCTAGCTCTTGTCACCGGTTCGCAATCTGAAGAAAGGAAGATCGAGGATCTTCCAGTTGTTCGTGAGTTTCCTGACATGTTTCCTGAAGAGTTACCTGGTTTACCTCCACATCGACAGGTGGAATTTCAGATTGACCTCATGCCAGGAGCAGCCCCGATTGCTCGTGCTCCTTACCGTCTTGCACCAGGAGAGTTGCAAGAGCTATCGAATCAACTTCAAGAACTGTTGGATAGAGGTTTTATCCGACCCAGTTCTTCGCCTTGGGGAGCCCTGGTTTTGTTTGTAAAGAAGAAGGATGGATCTTTTCGTATGTGTATTGATTATAGAGAGCTCAACAAGGTGACAGTTAAGAACCGCTACCCTTTACCACGTATTGACGACTTATTTGACTAGTTGCAAGGGTCAAGTTTTTACTCGAAGATCGATTTAAGGTCGGGCTACCATCAGGTGAGAGTCCAAGAGGAGGGTGCTCCTAAAACGGCTTTTAGAACACGATATGGGCATTATGAGTTCTTGGTTATGCCGTTCGGTCTGACAAACGCACCAGCAGTCATCATGGATCTTATGAACCGGGTGTGCAAGCCGTATCTCGATGACTTCGTTATAGTGTTTATCGACTACATTCTGATCTACTCAAAGAGCAAGGAATATCACGAGCGGCACTTACGTCTTATCTTGGAACTCCTGAGGAAGGAGCAACTCTACGCGAAGTTTTCAAAGTGTGACTTCTGGATTCGAGAGGTACACTTCCTTGGCCACATTGTTAATGAGTCGGGGATACACGTGGATCCTGCTAAGGTTGATGCTATCAGGAATTGGGCGGCACCAAAGAATCCTACGGAGGTGCGACAATTTCTTGGTCTCGCTGGGTATTATCGAAGATTTATCAAGGACTTCTCGAAGATCGCTCAACCTCTCACCTCGTTGACACAGAAAGGTGTTGTGTATTCTTGGGGAAGCAAGCAGGAGGATGCGTTCCAACTATTGAAACAGAAACTCTGCAGTGCACCGATTTTGTCTCTACCTGAAGGTACCGAGGATTTTGTGGTTTACTGTGATGCTTCTATTCAGGGACTTGGTTGCGTGCTGATGCAACGCAACAATATGATCGCTTATGCTTCTCGACAACTGAAGGTTCATGAGAGGAATTATACGACACACGACTTAGAGTTGGGAGCGGTGGTGTTTGCGCTCAAAATCTGGAGGCATTACCTGTACGGTACTAAATGCACTATTTATACCGACCACAGGAGCCTTCAGCATATTTTCGACCAGAAGGATTTGAATATGCGACAGGTCACTGGGTAGAACTTTTAAATGACTACGACTGTGCAATCAAGTATCACCCTAGTAAAGCTAACGCTGTAGCTGATGGACTTAGCCGAAAGGAATCGAAACCGAAGCGTGTGCGAGCCTTACAGCTTACCATTCATTCAAACCTTCCTGATCAGATTCGTTCGGCTCAGACTGAAGCAATGAAGGAGGAAAACATTGAAGCTGAGTATTTACGAGGCATGGAGAAATGACTTGAGAAGAGATCAGATGGTATTTATTATTTTATGGAACGGATATGGATTCCGTTGTTTTGTAATCTTAGAGAACTTGTGATGGATGAAGTGCACAAGTCTCGATACTCTGTGCACCCAGGTTCGGATAAGATGTATCAGGATCTCAAAGTCATGTATTGGTGGCCAAAGATGAAAGCTCACATCGCGACTTGTGTGAGTAAGTGTTTGACCTTCTCGAAAGTTAAAGTGGAATACCAGAAACAGTCTGGATTGCTGCAACAGCCAGAAATACCCATGTGGAAATGGGAGCAAATCGCAATGGATTTTGTCACTGGACTACCTAGAACTCAAAACGGGAATGACACAATTTGGGTGGTTGTTTATCGTCTTACAAAGTCAGTGCACTTTCTAGCAATCAAGGAAACGGATAAGTTCTCACAATTAGCTGCGGTTTACCTCAAGGAGGTGGTCTCTAGGCACAGGGTGCCAACTTCTATTATCTCTGACCATGACCCGCGTTTCATTTCGGATTTATGGCAGTCGATGCACAAATCGTTCGGCTCGCGTCTCGACATGAGTACTGCTTATCACCCACAGACCGATGGTCAAAGTGAGCAAACCATCTAGACCCTTGAAGACATGCTGCGTGCATGTGTGATTGATTTTGGTAAAGGCTGGGAGAAATATTTGCCATTGATCGAGTTCTCCTACAACAACAGTTACCACACTAGCATTCAGGCAGCTCCATTAGAAACGTTGTACGGCCGAAAGTGTCGTTCTCCTCTTTGTTGGGCTGAGGTGGGTGACAGCCAAGTCACAGGCCCAGAACTTGTCCTTTAAACTTCTGAAAAGATTGTTCAGATCAGGAATCGTATGGCGGCAGCACGTGATCGTCAGAAAAGCTACGCCGATAAGCGTAGAAAACCTTTGGAGTTCGCAGTTACTGATCGAGTTATGTTGAAGGTCTCACCCTGGAAATGTGTGGTGCGCTTTGGGAAGCGTGGCAAGCTTAATTCCCGCTATGTTGGGCCATTCAAAGTTTTAGAAAAGATTGGAAAAGTGGCCTACAAGCTCGAGTTACCTGCTGAGCTGGGTAACGTTCATGATGTTTTCACGTCTCACAACTAAAGAAGTGTTTGTCTGATGAAACACTGATGGTACCATTTCAAGAGCTGAAGATCGATGAAAAGTTGCAGTTTGTCGAGGAACCAATAGAAATTATGGATCGGGAGGTCAAGGTCCGTAAGCACAGCCGTATTCCAATCGTAAGAGTTCGTTGGAACTCAAGACGTGGACCGGAGTTCACGTGGGAACGCGAGGATCAGATGAAGCTTAAGTACCCACATTTATTCCCAGAGGACAAGTCCAAGCTTGGCAAATCTAAATCTATTGCAACTAGTGAATTTCGGGACGAAATTCCCATTCAAGTTGGGGATGATGTGGTACCCGCGGAAAATCCACAGTCATCCTGAGTTAATGTCTTGCTGTTTCGGATTACTTGACAAATTTCGGGACGGAATTTCTTTCAAGTTAGGGATGATGTGACAACCCAAGATTTCAAGCTCGTGTTACTTGTTCGTAATACTATTTGACAATTAGTTTTTATCTTATGTAACGTGAGACTGTTGGAAAGGTTACAGTTTTTCTAGTTAGTGAACTTGTTGGTCTATTGTGCAATGTTTTTGATTAATGAATTGTTTGTGTAATTGTGCAATGTGAAATGTTTTTGATTAATGAAACTCATTGTTTTTGTAATTGTTGGATAGCTCATTTACTGTTTAAAAGGGGACCCGACAAAACATGGGATGACTTTCGTCATCTCTATGTTCGACGAAACATATGTTTCGCTGGGGTGAGGGTTTCGCCACCTGGAACTTTCGTCGGTAAGAGGGCCTCGGCCCAGTATGAGTGCGGCCCAATCCTTTAAATGTGTACATAAAGGCTGGTAATCAGTTACGTAAAAACGCATACAACCCTAGAGACTCCCCTTCCCTGCCAAACTCTGTGCGACGTCGATTACCATTCCTCTCGGAGCTTTTGCTAGTTTCATCTTGTAATCGGTTAGTGTATAATTATCCGATCAAACCTGCTTGTTATTTGTTTGATTGTTTTGTGTGATGGTTTTGGGCCACCGTGGATTTGGGTGTCGTGTTAGAGGGTGTGCTCTCATGTTTTATCAACTAGGGTTCAGTGTTTTGTTGATGATCAATTAGACTAGGATTGCAGGATAAGAACTCTATGGTTTGTATTCATCGGTGTTTTGTTTGATGTTTGATGTACTGTAAAGTACATATGTTTATAGTGTATATTTTGGTCAGTTTTCAGTCGTTTCGAGTCTGTTTTAGGTTAGAATTGTGATACTGCTGACGTTAAGCTTTGATTTCAGGTCCCGTAGCTTAAAGTGTTGAAAAACGAGTCAAAACGGGCAGTTCGGAAGAAAAACGGGATTCGTACGCGCGTCGGAGAAGCTGGAAATCGAAATTAAATAAAAAAAAATAAGAAAATCAGATAAAGGAGGCGCCGCGCGACGCGACACCCCCTTGGCGTCGCGCGAGGGGTCCGATTTCGGAGAAAAGATGTTTCCAGCTAGCGTTTTGTAAGATTTATTCCCAAGAAACATTAGTGAAAACCCTAATTATGAATTTGTGAGTTCTTGGAGCAATCTTGGAGCATTCTTGGCAAGCAAGTGGAGATTTGAAGGCATAGGAATCATTGGTACGAGTCGAGAGCGAAGAATCGAAGAATATATCGGGTTTTCTAATCCCTTGTTTTATCGATTACTTTCTTGGAACTTTGTTGCAATGAATTCTGTTCTAGACATCTTTGTTTTGTTTTCATTTACTGAGATGCTTGGCTAATTTCATAAACCACCTAGACTTGATGAATGGATTAATATAAATATTTTACCGATTTTCGTTATTTGCATGATTGTTATGGGTGATTGTGTTTAGTAAGCGGTTTGATTTAATGATTTGATGTGTTTGCGTACTTTGAATTGGTTTATTGTTATTACTTGCTTCATATGATTCTTAGTGACGGTCTTTATCACAACATATAGTCATATTAGGGTTTAGGGTTTCGGTGAGTGTCTATATCACGTGAGAAAACCTTCACTCTTTAGGGAGAATCGACCGATAACCTCTAGAAGTAAGTGGTAATAATTTGCTAAGTCTTAGTGTTCTACTAGTCCTAATACCTGGAAAGTGAGGGGCTATTGGTAGGTCTTACCCGGCGAATTGCTTTAGATAGGCCTTGGAAAAGGTTATGTCTTGGTTTACCTGTCGGTTTTATTAGTCTATCAAGTCAAACTAATTACTTCAAACTACCCTAGATCTAGGATTGGAAAAGAATAGGTCAATATTAGGGTACTTACACAATAATTAGACAATTGGAAAAGCGTATAATAACCGGTAGGATTAACGGCCTAGGTAGCTCCACAGGTTTCTCCTTGAGAAGGGTCGAGTCGTTGGTTCTTAATAGGTTTAGTATTATAAGATCCCGGTTCCATAACTTGTGCATTTAACTTAATCGGTAATCTCTTAAAAACAATCCAGGATTCTTGTCTAGGTGGTCCCGTTCTCATATAAGAAAAGTTCACAGTCTTAATTCGTTTTTAGTATAGCTTTAGTCTACTTAGTAGTTTAATATAGATTTCCTAGATTTTCAGTAACCCCCCCCCCCAAAACAAATAAACAAGTTTTAGTCGTGTCTGTCAGTGTCTAGTCAGAGTCTAGTCTACGTGATACATAGAGTCCTGTGGTTCGATATCCGGACTTCCTAGGTTATACTACATTGATCGGTACATTTGCCGATTGTGTGGTTTTAGGTCGAGTCTAGAATTAAAGCTTTTTATTGTCTAGTCCAGAGAGTCTAACATAGTTTATTTTTATAGTCTGTTTAGCACACATCAAGTTTTTGGCGCCGTTGCCGGGGATTCTTGGTAATTGCGTTCATTAGCTTTGATAGAATTACTTGACAAATACGTGCTACGTGTTTACTTTGTTTTGTGTCTTTTCTTTTCATCTTGAGTCGTAGTAACTATTCTTTGCTTTTCTTGTGTTCAGGTTTTTGCTCGTAGTGGATGCCAGATCTGCGCTCGCACGGACCACCACCACCACCAGTCAAGCAGTCATCATCTCAATTGGGCGAAGGCCCACAGGTTACTTCTACATCCTCTTCTCGTTTCCCCAATTTCGATTCCACCCCGTTACCCACCCCACCTCCTACACCACCACCTTCGCCAAACCATTCACCTAAAACCTCACCTAAGGTTTCCCCACCAGATAGCCCTACTTCTAGTACCTCTAGCAATCCGACTAACTTAGAACCAATGGCAAACCCTAGGCAAACCGTCCATCAGCAAGCCACTCAGGATTTCACCGGCCTTGCTTCACCCATCACCGTCCCACCCATAGTTAGTGACAATTCATGGCAGATTCCATCTTATGCCATGCAGGCTATCACCAATACCATCCAATTCCATGGCCGAGACGATGAGGACGCCCCGGCCCACATTAACCGTTTCTCCCGCATCCTAGCCACCTTTAACCTTCACGGTGCACCCAACGATGCCACCTACCTACAGCTTTTCCCATTCTCATTAGCCGGCCGTGCGGCTACTTGGTTGGACTCTCAACCAACCGGCACCTTTACCACTTGGGCGGGGCTTCGTCAATCCTTTTTGAATAAGTACTTCCCGCCCGCAAAAGCCTCACGTCTTAGGGACCAAATCCACTCCTTCCGCATGGAGCCCGACGAGCCTTACTACCTTGCTTGGGAGCGTTTCCAAAACCTTTGTGCTCGTTGCTCCCAGCATGGTCTTTCCGATTGGGCTTTATGTGAGAAATTCTATAATGGTCTCACCCAAGAGACTAGAGATAGGTTCGATACTAATGCGGGGGGGCATATGATGGGTATTCTTACAGTTTCCGAGTGTTTAGAACGTTTTGAGGCATTTGCTCAGTCTCAATCCCAATCACGATCCGATCAGCGATATCAAAGTGGTAATTCTAATACCACTACTAGTGTACCCGCCCGAGGGGTGAACCATGTCACCATGGATCCTAGTTTAGCCGCTGTCTTGGAAAACGTGACTAGGGAACTTAAGGAAATTAAGGCTAAGGTAGACAAATGTGAGTTTTGTCGTGGGGGTCACGACACGAGTTCGTGTCCATTACTTGTTGGTGAGGAGCATGTCGATTATTTAGGAGGAGGGTTTGGTAGAGGTCAGTCTAGCGGTTTTGGGGGTAATAATAATTTTGGGTCGGGTTGGCGTAATAATAATAATAACTTTAATAATAACACTTTTCACCCAAGTGGACCTCCTGGCTTTCAAATGGCTCAAAACCCAAATAGGGGCCAAAATTCACTCTTTGGTGGGGGTTCAAGTGGGCAGTTCAACAAAGGGTTCAATGGGCAGGTCAAGGATGGAGGGTCAAATAACCAAGGTCAAACAGGTCAAGGTCCAAGTTTTGATTTAGGGGGTAGCATAGAGAGAATGGAGTCCATGATGAGTCAACTAGTTGTTAGGGACCAAACCACTCAAAAGACCCTTAGTGAACATGACCTAATGCTTAAGAACCATCAAGCATCCTTCCAAGACCTTCAAAGGGTCGTAGGGGACATGTCTAGAAAGCTAGAAGAGAGATTACCCGGTCACTTCGCGGGTAACACCCAACCGAACCCTAATGCCCATGCTAAAGCCATTACCACCCGTAGTGGCAAGACCGTAGGAAACCCTAGAGTCGAGGAGAGGGTAGTTGATGAAGATGGAGATATTATAGATGAGGAGATCCAAATGGAGGCTCCCGGCAAAGTGCAAAAGAGGCTAAGCCCAGCAAGTACCGCACAGCCCGGTGAGTCTCAAAGTGAGAAGAAAGTTGAGAAAACCCCAATAGATGTTAGACCTTCACCCTACGTGAACCATGCGTATGTCCCGTTTCCCTCACGCCTTAAAAACCAAAAATACTCGAGGGAATACGGGCAGTTTTTGGACATCTTCAAGCAATTGAAGATTAACCTTCCATTTATAGAGGCACTCCAATCAATGCCCAAATACGCGAAGTTCTTGAAAGATCTCCTTAGGAATAAAGAGAAATTAAGAGAGTTGTCTAACGTCCCGTTGAATGGGGGATGTTCCGCCGTTGTGTTAAATAAGCTTCCCGAAAAGCTTACCGATCCGGGTATTTTTACCATTCCTTGTCTATTCGGTAGTAATACCAACACTCGAGCCTTAGCCGACTTAGGAGCTAGTATCAACTTGATGCCTTTTTCTCTTTATGAGAAGCTAGACCTAGGAGAGCTTGCACCTACCCGAATGACATTGTCTTTAGCCGATCGGTCCGTTAAATACCCTAGGGGTATAGTTGAGAACTTGCTAGTTAAGGTAGACAAATTCGTGTTTCCCGCCGATTTCGTAATTCTAGATATGGAAGCGGATGAGAGAGTTCCCATTATCTTAGGTCGTCCTTTCTTACGTACCGCCAAAGCCCTTATAGACGTTTAAGATGGTAAGATCACCCTTAGGGTCGGTGAGGAGAAAGTTACTTTTGAGATAGATCGTTCCATGAACCACCCGAGTGGTTCGGATGACTATAGTGGTCCTTGCCATTCCGTCTACTTTTTGAACTCGTTTATCTCGTGTATCGACCATTGCATAGAGTACATTAGTGGAGCGGACCTAGTGGTAGGAGAGAAGGTAGGAAAGAAGGTAGAAGAGGAGTTAGAGAGTGTAGGTGAAGTTGAAGAGGAGGGGATTCCTTTAATCCCTGATGTGCTAGCGGTTAGTGATGACACCACCCAACCCCCACCCTTAGAGCTTAAGGTACTTCCATCTCATCTAGAGTATGCTTTCTTAGGGGAGGGTTCCGAGCTACCCGTTATTATTTCATCCGATTTAGAGGAGAGTGAGAAACTGAGGTTGTTAGATGTGTTGAAGGCCAACAAAGAGGCCATTGCATGGAGATTGTCCGACATTAAGGGCATAAGTCCTTCCTATTGCACCCACCGGATACTCATGGAGGATGATTATAAACCGGTGGTGCAACCCCAAAGGAGGCTTAACCCCAACATGCAAGATGTAGTGAAAAAGGAGGTTCTTAAACTCTTAGATGCCGGGATGATATATCCCATTTCTGATTCACCTTGGGTTAGTCCCACACAGGTTGTCCCCAAGAAGGGGGGGGATGACCGTTGTCATGAACGAAAAGAACGAGCTTATCCCTTCACGTACGGTCACGGGTTGGCGCGTGTGCATCGACTACCGAAAGTTGAATGATGCCACCCGTAAAGACCACTTCCCATTGCCTTTCATAGATCAAATGTTGGAGCGTCTCGCCGGTCAACAATTTTATTGTTTTCTAGACGGCTTTTCCGGTTACTTCCAGATCCCCATTGCACCGGAGGATCAGGATAAGACCACCTTCACATGCCCCTACGGCACCTATGCGTACCGACGCATGCCATTCGGGTTATGTAACGCTCTGGCTACCTTTCAGCGTTGTATGGTCGCCATATTTCAGGATATGATAGAGACTTCCATGGAGGTTTTCATGGATGATTTTTCAGTTTATGGTGATTCTTTTGAGGCGTGTTTGAAGAATTTGGAGCGGATGTTGAAGCGGTGTGCAGAGACGAAGCTTATGCTAAATTGGGAGAAGTGTCACTTCATGGTGACGGAAGGTATAGTACTAGGGCATAAGATTTCTAGAGAGGGTATAGAGGTAGATCGTGCGAAAATAGATACCATAAGTAGGTTACCTCCACCCACGAGTGTGAAGTCGATTAGGAGTTTTCTAGGGCATACGGGTTTTTATAGGCGCTTTATTAGGGATTTCTAAAAAATTACTCGCCCCATGACCCGTTTGCTAGAGAAAGACGTTCCATTCGTTTTCGACGAGGAATGTCTTAAGGCCTTCAATTTCTTGAAGGAACAGTTGGTTAGTGCACCTATTCTTTTCTCGCCCGACTGGAGCTTGCCCTTTGAGCTCATGTGTGATGCGAGTGACTATGCCGTTGGAGTGGTATTAGGACAAAGAAAGGATAAGCACTTCCACCCCATCTACTACGCGAGCAAAACGCTCAATGATGCTCAAGAAAACTACACTACCACGGAGAAAGAGCTTTTAGCCGTAGTTTTCGCCTTTGATAAATTCCGCTCGTACCTCGTTTTATCCAAGACTATAGTTTTCACCGATCATTCCGCGTTGCGTTTTCTTTTTCAAAAGAAAGACGCTAAACCCCGACTCATTCGGTGGATTCTTTTGCTTAGCGAGTTCGATATTGAGATTAGGGACAAGAGAGGGGCCGAGAATGTGGCGGCCGATCATTTATCACGGTTAGAGGATCCCAAGAGGGAAGAGATTCGTGAGGAGGAGATTGGAGACACATTCCCTCACGAGTCTATAGAGTTTGTTGAAGCTGAGAAAGAAGGATTGCCATGGTTTTGCGACATAGCAAATTATCTCTCTAGTGGTGATGTGGTGAAAGGGATGTCTACACAACAAAGGAAGCGATTGTTTAGTGAAGCGAGAAAGTATGTTTGGGATGATCATTTTCTCTTTAGGATAGGAGGAGATAGAGTTCTTAGACGTTGTGTGTCGAGAGAGGAGGGTTGGAACATTATTAAGCATGTGCATGAAGGCCTCACGGGAGGACATCATGGTGCACACACCACCGCCCAAAAGGTATTCGATTGTGGTTTCTATTGGCCTACCGTTCTTAGAGATGCCGAGGAGTTCGTGAAGATGTGTGATGCATGTCAACGAACCGGCAATATTTCCGCCAAAGATGAGATGCCTCAAAATCCGATACAAGTAGCAGAGGTTTTTGACGTTTGGGGCATCGATTTCATGGGACCCTTCCCAAACTCCAAAGGAAACCGTTACATACTCGTGGCAATCGATTATGTTTCCAAATGGGTTGAGGCTCAAGCTCTTCCCACAAATGAAGCCCGAGTAGTGTTGACATTTCTTAAGAAGCTCTTTTCACGATTCGGTACTCCTAAAGCCTTAATTAGTGACCGTGGCACTCACTTTTGCAATGCATTGATGGAGAAATTGCTTGCACGCTACGGTGTCACTCATCGTTTATCTACCGCATATCATCCACAAACGAGTGGACAAGTGGAGAATGCGAATAGCGGTATTAAACGAATCTTAGAGAAAACAGTTGGTAAGAATAGGAAAGATTGGTCCGACAAGCTAGACGATGCATTGTGGGCGTTTAGAACCGCCTACAAGACGCCTTTAGGAACTACACCTTTTATGATCGTCTACGGAAAAGCTTGTCATCTCCCCGTAGAGTTAGAGCATAGAGCGCTTTGGGCTTTGAAAACCGTTAATTTAGATATGACCGAAGCCGCTAGGAAGCGTTTCTTTCAAATTCATGAGCTTGAAGAGCTTAGGGATACGGCGTATGCTCGATCGTTGGGGATTAAAGAGAAAACGAAGTTGTTGCATGATAGGAGGTTGAGGAAAGTGAAGGAGTTTAGCAAAGGCGATAAAGTGCTTCTTTATAACTCGAGATTGAAGCTTTTTGCGGGTAAGTTGAAGTCCAAGTGGTCGGGACCTTATATGGTTCATTACGTGTTTCCGTACGGAGCGGTGGAGATCTTGGATGAGAAAGATGGCCGTAGTTGGAAGGTGAACGGACATCGTTTGAAGCATTACATTGGAGGAGCGATAAACAAGGATGAGAGGGAGGTAACTCCTCTCGAAATCCCACCTAAAGCCGCCAATTAGTGTTTTGGGTGAAAGCCCAAGTGTACATTTTGTATCGTTTGTATAAGAGTCTTAGTTTGAGTATTTTCGTGTTTTAACGCGTCTTTCCGTAGTTTTTCGGTTTGTGTTTTGTGTCGTTGAGAATTTTGCAGGATCCGTCACCGCTATGGAACAGGAAAAAGCATGAGAAAAGAGGTCCCAGGTATGTTTCATGGACACTTAGAAATTTTTTTTATGGGTTTTGGATGGTTTGGGAAAATGTTGAAAAAGTTTCTAAGGCATGAACAAGGATTTTACTCGAAACCTTTTGTGAAAAACAGCCCCTGGCGAGACGCCAAGGGCCATCGCGTCACGCTAGGCTTAAAGGTTCAAATTTAATTACAATCGAGGGCGCCGCGCGACGCGAGACCCCCCCTGAACCCTTAGCGTCACGCGAGGACTAGTTGAACCGGATTAAATCATTTTAAATGAACCTGTTTGCTGAAACAAAATCCTTTTCACATCTACAAACCCTAAGTCGCGATTTTCATTAATTTTATCATAACTCACTCGTTTTTCCACCAAATCACTCCATTCTTCTTCCTAAATCACCACAATCACATTCCCCACAATCTTAACCATCAATTTCACCCGATTTCGCGCTGCATTGTCGCGTTTTTGGATGATTTCGTGCACCACAACTTCAAGGTCTCAATTTTCTTGCATAAATCCGAATCCAAGGTATGATTTCTGTGATTTCTCACTAGTAGGTAACTTTATTGCTCGTTTGTAGTGTCGGGTCAGTCATGTTTTAGATCTAGGGTTTGTGTAGGTTGCTAAAGTTAGGATTTTTGACCCGTTTGTGGTGTTAGTGGTATGCGGGTGGTTATGTTTGGGATGTTTACATACAATGGGGCTTGCGGATGGTTCGGGTTGGTTTGCTTGGGGTTGTTTGAGACTTGTGAGGTATGTTTGGACAACTAGACAACATGTTTGAGCTTTACGAGTTTGTTTGGCTATAACTAAAGAATTTTTGCTAAAAAAATAGGTTGTTGAACTGATTTTTGCAAATGTGATTAGTTTCTAAACGGATTTTGTTGCCACAAACGTTGCGTTAAGGTTTAAAAAGTCAAACTCTCACGTGTTTCGCCTCAAGTGTGGGGATATTTCGGCACTTATGCTTAATTGAGGACAATTAAAGTGCCGGGAGGAGATAGTGTACATTGAGTCTTAGGTTGTTTGAGTTAGTGAGTCTAGTAGTCGTCTTAGAAGTAGTATTTAGAGTCTAGTGTCGGGTTTACTTATATGCATGTACAAGTTCACAACATTGTGCCCGTACTCAATCTCCATTCGGGTAGAATGATGTGTAACTTACGCTTTTGTAAACGGTAACCCATGTTTTTCTTTTATTTTATTTTCAGAGTTAGCCGCGACTGAAATGCTATACGGCTATTCTAGTTTAAAAAAAAATTAAAATTAAAAACACCAAAAATAGTTTGTGATTACTAACTTTCTGCATTGTTTTCTTGTCAAATCTTTCTTGTTTTGCAGAAACATGTCGGGTGAAGGTTCATCATCAAACTTAACAAAAAGGAAGATCAAGTATCGAGGGTTTGAGAGGAAAGTGTATTCCCGTGTCGAGAGGATTATTGATCACCCGGTCTTAGACTTTGAAGAAGATAGTGAGGAGAGGAAGAAACTGAAGAAGTATGCGGTAACTCACATGTTAGATCACCGTACGATAAACTGGGAATGGTTGCAAACTATGGGAGCGAGTGATCGGGTGGCGGAGTTGTTAGGGCCACGATTGAGAGCGGCAATGGACTGCCGTTGGCCGCAGTATACTGAACTTACACTTGAGTTCCATTGTACCTTCCATCATAAAGAGGGTACTTTTGCGGAAAATAACGCGGTGTCATTCTCTTTGGGCCGAAATCTGTACGAGATGAGTATTCCTCAATTTGGAGTGGCCTTGGGTTTTTATAAGGATGAGGAGGTGAGGACATATAAGTTTGTGAATGGTTTAAGGGGTGTGTATACTCATCCTCGGCCGAAGTGTTTGGATTCGACAGAGTTGGAGCGATTTTGGGAGGAGATTGCGACCCAATCGTTCGCCCAGACGAACCTTATTACATCGGTTCGTGATCCTATACATAGGTATATTTTGAAAATGTTGGCGACTACGGTTGTGGCGAGGAAATCGGGTGAAAATAAAGCAAACTGGTTGGATATTTTTGCTTTAATGTGCATGGTGGAGAAGAGAAACTGGAACTTGGCAAGTTTCTTTGCATGGTCGTGCAGTAGGCCGCGTAGGGGAGGAAAAAGGGCTGCCATGGATCTTGGGCCGTACATAGCTAGGTTGGCAGGGAATATACGGGCCTTAAAAAAATATCATGTGGAGCAGATGCATTTGAGTTTCCCAACGGTTTATTGGGGTATTGCGGAGCTGCAGTTGGCGGGGGTTTTAACAAATACGGACCCGCCACAATGGAATTATGAAGTGGGTGCTCCTCCGGCACGACAGCCGAGGCCTCGACAGAGGCGTGAGGCTCCTCCTCCACAGCAGCCAGTTAGACAGCAGAGACCTGACCCGTTCACACCTGAGGCTGCTTTTGACTACACACAGCAGAGATTTGATCAGATTGAAGATAGGATGCGGGTTGACCACCAGTGGATGATGCAGAGCCACCACCGACAGGACGACATGCTCAGGTATATGATGTCGGGTATGTCACTAAATGCTCCAATACCTCCACCCTTTGCCGGATTATTACCTCCACCAGTTTATGGAGGCGAGCAGCAGACCCCATATGTCTATGGTCAGTACCCGGGGTATGACCAGTGGGGGGGCAGAGTGGTTATGCTTATAGTGGTCAGTTCGGGTGGCAGCAGGCTGGAGGTTCAGGGACCCAGCAGATGGATGAAGATTCAGAGGACGAGTGATGTAGCAGACTGGAGCAGCATATATATATATATCCTTTCATGTTTTATTTTATTTATGTTGTTTCAGTAGTTCGATTTGGTTGTATCCGTAGGATATATTTTTATTTTTCATTTGAACTTGGATTGTTGGAACGTTGAACTTGTGGTAGTCGTATGTTGGTATGGTACTTTTGTTTTAGGTTGATGATGGGAGCCGCTTTCCGTTCGTGTGTGAGGGAGTTTGGTATTGTTTGCTGAGCACGTTCGGTATTGGAGGGCTTATGTGGAAACGACTGGCACTTTGACAGTCTCACATACCCAGCTAAGTCGTTTTCCTTTTTGTTGTTGTTGTATATTTTATTTATTTCGTTTGCAGTCTTTATTTTTTTTAGGTAGTTGTTGAGTCGTATTTTCGTTCTTGCATTAGGGACAATGCAATCTCTAAGTGTGGGGATGAGATACTTGTAAATATTTGAGTCATAAATATGAAAAACACAAAAAAATAAAAAAATTGAAAAATAAAAAAAATTGAAAAAATCAGAAAATGTCTTTCGAATAAAAAAGAAGTTTGCAATTAAAGCGGAAAATGATAGAAAAAATGAATTTTTGCTCGGGTTCGAATAATAATAATATGAGATTATAGTAAACCGAGTTTGCGTCTAGTTTGGGATATGTGGATAGGCCCGGGTTTGGTTTTAAGTCCCTTTGATCTAATATACCTTAATTGTCGGTCTGCTAGTGGGTTCTCGCCTGGGAAATATGGGAAACTAAAACTGCCAATAATAGTATAAGGGGCACCGTTATAAGTTAAAACCGTTAGAGTTTGTGATCTTGCGAAAAAAAAAAGAATAAAAAGTGAGCTAGAAACTAAATGAAAGTAACACAGGTCTATGTAATCCGAGTTGGGGATAGCGACTCTACAGCCGGAATGCCTCTGGGATGTGTGAAATCGACTTGCCGAATAAAAGTACCGAAACCTAAGTAATCTGTGGTTGGGGATAGCGACTCTACAGCCGGAATACCTCTTGGTTAGGGAAAGCATCGTCTAGACTCACGAGAAAAAAAAAAGCAAAAAGCAAAGCAAAAATAGAAAAAAAATGAAAAAAAAAGAAAAAAAATTGATTGTAAACTCTCTTGGTTTTGATATAAGACGGTTAGTGTCACACCCCTGGTTTCCACGTGTCACCGATGGGCCCGGTAGGGGAGTATCGTGACGTGGTTGGCAACATAATAGTCAAACAACACAATATTTAAATGCACAGCGGAAGCAAAGTATAGATTTAATTCAACCAACCGATATTGTAATATTAAGTATTACAATTAGTCGAATATAATCCACAGGTAGATCCAAATAGAAAGGAAACAAATGTTCAACAGTTTATGACATCCAAGCTGGCGAGACTTAATGTGGATGCTAGGAGACATGCCAGCCTATTTCGCGTAGTACCTGCACTTAACCTTTTAAGAAAATACGTCAGTTTACACTGGTAAATACAATCAACCGACTCATTTTGAAAAGAGTTTAAGAAAATGCATTTAAGGCACAAGGCACAAATAATATTTTATAACTTGGGATAATTATTTAAATATATAATACTTGTATGGATTTACATGTTCCTTATGCGTTCAGTAGCCCGGGTCGAGCCGGGTTAAAGATCAATTAACACACCACTTTATTTATGAGACACTAACAGGTGTACGCCTACACCTGAGTGCTGAGGTCGTGGCCATTTCGTAAAATGATGCCAGGGATATCCGGGACACGGTCATATCTTTTCTGTCACACCCCGACCGCGTAAAACAACAAATCGCGGCGGAAACATCGGGGCGTGTTGCGACAGAATTAATTGTTTCATAACCATGGCAATTGAAGTTTCGTTTTATTAAGTAAAAGTGATACAATGTCTTAACAAACAAAGAAATACAACATAATTAACTAGTCTTGCATCTTTTATTGTTACTAAAGCCCAAGTCTGCCTATGTGTATCTTGATCATCTTATGCAACAGTTCCTGAAAAACACATGTGAAAATAGGTACGTCAGCATAAAAATGCCTGTGAGATACATAGGTTTTGTGAAAACAGAATTCATGACTTATGTTTGAGAAAATGTTTAGTCATGAACCTTGTAATTTGCTTTGTTTTGTAAATCATTTGAAAAACAATGAGTTCAGATGATATGTATACAATAAATGAATAATGTATGGTTAAATAAATAACCATGTATGATGAGTTTGTATAGGATAAGTTGTTTGTAAAACAATGTCTTGTGAAAAGTATGTTATTTGTATAAAATGTTATATGTATCAAACTGAAATGATTCAAATAACGCTACAATATGTAATACCCTACAAACACTTATATATAGGAAGTACCAGCGGCGTATCCACCATGCTTGTATCATATTACACACGCATCGTTACTTAATCACTTAATCAAACCAAACCAATGTCAAAATGTCTATGTCAAATATCCATGTCAAATGTCTATGTCAAAATATCATGTATGGCAAGTGAAATGTCTCAACTAAACCATATACACAAAAACAAAGTATTGAAGTAAAACTTGGTTTAAATCAAAGTTATGTTTTGTGGGAAATGCATGATCAAATGTCAATCATGTTAAAAATGTCTATGCCGAAATGTCTATGTCAAATACGGTTCACACGGTTCACAGATACAAACGGTTCACAGGTACAACGGTTCACAAATACAACGGTTCACAGATACAAACGGTTCACAGTCAAATGATTACAACGGTTCAATATGTAGTATAATGTGTTCATATGCTGGATAAGCATATGCAACAGAAGAGCAACGTAAAACAATGTACTAAGTACGCACACAATGGGCATACATAGCATGAAATGTAATGTAGAACGATGTACTAAGTACGCACACAATGGGCATACATAGCATAAAATGTAATGTAAAACAATGTACTAAGTACGCACACAATGGGCATACATAGCATGAAATGTAATGAAATCATGTACTATAATGTACTAATGAACATAGCAAGTATATGATGTCAAAACAGGAAAGCATGAAAGTAACAAGTAGGCACATGTGTTCCACCCCAAAACAGTTTGGAAAACAGTAAAAGAGGGGTCTATGTACTCACCTGAGATTGCTCAGTAGTCCTTGAGTAACAACTAAACAATGCTAGAGATCGCGGATATCAAACGGCACCTAGTATAGGTAGCTACATTAATAAACCGGACCTAAATCGGAGGATCGGGTAGCATTAGGGTTTGTAAACCAAACGAGTGTAGAGACTCGTGTCTTTTGGTTTAACAAAGCCTACATACTAAATGAAACTTAACCTAAGTGTCTACGACCCATTACGACCCGTTTAGGTAGCTTATGCTACTTTAACGCGTCGTTCGCGTGAAACGCGTTCGGACCGCCTAACTAGCCCTATGACAAGTGTTATATGCCTAAACATATTACATAATCAGTTATGTGACAAAGGTTTAGGTTACATAGGCCCGGTAGGGGAGTATCGTGACGTGGTTGGCAACATAATAGTCAAACAACACAATATTTAAATGCACAGCGGAAGCAAAGTATAGATTTAATTCAACCAACCGATATTGTAATATTAAGTATTACAATTAGTCGAATATAATCCACAGGTAGATCCAAATAGAAAGGAAACAAATGTTCAACAGTTTATGACATCCAAGCTGGCGAGACTTAATGTGGATGCTAGGAGACATGCCAGCCTATTTCGCGTAGTACCTGCACTTAACCTTTTAAGAAAATACGTCAGTTTACACTGGTAAATACAATCAACCGACTCATTTTGAAAAGAGTTTAAGAAAATGCATTTAAGGCACAAGGCACAAATAATATTTTATAACTTGGGATAATTATTTAAATATATAATACTTGTATGGATTTACATGTTCCTTATGCGTTCAGTAGCCCGGGTCGAGCCGGGTTAAAGATCAATTAACACACCACTTTATTTATGAGACACTAACAGGTGTACGCCTACACCTGAGTGCTGAGGTCGTGGCCATTTCGTAAAATGATGCCAGGGATATCCGGGACACGGTCATTAACCCCCCAAAGGCTTTAAGTAAACAAAACAATGTTAAACGAGACGTCTCAATACTTTCATTATCATACATTCAATCAAAGATTCAACGTCCCGACCAAGCGGTATTTTATATACCGTACCCCAAGCCCGTATAGGGAAAATAAGTTAAAAGTATTTACCTTTGCAAGTATAAATCCTTATTTGAATAAACTGCAGATAGCTTTTACTGGTTCTCCTAATCTGGAACGAAGGTTTAATATAACCTATTAGAATACTAACGGGTCTTTAATTAAGCTTAAGCTTAGACCGGTTAGTTTTAATGATACGGTTCGTACGCACGATTAAGCGAAGACCGGATAGAATGTGATTTAGACCCGACAAGTTGAGGACTTGTTTAATATGGGTTTACTATTCACATTCTGGATTTTGAGATAAAAATGATATCGTTTGACCCGTTTCGGCTAGTTTATGCAAACTAGTTACATAAACCGAACCGAACGCGTATAATGCATAACGGGTAACCGAAAGGGTCGCGAACAGGTTTCCTAAGTTAATACGCTTTAAATACGACTTGTTGACTTATTTTATCAATAGTCGCGTATAATGCATAACGCGTATAATGCATAACGGGTAACCGAAACTGTCGCGCTACGCGACGCCTTACTCTGATCCGAATTTTGTTGTTTGCTGTTGGTTTGAAAGGGCAGCCGTTATATACGACTTGTTGACTTATTTTATCAATAGGGGACCTCCCATAAGTGTCTAATACTGTAACATACCCTACCATCATCCATTAATTCACTTGATTGCATATACAAGATCCGAAAACATCGGTTTATCATTCAATTCATTGTTGGAGTCACATCATGCATTATCAATTCCATTCTTGTGCATGAATTCTATTATTGTGGGCATTTACCGGATTATATCAAATGTCGATAATAAGTATTTGGTCTTGGGATTTATATGAGGTCGTTCAGAGGTAAAATTAACATAACGCCATCTTTAAATCCTACCAAAATATTGTTATTAAGTCCGGGTTTACAGCGCTTGTTGTCATACATGACACGTGTCGTTAATTTATTTAACACGAATTTCTGAGGTGTTACATCCTCACCCCCTTAAAATAAATCTCGACCCGAGATTTACTGAAACAAATAAGGGTATTTTTCTTTCATGGTGGATTCCAACTCCCACGTATACTCGGGACCTCTTCGGGCATCCCATTTGACCTTTACAAAAGGTATGTGCTTTCTTCGAAGCTTCCTTACCTGTCGATCTTCAATCGACAAAGGTTTTTCTACAAACGTTAAGCTCTTATCTATTTGCACATCTGTATGTGGCATGACATGTGAATCATCAGCAGAACACTTCTTTAGATTGCAGATGTGGAACACATTGTGAATTCCACTGAGCTCTTCTGGTAAGTTCAACTTGTAGGCAACTGACCCGACACGTTCGATAACCTCGAAAGGTCCTATGTATCTCGGGCTTAGTTTGCCCTTCTTACCAAATCGCATCACTCCCTTCCAGGGTGACACTTTAAGTAGAACTTTTTCACCTACTTCGAAGTGAAAATCCTTACGATTTGGATCAGCATAAATCTTCTGCCTATTCCGGGTAGCTTGGAGATTGTTTCGAATCTGGACAATCTTGTCCGTCGTTTCGAACACGATCTCTGGTCCTGATAACTGGACTTCCCCAACTTCCGCCCAACAAACTGGTGATCTACACTTTCTACCGTATAATGCCTCAAAAGGCGCAGCCTTGATGCTGGTATGGTAGCTATTGTTGTAGGAGAATTCGATTAATGGCAGGTTCTTATCCCAGCTTCCTCCCAAATCGATCGCACATGCACGTAGCATGTCTTCTAACGTTTGAATAGTACGCTCACTCTGACCGTCAGTCTGTGGATGGTAAGCCGTACTAAAGTTCAAACGTGTGCCCAAAGATTGTTGGAAACTTTTCCAGAAATGAGACGTGTACCTAGTATCCCGGTCAGAGATAATAGCTACAGGTATGCCGTGTAAGGCTACAATCTTATCAACGTACAGTTGGGCTAACATATCGGAGCTGTAGGTCTCCTTAATGGGTAGGAAATGTGCTGACTTAGTCAGTCGGTCAACTATCACCCAGATGGTGTCATTTCCTTTCCTGGTTTTGGGTAACTTGGTGATAAAATCCATAGTTACCATTTCCCACTTCCAAGTAGGAAGTTCAGGCTGTTGTAGCAAACCTGACGGTTTTTGATGTTCTGCCTTGACTTGCGCACACGTCAAACATTTAGCTACATAGGTAGCTACAGACTTCTTCAAGCCTATCCACCAATAATTTGCTCTAAGATCATGGTACATTTTATCAGCTCCTGGATGAACGGAATATTTAGAGCTGTGGGCTTCCTGGAGGATAACATCTCGGAGTCCTCCATAAATTGGAACCCATATTCGTCCATTCAATCTAAGAATTCCATCCTTACTAAGAGATAGCTGCTCCTCAGTGACTCCTAGCTTTTCGTTAGGATAGTTAGCTTCCAACACAGCTTCCTTCTGTGCAGCTAACAACCTTTCCATCAAACTGTTCTTTATTTCCATGCTCTTGGCATTGATTCGGATGGGTTTCACCCTCTCCTTCCGACTCAAGGCATCGGCGACTACATTCGCTTTGCCGGGATGGTATCTTATTTCACAATCGTAATCATTAAGAGTTTCCATCCAACGACGTTGCCTCATGTTCAAGTCCTTCTGGTTGAGCAGATGTTGAAGGCTCTTGTGATCAGAATAGATCACACATTTGATTCCATATAAGTAGTGCCTCCACAGTTTTAGTGCGAATACAACGGCACCCAACTCCAAGTCGTGGGTGGTGTAATTCTTTTCGTGCACCTTTAACTGACGTGAAGCATAGGCAATGACTTTGCCTTTCTGCATAAGCACACATCCCATCCCGGTGTGTGATGCATCACAATAAACTACAAACTCCTCTATTCCATCAGGCAATGTCAGTACTGGAGCATTGCTCAACTTCTGTTTCAGAATTTCGAAGGATTCCTGCTGCTTAGGACCCCAGTCAAACTTAATCTTCTTACGTGTCAGTGAAGTCAGGGGTGCAGCAATCCTTGAAAAGTTTTCTATGAATCGCCTATAGTATCCTGCCAAACCTAGAAAGCTACGTATTTCTGTAGGCGTCTTTGGCTCGTGCCAATTCATGACAGCTTCCACCTTAGCGGGATCTACTTGGATACCATGCTCACTAACAACATGTCCAAGAAATTGGACTGCTCGAAGCCAGAATTCACATTTTGAGAACTTGGCATAGAGCTTCTCTTTATGAAGTAAATCCAGTATGCATCGAAGATGCTTCTCATGGTCAGCTTGGTTCTTTGAGTAGATGAGAATGTCGTCGATGAAGACGATGACGAATTTGTCTAAGTGCGGCTTGCAAACACGATTCATGAGATCCATGAACGCGGCTGGTGCATTAGTGAGCCCAAAAGGCATCACTAGGAACTCGTAATGACCATAACGAGTCCTAAATGCTGTTTTGTGCACATCTTCATCTCTAACCTTCAATTGATGGTAGCCTGACCTTAAGTCAATCTTCGAGAAGAAACTTGCCCCTTGAAGTTGATCGAACAGATCGTCGATTCTGGGCAAAGGATACCTATTCTTGATAGTAACCTTATTAAGTTCACGGTAGTCGATGCACAGTCGCATCGATCCATCCTTCTTCTTGACAAATAAAACTGGTGCTCCCCACGGAGACGAGCTAGGTTTGATGAAACCTTTGGCTAGCAAATCATCTAGCTGCGTTCTCAATTCCTTCATCTCTGTTGGTGCCAACCTATAAGGCGCCCTTGCAACTGGTGCTGATCCAGGAATAATGTCGATTCTGAATTCCACTTGTCTATCTGGTGGCAAACCAGGTAGTTCTTCAGGAAATACATCGGGGTATTCAGAAATGACTGGGATCTCTCCAATCTTGGGTTTCGGTTCATCAATAATCACTTGTGCCATGTAGATGACACAACCCTTCTTCAAACACTTTGAGTCTTTGAGTATAGACATTTTCTCGGGCAGCCCATACTGGGTATCTCCCTGGATAGTAAGTGATTCACCAGACGAAGTCTTGATCCTCACTTGCTTCTTATTGCAAATAATCTGGGCCTGGTTATTAGATAACCAGTCCATACCCAAAACTATGTCGAATCCGGCTAGTTTGAAAGGAAGTAGGGACAAAGGAAAAGAGTGATTCTTAATGGATATGAAACATCCATCTAATAAGGTTGAAGCGGTTTCTAAAGTGCCATCTGCTAGTTCCACCTCATAATTCACACTTAAAGTTCTAACAGGCAGTTTCAACAATTCATAAAACTTACCATCTACAAACGACTTATCAGCGCCCGAATCAAATAACACTCTCGCGTATACATCATTTACGAGAAAGGTACCTGTTATCACGTTGTCGTCTTTGACAGCTTCCTTAGCATTCATTCTGAAGACCCTAGCATTGGTCTTCTTAGCCTCTTCCGGCTTCTTGGCATATTTTGGGCAATTGCTCCTGATGTGCCCTTTTTCATTGCAACCATAGCAGGTCGCATCCTTTATCTTCTTGCAATCCACGGTTTTGTGTTCCCTGGATTTGCATAACCCACATGCAAAAGGCTTCGATTGAGTTTGTGAGTTGGATTCAAACCTGCACTTACCAAAGTGCCGCCTCTTGCAGATTTTGCATTTGGGTTTTTCACCCGACTGCTGACCATCTCTCTTGAATCCTGACCCCTTCTTAGAGTCATTGTTTCCTTTCTGCTTCTTATCTGATCGTCGTGAGTTGTCATCCTCACGCTTCCTCTTTTCGGTATCATTTTTCCTCAGTGACCTCAGCCTGACAGCATCTGAGGTCAGAGACAACGATATGTCCGTTACTGACCGAAAAGTGGTTGGTCTGGAAGCTTTTACACTTGCTTTGATCTCCGGTTCCAAACCCCCGATAAAACGAGCTATACGTTTCGGCTCCGGAGTCACCAAATAAGGGACCAACCTTGACAAAGTATTGAAAGTGGTAAGGTAGGCCTGGCAGTCCAGGTTCTTCATGACCAGTGCTATGAAATCAGATTCAATACTCTCAACCTCGTGTTGAGGGCAGAAATTTTCTTTGATGAGTGCCATAAACTGTTCCCAGGTCATGTTGTATAGCGGAACTTTCCCTGTGGCCTGGATCAAAGATTTCCACCAGGCTAAGGCTTCTCCTTTGAAAGATTGTGAGACAAACTTCACAATGTCCCTATTATGACAACCACTAATATCCACCACAGTATCCATTTCATCCATCCACGTCATGCAATCAACCGCTCCTTTTTCCCCATTGAAGTCTCGGGGTTTGCACGATACGAAATATTTATAGGTGCAACCCCTATTACGAGGTTCTTGGTTCCGTAGGACTCTTTGAGATGGATTACTCCTTTGATTCGAGGAGTGGTGGGAATTACTGTTGTGGGCAGTGTGGGTCCTGGAGGGTGTTCTAGTGTGTGATGCAGAATGGGTTCTCGTATGGGTACCACTTGATCCATGGTGTTGTCTATCCATAGCTCTATTAACTGCATTGTCTATCATAGCTTGCAACTCTGCACCTGCTACGTTAACTTGGGCATTTTCATTCACTATCCCTGGGTGACTGTTGACCTCATTTGAGTCTGCCATGTATCTAGCACTGTCACATATCGACAACAATTTATTGATGAGTTTATTATTAAATTGTCTTTTATGGCAATTTGTTAACCGTGGTAAACGTAGACCAAATATGGTTAATTTATTACTCACATAAATTTAGGATTTCTAATATAATTTATCCTAATTATAAAACAATAACAGTTTTATTAGCACATAAGGCCTAGTCACAAGGACAATATAGATTATAAGCTAGGATTTCAGAGAATCAAAGCATGAAGGTTTGAACCAAGTTCATTACCTTTATTAGACAGGGAGTCAAAGCTACCACTGTCTTTTGGCTCTTATTGAAATGAGCAGGGCCCGTAGGCATTATATTACCACGTATGGTTAAAATATGATCATCTTAATTGATAATATAAACCCAGGATTCAGAGATCATTTAACTAGGTTAGGAATCTTCTAAAGAATTCCTTTATAAAAAGACGTATGTGATTTTATCGAATCACTTCTGCCAGGAGTGTTAACATGTTTTAAGATGTTTAACAGAGAATTGAATCTTTTAAACAGGTCTTACCATTTTGGCCCGGTCTTATATTTGACACGTGGCTAGGTTTCACACTTTAAGATCCTTAATTAAATAAATTTCATAGGCAGATTAATTTAAAAGGAATGATTTTAATTTATTTATTTCATTTATAAATTTTTTTATATGCTCATAATGGCAAACATGAAATTTATAAAACAAACATTCCATTAATTATACATAGGTTACATATTGCCCTAAACGGGTCTTTTCACACAAACCATCTCCCACGTAGGGGTCAAACAAGTATTTACCCGCGCAGGGGTTACATTTAAAACACAAGTCCTCGCAGGGACTGATTACTTAAATAGATGTCCACGCAGGGACTAGGTACAAAGATAAATGTCCACGCAGGGACTACATACACACATAAAGGATTTACTGATCCTTCTTGCTCTTTCCCTTGATTAAGTTCGTCAAGGTCTTGAACATCCCCTGGTTACGCCTTCGGTCTTCCCGTGCCTCATGCCGCACCTCCCTAATACTCTGTAGGATTTCCTGATGCAGTGGTGGCGACATCTGCAGAGACGGCGGGGGTTGTTGGTAGTACGGGGGTTGTGTAGGCATCTGGTATCCCTGTGCTGGGTAGCCTACTCCCCAAGGACCTCCATACGGTCCCTCCTGGTTAAGGGCGTTGTAATTAGCTGCTACCAAATACGGGTCGGCTTCAGCGTATCCGAGGTTAGGGTGAGTCGGTGGCTCAAACGGGTTGTACATCGCAGGACCCGTGTATGCTGGTATCTGATTATCGAAACCCGTCGGTGGCGGTTGCTGCGCGTAGGGGTTTGATGGTCCACCTAACTGTGGATCTTCTTGATCCGGCTGATAATTTCTGCCACTTGATTGTAGAGGAGAGTTAAAGTGAAACTCTTCTCTTCGTGTGGACATCCGGGCTCCGGATCTCCTATGTCTTTGCGGCTGTGGAGGCGCCGGCTGAACTGGTGGCGGTGGAGGCGGTGGCGTAACTGCCTCAAACTGGTGATTCCCAGAGGAATCTTGATGATGCTGCTGCTGCTGCTCATGCGGCGAAGAATAGTGAGGCTGATGCTGCTCATGCGGCGATGAATGGTGAGAAGGTGTATAATACCATTCGTGCCGAGTAAAGATAGCCTGGAAGCTATCTGGACCATTATAGGGTGGTCCGTGGTAAATGGAACTATCCGAGACCTCGATTGGGTGGTTGGGAGTTCCTGATGCGGGCTCTTCGGGGTCGTCTTCCTCATCCATATCGTTTCCTCCAGAAAAATGGTCCTCCGGCCCCAATGGGTTAAAACCCACTGGTTCTTGTATATAATCCGCCGGGTTAAACTGGCCTTGAAAGATTGGAGTGGGGTCTCCAAAAGGGCGGTGCGACATAGATCGCTGTAACGGTATGTGCGAATGGTGGGGGTCTCTAGGCTCATTTTCTGACTGTGGCCCGTAGGAGTCTTGAGCGGGAGTCGTAGAGCTGTTCGAAACCGACCGTCTTGCCGGTTGAAAGAGACCTCTCTGATTCCGCCGAGTACCATCACTCTCGGCAGGTGTAGGAGCTCGTGTATTGGACGGCCCAGCTTCATGGTCGTTGGGGGCGGTGGTCGGCCCCTTTCCTCCTCGTCCTCGCATACGTAAAAATCTCGGAGGCATCTTTGTTATTCCTGTCAATAAAACATAAGATAACAATAACAAAATATAAAGTTTAAAGGACAAAACAAAAACCGAATAAGGTGGAATTTGTCCTATGTTATAAGTCTAGACTCAAAAGTTTAGATATGTGCAATTGTGTAACTGAGATTAAACACAAAAGACTAGTGTTTAATTCACTCAGTGTTGGCTCTGATACCAACCTGTCACACCCCTGGTTTCCACGTGTCACCGGTGGGCCCGGTAGGGGAGTATCGTGACGTGGTTGGCAACATAATAGTCAAACAACACAATATTTAAATGCACAGCGGAAGCAAAGTATAGATTTAATTCAACCAACCGATATTGTAATATTAAGTATTACAATTAGTCGAATATAATCCACAGGTAGATCCAAATAGAAAGGAAACAAATGTTCAACAGTTTATGACATCCAAGCTGGCGAGACTTAATGTGGATGCTAGGAGACATGCCAGCCTATTTCGCGTAGTACCTGCACTTAACCTTTTAAGAAAATACGTCAGTTTACACTGGTAAATACAATCAACCGACTCATTTTGAAAAGAGTTTAAGAAAATGCATTTAAGGCACAAGGCACAAATAATATTTTATAACTTGGGATAATTATTTAAATATATAATACTTGTATGGATTTACATGTTCCTTATGCGTTCAGTAGCCCGGGTCGAGCCGGGTTAAAGATCAATTAACACACCACTTTATTTATGAGACACTAACAGGTGTACGCCTACACCTGAGTGCTGAGGTCGTGGCCATTTCGTAAAATGATGCCAGGGATATCCGGGACACGGTCATATCTTTTCTGTCACACCCCGACCGCGTAAAACAACAAATCGCGGCGGAAACATCGGGGCGTGTTGCGACAGAATTAATTGTTTCATAACCATGGCAATTGAAGTTTCGTTTTATTAAGTAAAAGTGATACAATGTCTTAACAAACAAAGAAATACAACATAATTAACTAGTCTTGCATCTTTTATTGTTACTAAAGCCCAAGTCTGCCTATGTGTATCTTGATCATCTTATGCAACAGTTCCTGAAAAACACATGTGAAAATAGGTACGTCAGCATAAAAATGCCTGTGAGATACATAGGTTTTGTGAAAACAGAATTCATGACTTATGTTTGAGAAAATGTTTAGTCATGAACCTTGTAATTTGCTTTGTTTTGTAAATCATTTGAAAAACAATGAGTTCAGATGATATGTATACAATAAATGAATAATGTATGGTTAAATAAATAACCATGTATGATGAGTTTGTATAGGATAAGTTGTTTGTAAAACAATGTCTTGTGAAAAGTATGTTATTTGTATAAAATGTTATATGTATCAAACTGAAATGATTCAAATAACGCTACAATATGTAATACCCTACAAACACTTATATATAGGAAGTACCAGCGGCGTATCCACCATGCTTGTATCATATTACACACGCATCGTTACTTAATCACTTAATCAAACCAAACCAATGTCAAAATGTCTATGTCAAATATCCATGTCAAATGTCTATGTCAAAATATCATGTATGGCAAGTGAAATGTCTCAACTAAACCATATACACAAAAACAAAGTATTGAAGTAAAACTTGGTTTAAATCAAAGTTATGTTTTGTGGGAAATGCATGATCAAATGTCAATCATGTTAAAAATGTCTATGCCGAAATGTCTATGTCAAATACGGTTCACACGGTTCACAGATACAAACGGTTCACAGGTACAACGGTTCACAAATACAACGGTTCACAGATACAAACGGTTCACAGTCAAATGATTACAACGGTTCAATATGTAGTATAATGTGTTCATATGCTGGATAAGCATATGCAACAGAAGAGCAACGTAAAACAATGTACTAAGTACGCACACAATGGGCATACATAGCATGAAATGTAATGTAGAACGATGTACTAAGTACGCACACAATGGGCATACATAGCATAAAATGTAATGTAAAACAATGTACTAAGTACGCACACAATGGGCATACATAGCATGAAATGTAATGAAATCATGTACTATAATGTACTAATGAACATAGCAAGTATATGATGTCAAAACAGGAAAGCATGAAAGTAACAAGTAGGCACATGTGTTCCACCCCAAAACAGTTTGGAAAACAGTAAAAGAGGGGTCTATGTACTCACCTGAGATTGCTCAGTAGTCCTTGAGTAACAACTAAACAATGCTAGAGATCGCGGATATCAAACGGCACCTAGTATAGGTAGCTACATTAATAAACCGGACCTAAATCGGAGGATCGGGTAGCATTAGGGTTTGTAAACCAAACGAGTGTAGAGACTCGTGTCTTTTGGTTTAACAAAGCCTACATACTAAATGAAACTTAACCTAAGTGTCTACGACCCATTACGACCCGTTTAGGTAGCTTATGCTACTTTAACGCGTCGTTCGCGTGAAACGCGTTCGGACCGCCTAACTAGCCCTATGACAAGTGTTATATGCCTAAACATATTACATAATCAGTTATGTGACAAAGGTTTAGGTTACATAGGCCCGGTAGGGGAGTATCGTGACGTGGTTGGCAACATAATAGTCAAACAACACAATATTTAAATGCACAGCGGAAGCAAAGTATAGATTTAATTCAACCAACCGATATTGTAATATTAAGTATTACAATTAGTCGAATATAATCCACAGGTAGATCCAAATAGAAAGGAAACAAATGTTCAACAGTTTATGACATCCAAGCTGGCGAGACTTAATGTGGATGCTAGGAGACATGCCAGCCTATTTCGCGTAGTACCTGCACTTAACCTTTTAAGAAAATACGTCAGTTTACACTGGTAAATACAATCAACCGACTCATTTTGAAAAGAGTTTAAGAAAATGCATTTAAGGCACAAGGCACAAATAATATTTTATAACTTGGGATAATTATTTAAATATATAATACTTGTATGGATTTACATGTTCCTTATGCGTTCAGTAGCCCGGGTCGAGCCGGGTTAAAGATCAATTAACACACCACTTTATTTATGAGACACTAACAGGTGTACGCCTACACCTGAGTGCTGAGGTCGTGGCCATTTCGTAAAATGATGCCAGGGATATCCGGGACACGGTCATTAACCCCCCAAAGGCTTTAAGTAAACAAAACAATGTTAAACGAGACGTCTCAATACTTTCATTATCATACATTCAATCAAAGATTCAACGTCCCGACCAAGCGGTATTTTATATACCGTACCCCAAGCCCGTATAGGGAAAATAAGTTAAAAGTATTTACCTTTGCAAGTATAAATCCTTATTTGAATAAACTGCAGATAGCTTTTACTGGTTCTCCTAATCTGGAACGAAGGTTTAATATAACCTATTAGAATACTAACGGGTCTTTAATTAAGCTTAAGCTTAGACCGGTTAGTTTTAATGATACGGTTCGTACGCACGATTAAGCGAAGACCGGATAGAATGTGATTTAGACCCGACAAGTTGAGGACTTGTTTAATATGGGTTTACTATTCACATTCTGGATTTTGAGATAAAAATGATATCGTTTGACCCGTTTCGGCTAGTTTATGCAAACTAGTTACATAAACCGAACCGAACGCGTATAATGCATAACGGGTAACCGAAAGGGTCGCGAACAGGTTTCCTAAGTTAATACGCTTTAAATATGTTGTGATATCATTATGATATCTTCCATAATGCCCATAACGAGTTTATTCCCTAATTATGCCCCGTAGGGGTATTTTGGTCATTTTAACGACCATAAAAGGGATTTATAGTACTACTGAGATACGGGTCTGATTAAATCAGAAAAACATCTTAACTTAACAGGTTATGTCTAATGGTATTAAGTCTTACGTGGCAGAATGGTTTTAATACTAAACTATGCGTTTAATACGCGTATAAAGCCGTTTTAAGCGACGTACGGGTTAAAATACCAATCTGAGTTTTCTAATCAGCAAAACAGGTTCAAAATACTATATTTATTATTTTAGATCAGTGGCAATTGGATTGGTATCAATCGGATTCGTAAAACTCGTTTTATGGCCTAAAAGGGCATATTCGGTATTAACCGAATCAATGCGATAAGCCTAGCTTAAGACCAGCCTAAAAATAATTAAAAATCTTCAAAAATCCTAAAATATTATTTAACATCAGCGGGTAAAAGTTTTGGTACCGAAAATCGGGTTTAGATAGGCTATGCGTTAATCGCGCCGTTTAATTAATAAAAAGCTTATTATTTACGCTAATGCGCATATCTCCTAATCTAGACCTCCGATTGTCGTGAAAATTTCTGTACATGTTAATTAATCAGTAACTAAGATTATTGTACTTCCACATTTTCAAAATTCTCGTTGTAAGGTCATAAGGGCGTTATGGTCCAATTTAAGCGATTAACGGAAACGCGTGCATGCATCGGATAATCAATGAAACAAGTACAGAGACTTATACTAGCATGTAACCCAATCCTAATGAGACTTTAAGGCATGTCTAATTCCATCTAAAACGGGTCAGAACCGAAGTCAACGCAAAAGTCAAAGTTTTGCGCCTTTCGGTTCCGAACCGGGTTTAAACAGAAATTTGTCGAGTCGGGCAAGCGTAGACAAGTTTTTATACTTATTACCAAGTTATATTAAGGTTAAAACAGGTTACACGCCTCTCGGATCATTAATCGTGTATTAAATCATAATTTGCAATTCTGTTGACTTTTTCGGTCAACGTTTGACCCGACAAACGACCTAGTTAGGTCTGGAATTGGTACTTGCCCTTATAAGGGTTTAATACCCATATAATTACCTATCTAATGGTACTTTTAATTCGACACACGACTGAGCTATCGTTAATTAATCGCGAAGTCAAACCGTAGTTACGTCGGTTTGACTTTTAAGCTAATTACTAAGCTAGAATTAATTTAGAAAGGTTAGGCAACTTACTAGATGATTAATGGATGATTAGAAAGGCTCTTGATCAGTTTGCAAGCTCCCCAAATAATCAGAATGCTTGAATATTGATGTGTGAATGAATTGCACTTGAAGGTCCTTTATATAGTGGGTTTACACACCACAATCAATTGACACAAGAGTCTATGATCAGCCACAAGTGATAAACACATGTCTCTAGCATGTAGGGGTGTCTAGGGGCCATGCATGTGCAAGAAAAACCGGCTAAGGGGGTCACAATCGCACACAACAGCCTACTGCAGGTCTGCTGTCGCTGGGCACACCCTCGCGTAGCGCGAGGGGCTGTCGCGCTACGCGACGCCTTACTCTGATCCGAATTTTGTTGTTTGCTGTTGGTTTGAAAGGGCAGCCGTTATATACGACTTGTTGACTTATTTTATCAATAGGGGACCTCCCATAAGTGTCTAATACTGTAACATACCCTACCATCATCCATTAATTCACTTGATTGCATATACAAGATCCGAAAACATCGGTTTATCATTCAATTCATTGTTAGAGTCACATCATGCATTATCAATTCCATTCTTGTGCATGAATTCTATTATTGTGGGCATTTACCGGATTATATCAAATGTCGATAATAAGTATTTGGTCTTGGGATTTATATGAGGTCGTTCAGAGGTAAAATTAACATAACGCCATCTTTAAATCCTACCAAAATATTGTTATTAAGTCCGGGTTTACAGCGCTTGTTGTCATACATGACACGTGTCGTTAATTTATTTAACACGAATTTCTGAGGTGTTACATCCTCACCCCCTTAAAATAAATCTCGACCCGAGATTTACTGAAACAAATAAGGGTATTTTTCTTTCATGGTGGATTCCAACTCCCACGTATACTCGGGACCTCTTCGGGCATCCCATTTGACCTTTACAAAAGGTATGTGCTTTCTTCGAAGCTTCCTTACCTGTCGATCTTCAATCGACAAAGGTTTTTCTACAAACGTTAAGCTCTTATCTATTTGCACATCTGTATGTGGCATGACATGTGAATCATCAGCAGAACACTTCTTTAGATTGCAGATGTGGAACACATTGTGAATTCCACTGAGCTCTTCTGGTAAGTTCAACTTGTAGGCAACTGACCCAACACGTTCGATAACCTCGAAAGGTCCTATGTATCTCGGGCTTAGTTTGCCCTTCTTACCAAATCGCATCACTCCCTTCCAGGGTGACACTTTAAGTAGAACTTTTTCACCTACTTCGAAGTGAAAATCCTTACGATTTGGATCAGCATAAATCTTCTGCCTATTCCGGGCAGCTTGGAGATTGTTTCGAATCTGGACAATCTTGTCCGTCGTTTCGAACACGATCTCTGGTCCTGATAACTGGACTTCCCCAACTTCCGCCCAACAAACTGGTGATCTACACTTTCTACCGTATAATGCCTCAAAAGGCGCAGCCTTGATGCTGGTATGGTAGCTATTGTTGTAGGAGAATTCGATTAATGGCAGGTTCTTATCCCAGCTTCCTCCCAAATCGATCGCACATGCACGTAGCATGTCTTCTAACGTTTGAATAGTACGCTCACTCTGACCGTCAGTCTGTGGATGGTAAGCCGTACTAAAGTTCAAACGTGTGCCCAAAGATTGTTGGAAACTTTTCCAGAAATGAGACGTGTACCTAGTATCCCGGTCAGAGATAATAGCTACAGGTATGCCGTGTAAGGCTACAATCTTATCAACGTACAGTTGGGCTAACATATCGGAGCTGTAGGTCTCCTTAATGGGTAGGAAATGTGCTGACTTAGTCAGTCGGTCAACTATCACCCAGATGGTGTCATTTCCTTTCCTGGTTTTGGGTAACTTGGTGATAAAATCCATAGTTACCATTTCCCACTTCCAAGTAGGAAGTTCAGGCTGTTGTAGCAAACCTGACGGTTTTTGATGTTCTGCCTTGACTTGCGCACACGTCAAACATTTAGCTACATAGGTAGCTACAGACTTCTTCAAGCCTATCCACCAATAATTTGCTCTAAGATCATGGTACATTTTATCAGCTCCTGGATGAACGGAATATTTAGAGCTGTGGGCTTCCTGGAGGATAACATCTCGGAGTCCTCCATAAATTGGAACCCATATTCGTCCATTCAATCTAAGAATTCCATCCTTACTAAGAGATAGCTGCTCCTCAGTGACTCCTAGCTTTTCGTTAGGATAGTTAGCTTCCAACACAGCTTCCTTCTGTGCAGCTAACAACCTTTCCATCAAACTGTTCTTTATTTCCATGCTCTTGGCATTGATTCGGATGGGTTTCACCCTCTCCTTCCGACTCAAGGCATCGGCGACTACATTCGCTTTGCCGGGATGGTATCTTATTTCACAATCGTAATCATTAAGAGTTTCCATCCAACGACGTTGCCTCATGTTCAAGTCCTTCTGGTTGAGCAGATGTTGAAGGCTCTTGTGATCAGAATAGATCACACATTTGATTCCATATAAGTAGTGCCTCCACAGTTTTAGTGCGAATACAACGGCACCCAACTCCAAGTCGTGGGTGGTGTAATTTTTTTCGTGCACCTTTAACTGACGTGAAGCATAGGCAATGACTTTGCCTTTCTGCATAAGCACACATCCCATCCCGGTGTGTGATGCATCACAATAAACTACAAACTCCTCTATTCCATCAGGCAATGTCAGTACTGGAGCATTGCTCAACTTCTGTTTCAGAATTTCGAAGGATTCCTGCTGCTTAGGACCCCAGTCAAACTTAATCTTCTTACGTGTCAGTGAAGTCAGGGGTGCAGCAATCCTTGAAAAGTTTTCTATGAATCGCCTATAGTATCCTGCCAAACCTAGAAAGCTACGTATTTCTGTAGGCGTCTTTGGCTCGTGTCAATTCATGACAGCTTCCACCTTAGCGGGATCTACTTGGATACCATGCTCACTAACAACATGTCCAAGAAATTGGACTGCTCGAAGCCAGAATTCACATTTTGAGAACTTGGCATAGAGCTTCTCTTTATGAAGTAAATCCAGTATGCATCGAAGATGCTTCTCATGGTCAGCTTGGTTCTTTGAGTAGATGAGAATGTCGTCGATGAAGACGATGACGAATTTGTCTAAGTGCGGCTTGCAAACACGATTCATGAGATCCATGAACGCGGCTGGTGCATTAGTGAGCCCAAAAGGCATCACTAGGAACTCGTAATGACCATAACGAGTCCTAAATGCTGTTTTGTGCACATCTTCATCTCTAACCTTCAATTGATGGTAGCCTGACCTTAAGTCAATCTTCGAGAAGAAACTTGCCCCTTGAAGTTGATCGAACAGATCGTCGATTCTGGGCAAAGGATACCTATTCTTGATAGTAACCTTATTAAGTTCACGGTAGTCGATGCACAGTCGCATCGATCCATCCTTCTTCTTGACAAATAAAACTGGTGCTCCCCACGGAGACGAGCTAGGTTTGATGAAACCTTTGGCTAGCAAATCATCTAGCTGCGTTCTCAATTCCTTCATCTCTGTTGGTGCCAACCTATAAGGCGCCCTTGCAACTGGTGCTGATCCAGGAATAATGTCGATTCTGAATTCCACTTGTCTATCTGGTGGCAAACCAGGTAGTTCTTCAGGAAATACATCGGGGTATTCAGAAATGACTGGGATCTCTCCAATCTTGGGTTTCGGTTCATCAATAATCACTTGTGCCATGTAGATGACACAGCCCTTCTTCAAACACTTTGAGTCTTTGAGTATAGACATTTTCTCGGGCAGCCCATACTGGGTATCTCCCTGGATAGTAAGTGATTCACCAGACGAAGTCTTGATCCTCACTTGCTTCTTATTGCAAATAATCTGGGCCTGGTTATTAGATAACCAGTCCATACCCAAAACTATGTCGAATCCGGCTAGTTTGAAAGGAAGTAGGGACAAAGGAAAAGAGTGATTCTTAATGGATATGAAACATCCATCTAATAAGGTTGAAGCGGTTTCTAAAGTGCCATCTGCTAGTTCCACCTCATAATTCACACTTAAAGTTCTAACAGGCAGTTTCAACAATTCACAAAACTTACCATCTACAAACGACTTATCAGCGCCCGAATCAAATAACACTCTCGCGTATACATCATTTACGAGAAAGGTACCTGTTATCACGTTGTCGTCTTTGACAGCTTCCTTAGCATTCATTCTGAAGACCCTAGCATTGGTCTTCTTAGCCTCTTCCGGCTTCTTGGCATATTTTGGGCAATTGCTCCTGATGTGCCCTTTTTCATTGCAACCATAGCAGGTCGCATCCTTTATCTTCTTGCAATCCACGGTTTTGTGTTCCCTGGATTTGCATAACCCACATGCAAAAGGCTTCGATTGAGTTTGTGAGTTGGATTCAAACCTGCACTTACCAAAGTGCCGCCTCTTGCAGATTTTGCATTTGGGTTTTTCACCCGACTGCTGACCATCTCTCTTGAATCCTGACCCCTTCTTAGAGTCATTGTTTCCTTTCTGCTTCTTATCTGATCGTCGTGAGTTGTCATCCTCACGCTTCCTCTTTTCGGTATCATTTTTCCTCAGTGACCTCAGCCTGACAGCATCTGAGGTCAGAGACAACGATATGTCCGTTACTGACCGAAAAGTGGTTGGTCTGGAAGCTTTTACACTTGCTTTGATCTCCGGTTCCAAACCCCCGATAAAACGAGCTATACGTTTCGGCTCCGGAGTCACCAAATAAGGGACCAACCTTGACAAAGTATTGAAAGTGGTAAGGTAGGCCTGGCAGTCCAGGTTCTTCATGACCAGTGCTATGAAATCAGATTCAATACTCTCAACCTCGTGTTGAGGGCAGAAATTTTCTTTGATGAGTGCCATAAACTGTTCCCAGGTCATGTTGTATAGCGGAACTTTCCCTGTGGCCTGGATCAAAGATTTCCACCAGGCTAAGGCTTCTCCTTTGAAAGATTGTGAGACAAACTTCACAATGTCCCTATTATGACAACCACTAATATCCACCACAGTATCCATTTCATCCATCCACGTCATGCAATCAACCGCTCCTTTTTCCCCATTGAAGTCTCGGGGTTTGCACGATACGAAATATTTATAGGTGCAACCCCTATTACGAGGTTCTTGGTTCCGTAGGACTCTTTGAGATGGATTACTCCTTTGATTCGAGGAGTGGTGGGAATTACTGTTGTGGGCAGTGTGGGTCCTGGAGGGTGTTCTAGTGTGTGATGCAGAATGGGTTCTCGTATGGGTACCACTTGATCCATGGTGTTGTCTATCCATAGCTCTATTAACTGCATTGTCTATCATAGCTTGCAACTCTGCACCTGCTACGTTAACTTGGGCATTTTCATTCACTATCCCTGGGTGACTGTTGACCTCATTTGAGTCTGCCATGTATCTAGCACTGTCACATATCGACAACAATTTATTGATGAGTTTATTATTAAATTGTCTTTTATGGCAATTTGTTAACCGTGGTAAACGTAGACCAAATATGGTTAATTTATTACTCACATAAATTTAGGATTTCTAATATAATTTATCCTAATTATAAAACAATAACAGTTTTATTAGCACATAAGGCCTAGTCACAAGGACAATATAGATTATAAGCTAGGATTTCAGAGAATCAAAGCATGAAGGTTTGAACCAAGTTCATTACCTTTATTAGACAGGGAGTCAAAGCTACCACTGTCTTTTGGCTCTTATTGAAATGAGCAGGGCCCGTAGGCATTATATTACCACGTATGGTTAAAATATGATCATCTTAATTGATAATATAAACCCAGGATTCAGAGATCATTTAACTAGGTTAGGAATCTTCTAAAGAATTCATTTAACCAGATAGCTTTGATTTCAGGTCCCGTAGCTTAAAGTGTTGAAAAACGAGTCAAAACGAGCAGTTCGGAAGAAAAACGGGATTCGTACGCGCGTCGGAGAAGCTGGAAATCGAAATTAAATAAAAAAATAAGAAAATCAGATAAAGGAGGCGTCGCGCGACGCGACACCCCCTTGGCGTCGCGCGAGGGGTCCGATTTCGGAGAAAAGATGTTTCCAGCTAGGGTTTTGTAAGATTTATTCCCAAGAAACATTAGTGAAAACCCTAATTACGAATTTGTGAGTTCTTGGAGCAATCTTGGCAAGCAAGTGGAGATTTGAAGGCATAGGAATCATTGGTACGAGTCGAGAGCGAAGAATCGAAGAATATATCGGGTTTTCTAATCCCTTGTTTTATCGATTACTTTCTTGGAACTTTGTTGCAATGAATTCTGTTCTAGACATCTTTGTTTTGTTTTCATTTACTGAGATGCTTGGCTAATTTCATAAACCACCTAGACTTGATGAATGGATTAATATAAAGATTTTACCGGTTTTCGTTATTTGCATGATTGTTATGGGTGATTGTGTTTAGTAAGCGGTTTGATTTAATGATTTGATGTGTTTGCGTACTTTGAATTGGTTTATTGTTATTACTTGCTTCATATGATTCTTAGTGACGGTCTTTATCACAACATAGAGTCATATTAGGGTTTAGGGTTTCGGTGAGTGTCCATATCACGTGAGAAAACCTTCACTCTTTAGGGAGAATCGGCCGATAACCTCTAGAAGTAAGTGGTAATAATTTGCTAAGTCTTAGTGTTCTACTAGTCCTAATACCTGGAAAGTGAGGGGCTATTGGTAGGTCTTACCTGGCGAATTGCTTTAGATAAGCCTTGGAAAAGGTTATGTCTTGGTTTACCTGTCGGTTTTATTAGTCTATCAAGTCAAACTAGTTACTTCAAACTACCCTAGATCTAGGATTGGAAAAGAATAGGTCAATATTAGGGTACTTACACAATAATTAGACAATTGGAAAAGCGTCTAATAACCGGTAGGATTAACGGCCTAGGTAGCTCCACAGGTTTCTCCTTGAGAAGGGTCGAGGGGCCTCGTTGGTTCTTAATAGGTTTAGTATTATAAGATCCCGGTTCAATAACTTGTGCATTTAACTTAATCGGTAATCTCTTAAAAACAATCCAGGATTCTTGTCTAGGTGGTCCCGTTCTCATATAAGAAAAGTTCACAGTCTTAATTCGTTTTTAGTATAGCTTTAGTCTACTTAGTAGTTTAATATAGATTTCCTAGATTTTCAGTAACCCCCCCCCCCCCAAAACAAATAAACAAGTTTTAGTCATGTCTGTCAGTGTCTAGTCAGAGTCTAGTCTACGTGATACATAGAGTCCTGTGGTTCGATATCCGGACTTCCTAGGTTATACTACAATGATCGGTACACTTGCCGGTTGTGTGGTTTTAGGTCGAGTCTAGAATTAAAGCTTTTTAGTGTCTAGTCTAGAGAGTCTAACATAGTTTATTTTTATAGTCTGTTTAGCACACATCAATGTTTGTATATTATGTTATCAATTGCCTATGAATATTAAATGATTATGTGATTTAGGTTCGTGCATGACGATGATCTGTTAATATAGAATTCATGATTAAGTTTGATGTTGGTAATTGATGGGTTAAGGGTTCTTAAGATTACTGCCAGAGGGATGGGGGCGGTGCTAAGAAAATTGTTATGTTAGTGTTGTGAATCTTGAACTGTTATCCATGGTGACGAAAGCCCTTTCCACGAAATGCCCAGTTGACGAAACTCTTTAAGGTTTCGCCACCCATTGTGCTGACGAAACATCTGATGTTTCGTCATCTATGTGTCGACGAAACACTGGGTGTTTCGCCGTGGGAGTTTCGCCGCCCAGGATTTAGTTCATGGCCGACTGTGGTTGAAACTTGAGTTATACGCATGATCTTATTGATGAAACACCACTGCTGTTGCTAAGGGTATGAGTAAATATGCATTGATTGAGGAAACATGATTTGTTTAAAACGAGTACTACATTTAACTGTTAAGTACACATTCAAGTGTTAAGTACTGTTATGGAACACGCATGTGAACTGTGGATGTGTATGAGCTTGGGTAATTGTTTATGTGTTAATCGAAAACTGTTGCTTGAATGCACACCATGAATACAATTTATACGTGAACCAAGTGATTGCAAATTGATTTCGTGTACATGCATATCATAGGCTTTGACTGATTTATTTGTGAACAAGTAACTAATCATACCGAGCAAACCAAGGTGAGTTCACTACTCTTGAGCATGCGTCCCGGTGGTTGGGACAGTCAGTGGGTATCCCGGGGAGGGATAAGTCTTTTGGGTAAAACTGGGATGTTGGATAATAATCTCACTCTATCTTTCTTAAGTCCCATCTTTTTGTTACCGGAGAGGTAGCGGGGTATTAGTTGGTAGCGCTGCTTAGGTTTGGCACCCTCACCCCGTACCGGAGAGGACGGGTGTGAACTAATGACCCAGTCATGCCCAGTGCTTGATAGGAGCACTGGGGAATGGGCAAAACTTACACCAGGAGCCGTCTTGTTCAGTATCGAGATATTATCAACATTACTTTCGGATTTGATTAACAAACTGGATTAAACACTTGGTAATTAACGTTTTCGAAAAACTGTGAACTCACCAACGTTGTGTGACACACTTGTTGCATGCTCGCAGGTCGTTAGGTACTTTGGATGGGAACTTGCTATCTGGATGGCTGGAGGGGTCATGGTCATGTCGCTGAGGATTACTTGCATGTTATTTAAACACTATTACATTTGGTTTTGAGAATACATTAAACATTATTATGTCATTTGCTTCCGCTGAATCTGATAACTCTTGTTTGACAATTATGATTACTTAATTTAATAAACGTAAACTTGGCAATGTTTTGTTATTGGTTCAATGTGATTGGTGGCTTGGATCCTGGTACGTCACACGTCCCGCGGTGTTTCCGCATGTGGTATTTTGGGGGTGTGACAGTTTGGTATCAGAGCCACTGGTTATAGCGAACTAGGTTTTAAAACGTTTTTATAAAACCAGACTATAACCGAACAACTTCGAAAATCGACCATGACACTCAGCTCCAGATTGCAAGGTTCGTCTTCTGTTTACTCTATGCACTACTTGCTTAGTAGTTACACACACATGATTTGCGTGAAACGAATATCTGGTACCTTGATGTGATTACCTGTGCTGCATGTCTTAGTAGGGCTAGATAGTGCGGCACTACCTTTCGACTCTAGTGACTATGAATTCTGTGATGCCTTTCATTTTACTATTTGAATGTGGGGGAAACTTTGAGTGCAAGTTAAGAGGCACTGAGTTGAGTATGCAAATTGCCTTATTATTATGGGTGCACACATAATAATAACGTGAGGTGCATGTAAGTCCCAGTGAGGCTTAACGAGTGCGAGAAGGGTTCTGCCCTATTGTTTGGTGTAAACTTTGTAGTTTGTAGATGTCAACGTGAGGTTTGACTCCTAGCTTATCTCGATTCTTAAATTTGTTCCCTCATCTTATATAGAATCATGAGCGGGCGAGGTCACGGATGTGGTCACATTGCGATGACCCAGGCTGAGCTGACAAACTTGATTAACGCACATGCGGCTGAGGCTTTGGCAGCCTACCAAGCTGGTACGATATGTGCCAATTACCTTTTGTTCTTGTGTCGCGTACACAACTCTTACCGCTGTAATGTGTTTTCTTTCGTCCATTAGGTCAGCAAGCGCAGAACCAAAACAATCCACCTGCTTGTACGTTCAAGATGTTCATGGATTGTAAGCCACAGACCTTCAGTGGGACTGAAGGGACTGTAGGACTCCTGCGATGGTTTGAGAAGGCAGAATCGGTGTTTGCGATGTGTAACTGTCCTGCTGGGGACAGAGTGAAGTATGCTACGGGTACACTCGAGGATGGTGCCCTGACATGGTGGAATGCCCAGGTTCAGATGTTGGGCATCGAGGTGGCAAATGCCACTACTTGGGACGATTTTAAGGAGTTGATAAGGGAGGAGTATTGTCCTCGTGATGAGATTCAGAAACTGGAGAATGAGTATTATGATCTGAAGATGGTGGGATCCGAGATTGAGGTATACGTGAAACGGTCTCATGAGTTGGCTATCATGTGCCCGAATTTGTCCCGACCTCCGCACTGGAGAATAGAACTGTTCATCAAGGGATTAGCTCCACGGGTGAAGGGTTTGGTTACTGCAGCTAACCTCAACAACTTACCTCAGATTGTCCGTTTGGCTCACAAGATCACCGATCAGGAGGTGGAGAGTGGTTCGCTATCGCCACGCGTTTCTGCCACTACTGCTGCTGTAGCCACAGCTACTACGCCCGCTACTGATAGCAAGCGGAAATGGAATGATGTAGATAAGGGGATGAACTCAAATTAGTCACAGAAGTGGCCAGACAATAACAGCAATCGCAGCTTCAGTCAGTCCTCTGTTAATCAAAGCCAGAGCAACAGTTCGTGTAACAACCCTCATTAAAAGTCCTATTTATTTTATTATTTTATCCAATAGGAAACCCTAATTGAGACACCGAAGTGATTCTGCACAAACCCTAAAAAATTCAGAACAATCAGAATTAGGATCAGGGCCACTAAAACTCAGGGGGGCATTCCCTACTCAACGATTATCCTTATAAGTTATTATAAAAATCGAATTTAAACGTTTTGTCGACTCAGCAGGCCTACTCCCACACGTGGCCACCCTATAGCGAAATTATGACCCTTACGGACCGTAAGGGTTGAGTCTTACGGTCCGTAAGCAATGTCAAAATCGGGTATAAATATCAGAACATTGGGACTTGATTTCTGGCGATTGAACGACGATCAAACTCGAAATATACGCTGAGATATCGTCCAAATACTCTCCAAACACACACGAAACACTAATTAGTAAGGGGGTGCTGCTACGATACAGGGTAATAACTCGATCGCTATTACGATTCATTGTCCGATCGATCAATGTACTCAATGGATGTTTAAGTGCTGCCCACATTAGGGTGATGCTTTGTCATTAATCGTTAATTCGATGGATGTTTAAGCATAGCACTTTGTCATTCGTTGTGAGGGTTGATCTCGTGAGTTATCGTAATCGCTGTATTAAGTTACCTACCTAGTTCGTGTGCACTAGGTTACAAGGCTAAATCAATAGGCTAAGCTCTGCCTGTATTAATCTACAATATATCAAGGATTATCTGTAGACTAAACTTTGGCCGTATGAATCTGCATGATTATAAGTGAGTCATTCTCTTTTTATCTAATTACTTTCAAAATCATGTTTATTATCAAAGGTTATAATTACAGTGATTAAGTTTATGTAATCACCAAGTTACAGCCGGTATGTGGGGTTTTGTATACATTACTTGATAACCGTCACTATTGGACAACGAGTTAGCCAATGAGTGATATAACCATAGTCACAGACACCATCGGGCAAAGAAGCTACCGATGGATGTTCGAGTGACAAGTACTGTGGGTAGTTGGTTTGATATCTGAAACATTGCAATCTCTCTTAATACTGTAAATTATAACAAAGGGGTCGTTTTCATAAATAGAATGATTCACTCAGTATTTCCCGCTGACAAAACCTTTTTAAAACACTTTTCAGGTAATTACAGTAGATTGGAGTAAGAGATGGATACGGCACTGAAAGGCATCAAGAAGTGGCTTATTTTATTAATTAAATCAAATTAAGAAATATTGTTTTATGTAATTAAATTTATCTTTAATTAAAGCCACCTTTGTAAAACATGGATTGTTCCATTTATTTAATAAATAAAATCCGGTGTTTCTAAACTCTGATATTTTCCTAACTCACGGTCCTGATGAAAATTCCGCTGCAACTTTTTCAAATTAATCACCGGTACCACTGGGCTGTTCGCGACTCCCGATTCCGTCCAGGGTGGGTCGGGGGCCGTGACAGAAGGTGGTATCAGAGCCACTGCTTGAAGCTAATAAGTGTTGTACCTAAGTTTATATAAAAGAGTTAGGAGATTGCTGTTAACTGGTAGCACACATGATAGCATTTAGACTTGAACTTAAGAAAAGATGCCTTAGTATCAGCTTCAAGATAAAGCTAAGTACTTATGTGAATAAATTATGATGTGTTTTGATATACCATAAGAATGGTAATTAGAATATTGCAAGATATGATAAATAAGCAAGAATTAATAGTAATTATTGCTTATTGATATTACTTGGTCTAGAATAAGATATGTTATGGGAATACAAGTTTCCTTGATTCTGGATAAAAGCCCTAATAAAAGAGACACTTTTGAAAAGATACTATTTATGGGAAATAGAAAATTTTCTCCGGCAAGACTGGGTATGGTGTAGCAGACTCTCCAGTTTGTCCAGATATACTGAGGTTACCTCTCCGGCGCGAACCGGGTAAGACGGGGTATATAATATGTCAAACAAGCGACAAGATTTCCCTAAATAGTATCATGATCTGATATCTGACTAGTGTTTGGAAATATGAATCTGTTCAATACATTGACCTGATAGATGGAATGTTTATTTCAGCATGTGAAATATTTGATTATATAGATATGTATATCTATAAGAAATTCCAAAAGTCAATTAGGAATAAAGCACAAGCATATGTGTCTAGATTTCTTTATTAGGAATCTCTTTTTCAAACATTATTTCGTTTGATCATCTGCCTCGTAACTCGAGCAATAATAATAACAATAGAAACCCATTAAGTTGGGATACCATCAAAAGTGTAAAAATTTCCAAATATGTTACCATAAATTATTAACGCAAGTAAGAAGCATGTAAAGTCGTGTTAGTGCACAAAGAAAACACATGAAAAATTAAACGTTCACAGACATTAAAGTATATCACACACGATTTTTAAGGCAAGACCTTTGGAAAATATAAATTAGGCACGATGACACCAATGTTAATTCCATCAGTAGAAGAACGACTGATCAAAAAGAAGCACTTTGCCACATAATCTTACAAAATGAATATCACTGAAGTACCTTGTAACAAGATTTCACAACCATCGTTGCACAGTCTAATCAGAGTCATAATTATTATCACTGCAAAAGAAGTTACATACTTTTGCAAAGTTCCTATTTCATTTTATTCACATTCCCTGGTAATGTCCCTTAACAACAGTTATTACACGAAATTCCAGATAAAAGTTCTTATATTTCTTTCGTTGAAATTCTGACTTTTGCATATAATAAATTAACTTTCGTGTTTTTACTTCCCCTAATAGTCATCATACCATGAGGATTTCTTTCATAATAGCGAATATTGATCTATTTTCCCACGTTACATATGCATTGTTTATTATGCATTTGGTTCATTTGAATTATAAAAGACCACTGGAGGGCTTCATTCCGATTTGTTATTTTATCCAAACTCAATTATCATTCCGTTTTTTTGTACTGTGAACCACATTATTTCAAAAACAATAACTCCTTGATATCGAGTTAATAAAATTCTTGAAAATTTTGATTTTCTTTTATATACATAGTTTCTATAGTAACCATGTCCGAACTTTCTTATTAAAACTTGTTTTGTTTAAATTCAAATTATTTGACTTGCTCATATTACATATTCATTTTAAAATCCCATATGGTGGATGGAAACTATCATATTCAAAATAATCCCAACAATCACTTCATTTCTCTTGAAACATAACATGCTTAATTGGTCTTTGACTTCATTGAATCGTTTCTTTGAGTACGATCACTTTGTGATAACGTTTTCACAAAATCTGAAGATTTCTCTAAATATCGGATTTGATTATTTGTTTATTTATATTGAATCCGCTTTGTTGATTTATTCTATAAAAGCAATCTTAAAACAATTGTGTGCTAAGATAATAATATACAAAGTTATGTCATATTTTAGTATATCTCTTAATGGTTCTTATAGCATTAATTGAGCCTTTCGTGATAAATTTAATTGATTATATATACATAAGTAATTACCTAAATTACAATATAGTATTACTATATTTAAAATTCTTGTTAAACCATTGAGGTGAAGAATTTATATTTTTATAAAAGTATGAATAAGATATACTCTCATTTAAATTTATGTTTAAGTTATTTATTTTATTATTAGTAATAAATTAAAAACAGAAGTGTTAATATTATTATTAAGTACTAAGGTTATTATCAAGAGCAGGTATTGGATAGCCTAGCCTTAGTTAGGCATGGACTGGCCACCTATGCTTAAACAAGACATCACTAACCAATATCCAACCAGGATAATGACTAGTTAATAAATATAAATTAAGTCATCATACTTATTTAGTAAATTTTTATATATGTAAAAATATTTTACTTTGTACTGTAAGAAAAAGATATATTTTCATAAAACAATACAAGAATTAGAGGAACGAATAAAACTATCTAAATAACTGTCTAAGTATTCATGAACAAGACATTTATACTTATATGTAATTGTTCATCTTGTTTAAATAGTCTACAATACTTTTATAATATATGTATTTTAATATATATTAAAATATCAAATGTTATTTACTCAAGGGCCGTAGCTTACGGCGCCGACTGGCACTTTTTGTCACCGTATGACAGATTAAAGCCACCGTAAGCCATTCCAAGCCACCGTAAGCTACGGTGGCCACTGTAGCTTACGGCGCTGACCTACGTAAATGTGTAACTTCAACCTTTTAATGCGGACTTATGATGCCCTTTCAAGTCCAATCATTCCCATTCGGTTACACACACTTTGGAGACGATTTTTGGTTGTTCTTGGGAGCTTGAAGACATCTTTAATCATTGTTCTTATGTTTCTAACTTATTTTGAAGGTCAAGACTTTGTTATGATGTTTGTTCGAGCCATGAGTGGTTAAACTTGTTATGACTATCTTTAGTTGAAGGTTTGTAAGACTTTATGCTTTAATTTCCTTATTTCTAGAATAACAAACTTTATCTTTATGTTTTGTTTGTTATGGTGTGTGATTGGTTGTTAGTAAATTGGTAATTCTTATGTTAATCTAGTTTGAAACCATACGTTCTTGGTGCCGTTGGCAATCGAGATATCATGGGTATAATTAGGCTTGGGTAAGGGTTAATTGATCATCGGGTAACAACCTCACGTTCTAGGAATCTGAGTACTTAGTTCCCTTTCATCACTACAAGTAATCACACATGAACTATGTCTATGTAGTTCTTTCTAGTGGAATGATAGCATAAATGTCAAAGCAAACCGGAAACTAAAGATGGTCATTTGTCTCTAATTTGTTTACAACCAACACTTTCATTTTGCAATCAAAATAGTAATTTTAGTTTTAAAACCAATTCAATCAAATCAACTCTTGAAATTTACTTTACTTGCATTTAGTTTAATTTTAGTTAACTTAGAGAAATACTTCAAATAACACATATTCCACAAACTCCATGTGTTCGATACCCACTTGCCACTATCTATTTAGTAGTAATTGGATTAAATTTGATTGTGACCACGACATCACGTCAAATTTTGGCGCCGTTTCCGGGGAGTAGTGCGCAACATGTGTTATTTTTTTATCTTTTTAAGTTTATTATTTTTCTGGTTTACGCTGGGTGTTTTAGTGTGCAGGTATTTACAGGTGCATGCGTACTAGGAGCTCTCACAAGCTATCACCATTGGCATTTGATCCAGAAATTGAACGGACTTTGAGAAGAAACAGAATTTACTAAGAGAAAACAAAATCAGCGGTTCACCAACAACACCTAGTACACCAATTCCACCAATTAGATACATGGATCCACCACCCACTACGGGTCAACCTACACCATCCTTTACACCTTCTTCAACACAACCTTCACCCAATACCACCATTCCTATAACCACACCAGAAGTCAAACCAACCAACACTACATTACCCGAAAACACTCAACCTGAATACTCTTTTAGCTATCAAGCTACATCATCCGCCGTTCCAGCTTATTCATCATTTTTCACAACATCCGGCCAACCATCATCATCACAAATACCACCACCTAATTTATACCAAACCAGTCCATCAATTATACATTCTACTCCATTTCAACCGGGAGTGCAATTTCAACATACTTCAGGAGTAAGACAAGATGGGTTCGATGATGGGTATGACGACGACTTTGGGGGATATGAAGAAGAAGGATACATGTATGGGGGTGATGGAGATCAAGGGGAATTTACTTACGTACAAGGTCAAAATCAAAGAATGCCAAGTGTTGGTGGGATTCCTCAACAACAAATTATACCTCAACAATTGCCACCACAAGGTCCACCGATGCAAAGACAAGTTCAACAACCTCATGTGGGGCCGAGATTTCAGCCACCTTTACAACAATTTGGGCCCCAACGACCACAATTTCAAAGACCAATGGGTCCACCACGTCCAAGAGTGCCTTTGGGTTTACCAAGAAGACATCACCATGAAGTTGTACGGGGAATTGAGGCTCATTTCCAACCCGTTATCACTAATAACCCTTCTCCGGTAGTGATTCCTCATCACCCGGATGGAAGAACGTTTGAGGTTAGGACCAATGCACTTCAAAGTTTACCTAAGTACAAGGGGTTAGCAACGGAAGAGCCTTATTTTCATTTGGAGGCTTACGACTCGATTTGCAACACTCTTGGGAGTCAAGGATTTTCAGCCGATGATGTCAAATTGGTACTATTCCAATTTTCTTTGGAAGACAAAGCAAAGAAGTGGTTTTACACTCTACCTTCAGCATCTATCTATACATGGGCGGAGATGCAACAAATCTTTTTAGATGAATTTTATACCGCTCAAAAGACGAATGATGCTAGGAAAGGGTTGAGGAGTTTTCAACAACAACAAGGTGAAATGTTTCATGAGGCCTTTGAACGTTTTAATATGATGATAAAGAATTGTCCTCATCATGGGATTGAGCTTTGGGAATCGATGAATGCTTTCCATGAGGGGTTAAGTGCCGAAGATGCTCATGATTTAATGTCTATCACCAATGGTACTTTTGGTACAAACTACGAGCATGACGATTGGGAGTTTTTGGAGCAAATGGCAATCACATCAAAAAGAAAAGCTCAAGCGTCAAGGAGAGCACGACCGGCCATTACCCGAACTCAAGTGCATGCGGTAGACGATGGTAATGTTCAAACTTCTAATCAAATTTATGATGTTTGTGCTATTTGTAATGAGATAGGACATGCGGCTGAAAATTGCCAAGGAGGTGAAGGGCAATATGAAGAGGTTCATGCTATGCAAGGTCAAAGAGGGGGTGGTAGAAATTACAACATGAATTCCAATACTTACCACCCCGGTTTACGAAATCTCCCGAACTTTAGATACGGGAATCCGTCAAATCAAGTAAACCCGAACTTCCAAGGAAACCAAGGATTTCAAAGGCAATATCAAACGGGTCAAGTGCATGGTGGGTTTTCGGGGCAAAGTTCTTCGGGTGGAAATGAGGTCATGGAGATGTTGAAAGCGATGCAAATTGAGATGCAACGAAGGAATCAGCTTGATGATGCTCGCATTCAAAAAGACGAAATCCGTGATAAAGCAATTCAGTCGTTGACTACTCAAATGAGTCAACTTGCGAGTGATGTGGCGATATTGAAGAAAGCAAAAGGCCAACTACAAAGTGACACGGTGACAAATCCCAAGAACGTAAAAAGCGTTAATATCAATGTGGTAAGCACCGTTCCTAATAATGAAACATCTCTTACTTCTTCTTGTCAAGTGAGTGCAGGTATAGGAAGGGATGCCGAGGTTGAAACGGACAAGGAGCATGGAGCACCACTTGTGCCGATCCGAGTGGGAAAATTAAAAATTCCCCATGCATTATTGGATTATGGGGCGAGTATGAGTGTGTTACCAGGTGACTTATATGATATGTATGATTTTGGTCCGCTTCAAGATGCAGACACCATGGTGAGTTTGGCGGATGAAAGTTGGAGGCATCTACGAGGAATAGTTAAGAATGTTATGATTCAGTTGGGAGAATTCGAATACTTGGTGGATTTTCTAGTCCTAGATTATGCCCCTACCAAATTGGCATCACAACAAAGGGTAATTTTAGGTCGACCGTTTCTTTATACGGCAAGTGCTCAAATCAACTGTAGAGACGGGATCATTACTATGACCGAAGAGAACCGTAAGTTGTACTTTGATGTTCATACTAGGGAGATTAGTTATGAATCTATTGAAGAGAAGAGTAGAGAGTCTAATGACCATCTGAAAAGTGTGCATCAAAGAATAAAAACAAACAAACCACCGGGGTGTGAAAAGAAGTATGAGGGTTCGAGCAGGTATGTAGTTGACTATCCACCGAATGGACATTTGATGGATGCATTTCAACCAATGACAAGCTACAGTGGGGGAGGTGATAGGAACCGATTCTTTGAGCCACCATAAATGGGGGTGGCACGGTCTGGCGGAAGACCTGAAAACTTAGCGCTGCTCGGGAGGCAACCCGAGGTTTTACACTGATCTTGTTATTTCTTTAGTTTTCTATGTTTCAGGGCCATGGCAACACTTAAGTGTGGGGAAGATGTGCGGATATTTGTGTGAAGGTGATGATAGGAAATTGGATCATTTACAACATCTGTTGTGTCAAACTTCACCAGGTCAATGTACTATTTCCTTAGTCTTGTTATGTTCTTTAGCTTTGAAATGTTGGTAGTTAGTTTGTTTGCTTTTGTTTAAAAAAAATAAAAAAAAATTTGGTGTGTTTGGAGTGATCTTTCCCTTCAAAACCATACATTTGGGACAATGTATCCCAAGTGTGGGGATGAGGGGAAATTTTTAAAAAAATTGTGAATCTTTTAAAAATCAAGCGAAAAATGGTCCAAATTGAACAGTTGAGTATTAAATTGCATGACACACCGGCAACCCATATCCCCTTGTTCTTTCTTGGTGAGAGTTGAGCCACTACTTGAATTTATTAGAATAGATTTTTTCTTGATGAGAGTGGAAATGGGTGGTGGTGCATTAGAACTTGTGCTTGAATGCGGTTTGAGGCCTTAGCTTGATATGCATGTGAAAAGGATTAGGACAATTAGGTAGCCTCGTCATGTGAGTGCGAGTGTGGGATTTGGGGGGTTGGACCTCATAAATTATATATATGAGCATGGTAGCGAGAGGGGCGGGGGTTTGGACTTTAGTAGCCCATTTGAGCTTTGAGCCGATCTTTTGTTAACTCGTGCCCATTTTCTCTTAAAAAATTAACCCGTATTTGACCCGGTCTATTAGTATAATCATCTTGTTCTAGTATGCTTGTTTGTTATGTTTGTGAAATCGAAAAAAAAATGAAGAAAATGAAAAGAAAAAAAAAGAGAAAAAGCAATGAAAAAAAAAGAGAAAAATAGATTGATGTATTGTATATAGATGTTATGTTTAGATAGAAATAAAAGACCGGGTCGAATCATTAGCTACTACATATATTTCCATTTCCTACCCGTATGCCTAGCCGTGTTACAATCTTTAAGTCCCTTTGATTCGCATGCATGTTTAGCAAATTCTTTAGGCTAAGGACCGATTTGAGTAAAAGCATATTATTGTTCAACTACCCATTTACCTTAGTGTGTTCTAGCTCATTTTTGCTAGTATTATTTGTCACTGAGAGTAGAGTTATTGTGAGGGGTGTGTTATGCGCGGTTTTAAGAAAGAATTAGTAAATGAGGACATTTGTTTGCTTGGTTTGTGCTTGATCGCTTGAATAAGTTGTGTTTTGTTGAACGGGTTGCTTGGAGCAAGCAACGGTTAAGTGTGGGGATGTGACGGGTAGTCCGTAGGACAACCCTTAAGTGGTATAAATGATAATAAAATCCTTCATTTAATCGGGTAGTTGTCTAGAATTGGATAACTACGGTTGTTTGTGTTTCAGGTACAAACGGGAGCTTAAAATGGAAGGAACACGGAGAATAAACAAAAAAATAAAATTTTGGAATTGAATAATTAAGAGGATAGCATTATAGAGGACGAAATTACGAGAACGTAGGCGAAAACGGTTAAGAAAACGGAGTTGAAACGTAAAAGTTATGCTGAAAACAAGTTTTCATGTTGAAGCCTACCGTAAGCTACGGCAAGGGCCGTAGCTTACGGCGCTGACTGGCACTTTTTGTCACCGTATGACAGATTAAAGCCACCGTAAGCCATTCCAAGCCACCGTAAGCTACGGTGGCCACCGTAGCTTACGGCGCTGACCTACGTAAATGTGTAACTTCCACCTTTTAATGCGGATTTATGATGCCCTTTCAAGTCCAATCATTCCCATTCGGTTACACACACTTTGGAGACGATTTTTGGTTTTTCTTGGGAGCTTGAAGACATCTTTAATCATTGTTCTTATGTTTCTAACTTATTTTGAAGATCAAGACTTTGTTATGATGTTTGTTCGAGCCATGAGTGGCTAAACTTGTTATGGCTATCTTTAGTTGAAGGTTTGTAAGACTTTATGCTTTAATTTCCTTATTTCTATAATAACAAACTTTATCTTTATGTTTTGTTTGTTATGGTGTGTGATTGGTTGTTAGTAAATTGTTGATTCTTATGTTAATCTAGTTTGAAACCATACGTTCTTGGTGCCGTTGGCAATCGAGATATCATGGGTATAATTAGGCTTGGGTAAGGGTTAATTGATCATCGGGTAACAACCTCACGTTCTAGGAATCTGAGTACTTAGTTCCCTTTCATCACTACAAGTAATCACACATGAACTATGTCTATGTAGTTCTTTCTAGTGGAATGATAGCATAAATGTCAAAGCAAACCGGAAACTAAAGATGGTCATTTGTCTCTAATTTGTTTACAACCAACACTTTCATTTTGCAATCATAATAGTAATTTTAGTTATAAAACCAATTCAATCAAATCAACTCTTGAAATTTACTTTACTTGCATTTAGTTTAATTTTAGTTAACTTAGAGAAATACTTCAAATAACACATATTCCACAAACTCCCTGTGTTCGATACCCACTTGCCACTATCTCCACTTGCCACTATCTATTTAGTAGTAATTGGATTAAATTTGATTGTGACCACGACATCACGTCAGGTACCGAGGATTTTGTGGTTTACTGTGATGCTTCTATTCAGGGACTTGGTTGCGTGCTGATGCAACGCAACAATGTGATCGCTTATGCTTCTCGACAACTGAAGGTTCATGAGAGGAATTATATGACACACGACTTAGAGTTGGGAGCGGTGGTGTTTGCGCTCAAAATCTGGAGGCATTACCTGTACGGTACTAAATGCACTATTTATACCGACCACAGGAGCCTTCAGCATATTTTCGACCAGAAGGATTTGAATATGCGACAGCGTCGCTGGGTGGAACTTTTAAATGACTACGACTGTGCAATCAAGTATCACCCTGGTAAAGCTAACGTTGTAGCTGATGCCCTTAGCCGAAAGGAATCGAAACCGAAGCGTGTGCGAGCCTTACAGCTTACCATTCATTCAAACCTTCCTGATCAGATTCGTTCGGCTCAGACTGAAGCAATGAAGGAGGAAAACATTGAAGCTGAGTATTTACGAGGCATGGAGAAACGACTTGAGAAGAGATCAGATGGTATTTACTATTTTATAGAACGGATATGGATTCCGTTGTTTGGTAATCTTAGAGAACTTGTGATGGATGAAGCGCACAAGTCTCGTTACTCTGTGCACCCAGGTTCGTATAAGTTGTATCAGGATCTCAAAGTCATGTATTGCTGGCCAAAGATGAAAGCTCACATCGCGACTTATGTGAGTAAGTGTTTTACCTGCTCGAAAGTTAAAGTGGAATATCAGAAACCGTCAGGATTGCTGCAACAGCCAAAAATACCCATGTGGAAATGGGAGCAAATCGCAATGGATTTTGTCACTGGACTACCTAGAACTCAAAATGGGAACGACACAATTTGGGTGGTTGTTGATCGTCTTACAAAGTCAGCGCACTTTCAGGCAATCAAGGAAACGGATAAGTTCTCACAATTAACTGCGGTTTACCTCAAGGAGGTGGTCTCTAGGCACGGGGTTCCAACTTCTATTATCTCTGATCGTGACCCGTGTTTCATTTCGGATTTGTGGCAGTCGATGCACAAATCGTTCGGCTCGCGTCTCGACATGAGTACTGCTTATCACCCACAGACGGATGGTCAAAGTGAGCGAACCATCCAGACCCTTGAAGACATGTTGCGTGCATGTGTGATTGATTTTGGTAAAGGCTAGGAGAAACATTTGCCGTTGATCGAGTTCTCCTACAACAACAGTTACCACACTAGCATTCATGCAGCTCCATTCGAAGCGTTGTACGCCCGAAAGTGTCGTTCTCCTCTTTGTTGGGCTGAGGTGGGTGACAACCAAGTCACAGGCCCAGAACTTGTCCTTGAAACTTCTGAAAAGATTGTTCAGATTAGGAATCGTATGGCGGAAGCACGTGATTGTCAGAAAAGCTACGTCGATAAGCATAGAAAACCTTTGGAGTTCGCAGTTAATGATTGTGTTATGTTGAAGGTCTCACCCTGGAAGGGTGTGGTGCGCTTTGGGAATTGCGGCAAGCTTAATCCGCACTATGTTGGGCCATTCAAAGTTTTAGAAAAGATTAGTAAAGTGGCCTACAAGCTCGAGTTACCTGCTGAGCTGGGTAACGTTCATGATGTTTTCCACGTCTCACAACTAAAGAAGTGTTTGTCTGATGAAACACTGATGGTACCGTTTCAAGAGCTGAAGTTCAATGACAAGTTGCAGTTTGTCGAGGAACCAATAGAAATTATGGACCGGGAGGTCAAGGTCCGTAAGTACAGCCGTATTCCAATCGTAAGAGTTCGTTGGAACTCAAGACGTGGACCGGAGTTCACGTGGGAACGCGAGGATCTGATGAAGCTTAAGTACCCACATTTATTCCCAGAGGACAAGTCCAACCCTGGAAAATCTAAATCTAATGCAACTAGTGAATTTCGGGACGAAATTCCCATTCAAGTTGGGGATGATGTGGTACCCGCGGAAAATCCACAGTCATCCTGAGTTAATGTCTTGCTGTTTCGGATTACTTGACAAATTTCGGGACGAAATTTCTTTCAAGTTAGGGATGATGTGACAACCCAAGATTTCAAGCTCGTGTTACTTGTTCGTAATACTGTTTGACAATTAGATTTATCTTATGTAACGTAAGACTGTTGGAAAGGTTACAGTTTTTCTAGTTAGTGAACTTGTTGGTCTATTGTGCAATGTTTCTGATTAATGAATTGTTTGTGTATTTGTGCAATGTGCAATGTTTGTGATTAATGAAACTCATTATTTGTGTAATTGTTAGATAGCTCATTTCTGTTTAAAGGGGGACCCGACGAAACATGGGATGACTTTCGTCATCTCTATGTTCGACGAAACATATGTTTCGCCGGGGTGAGGGTTTCGCCACCTGGAACTTTCGTCGGTAAGAGGGCCTCAGCCCAGAATGAGTGCGGCCCAATCCTTTAAATGTGTACATAAAGGCTGGTAACCAGTTACATAAAAACGCATACAACCCTAGAGACTCCCCTTCCCTGCCAAACTCTGTGCGACGACGATTACCATTCCTCTCGGAGCTTTTGCTAGTTTCATCTCGTAATCGGTTAGTGTATAATTATCCGATCAAACCTGCTTGTTATTTGTTTGATTGTTTTGTGTGATGGTTTTGGGCCACTGTGGATTTAGGTGTCGTGTTAGAGGGTGTGCTCTCATGTTTTATCAACTAGGGTTTGGTGTTTTGTTGATGATCAATTAGACTAGGATTGCAGGATAAGAACTCTATGGTTCGTATTCATCGGTGTTTTGTTTGATGTTTGTATATTATGTTATCAATTGCCTATGAATATTAAATGATTATGTGATATAGGTTCGTGCATGACGATGATCTGTTAATATAGAATTCGTGATTAAGTTTGATGTTGGTAATTGATGGGTTAAGGGTTCTTAAGATTACTGCCAGAGGGATGGGGGCGGTGCTAAGAAAACTGTTATGTTAGGGTTGTGAATCTTGAACTGTTATCCATGGTGACGAATGCCCTTTCCACGAAATGCCCAGTTGACGAAACTCTTTAAGGTTTCGCCACCCATTGTGCCGACGAAACATCTGATGTTTTGTCATCTATGTGTCGATGAAACACTGGGTGTTTCGCCGTGGGAGTTTCGCCGCCCAGGATTTAGTTCATGGCAGACTGTGGTTGAAACTTGAGTTATACGCATGATCTTATTGATGAAACACCACTACTGTTGCTAAGGGTATGAGTAGATACGCATTGACTGAGGAAACTTGATTTGTTTAAAACGAGTAATACATTTAACTGTTAAGTGCACATTCAAGTGTTAAGTACTGTTATGGAACACGCATGTGAACTGTGGATGTGTGTGAGCTTGGATAACTGTTTATGTGTTAATCGGAAACTGTTGCTTGAATGCACACCATGAATACAATTTATACGTGAACCAAGTGATTGCAAACTGATTTCGTGTACATGCATATCATAGGCTTTGACTGATTTATTTATGAACAAGTAACTAATCATACCGAGCAAACCAAGGTGAGTTCACTACTTTTGAGCATGCGTCCCGGTGGTTGGGACAGTCAGTGGGTATCCCGGGGAGGGATAAGTCTTTTGGGTAAAACTGGGATGTTGGATAATAATCTCACTCTATCATTCTTAAGTCCCATCTTTTTGTTACCGGAGAGGTAGCGGGGTATTAGTTGGTAGCGCTACTTAGGTTTGGCACCCTCACCCCGTACTGGAGAGGACGGGTGTGAACGAATGACCCAGTCATGTCCAGTGCTTGATAGGAGCACTGGGGAATGGGCAAAACTTACATCAGGAGCCGTCTTGTTCAGTATCGAGATATTATCAACATTACTTTCGGATTTGATTAACAAACTGGATTAAACACTTGGTAATTAACGTTTTCGAAAAATTGTGAACTCACCAGCGTTGTCTGACACACTTGTTGCATGCTCGCAGGTCGTTAGGTACTTTGGATGGGAACTTGCTATCTGGATGGCTGGAGGGGTCATGGTCATGTCACTGAGGATTACTTGCATGTTATTTAAACACTATTACATTTGGTTTTGAGAATACATTAAACATTATTATGTCGTTTGCTTCCGCTGAATCTGATAACTCTTGTTTGACAATTATGATTACTTAATTTAATAAACATAAACTTGGCAATGTTTTGTTATTGGTTCAATGTGATTGGAGGCTTGGATCCTGGTACGTCACACGTCCCGCGGTGTTTCCGCATGTGGTATTTTGGGGGTGTGACAGCCTAACCTGTGCTCAGATTAAAGCTGAACATCAAAAGCCTTCAGGTATGCTGCAACAGCCAGAACTTCCCACATGGAAGTGGGAGATGGTAACTATGGATTTTATAACCAAGTTACCTAGAACAAAGCATAGAAATGATACTATATAGGTCATAGTTGACAGATTGACTAAGTCAGCACATTTCTTACCCATCAAGGAGACTCATAGCTCCGACAAGATAGCTCAGTTGTACGTGGATAAGATTGTATCTCTCCACGGAGTGCCGGTATCTATTATATCCGATAGAGATACTAGATACACTTCTCACTTTTAGAAAAGTTTCCAACAATCCTTAGGCACTCGTTTGAATTTTAGTACTGCTTACCATCCCCAGACAGATGGACAGAGTGAGTGTACAATTCAAACTTTAGAAGACATGCTTCGAGCATGTGTTATTGATTTGGATGGTAGCTGGGATGACCACCTACCTTTGATCGAGTTCTCTTATAACAATAGTTACCATACTAGCATTCAGGCTGCGCCTTTTGAGGCATTGTATGGAAGAAAATACAGAACACATGTTTGTTGGGCAGAAGTAGGAGAAGCTCAGTTATCAGGACCAGATATAGTTCTTGAAACGACAGACAAAATTGTCCAAATTCGTGATCGCCTGAAAGCTGCCAGGGATAGGCAGAAAAGTTATGCTGATAAAAGGCGGAAACCTCTAAAGTTTGAGGTGGGCGACAAACTCTTACTGAAAGTATCACCCTGGAAAGGTGTGATGCGTTTTGGTAAGAAGGGCAAGCTAAGCCCTAGATATATTGGACCATTCGAGATCATCGAATGTGTCGGCAGTGTAGCTTATAAGCTAAACTTTCCTGAAGAGCTGAGTGGAATTCATAATGTGTTCCACATCTGTAACCTAAAGAAATGTCTAGCTGATGAGTCGCTAGCAATGTCTCATAAAGACGTACAGATTGATGAAAGCCTGAGGTTTGTTGAAAGACCTATATCGATCGAGGATCGTCAGGTTAAAAAGCTCCGAAGGAAGCACGTGCCTATAGTAAAGGTTAAATGGGATGCCCGTAGAGGCCCTGAATATACGTGGGACTGTAGGAAACAAATGGATCTTCAAGAAGAAGACCGACATGGATAGAAATGTGCAAACCTACAAAGCAAGGCTTGTAGCGAAAGGGTTCACTCAGACTCAAGGAATTGATTATGAGGAAACTTTCTCGCCAGTAGCCATGCTTAAGTCTATTAGAATTCTACTTGCCATTGCTGCATATTATGACTATGAGATATGGCAAATGGATGTCAAGACCGCGTTCCTTAATGGACACTTACTTTAAGATGTCTATGTGGTTCAACCTGAAGGTTTTGTCGATCCAAATAATCCTAATAAGGTGTGCAAGCTAAATAAATCCATCTATGGATTAAAGCAAGCATCTCGCAGGTGGAATCTCCGTTTTGATCAAAAAATTAAAGAGTCTGGCTTCATTAAAAACGAAGATGAACCGTGTGTTTACAAGAAATCTAGTGGGAGCTATATCACTTTTCTAATTCTGTATGTAGATGACATACTAATCACTGGAAACAATATCCTTATGCTAAAAGATGTTAAGGCTTGGTTGGGAAAATGTTTCGCAATGAAAGATCTTGGTGAAGCCGCTTATATTCTAGGAATAAAGATTTATAGAGATAGATCAAAGCGGTTATTAGGTTTAAGTCAAAGTACATATATTGATAAGGTCTTACGACGCTTCTCAATGCAAGACTCAAAAAGGGGGCTCTTGCCTGATGTATTGCAAAATACATCTTTTATTCGTGTACAGTTTGTATAGTTTTCGTTATATTTAGTTTGGTTTTTCGTTAGAATATGCATACTATTGATAAAATCGTGTTTTGCAGGCCTTGATGCTTAAATATGCGGGAAACCGAGTTAAACGAGTCGAAACATCGAAGTGTCAAGTCTTGGAGCATGTTGGGAAGGACAGGAGACCAGCCGCACAACACTTGGAGACGCACAGGAGGACGCACGAAAGCAAGGGACGAAAAATTAGAAGCATCTTTCGCAAGGTTAAGGCTACGGAATCATCGGGATCGAGTGGGAAGCTTGGAGAACAAGGAACTACCGGGTTTTATTATTCGGTTTCTTTTATTTTCTAGTTTTCTTGTTTTATTCAGATGAATTCTTGTTTGAAACCTTGTTTGATTATTTTTAAGAATATGTTCCTTGGCTAATTGTTTAAACCGCCTAGACTTTGATGAATGGATTGAATAAAGTATTTACCGTTTTCGTTAATTGCATAAATATTATGGATTGATTGTGTTTAGTAAAGAGTTTGTTTTATTGATTTGATGCGTATGCGTGCTTTAACTTGGTTTATTATTGTCATTTGCTTCGTATGATTCTTAGTGACGGTCTATATCACAGCATAGAGTCATACTAGGGTTTAGGATTTTGGTGAGTGTCTATATCACATAAGAAACCTTAACTCTTTAGGGAGAATCGGCCGGTAACCCCTAGAAGTAATTGTTAGTAATTTGCTAGGTTTTAGTGTTCTGCTAGTCCTAATACCTGGAAAGTGAGGGGCTACTGATAGGTCTTACCCGACGAATTGCTTTAGATAGTCCTTGGAAAAGGTCGTGTCTTGGTTTACCTGTCGGTTTTATTAGTCTATCAAGTCAAGTTTAATAACTCAAACTACCCTAGATCTATGATTGGAAAAGAGTAGGTCAACATTAGGGTACTTACACAATAATTAGACAACTGGAAAGGCGTCTAATAACCGGTAGGATTAACAGCCTAGGTAGTTCCACAGGTTTCTCCTTGAGAAGGGTCGATGGGCTTAGTTGGTTCTTAATAGGTTTAGTATCATATGATCCCGGTTCCATAATTCGTGCATTTAACTTAATCGGTAATCTTTTTAAAATCAATCCAGGATTCTAGTCTAGGTGGTCTCGTCTCTCATATAAGAATCGTCTTTGTTTTCCTTCGTATTTAGTCTAGCTTTAGTTAATTAATTAGTTTAAATAGATTTCCTTAGTTTTTCAGTACCCCCCCCCCCCCAAAACCAATTAAACAGTTAGAGTCTGTGTCAGTCTAGGTCTTGATAGAGTCTAATTAGCGTAATTAGAGAGTCTCGTGGGTTCGATACTAGGACTTACTGTAGCTATACTGCATTGATCGGTACACTTGCCGGTTGCGTGGTTTAGTTTTAGATCGAGTCTAAGTTTATAAATTTAAAGCTTAGAGTGTCTAGATTAGGTTAATTTTAGTAGTTTTTATTTAACCACATGTAGCACATCAAGTTTTTGGCGCCGTTGCCGGGGACTCTTGACAATCGCTTTCATTATCTTTGATAGATTTACTCGACAAATACGTGCTACGTGTTTATTTTGTTTTGTGTCTTTTATTTTCATCTTGAGTCGTAGTAACTATTGTTTGCTTTTCTTGTGTTCAGGTTTTTGCTTGTAGTGGATGCCACGTCTGCGCTCGCACGGACCACCCCCACCAGTCAAGCAGTCATCATCTCAACTGGGCGAAGGCCCAGAGGTTAGTTCTTCATCTTCATCTCTTCTCGTTTTCCCAGATTTCGACACCAACCCCCTTATCGTACCACCACCTTCACCAAACCATTCACCTAAGGATTCCCCACCCGATAGCCCTGCTTCTAGCACCTCTAGCATCCCAGTAAATATAGAACAAATGGCCAACCCTAGGCAAACCGTCCATCAGCAAGCCACTCAGAATTTCACCGGTCTTGCTTCACCTATTACCGTTCCACCCATCATTAGTGAGAACTCATGGCAGATTCCATCTTATGCCATGTAGGCTATAACCAATAGTATCCAATTCCATGGCCGAGACGATGAGGACGCCCCGGCCCACATTAACCGTTTCTCCCGCATCCTAGCCACTTTTAGCCTTCACGGTGCACCTAATGATGCTACTTACCTACAACTTTTCCCATTTTCACTAGCCGGTCGTGCGTCTACTTGGTTGGACTCATAACCAGCCGGTACCTTCACTACTTGGGCCGGGCTTCGTCAAGCCTTTTTGAATAAGTATTTCCCGCCCTCTAAAGCCTCACGTCTTAGAGACCAAATCCACTCCTTTCGCATGGAGCCCGACGAGCCTTACTACCTTGCTTGGGAGCGTTTCCAAAACCTTTGTGCTCGTTGCTCCCAGAATGGTCTTTCTGATTGGGCTTTGTGTGAGAAATTCTATAACGGTCTCACCCAAGAGACTCGTGATAGGTTCGATACTAATGCGGGGGGCATATGATGGGTATTCTTACAGTTGCTGAGTGTTTAGAGCGTTTTGAGGCATTTGCTCAGTCTCAATCCCAATCACGATCTGATCAGCGGTATCAAAGTGGTGATTCTAATACCACTACTAGTGCACCCACCCGAGGGGTGAACCATGTCACCATGGATCCTAGTCTAGCCACTGTTTTGGAAAACGTGACTATGGAACTTAAAGAAATCAAGGCTAAGGTAGACAAATGTGACTATTGTCGAGGGGGTCACGACACGAGTGCGTGTCCATTACTTGTTGGTGAGGAGCAGGTCGATTTTGTAGGAGGAGGGTTTGGTAGTGGTCAACCTAGCGGTTTTGGTGGTAATAATAATTTTGGGTCGGGTTGGCGTAATAATAATAATAACTTTAATAATAACACTTTTCGCTCAAATGGACCCCCTGGCTTTCAAATGGCTCAAAACCCAAATAGGGGCCAAAGTTCACTTTTTGGTGGGGGTTCAGGTGGGCAGTTCAACAAAGGGTTCAATGGGCAGGTCAAGGATGGGGGGTCAAATAACCAAGGTCAAACATGTCAAGGTCCAAGTTTTGATTTAGGGGGTAGCATAGAAAGAATGGAGGCTATGATGAGCCAGCTAGTTGTTAGGGACCAAACCACCCAAAAGAAACTTAGCGAACATGACCTTATGCTTAAGAATCACCAAGCTGCTTTCCAAGACCTTCAAAGGGTTGTGGGTGATATGTCTAGGAAGTTAGAAGAGAGATTACCCGGTCAGTTTGCGGGTAACACCCAACCTAACCCGAATGCTCATGTAAAGGCCATTACCACCCGTAGTAGCAAGACCGTAGGAAACCCTAGAGTCGAGGAGAGAGTAGTTGATGAAGAGGGAGATGTGATAGATGAGGAGATCGAAATGGAGACTCCCGGCAAAGTGCAAAAGAGGCTAAGCCCAGCAAGTACCGCACAGTCCGGTGAGTCTCAAGTTGAGAAAACGCCTATAGACGTTAGACCTTCACCTTTAGTAAACCATTCGTATATCCCGTTTCCCTCACGTCTTAAGAACCAAAAATATTCAAGGGAATACTGGCAATTTCTAGACATCTTCAAGCAATTGAAGATTAATCTTCCGTTTATCGAGGCACTCCAATCGATGCCTAAATACGCAAAATTCTTGAAAGATCTTCTTAGGAACAAAGAGAAGTTAGGAGAGTTGTCGAACGTTCCGTTGAATGGAGGGTGTTCGGCCATTGTCTCAAATAAGCTTCCCGAAAAGCTTACCGATCCCGGTGTTTTCACTATTCCTTGTCTATTCGGTAGTAATACCAACACTAGAGCCTTGGCCGACCTAGGTGCTAGCATCAATTTAATGCCCTTTTCTCTCTACGAGAAGATAGACTTAGGCGAGCTTTCACCTACCCGAATGACATTATCCTTAGTTGATAGGTCCGTGAAACACCCTAGGGGCATAGTTGAGAATTTGCTTGTTAAGGTTGACAAGTTCGTTTTTCCGGCCGATTTCGTCATTCTCGACATGGAAGCCGATGAAAACGTACCGTTAATTTTAGGACGTCCATTCTTAAACACCGCTAAAGCTCTCATAGATGTCTTTTTAGGCACCATTACACTTAGAGCGGGCGAGCAATCGGTAGTTTTTAAGGTTATGAATTCGAAAGGGCCTAGTGATAGAGTGGAGGCGGTATCGTTAGTGGGGGAGTGTGAGAAGGACGAGAGAGATGGGGAGAAGGTGATGAGTGATGATAGTCTAGAAAAAGTGATAGGACTCAAGTGTGGGGATCCACCGGATAGAAAATTAGAGGGATTAGAGGAGAGAGTGGTGCGTTTAGAATCTAGGATAGAGACACTGAGCAAAGCTCGGTGTGGGGATAGATTTCGATATGGAGAGTATAAATTCAAACCGCCAGGTGAGGAGTTGAGAGGTGGTGAGAGAGATAAGAGTGTTTGGGGCGATTTGGGCAATAAGTATAATGGTGCTACAGCCCGTGACTGTGTGTTTGGAGGTGAGCTGCATCTCTATGATCCCCCATAAGTATGTGAAAAGTTGAAATCCCAAGTGTAGAGTTTGTACCGTTTGTATTTTCGTTTATTTTTTTGTAATTTTTAGTAGCTAACGGTCGTTTTTTTGTTAGTTTTTCGGTTCGTTGTTTTTGTTTTGAGTCGTTTGCAGGAGGGCATCACCGAGGATTTGCAGGAATTTGCGAGGAAAATAAGGTTCCAAGTAAGTTTTAAGTCTTAGAAAAATTTCGGTTGGTTTTTTAGAGGTTTGGGAAAAACATACAAACTTTTCTAAGGCATTGAAAGAAAAAAATTAGACACTTTATGTTAAAAACGGCCTTTGGCAACCCGCCACCCACTTATAAACAACCCTCTCGCTCCCGCCACCACGTATGGCAATTTATCGGAAATATGTAACGTGGTGGCGGGCCGCTAGAAGCCATAGTTGCACCCATTGAATTTTAAAACCCCAAATTCTAAAACCCCCAGCTAACCCTTCTTCCCCATTACGCCAATAACCCTCACCATCCTTTCACAACCCATCCACCCGAAACCCACCTCCATTATCACCTTTATCTACTAAAAATTTGACATATTTCTTCTCCTCCTCACCGCCGATAACCATATCTCACCTCTCATTCGCCGATAACCCCTATACCTCTCCCATTCATCATCGATATCCGATTCAAACTGATTATCCACCATCTTACACCATAAAATCTGAATTCCACTTTGGGGATCAAAGATTCAACCGAAAATTTTCTCAAATCTTCTTGTTTACTTTGAATCTCAGGTATGTTTCCTGCAATACTTCCTGTACAATCGTGTCTTGTTTAGTTACTTTCATTCATTTTTGTTTCGTCAATGTTTTTATTAGTTATCGAGTCTGGTCTGTGTTCGTTTCGAGTCATCCGGGTCAGTGGTAATAGTAGTATCTGTTTTGTGTCCCTGTGTCGAGTCGTTTGCTGTGAGTCTGTCTATTCCGTTTTGTTTTGTTTCTGCAGGTTTGTTTCGTGTCTGTCGAGTTAGCGGGGTCTTTATGTTTAGGCTGTGTCTTTAGTGGTTTTGTCGAGTCTTTGTTTCAAGTTAGTAATCTGTTTTGGTCGTCTGTTAGTCGGGTTAGGTTTGACTGCTTTGATAGCATATATGTTTAGAATAGGTACTAGTTGGTTGCTTTGCGTTGTTCGGATAACATCGTAATAGGGGGTGGGTTGGTTTGATTTGTTGATAGCAGATATGAAGTTGTTTGTTAAGGTAAAATCGGCGGTTTGCACTCGGACTATATGAAATACAGTAAGAGATTTGACATGGGTTGGTGGGTTGGTCTGAATTGATTTGTTTTGGATTTTGCGGACGATTGTTTTTTGGGATAAGTGAAACTCAAGTTTGGGGATACGGTTCGCACTTTTTGACATAAGGACAAAATCTTTCACTAAATATACGCGCGCCGTTTCCGTTGCTTCCACACTTACGTTTAATTGGATGTTTTGTCGGCACTTGGATTGCTCGAGGGCGAGCAAGGTACCGGGAGGAGGTAGGGTTGTAAGTCTTGTATTTTGTGTCTAGTTTAGGTCGAGTTGAGTTTTGCGTCTTTAGGGTCCTTTGTGTCGTTTTAAGTGTGTTTCGAGTCTTGCTAGTGTCGTGTAGTGTCGATATGCTCACTTGATATTCAAGCCGCTTCACTCGTACTCAATCTCCATTCGGGCGGAGTCGGTTTGTAATTGTGTTGCATAAAGTCACTTGTTTTCGAACAACGGCCGTGAACGAAATGCTATACGGCCGTTGTTTGAATGTACAGTATTATATTAAACATAAAAAAAATTAAAAACTCAAAAATAACAAAAATAGTTTGTGTTTACTGACTGTTCACCTGTTTTTGCGCGTTTTTGAACTATTTTTACAGGATGTCGGGTGAAGGTTCCTCGTCAGGCACCAAACGCAGACGAGGTGCTTCCACGAGATCTCAGGGGGCTGCTTAGGAGCAGCCGACTGATTTACCACTGAGAGTGGTCAGTTATCGTGGAGCAGGGTTTGAGATGAGGAGTAGATGGTGTGGTTTGAGGATGATGCAGCAGTGATTGAGCATATCTTTTTGTTATATTTTTCTTTTATGCTGTTTTTAATCCTCGTTTATTGGTTTGTACTTAAATACGTTAAACAGGTTGGTTGGGATTTTGGGGATGGTTGACTTTTGGTTGTTGGATGTTTGCACTAACACTTAGTATCTTATATATTATCTTTTGCTAGTGTTTGGTGTTTGCATGATTAGGTTGGTATTTATAGCCGCTTTCGTTCGCGTGTCCGAGGTTAGGAGTTGTTTGCTGAGCGCGTTTCGAATTGGAGGGCTTATGTGGAAACGACTGGCACTTTGACAGTCTCACATACTCAGCTAAGTCGTTTCCCTTTTTGTTGTTGTATTTATTTTTGTTTATTTCGTTTGCTAGTTTTTATTTTTAGGTAGTTGTTGAGTCGTATTTTCGTTCTTGCATTAGGGACAATGCAATCTCTAAGTGTGGGGATGGGATACTTGTAAATAATCGAGTCTTAATCATGAAAAACACAAAAAAAAAAATTAAAAAAAAATAATAAAGAAAAAAAATTTGAAAAATCAGAAAATGTCTTTCGAATAAAAAAAGAAGTTTGCAATTAAAACGGAAAATGATAGAAAAGATGAATATTTGCTCGGGTTCGAATAATGATAATATGAGATTATAATAAATTGAGCTTGCGTCTAGTTAGGGATATGTGGATAGGCCCGGGTTTGGTTTTAAGTCCCTTTGAGTTAATATACCTTAATTGTCGGTCTGCTAGTGGGTTTTCGTCTGGGAGATATGGGAAATTAAAACTGCCAATAAGAGTATAAGGGGCACCGTTATAAGTTAAAACCGTTAGAGTTTGTGATCATTCGAAAAAAAAATAGAATAAAAAGTGAGCTAGAAACTAAATGAAAGTAATGCATTCCTATGTAGTTTGGGTTGGGGATAGCGACTCTACAACCGAATTACCGCTAGGGTGTGTGAAATCGATCGTGCAAAGCAAAAGAAAAGAAAAAAAAGTACCGAAACCTAAGTAATATGTGGTTGGGGATAGCGACTCTACAGCCGGATTGCCACTTGGTTAGGGAAAGCATCGTGTAGACTCACGAAGAAGAAAAAAAAAGTGAAACAAAAATGGAAAAAGAAAAAAATTTGATTGTAAACTCTCTTGGTTTTGATATAAGACGGTTGGGAATTGGTCCAGTGATCGTTCTCTTAGTCCTATAAGCTTGAGGCAGGAGTTGGTGGACTGTAGATTCTAGCGTGTGACCCTAGGTAGACTGACCGCACTTAAATTAAATTCACATGATAATGGCTTAGGATTGGATTTGGGTTTAAGGGGACAAGTATATTCGCAATCGCGACTAACGCAAGTCTTGGTTTTAATAAAATATACCTATGCTTTTGACCCGAGTAACTGTTCGTCTCTGATTCCGTTGCATAATTCTTTTTCGAGGACGAAAAAAGAGTAAGTGTGGGGATGTTTGATGTATTGCAAAATACATCTTTTATTCGTGTACAGTTTGTATAGTTTTCGTTATATTTAGTTTGGTTTTTCGTTAGAATATGCATACTATTGATAAAATCGTGTTTTGCAGGCCTTGATGCTTAAATATGCGGGAAACCGAGTGAAACGAGTCAAAACATCGAAGTGTCAAGTCTTGGAGCATGTTGGGAAGGACAGGAGATCAGCCGCACAACACTTGGAGACGCACAGGGGGACGCATGAAAGCAAGGGACGAAAAATTAGAGGCCCTGAATATACGTGGGACTGTAGGAAACAAATGGATCTTCAAGAAGAAGACCGACATGGATGGAAATGTGCAAACCTACAAAGCAAGGCTTGTAGCGAAAGGGTTCACTCAGACTCAAGGAATTGATTATGAGGAAACTTTCTCGCCAGTAGCCATGCTTAAGTCTATTAGAATTCTACTTGCCATTGCTGCATATTATGACTATGAGATATGGCAAATGGATGTCAAGACCGCGTTCCTTAATGGACACTTACTTTAAGATGTCTATATGGTTCAACCTGAAGGTTTTGTCGATCCAAATAATCCTAATAAGGTGTGCAAGCTAAATAAATCCATCTATGGATTAAAGCAAGCATCTCGCAGGTGGAATCTCCGTTTTGATCAAAAAATTAAAGAGTCTGGCTTCATTAAAAACGAAGATGAACCGTGTGTTTACAAGAAATCTAGTGGGAGCTATATCACTTTTCTAATTCTGTATGTAGATGACATACTAATCACTGGAAACAATATCCTTATGCTAAAAGATGTTAAGGCTTGGTTGGGAAAATGTTTCGCAATGAAAGATCTTGGTGAAGCCGCTTATATTCTAGGAATAAAGATTTATAGAGATAGATCAAAGCGGTTATTAGGTTTAAGTCAAAGTACATATATTGATAAGGTCTTACGACGCTTCTCAATGCAAGACTCAAAAAGGGGGCTCTTGCCTGATGTATTGCAAAATACATCTTTTATTCGTGTACAGTTTGTATAGTTTTCGTTATATTTAGTTTGGTTTTTCGTTAGAATATGCATACTATTGATAAAATCGTGTTTTGCAGGCCTTGATGCTTAAATATGCGGGAAACCGAGTTAAACGAGTCGAAACATCGAAGTGTCAAGTCTTGGAGCATGTTGGGAAGGACAGGAGACCAGCCGCACAACACTTGGAGACGCACAGGAGGACGCACGAAAGCAAGGGACGAAAAATTAGAAGCATCTTTCGCAAGGTTAAGGCTACGGAATCATCGGGATCGAGTGGGAAGCTTGGAGAACAAGGAACTACCGGGTTTTATTATTCGGTTTCTTTTATTTTCTAGTTTTCTTGTTTTATTCAGATGAATTCTTGTTTGAAACCTTGTTTGATTATTTTTAAGAATATGTTCCTTGGCTAATTGTTTAAACCGCCTAGACTTTGATGAATGGATTGAATAAAGTATTTACCGTTTTCGTTAATTGCATAAATATTATGGATTGATTGTGTTTAGTAAAGAGTTTGTTTTATTGATTTGATGCGTATGCGTGCTTTAACTTGGTTTATTATTGTCATTTGCTTCGTATGATTCTTAGTGACGGTCTATATCACAGCATAGAGTCATACTAGGGTTTAGGATTTTGGTGAGTGTCTATATCACATAAGAAACCTTAACTCTTTAGGGAGAATCGGCCGGTAACCCCTAGAAGTAATTGTTAGTAATTTGCTAGGTTTTAGTGTTCTGCTAGTCCTAATACCTGGAAAGTGAGGGGCTACTGATAGGTCTTACCCGACGAATTGCTTTAGATAGTCCTTGGAAAAGGTCGTGTCTTGGTTTACCTGTCGGTTTTATTAGTCTATCAAGTCAAGTTTAATAACTCAAACTACCCTAGATCTATGATTGGAAAAGAGTAGGTCAACATTAGGGTACTTACACAATAATTAGACAACTGGAAAGGCGTCTAATAACCGGTAGGATTAACAGCCTAGGTAGTTCCACAGGTTTCTCCTTGAGAAGGGTCGAGGGGCTTAGTTGGTTCTTAATAGGTTTAGTATCATATGATCCCGGTTCCATAATTCGTGCATTTAACTTAATCGGTAATCTTTTTAAAATCAATCCAGGATTCTAGTCTAGGTGGTCTCGTCTCTCATATAAGAATCGTCTTTGTTTTCCTTCGTATTTAGTCTAGTTTTAGTTAATTAATTAGTTTAAATAGATTTCCTTAGTTTTTCAGTACCCCCCCCCCAACCAATTAAACAGTTAGAGTCTGTGTCAGTCTAGGTCTTGATAGAGTCTAATTAGCGTAATTAGAGAGTCTCGTGGGTTCGATACTCGGACTTACTGTAGCTATACTGCATTGATCGGTACACTTGCCGGTTGCGTGGTTTAGTTTTAGATCGAGTCTAAGTTTATAAATTTAAAGCTTAGAGTGTCTAGATTAGGTTAATTTTAGTAGTTTTTATTTAACCACATTTAGCACATCATTGCCCATGGCACATGGAACCATTCTTAATAGCGAGCAGTGTGCTAAGACTGAAGAGGAAAAGAAGAAAATGGAAAGGGTTCCATATGCTTCTGCTATCGGTTCCATCATGTATGCCATGTTATGTACTAGACCTGATGTCTCGTATGCTCTTAGCATGACGAGTAGATATCAACAGAATCTAGGAGAGAGTTACTGGGCTGCAGTGAAGAACATTCTTAAATACTTAAGAAGGAGTGAGGACATGTTCTTAATATATGGAGGACTGGATGAGGAACTGTCAGTTAAGTGTTATACTGATGCAAGTTTCCAGACTGATCGTGACGATTCAAGATCACAGGCGGGATATGTTTTCATTCTAAATGGCGGGGCTGTTACTTGGAAGAGCTCGAAGCAAAGTGTGGTTGCTCAATCCACCTGTGAATCAGAATACAATGCAGCATCGGATGCTGTGTTGGTGCACACATCTGTCGTCTTCGTCTTATATCGAGTCTTAGTTGATTGAAAGTAATTTAGAGGTTTAGCTTGAATTGCATAGAGGTTTAGCTTGAAAGTAATTAGGAGGTTTAGTTTGAAATTGCCATGTCATCTTCAAGCTAAACCTAGAATAGTATAAATAGGGGAGTGGTCTTGTCATTTGTAACAGTTCTGAGATTCCATACCGAGGTGCTGCCGGTGTGAAGACTGATTGTAAACGCTATTATATCAATCAAATCAGTGTTTAAAGTGATACGCAAGCTGTTTCGTCGTTCGTTTCTTATTTTCCGCATCTGAAACGGATATAATCTCTTCTGAACGACTCGTTCGGGTCACAAAACGATCCTACAAGTGGTATCAGAGCTCAGGAGGAAGAGATCTTGCCAAAAAGCCTGTTTTCGTCATTTTTTCTGATTTCTACACCATTCTTTTCAAAATTAAAAATTTTTCACGGATAAAATCGGCTCAAATTCATACATCTTGTGCGTAATCATGTATTAACAAACCCTTGAGAATTTCAGCTTAAAATTCGAAGTAAAACCTGTAAAAATTACCTGAAAACCTGGTTTAGCTTGAACGAACAGTTGGCTTTAGCTTGAAAATTTCAGGTTTAGCTTGAATTTTGCTGAGGCTTTAGCTTGAATCTGACTTTAGCTTGAAATAAGTGTCGGCTTTAGCTTGAATCTGACTTTAGCTTGAAATAAGTGTCGGCTTTAGCTTGAATCTGACTTTAGCTTGAAATACGTGTTGGCTTTAGCTTGAATTTGACTTTAGCTTGAAATACGTGTTGGCTTTAGCTTGAATCTGACTTTCTCTTGAAAAAGTCAGGATTCTCTTGAATCAGGTTTTCGCTTGAAAAAGTCAGGTTTATCTTGGATCTTGTACAAAGTGTTTAATCATCAGAATTATCTGACAGATTTGATTCGGCCCATGTGATTCATATAGTGACCCAATCAGATTTAAATTGAAAGTTAAAAGTTTTGTTTGTTCATTTACTTCTCGGCCCAATCATTGTTTAGTGCATCCAAATTCATACTCGGAACAATTGAAAGTGTGTTTTGAGTGAAATTTGTCGGGACTGTTTGAAAGATGGCAATGGTCTTTGATGAGAAGGAAAATCATGATCTTGTAAGGATAAATGATTGGTGTTAGGGGAGGATTTTCTAACAATTAGTGATCCTTATTCGTTATCCTAACTGGTGATCCTTACTTCTGTGACAGGTGGTGATCCTCAGAAGGGCTTTAGGATCAGGATCATGGATCACTTCAAGGATCCTCATACTGACGATTGTTTACATATGTTTTATAACATCTCGCAGGTATAACAAGCTTGACCAAGTCTTAGCGGCATTCTTGGAGAATATTCCCGAAGTATTCTGCACGTGTTAGATCAAAACTAGACGTTATGGAGAACGTGGAGGCTTGGCCCGAAAGTCGGAGAGTTTGTTAACTAGATATTTTTCTTATTTTAAAGGGGTAACGAGCTAGTTAGTGACACTTAGTCATTTTGGCAGTTACACACACTCGCAAACACGCTCATACAAGCTCTCGTTCAAACACTTAGCAATTACTTACACTTTTTACACATTTCACCGTAGTGATCCTTGTACCTAGCTCGTTACTATCCGAAGTTGTAAACGTTTATTCATTTATTTGAGCTTGGTGATCGGTAGTTTCCATCACCCGGGGTTTTTTGTGCCGGAGATCAATTCTTGATCAAGGGCTTTTTCCCCGTATAAATCCTTGTGTTGTTTGTGCATTCCACATTGAAGTGATCCTCATTGTTGTTACACTTTTTGAGCATCATACCCCGTAATCTAGAGTTTGGTTGCAATATTCTCAACAGATTTTTTTGACCAAAACAGTTTGGCGCCCACCGTGGGGCAATTGGTGCTTTGTCCTTAGAAGAATTCGCATTTCTGTGCTCATTCCGGTTCATTACTACCAAGCAAATGGCTTCCTCAGCGAAGAATGCTTCAAACTTGATGCCTTCGTTCACTTCTTCACAAGGCGTTCCTCCTTTGCCTCCACCACCTTCTGGATCCCAGAAGAATACAGAGAATGCTGCGAAGAAACCGACTCCCATTTTCTCAAAACCACCTACTTCTTCTGTTTCAACTAACCCTACTACTAATGATCTCTATGCCCTGATTTTGCAGATGAGGAATCATGCACAAGAGCAGGATAAAACCAACGAAAGGATCCTCCGGGAGATTGATGAAATTAAGAAACAGAAGAAAACGGCAGAGGATCATTCCCCACTGATGCCCAGATCTTTGAATTTTGACACTCCGGTGATTACTTCTCAGCCATCAGTGGTTCCAGACATTCAATATACGGGTGGACCAAAAGGAGTGCACTATGGAACAACAGCTATGACCCAGGCACTAGGTTCATATTTCCAGCCAGCAGGATCCTATCCCCAGCATATGGGATCCCTCACGAGTACAGGAGGATATTCAGGAATGCAGCAGCATCAAGGATCCTCCTTCGTTCCAGGATCCTCCTTCGTTCCAGGATCATCCCAGGTTCAAGGATCCTCCTTCGTTCCAGGATCATCCCAGGTTCAAGGATCCTCCTTCGTTCCAGGATCATCCCAGGTTCAAGGATCCTCCTTTGTTCCAGGATCGTCTCAGTTTCAGGGATCCTTCCAGATGCCAGGATCCTTGAGGAGTTTACAAACAGGAAGTTCAGATGTCCATCAAGGAGATTTTATTCCAATGCAGACCAATGCCTCTACCGGTCCCTCGATCATTCCAGAGTCTCAACAATATGGATTGACCTCTATTCTTCCTAACTTGAATCCAATGGGAGGTAACACTTTTAATAATTCTCATACCACTAACCATGGTCTTATGCAGGATCCAGGTATCAATCATGCCATGGCCAGAGAATTACAAAAGATATAGGATATGATCTCGAGTGTTCCGGGAGTAGTCAAACCTATTCCAGAGATTGCAGATGGGAGCCACAAGATATCTCGCTTTGCACCACCAATCTGTGATGCTGAGATACCCAAGAGGTTCCATGTGCCTACAATGAAATTGTACGATGGTTCGACGGATCCTGAAGAACACATAGCACAATACAGGGAGAGGATGGAGATCAATCCAATCCCAGAAAAGTTAAAGGAAGCATGCTTATGCAAAGGATTCGGATCCACTCTTACTGGATCAGCTCTCAAGTGGCTGCTAAGTCTTCCTCCCTATTCTATTACCTCATTTGCAAACCTAGTTAACTTGTTTAATATTCAGTTTTCTTGTAGTAGAAAATTTGAACGATTAACTAGTGATTTATATAGGATAACCCAGGGTCATAATGAATCATTAAGGGATTACATTACCAAATTTAGTAAAGAATCCTTAGACATTCCCAACTTAGATATAGCCACGGCTGTTGAAGCCTTCAAAATGGGACTGCTTAGGGATTCGTTATTTTATGATGATCTTGTTATGACACCATGCAGGAACCTAGATGAGGTAAGAACCCGGGCCCTCAGGTTCATTCGGCTAGAGGATGACAAGAGGATTCAGGAGAGGATAACAGGATCCTCAAAGCAGGATAAGCAAGGATCCTCATTCAGAAACAACAGGTTCAGATCCTACAACAAATCTGATAATCAGAACGTGCATTCTATTGATCAAGAAGAGGATGATGAGGATTATCCTCCAATTTCTGAATATTGCTTTAGTGTTGATAACAATGAACTAATCCTTGCCATGCAGAACCTAGGTGATAAAGCTAGATGGCCAAGAAAGAATGACAGGCCAGCTGCAACTAAGGATAAATCAAAGTGGTGTGCATATCATGAAGATTTTGGGCACCTCACAGAAGAATGCATTGCATTAAGAAAGGAGATTGGATACTTGTTGAGCAAAGGGCATCTAAAAGAGTTGTTGGGTAGGAAAAACTCAAGGACGCAGGATCCTGAAAGGATCCCTGAGAAGGCTCCAGCCCCTCCAGCAGATGCACAAGTGATAAACTTTATTTCTGGGGGATCCGACATTTGTGGCACATCCTTCTCAGCAGCTAAGAGGCATGCAAAGGAAACTAAAATGGATAATGGAGAAAGACCAGTTCGAACATCGAGTGTCTCCGAAGGAAAAGTCATAACCTTTGATGAAGAGGATCGTACTGATATCCAGGATCCTCATCACGATGGTTTAGTTATTACTCTTTTTATATCTAACTGTTTTGTCCGCAGGATCCTAATAGACGGAGGAAGTTCAGTGAACATTATCCAGCTTGACGTTCTAAAGAAGATGGGTATCCCTGAATCAGAGATCATACCAAGATCCTCCGTGCTCGTGGGATTTAGTGGCGAAACTAAGAACACCCTGGGGGACATTAAACTCCCAATATATATTGAAGGCTTACACTCTTATCAAAAATTTTGTGTTATTGACTGTTTATCTTGTTGTAATGTTATCCTTGGCAGGCCCTGGATACACGATATGAAAGCAGTCCCATCTACTTACCATCAATGTGTGAAGCTCCCTAGTCCTTGGGGAATAGTAAAGATTGATAGCGATCAGCAGGAAGCTAAGAATTGCTACACTTCATCGATGAAACCAGCTTCGAAGTCAAGGGAGCAATAGCAATCAAGGTATCCTCCAAGGAATGTCTTGGAGGCCAGAGAGCAGGATGTGGTAGAAATCCTCATGGATCCTGATGATCCTGAATCCAAAATCTATATCGGATCAGGGATCCTTGGCGACATGAAAGAAGACCTCATATCCTTCCTCAAAAGGAGAAAGACTACCTTTGCATGGAAACATGAAGACATGACTGATATATCCAAAGATGTTATCACCCATAAACTCGGCATCGACAGATCCTTCAAACCAATACATCAAAGAAGAAGGAAGTTTGCACCAGAAAGGAATGCCATTATCCAGGAAGAGGTAGAAAAATTGCTCCGGGCAGGTATGATTAGAGAGGTCAAGTATCCAAGATGGCTGGCCAATGTGGTTGTTGTTCAAAAGAAAAACGGAAAGTGGAGGGTATGTGTCGATTTTACCGATTTAAATAAGGCATGTCCCAAGGATCCTTTCCCTTTACCCCACATTGACTCCATGGTGGATGCAACTGCGGGTCATGAACTGTTAACTTTTATGGATGCTTCATCTGGATTTCAACAAATCCAAATGGAACCATCCGACCAAGAGGATACAGCCTTCATGACTCCAACTGGTATATATTGCTATATTGCTATGCCGTTTGGATTAAGAAATGCAGGTGCAACGTACCAAAGGCTGGTGAATATGATGTTCAAGGATCAGATTGGACAAACTATGGAGGTTTACATAGATGATATGGTGGTGAAATCCTTAAAAGCTGAGGATCACCTACGAGACTTGGAGGAAGCATTTGATATCCTTGACAAATATAATATGAAGCTTAATCCTTCAAAATGTCATTTTGGTGTTAAAGCAGGTAAATTCTTAGGATACATGGTGACTAAGAGAGGCATCGAAGCTAGCCCGGAACAAATCAAAGCAATAGTGAACATCAAATCTCCAGCCAATGCTAAGGATGTTCAAAGGTTAACAGGAAGGATAGCAGCCTTGAACAGATTCATATCCAAGTCCTCCGAGAAATGTAAAGAATTCTATGATATCCTAAGGAAGAACAAGAAATTTGAGTGGACGGAGAAGCATGAAAATGCTTTAAAAGCCCTCAAAGATTACCTATCCTCGGCCCCGGCTTTAATGAAACCAGAAAAAGGTGAAGTGTTATCCTTGTATCTCGCAGTATCCTCAAAAGCAGTAAGTGCGGTCCTTGTTAAGGATCATCAAGGTACACAACATCCCGTTTATTATGTAAGTAAAAGTTTACTTGATGCCGAATCCAGGTACTCACACCTTGAAAAACTTATCCTTGCATTAATAATGGCATCTACCAAGTTAAGACATTATTTTGAAACTCATGTTATCATTGTTAAAACTAATTTTCCAATTAAGAATGTCCTCAGGAAACCAGAGATGTCCGGAAGGATGGCTAAGTGGGCAGTAAAGCTGAGTGCCTATGATATAAGATATGAGCCTAGGACAGCTATCAAATCCCAAGCATTAGCTGACTTTGTGGCTGATTTCAGTAGTGATCTACAAGAAGAAGCTGAGCTAGAAGTCCAGCAGCTAGAAGAGACCAAGGATCCTTGGATACTCCACACTGATGGATCCTCAAATGTCAAAGGCACAGGGCTTGGAATACTACTAAAATCGCCACAGGGGGACATAATACCCCATTCTATAGCTTGTGAGTTCCAAACCACTAATAATGAGGCTGAATATGAAGCCTTAATTGCTGGTTTGCAAATTGCAAAGCATATGGGGATCAGGTATCTTGAGGTACACGTAGATTCTTTGTTAATTACAAATCACTTTAATGGATCATATGCTGTTAAAGGTGAAAAACTAACCAAATATTTGGAGATAGTCAAAAGTTTGGCACTCTCTTTTGTTTCCTTTAGTTTGTCACAGGTACCAAGGGAAGAAAATACAGAAGCTGATGCATTGGCTAACATAGGATCATCTTTGAAGATCCCAGAGGATATCAAGATTCCTATTATCCATATCCTGACCCCGGCTATCGAGGATCACCAGACTATGGAGATAGGAGATGATTCTGCAGTTATCCCTAGTGAGGATATTCAATCCTATTCAGGATCCAGATCATGGATCTCACCAATTATGAGATACTTACAACATGGAGAGATTCCTACAGGAGAAAACCCTAGGGCTTTCAAATCTAAGGTATCTCAATTCACAATTATGAATAATATGTTGTATAGACGATCTCTTGCAGGACCATACTTAAGATGCATTGAGGATCCTGAAGTTCAGGAAGTTTTAAAAGACTTCCATGAAGGAGATTGTGGAAACCACACTGGGGGCAGGGCTTTATTTTCAAGGATCCTGAGGACAGGATATTATTGGCCAACCATGAAGAAAGATGCTGTGGAGTATGCCAGAAGATGTGATCCTTGCCAGAGACACAGCAATATCCTTCATCAGCCAGCCGAATTATTGCATCCTATATCCTCCTCTTGGCCATTTATGAGATGGGGTATGGACATAGTTGGCAAGCTCCCTAAGGCACCTGGTGGAAAAGTATTCATGCTAGCTATGACTGATTACTTCTCCAAGTGGATAGAGGCTGAAGCTTTTGCCCAAGTTAGAGAAAAGGAAGTTATATCCTTCATTAAAAGAAATATTATAACTAGATTTGGAATTCCCTCTGAGATTATATGTGATAATGGTTCCCAATTTATTGGGGGCAGAACCACTAACTTTTGTGACAGCTGGGGGATTAGGATGATAACATCAACACCAGTCCACCCACAAGCTAATGGCCAAGCAGAATCATCCAACAAGATCATCATCAACAATTTGAAGAAAAAGCTTGGATCCAAGAAAGGGAAGTGGGCAGAAGAACTACCCTATGTGCTCTGGGCTGACAGGACAACCCCTAAGAATGCTACTGGTCAAACACCATTCTCTTTGGTGTTTGGGGCAGAATCAGTGATCCCAACAGAAATGGTGGTTCCTACTGCTAGAACAAGTACCCGTGATCCTGAGGAAAATGATGAAAACTTGGCTCAAGACCTGGATACTATTGAAGAAATCAGGAATATGGCTAGGATCAGGATGGCCAGTTATCAACAAAGAATGGCTGGTGCTTACAACAAAAATGTCAGGATCAGGAGGTTTCAAGTTGGAGATATGGTGTTAAGGAAAGCATTTCAGAATACCACCAATCCTGCCGATGGAAAATTGGCTCCAAAATGGGAAGGCCCTTATTTGATTGAAGCTGAAGCAGGAAAGGGGGCATATAGATTGCTAACCATGGAAGGTGATTTGCTACCAAGAGCTTGGAATGCTGTTCACTTGAAGAAATATTTCATGTGACAAGGATCCTCGTGGCAGAGGTGATCCTAGTGAAAGGGATATCCTTAAAGGATCCTCAAAGTATCGGTGATCCTTATTCAGGTAATATCCTAATCTTGAACTATTTCATTTCTTTATTTTCTCATATTAGGATAAGGATCATGTATCCTTTATCCATTTCTCACATGAGTTCAAGTTTTGAAAGTTCAGGTATCCTTAGCACAACGTTGGTTATCCACAGAAGCAATCCGTCTTTGGGTTTAACCCCAGTTATTTGGGCTTGTCCCCAGATTCCGCCTGTAGCGCACGATGATCCTGGTGTAGTTCAAGGCTTTGGGACCAGTACTCGTTCTAGGGGCTGATAATTCCATTGTTCTGGCTATGCTTAGGATCCTACGTATAATGGTAGACGTACCATACATCCGGTCATAAGGTTTCTAACGTTTTCACGTTAGCTAAGGTTTCTAACGTTTTCACGTTAGCTAAGGTTTTGGCATCTTCATGTCACTAAGTTTGGATAGTCGCCAGTTAGGGCCATACTCCAGTTTACACACGATCCTTGGGCTTGTCCCCAGTTATCCTTGGGCTGGTCCCCAGTTATCCTTGGGCTTGTCCCCAGTTATCCTTGGGCTTGTCCCCAGTTGCTAACTCTTTTCTTATATTGGCTTAGTTCCAAGTTATGCTCTATTTCAGGTCATTGAAGATAGGCAGTTAGGGATCCTTGATCCTTATTTCACTCTAAGGTTTATCTTATAGTTATCCTTATTATGGTTAGGATTCTAACTTGGATCCTCAGGTATAATCCTTAACTCTTTTGATTCTATTCATTATTCTTTTAAATAACCCTTATACTTGACAACTGAACTTATCAATTTTAAATCATGTCATTTTTTAAAAAACTTATCTGTTATGGGATATGTGATCCTTGTTCATATCCTAAACTTTTTGGATATCTTTTCTAGTTTTTCAAGGCTTGATAAGTATAAACAAATTGAACATTATAACAGTTGGAAAATAACATACTAAAAGGGATAACAAATACAAGATAAGCGACAAAAGGTTAAATTTTTATTTATTAACATAAGACTAACCCTTTAAAGGTTGTCAAAATTACCTACCCGAGCTTCTACCAGCAAAACGTGGCCCGTCCGCTGGGGTAGGTAAAGGGTGTCCATGATAATGAGTTCAAAGATAGTGCAGGAATATAAAGGCGGCAGGATCACAATGGCTTCATCCCCCAAACAGAGGATCCCTCCACCGATTGCAATCCTGCCTATTGTCCAAAGGATCATACATGATCCTTAATCCTAAAACCTATTGTTCAAAGTACAACCCATGAAATTGTCTTAAACATCACAACCACAAAAAACGACCATCAAACTAAAAAATTGGGCTCCGGCCTTGGCACATATATCCATCATCGCCCAATTGTGCAGCTCACACCTTGGCTGCATCACCACCAGCATCATCACCACCAACCTGATCCTTCCCATTGCCACTTGCCTCAATTGCCAGGACATCAGCTGCCTCCTCCTCATCATCCTCAAGATCTGCCAACCTTGCCTTCCAGCCTTCAACATCCCAGCTGCTTTTGTCGAAACTAGGATCTTGAGCTTCCTGGGCCATCTTCAACTTAGTCTGATACATTGTGATGGCAGCAGAGAGCTTGGTATTTTCGATGAGGTCATGCTTTTCATAATCAAAGTTGACCAGCACCTTGGCCATTTCCTGCTTGGTATCCTGGAGTTCCTTCCGAGCATCAGCAAGTGCAAGATCTTTGAGCACGGCAACTTGTTGGAGATCAGCTATTTTCTTGTCCAGCTCCTCAACATTGCCCACGTAATCCTCTATCTCAGCAAATTTCTGCAGAAAGAAGATAAGGCAGTTCAAGGTCAAGTGATCCTCATAAGAGTAGGATACCTAGGCAAAGTTAAGGATCCTTACATCATTGAAGTATTCAAGGAATTGATGGCGGATCAGTGGCAGCCCTTGAAGATCTTCAGCATCAGAAGTTTTCCTTTTCTTGACACCCTTTCCTTTAGTGGGTGCCCTTGGAATGGAGATGCTAGGACTGGTAGTGGACCTCTTCTTCCTGGGTCGTACGAGATCAAGATCAGCTGTGTTGAATTGGGAAACAGGCTTGACAGGTTTTCCAGCTCCTACACATTCAAAGCAAGATGAGTATCCTTATCCTATTTCAATTTATCTATTTATTTTAATATTTAAACTATGCAAAAGACAGGATACTTACTCGACATGGTAATGGAACCTGAGGATACTTCTTGTGAGTCTTGGGTGTCTATCTTGAATGTCCTTGTTTCAGGATCAAGCTTCCAAAAAGCAGCGAGCCTATCCTTGGTTTCAGGTGATGTGCGGATACGTGAAACGGTGATAGCTGCAAAACAAGAAAGCAAAAATATAAGTTATCCTTGCAATCAAAGAAAGTTCCTGGTGATCCTTATCAGGATCCTCCATCCTACCATGGGTAGCCCAATTTTTAGGAAGATCCTTTCCATCCTGGATAGAATCTCTCTTGACAAAGAAAAAGCGACGTTTCCAGTCTTTGTCATTCTTGGTGACTTTCAGAAGAGGATGATCTGCACCGGGTTTTCGCTTGAACAAATAACGATGGGAACCAAAAGTAGTGAGATCATACAGCTCCGCCAATTCTGACATGCCCAAAGCAATGCCTTCTTGTTCGATGATCCTCTCCAGGGTATACAAGACCCTCCAAATCATCGGCATGGCTTGGATATAAGAGATGCCGGTAAGGGAAAAGAAGGATTGTGTAAACTCTGTGAAAGGATAGGTGTATCCTATGGTGAATGGAGTGGCTGGAAATGCAACCCATGTTTCTGAAACATAGTCGCTAAGGGTAGTAGGATCAAAGGGTCTGATAAAGGCATTCGCCAGAAAACAGCAACGGATTCTGTCTATCTGTGCGTCGTTAAAACAACACTTTTCATTCGCTGAGTCCTTGATGATTTTCTGACTTTCCAAAGGGCTATCCTTCTTGTGATCTTTGCCCGGAGAACTTCGGAGCAACATCTTTGATGGAAAGATAAAAACAGAGCAAGAGAGGGAAAAGGATAGAGAAAGAGAATACCTGAACGTCTTCGGAATGTGGATTATAAAGGGAGTTTCTCTGAAAATTTAAATGCATTTGATCCTATCTATATCTCTATTTATAATCATGATCTTGCAGGTTGTCACTTCCGTGACATCATCATCGCAACGGCTAGTTCAAAATTAACGGCTATATATCTGTTAGTTTGTTACGGATAAGATCAAGAAAACATAACTCGCTAATTTTACAATTTCACTCCTTATATTTTGGGGGCAATTGTTAGGGGAGGATTTTCTAACAATTAGTGATCCTTATTCGTTATCCTAACTGGTGATCCTTACTTCTGTGACAGGTGGTGATCCTCAGAAGGGCTTTAGGATCAGGATCATGGATCACTTCAAGGATCCTCATACTGACGATTGTTTACATATGTTTTATAACATCTCGCAGGTATAACAAGCTTGACCAAGTCTTAGCGGCATTCTTGGAGAATATTCCCGAAGTATTCTGCACGTGTTAGATCAAAACTAGACGTTATGGAGAATGTGGAGGCTTGGCCCGAAAGTCGGAGAGTTTGTTAACTAGATATTTTTCTTATTTTAAAGGGGTAACGAGCTAGTTAGTGACACTTAGTCATTTTGGCAGTTACACACACTCGCAAACACGCTCATACAAGCTCTCGTTCAAACACTTAGCAATTACTTACACTTTTTACACATTTCACCGTAGTGATCCTTGTACCTAGCTCGTTACTATCCGAAGTTGTAAACGTTTATTCATTTATTTGAGCTTGGTGATCGGTAGTTTCCATCACCCGGGGTTTTTTGTGCCGGAGATCAATTCTTGATCAAGGGCTTTTTCCCCGTATAAATCCTTGTGTTGTTTGTGCATTCCACATTGAAGTGATCCTCATTGTTGTTACACTTTTTGAGCATCATACCCCGTAATCTAGAGTTTGGTTGCAATATTCTCAACAGATTTTTTTGACCAAAACAATTGGTATCGAGGAAATTTCAGTAGTCATTATCAAGGTTTGTCCAAAAATGTTTGGGTTAACCGGTTCGAATGTTTTCTGTGTAAGAAAGATGAGAAATTAGATGATTTGGAGAAGAGATTTGATTGTTTGATTGACCATTTGAAAGAAAACAAGATAATGAGATCAGAAGCTGAAATAGTATCAAAGTTTGCTAATGGATTACCAGCTGAATGGAATGATTTTTTGGAAAATCTAAGAAAGAATTCTAGTTTTTCAAAATTATCTTTAAGTAAATTCATCAGTAAACTTACAACACATAGATATGATAATGAAGAGAAAAAGAAAGAGTTGTTGAATAGGATAGAAAATAATTTGAAAAAATTAAGTTTTGATGTGGTTGTAGAACTGAACAAAAGAGTATGTGTGTGTCTTAGTGCAAAAGATGTTATGAAATACGATATGAAGAGGGGTTGTTATATTGATGAGAATATGAATCCTCTTGACTTCGTTAAAATCTTTTGTGCAGGAACATACAAGATGGAGACAGAGCAAGTTCAAAAGAATGAAGAATTTGTGAAGAATGAATCTTCAAGTTCTGCATCAGTGTGCTCTAAATGTGATAAACTTGAAGCTGACAATGGCAAACTCTTGAAAGATGTGGAAAGTTTGACATTGGAAGTCAAAAAGTTGAAGGATGAGAAGCAAACTGATGTTAAACAGATTCTTATTTTGCAGGAAATTTGTGAGAAGCAAAAATCTGAAAATGTTAAACTGTTAAATGACTTGAACAGTTTGACATCAGAAAACAAGAAGTTGAAAGAAAATGGAAAAAAAATTGAAGATAAAATTAAAAGTTTTGGAAATGAAAAATCAAAAATTGAAAAAGAATTTCAAAGTCAAATAAAAATTTTAGAAGATGAGAGAGATATGTTTGGTAAAAACAGTCTTGAAAAACAAATTGCAATCAATTCTCATCTTGAAAAGATTATTCGACTTGAAAAAGAGGCAGAATGTGCTCAAAAGAAAATCAATGAATGGGAAGAAAAGTTGAAGGTTTTTGTGAATACTTCAACTATTCCTTGTCCAAAACCTTTAAATTCTGTTCCAATAAGTGACGATGTCACAAACTATGATAAAGTCATAGTTGAAGATTGCGATGAAAAATCTAATGATGTAAATGAAAAAATTGAAAAAAAAATTTGTTTTTGAAATTAAAAGAAAAATTTCAAGAAACTGTTTCACAATCAGCTGAAAAGGGAGAATGCTCTAAGCAAAAACCTTTGAAGAAGAAAGTGGAACAAAAACAAAAAGAGAAAATTTTGAAAAATGTTCAAAAAGAAAATAAAAGTTCATCAGATCAATCATCCAATCGCAATCAAAAATTACAAAAAGTAAAAAATGAAAATTCAAAATTTGTTGGTAATGAGTGGTGCAGGTCGGACCACAGAGCTCAAAAGTCAAATCCAGCAAACAAGAGGAGGAAAGATTATCACCAAGCCAAACAGTGCTTTGATCTAAATGTTTGGACTGAAAATGGTGATTGGTACGATAATAGAGTGTGTTACAGATGCGGCTATCTAGGACACATTGCTGTTAACTGCCAGAGTTGGAGATTTGAGTCAAGGAGATGCTTTAACTGCAACATCATTGGCCATATTGCTAGAGATTGCTCAATGAGATCAATGAGAAGATCGAGGGCTGAATCTCAGAAGCAGGTGAAGAAACCAGTCAATGTCAAGCCCAAAGAACAGAAGGTTCAAGAACCTAAAGTTCAAGAAATGAAAGTGAAACTTTCTCAGGGACAAAAAGACAGACTGAGGAGGAAGAAGAGGAAGAAGGCCAGAGAGTATCTGGAGAAGATTTTGTCCTCGGATACAACTGGAAAAGCAGATAAAAGTTCTGATAAATCGTCTTGCTCGCCAAAGAATGACAAATCAAGCAAAACGGATTCATCAGATACAAATCTGAGGACGAAAGAGGGAAAGAAGAAAAAGAAAGAAAAGGCAGTTAATCAAGAGATTAACAAATCTGGCGATGAATTTGTTTCCTCGGAAACAAAGGAGCCACATGTAGGCGATGAATCTGGCTCATCAAAGTCAGACAAGCCACATTCAGGCGATGAATCTGGTGTGGTAAAGCCAGAGGAGCCATGTGTTGAGGTAAAAAGTGGTGATTCCTGTTTGACAATGAATGATGAAAATTTTCCATCATTGTCAAATGGAATTTCAAAAGCACCCAAGGACCGTCAGGCTTGGGTGAAACTCTTTAAATAGAAAAACCTGACTTGCCGGAGATCCCAAGTTGGTAATCGTGGATCATGAATCGGCATCTTTCTTAATCTGTGTTTGAAAAGTTTTTGCAGGACTTGCCGGAACTCCCAGGTTTGTAAGCGAGGAGTAGGAATCGGCACTTTGAGAATTCAACCAACAGATGATGTTTGGTTGAAAATGATTGATTGGATTGATCTTACAAGTGGTAAATCAGGGACATTAAGTTGTATCTGATTTCCTACAAGTGGTTAAAAAAAACAATGTGATGAACCAATCCCCTAATTTTACAAGTGGTAAAACAATCAAACTTATTTTCCGGAAAAACCATTTGATTAAAACAAACTTAAGTGTTTTGAAATCAATGGGAAAATAGTTTGTTGTGAGGGAGAGTTCTGATTGTTTATGCCAAGTGGATGGCGAATTGATGCAATTCGATATCAGTTGTCATGTTCTTGTACAGTTTGTTTTCAATTTTCTTTAGATGTATTTGTATTTTAGGGGGAGTATAATTTCAGAAAATCCAAAAACATTAGAAAATTTGAAAAAGCCAAAAATATGATAAAATGAAAAATGAGTTTTTGTTGCATAAAAGAGGAAATGATAGTACATCAGTAGACTGCCACAACACGCTAGAGAATTGGAGAGATAAAATGTGATAAGCGATCTCACTAAAGATGTGACGGTAGGCTCAGCTAGACTAGTAGATTTGTGATAACGATACAAACATAAAGCAAAAAGCCTAATTCTAGTGGGAAACACGGTTGAAAGCATAATACTTAGTTTTGTCCTTCTTGATTGTGTACCTACTCAGTAATCGCTGATTGTCGAAAGACATAAAACTGGTTAAGTTTGTGAATTTTCACAACTTTGCTAAAAAGTCGATGTGATTGTGCATTTCATTTTGCAAAGATTTAAACTTGTTTTATTTCTTTATTTTGTTTAAGCATTGGACATCCTCTGCGTATACGTGAGTATCGACCTGGATGTTATTGCGTAAACGTTCTGCTTTAATTTCTTTGGTGTTTCGTTTAAGCTTTGGATCACCTCTGCGTATACGGAAGTATCGACCTGGTGGTTAAAGCCTAAACAACTTCAACTTATTTTTTATTTTCTTATTTTGTTTAAACATTGGACTTTCTCTGCGTATACGGAAGTATCGACCTGATTGTTAATGTTTAAACATTCTGCTTTGTTTTCGCACAAATCACAGTTGATAAAAGTTTAAAGGCATTACTTGAGTTAGTGTATTGCATGATGAGGGGATATGCTGAGATCGTGGGGTCCATAAGAATTTAGTGCTATCTAAATATACATTAACGTATCGGTAAGCATTTCGAAAGTTTTTAGATTGAGCATAAGTGGACAACAATATCGTCAATCTACGTGAATCGTTTAGAACTTAAAATGTTTAATGCTTAACGGTGCTAGTGATTGGTCAAAAACTGATATGATCCTCTTACACAAACTCACTAAAATATTGTCTGTAAATATTTGTTTTTATGCATTCCCTTGTTATAAAAAAAAATTCAAAAAGATTTTAGTGTGTTTTAACATAAATTTTGAAAAATCCAAAAAGATTTTCGACAACTGATGTTGGAGAGCTGATATTCAAAATTTCAAGTGCTGAACATGATGAACAGGTTTGGGAGTGAGTGAGTGCTTAAATGAAGAAATTTTGATTTTGAGAAAAAAGTTTGATTAGTTAATCAAGGTCATTAATTTGAACTTGATGTAACTATTTCTAGTAAGTTTTTCTTATTGATTTAAGTAAAAACTTATGTGTTTGTGAGAAGATTGTGCAGGAGATGAGCTTAAAAAGAGTTAAAGCCAGGAATTGATCTCAAGGTGATAGCTAATTCCAGATGGCGATCCCATCATGATGAGAGGGGGAGTCTGACGAGGTTAGAGCCAAAGAGAAGATCATGGTATATGCTAAGAAAGAAAAGAGACTGATAAAGACTGAAGATTGTGCAGACTCGACATTTAAGACTCGTCAACATCTGAGGGGGAGTCTGTTGGTGCACACATCTGTCGTCTTCGTCTTATATCGAGTCTTAGTTGATTGAAAGTAATTTAGAGGTTTAGCTTGAATTGCATAGAGGTTTAGCTTGAAAGTAATTAGGAGGTTTAGTTTGAAATTGTCATGTCATCTTCAAGCTAAACCTAGAATAGTATAAATAGGGGAGTGGTCTTGTCATTTGTAACAGTTCTGAGATTCCATACCGAGGTGCTGCCGGTGTGAAGACTGATTGTAAACGCTATTATATCAATCAAATCAGTGTTTAAAGTGATACGCAAGCTGTTTCGTCGTTCGTTTCTTATTTTCCGCATCTGAAACGGATATAATCTCTTCTGAACGACTCGTTCGGGTCACAAAACGATCCTACATGCTGCTAAGGAGGCTGCCTGGATGAAGAAGTTCATTACTGATCTCGACGTTGTGCCTAGCATAAAGAAACCGATCGAGATGTTGTGTGACAATACTGGTGCCATTGCTCTTGCAAAGGAACCAAGGTCTCATCAAACCACAAGGCATATACTCAGCAAATTCCATTATATTAGAGAGATAATATGTAACACCACGTAAAAATGTGTCCAGTTATGTAAAGACACATGTCTTAAACTCTATATATGGGAAAGATTGAGTTGGAAGGACTAAAGTTACCAAACGATGAAAAAAAATGAAGCCACAGGGACTAAAAGTGTCAACATGCCAAACTTGTGCCTCTGAATGACCACACATGAAGAATATATTCTTAAATAGTTTATGAAAATAATCAAAAGATTATCAACTACAGGGGTTAAACGTATCAACATGTTAATTCTTACCTCTGAGTGAACTTTTAATGAACTCGAGGCTTCGAAATATTCAAATATACTCTCAAGAATAAGTGATATAAATTTCACAAGGTTTCGAGATCGTTATACGTGGTTTATGCAAATTCCCAAGAGTTAGGGTTTAAAGCGTCAACGAGGTGAAACATATGTTTTCGGTGATCAATTAACAAAACCGAGCCTAACGGAGTTTGGTTATACTCCCTAGAGCATCTACAAACTAACTGCAAGGGCCAAAAGTGTCTAAAATATAGGATATTTGAAGGAATAAAAGAGCAGGGGCTGAAAGTGTAATAAATGAAAGTTTTTAAACCTGGGAGACACCTTCACTGTCACACCCCGACCACGTAAAACAACAAAACGTGGCGGAAACATCGAGGCGTGTTGTAACAGAATTAATGTTTCATAACCATGGATACCAAAGAGTGTTTCGTTTTATTAAACATTGAATAATTACATCATCTTGAAATCTAAATACACTATTTAAACATAGTCTATCATTGTTATTGAGTCACTAAGGCCTTGTCCAGTCCTATATGAGCATGCATCTTATCAATCGATATCATCCAACAATACCTGAAACATATGTGAAAACGAGGTCAGCAAAGAAATGCTGGCGAGTACATAGGTTTTGTGAAAATAAGATTCATGACTTCTGTTTAAGAAAATGTTTAGTCATGAACCTTGTAATTTGCTTTGCCTTTGTAAATCATTTGAAAAATAATAAGTTCAGGTGATATGTATAATAAGAGAAAAATGCATGATTAAATGAATAACCATGTAAAATGAGTTTGTATAAGATAAGTTGTTTGTAAATAAATGTCTTGTGAAAAGTATGTTACTTGTATAAAATGTTCTATGTCTCAAACTGAAATGATTCAAATAACGCTACAATATGTAATACCATACAACACTTATATATAGGAAGTACCAGCGGCGTATCCACCATGCTTGTATCATATTACACACGCCTCGTTACTTAATCACTTACTCAAACCAAACCAACAATGTAAGATGTATATGTTTAAACCAATTGCCAAACGTATTGAATAATGTGTAAAAATGTTTATGTCAAGATGAAATCATGAAATGTATAACCAATGTCAATAATGTTTATGTGTCCAATGTAAATCATGTAATGTGTAACCAATGTGATTTGTATAAATAAGTGTAAGATTAAACAATTATCCTTATAGTAGCATATTAAAAGTATACTTTGGATTTGTAAGTAACATATTAAACTATGTTTTGGTTTCATAAATAACATATCAAAATATGCTTTAGATGTGATAAATAACATATTAAACTATGTTTTTGGTTTTGTAAATATATGTTGGTTTTGTACAATACCACACATGAGAGTATATTAAACTATACTTTAATAGTGTGATTTGAGAATTCATTCAGACCTGGTGCATCAAGATACACCTTTGAGACTATAGAAATACCACAAAGGCAATCCCTATTTGGATGGAGCAACAAATTGGTTTCAGACATTCCATGACAACAGGAATGGGGTGTCAAATCCTATAGCGCTATATCATACTAACAATCGGTCTGGTGAACATAAAATAAGTACAATTCAACAATTTATTTTATGTTCTTTGAGAAATCAATGTTTAAACCATAATTAGTCATTTCGTTTGTCAAAAGATAAGTAATAACATGTATAATCAATTATACTTTGAAATCATGAAAATAACAGATAGGTACACATGCTTCACCCCAAAACAGTTTGAAAACAGTAAAAGAGGGGAATAATGTACTCGCCTGAGAGTGCTTAGAGGTCTTGAACAACAACCAAACAAAGCTAGAGGGAGCACGGAATCAGTCGGCAATCTAAAACTATATAAATAAACCGGACTTAAATCGGGAGATCGGATAGGATGAGGCTTGGTAAACCAAATGAGTATTGGAACTCATATGATATGGTTTTAACAAGGCCTACATACTACATGAAACCTAACCTAAGTGCTTTCGACCCATCGCGACCCATTAAGGTAGCTTATGCTACTTTAACGCGTCGTGCGCGTGAAACGCGTTCGGACCGTCTAACTAGTCCTATGACAAGTGTTATATGCCTAAACATGTTACATAATCAGTTATGTGACAAAAGTTTAGGTTACATATGCTTAATTACCAATTATACATGAAAAGGGTATTCTGGTAATTTACCTAAGGCATATAAACTACCTATCATACAACTACTCAAACGATGTGACCATAGGGTATAACCTCGGAAGGTTATTCCCTACCTACTATGGTCACCTAATGTATTTGGTCGGATCCTAATGATCGACCAAATGGGTCGAGTTCGAAGGTATAGGCGATTTATTAGATCGCCTACCCTACGACCCTAGACAACGTGGTAATCAGTGGGCATAGTCCCAAGGGACTATGACCAACGTGATTACAATCACGTTGCGAAGTTCAAACGAACTTCGCATTGACCATAAGCTGGTCAACGCTGAAAGTCAAACAAAGTTTGACTTTCTGACTCTAAAAGCAATAAAATAAAGAAAAGAACGAAAGAATACTTACGAAGGGTCCCCGAATGCTAATCCCGATTCAAGAATCTCAGGTATGAAACAATGGTTTCAACTTAGAGGTTCTCAAATCAGAATTCTTGTAATTTTGAAGCATGGGGGGTGGGGTATTTATAGTAAAAGGTCCACCGTTAAGATCGTTTCATGGAAAACGTGCCTTAATCGTAACCGTACAAGTGTTGGAACCTTATGGTGACTAGAAAATGGTTCTTATCAGCTGACTAGACAAATGAGAATGTGTGGTGGTGGATCAAACAGCTGCAATCTGCTGTTAGAAACATTTAATCTGGTCAGAAGGTCTGACGCGGGCCGCCTAGGAGTCACAGATCAGAACAAAGTTTCAGAAATGTCAGTTTCAGTCCCTGCACGTGTTTAAGGCCATTTCCGACACTTCTAAGGCCCGTAAAGACAACTTTAAGGCCCTAAAATGTTGCCTAAACATTGAGGACATGAAACATGCTCAAAAATATGCCGGGTGATGGTTCGTTTGGTCGTACGAACGCGATGTTCGCTTAATTACGACGGAATGCGCATAAGCGCGAAAAACGATCCAAATGACGCAACGAATGGATTTTTGGCAAGCCAAACACTAAAGCATAATATAGTCATGCTTACATAAATTTTTGGATGTCCGGATGTATTCAGAACGTAAGTTATGCGCGAAAGTGCAAACTTGTGCACTTTTTGACACTTTTAGTCCCTGAATGACCCAAAAGTTTATTTTAGCACACCAAACCCCTCAAAGCCTATTTATAAGCTATGTAAAGGATATTTAAGGTGTGTTTAACTTATGGTCATGTTCCGGAATGTTCGTTACAGTTCAAATTGACATACTTTCGCAGTTTGTCAAGTTTAGTCCCTGTAAGCGAATTAACTTGATTTTGCCATACCAAAGCCTTCAAAACTTATTTCTAAGTTATGTAAAGGTTATTTAAGGTATGTTAAGCCTATGTCACTATTCCAGAGTGTTTGTTGCATTAAACTGGTTATATTTACGCATCGGTGCGCGTATAACCTTCCAGAAAGCGATTTAGAGTTTGAAATTGACCAAGAATTGATATGTGCAAATGATACACATATTTTTACAAATCCCAAGTATGAAATATAATATTTCATTGATTTGGTATTTGTTTGATGGCCATGGAGGCACAGGTGTTACATTCACGCGGGGCGCGTAGCCCCTTGTGAATCCTTACGCGGCCCGCGTAGCAGCTGCCAGCGTCCAAAAAACTGGCAGCTGCATGTTGCAGCCTGTTACACCGACTTTGGGGCCAAAATTTCTATTCCAGGAGCTATTTGTTGGTTTTAGAATACCACTAGGACACCTGGAGTGATCCTAGATGCCTCCAAAACACCTGCGTTGATCTCCTTGCATGGCAATTTGCTATATAAAGGCTCCTAAGTTATTTTGTTCAAGTGCTCATTCACTTGCAACAACCACAACACCCACTTCTGGAGATAGCCAGCATTAGAAGAGGATCAAGAAGTGTAGAAAAGATAGCTAGGACCTTATGTAAGTGCCTTAGCCCTTTCTTAGTTTAGTTTATTAGCTTAAAAACCGAAAAGTCAAAGGTATCGTAAATAGACTTTGACTTTCGGTTTAATCACAAATGGTCCAGCCACTGACTGAAATAAAAGTGGTTATGTGACCATATTAAGGTAGGTGATTAACCCTTAAAAGGACACCTCCTAATTATTTCGTTTGACTAGTTAATTGTCGGGTCAAACTAATAAGTCAAAAAGTCAAACTGGACAGAATTTAAAATAATGACTTAAACTAATAAAACAGAGGTTATAAATTATATTTTAGCATTCTAATAACTTCGTAATTAGTATTAGAACATGTTTAAACATGTCTAACCCGACAATTATCAGTTTAAGATCGATTCATAACCGAAAGTCGCAAAGGCTTGACTTTTGCTTTGACTTTCAGTTCTGACCCGATTAAGCTTAATTCTCCCATGTTTTAAGCTTCCATTAGGACCACATTATACAGTAGTATAACCCCCTGAAGTTATATTGCTTGGTCCTTAGTAGTTTGAATTATATGCTCATGATCGTAATTATGCTTATAAATGCCATTTTTACCCTTTTGTCATATAAACGAGAATTTTTTAAATGTGAGAGGACAAAAACCTTTGTTACTGATATATAAACTTGTCCCGAAAATTTGACATCAGTTCTTGGTCTCAATTTGAAGTTATGTTCGATATCGTAAATAGAAGCGTTTTATTAATTAAATTGCGATATCTTGTATAAGACGTGTTTAAACTTGGATTTTGAACCAAAACTCATTACCTACTGTTAAGATATTATTTTTAAGGATTTTTGGAGTTTTTGACCAGATTATAATCTGATCATATCATAGAGTTCTTGTGTAATTTGTTAAATGACGATAATACCCTTATCATGCATAAAATAAGATTTACAAATGATTTGAATGCCAAACATTTTCCTACTTATTTCATACATTAAATAAATTATTTTGAGCATTTAAAACTGGTAAAAATCTCAGATTTACATAAACATCTTAATTATCGTCGGTTAGCGAATTTTACACTAATTAGGTACATAGTATGGTTTCAAACCATATTTAACACCTAAGACTTGTTACCTACTGAATTGTTAATCAAATTTTTATATAATTACAGTAGGTATAAGTTATGAACTCGGACTTCCAAAAATGTCCTTAAATGCATATATGAAATGACCAAAATGCCCTTTTCGGGACATAGTTTGGCCATAAATGATAAACCTCACATATATGTAAGATCTTACTGATGTAATGTGATAAAATAAATATTTTTACTGATTACCAAAAACCAGAACTTCAATTTATTATAAAATCCCTTTTATAATCATTAAAATGACCAAAATGCCCCTACGGGACTTAAAATGGTTTTAAATACTTTTTGGGCATATATGTTAACATCCTACTGATGTATTAACATATTTTAAGCATAATAACATTTATGACCTGTATATAATTCATTTGGTTACCCGTTATGCATTTATGCGTTCGGATCGGTTTATGTGACTAGTTTACATAAAATAGCCGAAACGGGTTTAATCTTATCATTAAATCCTCAAATTCCAGAATGTGTGTAGTTTACCCATATTATACAAGTATCCAAACTTGTCGGGTCTAAACCACATTCTATTCCGGTCCCCGCTTAATCTAGCGTTTAGAACCGTTAAGTATCTTTCAAGCTAACCGGTCTAAGTCCTTGACTTAAATAAAGACCCGTTAGTATCCTAATAGGTTAATAAACCTTCTATACAAATTGAGTAGCTTTGGTAGAAGGTAATTTCATAAGGCTTTAGGAATATACGACTGAGTTACTTCTTCCATCCAGCTCAGGTAAATACTTTTAACTTATTTTCCATTATGCGGGCTTGGGATACGGTATAATATAATACCGCTTGGTCGTGTATGAAATCATTTAATCGGATTGTGATTAATAAATTGTATAACCCATTTTAATCTGTTTTGATTGATAACATAAACATTGGGGATTAATACGACCGTGTCCTGGATATCCTCGGCTCATTTCATTTGGAAATGGCCACGACCTATGCACGGGGTGTAGGCATACACCTGACAAATGCAAATGCAAATGCTAAATACCCACATGTTGGGGATAACTCCTCTGTGGGTTCTATAAGTGGTGTGTCGATTAATCATGTTTCGGCTTCTATACCGAGCCCATATGTATGACAAACAAGTAAAACAGTATACAAGATTATCTTAAATAATTGTCCCAAGTATAAAAGATTTGTGCCTTGTGCACTTAAATCAATTTTTATAAACTCTTTTTAAATGAGTCGGTTAATTGTATTTACCAGTGTAAACTGACGTATTTTCCAAAGACTAATTGGCAGGTACCTCACGTAAATAGGCTGGAGCTACTAGGTGTCGAATAAGCGGATCTTGCAAATCCCTAGATACCTGGAGTCTGTTATTTCAGTTTTCTTGTATTTTATTTTATGATCCGCTTGTGGATCTTTATTACAACCAAGTCTGTATATTCTTTCATTTGGACACTCAGACATTATGGTTTGTAATAGTTTATTCACCAAGCCTTCCGCTGTGCTATTATATTGTGTGTATTGACAATGATATCAACTACGTCACGATACTCCCCGCCGGCCCTACCGGTAATATGTGGAATTGTCGGGGTGTGACATAATGGAGTGTGGAGACATAGTAATAAGCAAAGTTCATACGGATCTAAATTTGGCTGACCCCTTTACTAAGCCTCTACCTCAAGCTAAACATGAGGAGCATGCTGGAAAAATAGGGCTTAGAATTGCTAGACAGTGGGCATGATCTGTAGTTAGTAATGGTGTTTTAATTTTGAACTACAACAGTTACATTGAAATAGTTATTTGATTTATTGGTTAAATGCAAGTTTAATTATTTTTTAACTGTGTTCGTTATTTGTATGTTTATATCCTTGAATAAACGTATTCTAAAATATCCGTAGTCGATCAAATTACATGGGAATGAATTTGAATGTAAGACTATTGTGAATTGAGATGATTGTATTCATGAGATGAATAACTCAAGAGTTTGAGAATCAAAATTCATAGATATCACTAGGGAATGATATTGGATGTGACTCGCTTCAAAACGATCTCCATGGATCTAAGTCATGAGATGTTTTGATATTGATATGTTCAATCTGTCTGTTTTCCTTTGGCACATATTAAACTATATTGATCAAGGACAATCTTTGATGTTATCTAACACTGTCCTGAAACATGGGTAGTAATCCAGGTAGCGTTGGGAGAAATCCAAGGTTAAGTGGGAGTTGTATGATGCTAATGGAATTATGTACTTCTATAAGATTAGAAGTTTAGACATTCTGGCACCCTTGTTAACTCAAATTGGAATAAATGCGTGGCCACGCTCGGACTAAAAGTAGTTCGTTAGACCACTTTGAATTAAAGACGAGAACAGAGAATGGTTGATCACTATATAAGAACGAATGATCCATGTCTTATTATCAACGAATGTTCTATACAGAAGGGACTTATTGATAGAATTATAAGGGCTATAGTATTTGGTTAAGTAAAGTGTTACTTGAACTCAAAGAACTAGTTGACGACTGTAAAGTGTCATGCCGTGTTAAGAGCAGTGCGATGCAGCTAGGCGTCCAACTCTGCACACGTTGACTCATTTAATTAAAATCGTCCAAGTGGGAGATTGTTGGATATATGTATGTCCGACCGTAATTAAAGTCAACGTAACTAACTCTGTACAATTCGAAGAGTTACACGTTGGTACACGAATCGTATATGTTCACGAGTAGGTATATTATTATTTGTGAAATAATAATAGTTTAAACCCGACGGACTTAATATTAATTAGATTATTATTAAGAGGATTATAATTGTATAATCTTAAAGGGCCTTAATGTAAGATTGGGTTTTATAAAAGGATGATTAAGATGGAAACCCTAGATACACTTTTATAAAAACACAAAACCCTAGCTACCCTCCTAAGCTTGGCCGCCACCCACTTGTCGTCGACCAAGCATCGTCGCCGCCTTCTTCTTGGCCGGTTCTACTCTCGGGTATCTTGTGCTCAGTTGTGAACTTCCCACTAGCGATGATTCGTTGTAACCCGCGTGTTACAATTCCGGTGTAGTCGTTAAAGGTTGATTACTAAAACCCTCTATGGTTGTTTATTCCTTTTATTTGTTTATACGCGTATAACCTTGATCCTGATTGGGAATATTTATTAATCGGATTAATAAATCAAATTTATATAATCGGCTTTTGGTAAATTATATAAACCGCTTCCGCTATTATTTTGATACTATGATTCCGTCAGTTAATCCATAATGGCCTTTCATATAGAATATATGTATATTATATCACATTATTGTCACCGTTGGGTTGGTGGCCCAATAGGAGAAGCAAAGCTTCCAGGAACACCTAAACTCTTGTAAAAGGGTTCGATATTGGTGTATTTGAAAATACCGAAATCTTTAAAAAAATACTATAACCGAAAATACTGATACAAAATCTTTGAAAACTAATTATCGTTATCATTGGTGTTTGTTCGGTACATACATATGTCTGGCATTAAAAAACTCATCCCCATTTTTCACATAGCATTTACTCAACATATATATTGAGGCTTTAAATCAACACACGTTCAAATATATAGTGTGATTATATGGTTTAAGCTACTAAAGAATATTTTGGAACACGTTTTACAATTTTCTTTTGTAGGTAGAGCCAAATTATAAGTGTGGAAAGCACAACAAAAATCTTAAAACGAGACATATACTTATGTCCATTTTCACGTGTTATGTGGTACGTGAATAACGTGAACCTCATGTTATGTGGGACACCCATGAATGGGCAAAGATATGGGAGGCTTTGATGGTGTGCGGGGAGGACCTTCATACAAGGCCTGTGATTTCGAGGGACATGCGATTTAAAAAAAAATCTGATATGTATATGTTATTTTTTTAAATAGTAAACATGTACCATTTTTAATATATGTCCATTTACAAATCATTTTTATAATTTAGAATTTAGCCCACTTGGAATTAGATTTTATTGAACCTAATACTAATTTGATTTTTTTTTAAATAATAACAAACTTCTCTTTCTCATTTAAATCACTATCCTATTTTTTTTTACTTTCAACCCTTTTACTTTGCATCTTTTACTTTTCATATTTAACCCTAACATTTTTTCACTTTCAGATTTGGTCTCCTATACTTTTCATTTTTTACAAATCTTTCGAGTAATTGAGTAAACAAGCTGCAATGCGCGTGTATGGGTCAGCCTTTTTACGTTTATTTTTTTGTCGGTTTAACAACCACGTCATAACTCACGGGTCCTTAGCCGACTTGGTTATTCTTTTCCAGTGTTTTACATTTCGGTCTATTTTTGCAAATTCACATGCCGCAACGCGCGTGCGTTCTTTTCCATGTATGGGTCAGCGTTTTTATGTCTGTTTTTTGGTGCGTTAACAGCCCCGTCATAACTCGCGGCTCCTTAACCGACTTGGTTATTTTTTTCCAATGTTTTACGTTTAAGTCTAATTTTGGCAAGTTAACAAGCCGCAACACGTCTGCGTGATTCAATGTTTTTACGCTTACTTTTTGTTTGGTTTAATAGTTCCGCCACAATACGCGGGTCCTAAATACTAGTCTTATTAAATTATTAATGTAGATTTATTTATAGCATAGATTTTTGTACTACAAACCATTTCAGCTACAGTAAGAGGTATTATCAACTACTACATTTAGGCTAGAGGGTGTGGGATGGAGCCCCTAGGGGCTTTATCAAGACACGTAAGCGCCACGTAGGATCCACGTCAGCCATGGGGCTTTATAACGCCCCCCTTTAATTTGCACGGTGTGGGATGGAGCCCCCTATTAAACAAAAAAAAAATTGATTGGATGAAAAGTTGAGGGCCCCACCTGATAACCCCCTTCTCCCTCGTTACCACCATGGAGCCCCTTCTATAGCGCCCCTCCATAACTCCGGCGGTGTGGGTGTATAGCGCCCGGGGCGCTATAGAGGCTGAGGTGGCGCCCCCCACACCCTCCGGCCTTATAAGATGATGACGTAAGATTTTAATAGTTCCTCCCCTCAATTGGCTAAAAAGGGCGGCAGACTCTTTTTTTTTTTTTTTTTTTTTGCCGTGCAGTCCCCTATTTGCCCAACAAAATTACGATTTTGTCCTGCTTTAAATTTACGCTTTTGCCATCAGTTCAAATTTATGTTTTCGCCCCCGCTTAAAAATAAATTTACGCTTTTGTTCCCAGCTAAATATTTCGATTTTGCCCCCGGTTAAAAATTACGATTTTGACCCGTTTCAATTTACAGTTTTGCCATTAGTTTTTTCCCCTTAAAATTACAATTTTGCCATCAGGTCAAAGTTATGTTTTTGCCCACGCTAAAAAATAAATTTACGCTTTTCCTCCCGGCTAAAAATTCTAATTTTGCCCTCGGCTCAAATTTACCATTTAGCCCCGTATAAATTTATACTTTCGCCGTTAGTTTTTTTTTCTCACAGCCATGTTACGATTTTGCCCTCAACTTAAATTAACATTTTGCCTTCCTGGTGACATTATAAGTTTGCCCCCAGTGCAAAATCACAGTCGTGCCGGCAACTTCCTGGCACTTGCCCGTTGGTCCATTTAGTTTACGATTTATCCCTGAATTAAAATTATGATTTCGCCCTTAGTTAAAAATTACGTTTTTCCCATCATTTTAGTTTTTTTTACCAAAACTATAAAGGTTTTTTGTTTTAATTGGTTTACTCGATTTTTTTTTCGTGTCAAGGAGTTGCCTAACACTGGCTCATTAGTCCTGAAAAATTACAGTTTTGCCCTGAGCTCAAAATTACGGTCTTATCATCGTTTTTGTTTTTTTTTTTTTTTCCCTAGTAAAATTATAGTGGTCTTTTTTTAATTGGTTGAAAATTTTTCGGCTATCGCCCCGCAACGCGGGCGGGACATCTACTAGTAAAGCAACATTTGCATGTGGTTATAAATTATGAAAATTTGTAATTAAAATTGATTTTGTATTGAAAGTAACGTGTATAATTAATATAGTTTTACTAGGCTATGCATTAGGTGTAAATATTCTAAAAAGGCATCTTGAAGTGGTTATAGGTTTCAATGATTGATAAATTGCTGGTTAATGTATAATAATAAATTAGTTATAAATATTTATATTTATAAAACTTAACGGTTGAAGTATGTTTATTTAAGACAAAGGTTCGAATAAAAATGAATGTGCGGGATAGAAAACATGGCGATGGTGACAAATTTGCTCCCTTTTTTTGACTCATTAAAAGTATTTTGGTATTTTATAATGATGTTAACGATAGTTTATTAAACAAAAAAGAAAATAAAATAGCCACTTCCTCTTGGACCTCTTCATTGGTATATCGTCTCTCCACCCCGACCGTCGATGACCACCACCATTAAAATTAGTATTTTAAAAACGTCCTTAAAACATCTTAAAACATTGGTAATTAGAAATTTCAACATGTAACTTAGGCTTTGACCTAGTGATTAAGAGAAATTACCTCTTGTGAAGAGATCAAGACTCAATCCTTAAAATATGTAATTTAATACCTTTAAAAAAAGATATAATTTAATATAGTATTTAAGGACAAACTTGCTCCCTTTTATTGACTTAATAAAAGTATTTTGGTATTTTATAATGATGTTAACCATAATTTATTAAAAAAAAAGAAAATAAAAATAACCGCTTCCTCTTGGAACCATGCCGTTTCTCCACCCCGACCGTCGATGACCGCCACCAGTAAAATTAGTATTTTATAAACGTCCTTTAAACATCTTAAAACATTGCTAATTAGAAATTTCAACATGTCACTTAGGTTTTGACCTAGTGATCAAGAAGAATTACCTCTCTTGTGAAGAGACCAAAACTCAATTTTTAAAAGATGTAACTTAATATAGTATTTAAGGAGAAAAAAGTTTAGCTTGTTAAAAAAATTCAACAAATTCGAAAAATTATATTGTAAAAGATATGCATTTGTCTATAGTTGCATATTTCTTTATGTTTCTTTAAATTGTCTTAAAGTTTTTTTAAATAATGACATGGCAACATATGATTATATGAATCATGTTTTATAGGTGAACAAGATAACAAAAAAGAATGAATTTTAAGTATTTTTCAAATTACTTATTATAAATTAGCAACATTTTGGTGTGAGAATTTCTATTCTATACTTTGCGAGGTTTTAAAAAAATGATATTACGCTTTTAACCTAAAACTACCTTGGTTTTTTACTTTTAACCCAATTTTTTTCTATCTTTTCAAATTCAGTCTCACAACTTTTTTACTTTCAATTTTGGTCCCCTATACTTTTTATATTTCGCAAAATTTCCGTTTTACGTTTTGTTCTAAATTTTGCGAGTTAACACAACGCAATATTCATGTGTGGTTCAACGTTTTTACGCTTCATTTTAAATTTTGCAAGTTAACATGACACTACGTGTGTGTGGTTCAACACTTCAGCGTTTTTATGTTGTTTATTTTTTTCCTGTTTGATAGGTTCATCGCAACGCGCGGGTCCTAAATCGACTTAGTTATTATTTTATATTTTTACGTTTCGCTCTAACTTCTTCGCATTAACCCGATGCAACTTCAGTGTTGGTGGTCACTAGCGGTGCTATGACATGGGTGCTATTTGTCATGGTTCTACGCCCCCGCCACAATGCAAGGGAGCTTCATACTAGTTGTAACTAAAAATTAACAATGTCAAAACTTATCCTACATGCATCAAAGGTATCGATTTTATGGATCTTTATCGAGTTGCTAACACTTTATCAATAAACGTTGGTATATTTGGTTGTGTAAATCCTTTATCCTAATACACTCTCTGGTACTTATGACTTTGCTTAGGATGTTTTTGTTAGCTTTAATGTTCATTGTTACTACCTTAATTACTTGTTAGTTTCATATAGTGTTGAAGATGTATGGTCCCAATTCCTTGCCCACATGGCAATGACCACACCACTTTTCCATCCTATGTGGCGTTTACATCAGCAAGATCATCCAGAAGCTTCTAGAAGCTTCTGGAAAACATCAAGGTGGCATCAAAGATGCTCTATCTGGCAAAAAGGACAACACGTGTCACCAGACATCAAACGCCAGGTAGGCCTGCGACGAATCAAGGAGCAGTCCGACAAGACCAGTACGACGTCTCCAAAATATGCAAATATAAGCGCGCCACGTGTACCACTACACTGACTATGGCAGAGGAGACCAAGAGGATATTCCCCTTGGTCGGACAGCTGGCGCGCAACCACAGCTGGCACAGCTGCTCCTCCCTCCTTCACCCTCCGGCTATAAATAGGACCCTTCATCATCCAGGTTGAATCATCTTGCTCTCTATACACTCACACTCAACATACACTGTTTATTCTCCCACAGAACAGTACTTATTCTCACGCCGGAGCCTGGTTAAGAGGGAAACCCCCATATTCCCCTCTTAACGAGACTAACGGTGTTGCTGTTTTGCAGGACCCAGGTCATTTCTACGAGTAAGAAAGGAGATTGAACCCTCAGAAGAAATAACCCCACAGATTAACCTTGGTGTTACTCTGTGTTTCATCAAGTGTCATCTATGTTCGCCAACTTAACGTAAGCTTAAACGTGTTATTTTTTGACAGCGGAACGTGTAGTTGTTTCTTGATGCTTGCTCATATAGATATGTGTGTGCGCGCGCCTTTGTAGATTTCACACTCGTCTTTGTTTTGTATATCTCAAAGCATACATGTTGTGTCTTTTGAGGGAGATCGACGAACTAGGGTGCAGGTAACAATGTATGCATGTTTACATTTTAAAATGCATGTGTTCCGATCATGGGTGGCCTTGGGGTGGGCGGGGAGGACCACCGGCCAGGTCCCAATATCTCGAATGACATGTTATTTTATGAAAAAAACATGATATGTATATGTAAAATATAAAATTTAATATGGTATATACCTATATAAACACCAACATAAGCCCACATACAAAACTATTCTTATGGTTTAGATTAGTGAGCCCAATACCCAATTTCGTTATGGCCTAAGTACACGTTTTTTCGAGCTCAAACATGGTACACGAATTCTCATGGCCAACCCTGGTTCTGATGACTCTAAATTTACATAAACATGAGTTGAATGTTAACTACAAATGACACCATGTCCATTATTTGTTGTTCTTTGTGTTCAAACATAAAATTCCAACGAGTGATTTGAAATAATGTCACGATACGCATTGTGCAATCGTACATTGATCATCTAACCACTACAAAAGTATATTATTGAAATGAATGTCAATTGGCCGGTTCAAATAAAACCAATATACTTTAAGTCAACACCAATGATGCTCAATACTATACATTCAAGAACGATTACATACAAGGTTGGTTAGCTAATATCCCTTTTTATAAGTTCATGTATTGAGTTTTTATAAAACAATACGAATGGTATAAAAACTATCGTATATACCAGGATAAATTCAGAAAAAGTAAGGATGATTTTAATGTTTAACAAGGGACACCACTTATGTAAATACAACGCAATTATACAAGTTTGTTGAGTGGTTGAACCGTTGAAGAAACACCTATCTAATCGGGTTGGTCAGACAATGCTCAACGGGTTATGGGGTTCCAATCTTCACGAATTCTTCGAATGATTTGATCTGCACAACTAAGACAACACAATGAGACTCGTTACGAGAAGGAGAGGTTGAGGGTTCTTCTCGTAACCACTATCCGATGTGAGAATAATTATTGTTCTCAGGTGAGTAAATTATAAGTGAGAGTAGAGAGTCTAGAATAATTTCACCTTGATGGAGTGTGGTATTTATAGCCGGGATTGTGCGAAATGATCATGCGAGACGTCAATGTCGGAATATCACTTTGGTCCTCTCGCTACTGATCGTTAGTGATGGCAGGGGAGGGTGTATATTCGCGGCGCGCCATTGGTTACATGTTGCCATCAGGATGTCCTCGTGGTCTATTCCATGACAACCGTTAGTTGAGGTTAAGAGGAGTATGAATCAGCGTATCGTGATTGACTAGACGTCGTTACCAATCATACTTCTTGTCTTTAATGCAATAACCGCTAATGGAAATCCAGTGTACAACGGTTTGCGGGACGTCATTGACCACATGTCGCTTTCACAATGTCCTTATTGTCTTCTTTATCATGGGCCTCATTGGCATGTCTGACGTGGTGGGTAGGCCCTATGGATGACTTGTGTCAGCCAGTTGTTCAGTTGAGCTTGGGTTTTCCTCATATCCATGAAGAGTCCAGGCCCATATCTCTTCGGGGGTCAATATATCAAAACAACTATTTTACCTCTTTATTATAAAAGTTGGGGAAGGATCCACTAAAAAGTGGATTTTCCTTAAGTAGCCTAAGAAAGATTGTGATGATGACATGTGACACTCCTAAGGCTAAGCGGGGCACCCTCGGTGACTCCCTTCGGGGACCAAAGTTGCCGAGCGGGGGAGTGCTGCCATCCAAGAGGGGAGCCAAATCGGGGGGCCAAATCGGGGAGGAGGCACCGAAGAAGGGAAGGAGAGAGAAGGTGGGCCACCCTTTTTTTCAACCAATGAAAACTTTTTTTTTTTTTGAATAAAAAAACAATTCCCCTAAGAGGGGAGTGCCGTCATCAAATTGGGGTGCGAGGGGAGTTTAAGAGGGGAGTTGACGTGGCATAACCTGATTGGGTGTGCGTAAGAGAGGGGACTCCCCTCTTAGGGGAGTGCCCCGAGTACCCTAATAAGTAGGAATGAAGAGCATTTTGATCCTTATAAATAGGAGTGAAAATGACATGTGGCATCCCTTTTGTTTTTTGAAAATACATCAAAAAAATCTAGTACAAAAAAATATAGCACAAAAAATCTAGTACAAAAAAAATGTAGTACAAAAAAATATAGCACAAAAAAATGTAGTACAAAATAATATAGCACAAAAAAATTCAGAAAAAAAATGTAGTACAAAAAATACAACACAAAAAAATTAAGAAAAAATCTAAGACAAAAAAATCCAGCAAAAAAATATAGTATAAAAATACAACACAAAAAAATGTTATACAATATAGAAATACAACACATTTTAGTGGGTTTTTTAGTATTCATATTTTATATAGCAATATGGTACTCAAAATAAAGATAAAAAGACACTTGATTTTACGGTGAAATTTTTATGAAAAAATAATGTTGTATAAAAAAGTTATGAACGTTTAAAAAATAGAGGTGAAATATGCATGTGTCTTGCGTGTGGAGAGAGAAAATCCATAAATATGATTTTCCTAATATACCATTGCGCTCCTCCTTTCTCCTACACCTTTAATCTTAACCATTGATTTGAAAAATGAATGATTGAGATTCATTCTCATCCTACTTAGATAAAATAAACTTTTTATTTAATCTTACCCCTTTAAAAGTCTACATAACCATTCAAACTTACAAGCACGAAATATCAAAAACAACCTATTTACCTTTTTATGAATTGTAAAAGTCTACAAAATCAATCTTTTTGGGTAAAGTCTACAAAATCAAACTTGCAAGTACGAAAATTCGCTTTAAACACTTGTGTACGAAATATCAAAAACAACCTATTTACCTCTTTTTATGAATTATAAAAGTCTACAAAATCAAACTTGCAAGTACGAAAACGCTTTAAACATTTGTGTAAAACAAGTTTTGACATAAGACATATTGAGCAAAATGACAATCCTCCACATTTGATGCATACATGGTCCCAAATGATACCACCTAGTGATCCATAACAATATTAACAAGAATTTGTACAAACTTTTTTTTTTTACTAAAAGTAGAATATCATTCCACACGAAAAAGGGCAATTACAAAGCAATGGCAGGTAGTCGGGCAACAAGTTGCGCCGCCACCCCCTTTTGAATAGAAAACCCAATTGTACTAAATACAAAGTTTGAAACCTTTAGCGACGAAGAATTACTATTAACGACTTTTTGAACCCGATTCAAAAGTCGCACAACGTCAGGAGCGAGGCCACCAAAGGTATCAAACGCAAACGGGACAAACACATGTTGATTCTCCAGGCAGGCTTTCTCATGTTTTGCCACTTTGCTCGCCTCTGCCTTGAGCACTGCTTGCCCTACGACAAAGCCCTTGTCCTTGAGCCCGACAAGGGGGGAGATTCCAGTTAGATCTACACAAGCGTGTTTCCCCCCTTCCCATCCAAACACAAGGATGTCCCTCGGGCGTAAAGTGGACCTCCCCTCTAAGGGGTCAGTCAGGAAATTTACTGGAGCCTCCCTTTTGGCAGAGATCCCGGCCCGCTTAAGAACATCACATAACACATCTCTCACCCAATCATGCCGATATTTAAACCCTGGTAGCTCTTTACAGTGGATCGCGTGCTCGCCGAAAGAATCCAAACACGCTTTGCGGCATACCGGACATGGCTCGTCAACTGGGAACAAATGAATCATCAGTCGGTATCTAAGGATAGCACGGTATTCCACAGCCGACATGTGTTGCCCCAAGCCTTCAATAGGTGCGACAGACAGAAAATCCTGAGCATGTGGGGCACGTAGACATTCAAACACAGCTCTTTGCCGAAGGGATAAAACAAACTTCTCTTCAAACCTCTTGACACTTTCGCCATATAAGGCATTCGCCATATTAGAATAAGATAAAAATAACTCTTAAAATAAGATGATGGACCCCATCAAACAAATAAACTATTATACATACATGTTATCGTGTGATGATATATTTATTACTATCTCTAATATATTTATTTTTCGTTTTTGAAATCCACAAGTTATTATAAAGGAATATATTATTAATAAACATAAAATTACTTCTTAAATATCGTATAATGGTAAGACATCTCTCATCTCATATCTATCATCTGTGGCCCATCGATAGAGACGCCTGTGTTCTCTAATGAAGGAGACCCAAGTTCAATCTCCACTTGTGTCATCATTTTTAGTGGTTTAGACATGATAGATAGAGCCTAGCTTCTTTGTAAAGGTGTCAGGTTCTATCCTGAGCCTACCCGGATTTTCGTTTCACCGTGTGTTACGTCATTGAATGTTCAACTCTTGCGGTGACACACCGTCTGTCAAGTGGCAGTCAGTTTTTTTTTTTTTTTTTTTTTTTTTTTTTTTTTTACGGAGAAACGCCCAAACTAAACTCTGAAGCCAGCGTGAAGATATAAGATAAAATAAAATTAATTTACTCTCGAGTGGCGACTCATTCTTGACCATTTTCATTTCCCATCAATAAAAAAAAATAAATAATAATAAAAAATAAAAATAAAATGAAAGCCATGATGGACCCAATACCTACGTGTCATGTGTGAATCAGCAAAGGACAGTAGCATCTCCCCTTATAAATACCCACACCCAACTTCCCCTTTAAACACACACATCTGGCTTAAAACAGTTTCAGATTCTCACATTTTGCCCTATTAACCACAAAATGAGCACCGATCTGAAATCTAGATTCCTTCAAGTGTACGACACTCTCAAATCGGAGCTAATAAACGATCCGGCCTTCGAGTTCGATGAAGATTCACGTCAGTGGGTGGAGAAGGTATAATCCGCATCATTTGAACCGTTTGAATCGTTATTGTTGTGATTTTAGTTAGGTTTCACGATTTTATTCGTTTTGTTAGTTTGATGTTGTTCGAATATGCGATTGACGGAGTTATTTATGCGTTTACGTTGTTATATTATTGATTTGGAAGAGATTTATTGCTTGTAGATCGGATGTGAGTTTGAATAATTACAGTAAGGATTGTTGTGTTTAGTTTAATAAGTTGCAGATCAAATTAGTAGATTATTGATTTGGAACTAGTTGTAGATTCATTGCTTTGCTTATTGGTTAGATTAAAGGCACTAGTACTAGTAGAAATTATTGTTAGTTTTGCCTGCTAAAAGTGGTTTGTTGGAGTTATGTTTGAATATTTGACACCTGCATTATTAAGTTTTGTAGAAAAATATCCAAATAGAGACTAAGAGAACTCAAAAGTTGACTGTCTTTATTTTTTGGAACCTAGTGGCTTTATGTGTTAGTATCCACTTTTAGACTATATGGTGTGGAGGAGCTTGAAAACGGGGTGTTATGCGACATGTGGAAGCCACGTCAGCGTGCGTTAGAAAAGTGGCGCGGTGCAAAAAAGGGAGGAGTGGGATGGGGTGTGGAAAGTGGCGTTTTTATAAAAAATAAAAATTAACCAATCAAAACCAAACCCAAAATGACAAAATCTACCCACCAATGAAACGCCGCCACCTCACCCACACATTTGCCCCCACGCCGGTGGAGATCCTCAAGCCCCAACCACAACGCCGTGCTCCACGCCGGACATGGGGTGGTTAGCTTGGCGTGGACTGGCTTCCACGCCCACACCGTGTGGTCTTATGATTGAGGACCTTATAAACGGAGTTCTTCATGTTTATGCACTATAACTGAGTAGTTAAATGCATGGTTGTTAAAAGCCATCGCCTCTTGCGCCTAGGCCCATATTCTAGGCGAGTCGAGGCACTTGCGCATTATTATCCAGGTGATGGTTCATGCGCACATTCCGGCGAGATTCCTAGATTCTGGAGAGTTTTCGGCCAAATTTTATAAATTCCGGCAAGATTCCAGCCAGATTTCTACTTTTATCTCAGGAAAACTACTTTTCTACACTAATACTAATTTTAGAACTTTTGGTACTAAATAGATGATATTAAATGTTATATAATAGCTTTTGTTTATCATATTTGAAGAATAGTATTATTTTTCTAATACATAATATATTTTTAATAACTATGGTTAAATGACTGCAATGGTTCCAGTTCCAGATTCAGTTAGGCTAACGTGTCTAGTGACGTCAAAACTGTCTTACAAGACATCCAAAACGTATAGGTGTATTGGCATTGTTAAAGGTGTAATACTATTATCACTATTGTGTTGTATATAAATAGGGAGCAGGACCAATAATAAGATTTTAATTCATATTAACACACATGTATTACTAAAACAAGAAAAAGTAGATGATATCAACAGCTATCTGCATGCATCACAATCTTACGTCTAATCTGTATCAACAAAATATCCTATAATGTAAGAAGAAAAGAACCACTAATAATATATGTGATTAATTGTGTTTCTTTACTCCTTTCTTTGCAGATGCTTGACTACAACGTACCTGGAGGTAAGAATGTTTGTTTTTTTTTTCCCTATGACTTGCTTTATTGCAATATATTTTGTTGTATTAACAACCATAGTAAAATGTGATCCTTGTAGGAAAGCTGAATCGGGGCCTCTCTGTTATTGACAGTTACCAATTGCTTAAAGGTGCAGAATTGACCGATGATGAGGTTTTCCTTGCATCTGCCCTTGGTTGGTGCATTGAATGGGTAATAACAATATACTGTTGCCAGTAGTTTCTTTCATTACATGATATATTATATACTTAAATCCTTCCTGTTAATGGATCTTCAATCTTGCAGCTTCAAGCATACTTTCTTGTGCTTGATGATATCATGGATGAGTCTCATACACGCAGAGGTCAACCCTGTTGGTTCAGACTACCCAAGGTGTGAACCTTTGAACAACAATATGTTCGTTCAAATAGCTACCATTTGAATAATTTGATTATGTGCATGTCCAGTCTCTGAAAATTTGATTATAGGTTGGTATGATTGCTGCAAATGATGGTATAATTCTTCGTAACCATATCCCAAGAATTCTCAAGAAACATTTCCGAGGAAAGCCTTATTATGTGGATCTACTGGACCTGTTCAATGAGGTTTGGCTTCCTGTTTAAAGCATCAGTGATTCTATTTATGTTTTCACTTTTCGGTACATAATAAAGATTGACATGGAGAAATGGGAGGGTTGGGTAGCGACAAAAAAAATAGTGAATTTTTATATATCGGCCTAAATTGGTCAGTTGGGTCAGGTTGACTGAAACGCTTTTTGGATCCAAGTTCTTAGCGACTTTCGTCCCTGAGGTTTGGCTAGTTTTGCGACTTTCGTCCAAAGGTTTGTTTTTCTGCATCTGGATCCAAAAGGTTTGAAATCTTGTCATTTTCATCCGGCTTCTTAACTCCATCCATTTCTCTCTGTTAAGTCAAGGGTATTTCCGTCTTTTTCATTAACTTAAAGGGCAATTCGGTCTTTTTTGCTTCATGTACAAGCATTTAGCATAATGTACAAGTATTCAAAAGACCGAATTTCCGTTTAAGTTAACAAAAAAGACGAAAAATACCCTTGACTTAACGGAAAAAACTGGATGGAGTTAATGAGCCGAATGAAAATGGCAAGATTTCACACCTTTTGGATCCAGATGCGGAAAAACAAACCTTTAGACGGAAGTCGCAAAACTGGCCAAACCTTAGGGACGAAAATGGCATTTTACTCTAAATAAAATTAGTGTGTCAGTTATGGTTACAAAAAAAAAATTGAACTAGTATAATAATAACCTATTTTACGAATAAAATGATTTACGAGGTTTAGAAATAAAAAAAAAAAAAACACTTTGCATGATCTTATACCTGTTTCCTTTAAGCTAAATTTTTAAATTTCACTTGTCTGACCTGTTAGAGATAAAAAATAATTAGAATCAGCCCGCTCATAAGTAACCTACCTCTACTTACAAAGTAGTGTTTTACACTGTATCTGAGCAGGTAGAATTTCAAACAGCCTCTGGACAAATGATAGATTTGATTACTACACTTGTTGGAGAGAAGGATCTCTCGAAGTATTCATTGTCTATGTAAGTGACTGCCTTAAAATGATCTCATTAAATTTCCCATCCAATTACAAACTCACACATACGCATATTATTTATATATATATGTCACATTTTCTGAAGTCTATCGTGTTGTTGTGTTGCAGTCACCGCCGGATTGTTCAGTACAAAACTGCTTACTACTCATTTTATCTTCCAGTGAGTAAATTTTCGGACTTGCTCAGTCATATTTTATTTATAAAATAAAGAGTTAATTACGTTTTTTGTACTGTGATTTGTTGAAAATAACCATCATAGTCCACTAGTTTAAAAATTGCCAAAACAGTACCAGTACTTCAACTTTTGTAATAATTACAGTCCACCTCCGTTAACCACGTCCAATTCACCTTAAGTTTTTGATCGGAAGACTAAAATACCCCTCATATAAAAAACAGTATATAAACAAATGAGTTAATTACGTTTTTCGTCCTTGTGGTTTGTTGAAAATAACCACTACAGTCCATTAGTTTAAAAATTGCCAAAACAGTGCCAATACTATTTTGGCAATACCCCAGGGACGAAAAACGTAATTAGTATCACTTTTTAAATAATGTCTTTTGAACTAATGGACTGTAGTGGTTATTATCACCATCATGCATCTTTTCATTACCATTGGTACATTATTTAATCTTGCAACATTTACTTAGTCTTGCAACATCGTATAACATTAGTTCACTTAATCTTGCAACATTTACTTAGTTTTTGCTCTTATGATTCAATATTCATGGTACATTAATTCTATATGTTAGTGGATAATCCATTTGATTATTTTGCATTAATTTCTGCTTCAAGGTGGCCTGTGCACTCCTTATGTCTGGTGAGGATTTGGACAAACACGAGGAAGTGAAGAACGTACTTGTTGAAATGGGTACCTATTTTCAAGTGCAGGTATGTGATACTCATTTGCAACTATTTATTTTCAAAAGCAAAAAGTCACTAAATAGCAAGTAGTATCCTAGTTTTTTCAGCGTTCCATTTAGGGAACGCAAGTTTTGCTCTGTTGTGAAATTTTTTATAACGTGTTAAACTGAAGTAGTATGAAGCTTGTTTACTACTTACTAACCTTTTACTTTCCAAAATGTTTACCAGAACTGCTTCAGGTAGGTCATTTAGTTTAACTTGTTATGAAAAATTCACAACCTCTATTTATGACTGTCAATTCATGAAGCTCTGAAATGATTGCAGGACGATTATCTAGACTGTTTTGGTGCTCCTGAGGTTATTGGAAAGGTAAGTCCAGCAATATATATATATATATATATAGAGAGAGAGAAAGTATAATGTACAAAAAGGCTTATCCTACATTATCATACGCGACAAAGGGTATAACGTGCGTAATTACATTTTTTGATCAATATAACGTGCGTTATTTTTGGTTTCATGCGTGATTTTCCAAAAAAAACCAACCCCCATGCGTGATTACATGTCCAAAGCGTGATTATTCCCTTGATCGGACGGTTGGAAGCGTAGCGTACGTGAAGTATGATAAGCCCTTTTGTATGATAACCTACCCCTATATATATATATATATATATATATAGGGGAAGGTTCTATGCAGGACACTAAATATCGCGAGAACACGCAGAACAAAATCAACCACTCATTTTTTTCAATCCTAAAAACCTAAAAAGTAAATGAAAATGTTATAAATGTAAGATTTGTTGTTTTCTCACACTATAATTTAAAACTAAAAATGAAAAATCTTCAGTTTTTAAATAACCTACACACATGTAGGTTATGTGTAGGCTAAATTACCTACATGTATGTAGACTATGTGTAGGAAAAAATATATGATTTTTTTATGTATATATAATACACATATGAATGTAAGAAACATAAAATTTAAGAAATATGAACCTTAAATCCCAAAATTTAGTGATTTAGAGTTGTTCTTTTTGTTCTCGCAATAATTAGTGTTCTGTAATGATCCTTATCCTATATATATATATATATATATATATATATATATATATATATATTATATATTATATAATTTTTGTTTTAAAAATAAAAAAAAAAATATTTATATTTTGGTGCTTGTGTTGCTGACTTGCGGTCGAGTTAAAACTCACAAATATCGTTAATCTCACACTGCAGATTGGAACAGACATTGAAGACTTTAAGTGCTCCTGGTTAGTTGTGAAAGCTTTGGAACTTTCCAATGAGGAACAAAAGAAATTCCTACATGTAAGGCTATGCGTACATATAACATATCCACTCGGATACTTAGGCACATTTAAAAATACACCCATATGTGCAGAAAATACATGACAACATTCATGTATAATTATTGAGAAATTTATATATGCTGATTTGTATATAAGCCCCTTAAGACTTTATTTCTGCACGATTAAATCGTTTTAGCTTTTTAAACTTAACAATAAAGTTCTTGCACTTTGTTATTAACAAAAAATGTTTATTTGCATGATCAACTCGTGGGTTTTTCAAAATTTGCATGATCAACTCCTTAAACTTAATTTAAAGGATATTTTCGTTTAGTTCTAAAAGTTTAGGGTTCAATCATATAAATAAAGTTTAATGATTTAATCATACAAAAATAATGTAGAGGGACTTATGCGCGAATTCAATGCAAGTCTTGCAGGTTATTTGGACAATTGCCTGAGTTGTTTAGTAAAGGTGGCAAAGATGGGTGGGTATGGTAACGGGTCAAATGGTTTTGAGTTGAAACAGGTGATTTTTAGGATGGGTCGAAACGTCTTGGGTTGACCCACAAACACTTTATTGTTCATTTTCAATATATAGCTGCTAATATTGGTCACAACTCACGTAACAATATTTGAATGATAATAGTAATAATCAAAATCTTTGAATAAAAGGATTAATTGGTATGCATTATAAATTGATTTTGAGAAACCCGTTCCCTATTAGCTAATTGTTTCTATTTGATCTGTTTAACCCAAATTAACCCATTACAAAGTAAACAGGTTGAAATTGTCACCTATAACATAAAGAAACCAGAACATTTTATTTCGGGAACCGCACACGCATCAGTTGACAATGAGTTATATTTTTATTTAATTTATCCTTAAAATTTGCTATATAATATGAACAATTATAAAATGTTTATGTAGGAGAACTATGGGAAAAAAGATCCCTCTTCAGTTGCAAAGGTGAAGGAACTATACCACACTCTAAATCTTCAGGTTTGTGTCTGGCTTCTTATTTTCTCTTTATCATGGTTCTCAACATACTTTTGGATTTAAAATGAATGCGCCCATATATATATAAATAATTATTTACTACTACTGCTGCTACCGCTACTATTATTATTATTATTATGAATTTTATCTTATTTCTTGCCGACCAAACCTAAAATATGACAGATTCCTATTCCTTGGAAAACAAACATTAAGCGAAAAGATGGTTGATAAGTGATTTTGTGTGTAGGGTGTATTCGAAGAGTACGAGAACGCAAGCTACAAGAAGCTGATCACTTCCATCGAAGGTCATCCAAGCAAAGCGGTGCAAGCGGTGTTGAAATCTTTCTTAGGAAAGATATACAAGAGGCAAAAGTAGAAATGGAAAATTTTCATGTTGTCTGTTGTGTGTTGCAATAAGATTATTGTTTGTAATTCTTGTATTCTCTAGATATGCTCATTACTAAAAGCCCTTTGCTTGATTTGTAGTGCGTATTTATTGTTAATTTAAAAAAAAAATGTAATGCATTCAAAGGTTTTTGTTTTGTTTTAACTGCAATTTCGTGTAGAAAAGTAGAAATTTACGTCTTTGTTCATGAATGTCAAGAGTAAAAAGTGCACAACATTTTGAAGAACTTAAGTACTTGAGTACTCTTAACTTGTATGTTTAAGTTTAGTTATAGCTAGACATGCAGTTTTATCACATTAATTTTTTTTAACTAACATTTCCTAGATTTTCTAGGATAAATACACTACACTTGGATTCTGCAGAATTTAAACCTTCAACCTTTTGGTTATAAGACGCACACCTTAACCACCACGATAATAGAGTGGCAGGTAAACGAACAACAAGCTGCACCACAACCCCTATATTAAAAGAATCACTATTCATAAAACTCTATATTCTTAAAAATAAAGATGGAGACTCTGACGGAGATACAAAATAATAGAAATCTCCAAATTTTATTGATAGAATATAAAGACGAATACGCAAATAAAAACTGTTCATCAAAGTAAAGGGACTAAAATGTTGCATGTAAGTAACTCAAGTGGTAGTAATTACTTAAAACTGAAAAAAGCTTGATTACATTTACAGATATGACTCAATATGAGGAAATGTTGTGCACACTTCAGAATACATAAATAAATTTAGACGTGTTCTGAGTTTGTTAAAATCTTATTTTACATATAGCAGTATTATAAATAATAATAATAACAACAATAATCTTCCTATACTAATAAACGAAAATCTTTTTTGACACATATCATTCTGTGGTGTTTTTCACCTTATTTTTTAGTTTATCTCTTCTATTAAATAATAATATTATTAAAGAATAGTTAAACTAAATCCAATTTAGATAAAAATAAAGATTTGCTTTCAACTTGGAATTAATATTAGAAGATAATAATAATAATAATAATAATAATAATAATAATAAATAATTAAACGAAATCCAATTTAGATAAAAATAAAGATTGGCTTTTAACTTTGAATTAATATTAGAAGACAAAAGTTTTTTTAATTTGTTCGCACATACATAGGATAAGTATATAGATTTTATTTTTATTATTCAATTAAATTTAGTTAAATTATTTTTTCTCACCTAATATCTTGATTTCTCTCTTTTATTAAAAAATAATCTAACTATATTTAATTCAGATAAAAATTAAGATTTTTTTCAACTTTGAATTAATATTAATAATAATATATATTCTTTGTATTTTCTTCTTCTTCTTCGTAGAAGATAGAAGTTTTCTTTTAAATTTTTTCGTAGAACCATAATTAGGGTAAGTATGTAAAATTTTGTTTTTATTATTAAATTTAGTTAAATTATTATTTAATAACATTATTATTTATTTAAATTTATTTTCTTAATTGTTTCTTTTATTTTTCCGCTTATTAATAAGCATATAATATTTTATTGGTTTAACCCCGTGTAATACACATGTTTCTAACATAATAATAAATAAAAATATAATAAGTAAATAGTATATCATAGTTCATTTTTTAAATACATATCTTGATGACTATATGTGTTAACCGATGACATTATATTTATTGAACTCGTGTAAACACGAGTTTTTAAGATATATTTTCTTATTACTAAGTATATAAAATTATATTTAGTTTTATGCAACCCGTGTAATACACGGGGTTATAATCTAGTAATATAATAAAAGATTACAGATTTAGAATTTTCATTTTACGTTATAACTTGGTTAAAATCTCAACTTATATTTTCACATTTAGCTTTGTAATACTCTAATCTATAAACGTCATTTTGCCTCTCATTTTTCCTTTACCCGAAAGTAATACTTAATGAAGTGAGACATTGCCAAATTCAAATCACGATTTCAGGGTTGGTTAGAAAATTTTGTTTTCGATTTGAATTACATGTGGGTTGATTTGGTCGAGTTCATTTGTGTTAATAATGCATTTAAGTTCATTACTTTTAATGGGGAAAGTTACTCTACCCATAAAGCTAAACCCCATAACTAAATGCTAACAAAATTATTCTACAGGATCATTTTACAAAATTACTCTACAAGATCAAAATTAATCTACAGGATCATTTGTAAAGTAATTTTGAATTGTATGTTGTTTGATAAACTTGCAGGGTAATTTTGATTCACTTGTAAAGTAATTTTGATGCAGAGTAATTTTGATACACTTGTAGAATAATTTTGATTACCCTACATGAACAAAATTACTCTACAAGAACATTTTACAAAATTACTCTACAAAAGATCAAAATTACTCTACAGGATCATTTGTAGAGTAATTTTGATAGTTACTGATAATTACAAAAATGTCACCGCATTTTTTTGTCCTTTCCTTCAGTTCGTAGGTTTTATACGTTAAATTATTTGTATTTGATTTTTTTACCTACTTTTAATATGTTGTCGTCACCATAATAAGTAAAAGGGTTGAATATTGGTTTGCTGGGTTATTCTTTTTGGTAGGTGTATTCAAAATTTGTTTCCAATTCGGTAAATTCGGAATTCGATTCGATTATCGAGAACTCGTTTCGATTATCGAGAATTCAATTTTAAAATCAATTCAGTTCGAGTTCAGTAAATCGAATACGAATTTATAATCTTAAATTCGATTTGAATTTCGAATTAAAATTATACATATTTATTTATTATTTTTATATACAATACATATATAACTTATCTTGGGCTATAGTATAAATTAATCTCTAAATTTATTCTCAGTATTAAAATAGTTCATTACCAAACCCATTACAAAATCCACAACTTAAACGAATTTATTACATATTTTAACTAAATTTGAATCAAAACGAATTTATTCGAATTCGATTCGAATTCAAATTTTTATATCAAATTAGAATCGAATCCGAATTGGGAATTTAATTCGAATACGCGTTCGATTTGAATTGGCGGGTTCTTAATCGAATTCAAATCGAATACGAATTTAAGAAAAAAATAAATTATTCGAAAAATTCGATTCGAGCAATTCAAAATTTTGATATTCGATTCGACGAACACCCCAATTTTTGGGCTGATTGTTAGAGTTGTTCAGTGGGCCGAAAGAGATTGGTTAAGGTATGGTGTTCATAAAACCCGTGTGGCCCAGTTGGAAGTTCAGTGGGCCAAAAGAGATTGGTTAGTTCTATAAGGGCTATTATGAATTGGACCATGGAAGTGTTTGGTGGTCAAAACTGGACTTGGATTGATCGATGGGGATGGTTTTCTTTGATGGGCTAGAATATTGTTTGTTGAGGAAATTGGGCTTTAGAAGATCATATGGGATTTTGCTTTTGGGCCAAGATTTTTGTTTTTAGGATTGATTTGTTGTATTTTTGTATTTTTTTTAATCATAGGGCGTGGGTTTATGTGATGAGCCTTTCTTGGCCGTTAGGCTTTAGAAATGGGCCGAAGTGTATTGGATTGTATAGTTTTGCTCATTTTATTTTTCTTTGGAACTAAGGTAGGCCTTGGGCCTATATCCTGGGTCTAGTTTGGTTCTTTTGTTGTATTCTTTCATTCTTTTCTAATAAATGTTTGCTAGGGATTTCCCTGTTTCTCAAAAAAGGTTGAATGATTATGATAAGCAGTTAAGGCACATCGGTTAATGCATATAATGTGCACAGTTAAGTGTAAGCAGTTGATCAACTACGAGCAAACAACAAATACATTACCCATTTGCCGCTTGGTCCTGATGTTAACTTTAGACACCATTTGTGTCCACATCGTTAACTTTAGACGCAATAAGTCCCCATTAGCCTTTAATTAATCCAATTTATCAGTTTAACAAATTAGCACTTTTAAACTTTATAATTACTTTAGCTACTTTATCGTAAGCTATTATGTTTGAATACTTATACTTTAGTTTGGAAACTGTATTAAGTATGCACACTATCCCAAAACAAAACTAATAAAGTAAAGAGGGGTCTAGAAACTCACATGTCAAAAATGCTAAGTATACTAAGAATTGTACTGATGACCTTCCCAAACCTCGAATAGTCGAGTGAAATCTGAACAAGGTTCACATGTGAAAAGGTCATTATACTATAAGTGCATACTCTGAATAGAAGCGCACAATTTAACCATGCCAAGCACATACTTTATGCCAAACGCCTACTATAACACAAGCGTTTACTTTGGCACAAGCGCAAACTATATAACAAGCGTATACTCTATAGAGAAGCGCATATTTAGTACTGAGCATGAACTTTTAAGGGAGCGCTAACTTTAAATACAAGCACAAACTTACGAATGAAGTGCATACTTTACATGTTTGCTCCACGCTAAAACGTTAGTTCAGCTGATGTGGTAGTTGTGGCTCTGAACCTGAAAATGCATCAAGGTTCCATGTTTATAAATCATATAGTTCAATTTACACGATGGATGTGTTTCCATGCATATTAATCACCAGGAAAGTCAAGCTTTAATCGGTTGCTCACCTTGAAACCGAACTTGATACTAATGTCACGGGTCAACCTAAGTACCTAACCAAGCCTGACCATTTTCAACTTTAAAATTGTGTTTCTCAGCTTGTCTATTTTTCGACGTCTATTTAAACAGATCATGAAGTAGAATGTATAGAATATATCTGATGACGGGGGTAGCCCAAATCTCAATAAAATGACTAATATACATAACAGCTTAAAAGGTTAAAAGGTTGAGAGGTTCAATACGCGCAAACTCAGGTGAACAGTAAAAAGGACAAGCACAGCGTCCGGTCACATCAGCACTTAACGTGTGAACCATTTCTGCACAGACAGAACATGTGCATAGAGAACACCCTTTTGTCCGCAGGTCCAAACCGTTCAACCCCTAAAAGGGTAAGTCCCTCACTTCAAGCCAGGTTCATTAGTTAAAGGTTTCTCCTTTGAGAAACCTCTTCCCCTATAAATTGCAGCCCATGCCAAACATATGGCACACTCCGGAATCAGCTGAAAACTATCTTAACTCTCTGATTCTCCTTCTCCCTCTCAAGAACAAGCTTCATGCTTGCTTCTCTTCTTCTTCTCCCATGAGAACTAGCTTTATGCTTCTCTTCTTCACACCAAATAATTCATCTTCTCCAACGATTACGTTCTGGGTTGGTTTCATATCAGTCTAGAATTCAAGAAGAACAACAATAACACTAATGAACCTCTCTCCACGTCTTGCAAACGTGGGGGGACCCCACGACCTGCGTTAGGCTAATCGAAACCCTTGAACCCTTTTACCCGGAGATATCGCTACAGGCCTTGGTCTATCATTTGTTGCATCAACAAGTTGGCGCCCACCGTGGGGCTACGCCGCTTACTTTATCTTAAAGACCAATTGTGTAGCTCCATTTTCTCTTTACATCATGTCTGAAAGCGAGTCTCTCGGTCAGGTAAATCAGGTGCCTAACAACACCGATTTAACACCAAATTCGGGTCGGATCTCACCGGTCTTATCTACACCTCTTTCTACTCCCGGAAGTACTCCACTGGGATATGTTCCCGGAGTTCACTTCTTTTCAAACACAAACCCATCTCGGTCAGGGGTTGCACCTACTCAAATCGATTTAATGCATACACCGGAACGCATAGATCTAACACCCGAGTGACTAGCTAGAAATTTCTTACAACTGAGATTTCTTCTCAACTAGCATGTGAGCTTAGAAAGGGAAAAAAGGGTGAGAATAAGACTAAATTATGAGGAGTCTGAACCCTCATTATCACATGGCCCTCCATCTCTTCCTTTTAGCAGCTCACGTTCAGCCACATCTTACCTTGAAGCTGGTCCTAGTGTGACAGACCAACCACTCAAGCCCTTTAGCTTTTGGGGAGGCCAAGTCCAACCGTTTTTCCCTTATTTACCTCCCAACCCGTTACAACCGGTGCACCTATGGGGCATAAAATCACTCTTGATCAATTATGGCAGTCACCAGCTTCAAGTGTTCCCCCTCCCATTACTACTTCGTGAAAACAAGCCATGGTCACCCCGCCTTTGGCTCGAGGTGCGGTCATGAGCACATCCATGGGAATGCCTTATACAGTAAGCCTTTAAGGCTTTAACCTTATGACACAGATAATGGCATCTTTTATTAGTTCCATCAGAAAGCCTTTAAGGATTTAACCTTATGCCCTAGCTGATGACACAAATGATGGCACAATTTCCTTTGCAGCACGTGAAAGTTGGTTGATGACACAGAAAGCCTTCAAGGCTTTAACCTTAATTTCATCAACCAAGTGCCAACCACTCACCAGGGTACCTCAAGCGGTAACCCAGCTTCAAGGGTAGTAAAATACCTCTCAAAACCTTACAAGCCCAACAACTTGTCTTGCTTCTCCCAACAAAACGTTGATTACGAGTTTCAAACCCAAATATAGATACTATCACGGTACTGAAGACTACCTCCAAATCTTCGTCGGAACTGCAAGAATTGAAAAATGACCCAACTCCGAATGTTGTCTCATGTTCAAGCAAACCCTTGAAGGGTCTTCGCGCATATGGTTCAATGACCTTCTTGGACGAAGCATTCAGGCCTTTGACGATCTTAGCAAAAGTTCCCTATAAAAACATAGGTATGCCAAGAACGCCACGATAATCTTCCAGATCAAACAACGTGATTATGAAAGTCTCAGAGACTTCATCGAAAGTTACAAGAAGGAAGGTTTAACTTACACCGATGAAAAGATTAGGGTTGCAGGGTTCATGAATGCTATAAATTCCAAATATCTCATAAGAGACTTCAATAAATGCCTGCCCAAAACCCTTGAAGAAACACTCGAAAGGGCTGAAGCCCACATTCGAGGAGAATAAGCTGTAGACATCAAAGAACAAAAAAATAATAAAAAAAATAATAAATAAATAAACTCTTAACCGGAGCTTCCAGTATGGCTCTTATGACAAATGGTTCAAAGGTTCAGATTCCTGAAGGCCGAAACCCTTCAAGCCTTCCTCCACCTTTACCAAGGCTCCATAAGAGATCTTGGCAACCGAAGAGGTAAAACACAGCTTCCGCCCTCCTCCACCTTTACCAAAAAACAAAAGATTGAAAAAATTAAACCAGTATTGTGAGTTTCACGAATAGAAAGGTCACCATACCAATAATTGCTTCCAACCCAAAAAGAGGATCTAAAAAGCCGTCAAGTCCGAACTGGCTCACTTGGTTAAAGGGGTCAAGGACAAAATGGTTGAAGAAAAAAGTAGGAAGTGAACATGGTCGACCTTAAAAACAAAGCTTCCCACAAACGCCATCATTTCAAGGCATGGGAACGTCAATATGTTTGCTTCCCACCACCAGAAGGAGAGTTACTTTCAAACCCTCTGGTGATGGAAGTCAACATATGATCCATCAAGACACAAAGGGCTTACATTGACACCGGTGCAACCACCAAAGTCATGCTTGAGAAATGCTTTAACCCTCTCAGCGACAATGAACGTTCAAAGCTTCAACAGTTTGGATCCTCCATCGAAGGTATCGAAGACATACCTATCAAGCCTTTAGGCCAAATAACCCATAATGTTTGTTCAGCGAGAGAACAAAGGGACGAACCGAACAACTCACTTTTGCGGTGATCAACATCCCTTCCAATTATGATATCATCATAGGAAGGCCAGGGCAAAGTGTGTTCGGAATGGCAATTTCAGTTGGTCAAGGCACTGTGAAGTTTCCCGCTGAAAAAGGGATAGCAACCCTTCAACCTACCCAAGAAGCTTTCGTGGTTGAAGGGGAAAGCTCAAGAAAGGACGAATACAATGAACAAGGGTTGGACATAAACCCAAAATACCCTCAACAGGGGGTAAGGGTAAACACTAACCTTTCCAATGAAACCCTCTCATACCTTGAAAAGTTGCTCTTGCACTACGTCTTTGCTTAGTGCCCGGAAGATATGACCGGCATCCCCCGTAGCATTATTGAAACATGAGTTATGGATCCCATCTGATAATAAGCCCATTATACAAAAGATAGAAAAGCTTGTTCTAACCAGAATCCTTCGAGAGGTTAAGTATCAATCATGGGTGGCCAATCCCGTAATGGTTCGAAAACTCGAAAAGTTTTGAAGAATGTATATCGATTTTAAAGACTTGAACAAAGCATGCCCAAAGGATTGCTACTCGCTGCCCCAGATAGACCTCAAGGTTAACTCGCTCACAGGCTTCCCGTCCAAGTGTCTTCTTGACACCTAAAAGGGTTACCATCAGATCCTAATAAAAAAAAAACTACATTCCACACTGATAAAGATATATCTTGCTATCAAAAAATGCCTTTTGGTTTAAGAAATGCAGGTGCCACTTATCAACGTCTGGTTGACAAAGCGTTTGCCGGACAAATCGGCATGAACATTAAAGCTTATGTTGGCGATTTGGTGATCAAGAGCAAAACGGAATACCAAATGCTCGATGACATACAAGAAACCTTCCAAAACTCAAGAAAGATCAACATGAAGCTTAACCCAGTCAAGTGCTTGTTTCTAGGGCACATCATGGGGAAACAAAGCATAAAATCCAACCCCCAAGGGATGTGCTAACAAGAAAGACTTTCGATGGAAAGCTTACAGCTTTGAAGCGTTTTACCTCAAAAGGAAGCCTTCAACCAAATGAAGCAACACTTGGCTTCACTCCCAGCCATTTTGGCTCCGGAAACCGGAGGAACGACCTCCACCTACCTATAGATTGCTGAAAAGACCATAAGTACGGTCCTGACCATCGAACGAAACAAAGTTCATATACCAGTTTACCTTTTCAGCAAAACTCTAAAGCTAGCAAAGACCAAGTATCCTCCTTTGGAAAAACTTGCTCTAGCCATAGTCCAAATAGCCAGAAGGCTTCGAAGGTATCTTCAGGCACACCTAATACAAGTAGTCATTGATCAACCTATCAGGAATGTGCTTGAAAAACCAGAAACATTTGGACGGCTAGCCAAATGGGCTGTTGAACTAGGTGAACATAAAATCACTTATGTTCCAAGAAAAGCTCTCAAAGCTCAAATCTTGGCTGACTCACCTTGTAAGTCCCTAAAGAAGCCATAACAGAAGTTAATACAACCACCGCTGAACCCTTCAACCCTGATACCTGGAAGCTTTTTACCAACAAGGCTTCTAGTATCGAAGGTTCAGGGGCTGGTCTAGTTTTAATCAACCCTGATGGGTTAGAATTTACATATGCTTTTCGACTTGAATTTCATACCACCAACAATGAAGCCGAGTACGAAGCATTTATCACTGGGCTAAAACTAGCCAAAGAAATGGGGGCCCAAAAGCTTCAAGCCATCACAGACTCCTTACCTGTCTCAATTCAAGCAAATGACAGCCACGTAACAAAAGAGCCAAACATGAAGAAATACCATGATAAATCAAAGGAACTGATGAACACATTCCAAACATGTACCATCAAACAAGTTCCAAGATCCCAAAACAAGAGAGCTGATGTCTTAAGGAAACTTGCATCTCTCACATTCACCCATCTCACCAAGAAGGTACTAGTCGAAATATTGAAAACCTCATCAATTCAAGAACTTGAGGTTCAAGATGTGATCACTGAAGAAGGGCCAAATTGGATGACTCCAATTGAAAAGTTTCTCAAAAATGGTGAATTATCCAATGACCAGATAGAGGCTGAAAGGGTTCACATCAAATCATGGCAGTATATGTTGCAAGGAGAAATTATTTACAAAAAAAGGTTACCTTGCACCACTACTCCGATGTGTTAGCCCAAAACAAAGCCAACATCTTATCAAGGAAGTACACGAGGGAATATGCGGGGCTCATCATGGTCCAAGATCTGTAAACCTTCGATACTTATGACCCTCTATGCACCAAGACACCACTGAATAATTATGAATATGTGAATACTGCCAGATACACGCACCGGTACCCAAAAGTCCTAAACACGATCTCGTTCCCATCCCTCAGCTTGGCCACTCCACAAATGGGAAATGGATATTGTCGGTCCATTCCCACCGGCCAAAGGAGGAGTGAAATTTTTATTGGTCGCCGTAGATTATTTCACAAAGTGGCTAGAAGTCAAGCCGCTAGGAAAAATCTCAGGCAAACAAGTCATTGACTTTATATGGAAAAACATCACTTGCTGCTTTGGGCTTCCAAGGGTACTTATCGCAGATAATGGCAAACAGTTTGCCGAGAAGCCTTTTAGCTCATGGTGCAAAGAGTTCAGAATCACACAAGCGTTTAGCTCAGTGGCCTATCCCCAATTAAACGGCCAGATTGAAAGAACAACCCAAAACATTGTGAAGGGGATACAAACAAGATTGGGAAGACACGATACTCAGTGCTTGAAGACCTTCCCAAAAGACTTGTGGGCAATTCAAACAACCGAAAAAACAAGCCACAAGAAAACACTTTATAGCTTGGTATTTGGGTCAGAAGCTTTCATCCCGACAGAAATAGGAGTTACCACACAACGAACACTCAACGTTAACCTTGAGGCAAAATAGGCTGAAACCATGCTAAACCTGGAACTCCTAGAAGAAGCCCGTGACCAAGCCGCTATAAAGAAAGCCAAATATAAGCAAAAGATGGAAGCTTATCACAACACTCGAGTGAAACATGAACGATTCAAACCTGGAAGACTTGGTCCTCCATAACAACGAAGCAAGGAAGAAAGAAAATCAAGCCAAACTTGGTCCCAAATGAGAAGGACCATACACCATTCTCGAAAAAGCACAAAAGAGGATCATACAAACTTGCCGATACACAAGGCAAAAAGCTTCCTTGTCACCGTAATGGCAAAAACCTTAAAAGGTTCCATGTGTGGACAGAATGTTCTATGTCCCATCTTTCCTTCGTAATCAAAGTGCACCTTTTATAAATAAACAATGATTTTTTTTTCTATCAAAATTTGTCTTTTCTATCCTATAATCAGGTTGAGAACCTAGCAAAACACTCCATGGCAAGGGCCATGTAAGGGGATGAGCTCCCAGGCCACATCGCTCAATAGGTTCAAGGGTTGAATGGACCTATATAAGGGGTGAGTTCCTAAATCAATACAACTCCATGAGACTCATAGAAATCTTAAAAAGCATGTCTCATAGATGGGTTTGAACAACCTACACCAAATGTTCCTTAAGCCCTAATATTGGCTTACGAACCAAAAATACTCTAAGTGAATATCATACATAGGATAGAGGTTGTATCTTCTTGTTAAAAATATCCTAAGGCTAAGTGACTGCAGCACTGAACCCTTTAAGGTATAAGTAACATAAGATGCACCGCCCAAAACAAAGACAACATACAAAACCAATGAAAACACAAGGGAGTAAACAGAACAACACAATAAACATAGCAATATAAGTTAAAGATATCAAAGGCCATACTGGCCATCAAACATAAAACATTATCCACAAGCCTGCCAGGCTTTAACCACCAAGGGACCTAAACGGTTCCCTTAAAATAAAAGGATGTTCAAACAAACAATCCATAACATTGTTCGACATGCTAAGAATACTACAAATCAAATTTTCTTCTTCACTTGTCAGCATCAGAGATGGTAGACTTTGCTGCATCATCCTTATTCGAAACCCCATCATCTTGGGTGTTTTTAGCCATCCTCTTTTTCCTCCCTACGACACCCGTTGTCTCGGAGGCTTCAAGGCTTGAACCCTTTGAGCCCTCACCACCTTCAGAACACATTTCCTTGCTATCTCCGGAGCAAGGACGTTTCTTCGAGAGGGACTTCAACACTTCGTTACAAACAACCTCATTAAGGCCCTTGGGTTTTAACTCCTGCAAGACAGGCAAAGGTTTACCTAAACACTTGGAGACTTCACCCACATAAGGGTAAATAATATGCCCTACCTTCAAAACAGTTTCCTTGAAGGCTTCGAAGGCTTTGGGTTGAAAAAGATAAGACTTTTCCTGAGGCTCCCCAGGCTCACAAAGCTTTGTAACCAGCAAACAAACCTTGGTGTCTCCCATGAGCAAGAAGCTCGGTGTACACATCACCCAAGACCTTTTTGAACTCCGATGAATGGAGAAGATACTTAACCACTTGCTGGAATCCATACTCAATGAGCCATTTATTATCACTAGTTGTCTGGGAAAGTGAAGCCTTTAACCCTTCTTTCTCCTCTAATAAGGCCTTTTCCTGAACCTCCAAGGCAGCCTTATCGATCCTGACTTAAACCCTGTTAGCTTCCAAGCGTTTTTCCAATTCAACCACCTCAGTCTTGTGCTGGAAAAAAAGCTCATCAATACACAACATCAGCTTTTCTCCCTCCCAGCATAACCCTCTGCCTCCTTCTTTAGAGTAGCTAATAAAGCCTTCATCTCATCCCTCTTCTTCGAGAAGACATCATATTCTCGCATCCTCTTGAGAAATTGGGATACACCCTCTGGAAGCAAGGCAACAAGGTTACAAGCACCCATTACCATTTTTCGAAATCATCAGGTCATCACCCATAGATGAGCAAGAACCTCGAACAACAGGAGAATGAAAGTGGGTAAGAACATCCTCACAAACGGATGAAGGCTTGAAGTTGTCACCAACTGTGACTTTCCAATCTGGCACATAAACCTCCCCTGGATTAACATTGGTGGAACCTTCACCACCCTTCCCGGAACCCTTCAAGCTCACAACCTTTTTACCCGCCAAACCACCAAGGGTCGTCCCTTGTCCTTTTTTTATTTTCCCCAACCCCAATTTCTAAATCATCTGAAGCCTCTATGTCATTACTTAGTTCCACCGGCTCAGAAGCCGATGGTTGGTCAGTAGTCTTTATCAAACAACAGCTCGAACGACGAGTAGAGACTTTGGAAGCAACAACTTTGGTGAAACCCTTGACATTGGGAACGTTCACATAGCCTGAACCCTCGAACCTATGTTCAGTGCCCCTAACAACAACATCTTCGCCGGATGTAGCCTCGGCATCTCCAAACACAACATCAAATGTGTCATCGCTCTTGATAAAGTCTAAGGCAAACATAACTGCAACAAATAAAATATAACATAAGTAGAAAATACAAAATATCATACCTTGATCATCTCTCACGAGCACAGAGTCACGATCCGGCTTGTCCCACAACCTGCTAACATCCATCAGCACTAAAAGATGTTCGGGAAAGGGACAAAGCCTAGAAGGACACCTCCTAATAAACTTCAACAACCATCTATCTCGTGTTTGAAAGGTTCAAGCTCATTCAAAACAACATAAGGGTGCCTCCAAACAAGCCTGAAAGGAATAATGGACTTAGAAATCCAGGAAAATCGGTCCTTCCAAGAACCAAGGGTAGTAACCATGGACGAAATTAAACACACATCAACCTGAGATGTTTCAAAGGTAAAACAATCGCATTTCTTGGCTAACTGGAAGAAACGGCGGAACAACAACAACGATGGGTCATACCCTATCGCTGGACACAAAACATCAAAGTGTAAAACCCTAGCAAGACCTTAAGGGTGTAACTGACCAAACAATACACGATAATACTCTAAAACATTCAGAATAAAGACCGAAAACGGATGACGCAAGTTGGAAAACTCAGTAATAAAGAGCAATCGAACCAACGGGACACTAACCGATCGATTTGCCAAAACCCAGAGCCACCGGATTAAACTTTAGGTCGATCCTCAACTACCTCTTGAGTGAGAGAGTTGAAGCCTTTAAGCCTTCAAGCCTTGAAACCTTGAAGCCTACTATCATTCCGAAATTCAAATCTGAAAACTCAAACGCCTTAAAGCCCTAAAGCCTTTAAGCAATAAAAAATAATGTGTAAAAGTCAGAAGCATTTGAGCTTACATCCCAAACACCTCTGACTTGGGGGGCTGATGACGGGGGTAGCCCAAATCTCAATAAAATGACTAATATACATAACAGCTTAAAAGGTTAAAAGGTTGAGAGGTTCAATACACGCAAACTCAGGTGAACAGTAAAAAGGACAAGCACAGCGTCAGGTCACATTAGCATTTAATGTGTGAACCATTTCTGCACAGACAGAACATGTGCACAGAGAACACCCTTTTGTCCGCAGGTCCAAACCGTTCAACCCCTAAAAGGGTAAGTCCCTCACTGCAAGCCAGGTTCATTAGTTAAAGGTTTCTCCTTTGAGAAACCTCTTCCCCTATAAATTGCAGCCCATGCCAAACATATGGCACACTCCGGAATCAGCTGAAAACTATCTTAACTCTCTGATTCTCCTTCTCCCTCTCAAGAACAAGCTTCATGCTTGCTTCTCTTCTTCTTCTCCCATGAGAACTAGCTTTATGCTTCTCTTCTTCACACCAAATAATTCATCTTCTCCAACGATTACGTTCTGGGTTGGTTTCATATCAGTCTAGAATTCAAGAAGAACAACAATAACACTAATGAACCTCTCTCCACGTCTTGCAAACGTGGGGGGACCCCACGACCTGCGTTAGGCTAATCGAAACCCTTGAACCCTTTTACCCGGAGATATCGCTACAGGCCTTGGTCTATCATTTGTTGCATCAACAATATCCATCACTATCACGGGGTAAAAAAAGAAAAAAAAGTTAATTTGGCTTGAAATCTTACCCAAAAAGGAAAATAGTTGCATTTATTTTGAACACCCTCATTTTATAAGCATTTTGAGTTATGTTTGTTGCATTTTGGTACTCAAATTATCCTTTTGTCTCATGTCAATGAGCCCTTGATATTTAAAGTGGCATAGATCCACAAAATGTGAAGATTAAATCACAAGTTTTTAAGCATTTTAATGCAACTATAATGTGGTTAAACATGGTACTCACTTGGACGTTCGAAAAGAAAATTACAAGACACAGCCCTATAAGATCATATATCTAATATAAGTATGACCCATTTTCAGATGAAGATTTACATGTGACATGTCCCTAGGGGGGGGGGGGGGGGTTGGATAAGTTCCGCCATGTCATCAACCATTATTCCATCACTCACAACTTTTTTAGCGGAAATGCCCATCACTCACAACACCCAACAATAAACTCTGACATTCCCTCATAATCTTCCATTCTTCACGCGTGATGTTCTCCACGCGTTATGAAATGCACGCGTGATATAAAACAGTGGGGGTGGTGTTTGGCATTCTTTCACGGGTGAACTAATTCCATCACGGGGAAAAATGTATCCACCCCGCCTACCCTAAGTCCTTTAACATTTGTGGCTCTAAACCGGCCATGAAAAATACCTTTTCTTCTTTTACAAACTCAGCCACTCCTAGACATTCAATAAAATGTTGATATTGATTGAGTTGGGAGGTTTTTTATGTATATATAGGGCGGGGTTCTAGAGTGAACACTAGTGTATTTGCGAATTGAGTGAACAAATTCTGGGTATTGATTTACACACGTGTATGACTAGGATTTCATCATCAAATCGTAAAATACACTAGTGTATTTCATCATTAAATCCTGGCCATTGATTTACACACGTATATGGCCATGATTAGTTCGCTCAGTTCGCAAATTCACTAGTTTTCACTCTTGAACCTAATCCTATTAACGACAAATTTGGATCACTGACGGACCACTGGAGTATCCCCGTGCCACCAGCGGAGCCACCCGATCATATCCATCTCCACTAGGCAATAATGTCTATACATCAATTCAGGAGAAAAGTCAACAAATCTTGGAAAAACCCCCTTGCGAGAATCGAACCCAAAACCTAATGGTCCTTAAGTCTTCTCAAATCTCAACCTCAAAATGCCCTTAGACTATAATGCCATGTGCTGAGAGGTGTTTATATAACTTGGTATAAAAATAAATAAAATGCTTGTTGCCTATAATAAATGGGAAGATGTACAAACGATTAGTTGAGGGGCCTTGATCCTTTACCTAAGAGGAACCATGACCCGGATTTTGATAGGTGGGCAATTAACCAAACCAAATTAATACAACCTTTCTTTATCTCATTGTAGCTATAGACCTAGGGCCTAACTAAAAGTGAATCGAACATCTAACCGTTAATTGCGTTATAAAAGCCCTCGTGATCTTGTCCTGAGGAAGAAAACGTAAGCAGAGGTGATAATTGGTGTCGGTTATAAGGTATCCTTAATCCAAACAGAACCTATTTAACCATTCGTGTTAAAAACTCAACTCTAACATGGACATGCTAATCCATGTAACAAAGACACCACGCTTGTAACTCATTTGTCTTAACGAATCAAATAAGTTGATAAGTTATAACTTATAAGCATGTTGATCAGTTGTAATCAAATTTTAAATAAGGAGGTAAGTTGATTTTACAAGTTTTTAACAGTAAAATAATAATAATAATAATAATAATAATAATAATAATAATAATAATAAAGAATGGGTTGACGAATCAATCCATGTTTTCACCACTCAACATGAATACGACCCTTAATTACATATGTTATTCATACCCTTGTATTATATACGTTAGGATAGATCAAATATACACCCAACTTAAAACCTGTTTATTTTAGTGTTAGGCCCATATAGTTACTTTTCTGTAGTGGTGTTGTGACATTTAATTACTTCCGTAAACTGTCTCAAAATAAGTACAACATGATGTCATGATATATATATATACACACACAAACAGTACGACACCACAATGAATTGTTAGCATGTGATGCACAGTGGTACATTTTTTTAGGCTAGGGGGTGTAGTTTATGTTAGATATTTTAGTGTAATCGGGATTGACTTGGTGATCAAAGCGAATAATAATATACATCAAGCAAGCTAGGAGGTGCGGGAGTGCACGCTTGTTTAAGTTATTATAATTTGAAGTGTACGGGCGGAGCCCGTACTCTACGGGGGTTCCAGGGGGGCAGCGCCCCTGGGAGCAGGGTCCAAGGGGCAGAGCCCCTGGCTGGGTATTTTAATTAAATTGCTTTATGGAAAATGCGTTAGAAAATAAAATTTGTGAAAATTCGTCCTAATTTTTCAGACAAACATTAAGGCATGTTTTTAATGCAATTTAATAAAATTGAAATATAACTGCCAGAGGCAGTTATCTGAAAACATCCCCAAAATTCGTACACACAGTTTTGATCATCTTCCTGGTTCGAATTTTCACACATATGAACATACCCTGGTTCAATTTCTCATAAAATCAGAGTTGTATCCGATTGAATTATTCGGGTGAACCACCGAAATAATTTGATCTGAGAGTGATTACACGCCTCTCTGATCATCCGACAAACTAAAATTCCCCAACAGTTTAAAGCCCCTAAGGGCTTTATTACGCCACGTCAGATCCATCTAGGCGTCACCTCATATGGGGGGTCTTTAAAGTCTCTCCCTTTAACTTGCATGCAATGATTTAAAGCATTCTTTATTATTAACTTGCATCCACCTAGGCGCCACGACCGAAGGTTCGCTAGCCGTTGTTGATTTGGACCATTTTGACCTATGGGCCGTTTGGTCAAACGGATTGTTGGGGCGTCACCCGTTTGCGGGTCTCTTCGGTAACGTTTTGCTCGTTGTTTGCTAAATTACCTCAAAACGGATTGTTGGGATCCCACGGGTTTTGATTGTTTGGAAATATTGTGTGAATATGATAAAGTTTGTAAAGTTTTGAGATGAAGAATAGATGGATAATGGATGAATATTTGAGTAAAGGGGTAGTATATTTATAGTGTTAAAACTAAAAATTAAATTTTTTTTTTTATTAAATCAACCGTTTGACAACGGTCATTTTGACCAAAAAGCTCGAACAACGCGCATTTTGGCTCGTCACTGGGCTGGCGATGGGTGTATAGCGCCCCCTCTTTGGCGGGTTTGGGATGGGTGTGGGGCGCCATAAGACGCTAACGAAGATGATGTGGCCAGAGACGATATACCACACCCCCTGTCCTTATAGTCTTTTCTGTTATCAACATATATACCAGCACCACAATAGTATGAGAAAGTATGTTGATCCCCAAAACACTATTCAATAACTTGTATGAATCAATAAAATGATCAAATTTAGATGAATTGCTTCATTGCCTAAAATAGTAATCTATTTTCCATTTTATTTGTCGGGTAATCACATAGAATATCAATGTATATATATATAGGGTGGAGTTATTGTAAAAAAGACCAAAAGTGTGAGAAAGGTAAGAAAGAATCTCAACCATTAGATCTAAATTAATTGAAAATGGTATAATTGTAAATGCATTAACAAATTCAAATATGGTAATCCTTGATTTAAGGATTTGGAGAGAGAAAATCCTTGATTTAGGGACTTATAACCGTCCATAACATCATTCATTTTTTTTATTTTTTTTTGCATCATTCACAGAATCAGAGCATGTTCATGACATGGTGTTTTAAATAAATTCATAGTTCAATTCATGGTGTTTTTACAAAAAAAATATAACACCATTCAGTAAACAAAAATATAACACCATTCAGTACACAAAATAACACCATTCAGTACAAGATATAACACAATTCAGTAAACAAAAAATAACACCATTCAGAAACAAAATAACACCATTCAGAAACAAAAAACACCATCCAGTAAACAAAAAATAACATCATTCAGTAAACAAAATAACACCATTCAGTAAATAATATAACACCATTCAGTACAAGAATATAACACCATTCAGTAAATAAATATAACACCATTCAGAAAAAGAAAATAACACCATTCAGAAACAAAATAACACCATTCAGAAAAGAAAATAACACCATTTAGAAAAGAAAAAATAACACAATTCAGAAAAGAAAAAAAACACCATTCATAAAAGAAAAAAAACACCATTAATGAAAGAATATAACACCTCTGTATCATCTTCTCCACTTCCGGCAAAGAGATTTCCGTCACTGTCTCCGGCGACTAACCGGCGAGATCAGTCCGTTTAAATGTCAACAAGCGTCAGATCAGACCGGCAAAGAGATTTCCGTCAGTCCGTCACTGTCTCCGGCGACTAACCGGCGAACAATCAGAAACACAGAGGCAAAGGCGATAGCTTTAACAGGAGCGACGATCGTGACTCCGGTGTAGCAAGACGAACAGGAACGGTGGTGGTGAGGGTTCGCGTTCCGCACCAGATCGATAATGGCAGAAGACTACGATTTCAGCGGTGTTTCTGATGCCGGCAACCAGATCGATGGTTTTTTTTTATTGAGAATTGAATATGGAAGAAGAGAGAGAGAGAGACAAATTGGGAACGTATGAGAGATTCTCACGAAATTGCAGGGATTTTGATTTACAAAATGAAGATAAAAAAACACAATTGCCCCTAGATATTTCAATTCAGTCCAAATTAACAAAAATATTTTACAATTTGGTCCCTATTGATCTCAACCATTATATCAAAAGATCTAATGGCTGAGATTCTTTCTTACCTTTCTCACACTTTGGGCTTTTTTTACAGGATCCTAACTCTATATATATATATATATATTTTGAACGGGAAATATCGTTTATACTTTTTGTAGGACTTGAACTCATGACCTCTCTCTCAAATGATAAATATACTTATCTAGTGTTTTACATTGACAGTTATAATATTACACGTCTTGGTTTGAACAAGCTTTATCGACGACATAAATTTATTATTTTTTACCTTGAATATATAGATAAAAAAATTGTGTAATTTAAAAAGAAAATCATATGTTTCAAAGTGAAGTAAAGCATGTTTCATTAAAATCGGTCACCAACTTCATCAATGATATTAAATGTGTTTAATACGAAAGCAAGTATAACCAAATCAACAACCTTACTGGTAGCTAGTGGTACATTCTTGTTGAGTTTCTATCTAGTTTACTCGTTTATAAAAGTGTAGTTTATCGAAGAGCAGAGCATATTTTGTTTATAAATAAAATCAAGAACCAAAGATGTTAAAACTGGACCAACTGGCTGAATCTGCAACTAGACCGACCGGCTAGACCGGGTCAAGGACCCCTAACCCGTTTGGTTGGCATGGGTTGAACCGTCTAGTTTTTTTATAACGAGCGGTTAAACTAATAGTGATTGGGATGGTTTTGAGTATTTTTCTCGATTTTTTTTTCTATTTTAAGATTTGAAGTTGATACTCTTAACTAGAAATCTCCTCGTTATTTTTTTTTCTTAAAAATTTATTTATTTTATTCTTCTAAATATAAACAACAACCAATACGTTATTTGAATGTTATATAAATATAAATATCTTTTAAATTTAATTTTGGCGTCATTTGCTACTAATATGTGGTTAGCCCACTTGGTAGAGCATACGCCCGGGGAGGTTACATGTTAAGAGTGACTAATTTCGGATTATTGGTGTAATAAAGTAGGAGTAAGCGTTGTTATTTAAAAAATGTATATTAAAAAATAAAAGCATTAAAAAATGTATAAAGTAGGATCAAGTGTTGCTATTCAAAAATAAAAAGTTCAGCAGATCTAACCAGTGAACACAATCAATAACCATCCTGGTTGTAAAAAATCATGGGCGTCGCATAGTGGGGGCGGGAGGGGGCAGCTGGACCCCCGAACTTTTCACTATGTAGTGGAGAGTTTTGTTTTTGTATAGAAATTTTTGGGTATATACGTTTTCAACCTCCGTTTTATAGAATTTTTTGGTATATACGTTTTCGACCCCCGATTGGAAATCTCAAGCTTCGCCACTGAAAAAAAATTATATAAAATGAAACTTGAAAGAAAAAAAAAAGTATACACACACATTAAATTTTAGATTAATTTAACATAAAAAATCATGAAGATTTGAAAGTGAAGATTCACACGCACCAACTAATTAAGTTGACACTCATTCAAAATTGGATTATATACAACATGAATCATCATCAAACATAAAATAAAGGATTAAAAAAAATTGAAGACCCCCAAATCAAGGATGGTTTAGACCTAATTTTGTCATTAGGGAACATTGATGGCGACTTTGTCACCTCATTTTATTTTTATATTTTCTTATCATACGAGGTGTTGACGTGGAAGTCCACATTTTTTACTCATAAAAAACATAATTTGACATTTTGTGTATGTATTTATTTCAATTTTAATGTACAAAAATCCCATTTCTAGCAGGCCCCTACTCGTTTACTTGGTCATTTTTGTGTATTGTTTATCGTGAGCTATATATGATCCCAACACAATATTTAGAGTTAGATATTTCGACTAATTTATACTAGTTGTATTGATTAAATAAATATTTTATTCCTTTTCAAAATCAAATAATATTTGTACGACGACAGAACAACCCCAACAAAGAATTGAATACAATCCAACAGTTATGTTGATAAAAAAAATATATATGCTTATCTTTTAGTGAAAGGTAATCAAGTGAAAAAAAATCTATATAGAATAATTTGTATCAGTTTTAAGTTTTTTAATTAAATGGCTCTTTAAATTTTTGCATCTCATCTTCATGTAATTTTTCAAGTTACTTATGGCTAGTAACTCATTCGGAAAAAAACTTTATATAATTAAAGCTAATTTTGTGAGTCAACTCGCTCGTACAAATTTCCAAGCAGAATTCGAGTCTATCAAGCTCTCTCTTGTGCTTGTTCTAGTAGATAAGAAAATCCTTCTCATGAAATCACATGTAAAAAAGTTTTGTTGTCCAAAAGTGAGCTCACATAAAAAGTTCGACTAGATGGGGAAGGTTCGAGCGAAGTCGAGCCGCATCGCATACTTTTGAGCCCGAGCCCTAGTTGAGGCTTACATAACCTAACTTGTTCGTTGAGCATCCCTATCTTTTTGTGTAATTTAAAGTGGATTTTCAACCAATTTATTGTTGTGATATTAGTGTCATCAAGTTATTTGGTAAATTGTTATTCACTTACTGAGTTAAGACCAAAAGGAAATAATAATAATCATTCATACAAGTTAGGAGGTGTGTGCTAGGCACTCGTTTCTGACTTAGCTTATTTTACGCACCATCGAACACGTTGATTCAAGGGGGAAACACATCCTTAGAAGATATGTGTAACAACCCCCGACCCTACCCTGGGCGAGAGCCGTGAGCAAATACAAGTGGTACCGGTGTTTATTAAAATTTTTGCAGTGGAATTTTTATCAGGACCGGGTGTCAGGAAAAATATCAGAGTTTTCAAAACACCGTAGTTTTCATTTCATAAACTGTGGGATGAAACCCATATTTACATAAAGGATTTTCACTGGGATAAACCCTTGATTACAATACACGTTTTATTAAGGTTTACATAGCCACTTATTTAAGCTTTGAGTCTCTTAGCACTTTTCTTCTCTTCACAGTAAATCGCCTAAAACGCGTTTTAAAAACATTTTTATTAGCGAAAAATAATGGCAAGTTCATTCAGATTTATAAAAAGATACAATGTTATATTATAACATTAAGGTTTTTACATTTGTTTATATCTTTCAGTTACTCAATTCAGTATTTGTCACACACCCAATTCGGTGAGTGTGGTCATATTACTATTGACTAACTCTTTGTCCAATAACAACGATGGACTAGTAGTGTATACAAAACCCCACATACCAGCAGTAATTTCAGAATACAAAAATTTAATCACTGTAAATACAAATTGGAAACATTTAGGGGGTTTGCAAAATCATTTGAGTAAAGGAGAATGACTCACTTTGCAGATTTAGGGTTTTCAGTAATAGCCTTCTGGTCTAAGTCTTGGGTTCCTAATGAAACACACAATGCAACACGTATTAGTGTATTAACCCAATTCAAACTTTAACGATAATCACGAGATCAAAACCTCAACGTAGATGACAAAGTATAGCCTTATTCAGGCAGCACTTTAACATCCTGTTGATTTGGTTTCAGATCGATTGGACAGGGTATCGTACCGGTGATTAGGGTTAGTACGCTGGCTACGGAGCAGAGTTTGGGGGGTTTAGGGGCTTTGGGTATTCAAACAACAGTTTGAGAGAGAAAGAGAATCGATATATAAATCGAAAAAGTGCACCGAGACTTCTCCCACGGCTATCCTTATATAGCCCACCTGGGTTTCTCCCGTGCGTTGCTGGAGAATCAGGGTACTCCCCCGCGTGGCGTGACGGCTCCTAGCTAGGGCTAGGTCAACCTCGTCAACCGCATAGTCTTGCCATTGGTCGCGAAATGGTGCCGCGTGGCCTGGTACTCTCCCGCGCGTCGCTAGAGATGCAGGAAATTCTCTCGCGTGGCGCCTGGGATGTCCAGTATTGAATTTTTTCGTTTTTTGCGTTGGGCCTCATCGTACGTGTTTGGGGTTTCGATCAGGTTTATTTCCAAGGTATTTTGGGAGTTGTTTCAATTTGGGTTCCAATGGGGTTACATTCCTTTAGTGGGGGTTCAGGGGAAACACCTTAGGTGGGATCCATGGGTAGCTGGAAGCTTCTTTAGATATGCATAATTTGATGAGAAACGTTAGTAAACTGATCATAAGTTGTAATTGGTCATCAATGGTAAATGTTAGTAGTAAGAAATCACTACTTAATGGCAACTTGGTCCATATGTGGTTGAAGAAATAGCAAATGACCATCAGTGCCGACTTGATTGTTAATGGTACGTTACTATTGATGAGTAATTGAGTATTAACTTGGAGTGACAATAAAGCATCGGCGACTTGGTTATCGACGATAATGGAGTTACGATTAATATAACTTCTACTACTAGTTTCACACTAATATACCAACCTAATAGTCCACAGTTACAACTATCAACTAGAATTTTGTTGGTTTGTTCCCTATATAAGGAAAATATTTGGTCTAACTTAGGTACATGTTTTCAGAACATAACTTGCATATATGTTCTTGTTATTTCTTTGAATCATACAATTGAACATTCACTAAGTACTAAGTACTATAGTATTTCAATATGAAAGCGATCTAAATGCGATTGAGAGAGATATCTAGACCTATACGAATGCTAAAGCCTACCTTGATCTCCAGTCTTATCGTGTAACTTCACCATGGATCACTAGATGTTCACGTACGTTAAAATACAGGGTTGTCTCAAGCTTTTTTGAGGCCCAAATCATATAATAAAATTGAAGCTTTTTTTGTTAAAGAAAATTGCTTTTGATCATATACTTTTTTATATCATCTATGTATGTATCCATAATTATAGACCGTAAAACCCAGTATAAGGTAAACAATTCCATAAACTAAATTACCAACCAGGACATAATTTATTTATTTTTTTAAAGAACTTAGAGGCCCTTAAGGAAGTAGAGACCCAATGTCCTAACTTTATTTCACTCTCCTTAAGCCACCCGTGATTAAAGAATAAAGATAACCCACGATCATATAGCAAACTATTAGCAAACTATTAGCAAACATGTATTTTTTTTACTTGAAATCGTTTAAAATTTATTATTTATATACAAAGTTACTTCCTAATTGATTACTACACATTTTGAAATATAACATAAACAATAGAAAAAGTAAAAAAAAAAATGTATTCATTTATATATTATAAGCACGTCAAAAAGGAAGGAAGAAGTAGCCACAACCAAAAGTGTTTTTTCTGGCTTTTCCTTTCCATGAAAACCAGGAGAATACTTTGATAAAGGTACTATTTTTTCCAGAGCTACTATTACTAAATTCAAAACAGATGCTATAGTCACTTATACTTTTTGTTTTATTATTTGTATTTCTCTTGATTTGTTGTTTTAACTCCTGGAAAAGATTGGGCCATCATGATCACATTGGCCCAAAAGATCAGTCAAAAACCGGGTTTTACTGGATTTTTAACATTTTTGGCCCCACCCCTTTTATGTGATGCACATATTTCTCATATTATTAAAAACTTAGGTTGAGACAGTGGCGGATCTAGGATTCCGACCAAGCGGTAACGTTTTATAAATAAGCGGTAACGAAATCGAAAAAACGTCAAATTTTTCCAAAATTTACACTAAAAACGTCAAAAATTTTCCGACCAAGCGGTAGCGGAGGCTACCCCTTGTTCCTCTTTACATCCGCCCCTGGGTTGAGAATGGTTTGATTTAGCTATTGATCATGACCAAATATTTTACTAGATATTTTGGTTTTTAGATTTTTATAATCAAACATGTTGAGAATGGTTTGATTTGGTTTTTGATCATGATCAAATATATAACTAGATGTTCCGTTTTTTTAGATTTTTATAATCAAACCAAAAAGGTTGAGAATGGTTTCATTTGGTTTTTGATCATGACCAAATATATAACTAGATGTTTCAGTTTTTAGATTTTTACAATCAAATAGGTTGAGAATGGTTTGATTTGGTTATTGATCATGACCATATATATAATTAGATGTTTCAGTTTTTAGATTTTTATAATCGAACATGTTGAGAATGGTTTGATTTGGTTTTTGATCATGACCAAATATATAACTAGATGTTTCGGATTTTAGATTTTTATAATCAAACTGTCTATAGTTAGAAATGGTTTGTATAATTCGGTAATGGAAACAAGTAGTTGGTTAATACGATTAACCATGGGTTTTGGAGTGAGTTAGTTTAAACTTATTTCGGTTAATAAATATAGTGTTAGAATATAATAGAAAGTTTATTTGGCTAAAAAGACTAGTAAGTAATCTTGACCATCCATTTAGTTAATCAAGAGCTAAGATTAAATGAGGGAAATTGAAGAGAAGAAAAGAGGCGCGTTGGTTTGTTTAGTGGCATTCTAGTCAATCCAAGGCAATAGTTTCTCTCTCCTCCAATTCCCCCCATTTTTTAAACGTTAATAACTCTTTCATACGACATTATTTTTTTATAAAAATTGCACCAAAAAAATGAGCGTTTTTTTATCTTTAAAACGAGTATACTATTGCTATATTTTCGAGAGAAAAAATTAAAACCCAGTTGCGTAAAACGCAATGGAAAAAACTCAGTTGCGTAAAACGCAATGGAAAAAAACCTAAAAAATGACATTTTTCTAAAACGCAATGCACAAAAAACACAAAGAAATGTCTTATTTGTAAAACGCAATGGCCAGAAAACACAAAGAAATGCCTTATTTGTAAAACGCAATAGCCTAAAAACACAAAAGAAAGTGTACTTTCTAAAACGCAATGGACTGAAAACACATAAAAATGTGTTTTACCTAAAACGCAATGGCCAGAAAACACTTAAAATTTCTGTTTTCTAAAACGCAATGGACTGAAAAAGCATAAAAATGTGTTTTACCTAAAACACAATAACTAAAAGCACTTCAAAAATGTGTTTATCTAAAACGCAATAGCCAAAAAAACACATAAAAATGTCTTGTTTCTAAAACGTAATGGCATAAAAACACAAAAGAAAGTATATTTTCTAAAACGCAATGGACTGAAAACAAATAAAAATGTGTTTACCTAAAACGCAATGAACTAAAAACACTTCAAAAATGTGTTTTTTTTTTTTTTTTCTAAAACGCAATGGTCAGAAAACACATAAAACTCTCTTATTTCTAAAACGCAATGGACACAAGCTGACTTGTCTGTGAATTTGTCTGAACCAGAGAGTAGCAAATCAAAAACTGTCTACGAATTACTGTCTTCGAAATGAGGCAATTTCTGGAAAATTAAATTTTCTGATGCATTTTTATTAAAACAATTTAATCAAAAACCCAGATAATAAAAATGGCTCTGCCCCTTGGACCCCGCCAGGGGCTGCCGCCCCTGGGACCCTGCTACTAGGGGCGCTGCCCCCCGGACCCCCGCCAAGATCGTAAAACGCAATTACTAAATCAAAAACCCATATAATAAAAATGAAATTAAAGAATTTCTTACATGGATCGAAGTCGGTTTCTTCAACGATTGATGAAATTTGAATGATTGAAACACTTATCAGAGATCGAATCGAACGGATCGAGTGATTATCTTCAAAATCACCGGAAAAACGAGATTTTGTATGAAATTAAACTGGGTTTTCTTAAAAAAAAAAAGCTGAAGAACACGTTGATCGGGTGTTTGAATGATTGATTGGTGACGAAAATCGCACTATAATGTAGTGATTATTGAGATAGAATGTGAAGAAATGGTTGAAGATGATGGGTTTTGATGTACTGGGAAAAGAAGTAAGAAGAAAAGGATAAGATTGACTAAAATACCCTTACTCTTTATTTTAAATTTTGCCACATGTCCTAATCCTATTGCTTCCTATACTTCTTAGCCAAAATAAACTTTCTATTTGATCCTTACCCAATAAATATAATCTATATTTTATTGTGAAATAAAAAGTCAGCAAAACACATAAATAAATTATACATCGGATGGTTTGCACTTTGCAACACCATGCTCCTCCATGTTTGTCTTCATTCCTCCATGTTTGTCTTCATAAAAAACCGGTTTTTTTAACAACCGGTTATAACCGGTTAGGATCGGTTATAACCGGTTAGACATTTCCATACTTGAAACCGGTTAAAAATCGTAACCAGTTAATGAATAACCGGTTTTTTTTGCCAGAAAAACCGGTCCGGTTAATAACCGGTTTCGGTTACTCAAAAAAACCGATTTGTACACCTCTAACCGGGACAGTGGTGGCGGGCCGGCTAACGTGACCGGTCTTCACATTTTGCTCTCCAAGTATTTCATGTATTAATATTATTATATTAGTTATACATTTATTTTAAATTCATTCCTCCATGTTTGTCTTCATAAGTATTTCATGTATTAATATTATTATATAAGTTATACATTTTTTTTTAAATAACAGTCCATTATTTAAATAAACAATTTAAAGGCTATTGATATTCGAATACAATCGGGGAACTACGAGAAAACGGTGGAAGTATCTTCTTATGTGTCAGCTTTCAAGGAATTTTATGAAATAGCTTTGGTGGGAAGGGTTAAAGACCTTATCTCTCTGCGTAACCTGGATAAATTCATCAAGGAGGTCGGAGGCTGTTATTCTAGCATCAAGTTCTTAGGTGGTCTTAGTGTTCTTATCACTTTCGTGAATTCGGAGGATAAGGTTATTTTTAATGATTTATTCTCGAAGGAACCCGGTTTGTTCGTATCGTTAGAAAACTGGAAAGGTCAGTCGTTGCCTTTCGAGAGGATAGCTTGTGTCACACCCCAACCGATGGCGGAATCATCGGGGAGCGACACTAGGCGAATCAGATTGCTCAAGAGAATCCATAACAACTATATTGCGATAATATTTAATACATTCGTTATCCCATACTAACAAATAATACAATCACATAAGTTATCACAGATTTCATGTCCTCTCAAACAATACAAATCCGACAACCTAGATTTTTAGTTGAGTTTCTAGAATTCCTAGCTTGATTTGATATAGTCTGCGATCTAACCTGCAACATACGTTAAAATATTTGTCAATACAAAAGTATTGGCGAGTATACATGTTTGATAAGTATAGTGTAATAGATTAAAACGTGCAGCGAATTTCCACATGCATAAACGTAACACTCGACATATATACTCATAAAGCTGATACTACCAACTAAGTCCTCGATGCTCGAATATGCGATGGCAAACTAGACCCCGTCGGGCGCAATAGTACTATACTAGTCGTGGTGGGACGTCGCGAGTATAAGCCCAAGCACGTATGCAACTAGCATCACGTATATCTATGCATAACAGTTATTCGCAAGTGGCAATTCGATTGATTGAATAATTCGATTAATAAGTGCGATTTGTTAGAAACGTATGTTACACCCAAAATACGATTAAAAGGGTTCAGGTATACTCACAGTGCGTATTTAGCGAGAATACAACTTGATTGGGTCGGTTGCGAGTACGTCTGCGTTAATCATTGAAGGATATAGTAAACGATGCACGGTTAAGCGAGAATAGCAGCGAAAAGTTAGTTATCTGGTCGGATGGTGCTCATCCGTTCGGATGGGCTCATCCGATCGGATGACATATGGATCTGGGTCGGATGGCTGTTATCCGGTCGGATGACAGGCTATCCGATCGGATGACCTGAGCTTGGAACGGATGGTACTTGTTCGGATCGGATGACATGTGTCCGGATCGGATGACAGTCATCCGGTCGGATGACATGCTATCTGATCGAATGACATGTTATCCGATCGGATGATATGCTATCCGATCGGATGGCATGTGGTCCGTCCGGATGACATGTTTTCTGGTCGGATAACTCGTCTGTTTTTGCATTCTGATTAACTGTTTTCGAGTGTTTTCGGAAGAAATGCGTGCGGTTTTACTGGGACGGTGTAATCTCGAATTAACAATTGAAATTCTATCAGTTCCGACCCGTTCTAACGGCCGGGAACCACCCCGTTCCATCAGATCTGGCCATTCTTGACGGTTTCTCATGGTTAACTCGAAATCGCACAGTTCCTTGGTTAAATACATAGATTTAGGTGAGATTTGTTAGCAAAATATGCGGAAATCATCCAGATCTGAGTCGTTTATGGTGGGATGAGGTCACCACTTGAAGTTCATATGAACTCTTAGTGACATCACCTTAAAAACACCCCAAATCCGTAGATTTCATGGTTAGAAATTGAGTTTCGAAAGACAGAATGATGTAGAATTGCGTATAGATCATAGAAGTACCAGTTTTAGGTTGAAATCTTACCGGAATCGCGAGGAATCGAGGAAAAAGGGTCCTGGAGCGTGCTTGGTCGAGTGGGAGCTGTCACATCACTTGAACAGTGACGTGGCATGCTTTTTATAGGCGAAAAGTGGAGCTGAAAGGTGTTTGGGTCGGATGGCCCATCCGTTCGGATGAGGCCCATCCGTTCGGATGAGTCTATCCATCCGGATGGCCATTCCGGCGCGGGGGAAATCCTTCGTTTTCGATCGTTTGGACAGTTTTTGGAGTACGTGCTTTCCATATTTAATTTATATTATTATTATATACGTATATATATCACTAGGGGTCCTATTTACGTATCCATAATCTAAAGTTTCGGTTTATCAATCGGTTTCCGTTTCGAGTGTGCGATTATTAGCGACGTTTCACGGCCATCAAGGAGGGTAGTATAGGTCCTTTCTTGAGGTCATCGCGAACGTTATTGTGAGTTGTGCCACAATGACTGGCGGGGTACCATTCACTCGTATTGTCATCATCGTCACGACGACTGGAGCTATAGCACTCACCCGAGAGTCTTTGTTAGCGTTAATTGTCTGTGTTTCGACACATCACGGCCACCGAGGAGGGTAGAATAGGTCCTCACTCAATGTCATCGTGAGTGTTAGTGTTTGCGGTGTGATATAGTGATAATGTATTGCGAAAATATGTGATTATCCTTCGAATAGCGATGTACGCGATATAGTTACATTATGATCCGAATCTCTGGTGCTAGGCGTAACGAGTATATCGAGTAGTAACAACGCACGAAAGTGCGGGTTGTTACAGTCTCCCCTACTTTAGGAAATTTCGTCCCGAAATTAATCCATTAGGTAGACCTTTGAGAGTTGATCTTGTATGAGTAGCGATACAGCGAGTGATTTGACCGAGAGTTGACAAGCGAGGGCGTTTCGAATAAGAGAGATCGATTACGATAGCGAGAAGGCGACGCAAAAGATAAAAGTAATATCCCATGAGTTGGCGTTCCAAAGTACCTCGTGTTGCGAAGAATCCGTTAGTTCGTTGCGATTGAAATTTTTAAAGAACTTGAAAGGTTCTTTATGACGTAGAATTAACTGAGTCGATCGTTAACCAAAGTTACAAGAAGCGTTTCGCTTTTAGATAAACAAAAGGGATTTTGGACGAAAATCTAGAAAAGTTTCCTTTTACGTATGGCCAACTGAGTCGATGTTAACCCACGTTGCAAGGAAGTTTAGGTTTTACACATTTTAAAGAATTCGGAGATGAAAACTAGGGTTACGAAAACTCTCCCACGACACTGGCTCAGCTGAACTCGATGTTAAACCAACGTCTCAAGAAGGTCTTGTTTTTTATATTGCAAAAGGTTTTAAGGAAAAATTTGGACTCATGAAAGCTCCCCTCGGACATGGAGTTAAGCTGGTTCGATGTTACCTCCATGTTGTGAGGAATTCACTTGTCCCATGGTTTTAATAAAAGTTTTATAAAAATCAGTTTTAACCGTTTGAAAAAGATAATTTAGCATCGAGCCCCACTTGGTACCTTCCCACGGAAGTTCGTTAATAAGATTAAAACATTTATATACAGGAAGTACCAACGGCGTATCCACCATGTTTCTCCCATATTATTTCCGTTTCGTGAGGCGGTGTCATGTGCGTCGATACGACACGGATAGAATTACGCTCACTCGGTCCAATCGATGGAAAGTTAGACCGAGTGTAAGATAGAATCGAATAGGTTAAGCCGGCGAGTTAAGTTGCGAACGTAGCTACAACAGCGTGCGCGAGTAGCCTGATGACACAAAACATTTATGTGTCGTGTCCGGGTAGGCGTCGAGCGATAAGCGATAAGCGAATAGCGCGTTTTCGATTAGATTCCACCTTGAACCCACATGGCACGTTTCCACGAGATTTTGCTAACATGGTGAAACACCACGTTTAACCAGGTTAGTTTCGCCTCGTGAAGCGATGTCATGCGTACTAGTACCACACAGACATCAATGATCAACAAGCGAGCGATAAGCGGTACGCGATACGCAAATAAGCGGTAGACTATTTACGATAGGCGATAAGCGATTAGGTGATTTAGCGAATAACGTAAACTCAACACTAGTAACGACGGTGACGATAATTGAATTACGACAAGCGGCAGTTGTTGCGTTGCAAGCGATGAAGGTATGCGTGATTTATGCAGTTCGGTTTGATTGATTAACACCATAGAGTTTACTAACATCAGACCCCACATGGCCTTTTTCCATGAAAGCCTGCTGATATGACTAAAACACTTTGCTTTAATCATATGAGCTTCATCTCGTGAAGCGAGGTCATGTGCGCTAACTTACCACAAACATCACAGATAACGGTAGGCGATAGCGATAGACTGACACACAGCAAGCGGTGTAGACTCATATAATATGCGATAGAGATTGCGAGATACACATGATAAGCGATTGCGATTAGCCGAGTTTTGTTTCGAATAAGCTTAACGTTACGTTGCGACGCATCACGGTTATCGAGGAGGGTAGAATAGGTCCTCACTCAACAATATCGTGAGCGTTTATGTACTTGACGAGATTTGGTTGCTACAGACTTACGACCAGTCTTGCGTTGATGCAATTGTCTTGCGAGGTAGACTCTCCAGAGTCCATTGATGAGGCGATTGCACTGCGTTTGCAGACTTACGAAAAGTCTCGCGATGATACGGTTTTTTACGCCTTGCGAATGAATGTAGTGTGTTGAAAATATTCACAGTAGTATAATAGGTCTAATAACGTTCAACTCCACGTGGCACTTTCTTCACGGAACTTCGGTAGTTTGATAAAGCACACCTTGCTTGACCCCTACTACTTAGATCCCGTGGTTTGGTGTCATACTTTGTCGTAACGCTTATGCCACCTTAGAATTTACTACAATCTCCGTGTACTGACCCAAATAATCCCGTGTGCACCCGCGATTAATCGTTCCTTGCACGTTTATCGTACCTCGTTCTAAGAGTGTTGTGAGGGTAAAACACATTATTTCATGATATAATATATAGTATGTGTGTGAATCTAGTCTAAGTGCGACGACTAGAGTGTGATAGAGAAAACGAAAACGAGAGTTAATGTTACGCATAATGGCAACATCGAGTAATAGAGTAGGTTCAAAACTTAGAAACTAACGTCGAAAATCGTATCATTACAACTTTACCCTACGCCTGCTAGGTGTTTGATGCTGAAGACGTTTGTTTTTGGTTGTACTCAAGTTCGCGGTTCGATGCGGCAGTTGCGGGTGAAGTGACCGTAGCGGTGGCAGTTACTGCAGTAGCGACAGTCAGCCCCAACTGGGTGATGATAGGTACATGAGTAACACTGGGGATGAGCTCCAGTGTAAGCTCGTTTTGGGAATGCCGGGACTGTTTGAAGAGGTTTCGGTTGCAGCAGCTCGGTTGTTGAGGAGTCCGGGCTTGAAGTCTTTCGTTTGCGGCTGGGTTTGTTAGTGTCTTGCGAAGAGGTGTCATCGTTGGAGGGTTCGTCTGAGGACTCACTTGCAGAATCTTTGGCCGAGTTGTCGGAAGATCCGTCGGCAGATTTGTTAAAAGAATCGGCAGCAGATTCGTCAGAAGAATCGTTAGCAGATTCGTCGGAAGAATCGTTAGCAGATTCGTCGGAAGAATCGTTAGCAGATTCGTTAGGAGAATCGTCGACAGGATCGCCTGAAGAATTAGTGGCGATCGCTTGATAAGCTTGCTTGACAGGATTTTTGGAGTAAAACCCTTCCACGAGTCGTTTGTTGTTGATTTCTGCGGCTAAGCAGTAGGTTTCTTCTATGGTAGCAGGTCTTGCAGCTTCGACAAAATCACCCACACACTCAGGCAAGCCGCGAATGTACTTCGAAATGGCTTTTTCTGAAGTGTTGACTTGACTTGGACAGATTATGCTAAGCTGTTTGAACCTTGCGGTGTAGCCAGCGTTGTCACTTTCGACTTGCTTGATTTTCCAGAATTCGTCTTCTAGCTTCTGAACTTCGTGAGGGGGACAATACTCTTTCTTCATGAGCTCTTTCAGCTCATCCTAAGAGAGAGCGTAAGCTGCGGAGATTCCACGTTTGTTACGTTCGGCGGTCCACCAGTCGAGTGCTCGTGATTGAAATACTCCGGTAGCGCAAGTAGTACGGAAACTATCGGGACACCCTCTTTGACGAAGGGTAACTTCGATAGAATCGAACCACTGGAGTAGTTGGGTCACACCTCCTTCACCCGTGAATTCCATCGGGTCACAGGATTTGAAGTGTTTGTAGAGAAAAGTAGATTGCGGCGCTTCCGTCTTGGAGTCTTCCAAGGCTCGAGAGTTGCTGAGAGAGTGCACTTGAGCGGCAATTCGAGGAATGAGCTTGTAACGCCCTAACACGTTTTAACCTAAGATTCGCAGCGGAAAATACATACCTGTAACACCCAGTGTTTCCACGAGTGAAAGTCAAAGTCAAGGTCAAGGTCATGAGCTTGTAACGCCCTAACACGTTTTAACTTGACTCGTAGAAATGTTTTTATTTTAATTATATTATGTGGAGTAAGTGTCGTACATTGCAATAATCGAATTGTGTTAACCATATTTCAATCGACTCGTAACTGTGAACTATAGGAAGTAACAATGCGATAAAGTTAATCAACCAAGAATCAAGCTACGTTAATCGAATCGACATCGAACCGCAACTCGAACTGTGTATTTTACTTGTTGTTTATACGTGTGTGTGTGCCTTACGTATTACCTGTGCATGTTTATTCTATGTTATGTTGAGATAATCAAGCGAACTCAATCGAAACTCGAAGTCTAACTCGAATACAATCGAACCCGAACCCGGATCCCGATCAAACCATGTCATATACGAAGTAGTTGGGACTAAACGTAATTTGACTAGGAAACCCTATCTAATCGCTCGAAAACCGAAGCTGAAGCGTCATCGCACCGAACGCACCAAATCAGGCGACATCCGAACGGATGGTCAATCCGCACGGATTGCCAATCCGCACGGATGACCAATCCGGACGGATAACCCAATCCGGGTAACGTGCAATCCGCACGAGTTACCCTTTCCCCTTTTGGCATCCTATAAATACACGGGTCACTCTCCAAACTTTCCACTTTTGGCAAGTGACGTCCGAACCGCACGCATTCTTCACCTTTTCTCAGATTTCTCTCAATCCAGGTAAGATCTTGCTCTAATTCTTGTACATTCTTGATCACTACACAATTCTACACCTTTCCATCTTTCAAATCTCAACTTTCAACCGTGAAACCATCAAGATTGGAGGTATTCTCGGGTGACGTCATCATGAAGTTCTCATGAACTTCAAGCTTGACTTCATTCCATCAAGAATAACTCAGATCTGAACGGTTTCCATAAGATTTCACAACAACATCACCTAAATCTAAACTTTTCAAAGGATAAAAGAGTGGAAAGAAATAAACTCAAGTTTTCTTCTTCTTTTACCCTTAAAATCGGTACGAATCTGATCGGTTCTAGTCTTCTACTCGATAATAGTGATGCACTAGTCCTAGATCTGGATTCTACCCACAAGACACCTGATTACGAGATAAACCGGAATGACCGTTCTGAGCCGCCGATAGGTCGAGTTAGGGTGGTTCCTGGCCGGCTTAGTCATGCGAGTAAGAATACAATTCCAAGTGGTTGCCACGTAATCAGAACGTCTCGATAAACGACAATCTGTTTCGCTCAGTGCCGCGCCCCGATGATTCCGCCATCGGTTGGGGTGGGACAGATTGGTATCAGCGCCATAACTATAGGGAATTAGGCAAGACTCGACCTAGTCCAGGTCGGAGTCTTAGAGACCTAGTCTATAGTCAGGAACCAGCCGACCGACTCGAGTACATCCCTACTGGATAGTATACGAGCTTATTCCTCACTATTTTCATTTACCTACTCTATCACTGCACTCGAATTTTCAAGTTATGAACGGGTAATGAGGCCGAGAATAGGTGTGAAAACCACAAACTCTCGACTAAAGTTGCCTAATCAACTTGCGTTTTAGCTGCAAACGAGGAGAAACATACCAAATTAGGAGTGAAATCCACATTTTGATGAATAATCTCCTCAATTTTATTAAGAACAAGGACGAAGTTGTAAGATAGGGGTGAAACCCTAACCTTAACGACTTGTCCTGCTTTTATACAAAACTCCCACCAAAGTTTCGATGGACTCCAACGATCTGGAGACACAATATAACCAATGGGAATTGCGCCAACGCCCAAGAATCGAGGCGAAGGCATAGTCCTGAAGGTGATTGTGCCCACAGGATCCTTGTGAATAGTCGAACCACCTTGGTTAGTCGAAGTCTACTAGCCGCAGACAATCTACTCTCGATTTTATGTGTTCAAGTTTTCGTCGTTTTTATGTAAATTACGTGTTTTATGCTTATCTGTTAACGTTTTGAGGTACTACCGGTTCCAATCTAATGCTTTTGGCCTTGGCTACTCACACAACACATCATTAACAAATCGACAATAGAGGCATTCAGAACGCTCTGTATGCTCTTATATACCCCCAGTGACTAAGGCGTACGTGTTTCTTGTTATTGTGCTTACGTGTTTAGGAATATTGTGACTATGTGCTCTATGTGTTTATGTGATTTTGTGACTTTATACGTTTACGTGGTACGTGTTACTGAGCTTTAGTAGTAGTAGACGTGTGAGGTGAGATTCGAATACATGTGTTGAGTTCCGTGGCGATGTCTATTGCAGACAATGTCGTCTGGATCTCGTCATCCACTCTCTCGTCAAGAAAAGAGGGACAGACGCCTTGCTTCTATCATCGCGAAGAGTGTAGCTAAAGCCGTGAGTGATGCATACGAGAATGCTAGCAAATCATCCGAGGAATCGAGAATCGAAGCTCCCAAGGCCAACGCGAGACCCTTCAGTTTTAAGCAATTCAAGTCATGTGGGCCGAAAGAATTCACAGGCGAAGGAGGTCCTACTGCACTATTCCACTGGTTTGACTCTATCGAGGTTACTCTGCGATAAAGTGGTTGCCCTGATGACCTTCGAACTCTGAACGCTACCGGCGTCTTTCAGTCCTGTGCTCTAGACTGGTGGACGGCCGAGAGGAACAAGCGAGGGAATGATGCAGCCTACGGTCTGTCGTGGGATGAGCTCAAGGAAGTCATGCTAGAGGAATTCTGCCCTCCTCACGAACGACAAAAACTCGAAGATGAATTCTGGCACATACATCAGAAGGATGGAGACAATGCTGGCCTCACTGCTCGCTTCAAACAGCTCAGCATTATCTGTCCCGACCAGGTCAAGACTCCTGAGATGACCATCAAGAAGTACATCCGAGCCTTGCCCGACTGCGTCGCTGATTTCGTGCAAGCGGCTAAGACTACCACGATCAAGTTTCTCAAACACAAGCGACTAGTTTTAGTCAAAGTCAGATGGGATTCAAAGAGAGGAGCTGAATACACTTGGGAGCTGGAATCAGAAATGAAGAGAAAATATCCTCATTTATTCCAATAAATCTTGAGGACGAGATTCTTATTAAGGTGGGGAGGATGTAACAACTCTCATCAAAAGTCCTAATTATTATTTTAATTTGGCCAATAGGAAACCCTAATTGAGAACTGTGCGATCACTGCTGCACCAGTTCAAACCGTACCCGCTCAACAACGTCAAGTGGCAGCGCCTGTGGCCAATGCACCGCCTGCAAAGCGTGCATATACGGGACCACATCCATTCTGCCCTACTTGCACCTATCATCACCCGACAGCTATTCAATGCCGCTTCTGTGCTCACTGCAATGTATACGGCCACTTCACTGCCAACTGCCGTATCCGTCAAACTCCTGCCAATCAAGCTCTACTCACTGCCCCACAGGGTCAACAAGCTCCTCCGGCACCCGCAGTCAAGGCCAGAGCCTGCTTCACGTGTGGCGACCCGAATCATTTCGCCAACATGTGCCCGAACAGGGTGGTGAAACAAGAACCGCAACAGCAGCAGCCACAGCAGCAGCAACAACAGCAACAGCAATAACAGGCAGCACGCGCCAGAACTTTCAATCTTAACGTGCGTCAAGCCCAGGCCGACAACAACGTGGTCAATGGTACGTTCCTTGTGAATGGTATTTATGCTTCATGTTTGTTTGATACTGGAGCGGATAATTGCTTTGTGTCGTTCGAATTTGAGAAACTCCTTAGTCGTAGACGTTCCAAACTCTCCTCGGCATTCGAAGTTGAAGTCGCTACCGGAAGAACCGTCGCTGTTAATTCCGTTATCCGTGATTGTACTCTTGAGCTTAACAATCACATCTTCTCGATCGACCTTATTCCAATGCAACTCGGAAGCTTTGATATCATAGTAGGCATGGACTTTCTTCGAGAGAACCATGCCGAAGTTGTGTGCTTCGACAAGATGATTCGTTTTTCGCTCGCAAATGGTGATTTATTATGTATTTATGGCGATACTACTTCAAATGGGCTCAAGCTTATGTCATGCCTACAAGCTAGCAAGTATCTCCGCAAGGAATACAGGGCTTTCATGGCTAACGTTGTAGCAGCGGAGAAGGAAAAGAAAGAGAAGAAGGAAGTAAAAGACGTTCCCGTGGTTCGGGAATTTCCTCAGTTTTTCCAGAGGACCTTCCTGGACTACCTCCAAAACGCGATATTGATTTTCGTATTGATCTCATTCCTGGAGCTAACCCTACCGCCAGAGCTCCTTATCGACTCGCGCCGTCCGAAATGCGCGAACTCTCAACCCAAGTCCAGGAATTACTTGAGAAAGGTTTCATTCGCCCGAGCACCTCTCCTTGGGGCGCACCAGTCCTTTTCGTCAAAAAGAAGGATGGGTCGTTCAGGATGTGCATCGACTATCGGGAATTGAATAAGCTAACTATCAAAAACCGCTATCCTTTGCCCCACATCGACGATTTGTTTGACCAACTACAAGGTGCTACATGTTTCTCGAAGATCGATCTACGTTCCGGATATCATCAGCTGCGTATACAAGAGGAGGATATACCCAAAACCGCATTTCGTACTCGTTACGGCCATTATGAATTCGTTGTCATGCCTTTTGGCCTAACAAACGCACCAGCAGTTTTCATGGATCTGATGAATCGCGTGTGTAAACCATATCTCGACTGTTTCGTCATCGTATTCATCGACGATGTCTTGATCTATTCCAAGTCGAGAGCCGAACACGCGCAACATCTACGTTTGGTTCTCGAGTTACTCCAGGGGAACCAACTCTACGCCAAATTCTCCAAATGCGAATTTTGGCTGGGGGAGGTTCGGTTTCTGGGTCACATTGTAAATAGTCAGGGTATTCACGTCGATCCTGCGAAGATTGAAGCCGTCAAGAGCTGGGTTACGCCTAAGAACCCGTCTGAAGTCCGTTCTTTTCTCGGACTAGCGGGCTATTATCGACGATTTATCCAAGGATTTTCGAAGATTGCTGTACCACTTACCTCTCTCACGCATAAGGACCAGCCTTTTGTCTGGGGAACCAAACAAGAGTCTGCCTTTCAAACTCTCAAACACATGCTTTGCAATGCTCCTGTTCTCACGCTACCCGACGGAAACAATGATTTCATTGTCTACTGCGATGCTTCCAACCTTGGTCTTGGTTGTGTCCTCATGCAATGGGACAAGGTCATAGCTTACGCATCTCGTCAGCTCAAAATCCACGAGAAGAACTATACAACCCATGATCTCGAGCTAGGCGCGGTTGTTTTTGCATTAAAGATTTGGCGACACTACCTGTATGGTACTAAGTGTACGATCTTCACCGATCATAGGAGCCTACAACACATCTTTAATCAGAAGGAACTAAATATGCGTCAACGCCGATGGGTAGAACTTCTCAACGATTACGACTGTGAGATTCGTTATTACCCAGGCAAAGCAAATGTTGTAGCCGACGCACTTAGCAGACGGAGCTATCTGCTTAGTACCCGTAATGTTCAAGCCCAGCACAACCTCGAAACTCTCATCCGCGACGCCCAGCATGCATGTTTCAACGAACGCACTTTGAAAAATGAACGAATCTACCATGATGGAGCCCAGCTGGTAAGCAAATCAAACGGGATATTCCACTTTTTAGACCGAATTTGGATTCCCAAGCGAACCGATTTACGACAGATTATCATGGACGAAGCCCATAAATCCCGCTATTCCATTCATCCCGGAGCTGACAAGATGTATCAGGATCTCCGCTATAGGTACTGGTGGCCGGGTATGAAACGGGATATCGCTCTCTACGTCGGGAAATGCCTAACCTGTGCTAGAATCAAGACTGAACATCAAAGACCCTCTGGCTTGCTCGAACAACCACCAATTCCTATGTGGAAATGGGAGAGCATAGCCATGGATTTCGTAACCAAGCTCCCAACCACGTCATCAGGTCACGACAGCATTTGGGTTGTTGTTGACCGTTTGACTAAATCAGCTCACTTTCTGCCAATACGAGAAGACTACAAGGTGGAACGATTAGCCCGAATCTACACCGACGAGATCATCTGTAGACATGGGACGCCTCGTGATATCATCTCTGACCGTGATGCTCGGTTTACGTCACGATTGTGGGAAACATTTCAAATGGCACTCGGTACAACGCTTAATCTAAGTACCGCTTTCCACCCACAAACCGACGGTCAGACTGAAAGAACGATTCGTACTCTTGAAGACATGCTCCGTTCGTGTGTATTAGACTTCGGCGGTAATTGGGATAAACACCTGCCGTTAGTCGAATTCTCGTATAACAACAGCTACCAGGCCAGTATTCAGATGGCACCTTTCGAGGTGTTATATGGAAGAAGATGTCGATCGCCTATTGTATGGCACGAGATCGGTCACTCGCAACTAACCGGTCCGGAGCTGCTACAAGAAACGACAGACAAAATTTTCCAAATTCGAGACAACCTAGCGAAAGCTCGGGATCGACAGAAAGTTTACGCCGATAAAAAGCGCAAGCCCCGGGAATTTGGCGTTGGTGACTACGTACTCCTAAAGGTATCACCTTGGAAGGGTGTATTCCGATTCGGCACAAAGGGAAAACTCGCGCCTCGATATGTTGGACCTTTTAAGATTCTGGAAAGGATCGGAAAAGTCGCCTACAGAATTACCGGAGGAACTTAGCAATGTCCACCCGACTTTCCACGTGTCAAACCTCCGAAAGTGCATCGCCGACCACGACTTACATGTCTCTCTAGACGATCTGCAAGTGAACGAAACATTACACTTCGTGGAGAAGCCTGTCGAAATCATGGATCACCAAACCAAGCAGCTCAGGCGCTCACGCATTCCTATTGTGAAAGTCCGATGGGAAGGTAAACGAGGCGCGGAGTTTACTTGGGAACTCGAAAGCGACATGAAGGCAAAGTACCCGCAGTTGTTTTAATTAGAAAATTTGTAGGCTTGTAGATCAATGAATTTCGCACAACATATCCAAAAAATCAGCAATTTTTATCCGTAAAAAGTCGTTTAATTTGGCGATTTTCAGATAAAAACGTGATGAATATGAAAAAGTGAAGAAATTTGACAAATCTGAGTGAAATCGACTCTGAATCTGATCAATTCCTGTACGAATCTAGTTGGTTGATCAGTGCAATCGAGAACCTGCTTAGATACCACTTGTAGGCCCAGCTTCAACTCCGTTACGATTGTGTTTGGTCACGATCGTGCACGGATTCCGCACGTTACACGAGTCAAAATCGGTCCAAACGAAGAACTCTCACACGTGATACACGACCTTGTTACGGCTTTCAGCTTAATTTCGGGATGAAATTCCCTAAACAAGGGGAGGCTGTAACACCCCGTGTTTCCACGAGTGAAAGTCAAAGTCAAGGTCAAGGTCAACGACCGATTTCACGCGACTTAACTCGTAGAAATGTTTTTATTTTAATTATATTATGTGGAGTAAGTGTCGTACATTGCACTAATCGAATTGTGTTAACCATATTTCAATCGACTCGTAACTGTGAACTATAGGAAGTAACAATGCGATAAAGTTAATCAACCAAGAATCAAGCTACGTTAATCGAATCGACATCGAACCGCAACTCGAACTGTGTATTTTACTTGTTGTTTATACGTGTGTGTGTGTGCCTTACGTATTACCTGTGCATGTTTATTCTATGTTATGTTGAGATAATCAAGCGAACTCAATCGAAACTCGAAGTCTAACTCGAATACAATCGAACCCGAACCCGGATCCCGATCAAACCATGTCATATACGAAGTAGTTGGGACTAAACGTAATTTGACTAGGAAACCCTATCTAATCGCTCGAAAACCGAAGCCGAAGCGTCATCGCACCGAACGCACCAAATCAGGCGACATCCGAACGGATGGTCAATCCGCACGGATTGCCAATCCGCACGGATTGCCAATCCGGACGGATGACCAATCCGGACGGATAACCCAATCCGGGTAACGTGCAATCCGCACGAGTTACCCTTTCCCCTTTTGGCATCCTATAAATACACGGGTCACTCTCCAAACTTTCCACTTTTGGCAAGTGACGTCCGAACCGCACGCATTCTTCACCTTTTCTCAGATTTCTCTCAATCCAGGTAAGATCTTGCTCTAATTCTTGTACATTCTTGATCACTACACAATTCTACACCTTTCCATCTTTCAAATCTCAACTTTCAACCGTGAAACCATCAAGATTGGAGGTATTCTCGGGTGACGTCATCATGAAGTTCTCATGAACTTCAAGCTTGACTTCATTCCATCAAGAATAACTCAGATCTGAACGGTTTCCATAAGATTTCACAACAACATCACCTAAATCTAAACTTTTCAAAGGATAAAAGAGTGGAAAGAAATAAACTCAAGTTTTCTTCTTCTTTTACCCTTAAAATTGGTACGAATCTGATCGGTTCTAGTCTTCTACTCGATAATAGTGATGCACTAGTCCTAGATCTGGATTCTACCCACAAGACACCTGATTACGAGATAAACCGAAATGACCGTTCTGAGCCGCCGATAGGTCGAGTTAGGGTGGTTCCTGGCCGGCTTAGTCATGCGAGTAAGAATACAATTCCAAGTGGTTGCCATGTAATCAGAACGTCTCGATAAACGACAACAGAAACCAAGAGTAAACGAACGGAACAACCAGGACGAACAAGTTGTCTGCACGGACAAGCTGTCCGCACGGACAGACGATCCGGACGGGTTGTCACCCGGACGAGCTACACTTGGGACCCACATTCAAAACAAGGTTTGAGTATCGACGAATGAACAATCCGGACAGACGACCTCTGAATGGATTACTCTTCGAATCATGAGATACTAAGACCTTGAATACGTTCAAACAAAGTTCATCCGCACGGACAGACTATCCGGACGGATTGTCTGTCCGCACGAACGACTATCCGGACGGATTTCCACTATCCGCACGGATTACCATCCGGACGGATTCAACAAACCTTATCAAGTGACTCAGCCTCAGAGACGTGTCCGCACGGATCACCATCCGGACGGATTGTTGTCCGCGCGACCGGCTTGAAAGGCAGAGATACTTATATGTTTTCTAAATGCTACAACGAAAACTCCAAAGCACAAGCCATCATACACAAACACATTCTTAGGAAGAAACAATCCACTCGAATAGTAATCCACACGGACTACTTGTCCGCACGGATAAACAATCCGCACGAGTGACTAATCCGGATGGATTACCATCCGCACGGATAGTTACTCGCACGGATAGTTCATCCGGGTGGATTACCACTCGCACGGATAGTTTATCCGGATGGGTCACCATCCGCACGGATTACCATCCGCACGGATAGTTCACTCGCACGGATAACTTCCTCTCACGGATAGTTGATCCGCACGATCAGCTATCCTACCCACTCTCACTTTGTACTGATTTACGCGCCACTTATCATTACGTTATCGAATCTATTCAGGCTAACCGTACTTGCTGAAAAGCGCTCCCTTCAATCCATAATCGCTGTGAGTATACTCGAACCCTTTTTGCTTTTAGCACTTTTGGGTGTTACATACGTTACGAATATTCAAACTACAACTATCACACTACTCAAGCTATTTTAGCGCTAAACCATTTACGCATGTTATACGTGGCTTATGAATGCTTGTTTGTTATGTTTACACATGGAATGCTGTCTACCTGCCTTAGCAACGATAGTACTATAGTTTGGACTCAGCACCCGTTCACACGGGGGTTGTTAAGGATCATTTACTTGCATGGATTACGGTGGTAATCATGTACTGCGAACTGCCTCAGGCAGTCGACCCGCAGTCATTGGTATCGATGGATCTATGTCGATAACTAACGTGCTTCATTTCACTATGTGTACGTACTGGTTATGCGTAAACGAATTCGAACTCTATATGCTATTATCAAACTTGTATGCTCACCTTTACATTTTATGTATTGACTTTATTTTAACGTATGTGACAGGTGCTTAGGTTGCTTTTATGCTCTTTGTGCTGTTATGAACTTGAAGCTAGGAACTGGAGTCCTAGAAACCAACGAATAAATTGTCATGTTTAAATCTGAGTTGTCGGAACAGAATATTTGTCTTGATGCTTTGTCTGTAATAGCTATTTAACTGTTTGAGATACGGTATGGGACATATTATTTAATTAAATGGTAATGATAGTTGTTATGGAAACTTCTGGACAATCTGTTTCGCTCAGTGTCGAGCCCCGATGATTCCGCCATCGGTTGGGGTGTGACAATACCATAATTTTCTTTCATGATATTCTTTCTTTCACTTAAATACATTAATCTCTTTTTATAAATTAATTAAAAACTAACATACATATATCGAATTAAGTGACCACATACACACCCACGTACAATCCATGCCTTGACTCGATCTTCAACCGCGTACATTTCTTGATGAAACATCCATAACCCTGTACAACCTGCAGTCACCACATTCAATCTCATCATTAGCAACCGGTGATATAATACAAAAATATTAACACATGCATAATAAAGCGTCAACATATCATGTTTTCTCTTATACTAGCCCCTTCATCCATCCCTTCAATCACTCGCATCGGATCGCGGAGTCAACTTTTACTTCCATGGTTAACATACCTATGCTTCACATTAATTCTCAATAGAAAAACAGTTAGTATCATTAGCTTCCCTTCATATGAACATGTCCTCAAATACACATAACTCATCTTATTCATTCAAGCATATAATTAATTACTCACTCAAGCATGTATTCACTTTCTATTCATACACGTACTTACAATTTACATCCTACATGTACAACTCCTTAATTCATCTTTATGCATAATTCATTATGTAAGTTCCCTTTCTTACCCAAACTTAATCGAATCTCTTTCTTAACCACTTCCAACCCATTTTCCACTAAAACTTAACTTAGTAATAACATCGATTCATATTTTCTTACATTACATTCAATAATTACCATATATCATAAATACATTACCAAACAAAGGGGTAAGTTCGGAGTTCACTTACCTCGTGCGTCCGAGTTCAAGCATAGCTTCCGTGTTTATCCTTGGCCCGTTGCCCTTCCACGCTTGTGTCCATGTTGACATGACTCATATCCGTACATGTCATCACATTCATCATAACATGATTAGCATACATGAGCATACATACCTTTTAATGAAGGTTTCTTGCCATATCATCTTATCAACTAATTTCCCACTTGTAATCCATTCAAAACACATTCCTTATACAAATCTATTATCTAATACATCATCAACACATTCTACATACATTTATTCATTATTAGCATACAATCTCACTTATCATTTTCTCCTAAGCATTTCATCAAACACTTGGTGCGCATATCACTTTCTAAGCATAATGTACAAGTGCTTTAAGCATGTTCTTCCCTATTTCATCTTGTGAACCATCACATTCAAGCAAAATCTCATAATCATAAATTCCACATCAAGTTTATCTATCTTGGTCTACCATATAACACCTCATACATCACAAGATCACACTATAACATCTACAAGTTCATCATGATCATCATCTTTACACTCATGCAATGGGTTTCATTCTAAATCACCAAATTACTTGAAATTATTCATAACACAAGTTCTATTTGGTGTTTCTAACACCTCTACATGCTTAATTTCATACAAATTCATGGATTGATCATAACCCACTTCAAACAAGATCATCAAATCTAAGTTTTAAGACATACCTTATGATCCCCTTGTGAAGGTGATCGTTAATTCATGTTCGGTTGTGAATTTGGGCTTCGTTTAGCCTTTCAATTTGGAGAATTTGATGAAGTTTAGGGTTTTGGCTCCATGGGAGCCTTCCCTGCTCGATGATGAACACACACACGATGTGTGTGTATGTGTGTGTGTTGTTTTCTTTTAATAAAACAACTTTCAAGTTGTTTACTTTGGTCCCTCATGTTTCGTTTTAATTAAATAAGGCTACAACCCTTCGTTTAATACCAACGATACTAATATTCAACTAGGTTAATTATTCCTAGTTAATATTCATTTACGGGTTCACTTTACCCCTAACGGTATTTTTACCCGTTCCTTTATATTAACCGGGTTTAAATTACCAAACCCATTTTTGGGGTGTTACAGAGCTTGACCACTTCCTTGGTTACAAGTGATGCAATCCTCTTATCGGCGCTTCGTTTGGCTCTTCTCCTAGCCATTCGTCTCGAGGTAGAGTCGTTGGAAGGCATCTAGACAGGAAGAGACTTGGAATGAGATTCGATCATAATGATTTTTGAGTTTTGCGATGCGATTGAGCGCGCTCAAAGCTTGATGCGATGGTATAATAGTAATGCGAATCACATAGGAGCCACATAGGAGACACGAAATCCCTAAGTTCTCACATAATGACTTGTTGTTTATACGTACTTATATGTATTTATATAATTGTAATCTGTAATCATACACATACAGGTTGATTTAGAATATGCGAGGACGTGTCGAGGTGAGAAAGCGAGGGCGAAGATGATAGATTATGCATTAGTTTTGTTGCGAACATTCGGGTTTCGTTTTAGATTGCGATGGCTGTGCGAGTTGTGCGTTTATAAAGCAGGGAGTGGAAATCGTTAAATCGAGAAATCGATAATGCGTAGAGTTTCAAATCGTAAATAAGTTCTAACCATTGGTAAGATCGGTGGTTCGTATGATAGAGTGCCTTGGGTGTTTAGGCGTCGACTACCCGAGGTAACCCAACTATATTCAACAAGTTCGTGCACGCGCGTTGACCTAGAAGTCTTCATGCTTCCACTGGGATGCAGCTCATGGCATTCATTCTTCCTAGTCATCGCATGGCTCGAGTTATTGTGATAGTCGAGTCCTCGGTGGGAGCTTTTTGAAAACCAATTTATAGGGAGTGGAACGGCTCATTAAGGTACGGGTTTCACCCCTGACTTAACAGCTTCGTTCCTAATTGTGGTTATGCTCTTCGAATAAATTCATGAGTTCCACTAGATTTCGAAATGGAGACTTTCGTCGAGATGTGGATGTCACTCCTAACTCGATGAAAGGTTCTCGTGCTAGAAAAATGCGCTGAGTGAGCAATCCTATCGAGAGTTCTTGGTTTTCACACCTGATCTCGACTGGATCGCTCGGTTTCTTTATGCGAGTATTTTCGAAAACATGTGTATTGTGTCAGCCTTAGGAAAGGCTAAGTAGTATTCCGGCCTTAGGAAAGGCTCCTTCGTGTGAAGCTGTAGTACGCGGTGTTCACACAAAGTTGTAGCTTTTAGCAATCTCGATCGAGAGTATCAAGTAAGCCCGATACAAACCCTACTGGGTTCGTACGAGTCGGCCTGTTGGTACTTAGACTATAGACTAGGTCAATTTCTAAGACGTCGACCCGGAGTAGGTCGAGTCTGGCCTAATTCCCTATAGTTATGGCTCTGATACCAATCTGTCACACCCCAACCGATGGCGGAATCATCGGGGCGCGGCACTAGGCGAATCAGATTGCTCAAGAGAATCCATAACAACTATATTGCGATAATATTTAATACATTCGTTATCCCATACTAACAAATAATACAATCACATAAGTTATCACAGATTTCATGTCCTCTCGAACAATACAAATCCGACAACCTAGATTTTTAGTTGAGTTTCTAGAATTCCTAGCTTGATTTGATATAGTCTGCGATCTAACTTGCAACATACGTTAAAATATTTGTCAATACAAAAGTATTGGCGAGTATACAGGTTTGATAAGTATAGCGTAATAGATTAAAACGTGCAGCGAATTTCCACATGCATAAACGTAACACTCGACATATATACTCACAAAGCTGATACTACCAACCAAGTCCTCGATGCTCGAATATGCGATGGCAAACTAGATCCCGTCGGGCGCAATAGTACTATACTAGTCGTAGTGGGACGTCGCGAGTATAAGCCCTAGCACATATGCAACTAGCATCACGTATATCTATGCATAACAGTTATTCGCAAGTGGCAATTCGATTGATTGAATAATTCGATTAATAAGTGCGATTTGTTAGAAACGTATGTTACACCCAAAATGCGATTAAAAGGGTTCAGGTATACCCACAGTGCGTATTTAGCGAGAATACAACTTGATTGGGTCGGTTGCGAGTACGTCTGCGTTAATCATTGAAGGATATAGTAAACGATGCACGGTTAAGCGAGAATAGCATCGAAAAGCTAGTTATCTGGTCGGATGGTGCTGATCCGTTCGGATGGGCTCATCCGATCGGATGACATATGGATCTGGGTCGGATGCCTGTCATCCGGTCGGATGACAGGCTATCCGATCGGATGACCTGAGCTTGGATCGGATGGTACTTGTTCGGATCGGATGACATGTGTCCTGATCGGATGACAGTCCTCCGGTCGGATGACATGCTATCCGATCAGATGACATGCTATCCGATCGGATGGCATGTGGTCCGTCCGGATGACATGCTATCTGGTCGGATAACTCGTCTGTTTTTGCGTTCTGATTAACTGTTTTCGAGTGTTTTCGGAAGAAATGCGTGCGGTTTTACTGGGACGGTGTAATCTCGCATTAACAATTGAAATTCTATCAGTTCCGACCCGTTCTAACGGCCGGGAACCACCCTGTTCCATCAGATCTGGCCGTTCTTGACGGTTTCTCATGGTTAACTCGAAATCGCACAGTTCCTTGGTTAAATACATAGATTTAGGTGAGATTTATTAGCAAAATATGCGGAAATCATCCAGATCTGAGTCGTTTATGGTGGGATGAGGTCACCACTTGAAGTTCATATGAACTCTTGGTGACATCACCTTAAAAACACCCCAAATCCGTAGATTTCATGGTTAGAAATTGAGTTTCGAAAGACAGAATGATGTAGAATTGCGTATAGATCATAGAAGTACCAGTTTTAGGTTGAAATCTTACCGGAATCGCGAAGAATCGAGGAAAAAGGGTCCTGGAGCGTGCTTGGTCGAGTGGGAGCTGTCACATCACTTGAACAGTGACGTGACATGCTTTTTATAGGCGAAAAGTGGAGCTGAAAGGTGTTTGGTTCGGATGGCCCATCCGTTCGGATGGCCCATCCGTTCGGATGAGGCCCATCCGTTCGGATGAGGCCCATCCGTTGCCATTCCGGCGCGGGGGAAATCCTTCGTTTTCGATCGTTTGGACAGTTTTTGGAGTACGTGCTTTCCATATTTAATTTATATTATTATTATATACGTATATATATCACTAGGGGTCGTATTTACGTATCCATAATCTAAAGTTTCGGTTTATCAATCGGTTTCCGTTTCGAGTGTGCGATTATTAGCGACGTTTCACGGCCATCAAGGAGGGTAGTATAGGTCCTTTCTTGACGTCATCACGAACGTTATTGTGAGTTGTGCCACAATGACTGACGGGGTACCATTCACTCGTATTGTCATCATCGTCACGACGACTGGAGCTATAGCACTCACCCGAGAGTCTTTGTTAGCGTTAATTGTCTGCGTTTCGACACATCACGGCCACCGAGGAGGGTAGAATAGGTCCTCACACAATGTCATCGTGAGTGTTAGTGTTTGCGGTGTGATATAGTGATAATGTATTGCGAAAATATGCGATTATCCTTCGAATAGCGATGTACGCGATATAGTTACATTATGATCCGAATCTCTGGTGCTAGGCGTAACGAGTATATCGAGTAGTAACAACGCACGAAAGTGCGGGTTGTTACAGCTTGGTTGTCTATAAAAGGAGTTCCTCTACATCTTCGAGAGAACGAGGTCTTCGATTCGGTCGGGAGGCTTTACGGCAAGATTATTCACTCGTCTCAACTCAGTAACGAAGACGGCGATTTAACTTCAGATATGGTGGGAGTGTTGGTGGGGGAAGGAAGGCCTGTTAACGAACAGGTCATGTTAGTGTGGGAGAATAAAAGGTTCAAAGTGTGGGTAGCGGAGGAAACAAGTGATTGGATCCCGGATTTCCTGGGCGCTAAGGTAGAAGGTAGTTCCAGCAAGCCGATCGATGTCAATAGTGATGACGGTTTTCAATCTTCCGGATCATTGTCTGGTCAGTTCGACGGTCAACAAGGTGGGTCTGGTAAAGCTAAGGTAGTGGAAGAGCCATGCATGCAAGATTTGTTTTGTCATAATTCTTTGGTGGATTTCCCGAGATGGGAAGTCGGCTGGGAGAAAGGAGTTTTTAATGCAGCCCATTCTTCGAAAAGAGGTGACATCCACAAAGGTGATAACATGATTAATAAAAAAATGGGCCAGGGTATGGGGAGGCCCAATTTCAACAGAAAGTCCCAATCTTATTTTAATAGTGGTTCAGCCCAAATTGTTTCTAGAAAGAGGCCGAGAGTGGACCCTCCTTTCGCTTCTATTAGGATCAACGAGAGGAAAGAGATAAAGGAAGTGGGGATGACGATGGCAAGGTTTCACCTCCTATTCCTTCTGGGAATTTCGATCTCAACGTTAATCTAGATCCTTTGTCTTTCGAGAAGAACATGGGAGAAGGAGATGACAACTTCAATAGAGCTCAACAGGAAGCCGTCGATGTCGAGGTGGAACAGGAATCAATCGGAGAGGAAGGAACAGACTTGGTATCGGGTGAGGCTGTTGACACCATGGAATTGGCATCGAAACTCGGTATAAACCTGCGTAATCACCTTGATTTGGTGAAGGAATCTATCAGGAAGGAATGCGGTCAATCTGGTAAGTAATGAACTTTTTATCTTTAAATATTAGAGGAATGGGTGCTTGTTCCAAGGCTGGTTGGGTTAGAGAAATCAAAAGGGTGCATGGGATTTCTTTTATTTCTCTTCAGGAAACCCAGATTCAAGATATGAAGGACGTCGATTTTGACAAATATTGGGGGGGGGGCAGTGATTTTGAAAGAGTTTGGGTTGCGGCTTCTGGCCGGTCCGGAGGTTGTGTTTGTCTTTGGGATTCAAAAATCTTTAAGTTGGATTCTTCTGTTTCTCATAAAAACTTCATTCTCTTAAAAGGTTGTATTGTTGGGTCTGGTAAGGTCCTGAACATTTTAAATGTGTATGCGCCTCAAAGAAATACTGAAAAAAGGGCTCTGTGGGCTGAATTAGGGGGTTATATTGATATGTCTTCTGGTCAATGGGTTGTCATGGGCGATTTCAACGTGGTTAGAGCTCCAGACGAAAGAAAAAATTCGAAGTTTAACGCAGTCAGTGCTAGGGATTTTAATGAATTCATTGAAGAGTTTGGCTTCTCGGAATACAGTATGAAAGGTTTCAAATTCACGTATTTGGGTGATAATGGCTCGAAACTCAGTAAGATAGACAGGTTCCTCGTCTGTAATAATTTTTTCAATGATTGGCCCGATGCATGTCACCGTGCTCTTCCGAGGCATTTGTCGGATCACAATCCTCTCATTCTCACTACGGTTAATAAGAACTTTGGAAGGAAGCCTTTTAGAGTGTTCAACTCGTGGCTGGATAGAGACGGGTTTGAGGAGGTCATAATTAAAGCAGCCTCCGATTTCGATTTGGTGGAACATTATCCGGATGTTAGGCTGAATAAAAAACTCAAATTTATGAGAGGCCGAATCAAGGAATGGAGGGACGGTATGATCGAGAAAGAGTCTCAAGAGGAAGCAACAGTTAGGGAAGAGCTAGAAAGAATGGAACGTATTTTGGAATTAAGGGACCTCAATGAAGAAGAAGAAGAGTGGATTAAAACGGAGTGCAAAAAAAGTTTGGGGATGATCGGTGACAACAAAGCGAAAGACCTTAAGGAAAGATCTAGGATTCGATGGGCGATCGATGGCGATGATAATTCGGCTTTTTTTTCATGGAACCATCAACAGAAGGAAGGCGTCTAATTTCGTTCACGGTCTTAATGTGGACGGTGTTTGGACTCAAGATCCAAAGAAGATCAAAAAGGAAGTTTTATCTTTTTTTCAGGAATTTGTTCAGTGAAAGGATGTCTTCTAGACCTCTTGTCCGCTGTCAAGGAATTCAAAGGATTTCTGATGAGGATGCTCATGAAATTATTCGCCCGTTTTCAGACAAGGAGATTAAGGATGCTGTTTTTGCATGTGGTTCGGACAGGGCTCCTGGTCCAGATGGTGTTAACTTTAGATTCATTAAGAAGTTTTGGCACCTCTTTGAGCCCGATTTCAGGGAGATCATGAAACATTTCTTTGAATTTGGTAAAATCAACCAAGGGAGCGGGTCTTCTTTTATCACGCTGATACCGAAAACTAAGGATCCCACAAACCTTAGTAATTATCGCCCTATAAATCTGATTGGAGTTATTAGCAAGACGATTTCCAAAATTACTGCTACCAGATTTAAAAGGGTCATCGGCAAGGTCATTTCGAGTTCTCAATCAGCTTTTGTTAACGACAGGTACATCCTTGACGGTCCTTTCATGCTCAATGAGGTTTTGGCTTGGTTAAAGCATAGAAAGAAAAAAGCTTTCATTTTAAAAATCGATTTTGAGAAAGCATACGATAACGTTAATTGGAAGTTTATTATTGACATTCTCGATCAAATGGGGTTTCCGGCTAAATGGTGTATGTGGATGGAGGGGATTTTATCTTCTGCCAGATCTGCGGTATTGGTCAACGGGTCGCCAACATTCGAATTTCAATGCCAGAAAGGTTTGAGACAGGGAGATCCTATTTCTCCTTTTCTCTTCCTGTCTGTCATGGAAATTCTATCTCGCCTCTTATCGAATGCTAGTGACATGGGGATTTTTAAAGGGATTAAAACCCCTAATGAAGGTCCCGTGATTTCTCACTTCCTATACGCGGATGATGCTTTAATTCTGGGGGAATGGAATGCTGAGAACATAAAGACGATAGCTAGAATATTGAGGATTTTTCACATTTGTTTTGGATTAAAGATCAATTTTCAGAAATCTGATTTATTCGGGTTAGGAGTAAGTGAAGAGGAAACAGTGAGCACGGCTAGCATATTGGGTTGTAAGACGGGTTCTTTTCCTTTCAAGTACTTGGGGATTCCGGTCGGAGCAAATATGAACCGGATTAACAACTGGCTTACGGTTGTGGATACTTTCCAAAGAAGACTCTCATCTTGGAAGGCCCACTCTCTTTCTATAGGCGGAAGGGTCACTTTAATCAAGGCGGTTCTCGAAAGTCTTCCGATTTACTATCTCTCCTTGTTTAAGGCTCCTGTTAAGGTGGTGGAAAAATTAGAATCTCTGATGAGAAGGTTTCTATGGGCTGGAAATGAAGAAGTAAAGAAGATGCATTGGGTTTCCTAGGATCGGGTGGCCTTACCGAAAAAACTTGGGGGATTAGGTTTATGTAAACTTAATTATATCAATATTTCTCTATTAGCCAAATGGATATGGAGACTCAAAGCGGATGAAGGCAGCTTATAGAAATCAGTCATCGAGGCGTTACATGGATCGGGTAGGAATTGGTCTTTTTTACCTTTAAACTCCGCTATCTCGGGAGTCTGGAAGAAAATTGTGAAAATGGAGGAAGGCACCATCATAAAAGGAAACAAACTTCGTATGATAATCAAAGGTTTGCCAGGAAATGGAAAGTGTATCAAATTCTGGTCTGACTTCTGGATCGGTGATAGGCCCCTTATGTTCTCCTGGCCGAATATCTACGAAAAAGAATCAGATAAACATTGTGTTATTGCGGACAGGATCGCCTATTCGGAGAATCTTCTGGAGTTCAACTGGAGCTGGTCGAGCCCGTCTCTATCTGATAGAGATCGGTCAGATAAACATTGTGTTTTTGCGGGGACTATGAAGAAAGCACGGACCACATTTTCACTGGATGTTCGACGGCGATTAGGGTCTGGAATCGGTTTTGTGACTGGGCTCGGCTCCCTATTTTATTCGCTTCCGGCTTTAAGGATGTGGCAGAATTTCACTCGAACTGTAACCTAAACAAGGAAGAGAAAGCGGTGGTTAAAGGTTTGATCATGATAGGTTGTTGGTGTATATGGAAGGCAAGAAACGAGAAGATCTTTTCTAACGGCTTAGGTAGGGTGGAAGATATTATGGGGGATATTAAGTCTCTAGGCTTTCTTTGGTTAAGAAATAGATCGAAACATAAAAGTATCTTATGGGCTGATTGGTGCAAATTTCCCCTGTACATGTTGTAAGTTGTTGTAGCGTGCCGGCCTAGTTTGGTCTGGTTTCGTGTGTTATAAAAGTTACATTTCAAAAAAAAAAAAAAGGTTAACTTTTAACCATGTTGACTTGTTTCTTTGATTTTTCTTTTTATATTTCACCTCTATGATTCGTTACCAATAAATTACAACGCGAATTAAATTTTTTTTTAAATTTTAAAATAACCATATGACAACGCGAATTAAAATATTTTTTTAAATATTAAAATAACCATATCAATTGCAACGCGAACTAAATTTTTTTTTAAATATTAAAATAATCATATCAATTTTTACACAAGGAAACACAGTATGCAACATAACCTTACCTTCTTAATTTCAAATACATTTAGTCCTAGGACCTTAATTTCAAATACAAGTCCTATGACCTTCTTAATTTCAAATACATTTCGTCGTAGGGCAATATTTTTAATAAGAAAATTACAACACTATTGAAATTTATAAACTTTAGAAAAATCATATTGTTATTTTGTATTATAAAATAAGGGTAAGAGTGAATTACATAGTTAGTCTCTGTGGTTTGCACAAAGTAACATACTTAGGTATTAATAGTTTAAAATCACCTTCTAAGGTATTAACTTTTCATTTTGTAACGTTTGGAGGTAAGCATGTTATTTTGTGCAAACCATAGGGACTAACTATGTTAATACCCTAGAAGTTAATACCTCTAAACGTTACAAAAATGAAAAGTTAATACCCTAGAAGGTGATTTTAAACTATTAGTACCTAAGTATGTTATTTTGTGCAAACTACAAGGACTAACTATGTAATTAACTCTAAGGGTAAAGTTATTCGAGTTTTTTTTCCCAAACTAGTGTAGATACAAAAAAGTATTTACTTATTTGGGTACTTTGAAAATTATTTACCTATTTGGGTACTTTTCTATATCCCTTTAATGTTTTACCTAATTTATACATTTCTTTTTATTTTTCTACCCAAAGTAAAATTAGATTACTCAAAGAACTAGAATCAGCAAAAATATGAGTAATTATTTTTTGTAAAAAAAATAAAAAATTCTGCAACTGTTCAAAAAAAATCTGCAAAAATTCTATAAAAAAATCTGCGAAAAATCCACAAAAAAATCTGCAAAAATATATTAAAAATTCTACAATAATCCTGCAAAGTTAAAAAAAAAATCTGCAAAAAATATTATAAAAAAACCATATAATCTACACTAGTTTGAGAAAAAAACTCCATTTCGTTTTCCGTTTTATTTCCTTTTTATAACCTGAAATTGTCTAGGCCCTGTTTAAACTAAGCTCATAAAAAAATAAAACAATAAATTCACAAATTTACTCCCCTAAGTTATATCGATTAAGTGATAGTAATCTGGTGGAAAGTTTGATATTTCAAACAAGTTTATTTAAACTCAAGCAATTTATAAAATAAAGTTACAAATTTCGAATTTATTGAATTTTGAGTTTTGAGAAAAGATACTAAGTATTTTAATTATTTCAATTTTATTAATAGTGATTATTTCTCCAATATTCTGTGCGTATAAGTAGTTTGGTTTTTTTTTTTATAGATATTAACCCCAAACGAACTACACAATGTGAACCATCAAATCCACCAACTATTACCCTATAGATTATATGCTTTTTTATAATATTTTTTTTGCAGATTTTTTTTAACTTTGCAGAATTATTGTAGAATTTTTTAATATATTTTTGCAGATTTTTTGTGGATTTTTCGCATATTTTTTTTGTAGAATTTTTGCAGATTTTTTTTTGGAATATTTGCAGAATTTTTTATTTTTTTACAAAAAATAATTATTCATATTTTTGCTGATTCTAATTCTGTGAGTAATCTAATTTTACTTTGGGTAGAAAAATAAAAAGAAATGTATAAATTAGGTAAAAAATTAAAGGGATATAGAAAAGTACAAAAATAGGTAAATATTTTTCAAAGTATCCAAATAGGTAAATACTTTTTGTATCTACATTAGTTTGGGAAAAAAACTCAAAGTTATTCTACAAAGTTTTATAAAAATAAGAAGTGTACAAAGACATAATGGATTGCAAATATAACACAATGTCAAACAAAATATAACACAATGCCGAAAAATATAACACAATGTCAAAGAAAAAACACACAATGAGTCAAAAAAAAAAAAAGACACAAGTACACAAATATAGAAAAGACACAATGATAAATAAAAAGACACGATAATGTAAACAAAAAGACTAAGATCTAAAAACAAAAACCTAAAATTTCAAATCGTAGAGTTCGATGAGACAGTTCCAATACCGCTTGAATGATGTCGATTGAAGTCTGTTTGACAGTGGCGGAACTAGAACATTAACTCAGGGGTATCCTAAATTTTTTTTTTCATCGTGCAATCGTACAATAATAAAAAAAAGACAATAAATAAATAATGTAAAACAAATATCTAATAGATTTGTCCTCTTCTTTTTTTCATAGCTTGAAATCGTTCCATCACATCGTCGTCTTTTACTTCATGTAAAAAATTCTTTTCGACCGCACAAACCATAGCATTGTTCAAAAAATTCCGGGCCCATTCGATTGCGTAAATCCGTCTTGACAAGCTTCAATTTCGAAAAACATCTTTCAACGGTTGTGGTTGCAACCGGTAAAAGCAAAGCTAGCTTCACTACCCGATAAACTGAAGGAAAAGAACTATGCGTTCCCGTTTCAACCATAACACGCGCAAGATCACTTAATCTATTCAAGTTTGAAAATTTATCACCATCACTTATAGTGTGACGAAATAGGCAATTGGGATTTGGGCTTATTATATTCAATTGATTGGTATCCTCGTAGATGTGCCGTGCATTAAAACTTCAAGGCAATTGGGCAATTATTTACAATCTTTTATTATTTTGGGCTAACATATTGGGCTTATTGTTTACAATCTTCAATTGATTTGGGCTAACATATTGGGCAATTGGGATTTGGGCTTATTATTTTCAATTGATTTGGACTTACAAACTCTTTTTTAGAGGTGTCTTCATAGTTGTTCAGGGGTATCCTTGGTATAAAAACCAGAATTTTTTTTACACTACCGATAAAAAGTTGAGCCGTAGCCCATGCTATGGCTCAGACAACATAAGGTCTGTCCCTGCTGTTTGATATCTTTTTTACGACTTCTTATTTAAACTTTATATTTGATATAATCCTATAAGATATATTGTTTTATTTTGAAAAAAAGAATAAAATAGGAGAATTTGGGTGTGTTTGTCTCTTCTTTTGATGGTACATGTTGTTTTTATGTATACTTTCATCTTTTAGGTCTTCCCTCACTTTCTTTCTCCCTTTTAATTTTTAAAATTTCCTTTCTCCTTCTATGTTATTTGTGTATGTGGCTTTGGAGCTAAGGTGACCCCAGTTTTTTATGAACTACGTGGAATCCTTATAAAAAATCATTAAAATATCTATCCTATATATTAAATTATTACATACGAAAAAAAAAATTGTGTACCCATACTTTAAGAATTATAAATGTCTTGAAATGTATAAACTCGCCAGCTGTTAAGAACATAATTTAAATACTCGGAAGTTAAAGAGCAAAAAGTAAATTCATGAAAATAAACAAATAAAAAGTAGATTAGATATTGTTTTATCGATGCTTCGAAAGAAAACTGAAGACAAATACAAAATAACGTTGATACAAAATTAGTATTAATCCGTATACAAATCTAACTTATAGTAAAAGACTCCAAATAATGGCACATGTCACTCTCTTCTTCAACTTCATAAATTTTATTTATATTTGTTTAATAAGTTTCTTTTAATATTAATATTAATTAATAATCAATATATAGATATCACTTATTTTTTTCTTTATCTTTATCCAAAATTAATAAATAACTTCAATTTTGCAATTTAGACCCTTTATTTTTTTACTTTTAACCCAAAGTTTTTCATCTTTTGCAATTTAATCCCAACTCTTTTTTATTTTCAATTTTGGTCCACAATACTTTTCATCTTTCCTAAGTTTTTCGTTTCAATCTAATTTTTGTGAGTTAACGCACCGCAACGTGCGTGTGTGGTTCAACATTTTTTCATATATTTTTTTCCCGTTTGACTGGACCGTCGCGTCACATTTATTTTTCTGCGTTTGACAAGTTCGTCCAACACGAGGGTCCTGGATGGACTTAGTTATTTTTTCTATGTTTTATTTTTCAGTTTAATTTATCAGCAACGAGCGTGCGTAATTCAAAGATTTTACGTATGCTTTTCGCTCGGCGTTATTTTTTTCCCGTTTTTATTTATTTTACGAACTTTTCTAGAGTTGGTGATCGCTGACAATGATATAATATTGCTACAACTTAACACTTGACAACCGCTGCAACGCAGGGGCTTAATACTAGTTAGTACTAATTCGTGTATTTTTTGAGATAATTACTAGCGTATGAATATACCAAAATTTGTCTAAGCCTCTAAGGTGTAAAATTTATCTCACATAATCTAAATCTTATATTAGCGGCTATTTGACAATTTCTGAATGGGTAATTGCTGAACCAGCAAGATGTCTGAACCATTAAGAGTCAGTGTAGTGTTTAATCATTCAGAAGCAAATGTCTAACTAATTCAGATAAGAGATATTAACTATTCAGAGGCAAATATTTGAATCATTCAGACATCTGCCCGCAAAACAAACAATCTAAACCATTAAGTGTTGAACAAGTAAGAAGTCTGAATCATTAAAAACCTTATTAAGAAGAGCTAAACAAAAAACCCTTAATTTGGTTATAATAAATAATAAGAATAATTTTAGATACTGTTTTGTATTTTTATTAAGAAAGTCCGTGACCTAAGTATGCTCCACGAGGGGTGGCAGAGACCGATCTAAACAATTATAAAATAACTAATATTCTGATATTACATGGAAATAAATTGAAATTAAAGTATTTGATAGAACATGTTCCTCATTTATTCTCACAAAAAGCCCCGACAAGATTTACGTTTTATTAATTTAATAATTAACCTATATTTTAAGTTTCAGTTAGAATAAATTTATAAATTCCTGTTAACATTATCATCAATTAGAGGTGACTACATCTAATAATTTGCGAATAAATTGGTCGACTTTTATTAAGGACTTAAGGTTTATTTTTAGTGGACATTCATCTATTTTGTTTGCTTCGTTCAAAACTAGCTGATTCATTTGCGGTAAGTCCATTAGTCTGACCGAAGTGACGCAAATGAGGGTTTCTGGTTTAACTGGACTGTCCGGTCGGTTTAATTTAGATTTTAAAATATTAAATGAGTTGAAGGTATCAAAATCGTCCTTAGCACATGTTCATTGTGCTCATATGGTGTAATTGTTTTCTTCGCTTCGTACACTTTGCAAAAAAAAAAAGTCAATTTATTTGATCCAGTAATAAGAGGGTGTTTGGGAATACGTTTTGAAGTGATTATTTGATTATTGCGTTTGTAAAACATAAATAATCTAAAAAGTGTTTGGATGAAAAAGTGATTATGTGCCTCCAAAACGCAGTTTTTGAGAAGCATGTACCTACATGATTTTTCAAAACGCAGTTTTGAAAACGCATAATCTATTTTGAAAACGCAACACCAAACACCCCCTAAATTATGCTCATAGTCATATCTATGATAGAAATTGTTGTGGTATCATGACTGCAATCAATATAAGCTAACTATGTACAGAAGTGTAAAAGAGGAAAAGTAAAAACAAGTTGTTCTACTCATTTAATTCATTTAATAAAATGAATCAAAATTAGTTTCTACCAATTTTTGAATGTTAAGTATCTTATAGTTCTCTGTTTTTCAGATTATACCATTAAATGCATTTTTTATGTTCTTTAGGTTGATGTGAGTTTTGCTATATAATTTTTAACATTATCGATTTCTCTATACAATTATGCATCTACCTATTACAACGGTGCGTATGAAAAAAGAAAAGATTAAGACTATGGGGTTAAGGGTTAACATCAACTGGTAAAATGTTTGTACACAAATTATGATACACACACTAACATGTCACATCCAATAACGTCACATCCAATAGCACTTAGACCACCTGTAGTGGGGTTTTTGGCGTTTTTCCCCAAAAAACGCCCCCCACGCCCCACACCCGCCCCTTTGGGCGTTTTTTTCAAAAAAATTCAATAATGTCACATCCAATAGCACTTAGACCACCTGTAGTGGGGTTTTTGGCGTTTTTTCCCAAAAAACGCCCCCCACCCGCCCCTTTGGGCGTTTTTTTCAAAAAAATTCCCCCAGACGTGCTTTAAAAAATGCTCAAATCTTGCCCTTTATCAAATTACGGCCAATGACATAATTTCCCACAATGTCCACATCCCCACTACACCCATTTTAGAAAAACGCCCTGTAATGCTGACTGAACTGCCACATGGCGCAAAACGCCCAAAGGTGGAGGCATTATTTGTGCCTTCCGGTACACATGGTCTTATATATTTGTTGTTGATAAAAATAAAGTAAGAATCGTTGGGATTGCCCATAACACTATAGGCTAGTGACATCTTAAGGGTGAGATGAGACTTAGAGACCATTAGGTCCTGTGATCATTGTCTAGTGGAGATGAATATGATCGGGGTGATTCTGATGGTGGCACGATGATACTCCAGTGAAACGTCAATGATTCAAATTTACCGTTAAAAAAAGAATAGTTGGGATAAGCATGTGCTAAACATTAGCGGACGAGATTTGGCATCCACATTAATAAAAAAAGACAATTTAGATCTAAATCTTGACAATAAACAATACTTCATGTCCATTCCTCTTTCTCTTCTTTTCGTTTCTTAATTCTTATTTCTGATGTAAATATATAACAAATCCCCGGGATTCGGGTTAATTCTTTGGCATCTTTTATGACCAAATCTTCCCTTTTACAATAATTTATCCACCACAATACATGTAAAAAGTTAAAAAAAAAATTACGATAATGATACTATGGAACCCCACAATACATAAAATTGTCAAAATGTCAAAAGTAAAATGGAACCACCACAATACATAAAATTGTCAAAATGTAAAAAGTAAAAGAATTACGATTATGATACTATGGAAGTGTTATATGAGCGGAATTAGAGGTGGGTTTCAAGGTCCCATAATCATAATCCTTAGACCAGAATGCTAGTTTTTGGTAGTTTGACTGGCTGGATTGCCACTGTTTCATTTACAGATCTAAAAGAAAAATTTAGGGGTATCGTAAAAGATTTTTTTTTTGTACATTCATAAAACGGATATTTTTTACCGTACATTCAGAGGTGTCCCATATATAAAACGGAGTTTTATTTTACATTTCGTCATGAAAGTTGAGGGTATCTGAGACTACATGTGTACAATTTGGGTTTTTTTTAACCGTTCTGGTTTTTAATAGAAGCGGTATTTTTGGGGGGTGGGTTTTTTAACCGGTTATAAACGATGGGAACCCAAACTGGTACTAATTGGTTCGGTTCAGTTTAAAATCGGTTAAATGGTTCGGTTTAAAGCCGGTTAAATGGTTCGGTTATGTTTAAAACCGGTTTCGGCCAAAAAACGGTTTTTAGCCGGTTTAAACCGGTTTCAAAGATCAAGAATACAAACCAGCCTGTAAACCGTTGGTTCGGTTCGGGTTGAAACCAGTTTCGGTTTTTTCCCGGTTTCAAGTTTTTTTTTCCGGTTTCGACTCTAAACCGAATTTTATACACTTCTATCCCAAACACCCCCTAAGCCCTTAATGGATCCGCCCCTGCACCGGGCACAACCAGACTGCAAAATGGTTATAGTCGGCAGAGTAGTTAAACCAAAAATGAAAAATAATATTGTTTGGATGTAAATGGTTTACTTTGAAACTTATAGCATTAGTTTGCAATTGGATTTAGTAATGAGTTAATTACTGTTTTCGTCCTTGTGGTTTGTTAAAAATCACTATTTTAGTTCATTAGTTTAAAAATTGTGATTTCAGTCCATGTGGTTTCACTTTCGTAACCATTTCAGTCCCTGTACTTAATAAAATAATGGATTGAAATGGTTACGAAAGTGAAACCACAGGGACTGAAATGGTTACGAAAGTGAAGCCACAGGGACTGAAATCATAATTTTAAAACTAATGGACTGAAATAGTGATAATGGATTGAAATGGTTACGAAAGTGAAACCACAGGGACTGAAATGGTTACGAAAGTGAAGCCACAGGGACTGAAATCATAATTTTAAAACTAATGGATTGAAATAGTGATTTTTGACAAACAGGGACGAAAACAATAATTAACTCTTTAGTAAAAAGGAAGGGTTTGTAACATAGATTTGTGATCAGAGACATGTAGGCTGTCATTGTCTACTGGTTCAAAGCCAAATCCAAGTAGTTATCAATGAACTAAGCCTAAAATATGGTAACATGGGGTATGACCCCCCTCTCCTTCCCCTTTGTGGGTTGTTTGGGTGGTGACCACCCTATATACATTTTATGGTCATTGGACCACCACACCTTTTGGCTCATTTAAGCTATGATAATTTCATTTACAAACAAAATGTACCACATCAAATGGACCATTATCCCCATGTTATAGAGAAGATTTATCTTTTTTAGTTAGGTCTTTTTAAGATGTGGTGATGTTGATGTGTGTACGATTCACTTGTAACCAGAATATAAACTAAAATCCATGTTTTTCTTTAGAATGGGAGGTTTGGATGTTTGGGTAATGAGTTTATATTCATACCGGTCACTTTTGGTACATGTGTGAGAGTTAACCAATATACATACATGTCTTTAGCTATTTAAAAGTGTTACAAAATAATTAATAACTAGGTTATAACCCCGTGTATTACACGGGTTGAATAAATAAATTTTATATACTAAATAATAAAAAATATATCTTTAAAAACCTTCTTTATTACACGAGTTGAATAAATATAATTGGAAAATTGGTTTTTAATAAACCAACCTTTGCCCCATTGGTAAATAATAATCCTACCTACAGATTTGGTAATTAATAATCCTACGTTTCAATATGTTGGTACTCAATGGACCTCCGTTAGTTTTTTTTAACTGAAGTTAGTTTTTAAGTTTTATTTATTACACAAACAGTCCCTGTAGTTATAAGTTACTAGTTTTAAGTTTTATTTATTACACAAACAATCCCTGTAGTTATAAAAAAATCATAAAAATCCTAAAAAATCAAAAAAATTCTAAAAAAATCAAAAAAATTATAAAAAATCAAAAAAATCAAAAAAATTCTAAAAAATCTAAAAAAATCTAAAAAATCAAAAAAATTATACGAAAAACGGGCAGAGTTTCTTCTGTTTTTGGACGACCCCGACAACACAAGTTGTCGATATAATATTCAAAACGCAACAATCAATGAAGTATTAAATATCTATACGATTTATACAAAACTAAAATGAAACTTAAACAAACAAACCCCACTAGACCCGAAACCAAGTAAACCCAAATCAAATTTGTAACAAACCGGACCTGAATCGAAGCTAACCAGAACCACACCATTCTCTCTATAAACTTGCCGCCTACCCACCACCATCTAACCCCATCACCACCGCCAATTGCTGCCGCCACCATCACAAACAGATCTGAGCGAAATAGATGGGTACTACCACCACTATCGCGGCCACACCCGGCAACCACCACCATCCAAACGTCTTCTAACCGACCACCTCTCTCCCTCTTCTAACCGGCAACCACCACTATCCAGCCGCCACTTGCCTGACATCACCACCATCTCGCCATCTATCTCCCATTCAAAGCCACCATCACTAATACCACCAAGCCGCCGCCACCACCATCACCCGCCTAAAAACCTGCAAATCGAACCAAACTGCCACCATTACCCACCGATGAAGAGGGTGTTGACAGGCAGCGATTGTGGTGATGAATTGACGGATGACTTGTACAGTAAGCAATCGAAATTAGGGTTTTTTTTTATGTGAGAATCATGGTGATTGTTGCAGATGAAGATGATTGTGGTTGTGATGGATTTTTGAAGAGTTTAGGAAGAAGAAGAAGATCGAGAGAGAGAGAGAGTTTGTGAGGGTAAAGAGAGTTTGCAGATGAAGATGATTGTGGTTGTGATGGATTTTTTTATTTTATTTTTATTTTTTTATAATTTTTTTGATTTTTTTTGCTTTTTTTGATTTTTTAGAATTTTTTTGATTTTTTATAATTTTTCTGATTTTTTAAGATTTTTTTATAATTTTTTTGATTTTTTAGATTTTTTTTTATTTTTTATAATTTTTTTTTTATTTTTTTAGAATTTTTTTGATTTTTTAGGATTTTTATGATTTTTTTATAACTACAGGGACTGTTTGTGTAATAAATAAAACTTAAAACTAGTAACTTATAACTACAGGGACTGTTTGTGTAATAAATAAAACTTAAAAACTAACTTCAGTTAAAAAAAACTAACGGAGGTCCATTGAGTACCAACATATTGAAACGTAGGATTATTAATTACCAAATCTGTAGGTAGGATTATTATTTACCAATGGGGCAAAGGTTGGTTTATTAAAAACCAATTTTCCAATATAATTTTATATATTAAATAATAAAAAGTTATATCTATAAGAACAATATTGTACGGGTTGAATAAATGTAATTTTATATATCAAATAAAAAAGTTATATCTTTAAAACTACGTGTATTACACGAGTTGAATAAATGTAATATTTGTTTACCAAATAATAAAATAATACATCTTTAAAAAACCTCATTTATTACACGGGTTGAATAGATGTAATTTTATATACCAAATAATAAAAAAAATTACATCTTTAAAAAATATGTGTATTACACGGTTTGAATAAATGTAATTTTCTGTACTAAATAATAAAAAAAATATATATATCCTTATAAACCTCGTGTATTGTACGAACTGAATAAATTTAATTTTGTACGTCAAATAATAAAATTACGATTTTGGCCTCCGTGGTTATATCACTTTTACCCTTTTAGCCCAAAAAAGATTTTTTTTAATATATAAGCCCCCAACGTCTTTTTTTCTAACCTTTTTGGCCCCTAACATTTAATGGATGAGATTAGTGTTAGGGGCCAAAAGGGTTAGAAAAGAAGACGTTGGGGGCTCAGATGTTAAAAATAAACCCTCAAAAGGGCACCTCCTATGTAACACCTCGAAAATTCACGTCCTATAATGTGTTGACACGTGTCATAAGTTTGAACGTGTGAAAGAATACACTAGAGGGACTAAAGTTGACAAACATGAAAAGTATATGAATATACGGGTTCTAAATGTCAACAGTGAATAAATATATTGTACATTAACCCTACATGATGCTCATACCTTCAAACGAATAAATCATGGATCATACGAAACTAAATATGAAAGAAAGTGAGAGATTACAAACTACAGGGGTTAAATGTGTCAACATGTTTAAGTTATACCTCTGAGTGACCTTTTGACAAACCCGAAGCTTTGTAACGGTTAATTATGCTCACTAGAATGCACGATATAAATTTCATAAAGTTTCGTTATCGTATGAGAAAGTTATGATCAAATTCGTATACAAGGGGTTAAAGCGTCAACGATGAAGTTTAGGACTTTTCGGGTGACAATAAAGTTAACCGAGGACTAAACAAAGTGGGTATATGTCTTAAAGCCCTTATAAGTCAATTTGGAGGGTTCAAAGTGCAAGAAATAAAGTCGTAGCAAAGTTTCCAAGAGCCAAGGACCAAAGCGTAAAAATCAGAAAATTGAGATTTGATCAGAAGGGGCATCGCGCCACGCGAAGGCCCTGGGAGGAGGGGGGGCTACGCGTGCCGCGAGGGGCCTTCTGCTCCGAATTCTTTGGGTTCTTGTCTGCCATGGCCATTTTAACCGACTTATAATCGATTTTCCACATCTTGCACGACCCCTAAGCAACCCCTAGACACTTAGGGACATCTGGAAGTGATCCATGGCCATTGTAGACTTGTGTGTCAACAATCCATGAGTTCTTGAGCACTATAAAAGGCCACAAGGTTGCAACCAATTCTTCACACCTTCCTTCAGCATTTCTGATCATTTCTGGAGCTCCAAAGTAGACTCAAGTGATCACTAATCGTGCATAGGACTTCAGTAAGTATGCTTAACCTTTCTTAGTTAAGTTTTTGCTTAGTTTTAGCTTAAAAGTCAAACCGTCCTAATTAACGGTTGACTTAGTGATTAATCACTAATGGTCCAGTGTTTAGTTGAATTGAAAGTAGTTATAAGTTGGTAATTATGTGGGCATTAAACCCTTAAAAGGGCACCCTCTGATTCCCACTTTAACTAGGTCAAATGTCGGGTCAAACTTGTTATTAAAAAGTCAACAGAATGCTTAATTTCTAATGTATGCATAATTAACAATGTAGAACCCATACAACCTGTTTGATCATTAATATAACTTGGTAATTAGTGTAAGAACATGTCTAAACATGTTCAACCCGACAATTTTCAGTAAAGACCCGGTTCGGAACCGAAAGTCGCATAATTTGACTATTGCTTTGACTTTCAGTTCTGACCCGTTTAAGCATGTTTTAGAAATGCCATAGAGCTTCCTTAGGACCAGGTTACATGCTAGTATAACCCTCTGTGATTATACACCTTGGTTCATTAGTTAACCAATTAATATGCATGATTCCGTTAATTGCTCATATGTTGACCATTATACCCTTATCACCATAAAACGCGATTTTTGAAAACGTAAAAGAGTAGAAACCTTAATTACTGATATATAAACTTGCACCCAAAATTTGACATCAGTTTGAGGTGTAGATTGAGAGTTATGCTCATTAGCGTAATTAGAAAGCTTCTTTAGCGATTAAACGACATAATTAGCGTATAGCCTATTTAAACATACTTTTTGATATCAAACTCTTTACCCACTGATGTAATATATTATTTTGGGATTTTTGAATATTTTTAATTAATTTTAGGCTGAGCATAACTTAGAGTCATAGGCTTAATCCGGTAATTGTCGGTTTTGCCCTTTCGGGCTATAAAATGAGTTTTACATATCTTTTTGACCCCAAACCTTTTGCTACTGATTTTAAATGATAAATAAGTTATTTTAAGCCTTCTGGAATAATAAAAATAACAGCTTTATGTATAGAACCCGGAAATGGCTTCTAATCTCCTTTTTAAGCGTTTTTAACGCATAGTATGTACTAAAACTATTTTAAACATACAAGGGTTGATACCTACTGATATTTTAGGTAAATTATAATATTTTAACAGTAAGCAAAAGTTTTTTAACTCAGACTTCAGTTTTGAGCTTTTCGGCTTATGTGAAATTACCAAAATGCCCCTACGGTGCATAGTTTGGTTATAATTGATAAATTTCACATAGATGCCATACCATACTGTTATAACTTATTAAATTAAGTATCTTTGCTGATTACATCAGACCTGTAACTCAGGTAAATACTTAAACTCTTTTATAACCTTGTAAATGACCAAACTACCCCAACGGGGCATAGTTTGTGTTTAAATTCGTTTCGGGCATAATAAAAGACATCTTACTGATGTCACAACATATTTGAGACATATTAACTTAGGAAACCTGTATATGGCTCTCATGATTACCCGTTACGCCTCTTGCGCGTCCGGTTCGGTTTATGTAACTAGTTTACATATATTAGCCGAAACGGGTCAAGCCATATCGTCTTTATCTCAAAATCCAGAGTGGGTTTAAGTTACCCATATTAAACAAGCATACAAGCTTGTCGGGTCAAAACCGCATTCTAATCCGGTCTTCGCTTTATCATGCGTTTGAACCGTGTCTTCCTCTTTAAAACTAACCGGTCTAAGCATAGGCTTAATTAAAGACCCGTTAGAAATCTAATAGGTTATTAAAAACCTTCGTTCCAGATTAGGAGCCCAGTAAAAGCTATCTGTACTTGCTGATTTGAAATACGGCTGGGATTGAATTTATATTTAGCTCAGGTAAATACTTTTAACTTATTTTCCCTATACGGGCTTGGGGTACGGTATATAAAATACCGCTTGGTCGGGCATTAAATCTTCCATCGTATGGTGGTTAATTGATAATTTAATCGGCCCGTTTAAATATGTTTTGTTTGCTTAAAGCCTTTGGGGGGTTAATGACCATGTCCCGGATATCCTTGGCATCATTTTACGAAATGGCCACGACCTAAGCGCGGGGTGTAGGCGTACACCCGTCAGTGCATAAATAAAGAATGTGGTGTGTCTATTGATCTTTAACCCGGCACGATCCGGGCTACTGAACGCATAAGGAACATGTAATTCTTTTACAAGTATTATATTCAAATAATTGTCCCAAGTTAATAAAGATATTTTGTGCCGTTTGCACTCGAATCAATTTTATCAAACCTTTCAAAATGAGTCAGTTGATAGTATTTACCAGTGTAAACTGACGTATTTTCCAAAAGGCTAAATGCAGGTACTATACGTAATAGGCTGGCTACTCCAGGCATCAATAATGAAGTCTCGCAAGCTTTAGATGTTAAAGTCCGTTGAACTACTATTTCCAATTTAATTTGATCCATCTGTGGACAAAACTTTCGACTGTTGTGATACATGATATTACAATATTATATTCGATTGAATTATATCTTTCATTTGCTTCCACTGTGCATTTAAATATTGTGTTGTTTGACTATTATGTTGCCAACCACGTCACGATACTCCCCTACCGGGCCCACCGGTCAAACGTGGAAATATCGGGGTGTGATAGGTTGGTATCAGAGCCAACACTGAGTGAATTAAACACTAGTCTTTTGTGTTTAATCTCAGTTACACAGTTGCACATTCTTGAGTCTAGACAAGAACATAGGTCAGATCCTAATTCGTTTTATTTGTCCTTAATTGGTTCTTTTGTTATTTTTTCTGATTATCCTTTTCATGGGCAAGTCATTTTCTGTTAGAAGCCCCATTTTGGGCAACCATATACTTGTTTAAATTTTAATGGAACGATTATATTTAAAATATCATTCTTATATTATAAGATCTACCATTATAATAAAATGGCAAAATCTAAAAAGGACAAGACCTAGCCACGTGTTATTTTGAGGCAGGGCCAAGATGGTAGTTCCTCAATTAGATTCAGATCCTTGTTAACACCTCAATTAAGGATTGTTCTGCGTTAAATATTAAAAGAATCTAAAAGGTAAAACCTAGCCTAAATGTCAATGCAGACATGGCCAAGATGGTAAAACCTAGCCTAAATGTCATTGCAGACATGGCCAAGATGGTAAAACCTATCTAAAAGATTCCAATCCCTGCTAACATCGGTAAGTATGTTAACATTTTTGGCAAACTGTGAATCGTTAAAGTCACACATGCCATCTTTTAAAAAAAAGGGGTTAATCTAAATTCCCTTATTTGAAACAATCATCCCTTAAGGGTGAAGTGCCCACGGCCTATAATTAATGTCCTCTGAGACTAAAGACAGTGATAGCCTACAACTTCCTGTCAAGAAAAGGTAATGAACTTTGATTCAAACCTTAATGCCTCGATTCTCTGAAATCATGGCTTATCAATTAAACTTGTCCACGTGACTAGGACTTTTGTGCTATTACTAACTTATAAATTAGGATTTATGATAAAAATCCTGAATAAAATAAATATCTTTCTTTCCTGCCGGTATACATATTAAAAAGAATCTTAAAAGTACGACCTAGCCTATATGTCATTCCAGACGAGGCCAAGATGGTAGAACCTATTCAAAGGATTCAAATCCTTGTAACATTGTAAATATGTTAACACGCCTGGCAACAGTGATGCGATAAAATCACACTTGTCATCTTTATGTTAGGAACTTTCTCCAAACCCCCTTTTAGCATAAGCGATCAATAGGAATCATGGCTAATAAACGTCGAACATGATGTACGCATCAAAACATCCATTCGATATGTATACCTACGGGCAAAGATGAATGCATGAAAAAGATAGTTTTATTTCATAACTTCTTGTCAAGACAATGAACTATGAAATCTTCCGATCCAAAGGAATCATTGATTATGTTTTAAAATTTCCCTAGTGACAAGGCCTCTGAGCCATCAAAAGTCCTTTGGAACAAGCCCTGGTGTTATATATAAAAGATGTCAGTATGACATTGGCAGTCGTGACTTATGTCCCCTGTCTAATAAATATGAAGGATTATATTCCGTTTAAACGCCAAAGATGGTTTATTTAAAAAAAAACTTAGGCAAAACATAATCAAATAAATTAAATACTATCTATTGGCCTATATGGTTAAATTGCACCATGGCTATTTATTCATCAAATTCGACAATTCGCTATATGATTAAACAAATTATTACTACATGATTTGTAGCCTTCAAAGCTTCACCATGGCTGACTCCTCTGAAGCTCACAATCATCCAGTTGATCAGAATGATGACGCAAGACTGAACTTAACAAGCACCGAGTTTCAGGCTATGATAAATACAGCCGTAAACAACGCTGTGGACCGTGTGTTGAAGGTTCATAAGCGAAAGTGCGATAAAACCCCAAATATGGGTTACAAAAATGGTAAGACCGGTTCAAGCTATAACCAGTCCAAGCCAAAGGAGGCAAAGCCCAAATGCAATAACTGCATGAGGCAACATTCTGGAAAATGCACAATCTACCCACGTGCTAAATTATGTGGAATTTGCAAAACCAAGGGTCACAAGACCTTGGATTGCAAGAAGTTGGAAGATGCGACCTGTCATGGTTGTGGCGAAAAAGGGCACATAAAGACCAGCTGCCCAAAGAAGGCGACTAAAGGAAAAGGCACTTTAAAAGCACAAGCTAGGCTTTGTGGAATTTGTAATAAAGAAGGGCACAAGACTTTGGAGTGCCAAGACATAAAGGACGCAACCTGCTATGGTTGCAATGAAATAGGGCACATCAGTACTAATTGCCCTAAGGCTGCCAAGGAAGGAGCAACTAAGTCTGGGAAGGATTTGAAGGACAAACCGCCGACCGGTGAAAAGATCAGATGCAAAACCTGTAGGAAATACCACCTCGGGAAATGCAGATTTGAATCTCAGCCTCTACCTTGTGGGATTTGCAAATCTAAGGAACATAAAACCTTGGATTGCAAGAAGTTGAAGGACGCAACCTGTTATGGTTGCAACGAGAAGGGGCATATCAGGACCAACTGCCCTAGGAATCAGAAGAAGCCCGGAGAGGCTAAGAAAATAAACGCATGAGTCTTCCAGATGAACGCCCAGGAGATGGTGCAGAATGATAACTATATAGTAGGTACCTTTCCTTGTCAAGCAGTTTATGCAGAAATTTATTTGATGCTGGCACATATGATTCTATAATAAGCGATAAATGCTGAGAACTGTTGTCTCCGCCTGATTTGGACTCCGGTCATTTAATGCAAGGTAGCAATTGACCGATGATACTTTAGAAAATGCTCCAACAAATCTTAGATTGATAGTTTATATCTATTATGAATCACTCTTTTCTGATATCCTTATGGCAAGCTTTCAAGCTATCCAAATTCATCAATATAATAAAGACAGATGTGACGTTTTGATCCCCTGTCAAAAAGGTGATGGACTAGGTCCAACCCTTAAATGCCATTGATGGTCTTTTGTGACCTAGGCTAAGCGATATTGATATATTTTAAAAAAATAACGTTCATTAAGAATGTTAATGCTATATTGACCTGTATGGTTTAATGAAACCATGATTAGTATATAAGGCCATGAGGGTGATGAATAGCAGTTGTCGGATCGCAACCAAGAAATTGATTCATTTAGTAATAGGAACCAAATCTTGAGTATGACAAACTCGGATGAGACATCAGTCAATCACGCCATTGATGATGCGACGCATGCTAATGATACTACAATTGTAAATCTGAGAAAGTCCAAGGATGTTCTTCAAACTATGATAAGACGCAGCTGTGGGAAAAGCTGTGAAGGAGATCGTGAAAAAGTTCAAAGAGCCGAATGCTACTTGCTCCAAATCCTTCATAAACTATAAGTATAGCAAACTTTTAAAATCTTTCATAAGAACCATAGTTATTAAGTGAAGGGTAAAACTTACAGGCGAAATCATAAGAACCATTTATTCTGCCCCTGTCAGAAGCCTTCAGGCATAGAATTTTAGAGGTATCCTCTCTCTGGCGTAAGTGCATCCGCATACATAGTTGATATCTCTTTGATCCCTATCGATTGCGAATACCAAATGGTATGACAAAAGCGCCATATGAGGATTCGTGTATCTTAATATGTTCCATAGATTGCTTCCATGCCTGATCAGTATGGAGGTTTAATGCATGGAACCACAAAGATATTCCAATGGTCATACGGTATTAAAGTTAACTAATGGTATTCAAAGACGATATCCAGAATGGAATTGTCTAAGTAAGTGTCTCTGATTAAGGAATCCGTGGACTCGAAACATAAATGTGTCACTCATTTGACACCAGCAAGGATGGATGAACTGGAGCCTGAGATTTGGAAAATCTCTGTAACCTCCTTGTATCTTGATTATCTTCTCCTAAGATTACCCTGTTTACCTCTGAAAGGCAGGTAGGATTAAGATTTATATCCCATTAAGGCTGTATTACTATGAAATCTCCAAGACGACTAGTACCATCATTGGAGGAATCGAAACCTCGATCAAGTAAGTTTTAAAATAGAGGATTCATATAGCCTAACTCAATATTCCGAGAGTTTGATATTGTTAAATAAGAAATACGGTTCATTTTGCTTATGCATTGATTACCGCAACCCTATTTAGGCAACAATTAAGAATTCACCATCAGCTGCCCATGATCGTCGATTTGTTCGACTAACGACAAGGATTAGCTATTCCTTAAAATTAGTTAAGCAGTGGTTGGAATAACCATCTCACCTTAAGATAAGCTTTTCTATAATAGTTGATATGTAAGCATCAAGGCTGCTCCCTTGGAGACCTTGTATAGATGGAATGTTAAACATCTATTGTTAAGACAATAGATTGGTAAGTTCAATTATCAGGATCTGAAAGTTGCATTGGAAACAACAAATAAGATCACGCAAATTCATAATCATCTGTAAGATGCCAGTATTTGGCAGAAAATCAAGGATTAATGAAAATAGCAAACCTCCTAAATTCTTGTTAAGAAATAAGGCTCAACAAAAGATATCACCCAGGAAGGGTGTGCCAAATTATTAAATTATCAGGCTAGTTAAGCTCCGAGTATATAGAATCATTCGAAGGAAATCGAATGTATCAAGATCAAGTAGCTTATAAGCTAAAACCTATTTAAGGAGCATGGCGGAGCTCGCAACACATTGCACACTAGTGACTGAAGAATGTGTTTCGCCAATAAGTCAAGAAGCACTATCGCATAATGATATACAGACTTATGATGTGATAAGCATCCTGTATCGATGGGGGATCGACAGGTTAAGAAGCTCCAAAAGGATACATGTACCTAATATAAGGGTCACTTTGAGAGCTTGGAAAAGTTCCAGATATACTATAGAAGTCAAGTCCATTATACGACAAAAAGTACTTCCATAATTTTAGCAAATCTCGAGGTCGAGATTTCTTTTAAGGGGGTGAGGATGTAACACCTCGAAAATTCACGTCCTATAATGTGTTGACACGTGTCATAAGTTTGAACGTGTGAAAGAATACACTAGAGGGACTAAAGTTGACAAACATGAAAAGTATATGAATATACGGGTTCTAAATGTCAACAGTGAATAAATATATTGTACATTAACCCTACATGATGCTCATACCTTCAAACGAATAAATCATGGATCATACGAAGCTAAATATGAAAGAAAGTGAGAGATTACAAACTACAGGGGTTAAATGTGTCAACATGTTTAAGTTATACCTCTGAGTGACCTTTTGACAAACCCGAAGCTTTGTAACGGTTAATTATGCTCACTAGAATGCACGATATAAATTTCATAAAGTTTCGTTATCGTATGAGAAAGTTATGATCAAATTCGTATACAAGGGGTTAAAGCGTCAACGATGAAGTTTAGGACTTTTCGGGTGACAATAAAGTTAACCGAGGACTAAACAAAGTGGGTATATGTCTTAAAGCCCTTATAAGTCAATTTGGAGGGTTCAAAGTGCAAGAAATAAAGTCGTAGCAAAGTTTCCAAGAGCCAAGGACCAAAGCGTAAAAATCAGAAAATTGAGATTTGATCAGAAGGGGCATCGCGCCACGCGAAGGCCCTGGGGGGGGGGGGGGCTACGAGTGCCGCGAGGGGCCTTCTGCTCCGAATTCTTTGGGTTCTTGTCTGCCATGGCCATTTTAACCGACTTATAATCGATTTCCCACATCTTGCACGACCCCTAAGCAACCCCTAGACACTTAGGGACATCTGGAAGTGATCCATGGCCATTGTAGACTTGTGTGTCAACAATCCATGAGTTCTTGAGCACTATAAAAGGCCACAAGGTTGCAACCAATTCTTCACACCTTCCTTCAGCATTTCTGATCATTTCTGGAGCTCCAAAGTAGACTCAAGTGATCACTAATCGTGCATAGGACTTCAGTAAGTATGCTTAACCTTTCTTAGTTAAGTTTTTGCTTAGTTTTAGCTTAAAAGTCAAACCGTCCTAATTAACGGTTGACTTAGTGATTAATCACTAATGGTCCAGTGTTTAGTCGAATTGAAAGTAGTTATAAGTTGGTAATTATGTGGGCATTAAACCCTTAAAAGGGCACCCTCTGATTCCCACTCTAACTAGGTCAAATGTCGGGTCAAACTTGTTATTAAAAAGTCAACAGAATGCTTAATTTCTAATGTATGCATAATTAGCAATGTAGAACCCATACAACCTGTTTGATCATTAATATAACTTGGTAATTAGTGTAAGAACATGTCTAAACATGTTCAACCCGACAATTTTCAGTAAAGACCCGGTTCGGAACCGAAAGTCGCATAATTTGACTATTGCTTTGACTTTCAGTTCTGACCCGTTTAAGCATGTTTTAGAAATGCCATAGAGCTTCCTTAGGACCAGGTTACATGCTAGTATAACCCTCTGTGATTATACACCTTGGTTCATTAGTTAACCAATTAATATGCATGATTCCGTTAATTGCTCATATGTTGACCATTATACCCTTATCACCATAAAACGCGATTTTTGAAAACGTAAAAGAGTAGAAACCTTAATTACTGATATATAAACTTGCACCCAAAATTTGACATCATTTTGAGGTGTAGATTGAGAGTTATGCTCATTAGCGTAATTAGAAAGCTTCTTTAGCGATTAAACGACATAATTAGCGTATAGCCTATTTAAACATACTTTTTGATATCAAACTCTTTACCCAATGATGTAATATATTATTTTGGGATTTTTGAAGATTTTTAATTAATTTTAGGCTGAGCATAACTTAGAGTCATAGGCTTAATCCGGTAATTGTCGGTTTTGCCCTTTCGGGCTATAAAATGAGTTTTACATATCTTTTTGACCCCAAACCTTTTGCTACTGATTTTAAATGATAAATAAGTTATTTTAAGCCTTCTGGAATAATAAAAATATCAGCTTTATGTATAGAACCCGGAAATGGCTTCTAATCTCCTTTTTAAGCGTTTTTAACGCATAGTATGTACTAAAACTATTTTAAACATACAAGGGTTGATACCTACTGATATTTTAGGTAAATTATAATATTTTAACAGTAAGCAAAAGTTTTTTAACTCAGACTTCAGTTTTGAGCTTTTCGGCTTATGTGAAATTACCAAAATGCCCCTACGGTGCATAGTTTGGTTATAATTGATAAATTTCACATAGATGCCATACCATACTGTTATAACTTATTAAATTAAGTATCTTTGCTGATTACATCAGACCTGTAACTCAGGTAAATACTTAAACTCTTTTATAACCTTGTAAATGACCAAACTACCCCAACGGGGCATAGTTTGTGTTTAAATTCGTTTCGGGCATAATAAAAGACATCTTACTGATGTCACAACATATTTGAGACATATTAACTTAGGAAACCTGTATATGGCTCTCATGATTACCCGTTACGCCTCTTGCGCGTCCGGTTCGGTTTATGTAACTAGTTTACATATATTAGCCGAAACGGGTCAAGCCATATCGTCTTTATCTCAAAATCCAGAGTGGGTTTAAGTTACCCATATTAAACAAGCATACAAGCTTGTCGGGTCAAAACCGCATTCTAATCCGGTCTTCGCTTTATCATGCGTTTGAACCGTGTCTTCCTCTTTAAAACTAACCGGTCTAAGCATAGGCTTAATTAAAGACCCGTTAGAAATCTAATAGGTTATTAAAAACCTTCGTTCCAGATTAGGAGCCCAGTAAAAGCTATCTGTACTTGCTGATTTGAAATACGGCTGGGATTGAATTTATATTTAGCTCAGGTAAATACTTTTAACTTATTTTCCCTATACGGGCTTGGGGTACGGTATATAAAATACCGCTTGGTCGGGCATTAAATCTTCCATCGTATGGTGGTTAATTGATAATTTAATCGGCCCGTTTAAATATGTTTTGTTTGCTTAAAGCCTTTGGAGGGTTAATGACCATGTCCCGGATATCCTTGGCATCATTTTACGAAATGGCCACGACCTAAGCGCGGGGTGTAGGCGTACACCCGTCAGTGCATAAATAAAGAATGTGGTGTGTCTATTGATCTTTAACCCGGCACGATCCGGGCTACTGAACGCATAAGGAACATGTAATTTTTTTACAATTATTATATTCAAATAATTGTCCCAAGTTAATAAAGATATTTTGTGCCGTTTGCACTCGAATCAATTTTATCAAACCTTTCAAAATGAGTCAGTTGATAGTATTTACCAGTGTAAACTGACGTATTTTCCAAAAGGCTAAATGCAGGTACTATACGTAATAGGCTGGCTACTCCAGGCATCAATAATGAAGTCTCGCAAGCTTTAGATGTTAAAGTCTGTTGAACTACTGTTTCCAATTTAATTTGATCCATCTGTGGACAAAACTTTTGACTGTTGTGATACATGATATTACAATATTATATTCGATTGAATTATATCTTTCATTTGCTTCCGCTGTGCATTTAAATATTGTGTTGTTTGACTATTATGTTGCCAACCACGTCACGATACTCTCCTACCGGGCCCACCGGTCAAACGTGGAAATATCGGGGTGTGACATCCTAATTACCACGTTTGCTTAGTTAATTGTCGGGTCAAAGTAATTAAAATAAAAGTCAAGCGAGTCGGTTTTTAAATAAAATTCCTAACTAAAGATGTAAAGGCAATAAAATTAGTTTTGTGACTTTAATAACTTGGTAAATATAAATTGAACATGTCTAGGCATGTTCAACCCGACAATTTTGAGTTTAGGCTCGGTTCGGAACCGAAAGTCGCAAAAGTAGACTTTTGCTTTGACTTTCAGTTCTGACCCGATTTAGCTTAGTTTAGTTATGCCTTAGGATTCCTTTAGGACCATATTATATGTTAGTATAACCCTCCAAGGTTATACAACATGGTTCCATAGAAATCCTAGTTCATTGCATGTTTCCGTTAAATGCTTAAAAGTTGACTATTATGCCCTTTTGATATTAAAACGAGATTTTTTGAAATGTGAGAGGACAAAAACCTTTATAACTGATTTATAAACATGTCCTAAAAATTTGACATCAGTTTGAGGTCTAAATTAAGAGTTATGCTCGATATCGTAAATTGAAAGCTTTTTATTAATTAAACGGCATTTTCGGCATAAAGCCTATTTAAACCCAAATTTTGACACCAAAATTTCTACCCACTGATGTAATATAATATTTAGGGATTTTTGGAAATTTTTATTAAATTTTAAACTGATCATAACATAGAGTTCTTGCATAGACTCGGTAATTGACGATAACGCCCTTTTTGCTAATAAAATGAGTTTTATACATCCTTTACATATCAAACCTTTTTCTACTGATTTTATATATTAAACAAGTTATTTTAAACTGTAAAGGCTGAACAAAATCTCAGATTTCCTTAATCAACCCGAATATCGTCAAACACCGACTTTTATGCGATTTAGTCGCACAGTATGGTTTAACACCATATTAGGCACCTAAAGCTTGATACCTACTGATGTTATGAATAAAATTTTATACTTTAACAGTAAATAAGTGTTTTGAACTCAGATTTCCAAAATTAACCCATAAAGCATATGTGAAATGACCAAAATGCCCCTACGGTGCATAGTTTGGCCATAAATGATAAATTTCACATATGTGAGATATCTTACTGATATAACTTGATAAAATAAATATTTTTACTGATTATTTAGACCAGAAACTCAGATTATTATTTAACCTCTATTATAAACATTAAAATGACCAAAATACCCCTACGGGGCATAAATTGGTTTTAAATTCGTTTTGGGCATAATGGAAGGTATCATACTGATATCACAATATATTTAAGGCATATTAACCTGTGAAACATGTCCATGACTCATATGGTTACCCGTTATGCATTTATCGCGTTCGGTACGGTTTATGTAACTAGTTTGCATTAATTAACCGAAACGGGTCAAACCTTATCATTTTCACTTCAAAATCCAGAATGTGTTTAGTTTACCCATATTATACAAGTCTTCATAATTGTCGGGTCTAAACCACATTCTAATCCGGTCTTCGCTTAATCATGCGTTTTGAACCGTATACCTTTCTTTAAAACTAACCGGTCTAAGTTTAAACTTAGTAAGACCCGTTAGGAATCTAATAGGTTAATTAAAACCTTCGTTCCAGATTTAGGAGACCAATAAAAGATAACTGCACTTGCTGATTTGTACGGCTGGGATAAATTTGTATAATTTGCTCAGGTAAATACTTTTAACTTATTTTCCCTTATACGGCCTTGGGGTACGGTATATAAAATACCGCTTGGTCGGGTATTGAATTTTTAATCATATGAAGGTTAAATCATTGAGATAACCCGTTTAATCTGTTTTGTTTATTCTAAGCCTTTGGGGGGTTAATGACCATGTCCTGGATATCCTCGGCTCATTCATTGAAATGGCCACGACTTAAGCACGGGGTGTAGGCATACACCTGCCGGTGCGTATGTAAAATAATGTACCCACCTGTTCAAGAATAACTCGCCGTGGGATATATTATGTGGTGTGTCTATTAATCTTTAACCCGGTTTTCAGCCCGGGCTACTGAACGTATAATAAACATGTAATTCTTTAACAAGTTTATTTTTAAATAATTATCCCAAGTTATAAAAGATTATTTTGTGCCTTGTGCATTCAAATCAATTTTCTTAAACATTTTTCAAAATGAGTCAGTTAATTGTATTTACCAGTGTAAACTGACGTATTTTCCAAAAGGTTAAGTGCAGGTACTAGACGAAATAGGCTGGCTACTCCTACTATCAATAAAGAGTCTTGCAAGCTTAGATGTTTATAAATCTGTTGAACAATGTTCCTTTTAACTGTGATCCGCCTGTGGATCCATTACAACCGTTTTTGTAATAATTGATATTACTTTCATTCGGTTTGTGATGTTTTTATCTTTCGACTTTCGTTGTGTATTAAACTGTGATAAATTGTCTATGATGATATCAACTACGTCACGATACTCCCCACCGGGCCCACCGGTAATACGTGGAAATATCAGGGTGTGACAGGTTGGTATCAGAGCCAACGTTTGAGTGAATTAAACACTAGCCCTTAGTGTTTAATCTCAAATGACACAGTAGCACATTCCTTAGACCTTCTGAGTCTAGACTTAACATAGGAATGCTCTCATCCCTATTAAGTAAAATATTGTTTTCGATTTTATGTATTTTTGGAATACGTCGTCAATCAAAGAAGCCGTGGATGGAGATTCTTCCCGTCAGAAGCCAAGAAATGCTAAGTTTCATACCACGACTAGGATAAGCGTGCGACTGGTTGAAGGAGAGACATTTATGGACCTATTCCCAAAACCAAACTTGTTTAAACCCTTATCCAGACTACGGAGTCCATACCAGAAGGTCCCTGAGGCTCCCATATTGAGGATGATACATATGGATGTTATTAAATCCCTATTTCTTACCTTCGAATTTTGAGACTTCAGACTTAGATTATACCAGTCAAAACCTAATCCGTGATCCATGTCGTTTCTTAAATCATTGAATCATTGGATTCTACTTCTGCAATGGATCCTGAATTGAAATAATTCTTTATTCACTAAAATCTTCGGAGTCGCTACTGCATACGATATATAGAGATGAAGAAATAATCAGAATAAAGAGAGGAAGACATTAGAAGACCCTCCTTTATCATACTTCTTTTCATCAAAGTCCCTGTTTTGGTATTTGATTATTGTAGTCCTTTGTGGACATAGTATTTCATCATAGTCCTTGTGGACCTACGTCTCCTGATAAGACTTGGTATATATGTATGTTTATTATAGTCCCTACATGGGCAAACTGTTTTATTATAGTCCCTATACGGACTTATGATAATTTTATAGTCCCTATACGGACATATGATATTTTTATGGTCCCTATACGGACTTATAATTTCTTTTTAAGTCCTCTGTGGACAAATAAGATACTAAAAGTCCTGTTTAAGGCATTATGGTAAATTTCCTAATGATTTATGGAGAGTTTTGAAGATTTTATATAGGTACGAATATCATCCTTTATCAACCATTAGTATGAATTGATTCGAACCTTATCGATCTGCTAGATAATTTCAAAAGATCTTCTAAATGGTTTACCCCTGCCAAGTGGCAAGTCCACATAAATTGGCCAAAACCTTCGGTAGTTAAGGATAATTATTCCTTCTACCATGATAGTTAAGGGAGATGCCCCTTCTATCCAGAGGTGGTGAACTATGTTCAAGCCTCCAAACCTATATGATCAATGCGATCATGGTAATATTGTGTAACCATTAAGACAAATTAATCCTTGTTAACATCTGATAACGTGTTAACACTCCAGGCAGTGTGACTTAAGAAACCACACCAGCCGTCAAGGTAATTGGACTGCGTCCAAGCCTTAAAGCCTATATGATCGAATTTGATCATGGCAAGTATCATCAATATGATAATCAAAATATAAACATCCATTTGTGATGAAGTGCCTACGGGCTAAACTTGTTGTCCAATAAGACAACACGGCAGTTGTGGTCTACGACTCCCTGTCTAAAAAAAATATTGGACCAGGTCCAAACATAATAGTCTATATGATCAATGCGATCATGACTAATATCATCTAATATGATGATCATGTTATTTAACATCCCTTAGTGATGTTTTGCCTATGGGCTATAATATATTGTCCATTAGTGACATTGACATTGTGATCCTTATGATCCCCTGTTCAAGGTAGTGAGCTATGCTCAAGCCTAATAGTCTATATGATCAATGAGATCATGACTAAAACTCATCAATATGATGATTAAATTTAACATCCTTAATAATGTTTTGCCTACGGGCTATATTATATTGTCCAATCGTGACAAGGCAATTGTAATTTTTTTTATATTCCTTGCCCAGGGGGGGGGGTGAGCTATGCTCAAATCCCCTAGTCTATATGATCAATGCGATCCTGACTAGTATCATCAGTATGATGATCATAATATTAACATCCCTAGTGATGAAATGCCTACGGGCTATACTTTATTCTATTAGAGATAAGACAAAGTTAGTGGTGGTCTTTATAATCCCCTGTTCAAAGTGGTAGGTTATACCCAACCCTAACAGTCTATATGATCAGTGCGATCATGACTAATATCATCTGATACGATGATCATATTATTTTATAAGATATTTGAAGTACAGTATTAGGTCTTCCTATCTTCATAGTGAGATTTCAAGAAGTACTTTCCGACTCGATGATTATGATTTATGTGTATCTTGACGGTGATTTAGATAACGAAACTAGAGTAATACAATAAACACATGGTGGATACGCCGTTGGTACTTCCTATATATAAGTGTGTTTATTGTATTACCCTTCGTGGCGTTATCCTGAATCACCAATAGGATCTATCTCGCCTACGGGTTATATACTATATTGTCCGTTAGAGACATTGTCAAATGTGACCGTTATGGTACATCGTCGAAGGTAATGGGCAATGCCCAAGCCTTATGGTCTATAAGTTCGATAAGATCATGACTAATACACTCAATGATGATAATTATATATATATACATATATGTATATATGTAAGCATCCATTAATGATGTCCTATGATTTGCCTATGTGCCAAAATAAATCGTCTTTCAAGACGATGACAATGGTAGTCTATGACTCCCTGTCCAACGGAGAAGAACTAGGTTCAAATCTTAAAACCCCTAATCTAATAAGATTGCAGCTTATAAATTAATGTCCTCCGTGACAGGTGTTTGTTGCCATATCTTATAACGTCCTCTGCGACAAGGCCTTCGTGCCATATGATTATTTATGTCTTTCTTGGCGGACTCATGTTTCCTATTTTATAAAGCCATTATGGCAAGCCTTCGAGCTATCTAAAATCATCAATATGACAAAGACGGTTGTGACATTTTGATCCCCTGTCAAAAGGGTAATGGACTCGGTCCAAACCCTAAAGGCCATTGATGGTCCTTTTGTGACCTAGGCTGAATGTAATTAATGTACATTCAAATAACATTCATTAGGAATGTTCATACCCTATTAGCATATATGGTTTAATAATACCATGGTTAATGTATGTTAGGTCGTCAGGGTGATGACTCGCTATAGAAATGCAATTAAGCAATTGTTTAATTTTGGCTTTTAGTGCCAAGCTTCAAGTATGGCAAACTTGAATGAGAAAAAAAAACAGTTGCGATACTGATGATGCGACAAATGCTAATGATGCAACAAATGTGAACCTCAAGATAACACCCTTCTAATTATACTTGATTTTAATAATAGATTATATCCTTGTACTTTAAAATTTGCTTAATTAACATAGCTTTCATAAAAGAAGTTCATAACTTAACATAAACCTTAGTCAACCAAAGACTAGGTTAAAACATTTCAAAAGTCATTTAACAATTGTTTACATCCCAAAAACAAAGTATATTACAGATTTAAAACGTTGCGGAAGCTTGCAAGTAGTGTTCGGTTCTTCAAAATCTAGCTCGATCATCTTCCGGTTAATTACCATCAACACCTAAGATCAAAAACACAACGCAAGTTAGTTTTGATCAAGTCCAATTGATTTCACACAAGTTCCATGGATCAACAAATAAAAAAAAAATAAAATTTTTCTGTACTGAAGGCGTCGCGTAGCGCCACAGGGGCTCGCGCTACGCGAGGCCCTTATTTTCACAGCCTCCCTCAATTTTGATGCTGCACATTCCCAGCTCCAAGTTCAATCAAGTTCCAACTTTAAATAGCCATAACTTTTGACTCGTAAGTTCGTTTTAGGTGATTCTTTTTCCTATGTGTCTGTAAATTCATTACCGACATGTATATTATAAATTTCATACCGAAAAAGTTTGTTTACGGACTAAAGGACTATGTGACCATATACAATTATTTGACCCATGTCAACTTAACACAATTTACTACCATTTAACTCATAAACCTATGGCGCTTTATGCCCAACATCTGGGGCTTATTAACACCCGCATTTCTTACCAAGTTCATGGTTTAATGCCTTTGTGATTATTATCGCCATTACCAACTACTAGAGCGTTTAAAACTAAAATTTTCACAACTATTAGATCCGTTGGCTCATCTTGTGGAACCATCCACTTACGATGACTACCAATTGGTTCGTTGACTATACTAAGTCTATTAATTCACATTCCAACCATAATCAATCTAAATTCAATGCAAATTTCGATTCAACAATAAGATTTACAAAACTTATCAACAACTCGCTTAATGTAACTAATCAAGTTACGTACCTTCAAGGCGCCCCTTTTCCACGTGTATTCCCTCCGGTGTGTCCGCTTGACGTTCCGGATTCCTTGCCTATAGAGTTCAATTCATAACAAGTTTTAGAACCCTTTCATAAGCTTTAACGCATTGTTTCTTAACATAATCAAATCTTCGTTTTCATCCAACTTATAACATTTTAGCCCTCATTTAGGCGTTTTATCAAACACCTTACGGGTCAAATTTCTACATGATCTAAACCAAGTTCACAACTTGAAATTACCACTCAGTTTAACTTCAAATAGACAATATACTCATATTTAACATCAATGATTTTAGAGATTATCTCACAATTTCAGTTTACACTAGAACAAGAGTATTAATCCTAGTGTTTATCAAATCCTCCTAGCTTATTAACCACCCACTATGGTGATTTTGACTCTCACTATTATCATGCAAGATTTTGACAAGAAATCGTCTAGGGTTTGTCCCTAAACCTTAGATTACTTCCAATTTCGTGTTTACAACTCATAATCAAGCTCGTCACTCGATTTCAATAACATGCAAGAATTTGGGTTGAACTCAAATAACCTAATTTGACATACCTTATGATCCTCTTGACGAGGTGATCACGATTCCATGTTCAGATTTCGAGTTTAGCTTGATTTAGGCCTTCAATTGAGAGTTTTTAGTGGAAGTTAGGGTTTTTAAGAGTGGGGGTCGCCCTCTCCTGCCTTGATCGATCCAGGAACTCCAAAATGGAGTGTTTGGATTTTTCTTTTACTAAATATTAGTAATTAAAGTTTCAATTTTAACAACCTAAGTCCCTCCACTCTTATCTGATTTATATCTTTGGCTTTTTAACCCTATTATATGTTATTTCTAGACATTTTAACTAACTAGGTTAAAATTCCTAGTTAGCAAATTCCCATTTATTTATACTTTATAATTCTAATATAAAGTTTTATATTTTCGGGGTGTTACAAGTCCACCCCCCTTAATAGGGTTTCGTCCCCGAAACCAAAGTACGTACCAAATAATGTAGGGTGGAGACGTCGCATCTCCTCTTCGGACTCCCACGTAGTGTCCGAACCTTTCCTATGCTCCCATTTGACCTTGACTTGATTAATCACCTTGTTCCTCAAACTTTTCTCTTTACGATCTACAATCGTAATTGGTTTTACTATATAGTTGGGGCTGTTATCCACCTCGATATCATCATAGTGGATACGAGCAGTTTCGTCGGCCAAACATTTTCGGAGATGTGACACGTGGAATGTGCTATGAATCCCACTCAACTCCTCGGGTAATTCGAGACGATAGGCTACTTTTCCAACCCGTTCAGTGATCCTGAATGGCCCAATAAATCTCGGGCTTAGTTTCCCCCTTTTTCTGAATCTAATAATGCCTTTCCATGGGGAAACTTTTAGCATAACCATGTCGCCGACTTGAAATTCAATTGGCCTATTCCTTTTATCCGCATACGCCTTTTGCCTGTCTTGAGCCGCTTTCAGGTGTGCCCGAACCATGTCGATTTTCTCATTCGTAGTTTGGATTATATCAGTAGGTGCTAGCCCTCGTGGGCCCACTTCTCCCCAACATACCGGAGTTCGACATTTTCTGCCATATAATAGTTCATACGGGGCCATCTTAATGCTCGCGTGATAGCTATTGTTATATGAGAATTCGACCAAGGGTAGATAGACATCCCAACTACTCCCGAAGTCAATAATGCAAGCCCGCAGCATATCTCCCAACGTTTGTATTGTTCTTTCACTCTGCCCATCCGTTTGTGGATGGTAAGCAGTGCTAATGAACAATTTAGTTCCCATTTGTTCTTGAAATTCACGCCAAAATTTCGAAGTAAACCGAGTATCTCTGTCTGACACAATGGATATCGGTACCCCATGACGTGCTATGATTTCATTGGTGTACACCTCCGACATCTTTTCGGATGTATAAGTCTCACGAATCGGAATGAAGTGAGCGCTTTTCGTCAATCTATCTACAACTACCCATATAGCATCGAACCCGCGGTTAGTTTTGGGCAATTTGGTCAACAAATCCATGGTGATTTGTTCCCATTTCCAAACCGGAATTTCCAACGGTTGAAGTTTACCGTATGGTTTTTGGTGTTCCGCCTTGACTTGTAAACATGTCAAGCATTTTTCTACATTCTTCACCACATCCCTTTTCATCCCGGGCCACCAATAGTTTTGTTTTAAATCATTGTACATTTTGGTCGCTCCCGGATGAATTGAATATCGGGATTTATGAGCTTCATCTAGTAGAAGCGCCTTCACCCCACAAGTATTTGGAACCCATATCCTCCCGAATCGAGTCTTCAACCCATTATTTCCATCCGTCAAATCTTTCGACTGACCGATTATTCTTTCCTTCTTCCAATTCTCCTCTTTTACTGCTTCTAATTGCGCCTCTCGATTACGTTCAAGTATACCCGAGGTCACCACGAGCTGCATCGACCTTACCCGTATTGGGACATAGTCCGCTTTTCTGCTCAGAGCGTCCGCTACTACATTTGCCTTTCCGGGGTGGTAATGATTTCACAGTCGAAATCTTTCACCGTTTCTAACCATCGCCTTTGTCGCATATTTAACTCCTTCTGATCGAAGAAGGATTTTAAGCTCTTGTGATCGGTGTATATGGTGCACCTTACCCCGTATAGGTAGTGCCTCCATATTTTTAATGCGAATACCACCGCAGCCAACTCGAGATCGTGCGTGGGATATTTCTTCTCGTGTGTCTTCAGTTGTCTCGAGGGATAAGCTATAACTTTGCCCCGTTGCATCAAAACGCATCCGAGCCCCGATAATGAAGCATCCGAATAAACCACCATGTCTTCGACTCCGTCCGGTAATGTCAGTACTGGAGCTTGAGTTAACTTCTCTTTTAGCGTTTGAAACGCCCTTTCTTGATCAACACCCCAAATGAACTTTTCTTTCTTTTGGGTTAGCTTTGTTAGCGGTGACGCAATCTTGGAGAAATCTTGAATGAATCTCCTATAGTATCCCGCAAGCCCCAAAAAGCTTCTAATTTCCGAAGGGTTCTTCGGGGGATTCCATTTTGACACAGCCTCGATCTTGGACGGATCCACCAATACTTCGTTGGCACTTATGACGCGGCCAAGAAATTGTACCTCTCGTAACCAAAAGGCACACTTAGAGAATTTCGCATACAGCCTTTCTCGTCTAAGTGTCTCTAACACTTCTTGTAAGTGGTGTGCGTGTTCAGCTTCACTCTTTGAATACACCAAAATATCATCGATAAACACGATGACCGACTTATCTAACATTGGCTTGCAAACCCGGTTCATGAGGTCCATGAAAGCCGCGGGTGCATTTGTTAGCCCAAATGACATTACGAGGAATTCGTAATGTCCGTATCTCGTGCGGAAAGCCGTCTTCGGCACATCTTCTTCTTTGACCTTTAGTTGGTGATACCCAGATCTAAGGTTAATTTTCGAAAACCAGTTCGCACCTTGTAATTGGTCGAATAAATCATCTATCCTCGGAAGCGGGTATCGGTTCTTTACCGTGAGTTTGTTTAACTCCCGGTAATCGATACACATCCGCATGCTCCCGTCTTTCTTTCTCACGAACAGTACCGGTGCGCCCCAAGGAGACACACTCGGCCTTATAAATCCTTTGTCGAGCAGGTCTTGAATTTGGGACATCAACTCTTGTAATTCTGACGGCACGAGTCGGTACGGTGCTTTAGCTACGGGTTTTGCGCCCGGAATCAATTCGATCCCGAACTCTACCTCCCGTTCAGGCGGTATCCCCGGTAAATCCTCCGGAAACACATCCCCATAATCTCGTACTACCGGTACATCTTCAATCTTTCGTGATTCTTTCTCGGGCTCATTTGCGTATATCATGAATGCCTTGCATCCTTGCTTCATAAGCTTGTGAGCTTTCAACATTGATCACACTATGGGGTTACCCCCTTTTTCGCCATAAATGGTGACGTGTTTCCGGCTCGGAGATGTTAGTTTTATCTCTTTACGAAAACACACAACTTTTGCATGGTGCTGGGCTAACCAATCCATCCCAACAACTACTTGAAATTCCCCCATTGACATCGGGATTAGGTCTATCAAGTATTCCTCATCGTCGATGCTTAATTTGCAGCCTCGACAAACATCACAAACTATAAAACTTTTGTTGTCCCCTATCTCAACTTCTAGGGGCACAGGTAATTTCGTCAATACAAATGAAGGATGTCGAATAAATCCATGCGAAATGAAGGATTTATTCGCACCCGTATCAAACAATACACGTGCTGGAATTGAGTTAATTGTGAATATACCTGAAACCACATCGGGTTCTGTCTTCGCTTCAGCCGCGGTAAGTTGAAAAGATCTTGCCTTTGCTTTTGGGGCTTCACCCTTCGGGTCCTGCCCATCCTTCTTTCCAACCAGTTCCGGGCATTCCGATTTTTTGTGACCCGTTCGATAACAATTGTAATAAACCGTCACTTTCTCCGGGCACGATATAGCTATATGTCCCGTTTTTCGGCATATGGGACAAGGCTTATCCTTGAAACGGCATTCGCCTTTATGACCCTTTCCGCAGATTCTGCAACTTGGCGACCCGCCTTTTGTATCAAATTTCTTTGCGGTTTCGTTTGTTCGTGCCTTTTTAGCAGGGCTTGGGTTTACATCTTGTGCCTTCCGTTCACCCCGTTCAATGCTCTTTTTCAGTTCGATCTCCCTTTCCCGAGCAGCATTTATGATCTCGGTAAGGGTCTCGTATTTTGAAGGGGTGATAAATTCCCTATACTCAGCACTCAACATGTTATGGTAGTAGTATATCTTTTGTTCTTCATTCGTCACTAGTTCACTGCAAAACTTCATCTTATCCATAAACGTTGCCGTAATCTTGTCTATGGTCTCACCCTTGTGCCTAAGTTGCATGAACTCCTCCTTGATTTTATTCATAACCGTCTTGGGGCTATGATGTTTAAGAAATGGCGTCTTGAATTCTTCCCATGTCATGATCTTAGTAGCTTCAATACCGATCTCTCTCTTTTTGTTATCCCACCAATCTTTCGCTTGACTCCTTAGTTGACCCGTACCATAGGCTACGTAGTCATCTTCGTCACAATGGGTCCTCTCGAATACCCCTTAGATATCACTTAGCCATCGTTGGCACACTATTGGATCAACCTCCCCATTATATATTGGTGGTTTACAGGCCATGAATTCCTTGTATGAACAAGGCTTTCGTCCTCCATGCTTTTCCTTTGCTAAATTTGAATCATCTTCCAATTTCTTGATTCTCTCATCTACTATTGATAAAACTGTGTTTTGAATTTTATCAATAAAGTCCGACAAACTGTTTTCGATCGCCTTTCCAACCTCTTCGGCAATCACTTCCCTCATTTGTTCGGTGACTCTTGGCACCGCATCATCTTTACCTCCATCTGCCATCTTTATTACTGAAATGTTTACATAGGTTGTTAAACATTCCATTTATAACACATGCTTTACTTGTTTTGATTCAATCAAGTTCATAACTTGATTTAATCGTTCTTGTTTTGATTCAATCAAGTTCATAACTTGATTTAATCGTTCTTGTTTTGATTCAATCAAGTTCATAACTTGATTTAATCATTCTTGTTTTGATTCAATCAAGTTCATAACTTGATTTAATCATTCTTGTTTCATGCATTTCTTGTATTTGAGTGAGCTTACACACTCTTTTCATGCATATTTGTTCATGATTTATTTCTATATTCTCTAATTTTTACTTAAACGATTAACTCTTACCGGATGCTTAATCGAGCTTGAACCGAACACTTTGTTGACAACCTTAGGCTCTGATTACCAACTTATAACACCATTCTAATTATACTTGATTTTAATAATAGATTATACCCTTGTACTTTAAAATTTGCTTAATTAACATAGCTTTCATAAAAGAAGTTCATAACTTAACATAAACCTTAGTCAACCAAAGACTAGGTTAAAACATTTCAAAAGTCATTTAACAATTGTTTACATCCCAAAAACAAAGTCTATTACAGATTTAAAACGTTGCGGAAGCTTGCAAGTAGTGTTCGGTTCTTCAAAATCTAGCTCGATCATCTTCCGGTTAATTACCATCAACACCTAAGATAAAAAACACAACACAAGTTAGTTTTGATCAAGTCCAATTGATTTCACACAAGTTCCATGGATCAACAAATAAAAATTTTTTTTTTTTTCTGGACTGAAGGCGTCGCGTAGAGCCACAGGGGCTCGCGCTACGCGAGGCCCTTATTTTCACAGCCTCCCTCAATTTTGATGCTGCACATTCCCAGCTCCAAGTTCAATCAAGTTCCAACTTTAAATAGCCATAACTTTTGACTCGTAAGTCCGTTTTAGGTGATTCTTTTTCCTATGTGTCTGTAAATTCATTACCGACATGTCTATTATAAATTTCATACCGAAAAAGTTTGTTTACGGACTGAAAGACTATGTGACCATATACAATTATTTGACCCATGTCAACTTAACACAATTTACTACCATTTAACTCATAAACCTATGGCGCTTTATGCCCAACATCTGGGGCTTATTAACACCCGCATTTCTTACCAAGTTCATGGTTTAATGCCTTTGTGATTATTATCGCCATTACCAACTACTAGAGCGTTTAAAACTAAAATTTTCACAACTATTAGATCCGTTGGCTCATCTTGTGGAACCATCCACTTATGATGACTACCAATTGGTTCGTTGACTATACTAAGTCTATTAATTCACATTCCAACCATAATCAATCTAAATTCAATGCAAATTTCGATTCAACAATAAGATTTACAAAACTTATCAACAACTCGCTTAATGTAACTAATCAAGTTACGTACCTTCAAGGCGCCCCTTTTCCACGTGTATTCCCTCCGGTGTGTCCGCTTGACGTTCCGGATTCCTTGCCTATAGAGTTCAATTCATAACAAGTTTTAGAACCCTTTCATAAGCTTTAACGCATTGTTTCTTAACATAATCAAATCTGCGTTTTCATCCAACTTATAACATTTTAGCCCTCATTTAGGCGTTTTATCAAACACCTTACGGGTCAAATTTCTACATGATCTAAACCAAGTTCACAACTTGAAATTACCACTCAATTTAACCTCAAATAGACAATATACTCATATTTAACATCAATGATTTTAGAGATTATCTCACAATTTCAGTTTACACTAGAACAAGAGTCTTAATCCTAGTGTTTATCAAATCCTCCTAGCTTATTAACCACCCACTATGGTGATTTTGACTCTCACTATTATCATGCAAGATTTTGACTAGAAATCGTGTAGGGTTTGTCCCTAAACCTTAGATTACTTCCAATTTCGTGTTTACAACTCATAATCAAGCTCGTCACTTGATTTCAATAACATGCAAGAATTTGGGTTGAACTCAAATAACCTAATTTGACATACCTTATGATCCTCTTGACGAGGTGATCACGATTCCATGTTCAGATTTCGAGTTTAGCTTGATTTAGGCCTTCAATTGAGAGTTTTTAGTGGAAGTTAGGGTTTTTAAGAGTGGGGGTCGCCCTCTCCTGCCTTGATCGATCCAGGAACTCCAAAATGGAGTGTTTGGATTTTTCTTTTACTAAATATTAGTAATTAAAGTTTCAATTTTAACAACCTAAGCCCCTCCACTCTTATCTGATTTATATCTTTGGCTTTTTAACCCTATTATATGTTATTTCTAGACATTTTAACTAACTAGGTTAAAATTCCTAGTTAGCAAATTCCCATTTATTTATACTTTATAATTCTAATATAAAGTTTTATATTTTCGGGGTGTTACAAAGGTTAATGTGACTGACACAGCTGTTAGAAAGGCTATCAGAAAGGTCATGAAAAGGTTCAAAGAGCAGAATGCTACTCGCTCTAGATCATATTCCCTCTGATCGTGAAAAAGAGCTTTGTTCATACTTCGAATGCAAAAAAAAAAAAAATGAACTAAATAAGATGATATATAGTGAGGAGCCCCATTCCTCTAAAGGATGTACTTAAAAGTACTTCGTCTCTTGCAATTCAAGAGACTTCAATGGCGAAAAAGGGGCCATTGATTGCATGAAATTGTTGGATGAAATAGAAACCATTATGGACATCAGCGGTTGTGCTGAGAGAGACATTGTGAGATATGTATCACAGTCATTCAAGGGCAGTGCCCTTAATTGGTGGAAGACTTTAATAAGATTACAGGAAGAATACTCTTACACAAATTGGGATGATCCAGGTTCATGGACTAATCAGAAAAACCGGTTGTCTGCAACACGGAATGGAAAAGGTGGAATAAAAATTTTCTGATTCTCACCATGATGGATCTAGACTGTAAACAAAACGTTATAGACTTTAGGTAATTGTCTGGGATAGTACCCTATTCAGTAAACCTAGAGTCTAAGCATAATGCACTATATATATTGGTGGTTTAGTATCAGAAATAAGAGGGCATGTTAAGACGTCAAAGTCTGCTTCTTATAAATCCATTATGGATATATCTCTGCCACTCACATTAGATGGGTTAGGAAGTAAACCAGCCAAATCTGAGACTACCAAAGAAAGGAAAAAGGGAGAAGGATAACTCCCAGAGATCTGAGGAGCCTGTATGCATGACCTGCAACAAAATGCAATGGGACAGTGTCTAACGGACTGAAGGTCAAAGCAGTGTGGCATCTGTAGTTCCCTGAATATAGAAACATAAGGAATGTAGTCTGTTTCGGTTGTGGCATTAAGGGCCACATCAGAGCTAACTGCACTAAAACTGTCAAAGATTGTATAGCTAAGTATAGAAGAATTAAGAATGGAGGCACCTAAACCCTCCTGATGAATGTTAGAGGCAATTCATATCAAGGATGACACCAGATAAACCTCTTATTGTGATCTTATTGCTAAGAATTACGTTTGGATTCAGGTGCTACTGAGTCTCTCATAAGACCATAAGCTTAACAAACTCTTAGAAATCCCCCATAAGATCTCCAGACATTAAGTGTAAGGTAAAACTTACCAACAAGAATCATAAGAGACCCTTACTTCTATTTTCGTCCTATAATCTTCATTCATTAAAATCTAAAGTACTCTTTCTCCAGATCGAGTACGATGATATATGTTATTTTATTTTGTTATATCATTGATTCCTATCAACTGCGAATGCTAGACTATGCTCGATAAAGGAGCCATATGAGGATTGGCGTATCCTAGTGCGTCCCATAGATTGCTTCCATGCCTGATCAGTATGGAGGTTTAATGTATGGAACCACTGAGATATCCTGATGGTCATATGGTACTAAAGTCGGCTAGTGGTATTCAAAGAAGATATCCAATGTAGGAATTGTCCAAGTACGTGTCTCTGATTAAGGAATCCGTGGACTTATAAAGAAAATGTGTCATTTATCTGACACAGGCAATGATAGTAGAACCGGGGGATTGAGATTTGGGAAATCTCTGTAATCTCCTTGCGTCTTGACTATCTTCTCCAAAGAAGTACCTTGTTTACCTCCGAAGACAAGTAGAGTTAAGATTTACATCCCGTATAGGGCTGCATTATCATGAAATCTCCATGACGATTAGTGCCATCATTATTGGAAGAATCAAAACCCTAATTAGATGAATTTAAGATAAAGGTTCTTAAAGCCTAATTCAAATTCTGAAAGTTCGGTATTATTAATTAAGAAAGACGGTTCATTTTGCTTATGCATTGATTACCGCAACCCTATTTAGGCAACAAGTAAGAATCGCCATCAGCTGCCCAGGATCGTCGGTTTGTTCGACTAACTGTAAGGATTAGCTATTCTTTAAGATTGGTTTTAAGCAGTGGTTGGATTGACCATCTCACCTTAAATGAGCTTTTCTATAATAATTGCTATATAAGTATCAAGGTTGCTCCTTTGGAGACCTTGTATAGATGGAATGTCAAACGTCCGTTTGATGGACGGGAGTTTGGTAAATCCAAATTAGCAGGACCTGAAATTACCTTGGAAATAACGAATAAGATCATACAAATTCGTAACCGTCTGAAAGTTTCCAGTAATCGACGGAAAATCAAGGATTGATGAAAGTCGCAACCCTCTTGAGTCCTTAATAAGGAATAAGGTTCAATTGAAGGTATCACCCTAAGAAAGGTGTGCTAATTTTTAATTTATCGGGCTATTTAAGTTCTGATATATAGAATCATTCGAGGAAATCGAACATATCAAGATTTGGTAACCTATAAGCTAAAACTTACCCGAGGAACTTGTTTGAAATCAATGTATCCCACACTAGTGATTTAAGGATATGTTTCGTCAACAAGTTGAGAGCATTGTCACATAATGATATGCAGATTTATGATTTGATGAGAAAACCGTGTCAAATAAGGATCGGCAGGATTAGAAGCTAAGAAAGAAAACTTGAACCTATTATAAAGGTCATTTGGAATGCCCTTAGAGGCCCAAATAGGTTGTGGAAGTTAAATCCATTATCCGACAGAAAGTACATCCATTATTTTAGCAAATCTCAAGGTCAAGATTTCTTTTAAGGGGGTGAGGATGTAACACCTCGTAAAATCACATCCAATGATGTGTTGACACGTGTACAAAACCCTAATAAAGTCAAACGTTGACTATGAAGGACTATTTTTTTGAAAAATCAAAAACTTTGATTATGGAAGGACTGGAAGTGTTATCATGCTTAAAATAAGTCTCTGAATAACCTTTTACGGTATTTATATTCACAAATGAGCCACTTGTTGATCGAGTGTAGCAGTTTGCGTAATTAATTAAAAGTTTGCGCAATAAAGGGTTAAAAGCGTCAACATATTAATTCTTACCTCTGAGTGACCTTTTAACAAACCCGAAGCATCGTGATGTTTATTAATACTCTCAAGAATGCCTAATATGGATTAGATAAGGCTTCGATGCTATTAAACGACGATATACTCAAGTTTGCGCATTAGAGGGACTATTTGCGTCAAACTGCAAAAGTCTATCGATTCGTATGACATCGAACCTTCCGGAATATGATCATAAGTTAAACATGCCCTATATATCCTTTACATAGCTTAGAAATAGGCTTAGAGGTGTTTGGTGCGCAAAAATAAACTTATTTGATCAACAGGGACTAAAAGCGTCAAAAAGTGCATAAGTTTGCATTTTCGCGCATATCTTACGTTCTGAATATATCCGGACATCCAAAAATTTATGTAATCATTAAAATATTTTATTTCAGTGATTGGCATGATAAAATTCCATTCGTCGTGTAATTTGGATTGTTTTTCGCGTCCGTTCGTGTTTCGTCGTAACTAGCCGAACAACGTAACCGTACGACCAAACAAACCAACATCCGGCATATTTTTGAGCATGTTTCATGTTCCCTATGTTTAGGCATCATTGTAGAGCCTTGAAATAGGGTTAACGGGGTTTAAACGCATCAAAAATAGCTTAAAAGTGTTGCAGGCACCATTTCTGCCATTTTGGCAAAGTTTCTGGAGCTGGCACATGGTGGCGCTGCGCCACCACCATAAGGCTTTGCCGTGGCACGATGCCAGGGCCTCATCTGGGCAGAATATCATGTTCAGCAACAGCAGGTCCATTTTCAGCATGTAACTTGAAGTCCAGGGTCCTTTATGTAACTTATTCAATACCGTTTTATGGTTTTGGGGCACCCCTAGTATTCCAAAACCATGTGCCTTACGTGTAAGGTCCAGTTCGAAGCTCAATTATCGAGGAACGATCCTAACGGTTCTTGAAATCCTATATAAACCCACTTGTTCTTGCTCTCATTTCACACTTGATCTGAATTGTTCTAAGTTGGAGCTTTTATGCTTCATACATGAGCATCCTAGATCAAGTTCATCCTTGCTTGGACCCCTTGTAAGTCCCCTCTTATGGCTAGTTGTTTTTATTTGGCTTAAAAGCCGAAAAGTCAAGCATTTGCGATAAACGCTTTGACTTTTAAACGATCGAGCCATTGTTCGCAACGAACATGGTTACATGATCGTAATTAGGTAGGTATTAAACCCTCAAAAGGGCACCTCCTAATTACCACGTTTGCTTAGTTAATTGTCGGGTCAAAGTAATTAAAATAAAAGTCAAGCGAGTCGGTTTTTAAATAAAATTCCTAACTAAAGATGTAAAGGCAATAAAATTAGTTTTGTGACTTTAATAACTTGGTAAATATAAATTGAACATGTCTAGGCATGTTCAACCCGACAATTTTGAGTTTAGGCTCGGTTCGGAACCGAAAGTCGCAAAAGTAGACTTTTGCTTTGACTTTCAGTTCTGACCCGATTTAGCTTAGTTTAGTTATGCCTTAGGATTCCTTTAGGACCATATTATATGTTAGTATAACCCTCCAAGGTTATACAACATAGTTCCATAGAAATCCTAGTTCATTGCATGTTTCCGTTAAATGCTTAAAAGTTGACCATTATGCCCTTTTGATATTAAAACGAGATTTTTTGAAATGTGAGAGGACAAAAACCTTTATAACTGATTTATAAACATGTCCTAAAAATTTGACATCAGTTTGAGGTCTAAATTAAGAGTTATGCTCGATATCGTAAATTGAAAGCTTTTTATTAATTAAACGGCATTTTCGGCATAAAGCCTATTTAAACCCAAATTTTGACACCAAACTTTCTACCCACTGATGTAATATAATATTTAGGGATTTTTGGAAATTTTAAACTGATCATAACATAGAGTTCTTGCATAGACTCGGTAATTGACGATAACGCCTTTTTTGCTAATAAAATGAGTTTTATACATCCTTTACATATCAAACCTTTTTCTACTGATTTTATATATTAAACAAGTTATTTTAAACAGTAAAGGCTGAACAAAATCTCAGATTTCCTTAATCAACCCGAATATCGTCAAATACCGACTTTTATGCGATTTAGGCGCATAGTATGGTTTAAAACCATATTAGGCACCTAAAGCTTGATACCTACTGATGTTATGAATAAAATTTTATACTTTAACAGTAAATAAGAGTTTTGAACTCAGATTTCCAAAATTAACCCATAAAGCATATGTGAAATGACCAAAATGCCCCTACGGTGCATAGTTTGGCCATAAATGATAAATTTCACATATGTGAGATATCTTACTGATATAACTTGATAAAATAAATATTTTTACTGATTATTTAGACCAGAAACTCAGATTATTATTTAACCTCTATTATAAACATTAAAATGACCAAAATACCCCTACGGGGCATAAATTGGTTTTAAATTCGTTTTTGGCACAATGGAAGGTATCCTACTGATATCACAACATATTTAAGGCATATTAACGTGTGAAACATGTTCATGACTCATCTGGTTACCCGTTATGCATTTATCACGGTCGGTACGGTTTATGTAACTAGTTTGCATAAATTAACCGAAACGGGTCAAACCTTATCATTTTCACATCAAAATCCAGAATGTGTTTAGTTTACCCATATTATACAAGTCTCCATACTTGTCAGGTCTAAACCACATTCTAATCCGGTCTTCGCTTAATCATGCGTTTTGAACCGTATACCTTTCTTTAAAACTAACCGGTCTAAGTTTAAACTTAGTAAGACCCGTTAGGAATCTAATAGGTTAATTAAAACCTTCGTTCCAGATTTAGGAGACCAGTAAAAGATAACTGCACTTGCTGATTTGTACGGCTGTGATAAATTTGTATAATTTGCTCAGGTAAATAATTTTAACTTATTTTCCCTTATACGGGCTTGGGGTACGGTATATAAAATACCGCTTGGCCGGGTATTGAATTTTTAATCATATGAAGGTTAAATCATTGAGATAACTCGTTTAATCTGTTTTGTTTATTCTAAGCCTTTGGGGGGTTAATGACCATGTCCTGGATATCCTCGGCTCATTCATTGAAATGGCCACGACTTAAGCACGGAGTGTAGGCATACACCTGCCGGTGCGTATGTAAAATAATGTACCCACCTGTTCGAGAATAACTCGCCGTGGGATATATTATGTGGTGTGTCTATTAATCTTTAACCCGGTTTTCAGCGCGAGCTACTGAACGTATAATAAACATGTAATTCTTTAACAAGTTTATTTTTAAATAATTATCCCAAGTTATAAAAGATTATTTTGTGCCTTGTGCATTCAAATCAATTTTCTTAAACATTTTTCAAAATGAGTCAGTTAATTGTATTTACCAGTGTAAACTGACGTATTTTCCAAAAGGTTAAGTGCTGGTACTAGACGAAATAGGCTGGCTACTCCTAGCATCAATAAAGAGTCTTGCAAGCTTAGATGTTTATAAATCTGTTGAACAATGTTCCTTTTAACTGTGATCCGCCTATAGATCCATTACAACCGTTTTTTTAATAATTGATATTACTTTCATTCGGTTTGTAATGTTTTTATCTTTCGACTTCCGCTGTGTATTAAACTGTGATAAATTGTCTATGATGATATCAACTACGTCATGATACTCCCCACCGGGCCCACCGGTAATACGTGAAAATATCAGGGTGTGACAGGTTAGGGTGATAACAGTGGTGGAGGGTGATAGCAGGTGGAAGCGGTGGTGGTTGGGTGAAGGCGGTGGTGGCAGGGTGAAGGCGGTGGTGGCTGGTGGTAGGGTGGGCGGTCATCGAGGCTGGAGAGAAGAGAGAGAAAGGGAATTTAGAGAGAGGTGGGTGTAAAGTTTTTTAATTTGTAAATATTTTTTTAGTTTTACACAACATGCCCTTTCTATAAGTTATTTTAGAGAAAAGTCCCTAAGGATGTGAAATGACAAGAATACCCTCATGTGCAAGGCACATGATCATATTTAACAAATAAAATCTGACCGAGTTAGGGCTAAAGGACATAATGTGCATGATTTTGAAACATTAAGGACAAAACTCATCAATTTTAAAGGTAAAGGACAGCCTGAAATTTGGGACAAACATAAAGGACAAAACTTGTAATTTACTCATATATATATATATATATATATATATATATATATATAGAGAGAGAGAGAGAGAGAGAGAGAATGAAAGGAGGGAGTGGGACGGCTAGGAACTTTGTTTCAATGATCACCATTCACCATGAGGGGTGAGATGTGGGAGGGTGACGCGTCCAGGTTGTTCCCAAACTCATACCGGATGGTCTTAACGTTCTATTTCGTATTCTCGCTCCCTTTCATTTTATTATTTTTTTTCATTTAATCAATCTAACATAAAAATACGGTTGTAGTGGTATCCCTATTGCAGAGGTATTGGATTGGAATCCAACTTACACTGGTTTTATATTTTTAAATCCTTTGAAGGTCAGATGCATTTTACCTTATATTGTTGGTCAACAAGGTAATGAGAAATTCAAGTTCTTAAAGTTAAAAAGATAAAACTTGTTTTGGAAATTTAGATGGAAAACATATAGGAAAGTGGGCAGTAAAGGTAAAAACATAGTGGGTGTCATTGAACTACATGTCTATTGCTGACGGTTATTTCCAATGAAAACTATAGCTCAAAACATGCAAGAAAGGATACCCAACCCCTAGATTAACATGCATAAAGCTAACTGCCAAAACACCTTTAGCTTTCATAACAGAAAAGGTTAAAAAAAAAAAAAAAAACCACACATATCTACCTTTACTAGTTAGTAACTTTCATAACATTAAAAATGAAAAAAAAAAAAAAAAACACAACACATTTGGTGTGAATTTAAATAATTGAAAGATTATATATTAATGTTTTAAAAAAAATTAATCACAACTTATAAATATCTATTTATTATTTACTTTTTTTTGAAAATTCCCTACTTTATATGTTGAGATAGATACGTGATGCGCTAGTTTAGTTAAGTTGATGACGCGATGTGTGTCAACTTCTTTACGCTTTTCATATATGATACCGCCCAGGCAGGGGCAGACCCACATTGAACGGGTCGGGGTCCCAGGACCCCAATGTTTTTTTAAAAAAATTAGTAGATCCGGTATATTAAATTTTACAAGTACCCCATAAACACAATTAGGTGGACATCATAGAAAGAAAAAGAAAGCTGGTGTAGTGGTAAATATCCCTCTTTAACAACAAGAGGTCATCGGTTCAATCCTTATATAGCCTGTATTTTCTGTTTTTTTAAATCTAGTTCAAACCTTGCTCTGACCCGACCTGAAAATTTTAACAGTTTGTTATGAAAATTTTAAACACCGAAAAAATAGACGCCTACGGCCAGGCGACGACCACCAAGCTTAATAGTTAATACTATAGTTAAATACTAGCGTAAAAACCATCTTCAAATCACCATCAAATCCACGGTATTGATCAACAATGCACCATCCATATCTATTCTTGTATATGACAAGTAAATAAAGGGAATTTACAAAATGTAAATACTAAATTTACAAAAAGCATTTATCTAAAAGTTTTCTAAAACCTGATTGGAACTAAGACGGTAAATGTGCCTATTGCATATGTGTTAAACAAAAGGTTTTCTAAAACCTGAAAATCAAATTGATAACTTAATATCACTAACAAATAAATTTAAACACGAGCTTAAACGAATGAACATAAATTAACAAATTTAAACAACTTAACGTTTAGACAATCTAATACGCTTTGTATGGTGTTTACGCGATACTCAAAGTTAAATACTAACATTGAGTGAGTGTTGGATATGTTATATTCATGGTTAGTCGCCGATTAATCGCTAGTTCCGGGTTCACCGAGTAATTTTCATCAATCGTCTAATTAATCGCTAGGCGGTCAACAGTGGTCAAATCCGGTCCTAATCGGCCAAAAATCGATGGTCGTCAAGCAATTAATCTTGTCTGCTTTAAAATATGGGTCAATGAAAGTGTTAAAACATGTTTACTTATAAAAATTACAAATAAAAAATGTGTGTGTATACATATAAAACTAAAAATTACATATAAAATCCCAATCCGATTAATCTCTATTAATCACGATCAATCGCTAGTCGATACCCCACCAGCCGACTAGCGTCTAACGATGAACATTACCTATAATATAAATCTCAAAAAGTTATCATATAAAGAGAGAGTCTTTGTGTTCTAAGGGACCCAAGTTCGATTACTGTCCTCCCCATTATTTTCTACGACACCTGGTGATGATAGGAGACTAGGTGAATAGGTGGAGATCGCTAGTTTGATCCTTGAACTGAGTGGGTTTTACCTCACCGCACTCTCGGGCCTTCGGTCGATTGTTCACGGGCTTCGGCCCTAGGTGAGGGTTTTCCCTAGTTCGAAAACGAGTGTATCCCGATGTGGTGAATTTCACCGGTATCCCATTTGATATCCCATTTGAAGGATTTGTTGGTATTTAAAAAAAAGGATGATAAAGAAAGTAGTAAACTATAATAAAAACCAAAGTGCAATACTGCAATGTGATCCAGATCTCTTCTTCTACAATTCTTGTATAAACAAAACATGGGGTTCCCCCCTCAACAATCCCCATAAAACACATCTCTTCAATCCAACACTACCACCAACACCACCACCAGCAGCAATGCCTGCACCCTTAAGAAACCCTATTCATCTTCTTCTTCTTATTCTCATCTTCTCACTCCCACACATCTCTTTCTCCATTGATGTTCAAGGTCAAGCACTTCTTCATTGGAAAAGCCAGTTAAACAGCTCCACCAATGCATTACAATCATGGAACCCTTCAGACTCAACCCCATGCAAATGGGTTGGAGTTCAATGCAATAACTATTCTCATGTTATTGGTATAGAGCTAAATTATGTGGATATTCAAGGTCCATTGCCTTCAAACTTTCAAGAGTTGAAATGGTTGAATGTATTAATTCTTTCATCTACAAATCTCACCGGAGAGATCCCGAAAGAGTTCGGCGACTATCGCGAGCTTACGGTTCTTGATATTTCGGATAATTCGATCACCGGGAGTATCCCCCCGGAGATTTGCGCGCTCGAGAAGCTCGAAACGCTTGCGGTTAATACCAACATGCTCGAAGGCCCGATCCCGAACGGGATCGGGAACCTTTCGAGTTTGAAAAACTTGTTGTTGTTTGATAATGAGTTAAGTGGTGAGATTCCTAAGACCATAGGGATGTTGAAGAATCTTGAAGTGATTAGAGCTGGTGGGAATAAGAATTTAAAAGGTGAATTGCCTGAAGAAATTGGAGATTGTGGTAATTTAATAATGTTGGGGATTGCGGAAACCAGTGTTTCCGGTAGCCTTCCGAGGAGTCTCGGAAGGCTGAAAAAGGTTCAGACAATAGCGCTGTATACAGCGCTGCTGTCTGGATCAATTCCCGATGAAATCGGGAACTGTACAGAGTTAAGGAATCTTTACCTGTACCAGAACTCGATTTCCGGGTCAATCCCGAGCTCGATCGGAAACCTCCGAAAACTCGAAAGCTTGTTACTATGGCAAAACAGTTTAGTCGGAACAATTCCGATCGAGCTCGGGTCATGTACCGAGCTGGTTACGATCGATTTATCGGAGAATTCGTTAACCGGAAACATTCCGGCGAGCTTCGGAGATTTACGAAAGCTTCAAGAGCTTCAGTTATCCGTTAATCTGTTATCCGGTAACATCCCGAATTCGATTACTAACTGTGTTTATATAACTCATTTAGAAGTTGATAACAATCAACTCACCGGCGAGATTCCGGCGACCATCGGAAATTTACAGAGTATGTCTCTGTTTTTTGCATGGAATAATAATATCTCCGGCAACATTCCGGCGTCTTTATCTAACTGTCAGAATCTTCAAGCTCTTGATCTCTCATATAACCAATTGTTCGGTACAATTCCGGCACAGTTATTTTCCCTCCAAAATCTTACAAAATTGTTATTACTTTCCAACAATTTGACCGGCTTTATCCCGCCGGAGATCGGAAAATGTTCAAATTTGTACCGGTTTAGAGTCAACAATAACCGGCTTTCGGGTACTGTTCCATTAGAAATTGGGAATTTAAAGAGTTTGAATTTTCTTGATATGAGTAACAATAAGTTTGTTGGAATGATTCCGAGATCGATATCGGGTTGCCGGAATCTTGAGTTTCTTGATCTTCATTCAAATGGGTTTTCCGGTGGGTTGCCGGAGATGTTTCCGACGAGTTTACAGTTTGTTGACGTGTCGGATAACGGGCTTTCGGGTTCGTTGGGTTCGAGTATTGGGTCGTTGACGGAGTTGACGAAGCTTAATTTGGGGAAGAATAGGTTTTCCGGCGAGTTTCCGGCGGAGATCCGGTATTGTAGTAAGCTGCAGTTGTTGGATGTTGGGAATAATGGGTTTTCCGGTGAGATTCCGAAGCAATTGGGGCAAATTCCGTCACTCGGAATCTCGTTAAATTTGAGTTGTAATCAGTTTTCCGGCGAGATTCCGGCTGAGTTTGTCGGTCTGAGCAAATTGACAAGCTTAGACTTAGCCCGGAATAAGTTATCCGGCGAGTTGAGCATTCTTACAAGTCTTCAAAACCTTGTGTCACTTAACGTGTCGTATAACGACTTCACCGGAAAGTTACCAAACACTCCGTTTTTCAAAAACATTCCGGCTTCCAACATTGCTGGAAACCGGAATCTTTTTGTTGACGGAGCGGTGGTGACTCCGGCCGACAAAATGGGGTCCACCGGCCATGCCAGGTCATCGGCCAAGCTGGCGATGTCAATCCTAGTCAGCATTAGCGCGGTGCTGGTGCTACTAGGGACTTACATTTTGATCAGAACCCGTTTGGAGAAAAAAGAGATGATAAATGAAAAATGGGAAGTTACATTTTATCAAAAAATGGAAGTTTATGTTGACGAAATCGTGCATTATTTAACTTCGGCGAATGTGATTGGGACCGGGAGCTCAGGTGTGGTGTATAAAGTGACAACGTCGAATGGAGAAACGTTCGCGGTGAAGAAAATGTGGTCCGTGGAAGAATTGGGGTCATTTAGGTCTGAAATCGAGACGTTGGGTTCTATTCGACACAAGAATATTGTTAGGTTGTTAGGTTGGGGGTCGAACCAGAACATTAAACTTTTGTTTTATGATTATTATCCGAATGGAAGTTTGAGTTCGTTACTCCACGGTGCTGGGAAACGAGGTGCGGATTGGGAGACGAGGCACGAGGTTGTACTAGGTGTCGCTCATGCGCTTGCGTATCTACACCATGATTGTGTGCCGGCGATTTTGCATGGAGATGTGAAAGCTATGAATGTGTTGTTGGGTCCAAACTTGCAACCCTTTCTTGGTGATTTTGGGCTTGCTAGACTTGTTACAAGGGATCAATATGATGGGTTGAACCAAACCCAGAGACCGCAGTTAGCCGGTTCTTACGGATATATGGCACCCGGTAACAAATCCCTTACCCTTTCTTTTGACATGATACAAATCTAAGACAAATATCGCAGGTTTTGGTTTAATCTAAACGGGTCAGGAATCAGGATCAGTTTTGGGTCAAACCCATAAACATGTTTAGCTAAACGGGTTGGTATGGGTTGGCCTGGCGGGTTCACGGGTTGACCCGTTTAACTTTAAAAAAAATACAAAGTGTTTTCATGTGATGTCTTGAAAGGTTGGTTCTTTTATGCCAAAATTATTAAGGAAACCAGAACTGTTTATGTCAACCTGCGAATATCAGTGTCTTTCCGTGTCAGTTTCAACCCGTTACTTATACATGCCGCCTTTCGTTGTTTTAATCACTTTTACTGATCGGATATAATTGTTTAATATGTAAATCAGAACATGGGTCGGCTCAGCGTATCACTGAAAAGAGCGATGTATACAGTTTTGGAGTGGTCCTATTAGAGGTATTAACAGGAAGACATCCACTAGACCCAACTCTGCCAGGCGGTGCACACTTAGTTCAATGGGTACGAGACAACCTGCACGACAAGAAAGACCCAGTCGACGTTCTTGATCACCAACTTAGAGGAAGAGCCGATCCTCAAATGCACGAAATGCTCCAAACACTCGCGGTTTCATTTCTTTGTGTGAGCCCACGGCCCAATGACCGCCCAACCATGAACGATGTGGTTGCAATGCTCAAGGAGATCCGACACGAGGATGCTGTAACATCCGATAACGATATGAAAGGAAAACTTTTGGCTGATCCTCCGTCCTCGCCTCCCACTAGAAAGATGGTTTTACAAGGCTCTTCGAATTGCTCGTACGCGTTCTCGGATGAATCCACCTAACTTATGTTATGTCTAGATGTCTATTTTAGATAACCAAGTTAGAAGTTTCATAAAGCAAAAAAAAAAAAAACATATGTACTATGATTTTAGTAGTTTATATTTTATAATAATAAGCACATATGTATGTAGTGTAGAAATGTTGTACTAAATATAGGATTTTTAGAAGTGTGAATGAAATGAGAAGAGCCAAATGTCTTTATCTTGGGATGTTAACAACTAACAAGTGTATGTTTGTTTCTGGTGGAGGGAAATGGTTTGGAATTATATGATAAAAAATATAAAAAAATCATATAATATAATTACAAGTTAATGCAAAATGATCTGGAAATCCACATCAGTCAGGCTACAAGGCATATTGGCACATGGGCCCAAGCTCCTATCACGTGCCCATGTGAGCTTTACAGGCTTACAGCAAGGCAATAACTGTTCCAAAAGACTTCAAACTAGAACTAAAGTTATATACATACATATGTAAGACCGTGCGGTATGGTGGGGCTTGGGTTGGGGGCATGAGTTGACACGTGGAGTTCGAGCCCTCCCACTGCCTAGTGACGTGTCCGTGGGGTATGGCGGGGCGTGGGTGCACCGCGTGGGTTGGCAGATTATTAAATATATATATAAAATTTAAAACCCAAGGCGAATAGGAGGCCGCCACATCAAACCCAAGCCCGCCTCACGCCCGGCTTCAAACCCAAGCCCCAAGGGCCACGCCTCAACCCAAGCCCCAAGGGGTGTGGCTTGGGCATTTTCCCCCAACCCAAGCCCCATACCCCATAGTCTAATGCATGTGTAGGTATGTAGGTATGCATATGCATGCATGTATATATCATATATGTATAGCTTGATTCCGTTAAAGACATGTTGGACTTTCAAGATTGCTTTATAAGTAGTATTCAACTGTACTATCATATACACAATCAGTAAATACTTCCTCTTTCTGGTTGAATTTGGAAAATTAATATATCAGGTTTACGTCAGGTAAAACAGATCTAATCGTGTTAAACAAATTAGAGACGATGCGATTAACATAAGTACTAAACATGAAAACGATTGGTTTAACTACTTTATATCTCATGTCTATAACTTTTTATATGTTTTATGCACTAAAAAGAAGAAATGACAAAGCTATGTGATTTAACTACTTTATACGTTTTGGTCAAAAGTTACCCTAAAATAACTGGAACTTCCTATCTTAACTTATGTGTAATTGACATAACTACATGATATCACGCGGTTTACATTAAAATTACATAAAAATGAAGACTGGAAAATCAAAAATTTCAAGGGATCCGGACATAGGTGCGCGAAATGATGGAATTTTTTGGTCAAACTGTTAAAGACGTTCGCCTAGTCGTGAGGCGTGAGGCCCGTGGAGACCTTTTGTAAGTTTTAGGTTTCATAACTCAAACTGGATCAAAAGTTATGGTTATTCATATAAAAATCTACTAATTGTATTATTTGTTTCTTCAAATCAAAGAAGATCATATATTCTTTAGCCACACTGAAATGGGTTGAGGATAGACCATAACATCAATTCTCATTATAACTTAAGTGGCTAGTAATTTAAATATGATTATTGTGTCTGACTTTGGAATATTAGAATTTATTAATGAAAAAAATATATATACTTTTGATTCTTCAAAACCCAATAAATTGTAAACCTACATTATGTCCTATTTTCAGTATTTTGTTGTCATCACTTGGAGAAATAAGTCATGAAAAGAAATTGGGTGTCATCATCTTAATGGCATTTAAATAGATAAAACAACTAGCAAACTAGATATAGACTAGGGAATCCAATCCAATCATGTTGGTTGGACGGTAGAAATTGATGAACCAAAAAGCGATATATGTATTTAGTTGTGTCAAACAAATCAGTCCTCTTACTGGTTCAGCACTTAATGGCTCAGACTGTTTGTTTCGCGATCAGATATCTGAATGGTTCAGACATTTACCTCTGAACGGTTAAACATTATACTGAGTCTGAATGGTTAAGACCTCTAATCTGAATTAGTCAGACATTTACCTCTGAACGGTTAAACATTATACTCTTACTGGTTCAGCACTTAATGATTCAGACCTCTTACTGGTTCAGCACTTAACCATTCAGAAGTTGTCAAACAACCCCTTAGACCATCTAACACATTTATTTAAACCACGGTCGACGTGTCAAAACTTAGTGTTGTAATTTGGTTACAAACTAGTTGTTAGTTGGCCGTGGTTGTAATTGCACTAAACATGTCGTAAACAGGATGACGATGTTGAAAGTTAATCCTAAAACTCGTATCAGTTGAAAGTTGAAGGACGAAAGTGAAAAATAATCTGGATTGATTTATTTAGTAGAGATAATGATGTGAGTTAGTATAAGATTATAATTGATAGAATTATTTGAGTAGGATTAGTATGGTTATTTAGGTTACTCTTTTATTTGTCGTTTTTCCTTGTAAGTTTGTTTGATTGAATAGAAAGAGCAGCGGGTTTGTCTCCCCGAAATATCCCATGTACGTGTTTGATATGATTGTTTGAACTGCCTGAGCCAACAAATGAACTATAAATTATATTTTTATTATTAGTTCTAATTTTATCAGATTACAGTTGACTATTTAATTCACAATTCAACCAGAATGTGTCACTGTTGTTGAACTGTATAAACAGGTAAACTGTTTAGATCAAGGTTTAAATTTGAATGACAAAGTTAATTAATGATTGGATGACAAAGATCTGACCAACAACAAGAAACCCAGGCATTAAATAATAGTTTAATGATATAGTAAGTGATATTTCTTTTCAAAACAATTAGGTATTATATATATGGATCCCACCTACACTAAACTATGCTTTGATGACATTCATAAATAAAGGTTGATGCTAGAGATCCAATGTAAAACATAAAGAGGATATAAGTATTCATCTAAATATTCAACCAATTAAATGTAAATGAATGATGGGTAGATTAAATTAATATATCTCTTAATTTTTTTAACTACTTTTTAGTAAAAAAAAAATTCTAATCAACATTCCATTAGATTCATTTTCAACCGTAAATTTATGAGTTTTAATAATGTTTGGTAAATTTTTAAAGATTTTGCCTAAAAAACATGTCACTGAATAATAGAAATATGTGACTTGAATGAAAAAGTATTTGAACATTGTTATATTATTTATATTTTTCACTCATACAAACTACATAAAAAAATATAGAACTTTATACCGATTGTGTCTCCCTAAGACCATAGTTATTTATCGACAACGAACATAGCGCCCGCTATAGCGAATAGCGTAGCAATGCTATGCCGCTATGGCGCTATCTTATTGTTAGCACCTAAAAAGCGAGGAAATATCGGGAAAATAGTTTTATTTTTAATAAATGCAAGTAGCGAATGAAAAAATAAGTGTATTTGTAGGGTTTTTTTGTTACAGGATGGAAAATAGACGCGTATATTCTTCCATATTTACCCGATTTTTTTATAAAATATACATGGGAAATATTTCTAAATATTTCTTCTAGTGTATCTTTAAACATGGAATAGCACCCACTATTTTCATTACTATCGCTATATAGCTTATAGGTAGTTTGTCGCTATCGTCCGCTATTGATAACCATGCTTAAGACCTTAACTAGAACCACTCAGTCCGGTCATCGATCTTAAGTTTGCTAAAAGCCAGTCTTTCGGTCCCCGTCTAAAACCAGGATTTTATAAACATAATCAGGCCGAGGATCTGCTTCATTTTTAAGGCCCAAAAGAAAGAAACAGCAGTTAGGATATAAGGCCCAAAAGAAAGAAACAGTGTGGGCTTAACTTACTGGGCTAGGCTGCTGTGTTTTTTTATACAACAAAAGAAATTAACATTTATAAAGCTAAAGCTTAAGCTGGACTTGTGTAATAATATAGAGAAATCAATTAAATATTTAATGTGTTTCATAAAACAAACAATTAGAGAGATTCCCATGCTCCAAATCTTCTCGTGGCGGAATCCGCGGTGGTTGGCCAAAAAATCAAGCACTATGCTATACAAAAAAACTAAAAACAATAACGAAATGAATGTAAAAATAAACAAGTGTATACCGCATGTTCGATAGATCAAGGTTGAACCACGGATTTTCCTCGAGGCGTAGAACGGCTCCTCATAAATTTAGGAACCGAGGCGTTGCTGCCTTCATTTCCATTCTTATTAGCACCATTTGAGGATTTATTTTCATTTCTTCCAGTTTCCCTGCAGTGGTTTCAAACATAAGACTAGAGTGTTAAAAATACGACAATTATAACTAAATTATTAAATATACTGAGAAAGTTTAGAATACAAAAGTCCCTTAACGTACGCGACCACCCGATAATGTGCGTAATTATGCATATATAATGCAAAGTTAGGGTTGAAACAACCCATGCGTAATTTTGAGTTTAACATGCGTAGTTTTCATATTTGGTGGCCTGCGGGTTTTGATTTTTTTATAATGTGCGTAATTATGCAAATAATGTGTGTAATTAGGGTTTAACCCAACCCATGCGTAATTATGCATTATAACGTGCGTAATTATGCAAATAATGTGCGTAATTAGGGTTTAACACAACCCATGCATAATTATGCAATAACGTGCGTAATTATGCATTATAACGTGCGTAATTTTGCAAATAATGTGCCCCATGCTAATTATGCAATAACGTGCATAATTTTGCATTATAACGTACGTAATTATGCAATAATGTGTGTAATTATGCAAATAATGTGTGTAATTAGGGTTTAACCCAACCCATGCGTAATTATGCATTATAACGTGCGTAATTATGCAAATAATGTGCGTAATTAGGGTTTAACACAACCCATGCATAATTATGCAATAACGTGCGTAATTTTGCAAATAATGTGCCCCATGCTAATTATGCAATAACGTGCATAATTTTGCATTATAACGTACGTAATTATGCAATAACATGCGTAATTATGTCAAGTTAATTACTATTGTGCCACCGTGTTCAATTGAAGGCCTAGGGTAGGTCAGATGTGCGGTTGAGATGCTCGCGTACGCTTTGCACGATAAGGTGAACTTGTACGTTAACCGGCCTCTAAATATACTTGCATACATAACTCAAAGATTTCAGTACCTGACTTCCACATTATGCGAATTTCTCGATGAGCTTCGTTGAAGCTTTTTAGCCCCAACCGGAACATGCAACCTAGTCGAACCATGCTCATTTTCCGGCTCTGAAAAATCGCTTCTTTGACCTTCTTCAACAGTTTGACCAACACCCATATCAGAAAACACTATCTGCTTAACATGGTGTTGACCTTTCGCTTTGATCTGATTATTCTTGACCTTAAGCATTTGCTTAAATTGCTCGTCTTCTTGCTCTTGATGATTATTAGCTTTCCTAGAATTAATTCTAGGAAGATTAAGTAATGCCTCAGAAAAGTTGTCTTTTTTATTATCAGTGGAGGGTAAAATCGGTAATGTGGCTAGAGATCGGTTGATGAAGGCGCGTGTAGGATATTGTGTTTTTGTGATTGGAGGATTAACGGTTGTGTCGGGCTTAATCTTGGTTTTTATGCGGGCCCCTCTATCGGTGGATATTGATCTTCTCAAGGGAGGAGATGGTGATCTTTCTTCGGCTAGAAGGGGCATTTTGGGAATATAATCTTTGTCGGTGAACTTCGAGGGGAAACGGGCCCTCCTTTGCTTACCTGATGAACAACTTCTAACCTGCTATGAAACAGAAAAGATAAATTTTGATCTTATACCAATACAACTAAAACCTGACAACTTCATCGCTATCGCTAAGGGTGAGCAAACCTTAACTGTTAACCGAAATTAACCGATAACCGATCCAAATTAACTGACGGTTATGGATAATGCTATTTCATTGACCGATAAGTCAGTTATGGATATGGTTAAAGGTATCCCATAACCAAACGGTTAACCGAACCAAACTGAAATGAATTAAGACATGTTTTTAAAATATATCTATATTTAAAATATACATGTTTAAGGAATCAAACTCTATATACATAAAAAAACATATCATGACATCATCATACTCAGTAAATCCCACCAATAGCAAAGCTAAGGTAGGGTCTGAGGAAGGTAAGATGTAGACAGCCTTACCTCTACCCTGTAGGAATAGAGAGGCTGCTTCCAGTAAGACCCCCGGCTCGATAGTAGTTTTGCATCAAGCCTTGGACATAACGCACATAACACTCAGCAATTGAGACAACTGCCGATTAGTACATGTACCCCCTTGTCTTTCGGCTATCAACGCCACCACATGATGCATGATTAACCATCCCCTCTTTTAACGTTATTTTCACGAAATTAGTAAAATAACATTAAAATTAGTGCACTTTCACTTTTGCCCCCCGAGCGCCCACACATATATACATTATAAGCGCATAAAAAAACATATACGAAAGTTTTTTATGTTATATAATTAGTTTTATAATGTTTAAAAATAATTATTGTATAAAATTTGACTCATCTTATGCATGTGTATGTTAATTTATTTATTTATAAAAACGATTGAAGTTGAGACAATAATTGTCTATTATGTTCATTTAGTTTAAATCTTAGTTCAGACTTAAATCGGTTAATTAACCAAAACCGAACCATAATCGAGTCTCATAACTGATTCACCGAACCGAATTTCGGTTACGGTTGCTAGAGGTTACGGATATGGTTAAAGGTAATAACCGAACCGTCATTTGCATACCCCTGCATATAGGTAACTTGTCACTATTGTCCGCTATCTACTATCGACAACAGTGCCACATTGTCAGCTCTAGGACTAACCTCGGGAAGCTTATTGTCATCAACATAGCTCTGATTATTATTATCTTGCCGCAAACTGTTTGTTAGATTAATTTTTGGCATGTGAACGGGTGAAATTGCACGTCTTGCATTCCCATTCCTTAATTGCTCTAGCTCGGCCTCTTTTTTCTCCAACAACAGCTTCATATTGGATATCTGAGTGAACAAACGGAACGGGCCGTTAAAACACAACTTAGCCGGTCAAAACACGATAATCATACTCAAATATGCTGATATTCAATGAAATTAGCCTTTAAATAATAGATTAAAGTGAATGTTAAACCTCTTCTTTCATCTCTCTGATTTCACCGGTTTCTTTGTTAGATTTAGCAGCGCCTAATTCAATTGAGGCAACCCTTTCAGCAAATTTTAGGGTGCTAATTGTCTCTCCAAGCGCATTACTCTCAGGATTTATATGCACAAACATAAGCGTTTTCGCATGCCCACCTGCAAAGAGCACAAAAATTTGAGACAAAACATTTAGCCAACAAAACACAAACAAATCTACTCATTCACAAGTAAACGGGCCGAAACTACAACCTATACTTTCTTACTAATTAAAGAAGTGGAATAAAAGTAAATTCTTACCCAAAGAATCTTGTAATACTTGAGTAAGTTTGCTATTTCGGTAAGGAATGTGTGTGCTCTTTTGTGCAAGAGCAGAAATGACATCTCCGAGTGCAGAGAGAGATTTATTAATATGTTGAGCTTCTTTTAGGCGGTCCCCGGTGGCCTCTGATTTGTCCACACGTTCACTTCCAGCTAGATCTACTAAATGAAGGCAACCCTTTAAGGTAGATCCAGAAACTAGCTCTTTTCCTCGGATGTGAACGGTTAGAACACTGTGAGGAAATTATGAAAGTTATTAAACCGCATATTTTTCTTGCAAGAAAGAGTAGATGACGATAAACAGGACAAGACACATAATGGGTCAAAAGTGGTTTGAGTTGAACGGGTCATTTTTAGTAAAGGCGAAATGGAAACACCAATTTAGCAACCAGCTTCTACTAATGCGCAAAATGGAAACCGACTTACAATTTAATACCAATTTTGGCAACCAACCTAATATTAACCGATTTTACTAGTAAACTGCTTGTGTGTCGCTTGTTAGCCGTCATATCAAATGGCACATTTACAAAAGAATACGAGTATGACAAAAGAATAATACGAGTTTGAAAACCTGTTCTTTTATAAAAACGTATATATTAACTCAGATGTGAGAAATACATACACACTAAAATCAAAAAGAAGATGCCACATCAGCAAATTAACCTGCTACTGGTTGATCGGTACTACAACCGATAATAAAACATTAAAATGTAACTTGGTTGCTAAATCGGCAATAATAATCTAGAACATAGTTGTTAATGGCGAATAGCGACAAATAGCAATAAGGTACCTATATGCTACATAGCGAATAGCGATAAATAGCGGGCGGCTATTTTATAAATAGCGATATACTAGAAAAAGAATTTTTTAAAATTTTATATGTATATCATATCAAAATACCCTGGTATATATGCTATTTTACATGTATATTTAACAAAAGTCTAAAATCCAGCTATTTTATAGCTATATTTAATTGATATTTATATTTAAAGAATAATAAAAAAATAAATAAAGTGTCGCTATTCTCGCTATCCATCGCTACAACCCTAATAGCGACATTGGACTTGTACGCTATGTAGCGCGCTATAGCGATCGCTACGATCGCTATTGACAACTGTGATCTAGAACTTTCAATAAAACAACTTCAACATGTTGCCCTTTCAGCTAATTGACCCATAAAAAAACCTCCCGCGATGATGTAAAAAATAGAAGAAAAAACTGTTTACCTGTGTGAACGGCTACTTCGTTCATTTAAAGCAGTAGCACCAACCGCACGATTTCTTTGCCCAATTTTCATTAAATCAAGAACATCTTGAGTGCATTTAACAGACACTAAAGAAGCATCAGGAACATTGAGACCATTCAGTTGCGAATTATTCCGTATATCCAACGTGTTGGTTGTCAAGGCATAACAAGGGGCAATTAAGTAAATTCATAAGGAGATGCATTATGAGATGTAGATGTGGATGACGGGTTATATTGGGTTACTTTATGTCCAAAATTTTTGTGCCAACTTGAAACACTTTTTGTCCAAAATACTTATACTTCTATAAATAATCAGTGTGTTGATTACGATTACACGAGGTTCTTTGAAGTACTAAACTAACGATTTGAGCAAAATGATTTAGGATGTTTGTGTTTTATAAAAAACACTTTGGACGACTTGCAACCCATTTGACCCGTTAGAGAAGAAACATAACAGAATCGACTCATTATAAGTATACGGGTTGAATATTCCACCTATCGTGAGAAGAAAAAAGAATTATAAGGATATCTTCTTTGGGAACCATCAACAACCAAGAGATCTCTCACTTGTTCATTGTATATTTCAATCATTTGAACCCCAACTTCATATTTTATAAAATCCTTCCTTGTTTCTGTTAACTGAAATAGATCTCGTAGGGCCCGGTAATTCACACCCCATGTTTCCTTTGTTGTTATGTCAGGGCCACTCTACACATATGAAAAAGATAATACGTTAGTGGCACTCTCATGTAAATGTAAAATAAGACGATATAACAAGTTGAGGTCGCAAAACAGCGATTGGGTCGTTTGTAACAGGTCAAGTTGGGTTGAACCAAAGCAGTTTTTGTTCAATTTTTTAAAACTTTTTCATCAACAATTAGTGTCTCAAATATGATAACAAAAACTAAATAATAATTATTATTATTATTATTATTATCTTACCATTGTGTATGTCTTCCCTGATCCAGTCTGGCCATAAGCAAAGATACAAACATTATAACCATCAAGCACAGACCTAATCAATGGCTGTGTATCTACATATATTTGCTCTGCGAGTAAGTTGGAAATATATTAAAAGTTATGTTTTGACAATTTTATATAAATCTGTGAATAATCGAACAAGCACATTATAAAACTCTTATCAAAATTTAAGTTATGAGACTAGAATAACTTTCCACGCATGAATTACTGGTACCATCTAGAACCCGAATAATAACTAAAAAGAGTAGTAAAATAGGCGGAGGTTACAGATCAAAACGGGTTAGGCGGGTTGTCCCAAAACACTCTTTATTCAAGATTATTAATTTTTAAGAAACAACTAGGTGTGCCAAATGTAATTAGTAAACTGTTTATTTAATTAATAATCTAATCTTCTTTTAAATAATATCAAAAAAATGACATGCAAGTAAAAGTAGATATGCGACTACAAAGTCACATGTGAATTTGTTCTAACATGGCAATAGAGGTAAGACAACCTAAATCGGCTCACTCACAAGTAAACGGGTTGAAACTACAACCGAACTATGAGAGAAGGGGGACGTAGGAATTAGGATATGATGATTAACTTACCTTGAGTTGTGTTCCCTCCAAAAACCTTATCGAAAGTGAACATTTTCCTAGCATCTTTGCCCTGCTTATGACGATTAACAATCATAATATTTCCATTTTCTCCTATATAATCAACCGTCGATTGTTCATCAGATTGCTCATGCGGTAAGGGTTTCACTCTACAGTATACTCTTATTGCTCCTGTAAAAAAAATACTCCATTAATGTATAAAATAATATTACAAAAAAAATAACATTATTATGATAATAATAATCTAAATATTTGATGAAAACTGATTTAAGAAGTGGTTTGCATTAACAAAAGACTTTAGGTGAATTTCGACCCGTTTGACTCGTCCCCTAAATAGCTATTATTTACTTGACCTGTAACCAACATACTGACCTTTTAGATCTTGAACTTGATTGTAAAGTTGTCGGTTTTCTTCCAAAACCTTGTGGTATGAAGAAGATGCTACTTCAAGATCCTTAGTGTGATGCACTGAGAAAGATAAAAAGTTAGTTTTTTTTTTCCTATTTTAAACAATAAAAGATGTGATTCAAAATAACTATAATAGTAATAAGAAAAAGAATAAGAATAATAATAATATGTAGAAAGTAGGAATTAGTTGAAGAAGGCACCAATTTTCTTAAGTTCTTGTTCCCAGGCTAAATGAGCTTGTTGGACTTCCAGTTTTGTTAAATGAAAGCTAGCTTTTAACTCCTGTGAAACATTCAAGTCATAAGTTTAATGCCATAAAATCAAATCAAAACTCAAATTACAATTTTAGTCCCTGAGCTTACATGAAAATTACAAATTCATCCAAACTAGGTTCAACTGCACAATCTTAGCCCAAAATAGTTTCGATCGCACATTCGCACCATGAAGCCCCTCCTTCGTTAATATTAACGATTCTATTACTATTTTAGGTAAGCTTAACGAATTGAACACGTTTAAAATGAAGGGCATTTTCGTCATCATCATTTTCATATTCTTGAAGAAAAGTTTCTTTAAAAAAAAAGGAGAAAAAAAAAACGAAAATCAGGAAATATTAAATGCTGACAAGTTTTAATTGTATCAAAAGAAAACTATTGAGGAAATAATACAAAGACTGGTGTTTAAGTTTACCTCAAGTTGTTTTTGTTGAAAATCCAACACCTTTGTTTTATCACATGAGTAATTAATATTATTCCACATGCTTTTACCCTTGCCACCACATACGCAAAACTTCGAGAAATCATTCGATACAAAACCGGATCTTTGGTCTATATATTTTGAAATGGATTGTAGGAATTCATGCTTCAGTAACGGTTTGCCATTGCCCTTTAACATGTTCTTCAAAAACATACCGAGCTGAAAAAATAGAAGATGGTGCACTTAGTGACTGATTAATGTCTGATAATTAACATTTTGGATTAATTGGAAATCGACTGTTTTGAATATTACCTGGTTTCCTTGAGAAATAAGCAGTCCTGAAAGATCTTTAACAGCCTTTCTGAGTACTATATCAATAACCTATAATAGATTACCAAACATTATCCTTGAGATTCAGAAACATTTAAACGCCGGTACGCGCGAAACGCATAATCGGACGCGTAACCCTGCGTTGGTACGAGTGAAACGCGTAATCAAACTCATAACCCAGCGTTGGTACCCATGTAACACGGAATTGGATTCATAACCCAGCGTTAGTAAGCGCGTAACGTGAAATCGGACACGTAACCCAACGTTGGTACGCGCGTAACACGTTATTGGACGCGCGTAGTGGTGCTAGTTACGTGTCGAGCGCTTGGTTAAGTATGTACCAGGGCCGAGTAACGTGGCGCCAACGCACGTTTCCCAGCCCCAGGACGTGTAACACTGTAACCGGCTCCGCACACGTAATCGACATTTAAACATGCGAAAACCGACAAAAGATCGTGCGTCAACTAATGCTGAAAACCAGAAAGTCAAATAACCGTTTTTTTAAACCAACCCGTTTTGACCCGAAACCTGTTCTGACTTGAACCCGCTCTAGCCCGAAACCCATTCTGACCCAAACCCGTTTCAACCCAAACCAGTCCCGACCCGAACCAAAATAACTCTTTTTTGAATTGACCCATTTGACCCTAACCTGTTTGGACCCGAACCCATTCTGACCCGCAACCAAACCCACCCAACCCGACCCATTTGCCAGACATAGAATAAACAAATACATAATGAAGCTTACCTACCATTGTATTCAAAGGAAAATCATCAAGTTCGTTAGTCTCAGTGAGATAAGCTTGTAAAAGCCCAATCGCAAAATGGTCAAAGAGGAAAGTGAGTGCAGTCAACACTTTTGATTCCTCAAGAGCTACTTCACTTGATAGATGTAAATACTCTAGTAATTCTTCGAATTGCGACGACTCGGACTCATCTAAAGATTCATCGGCACTTTCACTGTCAATTAGTGATGAAGGTGATCCTTTTGGGAAGGATGTGATTCTCACGGTCCCACCGTATTTCCATACGCCAACCCCGCCTGATTGCCGCCACTCGTGATAACCTTTTAAACATAATATGCAATCTACGACTTTGCCGGATGATCCACCCTGCAAACACCACCAAAGTTTGTTAATTTAGTTACAGAGATATCTCAAATGGGTCAAAAAATAAAAAAAATTAGCATCCGAGAAAAAATATGTTGAATTGTTTGAAAGTCACCCAAAGTTTATATTTAATGCATACAGTCTCCTAAATTATATTTGTACAAAGATTTTGCTTATGACCAACATTTATTTTTATTCATTTTTACCATTTTGGGTAGTTTATTTCAAAAGCTGGTTACCTTACAAAACATGAAAACTAAAAGTTAGTTACCTTAAAAATATTAAGAAAAAAAAAGTTAGTTAAATACTTAAAATCAAATAGAAAACTATGGTGACAACCTATTTATGCCATCTGGCTTTAATAATTTTTTAAAATATTGGGAAATGAACAAAAAGGGTTTGGGGCATTCAACCCACACAAAAACAATGGTCAGTATTATCTCTACCCCTATTTTGACCCATTAACCAGCCCATATTGCCACCTTTAGTTGCAGGTATGTGACTGTAGGGTACGACTACTTGATAGCATTAGTTGTAGTATCCGCATGTATTTCTATGACTATTGACTATCCATGCATCCATAACTTGCAAGTTACATAAATTGTCTGCGACTTACTACTTACTATGACTAATGACTACCCTGGCGAAGCTTGAGATTTCCGACGGGGGGTTCGAAAACGTATATACCCAAAAAATTCTATACAAAAACTACATACTCTCCACTACTGAGCGAAAAGTTCGGGGGGTCAGCCACCCCCTCCCGCCCTACTTAAGCTGTGCCCCATGCATGCATCCATAACCAAGAATACAATAATATCAGGATACAGAAGTAATAATTCAACCATCAAATGTTGTTTGGGATGTATATCTTGGGAAAGAGTTAATTACACCAAAATGTAACTCACTTCCATCTTTTATACTTGAAAAAAAATGTTGTTTACCTATATCATAAGTAACTAACATACATCCAACTTTTTACCACTATTCAGCAATTTCTAAAGTTGGATAAAAATATGAAATTTAATTACTTTTTTTTGGTGTAATTAACCCTCTAAAATTACATAGTTTCTGTCTTTGACAACTCAAAAATTAATAAACACAGAAATAATAAGAAGTTAAAGAGTAACTTACAAAAAATCGTCCTTTATATACGTCACTTATTGCAAACTGTGTCCTTTGTCTTCAATAATTACAAAAAACATACTCGATGTTTGCAAACCCTTGCAAACTCAGTTAATTTTTGTGGTTAAATCTAACCAAATGGACCCCCATATGAGAGTAAAATGACCAAAATACCCTCATGTGGGGTCCATTTGGTCAGATTTAACCACAAAAATTAACTGAGTTAGGGCTAAAGAACATAACTTGCAAGGGTTTGCAAACTTCGAGTACGTTTTCTGTAATTATTAAAGATAAAGGACACAGTTTGCAACAAGTGACATAGATAAAGGACGATTTTTGTAATTTACTCGAAGTTAAAAGAGAAACCCACCTTTTCAAGATCAGAAACCTCAAACGTAAGAAGCTTCATTCGCCCAACAGCAACTAAAAAATTCCGCATGTTTTCAAAATACTGAATTGCTGTTTGCGCCGCCCCTTCCGTCTCAATAATCGGAATTTCCACCACCTTAACAAATTCCCCCAAATCATCAGTTATGTCTCCAATAAATGTGAAGAATAAGGGGAGAAAAAGTACCTTAGGGATTGCACCAGGGTTGACTTTGTTGAGAACATTGCAGAGGATGAGGCCGTTGCGAAGGGACTGACAGAAATGTTCCTCGGAGGGTTCGGTCGGCAGCGCCTCCGCCGCACCATGGTCCATTTGACTTAGCCATTCCGCCGCCTCGTTCCTCCTCGCCGCTGTAACAATAACAGTTATTTCAAGATTCTAGTTTTTGGCACTATACAGAGATTTCCGTTGGTGGTCAACGGCGACCGAATATATAATTTGATAAGTTATTGAAAACAGTCCTAAACCCACGAAATAAAATAAAAACAAATCCAAAACCCATTCCCATAACCCAATTATCCGAGCCCAAACTCGGCTCAAATGTGTTGTGTTTTAGGTTTACCCATTAGATTCGAGTTCTACTGCCATCCCTGTGCGGGCGTTTTTAGGGTGTCACCATGCTGGTGGGGGCTGGAGAGGCGTGAATAGGGACGAGCAAATGATACCTGGTATTGGTACCCAATGGCGTAGCTTTCAAGGGGCCGGGAGGGGCGCCCGACCCCCCGAACTTTTCGCTCAGTAGTGTTAAGTATGTACGTTTCGTATAGAATTTTTTAGGTATATACGTTTTCGACCCCCCGGTTTTATAAAAATAAAATTTACTTATATAGAATTTTTAGGTCCGGTGACATCCGACCCCCCGGTGGAAATTTTCAAGCTTCGCCACTGTTGGTACCGAATTTACCGAACCGGGTACATTTTTGGTACCGATTAGGTACCGGTTTTTACCCTCAAATACTGGTACCGTACCGATACTGAACCGGTACCGGTACCTACTTTTGGGGATTTTCGGTACTGGTACTTTCGTTTCCGGTACCGGTACTTTCGTTTCCGGTACCGGTCAGTACCGAGCTCATCCCTAGGTAGAGCTGTACAAAAAAACCGGTTTTAGAACCGTAATCGGAACCGAAACCATTTTTTTTAACCCGTTTTTTTAAAACCGGTTTTAGAACCGAACCGAACCGGCGGTTGGTGACCGGTTACTATTCTTGATCTGAAAAACCGGTTAAAACCGGTAAAAACCGTTTTTTTTTTTGGCAAAAACCAAGCCCAACCGGTTACACCGGTTACTGTTTTGGACTTGAAAAACCGGTTAGTAACCGAAACCAGTTATTAAAAAAACCCGGTTTTTGTTTTGGATGAAAAAAACCGGTTCGGTTAAAAACCGGACCGATTTTTCAAAAAATAAAACGATTTATACACCTCTATCCCTAGGCGTGAAGAGGCTGGCATTAGATTGATAACATGTAAAGGGACGGAGGGGTAGGGTGTGAAGGGGAGGTGAGGAATTTAGACCTGGCTGACAATGCCAGGTGTATGAATCATCCATATAGCCTTTAGATAAAATCAAATAATAATAATCGTACAATGAGATAACTCATTTTTTATTAAAGTTTTAATTTTAGTATTGTTGTGTTATTATATTGATTTTTCAAAACATTAAATTAAATGGTCTGAATAAAACATTTATAAACTAAGTTGCCATTTAATAAATTCTTGCACATAATCACATATAATCTAATCTAAATTTACCATCAAACAAATTCTGTTTAGCTCACTTTGAAAATTTTTGCGATATATCATTATTCATCGATTTAAAATTACAGTAATAATAAAATATAATTACAAAATAAGTGGCAAATATTGATTACGATTGAAAACCCTAGTATTGGGCCTGTTGATAATGGAAATATCAAACGGGCCAGGCCTCGCGGGGGTGTCGGGAGCGCAACAAATAATTCAAGACTTTTTAAATAGCAAAAACCCTACGTTGACAAACTGGGCCTGGCCCACAATCATACTTTATGCTTCTATGATTTTCCAAAGAAATTGTGAACCAAAAAAAATAAGTATTTGTAATTTGATGATCATTTATGTCTTGAGGAGGCCCAAAACTGTTTAGTCATTTATAATTATCAATTATTAGTCAAAAACTTAATTACGTTAATTCCATGATTTATCAAAAATAGTTTTAAATGTATTCATTAAATAGTTAATTGCATGGGTGTAATTTGCTACTATATATAATTGGGTTATTGTACAGCAAAAGTTGTTTAAAGAAGCAATCAAATCAATAAAATGGGTGGTGTTGTGCTCACACATTTTGAGCAAAAATAAATAGATAGTGGAATGTGACACTATCAAAGACACTTTTTTTCTGTAAATAATGTCTATAATTTTTTTTTTTAATTTAACTAATTTTATCCATAAATTATATTTCAAATAAAATAAGATGCATTTACAACACAAGCCAATGTTACACTATTACGATTTTCTACTTAACAACAAAGATTATTATGATATGGTCAAGAGTTCACATCACACACATGTATGTAGCAGACCCTCCGTAACGATTGTTCTCAATAAGTTGATTCAAAATCATGCTCGTTTTGAATAAGTCATGTTCGTCAGATATTAAAACATCTATGAATAAAACATAGCTAGAAAAACATTGAAAATATAGTTCAAAATATAATAATGTGATCTTAAAAACGAGATTCATTAAAAAAAATTATAGTTATTTAAACATGCATGAACTCTTGGACGCAGTGGCGAAGCTTGAGATTTCCGACCGGGGGTAAAAAACGTACACACCCAAAAATTTCTATAAAACGGGGGGTCGAAAACGTACATACCCAAAAATTTATATACGAAAACTACATACTCTCCACTACTGAGCGAAAAGTTCGGGGGGTCGCCCCCCCCCTCCCGCCCCCACTATTCTACGCCCTTGCTAGTGGCGTACCTAGAAATTATTTGCTGGTGCAGATGAGTAGTTCAAGCGTAATTTCACGGGGTGCGGTCGGTTTTTTTGCCTAAAAAATACAATAACTTTATTTTTTCAAAGGGTGTGTCCGCCTAATCTGTGCTTCACCTAGGTCCGCCCCTGGCCCTTGCTTGGACGTTTCATCTTTTGTCTTGCTTTTACGTATATAAAATACAATCATAACATAAAAATTATGTTTTCAAATTATAAGTTTCCTATCATAATTTCTACTAGAACACAATTTTAATGTAATCATTAATTCACATACATATATAACTCAGAAAAAAAAATTGTCTATGATATATTTTTGAAAATATTTACGTTAAACATATATATACCTAATATCATAATGATTAGGTTGTCCATTAAAAGAGCCACAAACTTTTTCTTTTAGATTTATTCTAGACCGGGTCTAACGGGTGTTTTCCTCTAAATGTTAATTTTTGGCTTTATTAAAGCAATGATCATTACTGGAATGGTCCTGTTAAGCATCATTTAATTGAGTGTGTTTTGTTACTTTAATACAAAGTGAGTTTAGTGATGGGCCTGGGTCGGGCCCACTACTAAGAATATGGGCTTAGTGCACCTTCTAACTCATAATGTGTCCCTATTCTTTTACCATTGTTATATGAATTTTATATTTTACATATTATATTGGGATTAATATATGGTTCATTTTTTTTATATAAAACCAAATTATAGATAAAATTAAGCATATTATAACAATGTATTTGAATATATATATATATATATATATATATATATATAAAAAAATCATACATCAAAAGTTATGAAAGAGAAATAATTTTTTATTTAAACAAAATCCAAAAAAAGGTTGAATTGTCACACAAGGATGAGCTCGGTACCGTATCGAAAATCCCAAAAAATAGGTACCGGTACCGAAAATACATGGTACTGTACGGTACCGGTTCGGTAGTGGTGCAGACCGGTTTATGAAGCTAAAAACTGGTACCGAAAACGCTAAATGTCGATACTGGTTTCGAACCCGTACAGGTACCATTTGCTCATCCCAGTTGTCATGTCTATTTGAAAAAAAAAATATGCAAATAATTATTGCATAATTTTTAATAAAACTATGAATATAGTCAAGAAAATCATAATTTTCTTCCAAATCGGAAAAAAATCGTGAAATTTTAATTGTATGTATACCTAAATAAATATATTCATGTCCGTATTTATAAAAGGACAAATAAATCTCATAAATGACAAGATTTATGTTTTCTGCACATATACATAGATTTTATTTATTTCTTTGTATCCTCCACAAGATTTTTGTTTTTATATAAACAACACCACCGGCTAATGCGTCACTCCAACGATTAAAAATAGAAAAATAGTAATAATACGTTTCCTGTTATCATCGATTTAAAATAAAATATTACCGAATAAACGTCATTGATTTAAAATATTACCGAATAAAGAAATACATTTTGTCAGGCTTTGCATAATTTTGATTTCCGCAGTTGCGTTGGTTCAAGTCACACAAACGATAGAAATAAAAGAAATTTGCCGTTCAAAGAAAAAAAAATTATAAATGAAAAAAATTAAAAAAAAAAAGTAGAAAAAAATTAATAAAAAAAAAACGTACCTGCTGCTTCGGCTTTTCGCTGTGCTAATTCACGATCATCAATGAACTCTTCAGTGCCATTATTTGTCAATGAATTTAGAGCTTTGAGTCCTCTGAAATTCTTGCTAGGTGTGTTTAATATCGCAGAATTCGAACGATGATCAATTTCCTGTGGCATTATATATATTTTTTTAAACGGAAGCAAGAAGCTGAAACAAACAAAGAATATCAATTCAGTAAAACCGACGTAATTGGTGGTGGACTCGGGTTACTCTCTAAGTACTCCGTTTGTCCAGTGGGTGCCACGAGTGATTGATTCTGTTGGCCGTTCAAAAAAATGTAAAACCGACGTAAACAATGTCAGAATTTAAATAAAATTCAACAATATTCTTACCAGAATCTTCTAACGGCAATGTAGAAGTGAAACTGAATTAGATTGGATTCTTCGGTTAACGCCTCACCTGAACAGTTGGAAGTTTTAATGGAAGATTAATTGAGAGTGTTGAGAATTGAAGTTTTGAATGTGTAAGAATAGGAATTGGGAGGTGAAACGAGATGCTCGTGAATTGAATTGAATAACGGATTTAACCGATTCAGATTCAGGTATGAAGTCTCATTTAATGGTTTGGTGAAAGAGAAAGTGGAAAGTGAGTGAATATATTTGAAGGGGAGGGAACCGTTGTAGAAGAGAAAAAGAGGTGTATCTTTTTTTTTTTTTTTTTTTTTAGTTAAGTGTCATTTTAGTCTATGTGATTTGGGTCATTTTGTCAGTTTATTCCAAAGGTTTTAAACGTTGTCATTTTAGTTCACTGGGTTAACTCAATCCCTTTATTCTGTTAACTAAAAGGGCATTTCGGTCATTTTATATGTAATTCTGTTAACTAGAAGGGCAATTCGACCATATAAAATTCTAGCTAACAGAAAAATGGACGGAGTTAATCCAGTGGACTAAAATGGCAACGCTTAAAACTATTTAGACTAAAATTACAACGTTTCAAACCTTTGGACTAAACTGACAAAATAACTAAAACCACATGGACTAACATTTAATTCCCTTTTTTTTACATTTATTAATCATCTTTGACAAAATAAATAGTGATTAATAAACATATTTTGATTTTTGTGTGTGTGTTAATAGTTGTGATGTGTACGTGGAGAATACCCACGTAGCCATTGACTCCTTCACTTTCTATATTGTCAGTTTGGTTAAGTTATTAGTAGTGGGTTCTGTTTTATCTATTATGTGTGTTGAAGTTATTTAGTAGTGGATACGTGGGTAGTTATTTCCATCAGTTTGTTTCTTTAAGGATTAAGAATGAATGAAAAATGAATTAGTAAAACTCTAGGGGGTGTTTGGTTCGCGTAATGTTTTGGAATTGAAATTGGAATTTGCATAAGAATTAGAATGTGACGGAATTGGATTTGGAATTTAAACATTCCAATTGGAATTGGAAATTGTAGGAATTGGAATCTTAATTCCATTTTTGTTGTGTTTGGTTGTCAAATGAATGAAATCCATCACCCCGTCACCCACAACCCTCGGTTCGGGTCGAAACAGTACGGGTCGAAACAGTACGGGTCGAAACCGTTTTCGACGAAACGGTACGGGTCGAAACCGTTCGGTTCGAAACCGGTACGGGTCGAAACGGTGCGTGTCGAAACCATTCGGATCGAAGATTCCAATGAATTTACTTTAATTCCTTCACATATAGGAAGGTTTTTGAATTCCTTTAGTTAAAGGAATTTATGTCTAATTCCAATTCCAATTCCATTGTCAACCAAACACATAAAGATTGGAATTGAGATTCCAATTCCATCAAATTCTGTGAACCAAACAAATTAAGAGATGGAATTCAGATTCCAATTCCCTTAAATTCCATTGAATTCCTGCAAACCAAACGCCCCCTAATTTCTCTCTAAATTTCTTTCTTTTTATTTACTTTGGATCAATTGGTTAATGAATTGGTTTGTAACAAGTCGATAACAACTATAGTTAAGGGACTCTTATTTTTAAATTATTATGTTAAGGACTAGATACTTTGAAACATAATTAATGTAATTTAAGTAATCTTTTTTTAACGGCGGAAAACAAATGTCTTGCAAGTAACTAGATGTGGCAAAAGAGAAACAAAATTACATAATGAGGTTCCTTCTCCGGTCGACCCAACTAGACGCACATTTTTTATTCTAACTGAGTAACAATAAGAAAAAATGAAGAACCTCTTAAAAAAATGGATCGATTATGATCACCGTTCAAAATCGCTCGTTTCAAATATTGCCAAATAACCCCCCAAGTGACAAACACAAATATCCCCAATGTGATTTTCTTATCGGCTCAAAGGGGGAGGCGAAAACCCAATCCATGGTAGCGCAATGGGATCGATCAGATAGCTAATCTAGATCTAGCCACGACGCAATAACATTCCATAATCATCAACTCTCCACATAACTTATTTGGACACATGTCTTAAATCATTGACTCTCCACATAACTTGGAGAAGGTAAACACCGTCTCTTTGAAGGATAAGGATTATATAGGCATGTACGATAAAGTGTTTGTATCTTGGCACAATCATAGACAACGGAAAGTCATCGTTCCTCATACAAAAGATACATTACACGCCTTTAAAGCTAGTATGTCTGGCTAGTTAGACGAATATCAAGATATCATTTGGTATTGCTTCGGGCTAAAGACACGCATTCGAATATATATCAAGCAACTTTATAAGAATAAAATATTCTCATGTGTCAACAATGACATGGACACGTGAAGCGAGTTTAATACCACTCCCCCAGTCGTTAAGGGCGTTAAAGTTGCCATTCGTTATAGGTTAACGAGCGTGAAAGAAACTTGGGTGGGTCCGTATGCACACATAATCAATTTATTGTTTATTTTTGAGGGGCATTAATGGAGGGGGGCCATTTCTTTTAGAAGCGTGAAAGAAATTACAAGTGATGTGGGTGTTAAAGATGACTAGCTGGAATGAAGAGGCGTGATAGTATGGTGAAAGCCGAAGTCTTAACTTGATAAGCATGGTGTTTAATTATAAAACCTAAATCATGTTGGTAGTTCATAAATAGGACTCTTTTTATTTAGTGTTATAACATATGAGATGCATTGTATACTCATTTTAGGTGGTATTTTCAAAGAATATTGTTCAAAAAAATATTAGAGCGTAAATTTAGTGTTATAACATATGAGATGCATTGTAAACCCGGCCATAAGACATAACTAACCTACTCTATTTTGGCATCTTGTTAACTGTTTGTGCATTAAGCAATTCTAGTAAGTGATAATTGTTGGTTATATATTCAGGTGTTACTAGTTTATATGAAAAGTTTAAACTATATTTTGGCATCTTTACAATTTTTATTGTTTGTTACACAATTATAATTTGATGACACTTCGAAATTGAAAGTATGAATCTAGTCGCTCTAAAAAGTTAAAAAATAATTATGAGACTTGAAACTTTAATAACTTCACAAAAGAGCCTGATTTTAGAGTTCGCTTTGTGTCTCGAAAAGATTGGAATTAGGCGTAAGGATGATGTGCACAAAGAGATGATAATGCTCAACTATAGCGGAGCAATGGTGTTGTGCGACAAGTGGTGTGATGGTAGCATGAGCGGGGAGGATAGGTGATGGTCTATGGTTTGGTATTTTGGAAGTATGGAAAAAGTTAGGGATTTCGGGAAGAATTGGAAGGTACGCAAAGAAAACGAAATGTTATATATAAGTTAATAAAAAGAAGTCTAACAATTCTTAGAAAAAAAATAGTGTGATGGTTTAGATGATAAAACCGATGTGATGTTACGGTAAGAAGTACAAGTTTGTTAAAAATAATATTATATACTAGCAACAATCATACACCATTGTCTTGATCACGTATGATAATTTGATCTTACTAGAAACAATCATACACCATTGTCTTGATCACGTATGATAATTTGATGTGTGAAGAAACAGTGAACTGATTTTAGGTTTATTAGTTTGGTTTATGTTTTGATCATAGAGGTTAATCTTTTTAATCCTTCTTGCGCTAAAGCCTTGATCCTTCCCGCAAAACAATCAACACCCCGTTAAGCTCGTTAAGAGGGGAATATGAGGGTTTCCCTCTTAACCACTCTCCGGCGTGAGAATAAGTATTTGTTTTGAGGAAATAAGTGTGTGTTTAAGATTGAGAGAGCAGAGAACAGAATACCTTTAATGTCACACCCAGACTTTTGCGAAACTATATGATAAAAACCATAGATGGTCATCCATTAAATTAAGTTAAAAACATCACAACATCATTGTTTGAAACATAGACTCCAAATTTAAGTTTTACAAACCATATGAATTGTTTAGAGTTCCTTAAGGACTCATCAAAAGACTTTAGATAAAATCAGGCTTGGGTAGATGTGTCTCGTCCAGGAATAAGACACACTAACCAAACCCTAAGACAACGGATGACATCCTTTATTCTTAACGCAGCTTGAAACATCCAACGCCCGCCAGATCCACTATTAATTCCCTGAAATATATGTATTTTGAAAACATCAACAAAAGTTGAGCGAGTTCATGTGTTTGTTTGTGTGTATGAATAAACCTTGTAAATATTGTATGTATGTATGTTTTGTAAATCCCGGTATGAAAGCAGAACAAGGAAACAGATCGATTAATGGTTTGCAAGGCCATTAACATGCGTGCAACGGCGTAGGAAGGCTCAAACCTAGCAAATTTTGTATCGGGCCTCCGGCTGTAAGACATAGTCACCTCATGGGCCAAACCCCGGTCCACATGGGTGTGGGCTCGCTACACCCAAATAGATCTATCACTCATGCCCCTCGGTCCTAACTCGAGGATTAATGGTCTTAGGAGTGCGCCTACCCATTCACATGATCTACTGTACTTTCCAAAGCTAACCATACCAATTGTAATTGTATGTAATCATTTTGTAACATGTACTTCACCCCCGAAGTTATAAAACAAAACAGTTTAAAGAAAAGGGGGACATGAACTCACAGTCTTGCGTCTTCAACCAACGTAACTCAAGCTCCTTCGGTAAACACGACTACCTACAACGTACTATGATCTGTTAGACGAGCGGATCGTGCCTTGACTTAGTATTAATGTCTTTGAGTTACGTTTCTTTTGTGTCTTTGATATTATTCCAAGTTATATAATTATTTGTTAAAATAATTAATATTTTAACTTAAATTATATTTATTAAATTTTGGAATAATTATTAAAACAATACATTTTAACTTAATACTTCCCAAGTATTTATTCTTGCATATCCTTCCCAAGGATGTGTGTATTTGTATTTTTATTCTTATGCTTGTATATTTTTGTCATGTATTAGGGTCGTATTCCGGTGTGTATTTATACGTATGAGAATACGTATTTTTATCGTATTCATTAAGTATTCTTGTACTTAATTTCGTATTAATTTTTCTGGAATATTATCTTTAATAAAAGTCCACCAATATATATTTCCAAAATATATATTGTAACAAATATTATTTAGAAAAATTATTTATAATTTTTCTTTTGGCAAAAATATTTGTATTTTCTCATAAGTTTCAAAAATAATATATTTTCATGTCTATCTTGGAAAGTATATATATAAACTCATTTTTCTCCAAAACTGATATATTTCATATTTATTTGAGAAAATATATCTTTCACCTCAAACATATTGTATTTCGTGTTTGTGTGAGAAAATATATATTTCTTAAAAATAATATATCTTCTAAAAATTTTAAGAAAAATATATATTCATTCTTGCCAAAAAATAATATATTTTTCCTTTTGTCAAAATATGATATATTCTTGTAGTAATTGAAAGAATCATATTTTTATTCACTTGGTGTCCAAAATATTATTTACCAAAATATACTTTATGAATAAATTTTCTGGAATATTTTGTAAGTCTTATTCCATAGTTCGGTTTCACCAATATTTTGTGTACAACTTATATATTTATTCCTTGGATTTTTGGTAAATATTTTGGATTGTAATTCTTGGTATTTTGATGTGTTATATTATTTCATGTCCTAAAATAATATAACTAATACACAAAATATACAAATAATCACACACATGGTGTCTTCTAAATATATATTTCCTAAATACATATTTAGTCACTTTTATTTATAAAAACCAATCTCCAATATTTATATTTTGTAACCCAAAATTATGGCAAAGTTTTTGTAACAATTTATGGTTTGAAATACACTTGTAAATACTTGTTTAGAAATATTTTCTAAGTGTTTGGATTTTTAGAAAATTTTGCCATAGTTTCCCCTAAAAATGGAGGTTTCCATGCTTTCAAGCATATCATTTTCTTTTGTAAAAATCATCACAATCAATTCACAATCAACAATAAACAACCTTTACTTACCAACTTTGCCAAAAACAAGCATAATCTAATGCTTCATGAACTTGAATATTTGTAAAAATTTGTAGTAATTTACTAGTGACATTAGTAAGCCTTGTTATCCTTTAAAGTGTGATTAGTTCTTTAAAAACTTCATTTTTAAAGAAGAATGATCTTTACAACTTGTGATCATCATTTCTAAAAATATTTCTTTATGATTCCTTCTTGTTTCACAAGTGTTTCTACACTTGTTTAACCACCAAAAATAAAGTTTGTTTATGTAAGAACCAAGATTTAGTAAAACTTATATTTTTAACTTGGTTTCTTTAGAAATCATCCATAAATCTTTAGATCTACAAGTGTTACTACTCACTTTGATCATTATTTTCCAAGAAAACATTATGTTCTTTCAAGTTCATGCTTCATGTGTGGATGATCTATCATCCTACAACATTTCTATTCTCTCATCTTGTAGATTATGTTTTTAATCATGATCTAGCAAGATCATATGATGATCTACATCATATACATGAACAAACAACAATCAACAAGCAAATCATCACATAAACAACTTAGTTTCTTCATTAAACATGCTTATGTTCAAGTTTACTTCTTATGTATCTTTAATGTTCTTCAAGATTATGAGTATGATTCTTCTTTTAACCACTTAAGATAGAAGTAATCTAGCAAGATCAAGATTCTTACCACTAGCACAAGGCTAGGGATGATCAAGTGAAGATATCAAGGGGGTAAAAGCAAATAGAGAAGGTCCTTGCACTTCCGTAAGCTCCTAGCTTCCTTGTATGATCTCTAGCACCTTTGTATATACTTGGAATAGTTGAGAATGGATGAATGAAGGTGGTGGTGTGGGTGCTTGGGGTCGGCCGAGAACAAGGGGGAAGAGAGGAGAGAATGGTGCGTGTTTTGAGTGTGTGAGATTATGAGTTATGAACTTACATGTTCTTTTATAAACCAATTTCACCTTCTAACCCTTGTATATTATGTTTATTAAAGCATCAATATATCCAATTTAATATTGAAACAAAATCAACATTGTAGGATCCTTGTTGGGTTGTAGACATGGGGGGGGGGGGTAGTAGGATAGGTTTTAACTAAACTAGTTACTTACTAGTTGAAATCCAAGCATTAGTTAAGTGTTTTAGTTATTAGATATTTGTATGGGGTGTTATGATGTTCGGGGACCATAACTAGCTTGGTAATGTTAAAACAGTGCTTCTAGTGTAAATTTGATGTCTCGGGTAGTGTCCGGTTGTTCGGTTGGTTACTGGTTTGTTAAAGTGCTAAACTATGCAGTTTAGTGTGCTTTATGTTACCTTTTGTGACACTTTTGATTCCCGACACTTAGGAAAGCATTCAGGACCATTTAACCATATTTCTGCATAATATTAGATTGTTAAAATGCTGATTTTTGCTGAATTTTGCTGAATTCAGCACTTTGGGTGAGTTTTAGGCACTTAAACTATCACTTAGAAAGGCAGTTTTGTGATCCTTACTTTCCTACACACTATACTAGTGTGATATTTGGTTTCTGGCTCATTCTGTGTCTCAATGCACTGACTGTCTATGTGCTGAGTTCTGTCAGCATTTTCCTGATTTATCAGATAACTGTGCTAACTAGGTTTCGTGCATCATTTGAATCAAATAAGCTCTCAGGCAATAATGATATATCATTTGGCAATATATGATGCACATCTATGTATACAGTAGTAATCAGAAAGCAGTTAATTGCAATTCAGCACAGTCATTAAGCCCTAATCATGGTTAATTAATTGTACGGATACCTGAATTTTGACAGTTGTCACATTTAACCTGTACATGAAGGTCTCTATTTATAGCCGGAGTAGTGTAGAAGGAGATAGGCTGATGGGCCTTGGGCCTGGAAGTGACAATAAGGAATATCCTTCTTGTCTCTTCCGTCATAACCGTTAGGGTTTCTAGAAGGTTTACGGAGCTGGCGCAACTTGAATGGAGGCACGTGTCCTGGTTGCCGTTCTTGTTGTTGATACGTGGTCGAATAACGGTGCTTGTTTATGTTTAAGTTTAGGTTTTTACTTGACTTTTAATCTTGAATAGCCTACTTTTAATTAGATTTGTGTTTTGCAGGTTTAATGAAGTTTCGGGAGCTTTACGGGTCACCCGAGCGAAAAACGGACCACCGGGACATCAAACGGGTCAACCGGGAGTGCAAAATGGAAAAAAAATGGAGAACCGGAGTTGGAGAGGTCGTCGCCGATGCCCCTAGGGCCGTCGGCAACACGTGCTTGTTTACCCCCGTTGGCCAGAAAGCTCGTAACCAGCCATTTAGGCCGTCGGACGAAAGCTGGATCAGGGGAGGCCGTCTCCGACGGGCCCCCATGCGTCGGCGACGGGCAGTAGTTTCTTCAAACACGAATTTTGGGTTATTTGGTGTTAAAAACGAATTCTATTGGCTCGAAGGCCATTCAAGTCGGGATTTACAATGGAATTGAGTTTGAATACCATCATTGGAGCCACAATTCATGACCAACTTGATCTCTAATCCATCGATTCCATCCATCATCACCTGAATCATCAAGCTTCACCCAAGATCATCCACAATCACCATCCTAAAAACCCTAGTTCATCCAAATCATCACTCCTTTCACCATCATCATCCACCAAAACCATAATCCTCATCATTCTACCATTTCACAAGATTCAAGATGATTCAATTCAAGTTCCAAGCATCCGGTGATCAAGTTCCTTCAACCATGAGCGGCTAATCACCTTGGTTTCACCCCGGTGTAGGTAGTTGTATTATCTAGCGTTCCGATTTTTGTTTAGCTTTGACTTGTGTGACAAATTGTGTTTTGATTTTGAACACCTTTGATAATTGTCGTGTATTTGAATTGGATTTGCAAATTGTCGAACGATTAGGGCTGTAAACGAACCGAACGTTTAGCGAACAGTTTGTGAACCGTTCGGCGGGAAGTTCGTTTATGTTCGTTCGTTTAATAAACGAACGAACATGAACAAGAAATTTCGTTCGATTAGTTAAATGAACGAACATGAACAAAGGTCTCGTTCGTTCAATTGTGTTCGTGAACGTTCGGTAAGGTGTTCGTGAACATTCGTTCATTTGCGTTAGTTTATGTTCGTATGTTCGTGTTTTAATTAAAGATTTTTATACTTTCGTATATTTTATCTATACTTTTTATACTATTAAACTTTTATTTATATCATTACCCTAACAATTAAACTAGGAAACTCTCTTTCACCTTATTTATGCACCATTTCCCTTTCTTTTCTCATTATTTACCTCCGTTCCACAATAAGGGATTTAAGTTCTAGTGCTACTCTCTGGGCCATCCACCTTTATCTTCATCGCGTTCGCCAAATTTATTTGTGTTCGCTTGTGTTCGTGAACCGTTCGTGAACACGCTCCTTTCCTTAATGAACGAACACGAACATAAAATCTCGTTCAGTAAGTGTTCATGAACCGTTCGTGAACACATTTATTTCCTTAACGAATGAACATGAACAAGGCCTCGTTCGTGTTCGTTCGGTTCGTTTACAGCCCTACGAACGATGATAAAGTTATGAGTTTGTGAAATGAATTCGTGCACTTATGCGTTATCTTGGTTAGGATTTACTTGTGTTGATTACAAAGTGCATTCTTGTCCATTCTTAGGAATGTTGACAGTTATTGGCACCTAAGTCACGCTACACTAAATCCGTTAATCATTTATCCAATTAGGTCAATTCTAAAACTTGTAGGAACCTAGGTTTGCAATTACTGAAACCGGGTGTGAACCCTTTTTCTTTATCTTGTTTAAACACTCAATTACATCTTTTGCAATTGCTAATTCCTAGTAGATAATCAATCCAATCAATTTAGTTAATGTTGCTCAACATCTCTTTAACAAACAAAAACCATAGAAATATTATAGCAAGCTTCATAAATTGTGAAATTTGTTTAATTCAATCAAGTCCATTCGCAAACCACATACTCTTCGTGGTTCGACCCCTTACTACCACTAGCTATTTGTTAAGGGTAATTAGGGCTTATAAATATTATCTTTGACCGGAGCGCGACACTTCGATCAAATTTTGGCGCCGTTGCCGGGGAGTGCGTGCGCTTTGTGTGTGGATTATTGTTTGAATTTCGTGATTAACTGTTTAATTTGTTTAGTTTCTTTTTGTACTTTGTCTTTTTCCTTGTTATGCGGGTTGTGTTACTTGTGCAGATTACAGGTAGTGCATGCATACAAGGAATTCCGAGAGGACTTCACCATTAGTCTACGAACCGGAAATTGAAAGAGTCGCAAGAGGAAACCTAGCAAGCCGGTTAGAAGCAACCCTTGTTTCTAACCAAGTCACCCAAACACCACAATTTACACCATCCATTGAAACTGATTCAATGGCAAACCAAAATTCCAACCAAAACCTCAATTACCCAAACCTCAATCAAAACCAATTCCAAACCCGAGGAAACTTCAACCCTACCCAAAATGTCCAACCTATACCTCAAGAGCAACCGGGTGGTAATAACAACTCTAGACCACCCACACCACCTTTCCGAAACCAAAATCCCAACAACACCCAAAGAACACCCCAACAACAAAACCTTCACCAACATAACTCCTTACCCAATAACCTTGATGATCGAAATGTTAATTCCGACCGTAGAGACAACAGAGATCGTGGCAATCCCGCGAATGAAGACCCGTTCTTTAACATAGACGATTTGAGAAACGCTATCCCCGATGATGAGCCGTTTAGTGTTCCCGGTTACCAATCACCGGAACATGTGAGTATTCACTCGGAATACTCGGATGATGGGGGTAACTATGATGATCGGGTCGATGATGACGGTTGGGGGTATGTGAACCGGGGGAATGTCTACAACGCGAGAGGGTTCGAAGACGATGAATTTGGCTATCAAAATGCCAATTTCGTGGGGGATAACAATTACGGGTATGGGAATGTGAGAAATGACGGTTACGGGAACAACCGCCAACCACGAAACAATAATCAAAGGAACCGGAATGATGGGTTCTACAACAACAATAACAACAATGGGCACCCTAATTGGATTCCTCGTTTCGTGGGAGGAGGTAACCAAAGAGGTAATAGAGGAGGTGATCGAAGGGATAATCGAAGACCGGTTGATCAAGAAGTTAACGGTCCACATCGTCGTCAACAACCTCCACGGGGAGTAAATGACCGTTTTATGCCGGTGGTCACCGACAATGACTCTCCGATAGTTTGTGAAAGAAGGATGTTCGATTGCAAGCCCCACTACATCAACATACTTCCCCACTTCAATTGGAGGTCTAATGATGAACCATACACTCATTTGGCGGAGTTTTCGGCCATATGTAGCACTATTAGGGGGCATGATTTTGCATTGGAAGAGGTCAAGCTTCGGTTATTTCAGTTTTCGCTAAAAGATAAGGCGAAACAATGGTTCCTTACACTTCCAGCAAATAGTATTCGTACATGGGGCAAGATGCAACAAGTCTTTCTTGACGAGTACTACTCGATGGCGAAAACCGATGACGCTCGAGATGAAATAAGGTCTTTCCGCCAACTATCGAGTGAACCGTTGCATGAAGCATTCACTTGGTACAAGGAATTGATTCGGAAGTGCCCACATCATCAAATAGAAAAGTGGGAATTGGTTAAATGTTTAGTAAGAGGGTTGGATGATGAGACGTGGAACCACCTCGAGTCAACGAGCAACGGAACATTGTTGAGTAACCATGAAGATGACGATTGGGATTTTCTTGAGCGGATGAGCAAGCGGTCAAAGTCAAAGGAGTCGGCCGATAGAGCTAAAAAACATCCTGTTTCCCGGTCACTTCCCGATCTTGACTCTAAGGATCGGATTTCCACTCTAGAACGGGAGTTAGCTCGTATGAAGAGGAAAGAGGTGAATGCGGTACAATTTGCGATTTGCGAAGATTGTGGGGAGATTGGTCATCGGACCGATCCATGTCAAACGGGACCGGGTGACTACACTGAAGAGGTAAATCAAGTGTTCAGTGATAGAAAGAACAATGATATGAATTCGAACACTTATCATCCCGGATTGAGAAATCATCCCAACTTCCGATATGGGAGTGCCGCAAATCAAATGAACCCGAATTTTCAACCGGGTAACCAAAGCGAGTCATCATATCAAAATCGCCAAGGTGGTAATCAAGGGGGTTACCAACGTAATTATAATCAAGGGTACCATGGTCAGGACAATAATTACCAAGGTAGGTACCAAAGGAATTACAATAACCAAGGTGGTAATGGAAGCGAGTCGAATTATCAAACCGGTGGTGATGATTTGAGTGCTAAAATGGACGCCTTGTTGAATGTGGTTAAGGAATCTAACAGTGACATCAAGGAGATGATGAAAACAAATGAGATTCGGGACAAATCACATGAGGCATTGGCAAAGCAAGTGGGCCAACTTGCGGAGGATATGGCACAAATAAGGGGGAGCATGGGAAAGCTCCCAAGTGACACCACGGTGAACCATAAGCATCAAGGGTCGAGTTCGAAGAACACACGTGAGGTACCAATTAATAAAATAACTTTACGTAGTGGTCGAGTAGTGGATAACGGTGTCAAAACACCGGTACCCCAGTTTGTTGAAGGGGTGGTGGAGGATGCTAGTGATGAAGAGTGTGAGGATGGTCAAACGGGTCAAAACAAAAATAATTTAAAAATTAAAAATGACACCCCCGTTGTGACCATCCCCGTCCCTAAGGCTAAGGAAACGGGTGTGGAGGTTAATACCGGCCCGTATCCCGAAGCATTGAAGGGACCCGTGAAGAAGGTTGTAAACAAAAACAAGAAGAGTTGTGGGAAGTTTTCAAACAAGTAAAAATTAATTTACCTCTTTTGGATGCAATCAAGCAAGTACTGTCTTATGCTAAGTACTTGAAAGAATTGTGTACCCAAAAACGAACTCACAAATTTACTAAAAAAATAGATTTAACCGAAAATGTGAGTTCGATTCTTTCGGGCACACTTCCACCCAAGCTCCAAGATCCGGGTGCACCTATCATTTCAATTCAAGTAGGTGATTTTAAAATCAACCGGGCACTTTTAGATCTTGGTGCTAGTGTGAGCATTCTACCGGGTAGTTTATATGACCAATACGAGTTTGGTCCACTTCGATCGTCAAACACTACTGTGGTGTTAGCCGATTTGACACCTAAACTACCCCGTGGAATTATCTCGGATGTGATAGTAAAAATCGAGGATTTTTACTATCCGTTGGACTTTTTAGTACTCGATTATGTGGCTAAGGACCCAAACAAGCAACCTACGGTGATTTTGGGTCGACCGTTCCTAGCAACCGCAAATTCTCAAATTGATTGCAAAACGGGAACGGTAGACATGACATTTGGAAACCGAAGGTTGAGGTTGCATGTTTTTTCGGGATTGACGACTCCTTCAGTCGACGATGAATGCTATATGGCGGACATTGTTGACACGTGTACACCTCTTTGCGACACAGTCGTGGATGAGGAAAACACAATGGAGGATTGCTCTATGTTTGACAGGTCACAGGTGGAGATGAATCGTATAACAACCCTCCTAAATTTTCTAATATAATTAAAATACCCTAATATGTCCTAAAATACACCCCGTATGCGAAAACGGGCCCTGAATACCTATATCTTCATTAAAATTAATTAAAAACCAGATTTAATGGTCTCTCGCGGGGCGCGTAGCCCTTGGCTACCACCTACGCGGCCGCGACAGCAAGGAGTCAGGGCGAGCCCATGAGCCGCCACGTGTACCAGTCGTGTCGTGCCTAGTGGTCGACTCAGCAACCCTAGGGCCTACCCTAGGGAGCCTCGCGGGGCGCGACGAAGTCTATTTACAGCCCTATAAATTGAGGGCAACGACCTTCAGTCCAGATAGCTCACATTTTATTTCTTTCTCGACTTTCTGCATAATTAAAGCTATTTCCGTGTATAATACCCCCCCCCTAAATAACGGAGTTCTGCCCCGTTGTAAGTAATATAACCCCGGTTACATATTAGATATGCTACCCGATTGATCCAGGGTTCCGTAACGGCTGTCGTGGTTCTGCCCGACGTAGTCGTTGGAATGCCGTCTCGGGGAGGGTATCATCAATATAAACGTTGGGTTATTATACTAAAGTGTGTGCATTTGTGTAATTTATAGATAATCACCAGGAAATCCTTAAAGAAAACCTAAGACAGCAATGTGAGTAATCTCCTTTTTGTTAACTGTTTTTACAAAACCCCACTTAATTAACATTATATTATACAATGATTGAGTATTTGTATTCTACAATTATCGTCAGTATGTTGGGGTTTTGTATACAAAATTTGTTACTGCCCCGCGAGGAGTAACATGACCACAAGTCGGGTTGACAGTACCGTGGGTGGTAATTAAGTAGATGGAAACAAATGTAATTGCGCGACCGCCCTCAATACTGTACAATGGTGTTTACTAAACTTGATTGAACTAAGATTCACTTACCAGTATTTCCCACTGACAAAATGTTTTTAAACGCGTTTCAGATAACAAAATGTGAAAGCCAAATAGAAGCCAGCTGGACAGCACTGAAGGCTTGGAAAAGTGGCTATAAAGTTACCTAAAATAAAGAGATGTTTTATTTAAATAAAATAGGGTTTATCCCTATGAAAATGTGTGTACTTAAAACTTGGGATTATTCCCACGTGTTTAATATTATGAAAGTGTGGTATTTTACTCTGATAAAATATTTCCTAACTACGGTCCTGATGTAATTTCTGCTGCCTAAAGGATAAAACACAAATACCACCAAAACTGGTCGCGGCCGCCCGTTCCCAGGTTTGTTAGGGGACGGGGGTTGTGACAGAAGGTGGTATCAGAGCTAAGCCACTAATTCAGCCCCAGAAGTGTTCTGCTGACACCAAAATATCATATGTTAGGAAATAAATTACGGAACTACGTGCATATGTGTATTTTATTGTTGTGTGTTATTTGACTATTTGTTAGTTTACAGTATGAGCGACCAAGGACCTTCTGACGCCCACCGTCAGTTGTCCAGCTCACCTAGGAGCGAAGGCACCTCTTCACAGCCTGCCCTCTCAGGGTATTCTGCTGACAATGAAGATGGGATATTCGTGTTTAAGGCTCAGTCTGAAGAGCCATTCCCTCCTAAAAAGAGAGGATGGTTCAGTAGGGGAGCGCATGAACGTAGGAAATGAATGAAAAAGTTACAACAACAGCGAGCCCTAGCAGCTGCTAAAAGAGAGACATATGCCCACGCCCAGGATATGCTTAATAGGAGTTTAGCAAACTTTCATATCCTAGCAACCACAGCTGCCGACCCTAACCTGGAACAAATGATAGCACCCCAACCATTACCACTATTCCCCGCTCAGCCAATGGAAATAGAAAATAACCCAGAAAATCAAGTCGAAATGCATGATTTTAACCCAGAAGAGATACCTAGGGTACCAGCACCCAATCCCTTAGAATCAGACTATGACCCATGGTTAGACGATAATAGGGATTATGTGCGACGTTACCCAATACCAGAAGACACACCTATGCCGAACCTAGCAGCCTACCCAGGTTTGGACCCTCTAGATCCCTACTATGATAACGATCAGTACATAAGGGAAATTTTAGAGAATCCATACCCGTACTAGGAACCCATGCCCCAGTTTCCAAACCCAGTCCCAGCACCTGCACCCCCAATGAGTGCAGAAAATGTGCAAGAGCTCCGAACCTTTCGGAGAAGAGATTTTAGAAAGTAGCGAGAGGATGAGGCAGGTCGGAGAGCGACTCGTCTGGAAGTATGACGAGCGCAATATGGAGTTCTGGATGAACCCATATCAGTAATGGTAGTAGTAGTAGTAATAATAATAATATAATAATATATATAATATGTGTGTATGTTTAAAAAAAATCTAGATAATAGCTACGGATGCCTACTAGTAGTGTAATCGTTGTATTGTAATTTTAAATTCTAGTTTGTATTAGATGCATACTATAAGAAAGAGTAAGTCGCAATTATCGACGCTTTTGATCAATATGCGTGTCATGTGATTGATTGTATTAAATATTATCTTGTGATATTAATACGTGGTAAATGTTTAAAATTCAGATGGCCGATCAAGTGAATCAAGAGAACCCGGATAATAACCCGGAAAACCAGAATAACGATAATCTGAACAATGATAACAATGGAAACCAAGTGGATAACAGTGCCATCCAACACATAGTGGCACAAGGAATTATAGATGCGATGCCATATATTATTCAAACAGTTAGGGAAGCTGATAATAAAAGTAACCGTGATAGTAAACGACCCACCGAACCAGAAAACAGCGTGAACAATGGACCTATACTTCAAGTGCTCATTCCCAAAAGAAGAAGAACCATGCCTTATGGTTGTTCTTATAAAGAATTCTGGTCTTGTAAACCAATTGAATTCTCGGGCAATGAAGGGGCCGTTGCAGCTCTACGCTGGATAGAAAAGACTGAGGCCGTCTTAAAAATAAGCAAGTATGCGGAAGAGGATAAAATAATGTTTGCTTCCAATCTGTTTAAGAACTCGGCCTTAGAATGGTGGAACACTATCCTCCAGTCTAGGGGAAGTGACAGGATTTACAATATGTATAACAACCCTCCTGAATTTTTCTGACACCCTAATATATTTTAAAATACCCTTATATTTCTCAAAATACACCCCGTACGCGAAAACGGACCCCGAATACCTTTATTTTCATTAAAAATAAATAAAAACAAAATTTTTATGTCGCTCGCGGGCCGCGTAGATCCCTTAAGGATCTTACTCGGGGCGCGACAGCCAGGCGGTCAGGCGACACCCAGAGCTGCCATGTGTTACCACGCGTGTCGACCCTATAACGCTGACTAGGCCAAGCTAGGCCCTACACCCCTACTACGCGGGCCGCGTAACCCGAGGACTCACCTTACGCGGGCCGCGAGAAAACCAAAAATCAGCCCTATAAATAGCAACCTTCGACAGTTCAAACAATTCGATCAAAATCTTTCTTTCTTACGAATTTCTAAGTAGTAGAAGTAATTCTTGGGTATAATATCCCCCTAATTAACGAAGTTCTGCCCCGATGTAAGTATTATAACCCCAGTTACGTATTAGATACGCTGCCCGATTGATCCAGGGTTCCGTAACGATTGTCGTGGTTCTGCCCTACGTAGTCGTTGGAATGCCGTCTCGGGGAGGGTATCATTAATATAAATAAAGGGTTATTATACTAACATATGTACATTTGTGTAAATTATAGATAAATCACCAGGAAACCTTAGAAGAAATCTAAGACAACAATGTGAGTTTATCCTCTTTTTGTAAACCTTTTTGTAACTGTTTTTACAAAACCTTAATTATTTTACAATGTGATTAAGCAGTGATTGAGTCTTTGTAGTTCTTCAATTACTACCGGTATGTTGGGGTTTTGTATATAAAATGTGGAACACGTTACCATTGGACAATGAGTTAGCCAATGTGTAATATGACCCACCAGTCAGGATTGACAATACTGACAAATGTTTTTAAAACGCGTTTCAGGTAACAAAATGTAAAAGCCAAATTAGAAGAAAGCCAGCTGGAGAGCACTGACGGCATGGAAAAATGTGGCTATAAAAGTTACCTAAAAGACAATGTTTTAAATTCAATAAAATATGGATTATCCCTATAACGTGTTGTAATAAGAAACTTGGGTTTTACCCATGTGATTATTAATATAAAATATGGTGGTTTTACTCTGATAAACATTTTCTAACTACGGTCCTGATGAAATTTCCGCTGCCAAAATAATAAACAAATGATACCACCAAAACTGGTCTCGCGGCCGCCAGTTCCCGGGACAGATAAGGGGGCGGGGGTTGCGACAGGAGGTGGTATCAGAGCTAAGCCACTGATTCAGCCACAGAAATGTTCTGCTGACATCAATATATTATCCAAATTGTTAGGAAATAAATTATGAAAATACGTGCATATCTGTATTTTATTATTATGTGTTATTTGACTATTTGTTAGTTTACAGTATGAGTGATCAAGGACCCTCAGACGTGTATCGTCAGTTGTCCGATTCACCTAGGAGTGAAGGTAATTTGTAAGACCCAACTTAAAATAACTAGTTCAATGATACAAAAACTTGCATTTAGTCCAAAAATATCAAGTTTGCAAAAGTTTTCAGGATTTTAAGATCATATGTGATCCCAATATTCAAGTTGAAAGCTAAATATCCATTAAACTTACAAAACATAACTTCAAGTGTCTACTAGATAACGTTTGAAAACATGGTTCAAGTATCTACATATTGCTAAGACAAAATAGATCAAGTGCGGAAGCTTCGTTTAGTGCGTTCGGTTCTTGATAATAGCTTGATCACCATCCGGGTTAGGTTCCATCTTCACCTACGGTCAAAACCAATTAAAATTATTAGTTTGACACTTTAAACAATCAAGTATAACATGTTCCATGATCAAAACATAACAAAAACAAACAAAATTCATGCTGGGACTCAGTCGCGCTGCGCGAGGAAGAGAAGGGAAGTCCGTCGCGTGACGCCAGCACCGTCGCGTCGCGCGACGGTAAGGGTGTTCGGTCGTGGCGCGGCGCCAGGGGGCATTTTCGACAGAATGTTGTTGTGTTGAGCAGCTAATTTGACCCAGCACCATTTTTCTAAGTTCCAAACTTTAAATATGCATAACTTTTGACTCGGGCGTCCGTTTTAGCCGATTCTTTTTCCTACGTGACCGTAATTTAATTACGGTCGCGTTTATCAACATGTTTTGCATAAAAATATCATTTCAAGAGCAGTTGGCTTTTATTTCATCTCTTGTTTATACAACCCTTTTGTCACAAGTTCCCTAACTTGCATTGTTGACATCTTTAATTTCAAACCATATCACCCGTTTTCCATGTTTACCAATTATGACTTCTGCTTCCCTCCCGAGGGCGCTCGTGTAATAACTATCATGCTTAATTCTAAGGATTTAATTGTGCTTTTTCGGAATCGATTGGCAAACAAATGTTCCGAACTATAATCCCTCTACAAGGGCTTATGCCTTTGCAACGACTTAGCATATCTGTGACACGGCCTACGCTTGATTTGTATATATTTATATATATATATAACTAATCACAAGAGATGGTTTTAAATTTCTATGTTTGTAACTTAACTTGTTTTTGACCCGTTTGGATGCCGAATGGGTGTCACCATCACTAGACACATCCGAACTCTATTTCTAGTACATGTTTGACCCGTTTTACCTGTCTAAGGCATTTTGTCGTTCTCGTGACTTAACGGGTTTTTCTTGTTTACCAAATTTCAATATGACAAGGTAAAGCTAACAATTTAAACATAATATAGCGAAACTATAAGTCGTGTACCTTTAAAGCACACCCTTCAAGCGCGTATCTCCTCCTCCGGCTTGTCCGCTCGACGATCCGGATTCTTTGCCTAAGGAGTTCAATTCAACTTCAATTTAGAACCCTTTTTGTAATTATAAACACATAATTTGCCATAGTAGTCAATTATGCGTTTTCATCCGATTTTTAACATATAAATCCCCACTTAGGCATTTCAACAAACACCTAGCGGGTCAGATTTTCACATAATCAATACCAAGTTCATGACTTGTTATCTTATCTAAATCAACTTTAATTAGGCAATTATACATATATTTCAACATCAATATTTCAGAAATTATCTCATAAATTCAGATTACACTAGAACAAGAATCTTAATCCTAGTGTTTATCAAGTTCTACTAACTTATTAATCACCCACTATGGTGATTATGAACCTTACAAGTATCATGCAAGATTTTGACAAGAAATCATCTTGGGTTTGTCCCTAAACCTCATATCACTTCCAAGATTCCTCCATGCATGACATATTAAAGCTCAATTTCAGTTTCTCACAATTAACCTAGAATTTATGGTGAATCAAAACATCACAATTTTACATACCTTATGATCCTTTCAATTAGGTGATCATGAATTTGTGCTCGAAAATTGATTTAGACTTGATTTAGGCTTCTGATTTTGAGCTTTTGTGAGGATTTGGGTTTGAAAAGAAAACCCTGGTCGCCCCCCTCTTGTTCTGTTCGACCAGACACTCACGTATGTGGGTGTTTGGTATGTTAATTTCTTATTTCAACATTCCACTTTCAATCTTTGCAAGTTTGGTCCCTTAGCTTTGTTTAATTTATAATCTAAGTGTTTTAACCTTATTATATGCCACTACAAGGCCCGTAGCTGGCTGGGTTATAATTTCCTAGTTAGCTGGTTCCGGTTTAATTAGCACTTTATAATTCCGATTTAGAGTTTTGTAAATTCCGGGTTGTTACAAGTCCACCCCCTTAAAAAGGGTTTCGTCCCTGAAACCTAATTACGTACCGAATAGTGTAGGGTAGAGTCGTTGCATCTCCTCCTCGGATTCCCATGTGGTATCCGAACCCTTCCGGTATTCCCATTTGACCTTTACTTGATTTATTTCTTTATTTCTTAAGATTTTTACCTTACGATCCAAAATCACAATGGGCTTCACCACATAGTTAAGTCTATCATCCACCTCGATGTCATCGTAGTGGATATAGGTTGTTTCATCCGCTAAACATTTCCGAAGATGTGACACATGAAATGTGCTATGAATTCCGCTTGATTCTTCCGGTAGTTCAAGGCGGTATGCTACCTTCCCAACTCGTTCGACAATTGTAAACGGCCCAATAAATCTTGGGCTTAATTTTCCTCTCTTTCTAAATCGGATAACTCCCTTCCATGGGGATACCTTGAGCATGACCTTGTCGCCAACCTGAAACTCGATTGGTCTTTGCCTTTTGTCTGCATACGACTTTTGTCTATCTTGTACCGCTTTCAAGTGTGCCCGAACCACCTCAATCTTTTCATTAGTAGCTCGGACTATATCTTTGTGAGCGAGTTCGCGTGGACCCACCTCACCCCAACACATCGGGGTCCGGCACTTCCTACCGTAAAGCATTTCATACGGTGCCATCCCGATACTAGTGTGGTAGCTGTTGTTATATGAAAATTTGACCAAAGGTAGATAAACATCCCAACTACCTCCGAAGTTAATAATACATGCTCGTAGCATGTCCTCCAATGTTTGTATTGTTCTTTCACTCTGTCCATCCGTCTGAGGATGGTACGCAGTGCTGATGAACAATTTGGTTCCCATTTGCTCTTGGAAATCTCGCCAGAAATTTGAAGTGAACCAGGTATCCCTATCAGACACGATGGATACCGGTATTCCGTGGCGTGCCATGATGTGTGCAAAATGCAACATATAAATTACATCAATTGTGGCATAAAACTAACCCTTTTTTAGTACTAATGTTGGAAAAAGTGTGCTTTTGTCTTCCTTTTGTATTTTCAGGATTAAATGAACTCAAATTAACAAAAGAAACAAAAAGACATCAAAATCTAACATAAATACAAGAAAAGGAACAAGACGTGACATGCCCGACCCCACAACAGAAGCAAAAAGACATCAAAAATAACTTTGTTTGAATAAAAGCTTCATCAAAATAAAAGTTACAAAAATAGAAAGTCTTACGAAAACCGACACTTGTTACGCTTTTAGCCCTTTTTCTACTAACCACCAACCCAACCACCCACCTTTAACCCAAGCCTAACCCTTCACCCACAAAGTCCTCTTGATATTTACAAAGGAATATAAGTTAAAAAGGAGGAGGATTGATTGCTTGGCAAGCCTATGGTAGGAGTAAGTTCCATGCCGCTCTCGAGTGATCCACAAATACATTTTCGGCCGAGTGTTGAGTGATCCCCGTGAGGTATGTGAACTTGTATATAAATAAAATTTTAAAAAGGCATGTTATGCCCTAATAAGTAATTTATCTTATGAAAAGTTTTAAATAAATCATGACGAATAGGATTGTAAATAAATAAAAATAAAACTAAATAAAGAACCTTGGAAATCCCGACACTCTACGACAAGCCCAAAACCTTCTTCTCTACCCATTCCATTTGGGAGTGTAATAGCCACATATTAAAGAGTTTTGCTTGAGGACAAGCAAAGATTCAAGTGTGGGGGTATTTGATGTGTGCAAAATGCAACATATAAATTACATCAATTGTGGCATAAAACTAACCCTTTTTTAGTACTAATGTTGGAAAAAGTGTGCTTTTGTCTTCCTTTTGTATTTTCAGGATTAAATGAGCTCAAATTAACAAAAGAAGCAAAAAGACATCAAAATCTAACATAAATACAAGAAAAGGAACAAGACGTGACATGCCCGACCCCACGACAGCATCTTCCCAAGCAAAACAAGGCAACAGAGGACTGAACACGCCCCGTGCTCAGCCAGCACGGGGGCGTGCCCAAGTGTCAGCAGAAAAGACAAAGTGGTAGAAGCTTCTATTGCCCACCACGGGGCCGTGCTCAGCGGACACGGGGCCGTGGTCAACTATAAGATTCGCACAATCCAGGCAAATCTTCATAGTACAAAGATTCTTCTGCACACGGGGTCGTGCTCAGCGGACACGGGGGCGTGGTCAACTAATAAGACAAAGCTGCATTAAATGAAGAAAGAGAGGATGTGGACACGGGGCCGTGCCCACTGGACACGGGGCCGTGCCCGAGCTTCTGTTCAGCCTATAAATAGGAGTGCTTGGCTCAAGCTCAAACCATCCCTTGGCACACCACCTCTCTCACACTTCACCCACCACCCACCACCACCATAACACCATCATCCACCACCATCATCCATTGTCCATCGTAGAGTGTGTGAGTCGTCTCGGGATCCAAGATTGATCGTAAGAGTTCTTGACAATCAAGGCCATGTTTGCCTAAGTCTCTTACATCACTTGGTGAAGACAAAGTGTCTAGTGTAATACTTTTTATTTCTAATATTTTCGCACTTTTTACTTGGTTTTGTATTAATGACTTTAATAACTAGTTGCTTATGTTGAAGGTGATCTTTCCTTATCGTTTGTCCGTGGTGTCTTGGCATTATTTTACTGTCTATATAAAATAAAAGATTTTCACCATTCATATCTCCACGGTCTATATGGAGGTATGTTGGCTACCTGGTCGGGGGTTAAGGGAACGGTTTGGTAAAGGTCTTGCCATTGTTCAGCGTTTAGAGGTCCTGCAATGGACCTGGGTCAAATTTAGTAGGACCTCCTTCAATACTTAACGGTATTGGATGGCGGGGGTCCAAACTCTTTGATCCCCTCATAAGTTAACTACTATTAATACTATAACCCGGCTATTTAGGACTGTATCCTTGCTGACTCAGACTACTTAGTCGAGGGGTGAGGGTAACGTCACCTTCAAAAGAGGGGCCTACTACAATAACTAAGATAATCTCTTAAAATAGTGCAAAAATGCGGAAATAATCAAAGGTTACACTAGATACGAGTCGGAACCAAGTGATTCATCTTGTCTATCTGTTTTTTTTTTCTTTTTATTTTTCTTTTTCAGCATTTTTAGTTTTTATTTTTCTTAGTTTAAAACATTTTTCTAAACTTTTTATTTTGATTAGACGTTGAGGATAAACCGGTACTAAAAGCTCTTGTGTCCTTGGACGACCTCGGTATCTTACCAACACTATACTACGCTCACGATGGGTGCACTTGCCCATATGAGTGTCTAGTGTTAGTAAATATCGTGTTTTATAAATTTAAAACTTGACTAGAAAGTGTTAAAGGGGCTTAAAATATACACCTAATATATATAACACTCGACACCCATCATGCCACTATCTCATTAGTGTAAACCTCTGACATCTTTTCCGATGTATAAGTCTCACGTATTGGAATAAAGTGAGCACTCTTTGTCAATCTATCAACAACTACCCATATTGCATCAAATCCGCGGTTCGTCTTCGGTAAATTGGTTAACAGGTCCATTGTAATATATTCCCATTTCCAAACCGGAATTTCCAACGGTTGGAGCTTACCGTATGGTTTTTGTTGTTCTGCCTTGACTTGTAGACATGTCAGGCACTTCTCCACGTATTTCACTACATCTCTTTTCATTCCGGGCCACCAATAGTTTTGTTTCAAGTCGTTATACATCTTGGTCGCTCCCAGATGGATGGAATAACGGGATTTGTGAGCTTCATCTAGTAGAAGCTTTTTAACTCCACATGTGTTAGGAACCCAGATTCTGTTGAAACGTGTTTTCAAACTGTGATTGCCTTCTTCAAGATCTTTAAATTGACCGACGATTCTTTCCTTCTTCCAGTTTTCTACCTTCACTGCTTCAACTTGTGCTTCTCGGATCCGTTCTAGTAGGCCCGAGGTCACAATGAGCTGCATTGATTGTACTTGTATCGGGGAGTAATCTGTCTTTCTGCTTAACGCATCTGCTACAACATTAGCTTTCCCCGGGTGATAGTGTATTTCACAATCGTAGTCCTTGACCGTTTCTAACCATCGCCTCTGCCTCATGTTTAATTCCTTCTGATCGAAGAAATATTTCAAACTTTTATGGTCGGTAAAGATAGTACATTTTACTCCATACAAGTAGTGTCTCCATATTTTTAAGGCAAATACCACTGCTGCCAGCTCCAAGTCATGAGTCAGGTATTTATTTTCATGGATCTTCAATTGCCTCGAGGCATAGGCGATGACCTTGCCTCGTTGCATTAAAACACATCTGAGCCCCGAATGCGACGCATCCGAGTAAACCACCATGTCATCAACTCCTTCCGGTAATGTTAGCACCGGGGCGTGAGTTAACTTTTCTTTGAGTGTTTGGAAAGCTTCCTCTTGTTCGGTGCCCCATACAAACTTTTCCTCCTTGCGAGTCAATTTGGTCAATGGTAAAGCAATTTTGGAGAAATCTTGTATGAATCTCCGATAATATCCCGCGAGCCCTAAAAAGCTTCGAATTTCTGAGGGATTCCTTGGAGTGTTCCATTTTGACACGGCTTCTACTTTTGAAGGATCCACTAGTACCCCGTCGGCACTAATAATATGTCCGAGAAACTGCACCTCTCGTAACCAGAAAGCGAACTTTGAAAATTTTGCATACAACTTTTCTCGTCTGAGTGTCTCTAACACTTCTCACAAATGGTAAACAAGCTCGGCTTCATTCTTCGAATACACTAAAATGTCATCGATAAATACGATTACCGACTTATCCAGCATAGGTTTGCAAACCCGGTTCATGAGATCCATGAAAGCCGCGGGTGCATTAGTCGACCCAAAGGGCATCACGAGGAACTCATAATGCCCGTACCGTGTACGAAAGGCCGTTTTCGGTACGTCCTCCTCCTTGACTTTCAATTGGTGATAACCCGATCTGAGATCAATCTTTGAGAACCAACTTGCTCCTTGTAGCTGGTCAAACAAGTCATCAATTCTTGGAAGTGGGTATCGATTCTTCACCGTGAGTTTGTTTAAGTCTCGGTAATAGATACACATGCGCATACTGCCGTCCTTCTTTTTCACGAATAGAACTGGTGCGCCCCACGGGAATACACTCGGTCGGATAAACCCTTTGTCGAGCAATTCTTGGATTTGAGACATCAATTCTTGTAGCTCCGATGGCGCGAGCCGATACGGAGCCTTGGCCACAAGTTTTGCGCCCGGAATCAATTCGATTCCGAACTCTACCTCTCGTTCTGGTGGTATTCCCGGTAAGTCTTCCGGGAACACATCTTCATAATCACTTACGACTGGCACATCTTTGATTTTGAGGGATTCTTTCTCCGATTCATTTGCGTATACCATATATGCCTTGCATCCATGTTACATGAGTTTGTGAGCTTTTAGCATCGTGCATATCACCGGGTTACCCCCTTTTTCGCCGTATATTGTAACGTGCTTTCCGCTAGGAGATGTCGGTTTTATTTCCTTTCGGAAACATGCCACCTTTTCGTGGTATCGAGACAACCAATCCATACCCACGATCACTTGAAATTCTCCCATTGACATTGGGATCAAGTCTATTGTATATTCCTCGTCGTCGATGCTCAATTTACAGTTTTCACACACATCACAAACGATAAAACTCTTGTTATTACCTATCTCTACTTCTAAAGGCAAAGGTAATTTTGTTAGAACAAATGAAGGATGTCGAATTAATCCATATGAAATAAAGGATTTATTCGCACCCGTATCAAATAATATACGTGCAGGAATCAAATTTAGAGCAAATATACCTGAAACCACTTCGGGTTCAACTTTTGCTTCTGCGGCAGTCAAGTGGAAAGATCTTGCCTTTGCTTTTGGGGCTTCGCCTTTCGTGTCTTGCCCGTCTTTCTTTCCAATTAGCTCCGGGCATTCCGACTTCTTGTGACCCGGTCGATAGCAATTGTAGCAGACCGTCACTTTTTCCGGGCATGATGTAGCCATATGTCCCGTCTTCCGACATATGGGGCAAGGTTTATCCTTGAAGCGACACTCGCCCTTATGACCTTTTCCACAAATCTTGCAACTAGGCGACCCGCCTTTTACATCCGATTTCTTCCCGGTTTCATTCGTTCGTGCCTTCTTGGTAGGGCTTGGATTAACAACATATCCCCTTCGTTCACCCCGTTCCAACTGCTTTTTCAATTCAATCTCCCGTTCCCGAGCAACGTTTATGATCTCGGTAAGGGTTTCGTATTTTGAAGGAGTCATAAACTCCCTATACTCGGCGCTCAACATGTTATAGTAATAGTATATCTTCTGTTCTTCATTCGTCACCAATTCGTCACAAAACTTCATCTTATCCATAAACATTCCCGTGATCTTGTCTATGGACTCGCCTTTGTGCCTAAGTTGCATGAACTCTTCCTTGATTTTATTAATGACCGCCTTGGGACTATGATGTTTAAGAAACGGTGTCTTAAACTCCTCCCATGTCATGGCCTTAGCCGCTTCACTTCCAATCTCTTTCTTTTTGTTATCCTACCAGTCTTTCGCTTGACCCCTTAATTGACCCGTACCATAGGCTACGTAGTCATCTTCATCACAATGGGTCCTCTCGAATACCCCCTCGACATCGCTGAGCCACTGCTGGCATACTATCGGGTCAACCTCCCCATTATATACTGGCGGTTTGCACGCCATGAATTCCTTGTATGAACAAGGCTTTCGTCCTCCGGACTTTTCTTTTGCTAGATTAACATTATCTTCCAATTTCTTGATTCTTTCATCGACCACTGTTAGTACTGTGGTCTGGATCTTATCGATGAAACCAGACAAACTATTTTCGATTGCCTTTCCAACCTCCTCGGCAATCACTTCTCTCATTTGCTCGGTGACTCTTGGCACCGCATCATCATTACCTCCATCCGCCATCTCTAATACTGAAATGTTTACATTAACTGTTAAACATTTCATTTATAACATATGATTTACTTGTTTTGATTTAATCAAGTTCATAACTTGATTCAACCGTTCTTGTTTCATGCATTTCCCGTGTTTGAGTGAGCTTATACACTCTTTCCGTGCATATTAATTCATGTTTCATTTCTATATTCTCTAAATCTACTTAAAACAATTAACTCTTACCGGATACTTGATCAAGCTTGAACCGAACACACTTTATTGACAACCTTTAGCTCTGATTACCAACTTGTAAGACCCAACTTAAAATAACTAGTTCAATGATACAAAAACTTGCATTTAGTCCAAAAATATCTAGTTTACAAAAGTTTTCAGGATTTTAAGATCATACGTGATCCCAATATTCAAGTTGAAAGCTAAATATCCATTAAACTTACAAAACATAACTTCAAGTGTCTACTAGATAACGTTTGAAAACATGGTTCAAGTATCTACATATTGCTAAGACAAAATAGATCAAGTGCGGAAGCTTCGTTTAGTGCGTTCGGTTCTTGATAATAGCTTGATCACCATCCGGGTTAGGTTCCATCTTCACCTACGGTCAAAACCAATTAAAGTTATTAGTTTAACACTTTAAACAATCAAGTATAACATGTTCCATGATCAAAACATAACAAAAACAAACAAAATTCATGCTAGGACTCAGTTGCGCCGCGCGAGGAAGAGAAGGGAAGTCCGTCGCGTGACGCCAGCACCGCCGCGTCGCGCGACGGTAAGGGTGTTCGGCCATGGCGCGGCGCCAGGGGGCATTTTCGACAGAATGTTGTTGTGTTGAGCTGCTAATTTGACCCAACACCATTTTTCTAAGTTCCAAACTTTAAATAGGCATAACTTTTGACTCGGGCGTCCGTTTTAGCCGATTCTTTTTCCTACGTGACCGTAATTTAATTACGGTCGCGTTTATCAACACGTTTTGCATAAAAATATCATTTCAAGAGCAGTTGGATTTTATTTCATCTCTTGTTTATACAACCCTTTTGTCACAAGTTCCCTAACTTGCATTGTTGACATCTTTAATTTCAAACCATATCACCCGTTTTCCATGTTTACCAATTATGACTTCCGCTTCCCTCCCGAGAGCGCTCATGTTATAACTATCATGCTTAATTCTAAGGATTTAATCGTGCTTTTTCGGAATCGATTGGCAAACAAATGTTCCGAACTATAATCCCTCTACAAGGGCTCATGCCCTTGCAACGACTTAGCATATCTGTGACACGGCCTACATTTGATTTGTATATATATATATATATATATATATATATATAACCAATCACAAGAGATGGTTTTAAATTTCTATGTTTGTAACTCAACTTGTTTTTGACCCGTTTGGATGCCGAATGGGTGTCACCATCACTAGACACATCCGAACTCTATTTCTAGTACATGTTTGACCCGTTTTACTTGTCTAAGGCATTTTTTCGTTCTCGTGACTTAACGGGTTTTTCTTGTTTACCAAATTTCAATATGACAAGGTAAAGCTAACAATTTAAACATAATATAGCGAAACTATAAGTCGCGTACCTTTAAAGCACACCCTTCAAGCGCGTATCTCCTCCTCCGGCTTGTCCGCTCGACGATCCGGATTCTTTGCCTAAGGAGTTCAATTCAACTTCAATTTAGAACCCTTTTTGTAATTATAAACACATAATTTGCCATAGTAGTCAATTATGCGTTTTCATCCGATTTTTAACATATAAATCCCCACTTAGGCATTTCAACAAACACCTAGCGGGTCAGATTTTCACATAATCAATACCAAGTTCATGACTTGTTATCTTATCTAAATCAACTTTAATTAGGCAATTATACATATATTTCAACATCAATATTTCAGAAATTATCTCATAAATTCAGATTACACTAGAACAAGAATCTTAATCCTAGTGTTTATCAAGTTCTACTAACTTATTGATCACCCACTATGGTGATTATGAACCTTACAAGTATCATGCAAGATTTTGACAAGAAATCATCTAGTGTTTGTCCCTAAACCTCATATCACTTCCAATATTCCTCCATGCATGACATATTAAAGCTTAATTTCAGTTTCTCACAATTAACCTAGAATTTATGGTGAATCAAAACATCACAATTTTATATACCTTATGATCCTTTCAACTAGGTGATCATGAATTTGTGCTCGAAAATTGATTTAGACTTGATTTAGGCTTCTGATTTTGAGCTTTTGTGAGGATTTGGGTTTGAAAAGAAAACCCTGGTCGCCCCCTCTTGTTCTGTTCGACCAGACACTCATGTATGTGGGTGTTTGGTATGTTGATTTCTTATTTCAACATTCCACTTTCAATCTTTGCAAGTTTGGTCCCTTAGCTTTGTTTAATTTATAATCTAAGTGTTTTAACCTTATTATATGCCACTACAAGGCCTGTAGCTGACTGGGTTATAATTTCCTAGTTAGCTGGTTCCGGTTTAATTAGCACTTTATAATTCTGATTTAGAGTTTTATAAATTCCGGGTTGTTACATACTTCTTCCCAGCCTGCCCTCTCTGGGTATTCAGCTGATCAGGAAGAAGGGATGTTTGTCTTTAAGGCTCAATCTGAAGAGCCATTCCCTCAGAAAAGAGAGAGGATGGTTTAGTAAGGGAGCATTCGAGCGTAGGAAAAGAATGCTGTAGGATCGTGTAGCGACCCGAACGAGTCGTTCAGAAGAGCTCTCGTCTGTTTCAGAGGCGGAAACTAAGAAACAGATGTGGAAAACAGCTTGTTTCACTATTAAACGTCTTGTTTTATTGATATCACAGCTTTACAGATCAAATGACGCGTCGGCAGCACTTCGGTACCGGAATCGCAGAAGTTACAAATGATTTCGCATGAGGCCTATTTATAGAGGATGTAATTTCGTTTGAATGTGGCATTACCCATTTCAAATGAAATTACCTCTTTAACACATAAAACCTCCTATTTTCTCGTACAACGCGCCCTGATCTAACAATTCTAATACAAGACGAAGTCGACAGATGTAATGCACCAACAGACTCCCCCTCGGATGTTGACGAGTCTTAAGTGTCGAGTCTTCAACGTCTTCAGTCTTTATCAGTCTTCGGGCTTCCTTCACTCTAACTTTCTTCAACTAATCTTTCAGGATCAAACTCCTAGCTCTTGCATCTTCAGACTCTCTTTCTCTAACAGACTCCCCCTCAACTTGTACCGGGATCGTAGTCTGGCTTTCACTCTGAATCGCAACCTGGTTCTCTCAAATGTTTACAGGTTCAGGAACGATTCCTGTCTCACCTGCATATTCTCTACCCAAAACATAAGTTTCATAAAAGATAAGATATAACACATTAAGAAACCTTGCTAACCACTTATAGACACAAACTGAATACATCATTTTTCAAGTATCACACAAAATGATTTATCATATTAATTTCTGAAGAACCACTTGTATGTATATCAATTTTCATTTCAAACATCTTCAAAAAAACTTTCCCAAACTTGTTCGTCATGTTCAACACTTGGAATTTTGAAAATCAGCTCTTCAATATCAGTTGTCGAAAATCTTTTTGGATTTTTCAAAATTTTTTGCTAAAACACACTGAAAAACTTTTTGGAATTTTGTTTTGAAAGAAATACAGTAACGAAATATTTACAAGCAATATTTTTGTGAGTTTGTGTAAGAGGATCATATCAGTTTATGAGACAAATCACCAACACCGTTAAGCTTTAAACATTTTAAGTTCTAAACGATTCACTTAGATTGTCAGTATACTGATCCACTTAAATTTTCACACAAAGTTCAACTGTTTCGAGATACGAGATTAATGTTTTAGAGACTTAAACTTAATCGCGTATCCCACCTCAGAATATACTCTCGTATCCAGATCCCAATATTCAGTCTTACAGGTGAGTATACCTAGATGATATCTGTAAGGGGTTAATTGCGAAACCGTGAGAGCTCAGGTCAGAACTTCCGTTCAGCAGAGAGATGACGGCTTCGACTTTTGGTGGGTCCCCTTTAGAGGATCTTTTTTACAACAACACATGATTTGCATTTTGCACAATGTTTTATCATTTTTTATGCTGAGGGGAGGCTATATTTCAAGCAAGCGTAAAGTATTCTCCGGGGACTAGGCCATTGCTTCCGCATTATCAGAAGTCCTGGGATAATACCCCAGATATCACTAAGCATAAAGACCTGGTATCTCAGAAAGAGGGACCTTTCAAACAAGATTTTGGGGGTTACCCATATATCCGAGAGATGTTCCCCACGATATAAGCAAGTTTGAAATTTAGGTTTATATCTCGTCACAATTTACTAAATGTGCAAAAACCTACTGGCATATCATCAGTGAGACCGTTTATCACTATTTAACTTTCCATTTCTTTAGCATGCCGTGATCATCCACGGATGTACTATCATTTCCCCTTTTTACAACAAAACTCATTTTTTAATTTTATCATGTTTTTGACTTTTTCAAATTTTCTAATGTTTTTGGATTTTATGAAATTTTTACTCCCCCTAAAATGCAAATACATTTAAAGGAAATTTGAAAATAAACTGTACAAACAAATTGACAACTGATATCAAATTGCTTCAAATCGCCATCCACTTGGCATAAACAATCAGAACTCCCCCTCACAACAAACTATTTTCCCATTGTGATTTCAAAACACTTAAGTTTGTTTTAATCAAATGGTTTTTCCGGAAAATTAGTTTTGTTGATTTTCACACCACTTGTGGGTTAGGGGATAAACTCATCATTTTGTTCTCCAAAATACCACTTGTAAGTATGGTCCAATCAAGTTCAACTTAATGACCTTGATTAACCATTTAAAGATGAAAACCTTCTTCAACCACTTGCAGGTTCACTCACCAACCATCCCATTTGTAAATCAAAATATAACAATATAAAGATATCACCTGTAGATTTACCAAACAAACATTTCAAGAATGATGTCGATTCCTGCTCCACTCTTACCAACCTGGGACCTCCGGCAAGTCAGGAATTTATGGTGAAAATGCTGTCACCCAAGCCTGACCAGCCTTGGGTGATTTTGGTGGCAAACATCTGTCCCACCAACATTTTGATTTGTAAAATTCTTGAGCATCCTTCACTTTCCTGTCAACCATCTTTCCAAAAATATGTTTAACATTTCCATTAAACACCTTTTCTGCATCAAATTCTTTCTTATCAGCAAAGAATTGACCTGATATCTCAAATCTACCTTTTGATTTTAGATTATCTTTCGACAATGGCGGAAAATTTTCCTCGTTCAACTCAGGAACGGAATTATCAACCTTTTTCTCAACACATGACTCCTCTGATTTTATGGAATCAGATTCATTGTCAGAACTTCTTTCAGATTTTACAACCTATAATTGTTTATTCAAATCAACTTGTCTTTTATAATATCGTTTTGAACTTTCACCTTCTTCGGAAGTTGAATTTTCAAACACTTTAGATTTCTCAGTTGATTGTTTCTTCTCAATGACAAGTTTTTCTTTCAATTTTGAGTTAGAAGTAACTCCCTGTTTTGTGTTGTTGGACTGTTGGCAATTCCAAGCAATATGTCCAACTTTTTGGCACTTAAAGCAAGTTCTTCTGTCAACTCTTTGAGCAAAATTCTTCACATTCCTCTTTACCTCAGCAAGAAACTCTTGGTTTGACTGTTTCCAGAATGGTTTCTTCTGCTCATCTTCAGAACTTCCTCCTGCAACAAATGTTGTTTTTGGTTTATAATTTTTCTCATTTTTATAATTTTATGGGGATATAAAACCAAGACCTTGTTTTTTGAAATTACCGTTGTGGTTTGGTTTCTTTCGATAACCTGAACCAGAACTGTAACCCTTTTTCTTGTTCAATCTCTGTTGAACTCTTGAAGTGTACTTTTTAGGTTTTTCATGAAGATTTAAATCTTTTATTTCAGAAATATTAATTTCTGTTAATTTGGAAACCTGTTTGATCATTTCAGTTTTGACACTTCTTATTGGAAATTCCTCATCAGAATATAATTTGTCTGAATCATTCAAAGTATAAGCCACTTTGATTGATCCATCATTCAAATTAAATTTTGATAACAAGAATTCTTTATTGTAAACCCTCTTAACCGGTGAACTCGGACTCTTTTCTGACGAACTCAAACTTTCAGACTTAGACTCCGGTTTTAACTCTGCATCCATATCCAACACCTGATCGACCACTTTCTTTAATAACTCAGACTCATGATCAGTGTCAGATGCTGTGAATTTAACATCAATATTGTCTGGTAATTCATCAATGATTTCAGACTTTAACTTGATGTTGAGAGCCTTATTTACACGTTCCTCATTTGGCTTTCTGGGAGAATAACTTTCATGGATCGGGGGCGGACATCTGTTATACTTGACACTTTGTTTCTTACCAGTATCAGTATCTTCAGTCTTTTTCTCCTTGAATGCTTCAAGACCTGCAACAGTAGGATAAACACGATCAATCAGATAATCACATGTTGTATAACTCAACAGTAATCGTTTAATCCTTTCACTCTCAATCTTCTCAAGCTCTAACTCCTGTTTCAGTTTAGCACAATATTCGATATACTCATTGATTACGCTCTGCTTTGTCATTAAAGTTGCATTCATCCTCATCTGAGCAGTTTCAACTTCTAAATTTGTCTTTTTCAGATTATCTACTGTTCTATTCAGAACATCATACGACTCCTTCACATACTTCACATCAAACAACAAATCTTCTTTCATCTTCTCTAATTCAGCAATCTTTTTATCTTTCTCCTCACAAGCTTCGCAAGATTCTAAACACTTCAAACATGGTTTTTCAACTTCAACCATTTTTTTCAACCTCAACGATTTTATCAACTTCAACAATCTTTTCTATTTCGACTATTTTCTCTACTTCGACAAGTTTCTTAACTTCTACTATTTTTTTAACTTCGACTAATTTTTCAATCTCAACAATTTTCTCTACCACTTTTTCTACTTCAACGACTTTTTCTACCACCTTTTCAGTCACTGATTCAACATTTGCTTCTTCAGATTCTGTCTTTGCCTTTTCATCAGCTAGCATTCTTGCTGTTTCTAGCTCTCTCCTCAATCTGGCAATCTTCTTCTGATTCAGCATCTCCATTTTATCTGCAAAAAAAAAAAAATTAAAACTGTCAGGATCAATGCCTTTTCTAGTTTTGTTAAGATAATCCTCTTCATCATCAGCATCAAAACCATCTCCAAATCCTGGAAATATTGGGATTCTTTTCTGACTAGTTTCATCATCACCCAGAATTCTAGCAACAAATCCTGAACCGGATGGAATATATTTATCCCAGTTGAAACCTTCAGCAACAAATTCATCATCTTGATCAATGATACCAAAATAAGTTTTTTTATTTGCATCTTCAATCATTTTTCTTTTGTCATCCACAATAGGGAGAGCATGTGCAGTTTGTGGTTCCCTTTGTTGAGTAATCTGATGAAAAATTGATTTCTGATAATAATTGTTCTTTTCTTGGTTCCCTGTTGCTTCTTGATTTTTACACTCCCGTTTTAAGTGTCCCTTTCCTTTGCAACGGAAACAGGTAACTTTTGATTTGTCAAATCCTAACTGAGAAGTAGCCATTTCTCGAAATTCATCTCTACCAGTAATTTCTTGAAACTTTTCTGCCCTCCTCCAAGCACTAGCTAAACACCATTTAATATCCATCAGCTCAAGTTCCTCTGCATCTATTTGGTCATAATCCTCTTTGGTAAGCATCGGATTTCCAATCTTGCCAGCAATCAAACTTTCATAAGATTCCAACATAGCAACGAGTGATGCCATGTGTTGCTTGGCAATTTCTGGAGACAAATTCTGACCATTCTGAATGTTCAAAGTAACATTGCATTGAAGATTTGTAAATCTTTGTTGTTGAGGACTTGATGTTGTGCTGTTTGGATCAAAACTTGAAAATGATGAAGAATATCCATCACTCTGAGTTGTAGTGCTAACATTCGGACTAGACGATCCATCAGCACTAAAAGCAGTACTAATCTTTGGACTTGGAGTTGCTTCAAATTTGTTTCCTCGATAATACAGACTGACATCTTGCTTAGCATTTGGATTTGTCATGATAGCATTTTTCTGGATATCCAACTCATACTCTTCAATCTTTTGAATAAATTGTGCCAAGTTCATATTTTCAGACTTTCTTGTGTGTTTTAAGATCAGCAAATACGTTCCCCATTTCTGCTGTGGTAACGCTTCAGCAAGTTTATCAACCCACTCCTCATCATCTTTCTTTATCTCTAATCTTCCCATTTCCAGAACAAGATGACAATATCTGTCGATGGTCGTTTTTGTTGATTCACCTTCTAAGGCTGTAAACATATCAAATGATTTCTTTAACAAAGCTTTCTTGTTTTTAATCATATCTGCACTTCCTTTGAATTTCTGAATCAATGCTTCCCAAATTGACCTAGCTGTACCATTATGTTGGAGCAAAACAAAGATATCTTCTTTTATCGCTTGTTGAAGAAAATTGATCATCATCTTTTCACTTGTAAATTTCAATTTGTCAATCTCTGAGAAGTCAACAATTGCTTTTTCAATACCACATTCATTTTTCGGTTTTTCATAATCCTTTTCTAATGCACACCATGCGTCAAACTTATATGCTTGCACCCAAGTCTCAAAACGATTCTGCCAACCTTTGAAATCTTCAATGTACATCAGTTTTGGCGGTTTTTGATGAGTTCCGGTTTCATTCTCACTGTATAAAGTCTCAGCAGCAGTAACGGGAGCAACTGGTGTGGCAAACGCATTGTAGAATTCCTCAGCCATTTTTCAGAAATTTATTTCACAAACCCAAGGATCACACTAAGTATATTGTCAAACGGAACCAACACTTAACTAGAATCACTTTCAAACGAAATTGTCCTTTTCAAACGGAATCCTCTAATCTCGCTTGGAACGATTCAAACGAAATTACACCTTTCAACCTAACACCTGATTTCGTTTGAGGAAACACAAGTTCAAACGAAATAATGTCCTTGAAACGAAATCACTTGATTTTTTTTGGGAACTCTCAAACGAAATAGCTCCTGAAACGAGATTACCTAATCTCGTTTGAAACACCACACTTCTTCAAACGAAATAGCTCTCTGAAACATACAACCTGATTTCGTTTGAACACCTTCAAACTGAATTGCACTACTCAAACGAAATATGAGTGAACTTTCAAACGAAATCTCAAATCTCAAACGGAATAGGTCAACTTCAAACGGAATTAATCCTCTGATTTCGTTTGAAGGGCTGCTGACATCATCAAAATTCGATCTGTTTCAAACGGAATTACGTATAATATCAAGTTTTAGTTCGATTTAAGGTCCAAAACTCTCAAGGATTGGTTAAAACACTGTTATGTATGTTATATATGAAAATCAGACCATTTTGACCGTGAAATTTTTCAATTTTGTGAAAGAAGGTGTAGAAAACAGATTTTCAAGCTGAATTTGGCAAGAACTCTTCCTCCTGAGCTCTGATACCACTTGTAGGATCGTGTAGCGACCCGAACGAGTCGTTCAGAAGAGCTCTCGTCTGTTTCAGAGGCAGAAACTAAGAAACAGATGTGGAAAACAGCTTGTTTCACTATTAAACATCTTGTTTTATTGATATCACAGCTTTACAGATCAAATGACGCGTCGGCAGCACTTCGGTACCGGAATCGCAGAAGTTACAAATGATTTCGCATGAGGCCTATTTATAGAGGATGTAATTTCGTTTGAATGTGGCATTGCCCATTTCAAACGAAATTACCTCTTTAACACACAAACCCTCATATTTTCTCGTACAACGCGCCCTGATCTAACAATTCTAATACAAGACTCGATACAAGATGAAGTCGATAGGCGTAATGCACCAACAAATGCGAAAGTTGCAACAGCAAAGAGTCCTAGCAGCCGCTAAGAGAGATTCAGATGCCCATACACAGGATATGCTTAATAGGAGCTTAGCCAATTTTCATATCCTAACAACAACTGCTGCCGACCCAAATCTGGAACAACTAGTAGCCCCACAACCCTTACCTTTGTTCCCCACTCAGCCGATGGAGATAGAAAACAACCTCGAAAATCAAGTAGAAATGCATGATTTCAACCCTGAGGAGATACCTAGGATACCAGCCCCTAATCCCTTAGACCCAAATTATGATCCATGGTTCGATGATCATAGGGATTATGTGCCACGCTAACACCTAAACGACGAAACCATGCAAAACTTAGCAGCCTATCCAAGTCTGGACCCTCAAGATCCCTACTACGACAACGATGAATACATTAGGGAGATCTTAGAGAATCCGTACCCTCAGGAGAATCCCATGCCCCAGTACCCAGACCCAGTACCAGCACCTGCACCCCCAATGAGTGCAGAAAATGTGCATGAGCTCCGAAATTTCAGAGAAGAGATCTTAGAGAGTAGTGAGAGAATGAGGCAGGTATGTAACACCATGAAAATTCATGTCCAATAAAGTATTGACACGTGTCATAAACTTTAAACGTGTAAAGGATTACCTTAGAAGGACTAGAGTTGACAAACAAGGAAAGTATGTGAATATAAGGGTTCAGAATGTCAACAATGGATAAATATACTTTACAATAACTCTACATGATGTTTATACCCTTAAACGAATAAATCATGGATCATACGAAGCTAATTGTGAAAGAAAGTGAGAGATTACAAACTACAGGGGTTAAATGTGTCGACATGTTTAAAGTATACCTCTGAGTGACCTTTTAGCAAACCCGAAGCTTTGTAACGATTAATTATGCTCATTAGAATGTATGATAAAAATTTCACCAAGTTTCGTTATCGTATGAGAAAGTTATGATAAAATTCGTATACGAGGGGTTAAAAGCGTCAACGTCGAAATTTAAGACTTTTCGGTGATCGTATGAATAACTGGGGACCTAAAAAAGTTGGTTTATGACTTGGAGTCCTTAAAAGTCAAGTTCGGGGGTTACAAGTGCAAGAAAGCACCTTAAAAATCAAGTTTGGAAGGATCAGGGGCCAAACTGTCAACTTTTGAAAGTTCTGTCATGCTGGCCTGGTCCTTACGGACCGTATGCTAGGACCCTTACGGTCCGTAAGCGACTCCCAGATGCAGAAACTCGTCTGGTGGCTGTTCAGCCCATGTAACCGACTTATATTGCCCTTTCTCACCACCAAGGGCTGCCTAAACAAGTTCTTAGGCATTAGGGACACTTGTTAATGATCAGGGAACATGTATAGCATTGTTTGTCATGATCTTGAGCCATCAAGAACACTATATAAGAACCCACATTGTCTCAAATTTTGATCATTCATTCACACTCAACTTCTGATCATTTCTGGAGCACAAGGACCTTCCCTAAGCATCCCTGGTCGTGCATTAGACCTTGACTAGAGCCTTCCGGTAAATTGTACCTACGCTTACTTAAGTGAATACGGCTGAGTTATTAAAATTCTTGCTATTTAAGACAGGAGCTAGCTCAGGTAAATACTCTTAACTTATTTTCCCTTATACGGGCTTGGGATACGGTAATATAAATACCGCATGGTCAGGTATGGGATTCAAAGACCAATAAGTCGGGAAATCCAAATAACCTGTTTTAATTCGTATTGCTTGACTGAAACATTGGGGTTAATGCGACCGTGTCCTGGATATCCTTGACTCATTAATTGCAATGGCCACGACCTAAGCACGGGGTGTAGGCATACACCTGACAGATGCAATATGCTTATTAATTAATTATACCCAATATGGGATTCCCAATAAGGGAATAAGGGGTGTGTCGGTTAATCTTGAACCGGCATAGAACCGGGCTCCGTATGTAGAGCAAGTTATGTAAAACTGATAACATGAGATATAGTTTGTCCCAAGTATAAAAGATTAATTTTGCCTTGTGCATTTTAATCAAAGTGTCAAAATATTTTCGTGCCTTGTGCACCTAAACCAATTTTCATAAACATTTTCAAATGAGTCGGTTGAGTGTATTTACCAGTGAAAACTGACGTATTTTCCAAAGTCTAAGTGACAGGTACAAGTACGTAATAGGCTGGAAGCTGCTCAGGACTTGTTAGTTGAGGACTTTGCAACTCCTTCACATAAGCCATTAGTCTGATAACTTCTTTTGTTGATTTGATCCGCCTGTGGATTATTACAAGCTAGTCTGTACGGAATACTTTTATATTATCAGACATTTGTGTTTGTAATAATATTTTATATTTCAAGACTTCCGCTGTGCATTTAAATTGTGTTGTTTGACTATGATGATATCAACTATGTCACGATACTCCCCACCGGTAATACGTGGAAATATCGGGGTGTGACAGGTTGGTATCAGGCCAACATTGAGTGAATTAAACACTAGCCTTTTTGTGTTTAATCTCAATGACACATTAGCACATTCCTTGACCTTCTGAGTCTAGACTTAACATAGGAATATTCTAAATCCTAATCTGGAAATTTTTGCTTCCAATTTTTATATATATTGGATACGTCGCCAAGCGAAGAAGCCGTAATAGGAATTCTCCACACCCGGAGCTTTGAAATGCTGAGCTTCGTACCGCGGCCAGGATGAAACGCGCAACCAAGGAGAAAGCATTCAGACATAAAATGAAGAAGAAACTCCTTTTGCTAAAGATGGTTTCTTAATAGTCCTTATAAGGACATATTTATCTTTCAGTCCCTTCAAGGACAACATTATTCCTTTCAAGTCCCGTTTAGGGCAAACCTGAACTTTTTAATTTTATAGTGGAATGACTAAATTTAAATTTTCATCCTAAACATGAAATATGAAATAAATGAAAAATAACATTCCTTTTATAAGATCTACCATTATAATAAAATGGCAAAATCTAAAAAGGACAAGACCTAGCCACGTGTCCTTTTAATACCGGGCCAAGATGGTAGTTCCATAATTAGATTCAGATCCATATTAACATCTCAAATTAGGATTGCTCTGCGTTAAATATTAAAAAGAATCTTAAGGATAAAAACCTAGCCTAAATGTCGTTACAGACATGGCCAAGATGGTAAGACCTATTCAAAAGATTCAAATCCTTGTTAACACCTAAGAACGTGTTAGCACTCTTGACAAATGTGATTCGAGAAAATCACAACAGTCATTCTTATATTGGATTCTTCCAAATTTTCTTATCTAGCCTAGTGATTTAGAAATCATGGCTTAAATCATCAAATAAAGATGATCATATTGTTAACACCTAAGAAGTGTTAGCATCCTTGACAAAAGCGATTCGAGAAAATCACAATAGTCATCCCTATATTGGAAATTTTTAAAATTTCCTAATTTGCCTTATGATCTAGAAATCATGGCTTATATCATCCTATAAGATGATCATATTATAAACATCCGTTAGTGATGAATTGCCTACGGGCTAAACTTGTTGTCCGATAAGACAACGACAGTGGTGGTCTTTGACCCCTGTCTAAAGATGTTGGAATACGTCCAAACATAATAGTCGGTAGGATCCATACGATCTCGACTAATAGCATCTGAAAAGATGATCATACCATAAACATCCCTTGGAAGGGAAATGCCTACGGGCTATAATTAACGTCCTCTGAGACTAAAGACAGTAGTAGCCTACAACTCCCTGTCAAGAAAAGGTAATGAACTTTGATTCAAACCTTAATGCCTCGATTTCATAAAATATGGGCTTATAAACTAAACTTGTCCACGTGACTAGGCCTTTTGTGCTATTAGTAACTTATAATTTAGGATTTTAATGAAAATCCTGAATAAAATAAATATCATTCCTTTCCTGCCTGTATTCATATTAAAAGAAAATCTTAAAAACGTATAACCTAGCTTGAATGTCATTAAAGACCTGGCTACGATGATAGAACCTATTTAAAGATTCCAATCCTTGTTAACATTTAAAAACATGTTAACACTCCTGACAATAGGTGATGCGATAAAATCACACTTGTCATCCTTATATTAGGAATTTTCCAAACCCTTTATTTTTAGCGTTAATGATCAAGAGGAATCATGGCTAATAAACGTCGAACATGATGAACACATCAAAACATCCATAGGGATGTATACCTACGGGCAAAGATGTATACATGAAAATATAGTTTTATTTCATAACTTCTTGTCAAGACAATGAATTATGAAATTTTCCGATCCAAAGGAATCATAGATTATGTTTTAAAATTTCCCTTGTGACAAGGCCTCTGTGCCATCCAAAAAGTCCTTGGGACAAGCCCTTATGCTATATAAAATGTCGGTACGACATTGACAGTCGTGACTTATGTCCCCTGTCTAATAAATATGAAGGATTATATTTCGTTTAAACGCCAAAGATGGTCTATCTAAAAACCTAGGCCAAGCATAATCAAATAAATTTAATACTATCTATTGGTCTATATGGTTGAGTTACACCATGGCTATTTAATCGTCAAGTTCGACAATTCGCTATATAATTAAACAAATTATTACTACTTGGTTAGTAGCCTTCAAAGCTTCACCACGGCTGACTCCTCTGAAGCTCACAATCATCCAGTTAGTCAGAATGATGTCCATTGACTAGCCTTTGTGGCAAAATAAATTATATTCCAAAGAGATGACGGCTATAGTCTTTGACTCTCTGTCCAAAGGTGAAGAACTATGTTCGAACCTTAAGATCTCTGATCCAATAAGATTGCGACTTATATATTAATGCCTTAAGTGCCATGTCTTATATGTCCTTTGTGACAAGGCCTTCGTGCCTATGACTATTAATGTCCTTCGTGACAAGCCTTCAAACTATCTAAAGATTGTCGTTATGACAAGGACAATTGTGACATTGTGATTCCCTGTCAAAAGGTAATGGACTTGGTCCAAACCTTAAACACAATTGATGGTCCTTTTTGACCTAGGCTAAGTATAATTGACGTACTTTCTAGTAGCATACTATAATGAAGTTGAAAAAAAACCTAACAGCCATTAGGGTTTAATAATACCATGGCTTATAAATCATCCATTACGATGATTCCATAATAGTTTGTGGCTAAGCATATGTTATTATTGGTGTTTAGTTCCAAAGCCCCGGAATGGTGGATTCCGACGAAGCACACAACAGTACTGCGGCTAGAAACAAGGATGCAAATATAAATATAAATATAAATGTTAATGGCACTGCTCTTCAGGCCTTGATTGACGCAACAATTAGTGAAGTTGTGGATAAGATCCTTGAGAACAAAAAGGAACCGAGTGACACTCACTCAAAGGTCCATACGGAAACACATACATCAGCTCGTAAGGAGAGCTCCGCTCACTCTTCAGATGAAAAGAGCGAACCTCAGAAGTTAGTACTCTATGATAAGCCCTGTTCAACTGAAGACGGGTGCACCTACAGATACTTCGTCTCATGCAAACCCAGAGATTTCAATGGCGAAAAAGGAGCAATTGATGCTATGGAATGGCTTGAGGAAATGGAAACTGTTGTGGACATCAGCAATTTTGCTGATAAGGACGTAGTAAAATTTGTTTCACAATCTTTCAAGGGCGAGCCTCTTGCATGGTGGAGGGCCATGATGCAGTCCACGGGGAAAATTCCCCTATACAATATGGGATGGTCCAATTTTGTGGACCTTATCAAAGAGAACTACTGTCCACAACACGAAGTGGAAAAGGTGGAGACAGATTTTCTGACTCTCACAATGAAGAACCTAAATTGTCAGCAATATGTTACCGACTTCAACTCCCTATCTAGATTGGTACCCTATTTAATTATCCCGGAACCAAAACGCATTGCGCGTTTCATCGGTGGTTTGGCACCCGAAATAAAAGGGAATGTTAAGGCTTCAAGGCCAATCACCTTCAGATCAGCTGTAGATTTATCCTTGTCTCTCACTCTAGATATAGTGAGACAAAAGTCAATCAAGAATGAAACTAATAAGAAAAGACAAAGGGAGGAGGATAACTCCCAGAATCCTAAGAAGAGCAAATCTGAGTTCAACAATAACCAACAGGATTCCAACAAGAAGCCTACATGCAAAACCTGCAAAAGAAGACACTGGGGACAGTGTCGATCAAACCAAAAGATAAAGCAATGTGGCATCTGTAAAAGAACTGGCCACCAGTCCCACGAATGTAGGGACATAAAGAATGCAAACTGTTTCAGCTGTGGTGAAAAGGGCCACATCAGTACTAATTGCCCTAAGGCTGCCAAGGAAGGAGCAACTAAGTCTGGGAAGGATAAGAAAGGAAACGCCTGAACTACCGGTTGAATGCCAGAGACAGTGCATATCAAAAATAGCATTAGGTACGTCCTTACCATTTAGCATTGATAGTGTCTGCTAAGTATCTTACGTTAATGCAAGGGATAATAAACCTTTTGTAAACCATAAGCTTAGCAAACTTTTGATTACATTCATAAGAGCTCCAGATATTAAATATAAGGTATAACTTACCAATGGAATCTATAATGACCATCTCCCCCTTCCTCGAAGATAATCCTTTCATAAGAATCTGGAGTACTCTTCCCCAAAAAGAGTACGACAATATATATTACTTTATTTTATTTTATTATTTTTCTCATTGTTTTCTATCGCCTGCGAATGCCAAACTATGTTTGATAAAAGTGCCATATGAGGAGTGGCGTATCCTAGTGTGTCCCATAGATTGCTTCCATGCCTGATCAGTATGGAGGTTTAATGAATGGAACCCCTGAGATATCCCAAGGGTCATATTGTACTAAAGTCGACTAGTAGTATTCAAAGAAGATATCCAATATAAAAATGTCCTTATAAGTATCTCTACTTAGGGCATCCTTGCATTTGTAAAGAGAATGTGTCATTTATCTGACACCGACATCGATAGATGAACCAAAGCCTGAGAATACGGACATCTCTGTGTGTCATAATTATCTTCTTTATAAGAATTACCATGTTTACCTCTTGAGAGGCAAGTGGATGTTAGGACAAACATCCCACTTGGGGCTGCAGTTATTGTAAAAGCCTTATATCTGTTAGTACCAACGAATAGGAAGAACTAAGAGCCAAATCGATAAGTTTTTAGAGAAGGTTTCATAAAGCCAAAATTCAAAGTTCTAAGAACTCTGATTTTTAGTAAATAAGAAAGACGGTTCATCTTGCTTATGCATTGATTACCGCAACCCTATTTAGGCAACAATTAAGAATCGCCATTAGCTGCCCAGGATCGTCGATTTGTTCGACTAGCTGTAAGGATTAACTATTCTTTGAGATTAGTTTTAAGCAGTGGGTGGAATAACCATCTCACCATAAAAATAAGCTTTTCTACAACAATTATCCTGTAAGTATCAAGGCTACTCCTTTGGGGACCTTGTATAGATGGAATGTTAAACATCTATTATCAGAACAATAGATTGGTAAGTCCACTTAACAGGATCTGAAGGTTGCATTGGAAACAACGAATAAGATCACACAAATCCCTAATCATCTGTAAGTTGCCAGTATTCGGCAGAAAATCAAGAATTAATGAAAGTAGCAACCCTCCTAAATTCTTGTTAAGGAATAAGGTTCAACAAAAGATATCACCCAGGAAGGGTGTGCCAAATTTGTTAAATTTTCAGGCTAGTTAAGCTCTGAATATATAGAATCATTCGAAGGAAATCGAATGTATCAAGATTAAGTAGCTTATAAGCTAAAACCTATTTAAAGAGCTTGGCGGAGCTCGCAATACATTGCACACTAGTGACTGAAGGAGGTGTTTCGCCAATAAGTCAAGAAGCACTATCACATAATGATATGCAGATTTATGGTGTGATGAGCATCCTGTATCGATTGAGGATCGACAGGTTAAGAAGCTCCAAAAGGATACATGTACCTAATATAGGGGTCACTTTGGGAGCTTGGAAAGACTCCAGATATGTTATAGAAGTTAAGTCCATTATGCGACAAAAAGTACTGCCCACATTTTAGCAAATCTCGAGGACGAGATTTCTTTTAAGGGGGTGAGGATGTAACACCTCGAAAATTCATGTCCAATAAAGTATTGACACGTGTCATAAACTTTAAACGTGTAAAGGATTACCTTAGAAGGACTAGAGTTGACAAACAAGGAAAGTATGTGAATATAAGGGTTCAGAATGTCAACAATGGATAAATATACTTTACAATAACCCTACATGATGTTTATACCCTTAAACGAATAAATCATGGATCATACGAAGCTAATTGTGAAAGAAAGTGAGAGATTACAAACTACAGGGGTTAAATGTGTCGACATGTTTAAAGTATACCTCTGAGTGACCTTTTAGAAAACCCGAAGCTTTTTAACGATTAATTATGCTCATTAGAATGTATGATAAAAATTTCACCAAGTTTCGTTATCGTATGAGAAAGTTATGATAAAATTCGTATACGAGGGGTTAAAAGCGTCAACGTTGAAATTTAAGACTTTTCGGTGATCGTATGAATAACCGGGGACCTAAAAAAGTTGGTTTATGACTTGGAGTCCTTAAAAGTCAAGTTCGGGGGTTACAAGTGCAAGAAAGCACCTTAAAAATCAAGTTTGGAAGGATCAGGGGCCAAACTGTCAACTTTTGAAAGTTTTGTCATGCTGGCCTGGTCCTTACGGACCGTATGCTAGGACCCTTACGGTCCGTAAGCGACTCCCAGATGCAGAAACTCGTCTGGTGGCTTTTCAGCCCATGTAACCGACTTATATTGCCCTTTCTCACCACCAAGGGCTGCCTAAACAAGTTCTTAGGCATTAGGGACACTTGTTAATGATCAGGGAACATGTATAGCATTGTTTGTCATGATCTTGAGCCATCAAGAACACTATATAAGAACCCACATTGTCTCAAATTTTGATAATTCATTCACACTCAACTTCTGATCATTTCTGGAGCACAAGGACCTTCCCTAAGCATCTCTGGTCGTGCATTAGACCTTGACTAGAGCCTTCCGGTAAATTGTACCTACGCTTACTTAAGTGAATACGGCTGAGTTATTAAAAGTCTTGCTATTTAAGACAGGAGCTAGCTCAGGTAAATACTCTTAACTTATTTTCCCTTATACGGGCTTGGGATACGGTAATATAAATACCGCATGGTCAGGTATGGGATTCAAAGACCAATAAGTCAGGAAATCCAAATAACCTGTTTTAATTCGTATTGCTTGACTGAAACATTGGGGGTTAATGCGACCGTGTCCTGGATATCCTTGACTCATTAATTGCAATGGCCACGACCTAAGCACGGGGTGTAGGCATACACCTGACAGATGCAATATGCTTATTAATTAATTATACCCAATATGGGATTCCCAATAAGGGAATAAGTGGTGTGTCGGTTAATCTTGAACCGGCATAGAACCGGGCCCTGTATGTAGAGCAAGTTATGTAAAACTGATAACATGAGATATAGTTTGTCCCAAGTATAAAAGATTAATTTTGTCTTGTGCATTTTAATCAAAGTGTCAAAATATTTTCGTGCCTTGTGCACCTAAACCAATTTTCATAAACATTTTCAAATGAGTCGGTTGAGTGTATTTACCAGTGAAAACTGACGTATTTTCCAAAGTCTATGTGAAAGGTACAAGTACGTAATAGGCTGGAAGCTGCTCAGGACTTGTTAGTTGAGGACTTTGCAACTCCTTCACATAAGCCATTAGTCTGATAACTTCTTTTGTTGATTTGATCCGCCTGTGGATTATTACAAGCTAGTCTGTACGGAATACTTTTATATTATCAGACATTTGTGTTTGTAATAATATTTTATATTTCAAGACTTCCGCTGTGCATTTAAATTGTGTTGTTTGACTATGATGTTATCAACTACGTCACGATACTCCCCACCGGGCCCACCAGTAATACGTGGAAATATCGGGGTGTGACAAGGTAGGAGAGCGACTCGTCTGGAAATATGACGAGCGCAATATGGATTACTGGATGAATCCAGACCAGTGAAGGTGATGGTGGAGTTGGTAATAATAATAATATAATAATATATAATATGTTTGTATGAAAAAAAAACACATATATATATATATATAATAATAATAATAATAATAATAATATATGTTGTAGTATAGACCACTTTGTGGTTAGCGATGCATAGTAGTATTGTAATTTCCAAATTTCAGTATCAGTTTGTAGTAGATGTATAATAGATAAGAAAGAGTAAAGTCGCAATGCTCGACGTTTTTGATCAAGATGCGTGTCATGTGATTGATCGTATTAAGATATTATCTTGTGATATTAATATGTGGTAAATGTTTAAAATTCAGATGGCCGACCAAGTGAATCAAGAGAATCCAGATAATAACCCGGAAAACCAGAATAATGATAACCAGAGTAACAATAACCCGGATAACGGAAACCCAAACAACCATAATGGAAACCAAGTGGACAACAGTGCCATCCAACACGTAGTGGCACAAGGAATAATATATGCAATGCCATATATTATTCAAACGGTTAGAGAAGCAGAAAATAAAAGTAAACATGATAGCAAGCGACCCTTTGAACCTGAACACATCGTGAACAATGGACCTGTACTTCAAATGCCCATTCCTAAAAGAAGAAGAACCGTGTCTTACGATTGTTCTTATAAAGAATTCTGGTCTTGTAAACCGATGGAATTCTCGGGCAATGAAGGGGCCATTGCAACTCTACACTGGATAGAAAAGACTGAGGCAGTCTTAATAATAAGTAAATGTGTGAAAGAGGACAAGATAATGTTTGCTTCTAATCTGTTTAAGAATTCAGCCTTAGAATGGTGGAACACTATCCTTCAGTCTAGAGGAAGTGATAGAGTTTACAATATGGAATGGGAAGAATTTAAGAACATGGTAGAAAGGAAATTATGCCTTCCCAATGAAAAAGAACAGATAGGAAATAAGTTCTTAAATCTTAGGATGACTGGTGTGGATAGTAAGGGATACACTAAGTTATTCTTTGAATATGCTAGAATAGTGCCAACCCTTGCTTCACCTGAACCAGTATTAATCTCCCATTACATCCAGGGATTAATTGGGGAAATAAGACATGTAGTCAAGGCAGCTAGACCCCAAACCATAGAAGAAGCTGTAGAATTAGCAAATACCTTGACAGATGAATTAGTCCGTACACGAGAAGAGGATCAAAGGAGGAACCTAATTCATAAGCTTACACAAGAATTCCGTTCTGGAAATTCTAACCGTGGGAAAAATGTAGGCTCTACCGCTGCACCCTACTGTAAGTATTGCAAAAGGAAGCATTCAGGAAAATGCTCCATATATTGTAACTTTTGCAAAATATCGGGACACAAGGAGGAAGATTGCAGGAGAAAGATTAGCAACAGGATATGCTACAACCGCGGAGAACAAGGTCATATCAAGCCTAACCGTCCAAAGCTAGCTCCAACTACGAACAACAAGAACACCAAAAATGCTAGAGCATTTGTTCTGACTGCAGAAGAAGCAAAGATGATCCCAGATGTGATCACCGGTACGTTTTTAGTTAATGATGTTTTTGCTAAAGTATTATTTGACTCTGGTGCAAATCAAAGTTTTATTAATACTTCATTTTGCAAACTTCTAAATCAATCATTAACTAAACTTCCACAAGGATGTCTAGTAGAGACAGCAAATGGGGAAAGCATTAAGATTTTCGAAATCTTGCAGGGAGCAAGAATAGAAATTCTAAATCAGAAATTTATTGCAAACCTCTACCCAATGAATCTGGCAGGATTTGATATTGTATTAGGAATGGATTGGTTAATAGCCAATAAAGCCAGTATTTTGTGTGATCAAAATTCAATCCAAGTAAATTCACCAAGGGGTGAAAAGATCACAATTAAAGAAAATAAAACCCTTAAATCCACAAAGTTCATCTCCGTGATGAAAACAGCAAGTTACATAAGAAAAGGATCATTAGTGTATTTGATTTCTATAATCGCTAACACTAAATGAAAAGAATTAAAGGATATTCCAGTAGTATCCCAGTTTTTAGATGTATTTCCAGAAGAGCTACCAGGGCAACCTTCAGATAGAGAAGTTGAATTCAGAATCCATTTGATACCAGGGATAGCACCAATTGCCAAAGCACCTTACTGTTTGGCACCCGCAGGAATTAAACAAACAGTTAGACGAATTGTTAGAGAAAAGATTCATACAGCCAAGTTCATCCCCATGGGGAGCGCCAATCTTATTCGTTAAAAAGAAGGACGGATCAATGCGTATGTGCATTGACTACCGTGAATTGAACAAGGTCACAATTAAGAATCAGTATCCATTACCAAGAATAGATGATCTGTTTGATCAATTGCAAGGAGCACGATTTTTCTCAAAAATCGATTTAAGGTCAGGATATCATCAATTAAAGGTACAGGAAGAGGACATTCCTAAGACCGCTTTCAGAACAAGGTATGGCCATTATGAATTTATTGTCATGCCATTTGGTTTAACCAATGCCCTAGCTGCATTCATGGGCATGATGAACCGAATATGTAAGCCATATTTGGATAAATTCATAATTGTCTTTATAGATGATATTCTCATTTACTCTAAGAGTAAAGAGGAACATACAAAGCATTTGCACGCACTTCTAAGTTTATTGAGAAAAGAAAAGCTTTATGCTAAATTTTCGAAGTGTGAGTTTTGGTTAGAACAGGTACAATTTCTTGGACATCTAGTTGATCATGAAGGAATTCATGTAGATCCCACCAAGATCGAGGCAATAACCAAATGGAAAACCCCTGAGTCACCAACCGAGGTTAGAAGTTTCTTAGGATTGGCCGGTTATTATAGAAGATTTATTCGAGATTTTTCTAGAATAGCCATTCCTTTAACTAAATTGACCTGTAAATCCGTTAAGTTTGATTGGGGACCAAAATAAGAAGAAGCCTTTAGAATCCTTAAGCAAAGATTAACCCATACACCTATACTAGCGTTACCAGAAGGAACTGAAGATTTTGTAATCTATTGTGACGCTTCTAAATTAGGTTATGGACGTGTGTTGATGCAACGCCAAAAGGTTATAGCATATGCATCTAGACAACTTAAGAATCATGAAGAGAATTATTCAACTCATGATTTAGAACTAGGAGCCATAATTTTTGCCCTTAAGATTTGGAGACATTACCTATATAGTAGTAAGTTTACCATTTTCACAGACCATAAAAGTTTAAGGTATGTCTTCGGGCAAAAGGAATTAAATATGAGACAAAGACGCTGGATGGAGATGCTTAGTGATTTTGATTGTGATATCCAGTATCATGCAGGAAAGGCAAATGTAGTTGCTGATGCTTTAAGCCGAAAGTATCATGAACAGCCAAAAAGAGTACGTTCACTTAAATTAAATCTGCAAGTAGATTTAAATGAACAGATTAAAAAGGCACAAGAATCAGTAATCAAGGATGATACTGAAAAACTAAAAGGAATGATTAAGGAATTAGAACAAGGAATAGATGGAATTTGGAGATTCCATAAGAAAATGATGTGGATACCTAAATTAGGAAACCTATGTTACCGTATATTAGAAGAAGCCCATAAGTCTAAATATACGATGCATCCTGGAAGTGATAAGATGTATCAGGACTTAAGAAAGAATTTTTGGTGGATAGGAATGAAAAAGGATATAGCAGCATATGTTGCAAAGTATTTAACCTGTTCACAAGTCAAAGCTGAACATCAGAAACCTTCAGGTTTATTGCAACAGTTAGAAATGCCAGTTTGGAAATGGGAATTAATAACAATGGATTTTGTTACTAAATTACCCAAAACCAGGAAAGGTAATGATACAATCTGGGTGATTGCAGACAGGCTAACCAAGTCAGCTCATTTCCTACCAATGAAGGAAACTTTCAGTATGGAACAGTTAGCTAAATTATATGTAAATGAAGTAGTTTTTTTACATGGAATTCCTCTATCAATTGTTTCTGATAGAGATAGTCGTTTTACCTCTCATTTTTTGACAAGTTTCCAAAAAGCAATGGGAACAAGATAAATCTAAGCACCGCTTATCATCCTCAAACGGACGGACAAAGTGAAAGGACATTTCAGACAATGGAGGACATGCTTAGAGCTTGTGTAATTGATTTTGGAGGTAATTGGGATGATCACTTACCATTGATAGAATTTTCTTATAATAACAGTTATCACACAATTATCAATGCTGCACCATTCGAAGCACTTTATGGACGAAAGCGTCGAACGCCAGTCTGTTGGGCAGAAATTGGAGAAAAGCAACTATCTGGACATGAAATAGTACAAGAAACAACAGACAAAATCATTAAAGTCAAGGGACGACTGAAAGCAGCACGTGATCGACAAAAGAGTTATGCTGATAACAGACGAAAGCCGTTGGAATTTCAAGTAGGAGATAAAGTGTTATTAAAAGTCTCCTTGGAAAGGAGTGGTAAGATTCATCAAAAGGGGAAAGCTAAGCCCCAGGTATGTTGGACCTTTTGAGATTATTAGAAGAATAGGACCTGTAGCCTATCAGCTACAACTGCCAGAGGAAATGGCAGGAATACATGATGTATTTCATGTATCTAATCTTAAGAAGTGTTTAGCTGATGAATCACTTGTAGTACCTCTTAAGGATATAGAGGTAAATGAACAGTTAAAATTTGTAGAGAGGCCTCTACAGATTGAAGATAGAAAAGTCAAGAACCTCAAGCACAAGAGATTGGTTCTGGTCAAAGTGAACTGGGACTCCAAAAGAGGGCCAGAATACACATGGGAGCTTGAATCAGAAATGCAAAGGAAATATCCACACTTGTTCCAATAGACCTCGAGGACGAGCTCTAAAACAAGGTGGGGAGGATATAACAACCCTCCTGAATTTTTCTGACACCCTAATATATTTTAAAATACCCTTATATGTGTCAAAATACACCCCGTACGCGAAAACGGACCCCGAATACCTTTATTTTCATTAAAAATAAATAAAAACAATTAGATCCCTTAAGGATCTTACGCGGGGCGCGACAGCCAGGCGGTCAGGCGACACCCTGAGCTGCCACGTGTCACCACGCGTGTCGACCCTATAACGCTGACTAGGCCAAGCTAGGCCCTACACCCCTACTACACGGGCCGCCTAACCCGAGGACTCACCTTACGCGGGCCATGAAAAAACCAAAAATCAGCCCTATAAATAGCAACCTTCGGCAGTTCAAACAATTCGCTCAAAATCTTTCTTTCTTACGAATTTCTAAGTAGTAGAAGTAATTCTCGGGTATAATATCCCCCTAATTAACGAAGTTCTGCCCCGATGTAAGTATTATAACCCCGGTTACGTATTAGATACGTTGCCCGATTGATCCAGGGTTCCGTAATGACTGTCGTGGTTCTGCCCGACGTAGTCGTTGGAATGCCGTCTCGGGGAGGGTATCGTTAATATAAATAAAGGGTTATTATACTAACTTATGTACATTTGTGTAAATTATAGATAAATCACCATGAAACCTTAGAAGAAATCTAAGACAGCAATGTGAGTTTATCCTCTTTTTGTAAACCTTTTTGTAACTGTTTTTACAAAACCTTAATTATTTTACAATGTGATTAAACAGTGATTGAGTCTTTGTAGTTCTTCAATTACTGCCGGTATGTTGGGGTTTTGTATACAAAATGTGGAACACGTTACCATTGGACAATGAGTTAGCCAATGTGTAATATGACCCACCAGTCAGGATTGACAATACTGAATGAGTAATTGTGTAGATATAAACAATGTGATGGCTCTCAATACTGTGTTAATTGATAAAATTCTTCTTGATTAAACTGGGATTCACTCACCAGTATTTCCCACTGACAAATGTTTTTAAAACGCGTTTCAGGTAACAAAATGTAAAAGCTAAATTAGAAGAAAGCCAGCTGGAGAGCACTGACGGCTTGGAAAAATGTGGCTATAAAAGTTACCTAAAAGACGATGTTTTAAATTCAATAAAATAGGGTTTATCCCTATAACGTGTTGTAATAAGAAACTTGGGTTTTACCCATGTGATTATTAATATAAAGTATGGTGGTTTTACTCTGATAAACATTTCCTAACTACGGTCCTGATGAAATTTCCGCTGCCAAAATAATAAACAAATGATACCACCAAAACTGGTCTCGCGGCCGCCCGTTCCCGGGACAGATAAGGGGGCGGGGGTTGTGACAGTATGGGATGGGAGGAATTTAAAAGTATGGTGGAAAGGAAATTATGCCCTCCCAATGAAAAAGAACAGATAGTAAATAAATTCTTAAACCTTAGGATGACTGGAGTGGATAGTAAGGGATACACTACGTTATTCTTTGAATATGCTAGAATAGTGCCAACCCTTGCATCACCTGAACCAGTATTAATCTCCCGTTACATCTGGGGATTAATCAGTGAGATTAGGCATTTAGTCAAGACAGCTAGACCCCAAACTATAGAAGAAACTGTAGAACTAGCAAACACCTTGACAGATGAGTTAGTGCGTACACGAGAAGAAGATCAGAGAAGAAACCTAGCTCAAAGACTTACCCAAGAGTTTTGCTATGGTAATTCCAACTGTGGAAGAAATGTAGGTTCTACCTCTGCACCTTACTGCAAGGCCTGCAAGAAAAAGCATTTAGGAAAATTCTCCACTTACTGCAATTTCTGCAAAATATCAGGGCACAAGGAAGAAGATTGCAGGAGGAAGCCTAATAATGGAATGTGCTTCAACTGTGGAGAAAAAGGTCACATCAAGCCGAATTGTCCAAAACTAGTTACAGCCATGAACAACAAGAACACTAAGAATGCTAGAGCATTTGTTCTGACTGCAGGCGAAGCCAAGATGATTCCGGACGTGATTGCCGGTATATTTTTAGTTAATGATGTTTTTGCTAAAGTATTATTTGACTCTGGTGTGAACCAAAGTTTTATTAATACTTCATTTTGCAAATTACTCACTCAACCATTAACTAAACTCCCACAAGAATGTCTAGTAGAGACAGTAAATGGGGAAACCGTTAAGATTACCGAAATCTTGCAGGAAGCAAGAATAGAATTTTTAAATCAAAAGTTTATTGCAAACATTTACCCAATGAATCTGGCAGGATTTGATGTTGTATTAGGAATGGATTGGTTAATAGACAATAAAGCCAGTATTTTATGTGATCAAAAGTCAATTCAAGTAAATTCACCAAAGGGTGAAAAGATCAAAATTAAAGGAGATAAGCCCTCTAGATCCATGAAATTCATCTTTGTGATGAAAACAACAAGTTATACAAGAAAAGGATCATTATTGTATTTGATTTCTATAATCACTAACACTAAAGGAAAAGAACTTAAAGATATTCCAGTAGTATCTCAGTTTTCAGATGTATTTTCAGAAGAATTACAAGGACTACCTCCAGACAGGGAAGTTGAATTCAGAATTCACCTGCTACCAGGAACAGCACCAATTGCCAAGCACCTTATCGTTTAGCACCCGCAGAAATGCAGGAACTGAAGAAACAGTTGGACGAACTATTAGAGAAAGGATTCATACAGCCAAGTTCATCGCCATGGGGAGCACCGATACTGTTCGTCAAAAAGAAAGACGGATCGATGCGTATGTGCATTGACTACCGCTAATTGAACAAGGTCACGATCAAGAATAGGTATCCATTACCGAGAATTGATGATCTGTTCGATCAATTGCAAGGAGCTCGATTTTTCTCAAAAATCGATCTACGGTCAGGGTATCATCAATTAAAGGTACAGGAAGATGACATTCCTAAAACCGCATTTAGAACAAGGTATGGTCATTATGAATTTACTGTCATGCCATTTGGTTTAACCAATGCCCCAGCAGCATTTATTGACATGATGAACCGGATATGTAAGCCATATTTGGATAAATTCATAATTGTCTTTATAGATGATATTCTCATTTACTCTAAGAGTAAAGAGGAACATGCAGAGCATTTGCACGCACTTTTGAGTTTATTAAGGAAAGAAAAGCATTATGCTAAATTTTCGAAGTGCGAGTTTTGGTTAGAACAAGTATAATTTCTTGGACATTTAGTCAATCATGAAGGAATTCATGTGGATCCCACCAAGATCGAGGCAATTACCAAATGGAAAACCCCTGAGTCACCAACCGAAGTTAGAAGTTTCTTAGGATTGGCCGGTTATTATAGAAGATTTATTCAAGATTTTTCTGGAATAGCCATTCCCTTAACTAAGTTAACCGGTAAATCTGTTAAGTTTGAATGGGGACCAAAACAGGAAGAAGCCTTTAGAGTCCTTAAGCAAAGATTAACCAACACACCCATACTAGCGTTACCAGAAGGAACTGAAGACTTTGTAGTCTATTGTGACGCTTCTAAGTTAGGTTATGGTTGTGTGTTAATGCAACGACAAAAGGTTATAGCCTACGCGTCTAGACAACTTAAGAATCATGAAGAGAATTATTCAACCCATGATCTAGAATTAGGAGCCATAATTTTTGCTCTGAAAATTTGGAGACATTACCTTTACGGTAGTAAGTTTACCATTTTTACAGATCATAAGAGTTTAAGGTACGTTTTCGGGCAAAAGGAGTTGAATATGAGACAAAGACGCTGGATGGAAATGCTTAGTGATTATGATTGTAATATCCAGTATCATGCAGGAAAAGTCAATATAGTGGCTGATGCCTTAAGTCGAAAGTATCATGAAAAGCTAAAAAAAAGTACGTTCTCTTAAATTAAATCTACAAGTAGATTTAAATGAACAAATTAGAAAAGCATAAGAATCAGTAATCAAGGATGATACTGAGAAATTGAAAGGAATGATTAAGGAATTAGAACAAGGAACAGATGGAATTTGGAGATTCCATAAGAAAAAAATGTGGATACCTAAATTAGGAAACCTACGTCACCGTATATTAGAAGAGGCCCATAAGTCTAAGTATACGATGCATCCTGGAAGTGATAAAATGTATTAGGATTTAAGAAAGATTTTTTGGTGGATAGGAATGAAAAAGGATATAGCAGCTTATGTTGCCAAGTGTCTAACTTGTTCACAGGTTAAAGCTGAACACCAGAAACCCTCAGGTTTATTGCAACAGTTAGAAATGCCAGTATGGAAATAGGAATTGACAACAATGGATTTTGTTACCAAATTACCCAAAACAAGGAAAGATAATGATACAATCTGGGTGATTGTAGACAGGCTAACTAAGTCAGCTCATTTCCTACCGATGAAGGAAACTTTCGGTATGGAACAGTTAGCTAAATTATATGTAAATGAAATAGTTTCATTACATGGAATTCCTTTATCAATTGTTTCTGATAGGGATAGCCGTTTTACCTCTCATTTTTGGACAAGTTTCCAAAAAGCCATGGGAACCAAGTTATATCTCAGCACAGCTTATCATTCTCAAACGGACGGGCAAAGCGAAAGGACAATTCAAACTATGGAAGACATGCTTAGAGCTTGTGTAATTGATTTTGGAGGTAATTGGGACGATCACTTATCATTAATCGAATTTTCCTATAATAACAGTTATCATACAAGTATCAATGCTGCACCATTCGAAGCACTATACAGACGAAAGTGCCGAACCCCAGTCTGTTGGGCAGAAATTGGGGAAAAGAAACTATCTAGACCAGAAATAGTGCAAGAAACAACTGACAAGATCATTCAAGTCAAGGAACAACTGAAAGCTGCACGTGATCGACAGAAGAGTTATGCAGATAACAGGCGAAAGCCGTTGGAATTTCAGGTAGGAGACAAAGTGTTATTGAAAGTTTCTCCTTGGAAAGGAGTGGTAAGATTCATCAAGAGGGGAAAGCTAAGTCCCAGGTATGTTGGACCTTTTAAGATTATTAGAAGAATAGGACCTGTAGCCTATCAGCTACATCTGCCAGAGGAAATGGCAGGGATACATGATGTATTTCATGTATCTAACCTCAAGAAATGCTTAGCTGATGAATCACTAGTAGTACCTCTTAAGGACATAGAGGTAAATGAACAACTTAAATTTGTAGAAAAGCCTCTACAGATTGAACACAGGAAAATCAAGAATCTCAAGCACAAGAGATTAATTCTGGTCAAAGTGAAATGGGATTCCAGAAGAGGACCAGAATACACATGGGAGCTTGAATCAGAAATGCAAAAGAAATACCCGCACCTATTCCAGTAGACGTCGAGGACGAGCTCTAATACAAGGTGGGGAGGATATAAAACCCTCTTAAATTTTTCGACACCCCTAATATAATTAGAATACCCTACTATGTCCTAAAATACACCTCGTGTGCGAAAACGGGCCCTAAATACCTTTATTTTCATTAAAATTAATTAAAAACCAGATTTAATGGTCTCTCACGGGGAGCGTAGCCCTTGGCTACCACCTACTCGGGCCGCGACAGCAAGGAGTCAGGGCGAGCCACTGAGCTGCCACGTGTACCAGTCGTGTCGTGCCTAGTGGTCGACTCAGCAACCCTAGGGCCTACCCTAGGGAGCCTCGCGGGCTGCATAGACCCTGGCCAAGGCTTACGCGGGGTGCGACGAAGTCTATTTACAGCCCTATAAATTGAGGGCAACGTCCTGCAGTCCAGATCGCTCACATTTTCTTTCTCTCTCGACTTTCTGCATAATTATAGCTATTTCTGGGTATAATACCCCCCTAAATAACGAAGTTTTGCCCCGTTGTAAGTATTATAACCCAGGTTACATATTAGATATGCTGCCCGATTGATCCAGGGTTCCGTAACGACAGTCGTGGTTCTGCCCGACGTAGTCGTTGGAATGCCGTCTCGGGGAGGGTATCATCAATATAAATGTTGGGTTATTATACTAAAGCGTGTGCATTTGTGTAATTTATAGATAATCACCAGGAAATCCTTAAAGAAAACCTAAGACAGCAATGTGAGTAATCTCCTTTTTGTTAACTGTTTTTACAAAACCTCACTTAATTAACATTAAATTAAACAGTGATTGAGTATTTGTATTCTACAATTATCGTTGGTATGTTGGGGTTTTGTATACAAAAATTGTTACTGCCTTGCGAGGAGTAACATGACCACAAGTCGGGTTGACAGTACCGTGGGTGGTAATTAAGTAGATGGAAACAAATGTAATTGCGCGACCGCCCTCAATACTGTACAATAGTTTTTACTAAACTTGATTGAACTAAGATTCACTCACCAGTATTTCCCACTAACAAAATGTTTTTAAACGTGTTTCCGGTAACAAAATGTGAAAGCCAAATAGAAGCCAGCTGGATAACACTGAAGGCTTGGAAAAGTGGCTATAAAGTTACCTAAAATAAAGATATGTTTTATTTAAATAAAATAGGGTTTATCCCTATGAAAATGTGTGTACTTAAAACTTGGGATTATTCCCACGTGTTTAATATTATGAAAGTGTGGTATTTTACTCTGATAAAATATTTCCTAACTACGGTCCTGATGTAATTTCCGCTGCCAAAAGGATAAAACACAAATACCACCAAAACTGGTTGCGGCCGCCCGTTCCCGGGTTTGTTAGGGGACGGGGGTTGCGACAAATCAAAGCATAGACGAGGAGGTGAAGAGCTTGGAGGTGCTTGCAGTTAAAGAGGGAAAACTGATATGGACGCACCAAGTGGAGAGTTTACCGGAGAACATTGACACCAAATTGAAACCGTCATTGGTCGAGCTTCCGGAGGTCAAATTGAAGGTGTTGCCTAAGCATCTTAAGTATGCTTACGTTGGTGAAGGCAACACACTCCCGGTTATCGTTGCATCAAACTTAACCAAGGAGCAAGAGGAGAAGTTGATGGGTGTTTTGGTCACCAATCGGGGGATGATTGGATGGACCATTGCTGATTTGAAGGGAATTAATCCCTCAGTGGTGATGCATAAAATCATCACGGAAGAAGGTGCGACTCCCGTTCGAGATGCACAATAGAGATTGAATCCGAATATGCAGGAGGTGGTGAAGAAAGAAGTATTGAAATGGCTTGACGCGGGAATCATTTATCCGATCTCTGATAGCCAATGGGTGAGCCCGACGCAGACGGTTCCGAAAAAAGCAGGTATACAAGTCGTAAAAAATGACGCAGGTGAAGATGTAGCCACTTGTGACAAATGGAAAATAACCAGAAATTCTGTACGGTCTAATCATGATTCTTAGTATATAATCTCATGCAATTAGCGTAATTTAATTACGTAACTGTGTCGTACATTAGACGACAGTGTTAGGACAAGAAAAAAAATGATATAACATATGTTGGTTTTCGTCGTATTGCGAAACCAATTAAACAATGTTCTAAAAGTGTTGGTAAAAAGTGTTGCGCGCACTATTCACGGGTACACTATTCATGCCAGGAAAACCGTGAAAACAGAACGAAACAAGGAAAAACGACACACGGATAACATAACTTAGTCCGTTTATATAAGAAAACACTAATACGAAAACATATCTTACAAAGATACAAGACTTTCCGGTACAACGCCCTAATCGCTAAATCGTCCGTTTCACTAAAAATAAGACAATTTTAACTCGTCCAAAATAATAATTTAGCATTTCCGGGACTCCGGAAATATGACAAATGATGACAAACATATGGAAACAATATGAGGATATTAATGGGGTGTCCGAAACATAAGCTTTCGATGCTGCGTTGCAACCCCCACAACTTGTCCGTTTCTGCACCGACAAGCTAATAAACGACATTTACGACATCGAAAATAACCAAATGAAAGCTTTGGTGAACTAGTTAAGGTTATTATGAGATTCCAAATCCCTTTATATATCTCTTGGTTGCGGATTTACAACTTACGGAAAAACTTCGTCGGTAGGAATTAAAAGTGCTTTTATCGAACCGACGACCAAACATAAGTCGTTTAAGATATCAAAATATCATTTCTACTAGTTTAGTGAATTTGTTAATGATAATTAACATTCCGAATCACTAATTACCTCCTAATGGTTAAAGATTACCCCTAATCACCATACTTAGCCTAATTACCAAAATATCTACATGTTAAGACATTTTTATAAAAAATATTACACTTTACCCCCCCCCCCCACATGCTGTGAACGTTTTTAGTGGGTCCCATACCCATATTTCACATGCAAATATCTAGATATTTTCTATAATTGCAAGGGGTGTTACTAGTGGATGATTATATGTATTATACTTATCCTAAACTAGATATTTTCAATCATATTTACACCTTCATTTTCACACGCAAAAGCTCTCAACCATTCATCCAAAAATTCAGCCATGAACACCCTTATTCATATTCATTTCAAGCCATTCTTATGAAGATCAAAGTGTACTTTAATGGATGATATGAAGATCTAAGACACCTCCAATTTGAAGCACCCATTTTCATCCATCCTAGAGCTTTCAATCATCATCATCTTCATCATCTTTACTCATCATCTTCATGTAGATCTTCCCTAGCCACAAGAGCTAGTAGTGAGCATCTTAATCCTTATTTCATTCATGTTTATAAAAATATAACTTATGTACAAGTTAACATATAAAATGCTCATACAAGATGAAGATGAAAACACTTGAAATCAAACTAAAAATCATAATATATAAGTTGTTTATGTTGTGATTTGAAACTTGTTACTTGTTTATTTGAGCTTGTTATGCTGAACATCATATATAAACTTGTTAGATGATGTTTAAAAACATAATCTAACAAATATACATGAAAGTCTTGAAAGGGTTTATTTGAACATGATGATTAAATGGATGAACATAAATATTAAATATTGGTGTTGATAAAGTGCATAAAAGATTTCACTAAAAATTATAAACTTTGAAAGGTTTACAAAAGTAACATACAAGATGGGTTTTTCTAAATGTTTGAAAAAACTTGAAGTTAAGTATGATTTTTATACAAGTAAACACATTTGATGATCATACTAAAACCCTACATGTTTATGAGTTCATTTTGATAAACTTTGTTATAAATTTCAAGTTATTTTTGTGTAGAAATAATTTGAGAAACTTGTGGTTGAATTGGAAAAGAAAATGATATGTTTGATAAACATGGCAAAGTTTATATTTCAAAGGAAACTATGGCCAATTTTTACTAGAAATCACGTGTTATAAAAATAGTCATGTTTTAACAAAATCTTTACAAGAATACAAGATTAGAAAGTTGGTCTTTCTAAAAGCAAAACTCAGTATAAATATATGTTTTTGGTAAAATATATATTTAGTGATTTTAACAAGTTATGTGCTATGTGTTTACTAATGGTATTAGTTATATATAAAACTTAGGAACTTGAAATCAATGATACAAATAAATACAAGACACATTTACAAGTAAAGATTTGCAAGAATACATATATATATACACTTGAATACAATTTACGGACGATTCGGACATCGGATACAACTTATGGGCAATTCGGACGACGGACGAATCTATAAACATATCGCCATTCCGAGGAATTACTACGACGTTTAGACAATCTTTCGATGCGAAAATGAATATTCTACCGTTAACAAAAATTCAGACATTTTGGAATTAATAAAAACCACTAAGTCTTTTATTAACTAAAAAGTCTATACTTAGTGATTTTTATAAAAATGAAAGATTATATTACAAATGGACTTATTTTACAAATGGGCTTATTTTACAAATAGGCTTAACTTTACAAAGGGGCTTACATTTTCAAATGGGCTTATCTTCATAATGGGCTTATCAAAATACTTGGGCTAAGCCCAATAACATGAATACATGGGCTAAGTCCAATAGAAAAACATATGGGCTAAGGCCCAATAACATTAAAGGCCCAATCCTATTTAGGCCCAATACTATTAAGGCCCCAACACTATTTAGGCCCAATAACATTTGGGCCCAATAACATAAATTCTTGGGCTAGGCCCAATAACATTAAGACATGGGCCCGGCCCAATGACATGAAAACATGGGCTTGGCCCAATGACATAATTGGTAAAAATACAATTATACAATTTATTCATATAAGACATAAAATCAAGAGGACAAGATCCGATGATACAACTCACAAGACACAAGATTACATATATATATATATATTTGGTGAAATATATATATATATATATATAACAGTTTAACAATTCATACATCTAATACAAAGTTCAATGAATAACAAATACAAACAAGTCTTAATACATATTCAAGATAGAAGACTTGTACATGAGCCAATACAAAGACTGAAGTGTCTAACAAATCTAGGACCTTTGTAGGTCATGATACAATTCAAGACAACTACAAGTGAGGTTACAATTACATACAGTTTACGGATGCAATTCTGTGAGTTCATGTCCCCTTTTCATCTTAAATACTTTTCAGGCTTTACAACTATCGGGGAAAATACATGTACAATAGTATGATAAGTCAAGGAATGAAACACCTTAGATCATGTGCGAAATTAGGGCCATAACTAAAGCCCCATTAATCCAAGTTTGGACCAAGGAACAAAAGGGTTAGATCTAATGGGTTTTGGCGAGCCCCACTCATGGCCATTCATTTGCTTAGGAGTGCTTTTGTTGCCCTACGACATGGTGTCGATACAATTAAAATCGTCTAGGGTTGGATTGCTTCCTATTTCGTCACACATATTAATGTCCTTGCAAAACATTAATGATCACGATTTCATTGACGCTTTTCATACTACATTTGATACAAATACAAATACATCTCACATTTTACAGATACGTCTTATATCCAGTTTGGATACAATTACAATTGAGACAAATACATCTTACATACTGTTTTGATACAGATACATCTTATACAGCTAAACTGCATGAACTCGCTCAACTTTTGTTGATGTTTTCAAACTTACATGTATTTCAGGGAATTAGTGGACCAATGCAAAGATTTCAGTTCAAGGAAAACAAGTATCAAGACTCCATGCCAACTATTGAAGGGTTTGACTGTTATATACCGCCTCTTTGCGGTGATATAGTGGTCAAAGCCTTGACATTTTAAGACCTACATTTTGATGTATGAAACAATGACAACTTATTTTTCATTTGATGGTTTGTAAACAATGTACATAAATTATGTTGCGATCTTTTGAACAATTATGACAATGGCATTGGAGCATGTTTTATTCATTTAGTATGTTTACTTATATCGTTATGCAATGAGAACCGAACAGATCACACCTCGCGCTTCCGCTACGAAAGGGTGTGACAGTTTGGTATCAGAGCTTCGATTGTAGTGAACCAGGATTCTTTCTCGAGTCTAGTCTACAATCACTAGGAACCTCTCACGAAAACAATTTATACATGAACGAGAAGTTTTCATTGCATAAACATTTTTCAAGGTCCACTACAAACAAAAATTCATTTCATAAAAATCAAGCAAGGACATTTCCATGGGTCAAGTCTATGAGAGATAGACACATTACATTAACAGACTATGTACCTACAACACATTACATTATCAGTGCTTATACAAGATAGACACATTACATTATCAGTTTACACATCATAAACAGTTTACAAGTTCAGCATATACAAATTCAACTTATGCAAGATAGAAATCCTTGTTAGATAGAATTTCATGTGATTATATATATATGATTTATTTATATATGTGTTGTACAAAATATTTTGCCAAGAACAAAATACCTTCGACTTCAAACTCTATTATTATTCTTTACTCGCACGATGAGAATATCGACCTCACATCTACTGCGGAGCTTATGGCAAACATGATTCCTAAGTGAAATCTTTAACTTAATTCCGTAAAATATGGTAGCTTTCTCGCGAATGCTGAGATGCCTGACCATGATAATGACGACGACGCGGCGGTGGTAACCTTGGATAACAACTCCATTAGTGGGACGAGATCCCTGTGACTCATACTAATCAAGGTTGATATACTCTTGTCCTTACAAGGAAGATGAAGTACTCATCTTGAAAGTACCCCTTCGGTTGTTATTGTTACGAATTCTCTCTATTTCTATTCTATCTAACGCTATGCCACTTCGCGAGTAATGACAACGGGCGTTAGCCGTGGACTATCACAAAGGTCCCTCCTATGTTGAAGGTATGTAGACAATAGTGTCCTTTCTCTGATTGATCGTCTGCTTCGAACGAGAGAATGCTAGGGTGACCATGCAAGGCGATTTATTATTACGGAGGCCTACGTAATAACAAATTGTAATGCATGGAAATTCTGGTGGACTCTGCATGCCAAGCTAGTGATCACTATCCATTTGAAATTCTTAAGTTATTACTTGAGATTCAATTCTTCCTATCTAGTAGAACATGAACTGGGGTGGTTAGTGTAACACCCTACAATACAACACAACACAACACAACACAACACAACACAACACAACACAACACAACACAACACAACACAACACAACACAACACAACACAACACAACACAACACAACACAACACAACACAACACAACACAACACAACACAACACAACACAACACAACACAACACAACACAACACAACACAATACAATACAGGAAGACGACACATATTTGTTCGCACCTAACATTCGATTTATATCGTGAGACGGTTGAGACTAGTCATCTAAACAAACAAAACTTGTTAGCCACTCATGGAGGATTTTTCCTCAACATTCTAAAATTCTGGCACATGAGTTGTTTCCTTGGTGCCTATGACACCTTACCTTACCCTACCTTATCATATTTTACCTTATCTTATCTATTGGAAATGGATACAATAAATTCTGTCGCTTGACATTTGTCTTGTCCCAAGGGATGGTATGGCATGACCCATACTTCAATTCCCTTATTGCTTTCTATTCGACATCTTTGGAGATTCTAATGATCTTGCTAGAACTCGTGAAACTCAAGCACTATTACCATATTTGTCACATGGACAAGTAAGACAAAGGATTTTCTCTACTTAGGAAGACCGAGGTCCATAGAGTATGGAATACATATTATATGGACGAAGACCACTGGTTGGTTTCCCTTCCTCAACAAATTATTTCTTTTTCCATTTAGACATATGACCAATACACGCAAGAGGCACTACACATTTTGGTTGCGGTTATCTACATTATCTCAAACATGTATGAACAATGCGGTCTTGAGGTTTCCATGACCGATTGCATTCTTCATTCTTGGGCGCATGATAGACTATATTTATCCAAATATATGCCTAGATTCTTTTAATAGTGTGTAGTAAAAAGATCATGGCGCCAAAAGAAACAAATGTTTAAGTCAAAAGTTATGTGTTAAAAACTATTGCTTTTACACAAGACATGGTTTATACATGACATTGTTACGCAAGACATTGCTATACATGACATTTGACGTTGGTTTACACAACACATTTTTGGTAGTTATTGATAAGTGATGAGACATGTGTAAATTGATAAAAGCATGGTGGATACGCCATTGGTACTTCCTATATATAGGTGCTTATATTATATTGCATATCGTATCGTGAAGTTATCTAGACCACTTCGACAAAGACAAGACACGACATCTTCTACACAAGACATGATATTCTATTCCAAGACATGATATATTCTATACACTACATTTCATTTGGTTATTTATTTAACCATACATCATTCTTTTATATCATCTGATTTTCATATCAATTTTCATATGATTTTATAAAAGAACTCGATCATGACTAGAGCCAATGTTGTTGGTTATACTTGATGCTTTCACTGTTTCTCAAGGGTTGTTCCATACTGGGTAACACCCGAATTCAAACACATTGAGCGCTACATTTCAGGTTTAGCCTCGGAGATCCGAAGCATGACCGTATCATCCCTCCCTACCTCGATCACTCAAACAATAACTCTCGCCATGAGAGAAACGAAGGCAATTGCTGCCATAAACGATTTTGGCACCAGGATGTATGTTGGTAACTTGCCGAAATCCTAAATGCGACAAGTGAGACGTTCATCATGAGGGCAATTGCAAAAGCGCCAAGAGTAGCAGTGTGCTGAGACCGGGCGCAAAACAAAGGCTAGTAAGACGATAATACTTAAGAATGGATCAAGCTAGTGAATAAGTGTGTGTGTGGTTAGAACTATGAATACTCCACAAAATCCCAATGAAGTCATGAGTACGTACACTCTACGATCATCATGTATCAATTCTTTTAATACCAACACCGAGCTTAGCTAGTGTCTTTAAATGTTAAGCATATACTCGAATTAGAGTCATGTTGGACACACATTACTATATCAAGTTAGCTAATGGGGAATTAGCTGAGACATGTCAAATCATTAAGGGTCACTGGTACGTATCCTATCAATCAACATTTCACATCCATATTATTTGATACCATTACCGATTTTTAGCTTTATCTCAACATTTCACATGCATAGTTTCATGGCTAGTGACGGGATTGTCCTAGCTACAATTAGGGATTGGGTTATCCTACATCTGAACACAGGGATTGGGTTATCCTACATCTAAACATAGGGATTGGGTTATCCTCTACATCTATACAGTGAAGTCCTCACTTCATAGAATTCAAAATGTACTTGGCCTAGAGTCAAGTAAGCTAGACGTCCCCTCATTCTATAGAATTGGCAAGCAGTAAATTAGTCGAGTCAGGGGAAGTTGTTAGAGAATGTTCTTTGGAACTGGGCGAACTGAAATTCAATATCGATCTCTTACCATTCAGTTGGGTAGTTTTGAAGTAGTGGTTGGCATGGATTGGTTATCCGATAACCTAGCCGAAGTCTTCTGTCATGAGAAGATCATTCGCCTACCACTGCCGAACAAAGAGACATTTGTAATTCATGGAGAGAAGCACGACACACCATTGCGGACCATAAATTGCATGAAGGCACAAAAGTGCTTACGGAAAGGTTGTATTGCCTTTCTATCACTTGTTGTCGACAAGAAGGCCGATGGGCCTCAGATGACAGATATTCCTGTGGTAAAAGAATTCCCTGAAGTCTTTCCTGAAGACTTGCCAGGACTACCACCATATCGACAAGTCGAGTTTCACATCGACTTGGTAACGGGAGCCACACCCATAGCCAGATCTTCATATCGATTAGCACCTTCTGAACCTTGTAGTTGACCGAATAAGGAGGTTTTGAGTTCATAACCCTCACTCTTTACCATTATACATCTTTATAAAGGTTTTGGGGGTGAAAAGACATGCAAGATTTGCAAAAATGCACAACATTTCGATGAACGAAAATTCATATTTCTAAATCATGTTACAAATAAATTTCCAACTAACTCAAATGGTTTAAGAAAGATTCTAGCTTCTACTCCAAGATAGACTTACGATCGGAGTATCATCAGTTATGAATTCATGAGGAAAGCATACCGAAAACGGCTTTTAAAACTCGTTATAGTTATTACGAGTTTCTCGTTATGCCTTCTTGGTTTAACGAACGCACTAGCGGTCATTTTGGATTTAATGAATCGCGTGTGCAAGCCGTATCTCGACAGATTTATCATAGTTTTTATTGACGATATTTTAATATACTCAAGATCGACGGATGAACACGAGCAACAGTTGAGAACCATTTTGGAGCTACTAAAGAAGGAAAAACTATACGCGAAATTTTCCAAGTGCGAATTTTGGATTCGCATGGTACAATTTCTCAGGCATGTAGTGAACGAGAAAGGCATTCATGTAGACCCATTAAAGATTGGCTAAATTGCACTTTTCGTCCTTTATGTTTCAGGGTTTCTGCAGGCGCTGTCCTTTAAGTTTAAAAATTACACTCTATGTCCTTTATGTTTGCAACCTATTTCGCCGGATTCCGGCAACTTCGGAACCCCATTTCAACTAACCAAGCATTCAAATAGAACATATTACATGATCAAACAGCATAAAAGAACGTACTTTAATTAGTCAAAACCACTCACAGGTCTTTTAACAAAACCACTCGAATTCCGCGTTCTGGCATCACCGCTACCAATCACGGGGGCGGCATACGGTTGAAAACCAAGCTGTTTCAGACTCCACCACACCGAACCGGAAGCAGATACCAACCTCTCATCTGCCACCACCACAGTGTTGACCTCAACCATGACCACTCCACCACAATTCACCACACAATTCCACTAACCAAATGTTATTATAACAACACATAATAAATACTCAAACTAAAACTAATCTATGAGAAGACTGCAAACCCAATATTATCATAATTAAAAACCCAGAGCCATCATGACCAAAAACCCACTTTCAGATCCATCAAACCCACAAAATCCCAATTCTTGTTGACCCAAATCAATTGATCAATAATTTGAAAAGAGTATTTGGGGAAATTGAAAAAAGATACTAAATTTAACAACAAGAAGTGATCAATGGTTGATAAAGATCAAGACCCGATTGAAATCAAATGTGTGTGAATTGGGTTTGTTGATTTAGATTTCAAGATTCGTTCGTCGGCACCGAAAAGGGGTTTTGAAGATTATCGTTCTCTGAAAGCGTAGTGGAGCATGACGGCGGTGTCGCCGGAGTTGAATTTGTTGTCGAAGAAGCTCCATTTGACGTGTTGCAGAACGATGGCGGCCCCGGTGGTGGCGTTGTCGATGATTGAGATCTCGTTGACGTGATTGGCGTTGATTAAGGTTTTGATGACATCACGAGAGCGTAATATGGAGGGTTTGTGGTGGGAGAATTCGGAGCGGATGGTGGTGGGGGTGGTGCCATTTTGGTCGTCGGAGTGGTGGTCGTCGGAGAGATTATTGGACGACATTGTGATATGTTAAGGGTGTGTATTGAGATATTAGATGAAAAGCAAAGAGTTCCAAGTAATTTCCCCTTCGGTCCAACATAATTTGGATATCGCACATATGGTCCCTGTTGTTAACGAGTTTTACAAAGAGGGGTTTTAACATAAAAAAGATAACTGGGTTTATGAGAAGGACACCGCCCGTTATAGGTTGCAAACATAAAGGACATAGAGTGTAATTTTTAAACTTAAAGGACAGCGCCTGCAGAAACCCTGAAACATAAAGGACGAAAAGTGCAATTTAGCCTTAAAGATTGAAACAATTAAGAGTTGGAAAGTGCCCAAGACTCCAACTAAAGTCCGACAATGTTTGGGCTTAGCGGGATATTTTAGGAATATTTATTTAGAATTTTTCTAAGATTTCTAAACCGCTAACCTCCCTCACACGAAAAGACAAGAAATTTGCCCCAATCGAAAAACAAGAAGTAGCATTATAACTTATTCTTAAGACTGGTGCATAGCATTTTACAATCTTACCACTACCCGATGGTACTGATAACTCTTTTGTATACTGTGATGCTTCGCATCAAGGTTGGGTTGCGTACCCATGCAACGTGAAAAAGTTATCGCATACGCGTCGCGCCAATTAAAAGTTCATTAGAAGAACTATACCACTCACGACCTTGAATTAGGCGCGGTGGTATTCGCTTTGAAAATATGGCGACATTATTTATATGGTACTCAATGTACAATTTTCACGGATCATAAAAGCCTTCAACACATATTCAACCAAATTATGTGTCAACGACGTTGGGTTAAATTGTTGAACGACTATGTTTGTGAAATCAAGTACCATCTAGGCAAGGCGAATGTTGTAATGGATGCCTTGAGCCGCAAGGAACGAGTTCAAATATTGAGAGTTCAAGCACTAGAGAAGATGATTCACAAGCGCTCAAGGAAGAGCATATTCAAGCAGAAACACTTCGAGGCATGAAGGAACAATTAGTGTCGAAAGAAAATGAAACTTTATACCTTATGGGTCGAGATTGGGTTCCATTATTTGGCGGCCTTCGAGATGATATTTTGAGGAAGCACATAGGCCTATGTATTAAAAGAATACTATTGGTGGCCTAACCTCAAAAGTGATATTGCGACTTATGTCGGAGAATGCTTGACTTGCGCAAAAGTCAAAGCTGAATATCAGAAACCCTCAGACTTGTTACAACAACCTGAGATTCCCATTTGGAAATGGGGACAAATATCGATGTACTTCATTACGAAGTTACCCAGGACCTCAAGAGGTCACGACATGATATGGGTAATCGTCGATAGATTGACAAAGTCTGCACACTTCTTGCTGATTCGGGAGAAGGATAGTACCGAGAAACTAGCGGAACTCTATCTTAAAGAAATTGTGGCTCGTCATAGAGTGCCTAATTCAATCATCTCAGACCGAGACGGTCGCTTTGTGTCAAGAATTTGGAAGTCATTCCAACAGGCCTTTGGATCTCATTTAAATCTAAGCACGGCCTTTCATCCACAAACTGACGGCCAGAGCGAACGGACAATCCAAACACTCGAGGATATGCTTCGTGCGTGTGTTATGGATTTAGGCGGCAATTGGGATACTCATCTACCTTTAGTTGAGTTTTCCTACAATAACAACTACCATGCAAGTATACAAGCTGCACCGTTTGAAGCTCTTTATGGTCGAAAGTGTCGCTCTCCGCTATGTTGGGCGGAAACTGGCGATAAACAGTCAATTGGTCCAGAATTAGTCCAAGAGACTACAGATAATTTTTTTTTTCTTCAGATCAGAGACCGTATGAAGGCGGCTCGCGATCGACACAAGAGCTATGCAGACAAGAGACATAAACCATTATCTTTCGAGGTTGGAGACAAAGTCTTGTTGAAAGTCTCGCCTTGGAAAGGCGTAGCGAGGTTTGGTAAGCGTGGAAAGCTTAACCCACGATAACATTGGACCATTTGAAATCTTGAAAAAGATTGGCACCGATGCCTACAGGCTGAAATTTCCAGACAAACTTAGTAGTGTGCACGAAACGTATGTGTCGAATCTTAAAAAGAGTTCAACACAAGAAACAGTTATCATCCCTGTGGATGAGATTCATACCAATGACAAACTCCAATTCATTAAAGAACCTGTTGAGGTCATGGACTGGAATGTCCAGAAAACACGGAGGAGTCGTATCAAATTAGTAAATGTACGTTGGAACTCTCGACACGGGCCCGGGTATTTACATCAAAGCCAAATACCCTTACCTGTTTGAGTAGTCTCCTGCAAAGGATGACTCAGTTTGAATTTCGGGACGAAATTCTCAATAACAGGGGGAGAATGTGACAAATGGAAAATAACCGAAAATTCCGTACAGTCTAATCACTATTCTTAGTATATAATCTCATGCAATTAGCGTAATTTAATTACGTAACTGTGTCGTACATTAGACGACAGTATTAGGACAAGAAAAAAATGATATAACATATGTTGGTTTTCGTCGTATTGCGAAACCAATTAAACAATGTCCTAAAAGTGTTGGTAAAAAGTGTTGCGCGCACTATTCACGGTTACACTATTCATGCCAGCAAAACCGTGAAAACAGAACGAAACAAGGAAAAACGACACACGGATAACATAACTGAGTCCGTTTATATAAGAAAACACTAATACGAAAACATATCTTACAAAGATACAATACTTTCCGGTACAACGCCCTAATCGCTAAATCATCCGTTTCACTAAAAATAAGACAATTTTAACTCGTCCAAAATAATAATTTAGCATTTCCGGGACTCCGGAAATATGACAAATGATGACAAACATATGGAAACAATATGAGGATATTAATGGGGTGTCCGAAACATAAGCTTTCGATGTTGCGTTGCAACCCCCACAACTTGTCCGTTTCTGCACCGACAAGCTAATAAACGACATTTACGACATCGAAAACAACCAAATGAAAGCTTTGGTGAACTAGTTAAGGTTATTATGAGATTCCAAATCCCTTTATATATCTCTTGGTTGCGGATTTACAACTTACGGAAAAACTTCGTTGGTAGGAATTAAAAGTGCTTTTATCGAACCGACGACCAAACGGAAGTCGTTTAATATATCAAAATACCATTTCTACTAGTTTAGTGAATTTTTTAATGATAATTAACATTCTGAATCACTAATTACCTTCTAATGGTGAAAGATTACCCCTAATCACCATACTTAGCCTAATTACCAAAATATCTACATGTTTAAGACATTTTTATAAAAAATATTACACTTTACCCCCCCCCCACATGTTGTGAACGTTTTTAGTGGGTCCCATACCCATATTTCACATGCAAATATCTAGATATTTTCTATAATTGCAAGGGGTGTTACTAGTGGATGATTATATGTATTATACTTATCCTAAACTAGATATTTTCAATCATATTTACACCTTCATTTTCACACGCAAAAGCTCTCAACCATTCATCCAAAAATTCAGCCATGAACACCCTTATTCATATTCATTTCAAGCCATTCTTATGAAGATCAAAGTGTACTTTAATGGATGATATGAAGATCTAAGACACCTCCAATTTGAAGCACCCATTTTCATCCATCCTAGAGCTTTCAATCATCATCATCTTCATCATCTTTACTCATCATCTTCATGTAGATCTTCCCTAGCCACAAGAGCTAGTAGTGAGCATCTTAATCCTTATTTCATTCATGTTTATAAAAATATAACTTATGTACAAGTTAACATATAAAATACTCATACAAGATGAAGATGAAAACACTTGAAATCAAACTAAAAATCATAATATATAAGTTGTTTATGTTGTGATTTGAAACTTGTTACTTGTTTATTTGAGCTAGTTATGATGAACATCATATATAAACTTGTTAGATGATGTTTAAAAACATAATCTAACAAGTATACATGAAAGTATTGAAAGGGTTTATTTGAACATGATGATTAAATGGATGAACATAAATATTGGTGTTGATAAAGTGTATAAAAGATTTCACTAAAAATTATAAACTTTGAAAGGTTTACAAAAGTAACATACAAGATGGGTTTTTCTAAATGTTTGAAAAAACTTGAAGTTAAGTATGATTTTTATACAAGTAAACACATTTAATGATCATACTAAAACCCTACATGTTTATGAGTTCATTTTGATAAACTTTGTTATAAATTTCAAGTTATTTTTGTGTAGAAATAATTTGAGGAACTTGTGGTTGAATTGGAAAAGAAAATGATATGTTTGATAAACATGGCAAAGTTTATGTTTAAAAGGAAACCATGGCCAATTTTTACTAGAAATCATGTGTTATAAAAATGGTCATGTTTTAACAAAATCTTTACAAGAATACAAGATTAGAAAGTTGGTCTTTCTAAAAGCAAAAAATCAGTATAAATATATATTTTTGGTAAAATATATATTTAGTTATTTTAACAAGTTATGTGCTATGTGTTTACAAATGGTATTAGTTATATATAAAACTTAGGAACTTGAAATCAATTATACAAATAAATATAAGACACATTTACAAGTAAAGATTTGCAAGAATACATATATATACACTTGAATACAATTTACGGACGATTCGGACATCGGATACAACTTATGGGCAATTCGGACGACGGACGAATCTATAAACATATCGCCATTCCGAGGAATTACTACGACGTTTAGACGATCTTTCGACGCGAAAATGAATATTCTACCGTTAACAAAAATTCAGACATTTTGGAATTAATAAAAACCACTAAGTCTTTTATTAACTAAAAAGTCTATACTTAGTGATTTTTATAAAAATGAAAGTTTATATTACAAATGGGCTTATTTTACAAATAGGCTTAACTTTACAAAGGGGCTTACATTTTCAAATGGGCTTATCTTCATAATGGGCTTCTCAAAATACTTGGGCTAAGCCCAATAACATGAATACATGGGCTAAGCCCAATAGAAAAACATATGGGCTAAGGCCCAATAACATCAAAGGCCCAATACTATTTAGGCCCAATGCTATTTAGGCCCTATACTATTTAGGCCCAATACTATTTAGGCCCAACACTATTTAGGCCCAATAACATAAATTCTTGGGCTAGGCCCAATAACATTAAGACATGGGCTCGGCCCAATGACATGAAAACATGGGCTTGGCCCAATGACATAATTGGTAAAAATACAATTATACAATTTATTCATATAAGACATAAAATCCAGAGGAGAAGATCCGATGATACAACTCACAAGATACAAGATTACATATATGTATATATTTGGTGAAATATATATATATATATAACAGTTTAACAATTCATACATCTAATACAAAGTTCAATGAATAACAAATACAAACAAGTCTTAATACATATTCAAGATAGAAGACTTGTACATGAGCCAATACAAAGACCGAAGTGTCTAACAAATCTAGGACCTTTGTAGGTCGTGATACAATTCAAGACAACTGCAAGTGAGGTTACAATTACATACAGTTTACGGATGCAATTCTGTGAGTTCATGTCCCCTTTTCATTTTAAATACTTTTCAAGCTTTACAACTATCGGGGAAAATACATGTACAATAGTATGATAAGTCAAGGAATGAAACACCTTAGATCATGTGCGAAATTAGGGCCATAACTAAAGCACCATTAATCCAAGTTTGGACCAAGGAACAAAAGGGTTAGATCTAATGGGTTTTGGCGAGCCCCACTCATGGCCATTCATTTGCTTAGGATTGCTTTTGTTGCCCTACGACATGGTGTCGATACAATTAAAATCGTCTAGGGTTGGATTGCTTCCTATTTCGTCACACATATTAATGTCCTTGCAAAACATTAATGATCACGATTTCATTGACGCTTTTCATACTACATTTGATACAAATACAAATACATCTCACATTTTACAGATACGTCTTATATCCAGTTTGGATACAATTACAATTGAGACAAATACATCTTACATACTGTTTTGATACAGATACATCTTATACAGCTAAACTGCATGAACTCGCTCAACTTTTGTTGATGTTTTCAAACTTACATGTATTTCAGGGAATTAGTGGACCAATGCAAATATTTCAGTTCAAGGAAAACAAGTATCAAGACTCCATGCCAACTATTGAAGGGTTTGACTGTTATATACCGCCCCTTTGCGGTGATATAGTGGTCAAAGCCTTGACATTTTAAGACCTACATTTTGATGTATGAAACAATGACAACTTATTTTTCATTTGATGGTTTGTAAACAATGTACATAAATTATGTTGCGATCTTTTGAACAATTATGACAATGGCATTGGAGCATGTTTTATTCATTTAGTATGTTTACTTATATCGTTATGCAATGAGAACCGAACAGATCACACCTCGCGCTTCCGCTACGAGCGGGTGTGACACCACTCGGCCGGTAACCGGGTGGCGAATTTGTATTGATTATAGGAAGTTGAATACCACAACTTCCAAAGATCATTTTCCTTTACCGTTTATCGATCAAATTGTTGAGAAATTATCCGGGCAACAATTCTACTGCTTTTTAGATGGCTATTCTGGTTATAATCAATTGCCATCAATCTGGAAGATCAAGCAAAGACAACGTTTACTTGTCCCTACGGCACATTCGCATTTAGGCGAATGCCGTTTGGACTATGTAACGCCCCCGCCACCTTCCAAAGGTGCATGATGAGTATCTTCTCAGATATGGTGGGGAAGCCTTTGGAAATCTTCATGGATGATTTCTCAATTTTCGGGTCGTCGTCCAATACCTATTTGGACCAATTAGAAAAAGTGTTAAAAAGATGTGTAGAAACTAATTTGGTCTTAAGCTGGGAAATGGGCCATTTTATGGTTCAAGAGGGATTCGTGTTGGGTCACGTGGTGTCGAGTCGCTGGATAGAGGTCGATCGTGCAAAGGTACAAGTTATATCTACTTTGTTGTATCCCACGAGTGTTAAAGGTGTTAGGTCGTTTTTAGGTCATGCGGGTTTCTATCGACGGTTTATTAAGGGTTTTAGTGACATAACCAAACCTTTATGTAACTTGCTGTTAAAAGATCAACCGTTTGATTTCAATGAAAACTGTCAAAACGCGTTCAACAATTTAAAAGAAAAATTAGTCGAGGCCCCAATCTTGCAATCGCCAAATTGGTCTTTACCATTTGAAATTATGTGCGATGCAAGTGATTATGCAGTAGGAGCCGTGTTGGGACAACGGGTTGACAAGAAACCTGTTGCCATATACTACGCGAGTAAGACTCTCTCGGATGCACAATTGAATTACACCACTACCGAAAAAGAGCTACTCGCGGTGGTATATGCATTGGATAAGTTTCGGTCATATATATGGGGTAGTAAAGTGATTATTTATTCTGATCACACTGCTGTTAGGTACCTTATGGAGAAAAAGGATGCCAAACCGAGATTGATCCGATGGGTGTTATTGCTCCAAGAGTTTAATTTGGAGATCTGGGACAAAAAGGGTACTGAGAATGTGGTAGCGGACCATTTGTCCCGGTTGATAGTTGAGGAAGATCCTAAATCTGTAGAGATCAATGAGTCGTTTCTCAATGAGCACATTATGAAATTAGATAAGTTACCTTGGTATGCTAATATTGTGAATTATCTTGTTACAGGTGACTTACCGCCACATTGGGATAGACGGAGGAGACAACACTTTTTGTCTCAGATTAAGTATTACCGGTTGGAGGAACCGCATTTGTGGAAAGAGTGTGCGGACCAAGTGATTCGAAGATGCATTGACGATGAGGAGATTCCAAGCGTGTTGAAGCACCTACATTCGTTTGCGTGTGGTGGCCATTTTAGTGGTTAAAAAACGGGTCACAAAGTGTTGAACAGTGGTCTTTATTGGCCAACTATTTTTAAAGACACATTTGAGTTTTCTAAGAATTGTGTAGAATGCCAGAAGTTAGGGGGTATTTAAAAAAGGGATGAGATGCCCATGCAACCAATCCTCATCGTTGACATTTTCGATGTGTGGGGTATTGATTTCATGGGCCCATTCCCCAATTCCTTTGGTAATTTGTATATCTTGGTGGCCGTTGATTACGTGTCAAAATGGGTCGAAGCAATAGCCACCAAGACAAACGACCATTCCATAGTTTGTAATTTTGTTCAAACCCATATATTTTCAAGGTTTGGGATTCCTCGTGTCATCATAAGTGATGGAGGATCTTATTTTAAAAATTTTCGGTTTGGAAAACTCTTAAAACGGTATGGTGTTGACCATAGAATTGCTACCCCCTATCACCCGTAAACAAGCGGGCAAGTAGAGGTGTCAAACCGGAAAATCAAAGAAATTTTGCAAAAGACCGTACGGGCGGACCGTAAGGATTGGTCAATCAAGTTGAACGATGCTTTATGGGCCTACCGTACGACACATAAGACACCCATTGGTACTACACCTTACCGGTTGGTTTACGGTAAAAATTGTCATTTACCGGTTGAACTTATGCATAAATCATTATGGGCTATTAAAGAGGTCAATGTTAAATATGATGATGCAGGTAAGGAATGGAAGCTTAATCTATGCGAGTTGGAGGAGTTAAGGGAAATGGCATATGAATGCGCATCCAAGTACAAGGATGGGATGAAGAGGGCGCATGATGCCAAGTTGAGGAAGAAAGAGTTCGAGATTGGGCAAAAGGTATGGCTCTACAATTCGAAGCTCAAGTTTTCCCCAGAAAGCTCCGAAGCAAATGGATGGGACCCTATATGATCACCCGGGTCGGACAATTGGGTGATGTGACCATCGAGGACCCGAAAGATGGGTCACGGCAAACGGTCAATGGCCATCGGCTAAAACCGTTTCTCGATGGCAACGAAAGAGTGGACGAAAACAAGGAATCGGTGAGCTTTGTGGTAAGCATCCCAGTTTATGAGGTTGACTGAAAGGACCGGTATTGAGTTTTGTAGAGTTTTGTATAATTTATTTAATTGTTTGAGTATTTTGGGTATAATCGTTTTCGTTTCATACTAACCTCCGTTGATTGTGTGAAGTTCAAACATTACGAACGCGTCTTGAAGATAAAAGGTATGTTTTTAGACTTGTTTTTGTGTATTAGGGACAATACACGATTTTTTCGGGGGGTGGTAGGACCGTAAACGGGTAGTTTGTTTTCAAATTTTAACTTATAAAAATTTGCGAAATCATTTTTAATATTTTTTAGGAATTTTTATTGTATATGGTCCTTTTATAAAACGTTCTAAATTTTTCCTATATTTTTCATTAAAAAAATCAAAAAAATTAAAAATCGGAAAACTAATGCCCGTCAGCGACGGGTGTATAGGCGTCCGGGACGGGCTCCCAAAAGTGGTGTCGGCCCACCTTACCCGTAGACAGGAAAACAGGGCGTCGCCCAAAGACCCAATTTTTGAAGCCCGTAGGCGACGAGGTGTGGGCCGTCGACGACGGGCTCGTAAAAGCCGTCCACCGCTGGTTCGTTTTTTAGCGCAGGGACCAAACCAAAACTCCTTTTTAACTCACTTTTAACGCATAACTTCGAACCAAAACATATTCCCAGCAACATATTCATTCCCTAACTCCTGCTCTCTCTCCAAACTCAACCATCCATCTTCTTCTTCAAAACCCACCAAGAACCCTAAACTTCATACCCTCATAACTTCCTTAATCTTTCACCAAATCGAGCGATTCTTGAGTCTATTGTGTGTAGAATTTCGAGAGCAACAAAACCCCTAACATGATTTTCACCAATTCTTGTTCGTTTGCAAGATTGTTGAACTTTAAATTTCGGGTTTCTAGGAAGGGTGTTCTTCAAAGTGTTGATTTGCATCTTTTAGCTAGTTTTTGACATTCTACATCACAAAGGTATGAACTTTACTTAATTTTTAGCTTTATTCTCCTATGGTATGTTGAAATCTTCCGAAATTTTTGAACTTTTGTTTGAAGAATAGGTTGTTTAGCATAATGCAAGATATTATGGTTGAAAATTGTATATAAACTCTTGATTTGGTTAGATTGAGCATGTAATAACCATAGTGAAGTAATTACACTCGTTATTTGCATGATTGAACATAGTGATGGTGTTGAATGTTGTTGAAATCATAAGAAATTGTGAATAAACAAGCAAGATTGATATGTAGACGACAAAATAAGCGACTTTGGAAGTTTAAAAAGGCGATTTTGCATCTATTTGTTAATTAAAAATTCAACATCATACATTATGTTCAAATTTTGAGAGTATGTGAAGGTTTGGCTTATATTGATGGTTCTTTGTTTTGTGATTGTAGTTATGGCCGGGGGTAGGAAGAAGGCAAAAACTACGGGGCAAGGATCATCATCCGGAGTTGGATCTTCTTCCATATTAATACCGAAGAAGTGGGAGTAATTAAGCTCAATAGAAGAGGGTGATGCAAGGTTATATAGGCAGGATTGTGCATGGGAGAAATTCAAAGATAGTCGAAGCGCTAGGGTCTGGGACGAAGACAAAAACAAAGCTCTCTCGACATTCTAAGATAAGAAGTAGGAAGTTAAATTGTGGAAGTGGAAAATGGTTAATAAGGTGACTACTGCAGTGCCGGATAGGGTTGTGTGTGAAAGGGCGGTCAATGTTGAGGAGTTTAGAAAAATTGGGATTGTTCAAATGTTTGAGCATCTTGGCTGGGAAAGAGTTCTGGATTGGTGCGAAGACAACACCTCCCGGGTTTATTTGTCGGAGGTGTGTGAGTGGTTGGCGTCATTGAGGTTTATAAACAAGGATGGTACCCCAGACCAGTGGAGATTGGTTGGTACTACGAGCCGAGGGGAGATGACAATGTCATTTGAAACAATCAACTGCATTGCACGATTCGATTCTTTGGGGTGCAAGCGTATGATTATCCAACCATCGAACATTTCTTGGATAACCATGCAAACAGCCATGATTCGGATGGTATGACTGAGGCTATATTACCATACAACGACGGGGGAGTAGCTGCAAGGGGCCATCTAACGGTTGAAGGGAAGATTCTTCAAGGAATTTCCCTAGAAAATGTCATGGTTCGGTTTGGTGATAGAGGGGGAGTGAGAGCAAGTGATTGTAGAATTCTTCATGCCTTGTTGTATGGGACACCGACTTTGTCATGGAGGCACATTATCATGATGAACACATGGTTCACTCGGGAGTCGTTCCACAGGAGGATGATTCCATACGTACGCCTTATCAGTGCAATGATCCACCAGCAAAACTGTCTTCCCCCAGAATCGCTTTGGGTATCTAAGCCCTTGGAAGAGTTCAGCTTAGAAACGATAAAGAAAAATTGGAAGATCCATGTGAAACTTTCGGGGAACAAGTATGTTGTGACCGATGCATTGGGATACAAGTATGAATTCGTTGACCCAGATGCACAACAAGGAGCTGAAGAAGATGTGGAGATGGGTGATGAGGAAGATGAAACTGAGCCTGCTGGTCCACGGGGACCAAAGCAGAGGTATATGCGGCCACACCAGGAATTGAATGCAGATGTGGCGAGTTTTGTGAATTTTAGGCGGGTACCCTCGTACCGGGACTTCAACCGGGGTCAACAGGCGGTGTTTGATAACATTTCCGCAGGTATAGGAGAGGGTAGAGAGTATGATAGGAGAAGGCAGAACTGGGAGGAGACATACCAAGCCCAGTCACAGACATAGTGGGAGTTCGAAGCGGCCCATCGGGAAAGGATGGCGAAGTATATGGAAGAGCAGCAAATGTTCCAAGCTTTACAAAGATCGCAGATGGAACATATGGTACAAATGCAGGAGCAAGAGGCGGCACGAAGACGGGCGTGGGAGGAGAATGCGGAGAAACAACGAAACGAGCAAAATGCATTGGAAGCTCGTCGATGGAGTGCTTTATACGTCTCTAATGAAATGGCTATTAACAACGCCAAGGTCCTCCATGATCAGGAGCGACACCAGAGAGACTATGAAGTAGGCCTCCCCTATGTAGAACACGCGGGGTGGACCGACTACTCCAACCTCCGTGTTCCACGAGGTCCATTTGATCCATCACCTCATTGGCCTGAGGCAGTTGGGTCCAGTTTCATCCCGCTGCCATACCAGCCACCAGCACAAGGAGAGCCGGGTCCCCTCGACAACTACCGGGAGATGTTCGAGGCCCTCACTGGTTACCCATACCAGCCGAACCCGCCAGTCGACCCGAACGAGAGATATCAGAGGTGATGGCGAGGTATGTATTTTGTTGTTGTTGTTGTATATTTTGGTTTTTTTTATTTTTATTTCGTTAGTATTTCTTTTCCTAGATAAATGAACGTTATGGGTGTGTTCCCTATATAACCCTCACGAGACCTCTCGTCCTCCCAAGCTATTGGGGGGTTTAAAAGGGCTTGTTGCATAAGCTAAATGCAACCGTGATTCCTACGAAAGTGAGTTAGGATTGTTGTTGTTGTAAATTAATTTTCCACATAAATCAAGGTAAATTAACGCATGACTTGGTAACACTTTCATAAAAAATGGTAGAACTAAGTAGCTAACAAATTTCAATGGTCGTGAGAAGCATGCTTCTACACAAGGGTTAAGATTTGTAGGTACATTGTGTTCAAGGGACGACCGTTTTTGTGAAAAGAAGAAGAAGACATGAGCATCTAGCGAGAAAAATCAGGTGCATGCGTTTCCTTTTTACCTTGATTCTTAGTTAGTAATAAGTGGATTGTAATTGTATTTTAGTTTCCGGGGTGAAATTTTTGGGAAGTTAGCCGTGTCACATCCCTTGTGTGTTTTAAAACTCTAGTTCTTACACATTTAGGACAATGTTTACCTCAAGTGTGGGGATGGGAGAGTAGTAAAAGTTTTCGATTTTGACCCATTCATTTAAACACTACACATTGAGGACAATGTTGACCTCAAGTGTGGGGATGGGGGAAAATTTCAAAAAAATTTCAAAAATGTCTTGTTTCGAAAGCGATCTTAAAGCACAAGTAACTAAGTCAACGAGGGATGGCACAACACATGTGGTCTTTTGTCATGGTCAAGTTCAAATTAATAGCATGACGGGTATTTAGCGGGTGGTTATTTGGGAATAATCCGCCTAAGAAACTAGTACATTATGCATGTCACATACCATACCCTTTATATATGTGAGGTTTTGAGCCACTTTTACATCATAGAATTACATATACATGTTTCTTTGTTTGAGTGGACCATTAGTCATGTATTGTAGAACTTGCAACTTTTGATACGTTTGAGACCATAGACCGAATACAAGCACAAGAATGATTAAGGTGTTGTTTGTTTTTTTCAAAAAAGTATGCGCAGCCTCTTATGTCTGCGCCGCGCAGACCACGCGCAGATAATGGCCCCTACAGACTGTTTTTTTCCGGAAGATGTTTCATTAAAAAAGGTCTGCCCGCCCTCTTCCTGGGGCAGACATGAACCAACCTCTTTTTACCTCTTCTCTCCTATTCTCATCTTCTATATGAACTTCTGCTCTCAAACAACAAAACCCTAGGAGACTCCTCCCACTTCTTCACCCCATCTCCTCCACCACCTCATCACCCTCCCACCGTCCGTCTGCCACCCACCGTCCGCCACCCACCTCGTCGAGCCTACCACCGGAGCCACCCTCCTCCTCCCACATCGTTCGTCTCCGATCCTCCTCTGCCGCCGCCTACGGTGGCTCTGGCCACTGGGAATCAACCGGCTTTGTTTCAGAGGAAAGATTCTTTGACTAAAACGATTCGTTTTTCTCGAGCCTGCTCGTTTGTATCCTCGTTGACCGGTGATTCTGACGGTAAACCGCCGTTGTGTTCGGCGTCTTGTTTGAAACGGAAGTGTGGTTCGTCGGAGAATTGTTGTTCTTGGAAGTATAGCGGTGGTGATTCTTCAAGTCGTTGTCAATGTTCTAAACGAAGGTAGAAAGTCAAAAGGGATGTGGATTCTCCATTGTGCCGGTGAAGTGTTGAACATAAACTGATTAAAAAGGGACGTGGATTGCACAGAATGAAGAAAATGGATGGATTTTTGTTGTTTGTCAAAAGGGAATCGTGGATTAAAGGGGTTGTTTGTTCAACAGGGGTTTGCTGAATTTGTTGTTTGTCAAAAGGGGTTTGGGAGAAGAGAAAGGGAAAAAAACAAACACTCTTTTTGTTATACTCCGACTCCGCAGACATTTGGTCCATCTCTTCTCGTGCAGATGTTTGCAGATGTGGTCCGCAGACTGCAGACCTTTTGCATCTGAAAAAACAAACACCACCTAAGGCATTAGGTAAACCTTTTCCGTTTTACACCATTTATATATCCTTACCCAAAAATTTATCCCTTAGTAGCCAATTTTGAGCCTAATCCTTTTGTTTGACCACCCTATAGCCCATAACCTTAAACCTTTTTTTTTTTCTTTTAAACCCGTGTGATGCAAATTCGATTATAGGAGTCAAGATTGTATAGTTGTGATTTGTTGTTTGTAAAAAAAAAGAGGAAAATCAGAAAATGTTACGAAAAAGAATAGAAAATTGTTGAGAAAAGAACAAAAATATGTGTTTTTAGCTTGAGAAATAAAAGGCGAAAAATTGTTGCCTTCTAGTTTGATATTGGTAGTTAGTCGTGCTTAGAATAGTTGTTTTGTAATAAAAATCGAATTTTCATCACCTTAGCCACTTTAAAATATCCTATTTCCTACCCTTAGCCTAGCCCCGTTACAACCCTTATGAAGACCATATAACTTGTGCTTAGTATTCGTGTTCGGTGGTGGAGAATGATTGAGTTGCAAGCTTATGCGGGTGCATGTTCTAATCGGGTTGAGTGAATATTTCAAAAGTGCTAATGCATCAACTATTAGCCAATTTTAAACCGAGTGGAGAGAACATTGTGAGGGATATGCATGATTTGTTGGTTTCACAGGCGGGTTAATCTTGGATAACCATTTTATATGTGATTATTCACTTTACCGTTAAATATGTTGAAAATTGTAAAGAGTTTGAACTTTTGTATGACAATTGACCTTAACCTTCATCTCGGGAATGGGGAGTGTATTCCTTGTTCGATCCACGTGAAAGTGAAAAACAGATTTGCTTGAGGGCAAGCAAAAGACAAGTGTGGGTATGTGATACGTGGTCGAATAACGGTGCTTGTTTATGTTTAAGTTTAGGTTTTTACTTGACTTTTAATCTTGAATAGCCTACTTTTAATTAGATTTGTGTTTTGCAGGTTTAATGAAGTTTAAGGAGCTTTTGGGGAGCTTTACGGGTCACCGGAGCGAAAAACGGACCACTGGGACATCAAACGGGTCAACCGGGAGTGCAAAATGGAAAAAAATGGAGAACCGGAGTTGGAGAGGTCATCGCCGACGCCCCTAGGGCCGTTGGCGACGCGTGCTTGTTTACCCCGTCGGCCAGAAAGCTCGTAACCAGCCATTTAGGCTGTCGGACGAAAGCTGGATCAGGGGAGGACGTCGCCGACGGGCCCCCAGGCGTCGGCGACGGGCAGTAGTTTCTTCAAACGCGAATTTTGGGTTATTTGGTGTTAAAAACGAATTCTATTGGCTCGAAGGCCATTCAAGTCGGGAGTTACAATGGAATTGAGTTTGAATACCATCATTGGAGCCACAATTCATGACCAACTTGATCTCTAATCCATCGATTCCATCCATCATCACCCGATGATCGGATAGTCGCGCTCCGGTCAAAGATAATATTTATTTACCCAAATTACCCTTAACAAATAGCTAGTGGTAGTAAGGGGTCGAACCACGAAGAGTATGTGGTTTGCGAATGGATTCGATTGAATTATGAAAAGATGTCACACTTATGAAGCTTGCTATGATATATTTTTGTATTTTTGTTTAATTGAAAGATGTGAATTAGAATTACTAAAATGATTGAATGGATTAGCTACTAGTGATTAACAAATTGCAAGAATTAAAATTGATTGATTGAACAATGATAAGAAAACAAGGTTCACACCCGGTTTCAACTAATGCAAGACTTAGGGTTACTATGTATTTTAATTAGCTTTACTTGAAATAATTCATTAACGGGTCGCAATCACAAAGCTTAGGTGTCAATCGCTATCAACGTCATAAACAACGGACCATGATATACTTCGTTACTTTGGACTAGTAAATCCTACCAAAAGACAAGGCATAAATACGTGTATTCATTTCACAAAGTCAAATTTAATAATTCACTCGACAGTTTGCAAATTCAATACCAACGTAGGACAATTGTCTAAGATTCAAATGCACTTCAAGTTGTCACAAAACAATTATCAAAACATAATAAACCCTAAATCTTACAAAAGTCTACACCGGGGTGAAACCTCCAAGAAATTAGCCGAGCATGATCGAAGAAACTTGATCACCGGATGTAGAAAGCTTGAACTGGATCATCGTGAAACTTGAAGATGGATGAATGGATGAATGGTTAGGGTTGTTGAAGATTGGTGATGATGGATTGGAATGAATGGGATGAATCGATGGATGGAGCTAGGGTTTAGAATCAAGAATGTAGATGTTGAATTCGTTCTTAATTCGGGTTGTGTAGATGATGTTGGATGGAATGGTGATGAAAGATGATGAGTAATGGCTCCCAAGACAAGTTTCAAAACTCCAATCCAAGTGTAACTCCCGAAAATTGATGAGATATATGTTTTTAACTCATCCCCAACAATAAACCACTAAAATTCGCGATGGCCATTTACAAAGACCGTCGCCGACGGCCTAAAGGTCCGTCGCCGACGGTGTGTGGAAAATAAAAAAGTGGCCGACGGCCTAATCCCCTGTCTACGGACAATCTGAGCGACGGCAAATTGTACGGGGCAAAGTCAATCAAGTTGCTGCCCAATTTTCGATGATATGATGAAGCCCACTAAATAATGTTGATGTTTAATGCTCTCTCCACGTGAAGGGTGCTGCTCAATTTTCCAAGCCAAAGTCATCTCATGTTGGCCTCCCAATGTCACATGTTGGCTGCCTTTATTACTTCTTTTCATGAATTCTGCCAAGACAATTGTCTGCATGTGTGATGATGATGATTTTTAATTATTGCTCTCCTTAATTGTTTCACCTGTTGTTGACTTTCAATTCCTTTGATTCCGTAAACTCATGTTGATGTTACTGTTTGTTTGTCTTGTGTCTTGAATCAAAAGTCAACACACTTATCCAATAAAGGATCGTCCAACATATGCAAACATGTATTAAATGCTATTGTGATGATGGATTATTCTTCACAACACATATGCATGTGTGTGTCTCGAAATATGCTTCCCCTCTTTTTATTATTTTTTTTTCTGTGATGATCACGGTTGATATTATGGAATATAATGTCAAACTCCACTCTCAAGCTTTCATCAATGATGGATGCTCCACTTCATCTCTAACCTAGTTAACTTCCTCGAATTAAGCAAATTAACCTGCACAACCATAATCTCTCGTAGTTAACTTATTCAATGCATATAATTACTTACAACTAAACAAAACACGCAAGATAGACACTTTAAAGCTCAGGTTTTACCCTCTCCATCACCCGAATCATCAAGCTTCACCCAAGATCATCCACAATCACCATCCTAAAAACCCTAGTTCATCCAAATCATCACTCCTTTCACCATCATCATCCACCAAAACCATAATCCTCATCATTCTACCATTTCACAAGATTCAAGATTATTCAATTCAAGTTCCAAGCATCCAGTGATCAAGTTCCTTCAACCATGATCGACTAATCACCTTGGTTACACCCCTGTGTAGGTAGTTGTATTATCTAGCGTTTCGATTTGTGTTTAGTTTTGACTTGTGTGACAAATTGTGTTTCGATTTTGAACACCTTTGATAATTGTCGTGTATTTGAATTGGATTTGCAAATTATCGAACGATGATAAAGTTATGACTTTGTGAAATGAATTTGTGCACTTATGCGTTATTTTGGTTAGGATTTACTTGTGTTGATTACAAAGTGCATTCTTGTCCATTCTTAGGAATGTTGATAGTTATTGGCACCTAAGTCACGGTACACTAAATCCGTTAATCATTTATCCAATTAGGTCAATTCTAAAACTTGTAGGAACCTAGGTTTGCAATTACCGAAACCGGGTGTGAACCCTTTTTCTTTATCTTGTTTAAACACTCAATTACATCTTTTGCAATTGCTAATTCCTAGTAGATAATCAATCCAATCAATTTAGTTAATTTTGCTCAACATCTCTTTAACAAACAAAAACCATAGAAATATTATAGCAAGCTTCATAAACTGTGACATCTGTTTAATTCAATCAAGTCCATTCGCAAACCACATACTCTTCGTGGTTCGACCCCTTACTACCACTAGCTATTTGTTAAGTGTAATTGGGGCTTATAAATATTATCTTTGACCGGAGCGCGACACTCCGATCAGTTGTCTCCCTGACATCAACAGACGAGTGGAGATCATGGGGCAGGTGTCGCCGCCCTCTATTTGGTGCCACGTAGGCGTCCTTGTGTACCTTCTTGTCTCCTGCACGATTGTTGATCGTGGAGCACGATAGTATACAGCCTGTTGGACGCTGATTGGCCCCTTTCTCTGCCACTTGTACCCTTCGTGCTATCTGGAATGAACATGCGCCTCTACCCTCGCGCGGCCTCTGGAGCATATCCATACAGCCGGCGCAAGGTCTAGGGAGTGAGGGTTTTCATCCAGGACGCTAAGGGGTTGTTTGGTAGCCTCTTAATGACCATTCAGATGCTACCTCTTAATGGTTTAAAACTCTGAATGAATAAGAGGTAACCTCAAGTCTGAATGGTTAAGAGGTAACCTCTGAATGGTAAATCATCACATGTCACATTCTTCTACCTTCTCATTGGTAAAATTCTTACTGGTTCCATTAAGAGGTAGCCTCTTAATGATCATTCAGAGGCTACCAAACAGCCCCTAAGTGCAGAATTTGACCTTTAACCTTGCTTGGGCCTCGTGCGCGACTTAAGTTTTACCTATTTAGTCTGCGCGGCGTCTGTAGGTTTGTCAGATTGATGTATTAGGAGTATGGTCTCGCGCGCGACCTGTTTGGTCTGCGCGACTTTTTGGGACCATACCCCTTCAATTTATTTTTATTTACATGTAAAAAAATTGATAATACATACATGTATAGTGAAGAATGAAGAAAGAAGAAAAAGACTTGTTGATCAAAGTATCAAACCCTCAATTGAAGACATCCAGTGAGGCATGTATTATACAATGACTCATCGGTTGTTAGACCTCCGTCTTATCGATGGGTGACTTGACACGCGCATTCAGTCGTTATTCGTAAGTCAGCATATGAGGAGCTAAACAACCTTGCTAAAAACTAACCAAGAGCTAAACAACCTTGCTAAAAATTCTTAATATTATTTATTAAGAATTTAGAATGTTGCAAACTTGAATAGGCTTGTATTATTTAACCGGTAACACGAAGAGTCGAAGATTATTTTAAAATATAAAAAGTATACTACTTTTCTTGTACTCATCACCTTCTTAAAAGATATACAATTGTAGATAATAATTTTGAAAATAACTATATAAGGTTGGAGGGTATTATCACGCCATCTTACACACAGAGGGCTTTAAAGCTCATCCCCTTAACTTGCACAGTGTTGGATAAAACCTCCCTTTAATTATAGCGTCCCTTTTAAACTGACCATCTCCCATCGATCAAATCAAAAATTGTTCGTTAACATGGTGGCGAAGGAACTGGTTTAATTTGCAGGGTATTGGGGGGGGGGGGGGCGCTATCGGCGTTGAGGTGGCACGGTGGCGCCCTCCATACCCTCCGACCTAAGTGAAGAACTCGTTTTATGTGATTTAGACATGCTTGTATATTGCCACAGGGCAAAAAACCAGACATATAGTCCACTAGACGGACGGCAATCCATCGTATCCGTTGCTAGAATGTAAGGATTTTTTTCTTCTTTATTTTTTCATTTGTTTTCTAAATAAAATATATATATATTATTAATTAAGATTTATTTTGAGTAGCTAGAATATAAGGGACTTATAGTTATATATCAAAACAAATCAAATACGCATCATTACTACATATTTTTCTAATATATTGCATCCACACAATCATGAATCATATATATAACATTATATGGTAAGATTTGATATATAAACTAAAAAAACATTTTTTACTATTGATGAAACAGTGGTTAACTAAGAGAGGTTAATTCACCGGTCTCGTCAAGTAGGGTTAATCCCTTCTTTTCGAGAATCGGTGGCTGGATCGTCCGCTGATCTATCTCCTTCACAAGGAAAACACATCGTGACTCGTAACAAGGAGGATGGGGTGGATGGTGCTCCTTGTTACCACTCTCCGGCGTGAGAATCAGTAATTTGCTTGAGAGCAAAGTGTGTGATAGTAGTAAGAGTGAGAGAGTTGATAAGCGATACCTCAAACCTGGTCTGGGATGGGTATATATAGCCGAGGAGTGAAGGAGGGTAATTAAGTGGCTAGACTGACAACGCGCAGCCCCTTGCAGGTATGTCAGGCGTGTAGGCCAAGGAGGTGACGCCACGTCCCACTGTTGCTGTCAGTCAGTGTGCCAACATTGCTTACATATGGGCTGATAGATGACCGTCATTAGTGCCACTTGCTGTTTTGGCCACCTGAGTCAAGGTGTCAGTCTCACTTACGTCGTCAATAGGATGCGGTGCTAGGCTGAATCGCTATATGCGGTAACCGCGGTTGTTTCCGCGTCCCTTGCTTTGACAAAGATGTGTACAGGATGCGGTGCTAAGCTGCATCGCTATGTGCGGTAACTGTTGTTGTTACCGCATTCCTTGTCGTGACGAAAACATCCGTTTTCATACACAAGGTAAGTCTTCTCATCACTTGACCGATTGGAATCGCCACGGACGCAGATAAGTCCTTGCAGGTGGGAGTATTTGATAAGGGTGATGGTCACTCGCGACTGCTTTGGTGCGAGATTTGGGACCATACCCCTTCAACTACATAAACAAATAAGTATATTACGATTAGTTTAAAGTTGTACAAGAGGTTGGTTGGGGTCTCCCCCATTTCCATGTATAAAATCAACAATTTTGTTAATAGTTTCCGAAAGTTAGTGACGTGAATGGTTATATACTTCTTTGGTAACCATTTCCATGTATAAAATCAACAATTTTGTTAATAGTTTCCGAAAGTTAGTGACATGAATGGTTATATACTTCTTTGGTAAGCATACTTCACAAATGTTCATCATCTTTCTCCTTAGTAAGGTACATGGATACAACATGTGGTTTTCTAAAATTTTGGATTTGATCCCTAGTTTTCAAAAGTACACAGATATTGTTAGGTCAAGAACACGATTCACACAACCAATGGAACAATAATCAGCAAGCTTGCACACTCACACACACACTCTAAAATCACAAGAACACAAGATTTATAGTGGTTCGATCAAGCTTGATCTACATCCACTCTCCACAACTAGTTTTCTTTGTATTAGGTGCTCAAGGAGTTTACAGTACATGAAGAGAAGTATTTATATGGGTTACAATTAGGGTTGTTGACTTTACTACATAAACAGAGAATACTCCTGCTAGCTGCAGTAGGAGTGTAACACATAACACCCCTGCTAGCTTGCTAGGTGCAATAGGAGTATAACAAAGAACACCCCTACTAGTCAAATCCTACACAACCCAACAATCTCCCACTTGGAGGCTTTGACGACTTCAAACTGCTCTCCTTAAAACTTCATCTTCATAAGTACCTCTGTAACCTCTTCATCTTTACTAGTTGTGGGTGGCCTTCTCATCAGTTAACCTGAAGGCCAGTTGAAGCTGTGCAAAGCTTCAACTTCTCTAAGGTGACAACCTTAGTCAACATATCAGCTGGATTCTCAGTTCCTTTGATCTTCTTTAACTTCAGAGTGCCATAACTGACTTGATCTCTGATAAAGTGATATCTCAACTGTATATGTTTCGTCTTCGAATGGAAGACAGGGTTCTTTGCAAGGTGTATTGCACTTTGATTGTCACAAAACAGTGCACAATCAACTTGTTCCTTGCCAAGCTCTTTGAGAAAATTCTTCAACCAAATAAGCTCTTTGCTTGCTTCAGCAACTGCCATATACTCCGCTTCTGTGGTTGATAGGGCAACACTTTTCTGAAGCTTGGACATCCAACTTACAGCAGTGCCTCCCACTGTAAAGACATACCCTGTGGTGCTTTTGAATGACTCTTTACACCCACCAAGGTCAGCATCCGCAAAACCCTTCAGAATAACCTCTTTCCCCTTAAAATGCAATGCCACTTTGGAAGTTCCTTTCAAATATCTTAGTAGCCATTTAACTGCTTCCCAATGTTCTCTTCCCGGATTGGACATAAACCGACTAACAACTCCCACTGCATGAGCAATATCTGGTCTCGTGCATACCATTGCATACATGAGGCTACCAACTGCAGATGCATACGGAACTTTAGCCATTTCTTCTTTGTCTTCATCTGATTTGGGTGACTGAACTTTAGAAAGCTTAAAGTGACTTCCCAAAGGTGTGCTTCTGATCTTGGCATCTTTAAGGTTGAATCTCTCTAACACTTTCTCAATGTACTTCTCTTGAGAGAGTGTCAAAGAACCATCTTCTTTGTTTCTAAAAATACTCATCCCGAGTATTTGGTTTGCGGCTCCCAAGTCTTTCATCTCAAATTCTTCAGACATTTGTTTCTTCAACTTCTTGATCTCTGTCATGTCTGAACCGGCAATTAACATATCATCCACATAGAGTAGTAGAATGATATAAGAACCCTTGAACTTCTTAATGTAACAACAATGGTCATTATCACATCTCTTGTAACCAACTCTTCCCATGAAGTTATCAAACTTCAAGTACCATTGTCTGGGCGCTTGTTTCAGACCATACAAACTCTTCTTCAATTTACACACCAAGTTTTCTTTGCCTTTAACCTGAAAACCTTCTGGTTGTGTCATGTAGATGTCTTCTTCTAGGTCACCATGTAGAAAAGCTGTCTTGACATCTAACTGCTCTAGATGCAAGCCTTCTGCTGCTACAATACTGAGAACAAGTCTGATAGTAGTCATCTTCACCACTGGAGAGAATATTTCATTGAAATCAATTCCCTCTTTCTGTTGAAATCCCTTGACTACTAATCTTGCTTTGTACCGTTTGGTACCATCATGTTCATCCTTGACCCTGAAAACCCATTTGTTCTGAAGAGCCTTCTTCCCAGATGGAAGCTTTGTCAAATACCAGGTCTTGTTCTTCTCAAGCGACTTCATTTCATCTTTCATTGCAAGCTCCCACTGCAATGAATCTTTCAACCCCATAGCTTCAGAGTAACACTGGGGTTCACCATTTTCTGTCAAAAGTATGTAGTTGACTGATGGTGAGTACCTGTTTGGCGGTCTAGTGGCTCTAGACGACCTTCTTGGTTGAACTTGAGGTGTTTCTGGGGAGTTTGGAGTTGAAGGAGTAGCTTCTTCTTCCTCTGAATCATTACTAAAATCATCCCCTAAGCTCCCACTGTCACTTGACTCATCCCCATTTTCTGGAATGTCGACTGAAGCTTCTTTTCTTGTCTCACCACTTTCGAATTCAACATATTCTTTTTGAACTTCTGGCCCTTTGGTGTTTCTGTCTTTGTACAATTCGTTTTCATTGAAGATGACATTTTTGCTTCTGATTACTTTTCTGCCTTCATTATCCCAAAGCCTGTAACCCATTTTTTCTGACCCATAACCAATGAATGTGCACTTCTTGGACTTGGAGTCTAACTTATCCCTGTCACCATCTTCTAACAAATCATAAGCACTACAACCAAAGACTCTTAAGTGTTCGAGACTTACCTTATTTCCTTGCCACATTTCTTCTGGCAATTTGAAACCCAAGGGAACTGATGGAGATCGGTTGATCAAGTAGGCTGCAGTGTTAACTGCATCTGCCCAGAATGTTTTAGGCATCCCTGCATTCAACCTCATGCTTCTTGCCCTTTCATTCAGTGTTCTGTTCATTCTCTCAGCTACACCATTCTGCTGAGGAGTTCCTGGAACCGTCTTGATCATCTTTATCCCTTTCTTGGCACAATAGTCAATAAACTGCTTGCTTATGTATTCACCACCATTGTCCGACTTTAAGCACTTTACCTTCAAATCAGTTTCATTTTCAACAGCAGATTTCCATATCTTAAAAGCATCAAATACATCAGATTTATGTTTAAGAAAATAGACCCATACCTTGCGTGTTGAATCATCGATGAAAGTAACATAGTATCTCGAGCCTCCTAGAGATGAAACTGATGTTGGTCCATATACATCTGAGTGAACAAGCTCCAACTTTTGAGCTTTCGGTGTCCTCCCTGTTTTCACAAAAGTGACTCTCTTTTGTTTACCAAAGACACAAGATTCACAGAATTCAGTTTCCACTTTCTTCAAGTCTGGAAACTTCCCTTTCTTAGCCAACATCTTCAATCCCTTCTCGCTCATATGTCCAAGTCGATTGTGCCATAAAGTAGATGGACTCGGACTGGTGGTCATGGCATGAACACCTTCGGCATGAATCTCTGCCATGTATAGAGTGCCTTGCTTCTTTCCTTTGGCAATCACTAAGTTGCCTTTGATCACTTTCCATTGTCCACCCCCAAAGTGAACATTAAACCCTTCATCGTCCAATTTACCAACTGAAATCAACTTTCTCCTCAAATTAGGAATAACCCTGCCATCTTTCAATGTCCATATAGTTCCCAATGAGGTTTTCAAGTCTACATCTCCAATACCCGTAATATCAAGCATTTGATCATCGGCTAAACGAACTTTACCAAAGTTACCTGTTCGTAGATTCTTGACCATATCTGGGCATGAGATAGCATGGAAAGAAGCACCAGAATCCATAATCCAGGATTCCACTGAATTCTCAACACAACATATGAGAGCATCTCCTGATTCTTCAGAGACTACACTGTTTACTTCTTTCTTTGTAGCTGGTTTTGTACATTGGCTTCTAAAGTGACCTTTTTCTTTGCAGTTCCAACATTCAATGTCTTTTCTGTTCTTTGACTGCCCTCTTTTTCTTGACTTTGACCTACCTCGATTAGTTCCTCTATCGTTTCTTCTTCCTCTACTTTCTGTGTGCAATAAAGAACTTGAACTGGAAGTTTCATTATTGCTTCTCCATCTGATATCTTCATTTATAATCAAGTCACGAATACCCTCAAAGGTGAGTTTGGTAGTGTCGGATGCACTACTAACAGCTGTGACTGTGCCTGACCAACTTTCGGGCAATGATGATAAAAGGAGGAGCGCTTGTACTTCATCATCGAACTTTATTTCAACTGAGGCTAAACGAGAGATAATCGAGTTGAACTCGTTTATGTGAGAGGTAACCGACATGCCTTCCTTCATCTTGGTGTTAACCAATTGTCGGATGAGGAATACTTTGTTTGAAGCAGATGGTTTTTCATACATGTTGGACAAAGCTTTCAATACACCGTAAGTAGTTGTTTCATTGACAATGTTATACGCAACACTCTTTGCCAAAGAAAGTCTAACCACACCCAAAGCTTGTCTATCCAACAACTTCCATTCTTCATCATACATGTCATCCGGTTGTTGTCCCAACATAGGCAAATGCAAACCCTTTTGATACAACAAATCCTCAATTTGCATTCTCCAAAATCCATAATCACTACCATCAAACTTGTCAATCTTGATTTTACTATCTTCTGCCATTTTAACAAATAATTATCAACTGCTACAAACTAAACGAATTTGTACTGCTAAATGATAATTATACTAGCGGAAGCAATAAACGGAAACAAACACTTATCTGTTTCAAGCTTTGAAATGGAGATTGAACAAATAAGGATGGCTGATAAGAACTTTGTCAAAGTTGGGGGTCCTTCTAGCAAATAAAGGAAACTTGATTCCCTTAAAGAAAGACAAAAAAAAAAACAGAACACGTCTGTTCTTCCTCTTCTTCCTACGCACAGAGCAAAAAAAAGCTTCTTCTCCTTTTGAAATCCAGCGACCCCAAGCAAAATCGAAACCCTAGACCTTCGATTTTGAAACCCTAGATGCGATTTCCAGCAAGGATGGTCTCTAATTTGAAACCCTAGGCAGCGGCGGATGTGCTAGCGGTGGGAAGATGAACAGCGACGACGGCGGCTACTGGGTTTCTGAAACCCTAGTCGCGATCTGCTGCGGCGACGATGAACACGTCTTCAATCGGAACCCTAGTCCCGACAGGTATCTTCTTCTTTACCTCTTTTGCTACTAGTTTGTGCGAATCAATCGAGAACCTGGCTCTGATACCAGTTGTTAGGTCAAGAACACGATTCACACAACCAATGGAACAATAATCAGCAAGCTTGCACACTCACACACACACTCTAAAATCACAAGAACACAAGATTTATAGTGGTTCGATCAAGCTTGATCTACATCCACTCTCCACAACTAGTTTTCTTTGTATTAGGTGCTCAAGGAGTTTACAGTACATGAAGAGAAGTATTTATATGGGTTACAATTAGGGTTGTTGACTTTACTACATAAACAGAGAATACTCCTGCTAGCTGCAGTAGGAGTGTAACACATAACACCCCTGCTAGCTTGCTAGGTGCAGTAGGAGTATAACAAAGAACACCCCTACTAGTCAAATCCTCCACAACCCAACAGATATTCTATGTGGCTTGCACTTTGTAATGCATTTAGTCCCTAACTTTTGCCAAAAGTAACATGGATGATCCCTATGGTTTGCACTTTGTAACGCAATTAGTCAATAACTTGGACCTCCTGAAAACCATAAATTTTGTTGGTTGAGGACTAAGGGGTTGTTGGCAACCTCTGTATGGTTAAGTGCTGAACCAGTAAGAGGTCTGAACCATTAAGAGATAGTATATTACTTAACCGTTTAGACGCAAACGTCTGACCCATTCAAATTAGAGGTATTCACCATTCAGACTCTGTATAATGGTTAATCATTCAGAGGCAAATGTCTGAACCATTCAGACATCTGCTTGCGAAACAAACAGTCTGAACCATTAAGTGTTGAACCAGTAAGAGGTCTGAACCATTAAGAGGCCCATTAAGAGGTAAACAAACAGCTCCTAAATGCGTTACAAAGTGCAAATCATATAAATAATCCGTGTACTTTTGAAAAATTATGGACCAAATCCAAAATTTTGGAAAACCACATAGACTATCTGTGTACTTTACTCTTTTTTATTAAACTATGGATTTGGCCCCGTCGTTTGTGTGGTGGTCATTGGTTGTTACATATTACTCTAATACTCTCCAAAATGACATCCTATTCCGGATTAAAGGCTGGCTCCATGGATTGGGGAGCATACCATTGATCGTTATTGTGTATCTGACGCCATAGATTGATTACATATATTCAAATGTATTCGATTGAAATGTGTTTGTTTGTATGGACTTTAACTTGGTAGGGTGAGCATTTTAATATTAGAACATAGACGTATTCCTAATGCTAGCTTGACGATTTAGTGAGTTGGAGTTATATTATATATAGAAACTATATTTAAGTACTCGAATGTTACATGGGTAACCTTATAACAAAAATATAGAATATGAAATAACAAAAACCAATGTGTGGTTATCCCATTCGGTAGAGGCCCATTCTGTTAGAGGGGAGATCCTTGGTTCAAATCTAAGCAAGAAGGTCATTTAATAATTAGTGTAATAGGATAAGAGTAAGCTTTGCCTTTAAAAAATACCACGATAAAAGAAGCAATGAACCTTAATTATTAATTGTTATCGTGAAATATTTTACGGTCTTCATCTATAATGTAATATTCGAAAAAATTAGGACTATTTTTAGGGAATTCATTTAAATTACTTGTTTTATATTATAAACAAATGTTATGAAATACGAGTGTCATATTTTTCTATAGAATATTATACTCTGGAGTTTAGATATGAGTCGGGGCACAAAGTAGCTATGAGCTAGGTACTGATACCGATCGGTTTCAAGAACACCGGTATCGAAACTCACCAAATATGAGTACCGGTACGGAAAACATTCGGTATAGTACGATACCGGTATTTGTATGTAAAATTCGACAACATACCGGTACCGTACCGAAAATGCCAAAAAGTAATCGGTACCAAATTTATGGGAAATTCGGTACCGATACCGGTACCAAATCTCAAATGCACATCCCTAACACAAAGTAATTAAAAGGAAGGGAGTGGCTTCGAGGTTTTTTTATACAAGTAAAACAAAGAGTTAATTGCCATTTTAGTCCCTGTGGTTTGGGGCATTTTGCCAGTTTAGTCCAAATGTTTCATTTTTAACATCTGGATCCAAAAAGGTTTCATCGTTACCATTTTTGTCCAACTGACTTAACTCCATCCATATGTGTTAAGTCTGCCAAGGGCATTCTAGTCATTTCATTTTTCTTTTAATTAACCCTTTATTCTTTATTGTTTAAAAACATTAATGAAAGGGCATTTCAGTAATTTTATAAATCTAACTATTAAATTATTTGTTATTAATTCCTAAATTCAATTTTAATCAATTGCATTAAATCATTAAATCTATTTTTGTCTATAATGTATCCTCAAACTCAGTTCATTCATAAAAGAAACTCAAAACTTCTGTACATCACCTTTCATAACCAACAACCCATCCCCTCCCTCTGCTGCTAATTGACTATCACCACCACCACTATTTGTTGATGCGATCAGTTCATTCATAAAAAAAAAAAAAAGCTGGGTCCAGCTCACCTTTAAATAACCTCACCTCCGTCCGTCGTGTAAGCAAAAGTCCGATTGTCGGCCACCTGTACTCGATGCATCCAATTTCTCCATCGTCAATTCCAATGCTCCATTAACACCACTTTCCCCATAAAACACATACTCACACACACTCCACCACCATAACCGCCATGAAGATTTCATTAACACCACTTTCCCAATTTCTCCATCGTCAATTCCAATGCTCCATTAACACCACTTTCCCCATAAAACACATACTCACACCTCCGCCGCTATCGCCACCCACACCACCTCTGCCGCTATCACCACCCACTCCACATGTTCCCTCTCTCACTCTCACTCTCTCTCTCTCTCTTTCTAACCTGACCCCCTTTTCATCAAAAGATTTCATCTACCAAAACAAACCCTAGAATCAAACCCCAACTTGTATATTCAAAATCCCCAAATTTTAAAAAGAAATCAAGAACAAATCATACAATACAGAGCTAGATAGGTGGTCATGGTGGCGGTTCAAAGCTCTGCCGCCGCACCCAATAGCAGCGACGGTGGTGTAACAACCGTTTTTGAGTGGCGATAGCGTCAAATCTAGGGTTCCGACCAGGAACCAAGTTTCCGGCTTGTGCCTTTCTCTTGCGCCGACGGTGGTGTAACAGCCGTTTTAGGGTTCCGGCCAGGAACAAACCTGTGGGGCTTAGGGTGGGGTGGCTGTGGTGGTGGTAGTGGTAGTCCATGCTCGTGTGGAGTGGGCGGGGGTGGCTTATGGTGGTGATGTCGGCTAGTGGTCAGGTGGTAGGCTGGTAGCGGTTGGTTGTGGTGATGTTGTTTGTTGATGATGGAGAGGAGAATGAGTATAGAGAGAGAAGAAAAGTCAGTGTGTTTCTGTGTTTTATTTATATATTTATAAATTCCATCATATCTTTAATGTTTTTAAAGAATAAATAATAAAGGCTTAATTAAAAGAAAAATGAAATGACTAAAATGCCCTTGGCAGACTTAACACATATGGATGGAGTTAAGTCAGTTGGACCAAAATGGCAACGATGAAACCTTTTTGGATCCAGATGTTAAAAATGAAACCTTTGGACTAAACTGGCAAAATGCCCCAAACCACAGGGACTAAAATGACAATTAACTCTAAAACAAATTTCAAGTATTAAGAGTAAAAATGACATGTTATTAGTTGTCAATTTTTTTAAACTTATTTTAGTGATTAGATGGAAACTCATAACGGTTTGACGACCAGTAAAGATCAAACTGTGTTTTTTTAGTATAAAGTCAAAACTAGAAAACTACCTTATGTGATAAAGAATTAAATCACTCATGCAATTGACTTTAGTTTTATAACTTTAGACCTCTACACTTAGTTCCACACTTGCAAAAATAATAAATATGAATATTGAAAAGTAACTATTTAACATTAATATAAACGAGAATTTTAAAAGAACAACGGGAAAAGATCGAGTAAACCGTTGGAGTGGGTGTGGAAAAAGAAAACTAAAATTCGGTTTAATTGTATATATGTCAAAAAATATACATATATAAAGTGACTTTGGATCCTTGGTTACTTCACATTCAAATGATTTGGGAGGCAACCTTTGAATGTCTTTTAGGACCACCAAGTATTTAAATTTTAAAGAATATTTGCTTTTATTTTTGTTTGTAGTTATAAATTTTCGATGATAGATATCCAAAATAGATTAGTTGAACCATTTTTTTTTCCAAATTGTAACAATGAATAAAACTTTGTGAATTGATTTAGGGCTTCTAGCCTGGTGGGCGGTGGTAGACAGTGCCGAAGCTTGAGATTTCCGACCATGGGGTTGAAAACGTATATACCCATTTTTTTCTATAAAACCGAGGGGATGAAGACGTATATACCAAAAAATTTCTATACGAAAACTACATACTCTCCACTACTGAGCAAAAAGTTTGGGGGGGGGGGGGGTCGGCCGCCCCCTCCCGCCCCCACTATGTTGCTCCCCTGGTGGTAGAGAAGGCTCGAGGAGTGAAGTAAAACGCCTCTAAAATTGAACAAAGAAATTATATGGAGGTAAGTTAGTCTTCGAAATTGTTAACAGCTGGGTTTGTGATCTAAAATTATGGATAATCATAGTTGATATAAAAATCATATGATCCGCAACAATTTCTTTTACGAAAATGGTCCAAATTTTGTTATCTGCTTTGGGCTCCTAAAAAGCTTGAGACAAACATGCCTAGTGGTAATAAGGAGTGTAGTAAAGTGTTGTCCGTAAAGTGGAGCGGATTTTAGTCTTGTGTTGGACATTTGTGTAAAATTTAGACGTTGATTTAGTGGTGTTGTGAGTCTGTTATACAACTTTTCTATAAATAAAAATGTAAAATAAAATAAAACATATAAAAACAATATATGTGTGTGTGTAAATAGTAATTAAAATAGCATTTCATCTACAAATGGGTTTGCAAGTGATTATAGATTAATAAACCAAATGCTTTAGATTTCTCTTCAGATAAATTAATAATCGAACCTACCTACTTTTAAGTTTATAAGGTTTTTTCAATCATGTTACTTATATCATTAAATCTTTTTATTTTTTGTAATCAAAAGTCTATGATCAAAGAATAGTATACATAATTGAATCATCACCGTTCACATTATTGTCTATCTTAATATTGTACAATCAAATTATATTGCAAATAAAAAAAAGGTTCACCCCACAGCTTTGGGCATCATCTTCGGCACACACACCTTAAATCGGGATCTTTTTGGGCCGTATCATGTGGGTAAGGGGTGTTTCACCGGTATCACAACGCCACCTCATCCATGCCGCTTCGGCGTTTCCATCCCAGGCCATATCCTTCAATCTAATTGTACTCATTAACACTTCTTAGCTTTAATACTATGGGTATGTTTGGCAAAAGTAGCTGTTGGCTGATAGCTGAAAGCTGGAAGCTGGTAGCTGGTGGCTGGAAGCTGGTAGCTGTAGCTGGTAGGTAGTAGCTGTAGTTTTTTAGATATATTTGGTGTTTGGTAGAGTAGCTGGAGCTTTTAATAAAATGTATAAAATGACCAAAATGGACATAACTAAAAATTTAGAAAGTTGGTGCATTAAAAAGTTTCTTATTTTTAGAGGTTAAAATAGTCATTTTTCCCTAAAAGCTTGTAGCTCCTTCTAAACGCTACTAGTAGTAGCGTTTAACCAAAAGCTTCAAGCTCCTAACCTAAAAGCTTAAAGCTCCTTCAACCAAACAAGACTTTTTATTGATTAGGAGCTTTTTCTTAAAAGCTTAAAGCTAGAAACTTCTAAAAGCTCCATGCCAAACATACCCTATACGTGTAAATACATACATACGCAATATACATGAATTTAGGATTTTTGTCAAGAAATGGGTCGAGTCTCAATGGATAAAAGATACCGAGTTAAAAGATGCTCTTCACATTAAGGAGTTGAATAAAAGAATTTGTTTTTTTTTTGTTTTTTGAGAGACTAATTTTTAAACACCTTAATTTCATTATTAACAACATACCACTAGACCAATAGATCATGGATGAGTAAGAATTTATTATAAAATATTTTTTAATTTATTATTATTATTATTATTATTATTTTTTTTTTGTGTGTCTTGTAACAGAAAATAATAGCATTGAGCTTTTAAACCGGGAGAAAGCATAATTACCATTGGGCCCCTCGCATTCCCTGTTAATTATCATGGCCTCCCATGCTTTTGGTGTGTGGAATTTTTTCTTTATATATTTGGGTTTGTGAATTGGTTCTCTCATTAGGGTTGCATAAAGCTTAGATCTAAATCATAAACCCCTTGGGATTTGATTCAATGCATTTGTCACCCATTCTTACAAAATAATTTTTCTAAAGTTTGTGATGCATATATAAATTTGTATTGTATATATACTTCCTTTTTAAAAAGTGGCTGCAAAAAAAAAAAAAAAAAAAAAACATAATATTATATCAATACTTACTTTTTACACGATTTGGCAAATTCGACCCGTTTGACCTATATTTTGGATACTCCAAGCCAAATCAACCCCAAAGAGAGAGGGTGCCCATCTAGTTGAACTTACTACTCATTTCAATCCACTATCCAATGATATTGTCCTACATCACCATCTAATACACACCATCTTGAAACTCACCGTCCATCTAGCACATATTTACGAACCCGTAATTGATCTCACTGGCCGAACCCATGATGGTTGCAGCGGTGTTCTTGTGGTACCCACTCGGGTGAACCCACAACTTCATCCCTCGGACGCCTCGTCCAAACTAGAAAGCCAAGAAATAAACATAAAAGATATCTAAATGAAAAGTACCATAGCCAAGAAAAAAACATAAAAGATATCTAAATGAAAAGCACCATTAAAGATACTCCATATTATAAGTAGAGGATTGCATGCTTCAAAATGATTTAAGCTATACATAATTTTTTAGGAAAATTGAGATGATTGCATAAGGATGTGAATCGACTTTCTCAAACATAAAGACATCCAAATCTACTTATTAAAATTAATATATTAAAAGAAAGATGAGGGACAATGGAATTAAATCAAAGAAGAAGATACTATTTAAAAGATAAATTAAAATTAAGAATAGATAGAAAATTCAATTGTTCAATAAATTGGGCTTTGTAATAATTTTTTATCAGAAAAAAAAAAAGAAGTTTTTTGAAAAATGTCTTTTCTTTCCTTCTTGTATTAGATTTTCTTTGGGTCGATGCCCGAGTGGTTAATGGTGGTGGTGGACAGTGGTGGTGGAGGTGGTGTCTAACCCTCTGCAACTTTAGAAGATCTTAGAAGTGGTTGAGCCAAGTCTCCACCAAGAAGAGTTCGTGCAGAGCTGCATACGTTTTTTAATGAAACGTCTCCGGAAAAAGTGCAGAGCTGCATACGTTTTTTAATGAAACGTCTCCGGAAAAACAAACAGTCAGCAGATGACAATGTCTGCGCGTGGTCTGCACGGCGCAGACAGAAGAACCTGTGCAGACGTTTTAAAAAAAAACATCAGCTAAGCCCGCCTCGTATATGTAATCATGTATGTATTTAGAGGTGCACAAAACGGGTTCTGGGTTGGAACCTGAACCGGGTAGGAACCGGTTATTTTGTAATCGGGTATTTTTGGCACCGGGTTTTAGGAAGAACCGGGTTCGGGATTTTTAACTCATACCTACTATACCCGGTTAGGATAGTGTTGGGATCGGTTCTTACCCAAAAACCGGGTTTAACCGGTTCTCACTTAAAACATCTTTTTAAGCGTTTTAACCCAAATTATATAAGTTTCTATGTTATTTATACATGTAAAAAACTGTGTTATTCAAGTCCACAACTATAATGCCATGCCGCCACCTGATTACCCATTCTACGAGTTACCTCCTCAAACCAAGTCGTGTTTTAACCCCAATTTCCAACCAAGTGTCGGGTACAATGCCCCAGACACCCAATCATCCCCTGGTACCTTTACTATATCTCCGTCTTTTAGCCGAATAAACAAAGGCAAAAAAGTTGTCAGTTCGAGGTCAAGGGTTGTAATACATAAATGGTTGGTCAAAGAAGAAGAAGCTCTTACTTACACAAGCTTATCTTCATGTGTCAACTTGCGCAATTATCGAAAAAAAACCCAAAAGAGTTAGGACTACTGGGAGTAGTGGTGCAAACAAGCCGAGCCCGAGCTCGATTAACTGATGTGGCGGCTCGGTTCGAGCTTTGTTTTCAAAGATCAAGCTCGACTCGTTGGTAGTTTCTCAAGCTCGAACTGATTAACCGAAAACCGATTGGTAATAAAATAGACTTACCGAACCAACCGAACAATGCACACCCTGACAGTGTTTGTGTTTCCCGCCGCATCCCGGGGCACCCTTCTAGTATTAATAAATGAACAAGGCGTTGTTTAGTTAATTAAACAAAGAAATTAATGTTCACTCGTTTGAACATACAAATTCTTGACTAAATTTCTCATTTGTTTGTTTGTTTATGTTATAACATAAACAAACTTTCGACTCCATGTTATGTTGTGTTTGTTGGTGATTTTTGTGTCATAAAAAAACATTATATTTAATTGGGATTTACCTAAAACCAAAAGAAAATATGAATAAACAACATTACAAGTTAGGATGAACGGAGTGCACGCTCATCCAAGACTATATAATTTTCAGCACCGACAAACCACAACGTTTCCAAAACGGCAGCATCCATGGGAGGGTCCAAGGGGTTGAGTCCCTGATGGGGACTCCCTGCCCAGTCTTGGCCAGTGGTCCAAGACCGCAGCGCCAATGGGCAAAACATTGTGTTGCTTCAACTAAAGATTGTGATGGTTCCCCGCTTATAGAATGGAAATATTTGTTACTTTACAATCGCGGAAACAACATAATATAAAACTTGTATTTAATATTTTCTTAACAAATGAAACCAATTGTTCCTATATATATACATACAAAAACATAACTTTGCATAAATCTCAAAACAATTTATTTCTTTTATATGATGTAAAGAACCTAATATATGTTAAGAAAACTCCATGGTCCGCTCGCAGTTCCGATCCTGCAAATCATAAAACAAGTCTATAGCTTCAACTTATGAAAAATGTATACCAAGACTGTGTTATAATCATTTCATATCAAAAGGTTACCTCCAAACACCGGCAATCGCTCGTAAACTCATGAAAATAGACAATGCTGAAGGTTATAATCCTAAAATAAAAAGTGAAGAAAGATGGAGGGTTAAAAGTAGCAAGATGGATTTAGTTTTTAATTAGTTGTTTGAATGCTTATCGAGTCAGTTAGTATGTTTATCTTTTAGTTTTTGCATTCCTAGTTTGTAGGCTTTGAATTATAGGTAGGATAGGATGTTTTGTTCTATATAAATGGTCGTAGGTTTCATGCATGCAGGTCAAGGTTTTAATAAATTTAATTTATTTGGGTTGAAGCCAACAATTGGTATCAGAGCTCATAGGGCTCGATCCTTGGAGGATAGTAACAGAAACATAAGCGAGTTTATGTAAGATTCTCGCAAGAAAGAAGAAAGAAAGAAGCTGATTCAGATCAGCAAAGAAAGAAGAAAGATAGTGCAACCTGCGTGAGAAAGAGAAAGAAGAAAGTTCGGTGCCGTAAGAAAGAAAAAAAAACGCAGGTGCAACTCAGGAAGAAAGAGACCGAGAAAGAAGAAATCGACAAAGAAAGAAAGAAAGGTCAGTCGATTCAAAGAAGAAAGAAAGAAAGTGAAGGATGGCGATGATACAAGCAAAAAAGGATGAAGGTTCGTTGTCGTTTCAAGTCCCGACTCTTACTCCTACGAACTATCCGACATGGGCGGTAAAAGTCAAGGCGATCATGGATGCTTACGGCATATGGGAGACCGTCGAAACAAGGAATTTAGGAGAAGAACCAGATCAGAAAAAGTCGAAACAAGCGCTTGCGTTCTTGTTTCAAGCTATACCCGAGGAGATGGTGTTGCAAATGTCGAGTTACACGGACCCGAAGAAAGTATGGGATGGCTTGAAAACACGATACTTGGGTGTAGAAAGAGTTAGGGCGGCTCGAATTGCAACATTGAGAAGAGAGCTTGAGGGTTTGCGGTTGAAGGAAGGAGAACTCGTTGATGATGGTGCTTCTAAGGTGAGTGGATTGGTTTCAAAGTTGAGGGGTCTCGGGCACGAAATTGAAGAAGAAGAAATGGTGAGAAGGTTACTTGATGCAATGCCAAACTCCTATCTTCAAATTGTAACTTCGATTGAACAATGTTTCGATTTGGATTCAATGCTCTTTGATGAAGTGGTAGGAAGGCTAAAGTCGTATGAAGAAAGAAGAAAGAGCCGTGGTGAAAAGGAAGAAGAGCAAAGCCAACTTTTGATGGCCGAACAAAAGTATGGTGAAAGTAGCGAACGAGGAAGAGGCCGCGGAAGAGGCTACGGTAGAGGTGAAAGAGGACGAGGAAGAGGTACGGGTCGAGGTGGTGATAAAAGCAGGTTTCGGTGTTTCAATTGTGGTGAATTTGGGCACTTTGGATACGAATGCACCAAGTGGGATGAAAAGAAAGAGGAAGCAAATCTAGCGGAAGACGTCAACAATTTATCATTGTTTTGAAGAAGAACGAGACGGATTTTAGGATTAAGGGGGAGATTGAAGGTTATAATCCTAAAATAAAAAGTGAAGAAAGATGGAGGGTTAAAAGTAGCAAGATGGATTTAGTTTTTAATTAGTTGTTTGAATGCTTATCGAGTCAGTTAGTATGTTTATCTTTTAGTTTTTGCATTCCTAGTTTGTAGGCTTTGAATTATAGGTAGGATAGGATGTTTTGTTCTATATAAATGGTCGTAGGTTTCATGCATGCAGGTCAAGGTTTTAATAAATTTAATTTATTTGGGTTGAAGCCAACAAATGCAACCCATATGCCCACAAACCCATAATAGGAAGACAACAATAACAAGCACGCGACACTAGCAAAAGCTACCAGAACCTGAAAAACAAATAAATATTTTATTTTATTTTATTTTATTTACATATTTGGAAATGAGATACAAGTTGTTAGATAGACTCGTAGACCCGCCAGAAAAAAAAAACACACACACACACACACACTTGCCATTGAGAAGGCGGAGTAACGAAAATCAGACGCGCCATAATTGATTCCATCAAAAACAAATGCTAATGAATTTATCGGTTGAGTTGCTGCAACAAACTAACGAGCCAACAACAACAACAACAACCATACCCAGTAAATCCCACAAATAGCAAAGCTAGTTATAGGGTCTGGGGAGGGTGGGATGTAGACAGACCTTGCCTCTATCCATAGGGATAGAGAGGCTGCTTCCAGAGAGACCCTCGACTCGAAAAACGAATAGCAAACAAACACACCAAGTCAAAGAGTATAGAAAGAATATAGAAATAAGAAGTCGCCCATACCAAGAAAGTGAACAGAGTCAAACTAACGAGCCAAATTTTGTTAAATAAATATAAGTTGGAAAATTATAAGTTACATGAAAACTAATAGAAAAAGGGTGGATATATAGATACCGGGATGCCTAAACTCAAAATCTGCAAAACTTTAACGTCTTTTGTGAACAGTCCTGATGAAAAAGTTAGTCCGACACCAACGATAAATGCGAGAATGAGTCCCAGAGCCAAACTTAGCTGCAGAAAGTGAAAACAGAACGCTAATGTGAGAAATAAAAGAGCATTTACTACAAAAAGGCTAAAACGAGCAAAGGTAAGGTGAGTCGGGTCAAAGTCAAAGTCAAACTCACTTGAAGTACACGGCTAGCAGTTTCCTTGGCGCTCTCATAATCTTGTCTTGCAAATGCTCCTGCAAGAATTGCCTGCATAAATGACACAAAATCATAAGCTAGAGCTTGAAACTGCATGAACTATAGTTCTCTCTGTTCGTGTTTGTTTATTAAGAAATATATGTGTTCACGAACTGTTCATGAACACTTACCGAACAAGATTTTATGTTCGTGTTTGTTTGTTAAGGAAATGAACGTGTTAGTGTTCGTTTGTAAATTTTAGGCAACGAACATTGATGAACACAAACTAATGTTCATGAACACAAACGGAAACAAACGAACACAAACAAGCGTTCATACTTATAAAATATTTTATTTGTCGGAATTTTGAAGTACTTAAATATAAATATAAATGTCAAAGAATAGTAACCAAGTTTCAAAAGTGTTCTAATTAGGTCACTCGTATCGTTTTTGTCCTAATTAGATAACTTAACATTCAAATCGAGTCATGTCCTTTTTTCCATATGTCAAGAGAAAAATTGAGCATAAGATGCTAGAGTTGGATTATTTTAATATATGAAATTTAATTTATTAAAAATAAAAACACTTTAGTTACATTAAAAATTAAAAAAACAAGTTAAAATCCACATCATCACTAGATGTTAGCATCAAATGAAAGGGAAAAAATAAACAAAAATTCACATCACCACGGTTACCTATGAAATGGATGAAAAAACCCTTAATTTTAATAAAAAATGAATGTTGAGTGACCTGATTAGAACACTTTTGAAACTTGAGTGACCTAATTGAAACACTTTTAAAACTTGGTTACTATTCTACAAAGTTACCCCATATATAAATTAAAAACACCAATGAACTGTCGAACATAAACGAACACGTTACCGAACGTTCACAAACATAAATGAACGAACGCAGCCTCTGTTCATGTTCGTTCATTTAATTAAAAGAAGGAAATTTTTTGTTCGTGTTCTCGTTCGTTTAATAAACGAACCAACGCAAATGAACTTCCCGCCAAACGGTTCACGAACTGTTTGCTGACCGTTTGGTTCGTTTGCAGCCCTAAAAGTAATCAAAGAACCTCACAATTTCAGAATTTGACAAATACAAAGTTTGACTTCAAAAGTCAACGCTTACGTTACCTGACCAGCTACAGCCAAACCATCAGTGAGCAAAGAGGCGGCTAACCAAACCTGCAAGCATACTTGAAAGGCGGCCATTTCGGTTGATCCTAGCCTCGCTGACAACGATGCCGCCAAGGTCACACAAAATGTGGCGGCAATCACTCTAACTAGTAAAAGAAATCCTGAATTCAAGAAACCCAAATCATCACCGGAATTTGAAAATCAATCTAACAAGGTTGACTTCAAAAGTCAAAATGATGTATTTATAATGGAACAATTGGGATTATCAAAAGTTGTTGAATTACCATTTTTCAAAAACCGACCAAGCTGCAAATAGTTGATATTAAGTGGTAACAAGTCAACCTGTTCTATCAGTTTCCAAAGGAGTACCACCGAGATCAAGTACCTTCAAATGTGGTATGTAAGAAACAAAACAGAGAGCACAAAAATAATGCAAAATCATATACCAACTAAAAGCATAAAGCTTACTGAGAGAAAACATGAGCAATGGCTGCACCCGTAACCCTCATCTTGAATACAAATATCAATATTGGGTCCAAGACGATATTCACTATGTCCCCCATCACTAAATGCAAAAATGGTTTACTTCATTACGCAATATACATATTTGAAGCATTAAACGTCTCATGAATATTACCCATGATCATATTTTGACCGTTTTACTTATGAATGGTAGTTTCGGGTTATGTCCTACTTCTAATAGGTCAAACAGGTAAATTTAAGAAAAAGATAGCTCAAAACATGGTAGGTCAAACGGGTCTAAACTCAAAAGTAACGGAAAGTGTAACTATAATGCATTAAACCTCTTAAAATCATATTTTTCAAAATAACATACTATGACTGAAATCATATAACTACCATAACCATATTTGACACACTAATCAATTATATAAAGTTCAATCTTTTGAACAAAAAGTGTTTTGGGTCAACACAACACACTTTGAAAAGTACCAAAGAGTCAAAAACTCCCACCCTTTTTATTTTTTAACTCATTGCCCAACTTGACCCGCCCATTTTCCCATGCAAGCATACCGATCGCATACAACGGAGTTTTTGTATCCTTAAACCCTCGAAAAACTCCTTGCATAGCCAATGACAGTAGAACAGCTGGCGCACCAAGGGATCTTAGGGTCAGATACTTGTAGGCTGGGCTTAGCATTGGAGAATCCTGAACCATAAATAAAATTAATTCGCAGCATGAATATAACTAGGGGTGCAAACGAGCCCAGTAGCTCGCGAGCTGCTAGAGATCGGCTCAATAAAAAGCTGGAAACGAGTCGAGCCTTATCAAGCCCGAGCCGAGCTTGAGCCTAAAATAAAGCTCTTTTATTCATCGAGCCCAAGCTCGAGCCTGGCATGCCGCATGTGAAGCTCGTCAGGCTCGTCGAGCCTTAGTGTTTTTTATTAATGTTTAGTAACATTTACCCTTATTAAAAGTTGTCTAGTAAACGAACCAAGCCAGGCGTATTTAAACTTGTTTACGAGCCGAGCCTAAACCAAAAAATAAGCTTGTTTTGTAAACGAGCCTGAGCTTCACTTATTGAGCTTGCGAGCCTAAACGAGTCTATTATTTATATTATTTTTATTTAATATATTAATTAATAGATAATAAACGAACCGAGCCCGGTCTTGAGAAACTACCAATGAGCCGAGCTCGAGCTCTCATAAGTTAATCGAGCACGGGCTCGGCTCGGCTCGTTTGCATAACTAATTTGCTTCATTAGAGGAACATTTGGACCCATCAATATCAGTCAAATATCTTAAAATCAATGATATCATAAAGGGGCAATTAAATAATTTTGACTTTGAATAAACCTAAAACTTACAGATTTAATACCCATATAACTTAATAATGGTTTTGCAGAGACAATGAGCAAAAAAGCTTGGATTAGACCAAGCATGGCACCTATCAACAAAGCCGAAGAAGCCGATGAGACATGTCTTCTCTTGTTCGTATTCTCTGGTCATATGCCAAAAACATTTTTTAAGTAAATAATCCATATAAATTTAAAAACATACTTCTGAGTCAGCATACTTGATGTTTAGCTACATACAAATCATCATTCAAGTGCCCGTTTAAGTAAGAAATGGCTACGAAATACAACGATTTAAAAAAGTCGAAGTTTAGAAACAAATCATACCATGTTTTGGTAGCAATGACATTTTCTCATTATCTGATTTTAACCTCGGTTGTAACTCAATATCATCAAGAATTGAACTTGAACTTGTGGCACTATCTTCTTCGGCTACAAAAGAAGTTGTGACACTCACAAGTGGAAATATCGCAATCTTTGATGCCTGGTTGAAAACAGCTATAGCAACCCCAACAGCAGCAAGCTCCACGGGTCCTATAGCGTTTTAAACCGACAAAAAAATCCAAAAACTTTAATTTCTTACTCTTACATTACCCAAAGTAATTAACTAATTATTGCTCCTAACCCAAATGGCCAATGAAGGCAGTATCAACCAAAGAAGCAATAGGGTCTGCCATCAAACCCAATGTCGCTGGGATCGCGATCTTCGCGATCTCCAAATTCAACTCATCTTTGCTAAAAATACTCCTGAAACACATTCATTCTATGATCATGAAAACAAAACAATCCCAATTGAAAAATTCTAACTTTTGTACCAAAAGCATGATACCTTGTGTCCTGGAACAAGACCCACAAAGGCAATCTCTTGATTTTCCTCCATGTATACACAACAGCATCTGCTACCATCATTTCAAGAACCAAAAACACACCAAATTTCTCAAAAAGTTACAAACTTTCAACACAAAAAAGGGAGAATTACAGTAAAGATTATGAATTTAAGCTATACAAGAGGAATTAAAGATAGAAATAACCTTTAATCTTATGAAATATATGACATAAACGATAAACCCTTCCTGGGTTAAGAACAGCCCTGAGCCTTCTTCTTTTTATTGTTTTAAATTGGAGTAAACAGTCCAAGACTAGGGAGGGCGAAGTTTGAGGTGGGTGGTGACACGTCATCCTTAAAACTGATTTTCGATTTGGTCCATGAATAAAGTCTATAAGGGTGAAGGGAGTGGTTTTTTTTTTGAAAGGTGAACTTCTTAATGGTGATCATTGTCACATCCGTAAATCGCGGACCCTCGCCAAGAACGTGGGCCCAGATAGCAAGGCCAGCGCTGGGTTAACCAGTCTTGGGTCGAAGGCTTTCCTCCGGAAACCGTACTGCCTCTACACGAGTTGCCTCGCTAGAGTAACAGCCGGATGAAAACCGGAGTGACGCTCAGGATCAAACCCTCCTCGGTAGTGGTTAAACAGGTGAAAGTGACAAACTTCAAAATCGACCAATCAGAGTGTGCCATGTCAATCAGTGTGAAGAGTTTAAACTTTGGCGAAAAGCCGAAAAGTGTTGGCAGTGGTTAAACAGTTGAAAGTGGTAAACTTTATATATATATACACACACATCAACACATACACACACACATCAATCATCATCATTCTCTCTTTCCCGATCGGTGATGCTTCCCCGCTTGTTCAAGTTTGCCGAGCGGCAAAGGAGGCCGGGGGCGGTGTTGCCGCGCGACAAACTCCTTTGCCGTCGAGTTCACCGCTCCACTCCCTTTACCCTTAGATGATTCTGGGAAATGATCCGAAACCAATCCAGTAAAACCCGTTTCAAATATGAACCTGTTTGGGCCGAGTCGGTTTTGACTAGGGATGACATTGGGTGTGCATGGGTCGGTTTGGGTTGGTTTTGACCAAAAACCATAATCATAACCGCGATGTCAGTTATTGGATAACCATAACCATAACCGATCGGTTATGGTAGTTATGGTTATTCGGTTTTGATGATTATAGCGGGTCGCCTATGGGTGGTTAACCGTGTATTTAGATTAGCTAAAAATAGCTTAATTTTTTTTAACATGGATTAAATTGTTATTGCATATTTGTATATATTAGTATATTACATAGTGTTAAAAAATACATATAATCTATAATATTAATACCAATTATTATCGAATACCCACATAAAGTGATATGATACATTCCATAAATTCAAATAAGCATTCAACCAAAACCACAAAATGATATGAAAACCATAAGTACTAAAAATCTTCAGTAAAAAACATAAAATATTAAAAATATGGTGAAAAGTTCTAAATCCTACAAAGATTTATTACATGTCGGTTCGGTTCGGTTATGGTGGGTATGGAAAAAATGATAACCATAACCGACCCGCTACTTTCGGTTTTCAAAAAAAACATTAACCAACCCACCGGTTTTTTATGTGGTTCTTTTTTTCGGTTCGGTTTTGTCGGTTAATTCGGTTATGGTTCGGTTAATTCGGTTTTTTGCACACCCCTAGATGACAATGTGTCGTGTACGGGACGATTATTGATAAAATAAGTCTCGTACCTGTTAAACCGTTCCGTACAGTGGCGAAGCTTGAGATTTCCGACCGGGGGGTCGGAAGTCACCGAACCTAAAATTATACCTAAAAGATTATAAAACCGGAGGGTCGAAAACGTATATACCTAAACAATTCTATACGAAAACTACATACCGGACACTAATGAGCGAAAAGTTCAGGGGGTCGGGCGCCCCCTCCGGCCCCAACTATGCTACGCCCATGGTTCCGTACCGACTAAATACCCATGGGTATATGCCGGATAATTATTGGTCGGTTGTATGCCGAGTAATTACCTGCCGGGTATTTGGTATACCCGTTAGTTCTTTAAAAATTACTTAGTCGTATTTCTGACTACATTTTCTTTCTTCCCAATCTAATTTATATATATATATTTATCGGTAAAGTTATCCTACAAAGTCTTGTAAACACAAGAAGTGTACAAAGACACAATGAATTGCAAAATATAACACAATGTCGAGTAAAATATAACACAATGTCGAGGAAAAAACACAATAGTCGCAAAACAATAAAATAAAGCAAACATAGAAAATACACAATGATATAAACAAAAGTTCTAAAATCTACAAGCTATAAATTCAAAAGTGAAAATCTAAAATTTCATATCGTAGAGTTCAATGAGACACTTTCAATGCTGCTTGAATGGAGTCAATCAGAGTCCGTTTGATACTCTTCTTACGACTTTTTATTTTTAACTATATATTATTATAATATTTAAAACTTTTGATGCGATGTCGGTTCCTATATGAAGTTAAAAGTTTTTGTAGTTTTATTTGAGATTATATTTGTTTTTTTAATTGTTTAATAATAATTAGAAAAATTAATTTACCAGAAACAAAAGAATATAACCAACATGAAAAACAAATGACAATTCACGTACTTGTTCTTGTTTTTTATTTGGAGTTTTACCAAGGAAAACGTTAGAATAGCGGGTGTGTGGCGTTTGATGGGGCGGGGATGTCAGGCAACGCAGGCTAACCCATACCGTGCCAGCGTTGGTCACGGCGTTGCGTTGCTAGTGTGGCTTTGAAGCCCGGCGTTGGGCGGGGGCGGTGTGAGTTGGCTGGCTAGGATTGGTGAATGAAATTGGACCATTTGGGGTAGCCATTAGCCATAGCAGTTGGGCATGGCGATTTCAATGTAAAAAATCAAATTTAAAAAAAAACTTACAAATTTTTACCTATAAATACCCATCTCAAACTTCATTTTTTCCACAATTATTTACAAATCTTCTTCAACCAATCTCACACCAAACAACAAATCTTCTTCAAGCAAACCAACATCAAAAAACCGAACATGGTGCATTGGACGGAGGTGGAGCTTTAATAGGCCAGGGGTTCTCAGCCCCTCTCTTTTTCTCTTCGTAGCTTTAGTTATACTGAAGTTCAAGATCCGTCAATTTCTAATACGAAATTCATGGGTTTGATTTTAGTATAAATAGGTTCAGGTAAGTTTCGTGTTAAACCTACAAACTTGTAGCTAAATGGACCGGGTTCATATCAATCCGACAGGCTCACGGGTGGACACGTTTAACCCATTTATGTTTATTTATTTTCGTATTATGTGTTTTATGAATACATTTTTTATTACATAATGCGTTTAACCCATTTTGTATTGTATTTATGTCGTGTTCAGTTCATATGTTTGACAACACAAGCGAATCTAAGAAGAGGCTGGGGTAGCCCAGCCTATCCCTCAACGACGAAGTGCAATTTTTTTCCTTCTTCTCCGTACTATGTATCGGATACCCATAAGCAAATATTAAGATACTCTAGGTCCTTTTTTATACCCCTAATTGATTCTTCTACATCCGTAGACACGATTTCAGGTTTGGGTCGTGTTAGGATTCGTGTCAAATTTCGGGGTTCTTGTTCGGTTGGATCCGTGAACACGACTCCCTTTAGCACCCTAGAAAGTGCTCTCATTCAAACCCTAGAAAACTATCTTTTGGTGATTGATGCCCATTTTCATATCTTGCAACTTGACAACAATTCTAGAGGAACCAATTCTTACTTCTTTATCTTCTTTTCAAACACGAATTTATACACAATCTACTTAGAATAGACAAGCCAAATATTTTGCGAGATCTTTGTCCTCCTTTTTGTTACATGTATATATATATATATATATATCTATCATCAACCAATATTTCAACCAATGGGGTGGTGGTCCATTGGCAAAGGCAAAGCCTTTAAAAAAACACCTAAGTTGGGTATGGGAAGGTCTTGGGTTCAAGTCCCACAAATAACAGGGATTAAAGAAATTCACCTTTCAAAAAAAAAAAATCAACCAATATTTCAAGATGATATGCTAGGACCTAAGACCGTGGGGTATGGGGGGCTTGGGTTGGGGCATTTGTTGACACGTGGAATGGGAGCCCCCCACCACCAAAACCCACGCCCATAGGGTATGGTGGGGCTTGGGTTGGGCTTGGGTTGGGTGCACCGTGTGGCAGATTGTTAAAAAAAAAAAAATACAAAAAGAGCAAGCCAATAAGAGCAAGCCAGGTAGCATGTCCCCCCGCCCCACGCCCGGCTTGAAACCCAAGCCCCAAGGGGCCACGCCCCAACCCAAGCCCGCTCGGGGTGGTGCCTTGGGCGTTTTACTCCAACCCACGCCCAAACCCCCGCCCCATACCCCACGGCCTAATATGTTAGATTTAGACCACGTGACCTTTGACTTGAAATCAATTGATACTTAGACAACTAACTCGTAAACCTACACACAAATATTAGTTTTACCCTTTTCCAATGTATAATTGAGTTATCACCATCTTTAAAAGCTTTTATAAGAACTAAAACCTTTTTTTAGAAAAACAATTATTTTCGAATGGTGGACGCATATACTACACACCTGTGTTACGTGACACTAATACATAGTATCCCATAAATGTTTTTTGCTATGTTTCGACAATTGACGTAGCCATGGATTATAAACCAATATAGAAAAATATAATTCTATAACCATAAATATGCTATGTCGGTCACCCGATGAACACAACTCCTCAAGTTTCTATTGAACATATTATACAAACCATTAAAACCATCGGCTTTGTTTTATTATTTATTATTGTCGTCGATTCCGACAGAACATCGATACCGGTATCGGTACTATCAAAACCGTGTTGATATTTATTTTTATGGTTTTTAATTGATTTAAAAAAAACATGTTTATATGCCTTTTGGGCATATCACGGCCAATTTTTTTTTTCTCTTCTGGTTGCTTAACTGAGCGTCGGTACCGTACCGATGCCGTAACAACCGAACTGATACCAACTGAAATGTTATTTTTACCATCGCGTCTATGTGTTTATTTATATTTAGTTTAAAATCAGTCCGCCCCACTGCAGAGCGTGAGTAGCTTATGTCTGTAACATAATGAACCAAACCCATACTGACTGAATATTCGTCACACCCTTGAGGCAACTTATGAGTTGAATCCCACTGGTTAATGGGAAGTCTAAAATTCATATGTATATGTATGTTTTTTAGTTTCTGGGAGTTAATATTCACACACCTCTCCTATCTATCTCTAGAAGGAAAAAGGATGCGAAAATAAGATTTAGGAATGTGAGAATAGTGAAAGCCTTTTTTAGTTGATTATATATTATATTATGAATGATTGTAATCCAGTCTGAGGTATAATTATATACTCGAACGATGAAAAGACACGTCACTAAAACGTTGCCATTAAAAAAAAGATCAAAGAGATAAGGTGTTCTAAAAAAAGTACACGTCTGCAGTTACAGTTATGGTATTAGAAGAGGTCAAAGAGACTACATTTTGGCAAGGCCGGCTCAACCTATTTGGAGGCCTAAAGCGAAATAAAAATTAGACCCTTTTCGAAAACTTTTAACATTTTTAAATGACCAACTTCATACTTTGGATTTTGATTTTACATAGAAATATAGAAGAAGAAAAACATACGAAAAGGAGGGGGAACATAACTACAGAGATAAACTCCCGGTTATGATTTTGATTCAGTATTGATAATCATGGAACAACCCAACATTATAGTCGTTAAAACTTAAAAATATCAATTAAAAATATGTTCCAAGGATTCGAACAAGTGTTGTAGAGAGAAAGTTGGGATTCTTACCACTAAAATACAACACTATTAATGTTAAGTGTCCTGAAACTAAAAATTAAATATCTATATTAAATTTATATATTTTTTTAAATCAATCAATCAATCATACCCAGTAAAATCCCACAAATAGCAGAGCTATTGGCAGGGTCTGGGGAGGGTGGGATGTAGGCACACCTTACCCCTATCCCTAGGGATAGAGAGGCTGCTTTCAGTGAGACCCTCGGCTCCAAAACACCCAGGAAAGAAAGAGGAAAAAATATAGAACATGAGGTGTATGTGTGTGTGTGTGTATGAAGCTACCAATATAACATGAGTGGTAAAAGAGTGCATGGTAAACAAGACAAATATAACACAAACAGCCTATACAAATATAAACATATCTACTACTATACACTACCCCTAAAAGCACAATTGAACCCTCTCCTAGAAATCTTTAACCTTAATCCTCCGTCTCCACGAGCTCCTATCATGGACCATGTTCTCAGAGAGGTGCAATTTTTTCAAATCCTGCCTAATCCGCTCATCCCAAGTGATTTTGGATCTGCCCCTACTCCTCCTCCCCTCCACATGGAGGCTCTAAAATTTTGGAGGCCCAAGAGGCTCTAAAATTTTGGAGGCCCAAAGCCCTTGCTTCACTTGAATGGCCCTTGTGCCGGCCTTGCATTTTGGTAGATGGTGAAGAGGAGCAAAGTCACTGGGCTTAGTTTGGAGGACTGGAGTAACTGTAATTTTGATGATTTTGGTTTTAGTTAGTTTGTTGTTTCTTGTTTTGCTGTGGGGATTTTTGGTTTGTTGCTTGCTTCCCTTGGACTACACGGAGTGGGCGTGGAAGCCATTTTTCATGTTTTCCTACTCTGTATAGGTTGCTACAGGGTGATATAAGGGGTAACCTCCGTTGCCACTTGACGCTCCGACAGTAGTGTAAATTTTAGAAAAATTTGACGTTTTTCGATTTTATTACCCTTTTTATTGAAACGTTACATTCTTACGGATCTTCTAAATCCGCCACTGGTTGCTAGGAGGTTTGTTTGATGGAATGAATTTCTTTCTTGGCTGCCTAAAAGGAAATCCATACAGACGACACATGGTATTGTTATTTTTTTGAACGGTTATTATTTTTTATTTTTTTTGAACTGCACATGGTATTGTTATTATGCGGTTTTATCATATACGAACGTCTTTTGTTACTGCCACGTAGAAAGTAAGCATGGAACAACCTCTCATTCACCGACTTTGCCATTAGACTGTGGATATAGGGGTTGGGACGTGGGTTGGCTGAAAACGCCCAAACCACCATCCCGGGTGGGCTTGGGTTGGGGCGTGGCCCAAGGGGCGGGAGTTTAAAGCCGGACGTGGGGCGGGCTAGCGATCCTATGTGGCCGGCTCCTATTCGCTTTGTTGGTCATGTGCCCATGTCATAGCGGGGTATTTAAAATTTAAAATGTAACCGTTTGGCCAAGCCAAGCGGTCACCCCAACCCAACAGTCAATATCACTATAAATGTAACCCCAACCCAAACAATCTTGTTGGTTGTCCACCGCTACCCCAACCAAAACCCACTTGATCGAAACCCCAACCCACTTGATCGATGGCCTCTTGGACACACGAAGAAGAGCTAGCTCTCGTCACGAGCGTCGTTGACGCAATGAAGGGGCGACAACCTGGTGAAACGCGATATTGGCCGGAAGCCTTTGCAAGCTACCGACATAACGTCGGAAACGACCGGCACAACTTAAACGCGTGCCAACATAAATGGCGTGAGCTACGGCCGAAGCTTGATCGTTTCAAAGCCTACTACGAAGCCGTTCCGAGCGGTGAGTTAAGCCACGAGGACCGGGTGGCGGTGGCGAACATTGAGTTTCGGGGCAAGGAGCGAAAACCGTTCGACAAGCTCGCGCTTTTTAAAATTTACCTAACGCTGTAGGTTTTTTTTTATTTTGTAATTTTTAGGAATTATTTAATTTTTAAGAATTATGTAATTTTTAAGAATTTAATAAAACTAGAATTATCACCTGCCGCAATGCGGCGGGGATTAGTTAGTTATATATTATATTAGATAAAAGTCAAATGTTTCTTACATTACCGCGAACTTATGTGTAAAACATAGAAAAGAATAACCAACTTGATCTCTGACCCGCGCGTTGCGACAAACTTATCAAATGGTACGTTCTGCGACAGACATGTCAAACGGGAAAAAATAGATGAAAACCGTTGAACCCCACACGCACATTGCGGCGGGTTAACTCAGAAAATTTAGAACGAAACGTTAAACGGAAAACTTGCGAAAGATGAAAAGTATAAAGGACCAAAGTTGAAAGTTAAAAAGTGTTGGGGTTAAATTGCAAATGATGAAAAGCTTTGGGTTAAAAGTAAAAAAAAAAGGGGGGGTTAAATTGAAAAAGATAGAAACTTTTGAATTATAAGTGAAAAATCAAACTAATAAAAGGGTTTAAATTACCAAAGAATGAAACTTTAGACTTAAATTGCCAAAGATTAAAACTTTAGGGTTAGAAAGAAAAAATCTAATTTTTTTTGAAAAACTCCCAAAGCCAATGGTACAACTACCATATGCATAATGTAGTTGCTTATTAATAAGGTTTTAATTTAATTTTAGGCTTTTTTTTAATGTTGTGTGTATTTTTTAAATTTTTTGTATTTTTTTAGTAAACTTTCGTTTTGCCCCCTGTGGTTTGGTCATTTTAACGGTTTGGCTCTAATAGTTTAAAAATAGCCATTTTCCTCCCTGAACTTTCGAGTTTGTCGCCAGTTTGCTCCCTAATCTTTCGAGTTTGTCGCCAGTTTCCTCCCTGATGGAGTTAGAGGCTGTGAGCAAAATGAAGATAAGTTAGAAAAATCAAGGAGAAAAATGGTTATTTTTAAACTATTGGAGCAAAACCGTTAAAATGACCAAACCACAGGGAGCAAAACGGAAGTTTCCTCTTTTTTTTAAATAAACTGCCAAGCCACGCGGTTCACCCATGCCCCGCCATACCCCACGGACACGTCACTCACCGGTGAGGGCTCGAACTCTACGTGTCAACTCATGCCCCCAACCCCCGCCCCACCATACCGATGGTCTTATCTATGGGTCCACATCCTAATCATCGCCACGTCATCTTTCTGCATCATAATATCCAAATCGATAGTACCCTTTAATTTCCCCCAATTTCGTTCGTGCCCTAATTCAAAATAAACACGCACCTCTTGTATATATATCCCTCCCTCCCTATAAATAAATAAATTCAATGTATCCGTTACAAGTTAAAATCAAGAAATTACCTCGAATTAATCCACCTCACAAGGTCTGTTTGCTTCTCCGTTTTGCGTTGTCTTCATTTTACTTATTTCTAACTTCATCTCATTAATTGTTGTTAATTTACTCCAGGTTTAGTCAGAGGGTTTTCTCGGTTGTGGGTTTACACGGGGTAGGGGTGTGAATTTCTGACACACGACCCGAAAAACACTACATATGGTTTAAGTTTAGTCTAAGTGGGTTTCGGTCAGTTTCAGATTGAACTCGCGAACCCATTTAGCTAAACGAGTCGGGTTCGGGTCAACCTGGGTGCGCGGGTTGACCCATTTAACCTATTTATATTATATTATATTTTTTTTACAATATTGTAAATTAAGTTGGGTGGATGTGTATTTTATGAGATAATTATAATATAAAAAGTGTTTTATATTGTAAATTAAGTTGGGTGTGTATTTTATGACATAATTATAACATAAAAAGAGAAACTTGACATAAGATTTTATAATTTGAATGTAATTATATTATATTATATTATATACAGTTGTGTTTTTTAGTAAATTTTAATTCTAACATATTAATTTGCAGAAAAAAATAAAAAAATTCCAGGTTGAACGTCGTGTTCAGGTGAACCAGCCAATATTCGGGTCCGGTTTTAATATATTGATTTCAGAAAAAAAATTAAAAAAATAAAACATTTCAAGTTGGGCGGGTCGTGTTTGGGTGAACCCACCAATATTCGGGTCGGGTTCAGGTTCATATGTACGATATATTTCGGGTTGATCTAAAATTTTCGGGTTCGGGTCGGGTTGAACCACGACCCGTTTAGCACCCCTAAATCGGGGGCGGGTGGGCCAGGCCACGTTCTTTTCTTCGGGCGGAGGGGTGAACCATTTGCCGGGTGATCCGGGTGTCTCGGGTCTTTGCTGTTCAAAAAAATGTTGTTGTTAATATACCTTAGGAGTAGGGTGAAATTGATGATTTGGTTTTGTGATGCAGAAGGTCATTGTGAATGGGATCGAATTCAATTAAGGATTTAACTGAAGCATCCTCAGGGGTACACTTCTCTGGTTTGCACGGAAATATCGAGACACAAAATACACAGATTGAGCAGGAATCGGGTTTAATGGCGGGAAAACCGCATAAGCAGCCGTTCGTTATTGGTATGTGTCGCAGGATAGAACACATAGATATTGTAACTTATAACTGTTGTTATTTAAAAGAATAATAATAGTAAAAAGATACTCAAAGCATAGTTGTCAATAGCGATCGTAGCGATCGCTATAGCGCGCTACGTAGCGTATAGGTATAGTGTCGCTATTAGGGTTGCGGCGATGGATAGCGAGAATAGCAACACTTTACTTTTTTTGTTTTTTTTTTAATATAAATAGCAATTAAATATAGCTATAAAATAGCTAGATTTTAGGTTTTGTTAAAGTTACATGCATAGTTGTTGAAAGCCATAGCCTCTTGCGCCTAGGCCCAATTTCCTAGCGAGGCGAGGCAATTGCGCCTGAAGTCAAGGCAATTGCGCATTAATTCTCCAGGTGATGGTTCATTCGCAGATTCCGGCGAGATTCCTAGATTCTTGAGAGTTTTCGGCCAAATTCTCTAAATTCTGGCAAGATTCTAGCTGGATTTCTACTTTTATCTAACGAAACTACTTTTCTACACTAATAAACTAGCATTTTGTAACTTTTGGTACTAAATAGACGATATTAAGAGGGTGTTAAATGTTATATAATAGCTTTAGTTTATCTTTATTTGAAGAATAGTATTAATTTTCTATTCTATAAAAATATTTTAAGTTTTTTTTGTTGTACACTTTTTTTTCCATAGGCCCGCGCTTTTTTTGCGCCTTGCGCCTAGGCCCCAGGCGAGGCCTATGCGCCTAACACCTTTAATAACTATGGATACATGTAAAATAGTATATATATGCCAGGGTATTTTGATATAATATACATATAATTTTTAAATTTTTTTCTAGTGTATCCGTTATTTATAAAATAGCCGCCTGCTATTTATCGCTATGTAGCATATAAGTACCTTGTCGCTATTCGTCATTAACAACTATGAGTCTCAAAGCCAATTGTAGCGTCCAAATTGCATTTTCTGGCGATTCGATAGTTTTCCGAATTTGAAGACATTGTTTGTTTTCTTTTTTAATTTGTTTAGTTTTATTCATCGATCAGGTGTTGCTGGAGGTGCATCATCTGGGAAGAAAACAGTAGGTGATATGATCATTGATCAGCTTCACGATCAGCGGGTTGTACTCGTTAACCAGGTTTGTTTTATTTTTTTAAAGCTTTTAGTTGGTTAATTTAATTCTTATATATCTCTAAGTTACTATATTTAAATCACTTCAAGAAATGAGTATCTAATTCATAGATCATATATATCTATGGGTGTTTTGGCAGGACTCATTTTATCATAGTTTGACTTCTGAAGAACTTTTAAAGGTTCATGAGTACAATTTTGATCATCCTGGTGGGTTTTGCTACCTTAATTCATGCATTTGAACCGTGAAACGTGTTCACTTTTTTACTCAGTAGAATATGAACCGTGTTCACTTTTTTACTTTTATATTTTATTTTTGATTATGTTTCATCTCTATTTGGTCAAACAAGTAACATATATGTAAATAAAAAAAACCTAAAAGGGAAACAAGTCATATGGGTTGGAAGTTGTCCAAAGCGGTTCTTAAATAGTTATTATATCGCTGAAATACATAACTTTTGTAATCTTATTTGACACACTTATGATTTACGTAACTTTTGGACAAAAGCGGCTCCCTTAAACCTGACCTGTATCAAATATTTACCTTTTTGACCTTTACTCTCACCCGCCTTTACAGGATACTGGCTGTAAATTTCATTCTTCATGATTCCATGGTTTTTATTTTTCAGATGCTTTCGACACTGAAAAGTTACTATCATCAATGGAGATGTTGAAGCATGGAAAATCAGTTGATATTCCCAAATATGATTTCAAGACGTATAAGAACGGTACCTCGAGAAGGGTTAGCTCTCTTAAGTTGCTATCAATCTATTATATATTTTGGACAATTTACAAGTTACCGTCATGTATTTTGTTCGATGCATTGCATCTGTTCTGACATTATTTAAAATGTGATACGCAATTACCAATGATGATATCAATTTCATTTTAAACCCATATGGTGACACTTTATAATCCGTTTCTTCACTCTTTCTTGGAATATAATCTGAACAAAACTGGACATCCATTTTTTTTTTACCTGTGCTATGCAAACCAGATTAAACGTTTTGGCAGGTGAATCCTTCTGATGTGATAATCTTGGAAGGAATACTTATTTTTCATGATCCCCGTGTACGCGATATGTTGAATATGAAGATATTTGTCGATACAGGTTCCTTCTACTCATTAAGTCTGGTTTTTCATGCACATGTTGTAGTGTGTTTTTAAGTTTTTTGCTTCAGATTTAGCCAGTGTGTGCATCTGTATTTTCTATTTCAAGGTTTTATTTTTTTATTTTTATTTTTATAAAGTGTGTCAGGTGATAGGTGATGCCTGTATAAAGTAAGTAGTGTATGGTCATATTGTTTCTTTTTTGGGCCGAATGCAGTCTTAATGGCTGAAATGACCATTTTACCATCTGTAATAAAAAATGACTGTTTTTAGTGTAAATTTTAATCATCATCATCATACTCAGTAAATCCCACCAATAGCAAAGCTAAGGTCGGGTCTGAGGAGGGTAAGATGTAGACAACCTTACGTCTACCCCGTAGGAATAGAGAGGCTGCTTCCAGTGAGACCCCTGGCTCGATGGTAGTTTTGCATCAAGCCTTGTGTTTCGGCTATCAACGCCACCACATGATGCATGATTAACCATCCCCCTCTTTTAACATTATTTTCACAAAATTAGTAAAATAACGTTAAAATTAGTGCACTTTCACTTTTGCCCCCCGAGCGCCCACACATATATACATTATATGCGCATACCGCAAGCGGGGCGTAAACTGAACATTTGTGAAATGTTTAATTATAACATCGTTATAACATAAACTGAACATAATATTGGAAAGCATAATTAGAATGTGGAGAGAATATAAACTACATTATTTGCTATTTTGCCTATCATATTTCATACAAGATATTGATGATAATTAATCCAAAATTAAAGTCCATGAGTTTCCTTCCATTTTGTCTTAATCCAACTGAAGTTCAGATTTTTGACCAATAATATCCAGACATTTTCATCGACCCGTGTGCCGAGTTAAACATTAAAATTTGACCAACTTTAGTCATTAAGATGTTGACCTTAATGCAGATGCTGATGTACGTCTGGCGAGAAGAATAAGGCGCGATACAACCGAAAAGGGAAGAGAGATCGGTTTGGTGCTTGATCAGGTTTGCTTAACCTTTAACATGTGTTTTTGACCCGTTTGACGTAAAACACAGGTCAAGTTGACCCATTCATAAGTCAATGGATTGAAGTCAACACTTGTATGAATTTTTAAACTTATGTGCAGTACTCGAAGTTTGTGAAGCCTTCTTTCGAAAACTTCATACTCCCAACAAAAAAGTATGCTGACATCATCATCCCGCGTGGAGGAGACAACCATGTAGCTATTGATTTAATTGTCCAACACATTCGGACTAAACTTGGTCAACACGATCTTTGCAAAATATATCCCAATTTATACGTTATTCACTCAACTTTTCAGGTAATATTTTGAAGTTCCGTCTATTTAAATTGTGCAAACTGCATGAAATGATCTTTATTGTCACACTTTCTTTTATGAATCGTATTGCGTGTTCTTCATAGTTGTCAATAGCGAGCGTAGCGATCGCTATAGCGCGCTATGTAGCGTATAGGTCTAGGCTCGCTATTAGGGTTGTAGCGATAGATAGCGACAATTTGTTTATTCTTTTGTTTGTTTAATATAAATAGCAATTACATATAGCTATAAAGTAGCTGGATTTTAGGTTTTTGTTAAATACACATGTAAACTGGCATATAGACCAGAGGATTTTGATATAATATACATATAAAATTTTTAAATTTTTTTTCTAATGTATCGCTATATATAAAATAGCGCCCGCTATTTATCGCTATTCGCTACATAGCACATAGGTACCTTATCGCTATTTGTCGCTATTCGCCATTAACAACTATGGTGTTCTTTTATGTAGATACGTGGCATGCATACGCTTATACGTGATGCTAAAACAGCGAAACATGATTTCATTTTTTATTCTGATCGATTGATTCGTTTGGTGAGTTGTTGGATCTTGATAGTTTTTTTTTTTCTTTCTGTTTATTTCAGTTTTTGTATGTGCATAATTGTTCTTATATATAACTGGAAAATTACTCCACATGTAACAGGTTGTTGAGCATGGTTTGGGACATTTACCTTTTACGGAAAAGCAGGTGACAACTCCAACTGGTGAGCTTCTGCACTCACGTGTGAAAATGAGTCATTTATTTAATTTTCTATTTATTTTGGTTTAAATTGATAAAATAAAATATTTAGCTAAAGTAGAATGTGTTGGTGGTTTAATTTATTTTTTTGTAAGTTATACAACCTCTTATTGTTTTATGGTCACAACGTCCATCATGTAACTATGCAATAACCATAACAACTTTGTTTTGTGTGAACACAGGGTCGGTATACACAGGCGTTGACTTCTGTAAGAGATTATGTGGTGTTTCTGTTATTAGGAGGTATTTGACCAACTCTCATCTTCGAAATGTTGGAAAACGTATATGAAGTATGCATACTCGGTCACACGAATATATTTTAAAACTATTTTTCGTCTAATTCCAAAATGTCTGCAGTGGTGAGAGTATGGAAAATGCATTACGAGCATGTTGCAAGGGTATTAAAATTGGAAAGATTCTTATTCATAGAGAAGGTGACAATGGTCAACAGGTTTGACTTTGCCATAAACCATGATTTTTTTTTTTTTTGAAATGGTTTAAATCCTCATAATTCATCCTCCTAACCATAAAACGATGATGCAGTTAATATATGAAAAGTTGCCACAAGATATTGCTGAAAGACACGTGCTGTTGTTGGATCCTATACTAGGAACAGGCACGCCTCCTCATTTCCATTTTTGAAATAAACTTTTAAGAGGGACGTTCAATAAAGAACCAATTTTGATTAGAGAAGTGCGAGAATCGCATAGACACTTGTATCATGTGCTTTAAGTGTGATACATAAGGTGGTTATGTGATAGGGGTGCAAACGAGCCGAGCCCGAGCTCGATCAGGCTCGAGCTCAATTAACTTATGAGAGCTCGAGCTCGGTTCGTTGGTAGTGTCTCAAGCTTGGGCTCGGCTCGGGCTTGGCTCGTTTATTATCTATTAATTAATATATTAAATAAAAATAATTTAAATAATAGACTTGTTTAGGCTCGCGAGCTCGATATGTGACGCTCGGGCTTGTTTACTAAACAAGCTTATTTTTAGGTTCAGACTCGGCTCGTAAACAAGTTTAAATAAGTTCGGCTCGGCTCATCTACTATACAACTTTAAATAAGGGGTAAATGTTATTAAATATTAATAAAAACTAATATTATCCTACGGCTTGACGAGCTTCACATGCTAGGCTCGAGCTCAGGGTCGATAAATAAACGAGCTTTATTTTAGGCTCAAGCTCGGCTCGGGCTCGATAAGGCTCGACTCGTTTCGAGCTTCTTCTCGAGCAGCTCGCGAGCCGCTTGGTTGTGCACCCTAGTTATGTAATGTAACCGCTTATCCCACCCGCTTTCTAATTCTCAATGTAGATCATGAGCGGAACTATATTATTAGTAGCCGTAGCATGGGCTACGGCTCAACCCCATATTCGTAGTGTTATTTTTTATTTTATTTTTTCGGTTTTATACAAATGATACCCTTAAAAAATACGAGGATACCCCTAACCAAAAAATATAATACTTGATTTTAGTAATATCCAATTTTTCTTATAAGCCCAAACATTTGAAAACCCGAAAATTTGTTGAATAATTAAGCCGAATGATAAAATAAGCCCAAATTAACAATAATAGTTCTTATAAGCCCAAACATTTTACAACCCGAAAATTTGTAGAATAATTAAGCCCGAATGATAAAATAAGCCCAAATTAACAATAATAGAATTAAAAGAAAGCCCAAAATATAATTGATAAAGTTAGCCCAAGACCCAAAAAAAAAAATCCGGGCTACCCCTAAATTAATGGGCTAGCTGCGCCACTGATGTAGATACAAGTGCATTATGCTGTTGTCGACGTTCTCTACTTCTCTATTTAAAAGTGGTTTTATATTGAGTGTGCAATGATCAATCACTGTGTTTTTAACAAAAGTGAAGTTTCTTTGCAGGCAATTCAGCGGTCCAAGCTATCAAGTTACTTATAAAGAAAGGTGTACCAGAGGGAAACATAATATTCCTAAACTTAATCTCCGTAAGTCAATCAGCTACCATTTACAACGTTCGGTAATCCTTAAACTAGTCATATAAATTTGATTTTCTGTTACGTTGGCAGGCGCCTCAAGGAGTGCATGTGGTTTGTAAAGAGTTTCCAAGGATAAAGATTGTGACGTCTGAGATTGAAACCGGTTTGAATGAAGAGTTCCGTGTTGTTCCAGGAATGGGTGAGTTTGGAGACCGATATTTTGGTACAGACGATGAATGAAATGTTGTTCAACAGAACGGAATGGTTCATCAAGCCATTTTTAGCTTTCACTCCCTAAATATGTGTTATTAAACTGGATCTAACATGTTTGTGATCGAGTCGAAACCCCAAGAGCTATCTGAGTGTTACTTGGACCAGGCCCGGCCCGAAGGGTGTGCAGGGTGGGCCACCGAACAGGGCCCAAAAGTTTTAGGGGCCCAAAATAAATTTGTTTTTTTCGTAATATGTATATAAAATTTATTCAAACTGAACCAGTTATAATGTGAAATGTAGCTCAGATGATTGGTCTATTGTTTAGAAATGTTGAGGTGTGCAAGATCGAGACCCGGCATTTCCAAACTTTTTTGTTATTTTTGTAAAAGTTACATTTGAACCATTTTTTTCTTCATACCCATGGGCTTTTTAGATTTCATGTTAGACACAACCCAAGATAAGATTTATTATACAAACTTTTATAATAGTAGTCATTTATTTAAAAAAAAAATTATTATAGCATTTCATTTAACATTTAATTCAATTTCATTAGATTTTTGTTTTATTCTTTTCTAACAAGACTTGTTGGATTAGTCCACTTTTCTGTAGGTTATATATGTAATTATGCAGCTTTCTTATTGTGACATAATTTCTAATGAAAAACAACTTTTTTCATTTGAACTGTTTGTTTGTTTGTTTTTTTCTTGTGTCTCAAAAAACGATCTTCACAATATTAGTAATAAAAAGTTTTGATTAATATTCTTATGTTTTCACACATTTATCATCTTATTACAAAAATATTTATATATAAGTTTATAATTAGGGCCCATATTTTTTACTCGCACAGGGCCCTAAGTGGCCACTGACTTCTCGGGGACGGCCCTGACTTGGACCAACTAGACTTAAAAGAATAAACATAGCGAAATTACGTGACCCATAAGTAGTATACAAAAATGTCTTGACGAACCGGATCATATGGGTTCGAATTATATCAATTTGGGCTTCGATTTCATCTTCATCACCTAAGATTTCCCAGTTCTTTCCTTTTTAGTGTAAAACACATAAATCATTTATTGTCTAAATTTACAAGTTTCAGTATCTATTTGAGAGCTTGTAAATACGAAAATTTGGCAATACAAGCTAAATCTAAAATTCCCTATAAAAAGGGACTTTATGTAAAGTTTATACAACTTTCTTGAAAATTATCTCATTTATATTTCATGCTTTTGCTCTCCATCATCAATCTGAGGTTGTATAGAGCATTTTCTCTCACGTTTTATAGTTGTACTTACTCAAGATACGTTTTTTTAGCTTTTGTGAAGACTTTAAACACCAAAACCAATATTCTAAAAAGGGTCTATGTTGACCAATCTTGTTACTTGTTAGTCATTTTATCAATTTAGTTCAAAGGCTTTATTTTTCGCCTGTGGATACAAAAATGTTTCACTATTGCCAATTTAGTCCACTGGGTTAACTTTATCCATTTTTTCTGTTAACAAGAAGGATAATTCGGTTATTTTATATGTAATTCTGTTAACTAGAAGGTCAATTCGCCCATATAAAATGATCGAATTACCCTTCTCGTTACCAGAAAAATTGGATGAAGTTAACCCAGTGGACTAAAATGGCAACGATGAAACATTTTTGGACCCACATGCGAAAAATAAAACATTTGGACTAAACTTGCAAAATGGACCAAGCCACATGGACTAAAATGACATTTAACTCTTATTATTAACTAGGTGAGTGGTAAGCACGCGCTTCGCGACATGTGGTGATTTTTCCGCACTATATGACGGTGATTCGGTCGGTATCGATTCGATTCATTACACGTAGGAAATTTGATCGGTATCGTTTAGGTTTGTTATGGTATCCCATAACGTCGGCACTTGGTAGTTGGTACAACACCAATAATAAGAAGAAAATTTAAAAATCAAGGTAATTACAAAAGGTGAGAAAGAAAGGTGAAAAGGTGCCTCAACCAAGTGGGTTAATCCCACACTAGCAAATGAAAGTAATCATAAAAACAAGAGAAAAATGCCCGGATAGTCCCTGTGGTTTCACCTTTTTTCACTTATTGTCCATATCTTTCTAAAACTACTTGAATAGTCCTCAAGTTTTCCATTTTTGTTCTCGGATAGTCTCTGGGTCTAACTTCAGTTACTTTTCTCTGTTAAAATGATGGGAAATGACAAAAATACCCTTTCCTTAAAATGCCAAACCACAGGGACTATCCGGGCATCTTCTTCATTTTTATTTAGGGTAATTAACCTTAACCCCCAATTTGATTTCAACACAGTGCCCTCAAGTTTGCCAGAAATAATAATAGATTGATTGATCCCAGTACAAACAAGTGGTGATCAGAACAAACAAACACTTCACTTACGCCTTCATTATCCGCCATGGCTGTCCACCTTTCTTCATCTTCAACCTGTAATTAGGGTTTGAATGGTTGAACCTTTTGTGTTAATTTGGAGGTGGTGGTGGTAGCAGTGGGGCGGCGACGGTGGTGGTGGAGGAGTGGCGGTGGTGGTGGAGGTGAGACAATCTTCAAATCCATGAGAACCACATCTCCTAAACCCACTTCAATTCCATCTTTCACTCCTCATTCATCACCAACGACATCATCTCCAATAAGGTAAAACCCTGTACAAAACCCCCCATCAAATTCACCCAATTTATAACTCCCTTTTTAGGGATTTTCATGTTTTACACATCTTAAAACAGTGGGAAAAAGCCTTTCAAGAGTCAGAACCCTACGATAACGTGAGAACTTCGAGCTCCGCCGTCTTGTTCGCCAGAAAAAACCCTTTCAAGAGTCAGAACCCTACGGTCACGTGCTCTGAGAACTTCGAGCTCCATCGTCTTTTACGGCGGAGACGGCGGCGGCAGCTGCCAGTAGAATGATTAAGAACTCCATTGCAGACTTTACAAGAGTTCTAAAATAGTAAAATTAAGAAAACTCACAAGCATATTTTTTTTTATAAATTTATTTATTAATTAAATGAGGGTATTGGTGGTTTTCTTTTTTGGTGGGTGTGTATGACAGTATGTATAATTGTAATTTTGTGAAAATAAAGAGTGTAACGGTTGAATGGGTGTTTGGAGGTGCAATTGTGATGGTGGTGGTGCCGGAGATGAGTGCTGCAACGGTAATGGTGGTGTGGCAGTGATGGTGGTGTTAGGGTTGGTGTGGCAGTGATGGTGATGGTGGTTTTGCTGGATAGTCGCTGTGGTTTGGCCTTATAAGGAAAGGGTATTTTTGTCATTTCACATCATTTTAACAGAGAAAAGTAACTGAAGTTAGACCCAGGGACTATCCGAGGACAAAAATGGAAAACTTGGGGACTATTCAAGTAGTTTTAGAAAGATAGGGACTATAGGTGAAAAAAGATGAAACCACAGGGACTATCCAGACATTTTTCTCTAAAAACAAATAAATAATAACAATGAAACTAAAAAAGAAAAGTAAGAAATTAAAAAAGGAAGGTAAAAAAGACAAAATAAATGAAAAAAAGGAAAGGGAGTGACGAGAATGTCTTGGCTAAGGGTATGTGTAGTGGGCGGCATGTGAGGGGCGGTATGCCCTCATAGCGCCGGCATAGCGCCGGCACACCGCCACGGAGGGCGCCATCAGTCGGAAAAATGGGGGAGGCGCGATGTGTATAGGGCGGTATGTTTGTTTGTTTGATTTTTTTTTTTTTTTTTTCTGGTTTTCCCCTTTTGTGTGTATTTTCTGGTTTGAAGGAGAAGAAGGGGTGATGGATTGAAGAGGGGTGGGGCGGTTTGAAGGAGAAGAAGAGGGGGGGGGGGGGGGGTTGTCTTGTTGCAGGAAGAAGGAAGAAAGAAGAAAGAAAAAAGAAAAAAGGGTTTTTAAAATTTGTTTTTTAATTTTATAAAGTTAGAAAATAATTATAAAAAATTAGAAATTAATGTTTTTTTTTATGTTACTGTATTTTTTTTATGTGTAATGTTTTTTTTTATTTTAGTGTAATGTTTTTTAATTTAATGAAATGAATTTTAATTTTATAAAGTTAGAAAATAATTATAAAAAATTAGAAATTAATAATTGAGTAATGATTAGACCGGGGCTTTATGACTACGGGCTTAAAATGCATAAGGCCCCATAACGCCCCACGCTGACGTGGCGCGCCACGTGTCGCATAACGCCCACAAAGGGGCGTTATGACTACACATGGCCTAAGTAAAACAATTTTTTATTTTAGAAATAAAAATATGGGTGGGGATCAAATAGAAAGTTTATTTTGGCTAGAAATTATAGGAAGCAATAGGATTATGACATGTGACAAAATTTAAAATAAAGAGAAATGATATTTTAGTCAATCTCATCATTTCTTCTTCCTTCTTCTCCCCAGTAACATCAAAACCCACCATTTTCAAAACCCACCATCTTCAACCATTTCTTCACTTTCTATCTCAATAATCACTACATTATAGTGCGATTTTCGTCACCAATAAATGATTCAAACACCCGATCAACGTGTTCTTCAGCTTTTTTGAAGAAAACCCAGTTTAATTTCATACAAAATCTCGTTTTTTCCAGTGATTTTGAAGATAATCACTCGATCCGTTCGATTCGATCTCTGATTAGTGTTTCAATCATTCAAATTTCGTCAATCGTTGAAGAAACCGACTTCGATCCATGTAAGAAATTCTTTAATTTCATTTTTATTATCTGGGTTTTTGATTTAGTCATTGCGTTTTACGATCTTGGCGGGAGTCCGGGGGCAGCGGCCCTGGTAGCAGGGTCCCAGGGGCGGTAGCCCCTGGCGGGGTCCAAGGGGCAGAGCCCCTGGCTGGGATGGAGAGCCTTTTTCGATTAAATTGCTTTAATAAAAATGCATCAGAAAATTTAATTTTCTGTAAATTGCCTCTGGAAAACTGCATTCGTAGACAGCCTTTTGATCTCCTACTTCCTGGTTCAGACAATTCACATACATTTTTAGGCCATTGCGTTTTAGAACTAAGACATTTTTACGTGTTTTCTGGCCATTGCGTTTTAGAAAAACACATTTTTGAAGTGTTTTTAGTCATTGCGTTTTAGGTAAAACACATTTTTAGGTGTTTTCAGTCCATTGCGTTTTAGAGAGAACATTTTCTTTTGTTTTTTTAGGCCATTGCGTTTTAGAAAGGAGACATTTTTAAGTGTTTTCTGGCAATTGCGTTTTATAAATAAGACATTTCTTTGTGTTTTTTGTGCATTGCGTTTTAGGTGAAACACATTTTTATGTGTTTTCAGTCCATTGCGTTTTAGAAAACAGACATTTTAAGTGTTTTCTGTCCATTGCGTTTTAGAAATAAGACATTTCTTTGTGTTTTTTGTGCATTGCGTTTTAGGTAAAACACATTTTTATGTGTTTTCAGTCCATTGCGTTTTAGAAAGTACTATTTCTTTTGTGTTTTTAGGCTATTGCGTTTTAGAAATAACACATTTCTTTGTGTTTTCTGGCCATTGCGTTTTACAAATAAGACATTTCTTTGTGTTTTTGTGCATTGCGTTTTAGAAAAAAATGTCATTTTTTAGGGTTTTTTTTTCCATTGCGTTTTACGCAATTGGGTTTTTTCCATTGCGTTTTACGCAACTGGGTTTTCTAAAAAAATTTCAAAAATATAGCAATAGTATACTCGTTTTAAAGATAAAAAACGCTCGTTTTTTTGTGCAATTTTTATAAAAAAATAATGTCGTATGAAAGAGTTATTAACGTTTAAAAAATTGGGGGGGGGGGGGGATTGGAGGAGAGATAAACTATTGCCTTGGATTGACTAGAATGCCCCTAAACAAATTCACACGCCTCTTTTCTTCTCTTCAATTTCCATCATTTAATCTTAGACCTTAATTAACTAAATGGATGGTCAAGATCACTTCCTAACCTTTTTAGCCAAATAAACTTCCTATTATATTCTAACCCATAAAAATATATGTATTCCACTTGGCTAGATTGTCACTCACATCAAAGTTTTTATTTTGTTCAAAAATATAACAAATATGTTAATAAAAAAAGAAGCAGGTGTCACGGATTGAACACGGGCCAACAACCTCACCCTCAAGCGCAATAACCAAAGGATTTACCTTACCATCTGTTTCACTTACTGTTTACAAACTGTTATCCTTATATATATTAAAAAACAAAGTTTGTGAATAGTACATTCACCATTCAAAGCTTGCCACGTGACAAGCCTTTTACTTTTTTTTTCATTTAAAATGAATAGCAACTTCTCCATTTAAACCTTGCCACGTGGCAATTTTTTTTCCCATTTATCCATCTTTTATCAAAATACTGGTACGGTCATGTTCGGTCTTGGTACATGAAGGTAAAAACCGGCACCAGCCTGGTACAGAAAATATCAAATGTAGGTACCGAATTGATATTGAAAATTTTTAGTTCGGGAAATTCAGTACTTCGAACCAATACCATTTCCTTATCCCTGATCACGGGTACCGTACAAACACCAACGGTATCGTACAATTTTTTTTATTGATTTTTAGTGTTTTTTTAGTTTAAGGGCTAGGGAATAGGGATGACCTCGGTGCCAACCGATACTAAATTGGTACTGGTACCGAAAATACCAGTTACGGTACAGGTATATGAAGGTAAAAACTGGTAGCAAACCGGTACTAGGAACGCCAAAAGTTAAAACCGAATTGACTTAAAATCTTTCGGTTCGGGAAATTTGGTACCGTTACCCAATACCATTTGCTCATATCTGACCACGGGTTTCATACGGACAACATCATTACCATAAAACTTTTTTGTTGATTTTCTTTCGGTTATACTATTTGCTCATCCCTGATCACGGGTACCGTACAAACACCAACGGTATCATGCAACTTTTTTTTATTGATTTTCTTTAACTTTTAGTGTTTTCTTTTTTTTAGTTTAAGGGCTAGGGATGAGCTCGGTGCCAACCGATACTAAATTGGTACTGTTATCAAAAATACCGGATACGGAACAGGTATATGAAGGTAAAAACTGGTAGCAAACCGGTACCAGGAAAGCAAAAGGTTGCTACCGAATTGACTTAAAATCTTTCGGTTCGGGAAATTCGGTACCGGTACCCAATACCATTTGCTCATCTCTGACCACGGGTTTCATACGAACAACATCATTACCATAAAACTTTTTTTGTTGATTTTCTTTCGGTTATCTTATACTGTTTTTTTTTATACATTTTCTTTTTATTCTTGTCAACAGTTCTGTGTGTAACGCGCTCGTAGTGATTTCAAAACACATGTAAACACAGACTAAATGACAAAAGAAGTTCGCCGTAACGCGGCCATAGTAATAAACCTAGTATAACGAAAAACACAAATAATAAAAAAGAGATATACTAGATGCTACTTGACATCTACCTATTACACGACACATTTTAGCACCTTCACACTATTAAACTCTCTTATCTTACATATAGATGATAATATATACATATACCGACCTTAATTTAACATTGTGAATAGTGTACTTATCAATTTTTTTAGTTGACCACAAAAGTTTTGTTTTTGAAATTTGGGCAAAAATGTTTTATTTTTTAATTTCACATTATGATTAGTCTTGTTGCTTTCGTTTTTTTATCAAGCAACCAAAAATAATTGTATTTTAAAGTTTGTCCACAAAGTTTGTATTTTTTTTAATTTTTTGAATAATTATCATTTAACCCCCCTTAAAGTGTCCGAGGTAAGCATCGTCCGACTAATATTGTTAATTTTCCCAAATGTATTGTTTTGAACATGATCTTCAAATGTTGTAGCCGGAATACAGCTCAATGCGACCCTACGCCACGTGGTTGTCCATATCCGGCTGGTGCTCAGGTTTTTGAGCAATGTGAAAGCGGACATATGATTTGAACGAGGCAGGATGAAAGAATAGCGTGGAGGTTGTTAATAATGCTTTTGTGTATAGACAGAATGCTTGAACTATAGATTGGTCCATTGTTTGATAGATTAGAGTTTGAACCGAATATAGATTAGTAATTGTCGACTTATGTTTGACTATTGGTTTGATTACTAGTTTGATCTATTTGAACTGATGCAACTATGCTTGAACTGGTTGAACTATGCAGCTTCTTTGAATGCAACCACGCTTGACTTTCACTTGGTCATATTTTACTATATATTATAACTTCGCAAGTTTTTTGTGCATATCAACTTGACATTAAGCTTTGCACATTTTCCAAAAAAAAAACTTGATTTTTTACTTTTAACCTAAAAGTTTTTATCTTTTACAATTTTAACCCTATATAATTTGTTTTTTTAACTTTAACCTAAAACTTTTCATTATTTGCAATTTAACTTCACAACTTTTGTCACTTATACTTTTTATCTTTCGCAAATTTTCGTTTTACGTATAGTTCTAAATTTTCCGAGTTAATACGATGCAACGTGCATCTGTGGTTCAACGTTTTTGCCTCTATTTTTCCATGTTTGACAGGTTCGTCGCAACACGCATATCCTAGGTCGAGTCAGTGTTCGTGGTCGATGACGGTTGTGTGACATTAGTACTATTTGACACCGTTTTACGCCCCGCTGCAACGTGAGGTGTGCTTTGGGGGGTTTTCAAAGAAAAAACGGTTATGCATATGTGTAACACCCTTATTATTATTTAACGGTTTAACGTATAATTTATGAAAAACAATCATGTAATTAAGATTACATATACAACGGAAATACGGCTTATTAAAAACCTCTTACAAAAGTTAGAAGTTTAGAACATAATGTAATTAAGTCGTCATTTAAATGTAACAACGAAACGTCGTGCGGAAGCTTATTTCTTGATCGTGTTCGGTTCTTCATTGTGCTTGATCGTCCTCCGGTGCTAAAATTTTACCTGAAACTCATAAAACATGAGTTGGATTAGTCATACGTAACTTAGAACGTATTTAAACGGGTTCGCAATGCATCAACGGTTAAAATAAACGATTTTCGCGAAACTGACACATGCTCGCGTAGCGCTAACACATGCTCGCGCTACGCTAGCACCTGTTTTCGACATAATGTTGTTTGCTGGTGCTGCAGATTCCCAGCACGACCTGATTTCACGGAAACGGCCATAACTTCTTCGTTATTGATCCGTTTTACCCGATTCTTTTTCCTACGCGTCCGTAATTTAATCCTCCATCTTATGGAGTTAAAATCCTACTTCCAACATAAGAAATTTTGAGACTTCTAAGCCTTCGACTCGTTACCTTTTTACCGAATTTTAACCCGTTTATGCATTTTATCAAACAAACGTATTTATTTGATTCCTATATCTCATACACTTCTTCAATTTAATGTTACCTACTATATTAGGTTCTAATCATAGGTTTATTACACAATTTAAACCCGTTTTCGCTCGTATGCTTATTTTGACCCGTTAAGGGTATTTAAGCACTTTAAAGCTTGAAATCGCTTTCATTCATTTCTAGCAACTTATTCCTACATTTCTTATCAAGTAATCTTCAACTACAACTCTTTGTGTGTTGGATTTCAATGTGTATATCTATATGTTCCGAGTTTTACCCTTCGGATTGTTATTTTACGGCAAGACTCAAATAGAGCTATTTGACTAACATATTACATCTTTCAACTTCTATACTTATTCTAAGTATCTATCTAATAATGAAATTCGTTTCCAAACAATCCTTAAGGGTTGTTTGTTCAATTTAGCCTACAAGGGCGTTTTGGTCGATTTTGGTCCTTCTTTTACGACGAAGGACTCTCACCAATTATTCGACCAAAATAACACTTTTAACTACAACATAATTATGCGTACCTGGCTCGGATCAACATATTGACCCGTTTTAATACCTTTCGCTATTAATATCTAGATAATAGCAATGCTAACCATGTGTTAATTCCTGTGATCATAAAACTCAACAAGCAATCATCAAATATTATTGACAAATGGTGTTAACAACACCATTTGACCCGTTTAGTCGAAATGACCAATTGTCATTATAAGATGGCACTTAATTACCAATTCACCCCTTAAACCTATCCCGGTTTACTTTTTGAAATCATCCAACTTGAAAGTTGTTTCCTGTTTTATTTGACCCATTATGACCTATGCCAAATGGTGTCGTTTTAAATCCCTTTATCTATTCGTTAACCCATGTCCGGATTACCATTTCACCATTTTTACCCCTTTTCTACCATAATTTATGGTTTCTACCATTTTCGCTTGTTCCGACTAGCATTATATCGCGCCGGAACATCATGTTTCATTTACTTAATATAAATCGTATTCCATGCTCACAAATAAGCATTTTGTAATAAAAGTAAAAAGGGCGTAAGCTTAACTTACCTCGCATCCGAACTACGCTTTTCCTTTCCTTCGTGATTCGTTTGACCCGCTCCCTCATCAAGCTTCCACCTAGCTTGTTAGGCGTCAAACTATCATCATCATTTTCAAGGTAGTTAGATTAGTCATTCAAGATCATGACCTTCACACCTTATGAATCTTTTACCACTATTCTTAATGAACCTTATCATAGGTCGGTTTGACTTTTAAAAGTCAAACCACCAATTTACAAATATGAATGCACTAACAAGTTCACATGACTCGATTTAGGCACATTATCAACCACTTAGTGAGCGTCATCTTTTGAGATGCTACTTCTACTAACATGTTATCTAATTCATACCTCAAGTAACCATAAATCAACATGTAATTTTAGTCATTGTATGCATATATACACTTTGACCATCATAACCATGGGTTTAACTCTTGTGTCAAAACCCACTTCTAATCACTTATGAACTCTTAACAAAATCTCTAATTTGTTCAAATAGTTCATTCATATGAATTAATATGATGTTTATACACATCAATTTCATCAAATCAACAAAACCCACTTAGCTCATACTTGGCTATTTGATAAATCACTAGTTTATGGCACAATTCTACAAGTTTGCATCTAGGGTTTGTTCCTAGACTTGTACCCACACTAATATCACTATAACATTGAATATTCATGCAAGAATTTCGTTCATGCATGTTCATCACAAATTCGAAATATCAATAAACATCAAAATTCAACATACCTTGTGATCCCCTAGGCTTGGTGATCACGATTTTATTAAAAGCCCCAAATTCTTGGCTTGATTTCTCTTTGATTTTGGCAATTTTTGTGAGTTAGGGTTCTTGAAAGGGAACCCCCCCTTTTTCTCCTGTAAACATCGACCAAAACACACACATATGTGTGTGTTTTGGTGTTTTTAAGTTTTAATTAAAAACTTGTTTCCAATTGTCCACTTTTAGTCCCTCAAGGTTTTATTTCGATCTATTTAAGTGATAATCCATTATTTATAACTTTATCACATATTATTAACTAGGTTAATTATTCCTAGTTAATTTAATGGGTTCGGGAGTTCTAACCCGTTGTATTTTAAGTCCCGTTAACTCGGGCTCTTATAAACTCAAACTCTTAAAACTTTGATTCGCTTGTATTTAATTATTAGGATTTCTTTGTCACACCCCCAAAATCCACCATGCGAAGTACCACCGCTTGGAGGCGTGACATGACCAGGATCGAGCCACCAATCATATTGAACGACATAATTAAGTAAATAAAACCAAACACAAAACGATTGGTGACCAAAAGGAAGTAAACCGATTTTAGGTTAACAGCGGAAGCATAAAACATAAGTTCAAAACATAAGTCCATAGTTCATAAGTTTAAAGTCCAGAACGTAGGTTAAATAAGTTCATAAAGTTTATTCATTAAGTACGGGACATATCAGTTTGCATCCCACAACGACCACCTCCATATGCAAGCTCCATAGTATCTAATGACCTGCAAAGCATGTAATAACGAGTCAACAACAAAGTTGAGTGAGTTCACGGTTGGTTGTCCATTTTAGTGTTGTTTCCAAAAAAAACATAGTTTAATCTCATTCGGCCGTCCAGTCGTGGGGGTTACCCCATAGTTCGAAAACGTTTATTAGTTAACCATCCCTGGCTATCCAGCCCGGCACTTTGGCCGTGGGGAGCTGCCCCAGTATTTTAAACTATCAGACTCGTTTATCATATCGACTACTAACAAAAATTCAATTCTGCCCTAGCGTCGGTGTTCTATCACCACCGACGTGCCATAGTCCATTAGTACACACCCGTCCAACTAGCACGGTGTGCGGTTTGTTAAACCTAATAGCGCTATTAACTAATGACCCGCTCGCCATAGCCTCGGCGATTAAGTCGATACAAAAAGGGAGGGACTTCGCTGATAGAGTTCTAGTCCAGTAAGTCTAATACGTCCCAACAGGACGAGGAATTTACATTCCTGAACACGTCTCAAGGACGAGGAATTCACATTCCTGAACGCGTCCCAAAGGACGAGGAATCCCTATTCCTGTACGCATTCCCATTCCCACCGGGAAATTACCATGCTTTGTAGAAAAGTGTGAACTCACCTCGGTTTGCTCGGTTAGATTCTTAAATATAGCTAACAGTCAAGGTCGGTCAATCACGTCCTAGTATGATTTACCAGTTAGTCATTTAGTGGCTTTCAAATAGAACACAAAGTTCCTACACGTATCTATCACACAACATGCATCATTTTAACGGTTTATGCCCATCTAAGTTTCCCATCCATTCCCCACTCAAAATCAAACATACGATAATGCACATAACATATATAACATGTTAGATCATTCACAGATAGCATACTCGACATTTAGACACGCGAGTCACAACTTATGTCATTTCAGCATTTATATTCAATACCGGCTGTTTTCGGACATTTTAATAAAATGGTTAAATTATTCCAAAAATTCCCAAATTTTTACAGGATGTCTTAAACGTTCCATATTTTATTGTGTAAAAATATCGGGGTCCGGTTCATTACCAATATTTTATAAAAATTCATATTTCGGACTGAACTCAGATTTGTGTATTTCTGACCACAGTCCACGAAACAATCTATTAAAAATTCATCGAGTGTCCAATTTACGAAATTCCAGTGGGGTAATTACAAATGCATCGGTTTTCATCTACTGTACAAATTTCATGGTCCGATTCATCACAAAACTCAGGTTATGACTGAAAGTATGACACCCATTTATTGCTGTCAAAATTCAGCTTAAGTTGCTGTTACAAATTAACACTTTAAAAATAGTAAACGAAGTCCAAAAATTACGATTCCGGTGCCATTAGAACCGTATTTCATAATAACATATTTTAGATTCAAAATATCAGTTTTTCGTTGAGTTTAAGACCTGTTTACAGCCTGTGAAAGGCGGCTGAAAATACACATCAGCAAGCTGTTTTCAGTCTAAAGGCTACTAAAACGCACACATATGATTACCATTCATTCTAATAATGATTTACAACAGGTTATAAGTTATTTACAGCAGACTAATACTCATATATTTCAGATTCATCTTGTATTACCATGTTTCATCATTATTTACTCTTTAACCAACAAGTTCATCACTCTAGCAAGACTTTTTAGTTTTGATTTTTAGTGTTCTTAACTTTAATCATCAAATCACCTATTAACCACTTAAATAACATGAAAAATGAACGGCTCTAAGTTCTTACCACTAGCACAAGGCTAGGAGAGTTCGAGTGTAGAAAAGTGGTGGTTAAAATCGAATAGAGAAGGTCCTTCCACTTCCGAGAGCACCAAGCTTCGTTATATGATCTCTTGCTTCTATGGATGAATGAAAAATGGTTGGAATGGAGGTTGATGATGGTGAGATGGTGGTTGAAGGGGGCTGCCGAACTCAAGGGAAAGAAAGAGAGAGAGAGAGCTTGCTTGCTTGGTTGGGTGTGGTGATCAAAGAGAATGATAATCCACTAGACCTTTTTATAAACCATAATTCACTAATACCCAATGTATAATGTGTAGTCTAGATATCAAACCATTAGGATTAAATAATCAAAAAAAGGTGGGGTGTGTCCCATATGGGGGAACCAATCGGTTGGGGGGGGGGGGGGGTATTTAGTTAGGTTGCAATGGAACTTGGTTAAGTGTCTAGTTTGTTTAGTTAGAAAAATAAATAGGTTATTAGTGTGTTATTAAGTATAACGGGTGTTAGGGTATTCGGGGACCCAAACTGGCTCGGAAAAATAGAAACAATGACTTTGGCAATATTTTTATGTTCCGGGTAAAGTTCGGTTGTTCGGTTCGATACTGATCCGTTAAAGTGTTTAATTAATCCGTAACGTGTCCTATGTATATATTTTTGTAACGTTTTTAATTTCTAACACTTAGGAAATTATAATGGACTATTTAGTGACCTTTCTGCATACTACTAGTATGTTGACAAACACATGTAAGCACATCACAGATATCAGAAAGCAGTTAAGTAATTCCACACAGTCGTCAAACACTTTAATTATCAATAATAAATTGTACGGAATACATAGGATTTTGAGGGTTGTCACATTCTCCCCCTGTTAAGAGAATTTCGTCCCGAAATTTAGCGCGTGGTTACTGAGGAAGCTAGTTAAGTTGCGTTGTTTTCCTGATTTTCCTGGGGTGTCACATCATCCCCCCGTTGATTTGGAATTTCGTCCCGAAATTTTGCAGTAGCTTCAGCCTCAGTAGTGGTTGCGTTTTTCTTAAACAGTTGGGGATACTTGAGTTTCATTTGGTCTTCTCGTTCCCAGGTATAGTCTGGGCCACGACGAGCATTCCAACGAACTCGAACGAGAGGTATTCTTGTGTGCTTGAGAATCTTAACATCTCGATCAGTAATCTCTACTGGTTCCTCGACGAATTGCAGCTGGTCGTCGATTGTGAGTTCCTTGAGAGGAACTATGAGGGTCTCGTCTGACAGACACTTCTTCAGATTTGACACGTGGAATACGTTGTGAACTCCGCTGAGTTTTTCAGGTAGATCCAACCTGTAGGCGACTTTGCCAATTTTCTCAATGACTTCGAATGGTCCGACATAACGCGGATTGAGTTTGCCTCGTTTGCCAAAGTGGACTACACCTTTCCAAGGTGAGACTTTGAGTAGCACTCGATCCCCAACCTGGAGCTCGAGTGGTTTTCTTCCCTTATCAGCATAGCTTTTCTGACGGTCACGAGCTGCCGCCATTCGCTGTCGTATCTGAGCAATTTTCTCGGTGGTATCTACCACAAGTTCTGGGCCAGTGATTTGGCTGTCACCAACTTCTGCCCAACAGAGAGGTGATCGGCATTTGCGTCCGTACAATGCCTCAAACGGAGCGGCTTGGATGCTGGTGTGGTAGCTGTTGTTGTACGAAAACTCCACTAGCGGGAAGTGCCTTTCCCAGCCATTACCAAAATCGATTACACATGCCCTAAGCATGTCTTCAAGGGTTTGGATGGTACGTTCAGACTGCCCATCCGTCTGCGGGTGATAAGCGGTGCTCATATCTAAACGTGAGCCAAAGGACTTGTGCATTGCTTGCCACAGTTCAGAAGTAAAACGTGCGTCACGATCAGATATAATAGAGGTTGGCACTCCGTGCCTTGATACCACTTCCTTTAGGTAAATGTCTGCAAGAGTAGAAAACTTATCCGTTTCTTTGATAGCCATAAAATGTGCAGACTTGGTTAATCGATCTACGATCACCCAAATGGTATCGTTTCCGCGTTGAGATCTGGGCAGGTCGGTAACGAAATCCATGGAAATTTGCTCCCATTTCCATTTTGGGATCTCCGGTTGTTGAAGTAGGCCTGATGGTTTCTGATATTCAGACTTGACTCTCGCACAAGTCAAGCACTTGCTGACGTAGGTTGCTATGTGGGCTCTCATGCCAGGCCACCAGTATGTGGTCTTTAAGTCGTGGTACATCTTATCCGAACCAGGATGTACTGAATAACGAGACTTATGTGCTTCATCCATCACAAGCTCGCGTAAGTTGCCATAGAGTGGAACCCAAATACGCCCTGTTACATAGTAGGCGCCGTCTTCCTTTTGTTCTAGTCGTTGCCTCAATCCTCGTAGGGACTCAGCCCTGATGTTCTCTGCTTTCAATGCTTCGACCTGGGCATCTCGAATTTGAGCGGGAAGGTTGGATTGGATGGTAAGCTGTAAAGCACGTACACGCCTAGGTATGGTATCCTTTCGACTGAGGGCGTCGGCCACAACATTGGCTTTACCCGGATGATACTTGATTGCGCATTCATAATCGTTCAAGAGCTCAACCCATCGGCGTTGACGCATGTTTAACTCCTTTTGCTTGAAGATATGCTCGAGACTCCTATGATCGGTGTAAATGGTGCACTTGGTACCGTACAGGTAATATCTCCATATCTTAAGCGCGAATACAACTGCTCCCAGCTCCAGATCGTGAGTAGTGTAGTTTCTTTCGTGAACTTTAAGTTGGCGCGATGCGTAGGCAATGACCTTGTCACGTTGCATCAATACGCAACCCAGTCCTTGGATGGAAGCGTCGCAATAAACCACGAAATCATCGGTGCCTTCGGGCAATGAGAGGATAGGCGCGCTACAAAGTCTATCCTTTAGATGTTGAAATGCGGACTCTTGTGCATGACCCCAACGATAGGTGACACCCTTCTGAGTCAGCGAAGTGAGAGGTTGCGCAATCTTGGAGAAGTCTTTGATAAACCTTCTGTAATATCCTGCCAAACCCAAGAATTGGCGGATTTCTGTTGGTGTGCGGGGTGCAGGCCAGTTCTTAATTGAGTCAACCTTGGATGGATCAACATGAATCCCATCCTTGTTTACCACATGGCCTAGAAAGTGGACTTCGCGGAGCCAGAAGTCACATTTCGAAAACTTGGCATACAACTGCTCTTTTCGAAGAAGTTCCAGCATAAGTTGTAGATGTTGCTCGTGTTCCTCCTGACTCTTGGAATAGATCAGGATATCGTCGATGAACACAATAACGAACTTATCCAGGTAAGGCTTGCACACTCGGTTCATGAGATCCATAAAGACCGCTGGTGCATTCGTCAGCCCGAATGGCATAACCAGAAACTCGTAATGGTCGTAACGAGTTCTGAATGCTGTTTTGGAGACGTCCTCATCTCGGACCCTCAGCTGATGGTATCCCGATCTCAAGTCAATCTTGGAGTAATAGCTCGACCCTTGCAACTGGTCGAACAAGTCGTCAATACGTGGAAGAGGATAACGATTCTTCACAGTCACCTTGTTAAGCTCGCGATAGTTAATACACATTCTGAAAGTACCATATTTCTTCTTCACGAATAGTACTGGAGCTCCCCAGGGTGAAGAGCTAGGACGTATAAAACCCTTTTCCAAGAGTTCTTGTAGTTGTGTGGACAGTTCTTCGAGTTCTGATGGAGCTAGACGATATGGTGCTCGAGCTACTGGCGCTGCTCCAGGAGCTAGCTCGATTTGAAACTCAACTTGGCGATGAGGCGGAAGACCAGGTAATTCCTCAGGAAATACCTCGGGAAAATCGCGCACAATAGGGATGTCTTCAATTCTCTTCTCTTCCGTTGATGTGTCAGTAACGAGTGCTAAAATGGCAGTGTGGCCCTTTCGCAAACACTTCTGGGCCTTAAGGAAAGAGATGATGCCTTCGACAGCACCACTCTTGTCGCCACGAATCATGAGAGGTTCTTCACCAGAACGAGGAATGCGGACGATTTTCTCCTTGCAAACAATCTCCGCTTGATGATGAGATAGCCAATCCATCCCAATAACAACGTCGAAACTACCCAGTGTGATAGGAATAAGATCGATAGAGAAAGTCTGACCAGCTAAGACGAGGTTACAACTTTTAACTATGTGTGTGGCTTCAAGACTTTTACCGTTAGCTAGTTCTACCGTGTGTTTGGTGTTCAGGAGTGTTGGAGTGCGCTTAAGCATTTGGCTAACTTTTACGGACACGTAACTAGTATCGGCACCTGAATCGAATAAAACAGTAACAAAGAAGTCGTCCGGAAGAAACTTACCCATCACAACGTTGGGATCGTTCCTTGCATCACCCTGACCAATCACGAAAGCACGACCTCTTGCCCCATTACCATTGTGGTTTCCTCCATTGCCGTTTCCATTCCCCTGATTGTTGTTGTTCTGGTTCTGATTTAGCTGGGGGCAGTCTTTCTTGAAATGGCCCTCAGCACCACATTGAAACCACCCTTTGTTGTTACCTTGTTGTTGCCGCTGCTGGCGTTGATTGGGTGGGGCTTGCTGTTGCTGCCGGTTCTGATTTGCCGGATGCTGACTCCTGCAGTCCCTTGCCATGTGACCAGGCTTGTTGCATCGATGACAGTTGCCTTTACCACATGGCCCACTGTGGTGCAAGTTACAGCGATTACATTTGGGGTGATTTCCCTTGTATCCACCCTGACCTTGATTTCCAGAAGACTGCTGACTGGGGCTCCTGTACTCATCTGTCTTTCGCTGCTGGGACTGAGCTGAAGTAGAACCTTTGCCTGAATTCCCATCCCATTTTCGCTTGTTATCATTGGGTGCGTCAGCAGTAGCAGCACCAATACGCTTGGGCAGTTTGTTTTGTTCCACAGCTTGATCGGTGAGACGATGGGCTAACTTAATGATCTGCTGAATGGTACCCAGGTTAGCCGAAGTCACGTGACTCTGAATCTCGGGTACAAGGCCCTTGAGGTAAAGCTCAATACGTTTGATGGGAGGGTCCACCATCGTAGGGCACAGGATGGCCAGTTCATTCGACCTCTTGGTATACGCCTCAATCTCAGACCCCGTCATCTTTAGATTGAAAAATTCCACCTCCAGTTTGTGGATGTCATCCCGACTGCAGTACTCTTCCTTGATCAGTTCCTTGAAACCGTTCCATGGGGTGGCATTAGCAGCAACCAACCCCAGCAGCTGAACCTGAGCGTTCCACCATATGAGCGCTACCCCTTCAAGTGTTCCGGTAGCGTATTTCACCCTACGGTCTTCGGGGCATTCGCACATCTCGAAAACTGACTCGAGCTTTTCAAACCAGTGAAGAAGGCCCACTGCTCCTTCGGTGCCACTGAAAGTGGTAGGTCGGCAGTCCATGAACGTCTTGAACGTGCACACAGGAGGTTGAGCATGTTGGCCTGTTGCGCGAGAATAAAAGACAAGGTTAAGCACGAGGGTTGGTTTGTGAATGTAGGTTCTAAACGTCCTAGGGTGAGTTGATATAGCAGGTTATACCTCCTGCGGGATTAGCTGCGAGTGCCTCAGCGACTCGTTCGTTGATCAAAGCCGTCAACTGGGCTTGAGTGAGGTTGATATGTCCTCCGCGTCCGCTCATGATCTTCATAATGAAGCAACGTAAGTGAGGAAAGTGTCGCGAAAGTGCGTAAGTGTGGGACGATAGTAGAGCGTAAGCACACAAGGTTCAAATAGCAATTACTACATTATCTAATGCACAGTGAGAACTATCTAACCGACAATATAACATAAATCATACCACTTATGGTGTCGAGTCTTGCACGTGGAGCGAAGTGTCGTTGTGGATCGTTGAGCACTGTACTGGTTATAGTCTGGTTTTTATCAAAAACTTTTCCCTTTTTAAAAACCAAGTTCACTATAACCAATGGCTCTGATACCAATCTGTCACACCCCCAAAATCCACCATGCGGAGTACCACCGCTTGGAGGCGTGACATGACCAGGATCGAGCCACCAATCATATTGAACGACATAACTAAGTAAATAAAACCAAACACAAAACGATTGGTGACCAAAAGGAAGTAAACCGATTTTACGTTAACAGCGGAAGCATAAAACATAAGTTCAAAACATAAGTCCATAGTTCATAAGTTTAAAGTCCAGAACGTAGGTTAAATAAGTTCATAAAGTTTATTCATTAAGTACGGGACATATCAGTTCGCATCCCACAACGACCACCTCCATATGCAAGCTCCATAGTATCTAATGACCTGCAAAGCATGTAATAACGAGTCAACAACAAAGTTGAGTGAGTTCACGGTTGGTTGTCCATTTTAGTGTTGTTTCCAAAAAAACATAGTTTAATCTCATTCGGCCGTCCAGCCGTGGGGGTTACCCCATCGTTCGAAAACGTTTATTAGTTAACCATCTCATGTCCACCTTCCCTGGTTATCCAGCCCGGCACTTTGGCCGTGGGGAGCTGCCCCAGTATTTTAAACTACCAGACTCGTTTATCATATCGACTACTAACAAAAATCAATTGTGCCCTAGGGTCGGTGTTCTATCACCACCGACGTGCCATAGTCCATTAGTACACACCCGTCCAACTGGCACGGTGTGCGGTTTGTTAAACCTAATAGCGCTATTAACTAATGACCCGCTCGCCATAGCCTCGGCGATTAAGTCGATACAAAAAGGGAGGGACTTCGCTGATAAAGTTCTAGTCCAGTAAGTCTAATACGTCCCAACAGGATGAGGAATTTACATTCCTGAACACGTCTCAAGGACGAGGAATTCACATTCCTGAACGCGTCCCAAAGGACGAGGAATCCCTATTCCTGTACCCATTCCCATTCCCACCGGGAAATTACCATGCTTTGTAGAAAAGTGTGAACTCACCTCGGTTTGCTCGGTTAGATTCTCAAATATAGCTAACAGTCAAGGTCGGTCAATCACGTCCTAGTATGATTTACCAGTTAGTCATTTAGTGGCTTTCAAATAGAACACAAAGTTCCTACACGTATCTATCACACAACATGCATCATTTTAACGGTTTATGCCCATCTAAGTTTCCCATCCATTCCCCACTCAAAATCAAACATACGATAATGCACATAACATATATAACATGTTAGATCATTCACAGATAGCATACTCGACATTTAGACACGCGAGTCACAACTTATGTCATTTCAGCATTTATATTCAATACCGGCTGTTTTCGGACATTTTAATAAAATGGTTAAATTATTCCAAAAATTCCCAAATTTTTACAGGATGTCTTAAACGTTCCATATTTTATTGTGTAAAAATATCGGGGGCCGGTTCATTACCAATATTTTTTAAAAATTCATATTTCGGACTGAACTCAGATTTGTGTATTTCTGACCACAGTCCACGGAACAATCTATTAAAAATTCATCGAGTGTCCAATTTACGAAATTCCAGTGGGGTAATTACAAATGCATCGGTTTTCATCTACTGTACAAATTTCATGGTCCGATTCATCACAAAACTCAGGTTATGACTGAAAGTATGACACCCATTTATTGCTGTCAAAATTCAGCTTAAGTTGCTGTTACAAATTAACACTTTAAAAATAGTAAACGAAGTCCAAAAATTACGATTCCGGTGCCATTAGAACCGTATTTCATAATAACATATTTTAGATTCAAAATATCAGTTTTTCGTTGAGTTTAAGACCTGTTTACAGCCTGTGAAAGGCGGCTGAAAATACACATCAGCAAGCTGTTTTCAGTCTAAAGGCTACTAAAACGCACACATATGATTACCATTCATTCTAATAATGATTTACAACAGGTTATAAGTTATTTACAGCAGACTAATACTCATATATTTCAGATTCATCTTGTATTACCATGTTTCATCATTATTTACTCTTTAACCAACAAGTTCATCACTCTAGCAAGACTTTTTAGTTTTGATTTTTAGTGTTCTTAACTTTAATCATCAAATCACCTATTAACCACTTAAATAACATGAAGAATGAACGGCTCTAAGTTCTTACCACTAGCACAAGGCTAGGAGAGTTCGAGTGTAGAAAAGTGGTGGTTAAAAGCGAATAGAGAAGGTCCTTCCACTTCCGAGAGCACCAAGCTTCGTTATATGATCTCTTGCTTCTATGGATGAATGAAAAATGGTTGGAATGGAGGTTGATGATGGTGAGATGGTGGTTGAAGGGGGCTGCCGAACTCAAGGGAAAGAAAGAGAGAGAGAGAGCTTGCTTGGTTGGGTGTGGTGATCAAAGAGAATGATAATCCACTAGACCTTTTTATAAACCATAATTCACTAATACCCAATGTATAATGTGTAGTCTAGATATCAAACCATTAGGATTAAATAATCAAAAAAAGGTGGGGTGTGTCCCATATGGGGGAACCAATCGGTTGGGGAGGGGGGGTATTTAGTTAGGTTGCAATGGAACTTGGTTAAGTGTCTAGTTTGTTTAGTTAGAAAAATAAATAGGTTATTAGTGTGTTATTAAGTATAACGGGTGTTAGGGTATTCGGGGACCCAAACTGGCTCGGAAAAATAGAAACAATGACTTTGGCAATATTTTTATGTTCCGTGTAAAGTTCGGTTGTTCGGTTCGATACTGATCCGTTAAAGTGTTTAATTAATCCGTAACGTGTCCTATGTATATATTTTTGTAACGTTTTTAATTTCTAACACTTAGGAAATTATAATGGACTATTTAGTGACCTTTCTGCATACTACTAGTATGTTGACAAGCACATGTAAGCACATCACAGATATCAGAAAGCAGTTAAGTAATTCCACACAGTCGTCAAACACTTTAATTATCAATAATAAATTGTACGGAATACATAGGATTTTGAGGGTTGTCACATTCTTATTTAAATCCAATTATTTACCTGGTTATTTTTACTACTAACGGTACTTTACCCGTCTTTTAGTATTAACGGAGTTTGATTACCAAACCCGTTTTTGGGGTGTTACAAGTCTACCCCCCTTAAAGAGGTTTCATCCTCGAAACCTTTTCTTACCTAATTTATCGAGTTTTCCTCCATGCATTTGCACTCGATAATCAATTAAGCATTTCTTATACTTTAACCGATTGTTAGTATTACCAGAAAAGTATGGTAATATCCTTTTGGTTATTAATCATCTACGTATCTTACATGACATAATGCGACTTAAAATAACGTAATCTCGTTATTTCCACTAGTTTAATTACCTTAGCGATATCCATCGCTTTCATATACTGTCGAATTCTTTATGAATCCGTTACTTTGTCCCGTTTAAAGGTCTTTAGTGAAATCTTTCACTTTTCGCAACAAATTCTTTTATTTTCAAATTTATTTATTCGGTGCAGTTATACCGAATCTACCGCTTACAAGCAAACCAAATTTCTTGATTTTGAATTGTTGACCTTAACCGGTATCACTAACTAGACTTATTAGTCCAGTTACTTTTACCGCTCGCTTGGTTATAATGTGATTTTACCTCACATTGCATTTCTCGACCGTGATCGTGTCACATCATGTTTAATTCATATCAACCTTTCATTTTCGAAAACATCACTTTTTCGAATATATCGTCTTGCGCCTATTAGTCTCAAGACTTGAATCTTTCATGCTTACTATTCAATTTCCTATCAGAATTTATATTTGTAAAAATGTTATTTCTTACTAAAACTGAATTTTAGTCTAACGTTTTTCTCTTTAACTATGTCAATTACTCATATCAAGGAAATTGACAACCCATAATTTATTGTTTTCCGTTCTCGTTTTACGCGGGGAATCGTAACAAGTTCCCTCACCTTACACAATTGACCCGTAGGTTCCTTCACTTAACCTCGTAGGCTATTTCCTTAGGCTTTCATCTCTTTAAGACGAGGCCCTTATGATCCCTTTGCTACTGTTCATGACCAGTAGGTCATTTTGGCCCCGTAGACCTTTACACTAATTAATATCCCGTAGGTTATGATGATCCCGTAGATCATCTTTTATTCTAGTCTTTATTCAATTGTCTATTTATACATATATAGCTTTAAAGCTTCCTTTGTTATGTTTGGAATCATTTAATTTTGCTTTTGAGCTTTAGTTGACCTTGAGCGTAGTCTAAGGTTTCATTTGTTTACTTTCGGACTATCTTTCCGACTTTACGACTTCTAACGTCATTTACACGTCAGTTTGTCCTATGCTTACCGTTACCCGGTTCATACTTATACTCCTTTACCACCCATTACCCGGGTCCTTCTATCTTATTGTTTTTAGCTTTCCGGTTTCACCGGCTTGCGTTTTCCTATTATATTAAGCGTTATTCCTTAATTGACTCGTTTGACTCATTTTGGGTGAATTTTCATCACTTATGAATGTCAAACTTCATCCTTTATTTGACCCGTCCAACTTTGAAATGGTTGAACGTAATTACCAAAATTTACGTTTGCGAAAATTCTTGTCATCTTTTAGTCATGACTCATATTCCGAGTCTTTTGACTTTCTATTTCGCGTTCCTGTTTCTCAGTCTACGCATGCGTTTAAATCCTTACCCACCAACCGGGTGTTTTACCGAAGTCGTTATTATTGCAACCCTTACGGTATGCATTATGACTTCGCTTCGCTTTTATATTCCTACTTTGTTCTCAAATTTGGTGTTTTACAAAATCGGCCCGTTAAGAGTCATATTTGCATTCTTCGGGTTCGAGTGTAAGCACACCCCTCCCAATTGCATACCTTAATCGTTTTACATTAATCTTTGTCCCTTCACTCGGGCTAATCATCCTAATGTAATACGCTTCCGTCACCCGGCTGTGCGTTTACATTATTATCAAATATTTTGCTCATTTGATTCATTTGGGTACTTTTTAAGTTAGTCCCATTCACCCCACCTTTACTACATCGGACATAAATGTGTTCATCATAAGAAGTTCATGGTACCACGTGTTCACTACTTACTTGGCCAGAGTAAGCGATCAACACCTGGTATACATGATCTTTTTATAATTTTCACATTACACCCCATGTAAGTAATGCCTCTATTTGTTTTTCTTGGAAACAATATCCCGGATAGGTTTTCTATTCAGGTTTTTCCAAGTTTTCAATCTACATATGCAACTTTCAATCTCTACGTATTTGTTGCATATTACTATTTATGCAATAATTTAAAACGTGCACCTGATAATGCTTGCTCTAAAAGGATCCCCTTGCCATTAACTTATTCGTAATCGTTGCGCGATTTAGGTCCTTGGTGAGCGTGCTCTATTCGTCATACTTTGGACCGTTCCTCTATCAAATCCATGATTTGTTAAACTCTCGCTATCTTCATATGCGAGTGTCCTTTAATAAAAAACTTATACAACAGTTAGTAATTTCAACATTAAAGGATGCCCGTATTATAATACAAGGCTTTTCTACTATACGCATCAACGCGTGTAATTTCGTTGACTACATCTATTCTATATCGTTTTTATTGGTGTAACGTGTATTACACGATAACCATATGTGTTGTTCTCAACACTTTAATCATACTAAACCTTTGATATACATGTACTTACCGGATTTGCGATCAAGCCTCGAACCGAACACCTTTGTCAACAACCTTGAGCTCTGATACCAACTTGTAACACCCTTATTATTATTTAACGGTTTAACGTATAATTTATGAAAAACAATCATGCAATTAAGATTACATATACAACGGAAATACGGCTTATTAAAAACCTCTTACAAAAGTTAGAAGTTTAGAACAATAATGTAATTAAGTCGTCATTTAAATGTAACAACGAAACGTCGTACGGAAGCTTATTTCTTGATCGTGTTCGGTTCTTCAATGTGCTTGATCGTCCTCTGGTGCTAAAATTTTACCTGAAACTCATAAAACATGAGTTGGATTAGTCATACGTAACTTAGAACGTATTTAAACGGGTTCGCAATGCATCAACGGTTAAAATAAACGATTTTCGCGAAACTGACACATTCTCGCGTAGCGCTAGCACATGCTCGCGCTACGCTAGCACCTGTTTTCGACAGAATGTTGTTTGCTGGTGCTGCAGATTCCCAGCACGACGTGATTTCACGGAAACGGCCATAACTTCTTCGTTATTGATCCGTTTTACCTGATTCTTTTTCCTACGCGTCTGTAATTTAATCCTCCATCTTATGGAGTTAAAATCCTACTTCCAACATAAGAAATTTTGAGACTTCTAAGCCTTCGACTCGTTACCTTTTTACCGAATTTTAACCCGTTTATGCATTTTATCAAACAAACGTATTTATTTGATTCCTATATCTCATACACTTCTTCAATTTAATGTTACCTACTATATTAGGTTCTAATCATAGGTTTATTACACAATTTAAACCCGTTTTCGCTCGTATGCTTATTTTGACCCGTTAAGGGTATTTAAGCACTTTAAAGCTTGAAATCGCTTTCCTTCATTTCTAGCATCTTATTCCTACATTTCTTATCAAGTAATCTTCAACTACAACTCTTTGTGTGTTGGATTTCAATGTGTATATCTATATGTTCCGAGTTTTACCCTTCGGATTGTTATTTTACGGCAAGACTCAAATAGAGCTATTTGACTAACATATTACATCTTTCAACTTCTATACTTATTCTAAGTATCTATCTAATAATGAAATTCGTTTCCAAACAATCCTTAAGGGTTGTTTGTTCAATTTAGCCTACAAGGGCGTTTTGGTCGATTTTGGTCCTTCTTTTACGACGAAGGACTCTCACCAATTATTCGACCAAAATAACACTTTTAACTACAATATAATTATGCGTACCTGGCTCGGATCAACATATTGACCCGTTTTAATACCTTTCGCTATTAATATCTAGATAATAGCAATGCTAACCATGTGTTAATTCCTGTGATCATAAAACTCAACAAGCAATCATCAAATATTATTGACAAATGGTGTTAACAACACCATTTGACCCGTTTAGTCGAAATGACCAATTGTCATTATAAGATGGCACTTAATTACCAATTCACCCTTTAACCTATCCCGGTTTACTTTTTGAAATCATCCAACTTGAAAGTCGTTTCCTTTTTATTTGACCCATTATGACCTATGCCAAATGGTGTCGTTTTAAATCCCTTTATCTATTCGTTAACCCATGTCCGGATTACCATTTCACCATTTTTACCCCTTTTCTACCATAATTTATGGTTTCTACCATTTTCGCTTGTTCCGACTAGCATTATATCGCGCCGGAACATCATGTTTCATTTACTTAATATAAATCGTATTCCATGCTCACAAATAAGCATTTTGTAATAAAAGTAAAAAGGGCGTAAGCTTAACTTACCTCGCATCCGAACTACGTTTTTCCTTTCCTTCGTGATTCGTTTGACCCACTCCCTCATCAAGCTTCCACCTAGCTTGTTAGGCGTCAAACTATCATCATCATTTTCAAGGTGGTTAGATTAGTCATTCAAGATCATGACCTTCACACCTTATGAATCTTTTACCACTATTCTTAATGAACCTTATCATAGGTCGGTTTGACTTTTAAAAGTCAAACCACCAATTTACAAATATGAATGCACTAACAAGTTCACATGACTCGATTTAGGCACATTATCAACCACTTAGTGAGCGTCATCTTTTGAGATGCTACTTCTACTAACATGTTATCTAATTCATACCTCAAGTAACCATAAATCAACATGTAATTTTAGTCATTGTATGCATATATACACTTTGACCATCATAACCATGGGTTTAACTCTTGTGTCAAAACCCACTTCTAATCACTTATGAACTCTTAACAAAATCTCTAATTTGTTCAAATAGTTCATTCATATGAATTAATATGATGTTTATACACATCAATTTCATCAAATCAACAAAACCCACTTAGCTCATACTTGGCTATTTGATAAATCACTAGTTTATGGCACAATTCTACAAGTTTGCATCTAGGGTTTGTTCCTAGACTTGTACCCACACTAATATCACTATAACATTGAATATTCATGCAAGAATTTCGTTCATGCATGTTCATCACAAATTCGAAATATCAATAAACATCAAAATTCAACATACCTTGTGATCCCCTAGGCTTGGTGATCACGATTTTATTAAAAGCCCCAAATTCTTGGCTTGATTTCTCTTTGATTTTGGCAATTTTTGTGAGTTAGGGTTCTTGGAAGGGAACCCCCCTTTTTCTCCTGTAAACATCGACCAAAACACACACATATGTGTGTGTTTTGGTGTTTTTAAGTTTTAATTATAAACTTGTTTCCAATTGTTCACTTTTAGTCCCTCAAGGTTTTATTTCGATCTATTTAAGTTATAATCCATTATTTATAACTTAATCACATATTATTAACTAGGTTAATTATTCCTAGTTAATTTAATGGGTTCGGGAGTTCTAACCCGTTGTATTTTAAGTCCCGTTAACTCGGGCTCTTATAAACTCAAACTCTTAAAACTTTGATTCGCTTGTATTTAATTATTAGGATTTCTTATTTAAATCCAATTATTTACCTGGTTATTTTTACTACTAACGGTACTTTACCCGTCTTTTAGTATTAACGGAGTTTGATTACCAAACCCGTTTTTGGGGTGTTACAATATGGTTGTCGTAACGTTGGCTTTGGGGGTTTTCCAAAAAAAAAGATTTTTTTTTACTTTTCACACAAAAGTATTTCATAAATTACTTTTAACCCAAAACCTTTTATCTTTTGCAATCTATCCTTATAACTTTTTTTACTTTCAACTTTGGTCCTTTATAGTTTTTATTTTCCATAAATTTTTCGCTTTATGCTTGGTTCTAAATTTTGTGACTTAACACATCGCAACGTGTGTCTTTGGCTTACCGTTTTTACGTTTCGTTCTAAATTTTGCTAGTTAACACGATGCAACGTGCGTGTGTGGGTGAACGTTTTACATCGTCTATTTTTTCCCCGTTTGACAGGTTTAACATAACGTGCGGGCCCTAGATCGATTTAGTTATAACTAAAGAATCCCCACCGCATTGCGGCGGGTCGCAATCCTAGTTCAAAACTATAAATTAGCAACAAATATATGAATTATGTGGTTGTAACATTGGTATTGGGAGTTTTTCAAAAAAAATTGTATTTCTCACTTTTAACCCAAAGATTTTAATTTTTTGCATTTTTACCCCTTTGATTTTTTTACTTTTAAGAAAAAGCTTTTCAACTTTTGCAATTTAACACCCAACACTTTTTTATTTTCAACTTTGGTCCACTATCCTTTTCATCTTTCACAAGCTTTTCGATTTAAGTTTCGTTATAAATTTTTCGAGTCAACACGCCACAACGTGCGTGCAGGATTCAACGTTTTTTCGTCTGTTTTTTCCCGTTTGACAAGCAATCGCAACACGTCTATTTTTCTTCGTTTGTCAAGTTCATCGCAATACGCGGGTCCTGGATCGACTTAGTTATTCTTTTCTACGTTTTACATTTATGTCTATTTTTTTCGTATTAACACGCTGCAACGAGCGTGCGTGGTTCAACAATTTTACGTCTGTTTTTCGTTAGGTATTATTTTTTATTTTTTATTTATTTTACTTTTACGAGCTCTTTTGATGTTGGTGGTCGCTGGCACTTCTTTGGCATTAGTGCTACTTGGCACGATTTTTTACGAACGTATTAAACCTATTGAGTTTTTTACAATAATTTGTTTCGACTTTACAACTATATCTCATTTACTTAAGAAAAACTAATTTTTATATGCATATTTTTATGTACGTGTCGATATAAATTCGATTTGCTCTACGTTTCGATGTGAACTTTTTATGGAAACGATTCTGGTTAAATATAATAAGTTTTCGTTTAAAAAACAAAATTTACGTACATGTTTTTATGTACGTTTCGGTATAAATTCGAGTTGGTGTATGTTTCGAAGTAAACTTTTTGGGAAACAAGTCAGGTCAAATATAATATGTTTTCGTGACTTTTATGAATGTTTTGTAAATTTTGTTTCAATTCAAGTGGAGTCAAATTGCGGTTTCTTTTTTTCCTTTTTTAAAGTTCCAATTAATCTCTTTTAATTATACGTGTCAACATTTACGTTATAACTGTTACAATTTCTATGTATGACTCGGGCTACATATAATACGTTATAATTGTACGGTATAAATTTGATTTCTTTATGTTTTGATCCAATCGCAATGATTATACAGGTTGCATTGAGTTCAATAAGCTACATCGAAACACATGTTTTCATATAATTAACGCATCACATAACGTTTGGACTAATCCATTCGATGTTTGCGATGTACCCGCGCCGCAACGCGCGCGGGTCTTGTTCCTAGTTACTATAAACAAGCAACAAAAACATGCATTACAACTTGTACTTTATGCTTTGGGAATTTTTCAAAAAAAAACTTGATTTTTTACTTTTAATCCAAAGGTTTTAACCTTTTGCAATTTTAACCCTACATAATTTGTTTTTTTAAATTTAACCCAAAACTTTTCATTATTTGCAATTTAACTTCACAACTTTTGTCACTTATACTTTTCAGCTTTCGCAAATTTTTCGTTTTACGTATAGTTCTAAATTTTTCGATTTAATACTACAGAACGTACGACTGTGGTTCAATTTTTTTATGTTTCGTTTCAAATTTTGCAAGTTAACACGGCGCAACGTGCATGTGTGGTTCAACATTTTTACCTCTATTTTTTCATGTTTGACAGGTTCATCATAACACGCAAATCCTAGGTCGAGTCAATGTTGGTGGTCGATGACGGTTGTGTGGCATTAGTACTACTTGACACCATTTTACTTCCCGCCGCAACGTGGGGTGTGCTTTGGGGGTTTCTCAAAGAAAAAATAGTTATACATATGGTTGTTGTAAAGTTGGCTTTGGGGGTTTTAGAAAAAAAAATGATTTTTTTTTACATTTCACCCAAAAGTATTTCATAAATTACTTTTAACTCAAAACTATTTGTTTTTTTACTTTTAACCCAAAACTTTTTATCTTAACGTGCGTGTGTCCTAAATCGGCTTAGTTATAACTAAAGAATCCCCGCCGCATTGCGGCGGGTCGCAATTCTAGTTTAATTTAATTATGAAAATTAACTAAGTTATGGTAAAAGGACATAACGTGCAAGGATTTGACAACATTAACTATGTTTTTTTTTTTGTCATTTTTAATGTAAAAGATATACTTTGTAATTTGGTGTAAACATAAAAGACGTTTTTGTAATTTACTTGAAATTTTAAGTCGGTTATATTTGGGTTTTGATCTTTTTGCCACAAACTTTACCAACTCATGAGGGCACTAAGCTTTTGTTTGTGCATTCTTTTACATTCATGTCATGTTTGATTATATAAATTAAGGGTGTTCTTCTTGGTACCTGTCTTTATCAAATGAAAGCCTTTCATTATGGCAATTACCCTTTTACATTTATTAATTTTTAAACCAAATAAATACCACTTCCTTTCCTGCTGCTGGTTTCTATTACAATAATTCAAACTTTGCTTTTCAAACTTCTTTATTTAATCATGTCTCTTGCATGCATTCAAGTAACATAGTTGCACTTTGTCCATTATTTATGCCACATGCTTAGATTATAATTACAATCATTACTTTTTATATGTTTTTAAAAGTAATAGTCCACTCTTATCTTTTTTACAAGTTACAAGACTTGAACATATAACATTGCATTTAGGTACCGCTATAAAAGATTGTCTTGATCAATTTATGATGTAGCGTGTGAAATGATAATGAAGAATTGATCACTTTGATTCAGTGAATACCTGTGATAATCTTCCCCAAACCCTAAATTCGACCCAAAAGCCAGAGAATTTGAAATGATAAGATGGTTTATTGCAAAATTGATGAATGGTCATCAAAACTACATGAGAAGAACATAAATAAGAACAAAAATTTGAAACGGGCCAATAAAGGGCCATGGGTCAAAGCAAGCCCAAAAACAAAGTGCATAAAACATGAAAAAAACACAAAACTGCCCGGAACTCCCACTAGAATCCGTTTTAAGACCGAAACTTGGGCAAGGACCAAGGCCCCTCCGGGTCCTTACCACCACGTGCTCCTCGTTTCAAACTTCGATTTGACTGGTTGAACGCCTAAAACGAAGACCCGTAGCCAAAGTTATGGTTGTTTTCGTAAAACACCCTTGGAAGCCCGATCATGGGCCTTCAAGAAATGTCATGGCTTGATCTTCCACACTTGAGCCTTCATCAATTTAGGTGAATTTCATCAAAACAATAAAACCCAGTTAAAATAAAAAAAAATTATTTTATTTTTATATGACAATATCATACTCATGTTAAAGATAAAAACGCTCGTTATTATGGTGAAATTTTCTTTTAAAATGAATGTCCTATGAAAAAAATTATGGAAGTTTTAATTGATGGGAATTGGGAGGAATTAGCATGTGTCTTACATGTGAAGAGATAAAGTTCATAAATGTATGATTTCCTTTATGCTATTCCATTATATTATTTTTCCTATAACTAATCTTAACCCTCAAAATCCAAGATTAATGGAATATAATCCTTCTTACTTATTTTACTCTTTATATTTTATCCTACTCCATGTAAAGTGAACTCTAACAAATCATGGAATAAAGTAAACTTTAAAGTTTTTTTTTTTCTAACGTTTTTCATGCTTATAGGGAAATAGTACTTGAATAATAGATTTTTTAAAGTAGATCTTAAGTTAAGAGAAAGTCTAAATGATAATTTCTTATTTGAAAGAAGTACTTAATGAGAATAAACTGTTTGATTAGTATTTTAAATAGTTTTAAAGATTACACTTTTTACCCTATCAAGTACTTAATAGGGCTGTCCAAAAAGCTTGCGGCTCGGAGCACGCTCAAAGCACGCTTGGATTTAGCTCGGAAAAAGCTCGCTCGATATGGCTCGGTTTAAAAGTGAGCCGAGCCAGCTCGGCTCGGTTAGAAAGTGAGCCTAGCTCGGCTCGGCTCGTGACGAGCCAAATTGGTTCGGTTTGGCTCGCTTGGTGGCTCGGCTCGGCTTAGCTCGAATTATTTTACTTATAATATATTTTATTTTTATATACATATAATATATTACAACAAGTGATTATTATCTACATGTATTTAGGCTTGTAGTTTGATATTTATGTCATATTTAAAGGTTGATTAACGTGCTAATGAACAAATATTGTATTTACTTGAAATATAAAACTTATTTTGCGTTGTTGAACGTGATTTTGGCTTGTATTGTATTATGTTGAACTTATTTTGAATATGTTCTTTTGAAGTATTGAATAATATTTTAGAATACTGAATTTTGATAGCGATGTAATAATTTTTATTTTTAAAATCGAGCAAAACCAAGCCGAGCCAGCTCGGTTTAAAACCAAGCCGAGCCTGAGCTTAGATTTTCAGCTCGGTTTCAAATCCGAGCCGAGTCAGCTCGGTTTATAATCGAGCCGAGCCCGAGCTTGCCCTAGCTCGGCTCATGAACAGCCCTAGTACTTAATGAGAATAACTGTTTGATTAGTATTTTAAATAGTTTTAATTTTAAAGATAACACTTTTAACCCTATCTAAATCCAAATGATATATATTTAATCAAAAAATAAAATAATAGAAATGGGTGTTATCGCATTATCATTATTATTTTATTAATAAATTAAAGTATATCAGACAATTATTAGATGATACGTATTTGAAAATCCAAAAAACAAAATTACAATTTTAACCTGATTAAAGCATACACGTCAAACATGTGTGTTTATTAAATAACTAATAAACAAGCGAGAACTAATGAAGTTAGAGCTGCAAACGAACCAAACATTCAGCGAATAGTTTGTAAAGCGTTTGGGGAAAAGTTCGATTATGTTTGTTTGTTTAATAAATGAACAAACATATACAAGAAATTTCATTCATTTGGTTGAATGAACAAATATAAAAAGTGATCACGTTCGTTCATTTATGTTCGTAAACGTCCAGTAACGTGTTTGTTGTGTTCGATAGTTCATTAGTGTTTTTAATTTTTATATTTTATTTAAGTAGTTCAAAATTTCGAAAAATTAAAATTATTTAATAAGTATCAGTGTATTATATATTCTGTTTATAAACGCTTGTTTATGTTACTTTGTTTTCATATATGTTTGTGAACATTAGTTTGGGTTCGTGAACGCCCATTTTCGTTTGCAACCTAAAAATAATAAGCGAACACGTTCAATTACTTAATGAACGAACATTAATATAAAATCTCATTCGGTAAATGTTCATAAATAGTTCACAAACTCGTATATTTCTTTAACAAACAAACACAAACAAGATCTTGTTTGTGTTCGTTTGTAGCCCTAAGTCCGAGTTCGATCTACAGAGGCCTCACGCCCAAGATTTCTTAACTGTTAATCCTATTGAAGGTCTGGGTCAACGTATGTCAGCGGTGGAGTACCGGTCAATCCTTAAGTACCGTCTGATGATCCCCATGTTCCCGAATGATGAAACTTGCCCAGTCTGTCGTAAAGCATGCCTGGATAAATACGGCGAGCATGCGTTACACTGTAGAGAGTTGCCGGGGTTTAAATATCGCCATGACTTTGTTCGAGACGCGTTAATGGATATTCTCAGACGAGCAGGGATCTCGGCAAAGAAAGAGGCACCGATTAATTTTCTTACAGACCAGGCGGAAGGGAGGTCCACCCTACGCCCAGCTGACGTGCTAGTTTTTGGTTGGGAGGGCGGGAAACATGCTTGTGTCGATCTCACAGGTGTATCCCCCCTAGCCAGGTTTCGGGAAAATGGGTTTGTGGCGGGGCAAACGGTATTGAAAGCAGAGTCAAAAAGGTGGAAAAGCACGCGAAAGCTTGTGAGGATAATCAACATGCCTTTGTCCCCCTGGCGTTTGACACGTTCGGCTCCTTGGCGCCGAAGGCGGTTCGATTCTTGACTAGAGTTCAGCGTGTGGTCCACAGCAACTTTTCGACCCCTCAGGGGGGCTGCTTTGTTTTTAGTAGATTAGGGTTTTCTATTCAGAAGGGGATGGCGACGCAGTTTGTTGCCCGTCTACCAGCTATTCTTGTGTAACTTGCCCTGTTGATGGAATGAAAATTTATTTCTTCTTTGGGTTAAAAAAAAACTACCGAAATAAAGCTCTAAACAAGTTGCGTTCAAGCCCAAGCACTCTTATATTAAACGATCTTGAGCTAAGCACATCTGTACCCCTAAAAGTAGTCAATGACGCAAATTTCTTAATTGAATACTGACAAAAACTATTAGTAAACTAGTCTTAAACCACCGCGTTGCGGTGAGGCGGTGTAAAGCTGTGCTACCAGCGATACAGAGAGGGGATAAAACTATGCTAAGTAGCAATTGAATGATGATCAAAACCGAGAAAAAAAACGTTAAATAAAAATACAAATTTCTAACCAAGTGACCAACGTGACATGAAACGTAGACGTAGACGAAGTCGAATTTATAGCGATACGTATTACCAAAAATCGCTAATCCAAAAAAAAAAAACGTAAAACAAAAACTAACAAAAAAAAACTAAACATATTTTACTTTCGTGGCAAAACTATAAAAAACAAAAGTTTTATTATAAAAATAAAAATCTTGATGTTAAAAGAAATACACAAAAAGACAAAAAGAACACTGTTCATCCCAATGTTCTTAATTAATATACTAGTTGAATTCCCGCGCTTCGCTGCGGGCTTTCAGTCTGTATCGGTTTGATTCGTTACTATATAAGTATCAGTAACAATGTTGTTTGGCCGGCATCAGTTCGACTCATTACACTACCGCTACCGTAACAATGTTGTTTGGCACATTAAGAAAATCATTAAAATGAATATGGTACCTGTACCAATGTTATTTGGTTGGTATCGGTTTAGTTTTCAAGGAAAGAACATTAAATAACTATATTTGACAAGTTCAAATAATATATTTTTTTTATCAATTTCTGGATAATAATAAGCACGCCGTAACAAATATTCGAAATTTATAAAACATTATATTATTTTGCTACAATAGCGAAAAAGGTAAACTCGTCACTTTAAAAAAACTAAATCACAACATAACGTTGATGACATATACGCATGTGCTTTGATCACTTGTAAATTATTATTCACAACTCGGTTTTAAGCATATCATAATGATATATTTAGAATTTTATAAAAAATGTATCTTAATAGTTATAAGAAAAAAATATAATATGTTTAAAAGTAGTTTTAGTATAAAAATTTGTTGTAAAAAGATTTTATGATTATAGAATTTTAGTATAAAAATTGTTATAAAAAGATTTATTTTAAAATAGTAAAATAAAAATCACAATAAAAAAAACATTTCTAAAACCTTTTACTTTGACACTTGTAAACCTTTAGGGAAGTAATACATTTTAATTGTACCTTATATTTAAATAATTGTATTTCACTGTTAATGTCCTTTATATTTGTTAGATTATAGAATATAGATAATATATATAGATAACTAGGTTATAACCCCGTGTATTACACGGGTTGAATAAATTTAATTTTATATACTAAGTAATAAAATAGTTTAATCTTTTAAAAACTCGTGTATTGCATGATTTGAATAAACACATGTCTTACACGAATAATGTAATCCGTTAACACATTTAGTAATCAAGATGTGTTTTCTAACAAAATGAACTTTGAGTTACTATTTACTTATTGTAACATATCACTTTATTTTTTATTAGGTTAGAGAGTTGTGTATTACATGGTTTATAACATTTTACTTTGTTTTTTATTTATTATTAGGTAAGAAACTTACGTATTACCCGATGTTGGATAATCAGCAGAAAAAAAAAGAAGAAATATTTTAGTAAAAAATATTAAATATACAACAGATAAACTGGATATTATGATTTAATATTATTATTTAATTGGAGCGTAAAACGGGATAATGGGATCCTTTATTAGAAGTAGGATTCTAAATATACCATATGTATAAAAAAATATATATGTTCTACATGTATTGAATAAATCCTTTTAACGAAACAGTTGATTAAAATAAATATTTTTATTTTATTATGTGATTATCTATTATCCTTGTCCTTATCATCAAAATATAAAAACTATTAAAGCTACCAATTAAGTAAAATCTTTATCCTTATAAATCTTTAAAACGCTAATATACTTTTTTAGATTTTAATAATTAATATATGATCATAATCATAATAATTAATATATCATTACCAGTTATCTTTGTCTTTATCATTAAAATATCTTCTACAAATTTTAAATTTAATATTATCAATAACTGACCTTCCATAATAAATATTTAGAAAAATAATTAAGATCGCTTCATAGAGCGCCATGTGTCTCTAACATGGTTTCTTTTATTATATAGTATAGATATGTAAAAAGATTTATCTTTTTTTAAGAAGGTATTATAGTTGTTAATGCGAGATATAAAATATAATTGTTAATTGATTGAATTACTAATGTATACATATTAACATAAGAACCTTAATTTAATACACCCTAAAACGTACTCTTAATACACACTTTGGCTGCCAATGATCTCTAGATCAAGTGGTGGAAGACTTACATTTCTTTTGAGAGATGCAGGTTCGACTCCTACTTGGTGCAGAGTGAGGCACTGGTGGGCAATGATAGGAGACACAGGAAAACCTAGGTTGGATCCTTGAGTCGAACGAGTTTTACTGGTAATTTCATCGTCGTGCCTAAGGGCGGGTGGGTTACTGGGTTTTCCCCGGAATTGGTGGTGGCCTCGGGTTACTCTCGAAGTACTCCGTTTGTCCAGTGGGTGCCCCGAGAGTGCTCGGGATTGATTCTGTTGGCCGTTCAAAAAAAAAAAAATACACACTTTGGCTTAAGGCTACAAACTTAAGACATATAACAACATGATTTTGATCTTGATCTTGGACCATAAGGACATACACTCTACGTGTAGGAAGATATCAACTATGTTAAGATTATCACATAATAAAATTGGAGGTTTAGACTGTGATTTCCCAACTCATGGTAGATATTAAAGCCAAGTTAATTATTGTGTTTTCACATGTTTCTCACCGAGTCGGGATCATAACATTAAAGAGGTATATTTTTTTCTCTATATTGGTTTTTTTTTTTTTGTTTGGTAAAAGTAGGAACCAACATCAAGGAAGGATCAGACAGTCATCTAAATAGAATGAAGAAAACTGGATCAGAAGGTTCTGATCAATCTGGTGATAATCTGATGATTAGCATCAGGTCTGATCTGATCAGAACAAGTCATCAGAAATCTGATGAACATAATCATCAGAATTTTGATGTCCCCACTTGCCATACGTGATAAGGTATGCGTAACTTCCAAGACGACTAGTGGAATGACAGATTCAATGAATATGTCAAAAGAAAACTTTTTCACAAGTCAAGTGTATGAAGAAACAAATGTTTATTCATACCAAATATTCTCTATAAAGAGAGAATAAAATCCTACACACTCCACTATTCTTCGCTTACATAAAATTCTTTAAGTATTTGTTTTGTAATAGCTAATAACCATCAATCCCCTTGTAATATTTCAATGTGATATAAACTTGAAAATTTTGTATTTGCCTCTTGAAAGTTTGATTTCTAATCCCACTCACTATTTTCTATCTTGTTGAAATCAGTTGCCATTTTCATTAAACATTGTTTATCTGGGATCAACATAGGGTCTTTCACATATGGTGTTAGAATTGAAACATTTTCAGAAATGGTGTCCACATACTTCCCAATTCAGGGGTGTTTTAACCCAAACTCAATTATCTATGGGTTGTGCCCTAAAACGTGGGTTGGCTATACCAGATTTCCCAAATCCGGGTTCCACTTCAAAATTGTTGATTCGGACTTTCGAAGTGTGGGTTCTTCTTGAGTCACGATGTTTGAGTGATGACATGTTAAGAGAAAGAGAAGCATGGGTGATAGGATGGGTTGTACCATTTGTTTAACGGATCTCGATTACCTATTTTATTCTTGTTCTTTCCAAATTCTCAGTTACTTTAGACAATTCTCTTATTCATGGGCAATGTCAAAAGTAATTAAAGGTAAATTTAAAATCCGGTATACCGGTTTGAAATGTAATACCGGTACTAGCCCAGAGTTATTTTAGTTTGGGTTGTTACTTATTTTTATTATTGTATGTTACTTATCTTACGTAATTTTTATATATTATGATTATTCGTAACTAAAAGTTCTTATTTAATATTGTATTAAACGAAAATAGTTGATGTATTCAACACTCAAATGGCTTAAACATATCACACACTTTCATTTAAAAGAGCTTGTTAGAAAATTGAATGATTTTCGATTATCTTTTGGATTATTTTTTATTATGGATTTACTTTTGGATCATCTTTTAATATGTAATCATGCATTTTTGGATTAACTTTTGAGTTAATGTTTTAATTTATGAAAGAGTAAATTACAAGTTTTGTCCTTTATGTATGTCCCAAATTGCAGGCGCTGTCCTTTGTCTTTAAAATTGATGAGTTTTGTCCTTAATGTTTGCAAATCTTGCACGTTATGTCCTTTAGGCCAAACCCAGTTAGATTTTTTGGTTAAAACTGAGTCATCCAAGGGTATTTTAGTCTTTTTACCCCATTTATTTAATGATATTTAAAAAATAAAACAAAATAACTTAAAATATTATTATTATTTTAACTATATATATAACCTCCATCACCAGCACCCTCCACCGCCACCAGCACTGTTACTTGCATCAAAAACCCCCAAAAATCCCCAAAACCAAAAATATAAAAAACCCCGAACAAGCATTGATGATCAAGATAAACCTGCAACAAACCCCCCCATTTTTCCTTCTTTCCCTCCTCTCTAAACCCCGAGAAGGTGAGCTTGCAACCGGATTTTCCTTATATGTCTTCTTTCCTGTAAGCATGCAATGAGCGTAGTCGAAATCCATAGCTGATATGTTCGGTATGAACCCATCTAACTGCAAGTAATCAATCAAACACGAACAAAAACCCCAGGTCAGTAACCAACTCATCAAATCTACCAAAAATCATGAAACAATGAGAACAGACGTTTGATATGAATCGATCTAACTATGAATAATCAATCAAACACGAACAAATACCCTAGGTCGGTAACCGATTCATCAAATTAACCAAGAATCACGGCGGGAGATCAGAGGGAACATAGAGAGAAAGAGAGAGAAGACGGAGAAGGGTAGTGCCGTCTGCAGCGGCGGAGGAGCACGGCGACGGCGATGATTGTGGCGGTGATGGTGGTGGTGTGTCTCCGACGAGCTCCGTTAGATTTGGTGGTGATGATTGTGGCAGTGATGTTGGTGGAGGTGCAGTTGAAGGGGATGGCGGCGGTTGTGTGGGGAGTGGTGACAGTGGCTGTGAAGGTGGAGGTGAAGGGTATGGCGGCGGCGGTGGTGCATCTCCTCCGCAGATGGAGAGAGAAGAGACCGAGAGAGTGAGGGAGGAAGAGAGAGAGTGCAGGTTTTAATTTAATATATTTTCTATTTTTACAAAATAGTCCAAATCTATATATTAGTTACATAATAGCCCTTTAAATGGTGAAATTACAATAGTACCCTCATGTGCCTTGCAAATGATCAGTTTTAACCAAAAAAACTAACTGGGTTTGGCCTAAAGGACATAACGTGCAAGATTTGCAAACATTAAGGACAAAACTCATCAATTTTAAAGACAAAGGACAGCGCCTGCAATTTGGGACATACATAAAGGACAAAACTTGTAATTTACTCTTTATGAAATTATAGAGTTAGCTAGTCACGTCAACCCGGTTGAACCGCTCGGTACAACCTGGTTCAACCGGTTGAACCATTTTTTAGCCTAATCCGGTTTGATTTAAAAAACTGGTTTTTAAAACATTGCCTGAAATATAAATGTTTGAATTTAATGTTTTTCTTAAATTTAATCAAACTAATAGGATTAACTTGTAAATTTATTTAATAAAAAAATGGTTAATATAAAATTTGCCTTTGAGTGGACCCAGACTTGGGAATCTAAAAAAAATAAAAAATAAAACATAAAAGAAAGCATAAAGATTTCCTTCTAAATTTGTGATAAAACTACAAGTATGATGGTTAAAAAGCTCATCCTTAATTATGGTTTAATTTTAATCTCTCTAACTACTTAAATGTATATTTTCAATATATACACATGAAAACATCATCAAATTGAGCTAATTTAGATCTCAATTCTCAACCCTTTTAACAAAACCATAATTATAAATAAAATAAGCAAACAAAATTATCTTTTTCATCTCTTGGTCTTGCAAGTTCGAGCCATGAGTGAACCGGATGGAGGACTACTCATTTGCAACTCACACCATCCATGCAACCAATAAGAAAAGTGAACCGCACCCCAACTGGCTCGCACCTTAAAGGTCCCTCTCACACTATACAAAACTTTATTACTCAAAACTTGTGTTTGAAGTTCCTTTGCATAGCTTGGTGGCAAAGTGACCAAACTTGATATGAAGTGAATCACCACCACCCCAGTCTCCTTACTTCTTTGGCTAAATGGTTGAATCGATTGCGTAGCGATCACATCATCTTTGAAGTATAGTTGCATGACCGCATGCTCGAATTTAACGTCAAGTTTCTTGTTGGGATTGGAGAAATTTGCAATGAAAGTGAAGTCACCGTTGAAATGGCCCGGTGTGTCGAAATATATAACGTTTAGGGTTGCATGGCTAGTGTCAAGAATGGGTGTTTTTGGCTTGACAACTAGAAAAATGATCAAAGTTGCAATTCCAAAGAATATTACAAGTAGGCAAAATATTAAACATATTATAGCAACACACCACACGGCTGGATTCGTGCGGCGGTGTTTCCTTAACAAGAGTCGAACTCTTGATTTCGTGGTGTCGTGTTCGTGTGGAAACTCGGGTGTTAACACGTTTGAAATTGTGGAATTTGATGATTGTAGTCTTGACAAGACATGTTTGGTTAGAGGTGGTGGTTTGATATATGAGTGTTGTTTTGAAAGGAAACTACGCGCGGTGGGAGAGGGGGTGGCGGCTTTAGATTGCGGCGAAGGCGTGCAATAGACGGATGGCGCCTCTGGTGGTTCTGGTGGCGGCGACGGTGGTGGTGACATGAGGGGTGACATGTTAATAGGAAGTGTTTGGAAGTATAATAATCACACCAAATGAAACAATGACAACTAAAAAGAAAATGAATCATTACATGCATTAATATAGAGGATGTTATTAGGTGGGATTAAAGAAAAGATAGTAGGGAAAGTGAGTGCTTCTTTGTTGATTGAGACTTGACAATGGTGGTGGTGGCTAGTGGGTCCATGGTGGTGTTTTTGAAATGCAAGTAAAGGGGGGTGGTGAGGCAGCCGTATTCAATTTTTTGTGTCTTTCTTGCACTTTATTGAACCTTGGAGTTGGTGTGGGCTTTGACCTTCCATAATCAAAGGCTTTGATTGAATCTTTATTGGTGATTGTTTATTACTTACTCATTAAGAAAGCAAGCAAAATACATATTTTCTTGAAAATCAAAAAACAAATATCATTTTTAGGGTTTTGAGTTTTGGATGGTGACAGCAAGTTCAAAAAAATGTGGGTTTTCTTTTTATATAAGCTAATCTATATTGTGCTAGAAATTATTGTGTCTTTACTCTTTAAGGTGCCTAAAAGTGTGTCCTTTATGTAACTTGTTTTATGGGCGTATATCACAATCAAAATCCCCACCATTATAGGTTGCGGAGGAAAAAACAAGATCAAATCAATTTAGTATTAGATTATGTGATCATTAACTTTATTCGTCTAGATTGGTCTGTCTTTATATTATTGTATGTAAATGAGACGGTCGAAAGGTGTGGTACAAGTTAAAAACAGTCGGTTAATACTTAATGGAGAATTGGCCTGTAATAAACACAACTAGAGGTTATTGGTTATTGACAGTCTCACCTTTAAATATTCCCCCCACCAGTCCACATTTCACCTATTTTTCCTACACCGGTCCCCTGTTAAAAAAACTTAACGGAGTTATGTTTTTTTTCCAAATTACAAACAGTTTTTTACGGCTTTTGATCAGAACGACAATACGAGTCCATTGATGTAAAACTTACCTCGAAACGGTACTCTAAACGATGAAAATGCCGCTTCAATTCGGGTGTTTAAACTTTCAATTAACAAAAATCAAGTTATTTGGAGCACCACGACAATACGAGTCCATTGATGTAAAACTTACCTCGAAACGGTGCTCCAAACGATGAAAACGTCGCTTCAATTCGGGTGTTTAAATTTCTAATTAACAAAAATCAAGTCATTTGGAGCACCATTTCGAGGTAAGTTTTACATCAATGGACTTGTATCGTCGTTCTGATCAAAAACCCTAAAAAATATGTTTGTAAATTGAAAAAAAAAAAAAAGAAGTGAAGTTTTTTTTAACGGGGGACCGGTGTAGGAAAAATAGGTGAAAGGTGGGACTGGTGGGGGTAATATTCAAGGTGGGACTGTCAATGGCCAATGACCTTTAGTTGGGATTATTACAGGCCAATTCTCCATACTTAATTGACTAATGTCATATATTTTTTACTAGTTTACTCAATGCGTTAAAAATAAATAAAAACTTCATTAATAAACCAAAACTCTAATATGTGTGACGATTTGATCAATTTCTTTTGTAACAAAGTTTATATCTCATGCCGAAAAATGTAAATCTCAAAGATATATGATACTCCTTGGTATAGGAATGATATTTCATGTAAGCTTATATGCTTTTCTTGATGAGGTTACACTATCCTAGTCTTGTGGATCGTGTTCCCTTCATTGAGCTCATTTTAATGATCAAGATGGGTCCATATGCTTTGTAACGAAAGCCTTCATGATATGCCTTATTGCCTTGGGTCATGGGGCTTATCTCGATGATAAAAATAATAATACAAAAAGGTTGAATCATATAGACTCTTATTAAAGGGGATACCAAATGCATGGTTGGTCTTGAGAGAAGGATTTTAGTTTACCCAAATTCACGTAGAAAAATATAAATCTAAAAGTTAACACATATAAGGTTGACATATTTTAAGGGTGGGATAAGCCTTGGAGATCATTAGGTCCTCGTTCGATTCATACAAGAGGTTTTTTCAAGATTTATTGAGTATCTCCTGAATTGGTGTATAGACATTATTGTCTAGTGGAGATGGGTATGATCGGGTGGTTCTGCTGATGGCACGATAATACTCCAGTAGTCTGTCAGTGATCCAAATTTGCCATTAAAAACATATATAAGGTTGGTGAGTTACCTCTTTTAGTATTTAACTACAAGGTTACCCCAAGCGTTGCGGCGGCACCCGTAAGTGTATCTTATTCAATGTTTTATTTTTACACATCGTAACATGTAAGCCATGGGGGTGGAAATTTTGATGCATTCGATGATGAATGAGTTGGTTTGAGTCATGCTTTATCTCAATCGGGTTAAATAAAAAAATTGATGATTAATGCTAATTAATACTACAATGTTGTCTTTGTGAGAATAGTTAAGAAAATTAATTATTTATAATTATTTTAGAAAAGGAAAAAAAAAACATTTGTGAGTCACCGTAACCCATGCTAAAAAAATGACTTGTTTTAACCGGAATCGGTTTGACAGACTACCCATTAGCCAACCCAACCCAAGGTTGTGCAAATAAGCTGCTTCGACGGATTAAGATTAACAATGAGAACACTCTCGTTCTTGTAATCTTATTATCAAGTAGTTGTTGGGTTTATGATTTTATTCATCTATACAAATAATACAACCCAAAGATTGACAATTAATTGCTCAAGAATAACATATACAATTTTTTGATGATTTTACTTCTATTTGGCTATTTGCACCAGTTGGTCCAGGGCCGGCTTGGGCCAAGTGCAGAGTGGGCCACCGAACATGGCCCACACTCTCAAGGGGCCCATAATTTTAATTTTATATATATTTTGTATATAGAGTTTTTTAGCAGGATCTTAAACATTAATGGATTAATGGTCTGGTGGTTTTCCCCAATTATTGCACAGAAGAAGCTGAAGTTCAAAACACGCTCTTTACTTTTTTTTTTCCATCAGCCTATTCTTTAGGTTTTAATCTCTTTTCTATTTTCCACCTGCTTTCTTTTATTTTGTTTTTTTCTTTATAGCTCTTATTTTTATTCCCTTTAGTTAAACACATAATTGTTCTCTTTTAGATGTTTTATATAACTAGATTTGTAATATACTTTTAAGTTTTATACATACAATATTAATTTAGTAACTTTTTGTCTAAAAAGCATATTATAATGCACTAAGATCTTAAATATGTTTAGTTTTGGTTTATTTTGTGGCCTATATATCGTCATATTATTTATTTTTTATAAGTTTATAAATAGGCCCTCTTCTTCTCTACTTGCACAGGCCCCTAGAAGGCTGTTGGATTCTCGGAGACGGCCCTGGTCACTTTAATAATAAGAAGACACGGGTTCTACTCTTGGCGTCCTCAGTTTTGTTTTTCATTTTGTTTCTTATCTATTTATTAAATGCAAATGACATTAATTGACTAATTTTGTCAAGTTACATTAAATGATTGGTGTTGATTCAAATGACATTAATTCATTTTAATATATATAATTTTTATATATATTCTTTTTAAAAAGTTATATTTAAGGGCCCGTATTTTCTGTTCGCACAGGGCCAAAAGATTTTCGAACATTTTCGGAGACGGCCCTGAGTTGGTCATTTTCTTAAAGTCTTTGTCTAACATAAATTTATCTGTCTGCTTTTCCTGTTGGATGCTTGTGTGGGACACTGATCCCTGCCCTTAGAGACGCACGACATGTCATTGAGAAAGTTTGAATTCAACATTGGATTCTTGTAATCTTACTATCAATTCATGTTAATATTAATAATTTAAGTTTGAATGGTTTGCTTATTGCTGGAATCTAGATCCTTAGACAAAAACTTAAAATCATCATAAATTACACATTTAGAAAATACTGATCCTCCTAGAAAAAAGTAAACTACTTAACTGGCTTGGGTATACATTAGATTATGGATTGTTTGGACGTTGGTCTAAGAAATTTAAAGTGAAATGAGTTATGGTGTTTTTCATAGTCTAAGAGACAAACCATTTGGAAGTCTATTTCTTTACCACAAAGTGTAAAAAAAGATCAATGAGTTCGTGTACTTTGTTTTATTGTATGTTTAATATTAGAGTTAGAGTAAACTTCCATTTTGGTCCCTGTGGTTTGGGCACTTTTGTCATTTTAGTCCAAATCTCAAACTTTTTAAATCTGGGTCCCAGTGGTTTCACTTTTATTGTCATTTTAGTCCAAAATCCAAAAACCCCCTATTTTGACTGTTGAAAGCAAATTGTTTTGTCCTTTTCTTCAGGGGCATTTTGGTCATTATACTTTTACTATAACTAATCAAATTATATATAAACAACTAAACCCGTCTCTCTCATACACATCCTCTCTCTCTCTCTCTAAGCAACTACTATCACGCAACAACAACTTCATGTCTGAATGTTCAATCGCAAAGATCCCAGACCTGCAACCCTTCAATTTTCGATAACAAACAGATCTGCAAACTGGGGGTTTTATTAGCAATCAGGGTTTTATCGGCAATGGAGGTTTATTTGGCTGAGAAAACAGGGATTGAAAGGGTTTCGATGTGAAAATAAGGGTTCGTTAGACGACAACAACTACCTATGCGTTTTTGGGTGGATTGATGCGGTTTCTGATACTAGATCTGAGGATATAGGCGGGTACTAGGGCTTCAATGCCGGCTGAGGGTAGAGGTTGTGGTATTGAGGGTGTACGGTGGTGGAGGGTGTACCGTGGTGGAGGGGAGACGGTGGTCGTGGGTGATTCCGGTACAAGCGAAACCCTTCGTTTCTCTCTCTAACTGTTCATCGGCGAAACAAAACCCTTTGTTTCTCTCTCTAACTGTTCACCGGTGACATTGCCGGAGAAGATGAACCGGTGCTGCTCCACTGTCGGGTGTACACCGGACTCTCCGTCCGGTTCCGATCCATTTGGGTCTTTTGTTTAGAGGCGTGATTAACGGAGATGATACTGTGTTATATGATGGATGTTAAGGTTGGTGAGTTTAGAGAGAGGGAGAGGAGAGAGAGACTGAGTTTCAGATTTGGGGGTTGAAGATGATTTAAATGGGGAAACGAGAATTAATAAGGGTATTTAATTTAGTTTTATAATTAACAAAATGTTAAATGAAAAGCACTTGGACAAAAATACCCCTGCACAAAAAGACAAAATAGGCATGTTGGAACAGTCAGAAATGAGAGTTTTTGAATTTTGGACCAAAATAGCAATAAAAGTGAAACCACAGGGACCTAAATTTAAAAAGTTTGAGATTTGGACTAAAATGGCAAAAATGCCCAAACCACAGGGACCAAAATGGCAGTTTACTCTTAATATTATTGCATCTTAGAGCTAATTACAAAAGGGGTTTGCAAATATTACATCAGGGTCTTTTTTATATTTTTATTCACCAAAACTCAAAATTAGCTACAACTCTACTGAGGTGCACAAACCGGTTAATTTTAATAACCGGTTGTACCGGTTAATTTGACTTTAACCGGTTAATAACCGTTTTTTTTTTTTTGCCTTTTTTTAATTTTTTGGTTAACTAGTCTGCCGGTTAATAACCGGTTCCTATACTGAATATCAATAATCGGTTACTAACCTACGGTTAAAATAACCATTATCCGATTATTCCTTGATCCGTTATTAACCGGTTACAGTTTTGATTAATAAGTGATTACGGTTAATTAACCGGTTATTTTGCGCACCTCTATCGTTATGTTAAATTATCTTCAGTTAACAAAGAACACAATTCACAGCGATCCAAATTGTGTCTAGAGTAAGTTAATTGGGCTTACTTTATTTCATTCAATGGGCCATTATTTGGGCTTGAACCTTGAACTGCCTTGAATTCACTCGTATGGGCCTGGATCGGGCTCTATCGTCACATTGTTTTTAGAGTTTATAGTAAGTTAATTGGGCTTTTTATACTGTCACAATGCTTTAGAGTTTAGAGTAGTGGTGCGCAAAAAAAAACAAACTCAAACCCGAAAAAAAACCTGGACCCGTACCTGGGTTTTTTAATACTTGATTAGGTTATACGTAATGGGGCGCCATGTGAGAAGTTTTTTGGGTGATAGCATCCCATAGCGCCCGCCACACCACGACAGGCGGCACTATGGGGTGATTTTTCTTGCAGGCGCTATGGACATCGCGGCGTGATTTTTCTTGAGAGAGAGGAGTTATATAAAGCTCACTCACACACACATATATATACATACATACATATATAAAGCCCCATATATATATATTCTCACTACACACTCAAGTTATATAATGCACATAAAGCCCCTCTCTTACGCGTTTCGCCACTTGTCGCATAACGCCCCACAAAGGGCTTTATGACTACACATGGCCTTATGTATACACTTTTATGATATGTAATTTTGTAATATTTATAAGTTTCGAATATATTGGAAGTTTTATGTTATTATGTTAAAGTTTATAAACCCAAAAATGGAGTTGGAAACATAAAAATACTAAAAATATGAAATACAAAAAAGCAGCGATATCGGGTTTTTTGCATACCCGCGCCGTTTTTGCATACTTGTATAGGGTTTTCTAATACCCGACTCGGAAACTAGGTTCTTTTATACCGCAAATAGGGTATTTTAATACCCGGGTATTGAAAACCCGAACCCGGGTACACCAGGTATGGCTTTCCTGACCAATACCCGGACCCGAACCCGACCCGGGTATTGCCAATACCCGAAAAATCAATACCCGGTGATACTTGTACCCGGGTATATACCCGAACATGGATATTCAAAAAACCCGGTTATGTGCACCTCTAATTTTATTTTCCGAGAATTCAAATCTTAACTTTTTAAACCTTTTTAAACCTTTTTTTACTGAACATAAGTTGTAATAATCAAACTTTATTTATTTTTCTATTTTTATTTATTTATTTTTCTATCTTTATTGTCGTTCTTTTTAAATTTGTTTGAGATGGCTGTTACTCATTAAATAGATTTAAACGTGCCATGGTAAGCCCCTTAAAAGCGACAAAATATATAAAAACTGGTATATTTTATAACAATTTTCGTTTACTCACAAATTTAAATTCATCATTCAAAGTGCATATGTATGCCTCAAAAGGATATAAAAGAGTCGAATAAAGTCGAGCTCAAATTTAACTTATTCAATTTAGAAAGAGTTTTTACTTGAGTTTGACATTTGTCTCTTAACAGTTAAGCATTATACTTGTGTTTCTACTTATTTAATCAAGTCCAGCTCAAATTTAACTTATTTAATTTAATGTCCTACTCAAACCACACCGGTGGTGAATGGATGGTTAATAGCGGAGAATGGAGCGCGGACTCCTTATAGGTATAACACATGGTCTTAGATTAGCCTGCATTAGAATGTAAACAAGTCTCGATTTTGGTTTCAACTCGTTTAAACTCAATTCGATTCAAGATTTTATTAAGCCGATCTTAAGTAGCTTGTAATCCGCTCGACACGGTATTAATTATTTTAGAATATTAAACAAAAATATATTAACATCAAAGAAAAATATTCTACATTAAGAAGTTGCAACAGGTGTCCCTTTGGAAGTCATGGCTCTTTACCTAACTAACACTCCTACCTTTGAAATATAACTCCAACATTGGACATTTCTATTACACATAAACACCCAATCAAATCAATAGGTGTCATTTCTTAATAATGTATTGTTAAATTGACTAATGCTAATAACTATTTAGAAGTTTAAGCTCAAATCTAACTTTATAATAGATTAATTATACTAAACATATATATTTTTTAACGATAAACTACACCTACTCTTAAAATCTACACAATTTATCTCTAGTGAGACTTAAACCCTCACTATATCATGAGAGAGACCCCGATACAACACCTTGGTATCAAACATATATGATTAACACAAACCATATGTTACAAGTTTAATCATTAACTTTCTTATATCATAAATATTCGGTTAGTGCATTACAAAGTTTGTAATTTTTTGCAAGTCAAAAGATTAAATCTTAGAATCCAATTGTTTATTCCTTTTTTAACGGTAATTAACAAAAAATATGTTGGTAGTTTCCACTAGAAGATGTGTAATCAACGTTATAGTTTACTTTTACTTTTATTGTACTTTTATTTTTTGTGCACGTTTATGTTTTCTATTTTCTTAAAAAATAAAAACAAATCATTATATAAAATTTAATGAATCTGGATATAAACTAATTATTATGAATATTATTTAACAAATAGTGTATTAATTAACGTAAAGGACATTAATCAATAGGGATAAAATAATATATATATAAAATGGTGTTTGCACAAAATTTGGCGTGTATCACCAATTAACAATTTGATGATTTGCTTCGTGATTTTTTAACACCAAAACAACAAATTTAATGTTTTGAAATAGGGGTATAGGAGAATGCAAGATGGATCTCAGAATCAACATGTTAAATCTTTATATAATATCTATATCTTCTTTATCTATATATATATATATCTCTATTTGTATCTCTATACCTAATAACTAGAGGGAACACATTATATATCTAGACAAAAGATCAAATACAAATACCCTTATCATACAAAACGTATGAATAGGGGTGAAAAGGTGAAAAAACGCGGTGACATTTTCCTAATTATTTACTTGTAGAGTAATTATCAAAATTACCCTACAAATGATCTTGTAGGGTAATTTTGATCTTGTAGGGTAATTTTGTAAAATGTTATTGTAGGGTAATTTTGATCTTGTAGGGTAATTTTGTAAAATATTATTGTAGGGTAATTTTTATCTTGTAGAGTATCATAATTACTCTACAAATGATCTTGTATGGTAATTTTGATCGTGTAAGATAATTTTGATCTTTTATGGTAATTTTGTAGAGTATCATAATTACTCTACAAGTGTATCAAAATTATTTTGCAGGTTTTAAAATTACCATACAATATCAAAATTGCCCTACAAGAACATTTTACAAAATTACCCTACAAGATCATTTGTAAAGCAATTTTGATAATTACCCTACGAACAAATAATTACGAAAATGTTACCGCGTTGTTTTTTGTTTTTTTTTTTCATGTCTTTCGTACGTTTTGTACAATAAGGTTGTTTGTACGTGAACTTAACTCTATCTATGCAACCTTATTTTTTGTTTTTTTTTCACCTAAACCGTATACTCATATCACTTACACGCAAATTCTTACCCGTTTCAAAATTTACCCGATTTCCTTTTCAAGATTGAATTTAATACATTTCTTATTTCGTTTTCATTAACTTCACACATTTCAATATTTAAACTTTACCATTCATTTTAATAATAAAATTTTAATTGGCCGTTATTATATATTTTTTTTCTAAATTTAAGAGTTCTAATTCTCATTTTCCTTTTTTTTTTCTTTTCTTTTGTCTTTTGTCTTTTATAACCACACTTATTTACAATTACAAAAATAAAACCAAATTTTACTAATTTAAAGCGTTTGATACACGAGATTCTAACCTAGTAATTTATAAACAAATACTATATGATATCTATATATGTATCTAAATAAAATAATTCAAATAAGTATATATTAATCAAATGATAACCAAGCCAAACCTGAGTCGAACTCACACTTGAAAACTTATTAACGATTCAAACTTGAGCTTTAAACATTGAACTCGAAACGAGTGGAGCTCGAACTATCTTAGACAAGCCGATCTCAAGGTAAGACAAACTCTAACTCGACCCAACCCAACAATGTAAAAGGCATAATGAGTTTAGAAAAATTGAAAAACGTTTTAAAACAAATAATAATACATAGAAGAATATGGTGGAAATTTGGTTCCACTTGAGGATGTGGATTGTGTATAGAATCGGCCATTACCCAATCAATATCGCGACATGTAACCCATTCCGTCTTACCCTCTTTCTGCAAACGGGCCACTATATTGTGACTATCAAATGGTCCACATTTGACACTTCATTTCTTGAGATTATATTTATATAATTAAATTCTAAAAATCTTATAACTATGATACATTTAACATGATATATTCTTTTTCTGCAAAGTTTATAAAGTTTGTATATTATAGAGGGCATGGTGATTATGGACTAAGTGTCTAATACGAAATATATGTCAATGTTTTAACGATATAGTGAGAGAAAAAGAGATGTGACTACATAACCGTGTTATATCATAGTTTAAATAAAAAAAAAAACATAAGGTAGTGTTTGATAGCAGGAATAAGAGGAGGAATGGAATGAACTATTACGAGAGAATGAAAAAAATGTGTTTAGTTTGTCAAGGTATTGAAATCACCAACATTCCCTCTAAAAACCACAAATGCATTTCATCCACCTCCCTTGTATTTTTGTCCATTCCATTCCCCCTTTCACCCTTCATCACCACCACCACCTGCCGTCACCACCACCCACCGCCACAACCCGTCGCCCCCACCCTCCGCCGACGTCAACGCCAACCACTGCCACCCTCCGTCGCCACCCGCCACTGCTGCTGCCACCCTCCGCCACCGTCGGTCACCCACCACCACCTATCATCGTTGCCACCCTCTGCTACTGACCACCGCCGCTACGCTCCGCTACCGACCACTGCTACCACACGCCACTAACACCGACCACCGCCACCCGCCATCGCCATCCCCACCATCATTACCTGGCACCCAGTACGACCATCGCTACTGCCACCCACTGTCGATTTCTTTCGTCTTAGCCTGTCTGCCAAACAACACAGAATAATAATTGATTCAATTCCCACATGGTAAACAAACAAGATCATTGAATGGTAATGATCAATTTCATTTCTTTGTCTATTGCATTACCTCGTTTGTTCTATTCCCTCGTCTATTCCTTATCACATACCAAACATACTTACGCAATTCTCATATTTTTCTTAATAAGTTGGTTTTGCATCAACGGTCCTCTAAATAAAAAAAGAATTTGTTATATGTGTGACAATGATTATTCAATATATTCACTTCATTCTTATTATACACTCGGAACTCTTTTTCTTAACTATGTTTTGTCTTACTAAGATTTTTTAACGAGACATCTTAACCAGTCCAATAGTATTAGTTTATCTTATTGGTCCTGAAATACTAAATTAACATCGTCTTAAAGCATGTTATCAATATGGTGTACATAAACCAGAATGGTGTTTGCTTATATGTTTGTATGTATTGTGTGTATATATCTTAATCGACATATGTTTTTATAGTATAATTTAGAGTTAATTACCCGGATGGTCCCTGTGGTTTCACGTTTAGTCCCCACCTTTTGAAAATAGCAGGTATGCTCCCTATGGTTTGTTATTTTGTTACTCGGATAGTCCCTGAGTACATGTCAGTTAGTTTGGAAATAGCATGTATGCTCCCTATGGTTTGTCATTTTGTTACTCGGATAGTCCCCAGAGTAAATGTCAGGGGACTATCCGAGTAACAAAATGACAAACCATAGGGAGCATACCTGCTATTTCCAAAAGGTGGGGACTAAACGTGAAAAAACATGAAACCACAGGGACCATCCGGGCAATTAACTCTATAATTTATTTACAGTATAATTGATGTCACGTTACATATTTATATTTATATTTATATTTATATTTCTAGTAGCATAGGGATGCGTAGAAAGATTGGTGGAAGTGTCCCACCCCCACTCTCTTGTCTTCAGTCAAAAGCAACCACCAATGTTTACTATTATACTTTTATCCCTCTATATATTGCTTTTTCTTTTTCTTCCAAATATAAGCCTTTAGCATTTTAAATTGTTTATATGTATGATGATTATGATTATGATTATGATTACTGACTTGATTAATTTCCTCATTATTAATTCATAAAAAGGTTTTGTGAGTCAATTTTACTATTTAATTTTGTATAAATTATTATAGTATTGATACAATTAACTAAAGCATAATTCATTTTCCTCTTTGTTCATCCATTGTGGTTCATGTATTCTTACTTTTAGCTTTTAATAAGAGTTAAAATTCAAAATTTTATAGTCTTTTAACCCTATTGCTTTTGTCTTTTACGATTTTGACACAAAACGTTCTTTTTATTTTTTACTCCAAAAATTCGTTGAAAAAGACAACGCCTGTAAAAAGGTATCAAGATAAAGGACAAAACGTGTAATTTTTTCTTATAATAATTAAGTAATATCTAAAAAACATAAAAGAAAAAAAAACAAAATCCAAATCCAAATGGTGGCTGCAATAGACCAACACTCCCACAATTAAGTTTTCTACATTTAATTAAAAAAACCTTTTTACTGTAGCTAATCTCCCACGGTTAAGTTTTCTACGTTTAATTAAAAAACCCTTTTTACTGGAGCTAATAAGACAGAAGCTACAATATTTTTAAGTTCTTTTATATATACTAGCAAAATTCTTTCGTGTATTGCGGGGGAAATTTGGTTGGTATCAGTTTGGTTCATTATGGTATCAGAACTCAGTAGAAACTGAAAGATAAAAGGCAAAAAAACAAAGTCATGATATGTTCAAAATGTTATTGACGCGTATTTTACGTCAATCAAAAACCATCATAATATCAGTAACGGTTTCAATAAATAATTGAATAATAGTTATAAACATAAGTAAAATAATTGAATGCTATAAAATAGTTGTAAGAAAGTATAACACGCAACTCGTTTTAAAAGTAAATTAATCACTGACAATCCAAAAATATCACAACTAATTACTTTTGTTCCAATGTCAACTTACTATTGCCAATTCTCAAAACCCACAAAAAGTTGTAGCGAAAACAAATTTAATATATCCGAGGCTGGTTATTGTATAAGTTGTCTTAACGTACGTTGCGTACGAGATGCAGTATCAACATGCAATTTTTTTTAACAAGCGAATTTGGTTTTTTTCATCAACATGCGAAATTTTTAACATGCGAAATTATTTTTTTTTAACATGCGATTTTTTTTAACATGCGATCTTTGGTTTTTTTCAACATGCGAGATTTCTTTTCTGGGGTTATAACATGCGAACTTGTCATAGCGTACGCTTCCTACGTTAAGACATTTTATATGATACACTTTTTTCTAATATATATAATAATTTATAATTATAATTACATTATTTTCTTTGTTGGTTTTAGGTGATTCTATATTTGCTTTCTTTGTTGTTCAACGGTAAAGGTACTTTTACTTTTAACCATATTTCACTTCAGGCTATGGGCATGTTTGGCTAAGCTTTTTGAAAACAACTTATTGGCTTTTTGGAAAAGTAAGTATAGAGTAACTTTTGGAAAAATCATTTTTCCCCTCACATACAACCTCATTGTCAAACATCATTTTGGAGCTTATTACTTTTCAAAAAGTCAATAAGTTGTTTCAAAAAGCTTAGCCAAACATGCCCTATATTCTCCTTCTATTCATGTTTTTAACTTTTGTTGCAAATTTAAATTTAGTTTTGTTAGGAGGTAGAGGTAAGACTGTCTATATCTTACCCTCTTTATACCTTACCTTAGTTTTGCTATTGCTGGGATTTACTGAATATGATGATGATGTAAATTTAAATTAAATTTTAATTTTAATTTGAATGGATTCAACTATAACTACTTTAATCCTTTTATATCTTTACTCTTTAGATATGGACTTCATATTGAATTTTTTAATCTTATAACAATTTTTAAGCCTTTAAAAATCCAAGCGAAATTCAATTTTCCAATATATACAATTATTAGGTCCAAAACCTTTGTATGGATTTAATTTGTAGATCATTTAGATTCTTATACATAATATTGTAGGTTATGTTTTCTTACGTCTTTTTACCTCCTATAAAAAGGACGAACTTTTATTCATACAAGATATATAAAACATCAATCAATTTCCGGTATAAAACTAGATAATGTTATTGGATGGACCTTAGACCATGTGTAGTGGTAATGTGTTATAATGCCCCCACCATGGGGCATTATCCGACACGTGGTGTCTTAGTCAGCGATGGGGCATTATAGCAAAAGTGGCGTAGTGGGGCATTATGCCAATAACCCCCATGTTATTTTTAATGAAAAAAAAAACAAATCAGCGTTTAAAAAAAAAAAAAAAAACAAATCAGCATTATTGATTGGTAGCTCAAAAAGTTGTCAGGGACCCATGTGGGTATCTCAAAATTGATTGGTGGGTCAAACCACACAAGGAACCATGCAGCGTTTTAAATATAACGCGAACAACAATTTTTTTCAATTAAAACGCCGGACAACGCCTAGCGTAGTGGGGGGTGGGCGTTTTAGGGCGTTTTTTTTCAATTAAAAAAAAAAAAAACGCCCCACTACGGGTGCTCTTAGACCATGCGTGGTGGTTTGATTAACAATGCCCCCACCCTGGGGCGTTTTCTGCCATATGGCATTCCAGTCAGCATGTGGGCATTATTGAGCGTTTTTTGCAAAAGTGGCGTAGTGGAATAATGCCCAATAACGCCTCATCCAATCATTACACAATTATTTATTTTTTTTAAATTAAAAACTTAAAATACTTCATTAAATTTTTAAAAAAATACAATACTAAAAAATTACATTGCAAAATTTTAAGTTTTATAAAAGATCCAAATGAGACATTTAATAAACAAAACTTTAGGGACTGACATAACATTTTTGAAACTTGAAATATTAAAGATATTGAAGTTTAAAACCTCAGGGGCCTAATGTGACAACTGAGCAAACTTTTAAATTCCTTCCATCCCTTCTTCTTCTGACCTTCTTCTTCTTCGTTTGACCTGCAACATCTCCGGCCAAACCCAAAAATTCTGGCAAAAAACGTTGATGACGAAAGCTAACTCGTTCCCATTGGTCCATCATTTGCCCGTTCAGCGTGTTTCAAAAAACGTCGAAACCAAATTCAGGCCCAAACACGCCTGAAAACGCCGAAGGGGGTGGGGGCTCGGCGGAATCGGGCGTTATTGGGGGAGAATCACGCCGGAATCTCGCCCATTACGGGTGGTCTTATAATGAGATTGTTGATTTTTTAAATCGTGCATCAACTTTTAATGTGGAAGTGTTATTATTGGAAGTTGAAAATATCAATTTTCCCTAGTACTACACAAATAAAAAATATGACCTTGACCCTACACTTTGCTAACTTTTTTCCTTTTGAGTGAATCAAAACCGATACTTTGCTTCAAAGGACATAGTACAATTTATGCCCATGCTTTAGAGTAGAGGTGTACAAATCGGTTTTTTTTTTAAACCGGTTACGGTTATTAACCGGACCGGTTTTTTTCGTTCAAAACAAAAACCGGTTTTTTTAATAACCGGTTTCGGTTACTAACCGGTTTTTCAAGTCCAAAACAGTAACCGGTGTAACCGGTTGGGACCGGTTTTTTACCGGTTTTTTTGAAAAAAACCGTTTTTTTTTTTTTTAAACCGGTTTTTTACCGGTTTTCTTAAAACCGGTTTCGGTTATTAACCGGTTTTTCGGATCAATAATAGTAACCGGTCACCAACCGGCGGTTCGGTTATAAAAAAACCGGTTAAAAAAAACCGGTCTCGGTTTTTTTTTTCCGGTTTCGGTTCTAAAACCGGTTTTTTTGTACACCTCTACTTTAGAGTAGTGTTTTTAAATACGGATTAGCATCCGAAACTAATAGTGTTACGGGTTTAATTACAAGTTAACGATCATTATCATCATCTTCATACTCAGTAAATCGCATCAATAGCAAAGTTAAGGTAGGGTCTCCACTCTCCTCTACCTCGTAAGAATAGATAGGCTGTTTCCAGTGAGACCCCCGACTCGATAGTAGTTTTGCATCAAGACTTGGACATAAAGAACCTAACACTCAATAATCAGGACAAAGACCGATTAGTGCATGTACCATTTTTGTCTTTCAGCTATCAATGCCACCACATGATTTATGATTAAACATCCATCACTTTTAATGTTATTTTCATCTAATCAGTAAAATAACTTTAAAGTTATTGCAATTTAACTCCCCCCCTCTCGAGGGCTCACACATGTATACATTATATGTGCACACTGCAACCCCGACGTAAATAACTTTGTAGGTGGTTTTTATTTCGTAAACTAGTATATGACTTGCAATAACACATTCCTTCAAGTTCTTTATGTCACAATCTTGAAATCAATCCAGTTTGTTAGATGTCAATATTGGAGCAAAATTAACAATCATATTCCGATATTTTCCATCGTGTGGAAAAAAAACAGAAAGATATATAAAAAGGACACGAGTAAGATTAATATTAGGGGCCACAATGCATGGAAATATGGAATCAAACTTAAGAGTGCAACTAGATATTACGTGGCACACAATATTTGTCCATTTTTTAAATTGACATAAAATTTCTTAATTCTTAAATTTTAAGAGTTAAGTTTACGTATAAAGTGTCTTATCGTACAAAACGTACAAAGGCATGAAAAAGCCAAAAAAACGCGGTGGTATTTTTTTAATTATTTACTCGTAGAGTAATTATTAAAATTACTCTACAAATAATCTTGTAGGGTAATTTTGATCTTGTAGAGTAATTTTGTAGAGTATCGTGATTACTCTACATATGATCTTGTATGATGATTTTGATCTTGTAAGGTAATTTTGTAGAGTATCATAATTACTTTACAAATGATTTTGTAGAGTAATTCTGAATTGTGTGTTGTTTGATAAACTTGCAGAGTAATTTTGATACACTTATAGAGTAATTTTGATGTATAGTAATTTTAATACACTTGTAGAGTAATTTTGATAATTATCATACAAATCAAAATTACTCTTCAAGATACACTTATAGTACAAATAATTTTGTAGAGTAATTTTGAATTGTATATTGTTTGATAAACTTGTAGAATAATTTTGATGCAGAGTAATTTTGATACACTTGTAGAATAATTTTGATAATTACTGTCACGGCCCCCGACCCGGTTTGACCCGTTTCAGGAGCCGCGGGACAGAAATCCTGCGGTATTTAATTAATTGAGTTTAACAGCGGAAGTTTTCATCAGGATCTTTTAAAAAGGTAAATATTTCCCGATTTATTTTATTTCACAATTCGGGATAAAACCCGGTAATTTACAATAGTTTGATTTCACGAAGAAAAATCTTTTATTTTACAAAACATGTTTCTTTATTTTATACTGAGCCACTTCCTTGAGCTTGTAGTGCTATATGGCACTTTTCCTGATTCATAACAGGTCACCTGAAACATGTTTGAAAAAGGTTTTGTCAGCGGGAAATACTGAGTGACTCGTTCTATTTACTAAAATAACACATTTGTTATAATTTACAGTATTAAGAGCGATTACAATGTTTCTGATATCAAACCAACTACCCACGGTATTTGTCACTCGACCGAATCTGTGACTATGGTCATATCCCCCAATTGGCTGCCCCAATGGTGACGATTATCAAGTAATGTATATAAAACCCCACATACCGGCTGTAACTTGGTGATTACAAAGACTTAATCCCCGTAATTATAACTTTGAAAATAAACATGATTTGGAAAGTAATTTGATAAAAAGAGAATGACTCACAAACTGTGAGAAAAGGAGAATGACTCACAAACTGTGAGAAAAGGAGAATGACTCACAAACTGTGAGAAAAGGAGAATGACTCACATTGCCGATTTATACGGGCAGAGTTTGGCCTACTGATTTTGTGACAACTCGAAATTTAGAACCTTTCGTGTATCTTAGTGTAACCTACTTGAAACATTATGTGACTAGTTGACGTATCGGTGTAATGATATATGTAAACATCCTATGTGATTACGTGTTACATTTATGTGTTGAAATTGTATATATGCGTGTATGTATATGAACCGAGAACCAAGGACTCGACTCGAGACCATGCGGTCTCGAGTGAACAATGAAACAGTGGGCCGGATGGGCCACGCACCCCATTTAACCCAACCGAAACCCATTAGGGTGCACCATGTGGATAAGTATATAAACCTTAATGATAGCCATGTTTGCCATTTTCCTTGGACAACATACTCACTCTCACACACACCCTCTCCTACAAACCTTAAACCCTAGAGAATCAAGCATCACCCCTCCTCCTTCATTCTCGGATCAAACCGGTGACCACTAGGACTCGCGGATCGGCTCACACACACACACATTCGGAAGCTTCATACTCACCTTTGAAACCCATCAACCGGTTAGTGTCTTTATGATGTTTGTTGTTGTTAAATGGTAGTATGAATGATATGATTTAACTAGTATAGTTGTATGCTTGATAATGTTTTGTGAATCGGATATGTAGGTTGTTGATAATCGGATAACATGTTTTGATTTCGGATATGTTACATAATGAGCTCATAATATCTTATGTCTAAATATGATTCAAACCATTGATTATTGATGTATATGAAAACCGGCTTGCATATGTGTAGTACCATGTTAACCGGATTAGTGTAGACTTGATTTCGAGATGTTATGTGATGAATTGAAACCTTTAGATGAGTATGTTCAAGTGTGTTGATTTGTTGTTCATGATTATGTGTATGATTGATGCTAGAAACCGGAAATAAGATGAACAAGTTGAATAATCGACATGAACATAACTTGGGCATATGAAGAACAACTTGAAGATGATATGAATATGTTATGAATATTTGAATATTGATATGTTTGATCCATTTTTAGTAAATTGCTAGACAAGAAACATGTTTAAGGATTTTGGTTGGATAGTACATTGTGTCATGAAATCAAATTTCCATTGGATAGTACACTGTGCAGAATCAGCAATGGTTGGGGGTCGAGACCCCTGGTCTCGACTCGAGGCCACCAAAATGTCAACTCGAGATCACCTCGTGACGACTCGAGACCCACGGTTGCGACATAGATTGCGACTCGAGACCACACTTGATCAACACCCAAACATCTTGACTCGAGACCACGTTTGCGAGTCCAGTTGTGACTCGAGACCACTACATGCATGACCCGAGACTGCCTTAGTTGCGACTCGAAACCTTGTGGACTACAACTCGAGACCGCACAGTCTCGAGTAGAGACCGCACAGTCTCGACTCGAGACCACACACATGTGCTCGCTGATTGGACTTGTACCCCGTTTCGGACTTAAGTGATTGGGCCGGACTTTTGGGCCTAAGGCATGGACCTTATACATTTCTGTTATGTTATTTGGGCTGCCATGGATGATACTTGCATGAAATGTGCTAGCATACGTGTAGAAACATACGTGTACTGCTTGAATACGAACCTGATTTGTATGATACAACTATGATAGGACGTGAGTGACCACAATATTGCTTGATTAACTTTTCTGTGTATCTACCGAGCAAACCAAGGTGAGTTCACACCCTCTACAAAGCATGGGATTCCCAGGGGTCGGGAATTGGGGTTAAGGAAGATGGGTTCCTCGTCCTCCTTGGGTAGGACAGCAATGGTTCAGGAATGTAATTCCTCGTCCTCATGGACAGATAACTCGTACTAGACCAAAACTCTATCATGAAGTCCCTCCTTTTATATCGACTTAATCGCCGGGCCAATGGCGAGCGGGTCATTAGTTAGATAGCGCTATTTAGGTCTGACAAACCTCACACCGTGCCGCAGAGGACGGGCGTGAACTAATGGATCTGGGGCACGTCAATGATGATAGACATTGACAGTTTCAGGGCACATAAACATGACTACAGTCAGCATTCGATATGGTAACGAGTCTAGTGTATACATGGGGTAGCCCCCACGGCCGAAATGCCAGATAACTAACACGGGGTAGCCCCCACGGCTGGATAGCCAGAGTAACCGGGAATAAACAAGTCACGTTTTTAACTATGGGGTAACCCCCACGGCAGGATGCCAGATAAAGGAAACTATTTTTGAAACAACTTAAAACGAACACCCAACCGTGAACTCACTCAACTTGTTGTTGACTCGTTACTACATGCTTTGCAGGTCCTTAGGTTCTTAGCTGGAGCTTGCATGGAGGAGGATCGTTGTGGGACATGGACGACTGTGTGCCATGTTAAACTTTGGAACAATTTAACTTATGTTTTGATTTAAGACTTATGCTTTCGCTTGCAACTTAACTATGTTTTGCTTGGACACCAATTGTATTGGTTAAACTTTCTTATCTTTTAACTTGCATGTTCAATATGATTGGTGGCTGGATCCTGGTCAGTCACGCCTCCAAGCGGTGGTATTCCGCAGGTGGATTTTGGGGGTGTGACAGATTGGTATCAGAGCCATTGGTTATAGTGAACTTGGTTTTAATAAAGGGGAAAACGTTTTTGTTAAAACCAGACTATAACCTGTACAGTGCTCAACGGTCCACAACGACGCTTCACTCCACATGCAAGGCTCGATGTTCTAGGTGATATGATATGTGTATATATTGCCTACTTGTTAGTTACATAGTACATTGCTTATGGTATGCTTGGTTAGTATAACTACTGTTGCTTGAACACGTGCGTGCTTACTCTATTTCATCGTCGTACTTTCGCGAACCCCTCTCACTCACGTTCTTCTTGATATGAAGATCATGTCTGGACGCGTTAACCTGACACAAGCCCAGTTGACAGCTCTGATCAACGAACGAGTGGCCGCAGCGCTTGCAGCTGCACACGCAGGAGGTATATCCTGCAGTCCGAACTCATTCTAGGATCTTTAGAATCCTACTCTCGTGAACCAACCTTTGTGTTAAACTCTGTCTTTTCTTTCACCCACGATAGGTCAGCATGCTCAGCCACCCGTGTGCACTTTTAAGACTTTCATGGACTGCCGACCAACTACTTTTAGCGGCACTGAAGGAGCAGTAGGTCTCCTACACTGGTTTGAGAAACTAGAATCTGTCTTCGAAATGTGTGAATGCCCTGAGGCGCGCAGGGTGAAGTATGCTACCGGTACTCTCGAGGGTTTAGCTCTCACATGGTGGAACGCTCAGGTCCAAATGCTGGGGTTGGTTGCTGCCAACGCCACCCCATGGGAGAATTTTAAGGAAATGATCAAGGAAGAATACTGCAGTCGGGATGAGATTCACAGACTGGAAGTGGAGTTCTTCAACCGTAAGATGACGGGGTCGGAAATTGAAGCTTATGTGAAAAGGTCGAACGAACTGGCAATTCTGTGTCCTACTATGGTGGATCCCCCCATCAAGCGCATCGAACTGTTTCTCCAAGGCTTGGTGCCAGAAATCCAGAGTCATGTGACTTCAGCGAACCTCGCCACCTACCAGCAAGCTGTTCAGTTGGCTCATCGTCTCACGGATCAGGCGGTGGAGCAGAACAAGTTACCAAAACGCATAGGTGCTGCAACTACTTCTGGTACCTCTAGTGACAACAAACGGAAATGGGATGGAACTTCAAGTAAGGGTTCGACTTCTGTTCAGTCCCAGTCTCAGCAGAGAAAGACTGATGACTACAAGAGCCCTAATCAGCAATCGTCTGGTGGTCAAAGCCATGGTGGGTACAAAGGAAATCACCCCAAATGCAATCGCTGCAGCCTGCACCACAGCGGGCCATGCACCAGGGGCAACTGTCATCGGTGCAACAAGCCTGGTCACGCTGCAAAGGATTGCAGGAGCTTATACCCCGCCAATCAGAATCGTCAGCAAGCTCAACAGAATCAACGCCAGCAGCAACAGCAAAGTGATAACAAAGGGTGCTTTCAGTGTGGAGCTGAGGGCCACTTCAAGAGAGATTGTCCCCAACTGAACAGGAACCAGAACAACAACAACAACAACAATAACAACAATCAGGGGAATGGTAACAATGGGAACAACAACAACAATGGCGCCAGGGGGCAGGTGTTTGTGATTGGCCAATGTGAAGCAAGGAATGACCCCAATGTTGTGGCGGGTAAGTTCCTTCTCGACGACTTTTATGTTTCAGTTTTATTTGACTCGGGTGCCGATACTAGCTACATGTCACTAGAAGTTAGTCGAATGCTTAAGCGTATTCCAACACCTTTGAACAACAAGCACACCGTAGAGCTAGCAAATGGTAAGAGTTTAGAAGCCACACACGTAGTCAAGGGTTGTAAACTTATTCTCGCTGACCAGACCTTCTCTATCGACCTCATTCCTATTGTCTTGGGTAGTTTCGACGTTGTCATTGGGATGGATTGGTTATCCCAACACCGAGCAGAGATTCTTTGCAACGAGAAGGTTGTCCGTATTCCAGGTCCCGGTGGTGAACCTCTCATGATTCATGGCGACAAGAGGAGTGCTGTTGAGAACGTCATTTCTCTCCTTAAGGCCCAAAAGTGCTTGCGAAAGGGCCACACTGCCATTTTGGCTCTCGTTACTGAAACCTCAGAAAAAGAGAAGAAGATAGAAGATTTTCCGGTTGTACGCGATTATCCTGAGGTATTTCCTGAGGAATTACCTGGTCTTCCGCCCCATCGCCAAGTCGAGTTTCAGATTGAATTAGCTCCTGGAGCTGCGCCTATAGCTCGTGCACCTTATCGTTTAGCTCCATCAGAGTTGGAAGAACTCTCTACGCAACTACAGGAACTCCTGGATAAGGGTTTTATCCGTCCAAGCTCATCGCCCTGGGGAGCTCCAGTACTATTTGTAAAGAAGAAGGACGGTACTTTCAGAATGTGCATCGACTACCGGGAACTCAACAAGGTGACGGTGAAGAATCGTTATCCTCTACCGCGGATTGACGACTTGTTCGACCAGCTGCAGGGGTCGAGCTACTATTCAAATATCGATTTGAGATCGGGTTATCACCAGCTGAGAGTCCGGGAAGAGGACGTCTCCAAAACGGCTTTTAGAACACGTTACGGACACTATGAGTTCTTGGTCATGCCTTTTGGGCTGACGAACGCACCTGCGGTTTTCATGGACTTGATGAATCGAGTGTGCAAGCCTTACCTGGACAAGTTTGTTATAGTCTTCATCGACGACATCCTGATCTATTCTAAGAGTCATGAGGAACACGAGCAACATCTGCGACTTATTCTGGAACTCCTTCGAACAGAACAGCTTTATGCAAAGTTCTCGAAATGCGACTTTTGGCTTCGTGAGGTCCATTTCCTAGGCCACGTGGTAAACAAGGATGAGATTCATGTTGATCCATCCAAGGTAGACTCGATTAAGAACTGGCCTGCACCACGTACACCAAAGGAAATTCGCCAATTCTTGGGTTTGGCGGGATACTACCGGAGATTCATAAAGGATTTTTCTAAGATCGCACAGCCCCTCACCTTGCTAACGCAGAAAGGCGTCGTTTATCGCTGGGGAAATGCACAGGAGTTAGCATTTCAGCACTTAAAGGATAGACTCTGCAGTGCACCTATCCTTTCCTTGCCGGAGGGCACAGACGACTTTGTGGTCTACTGCGACGCATCAATCCAAGGCCTCGGTTGTGTATTGATGCAACGAGATAAAGTTATAGCCTACGTTTCACGCCAACTCAAAGTTCATGAAAAGAACTACACTACGCATGACTTAGAGCTGGGAGCCGTTGTTTTTGCACTTAAGTTATGGCGGCATTACCTGTATGGTACCAAGTGCGCAATCTACACCGACCACAGGAGCCTCGAGCACATCTTCAAGCAGAAGGAACTGAATATGCGGCAACGACGATGGGTCGAGCTACTGAATGACTACGAGTGCTCGATCAGATATCACCCGGGCAAAGCCAATGTTGTGGCTGACGCCCTCAGTCGGAAGGACACTGCGCCTAAGCGCGTGCGAGCTTTACAACTCACGATCCACTCTAGTCTCCCTTCCCAAATACGAGCTGCTCAGATAGAAGCACTGAAACCAGAAAATGTCAGGGCTGAAGCCCTACGCGGATCAAGGCAACGATTAGAACAGAAGGAAGACGGTGCTTACTACGTAACGGGACGCGTTTGGGTCCCACTCTACGGCAACCTATGAGAGCTTGTGATGGATGAAGCACACAAGTCTCGCTACTCAGTACACCCTGGATCAGATAAGATGTATCATGATATCAAAACTACGTACTGGTGGCCTAGCATGAAGGCCCACATAGCAACCTACGTCAGCAAGTGTCTGACTTGTGCGAGAGTCAAGTCTGAATACCAGAAACCCTCAGGCCTGCTCCAACAACCAGAGATACCTCAATGGAAATGGGAGCAAATTTCCATGGATTTTGTCACTGGCCTACCTAGATCCCAGCGCGGGAACGATACCATTTGGGTGATCGTGGATCGACTCACAAAATCTGCACACTTCTTGGCTATCAAGGAGACAGATAAGTTCTCCACTCTTGCAGAAATATACCTTAAGGAAGTCGTTTCGAGGCACGGGGTGCCCACCTCCATTATCTCGGATCGAGATGCACGTTTTACTTCAGAGCTGTGGCAAGCAATGCACAAATCCTTCGGCTCACGATTAGACATGAGCACAACGTATCACCCTCAGACGGACGGGCAGTCCGAGCGCACCATTCAAACCTTAGAGGACATGCTTCGTGCATGTGTAATCGACTTTGGCAACCGCTGGGAAAAGCATCTGCCACTTGTGGAATTCTCGTACAATAACAGCTACCACACCAGCATTAAAGCTGCTCCATTTGAGGCATTGTACGGACGTAAATGCCGGTCACCTCTTTGCTGGGCAGAGGTGGGAGATAGTCAGATCACTGGTCCAGAACACGTGGTAGACACAACCGAACAGATTGCTCAAATACGAAAACACATGGCGGCAGCTCGCGACCGTCAGAAAGTTTATTAGCCATGATTTCAGAGAATCAAGGTCTTTAAGTATATTAGCACAACTGGCTTAGTCACAAGGACATGTATAATTTATAAGCTATGATTTCAGAGAATCAAAGCATGAAAGTATATTGGCACAATAGGCCTAGTCACGTAGACAATTTTAAATTATATGCTAGGATTTCAGAGAATCAAAGAATTTGAGGTTTGAACCTAGTTCATTACCTTTATCTGACAGGGAGTCATAGCTACCACTGTATTTTGGCTCATGTAGAAATGAGCAAGGCCCGTAGGCACTTTGTTACCACGTATGGTTAAAATATGATCATCTTAATTGATGACATAAACCCAGGATTCAGGGATCATTAAACTGGGTTAGGAATCTTTTGAAGGATCCTATATAAAAATGACGTGTGTGATTTTAATTGAATCACATCTGCCAGGAGTGTTCACATGTTTTAAGATGTTAACAGGGAATTGAATCTTTTTAAACAGGTCTTACCATCTTGGCCCGGTCTTATAATTGACCCAAGGCTAGGTTTCACATTTAAGATTCTTAATTAATGATTTGAATCTTTTTAACAGGTCTTACCATCTTGGCCCGGTCTTATAATTGACCCGAGGCTAGGTTTCACACTTAAGATTCTTAATTTATAATTAACGCAGAACAATTTTAAATTGAGGTGTAAATATGGATCTGAATCTAAATTACGGAACTGCCATCTTGGCCGGTCTTAATATGACCCGAAGCTAGGTCTTGTCCTTTTAGATTTTGCCATTTTATTATAATGGTAGATCTTGCAAAAAGGAAATATTATTTTTCCATTTATTTGATATTTCTTATTTAGAATGAAAGTTTAAACTTAATCATTCCATTATATAAAAATAAAAGTATAAAGTTGCCCTAAGCGGGACTTAAAAGGAATAATGTTGTCCTCGAAGGGACTGAAAAGATAAATATGTCCTTATAAGGACTATTGAGGAAACGATCTTCAGCAAAGGAGTTTCCTCTTCATTCAATTCCTGAATGCTTTCTCCTTGGTTGTACGTTTCATTCTGGTCGCGGTACGAAGCTCAGCATTTCAAGGCTCCAGATGTGGAGAATTTCTATTACAGCTTCTTCGCTTGGCGATGTATATATAAAAATTTGGAAGCAAAATTTCCATATTAGGATTTGAGAATAATCCTATGTTAAGTCTAGACTCAGAAGTTTAGATATGTGCAATTGTGTAACTGAGATTAAAAACAAAAGGCTAGTGTTTAATTCACTCAGTGTTGGCTCTGATACCAACCTGTCACACCCCGACTTTCCACGTGTCACCGGTGGGCCCGGTGGGGAGTATCGTGACGTAGTTGGCAACATAATAGTCAAACAACACAATATATAAATGCACAGCGGAAGCAATTGAAAATATAATACAACCGAATTTATTATTGTAATATCAATTGTCACAATATTCGGAAGTTTATCCACAGAAGGATCGAACATAAAATGGAAACAATAGTTCAACAGACTTTTAGGCATCTTAAGCTTGCGAGACTTCTATTGATGCTAAGGAGACATATCCAGCCAATTTCGTATAGTACCTGCATTTAGCCTTTTTGGAAAATACGTCAGTTTACACTGGTAAATACATTCAACTGACTCATTTTGGAAAAAGAGTTTGTAAATTGTTTTGAATGCACGTGGCACAAAATATCTTGACACATTGATTAAAATGCACAGAGGCAAAATTAATCTTTTTAACTTAGGAGAATTATTTAATATTATAATCTTGTGAACGATTTACATGTTACTTATGCGTTCAGTAGCCCGGAACGTATCCGGGTTAAAGATCAATAGACACACCACAATAATGAGTTATACACCGACAGGTGTACGCCTACACCCCGTGCTCAGGTCGTGGCCATCTCGTAAGATAATGCCGAGGATATCCGGGACATGGTCATTAACCCCCCAAAGGTTGTAAAGTAAACACATCTGTTTAAAACGAGCCAATCAAATTATTCAATTAACCACTAAGCGTGGAATATTTGATGCCCGATCAAGCGGTACGCTATGTACCGTAACCCAAGCCCGTATAGGGAAAATAAGTTAAAAGTATTTACCTGAGCTAAATATAAATTCAATCCCAGCCGTATATCAAATCAGCAAGTACAGATAGCTTTTACTGGGCTCCTAATCTGGAACGAAGGTTTTTAATAACCTATTAGAATCCTAACGGGTCTTTAATTAAGCTTGAGCTTAGACCGGCTAGTTTCAAAGATACGGTTCGTACGCACGATTAAGCGAAGACCGGATAGAATGTGATTCTGACCCGACAAGTTTGAAGACTTGTTTAATATGGATTTATTATTCACATTCTGGATTTTGAGATAAAACCGATAAAGTTTGACCCGTTTCGGCTAATTTATGTAAACTTGTTACATAAACCGAACCGAACGCGAAATAAGCGTAACGGGTATCCGTAAGAGCCATATACAGGTTTCCTAAGTTAATATGCTTCAAATATGTTGTGACATCAGTAGGATGTCTTTCGTTATGCCCCGAACTAATTTAAACACAAACTATGCCACGTAGGGGTAGTTTGGTCATTTTAAAGTTTGTAAAAGCGTTTAGATGTTTAACTGAGTTACAGGTCTGATGTAAACAGCAAACATACTCAATTTGATGAGTTATAATAGTAGACTAAAGCATATATGTGAAATTTATCACCTTTAACCAAACTATGCCCCGTAGGGGTATTTTGGTAATTTCACATAAGCCGAAAAGCTCAAAAACAAAGTCTGAGTTAATCAACCTTTGCTTACTGTTAAAATATCATAATTTGCCTCATATATCAGTAGGTATCAACCCGGGTATGTCCAATATGATTTTAAGACATACTATGCGTTAAAAACGCTAATTATGGCGATTAAAGGCCATTTCCGGGTTCGATACTTAAATCTGATATTTTTATATTTCCAGAAGGCTTAAAATAATTTATTTATCATATTTGATCAGTAGCAAAAGGTTTGGAGTCGTTTAGATAATTAAAACTCATTTTATGGCCCGTGAGGGCAAAACCGACAATTACCGGATTAAGCCTACGACTACTAGTTATGCTCAGCCTAAAATTAATTAAAAATCTTTAAAAATCCCAAAATAATATATAACATCAGTGGGTAAAAGATTTGATATCAAAAAGTATGTTTAACTAGGCTATACGCCAATTACGTCATTTTGTTAACATAAAGCTTTAATTTAGCGACAATGAGCATAACTCTTAATCTATAAGTCAAACTGATGTCAAACTTTGCATACAAGTTTATATATCAGTAACTAAGGTTTCTACACTTTTACATTTTCATAAATCATGATTTAAGGTAATAAGGGCATAACGGTCAACGTATGAGCAATTAACGGAAATATGCATATTAATTGGATAACTAGTGAACCAAGGTGTATGATCACAGAGGGTTGTTCTAACATGTATCCTAATCCAATTAAAGCTCTGAGGCATTTCTAAAATATGCCCAAACGGGTCAGAACTGAAAGTCAACGGGAAAGTCAAACTATGTGACTTTCGGTTCCGAACCGGGTCTAAACAGGAAATAGTCGGGTTGAACAGGTTTGAACATGTTATTACACTAATTACTAAGTTATAACAATAATCAAACAGGTTATATATGATCTAGATAGCTAATTATGCATAAATGATATTTTAAGCATTATGTTGACTTTTTAAGTAAAGGTTTGACCCGACATTTGACCTGCTTAGGATGGTGATCAGGGGAAACCCTTTTGGGGTTTTATTTCCCACATAAATACCATTCTAAAACTACTTTTAATTCGAGATAAGACTGAGTCATTAGTGACTAATCTCGAAGTCAAACCGTAATTACGACGGTTTGACTTTTAGCTAATTAACTAAGCTAAACACAACCAAATAAGAACTAGTAGACTTACAATAGTCCAATGCACGACTTATGATCAGAAGGGAGAGTTCCTATGCTCCAGGATGCTCCAAAGATCAAATGCAAGTGTGAAGAAATGTGGTTGCATCAAGTGGCCTTATATAGTGCTTGGATCCACCACAACTAAGTGACAACTAACTCTAGGACCAACCACAACTATTGAACACTTGTCCTAGTGCTCTAGGATAGTTTAGGGGTCGTTTATAACTGATAAAAACCGGTGCAATAGGTCATAATCGCGTGAAACAGCCAACAGAAGGTTTCTGGTCGCTGGGCACCAGCTAGCGCACCGTTACGCTACAGATGTAGCGGTGCGCTAGCCCGCAATATGTGGCCGTTGACTTAACATGGTAGCGCACCGTTACACTAAACTTGTAGCGGTGCGCTAGCCCCTTCTGAGACAGAATTTGTTGTTGTTTGTTGAAGTTTCGTAAAGGTAACCAATTATTTCGATCTTGGGTCCTATACTAACACTTATGGACCTCCCAAAATGGTCTTGCACAGTATCAAACCCCACCATAATGATATGTTTTGTTTTGGATTCAAAAGCAAGACCCGTATACATCGGTTTACCATTCAATTTACTTGTGGGATCAAATCATGCTTTTCAATTCTATTATTAACAAGAATTCTCTGCATTGAGGGTAATAAAGATGGGTATAACATTTAATCGGGTCTTGGGATTTATACTTGAGGTCGTTCAGAGGTAACAGTTTAACATGACGTCACTTTAAATCCTGCCGAATCATCTTTATTAAATCCGGGTTTACAACGCGTTTTGTCTGTCATGACACGTGTCGTTTTATTATTGAACCCGAAATTTTCGAGGTGTTACATGAAGTCCCTCCTTTTATATCGACTTAATCGCCGGGCCAATGGCGAGCGGGTCATTAGTTAGATAGCGCTATTTAGGTCTGACAAACCTCACACCGTGCCGCAGAGGACGGGCGTGAACTAATGGATCTGGGGCACGTCAATGATGATAGACATTGACAGTTTCAGGGCACATAAACATGACTACAGTCAGCAGTCGATATGGTAACGAGTCTAGTGTATACATGGGGTAGCCCCCACGGCCGAAATGCCAGATAACTAACACGGGGTAGCCCCCACGGCTGGATAGCCAGAGTAACCGGGAATAAACAAGTCACGTTTTTAACTATGGGGTAACCCCCACGGCAGGATGCCAGATAAAGGAAACTATTTTTGAAACAACTTAAAACGAACACCCAACCGTGAACTCACTCAACTTGTTGTTGACTCGTTACTACATGCTTTGCAGGTCCTTAGGTTCTTAGCTGGAGCTTGCATGGAGGAGGATCGTTGTGGGACATGGACGACTGTGTGCCATGTTAAACTTTGGAACAATTTAACTTATGTTTTGATTTAAGACTTATTCTTCCGCTTGCAACTTAACTATGTTTTGCTTGGACACCAATTGTATTGGTTAAACTTTCTTATCTTTTAACTTGCATGTTCAATATGATTGGTGGCTGGATCCTGGTCAGTCACGCCTCCAAGCGGTGGTATTCCGCAGGTGGATTTTGGGGGTGTGACAGATTTAGCCTTTTCAACCTAAATTTTTATAACAGGCACACAATTCGGGGTTAGTAATCAATCCAGCATTTACAATAACTCACGAGATCAAATTCTCACAACGAACGACAAAGTGCTATACTTCATCCATCGAATTAACGACGAACGACAAAGTATAACCCTAATGTGGGCGGCACTTAAACATCCATTGGATATATTGATCATCGGAAAATGAATCGTAGCAGCGATTGTGCTAATACCCTGGTTGCGGCGTTGATTTAGTGCCTGTGTGTGTTAATTGGAATATACAGAAGTTATCTCAGCGCATAAAGTGAATTTGAGCGTCGTTTCAACTCCCAGAATCAAGTGCCAATGTTTGCTATTTATACCCAAATTTTGCCACCCCTTACGGACCGTAACAAATAACCCTTACGGTCCGTAAGGGACACCTAATTTTTATAGAGTAGCCACGTGTGGGACTAGCTCAGCTGAATCAACAGATTTCTTAAATTCATTTCTGCCAACGAATTATTTGGATAATCGTAAACTAGGAAATACCCCCCCCCCTGAGTTTTAGGGGCCCTGATCCTGATTCTGATTGTTCTGGAAATTTTAGGGTTTGTTCAGAATCACTTGAGTGTCTCAATTAGGGTTTCCTATTGGTCAAATTATTTTAATAAATATGACTTTTGATGAGAGTTGTTACATTCTCCCCACCTTAATAAAAATCTCGTCCTCGAGATTTACTGGAATAATTGAGGATATTTTCTCTTCATTTTGGATTCCAGTTCCCAAGTATATTAGGGTCCTATCTTTGAATCCCACTTTACTTAAACTAACACTATTTGTTTACCTTTATATCTTGAAAAGGTACTACCAAAGATTCATCTGATAGACATTTCTTGAGATTGGATATATGAAATATATCATGTACTCCAGCTAACTCTTCCTGGTAGTTGTAAACGATAAGTAACTGTTCCTATACGTTGGATCACTGCAAATGGTCCTACGTAACTTGGACTTAACTTTTCCTTTCTTACCGAATCTAACAACTCCTTTCCAAGGAGATACTTCCAATTACATTTTGTCTCCAACTCGAACTCCAACGGCTTTCATCTATTATCTGTATAATTCTTCTGACGATCCTTAGTCGTCTTCAGCCTTTTCTTCGTGATACTAAATATCACAGTCGTAGTCACTTAAGATTTTCATACATCTCCTTTGCCTCATGTTTAATTCTTTTTGCCCAACTATATATCTTAAATTCTTATGATCCGTATAGATAGTAAACTTACTTCCATACAGATAATGTCTCCAAATCTTAAGGCAAAAATTATGGCTCAAAATTATAAGTTATGCGTGGTATAGTTCCTTCGTTCTTTTTCAATTACCTTGATGCATATGCAATTACCTTTTTGCGTTGCATTAACACGCATTCAAATCCTAACTTTGAAGCATTACCTTATACTTCAAAATCTTCAGTTCATAAGGCTAAGATTGGAGCAGTTTGGTTAATTTCTACTTTAAGATCCTCATTCAAACTTAGCTATTTTACAGGTTAACTTAGTTAATGGTATAACTATCTTAGAAAAATCCTTAATAAATTGTCTGTAATATCCGACTAAACTTCTAATTTCCATTGCGGATTAGGGAACCTTTCATTGGTAATATCTTATCAGGATCTACGTGAATCCCTTCATAATTCACCATATGACCTAGAAATTGCACTTCTGGCAGCCAAAATTCATTCTTCGAAAATTTGGCGTAAAGCTTTTCTTTTCTTAACAAAGTTAAGAGTACATGCAAGTGCTGATAATGTTCTTCCTAACTTTTGGAATACATAAGTATATCGTCGATGAAGAATATTACCAATTTATCCAATATGGTGTACCGATCCTATTTATCATGTCCATGAATACTGCAGGTGCATTTGTTAACCCAAAGGGCATGACTGTAATTTCGTAATGATCATACCTAGTTCTGTAAGCAGTTTTAGGTATGTCTTCCTCTTGTACTTTCAATTGATGATATCTGGAACTTAAGTCGATCTTAGGAAAATATCTATTTCCCTGGAATTTGATTGAATAGATCATCAATTCTAGGTATTGATTCTTAATTGTAACCTTATTCAATTCCTTATAATCAATACACTTTCTCATCGAACCATACTTTTTCTTAACAACCAATATTGTGCTAACCGATAAGGTTCTCTGGCTTATCGGTAAAATTCCTGGAATTTAGATGAATCCTAAATTCTATCTTCCTATTTGGTGGTAATCCAGGTAAATCTTCTGGAAATACATCTGGGTATTCTGAAACTACAAAAATTTCCTTAAATTCTTTATCTTTAGTATTAATGATTACTGAAATCATATATACTATTCCTTGTTTTCGTTCATAATTAGGAACTTTCTTTACTGATATGAACTTTATGGGTCTACATAGCTTATCTCCTGTAATCATTATTACTTCTCCAGTGATTGCTCAAACTTCTATAAAATTCTTATCACAGATAATTCGAGCATAATTGTTTTACTAATCAATCCATTCTTAGCACAACCTTGATTTCAACTAATTTCATAGATAATAGGGTTGCAGAAAATTTATGACTTAAAAGTTCTATTTCTATGTTTCGCAGAACCTTATTTATTTTAACTGAATTCCCATCTGCCGTTTCTACTTGTAAAAATTTGCCTAATGCTGGTTAAAGGTAAGTTAAAAGTTTGGAAAAATAAAGTATTTATAAAACTTTGGTTTACACCAGAGTCAAATAATACTTTTGTGTACACGTTGTGAACTAAGAACGTACCGGCTATCATATCTGGAATCATCTCGGCTTCTTGAGTAGTCAGCTGGAAGGCTCTTATATTCCTTTTTGCTCCTTCTGCAGGTTTGGCTTTATTGTCAAATGTTTTGTTCAGTTTTGGACAATCTGGCCTAAGATGTCCAGCTTCTCCACAGTTGTAGCAAACTGAAAATTTCTTCCTCCTACAGTCTTCTTCTTGATGCCCTGGAATCTTGCAAAAATTGCAATATCCTTTGCATCTTCCAAAATGCTTTCTTTTGCAAGAATTGCAAAATGGACTAGTAGAAGATTGCCCATTCCCTCCTTTCTTGAAATTGTTATGGTTACCCAAACGGAATTCTTGGGTAATCTTTTGGGCTACTTCCTTCCTTCTATTTTCTTCTCTTGTCCGTACTAGCTCGTCAGTCAGAGTATTGGCTAATTCTACTGCATCATCAATCGTGAGAGGTTTCGCAGCCTTGACGATATTACGGATTTCGGAAATCAATCCCCAAATATAACGAGAAATAAGTACCGGCTCTGGCGAAGCCAGGGTTGGTACCACTCGAGCATATTCGAAGAATGTCGTAGTATACCCTCGACAATCTACATCCACCATCCGATGGGTTAGAAACTTATTTGCCATTTGATCTTTTTCATATTCAGGACAGAATTTTCTTTCTACAAGACTCTTAAATTCTTCCCATTTCATGGCATAAGCCCTATTTCTTCCTTTAGCCTGTAACACTGTGTTCCACCATTCTAGCGCCCCTTCTTTGAAAAGATTTGACGCATACATGACCTGATCATCCTGAGCACATTTACTTATGGCAATTACTGACTCGGTTTTCTCTAACCAACGCAATGCTGCAGTCCCTCCTTCATTGCCTGCAAACTCAGTGGGTTTACAAGCAAGAAATTTTTTGTAAGTGCAACCAGGCGTTGCAACTTTCCTTTTCTTAGGGAGCGGAGCTTGCCGTGGTTCATTATCATGATTAACATGATTATTGCCTCCATTTACGCTATTACTGAAGTTATCTTCAGAAATACGTTTACTAGGAACAACTTGTTGCGGTTCGATTGGATTTTTAATAGCAGCAATGATTGCTGGAATAGCATTGGCTATCCCTTGAGCAACTATTCCTGGAATAGCGTTGGCTATCCCTTGAGCAACGATATTTTCTATATCTTGCCTAGTTACATATTGATCCCCCGGTTGTTGCTCAGATTGATTAACCTCATTAACTGGTTCATTATTAGCGTTTTCCATCTGATATCTAATTTATAGATACATAATTAGTATAAAAGAAATAATCCAATGTTACAATTATTTGCACAGAATCATGTAAACAAATATACAACCAGAATTGTAATTTTTTTTTAATATTTCGTTTGTTGTATAGATTATATCATACTTCTATATACAACCGTTTTATTATTTACTTTGCACAAACTGATTTTACTATTACATAATCATAGTTTCATAATCCCCTATCCTTTGTCAAGTGATGTTCTAGTAACGGCGTTTCTTCTCATCGTATTTCCAGGAGATCTGTCCCAAAATCTCTTGGATCCTATTCCCAGCATCCATTTCGTTAAAATGACGGAATTCAACCATATTCTCGTTATTCATTGGTGAATTTGATAAAGGTTCTGGATTGAACTTAGGAAAAAGCCTATAGGGATGGTTTTGTAACAGTATTTCATTAGTCACCCATTCGTCTATTTGCGAGTGGATTGAAAGGTTTGAAATAGCTGGTTCTAAATTTATTGGTAGTTGTGTTTCAAGAGAATGAATAAAATCATTTTCATTAATAGGCTCAATAGTATCATCGGTTGCCATTATAAAATCTAGTTCTTCTTGAGATGGTAACCCCTCAATTTGCCTAGAACTTTCCCTAATTTTCATTTTCTTAGGCTTAGGTTTCTCAAGAGGTAAAGCGTTGAATTCTATAGGTTCTTCTATGTCTGGAATATACCTATTGAAATCTCTGGAAACTTCGATTCTTACTGGATAGAGATTTAAATTCTGAAGGGCTTCCGACAGATCACTCATGCTGTTTAGTAAAATACACACCATTACTAAGTTATAAACAAATTGTATAGAACAACTTTTTAAATAGTATTTTATACTGGGTAACTACCAAAATAACTAAAAATTAAAACACACTAGGTTTTAATTGTAAATTTATTTACTGAATACAGTTTATAGACTGTAGATAATAGAGGTGCTAAAACTTTGAGTCAGAATATTTAAAGATTTATATTTACTACTACAGTAGCTAATATATAAAAATCTGCCCATACTGTTCAAAAAAATTAGTCAGATAATAAGACATATAATCACAAAATAGCAATTAATATAAATTAAGTATTTTCTAAATACTTAATTGGCTTAAATCAGTGGCTCGATAAGTGGCTCTGATACCACCTTTTTCTGTCACGGCCCCCGACCCGGTTTGACCCGTTTCAGGAGCCGCGGGACAGAAATCCTGCGGTATTTAATTAATTGAGTTTAACAGCGGAAGTTTTCATCAGGATCTTTTAAAAAGGTAAATATTTCCTGATTTATTTTATTTCACAATTCGGGATAAAACCCGGTAATTTACAATAGTTTGATTTCACGAAGAAATCTTTTATTTTACAAAACATGTTTCTTTATTTTATACTGAGCCACTTCCTTGAGCTTGTAGTGCTATATGGCACTTTTCCTGATTCATAACAGGTCACCTGAAACATGTTTGAAAAAGGTTTTGTCAGCGGGAAATACTGAGTGACTCATTCTATTTACTAAAATAACACATTTGTTATAATTTACAGTATTAAGAGCGATTACAATGTTTCTGATATCAAACCAACTACCAACGGTATTTGTCACTCGACCGAATCTGTGACTATGGTCATATCCCCCAATTGGCTGCCCCAATGGTGACGATTATCAAGTAATGTATACAAAACCCCACATACCGGCTGTAACTTGGTGATTACAAAGACTTAATCCCCGTAATTATAACTTTGAAAATAAACATGATTTGGAAAGTAATTTGATAAAAAGAGAATGACTCACAAACTGTGAGAAAAGGAGAATGACTCACAAACTGTGAGAAAAGGAGAATGACTCACAAACTGTGAGAAAAGGAGAATGACTCACATTGCAGATTTATACGGGCAGAGTTTGGCCTACTGATTTAGCCTTTTCAACCTAAATTTTTATAACAGGCACACAATTCGGGGTTAGTAATCAATCCAGCATTTACGATAACTCACGAGATCAAATTCTCACAACGAACGACAAAGTGCTATACTTCATCCATCGAATTAACGACGAACGACAAAGTATAACCCTAATGTGGGCGGCACTAAATTTTAATATTCCGATTATACAAATCTTGTTAGACGAGCTCATATACATCAAATGTTATTTTCTTTTTATCTTGTGTGTGTTTCACTTATTTAGCAGAATTACTATGAATATGAAATTAAGGGTAGAGGATCCTGTAAAAAGTGCTCAAAGTGTGAGAAGTGTATTATAACACTATATATAATACTATATAACACCATATAAACACCGTATAACAATATGTAACACCATATAATACCATATAACACTATGTAACACTATATATCATTATATAACAAATATAACACTATAGGTTGTCTGATAGCATGTCTATGATAGATGTATAGTGTTATATTTGTTATATAATGTTATATAGTGTTACATAGTGTTATATGGTATTATATGGTGTTACATATTGTTATACGGTGTTTATATGGTGTTATATAGTATTATATATAGTGTTATAATACACTTCTCACACTTTAGGCCCTTTTTACACTATCCTTACCCTGAAATTAAGAGTGTCATATTATCTGCTATAATTTAAGAGTAATAATTTATGCATGACACAAAAAAATAATAAGGTTTTGGTTGTTACATCTGATCTGTTTAATAAAGGGATCATGTCACTTGACATGTTAAATTGGACAAGGCGATTTTACGTTGATTTGTTTAATTAAATAATGCATTTTCAGGGTGACTTATTTAATTAAACGATACATATTTTAAGTTAACATGTTTAACCTGTTTAGGTAAAAGGTCTAGCCATTGACCTGCTTAATTAAACAGTTCAACACGCTATCTCAATTCTGACCCTTCAATCCAATTTTATACAACTCACCAACATGATTAACACATTTTCAACTTAATCTTTATTGTCAAACCTTTAGACATATTTAGATTATAGGTTACACGATCCATGTTCGAGTTGGACAATTTTATGTATGTGCATCCTAGGGTTGATGGTTTTAAATGAATAAAAGTATAGGTTGTGTTTGACTGAACAATTCAACCCATCAACTTGAAATGCACCAGTTCATAAACCAAACACGATTGAGAGACTTAGAATACTGTAATTCTCGTGATAGTTAAACAAACATTTAAAAACCAACCTTTTGACCGGTGAATTGGTTTGATTGGTGGAGCTTGGTGACGGCGAACCGGTGGATGCCATGTGGTAACCACTAAGTGTTTTTTTTTTGTTTCCAAATCACGCTTTAGTATACATGGGGGTGGAACAAGTTCTATATCCAAAAAAGGAGGTTGGTTTAGTAGTAAGTACGTTTATATGTGAACGGGTAAATGCAGGTTTGAGCCTTTGTAAGACTACACGGAGGTAAAAGGGAAAGGACAAAGCCCCCCACCCTGCCACATAGACCATGTGGGCTTTGCCCTCCATATCAATAAATGGAAGAGGTGGTGTTGTGGGCAAAGGGCAAGGGCAAAGCCCCTAAAAAATCAAGTTGGTCAAACAGAACAAGAGGAGTAATGCTCGTGAAGATCCTGCCTTAGAAAGGGACAACACCATCATGGCGTGGACGGGTTGTGCCCTTCCCTCTTCACGCCCCAAGCCGTGTAGTCTAAGAAGGTTGGTGGTGGCAGAATCAATTTTATACCCCAAAAAGAAGATTAGTGTTGGGGTAACTATGTTTGTATGTGAATGGGTGGCTGCGAGTTCAAGCCTTTGTAAGGCCAATTCTTAGTCTTTAAAACAAATTTTTAGCTTAACCCCTTACACTTTATTCAAGTTAGGGGCTGTTTGTCAATTTCTGAATGGTTAAGTGTTGAACCAATAAGAGGTCTGAACCATTAAGTGCTGAACCAATAAGAGGTCTGAACCATTAAGAGTCAGTATAATGTTTAACAGTTTAGAGACAAATGTCTGATCAATTAAGATTAGAGGTCTTAACCATTCAAACTTAGTATAATACTTAACTATTCAGAGTCAAATGTCTGAACCATTCAGACATTTGCTCACGAAACAAACAGTCTGAACCATTAAGTGCAGAACCAGTCTGAGGTCTGAACCATTAAGAGCCTCATTAAGAGGTAAACAAACAGCCCCTTAATTGATCATTTTAGTTTAACTAATTCATTTTTCTATCCCTAAATTTTAACAAGGTTACCATACAACCCTTGAGGCCTGAACTTTAACAAAAATATATCTTTCTTTTCAAACTAGCCCTAAACTTTCCGTTTTTTCCAAATTTAACAACAAATTTTTTATCTACGTTTTCAACTCGCCGCGAAGCACTAGTAATTTACTTACCTTCAGACTTAATGAAGTTACCATACGATTCCTTATCGTCACACATTTTACACACGCTAGATCCCGCGCTAACGCACAGGTGGAAAACCAACTAGTAAATACATACAAATAATGAGCTAGTGGTAGAATGGTAAGGGAGAGACATGGTGTTTCAAGTGACCCATGTTCAATTCCTGCCCCCAACATTTAGTTTCTACGGCACCTGATAATGATGGGAGACTAGGCGAGTAGGCGGCGATCGTTAGTTCGATCTTTGAACTGAGCGGGTTTTACCTCACCGCACTGTCGTGCCTTCGGGCGAGTGTTCACGGGCTTCGGCCCTAGGTGAGGGTTTTCCTCAGTTCGAAAAGCAAGTGTATCTCAATGTGATGAATTTCGCCGGTAATCAATTTGAAGGATTCGTTAGCCGTTAAAAAAAATACATACAAGTTAGACCATGGGGTATGGGGCGGGGGTTTGGGCGTGGGTTGGGGGAAAACGCCCAAGCCACCACCCCGGGTGGGCTTGGTTGGGGCGTGGCCCTTGAGGCTTGGGTTTCAAGCCGGGCGTGGGGCGGTCTGGCCAAGCTGACATGGCGGGCTCTCACTGGACAAACCAAAGTAGCCGTTGGCCAACGGCTATCTTAAAAAAAAAAAATTCCACTATAAAACTCACATTTTTCTTCAATTTTTTACCACATTCAACCACATCTTCTATAATCATCTTCAATTCTCCTTATACAAAACGAAAAAATGCATCCTCATAACCGTCCTTTTGACCCGAACAACCCGTATGCATTCCAAGAAAATAATCCTAGCCCACCACCCATTCGTCCAATGCCTCGTCCATTTTTGACACACTCTTCTATGCCCCAAGAAGCGAGTTATGCATCGTATCTTGGGAATTGTTTGTTTACTAACTTCTCACACACCGATGATTCGATACCTACCCCGTTTACACAAACGCCCATCAACCTTTCACCAACCTCCATCGACCTTTCACAAAACGAAACCGTCCCCGAAACTCAACCACCCAACGATGGTCCTTCCGCATCGAAACCCATAAAAAAGAGAAGCCATAAGAAAAAAACCGAGGCGGATAAAGCACTTGAAACTGCTAAGCGAAAACAACTAAAATGGACCGTCTTCCAACAACAAAGGGATGAACAACGAAGGAGCAAAGAAGCTAGAGATGCCGCTAGAGATGCCCTGAGACAAAGACGGGATGATTTGAAAATTCTATCCCAGCCGATTGATCACCTATAGGGTGACGAGTTACAACTAGTCTTGGAGATGAGAGAAGAGATAAAAAACAAATATAAACATTAGTAATTTTTTTATGTAATTTTCTTTAATTAAAAATATTAAAAAAAATTAAATTTGTTGTTTTAAAACAAACAGCCCAGCGGGTCAGCCCAGCGAAGCCCACCAAACCCACGCCCCAAACCCCCGCCCCACAATACCCTGTTTAAATGTGGGTCACCCCATGTCTGCCCCCAAGCCACGTGTCAACAAATGACTCAACCCAAACCCCACCATACCCACGGTCTATTGTGGAAATACAATTTTGTCCAAAAACAAAAGTCGTTGGAATTTTTCTTGGAAATTGGAATGTCTTTAAAATAATTATACCAAAGCTCACAAGCAAGCAAGAAACTTTTTTCACAATACCACCACTACACCATCTCCATATGTTGCTATTAAGGTAAACCATTAATGGCGTAAAAGCTTAATCAAAGATTCAAAACCATCGCGTGCCCGAAACCCACAACAAAATCGGGCCACAATCCCTCAAAACCCACTATTTAATCCATCAAATTGGGGTTTAAACAAACAGGTAAGCAGAAACAGAGTATTGAAGAACACACACACACACAGTGGGTGTGAAAAGGTGTAAAGATTGTGTTTTTTTTTATATAATTATATGTACATACTTCATTAGCAAACCTGGGAAAGCACGGAGAGTTGTTGTTCCATGGAATCTTCAACTGTTTTCATGAAATCGCGATGGCGCTTGCTTTCGCGAGGATGAGTGATTCTGCTTATCGAGTGGATACGATTGCACGACTCGCTCAGTGGCGTATTGATAGTTTTGGGGCTTCTTCGTACCGGAAATCTGATCTGTTTATGATTGGAAAGTGGAATTGGTAATTGGGTTTTCTTCAGTTTTGTTGTTTTGATGATTTTTGAAGTTTGAAAGTCATGAATTACAAATCTTTATTGCTAAAAGATTATGATAGTTAGGTGTTCGACGAAATGCGTGACTGAAGAAAATGAACAATAGTTTCTTAAATTAAGATTTTGGTAACATTTTTTTGTGGGTCTGATTTAAAATTTCTTGAAATTTCTTGCTCTGGCGAACAAGCAGAATATTGATAACTAACGATGCTTTTATTTATCGTTTTTTCAAGAACTGCTAGTAATCCGCTAGTTGTTCGATGAAATGCGTGACTGAACCAAATGAACTATTTTGGTAACATTTTATGGGTCTGATTTAAAAGACATAATTATTGATTTGGGGTTATATAAATTTGCAAATTGAAGGTATTTGGTAGTGGAAAAGAATCGAAACTTGATCATTAAACTCTTCCCAGTGATACCAAAATCAGCCCGAGATAATCTTAATCTTCCGATTGCTTCATTCAACATTCGTGTAATCTCATCGTTGGGCGGTCGCAAGACTTTGGTTCATCCAGGTAAGTTTGGTATTAACAGAATTACCTACCACAAACTTAACTTTGTATATATATTAACAAAACTAATGTTGTATGTTTTGAATGCAGAGATCAGGGATAAACTGTTGAGAAGCGGTGAAGGTTTTGTTTGGGTGCTTGATGTTCAATTGACGGGTAGATTCATCGTCGATCTCGAGTTTCTTGATCTGAAGACTGCATCTCCAAACGTAATTCGTTCGTTTATCTTTTTAGCTTTTTAAACATTTTTTTAGTAAAATGCCATTTTCGTCCGTGAGATTTAGCCAATTTTGCGACTTTCGTCCAAAGGTTTGTTTTTCTGCATCGGGATCCAAAAGGTTTGAAATCTTGTGATTTTCATCTGGCTCGTCAACTCCATCCATTTTTCATCGTTAAGTCAGGGGTATTTCCATCTTTTTTGTTAACTAAAAGGGCAATTTGGTCTTTTTCACTTCATGTAAAAAGACCGAATTGCCCTTTAAGTTAACCAAAAAGACGGAAATACCCCTGACTTAACAGGGAAAAATAGATGGAGTTAACGAGCCGGATGAAAATGGCATGATTTTAAACCTTTTGTCTCCAGATGCGGAAAAACAAACCTTTGGATGAAAGTCGCAAAACTAGCCAAACCTCAGGGACGAAAATGACATTTTACTCTATTTTTTAAAGTGAAAATTTTATTGTTTTTGGAAAGGATTGAGACATGGTTGGTGAACCTAATATTGTGACTTTAGTATTTACATATGTTGGTTGTTAAAACTTAAAACAGGGTTACCAATCAAATGGTGGTCAAATATCATGGTCAATAGTTTCTTGTTAGCAGCCTTTAAGGTCAAACTCATTAATCAAAGGTTGTTGGATTTTGAAAACCAGTTTAAAATTCAGATTTTAAGGTCTATCAGATCTTTAGTGTTAAGTGAAGCAAAAGTGTTACTATATTAGGTGAAATGGGTCGATCTGGGTTGTGATTTAGCAAACTCATGTCAGTTACTACTTCGACTCGTTTATATATGAATAGGTTGCTCGGCGTTGTCACTAATCTCAAAAGGGTTGAATGAGTCTAATTGAAAACATTAGCTACAAATGAAACGAGTTAAATGGGTTGATCATTTATATACTTTTTTTATCAGACAAAAATTGTTTTGTGACTTGTGAGTTGACCCGACCCGTTTTGACCCAAATAAGTTGTAGTTTTAACCCGAACTCTTTTTTGGCCTTTCCGTCTTGCCACTTTGTTAGGTTAATCACATAAATCTGTGTTCATGATCTGATGTTAAGACAACCGATCGAGTAAAATGTCATTTTCGTCCCTGAGGTTTGGCCACTTTCGTGACTTTCGTCCAAAGGTTTGTTTTTCATCGAAAATGTTTGAAATCTTGCAATTTTCATCGCTGAGGGCCAAAGTCGAGGGACGAAAGTCGCAATAGATTGCCGAACCTCAAGGATGAAAATCACAAGATTTTGAAACGACAAGGACCCAGATACGAAAAAACAAACATTTGGATGAAAGTCGCAAGAATGGCTAAACCTCGGGGGCGAAAATTGCAATTTACTCGAACAGAATTTACGCAAGTATTCGATAAATGTTAGTTTGCTGAGCTGGCTTTTCTGATACAACATTATATACAAAAAACAGGGTGGCGAATCGCGTTCCATTTGGAGTGAAGGGTTCACACAACACAACACGAATTCAACAACACTTTCGTCCGTTGGCAGAATGTTATCAGAAAGCATCCACACGGATATCATCATTTGTGCTTCCGATGGAACAATCGGGGCCCACCGGGCTGTTCTTGCAGCCCGTTCACCTGTCTTTCACAGCATGTTCTCCCTCAACCTCAAAGAGAAAGAAATGTCCGCCATTAACATCAACGACATGTCAATTGAAGCTTGCAAAGCTTTTCTTAGCTACATATATTCAAACATAAAGCATCAAGATTTCATCAATCACAGACTCGATCTTCTTCGGGCTGCTGATAAATATGATGTTTCGGATCTAAAAGATGCGTGTGAAGAAAGTTTGATAGAAGATATTGACACGAAGAATGTGTTGGAAAGACTGCAAAGTGCTTCTATGTATAGATTGGCAAAGTTGAAGGTTACTTGCATTCAATACCTTGTGAAATTTGGTAAGATTTTCGATATTAGTGAAGAATTCAATGCTTTTATACAATCTGGTGATAGAGATTTGATAGGTGAAGTTGTTAATGAAATTCTTTCTGCTTGGAAAGGTTTCTGAAATTTGATCACTTGTTTATTGTTGTATCTATTGACTTATGAAACCTGTATGGTGCGCGATTCATTTGTCGCATATTATTGTTTCATTAAAAGGTATGCTACAAGATTCATTTATTACATGATTTGGAGAATGCAGCTTGTTTATGTATATCTGTCTTTCTCCTCCTTTTTGGTTTGTTTTTCTTTACTTTGGTTGCAAATGATACATGTTAGCTCAGAGCTAATGCGCGGCTTGAGAATGTATGGTAAACCATGGTTGTAAAAATCTCGACTAGCATCTGATTAGTCGCTGAAGGTTCATCAAGTAACTTTCCTCTAATCGACCAATCAATCGCTAGACGGTCAACGGCGGCCCTAGGCAGTCCTAATCGGCCAAAAATCGACGGTTTCGGACAAATTCCGGCCATTTTCCGGTCAAAGATTGTAAAATTCGGTGATTAATCTTGTCTACTTAAAACTGAGTTGACGAGGAGTTAAAACTTGTCTTGCTAGATATAAGACTGAAGATTACCTATAAAACTCCAAACCGATTAATCACTAGTCCGTACCCTGCCGGCCGACTAGCGCCTATCAATTTTTACAACACCGGGTAAACCCACGTGTATGAGCTTATGACAAGCTTAAACGAGCTAATTGGCTTTTTTTGACTACCTTAAAGGGTGTTTGTTGGTTGGTTTAGGGCCCTCGTTGAACCAAAATCGATATTTTTGTTACATGGCTTTGTAAACTGACCGGTTTTAGTTAATTGGTTATGGGCGATGGTTTTGTTAAGTTAATCAAATGATGGTTTGTTTATATTTTTGTCTTTGTTCTCTTTCGGGTTCGTTTTTCTTTACTTTGGTCCCGAACAATACATGCTAGCTCATGGGAGCTAGCAAGCCAACTTGTCAGCGTTTGGCAAACGCACGCGTCTGAGCTTATGACAAGCTTAAACGAGCGAAGTTAGCCTCTTTGATTATCCAACCTAGGCTGAACTTTACATGAGTTTATGGGTATGTGTGGGACTGTGGGTCTATATTTACCCAATATCTTGACACAAATAAGCTTTTATATATGTTTTAATATGTAAATTCCCACATGTACAACCTAAAAAGCCTTTTATAAAACTTTGTGCATTCACAAAGATATGTCATGTAGTCATGTACATGTGGAGGGCGTCTTAAGGTCGTTTTATACCAATATTTTTCCCAAAAAAGGGCGCCTCACCTGCACTTATTGTCAACCTTGAGCCTTATGTAGGTTGGAAGCGATGAACCCTGCGCTTCGGCGCGCTTTTTTAAACCAAGGTTTTTATTGTCCTTTTTTTCTAGTTTGAATCGGTGTTTGATCACTGATGATGAATAGTTGTTTTATGTTCATCTGATCATTTCCAAACTAGGTCATGTTCCGTTCGAGATGCTAATCGAGTAACTGTGTTTTTAGTGTTTAAATTAATCAATTAAGCGTTAGATATGTTATGTGTTAGAAATTTATGTTACAATGTACATATCATTTGAATTTGATGTGATTGTTTTCAAGGTTTTGCTTCATAATGCAATCCAACAAAGCAGCTGCTGCTTCTATGGAGGTTGAAGAAATCGTACCGACTGAAACAAAATTCGCGATTGAAAATTCGACGAAAAACGGATTGTCATTGTGGATACTAAGATTCATAGTTCGTTTGCGAATATTAAGGTTGCAAGAGATTCATTGTGCAATCTTATAATGGGATCATCCGCAGGCAAGGTGTATTCAAAACTAAGAGTTGTTACTTCAAGATTAGCTGAAAGGTTTTGAGTTACATTTTTATACTGGAAAACATGAGTTTTTGAGATTATGCATCCTTTTGAGTTTTTGGGTTTGTAAGGAATTTTGAATTTCATTGTTTTTTTTTGGGATGTTTACTCTCTTTCTAGAGTAAATTGCAATTTTACCCCCTGTGGTTAGGGGGCATTGGCAGGTCTACCCCCCTAAGGAAGTAATTGCAGTTTTACCCCCCACTGTTTGGGGTTATGTCGCACGTTTACCCCCCTGATCATTTCAACGTTAGATGTTACCGTTAATTAGGTTGAAATGTCCAAACTACCCTTCATCTTCTCCATTAATAAGCCCTAATTTTGCTCTTCAATCGACCTCAAGCCCTCAATTCTCTGCCCTCTAATCACTGCCTTGAAAATGCCATCATCTTCGTCGTCTGGGCTTCGATTCAAGGGCAAGAGTCAACATTCAGACATCATATGTCCATGTGGTGCGAAAACAGTGGTGAAACAATCAGCATCAACAGCTAATCCTGGTCGTTGGTATATTCGATGTGTAAGTTTCTTCTGTTTTATGCTTATTGAATCTTAACTTTGTTGGATAGTGTTGCTTATGATGTCCGATAATAGGTTGGAGGATGTGGATTCCTAAGATGGGCTGACAAAAGTGAAGAACAGGGATGTCCGGTTTGTGGAGAGGTAATGCCTGGTTTAATCATTGACTTGGCTAACTGCAAAGAACAGTTGGGTCGGTACAAGAATGGAGATGTGTTGAAACTGAAGATGTACTTTGTGATTACTTGGGTGTTGATTGTTCTACTGTTTTTGGTTAAGTAGTATAATGTTGACAAATTGGATTTGGTTGTGTATCTTGACTGCTTGTAATTATACTTTGTAGTTGCTTACTTTTTTATGCAATGGTCTTTTTCAAGTTCTTATTATATGTTTGTGTTGGTAGCCTTCTTATATGTTTGTGTTGGTAGCTTTCTTGTAATTCTGTAGGTAAGGATGTTGAGAATGAGAAAGATGTTGGTAAGGATGAAGAAAAAGAGGTTGGTAAGGATGAAGACGTCGTTGCAGCCGAACAACCAGACAGTTATGTCTACTTTAAGGATCAAGAGTCTGAGATACTCAGACGTTACATGGAGCAAGAAACAGATTATGAAAAGTTATTCGGAGATCCGACAAAGGATTATGACCCTGAAGTGCTTGAACATGCATGGGATTACACATATTGGGATGAAGATGATGATTCGTACTTTGACCCATATGAAGGGGAGCATGGTTCTGATTCGGATTGGTCTTGTTTGGATGATTGTCACTGGAAATAGGCTAGATTTTGTTTGGTTTTAAGTTTGTATGTTGGACAAACCTTTTGTACTAAATGTTGCAATGTAATGTAATCGAATCACTTTCCGCCTCTTAATTGTACCAATTATCCAAACATGTTGCAAACCAATATAATGAACTCAAATGGATCATATGGTCAAAAGCTGCTGCAAATTGATATAGGCTGCAAATGGATCATATGGTCAAAAGCTGCTGCAAATGGAGCATATGGTCATTTTGACCTTATAAACAAGGCAAACCTGCTGCTAATGTATAATATGGTTATTTTGACCTTATAAACAAGTCAAACCTGCTGCAATTGACCAAAATGGTCATTTTAATAAAAACATAACATTGTATTGACCAAACCAAACATAAAGGTACAAACCAAACCAAACATTGTCTTGAACATAGTTGACAAATCTAGCATTGTCTTGACCAAACATAAAGTTACACACCAACCAAACATTGTCTTGAACAAAGTCGACAAACCTAACAAACATTGACAAACCTAACAAACATTGTCTAAACTTACAAACCATCCATCACTCATCAAGATTGTAAACTGGTGCACCTTGAGTGGCAGTGTGTGATTCCTGTGAAGCAATGGATTGTTCAACCCCTTGTCCTTTGCAGCTCCTGACATTGTGACCCATATTCCCACATTTACCACACCTGATGCTACTACCCTTTCTGGTCATTTTACCTCCTTTGTCGAAATCTTTCTCAAGTTCTTTTTCACCATATGTCTTCTTTCTTTTCTTCTTTGGCCTTCCAACTTGTGTATGATGCTTAGGTGGGATGAGTGTTGTTGGACACCCTGAAGGAGTCCACATCTCCGGCCCGTTGATTGGCTCTATGACATTGCAATAAACTTTCTTCCATGTTGACAGCCAATACACTTCATCCACCCACTCTTCTGGTATGCCAGCATCAATGCTATTCCTTGACATATCCCATATGGCTGCAACTGCATGTTTGCAAGGCATCCCGGTCAAATCCCACTTCCTGCATGCACATGTTTTATGTTTAACATTCACAACACACTGTGATCTCGGACCTGTGACTTGATACTTGTCCGAATCAACCATTAAAACAGACATTTCAGCAGCCTGTTTCTTGATCTGATCGAAGACCTCATTGGCATGAGGAGTCAGTGGCCCCATACACTTTGCTTGTAATTTCTTGACATTCACTATCCTCTTGGTCATGTACTCCCGAATGAATTCTAGGCATGTGATAATCCTTGTCCCTTGCTCCTACGATTTGTCTGTTAAAAACCTCACATATGTTGTTCAGTAACATATCACATTTAGCTCTTCCAGAAAAATATGCTCTTGACCAAGCGGTGAATGGGATCTCATTCAGCCAGTCATACATGGCTCGTTCTGCTGTCTTAATTTCTTCCATTGCTTGGTTAAAGTATGGAATAGATGTCTTCCTTCCGGCTGACCAAAGCAAATTCTTGTAAACATCTCCACGCCACTTGGATTTCATATTCTCATGAATGTGCCTCAAACAAAATCTGTGCTCAGCATTAGGGAAAACGGCTAGCATAGCAGGAATCAGACCCTGTGATACAAAATGAAATTAATGACACTATTTTGCAAGGTTTTAATTAACAATTAAGAACATATTACCTTTTGTCTGTCACTGATGAAGGTGAAACAAGAGTCTGCCGTACACTCTAGGTCATCTCTCAAGAGTTGCAAAAACCATTTCCAGGTTTGTGTTGTTTCTGCCTCAAGAAGGGCATAACAAACGGGATATATGCTATTGTTCCCATCAATACCAACAGCACTCAAGATCTGTCCTGGAAATGGACCTTTCATGAAACAACCATCCACACCCAGCAATGGTCTCCCAATCATCTTAAATCCTCTCATCATAGAGGCAAAACCAAAATAAACCCTTCGAAACTGCCTTGTAGGAGTAGCTGGGTTCCCACATGGCTCCACATCAATTTTAATTGTACTACCTGGGTTGGCTTTTAGAAGTTCATCACAGTATGACCTTAGCAGACCATACTGTTCTTGGTAATCACCATAGATCTTTGTAGTTGCTATCCTCTTAGCTCTGAATACCTTATGTAGTGATACATCAAGTTGATGCTTCCGAAGCAGTTGACTTTGGATTGCTTGAATTGGCATGTCTGGATTGCTTTCAATCATGGGTTGGATCTCTTTGGCAATCGAACTCATTGTGTACAAAGAAACGGCCCTTGTTTTCAAACAATTGTGTTGATTATGAATGGTCTTCACACACCACCGGTCCTTGTCTGTGTTCCTTGAGATGTGAACTGCCCAAGGACATGTGGGCTTGGTATGCCTTTTGAGGTGCTTATATTTTTGCCCTACTTTGGTGCATTTACTACTTTGCCCCTCTTCTCCTTTATTTTTTACATAACCAAGTAGTGGTGGATTGCTTCCAAAACATACTACCTTATACCTTAACAATTCATTTTTTTGAATAAAAACATCCTTACTTGCCTTAAGAGCATAATCTTTCACCATCCGATTCATCTTTTTCTTGTCATCAATAAGCTGACCAATGAAGAATGGCAGATCATTTGGACCTTTTGAAGCACTCTTGTTTCTCCTCCTTATCTTCCTAGCAACCTTATCTCTAAGGGTTGAATTGTCATCCGATCCACTTTCAAAATCCTCCAAGTCAACAGGCTCATGACCTTCATCAGTTATGTCATCATCATGATCCTCATCACCTGAACCATCCAACTCTTCCCTAGTAAAATCAACATTAGCCCTGAACCTCTGCATATCCACCTCTATTTCATAAACCAGATTATCTTCTTCAACATTAAGAAAAGTTTAAAACAAGTAATGTAAAGCGGTTTGTAGGGGTGCAAACGAGCCGAGTGGCTTGCGAGCTGCTCGAGATCGACTCGAGAAAAAGCTTAAAACGAGCTGAGCTTTATCAAGACCGACACGAGCTTGAGCCTAATATAAATCTCGTTTATTTATCGAGCCCAGGCTCGAGCCTGGCATGTGAAGCTCGTCAGGCTCGTCGAGCCTTAGTGTAATATTAGTTGTAATTAATATTTAATAACATTTACCTCTTATTTCTCTTATTTAAAGTTGTCTTGTAAACGAGCTGAACCAAGCTTATTTAAACTTGTTTATGAGCCGAGCCTGAGCCTAAAATTAAGTTTGTTTAGTAAAGGGGCCCGAGCTTCATTTTTCAAGATCGCGAGCCAAAGCAAGTCTATTATTTTTATTTAATATATCAATTAACAAATAACAAAAGAGCTAAGCCCAAGCCAAGCTCGAGCTTGAGAAACTACCAACGAACCGGGCCGAGCTCTCATAAGTCAATGGAGCTCGAGCCTGGGCTCGGCTCAATTGCACCCCTAGTTTTAATTCTAGTTTGGATATTGAACATCTCCAAACCAGAATGCAACACTACAATAAGCAGGCAAAAGTTTAGATAAACAATCTTCATGAACATGAAAAGTAAAGAACATAAGTTGATTATCAAGTTCAAATAAGCTTGAAGAACATAAGATGTTACCAACCTTAAAGACGATTTAATGTACATAGAAACTATAAAATATGGATGAAGATAATAAATGATGCATTTATCCCCCAAAAAGATATCCAGCTGCTTGTTCTTCATTGCCATCAAAAAACTTGAGAGCTTGTATGACTGCATCTCTACTAAACCCTAGCTCAACTAACTTCCCAATTTTGGCTTCAAATTCAGGTCCCTATATTCACACAACACACACATTTTAATTCATAAGGTATGTTGATACTAACCACTTTTAAATCATATTTAAAAGTAGGGAAAATAACATATAATAGCGACGTATTTTCACAAGTGTTATGTTTTACGCAACCTTTTTTTTTTTCCTTTGTACGCTGTACGCCTTGAAATAGTTCAAAATTTTATATATATCCTTCCATTCTTTCGTGAGGTATATAAACTTTTTTTTTCTTTTAGAAGGATACAAGTGAAATTAAGTTGTTAGTATATGTCATTTGCCAATAAAGGTATATAAACAAAACTTACATGAGTGAGACCACCATGGGCAGACCCTGCAGGATGACCAAAACATGAGTGTTAATCATTATTATTGAAATATATAAAGCATTTCTTTCAATCATGCGATAATGCGGTATCACGGTACAAAATTTCAAAAAATTTAGGCTTGATTTTATATTTTTAGTCCAAATGTGACAAACTAATATTTGAGTTGTTCTGAAATTCCATACCCACTTCCCTAGGGCCCCAAAACTCTAAAAGAAATTTATATGCAAGTAATTTGGGATTGTTGGCGGTAGATTTTATGGTATATACTTATGCATACACACAAATGATATATGAATAACAGGATCCAAAGCAGATTTTATTTTATTTTATTTTATGAAAAGGGCCCCAAATTTATAATCCGCTTTGGGCCCCTAAAAAGCTTGAGACGGCCCTGTTTCTAAAGTGTGTTTGTGTACTACTAACCAGAAGATTGACCCCCAGATGGTGTTAGGTTATTGCTCCTCTCTGCTGCTGATCCAGATGAACCCTAAAATATAGTGATATGATAAATAATAATAATAAATAAACAAATAAGAAAGATGACTATATTGCCCAAATTGTAAAAAGATGGTTGAGGGTAAAAAAAAGCTTAAAAGCCTACAACTTTTTGTGTACTTATTGAAGCATAAAGATTTTTTATTGGATAAATACCCGCTGAACTACAATTCCTTTTAAAATGATAAATATTTGTTTGGAGTTATGATTATGATAAAAGAAAAACTAATATCTTACTCTAGTTCCGGAGCTAGATGCTTCCTTTAACTGCTTCTCCTCGTCAAGAAAATGGCGTGGGATGTCCTTTTCTGTTGATTTATAAAAAAAGATGGTGATCATGTTTATCTCAAACATATCGTATAGCTGAAAAGAGACATATGTCGAATGTGTTGAAAATCAACCAAAGTGTATACTCAATGCTTACTATATTATAAATATTGTTTTTAGAAAACTAGCTTGTTATTGTAATGATATATTCTTTAAATCATATTTAACACATTTCTTATGTATTATTTTGTTTGTAAAACAAATAAAAGATTGTTTGTGGTCAATCCGACACGACCCACCCATTTTGCCACCTTTATTGCATATGTGAAGATTGTTTCAGTAATAGAAGATATGACACTTGTTCTCATTTAGAGGTCAATATTCATTAAATAGTGTAATTTAATGCATACAACCTTTTAAATTACTTCATTTAAAATTTACACTCTTAATGCAATAATGTAGTTTTCCGTAATTTTATTTAATGTATTAATAATTTATATAATATATATTTTTTTTTTGAAATCGACGCTTTAACACATTCGACACTGTGTTTTGAGTTTTGACACATCTAATGCATAAGCAAGAAGTGTTTTAGTTGTATGTAGTATGAGACATTTGTTATTATTTAATAGTCGCTTTTATAACATTTTTTTATACTGATAGAATAACAAACCTTGCAAAAAGGGTACAGCAACCTCTCCTCCACCAACTCTCAAAACATTCTCTTTCAAATCAATTGTGCACTGTGAAAAACCGATATATCAATGACAGTGCTATATGGAATTAAATATCATTTGTTTCGTTAAGTAAGTCAATAATGAAATTACCTGGTGCTTACGAAGCATATCTAATCCGAAAAGGAATTCCATATTGGGTGAATCCAGCACAACAAATGAACACGGATAGAAGTTATTGCCGATCTACAAAAAAAAAAATACATGAAATCCATTATCCATTAGATGGTCATAAACAGATACATTAAAGATTTAGCAACAATTCAAGATATAGAATAATAAAACAAAACAAAAACCCCCTACATACTATGTATTATTATTTAACTAATTATAGGGGTACAATGAGGGTAACGTGACATTTAATGATTGTTCATTAACTTAATAAATTTATCTTTTAGTTATTTCTTCACATAAGCATTTTTGCACATGTGGCATCTGATGTGGCACTTTACAGGTAAAATGAATAAAGTCAATCAACAACATTTACCTTAATTGGAGCAACATGTATCCTACCAAGAATCTCTGATTGGCCAACTCCATGAGCAATGCCCTTATAACGTTGGTCTAAAAGCCTCAACAATCTAAAAGGGACGGAAAAAACAATAAAATATTTGATTATTTTGTAAACAATTTCCAAGGGAATATGAGAAGTGGAAACAATGAAGGTGATCAAGCAGTAAGCACTAAGTAAAACGGAAGCAAAAGGTATAACTAGTCTATCCCAAAATATGAAAAAAGGGCTCGTACCCCAAACGCTCTGCACAACTTTTTGATATTATGGTTGATTGGGCCCCACTATCAACAAATGCCTGAATTGAAACAATATCCATTTAATAATTTCTTTGAATATACTTGTATGAATATATCAACATTGAAGAAATAGTTATACGGATATCCATCCAAAGGTCCAAAAATTCATATATATTTCTAAACTCCATAATATTATATTTACCCTTGGTTTTAAAATGTGCGCATTATGCACGCATAATGCGTGATGCCCCGATGCACTGATGGGAGCGCATTGCATCATCTGATGCGTTGCGTTTACATGATGCGAGAATATTGCGCCAATTTCACATAATGCGCTCTCATACACGCAACATTGTATTTTATGTTTTTTTCCAGATTTTATGAAATGGGTTGGATTTTTTCAATAATTAATATCATAGCATGCTTGATTTGAACCAAAAAGTACAACTCTTATCTTCTTATTAGGTCATTTGTTTTACTTTAAGTATGTTTTTATAAGTTGTTAATGTATAAATACCTTTTTAGTATTTTTTATAAAGAGCGCATCGCATACGTGATGCGCTCGCATCGCACATCACGCATTGCGCATCAGATTTTTGAACTAAACGCATCGGAGCACATCACGAAATTTAAAACCAAGTATTTACCCTTGCAAAAACTTAATCTATAACACTAATCCATTCTATAATAAAATTAAAAAAAAATACTTATAACTTTTTGCTGAAAATGATTATGGTGATTCATCTAAATGCATAATGTGTACTTCATTCATTCAGTGAGCATGTTGTTATAAGTAACTAGTTTTATTTTATTTATGGACTTAACATGCAAATATGATATTATGAAATCTATAAGGATATATGTGAAAGTTTTGAACTTATAGAAGGATATATAAGAAGCATGGAGGTGTCGCCATTATTTATAGTTGTTACCTTTATGGGAACTCCGTTAACTTCCATGTCAACATAAAGCATGACCTGAAAATTTAACCAAAATTGTTGTTCATGATTAAAAAATTCAAAATTTTAAAATATACAATTATGATGCTAAAGAATACTTACCACCCTTGCAAAAGCTTCAGGGTTGTGTTCTAGTGCAGCAGCCCAGTTCTCATCAATACCTTTCTGTAAAATAACGAGCATTCATTAAGACACCAAAGTAAGAACCATTAAGATTATTAATTATTATACACATTTGTTTTTGTTTTCCAATTAAAAAATGTTCCTATACCTGTCGAATTGCAGCTTCAATTTTCTTTTGTGCTTCCACATCAAAAGGGTCTGCATTCAGAAGATCCTTTTGGTTTGGATAAACAACAAATTAGAACGGAACTCATATGTAAAATGTTGAAATACAAACTTAGATATAAACAACAATGACATTACTTTTTTCTTACGAGTGGCAACTTCGACTTTTTTAAACTTTAAATGGGGCGATTCGGGTTATGTTTAATGTCAACAGGTCAAACGGGTCGAAAGTTGCCCAAGGTGAAATTTTTATGCATGGAACCTCATGATTTTCTTGTTTAAAATTTTAATTATTACTGAACTAATACAATTTCTACAATCATACCAGACAAACTAACTGTTTGCAGAAAACTTTAGACTTATAGTAAAAAAGTGTTTTAGGTCAACCCAACCCTGACCCATTTTGACCTCTTGACTTATAGGTGGGTCAAATGGTCGATCCGAGTTATGTTTCAGATATAACAATTCAAAAGAGTCGAAGGCGAGCAAGGTGTAATTTTTGTGCATAAACCTCCTAAATCTTTTTAAGAAAAGTATATTATTACTAAGAATATTATATTTATGCAATCATCATCATCATCATACTCAGTAAATCCCACCAATAGCAAAGCAAAGGTAGGGTCTGAGGAGGGTAAGATGTAGACAGCCTTACCTCTACCCAGAAGGAATAGAGAGGCTGCTTCCGGTGAAACCCCCCGCTCGATAGTAGTTTTGCATCAAGCCTTGGACATAAGGCACATAACACTCAGCAATCGGGACAAAGACCGATTAGGGCATGTACCCTTTTGTCTTTCAGCTATCAACGCCACCACATGCATGATTAACCGTCCTCATCTTTTAACGTTATTTTCACGAAATTAGTAAAATAACGTTAAAATTAGTGCACTTTAAAATTTAAGGTAAAGAAGTGTGCTTGGTCAACACAACCAAACCAAACCCATTTGAACCCGTACCCGGAGGTTGCCCGTGTTGACCCGCTCCCCTAACCAGTTAACTCTGCCTCTCTTAATGCCAAAACTAGCACGTCGATTATTTTTTTAAGAAAATTGTGTTTTACTCATGCCTGACAAATTCAGTATTATAAAAGAAAGATGAGATGGACAAGAAAGTGTTATTGGGTCAACCCGCATGACCCTGCTTTGACCAGTTACCCAACCCGCGCAACATACCATCTCTTCTTCTTGTTGCCTACGTAATTCAGATCTCTGATTGTGACGTCTTCTTAATAAGTCCTGCAGCTTATTTAGGTCATTCCCAATAATGATTTGGGCCAACTCGGGATCACTCTGCCATTCACATCCAACGGTCAGGAACTCAAATTAATATAAAAAAATGGAGGGTTACAAAAATAATCCAACCTGAAGCAATTGGGCCATTAAATCCGAATTATTTCGGACTTGCTGCTGGAAAGCAGCTGGATTCACTGCAGAACCGTCTGGATTTAATACTTCATTACTAGAAACCCTGAAATTTGCAAACTTCATTATTGATTCTTACAAGCCTACAAGGTGTAGTGTTTTTCTTGATTAGAGAATTTTGTACGAAAATTTGTTTGATTGCAGTTGTGAAAGTTAATCTTGGTTGTTGTTTAATAAAAGCTTAAAGATAACAAAATGCAAACTAAAATCATACGTTGAAGAAGTGTTGGAAACCATCATCACTAAATCTCCATCAACAACACCCAAACTACTTAGTGTTGCAGAATTCTTCATCTCCTTTCCGTTGTGAAGCAGTTGTTGTTGTTGAAGCGGGATTCGACTCTGCTTATAGTAAACACGTTAACATTGAGGTTAAGAATGAAAATTATGAAAAAGAAAATGCTCACTGAATAATGTTATTACTTTTGAAAGTGTATTTTCCGAAAATGTTGTGTTTTGGAAAACAAATAGGACAGCTGGAGTCATTTTTGTTTCTTGATTTCTAGCGTAATCGAATTTTCCAATTTCAAATTTTGCACTCTTGAAAAAATGCAATTCAAATGAGTTCCATTGATTTGGCACCTCCGCCTTCAATCTTTTCGGGTCCACCACACAAAACTCATTCCATTAACAATTTTGGAGGCCTATAAATTACTCTAAAAATCAGATTACTATACTAGTTTTGTTATTACTTGTCATTACCGTAGTCTAGAGGGTATATATGTCTAACATCCAAAGGTATTTTTGTGTAAGGGTAAGGAGCCTAAGAGAAGTCCACCCTATTTGAGAAACTTGAGAAGCATTCTAGACCACACATTTCCCTAAGCTTTTCGTAACATACAATAGTTTAAAATTGACTATATACATATAAGTATATTGTCAAATCTTGAATTATACACATATGTATATAGTTAATTTTAAACTATACATATGTGTATATTACGAAAAACTTAGGGAACATATGTGGTCCAGAATGTTTCTCAGTTAGCCTAGTGCTTCTCACACGATCCTAACCCCTTTGTGTAATATCCAACTCTATATACCATAATACGAAGACCTATGTAGCCCTTTTATGAACACAATCAATATACAATACAATTCTTTGATTATCCCATATAACAAAAAATCTCAAAATTTGGTTTCAATATATGTTTGTAAAATTCTACTTATTTAGGGGTTTACATATAAAATCATCCCTAAATAACTAAATAATCTAAATCAATCTGTGACAACTTCGCTTACAATAACCAGAATCAAATCACTCTATAAAAACACTAGAAACAGATAACATGCAACTTAAAAACCACAATAATTCAACAATCACAATGCAGCACCCCCTAAACCAATTTAAATTCAAAATAAGTTCAATTTTGTTGACAACTAATTAGTAACATCAAAATCTCACCTCGATTTCAAGCAAAGCTTTCAAATTTTCCACCTGTGAAGAAAAACCCAACTCAATTATCAGATTTTGAAGATAAAAAGGGGGAAAACGGATGAACTTTGAGAGGAAGATGTTGAGGAAACGATGAATGGTTACATACAGATTCATTATGGTCAACTTCTAATGTGATGATTTGTTCATCGGTGGTCATTACAGTGATCTTCATCTTCTTCAATGGGGTTGGAGTTTGATGCACTTGTTGAAATCTTGATTTGTAGACGAATGAAAATAACCCACAATTCCTCCTCGTTTTCTTCGCTTGCAAGATATTGATGAACTCTGTGGTAAAAGTAAAACCGAATTTAGAACGTGGGGTATGGTGGGGCTTGGGTTGGGCATTTGTTGACACGTGGATTGGGACCCCCCACCTTTGAAAACAAACTCAAACCCACGCCCGTGGGGTATGGTGGGGCTTGGGTTGGGGGCTTGGGTTGACACATGGGGCATGTGAAATGGCTAGTTTGGTTTGGCCATTGAGAGCCTGTCATGTCACCTTGCTAGCCCGCCCCACACCCGGCTTGAAAGCCAAGCCCCAAGAGCCACGCCCCAACCCAAGCCCACCCGGGGTGGTTGCTTGGGCGTTTTCCCCCAACTCACGCCCCAACCCAAGCCCCATACCCCATGGCCTTACTTGATGTATCACTTGGGTTTTTATAGATTTTTATTACCGATGGTGACGTGGAATTTTTGTATGTGGGTTATTTTTTCTTGTTCCGGCCCGTTATAAAAAACTCGAATTAGTCCAAATCTAAAATTAAGCTTGACGAGTCTCAGTCTAAGTCTAAGCCCGAGTTTTATTTGTGGAGCTTAGGTAGAGCCACGAGCCTAAATAACTGTATTACTTATATGACTTTTATTTAGGGCATGTTTGGCTTTCCTTCTTTTCAACTTCTTGAAAAGGACTTTTGCAAAAAAAAAGTCAGAAATCCTGACTTCTGGAAACTTAAAAGGACTTTTGCCATGAAAAACGGAAAGCCAAACACTTCTAAAAGTCATTTTCCTTCAAAAATAAGTCAGAAGTTGATAAAAAAAAGGAAAGCCAAACACCCACTTAATATCATTAAATATAACATACTATCTATCTATCTACTCTATTGTCCCTTACTAATAAGGTAAACTCGTTGGGGTGACATGACACCCATGAGAACACCCCCCTCTAGTTCACCTCCCTGAATTTTTATTTATTTATTTTGGATATCCATTTATCATTTATGTTATAGTCTAACCCGGTTAAGTTAAAGTACTTTCCTAATATGATTAACACATAAATCCCTAAACTACATTCACCTTAATGATTGTCTTCTCTCCTAAACCCAACCGATCGGCAGAGCAATATCATATATCATCGTAATCGAAGGTATTAACAACGTTTCTTTCATCATTTAGTTTAAATCTTCGTTTTTTAAATTTGATTCTAAATAAGCGTTTAGTTTATCAATGTTGGTTATGTATAGAGCAATTTTGATTCTAAATCGGCGTTTAGTTATCGATGTTGGTTATGTATAGAGCAATATCACATATCATCGTAATCAAAGGTATTAACCCCTTTTCCATATCATCCCCCTATTAGAGGTTATCCAGGTGAGTTTGCATATATCTGTTTGGGTTTCATGCCAAATGTTTGAGATTATAGCTAAAATGGCACCATACAAATAGTAAAACCATTTAGGAAAAAATGTTAGATTTAAATACAAACACCTTTTAATGTGTAAATAATACAAATAGTAACTATGGTAATTGTGTTTAAAGTAGGTTAATTGTAGTATTGTAGCATAAATATACTTGAGCATAATTACTCAACTTATTCGTACCATTTGCACATTAAGGGTAGTAGAGGACAACCCAAAGTACCCAAATGACCAAATTAAAACAACCAACGATACCAAGCCACCTCATTTCTTTTTATCAAAACCCTAATTAAACAGGGTGGTTTTCCAAACCACTAATTTACCCCGAAATTATTATTCTCGTTGAATTCTCCACCATCACAATCAGGTAGCACAACCCGAATTCCATAGCCAAACACGGTACCCAAGTGAATGGCCCCGGTATTAGCAAACTACCTATACAAAACCGAAAAAACGGTAGTACCGTAAACGAGTCGAGACAGGTTGGGTTCGAGTATGAGCTCCAAATTAAATGAGGTAGCTCAGACCGGCTCGAGCACGAGCTCAAAGCTACAAGAGCCAACGAGCCAAAGCCATGAGCCAAGTCGAGCTTGGTTCGAACTCAGCTCAGTTACAAAATGAGTCGGATCAGCTCAGGTCATCAAAAATACAGTTTTTTAGCTAGTTCTTTTTCGAGCTTTTAGTCGCGAGCTTTTTAAACAGCCTCACGAGGTACCGAGGGTGCCCGATGTGCCCTAACCGTGTATTTATACCATATCGGCATATCCCACCCCTTAACGAATATAAGGTGGTGTTTGTTTTTTTGGCCAGAAGCACTTCTGGGCTCTGGCCACTTATGTCTGCGTCGCGCAGACGCGCGCAGACGTTTGAAGTCTGCAGCTTGTTTGTTTTCCGGAAGCACTTCTCACCAAAAAGGTCTTCCCCACCTCTCTCTTCAGAACCTCTTCTCTCTACCATTCAAACACAGACCTCTGCATCACCTCCACCACCACATCTTCGCCACCACCTCCACCACCACATCTCCACCCCCACATCTCCGCCACCACTTCCACCACCACTCTCCACAGACAAAACCCCCAAATCGGAACACAAAACCCAGATCGAATTAAACCCAAAACAAAAAGATTAAACCTAGAAAAATGGCACAATCAAGAACACAAAACCCAGATCGGATCTTCAGCTTACCGTAACCGTCAATCTTCAGCTTATTTCTCTGCGTCTCTTTCTCTCTTTCTCTCCGCCGTCTCCCTCTCTCTGTTTCTCTCTCCCGCGTCTCTCTCTATCTCTCTCTGTGGTGTAGTGGTGACGGTGGTGTAGTGGTGACGGTGGTGGCGGTGGTGTAGTGGTGACGGTGGTGGTGGTAGATGAAGCAGAAAGAGAAATGGGTGTTCTGTGGGTGTTGTGTGTGAGAAGGGGTTTTGTAGAAGTAAAAAAAAAACAAACCCTCTTCTCCTTGCAGACTGCAGACCTTTGGTCCACCTCTTCTCCTGCAGATGCATGCAGATGTGGTCCGCAGACGGTAGACCTTTTGCATCTGAAAAAACAAACACCACCTAAGTGTTTTTACAAGTATAAAAGAACTCTAGGGGTTAAAGTGTTAAAAGCCAAAACTTGACACCACTTGAATTGCATCTAGCATCTCCAATCTCCATCATCTATATATACAAACACTACACACACACACCGGCGATACAACAAACACCTCCACCCATACACCGCTAACGCCACACTTTCGACCTAAAATAGACCAATCATTCAAACCCAAATAACTTGCATCACAAGTCTCCTACAATCCTAAACCCTAGATCGCAGCATTCTATCCTCTACCTTCATCATCATCCCTAGATCGTTGCGTTCGATAATCCACCATCCAATTGCGTATATTCACACCTCCAATTTCTCATATTTCATGCTTTAATCGCTATTGTTATTATACATACTGTCAATTAGCTCTTACTGTTCTCCTGTTCGTCCGAAAACCCTAACGAATTTGAGCAATTGTCACCTGGAGCATGACGGATGCGCAGGTGGTTAAGCGTGCGAAGTATAAATCGTCTGTTAAAGACCCTGGCGTACGTGGTATATTGAAAATGGTAAAGTTGATATTCAATGTGATTATTGTTGATTTAGGATTTCGTTGTTTGTTAATTGTTGAATGTTGATTGTTAATTGTGCGTTTTGGCAGACGAGAGAGAGGTTTGTTTTTCAGCCTAATGATCCATCATTGTCTGTTAAGCTTAATGTGGAGTTTAGATTAATAAAAGGTAAGTTAAATTATCTCATGAATGTGATCATTACACTACATTACATTTATTGATGCATTTTATTGTGGTTGAATAGAGATGTTGAGTGTATTATATTTGTTTTTTTGTTTTGTTTTCAAGGACATAAATCGAGCAAGGAGGGTGCGAACAGACCTGCTTTACTTAATCTTACTCAAGATCAGGTTATTTGTGTTTTATTTACAGTTTATTTTGTAATTTGTGTGTCTGGCCATTGATTGAATGCTTTGAATCTAAATATGTCTTTTCAATGAGCTCAGGGTAATTATATATTCGAGTTCGAGAATTTCTCAGATAGGGAGATTTGCAGAGACTTTGTAGGTGAGGTGTTTTGGGCTTTTGGTGTTGTTTTCATCTGAATCTTTTTTTATCTTGATTTTGTTTTGGTTTATGATGTACACGTTTCTCGATGTGTTTAGATACCAGGACAGAATTCTTATTTCTTGTCATGTTACATAAACAAACTTTGTAGTGTATAAAACTATGGTTTAGGATAACAACTTTGATCCAGATATTAGGTGACATGCTGATGAACTTTAGATAGTTGGTCATATGTCTACTATAGCTTTGCACTTTCTTACATTGTACATGCTTCACTAGTGCAGAATCTTTGATGAAATAATTCCAAAGGACATCTATTTAAACCTTAGACGTTTGAAAAATGGATGTGATTGGGATGGGAAAAGAACAGTTGAACCAGAATGCATGCAGTCTACTTCTTTATCTTGATGCATTTTATTTTAGAAACACGTCTTTGCATATCTCACTCTACATGCTAACTTGGTACGTGTTAATGTAAGATTATTACTTATACAGTATGAATCAGTGCTTGGCATATGTCCTTTGCTATTTATGTGTGAACTGTTCTCTCTCTCTCTCTCTATATATATATATATATATAATTGGTTGTATCATGGTTGCTTAACAGCCAAAGCTATCGCTGGGGAAGTTGGGGGACCCACGTCCGAAAAGTCTGTTCCACATAAAGATGAACAGCTTAGCTCCGCAGAAATGGAACGTCGAATTAAGCTATTGCAGGAGGATAGGTAGGGTTTGTATTTCAATATTGGTTATCTTCGCTAAAATGTTTGTTTCATTTTGAAAAGTATATAGTAAGTTTCTTTTGTGATCAATTACTATAAGTTGGCATATAGATACTTAAAAATTTGACAAATACATATATATATGCTGTTTCATCCTTTAACTGCTACCCCTAACTGCGTCATAGTTATCGATAGCGAAGATAGCGTTCGCTATCGCGCGCTTCGTAGCGAATCGACCATATCTCGCAATATGTTACTTAGCGACTCCATAGCATGAATATAGCGGGATTCCGACGACGATTTACGGCTCCGTCGCTCCGGTGCTGTAATTTCTGCCGGAGAACAGGAAGAAGAAGAAGAAGAAGAGAAGAAAAACGGCTGCGTGTTTTGTGTTTTAGCTTTTTAGGGTTAAATAACTTTATGGATTTTAACCTTTAACCCCTATCTTTTCACGACCATCATATAGTCCCTAAAACTTGTAAAAGTTTACATAAAACTAAAAGTGTAAAATTAGTTTGTGTATTTTAACATTTAACCTCCTTTATTTTCACTAGTTTACCTTTGGTCCTTAAACTTAAAAATATATACACAAAAGTTAAAAATTAACATCATATATATATAAAAAAGTTATAAATAACTATTTTTTATTTCTTAAATTTTTTACTACCTCGTCGCTAAACATGAAATAACGGGCGCTATTTCGTCGCTATCGCTACGTAGCATATAGGTACCTTGTCGCTATTCGCTATCGATACCCATGAACTGCGTTGATGTGATAAAGACACGAAACACGTTAAATTGATACTATTTCTTTAATTATGTGTATGGTTGGTAGTTTCTTTGTGATTTATGCCACCAACAGACCAACAGTTATGTAGCTAAAATGTTCTTGTAGTGAGTTGCAGAAGCTTCATAAGCAATTTGTGATTGGAGGTGTGCTGTCAGAAACTGAATTTTGGGCGACAAGAAAGGTTAGTGCCAGTATAGTATGTGCATGGATGATTTTGAGACTGCATGTATTATCATGTATATAATTTTACATTTATAATCAATCGCAGAAGTTGCTAGATGTGAATGCTAGCAGAAAAGCAAAACAACAGGTTGGGCTGAAAAGTGAGATGATTTTCAATGTCAAACCTTCATCTGATGGTCAGGTATCACTCAACTAACTCTCTCTCTCTATATATATATGTATATATAGTGTGTATATATATTATGTTATATGTATATTTGTTTGTGACTCACATTAAGTATATATTTAATACATACAATTTCCTTAATCATTTTGTTCAATGATTTGGAATATTTTTGTAATCATAAATGATAAATTACATGTTAATCATTATAAAGTTTTATAAAGAATGGACAAAACAATGTGTGGGTCAACACAATATGCTCGATCCGCCCATCTTGCACCTCTAATTATTCTTGAAGTTTTCTACTTGTAGTGATATTAATGCTGGCCTTTTCAATTCTTTTGGTTTCAGTCTAACAGAGTTACTTTTAACTTGACGCCAGAGATGATTCACCAGGTATATTCATCATAATTTCAAAATATATTTTGTGGAAACTTAGATGAAGTGTAGTTTTTGTTTTTGGATTATGTCAATGGGAAATGATATGTGCTGCAGTTTTAATCTCACAGCTTAATACGTTGAAACATTTTTTTTGTAGATTTTTGCTGAAAAACCAGCAGTGCGGCAGGCATATATAAATTTTGTACCTAACAAGGTAAGTAGTAAACTTAATTGTGTTTCCTGCTATTATGTGTGTATATATGTATCGTATCCTTCCTCCACATCATTTTTTGCTTTAACTACAGATGACAGAAAAAGACTTTTGGACTAAGTACTGGAGAGCACAATACCTTCACAGTACAAAAAATATTGTTGCCGCTGCTGCAGAGGCTGCTGAAGATGAGGAGCTAGCAGTTTTTTTAAAACAAGATGCCATTTTGGCTAGTGAAACTCGCCAGAAGGTGCTCTAATTTAAAAAAAAAAAACAAGAAAAACCACAATGATAACTCGCTTCACTTTTTTGATATTTTCTGGTTACAGATTAGGAAGGTTGACCCCACTTTGGATATGGAGGCTGATGAAGGGGATGATTACACACATATTCCGGTAACTTGGATATTTATTGTGTGTTTGGGCTTATTAAGGGATTGGCCTATTGCTACATGAAATAATATGTTTGTTTTCTCTGTTTGTTATATATGATAGTAGTTTTATACAATCTTGGTTTGATGGCCAATATGCATACATCTAAGTTAGAGCCTGCAATTTCTACTCATTTACTTATGAATAGGTCTTGTTGGGTTTTGTTTGATGATGGTCAAAACTCAAACCCGTACAGAAATTACCCGTTCGATCTGTTACCCAAATACATATTAATAGGTATGCTTGTGGTCAGCAAGTGAAAATTTACTTGTAGATTGTAATGCGTGGTCGCTAATGGGTCAAACAAAACAGACGGGCTTAAAAGGGGTGGGACTAACGGGACCGCAAGTATACTTTGTGTTGGATATCGAGCAACAGAAAAATTAAAAAAAAAACATCGGAGGTTTTTTTGAGAGCAACCCTTGCTTCGACTCTGATCTGATCGAGTACACAACGGTCTTCCATGATCATCACTTGTTTTTTCCCTTTTCTTAAATTCTTTTTTTCATATGCTTTGAGTCTGCTTATAGCTTCTTCAAAGGGCATGTTCTCTAAATCTGTAACGTGCTCAATAGAGGCAACAATAGGTAAAACAAAGTTCAGGAGCAGATCCAAGATATTTTCTAACAAGTTTGGTGTCTTCAAACGTAGCCCCAAGGCTGTTTGCGCTCGAGACCAGACCGATTAAGCGTCCAGCAAACTCTTCGATAGCTTCTCCATCTTTCATCTTCATATCTTCGAATTCTGATTGTAAAGTTTGAAGGCTTGTGGCGTGCCTGTCGAGCTTGTTCAACACCCATGTAACGTGCTTTGAGTGCGTCCCAGATCTTTGACCTGTTACCCAAAACACCAACACTAACCGTCATGTTTTTTTGGATTGTTTAGTGATATTGAACTCCGTTTAATTGCTTAAACTTTGGTCAAAGGGTCAATGTTTACATGTAACTGTAGGGTCATGGGCTAGCTAATGAAGATATCAAGGATGAACTAGAAGCACAATATGAGCCATACAAAAGATCTTTCCTGCAAGATATCAATCGCCATGCTGCAGTTGTTCTTGAAGGAAGAACTATAGGTAATGACTAATAACCTATATAAAATTTTATTTTGATCATTGATACCATAGGTATTTCTGAAATTTTGGCGCTAAAAGGTCTTTAATTTATGTCAGCTTGATATGTTAGTAACTTTGACCATGCTGATTTTTTTTTGAAAATTTGAGCATTTTGTGAGTGAAAACAAGTGTTATCCAGAATATATATCTGACCAAAGTTGGTTACATTATGCAATGTGCCTCAAAATGTTGGTTATTGATTCTTTATGAGCTTTTTAAGCTCTGCATACTGTTTTGGTTTTGGTTTTAAATTTAGGGACAGTTTCAAATTTGTCCTTCTAAAAGTTCAAAATATATATCCTTCTAAATTTCATAAAATCATATATGCCCTTTTAAAAACTAAAATAGCATATCTACCCATCCCATAGTAAGTTTCAGTGATAATGTTTTTCTATTCGTTTATTCAGAGAAGCAGGCTGTTACAAGTAATTGAGTTCATTTTATTTACTATGGAATGAGTAAATATGATATTTAAGAGTGCTTTGATAGGATAATATGATATATTGGAATTAGAAGGATTACACACACAGTCACACACACACACACATATATATATAAGGGGAGGATATATATTAAACTCTATATTTGAGACTAAGCCCACTAAACCCTAGCGTGACAAACCCTTTTTTTATAAAAAAAATTAGGGCATGTAATATGCATATTTTTAAGCGGGTTTTTTTTTTTTTTTTTATAAAAAATCCAAAAACAGCCTAGCGGTTTTTTTACAAAAAAAATGAAGTTTTTGTTAAAAAAGTTAATTGAACATTTTAACGTAACATGTGTAACATCATATGTTAGATCGGATGTAACATATGTTACGTAGGTGTTCAAGCATGTGTTACATATGTTACATAGGGTTTAGTCTCTAAGATAGAGTTTAAACTATACACTTCTATATATATGTATGTATGTGTATTAGAACAAAGTGTGTGTGTGTATACACATGAAATTAGTTCTTCGATATATTTGTTTTATTACTACTTAGTGAGATAATAACCTATTGTCTGTTGATCTGATTGTAGACGTGGAGACAGGAGATACAAGATCTGTAGCTGAAGCACTAGCTAGTTCAAAACGTGGTGAGTACATTTCGCGTCTTATATACCATTATATCTATTTTTTTATAAATTTTCTTTCTAAACATGGCGAGAAACAGTTGAGTTAGCTAAAGAAGCTTCTGATGGCAATTCACATCAAGACCGGATAGATAGGATGATTCGCATGGCCGAGATTGAGGACCTGCAGGCACCACGTGACCCCCCGGTTGCACCCCTTTGTATAAAGGTTTGACCTTGAACATATTAATCATTTTTAGAAAAAAGTTATATGTTTCTTATGAGTTAGTTTTTAAACAGGATCCACGAGACTACTTTGATTCTCAACAAGTAAATGCAATGAATCAGTTATCCGGATTAAGACAGATGAAATCTAGGTTGAGCGCTTCTGAAGCTTATGGTTCTTTAAGGGCTCATATCTCTGAAATCGGAACCACAGGCTTCAGTGATCCCATAGTTAGACCTGAAGTGGCTTTCCAGGTAATTGCAAGTTTTATTACCGTTATAAAATATATTTATTTTTGTTATTATATTTCAAGTGAGTTTTTAGATGTGTGTTTGGATGTGCTTTTGCGATAGAAGTTGTTATAATCAAATAATCAGTTGAGTGTTTGGTAATTCTAATTATAATCAAGTAAACTAAGCTAAAAGGAAATTTGTTTATGTGATCAAAGTATACATTTAAAAGATACCAATTTATTATTATTAACTACTGTGCCGTTAATGCGGTAAAAAAAAGGATATCAGTCAAGGACCCATATATGAGATATAGGTTATCGTGGTGGGATATCGGTAATTTTAATATCATGCAGAATTTATATATGTAGCAATTTAACACTAACAATTCAGTACTCTCTCCTACCATTAACAAATTATCCTATTGCAACTTGCAAAACACTAACAATTGTAGCAAGTAGGAACTGATTAAGACTTAAAACACTAACAATTAACAATTAAGACTTAAAATACTAATAGCAGCAATAAGAAGAAAGACACATGGTAGAACTAGCAAGAAATGTACTGATATCGGGAAAATCGGTGATATATCGGGCAATATTGCCGATAATATCGGTACCGATATGCTGACCGATATTTTACATGGGGACCAATAAGCGATATATCGTTGATATGATATCACCGATATTAACTGCATAGATTAACTACAATAATTAGTTTTTACATTATTTGGCTATCAAGTAAAGAGTAACTATAATCCAAAATATTAATGCACGTTTCTTTATTTGAAATCTTAACCACTGGAAACATAGATGAAAAGCACAAGTATGAAAAAGAAAAGACTGGTAAATAAGTTCTTACATGTTCCCCTTAAATGATCATTTTTGTTTCAGTTGGCAAGGAGCTGATTATTTGACCCCTATCATAATCATAATCACTTTATCCAAACACTAAAAACGGAGTATTACAACTTAAATCACAATAATCAGATAAAGTATAACTGCTCTTGCCTGTTATCTAGGTCTTCAACAGTTTGACCCAGAATATATCAAGCTCCAAATATCAACTCGGTAAAAACCCACATGAGAGCATATTGGATACATTGCCAAGTTTCACAAAGGAAGAGCTTTTGCTTGTAAGTTTTTTAGTCTTTGTAAAGACGGTTGATTGTTTTCTCATCTTTCTCGTCAAATCTATTCATTTATTTAATATGATAGAACTTTTTGATTATCTTTCAGCATTGGACGTCTATTCAGGAGTTACTAAAACATTTTTGGTCTTCGTATCCAATTACAACATCATATCTTTACACAAAGGTAATTTCAGCTTTTTTATAAGGTTTCCACATAAATAGTATGATAAATCACCTATATATTTATCTATAGGTGAGTCGGCTGAGGGATGCCATGTCACAAATCTACCCAAAGCTACAGGTATTTTTTATTATTGCTTATGGTATCAGCATTCAGTTCAAATGTCTTTTTTTCCATAATGATTTTATTACTTTTTAGAAGAGTTGTTTTTGTATGTTGTTAAATTTGACATTCAGCACAAATTGCAGGAGATTAAAGAATCCGTTCAGTCAGATTCCCGACATCAAGTTTCCCTCCTTGTTCAACCAATGTTGCAGGTTAATTTACCATTTTACCCCCTTCATCTTAAAATTTATACAAATGTTAAACCAATATTTACTCTTTTGCCCATTATTAATCATTGATAAACATTAATAGCATTATATCCCTGTTATAACAGATCAATTGCATCTTATAGTAACGAAATAAAAGTGTCACATGGTAAATAAGTAATTCGTTACACAATGAAAAAACGCTGAAAGCTCATTACTTTTTGGTTTTTTCTACACTACAAGTATCTTAAGTATGTCATAATGCAATTTATTTGTTGCAGGCACTAGACGCTGCTTTTGCTCATTATGAACTAGACCAACAGAAGAGATCTGCAAAAAGTGGCGAGAAACCGAATGGGTATGGTTAACAATGTTCTTTTATATCACTGTTTTATCGCTTTTAACCAATCTTGATTGGTTATTACATACAATTAAATCAAATGTACATTGAACAAAATTTTGCTGCGAGTCACCTTTCGGTCTAAAAGACCTGTTTTCACTATTTGGGTGCATAGGTTGTTATTCCATCTGTAATCACGACAAGGTATAAATTATTATAAAGTTCAACTTTTTTTTAAGTATTATTGACTTGGGGTCAAATATGTTGGAGAGCCTTGGGGAATTTGTTTGTTATGCTTGTTTGTGTTCTAAATGAGTCTTTGATTCTTGCTTTCTTTTTTTATTGTGGTAGTGCAATAAGATGGTTTAAATTTACTTGTTCTTTTTGTACTTGTGTTCATCTTTGTCTGTGTTTCCATAACATTTGTAATGATGTAAAAAGTTGTGTGGTATATGGCTACTCAGGTATGCTTAAGTTTACTTTTCGTTTTAATTCTTGTACATTTCGCTTATGGAATACGGTTTACCATCATTTTTATGATTAATACTTCAATTCCTGATACGGGGAGAAGACCAGGGGTCGATACTTCAATTCCTGATACGTGTTAGATTATGATTAATTTGGTGTAATTTAGGAGTAGAAGTAGAGGAACATTGACTGTTTGAAAAAGAAAAAAAATAGAGGTAAGAGATTGTGCTATGGTTACTTAGGTATGCTTAATAATGAAAGTATATGTGATTTTTTTATTTAATATCTATTAATAACACCTAGCAAAATAGTGAAAATGATGTCTCTTTTCACATTTTTGTTTATTTTTTAATCATTTTACTTGAATTATTTGTGACAATTAATCGTTAACGTAAATTTTATGTATAATTTATTATGATTTATGAGTCACATGTGTGTTTATTATGATTTATGAGTCACTTGGGTCTTGTACTTCTCTTATGAATATTGTCTATAATTACTATCAAGGTTGAAGAACTTGCTAGTCGTTAGTCGGCCGGTGAGGTGGGGACTAGCGACTACTCAGGATTAATCAGATCGGGTTTTTTATATGTAATTTTCAGTTTTATGTATACATATACACATTTTTATCGGTAAATATTTTTAAGTAGCTAGGTTTTAACTTTTACTAAACTTATTTTTTTTAAGTATACAAGATTAATTGTTAGAATTCACATGGTTTGGTTGGAAATTGGCCGGAATTTAAAAGTTTTGGCCGGAATATATAGGTTTTTTTCCGGAATCTGACCGGAATTGCCGATTTTTGGTTGGCTGACTAGGCCCGACTAGCGATTAATGGACTGATTGACGAAAAATTACTCAGTTACTGGCCGACTAGCGATTGAGCGCCGACTAGTCGCGATTTTTACAACACTGATTACTATAGCTAGATCATTGATGTATAAATATCACAAATAAAGGACTATATTTGTTATTTTTTTTTTCTGATGATATGTGATTATTGATCAGCTTTAATCTTTATATGACTATAAATCTCCAAGTAGCTATCGTTCGGTTATCGTGCAATAGCTAATTACTTGATTCTAAGTATTTTGTATCATTTAATTACTTTCAAATTGCAATGGCAAACAATGCCTTGTATGTGAAGCTATATTAAGGGTGTTTGGTCATATGACACCAATTTTGATTGCTAAACATAAAGGGTTGGTTATTGTCAAACATCAATGAAAATGGGCACCCGTCAATCGTTAGCACGTTTGTTATTAACATGTGGTCGTTTTATCACAAATTATGTGATGGTTGTTTTTAAGGATTTGGTAATAGCTATGCGTGTTTGGCTACTTAAAACAATTTGATTGCTAACACGTTCATTAGCGTCAAATATTAGTGATATTGGGCGACCGTCAACCATTAGCACACTTGTTAATAACATGTGTCCGTTATCACATAAGGATTTGGTAATAACTAAACGTGTTTGGCTTTTTTAAAACCATTTGATTGGTAGACTTAACGCACTCGTTATTGTCACATATTAAGTGAATTTGGACGACCCTCAACCATTAGCACATTTGTTAATAACATGTGGCCCTTATCACATAAGGATTTATTTGGTAATAACTAAACGTGTGTGGCTTTTTTAAAACAATTTGATTGGTAGACTTAATGCACTCGTTATTGTCACATATTAGTGAATTTGGACGACCCTCAACCATTAGCACACTTGTTATTAACATGTGTCATTATGAACGCACTCGTTATTGTCGCACATTAGTGAATTTGGACGACCCTCAACCATTATGCCTAAATTGTCTTTTTTTCAATTAAGTAGACTGGTTTAAGTAGGGCTGTAAACGAACCGAACGAACACGAACAAGGCCTTGTTCGTGTTCGTTTGTTAAGGAAATAAATGTGTTCACGAACGGTTCATGAACACTTATCGAACGAGATTTTATGTTCGTGTTCGTTCATTAAGAAAATGAGCATGTTCACGAACGGTTCACGAACACAAATAAATTTGGCGAACGCGATGAAGGATAAAGGTGGATAGCCCAGAGAGTAGCACTAGAACTTGAATCCCTTATTGTGGAATGGAGGTAGATCATATTCGTCGATGTAAATAATGAGAAAAAAAAGAGAAATGGTGCATACACAAGTGGAAAGAGGGTTTCCTAGTTTAATTGTTAGGGTAATGATATAAATAAAAGTTTAATAGTATAAAAAGTATAGATAAATATATAAAAGTATAAAAATCTTTAATTAAAACACGAACATAAATGAATGCAAATGAACGAATGTTCACGAACACCTTACCGAACGTTCACGAACACCTTACCGAACGTTCACGAACATAATTGAACGAACGAGACCTTTGTTCATGTTCGTTCATTTAACTAATTGAACGGAATTTCTTGTTCATGTTCGTTCGTTTATTAAACGAACGAACGTAAACGAACTTCCCGCCGAACGGTTCACGAACTGTTCGCTGAACGTTCGGTTCGTTTACAGCCCTAGGTTTAAGCTCTTTTAATCCGCAAGCACACACTATAACATGTTTTAAGCTTTTCTGTTTTAGCTATTTTCTTAGAGTTAACTCTTTCAAAATGCTTTGAGCTTGACAAGTATTATAATAGTTTAGCAAACTAAACTCTTCTATATTAAGTACAAAACCTAAAAATTATATCTTTTTTTGCAAATTTGCTTGTCGTTGTGTAAAATAAATATAATCAATAACTCCAATTGTTTATGAAACAACAAAAGGACTTTAGTTCTCTATACACAATTGAAATTTGTGCCAATTGGGTATATTCTAATAGGGGAAAGTTCTTGTACAAATAATCTTAACATACTAAACATACAAATTGAAGGAAAAGTCAAAAAGACAAGGTGGCATTTTTGTAATTATCTATAACTATCAAAGTTACTCTACAAATGTATCTAAAAAACCTAAAAAAAACCTAACCCCCTTGTCCCCCCCCCCCCCCCCAAAAAAAAAAAAAAAAAAAAAAACTAAACTCCCCACTCCCCAAAAACCTAACCCCCTCCCACCCAAGCTAAAATGCTAAAAACTAAACCCTACAAAAATCTAAAAAAAAACACAAAATTTTTTTTTTTAAATATTTTTTATAAAAAAAAATCGCTACTTTTAGTAGCAAAAAAAAAAATTGCAACAAAATGTAGCGATTTTTTATAAAAAAAAAATATTAAAAAAAGATTGTGTTTTTTAGGTATTTTTTGTTGAGTTCACATTTGTATAGTAACTTTGATAGTTTGTGGTAATTACAAAAATGTCACCTTGTCTTTTTGACTTTTCCTTCAATTTGTATGTTTAGTATGTTAAGTTTATTTGTATTTGATCTTTTGCCTATTCTAATAAGAACAACCTTTTTCATATCATACTCAATATAACCTAAATTAGCGGATTAAAATATTTCATATAGGTCGGCTGACTCAGCTCTACACATGTGTAATGGAATAGGTAACCTGCTAAAACACGATAACAGAAAAGTACACCGTGTGATTTTTACGTTTTTAAAAATAATCAAAATTTGAAAGTTAGGATCCATTATTTCTCCTCCTAGGTGCATAAAATATACATCTGTCTTATAGACATTGGATATAAAGTAGTTAAATGAGTCGTATTAATGTTTAAAATTTTTGTTGTTCGCGTTATCAGATACCTATTAAACCTGCTAAAACCCGATTTGTCAGACTAAAGGTTTTTGGGGGGCAAAAGCAAATTTGAAAATGAGGGCTCTTCTCATAACTTTTTCTAATTAAAATGGTCTGGGTAACAGGTTAAAACAGATGAATACCTCAGTAATGAACGAATAATAGATAATATGTTTCCTTCTCTGTCGCATTTTTGATTGCCTAAATCCATAATATCACCCCTAAATTGCATGTGTCGCTTCCTTCCATTTTTGCTTACGTAGGGGCTGTTTGGCAACATCTGAATGGTTAAGTGCTGAACCAGTAAAAGGTCTGAACCATTAAGTGCTAAACCAGTAAGATGTCTGAACCATTAAGAGCCTGTATAATGCTTAACCGTTCAGAGGCAAATGTCTGACCAATTCAGATTAGAGGTCTTAACCATTCAGACTATGTATAAATTTTAACCATTCAGAGGCAAATGTCTGAACCATTCAGACATCTGCTCGTGAAACAAGCAGTCTGAACCATTAAGAGCCTCATTAAGAGGTAAACAAACAGCCCCGTAGCTTCACTTTTTTTAACATTCACTAAACCTGGCCTTAGCAACACAATTCAGAAAAAAAAAAAAAAAAAAAAAAAAAAAAAAAAAAAAAAAAAAACCCCACCTTTCAATATTCAATATTCAATGTTTAACCAAGAATGCATGCGTGTGTATCGAATTCATGAGTCCAGATTGATGAAATTAATTCAAGAAATCTTACTCGTAGTGGATCAAAGGACATGGGGCTAAAAGCCTAACGTGCTGTTTCTTTACCTCTTAATGGGGTTCTTAATGGTTCAGACCTCTTATTGGTTCAGCACTTAATGATTCAGACTGTTTGTTTCGCGAGCTAAAGTCTGAATGGTTCAGACATTTGCCTCTGAATGGTTAAGCATTATACTAAGTCTGAATGTTCAAGACCTTTGATCTGAATTGGTCAGACATTTGCCTCTAAACAGGTAAGCATTATGCTGGCTCTTAATGGTTCAGACCTCTTACTGGTTCCGCACTTAATGATTCAGACCTCTTACTGATTCAGCACTTAACCATTCAGAAGTTGTCCTAAAACCCTAAATATCCATTAACCACACCAACAACTACTATGTAACACCACGTATAATCTTTGGAACAAGAGACATGGGGCTAAAAGCCTAAGACCCTAGAATTCCATTAACCACACGAACAACTATTGTGTAACACCACATACAATCTTATGGTTAGACGAGGTTGTGTCACAACTAACAAAAGCCAAATACGCATAACCATATTCGGTTATATGATTTATTTATTTTTTATAACTGGTTTTTATGGTTATGGCTAATTGCATATAAATAATTAGTCAATCGAACCGTGGTTGTTTAAAAAAAAAAATAACATATTGGTTATCGGTTAATCTTCTTTGTAAAATAAAAATTGCAAATATTTCAACTCGAAATATCATTGAATTATTGAAATTAGTTTGAATCCAACCATGTTGTTAACTGAACCATCTTATTTAACATGTAACCATCAAAAGGTCTTTGGCCTAGCAATACAAAGCTGTGTAAAATAGTGTTCAACCCCAGAAGTCGAGGGTTCGAGTCCCATGGTATACAATGGTGTAGAATTAGATATAAATTAGACTGCTCTTAAAATTTTCTAACATATAACAAAACCAATCCACTATAACCTTGGGGTATTCAGTATTCGATTCGGATTTAACATATTCGAAATTTGACTTGATTCGAATTCGACTATCAACCTTCGAGTTCGGTTTTCATAAATTCGAGTTCGATTCGAATCAAATACGAATTTATGATTTTCAATTCAATTTGATTCAAAGATCAAATTAATATTATACATACATATATAAACACACACACACATGAAAAAAAACTTCTAAATTTAAGCCATTTGTAGTAGTTAAAAAATAAAAGTAAAATAATATATATTTTTTAGAGTCAATTTGAATTAAATTGAATTTATTCAAATTCGATTTGAATTCGGGTTTTAAATACAAATTGAATTTAATTTCGAATTGGGTATAAAATTCGAATACGAATTTGAATCGAATAAATCAAATTCGTATTCGAATTTTATACTTTTTATACTTTTTCCCCAACTTTATACTTAGTTACATTTTCCCCAACTTTATACTTAGTTACATTTTTAGTATTAAACAAGAATTCTGAATATTTTTATACTTTTTCCCCAACTTTATACTTAGTTACATTTTTAGTTAATATTAGTATTTTTTTTACTTAAATTTAAAGTATTAAACAAGAATTCTGAAATTAATAACACTGATTATAATCAATAATAAGAAACTGGTTGACATTCACATTATCACAAGATTTCTTGTGTATGAAATGTAAAACCACTAACGTGACAACAGTTTTCTTACATTTCATTTCATCATTACACGGTCTACGTTATAACTTTTAAATCTTTAACACTAGAGGGTTCTCGCGCTTTGCGGCGGACTTTCGATCGGTATTGATTCGGTTCGGTAAATTTATCGATACGATATTGGCACTCGATAGAGTAACCAAAGGTGATAAAAACGAATAGCGGTATTGACACCGATGTCGTTCGGATGATTTTGGTTACAAAAAAAATATACTCCATTGTTAAACTAAAAGCATAACAATAATAATGGTACGGGTACCGATGTTCAAACGGTATCAGTTTGATTCTTCACGCTACAGAAGAAATCAATTATATTTGACTGTTTAGTTTTAACGTAGATAAATATAAATACGTTACAATAATATATTCATAATTTAATAAACGCATTATATTAAGTTGTATTATTACAATAACGAAAATAGTAAACGATGTTAATTTATATTAAAATTTAAAAATATAATCAACGTTTATTAATAAAATAAAAATTATTAATTTTTATACTTTTTTTAGAAAATCAAAATAAAGTATACCTAATATCGGATCGGTCAAAGCTTTAACCCATGCTCGTGCAAGTGCTTCTAACTTATCCGGTGTCCAAGGAATGCTATCCGCCTTCCCAGTTACCTTTCCTTGAGCTTCTTGAGTTTCTTGAGCTCGTTTTTTCCCTTTCTTTGCCTTTGTCTTTTGTGGTTGCGTTTTGGGTATAACATCGTCATTTACGACTAAAGAAACGTAGTCTTCAAACTCGGGTGCAGTTTGACTAAATGGTTGGGACGGTGGCATTTGTGGCAGTTGTGATTGCATTTGCATTTGCATTTGATGTTGGTATTGAATTTGCCAAGCATTTGGAGTTTGGCTAAACTCGCTAAACGAAAATGGATCCATCGGTGTCGTGGGGTACACGAGTGGAGGTTGAGTCGAAGGAGTAGCAGGTGTGTTCGGAGAGAATGGACGAGGGTTTGATCGGCTCGGATCCATGAGTTTTTTTGATAAAATGGTGAAGAATAGTTGAGAAAAATTTAGAATGTGAATTGAAAAATGGTTAAAGGGGTTTAAATAGAAAAAAAATAATTATAGTTTTTTTTTTTTTAAAGAATTGGATCGTTGCATAACGTCTCTTTCCAACGTTTCTTTCTCTTCTCTTCGGGGCGATCGGGATAAATGTGCCAATGGCACTGAAATGTCTTGGGGGGTTTCCGAACGGTGGCCAAGGCCAACTCAACTCACCGATGGTCACCCCGATCTTATACCCCATCGTCTTATAACTCACGTGAGTTCTTATTTTACCATAAATTTATTTTCATTTACTTTAAATAAAAGTTATATTTAAAAAATATATAATTATGTATAATGTAATATGTAATTTCAGTTATATCCCCTACATATTATAATTTTGACAAGAACTAATGGTTAAAAATGGTTAAAAATTACTAAATTAGGATTGCATAAGTTGAATACTTTAATCCAATCTTCTTACAACTAAAACAAATCCAAGTTAACACTACTCTACCAACACTGATCAGTCTCCCACCGCCGTCCGGCATAAACTCCGGCACCGTTATACACTCCCGCTCGCCGTTCAAATCCAGTCCTCAACTTCAAATCATACAACGCTCGCGACGTCGGATCCGACAACGTAACATAAGCATTCCGAATCTCAATAAAATCACGATCACCGTTTCCATTCAAACCGGAAGCATCCGGATGATACCGTTTCGCTAAACTCCGGTACGCAGATTTGATCTCGGAAGCCGTTGCGTTTCTGTTCACATTCAAAACGTCATATAAACTACTCGTGGTCTTCATTGTAGTGGATTCAACGAACGGTTCATCGATTACTGCATGAAGTGATGCTTTAGGAGTGTAGTTTTGGTTTCTGATATGTACATTTGATGTCGATTCGGTTGAATTTGCCGGTGACAAGCGGCGGTTGTTGAGGAATCGGAGAGAAGTTGCTCCGGCGGAGGTTGTTAGGGTTCCGGCCATGTTGATCTGAATGAATAAATTGGGGATTATTTTGAGAATGATTTGATTGAATGTGGAAGAAATAATGTATGGTGACTAATTTATACTCCAATTTTGGGGATTCTTTTTTTTTTTTTTTTTTTAATATTATTATTATTGTTTGGGGGTTTATGGGGCGCCAACCTTTCGCCGCTGCTTGTTTCTTAGATTGATTTTTCCAGAAGGAATATTGCTAAGGATAGATGTGTTTACAGGTGTTATTGTGGATTGTACAAGTTTGTTGAAGAGAGGAGGTTTGGATATGGAAATTTTGGGTCTGGGAAAAGGGAATACAAGGTTGTGGGCAGATTGTTTGGCTATCCAATTGGCTTCTTGTCTTTTTTTTATTATTAATTAAACAAATAATAATGGGAGTAAATTACGATTTTGAACCCTCTGTTTATATTACTTTTACCCTTTTAGATCAAAAAAGAATTTTTTAACATCTGAGCCCTCAACGTATTTTTTTCTAACCCTTTTGGCCTCTAAAAGTAAATGGATGCGGTTAGTGTTAGGGGCCAAAAGGGTTAAAAAAAAAGAGGTTGGAGACTCAGATGTTAAAAAATTTCTTTTTGGGCTAAAAGAGGACGGCCATCCTGGAGCTTTCGAGAACACTGGGGGAGCTGGGGGCGCTGAAGGTAACGGAGGTTTTGAACAATTTTTCTTGGATCTTAATAATTTGGCCCCTAACGAGGCCAACGCGGAGGGCGAAGCGGGTGACAACTTAGGGACCGGTCACAGTCAGGTTCCTGGGGGAGGTGAAGGAGGAGGTAAGGAGGGTGTCGGAGATAATGACAGGTCAGAGGTGGAGAAGGAGGTCCTGGAAACTATTAACGTTGGTACTAAAATCGGGATTAAGGTTGCTGATTTTCCAGATTTGGTCAGGAAATCGTTTAACTCAGGTATTAATGTGGTTCACCCATGAATTTTCTTTCATTGAATATAAGGGGGATCGGGGGTTCTAATAAGTCTGGTTGGGTGAAAAGTATGGTTTCTTCGCATGGTATCTCGTTCCTTTCTCTTCAAGAATCCAAATGCTCTAGTCTTTCTCGGTCCGACTTGGCTTTACTATGGGGCAAGAAGGACTTTGGGATGGATTACGTTGAGTCTGTGGGTCGGTCTGGAGGCCTTATTTGCATCTGGGATGAGAAGCTTTTTAGACAAACGGGCGGTTCCAAGGATAGGCATTATTTGCATGTTAGAGGGTCTCTTGTGGGTTGTGGGCAAGTTGTGAATATCCTTAATGTCTACGCGCCCCAGGGGGGTTCGGCTAAACAGTCTTTATGGGGTGAGCTGAAGAGCATTATTGATCTGAACGACGGTTTATGGGGATTTCAATGCTGTCCGGTTTAGAGAGGAAAGGAGAAATTGTGCGTTTAAGCAAACCTGTGCTAACCAGTTTAATGAATTTATTTATGATTCGGGGTTAATAGAATATAGCATGAGTGGCAGGAATTTCACGTTTTTCGCCGATAACGGTAACAAATGCAGCAAACTGGACCGGTTTTTAGTTAACTCCGATTTTTTTAATGCGTGGCCGGCGGCTAATTGTCGGGTTCTTTCGAGACTTTGGTCGGACCATAACCCCATTATCTTGGTATGCTGGGTGAGCAATTTTGGACCGCGCCCGTTTCGGTTTTTTAACTCTTGGATTGGAAAACCGGGTTTCAAGGAAGTGGTTTTCAAAGCTGTTTCTGAATTTGATCAGGGAGACGTCAATCCAGACGTTACTTTCGTTAGAAAGCTTAGTTTTATTAGAGACCGACTGAGATCCTGGAAAGACGAATTGGTTCGGAGGGAAGGTGAGGAGCTGGAGGTTGCTATGAATGAGCTTGAGTCATTAGATACGCTCCTCGATCAAAGAGACTTCACCGAGGAGGAGGAATGGATGTATCTCGAGAACAAGAAAATTATCGGTGAGGCGGAGCGGACCAAAGCCTTGGATCTTAGACAGAAATCGCGTATCAGATGGGCGAAAGAGGGAGACGAAAATTATAAATTTTTTCACGCTATGATAAATAACAGGAAAGCCAGCAATACCATCCATGGTCTTGAAGTGAACGGGGTTTGGATTTCCAAACCGTCTCTTGTGAAGAAGGAAGTGTTTCGGTTTTTCAGAGAGAAATTCGTGGAAGAGGCTGTTAGTAGACCCCCCTTGATGTGCTCCCTCTTCAAGAAGATCTCGTCCTCTTTAGCTGCCAGTCTGGAGGTTCGTTTCTCTTTGGAGGAGGTCAAAGCGGCGGTTTTCGGGTGTGGTAAAGATCGTGCGCCAGGTCCTGACGGGTTTAATTTTAGATTTTTTACGCATTTTTGGGACATCTTTGCTTCGGATTTCTATAATATTTTGGATTCCTTCTTCGCGTTGGGGAAGTTAAGTTCGGGATGTGGATCGGCCTTTATTGCTCTTATTCCTAAGTTAAGAGATCCGATTGGGTTGAATGATTACCGTCCAATTAGCTTGGTCGGTGTTGTTAATAAAGTGATATCCAAAGTGCTCGCTAATAGGTTGAAACCGGTCCTCAACGAGGTAGTGTCTAATACGCAATCTGCTTTTCTCGGTGGTAGATTCATTCTGGATGGCCCCTTGCTCATCAACGAGATCTTCGCGTGGGCTAAAAGTAAGAAGAAACAAGTTTTCTTCCTTAAAGTTGATTTCGAGAAAGCTTATGATAATGTGAATTGGGGTTTCCTCATTAATACTCTTCAGCAGATGGGGTTTGGGGAGAAGTGGTGTGGCTGGATTTCGGGTATTTTATCTTCGGCTAGGGCGTCTGTGTTGGTTAATGGTTCCCCCACTTTCGAGTTTGGATGCAAAAAAGGTATGAGGCAAGGTGATCCAATTTCCCCGTTCCTTTTTGTCGCGGCGATGGAGGCTCTCTCTTGCCTTTTCAACAAGGCGTGTGAAGTTAATGTTTTTAAAGGTATCGCTCTCCCGGATAATATTACCAATGTTTCTCATTTATTTTTTGCCGACGACGCTATGATTATGGGGATTTGGGATAGAGAGAATATTTCTAATGTCATTAGGATTTTGAGGTGTTTCCATGTTTGTTCGGGGCTGAAGATCAATCTTAGCAAATCGAGTATTTTTGGTATTGGCGTTCCGACCGAGGTTATTGAAGAGACAGCGGGCTGGATTGGGTGTAGGGTTGATTCTATCCCTTTCAAGTATCTGGGGTTAACTGTTGGTTCTAACATGAATCGTATCAATAATTGGAGGCCCGTTTATGATATCTTCGAAAAACGGTTATCTCTTTGGAAGGCTGCTTTACTCTCCATCGGCGGCAGGGTTACTCTAATTCGTTCCGTTCTCGAAAGCTTGCCTACGTACTTTATGTCTCTTTACAAAGCCCCGAAGAGGGTTATAAGAGATTTGGAAGGTATTATCAAGAAGTTCTTATGGGGCGGGTCGAATAATGTCAGGAAAACGCATTGGGTGGCGTGGGATAGGGTGGCTTTGCCTAGAAAAGCGGGTGGTTTGGGTTTGACTAAATTATCAGATATTAATTTGGCTTTGCTTTGCAAATGGGGGTGGAGGTTTAAGAATGAACCGGAGAGCTTATGGGTTAAAGTCATCAATGCTATCCACTCGGGAAGATCGGAATGGGAGTTTTTACCGTTTAATAAAGCGATTAGAGGAACTTGGTCTAATATCTCTAGCATTGTTAGTAAAACGTTCATTGATAATAAGCCTATTCGTAGTCTTTTCAAAGGAGAGGTGGGTTCGGGTTCGGACATCCTTTTCTGGTTGGATCCTTGGATTTCTGAGGTTCCTCTCAAAGTTTTATTCCCTCGTCTTTTCCGCTTGGAAGTTGTTAAAAGTTGCTCGGTTTATGATCGGTTATTCGGAGGTATTTTGTGGCTTTGGAAGAACGACCCGGACGGGGCCGAAGAGAGTCAGGAGCTGTCGATGATTTCGGGTATGGTCTCCTCTATTATTCTCGGGTCGGGTAGGGATAAATGGAAATGGTTGGGTGACGCTTCGGGTATTTTCTCGGTGAAATCGGTTAAACATCTTCTGGTGAGGCCGAGATGTGATCCGGATTATGCTGTGTTTAATTGGAGTAAATGGATCCCTATCAAATACAATATTTTGGCTTGGAGATTGGCGTTAAACCGAATTCCGACGTATGACGCCTTATTGTCTAGGGGCATTGTTAACCAGCCGGGGGTCTGCCCGTTGTGCGGCGATGCTGACGAATCTGTCCCTCATCTCTTCATTTTCTGCCGCATTGCGGATTTGGTTTGGCATAAGGTGAGTAGATGGTGTCGAATTCCGACCATTTTTGCTTTCTCGATTAAGGACCTCTTTGAAGTTCATAAGTTTAGCTCTGTGGGCTGTTCGGCTTCAAAGATTTTAGAAGGCATCATAATCATCTCTTGCTGGTGCATTTGGTTGGCGAGAAACAAAGCGGTGTTCGAAGGCCACCGGGCGAGAGTGGAGGAGATCTTTGGTAACATCAGGTCCATGGGTTTTTTCTTGTTTAATCATAGGTCTCATTCTCAGTCGATTTGTTGGAGTGATTGGTGTAAATTTGTAATTATGTAACGTTGTTTTTTGTTTTTGGGTGCCGGCTCGGTTTTCGGGTCGGTTTGGTGTGAATGAAAGTTTAGTTTCAAAAAAAAAGTTATATGTTCACTGTCTACTTGGTAATGACTTACACTTTAACAATGACATGTAGTTAAAACAAGTATATATAATATAATCAAAACTTACAAATGCATATACAGCGGTGTTGTAAGAATTGTTAGGCGCTAGTTGGTCGGTGAGTTACCAACTAGCGATCAATCGAGATTAATCAGATTAGGATTTTATTTGTAATTCTAAGTTTTATATGTATATACACAAATTTTCATATGTGCTTTTTAAGTATACATGTTTTAACACATTTTTTGACCCATATTTTCAAATAGATATAATTAATTATTGGAATTTACATGTTTTAGCCAAGAATCTGACCGGAATCACTAGACGGCCACCGATTTTGGCCAATTATGACTAAATTTGACCATTGCTGACCGTCTACTGATTAATTGACCAATTAGATAAAAATTAATCAGTGAATCTCCTATTAGCGATTAATCAGAGACATATAGTCTTGTGTTTCTTTATTTTTTCTACTTCTTTTTTGTAAACAACATGACTAATGTGTAATCTCATGAAGTTAATGTGAAAATATCGTAAAAAAAAAACAAATCCAAATGTAATCATACCGTGTTCTATGATTTTGTAATTGTTTTTTTACCTTTTTTTTATACGACATAAAAATGATGTGTTTATAAAAATGTACTTCTAGTGATCGATAAAAAAAGTTCTTGAGCACAAGCAAAGTATAAAGTTGGTGTGTTATAATCATTAAAATAACTTGTATCCACAATACAACAAATTTAAAATTATGAAGCACTAGTTTGGTATCCAATGAACCTGACCAACGTTTAAAATTGGGGCATCTTATTTATTTATTTATAAAAGTGGTGCATTATGTCTTAAAAGTTATTGTCAGTACTAAAAGTAAAATTATTCTAGTGGACGTGTAAAAAAAGGCAAAATTACGTCGCATCATAGTTGGTCTTTTTCTTCTAAAAAAAATCAATTATCATGATTAGTAATCTTTTACGGCTGTTCACTTGTGGCACAAAATCAGCCGATAGTGTCGGTTAGCTCCGATCTTCGCTTTCTCTTTCAAGGATCTGTTGGAAATCCATCTTGATAGAAGCATTGCTATTAAAGTCAAACCGGTGGTTCATGGTATTGTCGTTACTGCGTGTTGGTGCATTTGGTCAGCCCGGAACAAGGCCATTTTTTCAGGGGTAGATGCCAAGGTGGAGTCCATCTTCAGCGAAGTCAGGTCTTTAGGTTTTCTTTGGTACAAAAATAGAATTAAGAACAATCTCATCTCTTGGTCGGATTGGTGTAAATTTGTAATTATGTAGCTTGTTTGTTGTTTTGTTTTGGCCTGCCCGGTTTTCGGGTTTGGTTGGTTTCTAATGAAGTTTTTCTTTAAAAAAAAATGATTAGTAATCTATTAACACGTGTGTTATTTAAAGATTTTTAGGAAAACTTAAAAACTCTGAAAAATATGATATTTGTAATGACGATAGTCATAACGGAATTTAAAAAAAAATAGTAGTTGTAGATTTATAATCAAATCTAATTTTGTAAAGCTTTTCACTTTTGTTTCACTCGTTCTTTGATCGATATAAACGCTAGTGTCGACAAACATAGAGATGAAGGCGGTGGCCGGTGTGTAGGTAGAATATGGTCGGAAGTTGAAGGATGTGACAAGATGAAGATGTCGGAAACCTTTTGTCTCACTAACAAGATTCTCTCTTTAATCTTTTCTTTGACATATCCACTCTCTTTAATCAGCTCTTAAAATAAGCCTTCTTTTATTGTTTTCTTCAACGTATGTCAAGATGTCTTCAATAGACTGATAACCCCTCACACCCCATCAAAGGTCTAACATAACAATACTAATTTGTACAATTTAATATATCAAGTGACACTGTGATAGGAATCAACATAAAATGAACGTATAAATAAAGGTACATGATTTAAGATTAAATAGCCATATTGACTTTCTTTAGTTTCAACATTGACTTTGGCATTTGTATTATTGATAAGGGCATCCGGACTCCACCTTCTAGAGGGTCAAATATAAGGGGAGAAATCCGTAATATCCACTTAGTGTATTCATTCGGGTTTTACAGCTTGTCTGGCTCTCGTTCTATATATCATGGATTTTTTGTTGTAAAAAAAAATCCACTCATGAATGTTTACGGTCTGGCTCTATTGATTTGACGAGATTAATAGACTAAACTTGCCGATTTAGCTCGGTATAGACGATCAGAGCCATTTCAATGGTTTTTGAACATTCTTAACATCCATAAATTCATAAAACAAAACTTGGGGCATATTCGCTCTTGTTGTCTAATCTTCTGAAAATTGGACCCATTATCGAACTAGTCACCATGCTATCGTACTCGTCACACTTGTTAAACCAAACATAGTAACCTCATAATTAATTTAAAAAAAAATATTTATATATTACATAAAATTTAAATACAAATTGAATGTTGGTTGTATTTAAAAGACATATATTAAATTCACTTATAATGTTAAAAAATGTATGATTGAAAAGTTTTTCTTCTTATTCAAAACATGTCCAACTACTAAATTTTGTTATCGGTTCAACCGGTTATAAACAGAATATACAAAGTTAATGAGGTAACAACTAACAATATACAAAGTTAAATTGTTGAGAGTGATGATTTAACACTGAACCGATAAAACTTAATGAGGTACCAACTAACAACTTTTTACTATTGTTGTTAGAAGTAATAAATATGACATCATTCGATATAAAGCGACTAAAATCTCATTTCTAAGTTATTACCGATACAACGAATAACCAGTATAAACAACTAATATTGAAATAGATGTTTAATTGTAGTATTGAAGAATTTCTAACAATATTTTTGTATTTAAGTTATGAGTTCAGTATTATATTTCTTTAAACTTATAATAGAGGTTTGAAAAAAGTTTAATAATACTTAACATGATTGGTTAATCATTAACAAATAGATGCCAAGTGTAAGTTCATAATTATTCTTTTAGTATCCGATTCCAATAAAGTATTTGTTTATCGGATAAAGTCGTAGACAATTATATACACGAGAAAAAAAAATATTTAACGGGTTCATCATCACCGCTATGTTGTTGAGCTTTCTATTTCTATATACAAGTTTGAAATATAGTAATACTAGGTTAGATACCCGTATGCTACACGGGTTGAACAAAAGATAAAATATTAAGTAAAAGATGTGCATAATACAATATATCCCATAGGTGATATAAGCAAAGCCAAAGCAAACATGAACTAAATGTCGCTATATACCAAACTATTGTGTGTCAACAAATAATGTTACATATTCGGTTCCACCATCTTGAATGCGCTTTGATAAGTATTCGGTTTCTACTTTAGTGAAAGCATGAAGGTTTGACCTGCAAAATTGATGGAAGTTAGATGACCCATTGTGATCCATACCAAAACCATCCCATTTCAATTCGAATTTGTTATGAGGCATTTGCTAACCCAACCCATCTTACTCTCCTTTACCCATGAAAGTAGGGGCAGAACTGTGAACTCCTTCATGTCCCGACCACCGGACACTAACTTCTCTTGCAACTCCACCGAGGTCAATATATCCAAATAATGAAGACTTCATTTTAAAAATAAAATAGAAATTACTCACCCCTGGGTTGGTCTTCTTAGAGTCCCCACCAAGCTTGCTCATGGCATTTTCCATACAGGCAAGGTCAACCACAGTTGGAACTCCAGCAAGACCTAGAGAAATATCAAGTTATTAAAGGTGAACAAACGTCGGAGCGATTTTATTCCCACCCAGCTACCATGTTTCCGGCTGCAACTTAATATCATTGGAATAAACTCCAACAACCATAGAAGAGAGACTCTAGCTGCAATTCAGTTAACCCAATTATAGTTCAAATGACAAATAAAATGTAATCCAATATTTATCCCTTCAATAATCGGGTAAAAAAGAAGCAAAAATTGCTTAGTCAAATATGATTACGACGTTGCTTAGTCAAATATGATTACGACGTCTAGAAATTTGTAAAAATCAGATTATAAGTTCGAAAACCCAAATAAAAACACGGACTTAACTTATGTATATACGGTGCTATAGAATGTCAAATTTGATAAACAACAAATTCCTATATTTTAAAAGCTCTTTTTATACTTACTGGATGTAGATGAACAACTTTATTATTATGCATTGCAGTTCCGAATGTCATGATAATTAGAGCATCATCCGGACTGTAAGTCTCACCGGTTAATTCTTTTTCTGTAATATGGCTTTTATAACCGTTGGTTAATCCACCTACAGAAGAAAAAAACATAACATCACTTTAAACTTTATAACATAAGTCAAGACTGTGAATTAAAATTATAATTACAAAAATTACCTTAAAAATCATAGGTTAAAAAATAGCCATAAATTGTAAAATGGCCTCGTTAGCTACAAAGATCAGTTTATTAAACATTATAATAGCAATTCATGTTGATAAAAACCAACTAATTCAATACCATTCTTCTATATTCGGTTCATCATAAGCTCATACAATCACTCAAAATCATGAGCATCGATGATAGTATAAAAAATCTGAATATGATGACAGTTAACAATAATGAAATACAATATAAAGGCTCGCACTTTGCACCTTAAGTGCGCTTAGCTCCTATGACTACCAAACATACAATACAATACATAATCTTATCTTAATCATTGTTCTATAAACACTAAACAAAGGCAGCTTACTTCTTTCTAATTATTAAAAATTCTAACACAAGAGCAATAATAACCAAACAAACATATAAAAAAGCCAAAGAAGTATCGAACCCTCTACATAACCTAATCAATTTCACGACAGCTAGTAAAATAAACATAACATTCCAACAAATACAGACTTCACACCTTTCAAAATTCTAATATGAACCAACATGAACCAAAAAGCCCTAATCTGAATTGATAATCGAATTAAATGTTGTGATTAACAAAACGATGAAACCCTAATCGTAACAAAATAGAAAGGAATAATATTAACAAATCTAAGAAAAAAAATCATAATTTTAACAAATCTGAAACAAAACAAACACTGATCTGAACATACAGATTGAACCCTAATCCTAACATGAAATCGCTGAAACAAAAACTAAAACGAAGAAACATAATAGTAAGTTCAACTTCTTGACGAAGATAAAGAATAGTAAGATCAACCTCAACATCCGGTTGAAATAACAACAAACGTTAGTTTTCCGATGAGATTGTTACCTCGAATCTATGTATCCAGAGGATTGAAGAAGAAGAAGAAATCGAACAGCCAGGGTAATGGTTGACGAAAAGGGGACGCAGTGAGAAGATAGAAATCATTGAGTCTAGGTGTATGAACTTTAGATGTAATCGACGCAAGCAGAAGATATTGGCAGTGGTGATTATTAAAGGGGGTTAGGGTTTATGAAGTCTATGGAAGAACAAATGAAGCATAAAACGGGTAGGGTTATCTCCAATCCAAAGTACCACGTGTTGACCCGTATAAGCATTCGGGCATTGAGCGGGAATAAAAAGGGTAAAAGCAGCTCTCATGATGACACGTGGCCTATCCAAGTTTTGCTTTATTATATAGGAAGATAATCAAATAGTATAAGCTAACTTCTAGAATTTCTTCAAAGAAAAAACTATTTTTTAGCATTGATTCTAGTACAATGATACGATGGGACTCACGTATCGACATTTGGTGATATGTATTTAGAAATCATTGTCTCTTGAAGTTGTTAACTTGGTATATTCGTATGTGAAGAAATACTAAGTCAACACATGGTTAGTCTCGTATATGATGGTTAATCTATATCCTTTCTTCTCTAAATGGCTGAACTATCATGATCAATCATGTAAAACAAAACAACACCGGTGAACTCGTGACAAGGAGGAGGAGTTGGGGGTTCTCCTTGTAACCACCCCCTCCTGCGTGAGGATAAAAATTCGCTTTGAGGAAATAAGTGTGTGTATAGAATGAGAGAGTAAGGGAAGCGATACTTGAACCTGGTGGTGAAGTCCTCTATTTATAGCCGAAGGGTTTCGAAGGAGGTAGGAGCCAGCTAGTCGTTCGTCAGCTGTCACTCATTGAGAATATTCGTTTTGTCTCTCTTGACAGGATAGGACCATTAATCTGTACTAGGGCTGACTTGGCATAATGCTATTCGCTCTACCTCAACGTCCTCTAGTACTTCTTGTCTGGTTGTCGCTAGTTGTCCCTTGGAGATTCTGCGACAGGATCTGACAACCAATGATTGGTGCCACGTGGTGTCCTTTTCCTTAGTTGTCACCAGTGCTCTCCATGTCGTCATCAGTGGTGCCCCACGTGTGTCTCCAGGCTTGTCTATCGACCTTCTAGATCTTATTTGGACAACAAAGCTTCTATGATGGTATGGTCCTTTGGGTACGTTTATATGCACGCTCTTTGGGATCATACCCTTTCAGTATAGCTAAGATTTGAATGAGAAATGAGTTTAAATTTGTAAAAGTTAGTGAAAGCCATAATTCTTCATGCAAAGTATTATTAGATCACCATTACTTGATGAAAAGTCACAACATTTTTATATCTAATAAAGAGTCACGCTATTTCATAAAAAGTTACACTATTTCAAACAATATAACAAAAAGACAACTTTACAAAAATACTAAATGAGGTCAGTGGCGGACCCAGGATTTTGGAACAATGGGGTCCAATTTTTCCGGTGTTCAAATTTTTCAGGTTTAAAAAAAAAACACAAAAAAATGAAGCAAACAGGTATCGAACCTAGGATCTTTTGTATGTAAACAAGGGGTTTTACCACTACACCAGGCTCACTTTCATTGTTATAGGGTCCAACTTAATAATTTTATGGGGTCCATAGCAAATTTTATATACCGCTTCTACTACTTTTTAAAAAAAGATTGGGGTCCGGGGACCCCGTTCCGGTATACATGGGTCCGCCCCTGAATGAGGTACCATTGTATCTAAAATAGGCTATTACGTAACACACACACACAAAACCCATATAACACGTATGAAGAGTTTCAGTTCACACAAGAACTAAAATCTATACACAACACTAGACAAAGAGAGTAAAACCCTCATAACTACGTAAAAGAGTTTCACTTTGACAAATGTATCTATTTAAGAACATATAAAAAGAATATGTTGATGTAGCCCTATATGTAGATGATATGCTAATTGTGGGGAATAAATTGAAAAAAAAAAATCAAAAGTACCAACGATATGATATGAAATATACGAGTTTAGCAGACGTAATATTTGAGGGTTGGGTCGTTTTAGACAATCTTTCTCATTATGCTAAGCAAGTTATGGCGAGTCAAATGTTGTGACATTGTAATACTTGAGAAGTAGTTAAACGTGTGAGTTCGTTTCATTCTTGCGTGTCTTTTGGGATTGCATAAACCTTTTAACAAAAAGGTGTATGCCATATGTGTTTACAATTTTCGATAGGGCTAGCAAATCGTATCTTAGTGGGTTTAACATGTCTCTGACGACGCGAAAAACACAAGTTATAAACATGAATACGACTCGTTTAACTAACTTATATCCAATGTCTATAACACAATTGTATGCTTTATGTACCAGGAAGGAGAAATGATAGATCCTAAACTTCTAATTTTAATTATTAAAAAAAAGTAAAAAATAACATGATACTTTTCAGTAAACAGGTTTAACCGTGTCTTATAAAAGTTACCTATTGCTAGCCCTAATTTTGAACACCTAACCAGTGGAAATTAGAGCCACCCCATAAGAAGTCTATTGAAGGATGAAAAAAGTGAACCTCGATTTGTTGAAACGAATACTACTTGTAGAATAAGGGACACACCATAATGTTCATAACACGAGATGAGAGTCAATAACAAGTGGTATCGTAGCAATTTTGACCCTTTAGTTGTTTCCCGTAGTAAAAGTTGTTATCCCAAAACTTCTTAAATGGTGGTAGTAGAAGATCTACTAAGAGGCTCAGGCCTGTGAATCAAGCTCGTGGGTGACATGATGCCAAGGGGAGTCACATGCGGTGTTTCACGCCCTATCCACACTCATTTTCAGACCGGGGTGGCAATCGAACCCGAACCCAATGGATAAACTTGAAACACGACACATTTGGGACAACTTTGGGGTAGATTAATTGGGTTTGGGAGTAGTTTTTAGTTTTTTTTTTGTGGGTTTGGGATTTGGTGATGTACCTATTTACCCGACCCTAATATGCGATAAAGTGTACCAGTTTACCTCATTGTATACCCGATATACTTTCTTTTATAATTTTAAACATGTATATATATGATACATCCATTTTTATACATATAGGTACTTTATTCCGTATAAAATGCAGTTATTTGATATATTTTTATAGTGATAATACTAAATGTAATTGATTATTAGTTACCTGATAGATGCCCGACGGGTTTTGTTGTTGGGTATATCCAACACGTAATTTTTAAAATTAACGCGTTTACCCGATACCCGATGGATATTTATCTGCTAGAAACCCGACGGGTTTTATGACAGGTTTAAGACAAACTTATCTAACCGAGTTTAGATGTGGGTTTAGATTTACCTAAACAAGTCCCAAACCCGATCCATTACCATCCCTATTTTCTGTAAAAGTGGTGGGGTAAAAGTAAATAATATTAATGAACAAATTTACAAAGCCCAAAAAAGAGTCTCACAACTTACATACTTTCGTTCTCTACTTAAATCTACCAACACTGATCAGTCTCCCACCGCCGTCCGGCGTAAACTCCGGCACCATTACACACTCCCGATCGCCGTTCAAATCCAGCACTCAACTTCAAATCATACAAAGCTCGTGACATCGGATCAAACAACGTAGCATAAGCATTCCGAATCTCAATAAAATCACGATCACCGTTTCCATTCAAACCGGAAGCATCCGGATGATACGGCTTCGCTAAACTCCGGTACGCTGATTTAATCTCACAAGCCGTAGCATCTCTCTTCACACTCAAAACATCATACAAACTCATCTTCGTAGATTCAACCAGTGGCTCATCGATCACAGCATGAAGCGATGCTTTCAAACTGTTACAGTTGCGGTTTCGGATGTGCAAATTTGAGGTCGATTTGGTTGAATTTACGGTGGATGAGCGGTGGTTGTTGAGGAACTGGAAAGAGGTTGCTCCGGCGGAGTTAGTTAGGGTTCCGGCCATGTTAATTGTAGAGAAATTTTGAATAATTTGAGAAATTTGTTAAATTAGGGTTTTGGAATTGGGGAAAAAAGTATTGAAGGGGAGTGGTATTTATAATGGAACCGGGGGCGGTAAACTTTTGGCGCTGTTTGTTTAATAGAGTGCTTTTGTTTTGGGGTTTTATGTTAATGTACAAGTTTTGATGCGTAGGTTACAAGTGAGTAAAGCGTAAATGGTTTTGGTTAGGGAAAGGTGGGTTTGGATATGGAAAATGCAATGTTTTTGGTGATAGTTTGTCTGTTTGGTGATCCAGGTGGCCGTGGATACTATTTTTTTTTTAACGAAAACTCACTTTATATATATATATAAAGAGTCAGCAAGAAACTGGGAGAAAACAAAACAAAACAAAACGGAAACCACAAAACGAAACAAACTACAACATATCTAGAATGACAAACGAATTCCAATTCTCTCAGCTCGGAACCTTTAGATTAGATCTGTTACTATTATTGTCCATTTTACAATGAATGTTGTTGGTTTGTAAAAGTGAATATTTTAATATAACATGTATTTTTTATTAAATAATATATTAATATATTTTTATACCTTTGTCACTATATTTTCTCTCACTTTCACTTTTTTTTAACGGCAAATTTGGATCACTGACGGAACACTGGAGTATCATCGTGCCACCAGCGGAGCCACCCGATCATATCCATCTCCACTAGGCATAATGCCTATACACCAATTCAGGAGGAAACCCAATAAATATGTGAAAAACCCCCTTGTGAGAATCGAACCCAGAACCTATTGGTCCAAAGTCTTATCTCACCCCTAAGATACCACTAGTCTATAAGGGTGTAAGGGGCACTCCTCTAAGTGGGGAGTGACCTCTCTTACCCACAGCCAATCAGCACGCGCCACGTCAACTCCCCACTTAACTCCCCCCACACCCTCAATTTGATGGCGGCACTCCTCTCTCGGGGGACTTGCTTTTTTTTTTGTTTTTTTTTTTGTTGTAATTATGCATGTATTATAAATTAAACAAATATTAATAAAAATTAAAAAAAATTTAAGAAAAGACATTTCATTAAATTAAAAATAAAAATTACATTCAAACTAGAAAAATAAAAAAACAAACTACTCGTCGTCGGAACTCGCTTCAAGGTGAGGTAGATCTAAACGTCCGAGATGCTCAACGAGATCGTGTTTTAGTCTCCAATGCGTTTCTTCGTCAATGAGCTCACTAAAAGCAGTATCATCGAAGACGGGTTCGACTGGAGGATCTCGAATGTTTAATCGCAGAAGTAACCTTTTGCAACGGCGTGAAACTTTTCTTCATTCTGGTGGGTTACCGGTTGCAAGTTGTTTAATCGCAGAAGTAACCTTTTGCAACGGCGTGAAACTTTTCTTCATTCTCCCGTCCAAGCCCTCTTGAAACCACTCGTTATTCGCTTCCACATCACTAACAGTTTGTAGGAACAAAGACTTGGACATACGAAACCTCTGACGAAAAATATCGGCATTAAATTTTGGATTATCGACAAAATAATCGGCCATGAGTGTTTCGTGGCCTCCCACACGATCTCGATGGACAACATTTTTTTTACTAGACGATGCCGTGTCTAGTAGCTCCGCTTGTTGGATGAGATTTTGGAAGAAAATTAAATTACTGTCGCTTGACGATGAATCTTCATCGTCGGGAAAGTCGAGAAGGAGAGAAAAAAACGGGAACTTGGAATCAATTTTTTTTAAAGATTGTAGAGGGAGTTGTTTTGGGTTTGAAAAATAAAAAGATTGAAGTGGGTTAGTATTTATAGGGTTTAGGAGAATTTTTTTTTAATATATAACGGCTATATAGCCGTTTGAATATAAAAAAAACGGTCAAAAAAATGGCATATCTCATCGGTGAACACCCACCGCTCCCCACTCCCCGCTTAGCCTCCCCGAGGGGTCGGCGGCGGTGTTCCCGAGCGGGGAAACCACTCACCGAACCCCTCGCCGCTTGCGCCCCGTTCACCCTAAAGCCATAGGTTTTCTCTCACTTCCACTCACAGATTAACAATAACATTTTCTCTCGATTCCATTCACAACCACTTTTTATATTATAAAAACTCCACTAACACAACTTGATGGAATAAATGTGAACAGTAACATTTTCTCTCTTCTCCACTCACATGTATTTTTTTATATAGGGAAATTGGTTTTTAATAAACCAACCTTTGTCGAATTGGTAATTAATAATCCCACCTACAGACTTGGTGTCTAATAATCCCACGTTTCATTATGTTGGTACTCAATAGACCTCCGTTAGTTTTTTTTTAACTCAAGTTAGTTTTTAAGTTTTATTTATTACACAAACAGTCCCTGTAGTTATAATTTACTAGTTTTAAGTTTCATTTATTACACAAACAGTCCCTGTAGTTATAAAAAAATTCATAAAAATCAAAAAAATTCAAAAAAATTCTAAAAAAATCAAAAAAATTCTAAAAAATTCTAAAAAAAATCAAAAAAATTCAAAAAAATTCTAAAAAAATCAAAAAAATTCTAAAAAAATCAAAAAAATCATAAAAAATCATAAAAATTCAAAAAAATAAAAAAAACTCTAAAAATCATACCGTTTCGACCCGGACCGTTTTCGACGCGTACCGTTTAGACCCGTACCGTTTCGACCCGGACCGTTTCGACCCGGACCGTTTCGACCCGGACCGTTTTCGACCCGTACCGTTTAGACCCGGACCGTTTCGACCCGGACTGTTTTCGACGCGTACCGTTTAGACCCGGACCGTTTTCGACGCGTACCGTTTAGACCCGGACCGTTTCGACCCGGACTGTTTTCGACGCGTACCGTTTAGACCCGGACCGTTTTCGACGCGTACCGTTTAGACCCGGACCGTTTCGACGCGTACCGTTTAAAAATCCCTAATCTAAACATTTAATCCTACCATATGAACTTATGTCACATTGTGCGAACAACTCAGTATTATCCTATTATCAAGAAATTAATAATCATGATGCAAGAAATGCAACTCATGTTATCTCGCTGACATCATTACTTGATAATGGCACAGGTTATTAACTATTTGATTATCATTATAATACAATCAAAGGAATGCAAGAAATCTAACCGATGAACTTGTGAACTGAAGAGTTATACACAGCCATCGTCCCATCTGCTAACATCATCTGCCGGAACTGATCCCGGATCCAAATCGTAGCCGCTGTGGCCCGGCGGCCACCGCCGCCGTCGGCCACCACCGCTGCCATCACCACAATCGGAACTACTGTGCCACTGCTTCGCCGATGGCGCCACCGTCGTCGTCTCCCGCTCCTCCAGCCTATCTCTTTCTATTAGTTCAGTCTCTCTCTTTCTCTAATTTCTGGGTGTGTGTACGAAGATGATACCAAAAACAGTGGGTTTCGTGAGTGTGGGTGAGGTAGACATAGAAGAAAGTAGGATGTTTGGGATTGCTTGTCGGTCTGAAAGAGAGGGGCGTCGGAATCCATCTCTGGCCGCCGGGTGTTCTGATCAGACAAAGGAGGGAAATGGGGAAAGGGATTTCACTGTGTGCGACTGTAAACAAAAGTGGGGTTTTGGGATAAACGGTACGGGTCTAAACGGTACGCGTCTAAACGGTACGCGTCGAAACGGTCCGGGTTTAACGGTACGCGTCGAAAACGGTCCGGGTCTAAACGGTACGCGTCGAAAACAGTCCGGGTCGAAACGGTCCGGGTCTAAACGGTACGGGTCGAAAACGGTCCGGGTCGAAAACGGTCCGGGTCGAAACGGTCCGGGTCTAAACGGTCCGGGTCGAAACGGTACGGGTCGAAACGGTACAGGTCTAAACGGTACGGGTCTAAACGGTACGCGTCGAAAACGGTCCGGGTCGAAACGGTATGATTTTTAGAGTTTTTTTTATTTTTTTGAATTTTTATGATTTTTTATGATTTTTTTGATTTTTTTAGAATTTTTTTGATTTTTTTAGAATTTTTTTGAATTTTTTTGATTTTTTTTGAATTTTTTTGATTTTTTTAGAATTTTTTTGAATTTTTTTGATTTTTATGAATTTTTTTATAACTACAGGGACTGTTTGTGTAATAAATAAAACTTAAAACTAGTAAATTATAACTACAGGGACTGTTTGTGTACTAAATAAAACTTAAAAACTAACTTGAGTTAAAAAAAACTAACGGAGGTCTATTGTGTACCAACATAATGAAACGTGGGATTATTAGACACCAAGTCTGTAGGTGGGATTATTAATTACCAATTCGACAAAGGTTGGTTTATTAAAAACCAATTTCCCTTTTATATAAAGATTCTTGAACTTAATTTTAGTGTACATTGAAGTTCTTTAACTTGCTTAAAAGTGAAATCAAATGTAAAAGCGGTGTACTAACATAACAAATACAAGTTCTGATAGTGTGGTGCTAAGTTCCTACCCTAAACGTCCTCCAATCGTTACTTGTTATGTCATTCAGTTCATCCACTACTTTAAACTATCCAATTTTGTGGCCCTACTACTGTAACACCCCGAAAATATAATATCTTATATTTGAAATATTAAGTATAAATAAACAAGAATTTACTAACTAGGAAATTTGACCTAGCTAGTTACAAGTTTAGAAATAATCTATAATAGGGTTATAAAGCAATTAAAATAAAACTTTTATCAAAGTTGAGGGGCTTAAGTGCAACAATTGAAACTTGATGTGTTAATAATTAACAAAAACAAACCAAACACCCCTAATGAAGGTGTCTGGTCGATCAGGAGAGAAGCCAGGTCGATCCCAAGCTTCCAAAACCCTAATCTCACAAAACTCTTAAATTGAAGATGCAATTCTAATCCAAAACGAAATCCGAGTCTAGATTATCGATCCTCATCACGAGGGGATCATAAGGTATGTAAAAATTCGTGTTAATTCCTTGTTTGAAATTCTCATGATTTTGGAAATCTAAGATTAGATGATTGCATGTGTGTTGTTTGATATGATTAGAGATGAGGTAATGTCTAGAAGTGAAACCTAGACAACTACATATGAAATCATGCCCAAATTCTGGAAATTTTAAGAATCCATGGAAGCTAGGTTATGGGTTTTGTAAGATGAAGATGAACACTAGGGTTTAGGATGATTATCCTAGTGTATTTTGATCTTTGAAAGTGATTTCCAGAAAATATGATGCTTAAAACACTATAGGATGGCTCTATTGTTGTCAAGTTAGCTAATTAACAAGCTAAGAAGTTGATTTCAAAAGATATAAAAATTCTGCACATGAAGTGTTTGACGAAATGCCTCTATGAAGGCTTAAAACTGAAATTCTGAGCTTAAACGCATAATCATGATGTTTTGGTGAATTATGCGAATTATGATTTAATTAGAGTTCTAAAACGCATTATGAATGAACTCTATAGGCGCAGACGCAGGAGCGTCGAGTGGACAAGCGAGTGGCGAACCACGTTTAAAGGGCAAACTTTGAAGGTATGTAACTTGACCCGTTACTCTATTAAGCTTGATGATTTAGTGTGTAATTGAATCATTGAATAAGAGTTGTTTTGGTTACGCGATGAAGTCGCTATATTGATTGTTAAATTCGGATGGTACTCGTTGGTAGTCGTCATAGGAATGGATTTCGTAGACGAGCCAAACGGGTCAATTAATCGAGTAAAACATAAATCATATTCTGCAAATATGATAGATTTGTTCTATGCTATTGGTTAATGTTTATTACATGCTAGGAATACTAGTTTTAGATGAAATGGGTTGTTTGCAAGGCAATTTCCGAGATTGGTTTTGAAGAAAATGAACTAAGAAATCAAAACATAGATTCCCAGGTCCTACCGTAAATTACGGTGATACCGTAATTTACGGTATAGGTCAGAATGGTTACGGTAGTTATTTACTGATTTACGGTGACTAAAAAGATCCAGGCCTCACCGTAAATTACGGTGATACCGTAATTTACGGTATACATTATATTTTTTTTATTTGCTTTTCAAAGTTAAAATGTTAGATCTTGTATTTAAATGTTATATAATGATGTCAAAACTAATGATTAACGGTTTTGACTCTAGGTAACTAGATGGACTTTACGGATGGTGATCAAGCAACTCCGAAGAACCGAACACGTCTTAAGAAGCTTCCGCTATTATATGAATCTTTTGTAGTTCTTGTGTATGGGATGTAAACTATTGTTAAACAAATTTTTGAAACGTTTTAACTTAAACATTAGTAGGCTAAGGTTTTAATATGGATGATCTTTGTTAAAGAATGACGTGTACTTAAACTATATTTTGCACAAATTAATGGGTAAAAATCTAGGGTGTTACAAGTTGGTAATAAGAGCTCATGGTTGTCAATAAGTGTTCGGTTCAAGCTTGATCGATCGTCCGGTAAGAATTAAATTTGTTTTGTTAATAAATTATGTACTACGTATAAGAATGATAAATGGACAGTATGCATGAAAAGGGTGTGTAAGCTCATTTAAAACATGAGTGATCAAATCAAGTTACGGACTTGATTAAATAGAAACATGAATGATCAAATCAAGTTACGGACTTGATTAAATAGAAACATGAATGATCAAATCAAGTTACGGACTTGATTAAATAGAAACATGAATGATCAAATCAAGTTACGGACTTGATTAAATAGAAACATGAATGATCAAATCAAGTTACGGACTTGATTAAATAGAAACATGAATGATCAAATCAAGTTACGGACTTGATTAAATAGAAACATGAATGATCAAATCAAGTTACGGACTTGATCAAATAGAAACATGAATGATCGAATCAAGTTACGAACTTGATTGAGTTAAAACAAGAATGATTAAATCAAGTTACGAACTTGATTAAATCAAAACAAGTAAAGCATGTGTTACAAATAGAATGTTTAACAATCTATGTAAACATTTCAGAAATCGAGATGGCTGATGGAGACAATGATAATGCGGTGCCAAGAGTCACCGAACAAGTGAGGGAAGTGATTGCCGAAGAGGTTGGAAAGGCGATCGAAAACAGTTTGTCGGACTTTATTGATAAAATCCAAGACACGGTTTTATCAATAGTAGAAGATAGAATCAAGAAACTGGAAGATGATTCAAATGTAGTAAAGGAAAAGCGTGGAGAACGAAAGCCTTGCTCATACAAGGAATTCGTGGCCTGTAAGCCACCAATATATAATGGAGAGGTTGACCCAATAGTGTGCCAACGATGGCTAAGTGATATCGAAGGGGTCTTCGAGAGGACCCATTGTGACGAAGGAGACTACGTAGCCTATGGCACGGGCCAACTAAGGAGTCAAGCGAAAGATTGGTGGGATAACAAGAAGAGAGAGATCGGTATTGAAGCCGCTAAAGTCATGACATGGGAGGAATTCAAAACTCCATTCCTTAAACATCATTGCCCTAAGGCGGTTATGAACAAAATCAAGGAAGAGTTCATGCAACTTAGGCACAAAGGCGAGACCATAGACAAGATTACGGCAACGTTTATGGATAAGATGAAGTTTTGTAATGATTTGGTGACAAACGAAGAACAAAAGGTCTATTACTACCATAACATGCTAAGTGCGGAATATAGAGAGTTCATAACTCCTTCAAAGTATGAGACCCTTACCGAGATTGTCAATGCTGCTCGGGAAAGGGAGATTGAATTGAAGAAGAGTATAGAACGGGGTGAACGAAGGGCACAAGATGTGAATCCAAGCCCTGCCAAGAAAGCAAGAACGAGTGAATCCGCAAAGAAATCTGACGCTAGAGGTAGTACATCTGGTTGCAAAATTTGTGGGAAGAATCATAAGGGCGAATGTCGTTACAAAGATAAGCCATGTCCCATATGCAAGAAAAAGGGACATATGGCTATGTCATGCCCGGAGAAAGTGACGGTTTGTTACAACTGTTATCGAACGGGTCACAAGAAGTCGGAGTGCCCGGAACTGGTTGGAAAGAAAGATGGGCAAGAATCGAAGGATGAAGCCCCGAAAGCAAAGGCAAGATCTTTCCAACTAACTGCCGCAGAAGCGAAGATTGAACCTGATGTGGTCTCAGGTATATTTGCTGTAAATTCAATTCCCGCACACGTGTTATTTGATACGGGTGCGAATAAATCCTTTGTTTCATATGGGTTTATTCGACATCCTTCATTTATTTTAACAAAATTACCTGTGCCTTTAGAAGTAGAGATAGGTAATAACAAAAGCTTTATTGTTTGTGATGTATGTGAAAATTGTAAACTGAGCATCGATGATGAAGAATATTTGATAAATCTAATCCCGATGTCGATGGGAGAATTCCAAGTAGTCGTGGGGATGGATTGGCTATCTCAATACCATGCAAAGGTCGTGTGTTTTCGCAAAGAGATAAAACTAACATCTCCGAGCGGAAAACACGTCACCATTTACGGCGAAAAACGAGGCAACCCCATAGTATGTTCGATGTTGAAAGCTCACAAGCTCATGAAGCGAGGATGCAAGGCATTCATAATTTATGCAAATGAGGCCGAGAAAGAATCACGGAAGATTGGAGATGTACCGGTAGTACGAGATTATGGAGATATTTTTCCGGAAGAATTACCGGGGATACCACCTGAACGGGAAGTAGAGTTCGGGATCGAATTGATTTCGGGCGCGAAACCTGTAGCAAAAGCCCCGTACCGACTTGCACCGTCGGAACTACAAGAGTTGATGTCCCAAATTCAAGATTTGCTTGATAAAGGATTCATAAGGCCGAGTGTGTCTCCTTGGGGCGCACCGGTGTTGTTTGTGAGAAAGAAGGACGGGAGTATGCGCATGTGTATCGATTATCGGGAGTTAAACAAACTCACGATAAAGAACCGATACCCGCTCCCGAGGATAGACGACTTATTCGACCAACTACAAGGCGCAAGTTGGTTCTCAAAAATTGACCTTAGGTCGGGGTATCACCAACTAAAGGTCAAAGAAGAAGATGTGCCGAAGACGGCTTTTCGCACAAGATACGGACATTACGAATTTCTCGTGATGTCGTTTGGGCTGACAAATGCGCCCGCGGCTTTCATGGACCTCATGAACCGGGTTTGCAAACCAATGTTAGATAAGTCGGTCATCGTATTTATCGACGACATTTTGGTGTACTCGAAAAATGAAGCTGAACATGCACACCATTTACAAGAAGTGTTAGAGACACTTAGGCGAGAGAAGTTATATGCGAAATTCTCTAAATGTGCCTTTTGGTTACGAGAGGTTCAATTTTTAGGCCATGTCATAAATGCCGACGGAGTTTTGGTGGATCCGTCAAAGATAGAGGCGGTGTCAAAATGGAATCCTCCGAAGAACCCTTCGGAAATTAGAAGCTTTTTGGGGCTTGCTGGATATTATAGGAGATTCATCCAAGATTTCTCCAAGATTGCATCGCCGCTAACAAAGCTAACCCAAAAGAAAGCAAGGTTTATTTGGGGAGTCGATCAAGAAAAAGCGTTTCGGACGCTAAAGGAAAGGCTAACTCAAGCTCCGGTACTGACATTGCCGGACGGAGTCGAAGACATGGTGGTTTATTCGGATGCTTCATTATCAGGGCTCGGTTGCGTGTTGATGCAACGGGGCAAGGTAATAGCCTATGCCTCGAGACAATTGAAGTTACACGAGAAGAAATACCCCACGCACGATCTAGAGTTGGCAGCGGTGGTATTTGCATTAAAAATATGGAGGCATTACTTGTATGGAGTAAAATGCACCATATTCACCGACCACAAGAGCTTGAAATACTTCTTCGATCAGAAGGAGTTAAATATGCGACAAAGGCGATGGTTGGAAACGGTGAAAGACTATGATTGTGAGATACATTATCACCCCGGAAAGGCAAATGTGGTAGCGGACGCACTGAGCAGAAAAGCGGATTATGTTCCGATACGAGTACGATCGATGCAACTCGTGGTAACCTCGGGTATACTTGAACGTATTCGAGAGGCACAAATAGAAGCAGTAAAAGAAAAAAATTGGAAGAAGGAAAGGATAATTGGTCAGTTGAAAGACTTGTCGGATGGGAATCACGGGTTAAAGACTCGATCCGGAAGGATATGGGTCCCACATACCTGTGGAGTAAAGGCGCTTCTACTTGATGAAGCTCATAAATCCCGTTATTCAATTCATCCGGGTGCGACCAAGATGTACAATGATTTGAAACAAAACTATTGGTGGCCCGGAATGAAGAGGGATGTGGCGAAGTATGTGGAAAAATGCTTGACATGTTTACAAGTCAAGGCGGAGCATCAGAAACCCTATGGCAAACTCCAACCATTGGAAATTCCGGTTTGGAAATGGGAACATATTACAATGGACCTGTTAACCAAGTTGCCTAAGACGAATCGTGGTTATGATGCCATATGGGTGGTGGTGGATAGATTGACGAAAAGTGCTCACTTCATTCCGATTCGTGAGACTTATACGTCAGAAAAGATGTCAGAAGTCTATACCAATGAAATCATAGCACGTCATGGAGTGCCGGTGTCCATCGTATCCGATAGGGATACCCGGTTTACCTCGAAATTCTGGCGTGAATTTCAAGAACAAATGGGGACCAAGTTGTACATTAGCACTGCGTACCATCCCCAAACGGATGGACAAAGTGAAAGAACGATACAAATATTGAGTGACATGCTACGGGCATGTATAATCGACTTTGGAGGCAGTTGGGACGTTCACCTACCATTGGTCGAGTTTTCGTATAACAACAGTTACCAATCTAGTATTAAAATGGCACCATACGAACTGCTTTACGGTAGGAAGTGTCGAACCCCGGTTTGTTGGGGTGAAGTGGGTCCACGTGAACTTGCCCACCAAGACATAGTACGAGCCACGAACGAAAAGATCGATAAAGTTCGGGCACACTTGAAAGCGGCTCAAGACAGGCAAAAGGCGTATGTTGACAAAAGGAAAAGGCCAATTGAATTTCAAGTCGGCGACATGGTCATGCTGAAAGTGTCCCCATGGAAAGGTGTTATAAGATTTAGAAAGAAGGGGAAGTTAAGCCCAAGGTTTATCGGGCCATTTAAAATTATCGGAAGAGCCGGCAAGGTAGCTTACCGTCTTGAACTACCGGAGGAGTTGAGTGGGATCCATAACACGTTTCACGTATCTCAATTGAGAAAGTGTCTAGCTGACGAAACGACCTATATCCATTACGATGATATCGAAGTGGATAATAGTCTAAATTATGTGGTGAGACCGGTTGAAATTTTAGACCGAAAGGTCAAACGTCTACGAAATAAACAAATTGAACAAGTCAAGGTTAAATGGGAGCATAGAAAGGGTTCGGACACTACGTGGGAGTCCGAAGAAGAAATGCGACGTCTTCACCCTACGTTATTTGGTACGTAATTCGGTTTCGGGGACGAAACCCTTATAAGGGGGGTGGACTTGTAACACCCCGAAAATATAATATCTTATATTTGAAATATTAAGTATAAATAAACAAGAATTTACTAACTAGGAAATTTGACCTAGCTAGTTACAAGTTTAGAAATAATCTATAATAGGGTTATAAAGCAATTAAAATAAAACTTTTATCAAAGTTGAGGGGCTTAAGTGCAACAATTGAAACTTGATGTGTTAATAATTAACAAAAACAAACCAAACACCCCTAATGAAGGTGTCTGGTCGATCAGGAGAGAAGCCAGGTCGATCCCAAGCTTCCAAAACCCTAATCTCACAAAACTCTTAAATTGAAGATGCAATTCTAATCCAAAACGAAATCCGAGTCTAGATTATCGATCCTCATCACGAGGGGATCATAAGGTATGTAAAAATTCGTGTTAATTCCTTGTTTGAAATTCTCATGATTTTGGAAATCTAAGATTAGATGATTGCATGTGTGTTGTTTGATATGATTAGAGATGAGGTAATGTCTAGAAGTGAAACCTAGACAACTACATATGAAATCATGCCCAAATTCTGGAAATTTTAAGAATCCATGGAAGCTAGGTTATGGGTTTTGTAAGATGAAGATGAACACTAGGGTTTAGGATGATTATCCTAGTGTATTTTGATCTTTGAAAGTGATTTCCAGAAAATATGATGCTTAAAACACTATAGGATGGCTCTATTGTTGTCAAGTTAGCTAATTAACAAGCTAAGAAGTTGATTTCAAAAGATATAAAAATTCTGCACATGAAGTGTTTGACGAAATGCCTCTATGAAGGCTTAAAACTGAAATTCTGAGCTTAAACGCATAATCATGATGTTTTGGTGAATTATGCGAATTATGATTTAATTAGAGTTCTAAAACGCATTATGAATGAACTCTATAGGCGCAGACGCAGGAGCGTCGAGTGGACAAGCGAGTGGCGAACCACGTTTAAAGGGCAAACTTTGAAGGTATGTAACTTGACCCGTTACTCTATTAAGCTTGATGATTTAGTGTGTAATTGAATCATTGAATAAGAGTTGTTTTGGTTACGCGATGAAGTCGCTATATTGATTGTTAAATTCGGATGGTACTCGTTGGTAGTCGTCATAGGAATGGATTTCGTAGACGAGCCAAACGGGTCAATTAATCGAGTAAAACATAAATCATATTCTGCAAATATGATAGATTTGTTCTATGCTATTGGTTAATGTTTATTACATGCTAGGAATACTAGTTTTAGATGAAATGGGTTGTTTGCAAGGCAATTTCCGAGATTGGTTTTGAAGAAAATGAACTAAGAAATCAAAACATAGATTCCCAGGTCCTACCGTAAATTACGGTGATACCGTAATTTACGGTATAGGTCAGAATGGTTACGGTAGTTATTTACTGATTTACGGTGACTAAAAAGATCCAGGCCTCACCGTAAATTACGGTGATACCGTAATTTACGGTATACATTATATTTTTTTTATTTGCTTTTCAAAGTTAAAATGTTAGATCTTGTATTTAAATGTTATATAATGATGTCAAAACTAATGATTAACGGTTTTGACTCTAGGTAACTAGATGGACTTTACGGATGGTGATCAAGCAACTCCGAAGAACCGAACACGTCTTAAGAAGCTTCCGCTATTATATGAATCTTTTGTAGTTCTTGTGTATGGGATGTAAACTATTGTTAAACAAATTTTTGAAACGTTTTAACTTAAACATTAGTAGGCTAAGGTTTTAATATGGATGATCTTTGTTAAAGAATGACGTGTACTTAAACTATATTTTGCACAAATTAATGGGTAAAAATCTAGGGTGTTACAACTACCTAAAATATGGACCCCACCTTTTTACATCACTTTTTCTCTCTATACACGCAACTCTCTCTATCTCTCTCCTACCCTCACGCATACACACACTTGGCTTGTACCCACCCTAACCTCTACCTGCAAACCGAAAGCGGTGTTATCGCTTCGGGTAGTGGGTACTATGGGTGCAAACGAGCCGAGTAGAGCCCGAGCTCGAGCTCGATTAACTTATGAGAGCTCGGGCTCGAGCTGTCACGGCCCCAGCCCCGGTTTGACCCGGTCAGGAGCCGCGGGACAGGAACCCGTGGTATTTATGATGCGACAGCGGAAGATTTTACAGGATCTTTTTAAAACTCAAAATGCCCGAATATTTTATTTCATCATTCGGGATAAACCCCGTTATTTTACAATAGAGGAATTTCACAAGTAAATTCCCTAATTTATTAAAACATGTTTATTCATTTTAACTGAGCCACCTCTTCAAGCTTGTTAGTGCTCCGTAGCACGTTTTCCTTGATTTACAGCAGGTTGCCTGAAACATGTTTTAAAAATATTTTATCAGCGGGGAAATGCTGGCGAGTCATTCAAGTATGTAAAACGACACATTAGTTATCAATTAAAGCATAAGAGCGATTACAATGACTTCTATCTTATTTTTATCTGGCGCCGTGTCACCTGGTGACGATGGTCATACAACTATTGGGTCTTTCCCCAAGTAGTGACGTTTATCACTGTTAGGATTTATTAGCCTAACCCGTGAGAAATTAGTAATGTGCACAATACCCCACTAGCCAGTGATTAAGATAACCACGACTTACTCCCTGTAATTATAACTTTTGAAAATGGAGTATTGTAAAATACTTTTGATAAAAAGAGAATGACTCACATTGCAGATTTATACGGGCAGAGTTTAGCCTACTGATTAGCCTTGTCACCTAATTTAAATAACAATGCACACGAACTAGGTCAGTAACTAATACAGCATTTACGATAACTCACGAGATTAAAAACCTTCACAACGAATGACAAAGTGCAATACTTAAACATCCATCGAATTCACGACGAATGACAAAGTATAACCCAAATTTTGAGCAGCACTTAAACATCCATTGGATAGTTTTCAATCGATCGGACATTGAATCGTAGCAGCGATCGAGTTAATACCCTGTATCGTAGCAGCGCCTCGCTATATTAATTGAAATTTCGACTTTAGAGCAGTCTACTTTCGTTTTTGTGTTTGATTTTCGAAACCAGAGAACAGGCCATGCGACAAGCTATTTATAGGTGAAATTTGAGGCTGTCGCGGCCCGCGTGAACTTTCGGCCGATCCTTACGCGGCCCGCGTAGCCACCTAGTCTACGTGTAGGCTTGCTGGGTCACGAGTAGGTGTGCCATGTGGATGACACGTGGATTCGGAACGCTTGTCCGGTCAACCCAACTTTGACGCGGCTCGCGTAAGACTAAGCTAACTCTTACGCGGCCCGCCTGAAACTCTAAAACTTTGTTTTCTTGGTTTTTCATGTACAGTAGAGTTTCAGGGGTTCTGGTTCTTACTTGTGGGTTAGTTTTAGGACATTTTTGAGAGTCCTTACATGAGCTCAGCTCGATTCGAGCTTTGTTTTCAAAGTTCGAGCTCGGCTCATTTGTATTTTATCAAACTCGAGCTTGGCTCGGGCTTGGCTCGTTTATTATCTATTAATTAGTATATTAAATAAAAATAATATAAATAATAGACTTTTTAGGCTTGCGAGCTCGATAAGTAAAACTCGGGCTCGGGCTCGTTTACTAAATAAGCTTATTTTTAAGTTCGAGGTCGGCTTGTAAACAAGTTTAAATAAGCTTGGCTCGACTGCGCTCGTTTACACTAAGGCTCGACGATCCTAACGAGCTTCACATGTGAGGCTCGAGCTCGGGCTCGATAAACAAACAAGCTTTGTTTTGAGGCTCAAGCTCTGCTCGGGCTCGATAAGGCTCGGCTCGTTTCGAGCTTTTTCTCGAGCCGATCTCGAGTAGCTCGAGAGCCGCTCGGCTCGTTTGCACCCCTAGTGGGTACCCAACGTTCAAAGTCTGAGTTTTCAGCTCCCCTAAAGTGTCTATCCTCTATATTTTCTGGTAGCAGTCTATGATGATGTATAGGGCTTGCAATTTTACACGAATACACGACACGTACCTACACGAAGTTAACAGGTATCGTGTATGGCCTTAACATGTATCGTGTACCAAACAGGTAGACACGATATTACCTGTTAATTTTCGCGTATAAACAGGTTAAATACCTGTTTACCTGTTAATACCCGTTAGTACACGATAAGAAATTAAATTAAATAAAACTCATAAGCCATATGCATGTGGGTTCCTTAATTCCTTTCTATTTTCATTCCTCATTCAATTCAAAAAAAAATAAAACCCTAAACTCCCTCTGTAACTCTCAGATAGCATGTCGTGTTCGAGTTTTTGTTCGTGTTAACAGGTATTAACAGGTAATTTTCGTGTATAACAGTCGAACAGTCGTGTTAACAGGTATTAACAGGTAATTTTCGTGTATATCGTGTCATGTTCGTGTTTGAAAAAAGGACACGATAAGTTATCGTGTCGTGTTCGTGTATATGATTTCGTGTATCGTGTCTTATCGTGTCGTGTCTTATCGTGTACGGGTATACACGACATGCCAGCCCTAATGATGTATAGTGTTATATTTTCTGGTAGCAGGTTTATGATGGATGTATAGTGTTATGTAGTGTTACATAGCATTATATGGTGTTATATAGTGTTATATATTTCTCGTAGCAGTTACATGTTTCCAGATTTTTAGAATGTCCGGATTTTTAGTATTAGTTTAAAAATGGATCGCTGGAATTTAGGAGAGGTTGCCTTATTTGAAACATATAAAAACACTATTACCCCTACAATTTTCAAATCAGTCCAAATAATTAAAACACAATTTACAATTTGGTCCCTATTAATCTCAACCATTAGATAAAAGATCTAATAGTTTAAAACACCTCTTACACTTCTCACACTTTAGGCCCTTTTTACACTATACTTACCCTGTATGTATGTGTATATATATATATATATATATAGGGTAGGAATTGGCTACAAAGCCAACTTTTACTACAAAGTGTAGGAAGCTATATCCTTGTGACATGTGGCAATTAGATATTTTTATCAAAAGGGCATGATAGTAATTTGATAATTATTCTAATTATGGAATTTATTATATCCTAAACTAACTAATGAGAGTTTTAAGGAAACTATATATCTCTTTGATTTCAAATGCGAATCAATGATTATAATACAATCGCTACAACATATTCACATTCAATTCGTATTTCATCTAGTTCGTCACATTGTGTTTTATCACTAAAACACACTTCTATGAAAACATCTACGTTGTGTTTTAGCATCCGGTAACGGATTCGTAACGTTGTGTTTTAGCAGCCAGTAACTGATTCGTCACGTTGTGTTTTAGAAGTCAGTAATTGTTACTGGTTTATCACATTGTGTTTTATCGTAAACAAATTCTTGATGTTGTGTTTTAGCAGTCAATCACTAGTTCGTTACTTTGTGTTTTATCAATAAAACACAGTACTATAAACACATCTAGATCTTAGTTATCGTTATTTTTGGTATGATTTGGTGTTTTCGGATGTGAGGGATTAGAGAGAGGGAATGAGAGAGAGAAAATCGCGACAATTATGGAGGTTGTTTATGATTGGCAGTTATTTCCTTATTTAAAACAACTTAAATGACACACTTACCCCCAATCAATTAAATTAGCCTATTTTTAATAAACATATATTACTAAAATGACACCAAAATGATCTCAACCATCAAACACACTCATCCAATGATCAAGATCACTTCCTACACTTTGTAGGAAAAACACACTTTGTAGAGGAACCCCACCATATATATATATATATATATATATATATATAGGGGTAAGATCAAATAAAAAGTTAATTTTCCCTAAGTAGGATGAGAAGTAATCTTAACCATTCATTTTTCAAATCAATGGTTAAGATGAAAGTGTAGGAGAAAGGAGGAGTGGAATGATATCTTGGGAAAATCATATTTATAGACTTTCTCTCTCCACATGCAAGACGCATGCATATTTCACCCCCATTTTTTAAGCGTTCATAACTTTTTTATACGACATTATTTTTTCATAAAAATTTCACCGTAAAATCAAGCGTCTTTTTATCTTTAATTTGAGTACCATATTGCTATATAAAATATGAAAACTAAAAAAACCCACTAAAATGTGTTGTATTTCTATGTTGTATAACATTTTTTTGTGCTGAATTTTTTGTACTATATTTCTGTGCTGAATTTTTTTGTCTTAAATTTCATTTTCTCAATTTTTTGTGCTAGATTTTTTTGTACTACATTTTTTGCTGGATTTTTTCGTACTATATTTTTTTGTACTAGATTTTTTTGTGCTATATTTTTTTGTACTACATTTTTTGTGCTAGATTTTTTTGTACTAGAATTTTTTTGTTGTATTTTTAAAAAACAAAAAGGGTGCCACATGTCATTTTCACTCCTATTTATAAGGACCAAAATGCCCTCATTCCTAATTATTAGGTGTGCCACATGTCATCATCAGAATCCTTCTTAGGCTACTTAGGCAAAATCCACTTTTTAGTTACGTGTTCGCGGGGTATGACGGGGCGTGGGTTGGGCTTGGGTTGGGTGCACCGCGTGGCAGAATATTAAAAAAAATTACAAAAAATTTATAAAAATCACACAACATTTATAAAAAAAAACCTACAACTTCATTAAAATTTTAAAAATTACATAATCATAAAAATTACATAATTTCTAAAAATTACAAAATAACAAACCTAGAGCGTTAAATAAATTTCAAAAAGGTCGATCTTGTCGAACGTCTTTCGCTCATTGCCTCGAAACTCTATGTTCGCCACCGCCACCCGGTCCTTGTGGCTTAACTCGCCGCTCGGAACGGCTTCGTAGTAAGCCTTGAATCGCTCGAGCTTGGACCGTAGCTCGCGCCATTTATGTTGGCACGCGTTGAGGTTGTGGCGGTCGTTACCGACGTTATGTCGGTAGGTTGCGAATGCTTCCGGCCAATATTTTGTTTGGCCCAGTGGCCGCCCCTTCATAGCGTCAACGACGCTTGTGACGAGAGACAATTCTTCCTTGTGGGTCCAGGATGCCATGTTCTTCGGGTTGGGGTAGCGGGTTCGTGGGATGTTGGGGTTGGAGTGACCGGTTGGGGTAGCGGGTTCGTGGGATGTTTGGGATGGACCACACGGTGGGGTTTGGGATGGACCACACGGTGGGGTTTGGGGTTATTTATAGGGGATGTTGGGGTTGGGGTGACCGCTTGGCCAAGCCAAACGATTTGAATTTAAAATTCAAACTTTTCAAATGGCCCACTATGACATGGCGGGGTCAGCGAATAGGAGGCCGCCAGCTAGGATGTCAAGACCGCCCCACGCCCGGCTTGAAACCCAAGCCCCAAGGGCCACGCCCCAACCCAAGCCCACCCGGGGTGGTGGCTTGGGCGTTTTCCCCCAACCCACGCCCTAACACCCGCCCCATACCCCATAGTCTAACCACAAAGTATATGTCCTCATAATTTGCATATTGAAGTATGATTATATATGATTCCAACATTGACTTTTGTACTCGTGAGATGTGCAAATTGGTTGCAAAATGCAAATGGTGTTGGGTACACCACTCTACCAAGCCAAATTGTTTTTTTATGCTTGCTATAAAGATGATTTTATCAACCAAGTGGATTATTCAATTATTGGTATAAAGTTTCATATAAAGTTTGTTAAATGTTAATTATAAACATAAACTTATTGTATTTATAAATACTATTAGCTTATTTTCCTTTATAAGGGCTTGGGATACGACTTTAGCCGTTTGGTCGGGTATTGAATCAATGACGAATGATGTCCAAATTTTAAATAACTCGTTTTCATCCGTTTGCTTGATAACTTAAACATTTAGTGTTAATACGACTGTGTCCTGCATATCCTCGGCTCATTTACTTGCAAGTGTCCACGACCTAAGCGCGGGGTGTAGGCATACACCTGACAGACGCTAATGCTATTTTATATGATATTGAAAATGTGGTGTGTCGGTTAATCATGAACCGATGTTTAGTTCCGGTCCCCATATGTATTGACAAGCATGTAAAACTAGAAACAAGAAACATTATCTTATCTCAAGTTATTTTAAAATAATATACCAAATGGTATCAAATACTTTTTGAAAAGATTTTCAAAAAGAGTTTGTTAATTGTATTTACCTGTGAAAACTGACGTATTTTTAAAAGACTGAGAGCAAGTTATATAACAAATACGGAATAGGCTGGAGCAACTCGGTCTTGGCGTTTTGGAATTTGCAACTCCACGAAAGACCCTAATGGTCTCAAGCCATATTTTATTATATTCGGTCCGCCTGTGGATCTTTTAGTATGATATGTCTGTATATTATTTTTGAAATTTTAATTGTACTTTGTAATAATTAGTTTAAATTTTCATCTTCCGTTGTGATTTGTGATTACTAATATCAATCGTCATGCATAAACTCCAAATCGAGACTCACCGGGAAATCAGGGTGTTACATTGAAATACAAGTAATCAAAACAACAAGTTATCAAAACAAAAGGTATATCATAAAGATATTAAAGTTAAAATATACATAATATTCATTTTCTTTTATAAAGAAAAAATGTGTTTGTTTGCTCATTTCCGTTGATTTAATAGATAAACAAACAAACATGAAGTATAAAATAAATAAAAAAAGGTCTAAAAATACTTAAATTAAAATAAAATTTCTTATATAACTGTTCGTATTGTTCGTTTAAGTATAAATCTACTATTAAAATTATTTAATATCTAACGTTTACGAACCTAAGATTAATGAACAAGCTCATTTGTGGTCCAGGTGAGCATCCAGATTCATCCTCTAATATTGCGACACATGACGCTGACGCTGAGTCGCTGACTAGACGTCTTGCCCACTCGCTCCCCCCCCCCCCTCAGTTGAGCCTGTTGTGGTAACTTCACCAATAGCGCCCCAAAGCACCCCTAAACAAGCCCACTCGCCCAGGCTACCACACTCACTTCGCTCACTAGCGCCGGCGATAGCTTGACCATGTTGTGGTGTTCGCGAGCCACGTGGCTTGCGCCACCCGTTAGCAGCCTCCATATCAGGTTGTCTAAGCAAACGAACAGACCGGCTGGTTTTCAAGCCTATATAAGGTATAAACCTTTTAAATATCACTAGTTCTATTACATTGTTGTTACTATATAAAGTACAAACTTTTTAAACGTCATTAGTTCTATTACATCGTTGTTAATGTTGTTATCTATTAAAAAAAACAAGATAGCTTATTGAAATGATTCCTATAATTATTTTATTCAATCTTTGACATTGTTTATTTTTATTTATTGATGCTTTATTATTTCGTCCAATCATCTAGACTATTTGATTAGATAAAGTAGAATAACAATAAATTGAGTAGACATTATAATAGAATAGCTTGAAAAATTCGATGACCATATCAAGAAAGCTAACTAAAGATCAACCGCTATACTTTTTTTTTGAACGACAAAGAATGACGTGCCAACCACCGTGACATCAGACGCTGTGACCAAGATCGACTACTCGACCACCGGGTCTGCATGATCTTCGACTCTTCGTTCTGCTCCCCCAAGGGCCCAATCAATTCCTCTGTTCCTCTTTCTAGTCTGGTCAACTGAGCAATCACAATGTCACATGTCTCTTTGGGCCTAAAGCCCAAATCAGTTCACATGGTAAATTAGTAATATATACTTGATGATTTTGTTTTGGCCCAAGCCCAAGAGTTGCGTAAATCTAGGACAGGTGTTCAAATATATTTTGGGCCCTTTACACAAATATTCGTATGCCTATCAAAAGCCCGTACGTTTTGTTTGGCCACATATTTTTGCAAGTGTAAACGAACCGTACGTTTAGCGAACAGTTCGTGAACCGTTCGGTAGGAAGTTCGTTTGATTAGTTTAACGAATGGACATGAACAAAAAATTTCGTTCGGTTAGCTTAGCGAACAAATTCGAACAAAGGTCTCATTTGTTCGACTACGTTCATTTAATGTTTGTATTTAACTATTGTCCAATGTTTAAGGTTAACAATATTTTTATCCTTTATTTTCAAGTTAAATGTTTGTTTACGTTCGTTTTTATTCGCCTGCATTCGTTTGTGTTCGAGACCAGTGTTCACGAACAACTGAATTTCCTTAACGTACGAACACGAACACGAACATAAACTTATGTTCGGTATGCGTTTGTGAACAGTTCACGGACATGTTAATTTTCCTAACGAACGAACACGAGCATAGCCTTGTTCGTGTTCATTCGATTCGATTACATCCTTAACTGCGACACTCCGGGCCCTGACTTGGTTATCCATATGATTCCATCTTTTGTCACGTCTTTTGTTCTGTCATATTTTTTCACAAATATAAATATTTGAAAAATAGTTGTAGTGCTTGTAATACTTCTAGGTCTACTAGAATACCTTTTTGTAATCTTGATCTCGTATCACATGATCTTTAGACATGTATATAAGCATAATAGTAATTAAAAATAAAATAATATAATGGAATTGCAAATAACTGACTATATTTTTATTTACTTGTACTACTACAAAATTAAAGTTATTTATTAGATGACTTTTGTTTTATCCCCGATTTGTGGTCTAGTAGTGGTAGGAGACTTGAGTTTTCCAATGGAGACTCAAGTTCAATTCTCACCTGTGTCATATTGGAATGAATATAACCCTGGGCTTACGCTCAGTAGTTGGGCAATGATGGTGACAAACCATCGAGGGGGGTTTGATCCTGAGCCGCAAGTACGGTTTCCGGGGGAACGCCGTAACCAAGTCTGACCAACCCAGCGCGAGCCCGGTTAAGACAACGTAGTCTGAGCAAATATTGGTTAGGGCCGCCGTTTAAGCGGTGTGACATTGGATCAGTAAAAAAGAAAGTTACCTTTCAAAAAAAAAAAAAAGATGACTTTTGATTTGCTTGATTAGATTTTATGAACAAATGCTGACAAAAAAATAATCTAATCTGAATGGGATCCAATGCATCACTTGGATCTTAGCTTGCATTTCCCTGTCAATCCAAGTCATTCTTGCATGGGCGGTGATGAGGGTGTGTGGGGAGGACCACGGCACAGGTGACAGGGCCTGTGATTTCGAGAGGCACGTGTTTTTTTTTATAAAAATCTGATATATATGTTAATTTTTTTAAATAGTATTCCTATACCAACTCCAAGATAGGATCATTTACAAAACAATTTTTATGGTTTGGAAGTTAGCTCATTGGCATTAGCTTTAGTGAGTCCAATACCCATTTGATTTTAAAATTAAATAATAATAATAATAATAATAATAATAATAATAATAATAATAAAACATTACGGAATTGCACATTTTTTCGAGCTCAAACAAGGTACATGAATTCTTAGAGACGACCCTGCATTCTTGTATGGACATTTTCAACAATAAATTACATGCATCAATTTTGACATAACGTTTGTGGCAATTAATACGTAGTTGCACCTTTGAAAATTTCATATTGCATTAGCTTTGTTATGTTTCACATTCAGGGATGTGACTGGGAGCTAGACGGACAAACTCGAAACATTTATTCAATACAAGTATTTGGATGTGAGACCGGGCACTAGATTTGTTTCAAAAAATCTCACGGATATTATATTAGATGATACCTGACCCGATAATCAGAAACTTGCATACCCATTTATTTACCTGAACCATACTAAACATTTTATTTTTATTTTCCTTTGTCCTTGTATAATATAATAATCTATTAGTTCACTAATTTGTAGTTTATATATATTTATATAATTTTCTTAGGTAATAATATTGTACAAAAACATAAAGAGTACTAAAATAAGAAATAGTATGATTTTTTTTTACAAAGCCCATTTCGAAGTTGCAAGACACGTGTTTATGAAATATGATAGAGGATCTTGTACATTAATCCAGAAGTGTAAGAAGTGTATTATAACACTATATAACACCATATAAACACCATAACAATATGTAACACCATATAACACCATGTAACACTATATAACACTATATAACAAATATAACACTATAGTTTGTCTGATAGCATGTCTATGATAGATGTATAGTGTTATATATTGTTATATAGTGTTACATAGTGTTACATAGTGTTATATGGTGTTACATATTGTTATACGGTGTTTATATGGTGTTATAAAGTGTTATAATACACTTCTCACACTTCTGGATTAATGTACACTATCCCTACCCATGAAATAGAATAATGAAAATTTATTAAAAGTCAAGCCCTTAAACTTTTTATGATTTTGTTGGCTATAAAAAATATATTCATATACTTTATAATTGTAAATATATAATACATGTTAGAAAAATCTTTTATTTTCAATCTTTCCTTCAGGGAGGTGGGGCACATAACCCGCAACCCCTCTGAGTTAATGTGAGTATGCCGGTGTAAGTTGTTACACTATCGCAACCCAGCGAGTTATGCTTCCGAGTATCAATTGCGAGTATGTGAACTAGCGTGTGGTGAGGTGGGTGCCCCCACCACCCTTATAAAATATATAAAGATAATGTCTTTTTTTTAGAACGTAGTATAATACAATACAATCGTATAAAATATGTAATAAAATATACACAATACATGTAATATATATAGGGTCAGGATTTAGAGAAAATGGTGAAAAGTGTGAGAACGGTGAGAACGATTATGGATCGTCCGATCAAAACAATCCATGGACTAGATTGCGCGGTAGCGTTTTCGTAAATAACATCAATATTATTAGGTGGGACGCGCTTCATTAAGGGTAAAAGGGTCTTTTACACCTCATATTCAAAACGCCATCAAATGATAAAACGCCAAAGAAAAAAATAAAACGCCATTAAAAACAAAACGCCAAAAATTTAAAATAAAACGCGTTGAATATTACAGGAAGATTAAACAACACAAATAACTGAATTTCAGTTAATAACATTTATTAGAAGAAATTCCCTCCTAAATTACGCGCCAAAAACACCATTATATAAACAAACGTAAAAACATAGCATCCATAATCACTCCAATCTATCCATTTTCTGCAAAAAAAAAAAAAAAACATCCTTAACCAAAACGCCAACTTAAACCAGACCCTGTCATGACATCATGGCGTTTTGATGATGAAACATACATGGTGACGGTTACATACGACAGCGGAGAGGAGGAAGTCTACTGGCTAGATAACATCATGACAAAGCAGCGACTGAGTTTCATGGAAAAATTGCATAACGCCAAATGTACCAACACAGAAATAGACTCAAAATTGGAGTTAATGCAAGACATGTTCAGGTGGAGGCTTCAGAATCTTCAGGAACAAAAAGCTGATGAAGATGAATGGGATGACATGGATGAAGATCAATATGAAGACTCCGAGGAGGAAGAAGATGACACAAGTGATGGATACTATACAGATAAAGTACCTTCTGACGAAGGAGTTAAATTTTTTTTCCTCTTTTTTTTTTCTTCTATGTAATTTTTTTTAAGATAATAAAATGATATATTTCTATCTTTATTAGTAAAACGTCAAAATAATACTAAAAATGGTTAACCCTAACAAAACGCCAAAATAAAATATTTTTCCAGCTTAATATTTTATTTACTCCTTTATTGTATTTTGTCATGTTGGTCTGCATAAGGCAATTTAAAAAAAAAAAAAAAGCCAAACTTAGAAGATGGGACATCTATAACTTATAAAACTGATAAAAGCTGATCAACAAACTAAATACAAAAAACAGTAACTGAAAAAGACAGTTACTTTATTACTATCATTTATTACAATAAAAAGTCCCTCCTAAATTATGCGCCAAAAAACTCCTATAAGAAAGGGGTCTATACACAATGAAATTAATCACACCCAGAAAAACACAAAAAATGCCATATCCTCTAGAAACCACTACCTTTAAAACGCCACATATGTCAAAGCTTTCACTGAAATGGATCCTTTTTCTGAGGAGGTTAACTCAATAATATTTTGCTAGATGAGATGGACAAATATTCAAGAAAAAGAGACTGATGACAGTGATATGCCATCATGTGAGCTTTGTTCTTGATGATTATAGGCATGGAAGAAAGGGTTCAACACAACTGAAAAATGCTAATTTGGACTCCATTATTACAAATAGCATCAAGCAAGAGTTGATCTTCAATGACATGCCACCAAACAAGAATATCACACCAAAAAACAGGATGCCACTAAGCAGCTTCTTCTGAAAAAAACGGGGTTTATGTAGGAAAGTTGACATCTAGCTAAAGTATTCAAAAAAAGGTTCAAAACGCCAAAAACAAATTCAAGAAGGAAGAGGCTGATGACATTGAAGATTCGAAAGAAAAATTAGATTACCATTTTGTATTATTTTTATTTTCATTTTCATTTTATATTGTTTTGATACCAAGTTATATGTTGTTTTGTTATCCAATTCTCTATAAATAAAATACTTTATTACATAAAACGTCAAAAACTACAAACACCAAAACGCTAGAAGTATGAAAACTGGGAGAACACCTGCTGGCAAAGCACCTTGAAAAAAGTGTATTAAACGCCAAAAAATTAACTAAACGCAAAAAAAAAATTTGGACTTATTGTAATCTTATGCAAATAATAGTGACTCGTAGTGAATTTTATACAAAACGCCATAAACGCCAAAAAAATTAACCAGAAAACATAATAACGCCAAAAAATTACATATGGGACACAAAAAAAATTAATTCAACGCCAAAAAATACAATTAACGCAAAAAAAAAACTTAGATGCCATAAAATATTATACCGCGTTGGGAAATAAAAAGAAGAATGAAAAGACAAAAAAGCCCCTCCGCCATTCTCTATGCCGCGGGGCACGTGTTGGACCAGGATGCGTTCTCACACTTTTGAGCGTTTTCTCCTGATCTCGTTTATATATATATATATATATATATATATATATAGGGTAAGGTTCATGCGAGAACCACCTTTATTGCGAGAACCGCGAGAACCAATGTGAACACAACCTAAAATAGCTAAAAAAACCTAACCCACCCCCACCCCCCCCCCCCCCCAAGCTAAAATGCTAAAAACTAAACCCCCAAAAAACCTAAAAAAATCTTTAAAAAATCTAAAAAAATAAAAAAAAAATCTAAATTTTTTTAAATATTTTTTATGTTAAAATCGCTACTTTTAGTAGCAAATTTTTTTTTTTTTTTTTGCTACTAAAAGTAGCGATCTTTTTATAAAAAATATTAAAAAAAAAAAATTTGTGTGTTTTTTAGCTATTTTTAGGCATTTTTGGTTGTGTTCACATTGGTTCTCGCGGTTCTCGCAATAAAGGGTGGTTCCTAACGGATCTTTGTCCTATATATATATATATATGTATATATATATGATTAAGGCGTTAGATTTGTTTATGCCATATGCCATGATACTATTAAAACATATTTCGCGTTTGCCTTACAAGGTACCACAATTGGAGCAATAGTTGGTTCCTAAAGTTGAATTCACAATCCCAATATAACACGGAGTTTTTATTCTTTGGTCTACTCATTTGTGGAAGTGTGGAATAAATAGAGGTAGACGGCGTTGATAACGAACAAGAGACCATAATCCTATTCGTTTCGTGAAGTTAAAATAGTATATGAGAGTTCCTCACTTTACTTTTCCTCTCATTTTTCATTAGTGTTGTGTCTACTGAGTTCACTTTGTAGCTAAAACAAGAGAAACATATTTAATTATATTAAAGTAATTTAATAATGGTTAAATTATGGCATCATTGTAAAAAATCCTATGGCCTCTTTGCTTAGTGATACCAAGTGTTTATCGTCATCAAAGTGGTGTTAATTCGAGCCTTATAAAGTGAGCATTAAGTGAATTTTAGGAATAGATTTTAGAGGTGTGTGTTTGTCATTTAAACAAAATTATGATTAATAGATAAAACTAAATTTCATATAATTGCAACATTTCATTGTATAATCATCTGTTTTGACAAAATTTCATTTCAAACGCCTCACCTTATATACATCTTAGTTCGTTTAGAATCTTATTGAAAGTATAATTAACACGTAAATCATTAATTATATTATGATGGTGTTGGTAGGTTAATTGGCTTCCAGTAAGCAAGTATCCTACGGATCAAAGAAGCTCATTGACTCTGATATTAAAATGGTAAAATGTCATAAAGCATCTCTTGACTCTTGACCTGCACGATAATAAATCTAAAGGTTAACATATCCAGACAAACACTAAATCCAAAGTTCAATCAGCTCGCTAATTGAACTTTGTCCTTGAATAGTAGAATTTGGTCTTTTACACCCAAAATGCAAAGGACACACTACATCAAGAGAAATGAGGAAAAAAGGTATCCAAAGGAGTTAACAAACCAACTGTCAAGTCTGGTTTGGGCGGGAAACTCCGCCTTTCAAAGGATGCCATGCCTTAGGCATACTTGGTAACATACTTTACCTCGGCTATAACTAATTACTCTTTGTACTCTTCCTTTTTGTTTTATCACACCCAAAGAATAGCTTAGCTAACTTATTATCACACTGGAGGTTGATCGCAGTAGACCCCCTCTTGCTGTGAGACTACAGATTGTTTTGTTTTCTAAGCAGGACCATAAATCGGGCCGTCCCCGAGAATCTTAAAAAATCTTTGGGCTCCGGATGAGTAGTGAAAATCGGTCCCTATAATCTATTATATATAATAAATGAAAGTGATTTGGGCCATGTGTCACTTAATTAGGGCATCCTCAGTTCCCTTTTCCCGCCCAACAATACCACACTTCCATCCCTTTTATACTCCCTTCGTCTCCTTTTTTCCTTTTCAAAACCCTAGATCTGAATCTTCTTCTCCTTCTCCTTTACTCTTCTCCCTTCTGAATTAAAGATCAAATTGAAGAACACATAACTCGAAATCAGCCTTTGTAATTTTCATGTCTGATTATACCATGAAGAGGTAATATCTGGCTTTTGTAATTTTCATCCCGAGCTATAGTTGGGAAGATTCTTTCATCTTCTTCGTCGGCAAGGTTCTTCTATTTGAGGTTTGATTTGTATGTTTATAGATCTGTGTTGATTTCTTCTTATTTTCATACAAAGTTTCTAATTAAACCCTAATTTCTACTCCTAATCTCATCATATGGTTCCAGGGTTGTTGTCATCGATGGTCATCAAAGTTGAGATCCGCTTACCTGCGGCTAGATTTCCGCTATGAACTGGTATGTTTGAATATGTTCAGAAATTAAGGGTTTTTTTTCTTAACGGTGATGATATGAGTACAACATCTGTTGATTATTGATCTGTGAATATGTTCACCGATTATTCTTTTTGAAATTAGGGTTTCATTTGCTTGAGATTTGAATCTTTCGATTGTTGAAGCCTTTGAAGCCGATCCTTTTAAATTTCCAGTTCCCGAGGTATGATCTGTTTGTAACAGCAGTGGTTCAGCATCTACAGTGGATTCAACATCAGGTGTTTGGTTAATTTTTGGTCATGTTTCCTGTTCAGTTTTGATGTTCACTTATCTAATTTTCATTTTATTTTTAGGCTTCTATATGATTTTGAGTTTGATTGATTGGTCACTTGTATTGTTGTTTGATGTTCTTTGTTATTTCGTATAATATAATGATTTGTTATACAACTAGCTGATTTCATATTTCATTATGATTTGTATGCTTTTTGGGTTTGATTTTATATTGGTCATCACATTAATGGTGAGTACTCAAGAATATTGGATGGTTTAATTAGTTTTATTTTGGGTATTTTTGGATGATTTCATCCATTTCTTTAGATAGTTCATGATTGAAGATGCAGTTGAAGTTATCATTTGAGTGAAATGAATGTTGATTTATCAGAAGATGCAGTTGAAGGTATCTTAAATAAGGTAATAATTGCATTACATCCCTGTTGAAAAATAGAATTGATAAATTTAGGGAAAGTGAGGTTGAAAGATGATAACGCAACAGTGGAGATCTCATTCTACAGCTTTGATAAATTGAGCGGTATTCTCATATAATTCTTTCTAGGTGCTTCCAATGAAGCGGCACTTTGGACATCTGTTGTCTTCAAACATCTATTATCTATTATCTATTATCTATTCTATCTATTATATATAATAAATGAAAGTTATTTGGGCCACGTGGACCAAATAAATTTCATTTATTATATATAATAGATAGAATAGATAATAGATAATATATGTTTGAAGACAAACAGATGTCCAAAGTGCTGATTCTTTGGAAGCATCCAGGAACCATTATTTGAGAATACCCTTGAATTTATCGAAGCTGTAGAATGAGATCCTCCACTATTGGGTTATCATCTTTCAACCTCACTTTCCCTAAATTTATCAATTCTATTTTTCAACAGGGATGTAATGCAATTATTCCTCTCAATTAAATAGACCGACCCTTGCTTTCTCTCAAAGGGTTATGGAGTGGTTATAACAGCTGATCATGCTAAGGACTTTTATAACTAACCACTGCTCCTTATAAAGACTGATGGACTTAAAGACTGATGAGGATTATCCACTGTTGAAGACAAATCCCTGTTAAAGACAAGCATTTATGTATCTCATCTCTGATTATTTGTTTCTTTGTTCTTTGATTATTTGTTAGATGTACAGATTGTACGGAATGTAGTTAAGAGCCGTACATAAATCTGACCAGTTATGGTTTCGGTAAGTATCGGTAAATTGTCTTTGATTTGTTATTGTTTATTCCGATGCTTGCATTGGTGTACCATGTGATTACCAGTAGATTGATTTCGATATGTTTGTAGTTTTTGTTTTTCATAATCTGTTTTGTTGTTTTATTCACCCATGTTTCATTCATAGATCTCTATAATCCATATTTATGGTTTCAAATCTGATTCCTAAGTTATTTACAGTTGTAGCACACCAAATATTTGTTATTTGTATTGAGTTGGTATATTGGGATTAAATACTGAAATGATGGAATTACAGCAAGTCCAGGTTATGCTTCAAGCTGTCTTGATCTCTTTGGAGCTGGGTAGGTGTCTTTCGGAGGTCTAAAAAACAGAATTGATAAATTTAGTGAAAATGGGGTTGAAAGATCATAACCCAATAGTTGAGGATCTCATTCTACAGCTTTGATAAATTCAGGGTTATTTTCAAATAATGCTTCCTAGATGTTTGAAGACCGACAAATGTTCCAAGAAGCAGCCCTGTGGACATTTGTCTATCTTTGTCGTTCTTTAAACATCTAGGAACCATTATCTGAGAATACCCCTGAATTTATTGGAGCTGTAGAATGAGATCCTCCACTGTTGGGTTATCATCTTTCAAATCCATTTTCTCTAAATTTATGGATTCTATTTTTCAACAGGGATGTAATGCAATGACTCATCTCAATGGAATAGACGGACACTTGTTTCCTCTCAAAGGGTTATGGAGTGGGTATAACAACTGTTCATGCTAAGGACTGTTATAATTAAACACTGCTCCTTATAAAGACTGATGGAGTTAAAGACTGATGAGGCCTATCTACTGTTGAAGACAAAGCCCTGTTAAAGACAAGCACTTATGTACCTAAAGCTTGATCAACAAAACTCCTGTTGAAGACCAAACCACTGATAAAGACCAAAGTCCTGTTGAAGACAAGCACTGATGAACCAAAGGCCTGATCAACCAAAGGTGAACCACTGTCCAACAACAACAGTGGTTCAGCATCAACATTAGTTATTCTACCTTTATTTATGTTAACATTGTTTATATGTAACAGTGTTTTTCACATCAGTGTTTTATAGTCTGTTAGGTTGTTAGATGTCATCACCTCAGTGTTTTATATGTAACAATTTTTATGACATCAGTGTTTATATGTAACAGTGTTTATCACAATAGTGTTTATATGTAACAGTATTTATCACATCACTTCAGTGGTTTGATCTGTACTATAAATTGAACAGTTGTTTCATCTTTATATTAATAAATAAAAATCAAGTACACTTGGATGATTATTAAGCTCCTCATTTTAATTGTTTGGGTATAGTATTATTGAAATTGGTCTTTTTTTGCAAACAAATACTTATTGGCAAACATTTGTTTAAGCTCAAACATTTGTTTAAGGCCAAACATCTGTTTATGGCCAAACTTCTGTTTATGGGCAAACATTTGTTTAAGGTCAAACTTCTGTTTAAGTCCAGACAACTGATATATAAGGTGAAACATCTGTTTAAGCCCCAACATCTGTTAAAAGCCTGTTACAACCACTGTGTTGGTTCAAACATTTGATTGTTAAAAGTTATCCACTGCTGAAATACAACCTCTGTTTCTTCAATCTTCATGTTGACCACTGACTGACCAAACATCAGTGTTTCAAAAACTGTTGGGTATCCACTGATAGGAAAAAATAGCCACTGCTCACTTTTTTATTGTTGACATCCACTGATATTGACCATCAACGGTTTTCCTAAAAACCAGCCACTGTTCACATTTTTATTATTGATGGTGTTAATTAGTGATAGACTGAAATTATCAAATAAAAACTAGAATTACAATGAAATGACCATTTTACCTAATCGTTACATTCCAATGAGATAAGAATTCCTCCAACATTCTTTTCATGATATAATTTAAAGTTAAATTAAAAAATAAAATAAAAAATTCTTAATGACTATTTGTTGCAAATCAAATCAGTAATTAATGTTAATTTCTTGAGCTTTGGACATTTAAAATATGTAAAATGTGAATTTCAAACTAACAGTTATTAAAATCCAAACTACTGTCGATTCGCAATAAACATCAGTTCCCAATAAACATCAGTTCCCAATAAACAACAGTTCCCAATAAACATCAGTTCCCAATAAACATCTGCCCTCAACATTTTATAATCAAACATCAGTTCCTAATATATTTCAAAATTCAAACCATATATTCTAAAATTCAAAATTCAAACCATATATTCTAATCCTATAAATAAGATATAATTATCTGGTTTCACATTCAAATCTCGCTCTCTCTCTCTCTCAAATACATCTTTCTCGTGATTCAGCTGCTAATCTTCGATTACACTTCTTTGTTCGAATGTTTGTTGATTATGTTTACATGTTATCGTTCCAGTATCATTGTTCCAACATCGTCGTTTCAATGAAGCTTTCCATCACACATCAACCTTTCAATATCGATGTTGCAGTATCATTGTTGCAACATTGTGAAAAGTTGCATGTGCTACCTTCTTTGATGGGAGAGTTGCAACTTGAACGGACGATATGTATCTTCTATCGTGAAAAGTTGCATGTGCTATCTTCTTTGATGGGAGAGTTGCATTGTTCGATTTTCGTTAAATCGAAAGTCAGCTTTTCTTGCGTCAGGAAGATTTTCTCCTTTTATAGAAAGTATAGATTCGTGCAATATTGTGAAAAGTCAGATGTGCTACAACAGTTGAGAACAGACCTTTGCATTTTAGGTTTGTTTCTTATTTTGATTAATTGTTGATGATGTTGAGAGTTTTTATTTACATTGACATTTTAGAATATGTTAAGATGCATGTTTATATTATTAAAATGAACTACTACATAGAAAAATAGAAATTTAATGAAATATTTATAAAGTATTACACGCTAGAGTTAACACTTGCTAGGATTTCATAGACTCTGGCCTTTCTCCATGTGATTTCATGCTCTCTTTTCAATTTCAGATCAGTTAGCATGTGGCAGATTTTCTGATCCTGTTTTAGAAGTTGTGTCAGAAACTCTTCGGCATTTTTCTGGAACTCTGATGGAGGAGAGTGGAGGACTTCATCGATCAATGCTATGCTGTTCCAGGTTTTGTTGTAATTAGTGTCATTGATGTTGTCGACTTTCCTGTTTAGTTCTTCATCTGTTCTTTGTTCTTTGAGTGACCACATCAAGAATTGTGTTTTAACATCGTTGGTGTCTGACCAGTGGTAGAAGCTGAACTTTGCCATGTAGATTTTTTGTTGGTTTTGTGATTTGGAACAATTTTTTACAGAAAGTGATTTGTAGGACAATTTGTTGATGTTTTGAATCAAAAGTAATCATCGGTCTTTTATAGAGTTTAAAAACGCGTCTACTTGGTAAATGAAGAGGTTAATTGTAATTGTGATAATATGCTTTTGTTCTTTGAACTTCGAAATTTTGTCCCTTGGGTTTCTTGGTATTTAATTTTACAGTTTTCCCATAAAAGATGGGGTTTGAAAAGGTTTTTGCATTGAAGGACTGCTGTTTTGAAATATACATTAATATGTTTATATTAAATATACACGTTTTCACAATTACAAATTTCAGTATATAAACTCATAGTCACTTCGCCTGTTTTTCATCAAGTTTTCCTACGAAGATATCATACTTTCAGGAAAGTCGAGTAATATAGTTTATTCAAATGGCATCATTCACAGATGCAAAATCAGATGATTTAAAGCAGCGTTTTGTTAGGCAAATCGAGGAACAGGTGTATGAAGATAGGGCTACTCTTCAAGAGCTGAAGAGATGTTTTGATGGATTGCAAGTTGGCCTGTTCACTAGAGAGCAGGTTTCCAGAGATCTTATGTGGATGCCTTCAACTTCCGTTCATGAGCTTTGTGTTGTCAGTAATATAGAGTGCGGTGATAGAGACATGCAGTTCATGGCAATGCTGAAGGACATACATCGAGAGGTTCAGCAGAGGTTTAATAGTGTCAAGGATTGGTTTGACGGTGAACAGATTATGTTGATGTTGAATTGTGTCTGAACATCTATTTGGTTAGTCAACAGAGGTTTAACAGTATCAAAGGTTCGTTTGATGGTCAGCAGGAGAGTGCAAAGATAAAACAAATGTTTAGAATTTGATCATTGAGAGCAGTTTTTTGAAGAATCTGTGCTCCTGCAAATTACAGAGAGTAAACCTCTGTTTCTTCATTCTTCATGTTGACCACTGACTGACCAAACATCTGTGTTTCAATCACTGTTGGCTATCCACTGATAGTTAAAAAATAGTCACGGCTCACATTTTTATTGTTGACATCCACTGATATTGACAATCATTGGTTTTCCTAAAAAACATCCACTGCTCACATTTTTATTGTTGATGTGGTTAATTAATTATAGAATGAAATTATCAAATGAAAACTAGAATTACAATGAAATTACAATTTTATCTAATTGTTACATTCCAATGAGATAAGAGTTCCTCGAATATTGTTTTGGTGATAAAAATTAAAGTTAAAATAAAAAAACTGTTGTTCAAAATCAGTGTTTTAACCCACTGATGGCTTTCCACTGCTAGCTTAAAGTCAGTCACTGTTTTCACTTGTAACCGTTGCAAACCACTGATATTGTTCCATCAGTGGTTTCCTACCAACTGTCCTCCATTATCATCAGAGGTTGGCACGTAGACAGTACATAGTGGTCAGATCTTTTTGTAACCGCTGCCACATCAGCATTCACTTTTCTCCCTATAAAACGCTGATCAAAACCCCCAAACAGGGTTTTTACTGTCGAATCGATTCAAAATTCCTTTCTCAAAGCAGTTATCATCCATTTCTCTCAAAATCACTGGCAGATGTGCTAACAAATGATCAACTGGCATATGTGCTAACAAAAGCATTAGAAACATCTACCTTTGAAAGCTTGATCTCTAGGATTGGCATGCTAAACATGGAATAACAAGCAAAATCCTGTTTTTCTATGAATATAAATGTAACAACCCTCGGTAAAACCAACGCCCTTATAATAATTCCGACACCCTGTTATCTGTTAAAATACCCTTATATGTCTTATATTACACCCCGTATGTGAAAACCGAGCCCAAATTATGTTTTAACATATAAAATAAATCAAAAATAAGAAAAATAGAGTTGAGGCGGGCCGCGTAGACCCACCCCAACATCTCACGCGGGCGGTATAAGGGTGTAGACCGGACTTTGTTGACTTCTTAAGTTGATACGGGCCGCGTAAGATTAAGCTTACACTTACGCGGGCCGCTAGAGGTCATTAAACGCGGATGCATCCGGTGCTGACACGTGTCGACATCGTGGCGGTCTAGAGGATGACCAGGACAAGCTATATGTTGACCAGATGGTTGACACGGGCCGCGTAAGGCTTAGCGTTATCTTACGCGGGCCGCCTGGAAGTCAGAATCCAGCACTATATATAGAACTCATCAGTTTACGTTTTTCGTCGCTCACATTTCAATATCAAATCACAATTTCTGTAGGAAAGTTATAATACACGGGTATTATACCCCTAATTAGCGAGGTTCTGCTCCGTTGTAAGTATTATAACCCTAGTTTCGTAATAGTTACGCTGCCCGATTGATTTAGGGTTCCGTAATAACTGTCGTGGTTCTGCCCGACGTAGTTATTGGAATGCCGTCTCGGGGAGGGTATCATTAATAATTTCAAAGGGTTATGATACTAACCAATGTACATTTGTATAAATTATAGATTATATCCAGGAAACCCTTACAAGAAGCTTAAGATAGCAATGTGAGTTTATCCTCTTTTTGATAATGTTTTTGGTAATGTTTTACCAAACCTTAAATGTTTTACTATGAAATTTAGCAGTGATTGAGTCTTTGTAGTTCTTCAATTACTGCCGGTATGTTGGGGTTTTGTATACAAAATTTATACTACTTGTGAGTAGTAAGTCTGGATGACAATACGTTACCATTGGACAATGAGTTAGCCAATGGGTAATATGACCCACAAGTCAGGATTGATAGTACCAAATGGAGTAATTGTGTAGACATAAACAATGTGATCGTCCTCAATACTGTTCACTGTGACTTTTTAATTAAACTTGATTAAATTGGGATTCACTCACCAGTATTTCCCACTGACAAATGTTTTTAAAACGCGTTTCAGGTAACCCAATGTGAAATCCAATTAGAAAAAAGCCAGCTGGAGAGCACTGAAGGCTTGGGGATAATGTGGCTATAAAAGTTACCAAATAAACGGTGTTTTAAATTGAAATAAAATAGGGTTCATCCCTATAAATGTATTGTAATAAGAAACTTGGGTTTTACCCATGTGATTATTAATATTAAATGAGGTGGTTTTACTCTGATAAACGTTTCCTAACTACGATCCTGATGTAAATTCCGCTGCAAGATTAAATAACAACTGATACCACCGAAACTCTGTGATCGCGTCCGCCCGTTCCCGGGGATCAGGGATCGGTGGTTGCGACAGAAGGTGGTATCAGAGCCTAGCCACTGGTCTGAGCCAAAGAAGTGTTCTGCTGACACTTAAAATTCTGAAATTTGTGTTAGGAAATAAAATTATGGAAATAAGTGCATAGCTGTATTTATTTGTTATGTGTTATTTGACTATTTGATAGTTTACAGAATGAGTGATCAAGGACCCTCAGAAATGAGTCGTCAGTTGTCTGATTCACCTAAGAGTGAAGGTACATCATCACAGCCTGCCCTCTCTGGGTATACTGCTGATCAGGAAGAAGGAGTGTTTGCCTTTAGAGCTAAGTCGGAGGAACCATTTCCTAATAAGAAACGAGGATGGTTCAGTGAAGAAGCTTTTGCTCGTAGGAAGAGAATGTGAAAATTGCAACAGCAAAGGGCTTTAGCAGCTATTAAGAGAGAGACAGATGCTCATACTCAGGATATGTTAAATAGAAGCCTAGCTAATTTCCATATCCTAGCCACAACTGCTGCTGACCCGAGTCTGGAACAACTAGTAGCCCCACAACCACAAAACCCAGAACAACCCATGGAAATAGAAAATCCGGAGAACCAAGTGGAGATGCACGACTTTAACCCAGAAGAAATCCCTAGGGTGCCTGCACCAAACCCCATAGACCCGAATTACGACCCCTGGTGGGACGACAATAGAGACTTTGTGCAACGTTACCCTATCCAGGAATATCCACCCATACAAAACATAGAAGCTTACCCAGGTATGGACCCTTTAGATCCCTATTATCAAGATGATTATATTAGGGAAATATTAGAGGATCCTTACCAATTTCAGGAACTGTCACCCCCATATCAGGAACCTGCACCCCAGATTCCAAACCCAGTCCGAGAATATGCACCCCCAATGAGTGCAGAAAACGTTCAAGAACTTAGGACTTTTAGAGAGGAAATTTTAGAAAGCAGTGAGAGGATGCGTCAGGTAGGAGAGCGTCTCGTATGGAAATACGATGAGCGCAATATGGATTTTTGGATGAATCCATATCCATGAATGTGAGAATGGAGGAAGCAGTAGTAATAATATTATAAAATAAAATAAAATATGTGTGTACGGATGCATATTACTATTTTATTTCTGTTGGTATTGTAATCTTTATTTCTGTACTAGTGTGTAATAGACGCATAAGTATATGAAAAGAGTATAGTAGCAATGATCTACGTTTTTGGCTAGATTGTGTATCATGTGATTAACTATATTAGATATAAATTGTGATATTAATATGGGATAAATGTTTAAAATTCAGATGGCCGACGAAGGAAATAAAGGAAATCTGAATAATGATAACCAGAGTAACATTAACGTGGTTAATGATAATCCGAGTATCAATAACAATGGAAACCAAGTGGATAATAGTGCTATCCAACATATAGTGGCACAGGGAATTATAGATGCAATGCCATTTATTCTCCAAACTGTTAAGGATGCTGATAATAAAAGTAAACATAGCAGTAAGCGACCCATTGAACCAGAAAACAGTGTAAACAATGGACCGGTACTTCAATTGCCTATTCCCAAAAGAAGAAGAACCATGCCTTATGGTTGTTCTTATAAAGAATTTTGGTCTTGTAAACCAATGGAATTCTCGGGCAATGAAGGGGCCATTGCAACCTTACGCTGGATAGAGAACACTGAAGCAGTCTTAAGGATAAGCAAATGTGCTGAAGAAGATAGAATACTGTTTGCTTCTAATCTGTTTAAGAATGCAGCACTAGAATGGTGGAACACTATCCTCCAGACAAGAGGAAGTGATCAAACCTACAATATGGAATGGGAAGAATTTAAGAACAAGGTAGAAAGAAAATTCTGCCCACCCAATGAGAAGAAACAGATAGCAAACAAATTTCTAAATCTTAGGATGACTGGTGTAGATAGTAAGGGGTACACTAAGATATTCTTTGAATATGCTAGAATAGTGCCAACTCTTGCTTCACCAGAACCAGTGTTAATCTCTCGTTATATTTGGGGATTAATTGGAGAGATTAGACACATAGTCAAGGCAGCTAGACCTCAAACTATAGAAGAAGCTGTAGAATTAACAAATACCTTGACTGATGAATTAGTCCGTACTAGAGAAGAGGATCAGAGGAGGAACTTAACCCAAAGGATTACACAAGAATTCCGTTCCGGAAATTACAATCGTAGGAATATGGGTTCTACCTCTGCAACATACTGCAAGGTCTGCAAGAAAAAGCATTCGGGAAAATGCTCCACTCTCTGCAATCATTGTAAGATGCCAGGACACAAGGAAGAAAATTGCAGAAGGAAAATCAGTAATGGATTATGTTACAACTGTGGAGAAAAAGGTCATATCAGGCCAAATTGTCCAAAATTAGCTCCAGCCACAGACAACAAGAATACTAAAAATGCTAGAGCATTTATTCTGACTGCAGAAGAAGCCCAGATGATCCCAGATGTTATAGCTGGTACGTTTTTAGTTAATGATATATTTGCTAAAGTATTATTTGACTCTGGTGCGAACCAAAGTTTTATTAATACTTCGTTTTGCAAAATTCTAAATCAATCATTAACTAAACTACCACAAGAATGTCTAGTAGAAACAGCTAATGGAGAAACTGTTAGGATTTCTGAAATCTTGCAGGGAGCAAGTATAGAAATTTTAAATCAGAAATTTATTGCAAATCTATATCCCATGAATCTGGTAGGATTTGATGTTGTTTTAGGAATGGATTGGTTAATAGCCAATAAAGCCAGTATTTTATGTGATCAAAAGTTAATCCGAGTAAATTCACCAAAAGGTAAAATGATCACAATTAAAAGAGATAAAACTTCTAGGTCTACTAAATTTATCTCTGTGATGAAAACTGCAAGTTGTATAAGAAAAGGTTCTATAGTGTATTTGATTTCCATAATCACTAACACTAAAGGAAAGGATTTAAAAGATATTCCAGTAGTATCTCAGTTTTCAGATGTCTTTCCAGAAGAATTACCAGGACTACCTCCGAATAGAGAAGTTGAATTCAGAATCCATTTAATACCAGGAACAGCACCGATTGCCAAAGCACCTTACCGATTGGCACCCGCTGAAATGCAAGAATTGAAGAAGCGATTAGATGAGTTGTTAGAAAAAGGATTTATTCAGCCAAGTTCGTCGCCATGGGGAGCGCCGATACTTTTTGTTAAAAAGAAGCACGGATCAATGCGTATGTGCATTGATTACCGTGAATTAAACATGGTTATGATTAAGAATCGGTACCCATTACCGAGAATCGATGATCTGTTTGATCAACTGCAAGGAGCTCGATTTTTCTCTAAAATCGATTTAAGGTCAGGATATCATCAATTAAAGGTACAGGAAGAGGACATTCCTAAGACCGCATTTAGAACAAGGTATGGACATTATGAATTTACTGTCATGCCATTTGGTTTAACCAATGCCCCAGCTGCATTTATGGACATGATGAACCGAATATGTAAGCCATATTTGGATAAATTCATAATTGTATTCATAGATGATATTCTAATTTACTCTAAGAGTAAAGAAGATCATGCACAGCATTTGCACGCACTCTTAAGTTTATTAAGAAAGGAAAAGCTTTATGCTAAGTTTTCAAAGTGCGAATTTTGGTTAGAACAGGTACAATTCCTTGGACACCTAGTTAATCATGAAGGAATTCATGTAGATCCAACAAAAATCGAGGCAATTACTAAATGGAAAACCCCTGAATCACCAACTGAGGTTAGAAGTTTCTTAGGATTGGCCGGTTATTATAGAAGATTTATTCGAGATTTCTCTAGAATAGCCATTCCCTTAACTAAGCTGACCTGTAAATCTGTTAAGTTTGAATGGGGATTAAAACAAGAAGAAGCCTTTAGAATTCTTAAGCAAAGATTAACCCATACACCCATACTAGCATTACCAGAAGGAACTGAAGACTTTGTAGTCTATTGTGATTTTTCTAGATTAGGTTATGGATGTGTATTGATGCAACGCCAAAAGGTTATAGCTTATGCATCTAGACAACTTAAGAATCATGAAGAAAATTATTCAACCCATGATCTAGAATTAGGAGCTATAATTTTTGCTCTTAAGATTTGGAGACATTACCTTTATGGTAGTAAGTTTACAGTATTCACTGATCATAAGAGTTTAAGATATATCTTCAAGCAAAAGGAATTGAATATGAGACAAAGACGCTGGATGGAGATGCTCAGTGATTATGATTGTGATATCCAGTATCATGAAGGAAGAGCAAATGTAGTGACAGATGCTTTAAGTCGAAAGTATCATGAAAAACCAAGAAAGATACGTTCTCTTAAATTAAATCTACAAGTAGATTTAAATGAGCAAATAAGAGAAGCACAAGAATCAGTAATCAAGGATGATTCTAAAAAATTAAAAGGTATGTTAAAGGAATTAAAACAAGGAACAGATGGAAATTGGAAATTCCATGAAAAGAGAATGTGGATACCTAAATTAGGAAACCTACGTCATCGTATACTAGAAGAAGCTCATAAATCTAAGTATACAATGCATCCAGGAAATGATAAAATGTACCAGGATTTAAAGAAAAATTTCTGGTGGATAGGAATGAAAAAGGACATAGCAACCTATGTTTCTAAATGTTTAACTTGCTCACAAGTTAAAGCTGAACATCATAAACCCTCAGGTTTGGTACAGCAATTAGAGATGCCAGTGTGGAAATGGGAATTAATAACAATGGATTTTGTCACTAAATTACGCAAAACTAGGAAAGGAAATGATACAATCTGGGTGATTGTAGATAGGCTAACTAAGTCAGCTCATTTCTTACCAATGAAGGAATCAATTAGTATGGAACAATTATCTAAATTGTATGTAAATGAAATTGTTTCTTTACATGGCATTCCTTTATCAATTGTTTCTGATAGGGATAGTCGATTTACCTCTCATTTTTGGTCAAGTTTCCAAAAGGCAATGGGAACCAAGTTAAAATTGAGCACAGCTTATCATCCACAAACAGATGGACAAAGCGAAAGAACAATTAAGACAATGGAGGACATGCTTAGAGCTTGTGTAATTGATTTCGGAGGTAATTGGGACGATCACTTACCTTTAATAGAATTTTCTTATAATAATAGTTACCACACAAGTATAAATGCTGCACCATTCGAAGCACTTTATGGACGAAAGTGTCGAACCCCAGTCTGTTGGGCAGAAATTGGGGAAAAGCAACTATCTGGACCTGAGATAGTACAAGAAACAACTGATAAGATTATTCAAGTCAAGGAATGACTGAAAGCAGCACGTGATCGACAAAAGAGTTATGCTAATAACCGACGCAAGCCATTGGAATTTCAAATAGGAGATAAAGTATTGTTGAAAGTCTCTCCTTGGAAAGGAATAGTAAGATTCATCAAACGAGGAAAGTTAAGTCCTAGGTATGTTGGACCTTTTAAGATTATTAGAAGAATAGGACTTGTAGCCTATCAACTACAACTGCCAGAGGAAATGGCGGGTATACATGATGTATTTCATGTATCAAATCTTAAAAAGTGTTTAGCTGATGAATCACTGATAGTACCTCTTAAGGATATAGAGGTAAATGAACAACTCAAATTTGTAGAAAGACCTCTACAGATTGAAGATAGGAAAGTCAAGAATCTCAAACAAAAGAGACTAGTTCTAGTCAAAGTGAAGTGGGATTCCAAAAGAGGACCTGAGTACACATGGGAGCTCGAGTCAGAAATGCAAAGGAAATATCCGCATTTATTCCAGTAGATCTCGAGGACGAGTTCTAAATAAGGTGGGGAGAATGTAACAACCCTCGGTAAAACCAACGCCCTTATAATAATTCCGACACCCTGTTATCTGTTAAAATACCCTTATATGTCTTATATTACACCCCGTATGTGAAAACCGAGCCCAAATTATGTTTTAACATATAAAATAAATCAAAAATAAGAAAAATAGAGTTGAGGCGGGCCGCGTAGACCCACCCCAACATCTCACGCGGGCGGTATAAGGGTGTAGACCGGACTTTGTTGACTTCTTAATTTGATACGGGCCGCGTAAGCTTAAGCTTACACTTACGCGGGCCGCTAGAGGTCATTAAACGCGGATGCATCCGGTGCTGACACGTGTCGACATCATGGCGGTCTAGAGGATGACCAGGACAAGCTATATGTTGACCAGATGGTTGACGCGGGCCGCGTAAGGCTTAGCCTTATCTTACGCGGGCCGCGTGGAAGTCAGAATCCAGCACTATATATAGAACTCATCAGTTTACGTTTTTCGTCGCTCACATTTCAATCTCAAATCACAATTTCTGTAGGAAAGTTATAATACACGGGTATTATACCCCTAATTAGCGAGGTTCTGCTCCGTTGTAAGTATTATAACCCTAGTTTCGTAATAGTTACGCTGCCCGATTGATTTAGGGTTCCGTAATAACTGTCGTGGTTCTGCCCGACGTAGTTATTGGAATGCCGTCTCGGGGAGGGTATCATTAATAATTTCAAAGGGTTATGATACTAACCAATGTACATTTGTATAAATTATAGATTATATCCAAGAAACCCTTACAAGAAGCTTAAGATAGCAATGTGAGTTTATCCTCTTTTTGATAATGTTTTTGGTAATGTTTTACCAAACCTTAAATGTTTTACTATGAAATTTAGCAGTGATTGAGTCTTTGTAGTTCTTCAATTACTGCCGGTATGTTGGGGTTTTGTATACAAAATTTATACTACTTGTGAGTAGTAAGTCTGGATGACAATACGTTACCATTGGACAATGAGTTAGCCAATGGGTAATATGACCCACAAGTCAGGATTGATAGTACCAAATGGAGTAATTGTGTAGACATAAACAATGTGATCGTCCTCAATACTGTTCACTGTGACTTTTTAATTAAACTTGATTAAATTGGGATTCACTCACCAGTATTTCCCACTGACAAATGTTTTTAAAACGCATTTCAGGTAACCCAATGTGAAAGCCAATTAGAAAAAAGCCAGCTGGAGAGCACTGAAGGCTTGGGGATAATGTGGCTATAAAAGTTACCAAATAAACGGTGTTTTAAATTGAAATAAAATAGGGTTCATCCCTATAAATGTATTGTAATAAGAAACTTGGGTTTTACCCATGTGATTATTAATATTAAATGAGGTGGTTTTACTCTGATAAACATTTCCTAACTACGATCCTGATGTAAATTCCGCTGCAAGATTAAATAACAACTGATACCACCGAAACTCTGTGATCGCGTCCGCCCGTTCCCGGGGATCAGGGATCCCCATGTGATTATTAATATTAAATGAGGTGGTTTTACTCTTATAAACATTTCCTAACTACGATCCTGATGTAAATTCTGCTGCAAGATTAAATAACAACTGATACCACCGAAACTCTGTGATCGCGTCCGCCCGTTCCCGGGGATCAGGGATCGGGGGTTGCGACAATAAACATTAAAATGTTTTCAGAAAATCAAAAATCCATCCTTAAAAATAGCTAAAAATGAAAAATTTTCATTAATCTTTAAAAGTCTGCCATAACCACTGTTTTTGGTTCAAACACCTGTTTCTACTAAATGTTGTCCACTGCTGAAAGTCAACCTCTGTTCTCTCATTTCCTTGTTAAGCACTATTGATCAAACATTAGTGTTTTAATCCACTGATAGGCTATCCACTGATAGTTAAAAATCACCAACTGTTTTCATTGTTACCGTTGCAAACCACTGATATTGTTCCATCAGTGGTTTCCTAACAACTGTCATCCATTATTCATCAGCGGTTGGCACGTGGACAGTACTTAGCGGTCAGATCTTTTGTAACCGCTGCCACGTCAGCATACACTTTTTCCACCTATAAAACCCTGATCAAAACCCCAAACAGGGTTTTCACTGTCGAATCAAATTCTAAATTCTTTTCTAAAAGCAGTTACCATCAATTTCTATCAAATCATTTCTCCATTTCATTTCTCAATCGATCATCTTCTTCATTCACTCATAAAAATCCACGATTCATCATGGCTCTTCGATACAAAGATCCTCATAACTACTTGGGTTTACTCGAAAAACCAAGTCATACCACCACCTTCGATTCTGTCATAGACGCTCTTTCATCCTCAAGGTACAAAACTGTAACACCTCGAAAATTTGTGTTCAATGAAATAACGACACGTGTCATGTAAAGACAAAAAGTATTATAAACCCGGATCTAGTTAAAGATGTATGGCAGGATTTAAAAGTGTCGACATGTTAATTAATGCCTCTGAACGACCTCATTATGAATCCCAGCTGGAGAGCACTGAAGGCTTGGGGAAATAATGTTTATAATGTGGCTATAAAAGTTACCATATTATAAACATCTGATAAGCATCCAAATTGGGTTAATGCTAACAATGATTGAACCAAATTGAAATAATGGGATCCTATGAGATTGTATACGACAAACCTTTCATTCGTAACCCTTTCGATAAAGCCCAAGACAATCATACAACATGGTAAGGTGGTTACAACTATTCAAGGCATGATCAAGAGGCCCCTACTGATAATAGAAGCCAAATTCGTGGTTCCTAAGTGCCTGTTCAAAGCTTGAAAGGGCAAAATTTTTGCCTGCTGTAAAGGTCTTACGGACCGTAAAGGACCCCCTTACGGTCCGTAAGCCTTTGCCAGCGACAGTAAATTCGACAGCAGCCTGTATAAACGATTTAACCGACTTAAAAAGATATTTTCACTTCCATGGGCGACCCCTAACAGTTCCTAGGCCCTAGGGACACTTGTGGATGATCCATGATCAGTTGTAGCATGATTTGTCATGATCACAAGCCATCAAATTCACTATAAAAGGCCACTCATGTTGCAATTTTGTGATCATGCTTTCCATCTGCATTTGTGGAACTTCCTGGAGCATAAGATCAGTCCCTAAGCATCTGTAATCGTGCATTAGACCTTGGTAAGTACCCTTGACCTTCCTTAATCGAGTTTTGCTTAGTTGTTAGCTTAAAAGTCAAACCGTCGTAATTAAGGTTTGACTTATCGATTAATCACTAATGGTTCAATGTTTAGTCAAATTAAAGGTAGTTATAAGTTGGTAATTATGTGGGCATTAAACCCTTAAAAGGGCACCCTCTGATTCCCGCTCTAACTAGATCAAATGTTGGGTCAAAGTTGTTTATAAAAAGTCAACAGAACCATGATTTTCGAATTAACACATAATTAACAATGTAGAAGGCGTGTAACCTATTTTATCACTCATATAACTTGGTAATAAGTATAAGAACTGGTCTAAGCTTGTTTGATCCGACAATTTTCTGTTTAGACCCGGTTCGGAACCGAAAGTCGCAAAACTTTGACTTTTGCTTTGACTTCAGTTCTGACCCGATTTAGTATGATTTGGTAATGCATTAGAGCTCCCTTAGGACCAGGTTACATGATAGTATAACCCTCTGTGGTTGGTTTGTTGATTGACCGATTCGTTTACATGTTTCCGTTAATTGCTTAATGTTGACCATAATGCCCTTTTGACCATAAAACGAGAATTTTGGAAATATGAAAGGACAATAATCTTTATTATTGATTTATAAACATGTCCCTAAGTTTTCACATCAGTTTGAGGTCTAGATTAGGAGTTATGCTCAATAGCGTAATTAGAACGCTTTTTAGTAATTAAACGGCGTCATTAGCATAATGCCTATCTAAACCCAATTTTTGACACCAAAACTTTTACCCACTGATTTAATATAATATTTTGGGATTTTTGAAGATTTTTAATTATTTTTAACCTGCTCATAACCTAAGGTTATGGCCTTGATTCGGTAAATACCGATTATACCCTTTTTGTGTATAAAATGAGTTTTACATAATATTTTGACACCAATCCAATTGCTACTGATTTTATATAATAAATGAAGTATTTTGAACTTTATAACCTGATCAGAAAACTCAGATTTCCTGTATAACCCGGAAATCGCTTAAAACGGCTTTTTACACGTATTAAACACCTAGTATGGGTTTAAAACCATTTTGGCATATAAGACTTATCACCAACTGATATGACCTATTAAAATAAGTTATTTTACTGATGTATTCGGACCCGAATCTCAGAATTTCATTTAATCTCTTTTATAATCTTTAAAATGACCAAAATACCCCTACGGGGCTTAATTTGAGATTAAACTCGTTTTGGGCATAATGGAAGGTATCCTACTGATATCACAACATATTTAAAGCATATTGACTTAGGAAACCTGTATATGACTCTTACGGTTACCCGTTACGCTTCTTGCGCGTTCGGTTCGATTTATGTAACTAGTTTGCATAAATTAGCCGAAACGGGTCAAACCTTATCGTTTTTATCTCAAAATCCAGAATGTGTTTAGTTTACCTATATTATACAAGTCTTCAAACTTGTCGGGTCTAAATCACATTCTATTCCGGTCTTCGCTTAATCGTGCATTTGAACCATATCTTTCCTTAAAACTAACCGGTCTAAGTTTAGGCTTCATTAAAGACCCGTTAGGATTCTAATAGGTTATTATAAACCTTCATTCCAGAATAGGAGACCCGGTAAAAGCTACACGCACTTGCTATTTGTGATTGATACTTGCAAAGGTAAATACTTTTAACTTATTTTCCCTTATACGGGCTTGGGGTACGGTATATAAAATACCGCTTGGTCGGGCATTGAATCTTTAATCGAATAGAGGTTAAACCATTGATATGCTCCGTTTTGAAATGTTTTGTTTGCTTAAAGCCTTTGGGGGGTTAATGACCATGTCCCGGATATCCTTGGCATCATTTTACGAAATGGCCACGACCTAAGCACGGGGTGTAGGTGTACACCCGTCAGTACCTAAATTGATAACGTGGTGTGTCTATTGATCTTTAACCCGGTCTACGGATCGGGCTACTGAACGCATAAGGAACATGTAATTCTTTTACAAGATTATATTCAAATAATTATCCCGAGTTATAAAAAGTTTGTGCCACGTGCATTCAAATCAATTTTATTAAACCTTTTCTAAATGAGTCAGTTAATTGTATTTACCAGTGTAAACTGACGTATTTTCCCAAAAAGGTTAAGTGCAGGTACTACGCGAACTAGGCTGGCTTTCTCCTAGCGTCCACAATAAGTCTCGCAAGCTTGGATGTCAAAACTGTTGAACAATGTTTCCATTTTATTTTGATCCACCTGTGGATTTCTTTCAACTATTTGTGATACTTGATATTACAATATTATTTGGTTGAAATATATCTATCTTTTGCTTCCGCTGTGCATTTAAATATTGTGTTGTTTAACTATAACGATATCAACTACGTCACGATACTCCCCACCGGGCCCACCGGTAATACGTGGAAATATCGGGGTGTGACAAAAACTTTGTTGACCTATGATGCTCCGATCTACCTAGAAACCCAAAGAGAGTTTTGGAAAAATGCGAAACTTGAAACTAAGGATGAAACGCCCTTAGCCATTACTTCTACAATAAAGGGTATTTCAGTCACCATTACTCCACAAACCATCTCGGAGGTATTTAAACTCGATGATCTTCAAGGTAAAACTTTTTTTCCAAAAATTGAGTATCAAACTGATTTCATTGAAAGAGGGTATGCTGAACAAATGAAAAAAGAAACTTTACAAAAGGGGAGTTTTCCATCCGCCCCAAGGTTTTTATTTCATACCCTTCTAATGTGTGTGTCAAACAAAACCACTGCTTTCAATGAAATCCCATTGAAGATCCAATACCTGGGTTATGCTATAATGAATGAAGAAAACTTTAACTATTCCCAGGAGATTTTCAATGATCTTGTTAAAAATGTTAATAAAAATCATTTTTATTATTTCCAAGGTTTTTAAGTTACTATTTTAGAAAAAAAAAATTCAAAAGATAATGCTCATGTCCTTATTCAAGGAGAGTCTTTTCGAATAAACAGCCTAATCTCTGAATCATTTACAAGGCTGTCAAAACCTTCCAAAACAAAAGCAGAGGTACCTGAGCAGACTTTAGCAACAACCACGGCTCCTCAGGAACCTGCTGTTGAGCCCACTGCTCAAGGTGATCACAGCAGCACAACCACTGCTGTGAAACCCACACCTAAAACTACCAAAAAGCCCAAAAAGAAAAAGATCCAGAAGCCTCCCAAACCTACAAAAAAGGTAACTCTGGAAGATGAGATCCCAGAGCAATTACCCGTGACATCACAAAAGTCACCAGAAACCACTGTTGCTGCTTCCTCACAGCAGAGGGAACAAAGATCTCCACCTTTGCCTAAAACTCCTCCTGCATCCTCACAAAAGGATGAGGTTGTAAGCACAGGGATACCACAATATGAAGCTCTGGATCCACTTGGTTCCATCTTCCACAATCCAAATCCCATGGACATATCTCTTTTTACCCCACATCCTTCATCAATAACATTACCACAATCCATGTTACCTCTATTGGATGCAGTTGATTTAGCACAGACAAAAATCAGTTCTTCTCAATCACCTATCACTGAGAATATGCCACAACAAGTGACTGAGTCTGGTGTCTCAATCTCTGTTAACCCACCAATAGTTGAGGATGTCACACCCTGGCTTTGCGGAAGCGTGGGTTTATTTGGTGTGACTTCTTAATACCATAGCAACAATCATAACATTGCTATATGATAAAAACATGAGATATTCACCCATTAATAAAGTTTAGAAAAATCCCATTTTTCAACAATCGCAAAATAAGTTACAAACCTTAACTTGATTTAATTGAGTTTATAAAGACTCAGCAAAAGACTTTAAACAATACTAGGTTTAGATATATGTAACCCGTCCAGGAAGAGGTTACACCTTCTAAACCCTGGATGACTTCTTTATTCAAATGCAGCTTGTAAATACGTGCATACCGTGCCAGATCCATTAGTTCCCTGAAATACATGTAGTTTGAAAAGTCAACATAAAGTTGAGCGAGTTCATGTGAAAGTGAGTATGTAAAACCTTTAAAGTACGTCCCAATGTAAAAATGTTTAAGTACGTCTCGATGTAAAAATGTTTAAGTACGTCCTGATGTAAAAATCGTTTAAGTACGTCCTGATGTAAAAATGTTTAAGTACGTCCTGATGTAAAAATCGTTTAAGCACGTCCCGATGTCAAAATGTCCCTGGTATGTAGCAATAAGGAAAAAGAGATCACCATTGGGTTGCAATGCCAATGATATGTGTGAAGTGATGCAGGAAGACTCAACCCTAGCGGATTTATGCGTCGGGCACTTAGTCACCACCTGGTCCATTAAGCGGGCTCAGGAGTGGGGCACGCTACACCCTAATAGATCTATCACTAATGTCCCTCGGTCCTACAACGAGGATTAATGGCCTTTAGTTCCACCTACCCACTCACATGATCTGTACGTCCTAACCCTCCTTAAGCTAACCATACCGTGTATCAAAATGTCCTTAATAATTGTAACATGTATTTCACCCCCGAAGTATAAAGACTGAAAACAGTTAAGAGAAAAGGGGGACATGAACTCACAGAAGTGCGTCTCGAAATGGTCCGACCCAACGTAACCTGCTGCGTGACGACCTACACGTACTAACTTCTATTAGACGGACGGTCGTGCCTTAGCTTAAGGTTTAATGTCTTTGGGGAAATAGTTAGGCAACTATTTCGTAATTACACTTCGTAATTATTTTGTAAATATATTCCTTCCCAAGGATGGGGGTTTTAATACATGTGCGTTCGTATAACTTCGAAATATATTATTAAGTCTCACTTAATGTAATATATTTTATTTCATTTGTCCAAAATACTTTACTTCCAAAATATAAATATTTTCCCAAAAATATTATATTTTATTCCATATAATTTTCCCAAAATAATATCCTTGTCAAAATACACACTCATGAGTATTTTCTGAAAATACGTAAGTTACGTTGTAAGGTTCGGGTGGTAATAAATAATACCGGTGTAACTTAAATATTTATTGTGAAGGCGTTCGCATTATTTTGGAGCCGTTATTATTCAGTGTGTTCCAGTTATATTATTTTTACTCTAAAAATAATATTTGTATAGTTCACAAAGTAATCATAAAAATTACACAAGTGCTATTATGGAAAATACATATTCTAAATATATATTTTAGCAAGTTTTACTTGTGAAAATCCCACCTCCGACACTTGGAGATTTTGTAATAAAAATTCATGGCGAAGTTTGTTTGGAAAAACAAGTCGAAAATATATTCATAACACTTGTCGTAAAAATATTTTCCAAGTGTTATATTTCTGGAAAAATTTCGCCAGAGTTTCCTCTGTAACTGAGGTGGCCACGCTTTTAAGCGTATCATTTTCTTTTATAAATTCAGTCAACAATGTTACCAACATCAACAAACAATATTTCAACACTAAGCTAGTCAAAAATATATGTAAGTCGCAAACACATGAACTTGTGGGTTATGTAAAAGTGTGTAGTAACCTTCCGGTGTTTTTAGTAGATCTTTCTATTTTTATAAATGAAATCGGTTTCTTAAAAATCTTATTTTTAAAGAAAGTGTACGTTTACAACTTCTTGTCAAAAATCTCAAAAATAATTCTTTGTTAAAACCTTTCGTTACACAAGTGTCTACACACTTGTTTGTTCACAAAAACACCTTTAGTTTAGGAAAGATCCGGTTTTAAAACATGGTTTCGTCTTACAGTTGGTTCTTCGAAAATACTACTTGTAGATCTTTTAGATCTACTAGTTTAGAACTCCATTTCATAAGAAAGATTGTTTTTACACAAGTTCATGTTTATGTTTGAAAGGGTTCGTCATCTAATAACTTTACGACTTATCATAAGGCTAGTTCATGTTCCATGAACATGATCTAGCGTGGTTTGGTGACGATCCATTCCAACACTAGCAATCAACAACAATAAATAATCATAACAAAACTAGTTTCAAAAGTTTTACACTAACATTCATTCATTAACCACCATGTTTATTATTTTTAGTAGACTTTTAGCTTTGATCTCTAGTGTTCATAATTTTTACCCGTTAAATTTCTTATTAACCACTTTAGACAAGATCAATAGGGTGTTTAGAGTCACTTACTACTAGCTCGTGGCTAGGGAAGAAACTAGACGAAAAATGGGTGGTTAATAGCGTTGTGGTGAGGTCCTTGTGATTCCGCAAACACCGGGCCTCCTCGTATGTGATCCTTCCCACTTGTAAGTATATAAAATGGCTTGGTTGAAATTGGAAGGTGAGTGGATAAGGATGGTTGTGTTCGGCCGTAAGCAAAGAAAGGAGAAGAAGGAAATTTTGTTAAGTGATTTGTGAATGTGAATGTTTATCCTTAAGGCTTTCTTATAACTCATCATTTCATAAAACCCATCGGATATTATGTTTGGAAGATATTTGACATTAACTAATAAAATATACAACAAGTCAAAAGTGTGTCCCCCCCCCCCATGGAAGATATCCGATCGGTTGGGGGGTATCATAGTTGGAGTTCAACTTGATACTTAGTGCTCTAGTTAGGAAAGTTAGGAGTTTAATTTAGTTATTTGTGTGTTATAATTTATAACGGGTGTTAGGGTATTCGGGGACCCTAACTGGCACAGAAAAGGAAAAATAGTGTCAATGACAATATTTTTATGTTCCGGGTTAAGTCCGGTTGTTCGGTTGGATCTTACTCCGTTAAAGTGCTAAATAAGTGTATAAAGTGTCGTTATTATTTCTTTTAGTGACACAAAGAATTCCTGACACTTTGGAAAGTGTCTAGTAATATTTTTCTCATGTTTTGGCACTTTACTAGTTAGCTAAAAAGCTGAATTTTTATTTAAAGTGCAGAATTTTGTACTCAAAGTACGTTTTAGGCACATCCGGTCACTATAATTATCACCTAGTGACGCAGTTCTACAATCCTCACCTCCCTACACTCCCTACTAGTGTAGTAATCTATTTCCGGCTCATACTGGCCTTAGAGACAGTAACTGTCTGATGCTGGCTATGTCAGCATGTTTACTGGGTATCCCGTATAGTGTGCTCACTGTGCTTTTGTGCATCAAGGTTGTCACTAAGGTTTGTGTATAAATAATAGAGTGACAGTATAAGATGTGATGCATGAGTATGTATGTATCAGAAATCAGTAAGCAGTTTAATAGTTGTAAGCAAGCACAGTAATTAAGCAGTAATTAAATATTAATTAATTTGTACGGATACCTGGTTTGGTGAGGGTTGTCACAGAGGAGGCTACACTGCAGGAATTACAAATAATTGCTGTCAGTAGTTCAAGTGGAGCAGCAACTACAGGAGTTGGATCCACTGGTCTACACCTGGCCAGTTGTTTCATCAATCAGACTCCCTTGAAGGCAATTTCCTCTCCAGCAACCCTGATATCCACTGGTGTGTTTGTTTCAACCACTGGTGATCTTAAAAAGATATCAATTGCTGAGGAAAGAAGTCCCCAGTACCAAGAAAAAGGGGCATCAGTGGATGACTTTTGGGAAACTTTCCCTAAGTCAACTGCTGATACAACCACTGCTGGTGGGAAAGCAGATGATCCCATTAACTTGGGTGATGCTTTAAAATATAAATAATTGACGGCAAGAGTGGATACAATTGAAACATCTGTTGCAGATATCAAAACTATGCTGCAACAGTTGTTACAAGCACAAAAAGGAACACCCACTGCTGCACCAGCTCAAACATCTGTTCCATCATCTGCTCCTACTCCAAATGAGCTTTGGGAATTATTTCAACATCTGCTTCACAAACAAAGAGAACATGCTGATCAGCAACATGAAATTCAAATTCAAAAGATCAGAAATTTAATAGAAGCTAGGTTCATGGATACACAAGTAGACATCAAGGCAATCAAGGCCCATCTATTGCAAACCACTGGCACTGCTCCTCCTACAATAATCTTTGTTGATAACCCTCCACCAAATGATGCCAAAAAGGGGGAGAAAATGAACCAATTAAAGAAAAGGGGATATGAAGATGGTCTGTACATTGCACCAGAGAAATCCAGTATGCTTGCAGACCTCCCTAGGCCAGATGGTTCCAAAAAGGTTGATGAATTCTTAAATGCCTTGGCTAATGAAAAGGCAAGGCTGAAAAAGGATATGGAGGCAAAACGAAAATCAAGGTTTGAAAAGGAGAAGAAAGTCTTTATGGAGAAGGAAGAGCAGGGTACTTCTGAGCCCAAGGATGAAGAAAAACCTAAGCCTAAAAGAAGACAGCCCACTAGACAAGTGAGGCAACCCAAATCCACACCTTCCAGATCCACAAAACATACTCGCAAACCTCCTAAAAGCTCCTCTCATCAATCTTCCAAACCAACAGATGTTGGAACACCTGTTGTATCAACAACTGTTGATACTTAAGTGGTTTCAGCAGATGTTAACCCAACAACCACCACCAATACATCAACACACACTTCAACCACTGTCATCACTCAATCAACCACTACCACAACAAAACCACCATCAAAATCACCACCTGCCAAAAAGCAGAAGACATCAGATGACACATCATCTGTTGTAATGACAACAGTGGTTGAAACACCAGTTGTTTCAACAGCTGTTAGTCAATCACCTATCTCTTCACAAGCCATTGTTCCTTTTGATCCAAAAACTCAAATAGAAACACCTTCTCCCAAAAAGTTGTATACAAGAAAAAGAAAATTTCAAGTGCATGATGATGATATACCAACACATGTTCCCATTTCATCTGCCCCTTGCAATATCAACAAACCTCAATCCTTTATTCCTTCAAAATTGTTCGACCCAATCAAAGATCCTATAGAACTCCAAGGATATGACTCTGCTGATGTTGTACCAGTAGCTGCCAGTTATCTACTGGAACTGCATGCTGTAAAGAATGAAATGAGGCAGTTTTACTTAGTGGATGATCCTTCAAAAAGGAAATTCCCTTCCCTGATTGGTTATAGAGATCCAACCAACATAAATGAGTATTTAAAACTCAAGTCCAGGCAAGCTGATACCCGAGCTAGACTTGAATGCCAAGGGAAAAGTGACAATGAAGTCTCAACTTATACGCAGTTCTTGCTCACTAAAGTTAAACAGTTGAAAGATTATGCAAGAGACCTAAGCAAAGAAATGTCCAACCTGCCTCCAGAAGCTAACTTGCAGGAAAATATAAAAGAAGACATCATCAAGCTGATCTTGAGTGAAAAATTCTACCCTGCCACAGCTGAACAATTCCAAGACTGGCCGCTTGTTGCTCTCAAAACAGAACTGAATAGAATTAAAAGAATAAAGAGAGATCCAGGCATGAAAAGGTCAGCGCCAAATTGGAGCAAATACAAAAAGAAAATTGATGATCTTACATTGGAGTATAAAAGAAAGAAGCAGGAATTGGTTGACGCAAAAGTGGGAACTGCCAAAGCCATATCAAAATGGACAAGGCAGTACATTGATGAGGCTTATGAAATGTTAAGAAAAAGGAGAGAAACAGATCCTAAACTTCCAAAGAAGCCTGATTACAAAACCATTGCTAAAACAAAGCAGCAGGCTCACACTTCTGAACCACTGTTCACATCATCAGATACCTCTACCATTGTGGTAAATCAAAGATAGAGGCAAAAACTGACTGATGAAGAAGATAAAGAACAAGAAGCTGTGTATTTCAAAGAAGCTATCAAAACAATGGCACTAGAGGATGACAACTCAGCATAGCTTCAAAACATAGCCAAACAAGTTCTGAATATTGACTGGCCAAACATCTGTTTTTCAATCACCGTTGGGGGAGTGTTTTTGCATGCATGCATTACTTTTGAGTATTGTAATCAAATACAATCATTCGACTCTATGTTAAACATGTTTGCTTAAAATTGTTCTTTCTTTGATTGTGTTGAAAGTTTATTCATCTATTTCCGCTGCAATTATTTCTGATTCATCTTCATTTTAGTTAAACAAACACAATCATATCAAACTCAGATCCTATCAGTTGTTGAATCCAATGAGATGCTTGATGTAATGATGTTGTATTAATAACAAATAATAATTAATATAACTAAGTTTCCCGAGCCCGGGAAGCAATCCCGGGTAATAACCTAGTAGATATATAGAAAATCTTAAAATGTATTAAAAAGGTAAAAAAAAGCTTAAAATATATAATAAAAATTTATATATATAATTAGTTTCTAATAATAAACTTCCCGGTTTTCTCCAACTACATACTCACATGTGTTTAACATGCTTGCGTGGGTTCCCGCCCGGTTGGTCGAGGGTTCGAGTCCACTTTGGTATCAATATTGGGTAATTCCAGTGCGGCTGGACCTTAGGGGGGCCTAGGATTCGAACTCGCCACTTGCACTGAATTTATCCCAATTGCCAATTGGTTTGGGTAGAATCTGCAAGGGTGTATTTTTTAAGTTATTTCAAAATGCTTGCAATCAAATCATTTTTAATTTTTAAGTGATTTCACAATTCTTAATCCTTGCAATTAATTAATTCTAGAGTAAACTTTCATTTTGTTCCATGTGGTTTGGTCATTTTAATGGGTTTGCTCAAATCATTTAAAACAGACATTTTCCTCCTTGATGTAATGATGTTTCGGTTTTATCGCCAATTTGCTCTACGGCCTTAACTCTATCCATATTATATGTTAACTGAAAGGGTATTTTGGTTTAAGTATAAAACAAAACCCATAAAATATCTGCAATATCTCTTCTCTCTTTACACTCTCTCTTTTCCATCACCAACAACCACCACCAAGGAGGAAAATGTTCGTTTTTAAATTTATGGATAGAGTTAATGCCGTGGAGCAAACAGGTGACAAAACCAAAACATCAGGGAGGAAAATATTTGTTTATAAATTATTAGGGCAAAACCATTAAAATGACCAAGCTACAGGAAGCAAAACAAAAGTTTACTTTTAATTCTATTAAAATTTGACTTTTGGAGATTACAAGTCAACACAAAATATCCACGGATACTTTATTTCTAGAAGTATTACACTATGCGTAGTTGTTGGGGTGAATAATGCCCCATCATAGGGCGTTTTGCGTCATGTGGCAGCCCAGTCAGCAATGGGGCATTATTGGGCGTTTTTAGGGGAGGAGGGGTGGTCACTAGTGATAGATTTCTATCACTCCCACTATCTAATCAAATCATGCCATGTCATCACCCAATATTCTATCACTAGTGATAGAAATGTAGGGGGTGGTATCACTAGTGATGGAATTCTATCACTCCCAAATTTTTTTAATTTTCCTTTTAAAATTAGAAATTTTTAATTTTATTTTAAAACAAAATTATAAATTTCACTAATTTTTTTAATTTTTTTATTTTAAATTAGAAATTAACAATAAAACACTAAAATTAAAAATTTCATTAAATTTAAAACATACTACTTCAATTTAACATAGTAGAAACATACAATTTAAAAAAAAAAACCTACTCCTTGTCCGAATCATGAAACTCCAAACCTAGAGAACCTACTAGTTCGATTAAATCGTATCTCAACCGAAAGTGAGTTTCTTCATTACGCAATTCTAGATGGATATTTTGTAGAACTTGAACTTGTGTAGGAGGATTCGGCACCCAATCCGGGGATATTGCACGTCCGTCTTCTTTGATCAGCATATTGTGCAATATGATACATGCATACACTATGTTATGTATTGATTTCTTGGTCGTCGAACGAACCGGTCGGTGTAGTATACCCCATCTACCCTTTAAAACACCAAATGCCCTCTCAACATCTTTTCTTACCGATTCTTGCAATTTTTTGAACGCCTTTTCTTTAGCCTCGACAGGAAATGAGGGAGCTTTCACAAAAACAGACCAAGACGGGTAGATACCATCCACAAGAAAAAAAGCCTCGTCTGTAATGTCGACCGTTAACATAGAAAGGAGAGGAAGGTGCGGTACCATCCGTTACGCTTTGGAACAACGGCGACGTGTGCAACACATTGATGTCGTTGTTTGAACCTGGAACACCGAAATATGAATGCCAAATCCATAAATCATTCGACGCCACCGCTTCTAGTATGATGGTTGGTCTTTTGATGTCTCCCCTAACATACGCCCCTCGCAACTCTCTTGGACAATTTTTCCACTCGATATGTGTACAATCGATGCTACCGAGCATCCCGGGAAAATGCCATCTAGCCTCGTGTGCGGCGTAAATACGTGAGATGACGTGGCTCGTCGGTTTACGTAAAAACTCGTTAGCATACAACTTAATGACCGCGTTGCAAAAAATTTGCAAACATTCACGTGAAGTTCTTTCCGACATAGCTAGGTATTCATCATATTGATCGGGAGGGTTACATGTCGCTAGTTGGCGAATGGCGGACGTGCATTTTTGTATCGGCGTGAAACTTGGTTTGCCCCTCGCATCGTAACCTTCTTGAAACCATTCCTCACTTGCTTCGATGTCTCCAACAATCTTTAAAAATAATTCTTTGGGTAAACGAAACCGATCTCTAAACGTTTCGGCATTGTAGAGCGGATTTTCCACAAAATAATCGTTCATCAAAACTTCGTTGGCACGTATACGATCACGGTCGACCATCTTCTTCTTTGGGCGGGACGACTCGGCATCAAGCTCGTTATACACCGACACAAAATATTTTAGCGTTTCGTTGTCGGAAGACGACTCGGTATCACTATCGCTAGACATCGGAAACGTCGAATCCGTAGTGAATTTCATTTGAGAAAGATATAAAAATTGTGTGAAATGGGTTTAAAATGGTTTAAAAGATGTAGATTGGTGTGTGTAAAATGGTTTAAAATGGAGATATAAATAGATAAATGGTTTAAAGGTTTTTTTTTTTTTTTAATGAATATTACCGTTTAAAAACGGTCAAAAAATCAATCAAACGGTCCAATTTTTCAAACTTCAACGCGTTATAGGTTCAACGCGTTTTCTTTTTCACACGTAATGGGGGGTCCGGCGGCGGTGTTCCGTGATGGTTCAACGAGTGATGGGGGTGGTATAACGGATCACCCCGTGTGCTCTTACAAAAAGGGTGTAGTAGGGATGTGGGGATTATGGGACATTATGTTTGTAATAAAATAAAATAAAAAAAACATTTAAAAAAACTTATTGGCCAAAAAATGGAAATTCGAATGTGATTGGCCAAGAAATCCCCCCATCAGGCGTGATTTATAACATGCCTCAACAAAAAAATGCCAAACACGCCCATGCGTAGTGGCTAGGGGGCGAGATTGGGCGTGATTGAGCACAAAAAACGCCCCTTTGGGCAACTACTACGGGTGGTCTTACATAAGTATCTATTCGTACCAAAGTTTTATTTTGGGACAAACACGTGTAAATGAACCGGTTTAGAATGGTTTTGGGTTCAAACCGCATCAAAACAACATTTTCAGTTTTAGAAAACTGATCGACTTTGTTTTTTTTTTTTTTTTGGGTTTTGCATATGGATCCGGTTAGGATATGGGTTTACATTTGGCATAAAATTCAATCACAAACATTCAAATACGTCTGGTGCATTGATTCCCATGTTACATACGGTTCCGTTTGGAACAAGTTATCACCGAAACCGAATCATATGTTTTAGTTTTCAAGAAGCAAAAAACAAACAAAACTGAACCGCTGTTTATCAATTTAGCTCTGTTACTTTGCTTCGGCTTTGGTGCGGTTAATAGATTTTGTCACCCCTAAATTAACGATTATTTTTCTCAAATGATAGCAAGCGGAGTGTTCACAATCCGTTTTAGCCAGTTTGATTAAAAAATTGCACTAAACAGCCAACTACAGTACCTGCAAACAATAAATAAACTGGCATTGGACCTGTCAATTTTATCAGTTTGACTATTTAACGGTTTAGTTTTGACACTTTTAAACTTGAAACTAGTATATATACATAACTAATATTACAAAAAAAAAAAAGATATACAACTAATTAAAGTTAAAAGATAGGTTCAATTTACACGACTAGTTTCAAGTTTTAGAGTTCCGTCGGTTCCTTGCAATTTTCATATTTCCCATCAATAAACTTACGAAAATTTGACTTTCGAATGGTTAATAATTTTGAATATCAGGCGGTGATAACAATATGTTTTCGTGAGAAAATGTAATTTGAAAAAAAAAAAAAAAAAAAAAACAAAGAATGAAGCAAGAAAGCAAAGGGATTCATGTGGTCTCCAAAATATAACCGTGAGTCCGTGACCATTGCGAACTTTTTTTACTTTTTTTCTTTATTTCCATAATTTATTTTGTTCTCACCAACCAAAAGATATTTTTCAGAAAATATCAATCACCATTCCCCCATGTTGAACACGTTGCTTCAATCATTTCAAGTCATTTGTAACAGTTGGATAGGTCACCATCTCCTATATGTGATGTAACACTATACATGTCTTATTTTTTAATAAAAAACCTTGTTTATATTAAATCAACTTTTTTTTTAAATAAAATTTCATTAAAACAAACCTCGGACCCAAAGAGCCAAAAGACCAATACAAAACAGAACCCCCGATCCAAACGGACAAAAGACAAAATTACAAGAGATTATAGGATATTTACACCACTCTTTCCAACTAATATATTTACATGACGATCCATTTTTAAACCAATCATAACCTCACGACTTAACTTCTTTGATAAATTTAATCCAATACAAGTTTAGTACAATAATACAATACAACATAAAATCAGAATTTTTTATTATTGGATTAAATTTATCAAAGAAGCGACCTTATTGCATTAAATTTATCAAAGAAGTTACCTTAATGTCCAACTAATATGATGGCATGATAAAAATATATATGAATTTAGTGTAATCTAACTGATAAAAGCACTTTAGAACTCAAATCTTTCACATATACTACAAACATTAAATTTAATATAACATAGTACAAACTCTTTTTTTTTTATTCTAATTACGATTGGTTCTTTAATTTAAAGATTTGAGGGCTTTACCTTCTTTTATTGTATAAAGGCTTTACCTTGTTTTATTGTATAAAACAAAGTAAAAAGATAGATTTATATTAGTTTTTTTTTTGTTTTAACAAATTTGGGACTAATCTATAACATGTATGTTTTGGTTTCTTGTACGTTTTTAAATTGTGACCTTTTTATATTTTATTCAATGGAATGTTCCTCTTCGATAACTTGATTTGGAATTACTTAACAATTTAATTTGTTTAAAATATTATAATAATAAGAATACTATATCAATCAAGATATTGTATTAAACCAAAATACGTGGATATGAGTCATAAGTTAACAAGCTATGTGATTAAAACAGATCAAGCTGATTGGTTGAACCGACAACCGGACCTCTATGGCCCCACGGTATGGGGCGTTAAGCCCATACCACAGGGTCGGCCCGGAGGAGGTGCGGGGTGGGCGACGACGATAACTGGTGACATCTTGGGGTGGGATAAGGCTTATAGACTATTAGGTCCGGAGTTTGATTCCCACCAGGGGTTTTACAAATTTATTAAGTTTCTTCCTGAATTGGTGTATAGACATTATGTCTGGTGAAGATGGATATGATCGTGTTGTTTTCACTGGTGACACGATAACTGGTCCGTCATTGATCCAAATTTGCCGTAATCGATATATATCCGCACGCAATAATTCAGAAAACTGTATTTAATGAACAAAGCCAAATAACGTATCCGATCATGTTGGCCTTTGATTAAAAAAAACGAAAATGACGTACCAAATATGGGCCGTGACTGACCCGTATCCATTCCAATCAAACGCAACACATCATTGTAAAAATAAATAAATAAAAAAATCACACACGTCACCTATTTTCACATATAAATACCCCTCAGATCTGATATTTTCACTTCAATCAGTTGAATTCACAACAGATTTCCAGTTCATAACAGATTTCTGTTACATTCAATTCGGTTGAATAACGATGACGGTTGGAGCAGGTATATCTGTAACTGATCGGAAGCTCAATGTGTTCGGGAATCCTGTGTTGAAGGACGTACATGACAATGTTTTTGTCACTTCTTCAACCGGTGACGGTATTATCAATGGAGCGTTCATCGGCGTTCGATCGGAACAAACCGGTAGTCGTATGGTGTTTCCGGTTGGAAAACTCGAGTAAGTTTGTTACTATAAGTTGTTTAACTGTTTGATTTAGTTATTTTGAAAACGGTTATGTTGTTTATGTAAGTTGATTTTGTTGTTGAACTTGTTTACTATGTTTTTGAGAATAATATGATTTGAATTGCTAGATTGTTTGGAATAGAGGATGTGAAATGAGGCGATTTAGGTTTATGTGTGTGTTTTGCTTCGAATTGTATTGTGAGATTTGTTTTGAATTAGGATGAATGATGATATTGAGAATCATATGCTTCAAATTGCTAGAGAGATAGTTTAAAAACGTTTATGTTAATCTCGGTTGATGATATACTGTAAGATTTGTTTGATTGTGAATGTTTTTGAAAACAGTATGATTTGAATTGCTAGAGAGAGAGGGGATTTTGGTGAGTAGAGTTATTGATTGGGATAGTGGATGTGAAGTGAGGCGATTTAGGCTTATGTGTGTGTTTTGCTTCGAATTGCATCGTGAGATTTGTTTTGATTTAGAATGATAAATTGATATTGAGAATAATATGCTTTAAAATGCTAGAGAGATGGCTTATAAACGATTATGTTAGTCACGGTTTGTTATATCGTATGACTTGTTTGATTTTGAATGTTTAAAAAAATATGCTTCGAATTGAATAGAGTTATTGATTGGAGTAATGGATGCAAAATGACATCGTAAGATTGGTTTGATTTAGAATGTTAAATAATATGCTTCAAAATTCTAGAGAGATAGGATTTTCTTAACTGGAGTTATTTAGAAAAATATTGTAAGACTTGATTAAATTTGAATGTTTTTTGAAAATAATATGATTTGAATTGCTAGAGAGATAGGATTATGTTGAATAGAATTGTTGATTGGAATAGTGGATGTGAAATGAGGCGATTTAGGTTTATGTGTGTGTTTTGCTTTGAATTGTATTGTGAGATTTGTTTTGATTTTGGATGATATTGAGAATAATATGCTTTAAGATGCTAGAGAGATGGTTTATATACGGTTATGTTTATCTCGGTTGATCATATTTTAAGACTTATTTGATTTTGAGTGTTCTTGAAGATAATATTCTTTGAGCTACAGAGATAGGATTTTAGTGAGTAGAGTTATTGATTCGAATAATGGATGCAAAATGCTGCAATTTAGGTTTGGGAAAATCACGAAAATGACTATTTTGACCCGATGAGTTTGACAAAATAGTTTTTGACTTTTTTTCTTTTTACAAAATATCATTTGACTTTTCTTGTTTTAGTTAAGTATATGTTAAATTAGCCAACCAGAGGCTTCCACGCAACAGATTTAAACCTGGCAGCCGATTTCTATTTGGCGCGCCAAGATTGAAATTTATTGCTCCAAGGGACACTTGTCAAACACTGTTGATTGGAAAACTTTTAAGTCTAAGGCTATTATGTCGAACTCAATGGTCAAGATAATCATTCGATGATTTTCCCTTAAGGTTTATGTGTGTGTGTTCCGCTTCGATTACATCATAAGTTTTATTTCGATTTAGAATGCTATTGAGAATAATAATTCAAAATGCTAGAGAGATATAATTTTTGTACACTGGAGTTATTGATCATAATATTGGATGCAAAATGCAGGGGATTGAGGTTTATGTGTGCGTTCCGTTTCAAACTATGGTGGATGACACAAAGAATGGGGAATTGCGGTCAGGACATCCCTACCGAAACTCAATTTCTTATAGTCGAAACGAGTGAAGGTTCACATTTCGGAGAAAATAATGAAATCGATGATGGATCACACCAATCTGCTCTATATACAGTCTTCTTGCCAATTCTTGAGGGTGATTTTAGAGCGGTTATACAAGGAAATTCTAATAACGAATTGGAGATTTGCTTGGAAAGTGGTATGGAAGATTGTTCATTTATAAATGTGTTTTTATGTCGTACTTTATAAGTAGATGAATATGATTTTGTTTTAATTTGTAGGAGATCCTGCTGTAAAAGAGTTTGAAGGTAGTCATCTGGTTTTTGTGGCTGCTGGACCCGACCCATTCGATGTTATCACCAACGCAGTCAAGTATGCACGTTGAAATAATTATAGCTTTCATTTATTTCAAGATTTTATAGTTAATTTACGAATTTTGTAAATGTACAGGAGTGTGGAGAGACATTTACAAACATTCTCTCATCGCGAAAGAAAAAAGGTAATTTTGTTAGTTCTCTACATTGTTGTAGGTAATTCATAATAATCTTTTTTTACGGATTATAATTTATTTAGATGCCGAATATGTTGGATTGGTTTGGCTGGTGCACATGGGATGCTTTTTACACTGATGTTACTTCTGAAGGTGTAAAACAAGGCCTTGAAAGGTACAACTCTTATCAGTTTACACATAATTTTTTTATTCAACAATTTAAGTTATTAACAGCAGCCCATGACTATATGATAAATACAGTTTTCACAAAGGAGGTATCTCACCAAAATTTATTATCATTGATGATGGATGGCAATCAGTTGGTATGGACCCTACTAGTGTTGAAGCTAAAGCGTATAATTCGGCTAAGTGAGTACTTAAATTAGTTTTAACGAATTCTGTAAAGTCTTTCAGTTACTCAGTTACTAACAAGTACTATTTGTTTTATATAGTTATGCAAATAGGCTAACTCATATTAAAGAAAATCACAAATTCCAGAAAGACGGTAAAGAAGGTCACAGAGTCGAGGACCCGTCTATGGGACTTCATTATGTTGTTACAGACATTAAAGATCATCACAACGTCAAGTAAGTTGTTATATAACTTCGTCTTAAGATTTAGGGTAAAGTGCATGGATGGTCCCTGTGGTTTACCAAAATTTTGGATTTGGTCCCTAGCTTTTCAAAAATACACAGATAGTCCCTATGGTTTGCAATTTGTAACGCATTTAGTCCCCCATCTTTTTCCAAAAGTACATGGACGATCCCTGTGGTTTGAACTTTGTAATGCATCTAGTCCCTAACTTTGGACCTGTTAAAACCATTAGATAACCTTTAGATCTGTTGGTTGGGGACTAAATGCGTTACAAAGTGCAAACCACAAGGACTATTCGTATACTTTTGGAAAGCTAGGGACCAAATCCAAAATTGTGGTAAACCACAAGGACCATGCGTGTACTTTACTCTTAAGATTTATTAAGATTTGATTATTTCTAAATATTGTCCTATTTATTATTCTATAGGTATGTTTATGTTTGGCATGCATTAACCGGATACTGGGGCGGAGTGAGTCCTGGAACGGGGCAATACGATTCAAAACTATCATTTCCGATTCCCTCTCCAGGAATCGAATCCATCGAAAACTGTGATGCTTTTATAGCCATTGCCAAGAACGGGCTTGGTCTTGTTGACCCTGAAAAAGTCTTCAACTTTTACAATGAATTGCATTCTTACCTCGCGTCTGCTGGTGTTGATGGTGTGAAGGTAGATGTGCAAAACATTCTAGAAACACTTGGAGCGGGCCATGGTGGTCGGGTCAAACTTACGAGGAAGTACCATCAGGCGTTGGAAGCTTCAGTTGCTAGAAACTTCCCTGATAATGGCATCATTTCATGCATGAGTCACAACACAGATGGTTTGTACAGGTATATAAAGTTCAAAGTTCGAACCCCGTTTCATATTGTTGATTGTGTTTAGAGAAATTTATATAAACTACTTTAAACGTAACTTTATGCAGTGCCAAGAGGACAGCTGTTATGCGTGCATCCGATGATTTTTGGCCACATATTACAGCTTCACACACGGTCCATATTGCTTCTGTTGCTTATAATACAGTCTTCCTTGGAGAATTCATGCAGCCGGATTGGGATATGTTTCATGTAAGTTTTAGTGTTTAACTACCTAAACACATGTTGTATGTACTTATATTCATTTAGATAAAATGCCATTTTCTTGCAAAGGTTTGTTTTTCCGCTTCTGGATCCAAAAGGTTTGAAATCTTGCCATTTTCCGGCTTGTTAACTTCATCCATTTTTCCCCGTTAAGTCAGATGTATTTTCGTCTTTTTTGTTAACTTAAAAGGCAATTCGGTCTTTTTCACTTTATGTAAAAAGGCCGAATTGCCCTTTAAGTTAACAAAAAAGGCGTAAATACCCCTGAATTAATGGAGAAAAATGGATGAAGTTAACCTGCCGGATGAAAATGGCAAGATTTCAAACCTTTTGGATCCAGATGCTGAAAAACAAACATTTGGACGAAAGTCGCAAAACTGGCCAAACCTCAGGGACGAAAATGGCGTTTTACTAATTCATTTATTAATGATTATGTTTGCTAATTTGTATTGAGTTTACATTGTAGAGCTTGCATCCCATGGCTGATTATCATGGTGCTGCTCGTGCTGTTGGCGGCTGTGCTATTTATGTTAGGTAGGCTTTTCAATCATTTTGTTGTTTATTAAATATTTTTTGACATTAGTTAACAAGCAAATAATTATGAAATTATATACAATGCAGTGACAAGCCTGGGCATCATGACTTTAATTTATTAAAAAGGCTTGTGCTTCCTGATGGATCGATACTGCGGGCTAAACTTCCAGGGAGACCAACAAGAGATTGCTTGTTTACTGATCCCACCAAAGATGGAAAAAGGTAGTTATTGTTTATTTATCAGTTATTACAAATTCACAACTTTATGATGATATTAGGTCTCTAACTCATATTTAATGTTTTTCAGTCTTTTGAAGATCTGGAACGTTAACAGTTACACTGGAGTGGTGGGAGTTTTCAACTGCCAGGGAGCAGGGTGGTGCAAAGACGGTAAAAAGATCCTCACGCACGATGAACAACCAAGCACCATCACTGGCGTCATCAGGGCTAAAGATGTAAATTACTTGCCTAAAGTTGCCGATTCTACATGGGATGGTGATGCAGTTGCATACAGTCACGTCGGCGGTATGTGTTACACACATCAATAAAATGGTTAATCACATGTTCTAGCAACCAACTAGCATTCTGTTGCTATTTGTGTAACTAACTTGTAATATTTTAACGGGTCAAAATGATACCAGCTAAATATTTATACTTTTTGATTGCATTTTGCAGGTGGACTGGTTTACCTACCAAAGAATGCATCCATCCCAGTAACATTGAAACCGAGAGAATACGAGGTTTTTACAGTAGTTCCTATTTCGAAACTGTCATGTGGTGTCGGTTTTGCTCCCATAGGGTTGACGGAAATGTTCAACTCTGGAGGGGCGATTTCGGAATTACGGTATGAGACAGAGAAAGAAGGAAATGTGGAGTTGAAAGTTAGAGGGTGTGGTGTGTTTGGCGTGTATTCAACTAGAAAACCGACTAGAGTACTTATTGATTCGAAAGAAACCGAATTTGGGTATGAAGAAAGAAGTGGACTTGTTAGTATTAAACTGAGTGTTCCTGAAAAGGAAATGTATTTATGGGATATCATCATTCAAGTGTGAAGAGGCGTTTTGTGTCGGTTTGCAACTCAGGATGGCTTCAAGAGCTTGCAGGGCTATAAGTACCAAAAGTGGGATATTTATGAGGGTTGTTCTACCCTGTTATTTGATATTCATCTGATTAAAGTCAACCGTCATTCAAACAAGACTTGATCGTTAAAATAATTCAACATGGTATGTCGCAGCGTGTTATCGTGTTGTAGATGCATAACAAATGTCATCACGATTAATAGATGTGGTCTTTATAAGAACTATTTATCTTGTACTTTAACTGGAACAATGTATTTTAGCTTTGATATTATATGAATGCATTTGGGTCTTGTTCTGATAGAGTGATCGCTCGCTTTTGCTTTCAGTTTGCACTCAACAATCCCCTCCTCAAACCTCAATCTACATTGGGGCTCCCTTTCAACTATAGTCCATGTGCTCACACTACGCCTTGTGCTATGTGTTCTAGTTGAGCCAATCGATAGTTAAAGCAGGTCGAACCACACATGACATTTGTTATGCAAGTGCATTTAATGAGCCTCATGTCTTTCACCCACCCGGCCATTCACGGGTATATTCATAAACAATTGTTATCATTTTTTAAAAATACAAGATTATCCTTTGGATTTATAATTGTCTAAAACCGTTAAACCGCCAAAACTGAACCCTAAAACCATAAAAAGTGGCCCAGTTTGGTTGACTCAACCAACCCGACTGGTTCAGTTTGTCTTTTTCTAAAACCGTATTAGGGGCTCAGCCAAAATTTTTGTTGCGCCCAGTGAACATCCCTAATAAAAACATTGCCCGGGCACCCCCAATGCCATTCTTGGAAAACATAATAAACCCATTTTCTCAACAAGATAGTATACAATTTCAACCACCTCATATTCGATACGCATGCTCTTACCTTTGTCGAACGATATTTACCATATATAATGCTAGTTACTCTCACACACGAGGTTTGTCACAGAGAGAACCCATCTCTATGATGAGACTAACCTAACCGGTGTTCCTAGCTATATATCAACCAGTCCAAGGTCCGAAATCCTTTGTAGCTTTATTATTAAAAATAAACAAATGCAAAGTTGCAACTTTAAAATATTAAAATCCACAAATATTTCAAATCTCATAAACATTTTTACATTTTGTTTGTAGCTAAAATAATGCTAAAAGTATACACGGCCGTTTGACGAATCCTCAATCAGCCTCTTAAAATTATTGGAAAGGGGAAGACTATGACGCAAGCCCTAACCTTCAACTAGCCGTTCGGTGAAACCTCAAAAGGCCGTTTAAAAACGGTGTGGGATTAGATTGTCAATGCCGTGTGTATTGTAGGCCCAAACATAATGACATTATTGCGTCAACTACAATAATAGAAAGACTATTTTGCCCACCCAATACTTGGCTTTTTCAGCCATAGATAAACCAAACATTCAACACTTAAGTTAGGGGTAATTCGGTCATAATGAAGATTAAAAACTAAAAGTCCTATAAATCAGACCTCAAGTTGCACACACACACACACACACACAAATAAGTAGCACTAGATAGACCAGCAACTCTTGCAGGAAAGCTTTGCAATGCAAAGAAACAAGAATATTAATTCTTGACATAATATTATTATTCATGTTCAATCTACCAAAACACAAGACATGAAACTCAACTCAACTCAACTCACCCACACGTGCACACACTACCTTATCTTTCGTAGCTACTTTTGTATGACCAAATCGGTAAGCCACCCAACTCAATCTCTAGTCAACCATAGCCACACGTGTACATTGAAAGAGGAGTTGACCAAGTGTTTTATGAGTGAGCAACCTGCCAATGTCTCACACGCTCAACGACGTTGAATTCTTTATCATTTTATCATAATATCATGCACCTCTAATGTTCATAATCATGCAATATTGCATGTATATTTAACCATTCATGTACTTGAATCAAAATATAATTAAAACCCTCACATTTCCTCTCAACTTGACACAAAATCACAAAACCGTCTTTCTTTTCTTCAATTCTCCGGTTGATCTTTCGCGAAAAAAAAAAGTTTTTGTAGGGATTTTTTTAGGGTTTACAACTTTTGATAGCTCAAGAGGGTAGTGATTAGTGAACCACTAAACCCTAAAAAGTTTGTTGGTTTTTTTTTATTATTATAAAATTAAGAAATTAAAGAAATGGGTAGGATTCCATGTTGTGAAAAGGAGAGTGTGAAGAAGGGTCAATGGACCCCTGAAGAGGATCATAAGTTATCTTCTTATATAGCTCAACATGGGACTCGAAATTGGCGGTTGATTCCTAAGAATGCAGGACTCCAAAGATGTGGGAAGAGTTGTCGGTTAAGGTGGACTAACTACCTGCGACCGGATCTAAAACATGGGCAGTTCTCGGATGCTGAGGAACAAATCATTGTCAGGCTACATTCTGTCTTAGGAAATAGGTATGTACAGATTATAAAACCTATGAATAATGTTTGCATATCATTGTCATGTGCATACTTAGGAAATTACTAATGTAAAAAGGGGTTCTAAACAAGTAAGTCACAATTTTTGTTTAGGGTAACACACGTTTATGTTTGCATTTTATAAAGGAGAAAATCACAAAAAAGTATTCACTTTCTAGGGTTTGTTATATGTAGAGTAACTACATCTATCTATATAGAGAGTAATTACGTCTATTATATTCAATTTTTAACCGGTCCTATGACTGAAAGAAAGTCTAATACATAAGGAAAAGTAGATACAAGACAACAAAAGTAGGTATAGAGAGAGATGTGAATGTTATATATAATACACACTACTAGAAAATTGTCAAATTGGCGATAACGATATTTGCCGCAAATCTGTCAGAAATGGCGCGAAAGTTTAGGGTTTTGTCGAAAAATTGTGAGAAAGTTTAGGGTTTTTTTTGTTTGTCGGAAAATTATCGCAAATATTGAGTTGTGGAAAATATGTCAGAAAGTTTTATGGAAAAAAACAATTAAGTTCCTAGTAAGATTAAATAAAATTAACTTTCAAAAAATAAAAGTTACCATGGACAATGTGTTATTTACCGGATAAAAGAGACATTTTCTAGTATGAAAAGTAAAGATTAAATGCCAATGTTGGGCTAGTTCACTTGGTAGAGACTTTTACTTTTTAGTGAGAGAGTTCAATCCCAAGCAAGGTGATAATTTGGTGTAGTTAGTAGTGATTAAGAGATGTGTATCATTAGCCGTTAAAAAAAGTAAGATCAAATTGCATAAAAGTAATCTCAAACCTTCACATAAACAAACCCAATGCTTAGCTAATTAATTATGCTTGCATATCATAGCAAAAATATGTGTATAAACCTGAAAAGAGAAAAAGGCTTTCTAGCTTAAAGAAAATAAGAACAAATCATATCAAACTACTTACCCCTTTTTCATGATTAATAACTAAAAAAGTATTTTTTTTAGATTGAAATTATGTATTCCATAAATTATTAATTATAAGTTTATCGTAATTTTAAATAGTTGTAACAATTTTATTCTATGCTCAATGAACCAATCTAAGTGATGGCACTGATATAATGAAAGCACAGGTGGTCAGTCATTGCGGCGCAATTGCCAGGACGGACAGATAACGATGTCAAGAATCACTGGAACACGAAACTGAAAAAGAAGCTATCGGGCATGGGGATAGATCCGGTGACACATAAACCATACTCGCACCTCATGGCGGAGATAGCCACCACTCTAGCCCCGCCACAGGTGGCTAACTTAGCCGAAGCAACTCTCGGTTGCTTGAAAGATGAAATGCTACATCTCCTCACCAAGAAACACATAGATATTCAGTTCCAATCACCGGTTGTGCAGGTGCATCCTACACAACCGATGATTAACAACAACGGCACCACATCACCTTCTTACCACATGACTTCAAAACATGAAGTTAATGATGATGATACCATTGAAAAGATCAAGATTGGATTATCGAGGGCGATTATACAAGATCATCAAGATCATGCAAATACACCATCAAACAAACTTTGGGACATGAGTCATGGAGCAACATCTGGAAATTTCCCTGGATTTCATTATGCTTTACCATCTTTTGGTCATGAAGGAGAGGGGTCTCCTTGGAGTCAAAGCATGTGCACTGGAAGCACGTGCACAGCAGGTGATCAACAAGGTCAGTTTCATCAAAAAATGGTGGATGAAAATGGTGATGAGTCTGAAGGTGAGAAGGATGCAAGAAATGTTTCAAGTATGTTTAGCCAGGATTGTGATTTGTGGGATCTACCATCCAATGATCTCATGAATCCTTTGGTATAAATATATAAGAGATGCATGGTTAACATAAACTAGAATGTCCAAGATTTAATAAATGTAATGATGTTCATTAAACAAGAATGTCATCTTATACCACATGTATGGTGCAAAAAAAATGAATCATTTAAGCATCCCGAATAAGGGAGTGTCTGAAAATGATTATAATTGGAATGGTTTATCTACGTATTGTGTTTTGATATACGATGAAAAGAATACGATAAATAAATATCATATATGTTGATAAAATTTTAAAGGGTCACATATGATGACTTTGTGAAAGAAAATGTCAATCTAAATTCAGTGTTCATTACTGATTTAAATAAAACTAGGTTTTAATGTTGCGCGCCGCGTTGCGGCGCGACAAAACTAAGTCATTGTAAAACTATTTATTACGACTAAATACTTGGTTGTTATTAAAGCTGTGCTATTTAGTGTCTTATTTTTAAGTTGACAAGTTGAGTTTTCATACAACAGAGCCGTTGGTAGCAAGCGAGTTAGTAACTCCTGGCGATGGCGACTATTGCGATGTCTAAGCATCCACTAACCCAACAAATAAGGAACAAGAATTGTATAAATACAATCAGAAAAACGTGTGAAAGAGGAGAAAAAGGAAGATGACGTGAAGTTATGTAAGCATAAAATGGAAAAAAAAAAACCCCGTGATTTGAACTTGAGTCTCTTTAAAACACATACAACCACAAAACCACTCCACCATGATGAATAATCTACATAACTGTGAAGAAAATGGATATATATACACACTTAAAAAGGGTATAGGAGAAAAAAGTCAACAAAAGATGACTTGAAGTTATGTATATTTACTATTCATGACAACCAATAAGGAAAGTTTACTATTCATTATGATGTGACAACTACTATTCATTAGCTTTGTTTTTTAATATATAGGATAACGTAAGAAATATTTTTTGTTTTATTATATTGATATTAATCAAATATTAAATAATGGAACATAAATTTGACATCGTGTGTTTGAGCCTCCGGCACTAAAACTACCGGTTTCCGAGGTTTTTTGTCGTTTAGCCATCTCAACCTCATTTGGAACCGGCGCCCACTTGTTGGATGTTCGTAAAACTTCCCAAGCCCGTACGTGTGTGAAAACGGATTTATGCGCCGTTTCGTATTTATCCATCGCCGCTTTGAAAACATCTTCGTCACTTATCCCACTACGGCGATTACTTTTATATAAATTATTATATATCGACGCAAACCGGTTCACGATCGGATGCATCTTTCGCCACTTCGAAGAGATCGAGTCGACATCGCGATAATGTCCTTGTTCCATGATCGCAAGGAACTTTTATAATGTCGCTTTCCAAAACCCATTGCGGGTTTGGTTGTTACCTATATTTTTAGAATGTAACAAAACTATATATTAAAAAAATAAAATTTTTATATTTTTAGTGTAAGATATATTTAATTTTACATACCGATAACAAGGTGGTTGGATGTGCTAATCCATTCCTTCGCTAAGGCCTCCTCCTCGATCCTCGTCCACGTTTTTGCCTTCGATTTCGAAGGTTGATTTTGGTCAAATGCCACTTGCTTTCCTTTTTTAGGTTTAGATGATTGTGGATGCGTCTCCGGAACGATTTCAGTGTCGTCTTCAACGGGTTGTGGTTATTAAGAAGATTCAACGGGTTGTGGTTGTTGAGATTGAAATTGCATGTTGAACGGGTTTCGCATCATCATGTTTGTAACGATTGCATTTGTTGCATTTGCGAGAAAGCGTTCGGAGATTGTTGAAACCCGCAAAAGCGTTGACAGAAAATTGAGAGGATGACCAACTCGGTTCCATTGAAGGATAGTAGCCGGGCACCGCAAAAACGTTCAGGTTTAGGTTTGGGTTGTTCGGGTTGTATGGATCCATGGTAAAAAGTAGAAGAATGTTTATAAAAAAAGTAGAAGAGTTTATAAAAATTTGAGAGAGGGATGGGGTTGAAGTGGGTAAAAAATTGGGTGTTTGGGTTGTATTTATAAATATAAATAGTGGCGAAGTTTGAGCTTTCCGATCGGGGGTCGAAAACGTATATATCCAACAATTTCTATAAAACCGGGAGGTCGAAAACGTATATACCAAAAATTTTCTATACGGAAACTACATATTCTCCACCACTGAGCGAAAAACTCGAGAGGTTGGCCGCCCCCTCCCGCCCCTGCTATACTGCGCCCCAGAATATAAATAATAGATTATAGATTTTATATACGTGTGTGTGTGCCGTATGAAGTTGCTTTAACATAAATAAAACAATTTTGATAATTTTTGCACAAAATTTATTTATATGGTCAAATTGTCCTTCCAGTTAACAGAATTACATATAAAATGATCGAAATGCCCTTCTAGTTAACATAATAAAGGGATGAAGTTAACTCGGTGAAACCAAAATGGCAACATTCGAAACTATTTAAACTAAAATGACAACGTTTCAAACCTTTAGACCAAACTGTCAAAATGGTACAAACTAGAATAACTAAAATGGCATTATCCTTTATATTAAAAAACCAACCAAATGAACAGTAACAAATAATAAATATTAAAAAGAAAATACTAATAAAAATAGAAATGAATGAATAGTATCGGGTATCGGTACCGGTATCAAATTTACCAAACTGTGTGTATTTTCGGATTCCGTTCGCCACCGGTATTCATCGGGTTTTACCCTCAAATACCGGTGCCGCACCAGTACCGACCTTATTAAGCCGTACTGTACCAGATATATTCCGTACCGGTACCCACTTTTGCGGATTTCGGTAACGGTGTTTTCGGTACCAGTTGGTACCGAGCTCATCAAATCCTGTAGCAACGTAGCAATGCAAGTAATTGCACAGTTTAGATAACTTTTCATACACACAGTAAGTAAACTGTGTTTCATTTGAATGAGGTTTTATATACACAACAACTTATTTTGCTTTATTTTTTGTCTTTTTACGTAATGAATGAATTGTAGCATGTAAAATAAACTTGGATATTTAGATTATTGATGAGCAAATCGTATCAAATCCTGTAATCAAACCGGTATCGTATCGGTACCAAATTTACTATACCAAATCATTTTCGGCACCAATTTGGTACCCACCTTTTGGCGTTTTCAGAATCGTTACTTTCGGTTCGACACCGGTCTAGCACCATACCTATATTTATTGATTTTTACCTTCAAATACCATATCGTATTGTACCGAGCATTTTCGGTGCCGGTACCTAATTTCGATGATTTTCCGGATCGTACTTTCGGAGCCGTTACCGGTACCGAGCTCATCCATATTTTAACGTGTTAGCACCGTAATAACTGAACTGAAAACAACCGAATTTCCAACGTGTAGCACGTGTGGGTCCTATTATTATTATTATTATTATATATTAGGTTATTTAAAATCGATTTTTTTGACGGATTGACTATCCTTTTCACGACATTTTTATTTATGTTTTGATATTTGGTATCTGTTTGCCATTACTGACACGCATTTTGCAGTCATTGGGTCCCCGCCGCAACGCGCGGGCGGAAATTTAACTAGTTAACTCAAAAAAAAAAATAAGTAAAATACACCAACCAAATAGAATCCGAACGTTGGGATCTGGAGAAAAATTCGACCGTTGAGACATCAAGCGTTTTGACTTTTTACACATTTAAATATCTCACACAACCCACTTCAAAAATCATACAAATCTCAGCTCCTTCATCACCGAATCCAACAATTCTCATACATTTCATTTCCTCTTTGCATTTTCATTTTATCTTCTTTGTCAATTTCACTCGAATAATGGCAGAAATCAAAAACACCCAACATCACATTGTCGAAATCTTAATCGACCTTCAAGACCACCCCTTAATGGAGATCTCAGAATCCCCTGGTCACCTTCTTCTCTTAAAACTCTGGCAGCGCGAAGAACATCTATTCGGGTCTCGAATCACACTCAAAGAAACCCGAATCGACACTCTCCGAAGCGAAATCTTTAACCTATGTTTATATTTCTTCACATTTCATGTCTTTTTCTTCACCATTTTATCCACATCATCGGTTACCAACGATACGGGCTCTTGTAAAAAATGGTGGATACCGATGGTTTTGAATTTATCGGTTTGTGTTATGATGGTTTTTTTGGTTCATATGAAGGTTTTCAGGTACTGGAAAGTGTGTGGAGAGTTGCAACGAGAGCGAATGGATAATCGGGCTTTGACGAGATGTGTTCTGGAGTTGAGGATGAAGGGGGTGAGCTTTGATTTGTCGAAGGAGCCTGCGATTGGGAACAGGATGAAGAGTTCGAGTGTGGAGATTAAATGGAAGCCGTTGACTTGGTGTAAAAATTATTTGGTTACTTTGTGTTTTGTTGGTGTTATGGGTTTGGCTGTTCCTGTTTGCAGATTTATGGCTTGTGTTTAGGTTTTTACAAAGTTGGTTCAGATTTTTTTTTTTGGGGGGGGTTAACGGGCCGCGGGTCGGGTCAAAATGAGTTTGGGTGAAAATGGGCTTTGAGCAAAATGAGTTTGTGTTAAAACGGGTTGCTTTAAAAGTACAAAGTTGGTTGAGCTTTTTTTTTTGGGCAAAACGGGCGGGGCGGGTCAAAATGAGTTTGGGTGGAATGGATTTTGAGCTAAATGAGTTTGTGATAAAACGGGTCGCTTTAAAAAAGTATCAATTTTGGTTCGGGTCGAAAGGTGCATGTAAAAAAAAGTACTGATTTGGTTTGGGTCAGATATGGTTTTAAACAAAAACTGATTTGGTTTTAAATGAGTTGGTTTAAGTAAAAAAAAGTATGGTAAATGTCACCTTTGCCGAAGAGTGGAGGTGGCGGCGGAGCCAGCTGGCGGCAGGTGGGTGTCCACAGTGGTGGTAGTGTATTTGACGACAACGGTGATGGTGGCGACAAGGAAGTGTTGGCGGCAGCAGAGGTGGCGATGGTGGTGCTCGGCGGAGGTATTTAAAATTTGATTAAGGTTTTCTTTTTAAAAAAATTCTTGTTATTAACTTGGCTTTTTGTAATTGTTTGTGGTTCAGCCAAAACAGAAGTTTGTTTGAAGAATTCTAGTGGGGGATGAAGCCTTCTGGTCCGATTAAATGCCCGATTAATGTTTATTTCGGCCTTGTTCGATATCTCCCAAGACAAGAAGTTTATGTGCTAACTGCAACTTGTAAGCCAGTATTTTCAACAATGGTTGAAGTTCACAAATGAAATACCAACTGTGAATCACTGAAACAGTGTCATTCGAAAAACGAATCGTCAACTATGTTAACGACCAAATATGTAGTGCTGCAATATTGAAGTTATGCATTCTCAAAGCCAAATATCCGAAAAACACCTGCACAAAAAACTTGTGATTAGGAATCTTGGTGAACTGACCGCCTACGTTAACTATGAGTTAATGTAACAATCCATAAGTAATTTTAGTACAAAATATCATAAGAATGTATCTTGAGTGAATCAAACCATATTTTTCATGGCAAATAAGGAAAATAACAAAATAAATTACAAGAACCAGGGTTGTAGTTAAAAAACAAACTACAAAGAAACAAAAGAAAATACACTCATGATAACATTGAGTCTTCAACCCATATGGTTGTTTCACTAGTCTTCTTCGTCATCCTCGATTCCGACCCACCTAGTAAAAGCAAACAGAAACTCTTTGAAGTTCACCGTTCCGTTTTTATCCCAGTCCATCTCTTCTGCAATTCAAAACAAACCAAGTTCAACAAACTTTCGTCGTAGATTATGTGTGTGTGTGTGTGTGTGTGTGTGAGAGAGAGAGAGAGAGAGAGAGAGGGGGGGAGACCAAATCTTTTTATGGCAATTTGGCCCTCAGATTGCTTAGTTTCCTCAATTGCACGAATCATTTCGTTCTTGCTGACATGACCATCTTTGTTATTGTCTAAGAACACAAACGACTCGACCAATGTTTCAAAAGTTGCCTCCAAATCCGGGATTCCCATGCGCGATTTCTATTGGTGTCAAGAACACAACATTATACGACAACACACATAAATCATGCAAGATTATGAAAAAGACGAAAGTAAGGGGTGTTTGGCATTGTGTTTTGAAAGTGATTATGAAATAAAAAATGAGATAATCAAATTTATTTTCACTATACGCAAACACCACTTTCAAAACACAATCCCAAACACCACTTTAGCTGACTATAACAAGTAATTGGTGGATACAGATTGGGTGTCATGATGATCTTCCTTCAAAAGATAGACAAGGCAAAGCAGAACAATGAACTCATTGAAGCTTATTCCCATATCATCGTTCAAGTCACACGTCTTGAAAATCTCATTAATTTCTTCGTTCGTGAACTTCACTTGCAGCTTCTCAAAGCAGTGTTTCAGTTCTTTTAGATCAATCGCACCGCTTTTATCCTCATCTACCGAACAAGAAACAAGTAATCATACATACTCTCGTCCTCATACACTAGATATTGAACTATTGTATATTAATGGTTGTTACAGAGTTCATACCGAATTGTTCAAATATAACCTTGCATTTTCTCAAATTCTCGTCAATTTTTGGGAACTTTAAAATAATCCTGTTAATCGACTTGATCGAAGTTCCTTTCGATTCTCGCTGTATTATTGCTTCGAGTATTTGAGCTTCAAGCTTGGCTGACCGATCGCCCATGATCAAAATTTCAAGATGCTGAACCTTGATCATTAAAAAAAAACTCTGAAAATCTTAGAGCAATAAATTACCAACTGTTAGGCGGAAATGCAGAGTATATATAGTCAGCAGTTAGTCAGGTTACTACAGTTAGTTTGTTATTTTCTGTCATAAGACCACCCGTAGTCGCCGTTATCCGGCGTTTTCTCCCCCCAAACACGACCGAAAACGCCAAACCCCCCACCCCTGCCGGCGTGTTTTGAATCACGCTTTGAACATTTTGAGTTGGACAATAACATTTAATCTTCCTTTTTTTAGTAATTATTTTACTCGTAGGGTAATTATCAAAATTACTCTACAAATGATCTTGTAGGGTAATTACGAGTCAAATAATTACGAAAATGCCACCGCGTTTTTTACTTTTCCATGCCATTTGTACGTTTTGTACAATAAGATACTTTGTACCTGATCTTTACTCTAAATTACTAACTGTGAGGAGTAAATGACTAAATGCAGTTAGTTAGTTAGTTAGTTTGTTATTATCTGTTGTTGCAGTTTAAAGGCTCTTATTTATTAATTATAGAGTAAACTGCCATTTTGGTCCCTGTGGTTTGGTCAGTTTTGCCACTTTAGTCCAAATCTCAAACTTATTACATCTGGGTCCCTGTGGTTTGCATTTTGTTGCCATTTTAGTCCAAAATCCAAAAACCCTATTTTTTTTACTGTTGCAACCTCCTATTTTGTCCTGTAGTGCAGGGGCATTTTGGTCATTTTTTAAATTGAAAACTGATTATTATTTTTTTAGCTCTCTCTCTCTTTAAAACCCAGATTATCAACTCTCTCTCTCTCTTATTAAAACCCAGAGCTCTCTCTCTCTTCTCTCTCTCTCTATAGCACCACCACCACTGCCACCTCCTCCCTCTCTCTCTCTAGAAAGAAACTCAGCGCCGATACACCCACACACCCCACCCCGCCTGCATCCTCTCTAAAATACACACACCTGGCCGAAGATGATGATGACTGGTGTTGTGGTTGTTGTTAATGATATTGATGATAGTGATGGCGGCGCTGGAGGTGTTTGGGTTACGAAGATGATGATTACAGTAGTGGAGGTGTTTGGTTGGGTGCGGTAGCGGCGGCGATGGAGGTGTTTGGTTGGGTGCGGTAGCGGCGGCGGTGGCGGTGGAGGTGTTTGGTTGGGTGCGGTAGCGGCGGCGGTAGTGGAGGTGTTTCCATCACCATCTCTGATCATCAACTAGAACACCACAATAAACCACCACCACCACTAATACCTCCTTTCCACCCTCAACTCTGATCTCTTCTTTCTTTCTCCACTCTGAAACCCAATACCGCCACCATTCAGATCCATAAACATAACTGCTTGTGCAACTCTAAATCGTTTAGAGATTACTTCAGGTGGTTACTTTGGTTTGATTTGTTTAGAGATTACTTCAGGTGGTTTGATTTGTTTGTGAATTTGTGTTGCTTTGATTGAGTTGTTTTTGGTTTGATTTTGTCCTAGATAGATGTCTGTATGAAGAAGAAGAAATGGGCAGGGGAAATGGGGAATGAGATAGAGGGTGAGGAGTTAGTGGGGCCCAGATCCAGTTAGGGTTGTCGTGGTTGAATGTGACGGTGGAGGTGGTGGTTGTGGGCTGCAGATCCGTGATCGAGTGGGTTGGGTGGGTCTTGTTAAGAGTTGCTTTTGACCCTGCAAATGAACGAAACAAATAGGGGCACCGGAAATCGGAGTGGCGGTGGTGGTGGTGCTATAGAGAGAGAAGAGAGAGAGAGGGAGGAGGTGGCGGTGGTGGTGGTGCTATAGAGAGAGAGAAGAGAGAGAGAGGGAGGAGGTGGCGGCGGTGGTGGTGCTATAGAGAGAGAGAAGAGAGAGAGATTTGATCTGGGTTTTAAATGAATTTACAACAAATCTGGGTTTTAAATGAATTTACTACAAATTAAATTTAAAAAATGACCAAAATGCCCCTGCACTACAGGACAAAATAATCAGTTTTCAACAGTCAAAATAGAGGGATTTTGAGTTTTGGACTAAAATGGCAACAAAATGCAAACCACAGGGACCCAGATGTAATAAGTTTGAGATTTGGACTAAAGTGGCAAAACTGACCAAACCACAGGGACCAAAATGGCAGTTTACTCTTAATTATATTATAACTTAGCATTCAATCTCTTGATTTCATTTTACAGTCGCACAATATCTTGTTTAACGACGTGATACGAATGTATTTGGATACAAAAGTCAAGATCTAATCTAACGATAAATGTTACAGTATTATTTGAAATTATTAAAAAAAATAGTGAAAATCTCAGAGCAATAAATTACTAACTGCGAGGAGTAACTAACTAACTAACTAATACAGTCAGCAGTTAGTTAGGTTAATACATTTAGTTTGTTATTTTCAGTTGTATCACTTTAGAGGCTCATATATTCATTATATATTCAACCTATTGAGATCATATTACACTCACACAATATCTTGTTTAACAATAATAATAATAATATTCAGACAGACAGACGTAATATGAATGTATATGGATAGATCTATCATCAATAAGATCAATTAACAAACTAGCGATTGCAAATAATGTACATTGAATAATACAGGAATACAGAGAAATTTTAGATTGAATCGGAGGTACTCACCGGAAGTATGTGAATGAAAAGCGGCTGAAACTTGAATGAAATTAGGGCTTTGTAAAAGCAGAAATTACAAAATGAATATGGAATGAATTGTATATGTGAAGATGGATTGGAATGGAAGAGGTGTGGGTGGGTGATTTTGATTGAGGAGGTCCAGGAATCGTGCTGCTCCCTCCACGTTCTCTTCCGTTGTTTATGATCTCCATCTCCCTCCCTCTGCCTTCGATAACCTTGTTAAATTAAATTAATGCCAATTTGTCATACTTTGAATACAACAAATACCTATTTCAAAAATTCTTATTTTTTTTTAACAAATACCTTATTTTAAAATGTAGAAAAGTTTTATAAAAATTAGGAAACATAATGTAGAAAAGTTTTATAAAAATTAGGAAACATAAACAAATTCAAAGTTCAAATACGAATGAAGGGTATGGTCCCAAAGAGCGCACTCAGCTAGCTGTGCGCACGCACAGTCGTACACGACCACAATAGAGACAAATAGCACATTTCCGATATTAGAATTATTTTGCATGGGATCTCTCTCACGTGTTTGCACCTACGTGGCTTAAGAGATCATGCAAGAAACAACAGGTATATAGGACAGACACGTGGCACCAACCAGACGCCGCCAGACCATGCTACACGATCTCCACTGAACAACTGATGGTAAGCCGACAAAAGATACACATGGGCAGAGATAAGCGACCAGTGGCATGGTGCCATGTCAACTCACCTTGCAGACAATTCATGTCTTGTCGGAGGGGACCAAAAGAATATTCGCCAACCAGGACAACTGTAATGAGGCCCATGACCCCACTATTCTCCTCTCCCACCTTCGGCTATAAATATGAGACTTCTCCCAAAGGTTGAGGTATCGACTCTTTCACTCTCTTACAATTAATACACACAGTCGTTTCTCTTCTTAAACGATACTTATTCTCACGCCAGATGGTGGTTACAAGGAGAACCCCCAACATCTTCTGCTTGTAATGAGTCTCACGGTGTTTTGTTTTGCAGATTATACTAAGATCATCATTGAGGAAAGATTAAGGATTAACCCATCTTAACGAGACCATTCCCACAAGGATAATGTCACAACCCCCGACCCTACCCTAGATGGGAGCCGTGAACGAATTCCAGTGGTACCAGTGTTTATTAAAATTATCGCAGCGGAAATTTCATCGGAACTGGGTGTCAGGAAAATATCAGATTTTTCAAACACCGATTGTAACACCTCGAAAATCCACGTCCTATAATGTGTAGACACGTGTCAAATGTTTAAACGTGTGAAAGAATATTATAGAAGGACTAAAGTTGACAATCATGGAAAGTATGTGGATATACGTATTCTAAATGTCAACAGTGAATAAATATATTGTATATTAACCCTACAAGATGCTCATACCTTCAAACGAATAAATCATGGATCATACGGAGCTAAAAGTGAGAGATTACAAACTACGGGGGCTAAATGTGTCAACATGTTTAAGATTATACCTCTGAGTGACCTTTTGACAAACCCGAAGCTTTGTAAAGGTTAATTATGCTCACTAGAATGCACGGTTTAAATTTCGTAAAGTTTCGTTATCGTATGAGAAAGTTATGATCAAATTCGTGTACGAAGGGTTAAAGCGTAAACGTTGAAAGTTAGGACTTTTCGGGTAACAATAAAGTTAACCGGGGACTTAACAAAGTGGGTATATGTTTTAAAGCCCTTATAGATCAATTATGAGGGTTCATAATACAAGAAACAAGTGCCTAATCGAATTTTGAAGAGCCAAGGATCAAATCGCAAAAATCTAAAAATGTTGATTTTGTGCAGAAGGGGGTCGCGCGACGCGAAGCCCCAGGGGGGGTCGTCGCGCCACGCGAGGGCCTATCTGGTCCGACTTTCTTGCTTCTTTGTCTGCCATGGCTCTTGTGTTCGACTTTTAACCGATTTTTCACATCTTGTGCGACCCCTAGGCACCCCCTAAGCACTAGGAACATGTGTTGATCAGTTGTGGTGGGTTGTAGACTCATGTGTCAAAGATTTGTGGTGGATTAAACACTATATAAAGGACCATGATATGCACCATTGTTCTTCACACCTTCCTCTTGCAATCTGATCATTTCTGGAGCTCCAAGACACTCTCAAGTGATCACAAATCAAGCTTAGGACTCTTGTAAGTTTGCTAATCCTTCTTTAATAATGTTTAGCTTAGTTATTTAGCTAAAAGTCAAACCATCGTAATTACGGTTTGACTTCGAGATTAATTAATAATGGCTCAGTCAAATCTCGAATCAAAAGTAGTTATGAGTTGGTAATTATGTGGGTAATAAACCCTCAAAAGGGTTCCCCCTAATTCCCACTCTAACTAGGTCAAATGTCGGGTCAAACTTGTATTTAAAAAGTCAACAGGATACTTAACTTTCAATTTATGCATAATTAGCAATGTAGAACATATACAACCTGTTTGATCATTAATATAACTTGGTAATTAGTACAAGAACATGTCTAAACATGTTCAACCCGACAATTTCCTGTTTAGACCCGGTTCGGAACCGAAAGTCGCATAGTTTGACTTATACTTTGACTTTCAGTTCTGACCCGTTATGGCATGTTTTAGAAATGCCTTAGAGATTTATTTGGACCAGGTTACATGCTAGTATAACCCTCTGTGATTATACACCTCGGATCATTAGTTATCCAATTAATTCGCATGATTCCGTTAATTGCTCATATGTTGACCATTATGCCCTTATTACCTTAAAACATGATTTTTGGAAATGTAAAAGAGTAGAAACCTTAATTACTGATATATAAACTTGCATACAAAATTTGACATCAGTTTGAGGTGTGGGTTAAGAGTTATGCTCGTTAGCGTAAAATTAAAGCTTTATGTTAATTAAACGGCGTATTTAGCGTATAGCCTACTTAAACATACTTTTTGATAGCAATCTCTTTACCCACTGATGTAATATATTATTTTGGGATTTTTAAAGATTTTTAATTAATTTTAGGCTGAGCATAACTCATAGTCGTAGGCTTAATCCGGTAATTGTCGGTTTTGCCCTAACGGGCCATAAAATGAGTTTTACATATCTAAACGACTCCAAACCTTTTGCTACTGATCACATATGATAAATAAATTATTTTAAGCCTTCTGGAAATATAAAAATATTAGATTTAAGTATCGAACCCGGAAATGGCTTTAATCGCCTTTTTTAAGCGTTTTTAACGCATAGTATGTACTAAAAATATATTAAACATACAAGGGTTGATACCTACTGATATTTGAGGCAAATTTTAATATTTTGACAGTAAGCAAAGGTTGATAAACTCAGACTTCAGTTTTGAGCTTTTCGGCTTATGTGAAATTACCAAAATACCCCTACGGGGCATAGTTTGGTTATAATTGATAAATTTCACTTACATACTTTAATCTACTGATATAACTTAGCAAGTTGAGTATATTTGCTGATTACATCAGGCCTGTAACTCAGGTTGACACTTAAACTCTTTTACAACCTTTAAAATGACCAAACTACCCCTACGGGGCATAGTTTGTGTTTAAATTCATTTCGGGCATAATAAATGATATCTTACTGATGTCACAACATATATGGAGCATATTAACTTAGGAAACCTGTAAATGGCTCTCATTATTACCCGTTATGCTTATTACGCGTTCGGTTCGGTTTATGTAACAAGTTTTACATAAATTAGCCGAAACGGGTCAAACCTTATCGGTTTTATTTCAAAATCCAGAATGTGCATGAAGGACCCATATTAAACAAGTCTCTGAACTTGTCGGGTCTAAATCACATTCTATCCGGTCTTCGCTTAATCGTGCGTACGAACCGTGTCTTTGAAACTAACCGGCCTAAGCTTAAGCTTAACTAAAGACCCGTTAGGATTCTAATAGGTTATTATAAACCTTCGTTCCAGATTAGGAGAACCAGTAAAAGCTACTTGCAATTTGCTTATTGTGATTTATACATTGCTCAGGTAAATACTTTTAACTTATTTTCCCTATACGGGCTTGGGTTACGGTATATAGTATACCGCTTGATCGGGCATCAAATCCTCCACCATTGAGTGGGTAATTGAATAATTTGATCGGCTCGTTTAAACAGTCTTGTTACTTAAAGCCTTTGGGGGGTTAATGACCATGTCCCGGATATCCTTGGCATCATTTTACGAAATGGCCACGACTTAAGCGCGGGGTGTAGGCGTACACCCGTCAGTGCACAAAAGAATAATGTGGTGTGTCTATTGATCTTTAACCCGGACTTGATCCGGGCTACTGAACGCACAAGGAACATGTAATTCGTTCACAAGATTATATATTTAAATAATTCTCCCAAGTTATAAAAGGTTAATTTTACCTCTGTGCATTTTAATCAAATTATAAAAGATATTTTGTGCCACGTGCATCCAAATCAATTTTCTTAAACCATTTTCAAAATGAGTCAGTTACTTGTATTTACCAGTGTAAACTGACGTATTTTCCAAAAAGGTTAAATGCAGGTACTATACGAAATTGGCTGGATATTTCTCCTTAGCATCAATAGAAGTATCGCAAGCTTAAGATGCCTAAAAGTCTGTTGAACTATTGTCTCTATTTTATTTTCGATCCGTCTGTGGATAAACTTCCGAATATTGTGACATTTGATATTACAATATTAAATTCGGTTGTATCATATTTTTAAATTGCTTCCGCTGTGCATATTGATTATTGTGTTGTTTGACTATTATGTTGCCAACCACGTCACGATACTCCCCCACCGGGCCCACCGGTGACACGTGGAAAGCGGGGTGTGACAGGTTAGTATCAGAGCCAACATTGAGTGAATTAAACACTAGCCCTTAGTGTTTAATCTCAATGACACAGTAGCACATTCCGTGACCTTCTGAGTCTAGACTTAACATAGGATTATTCTCAATCCTAATCTGGAAATTTTGCTTCCAAATTTTTTTAATTGGATACGTCGCCAAGCAAAGAAGCTGTAATAAAAATTCTCCACGTCTGGAGCCTTGAAATGCTGAGCTTCGTACCGCGACCAGGATGAGACGTGCAACCAAGGAGAAAGCATTCAGGAATTGAATGAAGAAGAAACTCCTTTGCTGAAAATCGTTTCCTCAATAGTCCTTATAAGGACATATTTATCTTTTCAGTCCCTTCAAGGACAACACTATTCCTTTCAAGTCCCGCTTAGGGCAACTATATACTTTTATTTTTATATAGTGGAATGATTAAGTTTAAACCTTCATTCTAAACATGAAATATGAAATAAATGAAAAATAACATTCTTTTTATAAGATCTACCATTATAATAAAATGGCAAAATCTAAAAGGACAAGACCTAGCCTCGGGTCATATTAAGACCGGCCGAGATGGCAGTTCCTCAATTTAGATTCAGATCCTTATTAACATTCCTTTTTGCAAGATCTACCATTATAATAAAATGGCAAAATCTAAAAGGACAAGACCTAGCCTCGGGTCATATTAAGACCGGCCAAGATGGCAGTTCCTCAATTTAGATTTAGATCCTTATTAACATTTCAATTTAGAAATTGTTCTGCGTTAATTATTAAAAAGAATCTTAAAGGTAAAACCTAGCCTAAATGTCAATGCTGACATGGCCAAGATGGTAAAACCTAGCCTAAATGTCAATGCAGACATGGCCAAGATGGTAAAACCTAGCCTAAATGTCATTGCAGACATGGCCAAGACGGTAAAACCTATCCAAAAGATTTCTAACCCAACTGAATGATCTCTGAATCATGGGTTTAAATCATCAATTAAGATGATCATATTTTGACCATACGTGGTAATATAACGCCTACGGGCCTTGCTCATTTCTACATGAGCCAAAAGACAGTGGTAGCTATGACTCCCTGTCTGACAAAGGTAATGAACTATGATTCAAACCTTCATGCCTCGATTCTCTGAAATCCTGGCTAATAATTTAAAAATTGTCCTTGTGACTAGGCCTTATGTGCTAACATATATTGTTATTGTTTATAATTAGGATAAATTATAATAGAAATCCTAAATAAATATGATTAATAAATTAACCAAATATGGTCTCTGTTTACCATGGTTAATGAATTTCCCTAAGGGGCAATTCCGTAATAAACGTCCCTTATAAGGGAAGTGCCTACGGGCTATAGTTAATGTCCTCTGAGACTAAAGACAGTGGTAGCCTACAACTCCCTGTCAGGAAAAGGTAATGAACTTTGATTCAAACCTTAATGCCGTGATTCTCTGAAATCATGGCTTATAAATTTAACTTGTCTACACGACTAGGCCATTTGTGCTATTATTAACTTATAAATTAGGATTTATGATAAAAATCCAGAATAAAATAAATATCCTTCCTTCCCTGTCAGTATGCATTTTAAAAAGAATCTTAAAGGTGAAACCTAGCCTACGCGGCCAAGATGGTGAAACCTACTCGAGGGATTCAGATCCTTGTTAACACCTAAGAACGTGTTAGCACTCTTGACAAATGTGAATTCGAGAAAATCACAACAGTCATCCTTATATTGGATTCTTCCAATTCTCTTATCTAGCCTAGTGATTTAGGAATCATGGCTTATATCATCCTATAAGATGATCAAATTATAAACATCCGTTAGTAATGAAGTGCCTACGGGCTAAACTTGTTGTCCGATAAGACAACGACAGTGGTGGTCTTTGACCTCCTGTCTAAAATGTTGGACGATGTCCAAACATAATAGTCTATATGATCAATGCGATCATGACTAATATCATCTAATACGATGATCATATTATTTAACATCCTTTAGTGATGTTTTGCCTATGGGCTATAATATATTGTCCATTTGAGACAATGACATTGTTATCTTTATGATCCCTTGTCGAAGGTAGTGAGCTATGCTCAAGCCTAATAGTCTATATGATCAATGCGATCATGACAAAAATCATCAATACGATGATTAAAAATTTTAACATCCTTAATGATGTTTTGCCTAAGGGCTATATTATATTGTCCAATTGAGACAAGGCAATTGTAATCTTTTGTGATTCCTTGCCCAAGGGGGTGAGCTATACTCAAATCCCATAGTCTATACTATCATTGCGATCCTGACTAGTATCATCAGTATGATGATCAAAATATTAACATCCCTCGTGATGAAATGCCTACGGGCTATACTTTATTCTAGTGTCGGTAAGACAAAGATAGTAGTGATCTTTATGATCCCCTGTTCAAAATGGTGTGATTATACCCAAACCTAATAGTCAATATGATCGATGTAATCATGACTAATATCATTGGATACGATGGTTATATATAAACATCCATTAGTGATGTTGATTGGCTTACCTTTCTGCCAAATGAATCGTCTTTCAAGACGATGACAGTTGTAGTCTATGACTCCCTGTCCAAAGGTGAAGAACCACGTTCAAACCTTGAAGCCCTAATCTAATAAGATTGCGGCTAATAAATTAAGGTCCTTGGTGATAGACCATCGAGTTATGTTTTAAACTCATTCATGACAAGCCTATGTGCTATAATTTGTCATTCGTGACAAGCTAACATATTAAATGTTAACATTCCTGGTGACAGGCCTTTTGTGCCAGATTTGATAAATGTCCTTATGACAAGGCCGTTTGTGCCATATCTAAATGACCTTTACGACAAGGCCTTCGTGCCGTATAATCATTTATGTCCTTCATGACTGGGCTTTATGCCATATCTTTCTACGTCCATCGAGACAGGCTTCTATGCCATATATGTATATATATAATAAAAGTCTTGTAAGGCTAGCCTTTGAGCTATTTATAATCGTCCTTGTGACAAAGACAGTTGTGACATTAGGGTCCCCTGTCAAGCAGGTATTGGAGTCGCTCCAAACCTTAAATGCCATTGATAGTCCTTTTGTGACCTAAGCTAAATGTATTAGATATACATTCAAATAGCATTCATTAAGAATGTTCAGAATAGAATAGCCCATACGGTTTATGAATGTCGTGACTAATCTAAGTCAGGTCATCAGGATGATGACTAATAAGTGTTAAATCTTGGTGATTGGTACCAAGTTTCGAGTATGGGAAAACTCGGATGAGGTAGACGACAGTCGCAATACTATTAATGCGACGAAAGTTAATAAAACTACAAACGTAAACCTCAATCTTAATGGAGTTAATCTCCAGGCTGTGGTTGACGCAGCAGTTGGAAGGACCATAGAAAGATCATGAAACAATCCAAAGAGTCGAATGCTCCTCGCTCTGAATTTCATTCAAAACCATGTTCAATTGCTCATGAGAAGAGTTTTGTTCACACACGAATATGAAGGATGAACCAAAGGAGGAGGATAACTCCCAGAAATCTAAGAAGAAGAGCAAGTACAGGCTTAATAAGAACCAACAAAAGTTCAGTAAGAAGCCTGTATGTAAGAATTGCTATAAAAGACACTAGGGACAGTGTCGATTAGAACAAAGACCAAAGCAGTGTGGCATCTGCTAAGGAAACTGGTCATCATTCCCATGAATGTAGGGACATAAAGAATGCAGTCGATTACGACTGTGGTGAGCAAGGCCGCATCAGAACTAGATACCATAAGGCTGCCAAAGAAGGTACAGCTAAGCCTGGAAAGGCTAAAGGAAGAAATGCCTGAACTCACCTGATGAATGCCAAGAGGCAGTTCACGATGTCATCAAATACATTCCTTATCATTTACCAATGATAATTTCTGCTAAGCGTCCTGTTTTTTTTATACAGGCAATAATAAATCTTCATAAACCATAAGCTTAGCAAACTTTTATATTATCCACAAGGTATAACTTACCAAGAAACCATAGTAACCGATTCTTCTAGTATCGGCAAGGAATCCTTCCGAAAAATCTAAGAGTACTCTTTCTTCGCATAGAGTACGACAACATATGTTATTTTAATTATTTTTCTCATTGTTTTTCTATCGCCTGCGAATGCCAAACTATGTTTGATAAAAGTGCCATATGAGGATTGGCGTATCCTAGTGTGTCCCATAGATTACTTCCATGCCTGATCAGCATGGAGATTTAATACATGGAACCCCTGAGATATCCCAATGGTCATATTGTACTAAAGTCGACTAGTAGTATTCAAAGAAGATATCCAGAATGGACTTGTCCAAGTAAATGTTCCCGATTAAGAAATTCGTGGACTTATAGCATAAATGTGTCACTTATTTGACACAAGCAATGATGGATGAACTGGAGCCTGAGGTATGGGAAATCTCTGTAGCCTCCTTGTATCTTGATCACCTTCTCCAAAGATTTACCCTGTTTACCTCCTGAGGCTAGTAGAGTTAAGATTAACATCCCGCTTAGGGTTGGAGTGTTGTAAGAACTCCGTGTTGATCATGGAATAATCGAATCCTGATTAAGTAAACTTTAAGATAAGAGATTCATTTAGCCTAACTTGATATTCCGAGAGTTTGATAAGGAAGACGGTTCATTTTGCTTATGCATTAATTACCGCAACCTTAATTTGGGCAACGATTGAGGATCGCCATCAGCTGCCCAGGGTCATCGATTTGTTCGACTAACTGTAAGGATTAGCTACTCCTTAAGATTAGTTTTGAGCAGTGGTTGGAATAACCATATCACCTTAAGATGAGCTTTTCCATAATAGTTACTATATAAGTATCAAGGTGGATCCTTTGGAGACCTCGTATAAATGAAATATCGAAACATCCGTAGGATGGACGAGACTTTGAGAAGCCCACATGTAAGAATCTGAAAGTTGCATTGGAAACAATGAATAAGATTCATGCAAATCTCTAATCATATGTAAGCTGCCAGTATTCGGCAGAAAATCAAGAATTTATGAAGGTAGCAAACCTCCTAAGATCTTGTTAAAGAATAAGGCTCCACAAAAGGTATCACCCATGAAGGGTGTGCCAAATTTGTTAAATTTCAGGCTAGTTAAGCTCTGAATATATAGAACCATTCGAAGGAAATCGAATGTATCAAGATCAAGTAGCTTATAAGTTAAAACCAATTCAAGGAGCTTGGCGGAGCTCGCAATACATTGCACACCAGTGATTGAAGGATGTGTTTCGCCCAAAGACAAGGAAAGGCAATGATACGATATGGGTTATAGATGATAGACTGACAAAGTCAGCACATTTCTTGCCCATTAAGGAGACTTATAGCTCCGACATGTTAGCCCAGTTGTACGTTGATAAGATTGTAGCCTTACATGGCATACATGTGTCTATTATCTCTGACCGAGATACTAGATACACGTCACATTTTTGGAAGAGTTTCCAACAATCTTTGGGCACGCGTTTGAATCTTAGTACGACTTACCACCCTCAGACAGACGGTCAGAGTGAGCGTACTATTCAAACGTTGGAAGACATGCTACGTGCATGTGTAATTGACTTAGGTGGTAGTTGGGATAACCACCTACCCTTGATTGAGTTCTCCTACAACAATAGCTACCACACCAGCATTAAGGCTGCGCCTTTTGAGGCATTATACGGTAGAAAGTGTAGATCGCCCGTTTGTTGGGCGGAAGTTGGAGATGTCCAATTATCAGGACCAGAGATAGTGTTCAAAACGACGGACAAGATTGTCCAAATTCGTGACCGTCTCAAAGCTGCCCGGGATAGGCAGAAGAGTTACGCTGATCCAAAGCGTAAAGATTTTCACTTCGAAGTGGGTGATAAAGTGTCACCCTGGAAGGGGGTGATGCGATTTGGTAAGAAAGGCAAGTTTGTGTTTAAATTCATTTCGGGCATAATAAATGATATCTTACTGATGTCACAACATATATGGAGCATATTAACTTAGGAAACCTGTAAATGGCTCTCATTATTACCCGTTATGCTTATTACGCGTTCGGTTCGGTTTATGTAACAAGTTTTACATAAATTAGCCGAAACGGGTCAAACCTTATCGGTTTTATTTCAAAATCCAGAATGTGCATGAAGGACCCATATTAAACAAGTCTCTGAACTTGTCGGGTCTAAATCACATTCTATCCGGTCTTCGCTTAATCGTGCGTACGAACCGTGTCTTTGAAACTAACCGGCCTAAGCTTAAGCTTAACTAAAGACCCGTTAGGATTCTAATAGGTTATTATAAACCTTCGTTCCAGATTAGGAGAACCAGTAAAAGCTACTTGCAATTTGCTTATTGTGATTTATACATTGCTCAGGTAAATACTTTTAACTTATTTTCCCTATACGGGCTTGGGTTACGGTATATAGTATACCGCTTGATCGGGCATCAAATCCTCCACCATTGAGTGGGTAATTGAATAATTTGATCGGCTCGTTTAAACAGTCTTGTTACTTAAAGCCTTTGGGGGGTTAATGACCATGTCCCGGATATCCTTGGCATCATTTTACGAAATGGCCACGACTTAAGCGCGGGGTGTAGGCGTACACCCGTCAGTGCACAAAAGAATAATGTGGTGTGTCTATTGATCTTTAACCCGGACTTGATCCGGGCTACTGAACGCACAAGGAACATGTAATTCGTTCACAAGATTATATATTTAAATAATTCTCCCAAGTTATAAAAGGTTAATTTTGCCTCTGTGCATTTTAATCAAATTATAAAAGATATTTTGTGCCACGTGCATCCAAATCGATTTTCTTAAACCATTTTCAAAATGAGTCAGTTACTTGTATTTACCAGTGTAAACTGACGTATTTTCCAAAAAGGTTAAATGCAGGTACTATACGAAATTGGCTGGATATTTCTCCTTAGCATCAATAGAAGTCTCGCAAGCTTAAGATGCCTAAAAGTCTGTTGAACTATTGTCTCTATTTTATTTTCGATCCGTCTGTGGATAAACTTCCGAATATTGTGACATTTGATATTACAATATTAAATTCGGTTGTATCATATTTTTAAATTGCTTCCGCTGTGCATATTGATTATTGTGTTGTTTGACTATTATGTTGCCAACCACGTCACGATACTCCCCCACCGGGCCCACCGGTGACACGTGGAAAGCGGGGTGTGACACCGATGTTTTCTTTCATAACTTGGGGATAAATTCCATATTTAAATAAAAGGTTTTCACGGGGATAAACCCTTAGTTACAAAACACGCTTCTTTATTCAGGTGACATAGCCACTTATTTAAGTTTTTGGTGTCTCGTCGCACTTCCCATTCCTTTCACAGTAAATCACCTGAAACGCTTTTAAAAATATTTTGATCAGCAGGAAATACTGGTGAGTTCATTTATTTGCTATAAAATGACACATTCTTATAATTACAACATTAAGAGTTTTTACATTTGTTTATATCTTACAACTATCCGACAATTACTGTGACTGTAGTCATATCACTATTGGCCAATTCTTCAACTAGTGAAGCTTATCAAGTAGTGTATACAAAACCCCACACACTGACAGTAGTTTTCTCGTAAGAATACAAAGACTTAAACACTGTAATACAAGCAATAAATGGAAAACATTTAGGGTTTTGGAAGCATTTGATAAAAGAGAATGACTCACTTTACTATATTTTTGGTTTAATCCGGCCTCCTGGTTCTAAGCCCTAATTACACATAATGTAACATGTATTAGTGTAAAATCAAATCAAACCTAATGATAATTACGAGATCAAAACCACAACGTAAGTTAACAAAGTATCGCCTTATTCAGGTAGAACTTTGGCATTCTTTGGTTGGTTTTGTGATCGATCGAACATAGTATCATACCGGCGATTTAGAGGTCTTACCACGATATACGAGACAGAGACGTGAGAGATTTCAGAAAGCGAAATGAGCACCAAAACCATCCCATCTATACCCCTTATATACTAAATTTTGAACTCGGTCGCGTGTCGCGGAAGAGGAGGGGTGTCCCCTGCGACACGCGGGGGATGGTGTTAGGGTTTAGGTCAGCCTGGTCACCACCCTAGCCCTGCCACGTGTCACTGACACGTGTAATGCACCTGTCGCGCGTCGCGCCAGGTGACCACATGTCTCATGTGACGCGCGAGGACATGTTGGATCTCCTTTTCTCATTTTTCGTGTCGTGTCTTGTCGCGCGCGTTAGGGTTTTGATTACGGTTTTGTGACCAAAATGACGAAGTTTGCGCCTCGAACAGGGCCAGAGCAGTGGGTCCTCAATCGAAAATTCCATAGCAGGCCATTACCTTGGGCCATGTAGTGTCCAATAACGTTCGGGCTCACCTCACACAACTCATGTTTAAGAACATGGACGTTTTCACGTGGACACATGCAGACATGGTGGGTGTCCCACGCGACAATCGCCGAACACTGTCTGAATGTTAAACTGGTCGTACAAGGTAACAAAAGTCTAGGTGCAGAAAAAACACTAAGCTATGAACGAACAAGTCAAAGAACTACTGAAAGCGAACATCATCTTGGAAGTCCGATACCAGACTTGGGTAGCCAATCCTGTCATGGTACCAAAGTCGAATGGCAATAGGCGTATGCGTGTTGATTACAAAGACTTGAACAAGGCGTGCCCAAGAGCCTTTTATTCTCTCCCCGAGATCGACAAAAACTGGATTCTCTCACGCCTTTTAGATGGAAGTGCTTTCTAGATTGTTATAAAGGTTACCAACAAGTCCAGATGGCACTCGAAGACAAAGATAAAACAACATTCCGCACGAAGATGAGTATCTTCTGTTATACAAAAATACCGCTTGAACTAAAGAATGTTGGCGCAACGTATTAAAGGTAAAATAAGTTTTTTTAATCATTGGTTGATCGTCAGTCGAAAAACACAAAAACCCAATGGTAAATATTTAGTGGTGCTAGCATGTCAATAAAATTGTCAATGTAGGCTGGTTTTTAAAAGAACGATGAGAACATGAATAAAATTTTCAATGTCAGGATGGTTTTTAAAAGAAAAAAGAAAACATTCCCAATGAAAGTTCACACAAACTAGATTTTCCGTCCGCGCGTTGCGGCGGGGACCTAAATTTTGCTAAACACGTGTCGACAACGACAAGCAGATACCGAATATCAAAACATAAATAAAAATGACGTGGTAACGTCACTTCGTACTAAAAAAAACGATTTTAAATAATCTAATATATAATAATAGGACCCACACGTCGTACACGTTGGAAATTCAGTTGTTTTCAGTTTAGTTATTGCAGTGCTAACACGTTAAAATATGGATGAGCTCGGTACCGGTAACGACACCGAAAGTACCGATCCGGAAAATCATGGAAATTAGGTACCGGCACCGAAAATGCTCGGTACCATACGGTATGGTATTTGAAGGTAAAAATCAGTAAATACAGATATGGTGCTAGACCAGTGTCGAACCGAAAGTAACGGTTCTGAAAACGCCAAAAGGTGGGTACCAAATTGGTACCGAAAATGATTGGTATAGTAAATTTGGTACCGATACAATACCGGTTTGATTACAAGATTTGATATGATTTGTTCATCAATAATCTAAATATCCAACTTAATTTTACATGCTACAATTCATTCGTTATAGAAAAGGACAAAAAAGAAAACAAAATAAGTTGATGTGTATATAAAACCTCATTCAAATAAAATACAGTTCACTTACAGTGTGCATGAAAAGTAATCTAAACGGTGCAATTGCTTGCCTTGCTACGTTGCTACAGGATTTGATGAGCTCGGTACCAACCGGTACCGAAAATACCGTTACCGAAAATCCCCAAAAGTGGGTACCGGTACCGAATATACCTGGTACGGTATCGGTATTTGAGGGTAAAAACCGTTGAATACCGGTGCCGAACCGATACCGAAAATATCAAAAATCGGTACCGATTTGATACCGAAAATATACCCGGTACTTTCATTCACATTTTTTTCCACCAAGAACGTTTTATAAAACTTTTTGACTCCCGAATTTGGAGTAGCCGATATGTAACACCCCGAAAATATAAGACATTATCGGAATTATAAAGCATAAATAAATGGGAGTTTACTAACTAAGAGTTTTAACCTAGTTAGTTAACTAGTCTAGAAATAGCTTATAACTTGAATAAAAGCTACCAAACTATATGTTGAACAAAGTTGAGGGACCATAATTGTTTAAATTGAAAACTTAACTAAATGGAACAAATAAAAAAAAAATAAACCAAACACCTCCATTTGAGGTGTTGGTCGATCAGAAAGAAGCAGGGGGGCGACACCCCCAATCCAAGAACCCTAATCTCACAAAACTCTCAAATTGAAGGTGCAATTCTGATCCAAAACGAAATCCGAGTTTAGATTATCGATCCTCACCACAAGAGGATCATAAGGTATGTAAAATTTAATGAAATCTCTAAACTTGAAAACCTCATGATTTTGGAGAATCTGAAATTAGATGTTGCATGAGAGTTGTTTGGTTAGATTAAGGATGACATAGTGTTTAGAAGTAAAATCTAGACAATTACATGTGAAATCATGTTCAAATTCAGGAAATTCCATGAACACCTTGAAGGTGGGTTGTGGGTTTTACAATATGATGATGAACACTAGGATTTAGAATGCATATTTGTAGTGTAATTTGATCTTAGAAAATGATTTCAGAAAATGCATGATGTTTAAATGATATAAGAGGGCTATATTGATGATTAAGTTAGCTAACTAGCAAGCTATAATCTTAAATACGAAAGATATAAAATTCTGCCCTTAAAGTGTTTGTTGAAATGCCTCTATAAAGGCTTAAAAAAACTGAAATTCTGAGCTTAAGCGCATAATCATGATGTTTTGATGTATTATGCGGATTATGATTTAAAGAGAGTTCTAAAACGCATCATAAATGGACTCTATAGGAACGGACGCAGGAGCGTCAAGCGGACAAGTGGGTGGCGAACCACGTTTGAAGGGCAAACTTTGAAGGTATGTAACTTGATCCGTTACATTTAGTAGATTGGATGTTTATATGATGTGTACTTGAATTTAGAATAAAGGATGCTATGAAATAAAGCGTTGATGTCGTTATATAGTATAGTTGGTTATAATTCGTTGGTAGTCGTCATAAGGAATAAATTTCCGTAGACGAGCTAAACGAGTCGAATAACCAAAATAAAGCATGGTTAATACTACGTAATATGTAGATTTTACTCTGATATCGGTTAACATGTATCACGTTAGAAATACTAGAATTTGATGTATTAAACTCTTAGAAAAACGGAATCCGAAAGTTGGGTTTGAGACCATTGAACAAAACAAACAAGAACAAGGATTTCCAGGAACTACCGTAAATTACGGTAGAACCGTAATTTACGGTAGAGGTCATGTCTGTTACGGTGATTCACTACTGGTTTACGGTGGAACTAGGGATTTCCAGATGTCACCGTAAATTACGGTAATACCGTAATTTACGGTGGAGACAGGAAATTTTATATTTTTATTTTATTTAAACTAATGTTGTAATATATGTTTAACCTTATTCTCCCAAAGTCAAAACTAATGTTCTAATGGTTTTGACCCTAGGTGACTAGATGGACCTTACGGATGGTGGTCAAGCAGCGTCAAGAACCGAACACGATTAATGAAGCTTCCGCTATATTTTAAAACTTTTGTAGTCCTTGTGTATGGGTTGTAAACACATGTTTTGAACATCTTTTAAATGTTCCAACTAAGTTATTAGTGATTAAGTTTGATGGAAATTATGAACTTTAACTTGAAAGTCAGGTTTTGTAATTAATATTTTACTAGAAATGGTACAAACTATTATAAATATCATGGGTTTAAATTTAGGGTGTTACAAGTTGGTAATCAGAGCTCAAGGTTGTTAATAAGTGTTCGGTTCAAGCTTGATCGATCGTCCGGTAAGAATTAACTTGTTTTGTTAATAAATTATGTACTATGTATAAAATGAGAAACGAACAATTACGCACGAAAAGAGTGTGTAAGCTCACTCAAAAACAAGAAATGCATGAAACAAGAATGATTAAATCAAGCCACGGACTTGATTGAATAGAAACAAGAATGATTAAATCAAGTCACGGACTTGATTGAATTGAAACAAGAATGATTAAATCAAGTTATGAACTTGATTAAATCAAAACAAGTAAAGCATGTGTTATAAATGGAATGTTTAACAATCTATGTAAACATTTCAGAAATCGAGATGGCTGATGGAGGCAATGATGATGCGGTGCCAAGAGTCACCGAACAAGTGAGGGAAGTGATTGCCGAAGAGGTTGGAAAGGCGATCGAAAACAGTTTGTCGGGCTTTATTGATAAAATCCAAAACACGGTTTTATCAATAGTAGAAGATAGAATCAAGAAACTAGAGGATGATTCAAATGTAGTAAAGGAAAAGCGTGGAGGCCGAAAGCCTTGTTCATACAAGGAATTTATGGCTTGTAAACCACCAATATATAATGGGGAGGTTGACCCAATAGTGTGCCAACGATGGCTAAGTGACATCGAAGGGGTATTCGAGAGAACCCATTGTGACGAAGAAGACTACGTAGCCTATGGTACGGGTCAACTAAGGAGCCAAGCGAAAGATTGGTGGGACAACAAAAAGAAGGAGATTGGAAGTGAAGCGGCTAAGGCCATGACTTGGGAGGAGTTTAAGACGCCGTTTCTTAAACACCATAGTCCCAAAGCGGTCATAAACAAGATTAAGGAAGAGTTCATGCAACTCAGACACAAAGGTGAATCCATAGACAAGATCACGGGGATGTTTATGGACAAGATGAAGTTCTGTGATGATTTGATAACGAATGAAGAGCAAAAGGTCTATTATTATCATAACATGCTAAGCGCGGAGTATAGAGAATTCATAACCCCTTCAAAGTATGAGACCCTTACCGAGATTGTCAATGCTGCTCGGGAAAGGGAGATTGAATTGAAGAAGAGTATAGAACGGGGTGAGCGAAGGGCACAAGATGTGAATCTAAGCCCTGCCAAGAAAGCAAGAACGAATGAATCCGCAAAGAAATCAGATGCTAAAGGTAGTACATCAGGTTGCAAAATTTGTGGGAAGAATCATAAGGGCGAATGTCGTTACAAGGATAAGCCTTGTCCCATATGCAAGAAAACGGGACATATGGCTATGTCATGCCCGGAGAAGGTGACGGTTTGTTACAATTGTTATCGAACGGGTCACAAAAAGTCGGAATGCCCGGAACTGGTTGGAAAGAAAGATGGGCAAGAATCGAAAGGTGAAGCCCCGAAAGCAAAGGCAAGATCTTTCCAACTAACTGCCGCAGAAGCGAAGATTGAACCTGACGTGGTCTCAGGTATATTTGCTGTAAATTCAATTCCCGCACACGTGTTATTTGATACGGGTGCGAATAAATCCTTTGTTTCATATGGGTTTATTCGACATCCTTCATTTATTCTAACAAAATTACCTGTGCCTTTAGAAGTAGAGATAGGTAATAACAAAAGCTTTATTGTTTGTGATGTATGTGAAAATTGTAAACTGAGCATCGATGATGAAGAATACTTGATAAATCTAATCCCGATGTCGATGGGAGAATTTCAAGTAGTCGTGGGGATGGATTGGCTATCTCAATACCATGCAAAGGTCGTGTGTTTTCGCAAAGAGATAAAACTAACATCTCCGAGCGGAAAACACGTCACCATTTATGGCGAAAAACGAGGCAACCCCATAGTATGTTCGATGTTGAAAGCACACAAGCTCATGAAGCGAGGATGCAAGGCATTTATAATTTATGCAAATGAGACCGAGAAAGAATCACGAAAGATTGGAGATGTACCGGTAGTACGAGATTATGAAGATGTTTTTCCGGAAGATTTACCGGGGATACCGCCTGAACGGGAAGTAGAGTTCGGGATCGAATTGATTCCGGGCGCGAAACCCGTAGCAAAAGCCCCGTACCGACTTGCACCGTCGGAACTACAAGAGTTGATGTCCCAAATCCAAGACCTGCTTGACAAGGGATTCATAAGGCCGAGTGTGTCTCCTTGGGGCGCACCGGTATTGTTCGTGAGAAAGAAAGATGGGAGCATGCGTATGTGTATTGATTACCGGGAGTTAAACAAACTCACGGTAAAGAACCGATATCCGCTCCCGAGGATAGATGATTTATTCGACCAACTACAAGGTGCGAATTGGTTTTCCAAAATTGACCTTAGATCGGGGTATCATCAACTAAAGGTCAAAGAAGAAGATGTGCCGAAGACGGCTTTCCACACGAGGTACGGACATTACGAATTCCTCGTGATGTCATTTGGGCTAACAAATGCACCCGCGACTTTCATGGACCTCATGAACCGGGTTTGCAAGCCAATGTTGGATAAGTCGGTCATCGTGTTTATCGATGATATCTTGGTGTATTCGAAAAGTGAAGCCGAACACGCACGCCACTTACAAGAAGTGTTAGAGACAATTAGACGAGAGAAGCTTTATGCAAAATTTTCCAAATGTGCCTTTTGGTTACGAGAGGTACAATTTCTCGGTCATGTCATAAGTGCCGATGGGGTTTTGGTGGATCCGTCAAAGGTAGAGGCGGTGTCAAAATGGAATCCCCCGAAGAACCCTTCTGAAATTAGAAGCTTTTTGGGGCTTGCTGGATATTATAGGAGATTCATTCAAGATTTCTCCAAGATTGCATCGCCGCTAACAAAGCTAACCCAAAAGAAAGCAAAGTTTGTTTGGGGAGTCGATCAAGAAAAAGCGTGTCGGACGCTAAAAGAAAGGCTAACTCAAGCTCCGGTACTGACATTGCCGGACGGAGTCGAAGGCATGGTGGTTTATTCGGATGCTTCATTATCGGGGCTCGGTTGCGTGTTGATGCAACGGGGCAAGGTAATAGCCTATGCCTCGAGACAATTGAAGATACACGAGAAGAAATACCCCACGCACGATCTTGAGCTGGCAGCGGTGGTATTTGCATTAAAAATATGGAGGCATTATTTGTATGGGGTAAAATGCACCATATTCACCGACCACAAGAGCTTGAAATACTTCTTCGATCAGAAGGAGTTAAATATGCGACAAAGGCGATGGTTGGAAACGGTGAAAGACTATGATTGTGAGATACATTATCACCCCGGAAAGGCAAATGTGGTAGCGGACGCCCTAAGCCGAAAAGCGGACTATGTCCCAATACGAGTGAGGTCGATGCAACTCGTGGTGACCTCGGGTATACTTGAACGTATTCGAGAGGCGCAGTTAGAAGCGGTAAAAGAAGAGAATTGGAAGAAAGAAAGAATAATTGGACAATTGAAAGATTTATCGGAAGGGAATCATGGGTTGAAGACTCGATCCGGAAGGATATGGGTCCCACATACCTGTGGAGTAAAGGCGCTTCTATTGGATGAAGCTCATAAATCCCGTTATTCAATTCATCCGGGTGCGACCAAGATGTACAATGATTTGAAACAAAATTATTGGTGGCCCGGAATGAAGAGGGATGTGGCGAAGTATGTGGAAAAATGCTTGACATGTTTACAAGTCAAGGCGGAGCATCAGAAACCATACGGTAAACTCCAACCGTTAGACATTCCAGTTTGGAAATGGGAACATATTACAATGGACCTGTTAACCAAGTTACCTAAGACGAATCGTGGTTTTGATGCAATATGGGTAGTGGTGGATAGATTGACGAAAAGTGCTCACTTTATTCCGATTCGTGAGACTTATACGTCAGAAAAGATGTCAGAAGTCTATACCAATGAAATCATAGCACGTCATGGAGTGCCGGTGTCCATCGTGTCTGATAGGGATACCCGGTTTACTTCGAATTTCTGGCGTGATTTCCAAGAACAAATGGGGACCAAATTGTTCATTAGCACTGCGTACCATCCTCAAACGGATGGACAAAGTGAAAGAACGATACAAATATTGGGAGACATGCTACGGGCGTGTATAATCGACTTTGGAGGCAGTTGGGATGTTCACCTACCGTTAGTTGAGTTTTCGTATAACAACAGTTACCAATCTAGTATTAAAATGGCACCATACGAACTGCTTTACGGTAGGAAGTGTCGAACCCCAGTTTGTTGGGGTGAAGTGGGTCCACGTGAACTCGCCCACCAAGACATAGTACGAGCCACGAACGAAAAGATCGATAAGGTTCGGGCACACTTGAAAGCGGCTCAAGACAGGCAAAAGGCGTATGTTGATAAAAGGAAAAGACCAATTGAATTTCGAGTCGGTGACATGGTCATGCTAAAAGTGTCGCCATGGAAAGGTGTCATTAGATTTAGAAAGAAGGGGAAGTTAAGCCCAAGGTTTATCGGGCCATTTAAAATTATCGGAAGAGTTGGCAAGGTAGCTTACCGTCTTGAATTACCGGAGGAGCTAAGTGGAATCCATGGCACGTTCCACGTATCACAATTAAGAAAGTGCCTAGCAGACGAAACGACTTATATCCATTACGATGATATCGAGGTGGATAATAGTCTAAATTATGTGGTAAGACCGGTGAAAATTTTAGACAGAAAGGTCAAACGTTTACGAAATAAACAAATTGACCAAGTCAAGGTCAAATGGGAGCATAGGAAAGGTTCGGACACTACATGGGAGTCCGAAGAGGAGATGAGACGTCTTCATCCTACACTTTTTGGTACGTACCTTGGTTTCGGGGACGAAACCCTTTTTAAGAGGGGTGGACTTGTAACACCCCGAAAATATAAGACATTATCGGAATTATAAAGCATAAATAAATGGGAGTTTACTAACTAAGAGTTTTAACCTAGTTAGTTAACTAGTCTAGAAATAGCTTATAACTTGAATAAAAGCTACCAAACTATATGTTGAACAAAGTTGAGGGACCATAATTGTTTAAATTGAAAACTTAACTAAATGGAACAAATAAAAAAAAAATAAACCAAACACCTCCATTTGAGGTGTTGGTCGATCAGAAAGAAGCAGGGGGGCGACACCCCCAATCCAAGAACCCTAATCTCACAAAACTCTCAAATTGAAGGTGCAATTCTGATCCAAAACGAAATCCGAGTTTAGATTATCGATCCTCACCACAAGAGGATCATAAGGTATGTAAAATTTAATGAAATCTCTAAACTTGAAAACCTCATGATTTTGGAGAATCTGAAATTAGATGTTGCATGAGAGTTGTTTGGTTAGATTAAGGATGACATAGTGTTTAGAAGTAAAATCTAGACAATTACATGTGAAATCATGTTCAAATTCAGGAAATTCCATGAACACCTTGAAGGTGGGTTGTGGGTTTTACAATATGATGATGAACACTAGGATTTAGAATGCATATTTGTAGTGTAATTTGATCTTAGAAAATGATTTCAGAAAATGCATGATGTTTAAATGATATAAGAGGGCTATATTGATGATTAAGTTAGCTAACTAGCAAGCTATAATCTTAAATACGAAAGATATAAAATTCTGCCCTTAAAGTGTTTGTTGAAATGCCTCTATAAAGGCTTAAAAAAACTGAAATTCTGAGCTTAAGCGCATAATCATGATGTTTTGATGTATTATGCGGATTATGATTTAAAGAGAGTTCTAAAACGCATCATAAATGGACTCTATAGGAACGGACGCAGGAGCGTCAAGCGGACAAGTGGGTGGCGAACCACGTTTGAAGGGCAAACTTTGAAGGTATGTAACTTGATCCGTTACATTTAGTAGATTGGATGTTTATATGATGTGTACTTGAATTTAGAATAAAGGATGCTATGAAATAAAGCGTTGATGTCGTTATATAGTATAGTTGGTTATAATTCGTTGGTAGTCGTCATAAGGAATAAATTTCCGTAGACGAGCTAAACGAGTCGAATAACCAAAATAAAGCATGGTTAATACTACGTAATATGTAGATTTTACTCTGATATCGGTTAACATGTATCACGTTAGAAATACTAGAATTTGATGTATTAAACTCTTAGAAAAACGGAATCCGAAAGTTGGGTTTGAGACCATTGAACAAAACAAACAAGAACAAGGATTTCCAGGAACTACCGTAAATTACGGTAGAACCGTAATTTACGGTAGAGGTCATGTCTGTTACGGTGATTCACTACTGGTTTACGGTGGAACTAGGGATTTCCAGATGTCACCGTAAATTACGGTAATACCGTAATTTACGGTGGAGACAGGAAATTTTATATTTTTATTTTATTTAAACTAATGTTGTAATATATGTTTAACCTTATTCTCCCAAAGTCAAAACTAATGTTCTAATGGTTTTGACCCTAGGTGACTAGATGGACCTTACGGATGGTGGTCAAGCAGCGTCAAGAACCGAACACGATTAATGAAGCTTCCGCTATATTTTAAAACTTTTGTAGTCCTTGTGTATGGGTTGTAAACACATGTTTTGAACATCTTTTAAATGTTCCAACTAAGTTATTAGTGATTAAGTTTGATGGAAATTATGAACTTTAACTTGAAAGTCAGGTTTTGTAATTAATATTTTACTAGAAATGGTACAAACTATTATAAATATCATGGGTTTAAATTTAGGGTGTTACAAGTTGGTAATCAGAGCTCAAGGTTGTTAATAAGTGTTCGGTTCAAGCTTGATCGATCGTCCGGTAAGAATTAACTTGTTTTGTTAATAAATTATGTACTATGTATAAAATGAGAAACGAACAATTACGCACGAAAAGAGTGTGTAAGCTCACTCAAAAACAAGAAATGCATGAAACAAGAATGATTAAATCAAGCCACGGACTTGATTGAATAGAAACAAGAATGATTAAATCAAGTTATGAACTTGATTAAATCAAAACAAGTAAAGCATGTGTTATAAATGGAATGTTTAACAATCTATGTAAACATTTCAGAAATCGAGATGGCTGATGGAGGCAATGATGATGCGGTGCCAAGAGTCACCGAACAAGTGAGGGAAGTGATTGCCGAAGAGGTTGGAAAGGCGATCGAAAACAGTTTGTCGGGCTTTATTGATAAAATCCAAAACACGGTTTTATCAATAGTAGAAGATAGAATCAAGAAACTAGAGGATGATTCAAATGTAGTAAAGGAAAAGCGTGGAGGACGAAAGCCTTGTTCATACAAGGAATTTATGGCTTGTAAACCACCAATATATAATGGGGAGGTTGACCCAATAGTGTGCCAACGATGGCTAAGTGACATCGAAGGGGTATTCGAGAGAACCCATTGTGACGAAGAAGACTACGTAGCCTATGGTACGGGTCAACTAAGGAGCCAAGCGAAAGATTGGTGGGACAACAAAAAGAAGGAGATTGGAAGTGAAGCGGCTAAGGCCATGACTTGGGAGGAGTTTAAGACGCCGTTTCTTAAACACCATAGTCCCAAAGCGGTCATAAACAAGATTAAGGAAGAGTTCATGCAACTCAGACACAAAGGTGAATCCATAGACAAGATCACGGGGATGTTTATGGACAAGATGAAGTTCTGTGATGATTTGATAACGAATGAAGAGCAAAAGGTCTATTATTATCATAACATGCTAAGCGCGGAGTATAGAGAATTCATAACCCCTTCAAAGTATGAGACCCTTACCGAGATTGTCAATGCTGCTCGGGAAAGGGAGATTGAATTGAAGAAGAGTATAGAACGGGGTGAGCGAAGGGCACAAGATGTGAATCTAAGCCCTGCCAAGAAAGCAAGAACGAATGAATCCGCAAAGAAATCAGATGCTAAAGGTAGTACATCAGGTTGCAAAATTTGTGGGAAGAATCATAAGGGCGAATGTCGTTACAAGGATAAGCCTTGTCCCATATGCAAGAAAACGGGACATATGGCTATGTCATGCCCGGAGAAGGTGACGGTTTGTTACAATTGTTATCGAACGGGTCACAAAAAGTCGGAATGCCCGGAACTGGTTGGAAAGAAAGATGGGCAAGAATCGAAAGGTGAAGCCCCGAAAGCAAAGGCAAGATCTTTCCAACTAACTGCCGCAGAAGCGAAGATTGAACCTGACGTGGTCTCAGGTATATTTGCTGTAAATTCAATTCCCGCACACGTGTTATTTGATACGGGTGCGAATAAATCCTTTGTTTCATATGGGTTTATTCGACATCCTTCATTTATTCTAACAAAATTACCTGTGCCTTTAGAAGTAGAGATAGGTAATAACAAAAGCTTTATTGTTTGTGATGTATGTGAAAATTGTAAACTGAGCATCGATGATGAAGAATACTTGATAAATCTAATCCCGATGTCGATGGGAGAATTTCAAGTAGTCGTGGGGATGGATTGGCTATCTCAATACCATGCAAAGGTCGTGTGTTTTCGCAAAGAGATAAAACTAACATCTCCGAGCGGAAAACACGTCACCATTTATGGCGAAAAACGAGGCAACCCCATAGTATGTTCGATGTTGAAAGCACACAAGCTCATGAAGCGAGGATGCAAGGCATTTATAATTTATGCAAATGAGACCGAGAAAGAATCACGAAAGATTGGAGATGTACCGGTAGTACGAGATTATGAAGATGTTTTTCCGGAAGATTTACCGGGGATACCGCCTGAACGGGAAGTAGAGTTCGGGATCGAATTGATTCCGGGCGCGAAACCCGTAGCAAAAGCCCCGTACCGACTTGCACCGTCGGAACTACAAGAGTTGATGTCCCAAATCCAAGACCTGCTTGACAAGGGATTCATAAGGCCGAGTGTGTCTCCTTGGGGCGCACCGGTATTGTTCGTGAGAAAGAAAGATGGGAGCATGCGTATGTGTATTGATTACCGGGAGTTAAACAAACTCACGGTAAAGAACCGATATCCGCTCCCGAGGATAGATGATTTATTCGACCAACTACAAGGTGCGAATTGGTTTTCCAAAATTGACCTTAGATCGGGGTATCATCAACTAAAGGTCAAAGAAGAAGATGTGCCGAAGACGGCTTTCCACACGAGGTACGGACATTACGAATTCCTCGTGATGTCATTTGGGCTAACAAATGCACCCGCGACTTTCATGGACCTCATGAACCGGGTTTGCAAGCCAATGTTGGATAAGTCGGTCATCGTGTTTATCGATGATATCTTGGTGTATTCGAAAAGTGAAGCCGAACACGCACGCCACTTACAAGAAGTGTTAGAGACAATTAGACGAGAGAAGCTTTATGCAAAATTTTCCAAATGTGCCTTTTGGTTACGAGAGGTACAATTTCTCGGTCATGTCATAAGTGCCGATGGGGTTTTGGTGGATCCGTCAAAGGTAGAGGCGGTGTCAAAATGGAATCCCCCGAAGAACCCTTCTGAAATTAGAAGCTTTTTGGGGCTTGCTGGATATTATAGGAGATTCATTCAAGATTTCTCCAAGATTGCATCGCCGCTAACAAAGCTAACCCAAAAGAAAGCAAAGTTTGTTTGGGGAGTCGATCAAGAAAAAGCGTGTCGGACGCTAAAAGAAAGGCTAACTCAAGCTCCGGTACTGACATTGCCGGACGGAGTCGAAGGCATGGTGGTTTATTCGGATGCTTCATTATCGGGGCTCGGTTGCGTGTTGATGCAACGGGGCAAGGTAATAGCCTATGCCTCGAGACAATTGAAGATACACGAGAAGAAATACCCCACGCACGATCTTGAGCTGGCAGCGGTGGTATTTGCATTAAAAATATGGAGGCATTATTTGTATGGGGTAAAATGCACCATATTCACCGACCACAAGAGCTTGAAATACTTCTTCGATCAGAAGGAGTTAAATATGCGACAAAGGCGATGGTTGGAAACGGTGAAAGACTATGATTGTGAGATACATTATCACCCCGGAAAGGCAAATGTGGTAGCGGACGCCCTAAGCCGAAAAGCGGACTATGTCCCAATACGAGTGAGGTCGATGCAACTCGTGGTGACCTCGGGTATACTTGAACGTATTCGAGAGGCGCAGTTAGAAGCGGTAAAAGAAGAGAATTGGAAGAAAGAAAGAATAATTGGACAATTGAAAGATTTATCGGAAGGGAATCATGGGTTGAAGACTCGATCCGGAAGGATATGGGTCCCACATACCTGTGGAGTAAAGGCGCTTCTATTGGATGAAGCTCATAAATCCCGTTATTCAATTCATCCGGGTGCGACCAAGATGTACAATGATTTGAAACAAAATTATTGGTGGCCCGGAATGAAGAGGGATGTGGCGAAGTATGTGGAAAAATGCTTGACATGTTTACAAGTCAAGGCGGAGCATCAGAAACCATACGGTAAACTCCAACCGTTAGACATTCCAGTTTGGAAATGGGAACATATTACAATGGACCTGTTAACCAAGTTACCTAAGACGAATCGTGGTTTTGATGCAATATGGGTAGTGGTGGATAGATTGACGAAAAGTGCTCACTTTATTCCGATTCGTGAGACTTATACGTCAGAAAAGATGTCAGAAGTCTATACCAATGAAATCATAGCACGTCATGGAGTGCCGGTGTCCATCGTGTCTGATAGGGATACCCGGTTTACTTCGAATTTCTGGCGTGATTTCCAAGAACAAATGGGGACCAAATTGTTCATTAGCACTGCGTACCATCCTCAAACGGATGGACAAAGTGAAAGAACGATACAAATATTGGGAGACATGCTACGGGCGTGTATAATCGACTTTGGAGGCAGTTGGGATGTTCACCTACCGTTAGTTGAGTTTTCGTATAACAACAGTTACCAATCTAGTATTAAAATGGCACCATACGAACTGCTTTACGGTAGGAAGTGTCGAACCCCGGTTTGTTGGGGTGAAGTGGGTCCACGTGAACTCGCCCACCAAGACATAGTACGAGCCACGAACGAAAAGATCGATAAGGTTCGGGCACACTTGAAAGCGGCTCAAGACAGGCAAAAGGCGTATGTTGATAAAAGGAAAAGACCAATTGAATTTCGAGTCGGTGACATGGTCATGCTAAAAGTGTCGCCATGGAAAGGTGTCATTAGATTTAGAAAGAAGGGGAAGTTAAGCCCAAGTTAAAGCATGGTTAATACTACGTAATATGTAGATTTTACTCTGATATCGGTTAACATGTATCACGTTAGAAATACTAGAATTTGATGTAGTAAACTCTTAGAAAAACGGAATCCGAAAGTTGGGTTTGAGACCAGTGAACAAAACAAGCAAGAACAAGGATTTCCAGGAACTACCGTAAATTACGGTAGAACCGTAATTTACGGTAGAGGTCATGTCTGTTACGGTGATTCACTACTGGTTTACGGTGGAACTAGGGATTTCCAGATGTCACCGTAAATTACGGTAATACCGTAATTTACGGTGGAGACAGGAAATTTTATATTTTTATTTTATTTAAACTAATGTTGTAATATATGTTTAACCTTATTCTCCCAAAGTCAAAACTAATGTTCTAATGGTTTTGACCCTAGGTGACTAGATGGACCTTACGGATGGTGGTCAAGCAGCGTCAAGAACCGAACACGATTAATGAAGCTTCCGCTATATTTTAAAACTTTTGTAGTCCTTGTGTATGGGTTGTAAACACATGTTTTGAACATCTTTTAAATGTTCCAACTAAGTTATTAGTTATTAAGTTTGATGGAAATTATGAACTTTAACTTGAAAGTCAGGTTTTGTAATTAATATTTTACTAGAAATGGTACAAACTATTATAAATATCATGGGTTTAAATTTAGGGTGTTACACGATACCATTTGCCCACCCCCTTGATGATGTTGCTATTCATTGGGTTGTGTATGAAAAGTAATCTAAACGGTGCAATTACTTCCGTTGCTATGTTGCTACAGGATTTGATAAGCTCGGTACCAACCGGTACCGAAAATACCGTTACAAAAAATCCCCAAAAGTGGGTACCGGTACCGAATATACCTAGTACGGTACGGTTCGGTACCGGTCGGTACTGGTACAGTACCGGTATTTGAGGGTAAAAACCAGTGAATGCCGGTGCCAAACTGATACCGAAAATGTCAAAAGTCGGTACCAATTCGGTACCGAAAATATACCTGATTTGGTAAATTTGATACCGGTACCGAAAAGATACCCGGTTTGATAAATTTGATACCGGTACCGGTACCCGATACCATTTGCACATCCCCTTGATGATGTTATTTTAATTTTAATAAATGTCAAAATTCGGTACCAATTCTGTACCGAAAATATACCCGATTTGGTAAATTTGATACCGGTACTGAAAAGATACCCGGTTTGATAAATTTGATACCGGTACCGGTACCCGATACCATTTGCACATCCCGTTGATGTTGTTATTTTAATTTTAATAAAATCACTGTTCATTGAGCTTGGTTTTTAATATAATAGTTGATTTTCCGCCCGCGCGTTGCGGCAGGCACCCAATGACTGCAAAACGCGTGTCAGTAACGACAAGCAGATACCGAATATCAAAACATAAATAAAAATGTCGTGAAAAAGGATAGTCACTCCGTCCTAAAAAAACGATTTTAAATAACCTAATATATAATAATAGGACCCACACGTCCTACATTACGGCGGGGACACAATGACTGCAAAACGCGTGTCAATAACAGCAAGCAGATACCGAATATCAAAACATAAATGAAAATGTCGTGAAAAGGATAGTCACACCATCCTAAAAAAAAACGATTTTAAATAAACTAATATATAATAACAGGACCCGCACGTCCTACACGTTGGAAATTCGGTTGTTTTCAGTTCAGTTATTACGGTGCTAACACGTTAAAATATGGATGAGCTCGGTACCGGTAACGACACCGAAAGTACCGATCCGGAAAATCATCGAAATTAGGTACCGGCATCGAAAATGCTCGGTACAATACGGTATGGTATTTGAAGATAAAAATCAATAAATACAGGTATGGTGCTAGACCGGTGTCGAACCGAAAGTAACGATTCTGAAAACGCCAAAAGGAGGGTACCAAATCGGTACCGAAAATGATTTGGTATAGTAAATTTGGTACCAATACGATACCGGTTTGATTACAGGATTTGATACGATTTGCTCATCAATAATCTAAATATCCAAGTTAATTTTACATGCTACAATTCATTCTTTAGATAAAAAGACAAAAAATAAAGCAAAATAAGTTGTTGTGTATATAAAACATCATTCAAACGAAATACAGTTTACTTACTGTGTGTATGAAAAGTAATCTAAACGGTGCAATTACTTGCATTGCTAGGTTACTACATGATTTGATGAGCTCGGTACCAACCGGTATGGAAAATACCGTTACCCAAATCCCCAAAAGTGGGTACCGATACCGAATATACCTGGTACGGTACGGCTCGCTACCGGTACTGGTACGGCACCAACATTTGAGGGTAAAAACCGATGAATACCGGTGCCGAACCAGTACCGAAAATACACCCGGTTTGGTAAATTTGATACCGGTACCCGACACCAGCTCATTCCTTAGTGATATTACTATTCATTTAATTCTATTACTATATATATATATTCATTTAAAATTTTGTTTACTGTAAAAACCGATGAATATCGGTGCCGAACCGGTACCAAAAATACATCCGGTTTGGTAAATTTGATACCGGTACCCGACACCAGCTCATTCCTTAATGATATTACTATTCAATTAATTCTATTACTATATATATTCATTCAAAATTTTATTTACTGTTCATTCACTTTTGTTTTAAATATATAGGTAAATAGTGGAGGGTTCAAATGAGAAGAAATTTTTTTTAAGAAGAAAAAAGAAGAAATTTCAACCAATAGGAATGTTTCATTAGACTTCATTTAATAATTGTACTTAATGTAACTATAAGGGTATATTAGTAAACTTACATACATCATTAATTGGTAGTTTCATCTTTAATAACTAACTATATTAAATTTGTAACTTATTTTTAAGATATATATTTTTCACAAAAAATAAAAATAAAAATTCATTTAAAGTGTAGGATAAATACGAGGCGTGTAGGATAAATTACGAGTTGTGTATGATAAATTTCAATATGTGTAGGTTAAATTTCAAAATGTGTAGGATAACTTTTGATGTGTGTAGGCAAAAATATTTAGTGTGGAGGATTATCGTCTTAATGACTAATTAATTAGTCAAACATAATAATAAATGAGATGCGAAAAAAAAAACTATTTAATGTTTTACAATTATACCCTTTTATTCTTTTTCTTCTCAATAAAATTTTTCTTCTCAAATGAACATTCCCCTAGTGGAGGGTTCAAATGAGAAGAAATTCTTTGTAAGAAGAAAAAAGAAGAAATTTCAACCACTAGGTAAATATATAGGTAAATAATAAGGATAATGCCCACAAACTTGCTCGGCCACTTGCCATATCCGCAATACATCATAATTTAAAGAAACATTTTATCTCAAATTTGTCATCGTTCACAAAAAAATTCTTTAAGTTTCAACTTGGGCTGCAAATGAACCAAACGTTTGCCGAACAGTTCGTGAACCGTTCGGCGGGAAGTTCGTTTGTGTTCGTTTGTTTAATAAATGAACGAACACGAACAAGAAATTTCGTTCGTTTAGTTAAACAAACGAACATGAACAAATGCCGCGTTCGTTCATTTATGTTCGTGAACGTTCAGCAACGTGTTCGTTTATGTTTGTTTGGGTTCGTTTGTTTGTTAGTTTATTAGGGATATTAAGAATTATTTTTTACTTAACACATCAAAATTGGCACCGATATATTATTTAATCTTATGTCAATTATGTTTGGATAATTGGTTAGTATATCTTGGGCAGATCTATGCCATGTTTATGATGAAAGATTTGTGTTAGTGTTTGTTAACGAATGCTTGTTTGTATTCGTTTACGTTCATTATTGTTCATGAACGTTTGTTTGTGTTCGATTGCGTTCATGAACGTTCGTTTGTGTTTGTTTGCATTCGCATTTGCCTAACACCTAAAATTCAAAAACAAACACGAACATGTTCATTTCCTTAACAAACAAACACAAACAAAAAAGCTCGTTCGGTAAGTGTTCGTGAACACCTATTTTCCTTAACAAACAAACACGAACAAGGCCTTATTCGTGTTTGTTTGGTTCGTTTGCAGCCCTAGTTTCAACATTATCACAACATATTACATGTACCTTTTATAATTAGAATAAACTATTTATTTTTAGCATTTAATAAGCATATGCTGGCCCCACTTCCTTATATGCATCGGTGAATTTTGAACAAAAAATCGAAAATGGTCAAACTCTCAAAATCCAATATTTTACACTATGAGTAAAAGTAGAGAGGTGATGTGACGGATTTAGTAGGTAGAGAGGGGACATTAAAGAGAATATGTAGTAGGGTACATTTTGCACAAACCATACATGTAAAAAGAACAATGTTTGTGAAATTGTGAAATGGTTACATGTTAAGTATAGTGAATTTCGATTGCTAGACTATCATATCATGCCATTTTACGAATATATCACTAAATTTTTAGTTATTACTAATATTTATAAGCCAATTTTACAATAAATTTAGTACTAATATAATACAAAACTAGTAATAAGATTCGCACGCGTTGCGGCGCAGGTACTTCGCAAATATCGAACGGATTAGTCCAAACTTATGTGATGTGTTAACCATAATACCATATGAAAACGCACGTTCTGACGTATCCGATTGAACTCAATGTATCCTATAGTTGTATTGCGATTGGATCAAAACGTAAATCGAATTTATATCGTACAATCATAACGTATTATACGCGACCCGTCTAACTCAAATTTATATCGTCAAGCCAAAAACTCTCGAGGGGGTCAAAGTGGCATTTACAAAGTTCATAAAAATGAAGTGGTTAAAAATTGCATTTCCTAAACTTAAGGGCTAAGAAAGGGTAAAGATAAAATTTGATAAAGTTTTGGGGTGAGAATGAAACTATAGCAAAGTTGGGGCTGAAAAGGAAACTACTACAAAGTTGGGGTGTCAAAAGCAAACTATTTGTAAAATGGAGTTGTAGTTTAGGGACTGAATTTGTCAGTTTATGAAACTTTGAAGGTACCAAAATCAAGAGACTAAAATTGCAACATCGTGAAAGTATGGGGGAGGGGGAGGCAAAGCCGGTGGGGTTTCCACCAACTTTGTCTTTTAAGAGTATGTATAATCTTTCTATACTAATAAATGAAAATCTTTTTTGGACACGTGTCATCTTCTGGTGTTATCTCACCTTATTTTCATATTTATCTCTTATATTAAATAACTAGTATTAAGCCCCTGCGTTGCAGCGCTTGTCGTAAAACTGTGTCAAGTAGTGTCAATGCTATACCATTATCAGCGATCACCAACACCGGAAAACTCGTAAAAACAAAATAAATAAAAACGAAAAAAAATAAAGCCGAGCGAAAAGCAGGCGTAAAATCTTTGAATTACGCACGCTCGTTGCAGAGAAATTAAATCGAAACGTAAAACATAGAAAACATAACTAAGTTAATCCAGGACCCGTGCGTTGCGACGAACGTGTCAAACGGAGAAAAATAGATGTGTTTTGATGGGCCGAACGGGAAAAATATAAGAAAAATGTTGAACCCCACACGCACGTTGCGGTGCGTTAACTCACAAAATTTAGAACGAAACGAAAACCTTGGGAATGATGAAAAGTATGGTGGAACAAAATTGAAAATTAAAAGATTTGTGGTTAAATTGGAAAAGATGAAAAGTTTTAGATTAATAAGTAAAAAAAATAAAGGGTCTAAATTGCAAAAGTATAAAAGTTTTGGGTAATATTATTAATAAGTAAAAAAACAAAGGGTCTAAAACAAAGGATAATAATAATTTATTAGATATTAGATTTAGATATTTATAATATTATTAATATTAATTGGATTTATTAATATTAAAATAAATATAAGGATAAAGATAAATAAGTGATATATATATATATATATATTGGTTATTAGTATTAAAAGAAATATATTAATTAAATAAATATAAATAAAATTTATATGGTTGAAGGAGAGAATGCCATGTGGCATTATTTGTAGTCTTTTATTAATATTTAGATAATAATAATTTTAAACAGAAAATTAGATAAAAATAAATAATAATTGTAAACAGAAAATTAGATAAGAATAATGCTGTTTTTATTTAAAGATATATTTTCTTATTATTTAGTATATAAATTATTTATGTAACCCGTGTGATACAGAGAGTTTTTAACCTAGTATCTAAATAAATAAACGTTTTAAATTTCCAAACAACCCGTTAACCGACCGCTGGCTTGAGTCTTGACCACACAAGTTGCGGACTCTATTTGCCGGGCCCACCACAAAAAGTTTGCTTTGTGAATTGCTAATTGATTCAGAAGAAAGTGATATATCTTGGGAGTTGTAGTTATGTAGAGTTAGTTTCTTCAGGCCCAGTTGATGAAGACATGTCCCCATTGGCAACCAACAGTTAACGGCCCACACAATAGCCCATTTGAGAGTCTCGGCTTAAGGGTGGGGGTCCATCCAAAATGTTATGTACTATTGAGACTCTCCTATAAAAACAAGACGCTTGTCTTAAAGGAGGAGAGGTTCCTATTCTCTCTCTCTGCTCCACGCGGCCTTTACGGTCGCATTCGATTTTGGTATACTCAAATTATACAATGGATCAAAGCGGATTGATTTTATAAAAAATACCAACTTAAAACAGACTTAAATTGGTTAACATCATTCACAATCATTGTTTGTTGCCACCACCTACTAGTCGTCATCGACGCTTCGACACCGTGATACCAACACTTGCGCCGCCTCCTCCTCCTCCTACTCATACTCCTCTATATTAAGTTGTACATTTTTCCATTTACCTTCAAAAATATGATTTTAAAAATGTATTTTGTCCTCAAAAATATGATTTTAAAAATGTATTTTGTCCTTTTGTGGTGATTGGTGAATATGTCCAAACCAAAATCTTTGGGTGGTTTCCTTCAATGTTTTGTCACCCTCTTTCATTCATGGGTGTTCATGTCCTCCATAAGACAGGTAGAAAACATTAAATTATTGTTTGTCTCCGTCCATACATGTTGAACGAATAAGTGTATAATTAATTTCGTTTAACTTTAGCTACACCAACAATATTTATTTTGTTATATGATTTTGATAAAAACATTTTATTATTAGTTTTATTTTTATTTTTTATTTAAAGTAATAAAATATAAATGAGAAAAAAAAATAAAACACCATCTATTGTAATATTAGGTAAAAATCTCTGTTTTAGAATATTGTCATGAAAATCATCTTACTATTATCGGTTATCGGTTTCCTTCAACCTGTGTAATTACCAATCGGCGGCCTAGCACATGAAATTGTCACCATTCTATCTACCGTAGGTACCCCCTACTTTCTAAAACACTTTCGCTATACCATATCACTGTAACATCTTGCTTTTTATACGTAAACTATTAAATAAAAAATATTCAAATAAATAATATATGTTATGGTGTGTGATTTTATTCGTTTATCAATTTTATGTTTATGTTGTTGACAAATCAATAAAAAGTAAAGTCAAATAGATAAGTTAAAGTTTTAAAAGTTAAAAAAAAATGACATGGATGGGTAAAAAGGAAATATTAAGTAGAGTGAAATGTATGATAGATTATGCTGACCAAAATTTTACTATTGTATTAACACTCACAATAGTTAAATTCATATTTTATGGATAGATCAATACAATGAATTATATTATAAGTAGTTTTAATAGAAAGAGTGAGTGTCACTCTATTTATAACATATGTAATGTGTGCATAATGTGTTCCAAGAGGAATTCTAAAATCAAGTTGGTAAGGCAAGTAGTTTTCAAAAGTAAAGTATACATCTAGGTGTCTCTTCTACTAATTTTTAAACATAAGTGTATCAGGGGCGCAACTATTAAGGGGCCGGGGGATCCCCAAATTTTTCGGTCAGTACTCAGTAGTGTAATATATGTGGTTTCGTATAGAAATTTTTTGGTATATATGTTTTCGACCCCCTGGTTCTATAGAAATTTTTTGGTATTTCGCCCCCCCCCCCCCCTCCCGGTCGAAAATCTCAAGCTTCGCCACTGAGTGTATTGCATTTGGCTCTAACAATGTTCATCACAAGATAGACAAACATGTTTAAAAATGTTCACACCTTGTTAGCAATTATGTTGTTTTTCACAGGGTCATGTGTTACATGTTCATAATGTTTTGAATACATATTTACTAATGGACAACTCTCACAATTGTTCATCAACTTTAAATCGTATCCCTTATTTATAGTATTTTATCATTTATATGTTTGTAGTGTCTAGTGTGTGTATATATGCTGAGTTACTTTGTATTTACGTACTATCTTATTAAAAAAACACAGTTGAACTTTTTTTTTACTAATGCACTTTATAGTAATTAAATACCAAATTTACCATTATAAATTACGTGCACGTATAAAAAAGTAATTCAATTTAGTAGTGCTAGACTATGAAATTTTATAAAAAGTAATTCAATTTAGTAGTGCTAGACTATGAAATTTTGTAAAATTTGGAAGTGAACATTTATTTTGGTAGAAATGTATTTCAAAACAAGTTAAAAACCAACCTAAAACTTAATTATTTCCTTCTAGGGGAGAATGTTAGCGCCCATGGTTAGGATGTGATAAGATTTATGGAACCTTAGGTTCTGTGTTCGATTTTCATAAGACGGTTTTTCCCAGATTTATTGGGTTTCATCCTGAATTGGTGTATAGACATTATAGCCTGGTGGAGATAGATATCATCGGGTGATTTCGTTGATGGCACGATAATACTACAGTGATCCGTCAATGATAAAGTGGTAGATGGGTAAGTGTGTGTGTGGGGGGGGGGGGGGGGGGGGGATATGTATGTATAATATTATAATAATATGTAATAAATGAGAATGTTATGGTTGTGTGTTGTGGTATGATGGTAAAATGATACATATATAATAACAAGTACAGTAAGTACTTTGCATGCAATAAATGGTGTGTTGGTAAAAGAGGGCCTGTTCAAAGGAATGGTCCCTTACACCACCTGCCATGCGCATCCACCTATCGCCATCGTTGCCAGTCGTCTTCTCCGCCACAACCCACGTACCTAATTCCCTTCTACCTTTTTCAAAAAAAAAAAAAAATTTATAATTATTCTATTCATATGTTTATGACTCACTTTTATCAACTTCAATAAAAGTTTATAACTATAAAAATAATTTATCTTGTGGCTGTTTGTTTCCGTTCTTAATGGATCAGAACTCTTACTAGTTGAGCACTTAATGGTTCAGACTTTTTGTTTCCTGAGTAAATGTCTGAATAGTTCAGACATTTGTCTCAGAACGGTTAAGCATTATACCGACTCTGAATGGGTAAGACCTCTTATCTGAATTGATCAGATATTTGCTTCTGAATGGTTAAACATTATATTGGTTCTTAATTGTTTGAATCTCTTACTAGTTTAGCACTTATCCATTCAGAAGTTTTGACAAACAGGCCCTTAGTGTAAAAAAGTGAAGTAAATGGAACCAATGTTTTAAAAACGCTCCGGTATTACCAGTTGAACTAGACATCGGAGACATCACCGGTATGATAGAGCCTGGTCTAATTAGGGTATTGTTTTAATTTCGAACCGCTAGAAAAAATGGTATTACCAGTGCATACGATGAACCGGGTTATACCATGTTCAATTTTGAGTTTTAAGCTCTCCATTGAATTTTCTTTAAGTGTTTTGTTAAATCGTAAATTACTTTTTTAAGTGTTATTGTTTTATTAATGTTTTTCTAGACTCAAATATACTAAGAGATCCTATGACCTGGTTGATTATGAAAGTATTAATCATACATAATTTTAGGTGGTTGAAGAAGAGCGGGAAGAAGAACTTTATAGTGATGACATAACATGTCTGGTCAGGAAATGCATGAACTAACTTCTAAGACACAGTGTTACTAATTATACATGTTACCAATCTTACGTAATTTTAGTATATTATGGTTATTGGTAACCAAAACTTTTTATTATATATTGTAGAAAACGAAAATACTTATATTTTTTGTTGATGATGATGATGAAAGTGAAGTTCCTCTTTTAAACGATTGTGAACTTAGCCCAACCTAGTACAATAACGATACCGATTTGTAAAACACTAAATGAAACAAAACAAAAGTTGTTAGCATTTCCTTAACCATAAATCTAAAAAACTTGTCTATTTTAGTAATGGTTCTTTCACTTTTCTGTTTTCTTTTTCAGAAAAATCACACATCACACGGCTATTTTTTAGATTTATTTAAACGAAATTATCTATAACACTTACACTTTTACATATATAGTCATGAAGAAACACAGAACTAATCTTAGGTTTAATTAGTTGGGTTTATGTTCCTTTCATAGTAGTTAATCTTCTCTAAACTTTCTGAGCTTTGGTTTGGGCTTGATGATCCTGCAAAACAGAACACCGTTAGCTCGTTAAGAGAGGAATATGGGGGTTTCCCTCTTAACTAGGCTCCGGCGTGAGAATAAGTATCTGCTTTGAGTGGATAATTGTGTGTTAAGAGTGAGAGTAGAGTGAATAGAATGTTTAACCTGTGAGCTGAAGTCTCTATTTATAGCCGGAGAGGTGTAAGAAGAGATGGGCTGATGGGCCTTGGGCCGGAAGGCGACAACATAGAGGATATGCTCTTTGTCTCACTGGTGTCGACCGTTAGTGTCTTCTAGAAGGTCTTCGGTGCTGGCGCACCTTGATTGGAGCCACGTGTCTTAGTTGTCGGCCTTGTTGTCCTTCTGCCATCAGCAGGTGAGTGGAGATCATGGGGCAGGTGTCGCCGCCCCCTGATTGGTGCCACATAGGCGTCCTTGTGTACTTTCTGTCTCCTGCACGTCAGACGATCGTGGAGCACGATAGAGCACAGCCTGGAGGACGCTGATTGGCTTGCCCTTCTGCCACTTGTACCTTTAGCACCTTCTGCAGTGGTCTTGCTCTCTGACTCCTGCAGCCCGCGCGGGGTTGCAGGAGGTGAAGGTCCTTATTCAGAATGCCAAGTATAGACACTGTGGTTATCTCTTGGTTTTACCTCGCGCGAGACCATGCTCTACTTGATCATCCCGCGCACGGTCTAAAGATTGATCACTGAAGTGATTAAGGAGTACGGTCCAAAGCGCGACCAGAAGGGTCTGCGCGGTATTTTTAGGACCATACCCCTTCAAGTCATGAAATAAATGAAGAAAAAATCATGTATTCAATTTCTTCCAATTTACAAACCTAGCACATTTTAAACTTTTGAAAACTTCAGATTCCAAGTCATCAACAAAAAATCATGTCCTCATATATATATATATATATAGGGTGGGGTTTTAGAGTGAACACTAATGTATTTGCGAACTGAGTGAACAAATCATGGCCATTGATCTACACATGTGTATGGCCAGGATCTCATCATCAAGTCGTAAAATACACTAGTGTATTTCAACATCAAATCCTAGCCATTGATCTACACACGTGTATGGCCAGGATTAGTTCACTCAGTTCGCAAGCTACACTAGTGTTCACTCTTGAACCTAATCCTATATATATGGGTTATTAGATTTTATCACTCCCAACTATTGGCTATTGGCCGCTGCCACCCCCAACTATCACTTTGACGCCCGTCACCCCCAACTTAACACTTAGTGTATTCTGTCACCACGTCGTTAACTAATCACTAACTCTTGATCCTGTTACTACACTTTTTGGGGCGTCATAAGGATCTTGGGAAGATTTTAGGGATCTTAGGATACCCCGAAAAGTATAGTAACAAGATCAAAAGTTAGTGATCTGGTGACAGAACATACTAAGTGTTAAGTTGGGGGTGGCGGACGTCAAAGTGATTGTTGGGGGTAGCAGCGGCCAATGGCCAATAGTCAATGGTGATAAAATCCAATAACCCTATATATATAGTGTAGGGATCCTAAGAGAAGTTCACCCTATTTGTGAAACTTGAGAAACAATCTGGACCACACATTTTCCCTAAACAAAAAATGCAAAAAAAAAAAGGTGAAAAAAATGCAAAATTTTTTTATAGAAAAATCACAGCTTTTTCTTTAAGGATTTAATTTTTTATTTATTTATTTTTAAAAAAAAAAATTGGATTTATACACATCTGTATATTGTTAATCTTTTAACTATTCATATATGTATATTCTCAATTATACATATATGTATATACATGTTTAAAATTGAAAAAATATGTGTTAAAACCCTAAACACTAAAGCTAAACCTTAATGCTAAACCTCAAACCCTAAAGCTAAACCCTAATGCTAAACCCTAAAGCTAAACCTAAACCCTAAAGCTAAACCCTAAAGCTAAACCCATAATGCTAAACCCTAATGCAAACCCTAAAGCTAAAGCTAAACCCAAAAGTTAATGCTAAACCCAAAAGCTAAACCATAATGCTAAACCTAAATTGTTAGACCGGTTTAGACCCTAAATAGTCAGTAGAGAACGTTCATCTTTGCGTATAAAGGCGGAATCAATGTACACAAAGTAACAACAACTTTTCCTCTTTAATTCCTTCTCTATTGATGCTTTCTGAAATGATTTTGACAGAGTTTCGTTACAAAGCATATGACCAGATTTCGCTCCAAGTTACAAATGAAATCACACATGACAGGTATTTATAGTCCAGCTGGTTTCGCTCATATGGCATGTCATATAAGCGAAATCCCATGTGTTAGCATAAGCGAAACCCCCTATTGTACACATGAGCGAAACCCTAAAGCCCTAAAAGCGAAACCTCATACTAATATGTACATATGAGCGAAATAGTCAAGATAAACCCTAATTTTGTCTTTCAAGCTCTAATCTTGACATATCTTGACCTAAGACTTAATGCAAACGTAGTCAACAGACATTTCGTGCACCAACAGACTCCCCCTTGGATGTTGACGAAGTCTTCAGCTCTGAGTCTTCAGTCTTGGTCTTTTCTCCAACTCTGCCTTTTCATCATAAACATTCTATCTTCACAGGTTCACAATCTTGTCCTGGCTTCATCTTCAGACTTCCCTTTGATCGTTGATCCAGACTCCCCCTTTCACAGACTCCCCCTCTCAATATGCTAGAATCTGAGGTCTTGATCTGGTTCAAGCTTTGACATTTAGCTTCCGTGGGAATGATGAAGTCCAAAACCTGTGTCTCAAACATCAAACATTACAAACTATCTTTTCAACAATAAATCACAAACTCAATCAGTTTTAGAAATCCACTCAAGTATTCAGGTCCAAGTTAATGACCCTGATTACTCGATTAATCTACCAAGTTCAATTTAATGACCTTGGTTGATCATTTGACGAATCAAACTGATTTTAAAAATAACAATTTACACATTTTCTGAAAATAACAAGTATCAAGTTAATGAACTTGTTTTTGACTTTTCAATAAATCAAACTTCATCAAGATAAGCTCTCCTCATTCTTCAGTCCAGAATCTCCTGCATCTGCTTCAATCATCTGAGAATCCAACAATCAACTCTCTACTTTGGTTTGTCAAAAATAAAGCAGAAATAAAAAATCTCTTTGAATTTTTAAAATGTTCTAAACTAAGAAATGAAATACAGAAAACTTAAATTGCAGAAAGTAAACAAAGTAAACTATTTACAAACTTAATTTTTGGCAAGCGTGTCAGGGAATCATATCAGCTATCAGACAAATTACAAGTACCGTTAAGCTTCATTTCATACTCAGACTTAAACAATTCACCTCGATTGTCGATATACTGATCCATCTTAAATTCTCACACACATTTCAAATTACTCAGGATACGATTTAGATGTTTTATGAACTTAGCTCATTCATGTGTCCCACCTCTTGAATATACTCCCATATCTAGAATCCCAATATTCAGTCTTACAGGTGAGTATACTACAATGATAACTGTACATAAATTAGGTAATGCGAGGGCCGAGGGATCTCAGGTCGATACTTCCGTATGCGCAGAGAGATATCAGCTTCGACTTTACGGTATGTCCCCTTTAGAGGATCTTTTAACTACAACAGCAGCGACTATCAATTTTATTGTTTCATCAGCATGCTGAGGGTTTATGCTATGTTTCAAGCATTTGTGGAAAGTATTATCCAAGGACTAGGTCAGAACTTCCATTCAGCAGAAGTCCCGGAATAATACCCCAGACATCATTGAGTATAAAAACCTAGTATATCAGAATACGAGACCTTTCAAACGAGGTTTCAGGGGTTACCTATATATCCAAGTAGTGTTCCCCACGAATTTCACAAGTTTGAAATTTTAGGTTTATATCCCGAATAAATCTACTAAATGTGCGAAAACCTATCGACACATCATTAGGAGACTGTTTAACTCATTTAAACTTTACAAATCTTTAGCATACTATAATTGTCTAGCCGATGTACTATCATTTTCCCTATATACACAAGCTCTTTTTCAGATTTTATATTGTTTTTGTATTTTTGCATTTTTTACTGTTTTTGTATTTTCTGCAAATATATCTATATACATCTATCTACTCCCCCTAAATACCAAAACAAGTAAAAAATCGACAAACCATTGCAGATTGTTTTTCGTCTTCATCCGCAACAGTACTCTCATCAACGCCGATAATTCCATCCGACACCGAAAGAAGCTTCATACCATTCAGTTTTAACAAATATTTAAACCGATTTTTATCAAAAGCTTTGGTATGTAAATCAGCTTTCTGTTCGTCAGTGTGGATTTTCTCAATTCGTATCAATTTTTTCTCGAAACAATCGCGAATAAAGTGATGACGAATTTCTGTGTGTTTAGTTTTAGCGTGATGTACTGGATTCTTTGTTATATTTATAGCTGCCTCATTATCAACAAAAAGAGGTGTGTTAAGAAACCGCAAACCGTAGTCGCGCATCTGTTGCTGTATGCACATGATCTGAGAGCAGCAACTGCTAGCAGAAACGTACTCCGCTTCACATGTAGATAGCGCCACAGACGTTTGTTTCTTACACTGCCAGGTAACCAATCTAGGTCCAAAGAACTGGCATCCAGCAGTTGTTGATTTGGAATTGACTTTGCAGCATCCGAAATCTGAATCGGAATACCCTTCGAGCGTAAAATCGCCTTTCCTAGGATACCACAACCCCAATGAAGGAGTTCCTTTCAGGTAGCGCAGTATCCTCTTCACAATGATCATATGCGAAGCTCTCGGGTTAGATTGATATCTTGCTGCGAGGCACGTTGGGTACATGATATCAGGACGTGAAGCAGTTAAGTACATCAATGAACCTATCATGGATCGGTAGAACGTTTCATCGGCCCTGTCTCCGGTGAGATCTGGGTGAATCCCATGATTTATTGCAAGTGGGGTAGCAGCTGGAGTAGAACTTGACATCCCAAATTTCTCTAGAATATCACGAACGTACTTTGTCTGGTGAATGAAAATTCCCTCAGGAAGTTGTTCAACTTGTAGACCCAAAAAGAATTTCATCTCCCCCATTGATGACATTTCGAACTTTTGCTTCATCACTGATTCAAAGTCTTTGCACAGACTCTCATTTGTTGACCCAAAAATTATATCGTCCACATAAATCTGAACTATCAGAAGATGACCGTCGACCTCTTTAGTGAAGAGAGTGACATCCACTTTTCCACGAATGAACTTGTTGGCTAGTAGGTGTTGAGACAAAGTCTCATACCAAGCTCTCGGGGCCTGGTGTAAACCATACAACGCTTTGTCCAATAAGTAGACCTTGTTTTTGTGGATTGGGTCGGTGAAGCCCGGCGGCGGTCCGACATAAACCTCCTCTTTGACCGTCCCATAAAGAAACGCCGATTTTACATCTAGCTGATATACTTTGAAGTTCTTCCAAGACGCAAATGCAAGGAAAATTCTGATTGCCTCTAGTCGTGCTACAGGAGCATAGACTTCTGTAAAATCAATCCCCTCCTGTTGACTAAAGCCCTGAACAACGAGTCGAGCTTTGTTCCTTACAACAACTCCTCTGTCGTCTCTCTTACACTTAAATACCCATTTTGTATTGATTTTTCTATGTCCATCCGGCAAATCAACTAACTTCCACACTCCCAACTTTTCAAACTGACTTAACTCCTCTTGCATTACAATGACCCAAGAGTCTTCAGTAAGCGCCTCTTTGTAAGTTCGCGGTTCGATCTGCGAAATGAAACAACTTAGTGAAAATTCAGTTTGTAAAGGTACTACTGTAGAATAAAAACATGTAAGGCCCTTGTCAATTTGACGTCTCGTGCGAACGCCTGCTTGCAATTCTCCTATGATCAACTCCTCTGGATGATATGAAAGAGTTCGCGGCATCACTTCGCTTGGAACATCTACATTGCCCTCCAGATTAGTAACATTCTGATCTGCATCTTGTTCACCAACTTGATTTGTTTGACTTGAAATCTGGATCTGCTCCCCCTCAGAATCTGAATCACCATGATCAAATACTGGCATGTTCTCAGCTTCTTGATCATCATTTTCTGCCGACTGATTACCAGGAGCAACTTCATCATCATGTTCACCAGCATTACTAGGACCTGCTTCATCATCATTTGAAGTTTCCCGATGTCTTCTAGAATACTCAGCTGGAAACCTTTGCTGCGACTCATATTCACGCAAAATATCCAGCTCATCAAAGAAATCTTTATCTTCCTCTGATTCTTCTCTCATGTCAAACGAATCCCCAGTTTGTCATAATGATAACGCCATGAATCTCCAGGATTATGCGGCGGCATAGTATAACCTTGACATTCAACATTTCCAGCTTCAATAATCCGCTTCTCACTTGGAACGAAGACACGTCGCATCGGATTTGCATAACCAACAAATATTCCCTCAATGCACTTCGGACCAAACTTTCCATGAGGCTCTATAACAGTACAGGGTGACCCGAACGGTTCTAGATACTTCAAATTCGGTTTGCGGTTATTGATTAGCTCAAAGCATGTTTTGTTGAACTTCTTGACAGTGAGAACCCTGTTGAGCGTATAGCATGCGGCGGAAACAGCTTCAGCCCAAAAATTTATCGGTAACTTTGAATCTGCGAGCATAGTTCTAGCCGCCACGATTAGTGTCCGATTTTTGCGTTCTGCGACTCCATTCTGCTGCGGAGTGTACGGAGCACTAAACTCATGCAATATACCTCTTTCATCACAAAATTCTTCCAGCTTACTGTTCTTGAATTCAGTACCATTGTCACTACGAATTCTTTTGATACGCCTTTGGTACAGATTCTCAATTTTCTTGAACAACGCCATCAAACTGTCAAATGTTTCGTCTTTCGTCTTCAAGAAAGAAACCCACGAAAATCTGGAATAATCATCAGTAACGACCAAACAGTAGTAATCTCCTGTAATACTTTTGACATTCACAGGACCAAACAAATCCATGTGAAGTCTTTCCAGAGGTCTCGAAACTGAATTGACTTGCTTTGTAGGGTGTGACTTTTTCTTCTGCTTGCCTTTGACACAGCTAATGCACTCCCCTTCCAGATGAAAACCTTTGACATGAACTCCTGTAACCAAATCGTTGTGCACCAAGTGATTCATCTTCCTTAGGTGAATATGCCCCATCTTGTGGTGCCACAATCTCGATTCTTTCTCAGTTGCTCTGGACACAAAACAATGAGCCTGACCCGTGGTTGTAGTAGCTACGCTCATGTCCAACACGTACAGATCATTAACTCTCGGTGCCCTCATGATAATCCATTCCTCAGGTATTACAAATCCCGGTTTCAAGATCAAACATTCTTTATCAGTGAAGTGAGTAGTATACATCCTGTCACAGATCTGGGAGATACTCAGCAGATTGTTCTCCAGCTCAGCAATGTAATTAACTCTTTCAAACGTCACAATCCCGTTGGATAACGTTCCTTCACCTATAATCCTTCCTCCTTGATTACCCGCAAAACCTACGTAACCACCATTGATATTTCTCACATCATACAGCAACGCAGTCTTCCCTGTCATATGTCTTGAAGCTCCACTATCCATGATCCATCTGGATACAAGTTTTGGAAGTTCCTGCACATAACAAACTTTGACTTAAACTTTAATAAAGATGCCGATTCATGCTTCGCGATCAAGGAAGCTCCGACAATTCAAACTGTTTAGTCGAACATGGAGTCCACCCAGGCCTCATCAGCCTTGGGTGTAACCTTGACTCTCGCAATTTGAATTTTGAAGTTTTCAGCCTTCAAAGGTGGAAATTTTGCATCATAATCAATTGGAATTGAATCCTCAGAAGGTGAAATCTTTTTCTCACTTTTTGGTTTCCAAACTTGTTGAGATAATGCAACCCGCTTGTAAAATTTGTGATTTTTAGTTACCACTTTCTTTACGGGTTCATTTTTCACTTTGGTGTTGTCATTTTTCACACTCTTTTTCTCAACAACCATTGGTGCTTTACCCTTTTCGTCAACTTTCTTCTTTTGAATCTTCACAGTTTCAGTCTTAGGCTTCACATTGGTACACTTTCGTGCAATGTGACCAACTTGATTACATCTGAAACATGTTCGAGTATCAACAACTCGACTTGTGCCTTCAGACTGAGACTGTGAAGCTCTTTTCTCAAAGAACTCTTCATTCGATTTTGAAAAAATCTCTTTCTCTTCATCAGCAAGTGAACTCGAACTATTCACAAACTTTTTCTTTTCAGCATACCTCTTGTTTGGAACATTTCTTTTCTGATAATTCCTACCACCCTGATAACCAACCGACCAGTTATTTCGATTGTTATTATAAAAACGTGATGGATTAACAGATCTCTTGTAGTATGATTTATCTTTCTCAAAACTCATTTTTCTCTTTGTTTGACTCAGATTGTTCACTTCTGACAACTCAACTTCGACCAACTTGAAAACATTTGTCAATTTGTTCATATTAACATTCTCAATCGGAAACTCAGAATCCGAAAACAACTTATCTGAACCCAACATCTTGTACATGACAAGATTCGATTCTTCATTTAAGTTGTTCTTGGACTTTTGTTTCGGAATGTAGTTGTCCAAGAAACACCCATCTTCCTCAGTAGTGTCACTATCCGTTTTTAGCACATTTTCAACAACACCTTTTACAATATCATTTTGGACACTATCGTCATTGGAAGATGTGAACGTGACATCAATTGAATCCGGAAGATTCATTTCACTTTCTTCTTCAATTTCAACCAACCCTGATTGCTTTTTCGTGTAATTATCCAAAATCGGCGGTGGAACTCTATGAAAACCCACCCCGGTTCCATCAGAATAAACATCTTCCCCAGCTTTGTTTTTCCCGATGGGTTTGGGAACAATGTGTTGCAAAACAAAGCTTGCGGAGCTGTAACTGTTAAGCTTCAACTGGATTCGCTCGTTTTCAATTTCAGCCTCTTGAAATTTAAGTTTCAGTTTAGCGATTTCATCCAGTTGTTGGTTGATTGATTCTTCTTTTACTCTAAGCGCTGCTTTTAGTTGAACGTTTTCTTTATAAGTTTTACCATTTCGATCATCATTATCTTTCATTGTGCTTTTGAGTTTTTCAAACTTCTCAGAAATCTGACGGTTTTCAAGAATTAACTTTTCATTTTCCTTTTTAACTCTTTCATGATCAATTTTATCATTTTCAATTTGGTTAGTTAATTCTTTTATCCGTTCAGTTGAAGCTTTAACTCTTTTGTCACGATCAAGAATTTGATTCTCAACACTTCTGACTTTTGCTGTCAGATCTTCAACTTTCTTACCGTTGAGATACGTGACTGTATTACAAAATTTGCACTCTTTGATGCAATTTTTGCAATCAACATTTCCATCAATTTTCTTACCTGACACATTTGTTGACAAGTTTGAACTGACCTGGCTTTTTGACTCAGACACGGAGTTAGAGTCTACCTCAAGTGCCTTAGCAGCCAGCACTTTATCAGCCATTTTTCCGAGATTTTCAGCAGTTAACTCCTGCGTTGTGTCAATAACCCCAGTATCAATTTTCTTTGACTTCTCGTTCTCTTCTTTCTCCTTCTTCTCTTTCTCTTCTTTCTCTTTCTCGTCTCCAGTTCCCCACCATTTATTCTGCCAATAATCATCCTCATCTTTGAACTCCTTGATTATGGCTTCCAGATCAAGAGTTTTGTCATCGATCGCAATATTTCCATTTTGATCAAGATAACACTCCCTATCCGGATCCCATCTTCTCGCTCTCTTCGCTTCCAGATAGATACCAGATATTCTAATTATTCTGTTTTCAGCCAACATTTTTCTGTATTTATACTTCTGCTCTTCAGTTCTGTTGTCTTTCCACGGAACAGGTTCGTTCTTTGCCATGAAAGCGTAACCAACCGCATCTTCCTCCGGTAGAACCTCTTCACTCCAGTCGTAACCCTCATCATCATAAATCACCGCAAGAGCTCTAGATTTCTCTTTGTTGTCTTCAACCTGCTTCAATCTAGGCGGCTCGGATTTATTCTGATGATATATTGCCTTCTTGTAGTAATCCTCTCTGAAAGGGTTCTCCGACTCATCAGCATATGCGTTTCTGCATTCTCGTTTGAAGTGACCTTTCTGCTTACACTTGAAGCACGTCACCTTGAACTTATCAAATCCTAGCTTGGTAGATGGACCACCAATTGTCTTCCTGCCGGTTATTTCCATGAAACGTTGTGCTCGACGAACCGCACTGGCCATGCGCCAACGAATATCGATTAATTCCATTTCTTCAGGATCTATTTGATCATAGTCCTCTTTCGTTAGGTTGGTGTTGCCTATCTTCCCTGCTACTAACCCTTCATACGATTCCAACACAGATGCTATAAAGATCATCTGCTGTTTAGCCGACTCCTCATCAAAATTCTAAGCATTCTTTAAGTCTATTGCGATGTTGCATTGAAAACGATTCTTTGCATCAGAATGACTTGTAGATGATGAAGATCCACTGTGATAACCACTGTTTTGATTGCTTTGACTTTCTTTGCTAGTTGTGGACACATTCTCAGCAGAAAACGCAGTCTTGGGAGAAGTTGCTTTTGGCATCATGCTTTTTGGATAATACAAATCCAAATTCTGCTGGTAGGATGAGTGATTGACTTTGTATGTCTTCTTCAGTTCCAGCTCGTGACTTTCAAGTCTCTCAATCAACAAATCCACAGTCAACTTTTCAGGCTCGATAGTGTTCTTCAGCATCATCGCATAATATCTCCAATCCATCTCGTCTGGCAAAGAATCGAACAACTTGTCTACTAGCTCATCGTTAGAATACGTAATTTCATGTCTAGCTAGCTCCAGTTTCAAATGCCCAAACCTCTCGATCATCTTTGATACTGACTCATTCTTTAAACAGCCAAATAAATCAAATTCTTTCCTAAGAAGTTTCTTTTTACTTTTCACGATTTCAACACTTCCTAGAAATTTAGTTTCTAGCTTTTTCCAGAGATCTTTTGCATTTGAATAATCAATCAATGAGATTATGTCCTCCCGGACGGACTGAAATAACAATGCCACACATTTTTGCTCAGCCACAAATGATTCAATCTCCTCAGCTGATGTTAAAGTTTCACCATTTTTGTTTCCATCTTGATAACCGTTTTTCAGACTCCTCCAGCTGGGAAATGCAAATGCCATCAACCAATCTTCAAACTTTCTTGACCACCGACTGTATTCCTCGATAGCCATTAGCTTTGGAGGTTTATTGAAGGTTCCAAAGGCACTTTCAGATTCCCAAGCTTCCTTTTTCTTCGCATTCGGCGGATTCTCATTCGTATTGCTTGACGAAGTATTATCATTTCCAGAATTTCCAGCGAATGCGTACATGTCGCTAAACGGGTTCAAGAATATGTCATCCATCTTGAATGTACTTGCAAGATTAGCAAACACTTAGAAAAACTTTTGAGATTTTGAAAAATAGTGACTGATAAGCGAAATATCTGTTATTGTGACACAAAAGCGAAATAGCAATATGTCAAATAAGCGAAATCAAGAATGTGTTCCTATACGCGAAATCAGGACTTGACAGACAAGCGAAATCAGGACATGACAGATAAGCGAAATCAACAGACACTGTCCTTATGAGCGAAATAGGCAATTACAAGTCCGTATGAGCAAAATCAGATAGGTTCTAATGAGAGAAATCAGATGATTATGTCCGTATAAGCGAAATTAGACTGTATCTAAAAGCGAAACCCCTTCGATGTCTTAAAAGCGAAATCAAGTTTTTAGGTAGTTTTTACCATTTTTAAGTGGTATTTTAACCTGATTCTTTCTAGGGTTTGTTATTACTGTGTTTCACACGTTATATTCAAAATTCAGGCCATTTCAACCGTAGGAACCAGTTCAAATCGAAAAAGTATAAGAAGAAGTGAGTAGAAGTGAGAGAATCTGGCAGAATCAAGCTGTAGTAGTATGAACTCCTCGTCCTAAGCTCTGATACCACTTGTTGGACCGGTTTAGACCCTAAATAGTCAGTAGAGAACGTTCATCTTTGCGTATAAAGGCGGAATCAATGTACACAAAGTAACAACAGCTTTTCCTCTTTAATTCCTTCTCTATTGATGCTTTCTGAAATGATTTTGACAGAGTTTCGTTACAAAGCATATGACCAGATTTCGCTCCAATTTACAAATGAAATCACACATGACAGGTATTTATAGTCCAGCTGGTTTCGCTCATATGGCATGTCATATGAGCGAAATCCCATGTGTTAGCATAAGCGAAACCCCCTATTGTACACATGAGCGAAACCCTAAAGCCCTAAAAGCGAAACCTCATACTAATATGTACATATGAGCGAAATAGTCAAGATAAACCCTAATTTTGTCTTTCAAGCTCTAATCTTGACATATCTTGACCTAAGACTTAATGCAAACGTAGTCAACAGACATTTCGTGCACCAACATAAATACTATTGCTAAACCCTAAATGATAATGCTAAACCCTAAATAACACTTATTTTTCAATTTAAAACATGTATATACATATATGTATAGTTAAAAGATTAACAATATACAGATGTGTATAAATCCCAAAAGAAATTTAAAAATAGAAAATTAAATCCTTAAAGAAAAAGCTGCGATTTTTCCAAAAAAAAATTGCATTTTTTTTCAAATTTTTTTGCTTAGGGAAAATGTGTGTTCCAGAATGCTTCTCAAGTTTCTCAATTAGCCTACTATTTCTCACATGATCCTTATCTTATATATATATATATATATTTTGTAAAGAAGAAACAACGGGTCAGATTAAAAAAAAAATCATTGTTTTATGAAAATAAAGTAAAAAAAATGAAATTTGTGTATTTTTTTTTTCTTTTTATGACCATATAAATATATATTTTTATTAAACAAACGATATATAAATACTTATTGTTACTTCGTTAGCAACAAATTCATATATGTTTTATGGTGCGAAACTTACAAAGCAAAAGGAATAAATACAGTAACATTTTCGTAAATAGTGTAATTATACTACAATGACATTTTCGTAAATAGGGTAATTATACTACAACAAAGTGAACTAGCGTATTACTTATTGCGATACTTGAAAATTGTAGGCCTGTAACATAATTATTCTTACTCTTGTTCAATTTTTAGCAGCATAATTACTCTTGTTCTTTGAAAATTCCACACGTTAAATCTATTTATGAGCCCATGACATTATAGCCTGGTGACATCTTGAGGGTGAGATAAGATTTAAAGACCATTAGATTCTCGGTTCGATTCCCACAAGGGTTTTTTTTCAAGATTTACCGGGTTTACTCCTGAATTGGTGTATATGCATTATCGCCTAGTGGAGATCGATAGTCCGTCAGTGATCCAATTCCGAATTTGCCATTAAAAATAAAAAAAATATATATATATTTATTAGGTTTCTTTTTTTTTTTTTTTTTGAAGGGTGGCTTTCTATGTACAGGACCTTAGTGGTCACCGGGTTCTTGTTAAAGACAATCCCCCGTCAGCCCCGCCCTCCAGACGCGATGTTCTATCTGGCCCCGGCCGTCTCGTAAGCTGACCTTCGTCCGGAAACCACACTGCCCCCACACGAGAGACTCGCTGAGGTAACAACTGGGTAAAACCGGGTTGCCCTCAGGATCGAACCATGCCTCGGTAGGAGCGAAGTTTCTTTCTAAAGGTTTGAATTGAAGGGTAAGATGGAACAGTGGCATTGAGATTGAAAGAGACACAAAACTGGGAGGAACAGTATGGACTATTGATGGAGTGAGGGGTGACCATCAAGATAACGACGCCTCTACCGACGCTTACCGTAGGGTCACCCTCTTTGGATTCTTACTTTTTTACTAACCTTTTTGCCCTTCTTTATCCTTTTCCTGCTGTATATATGTCCCAATATGTCCACTTAATTACGAGTTTGCCATGTATAACATAGTTATTGATTCATTGATCCATCTTAAGGTTAAACAAGGGACTATTTTACAATTTTTGGATAGCTAAGTGCTGAAGTCGAAGTCGTAAGAGATCTGAATTATTAAGTGTTGAACTAGTAAGCTGTTTAAACCATTAAAAGCCGGTATAATGTTTAACCATTCAGAGACAAATGTCTGATTAATTCAGAGAAGAGGTTTTAACCATTCAGAGGCAAAACCTATTAAGCTCAACATTAAGAAAATCATATCAACACAAAAGCTACAAAACTATATAAAGTTGAGACAAAATAGGTGAAAAGGATTAAAAACGATGTTGCATAATCATATTTAAATCATGAAAAGCTATAAATTAACGGATCTAGTGAGTAGTATAGTGATATGTTAAAAAAGATATTGACAAATAATAATCGTACCTTATTGTTATACATCGCGTATTATTGATGGTATACAAACACGTTTTGTGACGATGGTCTCCGAGAGGCTATCGAAGACATCGTTGTTTGCGGGGGGTCCTACTTCGGTGACCTTCAGTGGCGTTTGGCATCTTTGCCGATGCGTCTGGGTGGTTTGGACCTCCTCTCAGCTCGGGATGTTGGAGTTTATGCTTTTGTGGCGTCTAGAGCTCAATCGTGTGTATTGCAAGACCATATCCTTTGGAACAGTGGGGTTGTTAAGCTTGACGTAGACTACCAACAGGCCCTTGAGTACTTAAGTGTCTCTCTTCCAGACTTTGATATTGGCGGTTTCTCTAATATGGACACCGCCCCCCCCCCCCTCCCAAAGCCAAAAAAAATTTGGCGAATGCCCTATTTGAAAAAATCGCTTGGAGTCTGGGAGAAGCATTTGATTTGTCTCCCCGCCAGAAGGCGGTGATTGAGTGCTTGAAAGGCCCCTATGCGCAAGACTTTTTAACTGTTATCCAGATCGAGGGGTTTGGGCAATGCATGTTGGCTGTTGAGTATAGGGCTATCCTCAAATACCGGCTGATGATCCCTATGTATCCAGAAGACGAAACCTGCCCAATTTGCCGTAAATCCTGCATGGATAAATACGAGGAGCATGTTGTTCATTGTAAGAAACTCTCTGGTTTCAAATATCGGCATGACTGGGTGAGGGATGTTTGTAGCAGGACAAGCTATAAGGAAAGCGGAATAAAAAAAATGTGGATAAACACGCTAAAGCATGTGCTGATAACCGACATGCATTTGTCCCTCTCGCATTCGACACCTTTGGCTCCCTAGCTCCAGAAGCTATCCGTTTGTTGACTAGGGTCCAAAAGGTTGTCCACAGCAGTTGCTCATCAACAAGGGGAGGGTTTGTCTTTAATAGACTAGGGTTTGCTATTCAGAAAGGGGTAGCGGCGCAGCTTGTTGCTCGCTTACCTACGATACTGATGTAACTCGGCCAGTTCTTTATAAATATGAAATTTTTATGGAAAAAAAATAAAGAAAACAATAGTTTGTTGCTTCTTGCCTACATTTTTACATGGGATATTCACGAAACTAGCCTTAACCATTCTGGTTTTTCAATTTTGGCCAACTTACCCGGCTCCACGAGCCGTTTCACGAATTCCCACCCGGCTCAAAGAATCCTTTCAAGTAACCAACCGTTTTTTGCCACGTGTCCATTTGTCCCCTAGAATCCAGTACAGGTTGTGTGCGTTTACCTTGAGTCGTTTCAACAGAGAGAGAAGATTGCGTGTGAGAGAGAAACACATTCATCTCCACCGCCACCATCACCTCCACCACCACTGCTCCGCCTCCTTAACCCATACCCACCTCCACCAAACCACCATAACACTACAACCGCCGAACCAAAACGCCACCCCCTTTTCCTCCTTCCCTCCTCTGCCGACAAACCCACCATCACCAAGCACCACCTCACGTTAAAGATCAGTGTTTTTTAGAAAGAGAGAGAGAGAGAGAGAGTATTGGTTTTGAGAAAGAGAGAGAGAGTACTGGTTTTGATGGTGGCGGTGGAGGTGATGGTGGCGGTGGAGTAATGGTGTGCCACGAGCCGGCACAGGTATGCTACGAGCCGGCACAACACAAGGTTCGAGCCGGTTCAGGTATGCTACGAGCCGGCACAACACAAGGTTCGAGCCGGTTCACCTGCTCGGAGCCGTTTCAGCTGATCCGAGCCCTTTTGTCGGACACGTGTCTCCATCAGATTGGTCATTGTTGAAGGAACTCCTTGAGCCGGCACAACACAAGGTTCGAGCCGGTTCAGTTGACGGTGCCGGCTCGTGGAGCCGGGTCAGTTGGCCAAAATTGAAAAAACGGCGTGGTCAAGGCTAGTTTCGTGAATATCCGTTTTTACATTCATAGCAATGGTAGGTATGCTGTACAAGATTCTACATAAGTAATGAGAAAGAAAGTCCATACTAACCAGAAAAGAAACACCTTTTCACTAAATTATTATAAACTAAACATGTGGTTAGTTTAAAATTATCTTTTACAATAATGTGTTTTCTTAAATACAATGAACAAAATAATGACGTCGTTTTTATGAATTGTCGGTTGTTATAAATTTATATTCGTGTAAAAAGTTATAATTATTAATAGATGTCGTGACCACCTTCACGTATACATAGATTTTTTAGATCATTGTGGTCGAGAGCTAGCATTCATTCGGTTTATTCATACGTTATTTGTGGTGCAAATACTTCATTAGGTTTCATATTTTTCACACAACGCCTATGCGTATGCACATTCATAGAGACTGTGTAGTCTCATATTCTGTGTAAGAGTATGTATAGAACGTTTCACACAACCAACATATCATGTCATATACGTACATCATGCTAGGCTGCAATTCATGAGACATGTTGGTGAGCACCAACTTTTTTAAGTGTGTAGTTAGGTTTAAAATATTTCGCAACAAAAACATTAAGTCATACAAAGATTTTGAATGTTTAATTCTTTACTTTGATCACTAACTCTCGTTTAGGCAGTGGCGGACCCATAATTTTTTTCCTGGGGGTGCGGAAATTTTTTAAAGGTTTTAGACCCCTATCTATATAAAAAAATCAGTTCATAGCGGGTCGGATCGGGTCGGGTCATGTAAAAAAAGTAAAAACAAACAAACAAAGTTTCATAGCCGGTCGAATCAGATCGGGTCGGGTCCTTTTCAATTCTCAAACAATCAAACCCTAGTTTCTAACTTCCTATCACATTAACAAACAAAAAAACATCAAAGTTCAAACCATCCCTACTTTTATTTCTCTTAATCATTCAATAAAAGAACAAAAAAAAAAACTTATCTATAACATACCTTGGTCTTTAATTAGAATAATCCGGCGAAAAAAAGTGGTTCAACCCCTTTCCTCTTGAGAAATCGCGGCATAACTTCCCTACTCATTGTTCATTCCTAATCCTATCACATACGAAATAAACAAGGATCTTCAAGTGTTCAACCATAGCCCATGTTCCTTAATTTTCAATTTAAATTTTTTAATTTCAAGCACTAGTAATTATTATTTGCCAACCAACAATCATATAATCAACAAACATGTTTGCCAACCAAAATTTTTAATTTCAAGCCCTAGTCTATACTATATTATAATACATGAGGGAAGGATTCCCAAAAGTTAAGAACTTCTTCCCCCATTATTTATAAATAAACCCCTAGAATAAGGGTAAAGTGGTCTTTTAAACCATAATTATTTTTTAGTCCCTCAATCCATTACATTTAAATCCTTGACATTTAACATAATTATGGGTATTTAGTTACACTCCCCCCCCCCCCTCTTTAATTCTTTAATGTATTCCTGCGATATCTTACAACCCGTAATGTTTTAAAAAAATCCGAAGGTACCATGACGATCGGCACATTTTTTTAAACGTTTCGATAGTTGTCTTTTTTAGTTTCGCCGTGCATTCATAAAGTACAAATAGCCGATGCGTAAATGTACAATTGATTAAAGCCAACATTTGTTTTTTACCCAAGCCAACTTTGACCATTACCTAGCTACCGTGCATTAACATTTGTTTTTTACCCAAGTTTTTTGTTTTGAACGGCATTAATAAACTAAAATATTCCCTAATTTTACTTGTACAAAGTCAGTTTGTTGTGGCATGTTTAATATAGTATAGATAAAACTCACAACAAACTTCCTATTAAACATGCCACAACAAACTAAACAGGATATGTGCATCTTATTTTTAAAAACTTAAAACTCACAACAAACTTCCTAAATAAATGGATGACCAATCTAAAACTAAACCCTAATGGACTACTATAAATACATAGCAAACACTCACAATTCTACATTTCTATTGCTAAACAGATTTAAAATATGGAGCCAGTTCTGAATTCACTTGATGCGAAAAAACAAGCATGCGATATTGAAAAATCTAAGGTCGGTTCTATGATAAGTTTTGTTATATCGCAATAATGAATAATTGTTTTTTTTTTATTTACTTTTATGTGAATACTAACTTATTTGATTTTTCAGATTCAACACACCAATTTAAACACCCCAGTTGTCGAACAAGATTTTGTTAGTTTTTAAGTAATATTTTCGCTTATAATCTTTCATATTAACAAGTTTGTTATGTTATTATTTGGTGTTTTATTGTAGGATGATGGTGATAATAGTGTTGAAATTATTTCTTATGGTGCAATGTTCAGTCCATACAAGTCTAATCTTCAACGTCAATTTAGTAAAGAGGTAATTTTAAAATTTATTTAATCTTTTAAAAAAAAAATTATTCAATATTTGTTTTTTTTTATAAAATGTATTTAATCATTTTTTAACATTTTTATTAATTTTTTGTTTTTTAAGGATCGGAAGTATGAGAATCAAAAGAAAAGATCTAAGAGACTCTCTGAATGGAAATGGGTCGAGGTTATAAATTTAGATGATTCTGAGGACGATGAGAAAGAAGATGAATTAGATGATACTGCTGATTCGAGCACAAACAAGAAAAAACAAATAAAAAAAGAAGAGAAATTAGATGAAACATATCAAGTGTTTTTATGTTTTTTTCATTTTCAGTTGTTTTTGTTTGATCTAGACTATCCCATGAATAATAAAGCCTATTTTATGTGACAACCCTCACTAAACCAGGTATCCGTACGACTTAATTAATAATTAATTACTGCTTAATTACTGTGCTTGTTTGAAATTACTGATGAACTGCTACTTGATTTCTGATACATGCATATACCTGCATCATACTTTACTTACCGTCACTACATTATTTACATGCTGAACCTTAGTGACAAACATGATGCACAAAAAGCACAGTAGCACTATAAACGGATAACCTATTGAACATGCTGATAAAGCCAGCATCAGGCAGACACTGCCTCTAAGGCCCGTATGAGCCAGAAATATTTTACTACACTAGTGGTGAGTGTAGGGATACAAGGGTTGTAGAACTGCGTCTCTAGGAATAAGTCACAATGACTGGATGTGCCTAAAACGTACCCTAAGTACAAAATTCAGCACTTTACATAATAATTCAGCTTTTAGCTAACTAATAAAGTGCCAAAACATGGGAAAAATATTACTAGACACTTTCCAAAGTGTCAGAAATGAGTTGTGTCACTAAAAAGGGTAATAACGACACTTTAAAGCTTTGTTAAGCACTTTAACGGATTACTATCCAACCGAACAACCGGACTGTACCCGAAGCATGAAAATATTGTCATTTTCATTATTTATCTTTTTCTAAGCCAGTTAGGGTCCCTGAATACCCTAACACCCACTGTAACGCGTGACACACAACTAACCGGGTTAAGCACTTAACTAACTTACTTAACCTAACTATATACTTAACATTTAGTTGGTTTTGGACTAGAACCCCCCCCCCCCCTTACGATTTCGGTCACCATGGGGTGACACCTCATGTACTTGTAAGATTATTTTAATCTTCCATGTCTAATATCAATTAGACATATTAACTCTTGGATAATACACATAAACTTTGTCTATAAGTAATAACCTAAACACACAAGATCATTCACTTAACTCATCACCACCTCACACCTTTCTCTCCCTCTCTTGGAGGTCTCGGCCGAGAGCACCCACCCCCCATCCATCCATTTTCGATTTTGATCTTGCAAGTTCCAAGCTCTACAAGTGTTAAGGGTCGCATATAAGGAGTCTTGGTGCAAACGGAAGGCGAAGGACCTCACTCTCTTGCTTTTATCCACCATATTTGCGTCTAGATTCTTCCCTAGCCTCGAGCTAGTGGCATGTTGCTTAAATCACCTTCTCGAACTATTTTAAAGTGGTTAATACGATGTGTAACGGTTAAAACTCGAAATCTTACAAGATAATGCTTTAAAGTTTACTTAAAACACTAAAATGGTGGTTAAAAGCTCTTATGTTGTGTAAATCATGTAGTATTTGATTTGTGTGATTATTTGGACCCGATCTATGTTGTGGTAGCTCGGATCATCATTTAACCCGGTTTAGTCATGATCTTGGATTATGACATAAAGCTTGTTTAAGTGTAACAAGGGTTAGAAGATGAAACTCTACCACACACGAATCATGAACTTGTGTAAAAGTGTTTTAGTTTGTACAATAGTGTTTAAAACTAGTAGATCTACGTATCTACAAGCGGTATTTTCAAAGGACCACGTGTCAAGAGAAAACATATTTTTAAAGACGGATCTTACACTAACAAGAATGGTTTTTAGAACACACAAGTGTGTAAACACTTGTGTAACACAAAGTTTCGACAAAATAACTATTTTTGGAAAAGATGACGAGAAATTGTAGAGATGGAATTTCTTTAAAAACGAGGTTTTTACAAAATCGGATTATTTTATATAAAGATCCACTAAAAGTAATGGGATTTACTTCATAGTTTGGATAAATCACAAGTTCATGAAATATATGCGATTTATATACATATTTTGACTAGTTTGTGATTTGAACATTGTTTTGATTGAATAAGAAGATTGTTGGTTTGATTTATAAAAGAAAATGATACGCTTGAAAGCGTGGCCACCTCCAGTTACAGAGGAAACTCTGGCGAAATTTTTCTAAAAACCTAACACTTAGAATTATTTTCACTATAAGTGTTAGGGATACTTGTCGACTTGTTTTCAAACTATAGATTTCGCCATGACTTATTTACAAAACACCGGAGGTGGGATTTCACAAAATAAAACGTGATACATATATATATTTAGCATATGTTTTTCACAACATCACTTGTATAAGTGTTTATGATTATTTTATGAACTACGTAAATATTATTTTTAGAGTAAAAATAATATTACTAAGTATTATTTTGGGAAAATCACATGTATGAAAATATAATATTTTTTAGAAGAATATTTATATTTTGGGAGTTAGAAATAAAATATATTAAGTGAGACTTAATAGGGTAATCCGAAGTATACGAACGCACATGTATAAATCCCCCATCCTTGGGAAGGAAAATGACTACCAAGTATATACAGAATGTAAACACGAAATAGTTGCCTAACTATTTCCCAAAAACTTAAACCATAAAGCTAAGGCACGGCCGTCCGTCTAATAGAGTTAGTACGTGTAGGTCGTCACACAGCTGTTTGATTTGGAGGCATACTTGGTAGAGACGCACCACGGTGAGTTCATGTCCCCCTTTTCTCTAACTGTTTTCAGTTTTCTTAACTGCGGGGGTGAAATACATGTTACTTTGATTACAAGTACTTTATACATGGTATGGTTAGCGTAAGGAGGTTTACTACTTAGATCATGTGAGTGGGTAGGAGCAATATGAGGCCATTAGTCCTCATGGCGGGACCGAGGGACAGGAGCGGTAGATCTATCTGGGTGTAGCGAGCCCAGCCCCAGGCCAAACTAGAAACGGACCTCGGGGTGACTTTGTCCACATACTAATGCCGTGGCGAAATCTGCTAGGTTTGAGTCTCCCTATTTGCACTTCACATATATCTGTGGCCTTGCAAACCATTGGTGATCTCAATTCCCTTATTTGCAACATACCAAGACTATTTTTATACTCACAAAGGTTTACTTACTCACTTACACATGAACTCGCTCAACATTATTGTTGATTTTTCAACTTACATGTATTTCAGGAAATTAAAGATCTGGCGCGGTATGTTATGTTTTCCCACTGCATAAGGGTTCCAAGGTCATCCCAGTTTAGGAAATGTGACTCTTTCCTGGACAAGTCACAAATCTTAAACTGCGTTTATTTCGTGTTGATGTTTATGTTTTTCAAGACAATGTTTTATGTTATGATGTTGTAAGTCTCTAAGACAATGGTATGTTACTCTGGTTTTAAAACTTAATCAAATGGATGATCTTGCATGATTTTATTTCATATAGCTTTGTTATGATTAAGCTATGGTATTAAGAAGTCACACCAAAATTAACCACGCTTCCGCAAAGCCAGGGTGTGACAGCTTGGTATCAGAGCTCTGATCATAGCGAACTAGGATTCTTTCTCGAGTCTAGACTATGATCACTAGGGCTCTCACGAAAACATTTTTACTGCATACCACTTAAGTCCAGATCCAAAACGTTTTTACAAACAAATGTTGAGCACATTTTATTTATTATTTATAGGCTCAGTCTAGAAAGGCTGAGGCTCGGTCTGAGAGGCCGAGGCTCGGTCTGGGAGATCGAGGTAGTTGGCTAGCGGGACTAGGAGAATTGGCTAGTGGGACTAGGAGAACTGGCTAGTGGGACTAGGAAGAGCAGTCTGAGAGGCTGGGAGAATTGGCTAGTGGGACTAGGAAGAGCAGTCTGAGAGGCTGGGAGAATTGGCTAGTGGGACTAGGAAAAGCAGTCTGAGAGGCTGGGAGGCTAGTGGGACTAGGAGAACTATTTGAATGCTTACTTGGTGACTTATGTGATTATCTGATTGTATGATTGACTGTTTGTGCATGTTTGTGTTTATGTTACAGACACCATGGACACCTCTGGCACTGGTGACTCAGACACCACCGGACCTAGACCTATAGTCTCAGATGACCTAGAGCCTTCAGAGCACGAGGTCCACACCTCCGACGTTACTAGCACGGACGAGGATGATTTCCAGCCCTTTGCTTTACCTGATGGTGCTGATGAGCTCGCTGATGGCCCTTTGGCCGGGGACCTACCGTTAGTGGAGATCCCTGCTCCCATACCGCTTGCTTCATATCCTGCTTACGATTTGCTTCTCGACGCCGACGATGATGGCGACGTCGATCTGTTTGATGACGAGCCCTTAGAGGATGAGGTTCAGGGCGAGGCCCTTCTTCCTGCTGGAGATCTTTTGTTGATCGCAGATGCTCCCGCTGAGGAGTCACCTGCTCACTCACCGGTCCCAGACTCTTTCGAGTCTGTGGCCTCCGCACCTTCACACACTCAGAGTGCGCAGCACTTTTCTCATGGATCAGATCCCGACCAGGCATCCTCTGTTGCCCCTATTCCTAGCTTTGCTTTCGACCACGATGATTTGGAGGATTCCGATCCTGACTTTCCCCCAGGATTCGACCCGGATGAGGATATAGAGTTTATACCCATGGATCAGCCTATGGAGGATCCAGTCGACCCAGTTGATCCCATCGATCCCGAGTTTGATTTTGAGATGGCCTTTGATGAGCCCGAGCAGCCACTAGACCCTGCTCCTGACCCAGTACTTGAGCATGACCCAGTTCATGCTGACGCACCTATTATTGAGCCTGTCATTGCTGACCCACCTATTGATGATCACCCTATAGATGCTCCATTATTGGAGGGCGATCATGTCTTTGTTGCTGATCATGTTGATCCCCCACTTTTTGCTGATGCACCAGTTGACCCTCTTGTTGCACCTCACCATGATCCTATGCCAGTTCAGTTTGATCGTGCACTTTTTGAGGCACAGGTGGACCCACGAGATGAGCACGCCCAGTGTGGGTGGATTCCTGCTGATGACGAGGTCCCACCTATTCCCCCTCAGATCACTGATACCCGTCACATTGATACCTCTTTTTCATTTCCTCGGTTTACACCTCCAGCACGAGCTGGAGAGGGTTCTTCGGCTCACCCTTTTGGACATGTACCAGTATCTATCCCTGTTTCTCCATTTCATGTGGCACCTTTTGATCCCACCAGTGAGCCGCTTCTTTGGGCGTCATCTTCTGCTATGCCACCGACTGACCCCTACCATTCTTTCCACATGGGGTATACTATTGAGGACGTTTTGATGTCTTTTGTCGCCCAGCACGAGGCACACACATAGCGCATTCAGGAGCTTGAGAGAGCTCGGCCGCCGCCGTGTCAGTGCCAGGGTCAGACCCACTCTCCTTTGCAGCCCTCTCGACCTGTATCACCAGACTATGCTGCACGCCTTTTTGCCCTGGAGCAGCAGGTTGCTTCATTCTTACGCACCCAGAGAGCCATGGAGGAGGACTGGCTCCATTTGCGCCGCTTATTTTACACTCACTTCCCCCCTCCTCCACCGCCATCCGTGTAGAGCTCTTCAGTACCGTATAGGTAGACATTGGTGAGAAGACGGCGATTGCTTTTGACTGCACAGCATTTTTGGAGACTACATTTTGATTCTGACTTTTGTTGACATGTATTTGATGTATTGACACAGATTTGATATAGTTTTTGGACTAGGGTGATGTAGCCCTTAGTCGACTGATGTTGTATGACGCTGTGATGTACTTGTACGCTTACTATGTGGTCTCGATATATGGCAATCGCAGTATTCTCATCATACTTGATGCTTGATTTGATTATTTATATTCTATGACATGGGATGTTATGTGATTGATTGTAACATGGGATGTTGTGTGATTGATATGATTATAACATGAGATGTTATGTACTATTACTATCATTATATACGTACGCTACATTATGACCTGGCTTACGTACTATAACATGGGATCTTTACTATGGCCTGACCAACGTAAACCATCTTTTAGAAGATGCCGCCGAGACGTGAGACACACATGCCTACCAATGAGGCGGAACTCCAGCAAATTATCGCTGCTGCCATTGCACAATACGCCGCCTCTCAAGGAGGGACTAGTGGAAGCAACTCTGGCAACACTGGCAACAACAATAATCCACCTCATGGTAATACTAAGTCATTTAGACCTACCATGACCTAAATGGACACCTTTAGCAATGATGCTAATGCCGATCGTATGTTATAACGTATGTGCAGGATGCACCTACAAGCAGTTTCTAGACTGCAAACCGGTCAACTTTGATGGCACAGGAGGTGCTGTCGCCTTTGTTCGTTGGGCTGAGAAAACTGAATCTGTTCTTCGCATGAGCAAATGCGCACCAGACCAGCAAGTCACCTATATCTCAGGGCTATTCTTGGATGGAGCCCTCTCTTGGTGGAATCTGCAAGTACAGACACTTGGTGAAGCTGCTGCCTACGCGCTAACCTGGACCGAACTGAAGGAACTTATGCGCAGGAAGTACTGCTCCCGCGCGGAAATCCAAAGACTGGAAACCGAGTTCTGGCACTTGAAAATGGAAGGTCCAAAGATCGCAGAATACGTTCAAAGGTTCCATGACTTATCGCATGTGGTACCCTACATGGTCACTCCGGAGTTCAAGCGGATTGAACGTTTCATTTGGGGATTAGCTCCTCAAATCATAAGCATGGTGACCTCATCCAAGCCTGCGACCATTACTGAAGCGATCGATTTGAGCGTGGCTCTCACAGAGGAGGCTATTCGCCTGAACAAGTTTGATGATGCTGAGCTTAAGAAGAAAGAGACTCACGTCGAGTCATCAGGAGGTAACAAACGGAAGTTCTCAAACTTCAAGCAGGGCGCCAGTGTGGCGGTTAAGAAAGGAGGATCAGGCACGCCAGCTCAGGTTACAGCTGGTAGTGGAAAGAAAGGAAAAGGATATCAGGGCACCCAGCCCAAGTGTAATACCTGTCAACGCCACCATACTGGCCATTGTAGTGTGAAAGTATGCGAAGCATGTGGAAAGCCGGGTCACTTGAAGGATTCTTGTTGGGCTAGTGCTGGCCGGGGAGGCCAAGGAGGATTTGGGAATAGGAATAATAATTGTGGTGGTAATCGCCCACAAGGAAACAATGGAGGAAACGGGAGTCGAGGCAACAATGCGAATCAAGCTGGTTATGCGAACCAAAACAACAACCAAGCTGGAAATGGAGGTGGAAACGGGCAAAGACTTGGATGCTTTAACTGTGGTGATATTGGGCATTTTAAGAAGAACTGCCCAGAGTTGAACCAAGCCCGTGGAAGAATGTTCCAAATCGAAGCAAGGGAAGCGCGCCAGGACCCCAATGTCGTTACTGGTACGTTCCCTGTAAACCAGCGCTATGCATCCGTTTTATTTGATACTGGTGCCGATTATAGCTTCGTGTCGTTAGGATTTAAGAATATGCTTGGTTTAGCCGCTAATAAGTTAGATATTCCCTACTCAATCGAATTGGCTAATGGAAAGTTAGTAGAAGCCAATGAAGTTATCAGAGGTTGTGTGATCGAATTGGGAGAGCGTGAGTTTGCTCTGGATCTACTACCAGTCCAGTTGGGAAGCTTCGACGTGGTGGTAGGAATGGATTGGTTATCAGGCAACAAGGCGGAGATAGTTTGCCACGAAAAGGTTGTTCGTATCCCGACCGAGGATGGCGAAACGATTGTGGTCCACGGGGAGAAGCGTGATACGCCGTTAAGAATTATCACCTGCCTGAAAGCACGAAAGTGTTTGCAGAAGGGATGTGTTGCCTTCCTGGCACACATTGTGGATAAGAAGGCTGCTGAGCCAAGAATCGAAGACATCCCTGTCATGAGGGAATATCCAGAAGTCTTCCCAGAGGACTTACCTGGACTGCCACCTCAGAGACAAGTAGAGTTCCGCATTGACTTAGTTCCAGGCGCCGCGCCTGTGGCTAAGGCACCTTATAGACTTGCCCCTTCTGAAATGCAGGAACTGTCGACACAACTTCAAGAGTTGTTAGACAAGGGTTTTATCCGACCAAGCTTCTCGCCTTGGGGAGCTCCGGTCCTGTTTGTCAAGAAGAAGGACGGTAGTTTTCGTATGTGCATCGACTACCGGGAGCTGAACAAACTGACGATCAAGAATAGATATCCTCTGCCAAGAATCGATGATCTGTTTGACCAACTGCAAGGCTCAAGCTTTTATTCAAAGATCGATCTTCGATCTGGATACCATCAGTTAAGGATACAAGAGGAGAGTATCCCAAAGACAACCTTCAGAACTCGTTATGGACACTACGAGTTCCTTGTTATGCCGTTTGGTTTGACAAACGCACCTGCAGTCTTTATGGATTTGATGAATAGAGTTTGCAAGCCGTACTTGGACAAGTTCGTGATTGTGTTTATCGACGACATCTTGATCTATTCAAGAACAAAGGCTGAGCACGAACAGCACTTAAGAGCTATTCTGGAGTTGCTGAAGAAAGAACAGCTGTACGCCAAATTCTCTAAGTGCGAGTTTTGGCTACGTGAAGTCCAATTCCTTGGGCACGTGGTAAATGGAGATGGAATCCATGTGGATCCAACCAAGATTGAAGCGATCAAGAATTGGGAAACGCCAAAGACGCCAACCGAGATTCGACAATTCTTGGGATTGGGTGGCTACTATCGAAGGTTCATTGAGGATTTTTCGAAGATCGCTCAACCATTGACGCTCCTCACGCAGAAAGATAAGAAGTTTGATTGGGGAATCAAACAGGAAGAAGCGTTCCAGATATTGAAGGATAAGCTCTGCAATGCGCCAATCTTAGCACTACCGGAAGGTACAGATGATTTTGTGGTATACTGCGACGCTTCGCGTCAAGGATTGGGTTGTGTGTTGATGCAACGCCAAAAGGTTATTGCTTACGCATCGCGTCAATTGAAAGTGCACGAAAAGAACTATACCACACATGATTTGGAACTTGGCGCAGTGGTTTTTGCATTAAAGATCTGGAGACACTACCTTTATGGTACAAAGTGTACAATTTTTACAGATCACAAAAGCCTACAGCACATATTCAACCAGAAGGAGCTGAATATGAGGCAAAGACGATGGGTTGAGTTGCTGAACGATTACGACTGCGAGATAAAGTATCATCCAGGGAAGGCGAATGTGGTCGCCGATGCCCTAAGTCGAAAGGAGAGGATCAAGCCCATAAGGGTTAGGGCTTTAGAAATGATCATCCGAACCGATCTTTCCTTGTGCATTCGTGCCGCACAGAAAGAAGCTCTCAAGGAAGGAAACCTTGAAGAAGAATACCTCCGTGGGATGGAGAAGCTTTTGGTACCAAACGAAGAAGGAACGTTATGTTTTGAGAAAAGGATTTGGGTTCCTCTGTTTGGTGGTTTAAGGAAAGTTATTTTTGATGAAGCTCACAAGTCACGGTACTCTATCCACCCAGGAGCGGATAAGATGTACCAAGATCTCAAGGATTATTATTGGTGGCCTAGGATGAAAGGCGATGTTGCTGTTTATGTGAGCAAATGTTTAACATGTGCCAAGGTTAAAGCCGAATACCAGAAGCCTTCAGGACTTCTGCAACAACCTGAGATTCCCAAGTGGAAATGGGAACAAATCTCAATGGATTTTGTTACGAAGTTGCCAAGAACGCCAAGAGGTCATGACACTATCTGGCTGATAGTTGACCGCCTAACGAAGTCAGCACACTTCTTACCTATCAGAGAGAAGGATAATACGAGCAAGTTGGCCGAAATATACATGAGAGAAATCGTTGCACGTCATGGAGTGCCCCTCTCGATCATCTCTGATAGAGACGGAAGGTTTGTGTCAAGGATATGGCAATCCTTCCAAGAAGCCTTTGGCTCACAATTGAATCTGAGCACTGCGTTTCATCCGCAAACCGACGGGCAGAGCGAGCGAACGATACAGACTTTGGAAGACATGCTGAGAGCGTGTGTTATGGATTTGGGCGGTAGCTGGGATAAGCATTTGCCTTTGGTCGAATTTTCATACAACAACAGCTACCACACCAATATTGGTGTCGCGCCATTCGAAGCCCTTTACGGACGCAAGTGCCGATCACCCCTATGCTGGGCTGACGCAGGTGATAGGCAGCTTGCTGGTCCCGAAATCGTCCAAGAGACGACGGACAAGATTGCGCAGATTTTAAAACGCATCGAAGCAGCTCGCCACAGACAGAAGGCCTATGCGGATCCAAACCGGAAACATGTGGAATTTCAAGTGGGAGAAATGGTTTTATTGAAGGTCTCACCTTGGAAGGGTGTGGCACGCTTCGGAAAGCGTGGGAAGTTAAATCCGCGCTACATTGGTCCTTTCAGAATTTTGGAAAGAATAGGACTAGTAGCATACAAGCTGGACTTACCTGCTGAACTGAATGGTGTTCACGATACATTTCATGTATCCAACCTGAAGAAAAGTCCAACTCAAGATGACATTGCCATTCCCATCGACGAGATTCATGTTGACGACATGCTCCATTTCGTTGAAGAACCGGTTGAGGTTACGGATTGGAAAGTAAACAAGACCCGCCGGAGCAGTGTCAAGCTCGTCAAAGTTCGTTGGAATGCCAGACACGGTCCTAAATACACCTGGGAGCGTGAGGACCGGATGAAAGAGAAATACCCCCACCTATTTCCTAAGAACCCTGCATCTACAAGCAGAACTTAAAATTTCGGGACGAAATTTTTCTAACGGGGGGAGAATGTGACAACCCTCACTAAACCAGGTATCCGTACGACTTAATTAATAATTAATTACTGCTTAATTACTGTGCTTGTTTGAAATTACTGATGAACTGCTACTTGATTTCTGATACATGCATATACCTGCATCATACTTTACTTACCGTCACTACATTATTTACATGCTGAACCTTAGTGACAAACATGATGCACAGTAGCACTATAAACGGATAACCTATTGAACATGCTGATAAAGCCAGCATCAGGCAGACACTGCCTCTAAGGCCCGTATGAGCCAGAAATATTTTACTACACTAGTGGTGAGTGTAGGGATACAAGGGTTGTAGAACTGCGTCTCTAGGAATAAGTCACAATGACTGGATGTGCCTAAAACGTACCCTAAGTACAAAATTCAGCACTTTACATAATAATTCAGCTTTTAGCTAACTAATAAAGTGCCAAAACATGGGAAAAATATTACTAGACACTTTCCAAAGTGTCAGAAATGAGTTGTGTCACTAAAAAGGGTAATAACGACACTTTAAAGCTTTGTTAAGCACTTTAACGGATTACTATCCAACCGAACAACCGGACTGTACCCGAAGCATGAAAATATTGTCATTTTCATTATTTATCTTTTTCTAAGCCAGTTAGGGTCCCTGAATACCCTAACACCCACTGTAACGCGTGACACACAACTAACCGGGTTAAGCACTTAACTAACCTACTTAACCTAACTATATACTTAACATTTAGTTGGTTTTGGACTAGAACCCCCCCCCCCCCTTACGATTTCGGTCACCATGGGGTGACACCTCATGTACTTGTAAGATTATTTTAATCTTCCATGTCTAATATCAATTAGACATATTAACTCTTGGATAATACACATAAACTTTGTCTATAAGTAATAACCTAAACACACAAGATCATTCACTTAACTCATCACCACCTCACACCTTTCTCTCCCTCTCTTGGAGGTCTCGGCCGAGAGCACCCACCCCCCATCCATCCATTTTCGATTTTGATCTTGCAAGTTCCAAGCTCTACAAGTGTTAAGGGTCGCATATAAGGAGTCTTGGTGCAAACGGAAGGCGAAGGACCTCACTCTCTTGCTTTTATCCACCATATTTGCGTCTAGATTCTTCCCTAGCCTCGAGCTAGTGGCATGTTGCTTAAATCACCTTCTCGAACTATTTTAAAGTGGTTAATACGATGTGTAACGGTTAAAACTCGAAATCTTACAAGATAATGCTTTAAAGTTTACTTAAAACACTAAAATGGTGGTTAAAAGCTCTTATGTTGTGTAAATCATGTAGTATTTGATTTGTGTGATTATTTGGACCCGATCTATGTTGTGGTAGCTCGGATCATCATTTAACCCGGTTTAGTCATGATCTTGGATTATGACATAAAGCTTGTTTAAGTGTAACAAGGGTTAGAAGATGAAACTCTACCACACACGAATCATGAACTTGTGTAAAAGTGTTTTAGTTTGTACAATAGTGTTTAAAACTAGTAGATCTACGTATCTACAAGCGGTATTTTCAAAGGACCACGTGTCAAGAGAAAACATATTTTTAAAGACGGATCTTACACTAACAAGAATGGTTTTTAGAACACACAAGTGTGTAAACACTTGTGTAACACAAAGTTTCGACAAAATAACTATTTTTGGAAAAGATGACGAGAAATTGTAGAGATGGAATTTCTTTAAAAACGAGGTTTTTACAAAATCGGATTATTTTATATAAAGATCCACTAAAAGTAATGGGATTTACTTCATAGTTTGGATAAATCACAAGTTCATGAAATATATGCGATTTATATACATATTTTGACTAGTTTGTGATTTGAACATTGTTTTGATTGAATAAGAAGATTGTTGGTTTGATTTATAAAAGAAAATGATACGCTTGAAAGCGTGGCCACCTCCAGTTACAGAGGAAACTCTGGCGAAATTTTTCTAAAAACCTAACACTTAGAATTATTTTCACTATAAGTGTTAGGGATACTTGTCGACTTGTTTTCAAACTATAGATTTCGCCATGACTTATTTACAAAACACCGGAGGTGGGATTTCACAAAATAAAACGTGATACATATATATATTTAGCATATGTTTTTCACAACATCACTTGTATAAGTGTTTATGATTATTTTGTGAACTACGTAAATATTATTTTTAGAGTAAAAATAATATTACTAAGTATTATTTTGGGAAAATCACATGTATCAAAATATAATATTTTTTAGAAGAATATTTATATTTTGGGAGTTAGAAATAAAATATATTAAGTGAGACTTAATAGGGTAATCCGAAGTATACGAACGCACATGTATAAATCCCCCATCCTTGGGAAGGAAAATGACTACCAAGTATATACAGAATGTAAACACGAAATAGTTGCCTAACTATTTCCCAAAAACTTAAACCATAAAGCTAAGGCACGGCCGTCCGTCTAATAGAGTTAGTACGTGTAGGTCGTCACACAGCTGTTTGATTTGGAGGCATACTTGGTAGAGACGCACCACGGTGAGTTCATGTCCCCCTTTTCTCTAACTGTTTTCAGTTTTCTTAACTGCGGGGGTGAAATACATGTTACTTTGATTACAAGTACTTTATACATGGTATGGTTAGCGTAAGGAGGTTTACTACTTAGATCATGTGAGTGGGTAGGAGCAATATGAGGCCATTAGTCCTCATGGCGGGACCGAGGGACAGGAGCGGTAGATCTATCTGGGTGTAGCGAGCCCAGCCCCAGGCCAAACTAGAAACGGACCTCGGGGTGACTTTGTCCACATACTAATGCCGTGGCGAAATCTGCTAGGTTTGAGTCTCCCTATTTGCACTTCACATATATTTGTGGCCTTGCAAACCATTGGTGATCTCAATTCCCTTATTTGCAACATACCAAGACTATTTTTATACTCACAAAGGTTTACTTACTCACTTACACATGAACTCGCTCAACATTATTGTTGATTTTTCAACTTACATGTATTTCAGGAAATTAAAGATCTGGCGCGGTATGTTATGTTTTCCCGCTGCATAAGGGTTCCAAGGTCATCCCAGTTTAGGAAATGTGACTCTTTCCTGGACAAGTCACAAATCTTAAACTGCGTTTATTTCGTGTTGATGTTTATGTTTTTCAAGACAATGTTTTATGTTATGATGTTGTAAGTCTCTAAGACAATGGTATGTTACTCTGGTTTTAAAACTTAATCAAATGGATGATCTTGCATGATTTTATTTCATATAGCTTTGTTATGATTAAGCTATGGTATTAAGAAGTCACACCAAAATTAACCACGCTTCCGCAAAGCCAGGGTGTGACAGCTTGGTATCAGAGCTCTGATCATAGCGAACTAGGATTCTTTCTCGAGTCTAGACTATGATCACTAGGGCTCTCACGAAAACATTTTTACTGCATACCACTTAAGTCCAGATCCAAAACGTTTTTACAAACAAATGTTGAGCACATTTTATTTATTATTTATAGGCTCAGTCTAGAAAGGCTGAGGCTCGGTCTGAGAGGCCGAGGCTCGGTCTGGGAGATCGAGGTAGTTGGCTAGCGGGACTAGGAGAATTGGCTAGTGGGACTAGGAGAACTGGCTAGTGGGACTAGGAAGAGCAGTCTGAGAGGCTGGGAGAATTGGCTAGTGGGACTAGGAAGAGCAGTCTGAGAGGCTGGGAGAATTGGCTAGTGGGACTAGGAAAAGCAGTCTGAGAGGCTGGGAGGCTAGTGGGACTAGGAGAACTATTTGAATGCTTACTTGGTGACTTATGTGATTATCTGATTGTATGATTGACTGTTTGTGCATGTTTGTGTTTATGTTACAGACACCATGGACACCTCTGGCACTGGTGACTCAGACACCACCGGACCTAGACCTATAGTCTCAGATGACCTAGAGCCTTCAGAGCACGAGGTCCACACCTCCGACGTTACTAGCACGGACGAGGATGATTTCCAGCCCTTTGCTTTACCTGATGGTGCTGATGAGCTCGCTGATGGCCCTTTGGCCGGGGACCTACCGTTAGTGGAGATCCCTGCTCCCATACCGCTTGCTTCATATCCTGCTTACGATTTGCTTCTCGACGCCGACGATGATGGCGACGTCGATCTGTTTGATGACGAGCCCTTAGAGGATGAGGTTCAGGGCGAGGCCCTTCTTCCTGCTGGAGATCTTTTGTTGATCGCAGATGCTCCCGCTGAGGAGTCACCTGCTCACTCACCGGTCCCAGACTCTTTCGAGTCTGTGGCCTCCGCACCTTCACATACTCAGAGTGCGCAGCACTTTTCTCATGGATCAGATCCCGACCAGGCATCCTCTGTTGCCCCTATTCCTAGCTTTGCTTTCGACCACGATGATTTGGAGGATTCCGATCCTGACTTTCCCCCAGGATTCGACCCGGATGAGGATATAGAGTTTATACCCATGGATCAGCCTATGGAGGATCCAGTCGACCCAGTTGATCCCATCGATCCCGAGTTTGATTTTGAGATGGCCTTTGATGAGCCCGAGCAGCCACTAGACCCTGCTCCTGACCCAGTACTTGAGCATGACCCAGTTCATGCTGACGCACCTATTATTGAGCCTGTCATTGCTGACCCACCTATTGATGATCACCCTATAGATGCTCCATTATTGGAGGGCGATCATGTCTTTGTTGCTGATCATGTTGATCCCCCACTTTTTGCTGATGCACCAGTTGACCCTCTTGTTGCACCTCACCATGATCCTATGCCAGTTCAGTTTGATCGTGCACTTTTTGAGGCACAGGTGGACCCACGAGATGAGCACGCCCAGTGTGGGTGGATTCCTGCTGATGACGAGGTCCCACCTATTCCCCCTCAGATCACTGATACCCGTCACATTGATACCTCTTTTTCATTTCCTCGGTTTACACCTCCAGCACGAGCTGGAGAGGGTTCTTCGGCTCACCCTTTTGGACATGTACCAGTATCTATCCCTGTTTCTCCATTTCATGTGGCACCTTTTGATCCCACCAGTGAGCCGCTTCTTTGGGCGTCATCTTCTGCTATGCCACCGACTGACCCCTACCATTCTTTCCACATGGGGTATACTATTGAGGACGTTTTGATGTCTTTTGTCGCCCAGCACGAGGCACACACATAGCGCATTCAGGAGCTTGAGAGAGCTCGGCCGCCGCCGTGTCAGTGCCAGGGTCAGACCCACTCTCCTTTGCAGCCCTCTCGACCTGTATCACCAGACTATGCTGCACGCCTTTTTGCCCTGGAGCAGCAGGTTGCTTCATTCTTACGCACCCAGAGAGCCATGGAGGAGGACTGGCTCCATTTGCGCCGCTTGTTTTACACTCACTTCCCCCCTCCTCCACCGCCATCCGTGTAGAGCTCTTCAGTACCGTATAGGTAGACATTGGTGAGAAGACGGCGATTGCTTTTGACTGCACAGCATTTTTGGAGACTACATTTTGATTCTGACTTTTGTTGACATGTATTTGATGTATTGACACAGATTTGATATAGTTTTTGGACTAGGGTGATGTAGCCCTTAGTCGACTGATGTTGTATGACGCTGTGATGTACTTGTACGCTTACTATGTGGTCTCGATATATGGCAATCGCAGTATTCTCATCATACTTGATGCTTGATTTGATTATTTATATTCTATGACATGGGATGTTATGTGATTGATTGTAACATGGGATGTTGTGTGATTGATATGATTATAACATGAGATGTTATGTACTATTACTATCATTATATACGTACGCTACATTATGACCTGGCTTACGTACTATAACATGGGATCTTTACTATGGCCTGACCAACGTAAACCATCTTTTAGAAGATGCCGCCGAGACGTGAGACACACATGCCTACCAATGAGGCGGAACTCCAGCAAATTATCGCTGCTGCCATTGCACAATACGCCGCCTCTCAAGGAGGGACTAGTGGAAGCAACTCTGGCAACACTGGCAACAACAATAATCCACCTCATGGTAATACTAAGTCATTTAGACCTACCATGACCTAAATGGACACCTTTAGCAATGATGCTAATGCCGATCGTATGTTATAACGTATGTGCAGGATGCACCTACAAGCAGTTTCTAGACTGCAAACCGGTCAACTTTGATGGCACAGGAGGTGCTGTCGCCTTTGTTCGTTGGGCTGAGAAAACTGAATCTGTTCTTCGCATGAGCAAATGCGCACCAGACCAGCAAGTCACCTATATCTCAGGGCTATTCTTGGATGGAGCCCTCTCTTGGTGGAATCTGCAAGTACAGACACTTGGTGAAGCTGCTGCCTACGCGCTAACCTGGACCGAACTGAAGGAACTTATGCGCAGGAAGTACTGCTCCCGCGCGGAAATCCAAAGACTGGAAACCGAGTTCTGGCACTTGAAAATGGAAGGTCCAAAGATCGCAGAATACGTTCAAAGGTTCCATGACTTATCGCATGTGGTACCCTACATGGTCACTCCGGAGTTCAAGCGGATTGAACGTTTCATTTGGGGATTAGCTCCTCAAATCATAAGCATGGTGACCTCATCCAAGCCTGCGACCATTACTGAAGCGATCGATTTGAGCGTGGCTCTCACAGAGGAGGCTATTCGCCTGAACAAGTTTGATGATGCTGAGCTTAAGAAGAAAGAGACTCACGTCGAGTCATCAGGAGGTAACAAACGGAAGTTCTCAAACTTCAAGCAGGGCGCCAGTGTGGCGGTTAAGAAAGGAGGATCAGGCACGCCAGCTCAGGTTACAGCTGGTAGTGGAAAGAAAGGAAAAGGATATCAGGGCACCCAGCCCAAGTGTAATACCTGTCAACGCCACCATACTGGCCATTGTAGTGTGAAAGTATGCGAAGCATGTTGAAAGCCGGGTCACTTGAAGGATTCTTGTTGGGCTAGTGCTGGCCGGGGAGGCCAAGGAGGATTTGGGAATAGGAATAATAATTGTGGTGGTAATCGCCCACAAGGAAACAATGGAGGAAACGGGAGTCGAGGCAACAATGCGAATCAAGCTGGTTATGCGAACCAAAACAACAACCAAGCTGGAAATGGAGGTGGAAACGGGCAAAGACTTGGATGCTTTAACTGTGGTGATATTGGGCATTTTAAGAAGAACTGCCCAGAGTTGAACCAAGCCCGTGGAAGAATGTTCCAAATCGAAGCAAGGGAAGCGCGCCAGGACCCCAATGTCGTTACTGGTACGTTCCCTGTAAACCAGCGCTATGCATCCGTTTTATTTGATACTGGTGCCGATTATAGCTTCGTGTCGTTAGGATTTAAGAATATGCTTGGTTTAGCCGCTAATAAGTTAGATATTCCCTACTCAATCGAATTGGCTAATGGAAAGTTAGTAGAAGCCAATGAAGTTATCAGAGGTTGTGTGATCGAATTGGGAGAGCGTGAGTTTGCTCTGGATCTACTACCAGTCCAGTTGGGAAGCTTCGACGTGGTGGTAGGAATGGATTGGTTATCAGGCAACAAGGCGGAGATAGTTTGCCACGAAAAGGTTGTTCGTATCCCGACCGAGGATGGCGAAACGATTGTGGTCCACGGGGAGAAGCGTGATACGCCGTTAAGAATTATCACCTGCCTGAAAGCACGAAAGTGTTTGCAGAAGGGATGTGTTGCCTTCCTGGCACACATTGTGGATAACAAACAGCACCTTAGTGGTATAGTTGTATGGTGCTTGCTCCCACAAAAATAGTTTCAGTTCAGATCCTTATAAGTACAAGTTTAGATGGTATTTAGGTGTGATGGTAAAGTGTCTCCTTTGTATCTGATACGAACCAATCGGTTGATAGATAATCCGTTGAGTGGATCAAACTCAAAAGAAATTAGGAAGAAGCAAGACTTGAGATAATTCTCTGAATTTTTCATTCATAACATAGACTGTTTAAATAGAAATCACATGTTAGCCATCTAACCCACTACTCAAACTAATAACCCACTACTCAACTAATAACTAAATATGGAGATAAAAAAGGAATCATGCAAATCACGTGGAAAAAAGAAAGTGGCACGTAACATTCCCTCCTATTCACAATAATCCTTGTCCACAAGGATGAAGTCGGATCATTAGCGAAGCACCACGGTGGCCGCCATTCGGTTCTCCCTGCGGCATTCAGAGCATTTTTATTGAAAGGCCACAGTGGACGCCACTCACGTTGTTCAGTTAATCCCGCTCTAGTGGCAATTGGTTCCAACTCTAAAGTGAAGTATCCCAAATTTACAAAACAGAATTTGACTTTGACAATGCAAGCAAAAGTGAGGAATCTGTTGTGCATGTAATTGACTTGAGAAACGGTGAAAGGAGAGGATTTTTTGAAGGAAGCCAAACATGAAGTTTTTTCCAAATTGGAAGCAATATGTTTTGACCCAAGATACTTGATACATTCTGTCGATTTGACCAAAGAAGCAAGCAATTGTGGTGTAGAAATTGTTTGAGTTTTTTGAACCTCTGTGTTGCCGGAGTCGGCGGAGACAACAATAGAGTACGAATGTGAAACATTGGATGATAGCCGACAAAGCACGGGGTTTGTTTTCGGAACCGAAGGAGGTGGAGATGGTTTTCGTGTCGGTGTCGGTGTCGATGGGGCGGGTTTTGGTGGTGTGGCGGTAGAAGTGGGTGGTACGGGTGGTGCGGTGGCGGAAACAGGTGGTGGAAGTGTAGGAGATTGAGCTTCCCACGTGGTATGGAACGATCAGAACTCGTTGAAGACGGTTTTCAATTGAGACTCGAGCTTCGCAAGGAATTCATTCCTCCATTGATAGAACTCGGCTTCGGATAAAGTGTGAGCAACCATGGTCCGGGGGGATCACGACAGCTCTGATACCAATTGATACGAACCAATCGGTTGATAGATAATCCATTGAGTGGATCAAACTCAAAAGAAATTAGGAAGAAGCAAGACTTGAGATAATTCTCTAAATTTTTCATTCATAAAAAGAAATAAACATACATTGATTGTTTAAATAGAAATCACAATGTTAACCATCTAACCCACTACTCAAACTAATAACCCACTACTCAACTAATAACTAAATATGGAGATAAAAAAGGAATCATGCAAATCACGTGGAAAAAAGAAAGTGGCACGTAACAGTATCCTAAAGGCGGAAGGTTCAAATCATGTCAAGTGTATGCATAAGAGTATTTAGGATTAAGTTAATTTGCAGTTAAAAAAAGTTATGAGACATATACTATCCGTAGTACCTAGAAAAATGATATATGCATTACAACACTGTTGATGCAACAGATAATAGACCAGTGTTAGTAGCAAGGCTGATTAGGCAAAAGGGTTGAAGATTTTGGTTTTGCCTAACGCAGGTTGTGGGGTCCCCCCACGTTTGCAAGACGTGGAGAGAGGTTCACTAGTTTGATTTTGTTGTTTACTCGGGATCCTCCACTGAAATGTATTCAGTCTCAGACGTGGGAGCAATAAGAATGTATGAGTTGAATGTGATGGAGAGTGACTTGCATGGAACAAGTACTCAAGAACAATGACCAGAGATTCACCTAGAATCAGAGCTGATCGAGAATGTCTTTCACACTTAATGAAGTATCACATCTATAGGAAAGGTGATCTTCCAAAGAAGAAACCATTGACTAGTGAAGTATGTCTGCAGTGGGGGACTTACCCTTTTGAGGGTTCAAGCCTTTTGACCTGCGGGTAAAAGACTGCGTTCTGTGTACTCTCCTTACTTTTGCGGCTGGGAGAGTTGGTGAAGCAATCAGAGATGTGACCTTTTACTGCTCACGTGTTGCTTTATCTTACTCCTCTGTTTTCAACCTTTGAACCTTTGAACCTTTTAAGCATTCATGTGTTTTAGTCATTTTATTTGGTCTTGGGCTACCCCCGTCATCAGCCCCCAAGTCAGAGGTTTTTGGGAATGAGCTCAAAGACTTCTGACTTTTACACATTTATTTTCATTGCTCAAAGGCTTCGAGGCTTGAAGGCTTGAAGGGTTGAAAACGGTTGAGCTTTTTGATTTTTGAATTTGACAAGACAGTTGATATGACTTGTGGCTGTTTTGTTTTGTGTCAGGCGGTGGTTTTAATTCCTCCGGTTAATTATATTATTTCTTATTCATTAATTTACATTCACTTTTACAGAAGAACATCATTTGCTCTCTTTCTCTCAAGTTTTCCCCTTTCTCGAATCAGGTTAGTTCCGATTGCTTACTTTGTTCTTATTTTCTATGGGTGCTCGTAAGGATTTAGCGAAGTCATTTTCTCGAATGTCTCAAGAGGAGGTCGATTTGTTTTGTATGGAATGGGGGATAGGGCAGAAGTTTAAACCGATTGCACCGGCTTGTGACGTTTAATCGATAGATGTCCCCCTGGTTCCATTGCTCTATACTGTCGCCATTTTGAGTTTTCTAACCTTCGTCACCCGTTTTTGAACTTTGTTTTGAATATCCTGGAGTATTATCGCATATCTTTCGGTCAGATTCACCCTCATGGCATGGCTAGGGTTTTACACTTTGAAGTTTTGTGCCGTGCTTCTGAGTATGACCCAACTCTTTTGTCGTTCCGTCGTTTTTTCTGACTGGCTAAGAATGGTGACTGGTTTACCTTCGAGATGTCCCAAGTTGACATTTGCTTGATTTCGTCTATGGTTTCTACCCTTGGTGTCTGGAAGGACCGGTTTTTCTGGGTGTCCGAGGAAATTGTTCCTTTTAAACTTGTTTGGAGGCACCCGGATGCCGTTTTGAATGAACCTGAACCTTCTGCCTTTGATATAAATGCTCGTTTTCTAGAAACTCTTCGGGAATGCCCTTCAAGGCTTCGTCCGTTTCCTGAGCATTTATTGGTTTTATTGGGTCTTAGTAAGTTGTGGGAAAAACGCGATCGAGACCCGGTGCTTTTGAGAGATGGGCAGGGTATGCATTTATTCTTGTTGTGTTGTTATGTTCCTGTTTCTTGCTTTTTATGATCTTTTAAATATGCTTGTCCATTTTTTGTAGTTATGTCTGCTTTGGAATTCATTAAGAGCGATGATACATCGGATGTTGCATTTGGGGATGTCCAGGCTACTCCTGGTGAAAATGTTGTGGTTAAGGGTTCAGAGCAGAGGTTCGAGGGTTCCGGCTATGTGAATGTCCCTAATGTCAAGGGTTTTACAAAGGCTGCGGGTTCCAAGGTTTCCGTTCCTCATTCAAAACGTTATTTGAAAGGTGCTGATCAACCATCTGGCTCGGAGGCCATTGATATTAGTGACGATATTGAAGTATCAGCAGAGCAGGCTATTGAGGTTGATGTGTCGAAGGGTAAAGAAAAAGAGTTAGTCGTTTCCGGCAAGAAGAAGAAGCTGGTTAAGAAAGGTAGCACTCCTACCATCCAGGGTTCATCTGCTAAAAGTTTTGAAATCTTTGAGGGTCCAGAGGCTGAAGAGGTGTATGTTCCCAGCTGGGGGGTAAAGGTTGGAGATAACTTCAAAGACTCGGCTGTGTGTGCTGAGGCGTTGGCCCATTTTGCTCCTCCTGCCGTTCGGAGTGCCATTTCTGAGATGGAGGCTGAGCATCTTATTTCAAGATTGATGCTGAGTTCCTGCAACCTTTCGGCCTTGTTGGCTGAAGATGTTACCCGTTTTGCAAAGGGTATGCGGGAGTATGAGGAAGCCTCCAATAAGAAGGAGAAGATGAAAGCCTCTATGGCTGCTATAAAGAAGGAAATTGATAGTTTTTCTGAGAAGGAGCTGGCTTGGGTCAAGAAGGTGGGTGAATTAACGAGAAGGCACGAAATTGAGATAAACGATCTCGAGAAAAGCTTCGAAGCTGATCGATTGAAGATGAAAGCTGATAGAGAGGCCCTGGCTATTCAACAGAAGGCCTTTGATGAGGAAAAAGATGGTTTGAAGGCTTCAGTTGCTCAAACCACTAGTGATAACCAGTGGCTTATTGAACAAGGCTTCCATCAGGTTGTAACCTACCTTCCTCATTCTAAAGAGTTCAATTCTACTTTTGGCGAAGTTTATACCAAACTGCTCAACCTGGGGAAACATCAAGGTCTTATTGCCGGTTACAAGCTTCATGAATCTGGTCATCCCTTGGAAAAGTCTCCTTTATACTGTCCTGAAGCTTCTGAGGTTTTCAAGGGTTCCGTTGAGCAGATGGAGAGGCTGACCTATCCGTACGTTAGTCAAGTTGTTGCTTGTTTTTGTAAGCCCCTTTCTGTCTTGCAGGAACTAAAACCGGATGGTCTTAACGAAAAGGTTTGTGCCGAAGTGCTTGGTTCTCTTTCAAGAAAACGATCTTATTCAGGAGACAGTGAGGATACCTTTTCGGGAGAACCTGATGCTTCGAAGGATGCAAGCTTGGAGGGTTCAGCAGTTGGTGGTGGTGTTGGCTCGAAAGCTAAGAAGTCAAAGAATGCTAAGAAGGTCAAAGGTGACGGTTCCGGGGCTTCCAAGCCTCCTGTTGATGCTTGAAGATCATTCGTAGCTTTCTTAGCACCAAAAAACAATTTAATGGTTTGTATGCTATGTTACACAATTTTAGGTTTTTGCAGGAGCCCCTAAGGTTCCTGCTTTATGGTTGTGTTTAGCCTTTGTGGCTTATTTGAACAATTTCTTAGGTTTAGAAGTCGTTAGGGCTTGTTTTAACTTTGTTTGGATGTTTGGAAGTCTGTTAAGGCTTCCTTTATTATGTTACTAAGTTTCCACTACTTGCCTTGTGTTATATTTTTTTGTTCTTGTGCCTGTTTTGGTAAGGCAGCTTGGTTGGCTTCGAGCCTTCAAGGTTTCTGGCCTTTTGGATGTATGTGGCTTGAAGCCTTCAAGGCTTCTGGTTACTACCTTAGTTTTATGACTTAATGTCTTGGTTTGTATTTTTGAGTTTTGGGTTATGTGTAACCTCTTTGCTCATGCTGTTGCATTGTTCCTTGGATTATTTCTTTTCTTTGTGGTTTTGTCTTTGTTGGGTTTGTGTTGTCTTTATGTTTTTCATACCTTAAAGGGTTTAGTGCTGCAGTCATTTAGCCTTGGTATTTTTAACAAGAAGAGATAACACCTATCCTATTCATCATCTTTCTTAGTTTGGTTTTATTTCGTAAGCCTATATTTTTTTATACTTTTTCTGAGGCTTAAGGAACATTTGATGTAGGATGTTCAAACCCGTCTATGAAACAACTTTGTTTTCAATAATAAGTCTCATGGAGTTGTATTGATCTAGGAACTCACCCCTTATATAGGTTCATTTAACCCTTGAACCTATTGTAACAATCCTCAATAAAACCAACACTCTCGAATTTTTCTAACACCCTAATATGTCTTTAAAAACACCCGTATGTGAAAACCGAGCCCGAAATACGTTATAACATTTAAAATAAATTAAAAAATTGAAACTTAAGTTGAGGCGGGCCGCGTAGACCCACCTGTAACAACCCTCGGTAAAACCAACACCCTCATAATATTTACGACACCCTATTATATCTTAAAATATCCCAATATGTCTTATATTACACCCCGTATGTGAAAACCGAGCCCGAAATATGTTATAGTTTATAAAATAAATTAAAAACCCTAAATATTGAGTTGAGGCGAGCCGCGTAGACCCACCCCAACAGTTCACGCGGGCGGTATCAATGCTGGAACCTGACTCCACTGATTTCTTTAGTTCAAGCGGGCCGCGTAAGATCAAATTAGTGGCAGCACCCTAGGCCGACACGTGTCATCATCGTGTCGAGCCTAGTAGATGACCCGGATAAGCTACACGTTGACCGGACGTTGACGCGGGCCGCGTAAGCCCCGCTTGTATGTTACGCGGGCCGCGTGAGAGTCCAATTCAGCAAGTATAAATAGAACGCATCAGTTTTCGTTTTTCGTCGCTCATTCTCAATTCTCAAATCACAATTTCTGTAGAAGAGGCATTATAGTCGGGTATTATACCCCTAATTAGCGAGGTTCTGCTCCGTTGTAAGTATTATAACCCCAGTTTCATAATAGTTACGCTGCCCGATTGATTTAGGGTTCCGTAACAACTGTCATGGTTTTGCCCGATGTAGTTGTTGGAATACCGTCTCGGGGAGGGTATCATTAATATTTTCAAAGGGTTATGATACTAACCAATATACATTTGTATAAATTACAGATTATATCCAGGAAACCCTTACGCGAAGTCTAAGATAGCAATGTGAGTTTATCCTCTTTTTGTTAACCTTTTTGGTAATGTTTTACCAAACCTTAAATGTTTTACTATGAAATTTAGCAGTGATTGAGTCTTTGTAGTTCTTCAATTACTGCCGGTATGTTGGGGTTTTGTATACAAAATGTACTACACTGTGAGTAGTAAGTCGAGGATGACAATACGTTACCATTGGACAATGAGTTAGCCAATGGGTAATATGACCCACAAGTCAGGGTTGACAGTACTAAAAGGAGTAATTGTGTAGACATAAACAATGTGATCGCTCTTAATACTGTTCACTGTGACTTTTATTTAAACTTGATTAAACTGGGATTCACTCACCAGTATTTCCGACTGACAAATGTTTTTAAAACACGTTTCAGGTAACCCAATGTGACAACCAATTAGTAAAAAGCCAGCTGGAGAGCACTGAAGGCTTGGGAAAATGTGGCTATAAAAGTTACCAAATAAACGATGTTTTAAAATTCAATGAAATAGGGTTTATCCCTATAAATGTATTGTAATAAGAAACTTGGGTTTTACCCATGTGATTATTAATATTAAATGAGGTGGTTTTACTCTGATAAACATTTCATAACTACGGTCCTGATGTAAATTCCGCTGCAAGATTAAATAACTGATAACACCGAAACTCTGAGATCGCGTCCGCCCGTTCCCGGGAATCAGGGATCGAGGGTTGCGACACCACCCCAACCTTACGCGGGCGGTTTCAAGGTTGAAACCTGATTTCGTTTGATTTCTTTAGTTTAGGCGGGCCGCGTAAGATTTCCGATTATTTAACGCGGGCCGCTAGAGACCCAAAATGTGGCGCAGCCCTGGGCCGCCACGTGGCCCAACACCCGGAGAAGCTAGTTGATGACCCAGCTAAGCTACGCAGTTGACCGGAGTCAACGCGGGCAGCGTATGCCCTGTGCTTGTGTTACGCGGGCCGCGAGAGGACCAGTTTCAGCACCTATATAAGAAATCAACGGGTTTTCGTTTTCCATCGTTCATTCTTTCTTTCTTAATCTCAATTTCTGAATAGTAGAATTAATACGCGGGTATTATATCCCCTAAATAGCGAAGTTCTGCTCCGTTGTAAGTATTATAACCCCAGTTTCATATTAGATACGCTGCCCGATTGATTTAGGGTTCCGTAACAACTGTCGTGGTTCTGCCCGATGTAGTTGTTGGAATACCGTCTCGGGGAGGGTATCATTAATATTTTCAAAGGGTTATTATACTAACCTATGTACATTTGTATAAATTATAGATTAATCCCAGGAAACCCTTACACGAAGTCTAAGATAGCAATGTGAGTTTATCCTCTTTTTGATAATCTTTTTATAATATTTTACAAAACCTTAAAATGTTTTACAATGTGATTAAGCGGTGATTGAGTCTTTGTAGTTCTTCAATTACTGCTGGTATGTTGGGGTTTTGTATACAAAATTTACTACACTGTGAGTAGTAAGTCGGGACGACAACACGTTAACATTGGACAACGAGTTAGCCAATGTGTAATATGACCCACCAGTCAAGATTGACAGTACTGAATGAGTAATTACGTAGAAATAAACAATGTGATCGCTCTCAATACTGTGTTAATTGATAAAATGTTTCTTGATTAAACTGGGATTCACTCACCAGTATTTCCCACTGACAAATGTTTTTAAAACGCGTTTCATGTAACACAATGTGACAGCCAATTAGTAAAAAGCCAGCTGGAGAGCACTGAAGGCTTGGGAAAAATGTGGCTATAAAAGTTACCTAAAAGACAATGTTTTAAATTCAATAAAATAGGGTTTACCCCTATAAACATATTGTAATAAGAAACTTGGGTTTTACCCATGTGTTTATTTATATCAAATGAGATGGTTTTACTCTGATAAACATTTCCTAACTACGGTCCTGATGTAATTTCCGCTGCCAAATTAACAAGCTGATACCCCCGAAATTCTGAGTTCGCGTCCGCCCGTTCCAGGGACAGATAAGGGATCGGGGGTTGCGACAGAAGGTGGTATCAGAGCCTAGCCACTGGTCTAAGCCAAATAAGTGTTCTGCTGACACTTAAATTCTAAATTTTGTTTTAGGAAATAATTTATGTGATTATGTGTTTTGTGTTATTTGAGTATTTGTTAGTTTTCAGTATGAGTGATCAAGGACCCTCAGACGTATATCGTCAGTTGTCTGAATCACCTAGGAGTGAAGGTACCTCTTCACAGCCTGCCCTTTCTGGGTATACTGCTGATCAGGAAGAAGGGATGTTTGCCTTTAAAGCTCAGTCGGAAGAGCCATTCCCTCATAAAAAGAGAGGATGGTTCAGTAAGGAAGCGTTTGCGCATAGGAAAAGAATGCAAAAGTTGAAACAGCAAAGAGTTTTAGCAGCCGCTAAGCGAGAGTCAGATGCCCATACACAGGATATGCTTAATAGAAGCCTAACCAATTTCCATATCCTAGCTACAACTGCTACTGACCCAAGTCTGGAACAATTAGTAGCCCCACAACCCTTACCTTTGATTCCCACTCAACCGATGGAGATAGAAAACCCTGAAAACCAAGTAGAGATGCATGACTTCAATCCGGAAGAAATCCCTAGGGTACCATCACCTAACCCCCTAGACCCAAATTACGACCCCTGGTGGGACGACAATAGGGATTTTGTGCAACGTTACCCGATACATGAGAATGCACCCATGCAGAACATAGGAGCCTACCCTGTTATGGACCCTTTAGATCCCTATTATCATGATGACTATATTAGGGAGATCTTAGAAGATCCTTACCGATTTCAAGCACTTTCACCCCCATATCAGGAACCCGCACCCTAGATTCCGAACCCAGTCCTAGAACCTGCACCCCCAATGAGTGCAGAAAACGTCCAAGAACTTAGGACATTTTGTGAGGAAATTTTAGAAAGCAGTGAGAGAATGCGACAGGTGGGAGAGCGACTCGTATGGAAATATGATGAGCGCAATATGGATTTTTGGATGAATCCATATCCATGAATGTGAGAATGGAGGAAACGGTTGTAGTAATAATAATAATAAAATAATAAAATAAAATATGTGTGTATAGATGCCTATTAATATTAGTGTAATTTTCTTTCTGTTGGTATTATAATCTTTATTTCAATACTAGTGTGTAATAGACGCATAGTATATGAATAGAGTATAGTCGCAATGAACGACGCTTTTGGCAAAAATGCGTGTCATGTGATTGACTATATTAAATATTATTTTGTGATATTAATACGGGATGAATGTTTAAAATTCAGATGGCCTACGAAGGAAATCAAGGAAATCTGAATAATGATAACCAGAGTAACATTAACGTGGTTAATGAGAATCCAAGCATCAATAACAATGGAAACCAAATGGATAATAGTGTCGTTCAACATATAGTGGCACAAGGAATCATAGATGCCATGCCATTTATTATTCAAACTATTCAAGAAGCGAATAATAAAAGTAAGCATAGCAGTAAGCGACCGATTGAACCTGAAAATAGCGTGAACAATGGACCTGTACTTCAAATGCCCATTCCCATAAGGAGAAGAACCATGTCTTACGGTTGTTCTTATAAAGAATTCTGGTCTTGTAAACCAATGGAATTCTCGGGCAACGAAGGGGCCATTGCAACCCTACGCTGGATAGAGAAGACTGAGGCAGTCTTAAGAATAAGCAAGTGTGCTGAAGAAGATAAGATAATGTTTGCTTCTAATCTATTTAAGAATTCAGCACTAGAATAGTGGAATACTATCTTTCAATCAAGAGGAAGTGATAGAACTTATAATATGGAATGGGAAGAATTTAAGGACAAGGTAGAAATGAAATTCTGCCCACCTAATGAAAAGGAACATATAGCAAACAAATTCCTAAACCTTAGGATGATTGGTGTGGATAGTAAGGGATACACTAAATTATTCTTTGAATATGCTAGAATAGTGCCAACTCTTGCTTCACCAGAACCAGTGTTAATCTCCCGTTATAGCTGGGGATTAATCGGGGAAATTAGACATGTAGTCAAGGCAGCTAGACCTCAAACCATAGAAGAAGCTGTAGAACTAGCAAATACCATGACAGATGAATTAGTCCGTACCCGAGAAGAGGATCAAAAGAGGAACCTAACCCAGAAGCTCACACAAGAATTTCGTTCTGAAAATTATAATCGTGGGAGAAATGTAGGTTCTACTTCTACACCCTACTGTAAGAATTGCAAAAGGAAACATTCAGGAAGATGCTCCATATACTGTAACTTTTGCAAAATATCGGGACACAAGGAAGAAGACTGCAGGAAGAAAGCTAACAACAGGATATGTTACAACTGCAGAGAACAAGGTCATATTAAGCCTAATTGCCCGAAATTAGCTCCAGCTACAAACAACAAGAATACTAAAAATGCTAGAGCATTTGTTCTGACTGCAGAAGAAGCAAAAATGATTCCAGATGTCATAGCTGGTACGTTTTTAATTAATGATGTCTTTGCTAAAGTATTATATGACTCTAGTGTAAACCAAAGTTTTATTAATACATCATTTTGCAAAATTGTAAATCAGTCATTAACTAAACTACCACAAGAATGCTTAGTAGAGACAACTAATGGAGAAACCGTTAGGATTTCTGAAATCTTGCAGGGAGCAAGCATAGAAATTTTAAATCAGAAATTTATTGCAAACCTTTATCCCATGAATCTGACAGGATTTGATATTGTTTTAGGAATGGATTGGTTAATAGCCAATAAAGCCAGTATTTTATGTGATCAAAAGTCAATCCAAGTAAATTCACCAAAAGGTAAAACGATCACAATTAAAGGAGATAAACCGTATAGATCCACAAAATTCATCTCTGTGATGAAAACTGCAAGTTATATAAGGAAAGGTTCTCTAGTGTATTTGATTTCCATAATCACTAACACTAAAGGAAAGGATTTAAAAGATATTCCAGTAGTATCTCAGTTTTCAGATGTATTTCCAGAAGAATTGCCAGGGCAACCTCCAGATAGAGAAGTTGAATTCAGAATCCATTTAATACCAGGAACAACACCGATTGCCAAAGCACCTTACCGTTTGGCACCTGCAGAAATGCAAGAATTGAAGAAACAATTGGACGAATTGTTAGAAAAAAGATTTATACAACCAAGTTCGTCGCCATGGGGAGCGCCAATACTGTTTGTTAAAAAGAAAGACGGATCGATGCGTATGTGCATTGACTACCGTGAATTAAACAAGGTCACGATTAAGAACCAGTACCCATTACCCAGAATCGATGATCTGTTTGATCAACTGCAAGGAGCTTGATTTTTCTCTAAAATCGATTTAAGGTCAGGATATCATCAATTAAAGGTACAGGAAGAGGATATTCCGAAAACCGCATTCAGAACAAGGTATGGCCATTATGAATTTACTGACATGCTATTTGGTTTAACCAATGCCCCAGCTGCATTTATGGACATGATGAACCGAATATGTAAGCCATATTTGGATAAATTCATAATCGTCTTCATAGATGATATTCTCATTTACTCTAAGAATAAAGAGGATCATGCAAAGCATTTGCACGCACTTTTAAGTTTATTAAGAAAGGAAAAGCTTTACGCTAAATTTTCCAAGTGCGAATTTTGGTTAGAACAGGTACAATTTCTTGGACACCTAGTCAATCATGAAGGAATTCATGTGGATCCAACAAAAATCGAGGCGATTACTAAATGGAAAACCCCTGAATCACCAACCGAGGTTAGAAGTTTCTTAGGATTAGCCGGTTATTATAGAAGATTTATTCAAGATTTTTCTAGAATAGCTATTCTCTTAACTAAGCTAACCTGTAAATCCATTAAATTTGAATGGGGACCAAAACAAGAAGAAGCCTTTAGAATCCTTAAGCAAAGATTAACCCATACACCCATATTAGCATTACCAGAAGGAACTGAAGACTTTATAGTCTATTGTGAAACTTCCAAATTAGGTTATGGATGTGTATTAATGCAACGTCAAAAGGTTATAGCTTACGCCTCTAGACAACTTAAGAATCATGAAGAGAATTATTCAACCCATGATTTAGAATTAGGAGCTATAATTTTTGCTCTTAAGATTTGGAGACATTACCTTTATGGTAGTAAGTTTACTGTATTCACTGATCATAAGAGTTTAAGGTATGTTTTCAAGCAAAAGGACTTGAATATGAGACAAAGACGCTGGATGGAGATGCTTAGTGATTATGATTGTGATATCCAGTATCATGAAGGAAAAGCAAATGTAGTGGCAGATGCTTTAAGCCGAAAGTATCATGAAAAGCCAAAAAGGGTACGTTCTCTTAAATTAAATCTACAAGTAGATTTAAATAATCAGATAAGAGAAGCACAAGAATCAGTAATCAAGGATGATACTGAAAAATTAAAAGGTATGCTAAAAGAATTAGAACAAGAAACATATGGAATGTGGAGATTCCATAAAAAGAGAATGTGGATACCTAAATTAGGAAACCTACGTTATTGTATATTAGAAGAAGCCCATAAGTCCAATTATACGATGCACCCAGGAAATGATAAGATGTATCAAGATTTAAGAAAGAATTTCTGGTGGATAGGAATGAAAAAGGATATAGCAGCCTATGTTTCTAAATGTTTAACCTGTTCACAAGTCAAAGCTGAACACCAGAAACCCTCAGGTCTATTACAACAATTAGAAATGTCAGTGTGGAAATGGGAATTGATAACAATGGATTTTGTTACCAAATTACCCAAAACAAAGAAAGGTAATGATATAATCTGGGTAATTGTAGATAGGCTAACCAAGTCAGCTCATTTTCTACCAATGAAGGAAACTTTTAGTATGGAACAACTAGCTAAATTATATGTAAATGAAAATGTTTCTTTACATGGAATTCCTTTATCAATCGTTTTTGATAGAGATAGTCGATTTACCTCTCATTTTTGGTCAAGTTTCAAAAAAGCCATGGGAACCAAGTTAAATCTAAGCACAGCTTATCATCCTCAAACGGACGGACAAAGTGAAAGGACAATTCAGACAATGGAGGACATGCTTAGAGCTTGTGTAATTAATTTTGGAGGTAATTGAGACGATCACTTACCTTTAATAGAATTTTCATATAATAATAGTTATCACACAAGTATCAATGCTGCACCATTCGAAGCACTTTATGGACGAAAGTGCCGAACCCTGGTCTGTTGGGCAGAAATTTGGGAAAAGCAACTATCTGGACCTGAGATAATACAGGAAACAACCGACAAGATTATTCAAGTCAAAGAACGACTGAAAGCAGCACGTGATCGACAGAAGAGCTATGCTGATAACCGACGCAAACCCTTGGAATTTCAAGTAGGAAATAAAGTATTATTAAAGGTCTCTCCTTGGAAAGGAGTGGTAAGATTCATCAAACGAGGGAAGCTAAGTCCCAGGTATATTGGACCTTTTGAGATTATTAGAAAAATAGGACCTGTAGCATATCAGCTACAACTGCCAAAGGAAATGGCAGGAATACATGATGTATTTCATGTATCTAATCTCAAAAAGTGTTTAGCTGATGAATCAATGATAGTACCTCTTAAGGATATAGAGGTAAATGAATAACTCATGTTTGTAGAAAAGCCTCTACAGATTGAAGACAGGAAAGTCAAGAATCTCAAGTACAAGAGATTAGTTCTGGTCAAAGTAAAGTGGGACTCCAAAAGAGGACCTGAGTATACATGGGAGCTTGAATCTGAAATGCAAAGGAAATATCCGCACTTGTTCCAGTAGATCTCGAGGACGAGCTCTAAAACAATGTGGGGAGAATGTAGCAATCCTCAATAAAACCAACACTCTCGAATTTTTCTAACACCCTAATATGTCTTTAAAAACACCGGTATGTGAAAACCGAGCCCGAAATACTTTATAAGATTTAAAATAAATTAAAAATTTGAAACTTAAGCTGAGGCGGGCCGCGTAGACCCACCCCAACCTTACGCGGGCGGTTTCAAGGTTGAAACCTGATTTCGTTTGATTTCTTTAGTTTAGGCGGGCCGCGTAAGATTTCCGATTATTTAACGCGGGCCGCTAGAGACCCAAAATGTGGCGCAGCACTGGGCTGTGGCCCAACACCCGGAGAAGCTAGTTGATGACCCAGCTAAGCTACGCAGCTGACCGAAGTCAACGCGGGCAGCGTAGGCCCTGTGCTTGTGTTACGCGGGCCGCAAGAGGACCAGTTTCAGCACCTATATAAGAAAGCAACGGGTTTTCATTTTTCGTCGTTCATTCTTTCTTTCTCAATCTCAATTTCTGAATAGTAGAATTAATACGCGGGTATTATATCCCTCTAAATAGCGAAGTTCTGCTCCGTTGTAAGTATTATAACCCCAGTTTCGTATTAGATAAGCTGCCCGATTGATTTAGGGTTCCGTAATAACTGTCGTGGTTCTGCCCGATGTAGTTGTTGGAATACCGTCTCGGGGAGGGTATCATTAATATTTTCAAAGGGTTATTATACTAACCTATGTACATTTGTATAAAATATAGATTAATCCCAGGAAACCCTTACGCGAAGTCTAAGATAGCAATGTGAGTTTATCCTCTTTTTGTTAATCTTTTTATAATAGTTTACAAAACCTTAAAATGTTTTACAATGTGATTAAGCGGTGAATGAGTCTTTGTAGTTCTTCAATTACTGCCGGTATGTTGGGGTTTTGTATACAAAATTTACTACACTGTGAGTAGTAAGTCGGGACGACAACACGTTACCATTGGACAACGAGGTAGCCAATGTGTAATATGACCCACCAGTCAGGATTGACAATACTAAATGAGTAATTGCGTAGAAATAAACAATGTGATCGCTCTCAATACTGTGTTAATTGATAAAATGTTTCTTGATTAAACTGGGATTCACTCACCAGTATTTCCCACTGACAAATGTTTTTAAAATGCGTTTCAGGTAACACAATGTGATAGCCAATTAGTAAAAAGCCAGCTGGAGAGCACTGAAGGCTTGGGAAAAATGTGGCTATAAAAGTTACCTAAAAGACGATGTTTTAAATTCAATAAAATAGGGTTTACCCCTATAAACATATTGTAATAAGAAACTTGGGTTTTACCCATGTGTTTATTTATATCAAATGAGGTGGTTTTACTCTGATAAACATTTCCTAACTACGGTCCTAATGTAATTTCTGCTGCCAAATTAACAAGCTGATACCACCGAAATTCTGAGTTCGCGTCCGCCCGTTCCCGGGACAGATAAGGGATCGGGGGTTGCGACACCTATTAAGCGATATGGCCTGGGAGCTCATCCCCTTACATGGCGCCTGCCATGGAGTTTCTTGCTAGGTTCTCAACCTGATTTTAGGATAGAAAGACAAATTTGATAAAACATCATCATTCATTCAAGAGATATTGTGTTACAAAAGGCGATCAACTATTGAAATACAACTTTGTGAAATACAAACCAATCTTTCTTGATTACACATGGAACCTCTTAAGGGTTTTTCCATTCCAGTGTCTTGGAAGCCTTTTACCTTCTGAGTCTGCTAGTTTATAGGATCCACCCTTGTGTGCTTCAAGGATTGTATATGGCCCCTCCCATTTTGGGCCAAGTTTTCCTTGGTTTTCTTTCTTACTAGCCTCATTGTTTCTAAGCACCAGGTCTCCTGGCTTGAAGCATTCATATTTGACTCTTTTGTTGTAATAGGCTTCTATCGTTTGCTTGTACTTGGCTTCTTGGATTGCAGCTTGGTCTCGTGCTTCCTCTAGGAGTTGTAAGTTCAACATAGTCTCTTTTTTGGTTTGCTTCGGGATCCATGTTGACCTTTCTTTGTGTTACAACTCCTACTTCAGCTGGAATCACGGCCTCAGATCCAAACACTAAGCTGTAAGGTGTTCTTTTGTGGCTTGTTTTTTCTGTTGTTCTTATGGCCCATAGAACACTTGGCAATTCTTCGAGCCAATTACTTTCATATCTTCCCATTCTGGCTTTGATTCCTTCAACTATGCTTCGGTTCATCCTTTCAACCTGACCGTTTGATTGTGGATATGCCACTGAACTGAAAACCTGGGTTATTCTGAACTCTTTGCACCAAACGCTAAAGGGCTTCTCGGCGAATTGCTTTCCATTATCGGTGACAAGCACTCCTGGAAATTCATAGTGACAAATGATGTTTTCCCAAACGAAGTCAATGACTTGCTTGCCCGTGATTTTTACAAGTGGTTTAACCTCAGGCCACTTGGTGAAATAGTCTATGGCCACTAACAAGAATTTTACTCCACCTTTGGCTGGTGGGAATGGGCCAATGATGTCCATTCCCCATTTATAAAATGGCCATGCCAAGGTTATCGGGACAAGATCATGCTTGGGACTTTTTGGGACTGGTGCATGAATTTGGCAGGAATCACACTTTCTTGGTTGCTCAGTGGTGTCTCGGTGCATGGAGGGCCAAAAATACCCAAGGTTCATAAGTTTGGCAACCACCGTTCTTGCTCCAAAATGGGCTCCGCATATCCCTTCATGAACCTCTTTGACCAAATACTGGATTTGTTCGGGACGAACACATCTCAGCAAGGGTGCAAGGTAACCCTTCTTGTAGAGAATTTGACCTTGCAACACGTACTGTCTAGACTTGATATTAACCCTTTCAGCCTCTGTTTGATCAGCAGGTAATTCACCATTTTTAAGGAATTTCTTGATTGGAGTCATCCAATTGGGATCTTCTTTGGTGATTACGTCTTGAACTTCCAATTCTTCAATTGATGGAGTTTTTAATACTTCTACCAACACCTTTTTAGTGAGGTGGGCAAAAGTGAGGGAAGCGAGTTTACTCAAAGCATCAGCTTTCTTATTTTGGGACCTGGGGATTTGCTTGATGGTACACGTTTGGAATGTGTTCATCAGCTCCTTGGATTTTTCCTTGTACCTCTTCATGTTAGGTTCCTTTGCGAAATAACTGTCATTCACTTGGCTTGACACCAACAACGAGTCCATGAAGACTTCAAGCTTTTGGACCTTCATTTCCTTAGCTAACCTTAAGCCAGCTATCAGTGCTTCGTATTCAGCTTCGTTGTTGGTGGTCTGAAAATCAAATCGAAGAGCATACGTGAATTCTAACCCTTCCGGGTTGATTAGAATAAGACCTGCCGCTGACCCTTCAACGCTTGAAGCCCCATCGGTGAAAAGCTTCCAGGCTTCAAGGTCTGAAGGTTCAATGGCAGCTGTGTTTACTTCAACGGTTGTTTGTTTTGGGACTTCTACAATTAAATCAGCCAGGACCTGGGTTTTGATGGCTTTTCTGGGAACATAGGTGATGTTATGTTCACCGAGTTCCACAGCCCACTTGGCTAATCATCCTGAATTCTCCGGTTTTTCAAGCACACTTTTTATTGGTTGGTCGGTGACCACCTGTATGGGGTGTGCTTGGAAATACATTTGAAGCCTTCTAGCCGTTTGGACTAGGGCTAGAGCAAGTTTTTCCAGGGGAGGATACTTGATTTCAGCCAATTTTAGAGTTTTGCTGAAGAAATAAACGGGTACCTGAACTTTGTTTCGTTCAATGGTGAGGACCGCACTTATTGCTTCTTCAGCAACTGAAAGGTATACCGAGATCAATTCTCCCGTTTCCGGGGATGCAATGTCAGGTAGAGAAGCTAGGTGTTTCTTCATCTGGTTGAAGGCTTCTTCAGCCTCATCAGTCCATTTGAAGTCCTTCTTGTCAGAGCACCCTTTGAGCGTTTTGAAGAAAGGTAAAGACCTCTCAGCCAATTTTGAGGTAAATCGCTTCAGGGCTGTAAGCTTCCCATTTAGGCTTTCTACCTCCTTTTTGCTTCGTGGTGGCTTGGTTTCAAGAACAGCTTTCACCTTGTTTGGATTGGCTTTTATACTTTGTTTTCCCACAATGTGTCCCGGAAACTTTCCTTCTTCAAACCCAAATGAACATTTTTCGGGGTTGAGCTTCATGTTGACCTTCCTTAGGTTCTTGAAGGTTTCTTGGATGTCGTCAAGCATTTGGTATTCCATTTTGCTCTTGATGACTAAATCATCAACATATGCTTCCATGTTCCTGCCAATTTGACTAGCAAAAGCCTTGTCAACTAGGCTTTGGTAGGTTGCACCCGCGTTTTTGAGGCCAAAAGGCATCTTTTGGTAGCAAAAGATTCCTTTATCCGTATGAAAGGCGGTTTTCTCTTCATCTTCTTCCTTCATGAGAATTTGGTGGTAACCCTTGTAAGCATCAAGGAAACACTTGAAAGGGTAACCAGTGAGGAAGTCAACCTTGAGATCAATTTCTGGCAACGGGTAACAATCTTTAGGACAAGCCTTGTTCAAGTCTTTGAAGTCTATGCACATTCTCCAAGAGTTGTCGGGATTTCGAACCATGACTGGGTTTGCAACCCAGGATTGATACTTAACTTCCCGGAGAATGCCGGCTGACACAAGCTTTTTAAACTCTTGGCATGCAGCCAAGCTTCTTTCAGGTGCTAGACTCCGCTTCTTCTGGACAACAGGCTTGACATCAGGTGGTATTCTTAACTCATGCTCAGCAATGCTTCGAGGGATACCCGTCATATCTTCTGGGCACCAGGCAAAGACATCACTATAGTGTACCAACAACTTTTCGAAATATGAGAGGGTTTCTTGTGAAAGGCTTGGATTTACCCTTATCCTTTGTTCAGGATACTTAGGGTTTATGATCAGCCTTTGCTTGTCTTCTTCATTCTTGGAGCTTTCCCCTTCAACCATGTAGGCTTCTTGAGTAGGTTGAAGGGTTGCGATTCCCCTCTCGGTAGGAAACTTGAAGTGCCATGACCAACAGAAACAACCATGTAGAAGGCACACTGCCCTGGCCTTCCTATGATTATATCATAGTTTGAAGGTATATTGATGACCACAAAAGTGAGTGGTTGAACTCTTTCCATCTTGCCTTCGCTGAAATGGACATCAAGGGTTAGTTACCCTAAAAGCTTGAGAGGTGTGTCAGCAATACCTTTTATGGAGGTTCCTGAGGGTTGAAGCTTCGAACGTTCCTCATTACTCAAACGGTTGAAGAACTTTTCAAACATGATTTCCGTGGCTGCACCAGTATCTATGTATGCTTTGTTTGTTTGTAGTGTACCCACGGTTGCTTCAACCACAATGGGGCTTGAAAGTGGGTTCTTTTCCATTGGAGGGAAACAAACACACTGAAGCTCCCAAGCTTCCAACCTCTGTCGTTTGTGAGGAACCTTTCCATCAAAATCCACCATATTAAGTTCCTTGCCCTTTCCTTCGGCCATCTTGTCCCTTACCCCCTTTACCAAGTGAGCAAGTTCCCCGGATTTGACGGCCTCTTTAATCCTCTTCTTCAATTGAAAGTAATCATTAGTATGGTGTCCCCTTTCTTCATGAAATTCACAGAATTGGGTGGAATTCTCCTTCCTTTTGCTTTTTGGGAGAGGTCTTGGAGGTCGAAAGCTTTGCTTTACTTCCTCTGTGACAAGAATCTCTTGAGGGGTCTTGGTGAGAGGTGTGAAGCTCATGCCTTTTTCCCTACTGGAAGGGTTCCAGCCTTCAGACCTTCGCTGATCTGAACCCTTTTGGCGTCTGTCATAGGAATGGAAGCTTCCCCTTTTCCTAGCCGGGCTGTTGCCTCGCCAGCTTGATCCCCTTTTTCTTTGCTCTTTAATGTCTACGGCCTCCTTTCCTCTGATGTGGGCTTCAGCCCTTTCGAGAGCTTCTTCCAAGGTCTTGGGCAGGGATTTTTTGAAATCTCTTGTGAGATATTTGGATGTAATGGCGTTCATAAAACCGGCCACTCTCATCTTTTTGTCTGCCCCTACGTATGTGAGACCTTCCTTCTTGTACCTTTCAATGAACTCTCTCGAAGGCTTTCGTCATCCCTTTGTTTTATCTGAAAGATTACTGTAGACGTATCGCTTTTGCTGTGAGAAATTGGCCAAAAACCCTTTACTTAGGTCATCGAAGCTTCGAACGCTTCTGGCAGGCAAATCGTTGAACCATATCCGGGATAAACCAACGAGAGTTTGCATAAACATGAGGCAGCATTCAGCATTTGACCATTTCTCAATTCTGGTGGCACCAGTGAAGATCTGAAGGTAACCTTCCGGATCCTCAGTCCCATCATACGTCTTGATATGGGATGGCATCTTGATCTTCGTTTGAAAATCATAATCGGCTATTTGCTGTGAGAAGCACGAGAGATTACTTGGCTTGTAAGGTTTGGCCAAATCTTCCTCAACCCTTGCACCCATGTTGTTGCTGTTATTATTGTTCCCTTGGGTGGCCAACACCTGATTAATAAAGTGCTGCCACGGGAAGTTGGCCATCATCTGGGGCATAAGGTTGAAGCCTTGAAGGCTTCCAGGTGTAACCGGGCAACTAACTCCCAAAGGGGTGCTCATAACGGCACTTCGTGCCAAGGGGAGTACAGACAACGCTTGTTCCCATGCAGTTGTTGTTGAGGGTGGAAGGCTTGCTGCTGGAGATTGTAGGAGTTGGTCCAAAGTCAGCTCGTGCCTTAGTGGAGCACCGGCTGTAGCTGGTTGAGAAGAGAAAAAAGGAAATGTTGTTGGATTTGGCCTCGTGTACAGGTATGGGTTAAGATTTGGAGGAGGATTACTGGGACCAGCCTCATCCCTAGATGCAGAAGGTTGTGAGTTTGCAAAAGGAGGGATGGGGGGGGGGGTCCAAGAGATAGTGTCGGTTCTAGTTCGTTATAGTCCAAATGAATCCTCACTCCCTTGTCTCTCTCTCTACTCACATATTGGTTGAGGAGAGACCTCAACTCCAGGAAATTGTTGGCGACCCCTTCAGGGGTAAGTTCAACATGTGAGGGGGTGTTAGAGACACCGACATTAGGGGAAGGGACCCCTGATCTAGATGGAGTTGGAGTGTGGAAAGTGAGAAACTCGGGAGTGATCCCTGGTGTCGAGAAAGACGTTGGTATAGCCACATGAGCTTGGCCAGTGCTTGGGGTAGAGGTATTTGGAACCTGATTCACCTCTCCAGGAGATTCACTTTCCGACATAGTGATTTCAAAAGAATGGAGCTACACTACTAGGTCTTTTGAAGAAAATTAGTGGCGTAGCCCCACGGTGGGCGCCAACTTGTTGATGCAACAGATAATAGACCAGTGTTAGTAGCAAGGCTGGTTAGGCAAAAGGGTTGAAGGGTTTGGTTTTGCCTAACGCGGGTCGTGGGGTCCCCCCACGTTTGCAAGACGTGGAGAGAGGTTCACTAGTTTGATTTTGTTGTTTGCTCGGGATCCTCCACTGAAATGTATTCAGTCTCGGATGTCGGAGCAATAAGAATGTATGTGTTGAATGTGATGGAGAGTGACTTGCATGGAACAAGTACTCAAGAACAATGACCAGAGATTCGCCTGGAATGAGAGCTGATCGAGAATGTCTTTCACACTTAATGAAGTGTCACATTTATAGGAAATGTGATCTCCCAAAGAAGAAACCATTGACTAGTGAAGTATGTCTCCAGTGGGGGACTTACCCTTTTGAGGGTTCAAGCCTTTTGACCTGAGGGTAAAAGACTGCGTTCTGTGTACTCTCCTTACTTTTGCGGCTGGGAGAGTTGGTGAAGCAATCAGACATGTGACCTTTTACTGTTCACGCGTTGCTTTATCTTAGCTCATGTGTTTTCAACCTTTGAATCTTTTAACCTTTTAAGCATTCATGTGTTTTAGTCATTTTATTTGGTCTTGGGCAACCCCCCGTCATCAAACATCTAGCATGTGATTGTCACATGCCTTGTAATGTGGATTAAAAGTGATTTACAATTATGTGTGGTAAAACAGGTCTTATCGTGTTTAACAAGTCAGAGATGACGTGATTAACACAAGTATCATACATGAATACGATAACTTTAACTACTTTATACGTCATGTCTATAATACAGCTGCATGTTTTGTGTATCAAGAAGGAGATATCAGCAACTTTTCGACCCCTCGGGGGCGAGGCTTTGTTTTTAGCATATTAGAGTTTTCTATTCAGAGGGGGATGACGGCGCAGTTTGTTTCTCGTCTACCTGTTATCCTTATGTAATTTGCCCTAATTATTGCCCTATTGGAATGAAATCAAAATTTTGTTGCCGGTTTAAAAGAAATAAAAAATTTAACTCACACACAAAAACATCATTTTTGTGTGTGAGTATAGGAGGTATCAAATACCATACCATTAGACCACTATGACGTAAACATATTATTAGCCAAACGGAAACTTAATATATTTTTAAATAGTTCTATACCTGCATTTTACAATATTTAAAACCATTTCTTGAATAGAAGAGTGAAAATTGAACATTTAGTTTTATTGGGAAAGGTTATCATACAAAAACCCTTATCGTACATCATGTATGCGACGGGCGTAACCGTCCGATCAGGCACTAATCACGCATGGGACACAAAATAACGCATGGGATCCTTTTTTTTTGACCTAATCACGCATTGGAACATTATTACGCATGTTCATTTTGTCAAACCTTGCTAATAATAACGCATGGAACATAATTACGCAAGTTCTATAGTTTGTCGCGTACGATAACGTAGGATAACCCTTTTTGTACATTATACTTATTCTACTTTTATTTAATAATTAGTTACAAGATTTTGTTATGATTAGTTAATAATTTAATAAGTGAATCGGATGCAATCCAAGTACCAATTTTTAGCATCCATGTCACCTAACTAGGTCTAGGTGGAACATGCCTATTACTGTTCAGTGTATAATGTGGACATTGGACTCTCTCATTCAACATGGTGCCACTTGCCATTCTTGTAGTACGCTCGTACACCTTCAAATGCATTATATTACAAAGAGTAAATTACGTTTTTGGCCCCTGTGGTTATATCATTTTTACTATATTAGCCCAAAATAAGAATTTTTAACATATCTGCCCCATGGTCTTTATAACTAACCATTTTGACCCCTAAGTCTAACCATTTTGACACCCATGGTCTCTATAACTAACCATTTTGGCCCCCATGATCTCTAGACTTAGGGGCCAAAATGGGTAGTTACAGAGACCATGGGGGCAGATATGTTAAAAATTCTTATTTTGGGCTAATATAGTAAAAGTGATATAACCACAGGGGCCAAAAACGTAATTTACTCTATTACAAATAAATTAATTACTTAAATTTTATTATATTATATTATATATTATGAGGTGAGTTAACGTAGTACAAGATGAAATTACGTATGTTGAAAAACCATTAAGAGATATTGCATTTTGCATTTCCCTATATATTATATTATACTAGAGATAAAAGGTTAATTGATTATCTATTAATTTGGAAAACTCCTTGTCTCTACAAAAATTACTATTCCTGATTTTCTAATTATATTTCCTAATTTCTTTGCATAACGGTGCAAGATGCACCACACACACTCAGCTCACTCTCATACCAAATTAATTAATTAATTGATTATATACAAATATTCTACAAACAATATTGTATTATATTATATCCAATTAAATATTTATAAAAAAAAGTTTTATATGGTTTTATTTAAGATACTTCTTCATATAATATTGTAATAATTTAATTCTTGAATTAATTGTAGCAAATAGGAATCCTAGGGGATAATCGTGTATTGGTTTCCACCGCACCGTCACTCTTAGCATACATGATATGACTTAAATGAAAGTATGAATCACATTTTATTGCATCTTACACCCTTGTATAATGTCAACATTTCCCACTTAACCCCCTTATATGTTTCTTTTATCAATATACTACCTTCCATTGGAACGCCGTTATCATTTATAATACGCGTAAGAGCATATTAACTTTGAATGTTTTATTGTTATAGAGTACGATCTCGTTTCATCCATAGAGCCACTAGATGCGGCTGACTCGTCACATGAAACCTATGATAATTGATTATAGCATAACATTTAGATACTAACAAGACCACAACTCGTAAATTGGAAGGAGAGAATGACATCTACTTGCTTAATTACCCTATCATGCAATTTATTACATAATATGAGCATATATACTATAAACATACTTTTAAGTTAAATATAGTTATTTCACGCACATGTAATTGTTATTGTTATTGTAGTATTATATGTGTAGTTGAGCGGGCCATAGAGATATGATATTTAAGAAGTGTTTCGAGTTCAATCTCTGACACTGTTAGTATGTAACTTTGCTTATCAAAAAGTAAAATAAAATAGTGGGATGTTGGACTAGTTTGGTTATACCATCAGCTGGCCAGTTATTCGATGAGTTTGATTTAGCTCTCACATAATGAGTATAAGATGGTTTGACATGTGTCAGCTGAGTTGATGGGATTCTATTTTTATATAAAAAAATTTAAATTGTTGTCGTTGAAAACTTATACATCTATGATTAAACATGTATTTTCACGCCATCAAAGATGTTTTAAAAATAAACTTTTTAAAACCTATTAGGGGTGTGCACGGTTCGGTTATAAGCATTATTCGTAACAGTAATCGAAGTCATCGGTTAATCGGTTCGGTTTATTCGCTTAATTTGTCGGTTTTCGATTCAGTTCAGTTAATTCCGGTTAATAACCAAACCAAACATTGGCAAAATAATTTGTTTAGAAATACATCTAATGGAGTTACAAATACATGAAACATATATATAAATACATGAGTTGGATGTATAAATAATTAAAATGGAGGTATAAACACACGAAATGGAAATATAAAACATGACATATATGTATAAAAGCTAGAAATATTTGAATGCTTAAATGATTCGGTTCGTTTATTTTCGGTTAACCGATGGTACGCAAAATATTTGTTAACCGATTTTCAGTTAATCCGTTTCGGTTAATTTCAGTTAAATTTTATCAGCTTTCAGTTCAGTTTCAATTAACACTTCGGTTATTACTCACCCCTAAAACCTATATTGTTTCGTAATTATCATACCCCATTAATGCTTCAAAGTCTTACAAACTGCAAAAAAATGGAATATCAGTATATCACTCACTCTTTGTTAACATGTTAAATTAAATACCCTTTTTTGTCACATGTGTGGTCAAAGTGTATCAACTTAATACAAAATGGTGATAATATTACAACGATACAAAATATAAGGGGGTAATATGCATGAATATTTTAACAGAAGGGCTAATCTGAAAATAAAAGTAAATAAGTAAAACGTAATACGGACAATAAATACAAAAAAACGCAAAAAAGCTCAGCTGGAAACCTTGAGAAGAACAAAATAGGAATAGTTGAAAGAGAAAGAGAGAGAAAGAAGAGAGAGAAAGAAGAGAGAGAGAGAGACCTATACGTACAAAATATACACAATATACGCATCAGATCCTCTCTGTTTTCATTCTCCAGCATCTTCTGTTCAATTCGAGAACTCTCATCCGATTAATTTGATTCTTCTCAACACATCGATCGCTGTTTCTAAATCGAAAATAAGTTTAACCTGCTCGAACAAATTGAATCGGTTAGCAGATTGTGAATTTGTGATCCTCACGCTTCAGCTCTACGGTTTTCGGTATGATTTCATATAGTTTTTATCTCTCGAATCAAATGCTTTTTGTTAACAGTTTTGTTTAACAAAAATGCAGATTAGCTGTTTATCGATAGGGCTAATTCGAGATCTGATTTGGTTCTATACTGGCATTGTTGAAATTTATGTGTATATGTTGTTTAATTGGATGTGTGAATGATTAGGTATCGATTTTGCTGCGTTTGTTTGTATATGTACGTGTTATGATAACTATGATAAGTTTGAGAGTTCACTAGTGTTAATAAATCTCAAGAGTATCAGATTTAGATTATTGTTATGATTATGTTTATCTCTGTACAGGTTAGGTTAACTATGATAAGTTTGAGAGTTCACTAGTGGTGATTAATTGTTATTTATGTGTGTTTATGGAGGTAAATACTAAGAATATCAGATTTAGATTATTATTGTTACTCTTAGTTAGGTTTTATTTGTGGAAAAATGATTTGACATGTAAGAGATTCTAGATCTGCTTTTAATTTCATAGATGCTATCACTGGTAGAAATATATGTGGTTTTGTTCTGCAATTGGATGTGTTAATGATTGATTAACTATCTATCACTTTTGTTGCATTTGTTTATATTGGTACATGTTATGTTAACGACGATAAATTTGAGAGCTCACTCGAGTTGATAAATTGTTGTTTATTTACGGTTATGGAGATAAATCTCAAGGGTATCAGATTTAGATTATTATTATTAGTTAGGTTAGATTCTAGATCTTCTTAAAATTTCATAGATGCTATCAATCGTAGACATGAAGTTAAACTGCAAAATTTATGTGTTTTTGTTGTTCAATTGGATCTATACATGTTAGGCTAACTATGCTAAGTTTGAGAGCTCACTCGAGTTGATATATTGTTATTTATTTACGGTTATGGAGGTAAGATTATTAAGAGTATCAGATTTAGATTATAGTTAGGTTTTATTTGTGGAAAAATGATTTGACATTTTAAAGAGATTCTAGATCTGCTTTTAGTTTCATGGATGCTATCAATGGTAGACATGAAGCTGGACAGCAAAATTGAAGGTTGGATGTTTTGTCTTGTTATGTGTAATATCTGAAATTTCATTGATGAATGAATTTCATGGGGAAATGGGAAAACGATAGTCTTATTATTTTTTATTTAATGCTTCTGTAATCTGTACTTGCATGTCTTTTTACACTGCAGTGTACTGTAGGTTTCTGTTTTTGTGGTTTGTTTCATAATGAAGAGGACTTGTTCTGTTACAGATTTAAAAACACCATGTTTTTTATGGTTTTGCTAACAGACATACTTGTCTGTGCTGAAGGTTATTAGTTTTCAGTCTCTACCCTTCTGCACTTGGCTAAAATGTCAGGTAAGTTAGTTTGACTTATATGCATTTCAAATAAACAGAGTTTTGTTGTAGATGTAATTTTGGTTGACTGTTTACTTTACTTCTCATGTGGACTGTTTGGCTAGAAGGAATTGAGGCTTTTGATGAAACAAGAGAAAGGAGGTCAGATATCGAGAATTCTGAAGACGAAAGACGGCAATCCAAAATTGGAGCCCTAAAAAAGAAGGCAATAAATGCTTCAAACAAGTTCACTCACTCACTAAAGAAAAGGGGAAAAAGGAAAATTGATTACAGGGTTCCTTCGGTTTCAATAGAAGACGTACGCAATGCAAACGAGGAGAAAGCAGTCCATGAATTGAGGCAAAAGCTTCTTGATAGAGACTTACTGCCACCTAGACATGATGACTATCACACATTGCTGAGGCTAGTAATTTTATTCTTTCAGTGTTTTGAATCATTGTAAAAACTTTGCTGTTAGATTTGGCATGCCAAGAAACATGATGAGTAATATAGGATCATGGGAATTTTCTAAAAATGAACATGATAGAATTTGGTTATTAATTGAAATTATAAAGGTGCATACATACTATATAAACACTAATATGGAAAGCACATTTTACAACTAATAGCTTGTTTTTTACGTATCGTTGGTAGCTGATCAGTTTTATGAATTAGTTATATAACACAAGCTAGAGCTCAACCTCTTTATTTGCTTTCATTTAGGTTCTTGAAGGCACGTGACTTTAACATTGAAAGAACAGCTCGCATGTGGGAAGAAATGCTAAATTGGCGGAAAGAGTACGGAACAGATACAATACTGGAGGTAATTAAAATGATATTCAAAACTTCACACAACATGATATTCTGAACTCCATATATACCTGCATAAAACAAATAGAACACAATTTTAGAAATATTACTGTTATTGCAGATTTTAATTAGCAGAATGCCACCCTTATGCATTTAAGATATCAACTTGCAATGATAGTAAGGGTAAAATGGGACAATCAGTAAATTATAACTATTCACTTTCAATAGTGGAGCGAATTTACTCTATTATAAATTAATGATGGGAAAACACAGGATTTTCATTATGATGAGCTGGAAGAAGTCTTGCAGCATTACCCACACGGGTACCATGGAGTTGATCGCGAAGGCAGGCCTGTTTATATCGAAAGGCTCGGGAAAGCGCACCCTAGTAGGCTAATGCGCATCACTTCAATCGAGCGTTACCTTAAATATCACGTTCAAGAGTTTGAAAGGGCTTTTAGTGAAAAGTTCCCCGCGTGTTCAATTGCAGCAAAAAGACATATTTGTTCAACTACCACAATTTTGGATGTACAAGGCTTGGTATGTTAGTTAACCTTTTGTATTATTATATAATAGTAAGGGATGATGTTAATGTCAAAATAACGTTTCTATATATCCCCTAATAATTATAAAATAATAATAATTTGATGTGCAGGGCTTGAAGAATTTCACTCCAACTGCAGCAAGTATGCTTGGGGCAATGTCAAAGGTTGACAGTAACTACTACCCAGAGGTAGTTAACTCTTTCAGCAAACTTTCTTTTCCAAAATTGCCCTTTGTTTTTGACTTTTTGTAAATAATGTACTATAATATTTACTGCCAGACACTACACCGCATGTTCGTTGTTAACGCGGGCCCTACCTTCAAGAACTGTCTATGGCCTGCTGCTCAAAAGTTTCTTGATGCAAAGACAATTGCGAAAATTCATGTAAGTAATTGTGCTTTTGTTTCTAACTTCAACTGCTTGAACGCCTGAACTGTCTGCAAAATATCGGTTATGTTTTTACATTGAAGGTTTTGGAACCGAAGTCGTTGAGTAAACTACAAGAGGTGATTGACCCAAGGTTTGTTTGTTGACCAGATTTTGACCTGTCAAGTATTCAGTTACATGAGTTTTCTGATTCTTGGTATTGTTGTAGTCAACTGCCCGACTTTCTTGGTGGTTCATGCGTGTGTCCTGTTGAGGGTGGCTGCCTAAGGTCGAATAAGGGTCCATGGAATGACCCTGAAATAATGAAGGTGTGAATTTATTTTGAGCATTCGTGTCCACTTGTTTTATCAGTTCATATAAATGTATAGTATCTAAAGTATTTTTGATAGTCGGCTTAAGTCTATTATACATCCTAAATAGTATGAAGTTTAGTAAGTTTGATAAAAAAAATTGAAATCCTAAAATAATTATAAACCTTAATGTGTTACATTCAATTTCAAATATTACATATTCAGAATCACATAAATAAAATTTACAGTACTTGAGTGAATACCTTAAATTGTCAAAGTTCAATAGATATAAAATTTGGATAGAAGTTCATAAAACTATTGAATGTTCAAACCTTTATTCATTAATATTATTTTTGTTTTGAGGAAGCATTATCTATGTTTTTTCATCTACATATGATTCTCCTTGAAGCATCAAATAACATGCCACTTTTTTTAAAAGATTGTTAAAGTTTCAACTTAAGTGAACGCAAATTGACATAATTAACAAAAATCTGTTTTTTTTGCAGGTTGTTAATAACGCAGAAGCCAGATTTGTAAGGCAAATCACCAGTCTATCTAGTGATCAACAAAAAGTCGACTCTTATATCCAGTATTACCCCGTGAAGGTATATATCGAAATCAAATAACTAAAACATTGACATTCAAATGTAGATGGTTTCCTCTAATTATCCTTTGTATTTTTTTAGGGGAGAAGTGACATGTCAAACATAGAATCTGGATCAGATGTTGATGACCCTTGCTTTTTATCTACCCTAAATGATCCTAGGATCTCAAAATTGGCGTCGGTTTGTGAAGAAGTAAGTAGCGATAATGTCATCCCACCGCTTACTTTAAAACACATATTCCTCTTTCTATGTTTGTATGTATAGTATTACACATTGTTACCAGACCGATTTTTAAAACTAGTTCCGTAACTTAAAAAATCAATACTCACACCCACACACATATTTAAACTATCTTAAAAAACAAAGTCGGTGGCTTTTACGCCACCGACACCCCAACTTTCAATCTTTGTCACAAGACTCACAACCACTCCCTTTACTTTGAATTTCCACACCCACACCCTCATCTTTCATAATTTACCACCACCACTCCTCTACTTTGCTTTTCCACCATCACCCCCTCAGATTTTACATATTTATGGATCCACCCCTCTACTTTTACATATTTCCGCCACCACCCCTCTACTTTAACACTTTGCCTTTTTTAGACTTTGCATTTTTACCCTTTGCACTATTAGTCCATCTTTACACCCGCTCAACTTTAAAAAATTGCAATTGTAACCCCTAGACTGTTACTCCTACTTTTGCAATGCCATTGCATTGTGTTTTACGAAATGTGTTAGGCGTTGTGTTTTATACTTCGTGTCTACCTTTATGTTCTACACTTTTTTGTAATTTTCTTTTACGCATTGTGCTTTACACTTTTTTTGTAGTTGTCTTTTACACATTGCGTTTGTCGAATTGTGTGTTGTCTTACTACACGTTTCCACCTGCCGTGCGCCGCCGCAACGCGCGGCGTGCAAAATACTAGTATATAAATAACAAACAAACAGACAAACATACCCAGTAAAATTCCTACTGGCCTTGAATATATTGCAATAGAGGGTGTGTTTTTGATAAGTAAATTTCTTAATTCAAGTTTTATTCTGCAGGCGACAACATCCGATTCACCTGCATACTACAGTTGCAACGATCATTTTACTTCATTTGACCAGAGGCAAGATACATCTCCGAGTCAATCTCCTACTTCCGGTATAACCCTACAAGATTCAGAAGGTATATGCAATTATCAAACTAGCTTACTAGCCCGTTGTCACACCATTATCATGGATGAGTTATGGACATATAGAAGCATATGCAATTATCAAACCATGCTTTGTTCTTGTTTAGGTGCTTCTTTAATTATCCGTTATTTGGATAATATTCTTGAGAAGGTTGTGAAGAGGGGTTTCAATTGCATAGCAAGACCAGTGCTCTCATTGGTGGTAAAATTAATTGAACATATGTTCAGTTTACCGATTGAATATTATTGGAGAAAACAGAACAACGTATATCCAAACAATGCTGTGGAACACAGATATGAGAGTCAAACACATGTCCAAACAGAAGCTGTCAGAGAAAATCAAATACTTCCGTGTGTCGAACGCCTGCAAAAACTCGAAGAAATTCTAGAAGAAATTAAGAAACGGCCTGCTCAAATTCCTGTTGAAAAGGAGCATATGCTGAACAATTCGTTGGACCGGATTAAATCAGTAGAATTTGACCTAAATAAAACTAAGAGGGTATGTTCCTTTTAATGTATCATTATTATTTCTGTTATTATTTATATTAATTATTATTATGTAATTCCAATGTATCCACCACCATCATCATATTTGAGTATTTTACAGGTATTACATGCTACTGTGGTGAAGCAGCTTGAGATAGCAGCCTTGATGGAGAATTTGCAGCAATCCAAATTCCATGTAAACCACTTTCCCTTGTGTTTGGTTTAGAGGTGGCAAAATGGGCGAATGGGTCCGGGTAGACATTTTTGAAATAACAAGTAGCGGGTCAAATATAATCACAAAAAATATATTAAGTCGATGGTTATCTTATATTTTGAATAAAGTGATTTAGGAGGTTTTATGTCTTTACTTCATTCCTTGTGTGAAGTCAAAATGGGTTTAGGTTGAAATGAGTTGAGTCCTGTTGATTTGAAACATAAACTTATATAATAACTAGGGGGTTACACCCGCGCTTCGCGGCGTGGCAACCCGATTTTTGATTCGATATAGCAATTGAAAGAGAAAACTTACAAAATAAAGTCGTCGTACAAAAGTATGGTCGACACGTGTTTTACATTGATGGAAAACAATAGTAAAAAATACCAGTAATGGTTCTAATAGAACCGATACTGATATAATTTTTTATACACGTATTTAGTTTTTGTAAAAAGAACTAATGAACGAACGTTGTAAGAGAAAAAAAAATTCCTAACCCTTTTGGCCCTCAACGTCTTTTTTTCAAACCCTTTTGGCCCCTAAAAGTAAATGGGCGGGGTTAGTGTTAGGGGCCAAAAGGGTTAGGAAAAAAGACGTTGGGGGATCAGATGTTAAAAGATTTCTTTTTAGGCTAAAAGGGTAAAAGTCATATAACCACAGGGGCGAAAATCGTAATTTACTCTACTATTATTTGTAGTATAAAAGTCAACTTGAATATTGAAAAAGTAAAAAAAAAAAAAAAAAAAAAGAAAGAAAAGGTACTATAGCACTATTCATCCCAATGTTTGAAATTAATAGATATATATGAATATGAATAGTTATTTATTTTTTCATTTTATTTTGGGTGCAGAGGCGAAGGATATGCTGAAAGTGAATGTACAGCTTAAATAGGAAGAAGTGATATTAGTAGCACATATATATGGAGAAACTGCATCCATACACAGATTACCCCCCCTTAAATGAGAGGCGAGTATTTAGAACGATCATGTGTTGATTGTCTCCTAACTTTAATTTTAAAAAAGAAAAATGCTTACTTTAGATATCACTTTTTTCTGCTTTTTATTTTGCTCTTTTTTGAATCTTTTTTGTGATCGAGATATGATTAAAATTTGAGTTTAAAACGCAAGCTTTTTTTCAGGGTTTTGGTTTCGAGTTTTTAGAAATTATGAATAGCGGTGTTTATAAACCGTTAAAATCGGCCAAACCGCCTAAAATGAAAGCAAGTTGGCCTGTTTAAGTTTCAAACAATTCATGTTTTACTGTTTGCTAGTTTAATGTTGAACTTTTGTTGTTTATATACTTTTAACATTTTTATCATTCAAAATTTTTAAAACAAAGTAGTGATTTTGAAAAATCTGTTCGGACCGCATATTCCCAAACTATCAAGTATTAAAACGCCAAACGAGTAAACCATCCGGCTTGATGCACCCGCACCCGACTTGGCTTGTTTAATTTGTCATCCCCGATACCTAATTAGAAATTATAGCTATAATTTTGATAAAAATTGCCTGAGCCATACTCAGTTGAAGCTTATTTCAAATGTTGTATATCATAGAATTTTATAAAACACGTTCAAACAACAGGCTATTTCCATGGTTTTGTAGTGGTAGTATTTCATAAAACACGTCCAAACAACAGTGTGCAAGAAGTTTGTTTGCTCATGTGGCTTGGTGGGGGCGGTGGGGAGTCACCATAACACATGCTGTTAAGGGGTAGGGGTGGTCATCACTTGTACAAATTCCATCATTCACAACTTCCAATCAAGTTCCGCCATGTCATCAACCATTATTTCATCACTCACAACTTTTTTTAGTGGAAATGGTTTGTATATATAAAAAAAGCTTTCAAACGGTCAAATAGCCCAACGGATCCCTCACAACATCGAATGTTTAACGCGTTGTTTTTATAACGGGAATTAACTTCCACGCATTGAATTATAGGGGTGGCGGTGGTGTTTGGCAATTGTTCACGAGTGAAATTTTTCCATCACGCACAAAATGTTAACCACCCCGGGTGGCCTAAAAGTAAATAAAGTTAGTTCCATTGTAACGTGGTAGTATTTTGACCAAAGTTACCTTATTAAAAGTAAATAAAGCTAATAACACTAGGAAATGATGAAATACATCCATCGTATGACTCCTTTTATAATATCATTGTTGAAACAAATCAAAAAATATATCTTATTGGTCAAAACTAAGTCGATAGTCTATAGACCCCTAGTTTGCCAATTATTGTAAAAAAAACATGTTTAATTTTTTACGACAAATTTCTTTTATTCCACACTGTATGCGAGACTTTAACTCAAGACATCTCCTTTTAAAATATTTAATGTAAGCATAAATAAATATTGTATTTATTCATATATGAACATTATAATCATTTATATAATAATAGATCAAAATATATAACAACCTATTAAATAATTAGTTGGTAATTGTTGATGGGCCTTATTACCATTATTAACTAATAAGGGTTTCCTCTTGGGTGCATATATAAGGAGACTTATGGAGAGGTTCTAGGGTTAGACACGTAACCTTATTAGTTCATAACATCAATCGACCTCTCTCTCCCAATCGAACACCCTATTCGGTTTCTTCATCACCATCATTAGATTGCACCCTAAGGAGGAACCAGACCAAGCTGACAATCATGTCAAACACTATTGCTGCGTCTCCATCTGGATTCTCTGCTGGCCTGTCTCTTGCAATCAGGTATGTTATTTATATGTTTTCCATTATGTATAATCAAAACTGATCAACATGTGGTATCAGAGCATATGTCAGCCGGTTTCGAGTCCTTTTAATGTTGGCGAAATCACTATTTTGAAAGACTAAGTTGGTTAATCATGTGACTCGAAATCAAATGGGTTAATTTTTATGTCCGAAATCTGTATAAAAACATTAATTTTCAGGTTTCGGGTTCCAGAATTATTATTTTTATTTTTAGGGTTCATCGTGTGTTCTTAGGAAAATTCGAAATTCCTTTATGTTTTGGAATATGATTTGGATTATTGAGTGTTTTTCCTTGTTTTGATCTGTTTTAGCTATTAAAAATTTTCGAAAAACTGTTATTAGATCAACAGATAAAATTTTTGAAATATTTGATAAAATTAGATCAGCACTAAAATAGAAAATTACATCTCAAAATCCCTAAGAATTCGAATTTTCAGTTATTTTCACAATAACAACTGTTAACAGGAGTTTCGAGATCACCCTTTTTTAACGACCCGAGACCAAGATCTCGACTCGAGACCACAAGGTCTCGACTCGAAATCATAAGGGTTCTCAAATCTTACAACTCGAGACAACGGTTTCTACTCGAGACCATAAGGTTTCGACTCGAGACCACTAAGGTTTCGACTAAGGGTTTTAAATCTTCACAACTCGAGACCATGGTTGCGACTCGAGACCTCATTATGGAGTCGAGATCTCATAAAATTCAGTACTCGAGACCATGGTTCCGAGTCGAGACCACAAGATGAGTCGAGACTTGACTCGAGACCTCATAACTGACTCGAGATCTCATAACTGAGTCGAGATCTCACTCGAGACCTAAGACTAACTCGAAATCTCAACCTCATTACTTCAGGCTGTTTAATGTGAACTATTAAATGATTGGTTTTTGTAAATACTTAGTTAATTAAATTAGGATCATATAATGTTTTACAAAACCAAAATGGCTTTACTTGAATGAGCTTCTGATGTATCATTTCTAGCCAAAGCTGATTTGATACATCTACTTATCGTTCAAGTATTACGAAAGCTATGTTAAGTGTGCATTACAAACGTGAATGTCTTAATATCTGGCCAAAGCTGATTTAATTCTTTCATGTATAGCATGCTTAACAAGTGCATAACTAAAGTGATTGTCTCATTTCTGGCCAAAGCTGATTTGTCACGATTACTTTGCACACATGCTTAAATGATTACACTTCTGGCCAAAGTTGATTTGTCTTCGTTTAAGTAGAACTTTAAATAAGTCTATTATTTTGATGTTAGTAATAGACATATCACAACCTCTTCACATAATGATCCTTACAGTAATGATCCTTCATTAATTTTTATGATCATTTCGTCTGCCTTATTTTTTAGTACCCATAATTTTACTCACTATAACTTTCTTCTATAAATCAATATCTCATCCACTCTAATTCTTAAACCTAAAATGTTTTGCTTTATTTAAAGTTTCTATAAGAATTAACTCTTAAATTAAATCCTTAATTATCTCTTAAGACACGATAATCCTATTGCTCTATTCTAATATAAGTACTACAGAAGAAAACTAGAGAATGATGAATAGGATAAATCGAACATGATGTCTCTTATGATAATCAAGAACTCTCTAACATAATGCTATCACTAAAGTTATTCCAGATTAAGTATTTCCTAAGACTAATCTATTATTTGTGGAATAATTACAAGAACTCCTAAGATGCATGCCTTCGTTTAAAATTCTAAACTATAAGGTTAAGTGGTATATGTGAATCCATTATAATGTACAATACCATGACCCATAAAGTTAAGGGCTTACGCATGGAAATAAGTACAATTTTTCAGTACATGACATACTAAGATTTTCACTTGTACAATTTGATGCCTTATAAATCAACGATAACACTCAAAAGTACCAAAGTATAATGAGTGTATTGATAAGCAACATATGTACAAAGAAATAAATGTTTGAAGCTGGAAAATAAGTTGTTACTCACCTTACAACCACTTAAACTTTAAAAGAGGATTGTTCTAAGGTCCATAGACAAATTACAAGTGCTAATTCCATCTCTAAGGTTCTTCAAGGGAAAATCTCACTGCATAATTATGCCATTAGACTAGGCATAAGCAACGAGACTATCCATTATTCTAAAGAACAGTTGGATAAATTAATTAGGTAGTCACTTACTAATGATATTTAAGTCTGATAATTTTAATATTCCTATTAACACATGATTAGTTGACTCTAGTTCTAAACATTTCCTTACCAGACCTCAACAAATAATTAACATGAGAGTTAGTGACAAAATTAAATGTTAAGGCTATAAAAAACATAATAAGCAGTCTTCTAACAAAACTTTTCGATACCTTACATATTCTGAAGATTAATCAGAATATAGTATCATAATTAAGCTATCTTATGAAGGTTGTGAGGTTTGCATAGTCAACATAAAGTCACACTTACCTTAAACCCTCATCTTATTTGTTCTCAATATCTGGATAGGAACATTACTAAGATGAAACTAGATGATACCTTAAACTTTCACAACTTTTGTCATCATGCAAATGAGAATTTGACAAAAGGAAAATGAGACTTATAAATTTCATCCATTATAACCAAAGTTCATGAGAAATCATGACATGGTTAATGAGGATGATTATTCAACTAATCTCATTCTAAGTGATTTTAAATCATGATGTTAAAGCCTTAAAATATGACTTGGCTTAAGGAATAAGTATGGGTCCACCATAAGTCATTCATTGACATTCGTGGAACTTATTCCAAATGGAATATTCAGACATAATTCATTTATCATTTAAAAGACTATCAACTTGTATTTAAATTTTGTCATATATGGCTCACGGTCTTAGAAGAAATCTATTCATATATGCACTTAATAAGATTTCTATTAAATATGTCCCTAAACTTTCTTATGATATCTGGGCATTAAAGAAATCAAATAAAGTCTAACGTATATGTGATAGATTCCCACGTCACGTAGCTCATTGAAACTTCTCTTGTAGCATTCTAGAGATATTAAAGATTAGTGGGAGCATTAAGTGTCTTAATAATAACTTGCAATAGTTGCAAGAGGTGGGGGAGTAAAAATTTTACATTGCCTAAATTTACACCTCTTGTACAAGACACCGCTACATCACGACATTGTTCCATAAAAACTTGTCTCCTTAAAATCTAATGCTACTCTTACAAAAGTTTCATTGTTCCTAAATTGTGGGCACACTTAGATTTCTTACCTAAACTAACATGATCCTCAACAAGAGAAATCACAACGACTAACGTCATTAATTTGTTTTTCTCTATTAGAATTTTTCGGTCATTAAGTATTGACCCTAAGCATGCTGAGTTCCTAAAGATTTCTAAGGTCAGTGGTAGTAGTCAAAGTCCTTATCATGACTTGCAAGGAATACAAGAGGCGGGGAGAAGAGTGTCATTAAATTTCACTCTGAATTTAACTCCGATTACACCTCTTGTACACCATACTGCACCATCTCTTACAAACTTAGAATCCTAAAAATGATAGCAACCTAACCAAGAGCTAATCCATAAAACTGAAACTTTTAAAACCCAATAATCAACTTAGGAGGTCATCTAGGTTTAAAAGCCTACTAACTTTGATGATTACATAACCTCACTAACTGAAGTTGAAATGGATTTTGGAAAAGTTTACTGATCCTATCTCTTTAAATTAAGCCATTAGCGTCAATTAATCTTCTGAATGGAATAAAACTGTTTTCTAGTAAAACTGATTTTATGTGTTCATATAACGTTTGGGATTTGATTGAATTACCTAAGAGTGTTCATAACTAAACCAAATCCTAATATATAAACGTTAAGACACTAAGAAGCATGATTGATTGTCAGCGGCTATACTTAGGAAGAAATAAACTATCAAAGATTTCTTTGAGGATCATCAATGTTCTAGTAGCTTATAATAGTTTAAAGCTACATTAGATGAACATTAAAACAATTTTCCCTAACAATTGGCTGACACATTTACAAGTTCATAAAGCAACCTGAAAGTTCTAAACTTAAGGTTAAAGAGCAGTTTGTCTATAAGCCAATAAAATCCATGTATGGGTTAATGCAAACATCATAATGTGATGAAATCTTAACGAAATTATTTTCATCAACAACCAAGTGGATTAATGTACCTACCTCAAAATGAGTGGGAGCAACTAAGATAAACTTGTCTATATAGATGATATTCTTTTGACAAGTATTTGTTACATAAGTCAAAGCATTGTTAACACAAACTTTGATATAATAGATCTCAGAGATATCTCTTACGTGATAGATATCATAACATGCCGAGATAGACCCAATGGGACATTAGTTCCGTTCCATAAGTTTAACATTAAATGGGTCCTTACATATGTAACAAACAACACAACTCTCCTTTAGAGGATAATATGGTAAATGAGATTATTTCCTTACGCTTAATTAATTAGAAGCCTTATGTAAGTTCAAGTCTATACTCGTTTAGATATTACTCACATTGCAACACACTAGATATGTCTAGATTAATGTGAAGCATCTAATAGAGTATTACAATATCTTTAAAAGAAACGAGAGACTATATTTTAAAGAAGAAGTGAGAACTCAAACCGGTTTATTACTTTAACTTTGTGATATTCAAAGATGACAAAATGTAATTTCGGGTATATCCTTATGTCAGCAGACAAAACCTATCTCATGGAGGAGTCATAATGGACTGATATCAACAACGTAAGTTATAACGACATAATATAGTCACTAAATGTTGTTGGAAATTTATCAGTGGACTCATAAGTTTATTAACTCCATATAATTAATGTTTTGAAGACTTAGTGTGATAAAGTCAGCTACCATGACTCCTTGAATAGTAACAGTTCAAAAGGTGCTGCATTAAATTTCGATACACAATTAATTATTCGTTTATGAATGAATTGAGGAAATTAAGTCTTTGTATCGAATACATTCATGATATGCTTAAGGATCCTATAACTGAATGGTTATTACCCATAAGTCTTATTAAGAGAGCTCATAGACGGGTATTAATTGATGGTCGTGCGCAACTGCATATCGTACTATGAATGACTAACTATTAATTAATTTTCCTCATCAGTTTGATTTTGTATGTCTCTAAGAATATGTCAAGTCGGCATAATGGCATATAGACAAATAAAGTTACAAATCAAACAAAGGGCTTATGTGTATTTTGATCATAACGATTAGGTTTTAAATTAAGGCTATAGTATGACTAATGGGGGTCATGAGTAGCGTAATGATTCAACGGTTGTATTTCTCTGCTATAGTTCTTGTTTAAGGCTAAAATGAGTGTTAACTCCTGATCAGGCTTATCTAATACTCATAATAAATGATTACTCGGCCAAGTGGGAGAATGTAAGAATAAATAAATATTGTATTTATTTATATATGGCCATTATAATCATTTATATAATAATAGATCAAAATATATAACAACCTATTAAATAATTAGTTGGTAATTGTTGATGGGCCTTATTACCATTATTAACTAATTAGGGTTTCCTCTTGGGTGCATATATAAGGAGACTTATGTAGAGGTTCTAGGGTTAGACACATAACCTTATTAGTTCATAACATCAATTGACCTCTCTCTCCCAATCGAACACCCTATTCGGTTTCTTCATCACCATCATTAGATTGCACCCTAAGGAGGAACCAGACCAAGCTGACAATCATGTCAAACACTATTGCTGCGTCTCCATCTGGATTCTCTGCTGGCCTGTCTCTTGCAATCAGGTATGTTATTTATATGTTTTCTGTAACAACCCTCGGTAAAACCAACACCCTCATAATATTTCCGACACCCTATTATATCTTAAAATGTCCCAATATATCTTATATTATACCCCGTATGTGAAAACCGAGCCTGAATTATGTTATATTATTTAAATAGAGTAAACTGCCATTTTGGTCCCTGTGGTTTGGCCAGTTTTGCCACTTTAGTCAAAATCTCAAACTTATTACATCCAGGGCCATGTGGTTTGCATTTTGTTGCCATTTTAGTCCAAATTTCAAATTTTACCAGATTTCCCATTAATGACCTACTATTTTGTCTTTACCCTCTGGGGCATTATGGTCATTTTAGATTTATTATCTTTTTATTATAACTCAATTATAATAAATATCTCTCTCTCAACATACAACTGTGCGCGCTCTCTCTCTCTCTCTAAAATTATATAGAACCTGCCTCTCTCTACCCCCACTCTCTACATTTTTCCACCACCAACAACTACCATCCACCACCACCACCACCACCACTCCCAATCAACCTGGAAATTTCCCCAGCTTTCCGACGTGCACACAACTTGTTCAACGAATTACCCGTTAAGTTTTTCAAATGGGAGAAACCAAATCATCATCGGAGAACAGATTGAAAACCAGATCTGGCGTCCACCACGAATTCCAGATCTGGGGTCCATCACGAATTCCAGAAACCCTCTTGTTCCTAATCGAGCCAAACGGTCACTTATTGGGGATTTATCATGTTCTGCCACTGCTACACAAGTTCATCCTCAAGGGTTTAATAGATCGTCTTCTTCTTCGGAGGAGAGAGATGGGCATGACAGCGACGGCAGACGAAGGTTCCGTCTCCGACAACGCCAAGAACGGCGGCGGCGGTGGTGCTTGGCGGCGAGAGGGGGGTGGTGGTGGTGGCAGGTGGTGGTGCTTAGCGAGATGGTGATGAGGGTACTTGAATCGGATTTGATTTCTGAACAATAACACCAGAAATCCGATTTGATTTCTGAGGGTACTTGAATCCGATTCAAGTTACATTAGGTAACCACCAGAAATCTTGTGTTTTTGGATTGGTTTTTGTTACTTGAATCTGGTGGTTACTTGAATCTGCATCTCTGGGTTTTGATGATGTTCACAAATACAATGGATGTTCAGAAATCAGATTTGTAATCGTTTGTTGATTTTTGTAATTTTTCTGGGTTTTGTTTAATAGTGTTCATATGTTTGAGAAAACAATAAATTTGCTGGGTTTTTTATGATGACTCGATTAGCAATGGATTCAACAAGCAAATTGTTCAGAAATCGTTTGTTGATTTTTGTAAATTTTCTGGGTTTTGATGATGATGTTTGAAGATGAACGATGTCTGGGTTTTGATGATGTTCTTGAAGATGATGATTTTCTGGGTTCTTTATTTTCTTGAAGATGTTCTTGATTTTCTGGATTTTCTGGGTTTTGATGATGATGTTTGATAATGTTTTGAAGATGATGTTATAAATCAGGGGTTATATTATATAATAAAGAGATAATAAATCTAAAATGACCAAAATGCCCCTGAGGGTAAAGACAAAATAGCAGGTCATTAATGGGAAATCTGGTCAAATTTGAAATTTGGACCAAAATGGCAACAAAAACCAAACCACAGGGCCCTGGATGTAATAAGTTTGAGATTTGGACTAAAGTGGCAAAACTGGCCAAACCACAGGGACCAAAATGGCAGTTTACTCATTTAAATAAAATATAAAAGCTTAAATTTAGGGCTGAGGCGGGCCGCGTGAACCTACCCCAAACCCTTACGCGGGCGGTATGAAGGCTAGAATCAGAAATCGTTGATTTCTTTAGTTGAAGCGGGCCGCGTAAGAGTTCTCGATAGTGTACGCGGGCCGCGAGAGACCTACAACGCGGAGACACCAGATGCCGACACGTGTCGATATCGTGTCAAGCCTAGTGGTGATCCGGATAAGCTATGTGTTGACCCTCGGTTTGACCCGGGCCGCGTAAGGCTTCGCCTTACCTTACGCGGGGCGCCTGGGAACCAGATTTCAGCACTATACATAAAACGCATCAGTTTTCGTTTTCCGTCGCTCATTCTCAATTCTCAAATCACAATTTCTGTAAGAGAGGCATTATAGTCGGGTATTATACCCCTAATTAGCGAGGTTCTGCTCCGTTGTAAGTATTATAACCCTAGTTTCGTAATAGTTACGCTGCCCGATTGATTTAGGGTTCCGTAACAACTGTCGTGGTTCTGCCCGACGTAGTTGTTGGAATACTGTCTCGAGGAGGGTATCATTAATAATTTCAAAGGGTTATGATACTAACCAATGTACATTTGTATAAATTATAGATTATTCCCAGGAAACCCTTACGCGAAGTCTAAGATAGCAATGTGAGTTTATCCTCTTTTTGTTAAACTTTTTGGTAATGTTTTACTATGAAATTTAGCAGTGATTGAGTCTTTGTAGTTCTTCAATTACTGCCGGTATGTTGGGGTTTTGTATACAAAATGTACTACACTGTGAGTAGTAAGTCGGGATGACAATACGTTACCATTGGACAATGAGTTAGCCAATGGGTAATATGACCCACAAGTCAGGGTTGACAGTACTAATGGAGTAATTGTGTAGACATAAACAATGTGATCGCTCTCAATACTGTTCACTGTGACTTTTTATTTAAACTTGATTAAACTGGGATTCACTCACCAGTATTTCCGACTGACAAATGTTTTTAAAACACGTTTCAGGTAACCCAATGTGACAGTCAATTAGTAAAAAGCCAGCTGGAGAGCACTGAAGGCTTGGGAAAAATGTGGCTATAAAAGTTACCTAATAAACGATGTTTTAAATTCAATAAAATAGGGATTTTCCCTATAAATGTATTGTACTAAGAAACTTGGGTTTTACCCATGTGATTATTTATATTAAATGAGGTGGTTTTACTCTGATAAACATTTCCTAACTACGGTCCTGATGTAAATGCCGCTGCAAGATTAAATACCCTGATACCACCAAAACTCTGAGCTCGCGTCCGTCCGTTCCCGGGGATCAGGGATCGGGGGTTGCGACATTTTCCATTATGTATAATCAGAACTGATCAACATTTAAAGGTTTTGTCTTTGTCAGAATAAATATTAATATAGTATTATAATGTATATGAGTAGAGCAATTTAATATACAAAAAAGATAAAGATTTTTTTTTAATTTAATGCATAAGATATAACCTTAAAATGTGGGTAAATTATTTTAACTAGGTTTTACCCCGCCGCGTTGCGGCTGCCTAACACACAAATTCATAACAAAACATCAATAACAACAAAACCAAATCTAATTAGCACACAACTGTTTGACGAAATGCCTCAAAGAACTAAACACACAATTTCACAACAAAGATCTAGTTCAACAAAAGAAGATCCGTATAAATCACTTACTTGTGTAATGACCTCTGGCAAAGTTGTTAGCAGCATCTTCCTTTACGCTACTGAGCTGCTCAGGATGAAATAGCTCGCGGTAAGTACCAGTTCTCACCTCATCGACGACAGTAGGTTCTGGATCTACAAACACCGCACGCGGCACATGATTTTTGGCACCGGTCTCACTGAAAAACGTGTTGAAAGCATCATCGCCGCCTCCCACAGTCTTGTCACCAGGCATTTATCCATCAGGCTACAACAATTTCACAAAAATCTACATCAAACACTGTATGAAATGAAATCATGTTCATATTCAAATTCTGCTTCTTTACCAAATCATGAATCCACCAAAAGTAGAAGTTGCTTGTTACCATAATGTCTAAGTTTAAAACATTAAATCAGTGATTACCTGTACAGCAAATTAACCAAAATGATACCAGTCAAGCAAAAGACTAACTGTTTATATCCTATAACTACTTTTATACTAACCATTAAACTCACCAAAAACACACCAGCCTTGTATATATTCACCAGAAAACATCAGCCTATATATAGCCTTGGTTGGCTGGGTCATCACCTTTTCCCTTCTTCATCTACTGCTAAGTCTTTTGCATTAAACTGTAAACAGAGGTTGACGGCAAAACAGTGGCTTAGTTGGCTGGGTCATCGCGCCTTCCTTTCTTTATCGGAGTTTCTGGATTTCATGATGTGTTTTAGTAAAATGTTTTGTAAATGAGATAATAAGATTCGTGTACCTTCATGCAGGACCAGTGAACGCTTCGCAGAGCTTGTGTTTGAACTTTTCAGTGCCGATGTTACTGGTTTCGGGGTTCTTATTGGTGGTGTGCTGGTAGAGGTGTGGGCTGGCAGCTGTTTGTGGCTGAAGGTAGTTGGCACTGTTGATGGTGCAGTGTATTGACCTTTTTTTGTGTCTTGTTTGGCCGCTTTCGCAATCAAGGCCTTTGTTTTTAACTGCAGTCGTCAAACACAAGATTCTTTTAATAAGTTATTGGTTATGGCAGCATTTAAAAAGTTCTCCAGCTTAGATTTGCGGGAAACATACATAATCTCTTTGAAAGCTGCACTCAGCTTCAACTATGGCAGCACCAACAGTAGACCCGGAAGAGCTACGCGCAAGTTTTTGGGGTCGGAGTGGCTCGGGTAGCCTTAGATTGGTATGGTGATGGAGAATGCCCAGAATCAAGTCATGAGCCATGAAACCACCCAACCGCAACTAACGATTCAGGTTCTGATTCTGGTCTAGCATCAACTCCTATTGTTTTTTGAGATTTCGCTTGAGCTTTGTCTCGTTTTATCCTTTCGCCATGTCTCTAAACAAAACGTTTAAGAAGTAGACATTAAAATGGTTCAACCTTTTCAAAAGCATATTAATATATAAATCATGTGTTTTAACCTGATGCAACCTCTATACTCTAAGAAAGAAAATCAATATAAGCATATAACAAAAGATGGTCACCTTGCTTCCATTAGTTAGATACTCGTTCAAGGTCCTGAACTCCCTTTTAGATACGTGTAAAAGTAACAAACCCTAACTCAACAAACAATATCAAAACTAATTTAACTTAAACAAAATCATCATCACCTTAACTCCAGCCCACCAATCAACAATCCACACAAGCTCCTGCCACAACAGCTCAGCTACCTGTCTGTTAATCCGCCTAAACAAACTCTTCGAGAACGGGCGTACAGTCACAAATATAATCGCCTATAAAAATCATAAAAATAACAAACTCAGATTCAACAATTTAACGATTTAACTACTTTATGAGTTGGAGTGAGTGAATCTGAGTAACAAATCGATAATAAGTTGTGAATCTAGCATATAAGTTGTAATCGAACATTCGTGTGATGGTAAGGGTTAAGAATTTGTGCAAATCTGTAGTGACATTTGAGTGATTTGAGAGTGTGTGTGAGGAGTTAGGGTTGAAATGAACCTGAATGAGATTGATAATGAGGCCGGAGACGAAGAAGATGATGCCAATAGGGACGATAACAGCTGCTGCTGCGATAGCCATGGCAGAAACTATGTGTGTGTGTGAGAGATTTAGAGAGAGAGGGGGGGATCACTCCGCGGGAACCATCACCAGGTCTCCTTTCTGCCGTTTGTGTGTGGGGTGTAGAAACAGAGCTAGGGTTTTGTGTTGGTTTCAAAGACTAACGGCCGTGACCGTGAACTCACTGTTCCTTACTGTTCATCAGTTATGTTTCAAATTAATACATATATATGAATTACTCATCTTAATTACTCTTTAATTCCCCCATCTTTAACCAAACTCTCCTTAATTAAATACTAGTTACACTTTTGTACCCTTATTTTAAACCGACTACCCCGGCGATTTTTATATGACCATAATTTTTCACACGTTAATATATTTTATAAAAACTACACCATAAAAACGAGCATTCCATTCCCTTTAATTTAAGTATTATATTGCTATAGTTTTTTTTAATTAAAAACATGATATGTTAAGTGATTAAAAATGTATGGGCTAAGATCCCGCCCATCTTTGCCTTCTCGTTTAGGGACCTTCTCTCTATCCATAACAGTGATGGAGTGGACCGAAAAGCCAATGATATCGTCAGGGGCGGATCTACCAGCCAACAAGGGGTAGCCTCCGCTACCGCTTGGTCGGAAAAATTTTGACGTTTTTAGTGTAAATTTTGGAAAAAAATGACGTTTTTTCGATTTCGTTACCGCTTATTTATAAAACGTTACCGCTTGGTCGGAATCCTAGATCCGCCACTGGATATCGTTCGGGGTCTCATAATGGTAGCTTGTTGGTGTATTTGGAAAGCTAGGAATGCAAAATTTTTCTCTAACGGCAGAGGTTGCAGTGAAGAAATTTTTGGGGAGGTGAAATCTTTAGGTTTTCTTTGGCTAAAGTGTAGATCAAAACATAAGAGTATTATTTGGAGAGATTGGTGTGTCTCCCCTTTGTATATGTTGTAGTTTCGGTAGGTTCGGTCCTGCGCTTTTTTTTTTTGGGATCGGCTCGCCTGTTTTTAGTGAAATTTACCTTCCAAAAAAAATGTATAGAGGTGAGTAGTAACCGAACTCTAACCGAAAACTGACAAAACCGAACTGAAATCATCTACTAACCGAATTAACCAAAAAAAATTAACAAAAATTTGTGTATTGTTTTTTTACCCTTGAAATACTACCAAACCATTCAAATTTTCATATATTTGTAAGTGTTATACCTCCATTACATGTATTTCATGTTATATTCTTTCATTTTATGTATTTATACATCTATTTCATGTGTTTATAAGGAAAATTCACAACCCTAGTTTGGTTCTGTTATTTAACGAATCGAAAACCAACAATATAACTGAATAAACCGAATCAATTAACCCAAAAAACGATTGTTAATAAAAAAAATTAACCAATGACTTCTATTTCAATTTCGATTGAGGCTAATAATTGAACCAAACGAATCGAACCATGGACACCCTTAGCAACAGTCCACAATCGATAATCCTCAGGTATCACACGAAACTAGTCTTGATTTTGTATATTTTTATCATATTTTGATGATTGTGTGTATTTAGTCATGATATGATGATTTTCTGTTTCTAAACCTAATATGTTATCAATTTCAGGGTTCTTGTTGATTGTAATTGAGATATGCAAATAGTTTGTTATATTGTAGTATCACATGTATCAAACCTGTCATAATACAGTTACAATGGCAGGGTTTTGCTTTTAATTCAGGTGGCTATTAATTTGTTTCTTCATTTTACTCCTAATTAGATCCCTTTGTTTTTTGCGGGTGAGATGTCTTCAAGTAGGGGCGTAGGGCACTCTCCATTTTTGGATCATGAAGGTGAGTAATTGCTTGTACATGCATCAAAAGGTTTGTTATGACATTTTTATGGATCGTTACCTCGGCGACTGACCCGCTTCGTCTATTTTTCCTGTTATATGTTTCTTTTTTTTTTCTTTTTCTTTTTTTAATAAAAGGGCCCTTACTAGTCAAATAGAATATATTAGTTATGTTGTATTGTAATTATCTTCATCATAATAATTATAAGATCTAATTCGTTTAAGTTTCGATTTTAATTATCATCATTACACTAGTACAAGTCGCCCATCAATAACTTGTGGGGTTCGTTATGCTATAGCTACTTTAGACTATATTTACTTAAATCGAACAACCCGAAAATGATTCCCAAACTTTTATTGACATGAAAAGTCAGAATCATAAACCAAGTTTGAAGTGAATGATAGTGTTGGTGCCGGAAATGGTTGAGGTGGGTGGAAAATGACCGTTATGGGTCCCGGTGTCACACGGACACATATGGTTCTCTCGATAGCCCAACTACCTCCATTTTGATCCAAAGTCACACTCGATCTAATTTCATATCACTTTCAATTCTTTTATTTTTCATAAATTTACCTTTTTTTCCTCCTACACTTTCCAACCTTTTTTTAATTAAATAAATGGTATAATTTTCTAACTGGATGAAAACTACATCGAACAAAGCTTTAATTATTGTACTTTATATTTGTCTCAATCCAAAATGAAAATTACATCGAACAAAGCTTTAATTATTATTGTACTTTATAGTTATTAGTCTAAGGAAATATTAAGTTAAAGTGTAAAGAATCCAAGCTATTGACCTCGTTTAGCTTAATTAGGGTGAAGGGGTGTACCCTAATTAAGATCTAACTCAATTAGACTTTTGGTGACGTGGATGCTGATGTGGCATAGACATTTGTTATCTGATGTGGTGGCTGCTTATGTGGCACCACCTCACCCCACCACCACCACCACCATCAGCCGCCACCATCTCCATCGCCATAAGCCTCCACCACCACCACCACCTTCAACTGCCACACCCACCTCCATTGCCATCAGCCATCACCACCATCAACTGCCACCTCCACCGGCATTAGCCATAACCACCGCCGTCAACCCATCTTCCACCGATTTGTCTGAGCTCAAATACACCACCACCTGAATCGAGACTTGATGCTCACCGCATGCCTCATTGTCGTCTGGGTCGTCACCATATGGTGGTGCTGGTGGAGGAGGTGAGATGGTGATGATGGTGATGATGGCGATGGTGGTGGGTGGCAGCGAGTGGTGGTGGTGATGGTGAAGGTAAGGTGGTAGCGAGTGGTGGTGGTGGTGATGGTTGATGGCACTGGTGGTGATGGTGGTAAGATGATAATAACAGTGCCACATAAGCAACCACCTGATCAGATATATATGTTTATACCACATTAACATCAACATCAACAAAAATTAACTGAGTTAGAACTCGGTTAGAAAATATCCATTGGTTGCCTACAAGGCTACAACATAAGACCACCTATGAGAATTTTTAAGTTGGGACGCTCCTAGCCAACACAACACTTTGAATAATTAAAATTTATAATTATAATTCCTTTCTTATATATATCATGCTAAAAAAATCTAAACCATAATGCATATTTTGTTTTTTATAATAATAAACTAAGGGAGGTGAAGGAACGGTTGTTGGCGACCTGGTGTGGTGGGGATTATATTGGCGGGTTTGGTGAATGTTTGATAAACAAATCATGAATGCAGGTCACGTCCCTTTCCTCCCTTCCTCAATCTCCCTTTTCTTTTATGTCGGTTTCCCCAACCACTTTTCTTTTTATATACATACATACATATATTCTGTCTCTATATGTTTTCAGATTACTTCTGCTGCTGATCATAATAATTATATTCATATTTCTCACGCAGATACCTTAATTCCGTTTATGCAGACTCTCATCAACGCTTTCATCCTCCAATTTCACCAAGGTTCGTCTTCTTTCATCGTCATCATCATCGTTCGTTTGTGGTGAAATTTGCTGTAATTATCTGTAATCACATGAATATATTGATATATGTACGTATAGGTTCTGAAATTAGGGTTTCCTCAACGTCTAATCTCTTAAAAATCAAAATTCGAGTTGATAGGCTTAAATCGCTTGCTTTTGCTGTATTTTTCTGATGAATTTGAGATTGTTTGTTCGAAACTGGTTGTTGTTGATGGATTAAAATTACTAGTTTACCCCTAGGGTTTTGATTATGTGTTGAAATGATGTATTTGAGATTGTTTGTTTGAAGCTGATTGTTGTTGATGGATTTGAAATTACAAGTTTACCCCTAGGGTTGTGATTATGTGCTTTTGCTGTAATTTTCTGATGAATTTGAGATTGTTTGTTTGAAACTGGTTGTTGTTGATGGATTAAAATTACTAGTTTACCCCTAGGGTTTTGATTATGTGTTGAAATGATGAATTTGAGATTGTTTGTTTGAAGCTGATTGTTGTTGATGGATTTGGAATTATTAGTTTACCTTTACCCCTAGGGTTGTGATTATGTGTTATTTCAAGAGATTTTGAATTTGTGTTGTTGTTGTTGTGTAGATTATGTCAAATTACCAGGTAGCTGATGAATATATGGCTGATGAATATGAAATGGAAGATATAGATGATGATGATAACATGGATTATGAGCTTCATGGCAGAGGCGCTGGCTCGGACTCTGATGTCGATGAATACGATTACATGGTTTGTTTTAAGTCGTTTTGTTGAAGTTTTGTTAATGATTTGAAGTTGAGATACAATAAGCGGAATATGCCGCCTAATGGCTATTACGGTAACCAAGTGTTTCAGTGTTCCACTAAAGTCAGTCAAACTTTTTTCTAACCACGAAAACTATTCAAGTTTTGATATCGTTCCATTGTCATTTATTTTAAAAATGTTAAAATTATGTGACCTAAATTGAACAAATACGCTTGGTTTAAAAAAGTGCACATGAGGCGCGACTTCTTGGCAAAAAAGTGACCCTTAGGCGCGCCTCATGTATTCCCATTTTTGTGCAACAAATTGTTGTACAACATTCTTTTCAAGTTGTACATGTATGTAATTTCCATATTAAAACATATATAAAGCTCACTTTTGATAGGGTTTGAGTTGTGTATAACAAAGATGATGAAATCAAATGATGCTAATTGTATTGAATTGAAAGATTTAATCACAAGGATCTACAAGGATAACAACCACAAGTGGTCCCAGGGCTATGCCCTTCTCATGCACATGGCAATGAGCCTAACAACTAACCAATTCCGTTCCCCCTTCCCCAAGTCACTAGTGCTCTTTATTTATAAAAGGTAAAAGTTACATATACCCCCTCCCACAATTGCAAAATACTATTTAAGTGAAAAAACTAACATACGATTCCTATCAACTTTTCTCAAAACACGGGGTAAATGATGCTAGAAACCTATAGGAAATATATAAAAATTTCGATTATTATTTGCGCCTCGGGTACAAAATACGGTGCGCTTTTGCGCTTCGTGCCTCGGTTTTAGACCTTGTCGCTTTTGTGCGCTTCTCGCTTTTTAAAACCAAGCAAATAAGAAACTTGGTTAATATATAGTGATTAATTTTTTTCAAGTTTAACCTGAACTAGGAGGTAACTGCGAAGAAAGTACGTTAATCAATAATCAAGTTTCATAATTGTGCCATTTAGGTCATTCAATTTAAATAATAATGGAACAATATTTAAACTTGAGTAGTTTTCTAGTTAGGAAAAAAGTTTGAATGGCTTTATTATTGAACAGTGAAGAAACTTGGTTACTATTTTGTGATTTTATTCCAGATCTTTATTATACCGACTAATAACTTCGACTATACTCTAGAGTAATAAGCTGCAAGATACTTCCGCTGCTCAAGCAAGAAGAGGCAAGGACATTCAAGGTATTCAATGGGAACGGCTCAGCATCACTAGGGGAAAATATCGGCAAACTAGACTCGAACAGTACAAGAATTACGAAAATATCCCTCACTCTGGAGAGGGTTCAGAGAAGGTTAGTTATTTGTTATCAGTTATTTTCTTTAAGTTATATGTATCTATTATGGTTATCAGCCGTATTGAACATAGTTATATTGAACAGGCATGCAAAGTTACAAACAAAACAGGCTTGTTTTATGACTTTAGACAGAATTCAAGATCTGCTAGATCAACGATTCTTCATTTTCAGGTTTGATCTTTGCATGTTTTACACATACTTAGGTTTATATCATTATACGTGTCATTTGTTATCGATTGTTTGATAATTGTGTTTGTTGATTTAGTTGAGAAACCTAGTATGGGCTACATCAAAACATGATGTCTACTTAATGTCACATTTCTCTGTCTTCCATTGGTCTTCCTTAAAAAGCGTCAAGACTGAAGTCCTTAACGTATCAGGACACGTGGCACCATGTGAGGTGAGTGTTTCAAGCTTTTTCTTCTTTTTTGTAACGTCTTCATGTCATTTGAATATTAATAGATCGCGTTAAAAAATTTGGTATGCAGAAGCACCCTGGAAGTCTGCTAGAGGGATTTACTCAGACGCAAGTTAGCACAATGGCAATAAAAGATAATTTGCTTGTTGCTGGTGGATTTCAAGGAGAACTTATATGCAAGGTAACATTTTCATAATTATGATTTCATAAAATTTTGTAGTCGTATGCTTGGTTTCTTATATGATATAGAGAGATCCTTTTTGGAAAAAAAAACACCAATCTCTTGATGTTCAGCGTTTACTTATTCTTCATAGAGTAAAGTAAACAGATGGTCCCTCTGGTTTATTAAAAAAATTGATTTGGTCCCTAGCTTTCCAAAAGTACGCAGATGGTCCATGTGGTTTGCACTTTGTAACGCATTTAGTCCCCAACCAACAAATCTAAAGGTTTTAGCATGTTCAGGTTAGGGACTAAATGCATTACAAAGTGCAAACCACAGGGACCATCTATGTACTTTTGGAAAAACTTACTAAATGTGTTACAAAATGCAAACCACAGGGACCATCTGTGTATTTTTGGAAAGCTTGGGACCAAATCCAAAAGTTTGGTAAACCACAGGGTTCTTTATATGTTATATTGAGGTGATTTAAACATGATTTTTTTTGTTATTAAGTGCAGTATTTAGATAGACCTGGAGTTTGCTACTGCTCTAGGACAACTTACGATGAAAATGCTATTACTAATGCTCTTGACATTTATACTACTCCAAGGTATCTGGTTCTGGTTTCTTGAGGTGAAATTAAGTTTATGATTGTAAACCGTCTTTAATAAATGCCATTTTCGCCCCAGAGGTTTACCCAGTTTTGCGACTTTCGTCCAAAGGTTTGTTTTTTCGCATCTGGATCCAAAAGGTTTAAAATCTTGCCATTTTCATCCGGCTCGTTAACTCCATCCATTTTTCTCCGTCAAGTCTAGAGGTATTTTAGTCTTTTTTGTTAACTTAAAGGCTATGCAGTAAATATCGGTTATTGGTCACATCGGTCCTCTAGTAAAATATCGGTGTCAAATATCGGTACCGATATTATCGGCGATATTGACCGATATATCACCGATATTTGACCGATATAATTGATATGTCACCAATATGTGACCGATATAACTGATATGTCACTGAATTATTAGTGTTAAATAGAGCTGTCTTTTTTAACTGAAACCCAAAACTGAAGTCAATCGAACCCGAAGTAGACGAAACCCGAAGAACCCGTAAATAAATAACTGTAAACCCGAACCCGAATATAGTTCTATGGATTGGTTAATGGGTTGAATAGTGGGTAATTGGTTTAACCCGAAAAACCCGACATAGCTTTAAAACAATTAGCATATTTTCTAGATATAGCCATATCTTATAAAAGGACCTAATAATCCTTTCCTATTCCATGATGTAGCCAACCATATCTTCTAAAAATTTTACTCACCCTCAGTCACGAAGTCCATCCATATCTCTAATTTCTAAAAGTTGTAAATCAGAGCATACATAATTGATAATACAGTCTATATCTTCGATATCCTCCATCCTCAGCGACATCCAAGAGTTGTTTTACAAAATCGTTTTATAGTGTTCGCTAATAACTAATATTAATATTTCAAAATTTAAAAGGTTGTATTTATCTGTTAAACAAGTTCATTTTCTAACCCGAAACCCGATCTAACCTGACCCGTTCTAAACCCAAACCATTTAACCTGAACACCGAAGAACCCAAACCTAGAATGGTTCGGTTATCGGGTTAAATATTTAGCTTTGAAAACCCGAAAAATCCTACCCGAAAAACCCGATTAAAAAACCCGAAGAACACCCCTAGTGTTAAATTGCTATATATATAAATTCTGCATTATATTATAATTACTGATATCCCACCGATATCTCACCAATCCATATTAACCAATCCATATTTGACACTGATATTTTACTAGAGGACCGATATGACCGATATATCACTGATATTAACTGCATAGCCTTTAATTTAACAAAAAAGACGAAAATATCTCTGACTTAACGGAGAAAAATGGATGGAGTTAACTAGCCGAATTAAAATGGCAAGATTTCAAACCTTTCGGATCCAGATGCGAAAAAACTAACCTTTGGATGAAAGTCGCAAAACTGGCCAAACCTCAGGGACGAAAATGGCATTTTACCCTAATTTTTTTTGTTTTATTTTTTAATTGTTGTGGTGCAGTGGTGCAATGCATTTCACAGCTTCAAACAATGATTGTGGCGTCAGAGAATTCGATATGGAAAATTTTCAAATGACTAAGCACTTCCGTTTTCCTTGGCCAGTAAACGTACTCTCTCTCTCTCTCTCTCTCTCTCACACACACACACACACACATTCACATACACACGTAATGTAGCTTAATTTATTGTTTACATATGCAGCATACTTCTATTAGCCCCGATGGTAAGCTTCTTATTGTCGTGGGAGATAACCCGGTAGGACTGTTGGTGGACTCTCGTTCAGGAAAGGTAAATTGTATTTGTCGATTAATAACTTTTACTATGATGACTTGTAAATAAATTCTCCAACAAAAACCATTAGACATCAAAATATTTGATAAAAACCTTCCAACTTCAAAAGATTTTGATCTAATAGGTTATCAAGTCATAGAAAGTGATGTGCCAATAACTCTGATTAAAATTTAGAGTAAAATGCCATTTTCGTCCCTGAGGTTTGGCCAATTTTGCGACTTTCGTCCAAAGATTTGTTTTTTCACATATGAATCCAAAAGGTTTGAAATCTTGCCATTTTCATCCGGCTCGTTAACTCCATCCATTTTTCTCCGTTAAGTCAGGGGTATTTACGTCTTTTTGTTAACTTAAAGGGCAATTCGGTGTTTTACACGTTATGTAAAAAGACCGAATACCCCAGAAAAGGACTGAAGTGCCCTTTAAGTTAACAATAAAGACGGAAATACCCCTGACTTAACAGAGAAAATTGGATGGAGTTAACGAGCCGGATGAAAATGACAAGATTTCAAACCTTTGGATCTAGATGCAAAAAAACAAACTTTTGGACGAAAGTCGCAAAACTGGCCAAACCTCAGGGACGAAAATGGCATATTACTCTAAAATTTACTATGAAACATTTTGAATCGTGGGTTGCTTTTTACGGGTGGAAATCTTTTTCACCCTTTCTCTAAAATATAAGTTATGAAATTTGCGGAATGTTTGCAGACAGTCGCGTCATTATTCGGACACTTGGATTTCTCATTTGCATCAGCATGGCATCCCGATGGTCAAACTTTCGCAACAGGGAACCAAGACAAAACCTGCAGAGTTTGGGACATACGAAACCTGTCAAAATCAGTAACAGCTCTCAAGGGAAACATAGGAGCCATTAGATCTATTCGTTACTCATCCGACGGTCGGTTCATGGCCATGGCTGAACCGGCTGACTTTGTACATGTGTTTGATGTTAATAGTGGTTATGAAAAGGAGCAAGAAATCGATTTCTTTGGTGAGATATCGGGTACGTCTTTTAGTCCTGATACAGAATCGCTTTTTATCGGTGTTTGGGACCGTACGTATGGCAGCCTACTGGAGTTGGGACGGAGACGCAAACATTTTTACTTGGATTCTCTAATTTGACATGGTTTTCGATTATACATAGAAGTTGTGTAACATATGTAGAATGGAAAGATGTACAGAAGCTAGCAAAGAAACTGGCCATGAAATCATTTTTAGGGGTTATATGTTGCAATACATTTATATGGTCCGGGCTCTTTCATACAAGAATTTCGTAATATGTCACTCGTTCTGATAATACCATCAATCTATCGCGCTAACTGTGGAGTTTATGTTTGAGCCCAACGCCACTCTTGTATTTTAGCGAGATATGTGATAGTAGACCCCATCATGACATTGCAATTAAGCGTGAGCGTTACAATATTGTTATAGAGCAACTCGGGTGCCACTCCCAGTCCTGTGACAAACCTCGTCAAGTCACAATTATACGACTTTTTTAATCTTTTCTAATGTATTTTTTTTTTTAGTAAAAGAATATGGGTAATTTTAATAGAACAGTGACCAAGTTTCTCAAGTGTTCCATTAAAGTCGAGATTTTTTTTCACTCAACTTTATTTCATTCCTATGTAATAAAAGATTTTGAAATTTTCAATAAAAGAAAATAATTACAAATGCAAATAAAAATACTGTTTTTCTTTAATTCTTCCTTATCTCCTGTATATAAATAGAAGAATTATTACCTAGAAATGGAAAAAATGGAAAAATGAAAAAAAAAATTAAAGGGAATTGAACCCTACGTGAATCGAACACGCAACCTTCTGATCTGGAGTCAGACGCGCTACCATTGCGCCAAGGATCCTTGGTGACAACTTTCCATTATTTATATAATTTATTAAAACACAACCTTTATCTACAAAACTAGATTCTGATCCAAAAACATCCAATAAAACATCACCACATAATCACCCAAAAATCCTTCCCACATCATTTCCCTCCTCACAATAATAACATTATTCTCCTCCAATACATCTCAAACCTCATCTTCATTCTTTCTTCATCTTCATTCTTGAACAAGTTAACCACTATGGCCTCCACCTTGTTATCTGCACCAACTTTCCAAGGTCTAAGGCCACTCAACAAGCCCACCAAGCCCACCTTGACCATCACCCCAAAGAGAAACTTTAACTGCAAGATCAAGTCAGAGCTCAACACTTCTTTGGTGATCAGTTTGAGCACCGGTTTATCGCTCTTTTTGGGACGGTTTGTGTTTTTTAATTTTCAAAGGGAGAATGTGGCTAAGCAAGGATTGCCTGAGCAAAATGGGGTCACTCATTTTGAGGCTGGAGATACAAGGGCTAAGGAGTATGTTAGTCTTTTGAAGTCGAATGATCCGGTCGGGTTTAATATTGTTGATGTTCTTGCATGGGGTTCCATTGGACATATTGTGGCTTACTATATCTTGGCTACCTCTAGCAATGGTTATGATCCTAACTTTTTTAATTAAGTTTGGTTATGTGGTTTTGGATTTGTAGTTTTATGATACGTTAATGAATGTATTATGTGATGTATATTGGACCATATATATGTTTTTGACATTATGTGTTTATGGTTATGAAATATATCTTATATGATTTCTAATGAGATTTGCCAATATTAGTCAAAGTATGAAATATCAACAAACTAATCTTTAACCAAAGACTAGTCATACAACTTTTATACTTTGTTACTTTGCTTCAAATTGTGAATTTCTTCCTATATACTAGATGTGTTGTATATACATATATAAAGGTTGTGTTTTGTTTTTTATCCTCATGGCGTCCTCGAACTATGATAGTCGTAAGTCTAGTCGTCACAAGTCTGCAGTCGTGCCTAGTGATCATGGCTTTAGATATGTTGCGAGTACTATTTTTTGACGATAGTTTTCTTGTTGTTTAAGTCTTGTTGGCCTCTCTTCGGTTGCGTCATAGTTGTAGCTTTTTTCGTTGCATCCGTCTTTTACCCTTAAGTCTCCGCCTGACCAAATACTCATTTATGCACTCTCCGATATAATCCCTCGAATATTCGATAATCATATATCATATAAGTTAAAACGGCTGAAGACTAAGATAGCGACGCCTACATTTTTTCGAGGTGGCCGGAACAACTGAATGCCAAAGACGGCTAAGCCTACACTTTTTGCGAGGCGGCTGAGACGGTTGAATGGTTGAGACGGCTAATCCTACACTTTACATATTTGGTTGATGAATGACATTTGACACTACTTGATCTAGTCAATGCAACCCCATTAGATATGCTTTTGCTAAAAGACTTTTATATATAAAAAAAAAAAAAAAAAAAAAAAAAAATTTTTTACATATAATGGAAACACTAAAACTGATTCAACCCCACAACAAAACTAAAAAGATGTAACATCTAGACACCAAAAAAGAAGAAAAACACAAGTAAAACAAACAATATCATCAACTTAACACAAAATATCCATACCATATTCCTTGCTTCCCACACTTGTTCCTTTTCCAAAATTTCTTCACATGTCACCTGCAACTTCTCAGCTTGCATCTTCAACTCAATAGCTTTTTCTTCTGCATCTTCAAGCTTCTTCATCAACTCCACTTGTTCTAATAACACCTTCTTTTGTTCCACCATCACTTCATATTCTACATTCCAGTGTTCGATTGCTTTCGATATTGCTACATGCTGCACTTCAACCTCTATCTTTTGCTTCATCACTTCATCCAGTTCCGTTTTCAAGTCCCCGTTTTGTTTCGATCCCGTTTCAATGATTCCAGAACTATGATCAGCTGAATTGTGATCATCTTTTCCAACATTCTTTAGTTTTTGCACTTCTGCAAATCAGGTTTTATTTGCGGATCATTAAGCACCAAATTATTACTTAAACACAGTGTTGTAAAAATCGAGATTAATCGTCGACTAATATATTTTGATTACATTTCTCACCAAATCGGACCTAAAATCCATAATCGGTGATCAGTCAAAGGCAGTAAAAATCAATCAAAATTGATCAAATTTTGGTCAAAATCTTTGAAGTATTTGAAAATTATAGTAACTATTAATCCGAGCAATGGTCGCTGTGGTTTACCAAAACTTTGGATTTTGTCCCCAGCTTTCCAAAAGTACATAGATGGTCACGTTGCAACACATTTAGTCCTCGGCTAACAAATCTTAAGGTTTCAGTAGGGTTAAGGACTAAATGCGTTACAAAGTCAAATCACAGGAACCATCCATGTGACTTTTGATAAAGTTTGATAAAGTTAGGAACTAAATGTGTTACAAAATGCAAACCAATCTTAAGGTTTCAGTAGGTCTAAGTCAGGGACTAAATGCGTTACAAAGGTCAAACCAAGGAACCATCCATGTGACTTTTGATAAAGTTTGGGACTAAATGTTATATAGTTTAGGAAAGCAGGGGACCAAATCCAAAATTTTGGTAAACCAAGTTGATGCTTATTAATCCAATCGGATTTATAAGTTTGAAAAAGTTAAATAATAAAATGAGTAAACTGCCATTTTGGTCCCTATGGTTTGGTCATTTTTGCCACTTTAGTCCAAAACTCAAACCTTTTGCATCTGGGTCCCTGTGGTTTCAGTTTTATTGCCATTTTGGTCCAAAAATGAAATCATGTCATATTTGTCTTATGAAATCCTGCTATTTTGTCCTTTTCCTTAGGGGCAAAATGGTCATTTCTTTTTTATAAATAAATACTAGATTTTATAAGACATATATAACCTGATTTGCCCTTGAGGAAAAGGACAAAATTACAAGATTTTATAAGAAAAATATGACTTGATTTCATTTTTGGACCAAAATGACAATAAAACTAAAACCACAGGGACCCAGATGCAAAAGGTTTGAGTTTTGGACTAAAGTGACAAAAATGACCAAACCACAGGGACCAAAATGTCAGTTTACTCTAATAAAATTATTGGATTCGATTAATAACCATATAAACGAAAGCGGTGATGGATGGAGATGTTACCAAACTTAAAGGCATCCTGTGCAGAATAAAGTTTCATCATAGAAACCATCTGATAGGGATATAACTAAATTGTAGAGAAAGAAGCTAAGAGATAGGGAATAATCTTGACTAAAATTCTGCTTATTCTCATTCCATACGTAACATCCACATAAATAGATAAAAAACTTACATAAGACACCCCCCACTAAACCAAAATAGCATACTAATCCCTTGACAATAAAAAATAAAAATAAGACACGTAACAATACTCCCCCCTTAACCTACTTTTTGCCCTCAAAAAGTACTTCAAGAAACCTTGTCTTCATCCTCTTCCGTTGCTTGTTTTTCATCATCTACCACTTCAAGTATGTAGAGTTGTTTTTTCTTACACTTGTGCCCCGGAACGAACCTTTCGGTACACCAGAAACATTCCCCCTTTGCCCTTTTTTGCTCAAGCTCATCACTCGTCAAACGCCTCGATCTAAGGATTCCTGGTGTAGAACTTGATTGCTCGGTTGTTGGACTTGGCAGCAAGGGTAGTTTTGAACCATTAATGGGAGGTGTTATTTTGACATCTTCGGGTTGCAGCCCATCCTCCACAGCGTTGAAACGCTTCATCAAGCATGTGTTGTTCATAGTTTGAATTCTTGCTAACCCATACGCCTCACGTAGTGTTTGAGGCTTGAACATCTTTACCGGCCCTTTTATTTCCGGCTTCAAACCCTTCAAATATAGGCTAACGGCATAAAGTTCGCTAACGGTAACCTTGTTAAGCAAACGATCGAAACCTGAATTATATTCTTGTAGACCCTTGGCGTCATCCGTAAGTTGAACGAGAGAAGCAATCTCTTCCATAGGGTCTTCAAACATTGCATCAGAAAAACGGGCAGAGATCGAACGAACATAGTCCGCCCATGGGACCTCGGCAACCGTGGCATTACGGGTCTTCAAGTAGGCACGGTGCCATTGGAGGGCATCGCCTTCCAAGTGAACCGCAACACAACGTAATTTCGAGTCATCGGGGGTGTCATCCATCGAAAAAAAAATGTTCGCAGCGATAGACCCACCCCTCAACATCGTCCCCCGAAAATTTAGGGAAGTCGATCTTACCGATACGGAATGGTTTGGATGTTCGTGAGTCACCATCTGGGCCGGAGAAGGACCCGAAGGAACTACCCGACGACTGCACGGCTTTATCACGCACCGCCTTCAAAATCTCTTCCTGCTGCTTCGAAGATTGTTCCTGTTGCTTCATCAGGGCCGCTAACGCAGCTTGGATGTCGCTGATTGCCTTACCATGGGACTTGAGGGTGTTGTCGATTTCATTATTACGGGTGTTAGTCATGGTGGCGGCAAGGAATTCCGATGAGGAATCGACTGGAGCTCTGATACCCTTGATAGGGATATAACTAAATTGTAGAGAAAGAAGCTAAGAGATAGGGAATAATCTTGACTAAAATTCTGCTTATTCTCATTCCATACGTAACATCCACATAAATAGATAAAAAACTTACATAAGACACCCCCCACTAAACCAAAATAGCATACTAATCCCTTGACAATAAAAAATAAAAATAAGACACGTAACACCATCAAAAGATCTTCTTCGTTTTTGCTGATCAGGTTTTCATCGTCATCATGTTCGATTTCCATTGCGGGATGAGAGTTAGAATTGAGTAGTGAGGATGAACATATAATAAACAAGGAGCATTGAAGTAGTATTCATGGTGATTTTGAAAAATGAAATCGGAAACCCCACAACACGTACATAACAGGATGAAGAAAATCTGAGATGAGAGAGAGAGTTTCATGACTGAGAATTCAACGTGGAGAGATGCACAGGCGCCACATGGAAGTTCATAAACATGTGCTGTCAACTTTTTTTTAAAGGGGAAATCTCTAAAATAGCCTTTGATCCAAGTTTTTTTCAAAAATAGCCACGTGAACCGTCACAAGGAGCCGTTTCAAGTAACTGAAACGGCTTAAAAAGTCCTTTCAAGTCAATCAATCCATGATTGCTACGTGTCCAGTTGAGATATTTTTATTGTTTTCTTAGCCGAGTCTTTTCAACATGGCTTAAGCCTTTTCAGTGTAGCAACTTGAGATCTTTCAGCACTGCTTGGCTTGGCTTGAGAACTTTCAACACGGCTTGAGATCTTTCAGTGTAGCGGCCTGGCTTGACTTAAGATCTTTCAACACGGCTTAAGATCCTTCAACTTAGTTTAAATATAAACGAATAATTAAAAAAAATCTCAATTAAATGTGAGAACTTGAAAATCTCAATTAAAAAAGGGTTATTGGATTTTAAAGTTGTAAAAGTTTGGCCGCCATTGATCATTTTACAAGTTGGGATTATTGAAAGGAATTTTTAAAGTTGGGATTATTATCGTCCAATAGGTGAAACTTAGGATTATTAAAATCCAATAACCCATTAAAAATATGAAAGTTTTAATTTGAAAATAATAAATATTTTACTTGAAAATAAAAAATATTTAACTTGAAAATAAAAAATTACTTAGTTAGAACCATGTGTATTACACGGGTTAAATAAATGTAATTTTTATACTAAATAATAAAAATATAACTTTAAAAACCTCGCGTATTGTACGAGTTGAATATGTGTATTACACGGGTACAATACATGTATTACTAATAATATGAGGAGTGAAACTGAATAATAATAATAATAATAATAATAATAATAATAATAATACTTATTATTATTATTATACTTATTATTATTATTATTATTATTAGGAGTGAAACTGAAATAATAATAATAAAAATAGTAATAGTAATGATAATAATAATACCTATACTGTAACATCTGTAACATTTATAAGGGGAGGAGGGGTGGTCACTAGTGATACAATTCTATCACTACCAAGCACCAATCAACTCATGCCATGTCATCACCCAATATTCTATCACTAGTGATAGAAATGTAGTGGGGGTGGTATCACTAGTGATGGAATTCTATCACTCCCAATTTTTTTTAATTTTCATCGTAAGAAGGGAAGGGTTCGTCGAAGAAGGGAAGGGTTCGTCGTAATCAAACGATCTTCCATAACGCGTGATTGATTCAACGCGTTTCAAATATAACGCGTGACCACAAGGGAGGCGGCGGTGTTCGTGGTTTTATAACGCGTGGTCGGGCGTCCATCACGGACCGCCCCGCCTGGCCTAAAGTTACATGAACAATATTTAGCCAAAGAATGAAAAGAAGGGGGACTCCAATTAAATCATTTTACCTTCCATGTTGCTAGAGATGTACACAAACTATGGTTGGGCCCGATAAAGCGGTTTAGAGCCCAATTTGGTAGCCCAAAACAACCGGTTTGAGCCGAATTGATTTGGGCGTCGTTCAATACATATTTGTGTTTTTATGTGTTGAACCGGTTTGGGCCCAACATGTTTTAAACCCGATCAACCCGGTTTTGGACCCCATCCAAACCTATTTGAGTGGGGTGGAGTTTTCAACCCTAAATTTGGTTTACAACACCAACCGGTTTTGAGCCCTAACTAAAATAAACGGAACAGTTTACAACCTACACCGGTTTGAACCTAAACCTGGTTTTGTACACCTTTAGTCTAAGCAAATTGCCTTTAGATTAATGTATTTTATTTCCACTTTCACTCTCGTGCTATTCGCATTTTGCAATGATTTTAATCAGATAAAATGTAGAAAAAAGGAGATATGACTATTTATTATTTTGAGTTATTATTATTATTATTATTATTATTATTATTATTATTATCTATTAATAGATGAACCCAATAAAAAGTGGGTGGACAGTTGTCCACTTGCTGCTAGCTGTTTTTTTTTTTTTTTTTTTTTGCCGTTTTAATCTGAGTATATATGGTATTTGTGTGGGTTTTGTTTAGCATTAGCTGTTTTGGTCCGGTGGTTAAGGAACTTTTTATTTGTGTGATATACCCGGATTCAAATCTGGGTTGTATTTTTTGGCGATTTTTTCCTTTTAAAGGTGGGCAACGTGCAGTCGTTTTGGAAGTTTTGCGACATGACGTGTCTTTGTGGTTTATTAAACACTTACTAAAGACCTTTTTGCATGGTTTTGTTTCCCGGGTGTTGTTTAGCCTCTACACTTTTGCTTTGAACCATTTGCAGCCGATCGTGGGTAATTTTGTTGTTATGTTTATGGACCTGTTTTGATTGTCTATTATTTTGCTTTTAATTGTTGTTTTTTTTTCACGTGCATGTGCCTCTTGTCTAAAGCTATCATAAAATTCATTTGCAACCCATTGTATGTATTGTTCCATCTTTTTCTTATGTGTGGTGCGTATTAAGGTTAAGAGGCCTGGTTATTAATATATATATATATTTTTGGGTTTAGGCATGTTGACATTTTGCACATAAGGATACTTTGTCTAACATTTTTTCTCTGCTTTTTTAATCTGAAAATGGGAAATGGGTATCCATATGAGGTAGTCAAAGAAGAGTTTGCAATGGTGTGTAAAGTATCTATTTTGGTGAAAGAATTGGTGTCACGTTTTTAACTTATTCTAGAGGTTCATACACATACATGTGCATAGCATACATATGCTTGGTAAAAAAATGATGTTTTAGAGATGTGTTGCATGAAAATGACATTTTGAGGAGGGAATGTTGGTTAGTTATTTTGGGTTGGTCAACTTATGGTTTTTTTTTTTGTGTGTGTGCAAGCCATATTAGTATAACACCACAAATTATCTTGATTTACTTATTTTATTTTTGTTATCAACGTTTCTTATAATTCTCATTTCAAGAGTTACATTAATTTTAATTTATTTTTCAAAATTGAAAACTACTTTCAATCACCAGAGAAAATTACATAAGTACAGCAGGTAGACGAGCAACAAACTGCGCCGTCATCCCCTTCTGAATAAAAAACCCTAATCTACTAAAAACAAAACATCGCCCCTGAGGGGTCGAAAAGTCGTTGTGGACCACACGTTGAACTCTAGCCAAGAACCGAACCGCCACCGGTGCCAAGGAGCCGAACGTGTCAAACGCAAGGGGGACAAAGGCATGCTGATTATCCTCACAAGCTTTCGCGTGCTTTTCCATCTTCTTTGACTCTGCTTTCGGTACCGCTTGCCCCGCCACAAACCCATTTTCCCGGAACTCGGTTAGGGGGGATACACCTGTGAGATCGACACAAGCATGTTTCCCGCCCTCCCAACCAAAAACTAGCACGTCAGCCGGACGTAGGGTGGACCTCCCTTCCGCCGGGTCTGTAAGGAAATTAATCGGTGCTTCTTTCTTTGTCGAGATCCCTGCTCGTCTGACAATATCCATTAAATTTGGGATCCACCATATATACACATATGCCGTTAGTAATTTATAAGTATAGCACATATTCGTTTACACATGTATTTCAAAAAAATATTTAACCCCATGACAATCTTTCACCCTTCAACCCAATATTTTCATGTACCCTTATTATTTAGTTTACTAAAAGACACAAGATATTTAGCAAAATACGAGTATGATAAAATGGGTGCAAGGATTTAAAACTTTTCGAAAATAAATAAATTAAATCCAAGAGTTAATTGCTAAAATCGTCCCTAAAGTCTGGGCAGATTTGCCATTTTCGTCCAAAATGACACGTTTGTACCAAATTACCCCCAACGTTTGTAACTTTTTGCCATTTTCATTCAAACCATTAACTTAGTTTATTTTTTCTGTTAAGTTGAGGATATTTGGATGAAACTGGCAAATATAAAACCACAGGAACGATTTTGGCAATTTACTCAAACTCTTTTAAATTTCTTTTATTTAATTAATTTTGTTACATATATAATAAAAAAGAATATACAAGCGATTTTTATATGAAAAAAATAATAGCTTTGTCCTATAATTTTTATAAATTTTCATCCAACCACTAAGTTAATTTTTTTATTAAGTCGAAGGATGTTTATAAACTAAAACAGAAATTAATTTCTAATTTTTTATATAGATCAATTTTATAAAAATAAAATCTACTTAAACCTCTAAATTTTATAAAACTAAAATGTTGGTGACCTTATTAAAAAATGTCAAATAAAAAAATGAGTTAAATGTCATTTTAGTCCCTGTGGTTTGGGCCATTTTGCCAGTTTAGTCCAAAGGTTTCATTTTTAAGCTGTGGGTCCAAAAAGGTTTCACCGTTGCCATTTTAGTCCACTGGGTTAAGTTCATTTATTTTTCTGTTAACGAGAAGGGCAATTCGGTCATTTTATATGGCTGAATTGCCCTTCTAGTTAACAGAATTACATATAAAATGACCGAATTGCCCTTCTCGTTAACAGAATTAATGGATGAAGTTAACCCAGTGGACTAAAATGGCAACGGTGAAACCTTTTTGGACCCACAGGTTAAAAATGAAACCTTTGGACTAAACTGGCAAAATTGCCCAAACCACAGGGACTAAAATGGCACTTTACTCTAAAAAAATCTTATCATATATATCAAGTTTGTAATTCATCCTCTACTTTTTTAAATTCGCTCCTAAGGAAAAACAGAAGCCAGTGCCCCACCCCCTATCAAACAACGTATCGTTACCAAACCTTAAAATTACCCACCAAATTGTAATTATAATGCTATGAACCAAAAATTTCTTTACACAAGCCACTCATAATAAGTATTAGTTAGTTACCCTCATATTCTTAATTAAATAAATATTTTATTTCTATCAACATATTTTCTAGGTGCTCAACACATTTAAAAAATATTTAACGTTTTACAATTTTTTTCTATCTCTACAACTGATAAATACTAAAAGTTGTAATCGATTGTAACGTGTTGCACACCAATGACGTTTTCTCTTTATAAAACTGATTTATATAAAGAAGCTGTAAATTAATTTCTGTCTTAGTTTATAAAATTTAAAACATCTTTCACCTTAACAGAAAAAATAAACTGAGTTAGTGATTTGGATGAAAATTTATAAAAATTATGTGACAAAACTATTAATTTTTTTTTTTCTAAAAACTCCATGTATATTCTTTTTTATTATATATGTAACAAAAATAATTAAATAAAAGAAATTAAAAAGGGTTTGAGTAAATTGCCAAAATCATCCCTGTGGTTTTATATTTGCCAGTTCCATCCAAATATCCTTAAATTAACAGAAAAAATAAACTAAGTTAGTGGTTTGGATGAAAATGTCAAAAAGTTACAAACGTTGGGGACAATTTGATACAAAAGTATCATTTTGAACGAAAATGGCAAACGTGCCCAAATCTCAAAGACCATTTTGGCAATTAACTCTAAATCCAATTAAGCAAAAATGGGTGCAAATTCCATTCCACGACAAAAAAAGCTTGTGGTATTTTAGCTTTAACTGTGTTAATTTTACCTTACCATGGTTAACTAAGGTTGTTAATAAATATATCATCCCCTTCCCATTTTACGTTCTGCAATTTCATTCCACCATGGAAATACCATTGAAAGCAACGAAGCTCACCACCCATTTCTTCACATGGATCAACATCTTCTTCACCCTCACTCTCACCCTCCCTCTCACATTCATCTTCATCGCTCACACTTTCTCTCCCAATCTCCTCATCATCATCATCATCATCATACTCAGTATATCCCACCAATAGCAAAGCTAAGGTAGGGTCTGAGGAGGGTGAGATGTAGACAGCCTTACCTCTACCTTGTAGGAATAGAGAGGCTGCTTCCAATGAGACCCCCGGCTCAATTGTGGTTTTGCATCAAGCCTTGGACATAAGGCACATAACACTCAGCAATTGAGACAAACGCCGATTAGTGCATGCACCCCCTTGTCTTTTGGCTATCAACGCCACCACATGATGCATGATTAACCGTCCCCCTCTTTTAACGTTATTTTCACGAAATTAGTAAAATAACGTTAAAATTAGTGCACTTTCACTTTTGCCCCCCGAGCGCCCACGCATATATACATTATATGAGCATACCGCAAGCGGGGCGTATCTCTCCCAATCTCCTAAGGAATCCAAATCACCAGATCATCTTCACTTTCACTTTCGCTCACCCACTTTCAGACCTCATCATTTCCACCGCCATCTTCTTCTCTTATCACATCTGGAGCACCTACACCACTCCCGCATCCACTCTCCGTGACGTCACAGTCGCAAAACTTGTTCTAACCCTCGTTTTACGACTCATCCTCACCTTCCTGTTCGTGTATTTGTTAACCATCTTCGGCGATAACTTGATGGTTGCGGTCGTTGGGCTTACGGACACCATCGTGTTCACTATCTACGTTGTGTGGTATGCGGTTTTGCACGCGTATCTTGTGGGAGTGTTGGTGTTACTCACTGTTATGCAATTAGCTCTGATTAAACAGGTGGAAGCATGGGCAGATGTAGAAACGATGTTTCTGAAGGTATTGGGTGGGTATTTGGTTAATGGGTTGGTTATGACTCCCTTAATCAGCAACGTTGGTGAGGAAATGATGCCGCCGATGTGGGATCTGATGATCGGAAGATTGATTCGGGTTCTGTTCTTGCCTACGTTCATTGTTCAAGTGATAAGATTCTTCCGTGATCCATTTCCACCAGCTGCTAATTAGCTTTCAAAATTGGTGAAGAAGAAGAAGATATTAAGGTTTAATAGTATATTAGTAGGAGTTCCACTTTCTATGTTTTTTTTTTTAATTTTTAATAGTTTTATTTTGGGGGTGTCTTATTATGGTTTAAACTATGTATGTGTTACCTGTTATGATATTGAAGGATTTGATCTTTTATGTCATGAATGATATGCCAAAGTATTATTAGTTTATTACATATCTTGAGATTTGATGTGGGCTAAGGTTAATTTAATGGGTCGGGTCGGGTCGGGTCGGGTTAATTATCATTATCATTATCATTATCAATCTATTAAATTTAGAATGTTAGGAATAGTCTTTCAACAGTGTTAATTTAATGGGTCGGGTCGGGTCTAAGCAGGTTCCTTTTTCTACACCCAGGTCTGGAACTGGTATGTACCTGCGGGTCAGGTAGGGTAGGAACCGGTTCCGGGTCGGGCCCGGAAGTCCGGAACCAGGTTTTCTGTGTATCTCAACATGGAAAATTACAGGGCTTCAACTTAAAATTGTTTGGGCCAAATTAATTAGTTGAAAGCCCATTAAAAATCTATGGAAAACAGCCCGCTAGAAGCTTATCTTGATTTCTTGAGTCGGTTGGCAAACTTTGGCTGCCAGGCACAAGGCAAACGAGACAGGGATTTGACCTAAAAAAACTAATATACGGATTCGGATACATACCTTTCAACTAAACATTTATGTTAGTATTTTAATATAACAATTCACAAAAGGTAATTTACCGTAGCGAATGCCCCTCTCAAGTGGTTTATGTGGCATTGTTCTATTGGTCTAGCTATCATATGTTTTTTTTCCAGATGTTGACAAACACGAACCATTTATAAGCCAAAAATAGCACTAGTGCTATAATCAACCAAGTGATTTCAAAACTAAAGAAATAGATATTAAAATGCAACTCTACTTCTTAATAGTGGCGGACCCAGGAATTATTTGTTGGGGTGCGGATGAGGCGTTTAATCATATTTTCAAGAGGTGCGGTCGGGTTTTTTTTGCCTAAAATATACACTATTTTTTTTTCAAAGGGTGCGGCCGCCCACCCACGACTGTGGGTAGGTCCGCCACGTTGTTAACACTATTACACAAAAGATTAGCGGTGTTATTTGGTGGTGTATAACAGTTGTATTAACACCTTTTGGTGGTTGATTTTTGCCGCCAAAAAACTACCATTTAATGGGCATTTGATCTTGTATTTAATGTTGTTCCCGGTTATTCATTGGGGTCACCAAGATTAATCGAATTACTTCTTGATAAATCGTTAAATTTCAATTTGATATCTGACTTCTATTAACAAAGATCATACATCCCTTCCCCATGGCCCAGTGGTATCCCCACTTGGGTTTAGTTGGCCGGTTCCTCCTATGGGAGGTCACCGGTTCGACTCCCACTGTGGTCTTAGGGGGACGTCCCAATGATGGATCGTATCCTACCGAGGCATGGTGCGGTCTTGAGGGCAACCCGGTTTTACCCAGCTATTACCCCAGCGAGTCTCTCGTGTGGGGGCAGTATGGTTTCCGGGCAGAAGTCAGCTTGCGCGGCGGCCGGGCCCCGATCGAACATCGCGTCCGAGAGTGCGGGGCTGACGGGGGATTGTCTTCGACATGAACCCGGTGACCAATAGGTCCAGTACATAGAAAGTCACATTCCAAAAAAAAAAAACAAAGATCATACACGATATCCTTTTATTCGCTATTTGCTGCCAAACAGGGCCGGCCCAAACCCAAGTATTTTGAGGTTTGGGTTTTGGGCCACCAAATCTATAGGGCCTCCAAATTAAAAAAAAAATTATGTATGATATGGATATGGGCCTTGTCTGCGGCTCTGCCATGATAATAGGTTATGAAAGGGCGCTGCATTTTTGGAAGCCGTATAGATCGTAGGTTATCATTATCTTAAGGGCGGCAATTGCGATTTACAAGATACGGGGAAGAGAAATTATCGCCTACAATATGCCGCTAATAGAGAGAGATAGAGAATTGAAACAGTCGCTACATCAATCATCATCTTCAACGGTAATATGAAAGATTTTTAACCTTCAAATCAAATGAGTCATTCAGTTTTTTGTCATATGAGTTCAGAATTCGAAAATTGTTCTTTATATCATCATCATTCATTCTCTGTTCGAACGTGACGAGATTGAAAGGGCAGTGGTTATGGCTAACACAATTGGTGACGAAATTGAATGTTTCAATTCAAAATTAAGGTACATTAATCACCATTTCTCCAATTGCTAATTGCCCAATTGAACTATGTGATATTAACCCTAATTTCTTAGTTGCCTAATTGAAGTTTGTGATATATTTGCTTGTTAGTTGCCTAATTGAAGTTTGTGATATATTTGCGTGTTTTTTTTTTTTTTCAGAAAAAATGCCACAAGTTTTTACTTCGCCTTAGGTCACCAAAATGTTTGAGCCCTTAGGCCACCAAAATGTTTGAGCCGGCCCTGCTGCCAACAAATAGTTATTAAAGCCACTAGCGCCCTTGGTTGATCGTTTGCAACCACCATGGAAAGCAACACACAATTAGGCTGGTGGGTATGTGGCTCTGACGTGGCACTATAAAGCCCCTAGGGGCTAGGGGCTTTAAACCACACCCGCAAGCCTTAGTACCAATCGAAAAAGACTTATGATTGCAGGCTTTGTTTTTACTGCTGGGAACCGGGACACTTGATCCTTCTTATTGGAGACATACGACTCATAAAGGTATACATGAGTTGTATAGACGACATGTATATGACACGTATGTAACTATACGAGTCGTATAGAGTATGAACATACATGCATGCGATATGCCTGAAACTTTATAGGTAATGGCGGAGCTATACGACTCTTATAACTCTATATGAGAGGTACAGGGATAAAATGTGAAATGGCTGAAGCTTTAAACGGAATTATGGGTTTGTACGAGCCGTATAAATAATAAGTATTTTGTGGATCTCTACTATGCTACGTGAGTTAAAGAAATTCATTTAGTTTATTATTATTTTTTCATGGTTTCAAGTTTGAACTTTCACTAGTACCGAAGTAAGCATTAGACAAGGTTAAATTAGGCTTTAGTCGCGGATTCAAACTGCGACTTAAAATGTCGCATTTTGTTGAACCCCATCTTAAAATAACCCACTGCGACTTAAAGTTGTGAATACTTGTAGGAAGATGTTTTTAGTTGGTGTTATAAACCGCGACTTAAAATCCCCAAAATCAAAAAGTTTAGCGCCCCTAACCACTTATTTTATAACATTTTTAGTACAACTTTTTAACACTTGTACTTTTGATTTTAGACTCAAGTAGTTAAAACAACTAAAACACGGGGACTCAAAATGTTATAAAATGAACGGTTAGAGACTTAGGACGTTAAACTTTTTTATTTTGGATTCAAGTGTTTAAAGTCACTAAAACACAATGACTTAAAAAGTAATTTACTCTAAAATCAATTTACAATTTTAGATGAATTGAGACTTATAACCAATGATGTAAAAAAAACATATATGCACTAAAATTCCAAACAAATTAATCTGCAGTAAAAATAATAATCTGCACTTTAGATTCAAAACAATCAATCCTTTTATATATTCAACATAATCAAATCCGAACAAGTAAACCGCGACCCAATACACATTCAACCCGAGTGTCTACAATATTAACGGGTAAAATAACAATTCATTACTTAATCTATTCAAAACCATAAATAAACTATATCTAAACTAAGGAATACTCAATCCGTCAAATAAAAACGGCATCGGTTCCCTCAATGTCTTTTCTATTTTTCATCTGTAGCCACATTCGTGTTGTTCCACATCTAAAAAAATAGAAAATGTTAAAATTATTGGAAATTGACTAATATCAACGAACAAATTGTTACAAACACAAACAATTGAGCCTTAATTTCATTAGATCAACCACATCACTAAAAGCAAGAATCGAGTTACTTATGCACATCTAAAAATAATTATAGAAATATACCTATTTTGGGAAATTGATTTTGATACACATTGACAAAGTCGAACATAGATTGAAGAACTATATACACACGTGCCGCCTTGTTGCTTGTACTACAATAAATTAAGAATTGATGAAACACTGGTTAACCAGCTGGGTCGTCTCGTATGTGAGGTTCAATCTCCTTGTCACTCGCTGATTACTGGAATCCTACAAAACAGAACACCGGTGACTCGTCACAAGGAGGAGAATAGGGGGTTCTCCTTGTGACCACCCTCCGGCGTGAGAATAAGTACTGCTTTGAGGAGAAATAGTGTGTGTTGTAGGTGAAATGTGAAGAGAGCAGAATGTTCTACCTGAATGAGGAAGGGTCCTATTTATAGCCGAAGGGTGAAGGAGGGAGGAGAGACCTTGCCAGCTGCCACTGGGCGCCAGCTATCCGACCAAGGGGAATATCCTCTTGGTCTCCTCTGCTGTGGTCAGGATGGTGGATGACGTGGCGCGCCGTTATTCGTCCAGTTAGGAGAATTAGTACTCCAGCTATCGGTCTGTCCTTAGATCATGTTGCGGGTCCATATGGCGTCTAATCATTGGTGACACGTGTCGTCCTTTTTGTCTGGAGGGGCATCTTTGGTGTCCCCTGCGATAGCTTCTAGAAGTTTCTAGAAGCTTCTAGATACACTTGCTGATGTAGGCGCCATGTTGGATAAAAGATGGTGTGGTCCCTGCCATGTGTGCATGGAATTGGGACCATACCTCTTCAAGTCCCCCAGTCCTAGCTTTACCAGAAGGAACTGAAGATTTTGAAGTTTACTGTGATGCTTCAAAACTAGGATTAGGATGTGTGCTTATGCAACGCAAAAAGGTAATTGCGTATGCTTCAAGGCAATTGAAAAAGCACGAAGAAAACTATACGACTCATGACTTAGAGTTAGGAGCCGTAATTTTTGCCCTTAAGATCTGGAGACATTATCTATACGGAAGTAAATTTACTGTCTATACAGATCATAAAAGCTTAAGATACATATTTGGGCAAAAAGAGTTAAACATGAGACAAAGGAGATGGATGGAAATCCTAAGTGACTACGACTGTGATATTCAGTATCACGAAGGAAAGGCAAATGTAGTTGCGGACGCTTTAAGTCGTAAATATCATGAAAATCAAAAGCGAGTTCGTGCTCTCAGATTAAATTTACAATTAGATTTAATGGAAAAATTGAAGAATGTTCAAGCTACAGCAACCAAGGATGATGCTGAAGAAATGAAAGGACGAATAAAAAAATTAGAACAAGGAGTTGATGGAATTTGGAGATTCCACAAAAGCAGAATTTGGGTACCTAAGCAGGGAGAATTAAGAAATAAGATTTTAGAAGAAGCCCATAAATCTAGGTATACCATGCACATGGAAACAATAAAATGTACCAAGATTTAAGAAATAACTTTTGGTGGATAGGAATGAAAAAGGATATAGCTCGATATGTTTCTAAGTGTCTTACTTGTTCACAAGTTAAGGCAGAACATCAGAAACCTTCAGGTCTACTACAACAATTAGAAATGCCTGTATGGAAATGGGAACTCGTAACAATGGATTTTGTTACTAAGTTGCCCAAAACCAGAAAAGGTAATGATGCGATTTGGGTAATTGTGGATCGATTAACCAAATCAGCTCACTTTCTACCTATGAAAGAAACCTTTAGCATGGAAAGATTGGCAAAGTTGTATGTAGATGAAGTCGTATCTTTACATGGAGTTCCACTCTCCATTATTTCCGATAGGGATAGTCGTTTCACTTCCCATTTCTGGACTAGTTTCCAAAAAGCAATGGGAACTCGATTAAATTTAAGCACTGCATATCATCCCCAGACAGACGGACAAAGTGAAAGGACAATCCAAACTCTGGAAGACATGCTCAGAGCATGTGTGATAGATTTTGGTGGAAATTGGGACGATCACTTACCTCTAATTGAATTCTCCTATAACAATAGTTATCATTCAAGCATCGAAACTGCCCCATTCGAAGCACTATATGGACGAAAGTGCAGCAGAACTCCAGTTTGTTGGGCAGAAATAGGAGAAAGTCAACTATCAGGTCCTGAGATAGTACAAGAAACAACCGACAAAATTACACAAATCAAGGAAAGATTAAAGACGGCTCGAGATCGCCAGAAAAGTTATGCAGACAATAGACGGAAGCCGTTAGAATTCCAAGTCGGAGACAAGGTACTATTGAAAGTTTCTCCTTGGAAAGGAATAGTTCGATTCGGTAAGAAAGGAAAGCTAAGTCCACGATACGTAGGACCATTTTCAGTAATCCAACGTATAGGACCAGTTGCTTATCGTTTACAACTACCAGAAGAATTAGCTGGAGTACATGACGTATTTCATGTATCCAATCTCAAGAAATGTCTATCTGATGAATCTTTGGTAGTACCTCTCCAAGATATAGAGGTAAACGAAAAATTAAAGTTTGTGGAGAAGCCACTACAAATAGAAGACAGAAAGGTGAAGTTTCTCAAGCACAAACAGTTAGTACTTGTCAAGGTCAAGTGGAATTCAAAGAGAGGACCTGAATACACTTAGGAGCTGGAATCAGAGATGAAGCGAAAGTATCCTCACTTATTCCAATAAATCTCGAGGACGATATTTTAAATAAGGTGGGGAGGATGTAAGGACTCTCAAAATTTTCCTAAAAAAAATATACCCGTAAGTATAAACCCGGACCCCTAAAACCTTACCCTACATCAAAAATCAAGAAAAATAAAACTTATAGGTTTTAGGCGGGCCGCGTAAGAGACAAGCGTATCTTACGCGGGCCGCGTCAACATTAGGTTTGACCGGATAAGCGTAACCGTTTGTAATCACTCTTAATACTGTACATTATAACAAACGAGTCGTTTTAGTAAAAAGAATGATTCACCAGTATTTCCCGCTGACAAAACCTTTTTCAAACATGTTTCAGGTGATCTATTGTGATCCAAGAAAAGTGCCGCGAAGCACTACAAGCTTAAGGAAGTGGCTCAATATAAAATAAAGAAACATGTTTTGTAAAATAAAGATTTCTCAGTGAAATCTTATGATTGTAAATTACTGGGGTTTTATCCCGAGTTGTGAAATAAAATAATCGGGAAAAATTGCAGTTTTAAAAAGATCCTAAAGAAAACTTCCGCTGTTAAATAAATACCACGGGATTTTCTGTTCCGCGGCTCCTGAAACGGGTCAAACCGGGACGGGGGCCGTGACAGAAAAATGTGGTATCAGAGCCACTGATTTAAGCCAATTAAGTATTTAGAAAAATACTTAATTTTTAATAATTGCTATTTTGTGATTATGTGTTTATTATTTGAATATTTGTATACAGTATGGGTAAGCAAAAGCTTTCAAACATCTATCTAAAATTAGATAGGTTATCCAACGAGAAGGGAAGTTCATCCCAAACAAATTCCTCAAAACCTTATATAAACCCTGAAGAAGGAATATTTGTCCGTAAGGCACAATATGAGGAACCACTTTCTCCTAATAAAAGAAGTTTGATTATTAGGAAAAGTCAAGAGAAACTAAAGAAATCCAAAGGAGGGAGAGTTAATCAGAAAACCCAAGAAATAGGCAATAACCCACCATGGGAAGACAAGTTAGATGAAAAATGGGCAGATCTTTATATGCTAGCCACTGTAGCAGTAAATGCAAATCTTTAAATACCCTGACTCAAGTTTTAGCACCCTTATCACCCACAATCCAGAAACCTTATCCAGTAAATAAATAAGTTTACAGTAAATTCTAGTATGTTTTAATTTTTAGTTGTCTTTATATTAAATTAGTCACCCAGTATGAAATAATATTTAAAGGTTATTTTATAAAATTTTAACTTAGTAATTTTTGTATTTTTGCATATGTGCTAAACAGCATGAATGACTTGTCTGAAGCCCTTCAAAATCTAAATCTCTATCTGGTAAAAATAGAGGTTTCCAGAGATTTCACTGGTTATATACCAGATATAAAAGAACCTATGGAATTCAACGCTCCACCTCCGGAGAAACCCAAGCCTAAGAAAAAGAGAAGATTTGTAAGATGGAGACGTGTGCGCAGGAGGAAACCCGCCACTAGAAAGATTCCCAAAATAGAAAATCCCTTAGATAAAGGAAAGGGGATTGAAGTCAGTGAAGGTTCTAGACCACTGGAAATGGAATTTAGAGAAGGTTCTAGACCACTGGAAATAGAGTATGGAGAAGGTTCTAGGCAAACCCAGAGGGAAATTGGGGAAAGCTCTAGACAAATTGAGGAGTTACCCTTTCAGGAGGAATTAGATCGTGCATTGGCAAGCTGTGATGTTGTCAGGCCTATCAATAATAATTTCTACTCTTATCCTGTTGAAAATCAACTACCAATAAACTTAGAACCAGCAATCCCAGAACCTATAATCCACACCCAACCTTTAGGAATGGATGAGTGGTGGACTAACGATTGGCAGTTCCAAAACCTTCTCAACAGTCCTTATTCCTTTCTTTCTCAGTTCGACCCGGAACCTATACCTGATCCACCAATGAGTACTGAAAACTTAGCTGAACTCCGCCATTTTGGCGAAGAACTGGTGGATGCAGGAAATAGAATCAGGGACATAGGAGAACAGATCTCCTGGAAATACGACGAGAGAGAACGTCGTTACTGAAATACCAACTGACGAATGATAAAGGGGTTTGTGAAACTATAGTTGTATAATAAGTACTAAATTATAATCTTGCAAAATAACTACAAATAAAACTTTGTAAGATAAAGGATGTGTATTGACGCATATTATAAAATATAAAAATGGAAATCTAGAAATCGATAGTTTTGGCTATATGTGTTGTGAAATTTGTATGATTGTTTTGTGTATAATTGTTATTTATTCAATACTAATAAATTATATATATTAATTATCAGATGGAAAACGCTAATAATGAACCAGTAAACGAGGTTAATCAATCTGAGCAACATCCGGAAGATCAATTTATGACTAGACAAGACATAGAAAATATAGTTGCTCAAGGGATAGCCAATGCTATTCCAGCAATACTTGCTGCTGCTAGAAATCAAGCTGAACCCCAACAAATCATTCCTAGCAAACGTATTTCTGAAGATAACTTCAGCAATAGCGTAAATGGAGGCGATAATCATACCAATCACGACAATGATCCACGACAAGCTCCGCTCCCTAAGAAAATAAAAACTGCAATGCCTGGTTTCACTTACAAGGAATTTCTTGCTTGTAAACCCGCGGAATTTGCAGGCAATGAAGGAGCAACTGCGGCACTGCGTTGGTTAGAGAAAACCAAGGCAGTGATTACCATAAGTAAATGTGACAAGGACGACAAGGTCATGTACGCGTCAAATCTTTTCAAAGAAGTGGCGCTAGAATGGTGGAATACAGTACTTCAAGCCAAAGGAAGAAATAGGACCTATGCCATGAACTGGGAAGAATTTAAGAGTCTTGTAGAAAGAAAATTATGTCCCGAATATGAAAACGATCAAATGGCAAATAAGTTCCTAAACCATCGAATGATGGGTGTAGATTGTCGTGGTTATACTTCGACATTCGTTGAATATGCTAGAGTGGTACCAACGCTGGCTTCGCCAGAACCAGTACTCATTTCTCGCTATATTTGGGGACTGATTAGTGAAATCCGTAACATCGTTAAAGCTGCGAGACCTCGTACTATTGACGATGCGGTGGAACTAGCTAACACCCTAACTGACGAACTAGTACGCACAAGAGATGAAAACAGGAAAAAGGAACTGGCTCAGAAAATTACCCAAGGATTTCGTACGAGTAACAATAGTAGCTTCAGGAGAAGAGGAACGGGGCAATCTTCAACTCCGCCATTCTGCAGGAATTGCAGAAAGAAACATTATGGAAGATGTCATATAACCTGCAACTTTTGCAAAGTCGCAGGCCATCGCGAAGAAGACTGCAGAAAGAAAACAAGAATCTGTTTTAACTGTTGAGAAACATGACATTTTAAGACAGAATGCCCTAAATTGGTTAAACCAGCAGACAACAAAGTCAAGTCAGCTGACGGAGCCACCAAGAAGAATGTTCGAGCCTTCCAGTTAACTACTCAGGAAGCCGAGTTAATTCCTGACGTGATAGCTGGTACGTTCTTAGTTCACAATGTTTTCGCAAAAGTATTATTTGACTCTGGTGCAAACCAAAGTTTTATAAATACTTCATTCTGCCAAGCTCTTAACTTACCATTAACCAACCTTAGGCAAATCTTTACAGTCGAGACAACAGATGGGAATTTTATTAAAATAGATAAGATTTTGCAAAAAGAAAATATAGAACTTTCAGGTCATAAATTTCATGCAAACCTATTACCAATGAATTTAGCTGGATTCGATGTTGTGTTAGGAATGGATTGGTTAGTAGCCAACCATGCTCGAATCCTTTGTGATAAGAACTCCGTAGAAATTCAGGCACCTACTGGAGAAATAATCATGATTACAGGAGATAAACCACGTAAACCCATGAAGTTCATATCAGTAAAGAAAGTTGCTAGTTATGAACGGAAGCAAGGAATAGTATATATGATTTCAGTAATCATTAGTACTCAGGGTAAAGAACTTAAGGAAATTCCTGTAGTCTCAGAATACCTAGATGTATTTCCAGAAGAGTTACCAGGATTACCATCAGATAGGGAAGTAGAATTTAGGATTCATCTAATTCCCGGAACTACACCGATAGCCAAGGCACCTTATCGGTTAGCACCCACAGAGATGTTAGAATTGAAAAAACAATTAGATGAATTACTAAGTAAAGGTTTCATACAACCTAGTTCATCCCCATGGGGAGCACCAGTGTTGTTTGTAAAGAAAAAGGATGGTTCAATGAGAATGTGCATTGATTATAGAGAATTAAATAAGGTTACAATTAAGAATCGATACCCATTACCTAGGATTGATGATCTATTCGATCAACTTCAAGGAGCTAGATATTTTTCTAAAATCGACTTACGCTCCGGATATCATCAATTGAAAGTACAAGAAGAAGACATACCTAAAACTGCTTTTAGAACTAGGTATGGTCATTACGAGTTTACAGTCATGCCTTTCGGATTAACGAATGCACCTGCAGCATTTATGGATATGATGAATAGGATCTGTAATCCGTATATGGATAAATTCGTAATTGTCTTCATAGACGATATACTTATTTATTCCAAAAGTCAGGACGAGCATTGTCAGCACTTGCATGCACTCTTAACTTTGTTAAGAAAAGAAAAGCTTTATGCCAAATTCTCGAAGTGTGAATTTTGGCTGTAAGAAGTGCAATTCCTAGGACACATGGTGAATCACGAAGGTATTCACGTAGATCCTGCTAAAATAGAAGCAATTACCAAATGGAAGGTTTCGCAATCCGCAATGGAAATTAGAAGTTTTATAGGTTTAGCTGGATACTATAGACGGTTTATTAAGGATTTTTCCAAAATAGCTGTACCATTAACTAAGCTAACCTGTAAAGCAGTTAAGTTTGAATGGGGACCTAAACAGGAAGAAGCTTTTAGGATTCTAAAGCAAAAGTTAACAAATGCCCCAATCCTAGCTTTACCAGAAGGAACTGAAGATTTTGAAGTTTACTGTGATGCTTCAAAACTAGGATTAGGATGTGTGCTTATGCAACGCAAAAAGGTAATTGCGTATGCTTCAAGGCAATTGAAAAAGCACGAAGAAAACTATACGACTCATGACTTAGAGTTAGGAGCCGTAATTTTTGCCCTTAAGATCTGGAGACATTATCTATACGGAAGTAAATTTACTGTCTATACAGATCATAAAAGCTTAAGATACATATTTGGGCAAAAAGAGTTAAACATGAGACAAAGGAGATGGATGGAAATCCTAAGTGACTACGACTGTGATATTCAGTATCACGAAGGAAAGGCAAATGTAGTTGCGGACGCTTTAAGTCGTAAATATCATGAAAATCAAAAGCGAGTTCGTGCTCTCAGATTAAATTTACAATTAGATTTAATGGAAAAATTGAAGAATGTTCAAGCTACAGCAACCAAGGATGATGCTGAAGAAATGAAAGGACGAATAAAAAAATTAGAACAAGGAGTTGATGGAATTTGGAGATTCCACAAAAGCAGAATTTGGGTACCTAAGCAGGGAGAATTAAGAAATAAGATTTTAGAAGAAGCCCATAAATCTAGGTATACCATGCACATGGAAACAATAAAATGTACCAAGATTTAAGAAATAACTTTTGGTGGATAGGAATGAAAAAGGATATAGCTCGATATGTTTCTAAGTGTCTTACTTGTTCACAAGTTAAGGCAGAACATCAGAAACCTTCAGGTCTACTACAACAATTAGAAATGCCTGTATGGAAATGGGAACTCGTAACAATGGATTTTGTTACTAAGTTGCCCAAAACCAGAAAAGGTAATGATGCGATTTGGGTAATTGTGGATCGATTAACCAAATCAGCTCACTTTCTACCTATGAAAGAAACCTTTAGCATGGAAAGATTGGCAAAGTTGTATGTAGATGAAGTCGTATCTTTACATGGAGTTCCACTCTCCATTATTTCCGATAGGGATAGTCGTTTCACTTCCCATTTCTGGACTAGTTTCCAAAAAGCAATGGGAACTCGATTAAATTTAAGCACTGCATATCATCCCCAGACAGACGGACAAAGTGAAAGGACAATCCAAACTCTGGAAGACATGCTCAGAGCATGTGTGATAGATTTTGGTGGAAATTGGGACGATCACTTACCTCTAATTGAATTCTCCTATAACAATAGTTATCATTCAAGCATCGAAACTGCCCCATTCGAAGCACTATATGGACGAAAGTGCAGCAGAACTCCAGTTTGTTGGGCAGAAATAGGAGAAAGTCAACTATCAGGTCCTGAGATAGTACAAGAAACAACCGACAAAATTACACAAATCAAGGAAAGATTAAAGACGGCTCGAGATCGCCAGAAAAGTTATGCAGACAATAGACGGAAGCCGTTAGAATTCCAAGTCGGAGACAAGGTACTATTGAAAGTTTCTCCTTGGAAAGGAATAGTTCGATTCGGTAAGAAAGGAAAGCTAAGTCCACGATACGTAGGACCATTTTCAGTAATCCAACGTATAGGACCAGTTGCTTATCGTTTACAACTACCAGAAGAATTAGCTGGAGTACATGACGTATTTCATGTATCCAATCTCAAGAAATGTCTATCTGATGAATCTTTGGTAGTACCTCTCCAAGATATAGAGGTAAACGAAAAATTAAAGTTTGTGGAGAAGCCACTACAAATAGAAGACAGAAAGGTGAAGTTTCTCAAGCACAAACAGTTAGTACTTGTCAAGGTCAAGTGGAATTCAAAGAGAGGACCTGAATACACTTGGGAGCTGGAATCAGAGATGAAGCGAAAGTATCCTCACTTATTCCAATAAATCTCGAGGATGAGATTTTAAATAAGGTGGGGAGGATGTAAGGACTCTCAAAATTTTCCTAAAAAAATATACCCGTAAGTATAAACCCGGACCCCTAAAACCTTACCCTACATCAAAAATCAAGAAAAACAAAACTTATAGGTTTTAGGCGGGCCGCGTAAGAGACAAGCTTATCTTACGCGGGCCGCGTCAACATTAGGTTTGACCGGATAAGCATAACCGTGCCACATGTTGCCCATCTGGTACACCTACGTATGACCAATCAACCCTACTCGTAGACTAGGCGGCAAGGCGGGCCGCGTAAAGGTAAGCCGAAGGCTTACGCGGGCCACGTGAGGCCTTAATTTCACCTATAAATAGCCCGTCACTTGCACAGTTCACTGGTGTCGATTAAAACTTTCAAAAACAAAAGAATATCACTCTGAAGTCGAAATTTCATATATAATTAGCTAGGCGCTACTCCGATACCGGGTATTAACTCGATCGCTGCTACGATTCAATGTCCGATCGATTAAACTATCAAATGGATGTTTAAGTGCTGCCCACATTAGGGTTTATGCTTTGTCATTCGTCGTAAATTCGATGGATGTTTAAGTATCGCACTTTGTCATTCGTTGTGAAGGTTTTAATCTCGTGAGTTATCGTAAATACTGTATTAGTTACTAACCGAGTTCGTATGCATGTTATTAAATTTAGGTCAAAAGGCTAATCAGTAGGCTAGGCTCTGCTCAATTAAATCTACAAAGTGAGTCATTCTCTTTTTAACAAATTACTTTCAAAACCCTATTTATTTCAAAGTTATAATTACAGGGATTAAGTCTTTGTAATCACCAAATTACAGCCGGTATGTGGGGTTTTGTATACATTACTTGATAACCGTCACCATTGGACAACGAGTTAGCCAAGGGGTGATATGACCATAGTCACAGACACCATCGGGCTAAGAGGCTACCGATGGATGTTCGAGTGACAAATACTGTGGGTAGTTGGTTGATATCAGGAAACATTGTAATCACTCTTAATACTGTACATTATAACAAACGAGTCGTTTTAGTAAAAAGAATGATTCACCAGTATTTCCCGCTGACAAAACCTTTTTCAAACATGTTTCAGGTGATCTATTGTGATCCAAGAAAAGTGCCGCGAAGCACTACAAGCTTAAGGAAGTGGCTCAATATAAAATAAAGAAACATGTTTTGTAAAATAAAGATTTCTCAGTAAAATCTTATGATTGTAAATTACCGGGGTTTTATCCTGAGTTGTGAAATAAAATAATTGGGAAAAATTGCAGTTTTAAAAAGATCCTGAAGAAAACTTCCACTGTTAAATAAATACCACGGGATTTTCTGTTCCGCGGCTCCTGAAACGGGTCAAACCGGGACGGGGGCCGTGACATCAATCGTTAATTAGTCATTTAGGAGGCTTTCTATATAAGAGCTTCTTATTAAATTAATACTAAAAATAATTTATCCCAACACCCCTATTCCAAGGGCATTTTCGTTAATTACATCCCTTGGGCACATTTCTGGCTCCAAAGCGGATTATTCTATCACTTAATGTATTTTACTTGGGTGATTAATCACCCAAGTTTTTATCCCGAGCATTATAGTTAACCCTTCCCTTCATGAGGAATAGCTTATTTTTGCGTACCTGGCGCGGGTCAAAATATTGACCCGGTCATTCTTACCTTTTTTGCCTTGATTTAACTAGACATTTCATAGCATGTCCATCCAATACGCTAACATGTAGATCATGTACTTGGAAGACACAACATTAGATATTCTTGGTCAAATGGTGACAACAACACCAATTGACTCGTATGGTTTACACCATTAGGTTAGTCTCAATACTTCAACCTTTTTACCAATTATAATCTACTTGTGATTCTTTATTTTGACCCATTTCAAGGTTTATACCATGGGGTCCGAATTAGTACAGCATTACTACTATCCCAAGTTATCTATTTACCAATCTTCATTTTGACCCGTATCATGGTTTATACCATGGGGTCCAATTTAGCACATCCTTACAACTATCACAAGTTGCCTATTTACAATTCCTTAATTTGACCCGTATCATGGTTTATACCATGGGTTTTTGTTTAGTACATCATTACAACTATCACAAGTTGTCTAATTACCAATCTTCTCTTTGACCCGTTTCATGGTTTATACCATGGGGTCCCTTTACCGGTTACCAACTAGTACCGGTAACCTTTCAATACTTGATAGGTCGTTACCTATACATTAACCATATTTCTATACTAAAGTGTAAGTATTACTTACCTTTCATCCAAGCAAGTCTTCCTCATGTCTTTATCCCGTTTGATCATCTCCTCCAAGCTTCACCTAGCTCGTCAAGAGTCAAACTATCATATTACCCATAAGATGGTTAGTTTAGTCATTTCATATTATAACTACCATTTCCTATGGGTTTTCTTGCATATAATTTACTTAACTAAATTATAGGTCAGTTTGACTTTCTTAAAGTCAAACTACCCATATGTATTATATGCTTTAATCATTCTTTTATCATTTTCACAACTTCGTTGACAAGCTTATTTGGGGTATTTTAAATACTTGCAATAAGCCAAATAACATGCTTAATGTTCATGAAACCTTTGTTTTATGAACAAGGTAAAGTATAAACAAAATACAACTTTTCTTGGATTAAGTTTATCAATAAAATGTGCAGTAATTTTACAATGTAGCTGCTGAAATCGACTCTTTTGACCACTTTACGCTTTTATTTAGCCTTTCATGATCAAAGATGAAATGTAGAATACTCAAATATCTTTCCAGCCCAAAAAGAATCAGCTCAATCTGAGCTTCCTAGAATTAATTATGATTTTCGTAAGATCAGCTCAGAAGTAAAAAATGCTTCCAATCAGCTTGCTGTCAAAACAGTTCTGCCGACTTTGGACACTGTTTTGACCCATTTAACATCAGAATTTAACAAACATGTTCAAACATAAAACGTAGTATGTTTTAATAGCTTTTTGGGCATATAAGGCTCAACCTCACATGTCGTTTCAGTGATTTTATATGATTTTTTAAAAACTGCTGCCCAATAATTTTTTAATCCCAATCAGCTTTGTTATCTCTTCTTGTTCAAGCATTTCATCAAGCACCTTGTGTGCAACACACAACATCAAATTTCTCTAGCCCATTTAAGTGTTCTAAATCCTTAAATTCTAGCATAATTAACAAGGTACTAACATCAAACTTCAAATCTAATCATGCATTCACTAATTCAAGTAGCTAGATACCACAAGAACAACAAAACATGGCCAATTTCATCTACCTTGATGAATGCATCAAGTTTTCCATAAAACCCTCTTTACCAAATCATAAATCTAATTCGTACCTTGAGTTAGATGAGCAATGGAGGGTAGAAGTCCAGAATTTCAAGCCTCCAACACCCCATTTTAGTGAGGAAATGCTTGATTTGAGACAATGGATGAGTTTAGGGTTCCTCCCTTCTCCCTCTTGCAAATGTCGACATATACACACAATGTGTGTGTGTTCTTCAAGTTAGAATGTAGGGAATTATTAAGGTTTGGTCATTTGACACTTTTGGTCCCTCAACTTGCATCTTAACTTAATTAAAAATGCCCACACTTAACTAACCATAACATGTGATACATATTTTAACTAGGTTATTACCTAGTTACAATCTCTATAACATATGTATACATATATATATATATATATGCGTATTGTATATATATTTACAACTTCTTTTATTTATTCATTTAAACAAAAGATTACCACTTTAATATTAAATTAAAGAGTTTACGTTTTAGGGTGTTACAAACCTACCCCCCATAAAGAAGTTTCGTCCCCGAAACTTGGATACGTACCGAAAAGTGAGGGTTGAATCTTCCACCCCTCCGTAGGTCCCCATGGGTTGCCTGCTCCCTGTCGGTGTTTCCCACTTAACCTTATCTTAACCCATGTCCTTGTTCATGGATGGCAATTGACCTTCCACCCACCTGTTTCACTTGTAAGGCCTCATGGGCCATCATGTTCATCGATTTAACGTCATGATTGTCCTACGCTAGTCCTGTCAAGACAAGCGCATTAGCCAATTTTATAACTATAATTTATCTTGACCGTTTTTTTTTTTGTCTATTTGACACACCGGTCACTATGCACCCTATTTTTCGGGTATTTTCACATCGCATCCACAAGGTTTTACAGGCGTTTATATCCCCCAGTCCCGTAGCCTATGCTACTATGTAATCATATCCCAATTTATATTTTTTACCATGATCGTAACTCGTCATGTTCAAGTTTCAGTCATCAATTCATTTTTTGACATTGTCTTTCCAAAACGTCCTCTTGCACCTATTATTGCAAAACCCATTTCTTTTATGAAAACATTTTTTTTTTTCAATACAACACTTATTTTCTTCATTTGTCAAAATGTTGTTATTAACTAAAACAAGTTTTTAGTTCAACATTTTACCTTTGCCAATTTCTTTTAGCGATGGAAACCGTATTCAATTCCCACGCTTTTACCCAATTTACTAATTAGCCATTTTTGCCTTGCCTGTTAGGCAACCCTCTAGGTTTTCATATATATATATATTTTTTTTGTGGCATTACCACTTAAGGTTTACTCCTTTTTTTATTTATTTATGACCCGGAGGTCCCGTGGTCCCCCTAGACATTTACCATAGTTTATAACCCGGAGGTCGTGATATTGTTCCTGGTGTCATCACACCCCTCCCTTTTTTATTACCCACCCATCATGGCCGTCTAAACCATGAAGGGCAATTTAAAGTTATATATATATAAACCCAACCATAGTCCATGACTGTATTTGATCTTTATAGGCAATGCCTCCGTTTCTATGACCCCGTGGGTCATTTATACTTGTCTTTTACATGTTGTATCTATCAATCATGGCCCTAAAGACCATGAATGACCAATTTATCTTAATCCACCAAGCATGGGCCTCTAGGCCAGGAACGGCGATTATTATCATCATCTTTGCACCGACCATAGCCCATGTCTATGATTGTTTACTACTAAGCAATACCTCCACTTCTATGACCTCGTGGGTCATTTATACTTTGGTTTTACATGCCTTAGTGGTCATGGTTTGCCGACAACACTTGGTTTCTACAACCCCGCGGGTCGTTTATACCTTGGATTTACTTGCCTTCGTGCAAACCATCATTCCAATTACCATCCCTTGTTTACGATCCTATAGTCCACAAAAAGTCTTTTGGTTCACCAAACATAATCTTTATCTAGACTATAGTTGGTGATGTGTGCTAAACAGACTATAAAAATTCAACTATGTTAGACTCTCTAAACTAGACACTACAAAGCTTTAATTCTAGACTCGACCTAAAACCACACAATCGGCAAGTGTACCGATCAATGTAGTATAACCTAGGAAGTCCGGATATCGAACCACGAGACTCTATGTATTACGTAAACTAGACTCTGACTAGACACGACTTAACTTGTTTAATTGTTTTGGGGGGGGGGGGGTTACGGAAAATCTAAGAAATCTATATTAAACTACTAAGTAGACTAAAGCTAGACTAAAAACGAATGAAGACTGTGGACTTTACTTATATGAGAACGGGACCACCTAGACAAGAATCCTGGATCGTTTTTAAGAGATTACCGATTAAGTTAAATGCACGAGTTATGGAACCGGGATCGTAAAATACTAAACCTATTAAGAACCAACGAGGCCCCTCGACCCTTCTCAAGGAGAAACCTGTGGAGCTACCTAGGCCGTTAATCCTACCGGTTATTAGACGCTTTTCCAATTGTCTAATTGTTGTGTAAGTACCCTAATGTTGACCTATTCTTTTCCAATCCTAGATCTAGGGTAGTATGAAGTAATTAATTTGACTTGATAGACTAATAAAACTGACAGGTAAACCAAGACATGACCTTTTCCAAGGACTATCTAAAGCAATTCATCGGGTAAGACCTACCAATAGCCCCTCACTTTCCAGGTATTAGGACTAGTAGAACACTAAGACTTAGCAAATTATTACCACTTACTTCTAGAGGTTATCGGCCGATTCTCCCTACAGAGTGAAGGTTTTCTAACGTGATATAGACACTCACCGAAACCCTAAACCCTAATATGACTCTACGTTGTGATATAGACCGTCACTAAGAATCATATGAAGCAAGTAATAACAATAAACCAATTCAAAGTACGCATACACATCAAACCATTAAATCAAACCTCTTACTAAACACAATCACCCATAACAATCATGCAAATAACAAAAACGGTAAAATCTTTATATTAATCCATTCATCAAGTCTAGGTGGTTTATAAATTTAGCCAAGCATCTCAGTAAATGAAAACAAAACAAAGATGTCTAAACATGAATTCATTGTAACAAAGTTCCAAGAAAGTAATCGACAAAACAAGGGATTAGAAAACCCGATAGATTCTTCGATTCTTCGCTCTCGACTCGTACCAATGATTCCAATGCCTTCAAATCTCCAATTGCTTGCCAAGAATGCTCCAAGATTGCTCCAAAGAACTCTAAATTCGTAATTAGGGTTTCAATTAAGTTTCTTGGGAATTCATCCAACCAAACCCTAACTGCCAACATGATTAATCGAATTCTGACCCTAGGCGTGACGCGAGGGGGGTGTCGCGTCGCGCAGCGCCTCCAAAGTTGATTTTCTTGATTTTTTTATTTTATTCAATTTCCAGCTTCTCCGACGCGCGTACGAATCCTGGTTTTCTTCCAAACTGCTCGTTTTGACTCGTTTTTCATCACTTTAAGCTACGGGACATGAAATCAAAGCTTAACGTCAGCAGTATCACAATTCTAACCTAAACTAGACTCAAAACGACTGAAAACTGACCAAAATATACACTATAAACATATGTACTTTACAGTACATCAGTTGGCAACCATTTTTTAACATATTTTCCCACCTTGGCTTAATTACATAAGCGGTATATGTGTTCTTTACAAGAAGTCCATGGTATCATGTGCTTGACACTTACCTGGCCAGGGTAAGTACTCCACACATGGTAGGCATGACCTTATCATAACTAACACATTACCTCCTATGTAAGTGAACCCTCGGTTCACGATCCCGTTCTCAAAATTTCTGTTTTTGTAAAACCTTTTTTCTTTGTTATTTTAACAATTATTAGGTTTACCCATTCTCATTTTCCAACATCTAAATTGTTTTCTTTCAAAACCTTATACGATCTCATTCCTCGATATGATCGCTACTTTTTCTTTTCAATAGAATCCTATTGAGAATGTCTACTTGGATGATTCACCCTCACCCAAGTTTCTATGTCTAATTCCTTTTATTCGTTTATTATTCACAGTTGTGAATAATGCATATTACCTACCCAAATTCTTTTGGGAATGCTGTCCTGGACGGTTATCCCATCCAGTTTTACCCAAACTTATCTCGTATGCCACACCATTCACTAAGTGAATGTCGCAAACGTATTCATACAAAATTAAATGTGCACCTGGGTAATAGTCGTCCCGTAGTGCCTTCATTCCATCTTGATCTTCTTTTGGTCAAATCGCTTGACTCTCGTCCCTAATGAGCATGCTCCACATATCATGCTTAGGACCATCCATCAAATTCATCAAAATCGTTAGTTATATGGAGTTAATAATATAACTAAGTGAGTCCATATGCCAAACCAAATAAAATAAACAATTTTGCATAAGACTCCCACCGTAAGTTACGGCTCTCTGTCGTAACTTACGGCATACATATTTTGTTTGTTTCCACAAGGCCCGCCGTAAGTTACGGCTCTCTGCCGTAGCTTACGGCACACATGTTCTGTTGGTTCAAATAAACCCTGCCGTAAGTTACGGCCTTATGCCGTAGCTTACGGCACACGTCTTCTATTTTGTTCAGCATGCTCCTGCCGTAAATTACGGCACACATAGCCACTTTGTATCAGCAAATTATGCTGTTGTACCATTTTCACAAAAAAAAATCATAACTTCTCCAATTCTCATCCGTTTTACTTCAAACTCCTTTCTAAATAATCGTAAAATATTTTCCTAGTAATTAACCCAAAATCTTTAACCTGGATTCATAATTTTTATGAATTGCACCACCGTTACCCAGTTCGTGCGTATAATTATTTGACCCGTTTAACTAACTTTTAGCCAATGGGTTCCCGCCATCTTCAAATGTAGGGATCATAACTCTGAAACATTCACAAGAATTTATTAGCATTACTATTTATAAAAGCCCGTACTATAAAACGAGTCTTTATATACTACTTTGTCAACAAGTAGTCCATCGACCCCAGCGGTCTTTTACCAGTTCATTTGGGGTTAAAGTGTATTTCAACAATAGTCCCAAGGCGTGGTTTTCCACAACTCCCGCTCATACAAAACAATTATTAATAACTTACCGGGCCTCTTGATCAAGCCTTGAACCAAATACACATCCCCTATCAAGAGCGTAAGGTTTAAGTCCAAGCATAGTCCCCACCATGCTTGAATCCCTTAAACCGGCGCTCTGATACCAACTTGTAACCACTCAATTTCCATTATTACTGACATTTTTTTTAATATTCGATTGAATATTTAGGTCCCAATTTTTTTTTTTTTTTTTTTTGCACAAACAATCTCAAGCCATGGGTTATGGCACACCCAAACTACTCGATTCATTGTTTTATTAACATTTGTATAAATTTACAAATTTTAATTTATGCGGAAGCTTTATAGGCGGATGGTATTTGGCTCGGCATCGATCCCAATAATGGTCCAGCAACGCGTCCAACTCTGACATGGCAAAACACCACACTGGGTTAGTAATGCCATTGATAAACGGTAACTATCCGTATACGAACTAAATTAGTCATTAAAATAATTTTTAACATTTATCTCCTTCCCTTGGATTTTTAAGGACTTAATCCCAATATCCATTCATAACAAGATTCACTTAACCCACATCAATATTAAAGTGTTTAATCCGGATTCTTTGGTCAATTCCATTTCTCCATTTAGTTTGGTAATCACCCAAACCGAACCGTTAGAAAAAACATATTTGGTTTGTTAACCCAATCTCATATTCCTGAGCATATAGCTTTCATCTAATACACCTACAATCTTAATTGTAGGATACTTAGTTACAAATCAACTCATTGACTTACGATTTCATTATCGTCCTCATCACGTCCATATTTACGTTTTTTTTACAAAAAGTGTAATTAAATGAATTCTTTCGTTAAAACGTGTTAGAAATCATTAGAATTCCAACTTCCTTACATAGCTTGTCATTTCTTCCAACCACAACCTTAATTGTGGTTGGCCACTATTAAAAAAATGCCTCTATGTTCCCATTATACCCTCCGGTATATTATTTTCTAAAAACGACCCATTTCTAGACTTAAACGTCTTTATAGTTCGGGTCAATCATTAATTAGTCATTTAGGATGCTTTCTATATAAGAGCTTCTTATTAAATTAATACTAAAAATAATTTATCCCAACACCCCTATTCCAAGGGCATTTTCGTTAATTACATCCCTTGGCCACATTTCTGGCTCCAAAGCCGATTATTCTATCACTTAATGTATTTTACTTGGGTGATTAATCACCGAAGTTTTTATCCCGAGCATTATAGTTAACCCTTCCCTTCATGAGGAATAGCTTATTTTTGCGTATCTGGCGCGGGTCAAAATATTGACCCGGTCATTCTTACCATTTTTGCCTTGATTTAACTAGACATTTCATACCTGTAGATCATGTACTTGGAACACACAACATTAGATATTCTTGGTCAAATGGTGACAACACCAATTGACTCGTATGGTTTACACCATTAGGTTCGTCTCAATACTTCAACCTTTTTACCAATTATAATCTACTTGTGATTCTTTATTTCGACCCATTTCAAGGTTTATACCATGGGGTCCGAATTAGTACATCATTACTACTATCGCAAGTTATCTATTTACCAATCTTCATTTTGACCCGTATCATGGTTTATACCATGGGGTCCAATTTAGCACATCTTTACAACTATTACAAGTTGCCTATTTACAATTCCTTAATCTGACCCGTATCATGGTTTATACCATGGAGTTTTGTTTAGTACATCGTTAAAACTATCACAAGTTGTCTAATTACCAATCTTCTTTTTGACCCGTTTCATGGTTTATACCATGGGGTTTTGTTTAGTACATCGTTACAACTATCACAAGTTGTCTAATTACCAATCTTCTTTTTGACCCGTTTCATGGTTTATAACATGGGGTCCCTTTTTCATTACATACCGGTTACCAACTAGTACCGGTAACCTTTCAATACTTAATAGGTCGTTACCTATACATTAACCATATTTCTATACTAAAGTGTAAGTATTACTTACCTTTCATCCAAGCAAGTCTTCCTCATGTCTTTATCCCATTTGATCATCTCCTCCAAGCTTCACCTAGCTCGTCAAGAGTCAAACTATCATATTACCCATAAGATGGTTAGTTTAGTCATTTCATATTATAACTACCATTTCCTATAGGTTTTATTGCATATAATTTACTTAACTAAATTATAGGTCAGTTTGACTTTCTTAAAAGTCAAACTACCCATATGTATTATATGCTTTAATCATTCTTTTATCGTTTTCACAACTTCGTTGACAAGCTTATTTGGGGTATTTTAAATACTTGCAATAAGCCAAATAACATGCTTAATGTTCATGAAACCATTGTTTATGAACAAGGTAAAGTATAAACAAAATACGACTTTTCTTGGATTAAGTTTATCAATAAAATGTGTAGTAATTTTACAATGTAGCTGCTGAAATCGACTCTTTTGACCACTTTACGGTTTTATTTAGCCTTTCATGATCAAAGATGAAATGTAGAATACTCAAATATCTTTCCAGCCCAAAAAGAATCAGCTCAATCCGAGCTTCCTATAATTAATTATGATTTTCGCAAGATCAGCTCAGAAGTCAAAATGCTTCCAATCAGCTTGCTGTCAAAACAGTTCTGCCGACTTTGGACACTGTTTTGACCCATTTAACATCAGAATTTAACAAACATGTTCAAACATAAAACGTAGTATTGTTTAATAGCTTTTTGGGCATATAAGGCTCAACCTCACAAGTCGTTTCAGTGATTTTATATGATTTTTTAAAAACTGCTGCCCAATAATTTTTTAATCCCAATCAGCTTTGTTATCTCTTCTTGTTCAAGCATTTCATCAAGCACCTTGTGTGCAACACACACCATCAAATTTCTCTAGCCCATTTAAGTGTTCTAAATCCTTAAATTCTAGCATAATTTACAAGGTACTAACATAAAACTTCAAATCTAATCATGCATTCACTAATTCAAGTAGCTAGAAACCACAAGAACAACAAAACATGACCAATTTCATCTACCTTGATGAATGCATCAAGTTTTCCATAAAACCCTCTTTGCCAAATCATAAATCTAATTCATACCTTGAGTTAGATGAGCAATGGAGGGTAGAAGTCCAGAATTTCAAGCCTCCAACACCCCATTTTAGTGAGGAAATGCTTGATTTGAGACAATGGATGAGTTTAGGGTTCCTCCCTTCTCCCTCTTGCAAATGTCGACATATACACACAATGTGTGTGTGTTCTTCAAGTTAAAATGCAGGGAATTATTATGGTTTGGTCATTTGACACTTTTGGTCTCTCAACTTGCATCTTAACTTAATTAAAAATGCCCACACTTAACTAACCATAACACGTGGTACATATTTTAACTAGGTTATTACCTAGTTACAATCTCTATAACATATGTATACATATATATATATATGCGTATTGTATATATATTTACAACTTCTTCTTTTATTTATTCATTTAAATAAAAGATTACCACTTTAATATTAAATTAAAAAGTTTACGTTTTGGGGTGTTACAAGCTGGATGCTCCTCCGGGATATGTGACACTATATGGTGATTTTTTCCGAGAAGGCAACTTTCGTCTTCCGATGACAAAATTCACCGGAGAGGTATTGACGAACTACGGTTTACACATCTCCCAGATAAACGCTCTAGGGTTGCCGAGACTCACCCATTTTGAGTTCATATGACGGGCTAACCGCGTTGAACCATCTTTTGAAAAGTTCAACGTCTTCTATTTTGTCACTTACACTGGTGGTTTCTAATCTTTCAACTCTCATACCAGTGGGGTAGACCCTTGTAGCCGGGATCCACCGAAGAGTCTTCATGACTGGAAACAAAAATTTTTCTACGTTCGGTGTGGTGTCATTCCCATCGATATGCACTATAGGGCTGAGAGTGAAGGCATTCCACGTGTGAATGTTTCGATTCCTTTTACTGAGCAAGATTGGTATACCACCTTGACTCTAAAAGTGACCCCCATTATTCAACTGGAAGAGAGAGCCTTGGTGGCAGCCGAGATGAGTATGTTATGGGCTCCTCAAAACCCTTGGGGTTTTCTAGTTTATGGATACAAAGAGAAAGGTATCCTTATATTATTTGTTTATTTAAGTTTATATATATATATATATATATAGGGAGAAGATCATGCGAGAACCACCTCTTATTGCGAGAACCGCGAGAACCAATGTGAACACAACCAAAAATGCCTAAAAATAGCTAAAAATCACACAAATTTTTTTTTTAATATTTTTTATATAAAAATCGCTACTTTTCGAAGCCAAAAAAAAAAAATTAAAATTTTTTTTTTGGCCACTAAAAGTAGCGATTTGAGCATAAAAAATATTAAAAAAAAATTTAGATTTTTTTTTATTTTTTTAGATTTTTTTTAGATTTTTTTAGGTTTTTTGGGGGTTTAGTTTTTAGCATTTTAGCTTGGGGGGGGGGGGTTAGGTTTTTGGGGGGTGGGGGAGGGGGGTTTAGGTTTTTTTTTTTTTGGGGGGGGGGGGTTAGGTTTTTTTTTATGTTTTTTTAGTTATTTTAGGTTGTGTTCACATTGGTTCTCGCGGTTCTCGCAATAAATGGAGTTCTCACATGAGCCCCTCCCTATATATATATATATATATAGTGTAAGTATCTATGGAAAACCCATTTAATCTAGAAAACTTAGGAAACCTGAATTGTGTGGTCAAGATTGATCCACATCATATCTTTAAACACATGTTAAAAGGGAAAATTAGTCATTTGTTTAAGCCATCATTTCACCCTCTTCCCCATCCCATCAAGTCATTTATTACCCATCATCTCATCACTTTTTTAAACCCAACAATATATAAAGAACTTGCATCTCTTTCTTTCTTCTTTATCCCACATTCGTTTCTTCTTCCAAAACCCTAATATATTTGCTTTCTCCCATCTTTCATGGCTGATTTTCATCCAACCATTTTCAAAATAATTCATTAGATATTAGAGAGAGAAACATCACCTTTTCATCAAAGCCACCATCAAAGCTACGAGATCTGAATATCGAAGATCAAAGCCACCAGATTTGAAGATCGAAGACACCATGTGTTCATGTACTCATCCCTTTCTTTTGAAGCTACCAGATCTGAAGATCGAAGCCACCAGATCTGAAGATCGAAGCAGGCTGAAATCGTTTGGTTGCATGAGTTTCTAGAGAGGGAAAATTATTGGAACACCAAGACCAAAAACACACATAAGTGTGCGAGTGAGAAGCAAGTCAGAAATCATTTGGTTCATGGGTTTTAGAGAGAGAAAGTTGTTAGAACACCAAGCACACACACACAATTGTGTGAGAGAGAAGCAGGTCAGAAATCATTTGGTTCATGGGTTTTGGTTAAGAGAAAAAGTTGTTAGAACACAAAGAACATACTCACAAGTATGACATGGACTGGTTCCATGTCTTAATGTTATTTATTTGGTAAAATTTGAATGATTTTGTGTGTGTATTAGTAAAATAGATTTGATAGTTTGTGGGTATTTTTTTTTTTGTTTTAAATGTATTAAAAAAAATTTAGAATTGAGACAATGATTGTTGTTGTGGTTGTTGTTGTTTTTATATATTAGTTACCTTTAAAAAGTCCGTAATCTAATCGTTGATGATCTCGTTTATTTTATAAAAAAAATGTGTTTGGTTTGGTTGCTTGTTTGAGACTTTTGATCTGAACAGTAACTGTTTTTGTTAGTTTGGTTGCTTGTTTGGGGCTTTTGATCTGAATACTAACTGTTTTTTGTGTTATACTAGGCGGTAACACATGTATAGGCATGTTACATGTGTTACAACAAAAAGTTTACACATGTGTAACACGTAACACATGTTATACATTTGTTACCACTCTAGTGTAACACAAGTTACAAACATGTGTTACATATGTGCAAGCCCCTATATGTTGCTTGTTTGGGGCTTTTGTTTATCCTGTATGTTATGTGTTACCTTTAGAAACTTTATAATTTATTAAGAATATCTCGTTTATTTTAAAAATAAAAAGTAGTGTCTTTTGTGGGATAATTAGATACATATATAGTAACAACGTTACACATGTTATTTATAGTTACCCCAACCCTTTTTGGACACAAAGGGGGCTGCACATATGTAACACATGCTTGTAACTTGTGTTACATTAGAGTGGTAACACATGTATAGCCACATTACACATGTTACATATTGTTGTTACACGTGTTACAACAAAACTTTACACAAGTACACATGTTATAACATATACTGATGTACTTGTTTTCTAAACTGTTTGTGCTATATCTTGTAACATGTGTTACACTTTGAGGTAATATATGTTGTTACAGGGAGTTACACATATATACTTAACGTAATAGTGATTTTAAATGCAAAAATGTTTTTTAGATGGACTTCACTTGGATAACACATTTTCATTACCTTTAGAAACTTCATAATTTATCTGGAATATCTCGTTTAGTGTGCCCATCTCGTTTATTTTACAAATAAAAAAAGTTACTTATATGTAGTAACAACGTTACACATGTTACTTATAGTTACCCCAACCCCTTTTTTGGACACAAAGGGGGATGCACATATGTAACACATGTTTGTAACGTGTGTTATATCTGTTATAGCAAAACTTTACACATGTACACATATTACATAGCAGATTAATAAGTTTAACTACAGGAGATTAATAGTGATGTACTTGTTTTGTTCATAGGTGAATGGATGTTTTGTGCTCAAGATGAAGATGGTTATCAAGAAGCGAAGCATAGTTAGATTTTTGTTAACTTATGATTGTTTTTAGTTGGCTTTTATTTTATTTTTTTGCGAGGGGGGGATATACTTTTTATGATCTCGTTTATTTTACAAATAAAAAGCCATTTTTTTGCTGGCATAATTAGCTACGTATGTTACATTTCTGCCAGTTGCATTCTAAACTGTTTGTGCTATATCTTGTAACATGTGTTACACTTTGAGGTAATATATGTTGTTACAGGTAGTTACACATATATACTTAACGTAATAGTGATTTTAAATGCAAAAAAGTTTTTTAGATGAACTTCACTTGGATAACACATTTTCATTACCTTTAGAAACTTCATAATTTATTCGGAATATCTCGTTTATTTTACAAGTAAAAAAATTACTTATATGTAGTAACAACGTTACACACTATAGAGTGAAACAACAGTATTGAAAGCTGCTACACATTTCCCATTTTGCCGTAACACGTGTAACCTTTTTGTGGGTATCGATGTTGTAGGTTTGTTACATCATGTAACATGTATAGAGAAGTTGGATGATATTGCGTTGACATTGGATTTGAGTGAAATTTCTTGTTCAATCACAATCACTTACGTTGACTTTGGAGTTTAAGGGATACAACCTGTAACATGTGTTACACGGAAGTGTTACACAAGTGTTTCCAATTTACACATGTTACATCTTGTGTAATATGTTATACATGTGTAAACTTTGGTTGTAACACATGTAACAACTATATATAACATGTGTAGCGTGGCTATACATGTGTTACATATGTGTAGCCCATTATTGTATCTAAGAAATGGCTGGTGTAACTATAAGTAACATGTGTAACATTGTTACAACATATATAGCTAATTACGCCAGCAAAAAAATATAACTTTTTATTTATAAGATAAACGAGATCATCCGTCTTCATCCAAAAACATGGCCTTCACAACACATTACAATAAAACTTAAATGTAACAAAAATGTTTATACAGAATTAAATATATACAAATGATCCAAAAATGATCATACATGTGTTACCCTCTAGTGTAACATAAGTTACAAACATGTCTTACATATGTGCAACCCCGATTTTTGGTAACAAAAGGGTTGAACATATGTAACACATGTTTGTAACATGTGTTACACTAGAGGGTAACTTATGTGCAACATCAAAGGTACCCACCACCTGCCCTTCATCGACTTCTTGTTCCCATTCTTCATTGGTTTCTCCATCTACCTTCTTTCGCTTTATGGCCACCTGTTGTCATATCCGATATTGTGGTTCTCTTTCTTCCTACCAAGATCCCTTCTCGTTTGGCTGCAACTGCTATGGTCAAGTCGTAATAACACAAGTTACAGTCCAGTATTTTTAATCTACTAATTAAAAAAAATTGAAGTAACATAACTAACACAAGTTACCCTCTACCCAATTATGCCCTGAAGTTGAAGATTCCCCAAATTTTGAGTTTTTATCTGCATCATTTCACACATAAAAAAAACTAAATAAAACCACCCAAAAAAAGATTACATATGTAAACAGTTACCATAAATACCTTTATTTTTCCTACATTTCAAACTACTATCCGGTGGAACCAACTCCCTCGCTGCAAGCACTAAAAAAACATGTAACATATGTTAGCAGAACCTTTCGTATTTGTTTGTCGTCGTATTACATTTTTTTTACATCTATAGCTTTTGTTTTTGTTTTTGTTTTCTAGACTGAACAGTTGTGCTCCCCACAACAATTGTTTTAGATGTGTTACCCTCCAGTGTAACACACGTTACAAACATGTGTTACATATGGGTAGCCCCTTTTGTGTCCAAGAAAGGGCTGGTTTTAACATAAGTAACACGTGTAACATTGTTACAACAGAATATTATGAGTGGCATACTTCGTCCGCAACTTTCTCACCTCCTTCATTTTCCTGCTCCCATTTGTTAAAGGGCGACAATAGGATATGAGTGCCGTTCAAAGTGTTAGAGGGCGACAACAGAATATTAGTGGCATACTTCGTCCGCAACTTTCCTATGCACGACCTCCCCTTCAGCTTCTTCTCTTTCTTCATCCCATTCATCGTCCGTTTCTTCGTCTACTTTCTTTCGCTTTTTCGGTATCTTACCAGTTTGCGATCTTGTTACTCTCTTTGTTGCTGCAAATAAAACAGGTTTAACACATGTTACTTAATTTCATTAAAATAAAACAGGTTACCTAATATGTTTTTGATAAAATAAAGTCAGGTTTAACATATGTTACCTATTTTTATAAAAATAAGACAAGTTTAACACTTGTTACATAACTTGGAAAAAATATGAGAGCTTAACACATGTTAACTAATCTGATAAAAATAATACAGGTTTAACACATGTTACGTAATTTGATAAAAATAAGACAGGTGTAACACATGTTACACTAACATGTTTACCTAATAGGAGAGGTTTAACACATGGTAATAAGACAGGTTTAACACACGTTTACATCATTTGATAAAAATGAGACAGGTTTAACACATGTTACACTAATATGTTTACCTAATCAGGGAGGTTTAACACATGGTACCCTAATAAGAAGGTTTAACATATGTTACGCTAATATGTTTATATGCTTTTTAGTCCGTTGACTTGTACCCTAATATCAGACAGGTTTAACACATGTTACGCTAATATATTTATATGCTTTTGAGCCCTAAGACTTGTACCCTAATATCAGAGGTTTACCTAATTTGTTTTTGACAGAAAACAAGGCAGGTCTAACACATGTTACCTAATATGTTTTTGATAAAAAATATAAGATATGTTTAACACATGTTTTTGACAGTAAACAAGACGGGTTTAACACATGTTACAAATCAATAGTTTTAACGTGCAGTTGGCAAATTGGCAATCCAAAAAAAAAAAAAAAAAAAAAAACCCGAGACTGTTTCTACTCAAAATAACTAACACTTCCTAGTCGCATTCAAAACAAAAATCACCATCGATCGAACCAAAAAACACCTACCGATTGGAAAAAAAAAACATAAAAACCAACATTAACACTTTCTAGTCTCATTCAAAACAAAAATCACCACCGATCAAATCACACACCGATCGGACCAAAACACCTACCGATCGGAAAAAACAGAAAACCCAACATTTATCCGATCAAAACACCTACCGATCGGAGAAAAGAAAAAATCATCACCGATCAAAACACCTACTGATAAAAAATCGAACCAAACTTACTTGCTTCTGCACTTAGTTCTTGCTTTCTTCCATTTTCGGCAACTTTTACCGGTCAGATCAACTTCTCCGGTGCCCCTTTTCTTCTCCGGTCAGATCATCTTCTCCGGTCAGATCATCTTCTCCGGTCAAAACACCTTTTTCCGGTGCCCCTTATCTTCTCCGGTCAAATCATCTTCTCCGGTGCCCCTTTTCTTCTCCGGTGGGTTTTGGGAAGATCGATTGTTTGAGAGAGAAAGAGATGAATTTGGGTTGAGTATTTTGAAATGTTTGAAATGAGGTTGGGGTATTTGATTAGTTCTTATAGATATTTGTGCACCTCCTTTAATGCATGTCAAATCACATAATATTATAATATATATAATGTACTACAATTATGGTTGATTTTACCCATATGCCCTTGAAGTACCTTTATTGACTTTATCACTCTATTTAATTTAATTCAAAAAGGCTTCAAATTTTATGAGCCATTGGATGATCTTGATCAATGGTCATAGATTGGGTTTCCTAGGTTTTCTTAGTACAAATAAGTTTTCTATACATCCATGCCCTATATATATATATATATATTGTGTGTCTCTTCACATCTTCTTGTGTTTCGCAGCAGGATATAGTTTAATGAATGTTTTCGATCCGAAAGCCGGTGGTGCCATGGGTGTTGCTGTGTTACCTGAGGGGAGGCCTCTGTGGGTTGAGCAGATAAGAGATAATTTCCTGCATCCTATGAGCGAGAGCATGGCCACCTATGCTAACACTCTTTTAAGTGAAGATGATGGGGGTGACATTGACGTCGATCCTGCTCCTACTCGAAGGGATCTTATCGTCCTTTCGAGTGAGGAGTCTACTGACTCGTATCAGGATCTAACCCATCGTTCCGCGCATGCAGGTCCGCAACGAGGGATTGTTCATGATCCTGTTGCTAATGATGTTGATACCCCTGTTGTGGATCTTCGGGCTGATACTGCTGAACCGGTGGAAACCGGGAAGAAGAAGAAGGGAGGAGATAAGACTGAGGAGAAGAAGGCTGAGGAACCGGTGGCTGAAACACCTCGTAAGCGTCCTTCTAACTCCTCTTTCTTGGATTATGTTGTCGTCTCTGACACGTTGTCTGGTTTAGACGCAGGAGTTAAGCGTTCGGAGCGTGATCCTGATGATGATGCCATATTGACTGAAATGATGAAGAGAAAGAAAACTCTTGAGGAAAAGAAAAAGGAGCTTGATGTGCAGGCTGCTGCTGCATTGGCTGAGAAAAAATCCAAGTTACATAAAGAGGCTACTGCTGCACCGTAAGAGTCAGAGATTGACCTTGGTGTGTTAAGCAAGAAGACTGGTAATTGCTTGGGAAAACTATTCAAGTCTCCTTCCGGTTCTCGAGGTATAATTTCTTCCCTTGAGTGCATTTTGTGTTTGCATGTTTTTTCCTTTGACGGTTTATGCCTTTCTTGCGGCAGCTCCCAAATCTAGTCGTTCTGCATGCAAGATTGATATTTCTCAGATTACTCCCCCCGCTTCTCCTTCGTCGAAACCTCTTGATTTGTCTCCTCCTCACCCGGACCCGAAAGGGAAGGGGAAGGAGGATGAGGTTGAGGTTAATCAGTCGGAAAAGGTGGTTGAAGATGTTGCTGCTGGTGCAGGAAAGGTTGAAGTTTATGCAGAGGGTGTGGAGACTGAGGTTGAGTCAAGTGAAGCTACTCCCCAAGGTACCATTTATACCAAACGTGACCAGGGTTCTGGAGGAGGTGGTACATCTGGTGTTCGTCAAAGTCCTGAATTTCGCCGTGTGCAGGATGGGTCGTGGACTAGTCACAACCCTGCTTGTGATGACCTTCCCCACGCCCCTCATTGGACTTTAACCCAAGGCTCCAGGATGAACCACCTCTCCAACTGCCGTGAGTTTTATTCTCTGTCTCTCCCCCCTGCTGAGAGGCTTTTTCAGAAGAAACGCCACCGCATGGATCTCTTGGATGATCATATCCATATCGGTGTGAACTTCTATGCCACATGTCAAGAAATTGTGCGAGAGTGGCAGGCAATGGGGGAGGACACCTTGGAATTCGAAGCTGCTAAGAAGGAACTTGCTGAGGAGAGGGAGAAGTTTAATTTTGAGAAGAAGGGTTTGTCCTGGAGGGTTGCTGATGCTGAAGATAAGCTTGCCAAGGAAAAATAATACCATGCTGATCGTCAGAAGGAATGGGTAGGTGCTTGTGAGAGGTCTAACCGGGAGCTGAAGGCTGCCCGTGATGAAGTAGTTAAGTTGAAAGGTGAAAAAACAAAATTAAGTGATGAGCATGAACAGGCTGTTGCCTTGTACCAAAAGAGAGAGAGTGAATATATTCAACGTATTGCCAAGCTGGAAAAGATTGCTGCTGAGAAAGCTGCAGAGAGCGAGCCTTCGGAGATTTTGGCTGGGGAGGCTACCGCTGATTGCAAGTGGCTACTTGCGCGCGGCGTTCCCTTGGTATGTTCCCTTTTGTTGCTTTACTTTTCACTATGTCTTTTTATGTTTATTCTGGTTGTTGCAGATTGCTGATCGCATCGTTAAGTCGGATGAACTGGCGAAGTATATGTTTGAACTCGGTGAAGCTGCTTATGATAGTGGCCGTAAGGAGGGTTATGGCGAAGGGCGGGCGGCTGCTATAGCTAATGAGAAAGTAGATCATTTTGATCTTTATAAGACTGATTGCTCAGCCCGTTATGCCTCAAAGCGCCAGGAGTACGAGTTTCTCGAGTTCGCTATTGTTAAGGCTGCTAGAAAGTTATCCCGAAAGACTGATGCTGTTGAAACTCTCAAAAAGGCGCTTCGTGAACAGGATATGGGAGCTAGGGATGCTGGTACCAGCCATCGAGTTTAATTGATGATTTCCGGCTTGCATGCCGTATATGGGCCTGTCGGCCTTGTAATATTTGAACAATTTCTTACCCGTTGTGTCTGTGAAAGGTTGTTGATACATTCTCCACAATTTTGATGCGTATGACATTAACTTTTAAGTTACTAGTTCGTTTATGTGAATTTTGCTTTAGTTACAATATGTGCATATGTGCAATTGCTTTGATTAGGTATCGCGAAGGAATGATGGCTATGACAAGTTATTGTGTGTTGGTCTCTTTGGCTTCACACTTTGTTGTGTTAAGCTCAAGTGACTTTACAATGTTTATGTTGTCGTTATGCCTATTTGTGTACGAAGTTATCGTTTGGCAGGTTATTGTGTTTTGGTGACCCAGCTGTGCACTTGGTGCTTCTCAGCCTTGGGGGTCTACAATGCTTTATTTTACCTTGTCTACGATGTTTTCGTGTATAGGTGGGTACGAAGTAATAGTTGGCTGACAAGTTTTGATTGTGTACACTTGATGTCACACCCCCACCAAGGCGGAAAACACGAGGTGTGACGTCATGGAAGCATATGGTTATTGCAAACATACTAACATATATATTATTACACAACACATTGTTCGTTACTAAACATCGTCTCTAGTTAATACATTTATTCAAATTGAAATGACGCTAAATAACTTTAGTTTGCCCGCACGATTTTTCCTTCTTTTATTTCATCTTGAATCCCTGAGAGAAAACCTAGTTACCTGAAAAACATGCTTGAAAATGTCAACTAACGGTTGGCGAGGTTCACAGGTATAGTATTTAAAATTTGTCAATGTAAAACCTTTTACGAGCCATAGTGTATATGATATCAATCATCATTAATGTATCATAATTTCCATGAGCCTATAATCAAACCTGGACTGAATGTAATGATTTGCCCCGACAATGATTTATAGCGAACCATTGTAGTGACTTATGGAAAATATGCAATTACTTACCACGACGGGCTAGTCGGCGCTACCGACCATAAAAAGGGGTGTCAGTCCAAATAGATCTATCCATATTTTCCATGGCTTACCCTAAAGTTAATGATTATAGTATCGGGGGCTTATGCTTGCGATACCTGAGTAACCCATGTAGATTGAATCCGGCTCAAATCGTGTGTATATAGTTTAGCATGTTTCTCCCCCAAGTTAATAAAACAAGTAAAAGGAAAAAGGGGCCGTGAACACTCACCTTGCACTTATGTCCTCAGTCTTTCCTTGAATCCTAAGATACGTATTTTAGAAATATGTTAATAACTTATTATGTATATATATCAAGTGTTCAACTTATTCTTTGGCTTCAACACATGCATGTACCTATTTATTTTTGTATGGTTATCTAGTTATCATGCGTACATATGTATGGTTTTCACATAACATATAGACATACAACATGCCTATTTCATAGAAAGCTATCTCATAGTATTATCCAAATATTCTCAACTTTTTAATAGTATTTGGGGCGATATTTCACAAAGCAACCGAGTTTATTAAATTCTAACATCTTTCCGTGTAATGACATGTGTTTGGGTTTTCAAAATAAATGTAGAGTTCATTACCAACTTCCAAGTCTAACTTTCAAAACTATAGTTCCTTACATCAGGTCAGATTAGGAGTACTTTGGGAAAGCCGTTCTTTCAAGGGTTTTAGACTCAAAATCTAGTTGCCAGCCTTTAAGGATTCTAAAAAAACAACATATATATATCTAACTTTTTAAGAAAAGCATATTAGTTTGACCAATAGTTTGGGAGTTATGGCTAATTAGAGTAGCAATACATTCTGTCCAACAAGGACAGCTTGTGTATCACCTTTTTTGTAGGTGGCTTTTAAGGGCTCATGGGTTACTAAAAAAAACGTGATATTTTATGGGTTTTGATACCACTTAATATGGTATGCATTGGACTCAAAATTTAGTCAAAAATAGCAGGTTATTACTGGGTGATGGTCACTTGAAAACGGCATTAAATTCTGCCAGCAATGGGTCTGGACGCAAACTTAAATTTTTAGCTTTGTACTACTATTTTAAGTCCATAGATACTCATAAATGTCATTCAACAAACATTATACATCATGTAGGTATCGTTATATTATATAAAAAAGAACGTCAAAATCAAGTGGATGACCAGCTTATGGCCTCTTTATTATAACCTGAAATTCTGCCAGCATGCATCCTATTACCAGGTTACTATTTTCACTTATCCAACCCTTTGTGCTCCTAGATTCTTACGTAGCTGACTTGATTCACACAAAAACAACATTTTAGAACTTGTTGATGCTTTTATTCTAACAAAATTATTTTCATTACTATGAGTTTTAAAGTTCAAAAGTCTTGGTTTTCCTTATTATTTTGTTACCAGCTTCGTGTTTATTGTCAACCCATCACTTGGGTATATATATATAACCAGAGAACTTGATATAAAATGAGCAAAAGTTTAGGTTGTATTTTATTTTTTTACCTTGAAGATGTCTGGTGTTCAAATCCTTGCTGGGTTCGTGGTGTTTGTGACCTCCGGATGGTTTTCTTGGTGCAAGAAAAGCCTTATGTTAGTGTGGTTTCTTAAGCGTATATTATAAGAACTAGTGAACGTGTAGATTTTTACCTTCGAGTATGTGTGTACACGGCTGGAATCCAACGGAGAGGGGCTGGAGGCAGCCTTGCGCCGTCGGGTTTAGAGAAGTGAGGGTGGTGGCAGCCACTACGGGTCGTAACCGAGTGGGAGGGTGGTGAAATGAGTCTGGATGGTGGTGTCAAGTGGCGGGAACTTGGTGGTTTATATAGGCATTGATCATGGTTGGGTTTATTCTGTTGAGTTAGTGTCATCAGAGATGGGTTTGGTTAGTATTAATTGATAGGTGAGTTAGGGAGATATCAAGTACTTCTAAGGATTTCTTCAATAATTATAACATGTGACCCAGGCTTGTGAGGAGAGTGCTAAATCCTTATCAGTGTATGGGATGAGAAGATTCAGTAGGTTTTGTATTTTGATAGGCATGTGCTCATAGGGTCTTATACATGTGAGTGTGGTGGTTGAGTGTGAGAGTAAATAGGGGTGTTTAATGAAGATTTCATGGTACAAAAATTCTAGATTTGGGCATGTGCCTCAGCCGAGCAGCATGGAGGGAATGTTGTACGATTATCATTTAATGATTTAGTACTTGTATTAGGAAGCTATTCAGAGTATGAGTGTCTTATATATGTATTTAGTTTCCTGCTACCATCTTAAATGGTGTGCATATGTGGGCTTTTAATGGTGTAAATTTTTTAGAGAAGGAGGTTGTTGTTTCAGCTACGTGATGAAGAATGGTCTTTCATTAACTTATGATATTACTTCCTTTTTGTTTTGTATACCTGAGATGTAGAGGGAAAATATCAGAATACATGCTAGCATTTATTTTAAAATCCTAGTTCATTGGTTCTTGTTGAGTCTAATGTGGTGACTAGACATTAATATAATAAGTATAAATTGTTATGTATGGTCCCTGGTATCCAAGGATATGATACTTCGAGTTGTAGGCCAATAGGGGGGGGGGGGGGGGGGGGGTCTGGGGTTTTTGTTTCTTTGTTGGGACTTTTATGAATACGCGAGGTTAAGCTTTTAACATTATAAGTGAAAGCTTCATCATTCATGTTATTGAAAACGCACATGACATCAATACTTTTACTAATACAACATGATTTTGATCACGTGGGATTACATCTAAGATGCTCACATAACGTCCATTTTTTTTCTAGGTGTCACACTTGACCCGGCTGTGCACTTAGTCGTGATGAGCCTTGGAGGCCTACAATGTTCTCTGTCGTTAAGCCATTGATGTTTTCGTGTATACCCAAAGTAATATATGCAGTTGTAACAAAAATTCACAGAAGATAAGATAACCAACACTTCTTGTATTAAAGATGACTGTGTTGGGCGCATGGCCATACATTAGGAAAAAACATCATCGGCCTATTACATATAACACTTCCTTAGTTGCTAAGCATTCCAAGTCCTGGGGACTTCTTTGTTTTCGAGTGTGCGTAGTTTGTGTGCTCCTTTCCCAAGGACTTTGTCTACAACATAAGGCCCTTCCCATTTTGGAGCCAGTTTTCCCAGTCTTTCAGCATTAGATGCCTCATTGTCTCTCAAGACGTAATCTCCGGGGTTGAAAGTGCATACTCTAACCTTGATGTTGTAGTATTTCTCCAGCTTGGTTTTGTACTTTACTTCATTAATTGCTGCCATATCTCTTCTTTCCTCTAAAAGGTCCAGATCCAACCTTCTTTGTTCTTCGTTGTTGACGGCGTTCATTGACAACATCCTTAGAGATGGCAGTCCGATTTCTGCAGGTATGACTGCTTCAGATCCATAGACCAGACTGAACGGTGTTTCGCCGTTACTTGTCTTTGGCATTGTTCTATGTGCCCATAAGATGCTGGGTAATTCGTCAACCCAACCTCTTCGCTGCGTCCCAAGCCTTCCTTTTATACCATCCACAATGCTTTTGTTCACTGCTTCTACTTGACCATTTCCTTGTGGGTGTGCCACCGAGGAAAAGGTATGTTCAATGTTCAGCTCTATGAACTAGTTCTGTAGGTCTTCAGCAGCGAAGTTTGTTCCATTGTCGGTTATGATTCTCAGGGGTAGGCCGAAACGACAGATTATTTGCTCCCAAGTGAACCTTCGAACCACTATAGACGTGGTTGATGCTAATGTTTTTCCTTCCAACCACTTGGTAAAATAGTCTACAGCGACTATGATAAACTTTACTGCTCCTGGGGCTTCTGGGAAGGGACCAACCATGTCTATTCCCCATTGTTGAAACGGCCAAGCCGTTGTGACGGGAACCAGTTCGTTCTTTGGGCGCATGGTTTTGGGAGCGTGCCTTTGGCATCCGCTACACTTCCTTAAAACTTTGACTGCATCAAGGTGCATTCCTGGCCAATAATAGCCTGCATTCATTACTTTTGCCACTACCATTCTTGGGCCTGCATGAATGCCACAAATTCCCTCGTGTACCTCGCGAATTAAGTAGTTGTCATCTTCTGGATCCACACAATGTAGCAATGGTCCAAGGTATGACTTCCTATATAGGATGCCGTCGGACATTTGGTAGTGCTCCGACTTGTACTGTATCTTTCTTGCTTCGGCCTTGTTTTCAGGTAAGATTCTAGATTGTAGGTACATGATGATTGGAGTCATCCAGGATGTTGACCCCAGTTGGATGACGTTTACCTGCCTTAATGGGACTGATGGGTTGCCTAGAACCTCGATGCGCACATCTTTAGCCAGATGTTGGAAACTGGTCGAAGCGAGTTTGGTCAGTGCGTCTGCTGGCTTGTTTTCACTTCTGTTGATGTGGTGTATCTTGTAAGAATCGAAGCTTTGGAGTAGAGTTATTGCCTGCTCTAGGTACAATGCCATGACGTCTCCCTTGGTGTCGTATTGGCCATTGATTTGCCCTGCCACGAGCATTGAGTTGACGTGCGCTTCTATATGCTTGACTCCCATCATGATTGCCAACCTTAATCTAGCTAGAAAAGCTTCATATTCCGCCTCGTTGTTTGTGCTTTTGAAGTCCAAACGAATGGCGTATGTGAATTCGTGCTTTTCCGGACTTACCAGCCTTAGTCCTGCACCCGCTCCATCCTCGTTGGATGCGCCGTCTGTATACAATAGCCACAGCTCTTCTGAGTGTTGCTTTTCTGCCTTCTCCATTGCCTTACATTCTTTATCTTTATCGTCGGGTACTTCTGTGAGGAAATCAGCTAGCACCTGACCTTTGATTGCCGGCCTTGGTCTAAAAACACGTTATGGCCTCCCAATTCGATAGCCCACTTTGCTAACCTCCCTGATATTTCCGGTCTTGCTAGGATATTACCAATGTTGTAATTCGTCAGAACGTGGATAACATGATTGGCAAAGTACCTGCGCAATCATCTGGAGGCGTGAATCAGTGCTAGGACTAGCTTTTCCATTATAGCGTATCTTGTTTCTGGGTCGTTCAAAGTGTGAGATACGTAATATACTGGTGTTTGTACGCCCTGTCGATCAACCAGAAGAACTGCCCCCACTGCTTTCTCTGATGCAAATAGGTACATGACCAGAGGTTCATCTTTCATTGGGGCTGTCAGTGTTGGTAAGCGGATCAAACAAGCTTTCATTTCCCTGAATGCGGTCTCCGATTCGGGAGTCCATAAGAACTGGTTTTTCGTGACACAATTACGGAGGGTTTTGATGAATGGGAACGCCTTTGCTGCGTGATTTGCAAGGAATCGGTTTAGAGCTGCTAATCGCCCGGCCAGTTTCTGCATCTCTTTTATCGTTGATGGGGAGGGCATCCGCTCTATGGCTTGCACTTTCTCGGGGTTGACCCTGAATCCATCCTTGGTAACAATGAAACCCAGGAATTTGCCTTCCTCCATTCCGAAGGAACACTTTGTTGGGTTCAGCTTGATGTTCACCCCTCGCAGCGTGTCAAAAGTTTTCTGAATGTTTATCAGCATCGCGTCTTCTTCTTTGCTCACGATGACTAAATCATCCATGTAAACTTTGATGTATTTTCCGATGGCATCACTGAACGTTTCGTTCATTAGTCTCTGATATGTTGCCCCGGCATTCTTCAGTCCAAAGGGCATTTTTGTATAACAGTACAACCCTGTTTGTGTGCGGAAAGCTGTTTTTTCCTCATCTTGGATTGCCATCTGCACTTGATGGTACCCTTTATAGCAGTCGAGGAAACATTTCCATCGGAAGGACGCTAGTGAATCAATCTTTTCATCGATTTCGGGTAAAGTGTAACAATCGCGCGGGCAAGCTTTGTTCAAATCCTTGTAATCCACACACATTCTCCAGCTGCCATTTCCTTTCGAAACCATTACTGGGCTGGCTACCCAGGTTTGGTACCTTACTTCTCTGATGATGCCAGCGTTCAGTAGTTCTGTTATTTGCTCTTGCATGGCTTCGTGTTTTATATCCCCCAAATGACGCTTGGTGTGTACCACTGGTTTGGCGTTTTCTGCGACATTCAGCCTGTGCTTAGCTATGTGTTGTGGAACGCCTGTCCTGTCTGCTGGCGTCCAGGAAAAAACGTCCATGTTTTTTAATAATAGCTTCTTGAGGGATGCCCGCGTGAGTTCCGACATTGCTGGGCCCAAAGTGACAGTTTGCTCTGGATACTTCATGTTTAGGATCCATTTTTTGGGTTCTTCGCGGGGCGTGTGTCTGCTTGTTTTTGCAGGCCTGGCTTCGTCAGTCACAAGGACTTCTTTGCTTGCATAGATTATGGCTATCCCTGTCTCCGTTGGGAAGCCGAATGCTGAATGTGGCCCTGAACAAATCATACTAAAATCTCCCTGAGATTCTCTTCCCAAAAGGATATCGTGTCTTGAATTTGCTGGTAAAACCATAAACATGACTTCTTCCGTTCTAGAGTTCTTCCCGTCGGAAAGCAACACTGGAAAAGATATCTGACCAAGAGGGAATACGGCTTCGTTACAGAAACCAGTGAGTGGATAGTCGACTGGCTCTAAGCGCGCTTTATCTTCTTGGTCCAATTGATTGAAGCACTGTTCGTATATGATATCTGATGTACTTCCCGGCTCTATAAAAATGCAGTCGGTCTGGTAATGGCCAAATACGTCGTTCTTTCCCTTTGGCCGCCTCGGACTACTGGGAACACGACTTGCCTTTCGCGCCAGGAGTTGTCCTGCGCGCGTTTGTTATAGTTTTTCCTTGGTCTTCTCTGACCTCCTTGAATCATGTGAGTCTCCAACTTCTTGAGTTTTTTGTTGTCCGGACCCTCTTCCCTTCGCTGGATTTGGCGATTGTCTCTTTTTCCTCCTTTGACCAGGTGGGTAAGCTTACCATCTTTTAAAGCTCATTCTATTTCCTGCCTCAGGCTGATACAGTCATCCGTGAGGTGGCCTGTGTCTTTGTGAAACTCACAAAAGAGGTTCAGGTCTTGCCCTCTCTTGTTTCTCATCTGCAAAGGAGCTTTAAATTGGTAATTTTCGGTTGACATGACTTCGGAAGGGGTTTTTGTCAGAGGTGTCCATTGTTTTTCTCTGTTTTCTTTTTTGACTTCCTTGCGATAGCTTATTTGATTGATGGTTACGCGCGCGTCTTCCGCTGGTGGACTCCTTTCTTTGTAGCCAGATGCCTTCCAGGGCTGAACCTTGCCCTTTTTGTTGCGTCTGTCGTTGGCACGCTGGCTATAACTGTACTGGCGGCTGTCTTCGCCGGTCAGTTGTCTGCCCGTTCTTGCGATAGTTTTTCCTGCTTTGATGAAAGTGTCCCAATCTTTAGGACCCCCATCTCTACCCTTGATTCTTTTGATTAGATCATAGCACTTGACGGCTCTCATGAAGTGTGCGCGCATAATCTTTTCTCTCACATCTCCAATTTCTAGGCACTCTTTGTTGTATCTGGTCATAAAGTCTTTGACGCTTTCGTGATTTTTCCTCCAGATGTTTAAGCAATCTGCTGGGTCTCTGGTGTGCCTGCGTTGCTGGGAAAAGTGTGCTAGAAACTTGTGTTGAAAATCCATCCAGGATTTGATCTTTCCTTCCGGTAGACTGTCGAACCATGCGCGCGCCGCACCTACTAAGGTTTGCACAAATAGATGGCACCACGTGGGTCGACCAACCACCTTGTACCCCTGCGCCGGTGAAAACTTGGAGGTGGTCGTCAGGATCTGTTAGGCCATTGTACTTACCCACATTGTGCGGTAACTTCGTCTTATCGATATCGGCCGTTGCGATTTCTCAGCTATGCCTTCTGGGTGGTAGCTCAACGTGTAATCGTATTCAGCGTTCGGGTTGTACCCTGCGCGTGCGCGTGCTCGTGATTCGGTGGTAGTCTGCTGAATACCGTGCTTTCTTGCTTGTAAGTCGTGTCATCATCGTCGTTGTAACTTTCCCATTCATTGTTTATGTTGCGCGGGCCTAAACGGTTGTGCACTGACTTCTATTGCTGGTGAGGGTGATGTTCATACGTGTCATCATCTTCGTTGTAACTTTCCCATTCATTGTTTATGTTGCGCGGGCCTAAACGGTTGTGCACTGACTTCTTTTGCTGGTGAGGGAGATGCTCATAGTTGCTTTCGGTGTCACCATAGGTGTCGCGCGTGTCTTGCACGCTTTGTCTCCTGATGGTGTGTTGCTCAGAATGTTGTTGGGTTCGCGCGTGCGCTTGTTGAGGAATCTGAGTACTTGGTGGTCTTTGAGGTGGAGTAACAAAAGCGGATCGGGTAGCTTGCGCTTGAAGCAATGCTTGTTGTGTGCTTAACTGCGCATAGACCAGGTTCAAGGACGCCGTTTGTTTGGCATACTAGGAGGCCAGAGTTTCTCCTTCAGGTAGCCCTAAGAGTGCTGAGAAGTTCAATTGTGCCTGAGCCGATGTTGCTGAAGGGCAAGCACCATGGTTTGGCGTTTGGGTTCCTTGAGTTGCCTGGTTGACTACTCCGGGAGGTGTTTGGAGGTTAGCTCCATTTGTGTTTTGGTTGATAACCCTAGAGGTGCTACCAAAGAGTTCAGGTATCTCGTTATTCACTTGTGCTTCTCTGACGGTCTCGTTCCTTTGATGCCTTTGGACGTGTGCGGTGTCCGTGTGCAACTCAAAAGAAGAGCTTTCTCCGTCCACATGGAGAGAAGGGTTTTTTTCAGCCATTCAGAGAGTGTTTTTTGAAGAGAAAAGAGATGAAAGTGGTTTGCAAAAAATGCGGTGGGCGCCAATGATAAAACACTGGTTAACACTTACGCTAACCAGCTGGGTCGTCTCGTATGTGGGGTTCAATCTCTTTCTCCACTCGCTGATTACTGGAATCCTGCAACCGGTGACTCGTCACAAGGAGGAGAATAGGGGGGGTTCTCCTTGTGACCACCCTCCGGCGTGAGAATAAGTACTGCTTTGAGGAGAAATAGTGTGTGTTGTAGATGAAATGTGAAGAGAGCAGAATGTTCTACCTGAATGAGGAAGAGTCCTATTTATAGCCGAAGGGTGAAGGAGGGAGGAGAGACCTTGCCAGCTGCCACCGGGCGCCAGCTGTCCGACCAAGGGGAATATCCTCTTGGTCTCCTCTGATGTGGTTAGGATAGTGGATGACGTGGCGCGCCGTTATTCGCCCAGGTAGGAGAATTAGTACTGCAGCTGTCGGTCTGTCCTTAGATCATGTTGCGGGTCCATATGGCGTCTAATCATTGGTGACATGTGTCGTCCTTTTTGTCTGGAGGAGCATCTTTGGTGTCCCCTGCGATAGCTTCCGGAAGTTTCTAGAAGCTTCTGGATACGCATGCTGATGTAGGCGCCATGTTGGATAAAAAGTGGTGTGGTCCCTGCCATGTGTGCATAGAATTGGGACCATACCTCTTCAAGAATTATTTATTCAAATTTTATGAAAATCAAACTAAGAAATAATAGACAAACATGCTGGGAGTCAACTGTCCGGCATTTGTACTAGTGACCACATTGATGCTATCTATGTCAAGAAGCTAAAGGTTGCTATTATATATTTACCTTTACAGATTAAACCCACCACAAATTATATGAAAGCATATGAGACTTAACTTGTTAAACCAGACACTTGTATTTGGGTCAAAACAGGTCACTTTAATGCATGTGTGCTACAACCACAGCCCAATAAATCAACATTCAAACAATACAATATTGTGTGTATGTTGTATCGATTTCAAGTAGATGTGATGAGCAAACATATAGTACGTTTTTATAGATATAAAGTATACTACAAATTAAATCAAAGACATGTATACCAAACAAACGAGACGTGTTTTGTTCAAGCTCTGCCACTAGAGCTGAGTCACCATGCTACACACATATCGTACATTTATTAAGTTTAATTAACCTTGTTTAAAATACATAAACTTGTTTTATTTCTAATATATATCTCCTGTTTTCATTATACTTTATATACTATTTATAAAAATATAAGTATATAATGTCAAGAGTTTCTTTTATTTATTTTATTAGGTTAGATTTTTATAAAATATAACAAATAATGTATTATCAACTAATTTGGAACACTTTAGCAAAATAAGGTGGTAAATCTCTCACACACGAGAAAGATGAGATGACAAAATTTCTTCATTGTGAAAATTCAAATATTATATTTACTCATTTATTTATTTATTTTATTAGGTTACTAGTCCTACAATATCATTGAGTATGACTCTATAACAAATCAAATAAAATCGCTTACACATGATCAAGTCTCAATCGCCTTTCTACTTGCATGAATAGAATATGACTTCATCCGGTTAACCATCTCTAAACCAAAATGGCAAACATGTGTGTTGTAACTTTGACTGAGTTAATTTCACCAAACCATGGTTAAGCTTGTTAATAAATGTTGAACAAATAATTTCAATGATCATCAACATTATTACTCACTCTCCAAACCATGAACATAACAATGGAAGTCACAAAGCTCATCAACGTTATCACTCACTTGTTCGAAACCATCTTCACATGGAAGAAAATCTTCACCCAAATCACGCTAAGCGTAACTCTTCCCCTTGTTGTAACCTTTGCCGGTCACACATTCATACCCAACATCCAAAAGAATCCACACGACATGTTCAAACTCAAACTCACATTTATTCACTCCTTTTACGACCCGACATTCGCTATCACCATCTTCTTCTACCACTCCACCACCTATCTTACCGAATATGATCACCCCCTTAGTGAAGTCAAATTCATGAAACTCGCACTAAACCACTTTCTACGACTCATCGCCACTTTCATGTTGGTCTACTTCCTAAACTTCTTCGGGTACAACTTGATGGTTGCGGTTCTTTGCCTTGTGGACACCATTGTGGTGACTTTTTTTGTAGTGTGGTGTGTGATTATAACCGCGTATCTTTTGGGAATGTGGTACTTGTTCTTTGTTCGGCAGTTGTTTGCTATGATTAGATCAAGGGATCTGGTGGAGGTAGAGACAGCTTTAGAAGCAATAAGTTGGAAGGTAGTGAATGGGTTTTTGGTAAATGTAATGGTTATGTCGCCGTTGATTAGGAACGTTGGTGAGCGATTGCCGCCGATGTGGGGAGTGATGATCTCTAGAATGGCTTTGGTTCTGTTCTTGCCCATGGTACTCCTGGTTCATGTGGGTCTTCTAAAAAGGTTTATCTCAAGTATGAAGATGTTTAGGTCTTAATTATTATTATTATTATTAATATTTTAGGGATGTTTTTTAATATGGTTTGAACTTTGTTGCAAATTTATATATTAACTGCTATGATATGATATTATATTGAATGCTAGTGAGATTTGATTTGGCTAAACCGAGATTTTGTAATATTTTAGCGAGCTTTATGAACAGCCCTAATGACATTCCATGATCGGCCCGACCCGACAAACCGAACCATAAACATGCATGAAACACCATAGAATGAACCACTAAACAAAAACAGTTATTCAAAGATCATTCATAAAACAGTTAATTTCCATGTAGTTCTAAAGCTTCCCATACACAGTTATTCAAATATCATTTATAACTGACAGTAACTTGTGAAACAAGAAGCTATTGTCAATCACCCCATAGAAAAAGGAGTAATCTTTATGAAAGGCGAACAGGCTTGAAAGCTGTCGTCGTTAACTGCTAGTGAATTCTTCGGATCCTGGTTCGCAGAAAGCATGGGACCCACAAGAGGAATTTCGCGAACGTAACAATCCGCATATCTACTGTTTTGAAACACTGCGTCTAACGCATTGTTATTCAAACTATTAGGTGGATTAAAGGTAGGATGTTGAGATATGAAGCCATTTTGATGGCCATTAGGAAACTGACCACAGTTGACTTTATTTTCATCTGTGTTGACCACAGTCAAATTCTTCCCCATTAGCCTGATGACGGATTTCGAAGGACTAGATGCAGAATCACTCTCACGATATGGCGGCACTTTCGTTTGCGGCGGCGGCGGTGAAGTTGAGAAGTTGCTAATTGTATTCATTTGAGGCATGAAGTTATAAGATTCAACATCATGTTTCCTTAAAAGAGTTGACTGGTCATTATAAGTTGAAGCAATTTCCTTTCTAGAACAACAGCATGGCTGATGATCATTCTTGAAACTAGTAATTTGACTTTGACTTTGACCCATCGATCTCCAATCACCAGAACTTGTTAAGGCAACAAGGGCATCTTTTTCATCGTTTCGAGTAGTAGATCTTGCAGAAAACTTGTCTGACTCTGATCTTGTCAAACTCGGATTAGAAACGGTTGAAACCGGAGAATCAGACGTATCATGATAATGCTGTTGTTGTCTCTCAATATCATTTGTGACATCAATAACGCGCTCCCTGGAGTCGAACATGTTATCAGAAGATCTAGGGACTTGCATAGTGCTAGCTTGCTCCTTATTTGATTGCGTCTCGTTTCTAACAGATTCTATATCACATGATGGATCCACTATACAAGTCTTCAACCATGAAGAACTTTCATTCAAACTTTTTGAAGAAACCGAATTTTCTGGTCTGCAAATCTCCAACTTTTCGTTCGTTTTTACTTCCAAAACATTCATACTCTCACAAGCTCTTTCGAGAGCTGAAAATTTTCTTTTTAGATTAATCTTGGATACTGCTTTTATACTTACTGACAACAAATTTTCCAGTGATGAGGATAACGTGCTACGGCTACCCTTTGACCTTACATCTGACCCTTTAACCCGACATGAATCTGAAGGATCTTCACAACCATTTTGCAGAATGGTATCGTGTTTCTTCAAGCGTTCGGAACTTGGTTTTGTTGACACTAGAGACCTCCTCTTTGCAACGTGCGCCTTCTTTTGTGTCAAAGTTCCCGTTTTTCGGCTATTTTGTTGAGACAAGATTCTTTTTTTATTTGGTGAGTTTGATGGCAGTTCAAACCGAGATTTTGTAAACGATTTTTCACCTGCAACACTCGAATTTTTCTTCGCAGCGCCAGTTCGTTTAGAGCACGCCCATGGTGGCCTTACAATCGTTGAATCATTTTTATCAACTGCCTCTTCTTTCTCTTGTTCGCCTTGAAACTCGATTTCATGATCCGGAAAACCTGAATTATTAGCCCAACATGTACCATTTCTTGCATCAAGCTCTTCCACAGTACAATGAGCGGCGCTTTTGTATATATCCACCATCATCCTCATCTTCCTAGGTTTAATCCCATGTTTGATAACTATTTCAGGATCCGCGGTCCACTTCATAGTAGTTGACTCCCCAGATAGGCACCGGTCAATGTGAGCGTTTAATGTCGTGTTTGAAGACGATGAAAACACCTTGCAAACTGGACAGGTTTCGGTTTCTTTGACTTTGTTTGACCCAAGCCTAGTTGAATATGTGTGTGGGATTTCTTTGACTTTCTGGATTCTAAACTCAGCTCTGGATTCGACTTCGAATTCCCGTTACAAGGGCTGATGATTTCTTCATTACATGAGTTATTTCTAAGCGATTCAAGAGACTGGAAAGGTGGTAACATGTTCTTCACTTCATGTTGCAAGCAAGTTTGTAATGTTTTGTGCGAAAATGGCCAATTATGAGCGATGTTCTTGCTACGCGTATCGAATACTAGTCGTTTACCCGTGCGATGCGGCGGGAAACCTATCGCTTAGGGAGAATACAAATAACGGGTATTTTTAGGCCAAAGATTATTAATAAATAAAACCTTTGCAAGGATACAATTCAATCAAAATGGCAATTTATTTCATGATACTAACATACAACAGATGTATCATTGCTAAAGAAAGTACAATTCTTCAAAAAAAAATATTTAGGTATCACTACTGCCATCGTCACGTGCAATCTCCAAGAATATACTCATTAGAGGTGGCATTTCGATTTTCGAATAACAAACGAATGGGATTTGATTTAGGTAATTGGAGTTTTACTTCATCCAAGATCAAATCGTAAAAAATAGTTAAAAAGGAACTGGTCAATGCTGATGTCACTTCCAATGGTTATAAACGAAAGAGGCTATTGATTAAATACAATCTATTGATTTTTCTACAATGGTAAATTATAAAAAGGCTATTGTTTAAATACAATCTATTAATTTTTTTAAAATGGTAAATACAAAGCAAGAAGCCTCCTCCAGCAACTCCAGCTCTGCAAGCAGCAACTGAAACGGCTAGCATTGTATTTGCTCTTGATAGCCCATTATACTATTCCTAAAAGCACAGAACATCGCTGGATTGTATAATAAACATATATTGCATATATTACGATTGAGATACATAAGGCATTGTAATTGTAATAAACACCATCCAGATAGATCAAATTAATAATGCGATAGCTACCTTTGTCTCGGTCTTGTCCAAGCCTATCATTGCCTTATCACCATCGCGTAACTCAGGCAAAAATAGACTTTGGCCGTTACCCGTCAACACATTAAAGTTTCTTGATTTGAATCATTTGAGATAACAGACTCCAAATTGACCCAAACAGCTACACAAGAACGCTTACCTCTTGGTTGTGAATGGAGACAAGCGCTTTCAACTGGACACGCCGAAACATAGTATCTTGATGCCGGATAGAAGCATCTAAAACCTGCGTAGTTTTGTAAACCTTTAATATAAGATGCTGGTAAACCACCTCCACAATAGTTATAGATAACTCAAAAGGCATTACTAATAATAATAATAAGTTCTTAGATTGAAATTCCTAAAATATGATTAACACCTATAAAAACTACAATAAGCACATATAAATAAACAAAAGTTTGAGACCAAATTACAAAAACGTATTCACATAACTCTTGCACTCTGTAACAAGAATCGTTTTTATCGAAATTTCAGGTTCTGATTCAACCCATGTTTAAGTAAATGTGTCAAAATTTCCGCCTATAATTTATAACTTATAGAGAAGGAAAAGGATATTTGGCTATTGGGAATGCATTGGCCCTAGTCTCAGCTAGAAGGCAGTTTCTAACTTCACCACGAAGGTGTTCAACACACGCCTGCAACACAAAATAATTGCTTCTATTTGTTTCAATTTTGAAGCAATTATCTGTTATTTGATTGAGAATAGGCTGCCGCAAGTGCAACTTTGTATCACTTCGCTTCCAGCTTCTTGCTAGATCAATTAAAGACCAATTCAAATAGAGATCCAAATTTGAAAGGTAATTAACTAATGCATTATTAACTTTGAAGAATAACTAATGAAAAAGAATGTGTGTGTGATACTCACCAATGAGGTCTGCTGAGCCATTCAGATTTATAAGCATACTGAGTGCAATGTCAGGTTCAATCAATTGCAAGAAGTCAGTCCGAGTCTCCTAGTCCTGTGACAAATCATTTCAAGTGAAATTTACATCAGAAACTATTACTGGTCGAACATAATGAGACAATCGGAAATTGCCTAGAGAGATCCATTTTCCTAAAGATGACTTCAAACCAATGATCGGGAACATAAAAAAAGCTTTTACATTTTTAAATTGAAAATAAAACTAAAAGATGCGAAGTTGGCAATATGCATACGCTTGAGTTTTAATTTGTCCCCATAAATCCATTGACTCATGTTTCCTTTGTTTAAGGTAATAATTATTAGATTCATATTTTTAATATAATATTAAAATCATATAATAGATGAAGACAGAAAACAAACCTTTTTCGTCAACAGTCAGCATCTAAGCCTCTTCCTTTTATCACATCGTCGTCAGCTTCATCGTTATCTCTCCAAGTTTTCTATTGCCTTTACTATCCAGCCCATATCTTTGTATAATCACCAATTTCATTTTTAATATAATATTAAAATCATATAATAGATGAAGACAGAAAACAAACCTTTTTCGTCAACAGTCAGCATCTAAGCCTCTTCCTTTTATCACATCGTCGTCAGCTTCATCGTTATCTCTCCAAGTTTTCTATTTATTCTTCAGTTCGAGGTCTCATATGGTCAAACCACATCTTCTTTTTGCCTTATGTATTTCTATTTTACCTGCAATTATCAAAGCATGTCTATGGGTCATAAAGCAACTTTTACTCTAATAATCCAACTAAAAAACCTTAATTATTTAACAATTGGCATCATTGGTTTAATGTCAAAAATAGTGTTAATTAATGCAATAAGATTTGGAGCAAAAACATATTGATTCAAGGCCAAATAAGACTTTGAAGAAACTTGAGAAATGGTGAGATAGAGACCTAACTTGTAACGCCTTAACTAATTTGTTTGTGGCTGCTTGGCCAATTCCAACATGTTTCCTTAGCTGGAGTCAGGTACGCGTTCCTCGCCGCCTTGCCTGCAATTTAAAAAAGAAAGCATTAGCTCAAGAAGCTACAATATCTCATTCATGCAAGCGAAATACAAATTTGAGTCATTCTTAATTGGAGTTTATTTCTTTTTTCTAAGATTTGACATTGAAAATATAAGTAGAAATAAACTAATATGCATAAATCAAGTTTAAATAAGCCAAACATTAGCATACTTTTCTAGCAGGTCCTTCGTTAAATAACGCTAAAACTTTGACGTGAATCTGCACAATAAAAACGGGTCAAAACGTATTACCCAGTAACTCTGTTAATTTTATGAGTTACTAATTTAAAAGAATATGATTTTATGCCCAAACTTTCATGTAAAATTTTGTTAAATTTATTACAAGTTAAGAAATAACTATTTAAGCAGGCTCTAAACATATTACCAAGGTAACTCTTTCAACAATACAGTAATCAAGTATGGAATTGTGCCTCACGAGGTGTACGCCTGGAGACAAACTGATATAGCATCAAATATGCCTTTTCCTCTGTCTTTGTAATTTATTGTTGATTTTCACTTTTAGCTTAGAATTCAACTGATTATATAAACCACACAAATACCTAAAAATAGTTGAAAAAGCATCAAATTACCTGCCCATGAGGGAAGCACGCCACTAAGCATAATTTACAGCATCACCATGCATTCTGTATGTCAATACCTTCCCGTATTTCTGCTTCAACACTTCTGTAGCAACATAATACGCACTGCCAACAATATCGTGGTATGATTTTCCTGCAAGTGTTTGTTCACATTGTCATAAAACAAGATTAGTAAACGACATTTGTGGGTTTGTGTTTCGGTTAAATGCGCCGGGTCAGTTTTCTGTCGAACCCCATGAACACCTTTAGCTAAACGGGGGCGTGTTAGGTTGACCTGGCAGGTTCGTTGTTGACCTATTTCTTTTTTAAGAAACCTAACAGGCGTTTTATGTCATCATGTGGGCTAATATAGGCATTGATCTCAGATAGGACAAATGAAAAGAAAATATGCTATAAGAGAAACGGGTCCAATGGGCGGCCAAGTTAAGCTGGTTGAAAGTCAAACTGACCCTTACGCTAAAACTTTAATCATCAAAAGAATTATAAGAATTATAGATACTATCCATGGGGACTAATCGAATTTAAATAAGTCAAACTGACCCTTACGTACTTTATGAGGCATGTTAGATTCTTATATATTATAGAGTTAACTGCCATTTTCGTCCCTGTGGTTTGGTCACTTTGGCCATTTCAGTCCATTTTTCAAAAATGCGCCATTTTCGTCCCCCACGTTCTGGAAAGGTGCCATTTCAGTCCAAAAATCATAACCCAGTTAAGTCAGTTAGTAAATAAGGACTGATTGTGTAAATTTGTAACATAAAGGACCATTTAAGTAAATATTAAACACCACCACCACTAGCCCTGCTACCACCACCACCGCCACCACAGCCCTGCCACCACCACCACTCCGCTGCCACCACCACCACCACCGCCACCACAGCCCTGCCACCACCACCACTCCGCTGCCACCACCGCCACCGCCATCACAGCCCTGCCACCACCACCACAACCCTGCCACCACCACCGCCACCACCACCGCCACCACCACCACTAAGTCAACAGAAAAGTCAAAGGCAGCAATTATCATTCAAAAACCCGATTATAATCAAATTAATTTTGCAGGCACGTAATGTAGAAGAAAGTATACCGAACGGGTCTTTTAAACGTCTCCGGTATCGATGGGATCGGCGGCTCGAACAAGTCCGGCGAGTGAACTCCGGCAATAAAAACAGAACCGAACAGTCGATGGTTTCGAGGTTTTTGATGATTTGTGAAGGTTGCAGGTTGTTCGTAAAGGCCTGAGGGACTCTTATAACATATCAATTCAATCGATTCGACATATCTCAGTGGAATTTAACTCGTTTTTTTAACTTTATTATAAACTCCCGTTTTTCTAAGATGTCAGGCACTATTTCGAACTAATAAACTCGTGGGTCAAGCTGGTTTTAACGAGGAAATGAGCGTGCAACAGAATTGGGAAGCTCAACCACTGAGCACGTGGTCTGAGTTGTTTGTCCGGCGATCACACGCGGCAACAGGTTTGAATTATAATATTCAGTTACTTAATCTGTGTATATATATAATTTAATTCGTTATAATCAACAACGATGGTGGTAGTCCACCGGTTAAGCAAGTGTGGTGGCAGCGGAGTGGTGGTGGTGGCAGGGCTGTGGTGGCGGTGGTGGTGGCAGCGGAGTGGTGGTGGTGGCAGGGCTATGGTGGCGGTGGTGGTGGCGGTGGCAGCGGAGTGGTGGTGGTGGCAGGGCTGTGGTGGCGGTGGTGGTGGCAGCGGAGTGGTGGTGGTGGCAGGGCTAGTGGTGGTGGTGTTTAATATTTACTTAAATGGTCCTTTATGTTACAAATTTACACAATCAGTCCTTATTTACTAACTGACTTAACTGGGTTATGATTTTTGGACTGAAATGACACCTTTCCAGAACGTGGGGGACGAAAATGGCGCATTTTTGAAAAATGGACTGAAATGGCCAAAGTGACCAAACCACAGGGACGAAAATGGCAGTTAACTCTATATTATATATTCATACATTAAATAAGTAGACATAAACTAAAAAGTAAGAATAAAGATACCAGTTCTTGATTAAGCCATCCAACCACATATTGCAACTTTACTTTGTTCCAAAGGATGCCACTCAGCACCAATGCACACTCCATTTCAGTTTTTATACGTCCTACACAAATAATAACTTAACACAATTATAAAAAATATAAAAATTGCAGCAGCCAAGAACAATCGAATAGTAGCAGATCTATGAAAACATGCAATTAATATGATCAATGAACAGTCTATATAAAAAAACGGTTTCTTTCAACTCAAGTTAATTTCGGTCCAACCATTTTTTACCCAAACCAAAGTGATTTTTAGCCCGAACCAACTCAAAATCATTTCCCTCGAACCCAACCGCCGAACCAGCAACCCAACCTAGCTGCGCAATCGCCCATGCTAGCGACAGCACACCAGACCCAATCACAGCAGTTATAAAACACACATTAGCCTTGAATATGTACTGATCCCTTTTTATTTGACGTGTTTGTTATTTGAAAGAAACCTGGACAAACCTGTATGTTCCCAGCTAAAACTGTAGTTCTAACCGAAATATGTACTGCTCCCTTGTTAACCCAACTCGACCAGAAAAGTTTCGACTGACACCACTGGCCTTGAACTCCTCTGGTACCATCATGTGGCTGCTGGCTTCTACACCTGCATGCATGATCATAATGTTCATAAGAATAACATTACATGATGGAGGAAATGATAATATATATATATATGTATGCATATATTAAGATTAAACTCACCATTGAGAAGACGAAATGCCACCTTTGACACCAAGACCGCAACCCTCAACTTCTGAACATGATCAGTAATTCCACAAAACGGTAATTAAGTAATATATCAAGGTGAAATCACTTAAAGTAGAAACAAGAGTACAAGCTGACCTGATTTGTTGAGGGCATAGCAGCAGCCTCGTGGTGCTTCTGGTCGTTTGTGGTTAAATGAAACCGTCGAATGGTCTGAGATTCTTATATATTGGCGTGAAGTAGGTTATGGCAAAAAAAAAATGACGGGTGCACCTGAAAAGCAAAAAAATTGACGGGTGCACCTGAAAAGCAAAAAAATTAACCCATTACATCTCAACTTTATAAATGACAGGTGCACCTGAAAAGCAAAAAAATTGGAGTTGGTTGCTATAATCAAGAAAATTTATAAAATTCATTCCACTCGTGCAGTTTATTTGCAGATATATTATTATAATTTATTATCTGAACAAGCTGAGACATGAAGCTAAGAGTTTTATAACCGTTGTGACGAATCAACCTTTCGGCCAGGTGGCTTGCATAGCCAACACATAGAGACTTCCTCAAATTCTTATAATCTTGTTCTCTATCTCTCCGTCTTTCCTTTCTTCTTACATCCAAGCTCCCTGATATATATAAAAAAAACAACGCTTTTTTAAATTGACCATACAGTAAAGACAATATCAGTTTAGTAAGGCGCATACACACAAAATGCTTCATTCACAATCATGTCAAAATTAAAAATAAATAATCATATTTTTACTGATTAAAAGGCTATCAAATAGCAAGCCTATCATGAATGATGAAAATATACTTTTATCATTCTTATTACATATTCTTCTCAATTTCTAATTATATTAACATTTCTGCAATGTGTTCACACGAAAACGCATTCATAAACTCTCGGTTCTTTGAAAATCAACATAAGGACTAAAACAACTAATACAGAGGGGAGAAAGTCATTACAATAAGAAAAAGCCTTTCTCCTCAACCTAATTTTCTCCTGCAACAAAGCCACATAAAACTGCTATTAATTAAATACATATAATTGCAATGGATATGTCACCTAATTACAGGAACAATATTCGTCAGCAGGCACTCAAGCTCATTATACATAGATGCACAGTTTTTCTAACAAATAAATAATACAAATGTGCTGAACTATAATTAGCGTAATGGGTCTCTTGATTTCATTATATTATAAGATGATATTTATCATTATGAGATTCTTGTAAAAAAAACACATACCAAATAATTCCACTCTGTTACTATTAAGGGTTTGCCTGAGTTTGGCCGGAAAACCTAGTTGACTTCGCTGTGCCGGAATCCCTTTCAAACGCCTATCTCTTCCTCATTCGAAGTATGTGAAATTGAATTAGCATTACCTAAAAAGTTTCAATCGGTTGAGAGTTAATAATTTGAACGATGGATCGACGAAAAATTAGTGCGAAAACGGCAAATTAAAAGTGCAGAGAGATTTGCATTACCGTACTTGTTTCTGTACCTTAGTGTAGCTTACAGTTCTATACATCATCTTCCACTACTGTTTGGGCTAAGCTTATTTTAGTGACTTATTTACTTATTTACTTTTTTAAAAGTTAAAAGGTATTTGGGTTAGCTTATTATGTGAGAGGAATAAGTAAATAAGTCATTCCATTATGACTTATTTGCTTTTCAAATAAGCAAATAAGTAAATAGGTAAAAAAAATAAGCTTAGCCAAACAGCCCCTAATATGTATAAACGGCTTTTGCAGCAATTATTCATGAAAAAACGAACTGAAAAAAAGAACAAATCAAATCTGGTCAGAATCGAATTTAGCAAAAAAAAAAAAACGAATTCAACACCTCATTACAGTCCAGATCCAGATTCGAAAGTGCCCTAACTTCATCATTGAAACCAAAAATTAGGTCTGCCATTGTTAGTAACCTTTGTATGAAGTGAAATGATTGAATCGCAAACCTCTTGAACCGTATTCTCCATTGGATTTGATTTCTGTTGGAGATTGTGAATCTGAATTTGAGATCGAAACCCTAATCGTTGGCATGTGCTTGAGTCGCCAGAGAGAGAGAGAGAGTAGGTTGATGAAACTGGTGAGATGTGAGTTGTGAGAGAGATGAGAGAGAAGAAAGGGGAAAGGTAGATCCGTGTGAAAACAAAGTCATCCGTCAGATCACGATCCGTGTGAAGAATTGAAAGAAAATGGACGGCTGATGATGAATCCGGGTGAAGGGTAAAAGTTTTGTGTTTCTTGGTGCTTTAAGTCTTGTACATTGTGCATTGAGTATGTTGTACTTAAAACATACTCAATGCACAATGTACAAGACTTAAAGCACCAAGAAACACAAAACTTTTACCCTTCACCCGGATTCATCATCAGCCGTCCATTTTCTTTCAATTCTTCACACGGATCGTGATCTGACGGATGACTTTGTTTTCACACGGATCCACCTTTCCCCTTCCTTATCTCTCATCTATCTCACAACTTACATCTCACCAGTTTCATCAACCTTCTCTCTCTATAACATAAGATTCAACAAGTTGAAAGTAAAGTCACACTTTGTCCGAGTTGAAGATTACACAACTCCTAATAAAAGTTAAGTATACACATTGGTTTTATCATCCTGCAAGAGAAAATCAAAGATCAAGATGATATTTTTGTAAGCATAAAGAAACAATTTTTAACAAGAAAAGAACCATAAATGTTGCCCAAGAACAAAACCCACAAGCAGAAGTTGAAAATAAAGATGAAAAATAACTTCAAAAACTGTTATTTTATGTGGGTATAGGAATGGCAATGGGCCGGGCTTGGGCCGGGTATTTGTAATCCCAGGACCGTACCCGGTTGTAATTCTTTATCCCATACCCAGCCCGTTACCCGTCGGGTATTTTTCGGGTAATTACCCAACGGGTATCGGGCATACCCGCGGGTACGGGTATACCCGTTAATTTCTTAAAAAATGTGCAATTTTTACTTTGATGTTTATACAATTTACTATTTTAATGACTATAACAAATGAAAATATGATTAATAACTTACATATCACATTCAGATCACATATACCAAACTAAATCAAAACGATTACTTAATTAAGTAATTGTATCAGGACCACCTAATTGCATAAACATCCACATAATAAAGGGTGATAGCTTCCATATCCAATATACATGCTCAAAAATAAGTTATTTGTTCACTAAGCACCTCTCAAGTTTTTGCAAGTTTGATTATGTTTGTAAGCAGTGGTGGACCCAAATTTTTTTTTTTTTGGGGGGGTAATCAGGGAGATTAACGAAACCTTTAAGGAATTGATTGAGATTTTAAGAAAAAACTAGGATTGAGACCCGCCGCAATGCGGCGGGAATTCTTTAGTTATAACTAAGTCGATCTAGGACCCGCACGTTATGGTAAACCTGTCAAACGGGGAAGAAATGGACGATGTAAAAACGTTCACCAACAGACGCACGTTGTGTCGTGTTAACTCGCAAAATTTAGAACGAAACGTAAAAACGTTAAAACAAAGACGCAGTCGATCTAGGACCCGCACGTTATGTTAAACCTGCCAAAAGGGGAAAAATAGACGATGTAAAAACGTTCACCCACACACGCACGTTAAGTCGCAAAATTTAGAACGAAACGTAAAAATGTTATATCAAAGACACACGTTGTGATGTGTTAAGTCACAAAATTTAGAACCTATCATAAAGCGAAAAATTTGCGAAAAATGAAAACTATAAAAGACCAAAATTGAAAGTAAAAAAAAGTTGTGAGAATAGATTAGAAAAGATAAAAGGTTTTGGGTTAAAAGTAAAAAAACAAATAGTTTTGGGTTAAAAGTAGTTTATGAAATACTTTTGGGTGAAAAGTAAAAAAAATGTCACACCCCAAATTTCCTCGTGTTACCGGTGGGCCCGGTAGGGGAGTATCGTGACGTGGTTGGCAACATAATAGTCAAACAACACAATATTTAAATGCACAGCGGAAGCAAAGTATAGATTTATTTCAACCATACGATATTGTAATATTAAGTATCACAAGTAGTTGAATACAAATCCACAGGTAGAACAAAATAACAAGGAAAACAAATGTTCAACAGTTTATGACATCCAAGCTGGCGAGACTTATTGTGGATGCTAGGAGACAAGCCAGCCTATTTCGCGTAGTACCTGCACTTAACCTTTTTTTTTTAGAAAAATACGTCAGTTTACACTGGTAAATACAATCAACCGACTCATTTTGAAAAGAGTTTAAGAAAATGCATTTAAGGCACAAGGCACCAATAATATTTTATAACTTGGGATAATTATTTAAATATATAAACTTGTAAAGGATTTACATGTTTCTTATGCGTTCAGTAGCCCGGATCGAGCCGGGTTAAAGATCAATAGACACACCACTTTATTTATGAGACACTGACAGGTGTACGCCTACACCTGAGTGCTAAGGTCGTGGCCATCTCGTAAAATGATGCCAGGGATATCCGGGACACGGTCATTAACCCCCCAAAGGCTTTAAGCAAACAAAACAATTTAAACGGAGACATCTCAATAATTTAACCATAATAAGATTAAATATTCAACGCCCGACCAAGCGGTATTTTATATACCGTACCCCAAGCCCGTATAGGGAAATAAGTTAAAAGTATTTACCTGAGCAAGTATAGTTCAAAATCAGCGAGTGCAAGTATCTTTTACTGGTTCTCCTAATCTGGAACGAAGGTTTATAATAACCTATTAGAATCCTAACGGGTCTTTAGTTAAGCTTAAGCTTAGACCGGTTAGTTTTAAAGATACGGTTCGTACGCACGATTAAGCGAAGACCGGATAGAAGGTGATTTAGACCCGACAAGTTTGAAGACTTGCTTAATATGGGTATATGATACACATTCTGGATTTTGAGATAAAACCGATAAGGTTTGACCCTGTTTCGGCTAATTTATGTAAACTAGTTACATAAACCGAACCGAACGCGTATGAAGCGTAACGGGTAACCATAAGAGTCCTAAACAGGTTTCCTAAGTTAACACGCCTTAAATAAGTTGTGATATCAGTAGGATATCACCCATGATGCCCAAAACGAGTTTAATCTCTTTATAAGCCCCGCAGGGGCATTTTGGTCATTTTAAAGATTATAAAAGGGTTTAATTAGACGCCTGTGATCCGGGTCTGAGTTGATCAGTAAAATAGCTTATTTTAACAGGTTATAACCTTTGGTAATAAGTCTTACATACTAAAATAGTTTTAAACCCAAACTATGCGTTAAATACGCGTATAAAGTCGTTTTAAGCGATGTACGGGTTAAAATACGATTATGAGTTTTCTGATCAAATAAACATGCTCAAATACTCCATTTATTATTTAAAATTAGTAGCAATTGGATTGGCGTTAAAAGGATTTGTAAAACTCATTTTATGGCCGAAAAGGGTATTTTTTGGTATTAACCGAATCGAGGCGATAAACCTAGCTTATGATCAGTTTAAAAATAATTAAAAATCTTCAAAAATCCCAAAATATTATATCACATCAGTGGGTAAAAGGTTTGGTGTCCAAAATTGGGTTTAGATAGGCTTTACGCTAATGACGCCGTTTAATTACTTAAAAGCATTCAAATTACGTCATTAAGCATAACCCCTTATCTAGACCTCCAACTGATGTGAAATTTTAGGTACAAGTCTAAAAATCAGTAACTAAGATTATGGCACTTTCACATTTCCAAAAATCTCGTTTTATGGTCATAAGGGCATTACGGTCAATATTTAGGCGTTTAACGGAAACATCGGACGATTAGGGATTCGAGTGGTATAAACGCAGAGGCTTATACACACATGCAACTAGGTCCTACTGGAACTTTAAGGCATGTCTAAACCTATATAAATCGGGTCAGAACTGAGGTCAAAGCAAAAGTCAAACTTTTGCGTCTCTCGGTTCCGAATCGGTTCAAAACATAAAGTTGTCGAATCAAACAAGCTTAGACAAGTTATTATACTTATTTTCAAGTTGTATGACTGATAAAACAGATTACACACCTTCCGTATCATTAAATATGCGATTAACATTTCTGTTGACTTTTCGGAAGAAGTTTGACTCGGTCAAACGACATAGTTAAGATTGAAATCAGTGGGTGACCTTTTAGGGGTTTATTACCCATATAAATACCAACTTATAACAACTTTCGATTCGACTAAACTCTGGACCGATTGTGTTTTATCGCTAAATCAAACCGTAGTTACGACGGTTTGATTTCTAGGCTATGAACTAAGTATAAATGAATTAGAGAAGGTTAAGCATACTTACACACGACTAATGGATGATGTGGAATGCTTGTGACCTGCTTGTATGCTCTGGAAATGCTCAGAAGTTGATGAATGATCAATGTTGCATAATGTGGGTCTTTATAAATAACTTCAAACATGCATGGATCATCAACACCTAAGTCTAGGAGTGAAACAATAACATCCACAAGTCCCCTACTAGCTAAAAACCACCTTAGGCAGCCCAAGGTATCGAAAAAATGGCATTTGAGTCGGTTCCATGCATCAACAGGCAGCTGCCTGTTTTTTTCTGCAACTGGTAGTCGCAGGCGGCCCGCGTGGCCTTCTGTTATCTGGGAGGCGGGCCGCGTGGCCCTTCTGGTCAGGTCACACATGTTTTTCGTTATTGCATTTCGGTCCTTGGTCCCCCGAAAGGTCGTTTTCACTTGTATTTCAGAGTTCTTATCCCATAATAATAACATATGGGGCTTTAAGACTTATACCCACTTTGTTAAGTCCTCGGGTAACTTTGTGATCACCCGAAAAGCCCTAAATTTCAATGTTAACGATTCTAACCCTCACACACGAATTTTATCACAACTTTCTCATACGATATCGAAACTTGGTGAAATTTTTATGGTACATTCTAGTGAGCATATTTAAGCGTTACAAGGCTTCGGGTTTGCTAAAAGGTCACTCAGAGGTATATCTTAAACATGTTGACACATTTAACCCCTGTAGTTTGTAATCTCCCACTTTCTTTCACAATTCGCTTCGTATGATCCATGATCCATTCGTTTAAGGTTATAAACATCATGTAGGGTTATTGTAAAGTATATTTATTCATTGTTGACACTTTGAACCCTTATATTTACACAGTTTCACTGTTTGTCAACTTTAGTCCTTCAAGAACATTCTTTCACACGTTCAAACCTATGACACGTGTCAACACATTATAGGACGTAAATTTTCAAGGTGTTACATCCTCACCCCCTTAAAATAAATCTCGACCTGAGATTTACTGAAATAAGTAAGGGTATTTTTCTTTCATGGTGGACTCAACCTCCCACGTATACTCAGGACCTCTACGGGCATCCCATTTGACCTTTACAAAAGGTATATGCTTCCTTCGAAGCTTCCTTACCTATCGATCTTCGATCGATAAAGGTTTTTCCACAAATTTCAAGCTCTCATCGATATGCACATCTGTATGGGGTATAACCACTGATTCGTCAGCGAAACACTTCTTCAGATTGCAGATGTGGAACACATTGTGTATACTACTGAGCTCTTCAGGTAAGTTTAACTTGTAGGCAACTGACCCGACACGTTCGATAACCTCGAAAGGTCCTATGTATCTCGGGCTTAGTTTACCTTTCTTACCGAATCGCATCACTCCCTTCCAGGGTGATACTTTAAGTAGGACTTTTTCACCTACTTCGAAGTGAAAATCCTTACGACTTGGATCAGCGTAACTCTTCTGCCTATCCCGGGCAGCTTTGAGACGGTCACGAATCTGGGCAATCTTGTCCGTCGTCTCGAACACTATCTCCGGTCCAGATAATTGGACATCTCCAACTTCTGCCCAACAAACGGGCGATCTACACTTTCTACCGTATAATGCCTCAAAAGGCGCAGCCTTGATGCTGGTATGGTAGCTATTGTTGTAGGAAAACTCAATTAGTGGTAAGTTCTTATCCCAACTACCACCCAAGTCAATTGCACATGCACGAAGCATGTCTTCCAACGTTTGAATAGTACGCTCACTCTGACCGTCTGTCTGGGGATGGTAAGCCGTACTAAAGTTCAAACGTGTGCCCAAAGATTGTTGGAAGCTTTTCCAAAAATGTGATGTGTATCTAGTATCTCGGTCAGAGATAATAGACACAGGTATGCCATGTAAAGCTACAATCTTATCTACGTACAGCTGGGCTAACATATCGGAGCTATAGGTCTCCTTAATAGGTAGGAAATGTGCTGACTTAGTCAGTCGGTCAACTATCACCCAGATGGTGTCATTTCCTTTCCTTGTCTTGGGTAACTTGGTGATAAAATCCATAGTTACCATTTCCCACTTCCAAGTAGGAAGTTCAGGCTGTTGTAGCAAACCTGACGGTTTTTGATGTTCTGCCTTGACTTGCGCACACGTCAAGCATTTAGCTACATAGGTAGCTACAGACTTCTTCAAGCCTATCCACCAATAGTTTGCCCTTAGATCCTGGTACATTTTATCAGCTCCAGGATGAACGGAATATTTAGAGCTGTGGGCTTCCTGGAGGATAACATCACGGAGTCCCCCATAAATTGGAACCCATATCCGTCCATTCAATCTAAGAATTCCATCTTTACTAAGAGATAACTGCTCCTCAGTTACTCCTAGCTTTTCGTTGGGATAGTTAGCTTCCAACACAGCTTCCTTCTGTGCAGCTAACAACCCTTCTATCAAATTATTCTTTATTTCCATACGCTTGGCATTGATTCGGATGGGTTTCACCTTCTCCTTTCGACTTAAGGCATCGGCGACTACATTCGCCTTGCCGGGATGGTATCTTATTTCACAATCGTAATCATTCAGAGTTTCCATCCAACGGCGTTGCCTCATGTTCAAGTCCTTCTGGTTGAACAGATGTTGAAGGCTATTGTGATCAGAATAGATCACACATTTGATTCCATATAAGTAGTGCCTCCACAGTTTTAGTGCGAATACAACGGCACCCAACTCCAAGTCGTGGGTGGTGTAATTCTTTTCGTGCACCTTTAACTGACGTGAAGCATAGGCAATGACTTTGCCTTTCTGCATAAGCACACATCCCATCCCGGTGTGTGATGCATCACAATAAACTACAAACTCCTCTATTCCATCAGGCAATGTCAGTACTGGAGCATTGCTCAACTTTTGTTTCAGAATATCGAAGGATTCCTGCTGCTTAGGACCCCAGTCAAACTTAATCTTCTTACGTGTCAGTGAAGTCAGGGGTGCAGCAATCCTTGAGAAGTTTTCAATGAATCGCCTATAGTATCCTGCCAAACCTAGGAAACTACGTATTTCTGTAGGCGTCTTTGGCTCATGCCAATTCATGACAGCTTCAACTTTAGCGGGATCTACTTGGATACCACGCTCACTAACAACATGTCCAAGAAATTGGACTTCCCGAAGCCAGAATTCACACTTCGAGAACTTGGCATAGAGCTTTTCTTTATGAAGTAGTTCCAGAATGCAGTGAAGATGCTTTTCATGGTCAGCTTGGTTCTTTGAGTAGATGAGAATGTCGTCGATGAAGACGATGACGAATTTATCTAGGTGCGGCTTGCAAACGCGATTCATGAGATCCATGAACGCGGCCGGTGCATTAGTGAGCCCGAAAGGCATCACTAGGAACTCGTAATGACCATAACGAGTCCTGAATGCTGTTTTGTGCACATCTTCATCTCTAACCTTCAATTGATGGTAGCCTGACCTCAAGTCAATCTTCGAGAAGAAACTTGCCCCTTGTAGTTGATCGAACAGATCGTTGATTCTGGGTAAAGGATACCTATTCTTGATAGTAACCTTATTAAGCTCACGGTAGTCGATGCACAGACGCATCGATCCATCCTTCTTCTTAACAAATAAAACTGGTGCCCCCATGGAGACGAACTAGGTTTGATGAAACCTTTGGCTAGCAAACCATCTAGCTGCGTTCTCAATTCCTTCATCTCTGTTGGTGCCAACCTATAAGGCGCCCTTGCAACTGGTGCTGATCCAGGAATAATGTCAATTCTGAATTCTACTTGCCTATCTGGTGGCAAACCAGGTAGTTCTTCAGGAAATACTTCGGGGTATTCAGAAATGACTGGGATATCTCCAATCTTGGGTTTCGGCTCATCAATAATCACCTGTGCCATGTAAATGACACAACCCTTCTTCAAACACTTAGAGTCTTTGAGTATAGACATTTTCTCGGGCAGCCCATACTGGGTATCTCCCTGGATAGTAAGTGATTCACCAGACGGAGTCTTGATCATCACTTGCTTCTTGTTGCAAATAATCTGGGCCTGGTTATGAGATAACCAGTCCATACCCAAAACAATGTCGAAACCGGCTAGTTTTAAAGGAAGTAGGGACAAAGGAAAAGAGTGATTCTTAATGGATATGAAACATCCATCTAATAAAGTTGAAGCGGTTTCTAAAGTGCCATCTGCTAGTTCCACCTCATACTTCACACTTAAAGTTCTAACAGGTAGTTTCAACAATTCACAAAACTTATTATCTACAAACGACTTATCAGCGCCTGAATCAAATAACACTCTCGCATGAACATCATTTATGAGAAAGGTACCTGTTATCACATTGTCGTCCTTGACGGCTTCCTTAGCATCCATCCTGAAGACCCTAGCATTGGTCTTCCTAATCTCTTCGGGCTTCTTGGCGTATTTTGGGCAATTGCTCTTGATGTGCCCCTTTTCATTGCAACCGTAGCAGGTCGCATCCTTTATCTTTTTGCAATCCAAGGTTTTGTGTTCCTTGGACTTGCACAACCCACATGCAAAAGCTTTCGTTTGTGAATTCGAATTCGATTCATACCTGCACTTCCCAAAGTGCTGCCTATTGCAGATCTTACATCTGGGTTTTTCACCCGACTGCTGACCATCCTTCCTGAATCCTGACCCCTTCTTTTGGTCATTGTTTCCCCTCTGCTTCTTGTCTGAACGTCGTGAGTTGTCATCCTCACGCTTCCTCTTTTCGGTATCATTTTTCCTCTGTGACCTCTGCCTGACAGCATCCAAGGTAAGGGACAATGAAATGTCCGTTACTGACCGAAAAGTAGTTGGTCTGGAGGCCTTCACATTCGCTTTGATCTCCGGTTCCAAACCCCCAATGAATCGAGCTATACGTTTAGGCTCCGGAGTTACTAAATATGGAACCAACCTTGACAAAGTGTTGTAACTGGTCAGGTAGGCCTGACAGTCAAGGTTTCTCATGACCAACGCCAAGAAGTCAGATTCAATTCTCTCAACCTCGTGTTGAGGGCAGAAATTTTCCTTGATTAGAGCCATGAACTGTTCCCAGGTCATGTTGTATAATGGGACTTTCCCTGTAGCTTGGATCAAAGATCTCCACCAAGCTAATGCTTCTCCTTTGAAAGACTGTGAGACAAACTTCACAATATCCCTATTATGGCAACCACTGATATCCACCACAGTATCCATTTCGTCCATCCAAGTCATGCAATCAACAGCTCCTTTTTCCCCAGTGAAGTCCCTGGGTTTGCACGAAACAAAGTACTTATAGGTGCAACCCCTATTACGGGGTTCTTGATCCTGTATGACTCCTTGGGATGGAACACTCCTTCGATTTGACGAGTGGTGAGAATTACTGTTGTGGGCAGTGTGGGTCCTGGAGGGTGTTCTAGAGTGTGGTGCAGATTGGGTCCTTGTATGGGTACCACCTGATTCATGGAGCTGTCTATCCATAGCTCTATTAACCGCATTATCTATCATTGCTTGTAACTCTGCACCCGCTACGTTTACACGGGCATTATCATGCACTATTCCCGGGTGACTGTTGACCTTGTTTGAGTCTGCCATATAGCTTGAACTGTAACATATCGACAATAATTTATTGGTGAGTTTATTATAGAATTGTCTTTTATGGCAATTTTATTAACCGTGGTAATCATAGACCATATATGGTTAATTTATTACTCACATAAATTTAGGATTTCTAATATAATTTATCCTAATTATAAAACAATAATAATTCGACTAAACTCTGGACCGATTGTGTTTTATCGCTAAATCAAACCATAGTTACGACGGTTTGATTTCTAGGCTATGAACTAAGTATAAATGAATTAGAGAAGGTTAAGCATACTTACACACGACTAATGGATGATGTGGAATGCTTGTGACCTGCTTGTATGCTCTGGAAATGCTCAGAAGTTGATGAATGATCAATGTTGCATAATGTGGGTCTTTATAAATAACTTCAAACATGCATGGATCATCAACACCTAAGTCTAGGAGTGAAACAATAACATCCACAAGTCCCCTACTAGCTAAAAACCACCTTAGGCAGCCCAAGGTATCGAAAAAATGGCATTTGAGTCGGTTCCATGCATCAACAGGCAGCTGCCTGTTTTTTTCTGCAACTGGTAGTCGCAGGCGGCCCGCGTGGCCTTCTGTTATCTGGGAGGCGGGCCGCGTGGCCCTTCTGGTCAGGTCACACATGTTTTTCGTTATTGCATTTCGGTCCTTGGTCCCCCGAAAGGTCGTTTTCACTTGTATTTCAGAGTTCTTATCCCATAATAATACCATATGGGGCTTTAAGACTTATACCCACTTTGTTAAGTCCTCGGGTAACTTTGTGATCACCCGAAAAGCCCTAAATTTCAATGTTAACGATTCTAACCCTCACACACGAATTTTATCACAACTTTCTCATACGATATCGAAACTTGGTGAAATTTTTATGGTACATTCTAGTGAGCATATTTAAGCGTTACAAGGCTTCGGGTTTGCTAAAAGGTCACTCAGAGGTATATCTTAAACATGTTGACACATTTAACCCCTGTAGTTTGTAATCTCCCACTTTCTTTCACAATTCGCTTCGTATGATCCATGATCCATTCGTTTAAGGTTATAAACATCATGTAGGGTTATTGTAAAGTATATTTATTCATTGTTGACACTTTGAACCCTTATATTTACACAGTTTCACTGTTTGTCAACTTTAGTCCTTCAAGAACATTCTTTCACACGTTCAAACCTATGACACGTGTCAACACATTATAGGACGTAAATTTTCGAGGTGTTACATCCTCACCCCCTTAAAATAAATCTCGACCTGAGATTTACTGAAATAAGTAAGGGTATTTTTCTTTCATGGTGGACTCAACCTCCCACGTATACTCAGGACCTCTACGGGCATCCCATTTGACCTTTACAAAAGGTATATGCTTTCTTCGAAGCTTCCTTACCTATCAATCTTCGATCGATAAAGGTTTTTCCACAAATTTCAAGCTCTCATCGATATGCACATCTGTATGGGGTATAACCACTGATTCGTCAGCGAAACACTTCTTCAGATTGCAGATGTGGAACACATTGTGTATACTACTGAGCTCTTCAGGTAAGTTTAACTTGTAGGCAACTGACCCGACACGTTCGATAACCTCGAAAGGTCCTATGTATCTCGGGCTTAGTTTACCTTTCTTACCAAATCGCATCACTCCCTTCCAGGGTGATACTTTAAGTAGGACTTTTTCACCTACTTCGAAGTGAAAATCCTTACGACTTGGATCAGCGTACTAATGTCACACAACCATTATCGACCACCAACACTGATTCGACCTAGGATCTGCGTGTTGTGACGAACCTGTCGAACATGAAAAAATATAGGTAAAAAAGTTGAATCACACATGCACGTTGCTCCGTGTTAACTTGCAAAATTTGAAACAAAACATAAAAAAGTTGAAACACATTCGTACGTTGCGTCCTATTAACTCGAAAAATTTAGAAGAGTTTTGGGTTAAAGTTAAAAAAACAAATTATATAGGGTTAAAATTGCAAAAGGAAAAAACCTTTGAGTTAAAAGTAAAAAATCAAGTTTTTTTTTTTTGAAAAACTCTCAAAGCACAAGTTACAAGTTATTATGCACAAAAAGTTTGCTTATTTATATATGAACTGAAAAAAAGAACAAATCAAATCTGGTCAGAATCGAATTTAGCAAAAAAAAAAAAAAAAAAAAACGAATTCAACACTTCATTACAGTCCAGATCCAGATTCGAAAGTGCCCTAACTTCATCATTGAAACCAAAAATTAGGTCTGCCATTGTTAGTAACCTTTGTATGAAGTGAAATGATTGAATCGCAAACCTCTTGAACCGTATTCTCCATTGGATTTGATTTCTGTTGGAGATTGTGAATCTGAATTTGAGATCGAAACCCTAATCGTTGGCATGTGCTTGAGTCGCCAGAGAGAGAGAGAGAGTAGGTTGATGAAACTGGTGAGATGTGAGTTGTGAGAGAGATGAGAGAGAAGAAAGGGGAAAGGTGGATCCGTGTGAAAACAAAGTCATACGTCAGATCACGATCCGTGTGAAGAATTGAAAGAAAATGGATGGCTGATGATGAATCCGGGTGAAGGGTAAAAGTTTTGTGTTTCTTGGTGCTTTAAGTCTTGTACATTGTGCATTGAGTATGTTTTAAGTACATTTTTCATTTCCAATTGCTTTATAAAATTGGAAATGAAAAATGTACTTAAAACATACTCAATGCACAATGTACAAGACTTAAAGCACCAAGAAACACAAAACTTTTACCCTTCACCCGGATTCATCATCAGCCGTCCATTTTCTTTCAATTCTTCACACGGATCGTGATCTGACGGATGACTTTGTTTTCACACGGATCCACCTTTCCCCTTCCTTCTCTCTCATCTCTCTCACAACTTACATCTCACCAGTTTCATCAACCTTCTCTCTCTCTATAACAAAAGATTCAACAAGTTGAAAGTAAAGTCACACTTTGTCCGAGTTGAAGATTACACAACTCCTAATAAAAGTTAAGTATACACATTGGTTTTATCATCCTGCAAGAGAAAATTAAAGATCAAGATGATATTTTTGTAAGCATAAAGAAACAATTTTTAACAAGAAAAGAACCATAAATGTTGCCCAAGAACAAAACCCACAAGCAGAAGTTGAAAATAAAGATGAAAAATAACTTCAAAAACTGTTATTTTATGTGGGTAGTGAAGAAACATAGCAGGCAGATTAAGCAACCAAGATATAATTTACCTCCAGCACATAACATTACCATCATTAATTAGCAAATATTAGCATACAAAAATAAAGACTTTACTCATCTATTGAATAAATTGAAAATCTTGGTGGATGAAAATAAGGAAACAGTTCCAATGAAGAAACTAAAACAAGATTTCAAAACATAAAAGTCAAATCTTTGGGTCATGCTAGAAAACTGTACAACATGGGTCATATCATATGAAGAATCTAGAACCAACATTTTTTTTGAAAGGCGACTTTCACAACAGACGGCAATTGCCGCTACCAAACCCGAGAGTTATCCCGAGGCAGTACCGACACCACTCCTGCAACCAAGACTTACGTTGTCTTAACCGGGCCCGCGCTTGGTGCAATTAGGATGGCTAGGCTTTCCCCGAGAAAATTTCCAGCCCCCTGCCACTTGACAGGAGTTGCACCCTCCGCAAGAGTTGACACTCTCCGGAGTAAATGCACTGTAATAGAAAACTCGGGCGCTCCTCCGCTTCGAACCCACGACCATCCGGTCGAGTGTCCTAAGCATCATAGTTGTTGGCCAACTGGGCTGGGCAGTTGGTTATCTAGAACCAACATAAGTAAAAAATTTCCAAAAAAAAAAAAAAAAACCTTAGAAATCCACTTGCTTTAACATTTATCATGAAATCAGAAACTTCAAAACTCAAACTTTATAAGCGATTTAGTAATTAATTAGTATGCAAGATGAGGTCCCATTAAAATATGAAAAAAAACAACCCACCAGAAAGTAATTAAAACGACGAAGTTTCAAGGAAACTTCAGATCGAAGAAATGGTGCGGAAAACACGAACGATTGTCGGGTGAATTCGGAAAATAAGGGGAAACTGTGAAGAAAATAGTGGAAAACTTAATGATGATAATAATAAATTTAATGAAGCGATGATCCTTGTATCCACTGAATACTAAATTCGTACCATTAAACCCGATGATCCATCTCACATGTATATGTATATGTATATGCGTGTTTCTGTGTGAAAGATAAAGGGAAAGTGTGTGTGTAAAGGTGTTTTAAGTGTCTCGGGATCCAAGATTGATCGTAAGAGTTCTTGATAATCAAGGTCATGTTTGCCTAAGTCTCTTACATCACTTGGTGAAGACAAGTGTCTAGTGTAATACTTTTTATTTCTAATCTTTTCGCACTTTTTACTTGGTTTTGTATTAATGACTTTAATAACTAGTTTCTTATGTTGAAGGTGATTCTTCCTTATCGTTTGTCCATGGTGTCTTGGCATTATGTTACTGTCTATATAAAATAAAAGATTTTCACCATTCATATCTCCACGGTCTATATGGAGGTATGTTGGCTACCTGGTCGGGGGTTAAGGGAACGGTTTGGTAAGAGTCTTGCTATTGTTCAGCGTTTAGAGGTCTTGCAATGGGCCTGGGTCAAATTTAGTAGGACCTCCTTCAATACTTAACGGTATTGGATGGCGGGGGTCCAAACTCTTTGATCCCCTCATAAGTTAACTACAATTAATACTATAACTCGGCTATTTAGGACTGTATCCTTACTGACTCAGACTACTTAGTCGAGGGTAACGTCACCTCCAAAAGAGGGGCCTACCATAATTTTCATTAATAACTTAATTAATTATCTTTCAATAATCCGACCCTTTAGGATTGTATCCTTGCTGACTCAAACTGCTGGGTTGAGGGTAACGTCACCTTCAAAAGAGGGGCCTACTACAATAACTAAGATAATCTCTTAAATAAGTGCAAAAGTGCGGAAATAATCAAAGGTTACACTATACACGAGTCGGAACCAAGTGATTCATCTTGTCTATCTGTTTTTATTTTTTTATTTTTATTTTCAGCATTTTAGTTAGTTTTTATTTTTCCTAGTTTAAAACATTTTTTCTAAACCTTTTGATTTAATTAGACGTTGAGGATAAACCGGTACTAAAAGCTCTTGTGTCCTTGGACGACCTCGGTATCTTACCAACACTATACTACGCTCACGATGGGTGCACTTGCCCATATGTGTGTTTAGTGTTAGTAAATATCGTGTTTTATAAATTTAAAACTTGACTAAAAAAGTGTTAAAAAGGGCTTAATATATATATTAAAAACTAACGACACTTCACACGCATCAAGTTTTTGGCGCCGTTGCCGGGGACACAAGGATTTTAAGAAAGTTAGGAATCAGCGGCCTAATCGTTTTTCTTATTTTTCATTTTTTTAGGATTTTTCTTAGTTTTTCAGCTTCTGCAGAACTCAGCACGGGCCGTGCCCGCTGAACACGCCCCGTGCCCAATCATTGGAACTGGCAATCCTGTTTTAAGTCAGACAGTAGCTGAACACGGGGCCGTGCCCACTCAACACGCCCCCGTGCCCAAGTTTTAGTTACTAAAAACAGAACCGTAAGATCCCGACGGTTGGTAATTTCTGACACAAACATGAGTGATACTGATACTTTTTACTTTCGGCACTCTTATGGTACTACGTGGTGTCAATTATGTGGTGGTAACCAATAAGGAATTAGAATGTTATTTTCTAAATTATAAGCCCCACTATATAGACCCATCGTTTCCTAGTATCCTTAAGAGGGGCGAAAGTAAAAATAATCCCTATCTCTCCCTCGAATGCTCTCAACCGGATTTTCTAGGAGAAATGCTTCTCGATGAATTATTTCAATTAGAAGATCTAATTCTTAATTGGTTAAAAGAACTTAGGAAAGATTTCAATAATCTATCCCAAGACAATAACCAAGAAGAAGTGTTGGAACCGCATTCAGACAACTTCGTTGTTTCCGACGATACTTCTAACTCTAGTGAGGACTTGAGCGATAGTCGTCCCTGTGTCGATTGTGCCGTGAAGGACTCTCCATCGACTTCGTTCGATGCATACATAGACCTGAGCGATTCAACATACACCTTCTTTAACGAGAGCCCGGAAAAGGGTTGGACTTGTCCACCTACATATAGCATAGGAATCACCCTCACCGACAACCTCTTGCGTTCTCGTCTTAATCTAGATCAATTAAGGTATCTTAGGTACTTTGGGGTTGTTCCATTCAGTAAGGAACCACCCGATCCGGAAAAGTTCCTTGAAAATAGACACACTTCATAAAACAGCCTTCCGACACGGGGTCGTGCCCAGGTCAACACGCCCCCGTGTCCACCGAAAAGATTCCCTTCTGACTTTTGTCAGAATACGGACAAAACGTGTCAGGATCTTGCCTGCACACGGGGCCGTGTCCAGCATGCTGTCGTTTTCTATAAATGCAGCCAAGAATCCTGCACATTAGGACCATCCAGGGACAGAGATTTGAAAGGATTTTTCTAACTTACCATCCTAGGTATGTTCTAAAAGAAGGTTCTAACAAACATCTTGTCCTTTCCTCTTTTATCCATTACCTTCTTCTTCATCTTTCTTGCAACAACACCTCTATTAAAGCTTGATTCCAAGCTTTATGGTGATGTTTGTTAAACTTTTGTTCAAGGAATCTTGTTAAAAATAAGTTACACAACATTGTTTTAAGTTATTTCTGTTCAAAAATGCTTCATAAGTTGGAAAAATAATTTGAAACTCCAAGATTCCTTGTTCTAAAAACTGCAGGAAGTTGAACACGGGGCCGTGCTCAGTGAGCACGGGGCCGTGTCCCTTGTACTGTTTCATTAAAACGAACTATTTTTGGTTTGTTTTCGTAGAATGTCTAGCCAAAACAGTGGAACCTCTTCTGCGCACTCAAGAAACAGTCGAAGGGACATGAGGCCATCAATTGAAGCAACTCTCGTAAGATACGTAATGGCGCTACATGCAGCTCTTGACGAGATGACTTCAGTAGAGGAGGTCCTAATAGACCATATAAATTATCTTTCGGTAGGGTTGGAAAACAGTTTTCAAGAAATAAACCTCTTGCACCAGAGGTTAAACATTCTTGTAACACCTCCCATGGAACCAATCCTCCCTCAAGAGGATTGGAACCTAGCACTTGGAATCCACAATCCTACCGGTTGGGACGACATTCCAGCGGAACCTCCTCTTGAAGATCTACAGGAAGTCCCGGTGGAAGTTGCACCTCCTCAAACCGATGCCAATGAGCCCGCTTTTCTTCTCCCTAGGGAGATAGAAGAATGGCTCGCCGACGTGTGAGGAACCCATGCCCGGAGAAAGAAGTTCTTCAAGCCACATTTAACCGAATGATTTACCTTTTCGGAAATTTTGCTAATAGAATAAGTAGTAGGCTAGAACTCCTTGGTTTAGATTTCTTGTGTTTCTTTGACCTAACTATCTAGTATTTTAATTTTTAGGACTATTATGTAATTCTCTCTATGAGTTAATGAATGATGGTTTTAGTTAATTTGGTGTTTGGATGGTGTTGAAATAAATAAAACACACTTGAGATGGCAAAGGATGCAAGGGAAACTTGAACCAGCACCCCATGCAGGAAAACAGGACCATCCGACAAAACTTCTTCATTACAGCAAGTTCGGCACGGGCCGTGTCTGCCCAACACGGCCCCGTGCTGCACAGTCTGCAGAAATACCCAGTTCAGGTAAACTGGACACGGGCCGTGTTCAGCCAACACGCCCCCGTGTCCAGGCTTCTGTTTCTCTTGATTCAATTTTGTTACTGGCACTTGAACATGGGGCCGTGCCCGGACAACACGGGGCCGTGTTCAGCGCCCAGTAACACAAAATTTTTGCTTTTTACACCTTTTTACACATTCAATCAACCTAAAAACTTATTTTTGGGACACATTGAGGACAATGTGTAATTTAAGTGTGGGGGGATGCTAAAACCTTGAATCTTGCAAGTCCTAAATACAAGCTTTACACAAAACTCTATTGGAACCGCTAATCACCCCAATTTTTTCAAAAATTTTCATTTTTTTACTTGTCTAGGTTTAATTCGGGAATTTCAAGTTCTAAAAAGGTTATATTTTTACAAATTTACAACCGATAGCGTCGTGATAAAAAGAACCAACATAAGAAAATTATGAAAAGGCATGGCAAACTTAGTTAAAATTTGATTATATATACTTGATCACATAAAAACCCATTTCCACAAAAGTGAGTTTTGAGCCTTTATTGGGCATACAATTACATATCATTAAACTAAATGCTCATTTTCCGTTTCTTGTGTGAATAGCCGCTTGGTTCTTACGACTCTAGAGCTTGCCACGACGATACATTCCCGGTCCTTACCAACTTAAACCCGAGTAAGTAAATGATGGAGGCATTAGGACTAACCCTTTTTATTTCTACACCATTATTTTCTTTTTTTTACCACCTACCCAAAATCCCCCTAGTTAGCCCCTTTGAGCCTGAACCTTTTCATTTCATAACCCAAACCAAACACCCTTTCACCCACCAAAAACCTTTTTCATTTTTAACCCTTTGTTTTAGTAACTAGCTCGGTTTTTCGTATGACTTTTCAAAAAAAAATGTGTTGATGATGAAGCAAAAGAAAATAAACAAACAAGTTCATCAAAAATAACTTTGTTTGAATAATAGCTTCATCAAAATAGAAGTTACAAAAACAAAAAGTGTTACGAAAACCGACGCTTGTTACGCTTTTCGCCCTTTTCTACTAACCACTAACCCAACCACCTACCTTTAACCCAAGCCTAACCCTTCACCCAAAAAGTCCTCTTGATATTTACAAAGGTATATAAGTTAAAAAGGAGGAGGATTGATTGCTTGGCAAGCCTATGGTAGGAGTAAGTTCCATGCCGCTCTCGAGTGATTCACTAAAATACATTTTCGGCCGAGTGTTGAGTGATCCCCCGTGAGGTATGTGAACTTGTATATAAATATAATTTTAAAGAGGCATGTTATGCCCTAATAAGTAATTTATCTTATGAAAAGTTTTAAATAAATCATGACAAATAGGATTGTAAATAAATAAAAATAAAACTAAATAAAGAATCTTGGAAATCCCGACACTCTATGACAAACCCAAAAACCTTCTTCTCTACCCATTCCATTTGGGAGTGTAAAGCCACGTTATAAAGAGTTTTGCTTGAGGACAAGCAAAGATTCAAGTGTGGGGGTATTTGATGTGTGCAAAATGCAACATATAAATTACATCAACTGTGGCATAAAACTAACCCCTTTTTAGTACTAATGTTGGAAAAAGTGTGCTTTTGTCTTCCTTTTGTATTTTCAGGATTAAATGAGCTCAAATTAACAAAAGAAGCAAAAAGACAGCAAAATCTAACATAAATACAAGAAAAGGAACTAACGTGACATGCCCGACCCCACGACAGCATCTTCCCAAGCAAAACAAGAACACAGAAGACTGAACACGCCCCGTGCTCAGCCAGCACGGGGGCGTGCCCAAGTGTCAGCAGAAAAGACAAAGTGGTAGAAGCTTCTATTGCCCACCACGGGGCCGTGCTCAGCGGACACGGGGCCGTGGTCAACTATAAGATTCGCACAATCCAGGCAAATCTTCATAGTACAAAGATTCTTCTGCACACGGGGTCGTGCTCAGCGGACACGGGGGCGTGGTCAACTAATAAAGACAAACTGCATTAAATGAAGAAAGAGAGGATGTGGACACGGGGCCGTGCCCAAGCTTCTGTTCAGCCTATAAATAGGAGTGCTTGGCTCAAGCTCAAACCATCCTTTGGCACACCACCTCTCTCACACTTCACCCACCACCCACCACCACCATAACACCATCATCCACCACCATCATCCATTGTCCATCATAGAGTGTGTGAGTCGTCTCGGGATCCAAGATTGATCGTAAGAGTTCTTGACAATCAAGGCCATGTTTGCCTAAGTCTCTTACATCACTTGGTGAAGACAAGTGTCTAGTGTAATACTTTTTATTTCTAATCTTTTCGCACTTTTTACTTGGTTTTGTATTAATGACTTTAATAACTAGTTTCTTATGTTGAAGGTGATTCTTCCTTATCGTTTGTCCGTGGTGTCTTGGCATTATTTTACTATCTATATAAAATAAAAGATTTTCACCATTCATATCTCCACGGTCTATATGGAGGTATGTTGGCTACCTGGTCGGGGGTTAAGGGAACGGTTTGGTAAGAGTCTTGCCATTGTTCAGCGTTTAGAGGTCCTGCAATGGACCTGGGTCAAATTTAGTAGGACCTCCTTCAATACTTAACGGTATTGGATGGCGGGGGTCCAAACTCTTTGATCCCCTCATAAGTTAACTACTATTAATACTATAACCCGGCTATTTAGGACTGTATCCTTGCTGACTCAGACTACTTAGTCGAGGGTAACGTCACCTCCAAAAGAGGGGCCTACCATAATTTGCATTAATAACTTAATTAATTATCTTTCAATAATCCGACCCTTTAGGATTGTATCCTTGCTGACTCAAACTACTGGGTTGAGGGTAACGTCACCTTCAAAAGAGGGGCCTACTACAATAACTAAGATAATCTTTTAAATAAGTGCAAAAGTGCGGAAATAATCAAAGGTTACACTATACACGAGTCGGAACCAAGTGATTCATCTTGTCTATATGTTCTTATTTTTTTATTTTTATTTTCAGCATTTTAGTTAGTTTTTATTTTTCTTAGTTTAAAACATTTTTTCTAAACTTTTTGATTTGATTAGACGTTGAGGATAAACCGGTACTAAAAGCTCTTGTGTCCTTGGACGACCTCGGTATCTTACCAACACTATACTACGCTCACGATGGGTGCACTTGCCCATATGTGTGTTTAGTGTTAGTAAATATCGTGTTTTATAAATTTAAAACTTGACTAAAAAAGTGTTAAAAAGGGCTTAATATATATATTAAAAACTAACGACACTTCACACACATCAGTATCGGACCTTTCGGAATATGACAATGAGTTAAACATACCCTATTTATTCTCTTTATAGCTTAGATATAGGCTTAGAGGTGTTTGGTGCGCAAAAATAAACTTTCAAGTCCACCAGGGACTAAAAGTGTCAAAAAGTGCACAAGTTTGCATTTTCGCGCATATCTTCCGTTCTATATGTCTCCGGACACCTAAAAATTTATGTAAGCACTAAAATATTTTATTTTAGTGTTTGGATTGATAAAATCCCTTTCGTCGCGTAGTTTGGTTCGTTTTTAGCGTCCGTTCGTGTTTCGTCGTAATTAGACGCACAACGTGACCGTACGGCCAAACGAACCGACATTCGACATGTTTTTGAACATGTTTCATGTCCCCTATGTTTAAACATCATAGTGGAGCCTTAAAATGAGGTTAACGGGCCTTAAACGTGCCTAAAATGACCTTATGAGCTCACAGGGACCATTTCTGTCATTATTTGAAAGCTGTTGCTGAATGGTGCAGCCCAGGCGGGGCACGTAGGCCTCCCTGAGGTCTTACGCGGGGCGCCTAAGCCCTGCAGATCAGCAAAAATCAATTCCAGCTGTTGCCAGCCTGTTCCAGCTTGATCCAGCTCTTGCACATGGTTTTTCTTCAATCCTTGGGCACCCATAGTATTGGAAAACAGGGGGTAAGATCTGTACGGTCCAGATTGAGGCTCGTTTATCAAGAAACGATCTTAACGGTCACCCGAAATCTATAAATACCCCACCTCATTTCCTTCAAACCCACACTTGATTTCTGAATTCTCTAAGTTGGAGACCTTGCTCTTCATACCTGAGAATTTGGGATCAAACCTCCTTGCTTGGACCCTTTGTAAGTGTCCTTTCTTGCTTAGTTTAAATTTCAAGTGTTGTAGCCAAGAAGTCAAGCGTTTTGATAAACGCTTTTACTTTTAAGCGGTTGAGCCATTGTTCGTAACGAGCATGGCTACGTGACCGTAATTAGGTAGGTGTTAAACCCTCAAAAGGGCACCTCCTAATTACCACGTTTACTTAATTAAATTGTTGGGTCAAATAAAAGTCAATCGGGTTAGTTTTAAATAAAATTCATAACTATTAATATAAAAACCATAAAATCAGTTTTCTCTCTTTTATAACTTGGTAAATATTAGTTGAACATGCCTAAGCATGATTCAACCCGACAATTCTAAGTATATGCTCGGTTTGGAACCGAAAGTCGCAAAAGTTGACTTTTGCTTTGACTTTCAGTTCTGACCCAATTTAGCTTAGTTTAGATATGCCTTAGGATTCCTTTAGGACCAGGTTATAGGTTAGTGTAACCCTCTGAGGTTATACAACTTGGATCCTTAGTTATCCTATTCATTGCATGTTTCCGTTATATGCTTAAATGTTGACCATTATGCCCTTTTGACCCCAAACCTTTTTGAAACTGATTTTATATGATAAATAAAATATTTTAAGCCTTCTGGAATGATAAAAAATACCAGCTTTTCTTTAAAAACCCGGAAATCGCTTAAAATCGCCTTTTCACGCGTTTTAATCGCATAGTATGTATAAAAACTATTTTAAATATATAATACTTGATACCTACTGATATTTTTAGTAAATCTATATACTTTAACAGTAAGCAAAAGTTTTAAACTCAGATTTCCAAATTTGACCTTTAAACCTTATGTGAAATTACCAAAATGCCCATTCGGTGCATAGTTTGGTTATAAATGATAAAATTCACATATGTGTAATACCCTACTGATATAACTTATTAAATTAAGTATTTTTACTGATTAAATCAGATCTGAAACTCAGATTCATATTAAACCTCTTTTATAACCTTTTAAATGACCAAAATACCCCTACGGGGCATAAATTGGTTTTAAATTCGTTTTGGGCATAACGGAAGGTATCTTACTGATATCACAACATGTTTAAGGCATATTAACTTAGGAAACATGTATATGACTCTTATGGTTACCCGTTATGCATATTTCGCGTTCGGATCGGTTTATGTAACTAGTTTGCATAAATTGACCAAAACGAGTCAAACCTTATCATTTTTGCCTCAAAATCCAGAATGTGTTTAGTTTACCCATATTATACAAGTCTCCAAACTTGTCGGGTCTAAATCACATTCTATTCCGGTCTTCGCTTAATCTTGCGTTTTGAACCGTAAACCTTTCCTTAAAACTAACCGGTCTAAGTTACGACTTAAATAAAACCCGTTAGGAATCTAATAGGTTAATAAAACCTTCGTTCCAGATTAAGAGCCCCAGTAGAAGTACCTGTGCTTGCTGATTAGAATATACGGCTGAGTATAAATTGCATTGCTAGCTCCGGTAAATACTTTTAACTTATTTTCCCTTATACGGGCTTGGGATACGATATTATAAAAATACCGCTTGGTCGGGTGTAGAAACCTTTTAATCGAAGATGATTAAATTGCATAATCCCGTTTTAATCTGTATTGATTGATAACAAATAACATTAAGGGTTAATGACCGTGTCCTGGATATCCTTGGCTCATTTAAAAAGTGAATGGCCACAACTTAAGCACAAGGTATAGGCATAACACCTCCTGTTGCGTATGTAAAAGATATACTCACTCGTAAGGGTGTCTTCTTGTGAGATTTTATTTGTGGTGTGTCTATTAATCTTGACCGGCTTGTATAATCACCGGCCCTAAATGTTGGACAAACATGTAAATCAGATACAAGATTTTTATTAATAAAATTGTCCCAGGTTATAAAAGAATTTTTGTGCCTTGTGCATCCAAATCAATTTTCTTAAACATTTTCAAAATGAGTCAGTTAATTGTATTTACCAGTGTAAACTGACGTATTTTCCAAAAAGGTTAAGTGGCAGGTACTGTGCGTAATTGGCTGGGAGCTAAAGTTCTAGATGCCTAAAGTGTAAACTGACGTATTTTCCAAAAAGGTTAAACAGACTTTAGGCATCTAGAACGTATTTTCAATAGGGAATATTGCAAGTTCTAGATGCCTAAAGTCTGCTGAACAGTTTTTCTTTTATTTGATCCGTCTGTGGATCCTTTACATACCGTTTGTAATACTTTAATATTCTCATTCGGTTGTAATATAATTATCTTTGCTTCCGCTGTGCATTTAATATTGTGTTGTTTGACTATGATGATATCAACTACGTCACGGTACTCCCCACCGGGCCCACCGGTAATACGTGGAGATATCGGGGTGTGACACCTTCCACTGGACTACAACCTGTGGTGTAATCTGAAAAAGGAGAATTGATATCATGAAAGGCCGATAATTCCCTTTCAGTAGCTGGTGTAAACTGTTGCGACACAACTGGAGATACCTCACCACCGATAGCCACAGTATCTACACCGTTGGTCACCATGGTACCACCATCTGCTAGCACATCACCACCGACGATGGCGTATTCACTAACAAAAAATTCATTGACGATTGTCGCCGCAACCGTGTTTGCAACTTTGTCATGAATATATTCACCCACAATTGATCTACTAATCCTTACATGAGAAAAAACATACCAGACTCATCATTAGCCATATAATCATCTTTTCCTACCGAGGTCTTCAGATCCTCCCCATCCCCATACTCGTGGTATATGGGCGAAGATGTATAGATAAAATCATCATCGGAATGATACTCCTCCTCCCCAGAGTACTCGTCCCCGACGGGTCGTTCTGGTTCAATTTCATCCAATGCTGGTGATGCCTTAAGATCTCGGATTTGTTGCTTGAGTTGCCAGATCTCGTGCACTAACTCGAGGTCACGGACTCGTTGTCGGAGTCTCTTGATCTTAAGAATATCCCGTGGATCATGGTTTCCGATCTCGTTGCCTCGCCCGGTGAATCTACGGTCACGGTTTAATCGATCTCCACGAACACGTGAATCACCAATGTTCTTGTCGATGCCTCGGTCGACGACTATTCGAACAGGAAAACACTCGCCTTCACGTAGAGCCATTTGATAAACCATAGCTCTGATACCAACTGATGCCGTTTCGGAAGCGATCAAATGGCTCAAGAACGATTAGTTAACAAACTCTCTATTTCGAACCAAAGGTTCCAAGAACAAAGTTCTTTTATAATCGAACTCAATCAAAAACTGAATAAACAATAAACCCTAGACCCCAATTTATAACTATGAAAAAGATAAAATAGGAAATTCAAATTTTAAATAAAAATATAAGATATGCTGATATGTTCTTGCATCATAATAGAAACAGTAATTATTTAATTTTCTAATACATTACACATTGTTAGAAGTTTGCATACTGTAATTGGGTTGATGGATTTATTATTTTCAACTCTATTTACGAATGCTTTGCCTTTTTATCTTTATCATCCGTAATTACTAAATTTCATCTTTGTTGATCAAACTAGTTATCTAGAAATAAGAACTTTGACAGAGGTTTCCTTAGTCTCTACTAGCTTTTTAATGCTTATAGTTTTATAAATTCTGTTGTAACTAGGTATTTTTGTTTCCCCTAAAGTTGTTCAGATCTATGCCTATCTTGATACATTATCTTTAAAATATATTGTTTGACTGCAAAAGTAAAAAGAGGATTCAAGTTCAGGAACCAAGTAGCCATGGTACATGGCTTTTTAGAATCACAATTGATCAATTATACTCTATTTCACCTATAGTTAGCAAAGGCAAGAAGCGCACTCAAGGTGCTAAGGCTCCGCCTAGGGCCTAGGCAAAAGGTGCAAAAAATGTGTGGGCCTGAGAAAATAAACGTTCACTTAAATAAAAAAATAAAAATAAGGTATATTATGTAATGGAAAATAAAAAATAAAATATATTATGTAAAATATATCAGTTTTCCTGTATTCTTATCATCATTTGTGACAACATAATTCAGAATAACATCAGAGAACAAATATTCAGGTCCCTTCTACTCGCTGCTGGATGTGTAAGGATGATGATGAAACAGTGGACCACCTCTTCAGGTAGTGTCCGTTTGCTCAGGCGGTGTGGGATGCCGTGTCCAAGTGGCGCAAGCTGAACTCAGTTTTCTTCTTTGCAGCACGGATCTAATTAACTTTCATCAGGTTGTGAGGGGAACAAAGGCCTGGAGGAAAGTAATATACACTGTCATTCAAGTTGCTGTTTGGGTGATTTTGGAAGGCTTGTAACACGGTGGTTTTTAAGCAGCAACAGCATAACGAGATGGGGTGATAAGAGGAAATAAAGGTGTTGAGCTATTTATGGTATCAATGGCAGAATTTTGAGCTTTCTTGTATGAACTTGCGGGGGTAGTATCTGTATGACGTGTTTGGTTGTATTGGGTCAAGTGTTGTGTCCCTTTTTTTTTCTTTCTGTTTCTAGTTGTACATTTGGTGGGCTGACACCTCTGTTAGCATCCTTTGGTGGTGAATAAAATGGTTTTTTGTTGGTCGTTCAAAAAAAAAAACAGAGAACAAAAAACTACAGCTCATAGAACTAATTAATTAGAAATAAATGCTGCAAAATTGGCAAATTAAATCAGAGAACATAAAATACTGTTAATGTATTTAGGATAAGAGTAGCTAGCCTAGCCCTAAATGTATTTAGTATATGCAGGTTCTGTGAGTAGTAATGGCTAATTCACCATATCCGAAATAAACGTTTAGTGATATAATCGGTTGCTAATAACCCTATAAATACTACAGATAATGAGAAATAAAAAACGTGGATTAGCTATCATTTATCACACATGGGAATTAGGCTGCGCTAGGAGCGCATTCAATGCGTTTTCCCCATAAAATTGCCTAGGCACCAAAATCGACCGCTAACTTATATATACAACTAACTGATTATGTATATTTATGTTGAAGTTTAAAAGTTTGATTCATGGAGTCGCCCTTTAAAAAGAAAGGGTCAAATCAGAGATTTGTATAACACTAATCACGAACAAACATACCTAAGATTTTGGATGCTATTAAGAAACCTAAAAGCATAACTAGATTGGCATAATAAAAAAAGTAAAAGTTGATCATGAACTCTCCAATATTGGTTAGGACTGTGTTTGCTAACAAACTGTGGAACTGAAAATGCTATAAAACAACATGACATAAAAAAAACATTGCCTATAATACATTTCGGCAAATAAAACATATCTAACCTAAGCAAGCTACTTGTTGGCTACAACAAAAACATCACTGTAAAGACTCTTATTTTTCCTACTAGAACTTATCAAACAGTTCTGTTTATGATACAACTGTTTGATTCCCTTACGGTTCATTGAGGCATTTCATCAAACAGTTGGAGTGCATTAATCAAAGAAAATAACTATGGTCGGTCAAATCAGCCCCATATATGACAAGTTTCACACCAAGTAACTGAACTAAACAAGATCTAAACAATCCCAAACAAAAAAAAAATCGCCTGAATAGAAGATGATGTAAGACACAAACAGCAAACAAAATCTAACCCAGAAATGAACAGAAATATATTAAATTAGACAAACCTGATGTCGATGAGGGGCCTGATAAAGCAGTGAGTTTTGATGGTCGGACAGTGAGGGCGTAGGAACTGAGAACGAACAAAGAGGAAAACAGGCCGCGTTTGTTTGTGATTTTTGCAAGTCTGTTCAAGAGGGGGGGGGGGGGTTTAAGCCGGGTATTTCACCGGTTTTTGTCAAGAGTTTGTGATTTTTGAATCAACTTAAGTTTTTTTCTCTTTTTTATAATATCTAAAGTTTACCCGTGAGTTGCGGGCGGTATCAATATAATATTGACGCTCGGTATACCTGTAAAGGAAGAGAATAACTAACTTGAAGTTCAGGAACTGTATGATAACTTTAGCATTGTACCCCGCACGTTACGGTGGTATGAGTATAGTACTAGAACTCGGTACACACTCGCTAAAGAACGAGAAAAATAACTTTATTGAAGTTTAAGGGTTGTATAAAAACTTTAATTTAATGAAGTAAACACCCTTTATAACATGAATTTAAATGCGAAATCAACAAAAGGTGGGTTGTAAAGGAGTCGTGTTTATGGGTTGAACCTGATAAGGAGTTATAAAATTTATGGGTTGAACCTGCGAAATCAACAAAAGGTGGGTTGTAAAGGAACTGAAAATGCTATAAAACAACATGACATTTTTTTTATATACTATTTTTATTTCATTCCAATCATCAGGGCAAATTACATAAGGGTAGCAGGTAGACGAGCAACAAACTGCGCCGCCATCCCTTTCTGAATAGAAAACCCTAATCTACTAAAAACAAGCCCCGCCCCCGAGGGGTCGAAAAGTTGCTATGGACCACACGCTGAACTCTAGACAAGAACCGAACTGCCTCCGGCGCCAAGGAGTCGAACGTGTCAAACGCCAAGGGGACAAAGGCATGCTGATTATCCTCACAAGCTTTCGCGTGCTTTTCCACCTTCTTTGACTCTGCTTTCAGTACCGCTTGCCCCGCCACAAACCCATTTTCCCGGAACCCGGCTAGTGGGGATACACCTGTGAGATCGACACAAACATATTTCCCGCCCTCCCAACCAAAAACTAGCATGTCAGCTGGGCGTAGGGTGGATCTCCCCTCCGACGGGTCTGTAAGAAAATTAACCGGTGCCTCTTTCTTCGCCGAGATCCCTGCTCGTCTGAGAATATCCATTAACGTGTCTCGCACAAAGTCATGGCGTTACTTAAACCCCGGCAACTCTCTACAGTGTAACGCATGCTCCCCGTATTTATCCAGGCATGCTTTACGGCAGACTGGGCAAGTTTCATCATTCGGGAATATGGGGATCATCAAACGGTACTTAAGGATTGACCGGTACTCCACCGCTGACATACGTTGACCCAAACCTTCAATAGGAACAACAGTTAAGAAATCCTGAGCGTGAGGCCTCTGTAGGCATTCAATGACGGCTTTCTGGCGGGGTGACAAATGGAAATCTTCTCCCAAACTTTGTGCGATTCGACAGCAAAGGGCATTCGCCAAAGTTTTCTGTGGCTTTTTGGGGGCGGTGTCCTTGTTAGAGAAACCGCCGAGATCAAAGTCAGGTAGAGATTCATGCAAGCGTTCCAAGGCACTGGCATAATCCGGATCAGTGTTAGCAACCCCACTGTTACGTAAGATGTGGTCCTGCAACTCCCAAGATTGAGACCTGGAAGCCACAAAGGCATAGGCAGCCACATCCCGGGCCGAGAGAAGGCCCAACCCACCAAGCCTCATTGACAAGGTCACGATTCGCCACTGTAGATCACCAAAAAAAGGACCCCCGCATACGACAATGTCTTCTATTGCCTCCCGAAGACCTTTATCAAAACATGAAACAACATCATCCACAAAGGGGGGCTGGCAAGTTCGTAAACCAAATAACAACTTTGCAACCCCCATACAAGATCTAAGCAAGAGGAGTTCGCTTTGAGGATCCCGCAACAAGGGAAGGTGTCCCATAATGTCAACAGCACGCGTTGCCCTCTTAGCCGCTAGACCACTAATAAAACTGGCATCACGGCTGACTGCCCCTCCTAGCAGTTTGACACCTTTCTCCGGCCTCCCAAGCTCACTGGGGAAAAGCCCTGGCCGGACCTTCACCCCGTTGCATGTCGGCCAAAATACTTCAGTTTTTTCTAATATTAAGCCGTAGCCCCAAAGCTGGACCCTCCGAACCGATGATGTCGAGAGCTTTAGCAACCTGAACAACATCCCCGATAATTGTCCCGTCATCCAAGTACCAAGCATGGAAGGGGAGTTTACAGTTTTCCTGCACCTGAAGCACTAAGGGGTGTAAGGCTAGGGCAAAAAGCAAAGGTCCCAAGGGATCCCCTTGCTGCACCCCCGTGAATGCCCCGATGCGGTCATTCCCCACGTATAGCCTAGCAGGCTGAGCATACAGAAATTGAACCCATGGGAATATGGAGGGGCAATGGCGATGGACCTCGCGAAGCATAACTGAACGGTCAACTAAGTTGAAAGCGTTGGAAAAATCAACCGTAAGCATGGCTAGCGAACCATCTGAATGAAAAGAATTAAGAAACCTGTTAGCGCTGTGCAGCACCGCCTCCGCCCCATTGGGGACCCCCACCCCAAATTGATAGTCCCCCAAGTACTTAATAGCTTCTTTCCCAACTTTCTTCATGGCTACTTTGGAGACTAATCTTCTCCAAATTGCCCCCACAGCAATGGGGCGAATCCCATTATCAGGCTTCAACAAAGGGGTTAGGGGCGCCGAAGCAACAAAATCCTCGAGCACCTTAGGACATAACCCCCTAGCCAAAGTTTTACCACTTCAGTGATGGAAGTAAGCAATCCCGAGGTAGTCGCCGACCCCTCGCCGCTAAGAGTGTCCAACAGGTGTTGGGCCCGCGGGCCATCTCGCCCACAAGATGTCCCTTTCGGGAAAGATTTCACACACCTGTGGACGCAGTCTTCATCCACGGATAACGCAGGTTGTGAAAGAGGAGTTGAAGGGAGGTTCGGGGGAGGTGCGAAGGGATGTTTGTCAATAAGGGCTTGCATGGTAGATTCCCCCCGGGGAGCAACCCCACTGGAACACAACACCTTAACTGCGACAATGAAGTGACCATCACTCACTTTCCTGAGACATTGCTTGATGTTGGGGCTAACCTCCTCAGCTATCTCCCGTTGCGCCCCCCCCCCCACGCACGACCCCTTCTCCAGTATCGGCAAGGAGGGAATTGACTAAAACCTCAAAACCAGAGCCATCCTTCCACATAGCTAAGGCCCGCAAAATACTAACACATTGCAAGGATTTTCGATTACCCGACCTTCGCTCTTGCCTGGAAGACGGCTTAACCACCTTAAGGGTACAATGGGGTAAGAGCAAGAGTTTGACCCAACTTTCGACAGTCCCAGGGGAAGCTACTACTTTATGGATGGCACCTGTCAAAGCTTGTGCAATGCCAAACGACAGCTTGGGGGGTGCTCTTAACAGTTCGAACCGGAAGGGAGAAAACACGTTCAAGGAGATCGACATCTCCCATCACTCCCTGCGGGGTCCTAAGCTCAACAACCATCACAGGATCTTGGGGCTTTGGGATCCCCACGACAAAATCCTCATCAGACCCGTATTTTCTAGAGAACGTGAAAACACCATCAGGATGATGACACCCCCTACTAAGTGCGTGTGTCTTCATGCACCTCCCATATAACCAATATCCCAAAACTCACAGGGTTTCCCCAACACTCGAAAACAATTCTAAATCCTTAGAAAGCGCACCTTGAAGGGATTCTTTACGATCATCTTTAAAATGGAATTGCTGAAAATGCGCGATCAATTTGTTATACCCAGAAGACCCAGGCTTGCCGTCTTTACACTCGTGGAAGTTCCTGAAGAGGCATAGCCGCACTCCATTGGACGAGGTGGAGCCAACATCCCCTTCAGAGGCACTGGATACAATGCTCCTACCCTTGGCAGAGCCCATTGGAAACAATCAAAAAAAAAACATTGCCTATAGATGCAAATACATTCCGGCAAACAAAACAAAACATATCTAACCTAAGCAAGCTGCATGCTGGGTACAACCAAAACATCACTGTAAAGACTCTTATTTTTCCTACTACAACTTATCAAGCAGTTCTGTTTATGATACAACTGTTTGATTCCCTTACGGTTCATTGAGGCATTTCATCAAATAGTTGGAGTGCATTAATCAAAGAAAATAACTATGGTCGGTCAAATCAGCCCCATATATGACAAGTTTCACACCAAGTAACTGAACTAAACAAGATCTAAACAATCCCAAACAAAAAAAAATCGCCTGAATAGAAGATAATGTAAGACACAAAGAGCAGACAAAATCTAACCCAGAAACGAACAGAAATATATTAAATTAGACAAACCTGATGTCGACGAGGGGCCTGATAAAGCAGTGAGTTTTGATGGTCGGACAGTGAGGGCGTAGGAACTGAGAACGAACAAAGAGGAAAACAGGTCGCGTTTGTTTATGATTTTTGCAAGTCTGTTCAAGAGGGAGGGGTTTTAAGCCGGGTATTTCACCGGTTTTTGTCAAGAGTTTGTGATTTTTGAATCAACTTAAGTTTTTTTCTCTTTTTTATAATATGTAAAGTTTACCCGTGAGTTGCGGCGGTATCAATATAATATTGACGCTCGGTATACCTGTAAAGGAAGAGAATAACAAACTTGAAGTTCAGGAACTTTATGATAACATTAGCATTGTACCCCGCACGTTACGGTGGTTTTTAAGCAGAAACAGCATAACGAGATGGGGTGATAAGAGGAAATAAAGGTGTTGAGCTATTTATAGTATCAATGGCAGAATTTTGAGATTTCTTGTATGAACTTGCGGGGGTAGTATCTGTATGACGTGTTTGGTTGTATTGGGTCAAGTGTTGTGTCCCTTTTTTTTCTTTCTGTTTCTAGCTGTACATTTGGTGGGCTGACACCTCTGTTAGCATCCTTTGGTAGTGAATAAAATGTTTTTTTGTTGGCCGTTCAAAAAAAAAAAAAACAACAGAGAACAAAAAACTACAGCTCAGAGAACTAATTAGTTAGAAATAAATGCTGCAAAATTGCCAAATTAAATCAGAGAACATAAAATACTATTAATGTATTTAGGATAAGAGTAGCTAGCCTAGCCCTAAATGTATTTAGTATATGCAGGTTCTGTGAGTAGTAATGGCTAATTCACCATATCCGAAATAAACGTTTAGTGAAATAATCGGTTGCCAATAACCCTATAAAAACTGCAGATAATGAGAAATAAAAAACGTGGATTAGCTATCATTTATCACACATGGGAATTAGGCTGCGCTAGGAGCGCATTCAATGCGTTTCGCCCAGAAAATTGCCTAGGCACCAAAATCGACCGCTAACTTATATATACAACTAACTGATTATGTATATTTATGTTGAAGTTTAAAAGTTTGATTAATGGAGTTGCCCTTTAAAAAGAAAGGGTCAAATCAGAGATTTGTATAACACTAATCACGAACAAACATACCTAACATTTTGGATGCTATTAAGAAACCTAAAAGCATAACTAGATTGGCATAATCAAAAAAGTAAAAGTTGATCACGAACTCTCCAATATTGGTTAGGACTGTGTTTGCTAACAAACTGTGGAACTGGAAATGCTATAAAACAACATGACATCAAAAAAAAAAAAAAACAGAGAACAAAAAACTACAGCTCAGAGAACTAATTAATTAGAAATAAATACTGCAAAGTTGCCAAATTAAATCAGAGAACATAAAATACTGTTAATGTATTTAGGATAAGAGTAGCTAGCCTAGCCCTAAATGTATTTAGTATATGCAGGTTCTGTGAGTAGTAATGGCTAATTCACCATATCCGAAATAAACGTTTAGTGATATAATCGGTTGCCAATAACCCTATAAATACTGCAGATAATGAGAAATAAAAAACGTGGATTAGCTATCATTTATCACACATGGGAATTAGGCTGCGCTAGGAGCGCATTCAATGCGTTTCACCCAGAAAATTGCCTAGGCACAAAAATCGACCGCTAACTTATATATACAACTAACTGATTATGTATATTTATGTTGAAGTTTAAAAGTTTGATTCATGGAGTCGCCCTTTAAAAAGAAAAGGTCAAATCAGAGATTTGTATAACACTAATCACGAACAAACATACCTAAGATTTTGGATGCTATTAAGAAACCTAAAAGCATAACTAGATTGGCATAATAAAAAAAGTAAAACTTGATCATGAACTCTCCAATACTGGTTAGGACTGTGTTTGCTAACAAACTGTGGAACTAAAAATGCTATAAAACAACAAAAAAAAAAACAAAAAAAAAACATTGCCTATAGATGCAAATACATTCCGGCAAACAAAACATATCTAACCTAAGCAAGCTGCTTGCTGGGTACAACAAAAACATCACTGTAAAGTCTCTTATTTTTCCTACTACAACTTATCAAACAGTTCTGTTTATGATACAACTGTTTGATTCCCTTACGGTTCATTGAGGCATTTCATCAAATAGTTGGAGTGCATTAATCAAAGAAAATAACTATGGTCGGCCAAAATCAGCTCCATATATGACAAGTTTCACACCAAGTAACTGAACTAAACAAGATCTAAACAATCCCAAACAAAACAAAAATCGCCTGAATAGAAGATGATGTAAGACACAAACGGCAAACAAAATCTAACCCAGAAACGAACAGAAATATATTAAATTAGACAAACCTGATGTCGATGAGGGGCCTGATAAAGCAGTGAGTTTTGATGGTCGGACAGTGAGGGCGTAGGAACTGAGAACGAACAAAGAGGAAAACAGGCCGCGTTTGTTTGTGATTTTTGCAAGTCTGTTCAAGAGGGAGGGGTTTTAAGCCGGGTATTTCACCGGTTTTTGTCAAGAGTTTGTGAGTTTTGAATCAACTTAAGTTTTTTTTCTATTTTTTATAATATCTAAAGTTTACACGTGAGTTGCGGGCGGTATCAATATAATATTGACGCTCGGTATACCTGTAAAGGAAGAGAATAACTAACTTGAAGTTCAGGAACTGTATGATAACTTTAGCATTGTACCCCGCACGTTACGGTGGTATGATTATAGTACTAGAACTCGGTACACACTCGCTAAAGAACGAGAAAAATAACTTTATTGACGTTTAAGGGTTGTATAAAAACTTTAATTTAATGAAGTAAACACCCTTTATAACATGAATTTAAAATCGAAATCAACAAAAGGTGGGTTGTAAAGGAGTCGTGTTTATGGGTTGAACCTGATAAGTTATAAAATTTATGGGTTGAACCTGCGAAATCAACAAAAGGTGGGTTGTAAAGGAACTGAAAATGCTATAAAACAACATGACATCAAAAAAAAAAAAAAACATTGCCTATAGATGCAAATACATTCCGGCAAACAAAACATATCTAACCTAAGCAAGTTGCTTGCTGGGTACAACAAAAACATCACTGTAAAGACTCTTATTTTTCTTACTAGAACTTATCAAACAGTTCTGTTTATGATACAACTGTTTGATTCCCTTACGGTTCATTGAGGCATTTCATCAAACAGTTGGAGTGCATTAATCAAAGAAAATAACTATGGTCGGTCAAATCAGCCCCATATATGACAAGTTTCACACCAAGTAACTGAACTAAACAAGATCTAAACAATCCCAAACAAAAAAAATCGCCTGAATAGAAGATGATGTAAGACACAAACAGCAAACAAAATCTAACCCAGAAACGAACATAAATATATTAAATTAGACAAACCTGATGTCGATGAGGGGCCTGATAAAGCAGTGAGTTTTGATGGTCGGACAGTGAGGGCGTAAGAACTGAGAACAAACAAAGAGGAAAACAGGCCGCGTTTGTTTGTGATTTTTGCAAGTCTGTTCAAGAGGGGAGGTTTAAGCCGGGTATTTCACCGGTTTTTGTCAAGAGTTTGTGATTTTTGAATCAACTTAAGTTTTTTTCTCTTTTTTATAATATCTAAAGTTTACCCGTGAGTTGCGGGCGGTATCAATATAATATTGACGCTCGGTATACCTGTAAAGGAAGAGAATAACTAACTTGAAGTTCAGGTACTGTATGATAACTTTAGCATTGTACCCCGCACGTTACGGTGGTTTTTAAGCAGCAACATCACAACGAGATGGGGTGATAAGAGGAAATAAAGGTGTTGAGCTGTTTATGGTATCAATGGCAGAATTTTGAGCTTTCTTGTATGAACTTGCGGGGATAGTATCTGTATGACGTGTTTGGTTGTATTGGGTCAAGTGTTGAGCTGTTTATGGTATCAATGGTTTTTTGTTGGCCGTTCAAAAAAAAAAACAGAGAACAAAAAACTACAGCTCAGAGAACTAATTAATTAGAAATAAATGCTGCAAAGTTGCCAAAATAAATCAGAGAACATAAAATACTGTTAATGTATTTAGGATAAGAGTAGCTAGCCTAGCCCTAAATGTATTTAGTATATGCAGGTTCTGTGAGTAGTAATGGCTAATTCACCATATCCGAAATAAACGTTTAGTGATATAATCGGTTGCCAATAACCCTATAAATACTGCAGATAATGAGAAATAAAAAACGTGGATTAGCTATCATTTATCACACATGGGAATTAGGCTGCGCAAGGAGCGCATTCAATGCGTTTCGCCCAGAAAATTGCCTAGGCACCAAAATCGACCGCTAACTTATATATACAACTAACTGATTATGTATATTTATGTTGAAGTTTAAAAGTTTGATTCATGGAGTCGCCCTTTAAAAAGAAAGGGTCAAATCAGAGATTTGTATAACACTAATCACGAACAAACATACCTAACATTTTGGATGCTATTAAGAAACCTAAAAGCAAACTAGATTGGCATAATCAAAAAAGTAAAAGTTGATCATGAACTCTCCAATATTGGTTAGGACTGTGTTTGCTAACAAACTGTGGAACTGAAAATGCTATGAAACAACATGACATCAAAAAAAAAAAAAAAAAAAAAAAAAACATTGCCTATAGATGCAAATACATTCCGGCAAACAAAACATATCTAACCTAAGCAAGCTGCTTGCTGGCTACAACAAAAACCTCACTGTAAAGACTCTTATTTTTCCTCTACAACTTATCAAACAGTTATGTTTATGATACAACTGTTTGATTCCCTTACGGTTCATTAAGGCATTTCATCAAACAGTTGGAGTGCATTAATCAAAGAAAATAACTGTGGTCGGTCAAATCAGCCCCATATATGACAAGTTTCACACCAAGTAACTGAACTAAACAAGATCTAAACAATCCCAAACAAAAAAAAATCGCCTGAATAGAAGATGATGTAAGACACAAACAGCAAACAAAATCTAACCCAGAAACGAACAGAAATATATTAAATTAGACAAACCTGATGTCGATGAGGGGCCTGATAAAGCAGTGAGTTTTGATGGTCGGACAATGAGGGCGTAGGAATTGAGAACGAACAAAGAGGAAAACAGGCCGCGTTTGTTTGTGATTTTTGCAAGTCTGTTCAAGAGGGAGGGGTTTTAAGCCGGGCATTTCACCGGTTTTTGTCAAGAGTTTGTGATTTTTGAATCAACTTAAGTTTTTTTCTCTGTTTTATAATATCTAAAGTTTACACGTGAGTTGCGGGCGGTATCAATATAATATTGACGCTCGGTATACCTGTAAAGGAAGAGAATAAGTAACTTGAAGTTCAGGAACTGTATGACAACTTTAGCATTGCACCCCGCACGTTACGGTGGTATGAGTATAGTACTAGAACTCGGTACACACTCGCTAAAGAACGAGAAAAATAACTTTATTGAAGTTTAAGGGTTGTATAAAAACTTTAATTTAATGAAGTAAACACCCTTTATAACATGAATTTAAATGCGAAATCAACAAAAGGTGGGTTGTAAAGGAGTCGTGTTTATGGGTTGAACCTAATAAGGAGTTATAAAATTTATGGGTTGAACCTGCAAAATCAACAAAAGGTGGGTTGTAAAGGAACTGAAAATGCTATAAAACAACATGACATCAAAAAAAAAACATTGCCTATAGATGCGAATACATTCCGGCAAACAAAACATATCTAACCTAAGCAAGATGCTTGCTGGGTACAACAAAAACATCACTGTAAAGACTCTTATTTTTCCTACTACAACTTATCAAACAGTTCTGTTTATGATACAACTGTTTGATTCCCTTACGGTTCATTGAGGCATTTCATCAAACAGTTGGAGTGCATTAATCAAAGAAAATAACTATGATCGGTCAAATCAGCCCCATATATGACAAGTTTCACACCAAGTAACTGAACTAAACAAGATCTAAACAATCCCAAACAAAAAAAAATCACCTGAATAGAAGATGATGTAAGACACAAACAGCAAACAAAATCTAACCCAGAAACGAACAGAAATATATTCAATTAGACAAACCTGATGTCGATGAGGGGCCTGATAAAGCAGTGAGTTTTGATGGTCGGACAGTGAGGACGTAGGAACTGAGAACGAACAAAGAGGAAAACAGGCCGCGTTTGTTTGTGATTTTTGCAAGTCTGTTCAAGAGGGAGGGGTTTTAAGCCGGGTAATTCACCGGTTTTTGTCAAGAGTTTGTGATTTTCGAATCAACTTAAGTTTTTTTTTCTCTTTTTTATAATATCTAAAGTTTACCCGTGAGTTGCGGGCGGTATCAATATAATATTGACGCTCGGTATACCTGTAAAGGAAGAGAATAACTAACTTGAAGTTCAGGAACTGTATGATAACTTTAACATTGTACCCCGCACGTTACGGTGGTTTTTAAGCAGCAGCAACATAATGAGATGGGGTGATAAGAGGAAATAAAGGTGTTGAGCTCTTTATGGTATCAATGGCAAAATTTTGAGCTTTCTTGTATGAACTTGCGGGGGTAGTATCTGTATGACGTGTTTGGTTGTATTGGGTCAAGTGTTGTGTCCCTTTTTTTTCTTTCTGTTTCTAGCTGTACATTTGGTGGGCTGACACCTCTGTTAGCATGCTTTGGTGGTGAATAAAATTGTTTTTTGTTGGCCGTTCAAAAAAAAAACAGAGAACAAAAAACTACAGCTCAGAGAACTAATTAATTAGAAATAAATGCTGCAAAATTGCCAAATTAAATCAGAGAACATAAAATACTATTAATGTATTTAGGATAAGAGTAGCTAGCCTAGCCCTAAATGTATTTAGTATATGCAGGTTCTTTGAGTAGTAATGGCTAGGGCTGTAAACGAACCGAACGAACACGAACAAGGCCTTGTTCGTGTTCGTTCGTTAAGGAAATAAATGTTTTCACAAACGGTTCATGAACACTTATCGAACGAGATTTTGTGTTCGTGTTCGTTCATTAAGGAAATGAGCGTGCTCGCGAACGGTTCACGAACACAAATAAATTTGGCGAACGCGACGAAGAATAAAGGTAGATGGCCCAGAGAGTAGCACTCGAACTTGAATCCCTTATTGTGGAAAGGGGGTTGATCGTATTCACCGATGTAAATAATGAGAAATGAAAGAGAAATAGTGCATAAACAAGGTGAAAGAGGGTTTATTAGTTTAATTTTTAGGGTAATAGTATAAATAAAAGTTTAATAATATAAAAAGCACACATAAAATATATGTAAGTACAAAGATCTTCAATTAAAGCAAAAACATACGAACATAAAAGAACGCAAATCAACGAATGTTCATGAACACGTTCACGAACACCTTACCGAACGTTCACGAACACAATCGAACGAACGGGACCTCTGTTCGTGTTCGTTCATTTAACTAATCGAACGGAAATTTTTGTTCATCTTCGTTCGTTTATTAAACGAACGAACATAAACGAACTTCCCGCCAAACGGTTCACAAACTGTTCGCTGAACGTTCGGTTCGTTTACAGCCCTAGTAATGGCTAATTCACCATATCCAAAATAAACGTTTAGTGATATAATCGGTTGCCAATAACCCTATAAATACTGCAGATAATGAGAAATAAAAAACGTGGATTAGCTATCATTTATCACACTTGGGAATTAGGCTGCGCTAGGAGCGCATTCAATGCGTTTCGCCCAGAAAATTGCCTAGGCACCAAAATCGACCGCTAACTTATATATACAACTAACTGATTATGTATATTTATGTTGAAGTTTAAAAGTTTGATTCATGGAGTCGCCCTTTAAAAAGAAAGGGTCAAATCAGAGATTTGTATAACACTAATCACGAACAAACATACCTAACAATTTGGATGCTATTAAGAAACCTAAAAGCATAACTAGATTGGCATAATCAAAAAAGTAAAAGTTGATCATGAACTCTCCAATACTGGTTAGGACTGTGTTTGCTAACAAACTGTGGAACTGAAAATGCTATAAAACAACATGACATAAAAAAAAAAAAAACATCGCCTATAGATGCAAATACATTCCGGCAAACAAAACAGATCTAACCTAAGCAAGCTGCTTGCTGGGTACAACAAAAACATCACTGTAAAAACTCTTATTTTTCCTGCTACAACTTATCAAACAGTTCTGTTTATGATACAACTGTTTGATTCCCTTACGGTTCATTGAGGCATTTCATCAAACAGTTGGAGTGCATTAATCAAAGAAAATAACTATGGTCGGTCAAATCAGCCCCATATATGACAAGTTTCACACCAAGTAACTGAACTAAACAAGATCTAAACAATCCCAAACAAAAAAAATCGCCTGAATAGAAGATGATGTAAGACACAAACAGCAAACAAAAGAACATAAATATATTAAATTAGACGAACCTGATGTCGATGAGGGGCCTGATAAAGCAGTGAGTTTTGATGGTCGGACAGTGAGGGCGTAGGAACTGAGAACGAACAAAGAGGAAAACAGGTCGCGTTTGTTTGTGATTTTTGCAAGTCTGTTCAAGAGGGGGGGGTTTTAAGCCGGGTATTTCACCGGTTTTTGTCAAGAGTTTGTGATTTTTGAATCAACTTAAGTTTTTTTCTCTTTTTATAATATCTAAAGTTTACCCGTGAGTTGCGGGCGGTATCAATATAATATTGACGCTCGGTATACCTGTAAAGGAAGAGAATAACTAACTTGAAGTTCAGGAACTGTATGATAACTTTAGCATTGTACCCCGCACGTTACGGTGGTATGAGTATAGTACTAGAAGTCGGTACACACTCGCTAAAGAACGAGAAAAATAACTTTATTGAAGTTTAAGGGTTGTATAAAAACTTTAATTTAATGAAGTAAACACCCTTTATAACATGAATTTAAATGCGAAATCAACAAAAGGTGGGTTGTAAAGGAGTCGTGTTTATGGGTTGAACCTGATAAGGAGTTATAAAATTTATACAGGTCCAAAAATCTTGTTAGACGCATAAAAACCAAACCTGATTTAGGATTTGTAGATTGATATAAACAAAACTGGTTACTTGTTATCTTTTCTATAGAAAAACACAAACAATAAAGGTTATTGAATTTTAATAATACAAAGTTTCACCAGTTGGCCGATAATAATCTTAACTTCAAAAATTCACTCTGACAATACCAACTTATAAGATTTTGGCCCACATCGATTCTTTTGTAACTGGGTTGGTTTTTTATGACGTGTACACTGATGTGTAAAAAAATGAGTTGGTTCATTATGTGGATGATGACGTGGATATTGATATGAAAAAAATATTTTTTTAATTATATATATATATAGTGAAAGTGTAAAATACAATATCCCTTAACGTACATTACGTACGATATAGCGAAATCGCATGTTATAAAATAGCATGGATGAAATCGCATGTTGTTTTTTTGTAACAATTTCGCATGTGATAATTTTGATGAAATCGCATGTTGGTTTTTTGTAACAATTTCGCATGTGGTAATTTTGATGAAATCACATGTTAAAAAACCAACATGCGAAATTGTTACAAAAAACCAACATGCGATTTCAATGTGGGATGAAGATCTGACGGCTGAGATGATAGCGTACGTAATGTACGATAAGGGCATTTGTACGTTAACCTAACCCTATATTGTTAAGATCTGAGTTTTCAATTGATTGTGTTTTACGTTTGATTAAGATGAAAATGAACAAGTAATTACAGCGGAATGTAAATGGAAATAAACTTTCACACACAATCAAATAGGAGAAATGTTTTCAACACACATTTTAACATAGAACCGAAAGATTGAATTTATTTCAAGCTTCAATTACAATGCATGCATGTATCACAAACTCCCCCTCAGCCTGAGCTCAGTAATTGTTCGTACAAGAAGACAAGTGGTGAAAGAGCCAATAGAACAGTACAGGGTACTGTTCTATTTATAGGCACGAGCAAACCACTGAAGCATCTTGGCTGACGTCACCATGAAAGTAACATCTAACCTCCTAACAAACTCTAACTACTGATCTAATACAAACACTGTTTAGATAACTACTGATAACAATACATTACAAAGGAAAGACTAACTACTGCATTCTCCTTCCACTGTTGTGACTCCAGCAGTACTTGTATCATCAGCAGTGCTTGATCCATAACAGTAGATTGATCAACAAGTCTTCAGTCTTTATCAGTCTTTATACATGATCAGCAGTTGTTTGTAGAACAACACTTGTATACGGACAATGGATAGAGGCCATCAGTTGTTAGAATCACTTTCAAGGGGAGAGACTTGTATACATTCACTGCTTATTCTGGATCCACTGCCCTGATCCAGTTTTGGCTTTAATCAACTGTTCCTCTGGTAGGGTTCAATCTCAACAATCTCCCTCTGGAACAGATGATGCCAAAACTCTTCATTATTGTTGAACTTTATTGCCTCATCAACAGCTCTATGACTTGTCCTTTAAATTGTAATTCAAAGTCCAAAGAGTCTGTGTCATCCTCATCCCTGCACAGTGTAAGATCAAGGAGATCTTGTAGATCTTCAACACCCAAGCCCAATGCTTGTTCCCTTTATATTTTCTTCACTTCACCACTGGACTTGATCAGAGTCAGTACGTGGGTCTGTTTGTCAGATTTCCACTTTAGTACTTTTGAGTCCAGTGGGTTTCTTGGGAGAGGCTTTATTTCAGATGAGTTTGGAGATGGTAGCCTGGTAATAACTGGCTGAGCAGTGGTTGAAGTTTGTGCAGATTCAAGTCTTTCTTCAATCATCCACTTAACCCCTTCTTTCACAAGGTAATCCTCTGCTTCTTTATCTGCTGCTGTTACATTATCCATCTGCTTTTGTTTCCTTCTTTGGTAAAGGATGGCAGCAGGTGCAGCAGTGGATCTCCTGAATTGTTGCTTTTGTGGCACAGCTGAAACCTCTGCTTCAGGATAATCAGGCTTTTGTGGAATGTTAGGATTTTTCTTCCTTAGTTCTTCCAGCCTTTTGTAAGATGCAAACACTTTATCCTATGTCCATCTTGACACTTAATTCCTTGAACCAAAATCAGCTGTATTCAGCTCTTCTTTCATCCTCTTCAGCTGCAGAGTCCTTTCTGGTACATTTTTCTTAAACTTTGCCCAGATAGGAGGGGTTTGCTTTACTTTGTTCTTGATCATATCTTGAATTTTGGCTGCTTCACTTTCAAGCTCTTGAATGGTCCATTCTTTGTACATGTACCTTTCTCCCTTGTATTTCTTGTAAGCCATGATGTTACCAAGATAGCCTTTTCTCAAGGTTTCATCTGCTCTTTCTGACAATTGCTGACAAAGATTTTTAGAAAACTGCTCCAAAGTTCTGACTTGTGTGAGCAGAAATTGAAAGTATCTTTGGATTTCTTTGTCAGATTTTCCTTGTGAGTTTCTTTTAGAGATATCCTCTGCCTGTTGAGCCTTTAGCTTCAAATATTCTTCAATATTATGTGGCCTTGGATATCCTTGAATAGATGGCAAGCTCCTTTTTTTCAGGATCATCTTCTGAATAGAAAGATTTGATCTCTTCTCTGACAGCTGCAAGCTCTAAAGGATATTGGACAGCTGTAGATACAATGGCAGTGTTTGGGTTAAAGACTTGTGCAGAAGAGAGTGGAACAGGGTTTGGAATAGTAGCAAGGATACTGGACAACTGCAGATACAATGGCAGGATACTGGGAATGGTTTGCAAAAAATGCGGTGGGCGCCAATGATGAAACACTGGTTAACACTGGAGGTTAACACTGGCGTCAATCTCCTTCTCTACTCGCCAATGACTAAGGTCCTGCAAAACCGCAACACCGTTAGCTCGTTAAGAGGGGAATATGGGGGTTTCCCTCTTAACCGGGCTCCGACGTGAGAATAAGTACTGCTCTGAGGAAGATATAGTGTGTGATGTGGGTGAAAAGTGAGGAGAACAGAATGGATAACCTGAATGATAAAGGGTCCTATTTATAGCCGGAGGGTGAAGGAGGGAGGAGCGACCTTGCCTGCTGCTATCGGGTGCCAGCTGTCCGACCAAGGGGAATATCCTCTTGGTCTCCTCTGCTGAGGTCAGAATAGTGGTCCACGTGGCGCGCCGATATTCGTCCATGTTGGAGAAATCGTACTGCTGCTGTCGGTCTGCCCCCAGATTTGTCGCAGGTCTACGTGGCACTCGATTACTGGTGACACGTGTCGTCCTTTCTGTCGGAAGGAGCATCTTTGGTGCAATCTTGACGTCTTCCAGAAGCTTCTGGATTTACTTGCTGATGTAGGCGCCATGTTGGATGGAAAAAGTGGCGTGGTCTCTACCATGTGGACATGGAATTGGGACCATACCTCTTCATAAAGTGTTTTACCATATCCTCCGCATAAAAACTTAGTATACTTTCTTTTGAATACATAAAAACTTATTATACTTTCTTTTGAATAAATGGAGATTTCAAGACCACCACAGTTTCTAAACAACTTTGTTGGAGAACCGACATCAGCAGACAAAGATAACGATGGTCAACTATGGCGGCATGGTCATCGGAGAAACCGTAGAGATAAAAATGACATGCATGCAGGTAATTTCTCTTTTAACATTGCAACAACCTTTTTTATTCAAATTGGTAAATATTGTAAATAGTTATGCAGATTGCAACAACCTTTTTTATGCAAATTGGTAAATATTGATTATTGATGTATGTAAAATGCAACATATAAATTACATCAAATGAGGCATAAAACTAACCCTTTTTAAGTACTAATATTGGAAAAAGAGTGTTTTTGTCTTCCTTTTGTATTTTCAGGATTAAATGAGCTAAAAAACGCAAAAGAAGCAAAAAGACAGCTAAATCCAACATAAATACAAGAAAAGGAATATTAGTGGACTGCCCGACCCCTCAACGGCACCTTCCAAAGCAAACTAGAGAAATCAGAAGACTGAACACGCCCCGTGCTCAGCCAGCACGGGGCCGTGCCCAAGAAGCAGCATAAAAGACAAACCTATAGAAGCTTCTATTACCCACCACGGGCCGTGCTCAGCGGACACGGGGGCGTGTCGAAAGTACAGCAGGCGCATTTATTGTAATTGCGAATTACAATTAATGAGGAGAGAGATTGTCAGACGGACACGGGGCCGTGCCCAGCGGACACGGGGCCGTGCCCAGCGGACACGGGGCCGTGCCCAGCTCTCTGTTCAGCCTATAAATAGGAGTGCTTGGATTCATTTCATCTCATCCCTTGGCACACCACCTCTCTCACACTTCATCCACCACCCACCACCATCACAACACCATCATCCATTGTCCATCGTAGAGTGTGTGAGTCGTCTCAGGATCCAAGATTGATCGTAAGAGTTCTTGACAATCAAGGCCATGTTTGCCTAAGTCTCTTACATCACTTGGTGAAGACAAAGTGTCTAGTATAATACTTTTTATTTCTAATCTTTTGCACTTTTTATTTGGTTTTGTATTAATGACTTTAATAACTAGTTACTTATGTTGAAGGTGATCTTTCCTTATCGTTTGTCCGTGGTGTCTTGGCATTATTTTACTGTCTATATAAAATAAAGGATTTTCACCATTCATATCTCCACGGTCTATATGGAGATATGTTGGCTACCTGGTCGGGGGTTAAGGGAACGGTTTGGTAAAGGTCTTGCCATTGTTCAGCGTTTAGAGGTCCTGCAATGGACCTGGGTCAAATTTAGTAGGACCTCCTTCAATACTTCACGGTATTGGATGGCGGGGGTCCAAACTCTTTGATCCCCTCATAAGTTAACTACTATTAATACTATAACCCGGCTATTTAGGACTGTATCCCTGCTGACTCAGACTACTTAGCCGAGGGTAACGTCACTGCCAAAAGCGGGGCCTACGACAATACTGCATTAATAACTTAATTCATTATCTTCCAATAATCCACCCTTTTAGGATTGTATCCCTGCTGACTCAAACTACTGGGGTGAGGGTAACGTCACCTTCAAAAGAGGGGCCTACTACAATAACTAAGATAATCTCTTAATTATGTACAAAAGTGCGGAAATAATCAAAGGTTATACTAGATACGAGTCGGAACCAAGCGATTCATCTTGTCTATCTGTTTTTTCTTTTATTTTTATTTTCAGCATTTTAGTTAGTTTTTAATTTTCTTAGTTTAAAACATTTTTCTAAACTTTTATTTTGGTTAGACGTTGAGGATAAACCGGTACTAAAAGCTCTTGTGTCCTTGGACGACCTCGGTATCTTACCAACGCTATACTACACTCAACGATGGGTGCACTTGCCCATATGTGTGTTTAGTGTTAGTGAAATATCGTGTTTTATAAATTTAAAACTTGGCTAAAATAAGTGTTAAAAAGGGCTTAAAATATACACCTAAAATAAGTAACACTTCGCACGCATCAAGTTTTTGGCGCCGCTGCCGGGGACACAAGGATTTTAAGAAAGTTAGGAATCAACGGCCTAATCATTTTTTATTTTTTTTAGGTTTTTTCTTAGTTTTTCAGCTTCTGCAGAGCTCAGCACGGGCCGTGCCCGCTGAACACGCCCCCGTGCTCAATCATTGGAACTGGCAATCCTGTTTTACATCAGACAGTAAGCTGAACACGGGGCCGTGCCCACTCAACACGCCCCCGTGCCCAAGTTTCAGTTACTGAAAACAGAACCGTTAGATCCCGGCGGTTGGTAATTTCTGACATAAACATGAGTGATAGTAATTATTTTTACTTTCGGCACTCTTATGGTACGTGGTGTCAATTATGTGGTGGCGAACATGAAGAAGTAAAATGCTACTTCCTAAATTATAGGCCCCACTACATGGACCCACCAACTTCTCACAACCTTAAGAGGGGCGAAAGTAAAAATAAGCACTATTTCTCCCTCGAATGCGCCCAGCCAGATATTCTAGGGGAAATGCTCCTTGACGAGTTATTTCAACTAGAAGATCTAATTCTGAAATGGTTAGAAGAGCTTGGGAAGGATTTTATTGATCCACCCCAAGACGATACCCATGAAGAAATGTTGGAACCGCATTCCGACAACCTCGTTGCTCCCGAAAATACCTTCGTACCTAGCAAAGACTTGGACGATAGTCGTCCCTGTGTCAATTGTGCCGTGAAGGACTCTCCATCGACTTCGTTCGGTGCATACATAGACCTGAGCGATTCGGCATACACCTTCTTTAACAAGAGCCCGGGAAAGGGTTGGACTTGTCCACCTAGAATGAAAATAGGAATTACCCTCACCGACAATCTCTTGCGTTCTCGCCTTAGTCTAGGACAATTAAGGTATCTTAGGCACTTTGGGGTTGTTCCAACCAGTAAGGAACCACCCGATTTCGACGAAATCCTTAGAAGAAGCAAAACTCCATAAAACAGCCTCCAGACACGGGGCCGTGTCCAGGTCAACACGCCCCCGTGCTCATCAAAGAGATTCTCTGCTGATTTGGTCAGAATACGGACAAAATGTGTCAGGAATTCCTCTGCACACGGGGCCGTGTCCAGTCAACACGGGGCCGTGTCCAGTGCACTGTCGTTCTCTTTAAATGCAGCCTGAATCCTGCTCATTTTTTACCACTTCAAAAGACAGAGATTCCTGGGATTTTCACTCATACCATCCTAGGTAAGTGCTAAAAGAAGGTTCCCAAAGACCCTCTTGTCCCTTCCACTTTTACTCATTTCCTCCTCTTTAAAAAATTTTCAAAATTTCCTCCATGGAAGCTTGGAAATCTCTTGATTCCAACCCTCTATGTGAAGTTTGTAAGATTATTTGCTAAGGATTCTTGTTTAAAGTTAGTTGTATAACTTTATTTTAAATTATCTAAGCCTAAAAACTAGCTAAAAATCATGAGAATAATTTAAAACTCCAAGACTCCCTAGCATAAAATCCTGCAGACAAATGAACACGGGGCCATGCTCAGTGAGCACGGGGCCGTGTCCGAGGACCTGTTTTGTAAAAATTTAGCTTTCTTCGGTTCCCTTCGCAGAAAATGGCAAGCAGAACAAGCGGATCATCTTCAAGAAGTAACCGACAAGGGAGGAGATCTTCAACAGCAGAAGACTCTCTTGTAAACTATGTTTACGCTCTAAGAGAGGCTATTGACGAAATGACGGGAGTGGAGGAAGCATTGGTCGACCGTATCAACCATCTTACAGTGGGGCTGGAGGGCTGTCTCCATGAAGTAAACCTCTTGCACCAGAGGTTGAACCTTCTCGCCTCCCCGCCTTTGGTACCTATAATAACCCAAAGGGCGTGGAACATGGTACCCGAAGTTGTCATTCCAGCCGAATGGTACTCCATGCACCAAGAACCTCCGCGAAGAGTGGTGCAAGGAATCCCGGTGAATGTTCCCCCTCAACCACCAGCTGCGGAGGAAAATGAAGCCGCATTCTTCCTTCCTAGGGAAATCGAAGAATGGCTTTAAATAACATTTAGGGAAGAAATCATTCGGCTAAAAGTCCTACTATATCGGGAAACTATTCTCGAAATTTTCTTAAAATAAGTAGAACTTCTTATGATAACCTCGTGCACCTGCTGACCTATTTAGTTAAGTTTTAATTTTATCTTAATTTAGGACTATGTAAGTTCTCTCTATGATGAAATGAAATGATGGTTTTAAGGTTTGGATGGTTTTTAATGAATAAAACACACTCATGGTGGTAAAGGATGAAAAGGGGAACGAGAAAAATGAACCCATGCACAAGAACAAGGCAACCCGACAATTCTCACCATTTCAGAAGGTTCAACACGGGCCATGCCCAACCAACACGGCCCCGTGCTGAGCACCCTGCAGAAAACGCCCAGTTCAGGTAACTGGACACGGGCCGTGTTCACCCAACACGCCCCCGTGTCCAGGCTTCTGTTTCTCTTGTTTTAATTCTGTTACTGGCACTTGAACACGGGGCCGTGCCCGGACAACACGGGGCCGTGTTCAGTGCCCAGTAACACAATTTTTTGCTTTTTAAACACTATTTTACACATCTAATCAACCTAAAAAATTTATTTTTGGGACACATTGAGGACAATGTGTAATTTAAGTGTGGGGGGATGCTAAAACCTTGAATTTTGCAAGTCCTAAATACAAGCCTTACACAAAACTCTATTGGAACCGCTAATCACCCCAATTTTTTTTCAAAAATTTCCATTTTTTTTACTTGTCTAGGTTTAATTCGGAAAATTCAAGTTCTAAAAAAGGTTATATTTTTACAAATTTACAACCGATAGCGTAGTGATAAAAAGAACCAACATAAGAAAATTATGAAAAGGCATAGCAAACTTATTTAAAATTTGATTATATATACTTGATCACATAAAAACCCATTCCCACAAAAGTGAGTTTTGAGCCTTTATTGAGCACACAATTACATATCATTTGACTAAATGCTCATTTTTCGTTTCTTGTGTGAATAGCCGCTTGGTTCTTACGACTCTAGAACTTGCCATGACAATACATTCCCGGTCCTTATCAACTTAAACCCGAGTAAGTAAATGATGGAGGCATTAGGACTAACCCTTTTTATTTCTACACCATTATTTTTCTTTTTCTTTTACCACCTACCCAAAAATCCCCCTAGATTAGCCCCTTTGAGCCTAAACCTTTTCGTTTCATCACCCAAACAAAAACCTTTTTACCCACCAAAACCTTTTTCATTTTTAACCCTTTATTTTAGTAACAAGTTCGGTTCTTCGTAAAAAAAAAAAGTGATAATGATGAAGCAAAAAGAAAATAAACAAACAAGTTAATCAAAAATAACTTAGTTTGAATAAAAGCTTCATCAAAATAAAAAGTTGCAAAAATACGAAAACCGACACTTGTTACGCTTTTAGCCCTTTTCCTACTAACCACTAACCCAACCACCTACCTTTAACCCTAGCCTAACCCTTAACCCACAAAGTCCTCTTGATATCTACAAAGGTATAAAAGTTAAAAAGGAGGAGGATTGATTTCTTGGCAAGCCTATGGTGGGAATATGTTCCATGCCGTTCTCGAGTGATTCACTAAAAATACACCTTCGGCCGAGTGTGAGTGATTTCCCCGTGAGGTATGTGAACTTGTATATAAATAGAATTTTAAAAAAACATGTTATGCCCAAATAAGTAATTTCTTTTATGAAAAGTTCTAAATAAATCATTACGAATAGGAGTGTAAATAAATAAAAATAAAACCCAAAAAGATCTTGGAAATCCCGACACTCTACGACAAGCCCAAAACCTTCTCTTCTACCTATTCCATTTGGGAGTGTAAGCCACATATTAAAGAGTTTTGCTTGAGGACAAGCAAAAGTTCAAGTGTGGGGGTATTTGATGTATGTAAAATGCAACATATAAATTACATCAAACGAGGCATAAAACTAACCCTTTTTAAGTACTAATATTGGAAAAAGAGTGTTTTTGTCTTCCTTTTGTATTTTCAGGATTAAATGAGCTCAAAAACGCAAAAGAAGCAAAAAGACAGCTAAATCCAACATAAATACAAGAAAAGGAATATTAGTGGACTGCCCGACCCCTCAACGGCACCTTCCAAAGCAAAGTAGAGAAATCAGAAGACTGAACACGCCCCGTGCTCAGCCAGCACGGGGCCGTGCCCAAGAAGCAGCAGAAAAGACAAACCTATAGAAGCTTCTATTACCCACCACGGGCCGTGCTCAGCGGACACGGGGGCGTGTCGAAAGTACAGCAGGCGCATTTATTGTAATTGCGAATTACAATTAATGAGGAGAGAGATTGTCAGACGGACACGGGGCCATGCCCAGCGGACACGGGGCCGTGCCCAGCTCTCTGTTCAGCCTATAAATAGGAGTGCTTGGATTCATTTCATCTCATCCCTTGGCACACCACCTCTCTCACACTTCATCCACCACCCACCACCATCACAACACCATCATCCATTGTCCATCGTAGAGTGTGTGAGTCGTCTCGGGATCCAAGATTGATCGTAAGAGTTCTTGACAATCAAGGCCATGTTTGCCTAAGTCTCTTACATCACTTGGTGAAGACAAAGTGTCTAGTATAATACTTTTTATTTCTAATCTTTTGCACTTTTTATTTGGTTTTGTATTAATGACTTTAATAACTAGTTACTTATATTGAAGGTGATCTTTCCTTATCGTTTGTCCGTGGTGTCTTGGCATTATTTTACTGTCTATATAAAATAAAGGATTTTCACCATTCATATCTCCACGGTCTATATGGAGATATGTTGGCTACCTGGTCGGGGGTTAAGGGAACGGTTTGGTAAAGGTCTTGCCATTGTTCAGCGTTTAGAGGTCCTGCAATGGACCTGGGTCAAATTTAGTAGGACCTCCTTCAATACTTCACGGTATTGGATGGCGGGGGTCCAAACTCTTTGATCCCCTCATAAGTTAACTACTATTAATACTATAACCCGGCTATTTAGGACTGTATCCCTGCTGACTCAGACTACTTAGCCGAGGGTAACGTCACTGCCAAAAGCGGGGCCTACCACAATACTGCATTAATAACTTAATTCATTATCTTCCAATAATCCACCCTTTTAGGATTGTATCCCTGCTGACTCAAACTACTGGGGTGAGGGTAACGTCACCTTCAAAAGAGGGGCCTACTACAATAACTAAGATAATCTCTTAATTATGTGCAAAAGTGCGGAAATAATCAAAGGTTATACTAGATACGAGTCGGAACCAAGCGATTCATCTTGTCTATCTGTTTTTTCTTTTATTTTTATTTTCAGCATTTTAGTTAGTTTTTAATTTTCTTAGTTTAAAACATTTTTCTAAACTTTTATTTTGGTTAGACGTTGAGGATAAACCGGTACTAAAAGCTCTTGTGTCCTTGGACGACCTCGGTATCTTACCAACGCTATACTACACTCAACGATGGGTGCACTTGCCCATATGTGTGTTTAGTGTTAGTGAAATATCGTGTTTTATAAATTTAAAACTTGGCTAAAATAAGTGTTAAAAAGGGCTTAAAATATACACCTAAAATAAGTAACACTTCGCACGCATCAATTATGAAGTAAGGCTTAAATTTTTGAAAGTTTGTATTTTTATTATGATTATTATGGTATTGTTTGAGAATAGTAGCAAGTAGAAGAATTGGGGAGATATGTAATTGATTTATGATATTAGAAATGAGAAATATGCAAATATTCATTTAATAGTTCATTAAGGGTAAAATAGTCATTTAACAAGAGTTTTTAATGAAAAGGGGAAATATGTAATATATATGAGTTAGGGAGGGGAAATATGTAATTGTTCTTTTTATTTGAGGAAATACGTAATAAGTCAGCTTAAGAGGAGGAAATATGTAAAAATCCTTATTTTGTATTATTTTACTCTCTTAAATAAGGGTATTTTAGTAATTTCACATCCATTTAACGCAAAAAAACTAACTCTCATCACAGAAGAAATTTCACTAAACCACAAAACCGACTATCCGTGCATTTTACTCAAAAACTATCGACAAAAACCGGTGAAATACCCTCTATCGGAGTATATAGTGGGTGTTTGGCATTCCTTCTCAATAAGAACTTATTGACTTATATAAGTCATAAGTGAGAAGTTAGAAATTCTAACTTCTCAAAAATAACTTCTCAACACACAAAATCTTCTTAAATAAGTTGATCCAAACACTACAAAAACAACTTATTAACTTTTATAAGTCAATAAGTCATAAGTTACTTCAAAATAAGCTAAGCCAAACACCCCCATAGGCTTAAAACCCCTCCCTCTTGAACAGACTCTTGAAAAAAATCACAAACAAACGCGGCCTGTTTTCCTCTTTGTTCGTTCTGAGTTCCTACGCCCTCACAGTCAAAACTCACTGCTTTATCAGGCCCCTCATCGACATCAGGTTTGTCTAATTTAATATATTTTTGTTCGTTTATGGGTTAGATTTTGTTTGCTGTTTGTGTCTTACATCATCTTCTATTCAGGCGATTTTTTTTTTTGGGATTGTTTAGATCTTGTTTAGTTCAGTTACTTGGTGTGAAACTTGTCATATATGAGGCTGATTTGACCGACCATAGTTATTTTCTTTGATTAATGCACTCCAACTGTTTGATGAAATGCCTCAATGAACCGTAAGTGAATCAAACAGTTGTATCATAAACAAAACTGTTTGATAAGTTGTAGTAGGAAAAATAAGAGTCTTTACAGTGATGTTTTCGTTGTACCCAGCTAGCAGCTTGCTTAGGGTAGATAAATTTTGTTTGCAGGAATGTATTTGCATCTATAGGCAATGTATAGCATTTTCAGTTCCATAGTTTGTTAGGAAACACAGTCCTAACCAATATTGGAGAGTTCATGATCAACTTTAACTTTTTTTATTATGCTAATCTAGTTATGCTTTTAGGTTTCTTAATAGCATCCAAAATGTTAGGTATGTTTGTTCGTGATTAGTGTTATACAATTCTCTGTTTTGATCGTTTTTAAGGGCGACTCCATGAATCAAACTTATAAGCTTCAACATAAATATAAATAATCAGTTAGTTGCAAATTTAAGTTAGCTGTCGATTTTGGTGCCTAGGCAATTTTCTGGGCGAAACGCATTGAATGCGCTCCTAGCGCAGCCTAATTCCCATGCGTGACAAATGATAGCTAATCCACTTTTTTTATTTCTCATTATCTGCAGTATTTATAGGGTTATTGACTTATTGGCAACCGATTATATCACTAAACGTTTATTTCGGATATGGTGAATTAGCCATTACTACTCACAGAACCTGCATATCCTAAATACATTTAGGGCTAGGCTAGCTACTCTTATCCTAAATACATTAACAGTATTTTTTGTTCTCTGATTTAATTCGGCAATTTTGCAGCATTTATTTCTAATTAATTAGTTCTGAATTAGTTCTCTGAGCTCTAGTTTTTTGTTCTCTGTTTTTTTTTTTTTTGAACGGCCAACAGAAAACCATTTTATTCACCACCAAAGGATGCTAACTGAGGTGTTAGCCCACCAAATGTACAACTAGAAACAGAAAGAAAAAAAGGGACACAACACTTGACGCAATACAACCAAACACGTCATACAGATACTACCCCAAGTTCATACAAGAAAGCTCAAAATTCTGCCATTGATACCATAAATAGCTCAACACCTTTATTTCCTCTTATCACCCCATCTCGGTTATGCCGTTGCTGTTTAAAAACCACCGTGTTACAAGCCTTCCAAATCACCCAAACAGCAACTTGAATGACAACGTATATTACTTTCCTCCAGGCCTCTGTTCCCCTCACAACCAGATGAAAGTTAATTAGATCCCTGCTGTCAAAGAAGAAAACTGAGTTCAGCTTGCACCACCTGGACACGGCATCCCACACCGCCTGAGCAAACGGACACTACCTGAAGAGGTAGTCAACTGTTTCATCATCATCCTTACACATCCAGCAGCGAGTAGACGGGACCTGAATATTTGTTCTCTGATATTATTATGAATTCTGTTGTCACAAATGATGATGAGAATACATGAAAACTGATATATTTTACATAATATATTTTATTTTTTTATTTTCCATTACATAATATACCTTATTTTATTTTTTATTTAAGTGCACGTTTATTTTCTCAGGCCCACACTTTTTTGCACCTTTTGCCTAGGCCCTAGGCGGAGCGTTAGCACCTTGAGTGCGCTTCTTGCCTTTGCTAACTATAGGTGAAAGAGAGTATGATTGATCAATTGTGATTCTAAAAAGCCATGCACCAGGGCTACTTGGTTCCTGAACTTGAATCCTCTTTTTTACTTTTGCAGTCAAACAATATATTTTAAAGATAATGTATCAAGATAGGCATAGACCTGAACAATTTTAGGGGAAACAAAAAACACCTAGTTACAATAGAATTTATAAAACTATAAGCATTAAACAAGCTAGTAGAGACTAAGAATAAACCTCTGTCAGAGTTCTTATTTCTAGATAATTACAGATGAAATTTACTAATTACGGATGATAAAGATAAAAAGGCAAAGCATTCGTAAATAGAGTTGAAAATAATAAATCCATCAACCCAATTACAGTATGCAAACTTCTAAAAATGTATAATGTATTAGAATATTAAATAATTACTATTCTGATTATTTTGCACAGCCTGCTGTAAGGTTATAAAATTAAACAGTAGGTGATTCTAATGGGCCGGTAGTTATTCTGGAATATGTATAATTGGTTAAAAGTACGAATAGTGCTTTCTTATGTCAGGTTTCCTCGGTCTATACACGAAACCGACACCGAATTTTGGTACGAAGATCACCCTAGGCAATGCAATTCGGTCCAGTTAAATTTTATTTGTCGGGGTTTTTGGTTTTGTTCGGTTTAACGGAATTATGCTCACCCTTTTTCGTAGTCTTATCAAAATGTTGTTTACCAAATCTCGATTGGTCTGTGTGATTATGTTTCAACAAGGGGCAGATCTACATTGAAAGTTACGGGTTCACATGAACCCACTCGGTTTCAAATTTTTAGTAGAAACGTATATAGAAAATTCTAAATGAACCCATAAAAGAAATGTGGGATGAACCCACTGTTGAAATTGAGAGGTGGCCGACTGGTTAATGTGCCCAGTTCCTACCTAGATATCACTGGTTGGGGGGGGGGATAGTGCACGGTCCTCCCAACCGCCGGAGTGATCTCACTCCGGGAGCCGCTACCCGACCAAGCTAGCTCCGCGGTGACTTCCCCATGCCGAGTTCTTACCCTGGGCGACATATGTCACTCCCAAGACTCGAACCCAGTACCTCTGGGAAGAGGTGGGTGTCGATGGCCAACTGGGCTACCCCAGTTGATTTAGATATCACTGGTTCGACTCCTGTTGGAGTTGTTTTTATTTTTTTAATCTAAAACAGGCCTAGGGTTTTACCAGCTCCCCACTCCCCATGTTTCTGAAACTCGCACATCAGCCTAATCTCTCACTACCAAATCTCTCATTCTATCAAGCAAATTGATCCCCAAACTTCACCCCTTTTGTGTCTTCTTCACCATTTTGTGTATACGTTCTTTGGATTTTGTAGGTAAGTTCTTTTCAGTTTTACTGATTAAATTCAAGAACATACTTGTTTGAACTTGTGATTTGGGGATGAATTGAACAAATTGGATCTTTCTATATATTATTGAGAGTATGCATACAAGCTGCTCGATGAAATGTCTGAATGTGAATTGCATGATTATACAATACAAACTTGTGATTTGAGATGACAATTGAGTTGAAGTAATCAATGGCTATGATAAAGTGTTATTCCCCTTCTTGATTTTGCAAATTGAATTGAAGTTGATGCTATTGCCATATGGCTACTTGTGTGCTTAAAAGATGATTGAAACAAACAAAGCAGCCCTGGTGATTAATTAGATAGAACTGAAACAAACCTGGTTATTTAATTTGTCCTTATGGATATGCATAACAGATTAACAGATAAAGAGAATCAGTTTTACTTTTCATCAGGTCGGTTCTTTTCTTTTCTGGTTTTCCTTGGTCTTGGATCGCGGACCGACTCGAAATTGTCAATAAATAGGAACCGAGGGCTGACCATTTGTATTATATCGGGCCCGGTTTTGGTTAATTTTCGGTCTTGTTTTTGGGTAATTTCGGGTGGGACCGCAATCTGCTAACCCCTAATTGTATCGTATTTTTATTATGTGATGAATTTTATCCGATCGAAACCGTCGAACTGACCCGAAATTTTTTACATCCGGTCCTATGATATTAAAGTATCTAAAAACAATGAAACCACAGAAAAAAAATTCCTAGATCCGCCACTGCGCGCGTCTTAGGCAATTCTGGCGGCTGGAAAAACGCCTCAATGACCATTCGTTTTTGTTGCGTCTGAAATTGACCTCAGTATTTTTCAAGTTATAAATAATCAACCATTGAATTTGTCGATTAAGAAACAAGTGACTGAAAGAATTACCATTCATATTATTTTGCATGCTGGATACGTATGTGATTGAAGTTTATCTGTGTGCATTGGCTGTTTTATCACTCCTGTTAAGTGTTCATCCCTGATCACTACTTCACTGGTTAATTCGATGTAATTGTAACTTGATTAATTAAGTATATATGTTAACCCATGTTTCCTAATTCCCGGTTCACTGCATTTACTTTGTGCTTGATCAGAACTTGGTTTCTGTATTTTTGTTACTTATTCATATATGATATCTGTTTAGCCAGCACTTATTGAACCTTTGCTTGGTTATTTATGATAATTTATTAGAGACTATTATTTGATCACTTTCATGTATAATTTATAAGTATTTTATGTTTAAGTATTAACAATGTAGATATTGTCATGTATCATTAATTTATTCTTATTTTGAATACCAAACGCCTCATGTGGTATGAAGCTAGCGCCTCACGCCTTTTTACACCAAGAACTTCCCATCTCATATCCATCATGTTGCCATCTCCAGTTTTGAACTTTAAATTGCAAGTTTTTAGGGTTCAGCCAGGTATAAAGATTAAAAAAAACATAAAACTACGATTTAGTTCATTTTTTACCCGTACCAAATCAAACCGACTCAACCGGTCATCGGTTTAGCTTTGCAGGTGTTTTTTCTACTTTCAAACAAGTGAATTTTTTTCCTCTTCAAACTGGACTGAATGATTTGGTTTAAAAACCATCCAATATCAAACCTAACCGAACCATTCACTTAGTTCTAGTAATCTATATCTCTAATAAAGCAAACCATTGAGGGACACATATCACCCAATGGTGCAAGCCAACTAAGTATCTATATAGGTAATGAGGTGGCAAAACTCTAATAATTGGACAAGTGGCATATCTCTAGGATGGGGATTGAATGTAGCTTCTTTGGTAAGTTTTTTATTCTCTCTCTCTCATCAGTCATTCACACTACCGTTTCAACCAGGATTAGAGAAGGCTTCTATTGTACGCATCATTATACTCTCTCTCTATATTTCTTAATCATCGTTCCTCTCCTCAAACAAAACCATAATCTGCCTCCAGGATCTCAATCTGTCTCTTCCGGATCTCAGTCAACAATCGACGGTAATGTCCGAATCGTTGATCTTCTTTTTTTATGTTTGAGTTTGAATGGTTTGCCCTAATCGGTTTTGTTATGTATTGATTAATGTTATTTGAAGATCGATATCAGATTTCCAGAGCATATTCAAAGACCATCCAAATCAAAGGTATCGAAATCTTATTCTTGATGTATCGAAATCTCACCTATTAGTGTATAAATATGTGACTAAATTTGATCCAAACTGTTTGTGATTTTGTAGCCAGGTTATAATTAGGGCTTGAAACCTTCAAGTGGCTGTTGGTTTTATTTTGTTTAAGGCTTTTCGGGCTCGGAAATTGTATTATACGAATAGGGTATGGTTTTTGATTGAGTTTGTTAATTGGTGGTTAATTTTAGGTGTTTAAGAAACAGTATGTAGTTTTGAAAATAGAATTTGGTTTACCTTCAATTTATTTAGTCAAAGGCACTAACTGTGCGTATCTAGGTGAGGCGAGGCGAGGCCAAACTATCTTGAGTGCAGCAAGGCGCACATGCTCACTGAATCGGGAAACTTCTATATGAAGATGTAGAAAGACCTCATGTTTGGCTCTATAGAGAAGCCAATATGTATATGCAGGCAAGTCTATATTACATTTGGTCCTATATCCTCATTTAGTGAAAACGAGGCAAGTTTAATAAGTGTTTCATTTTTTATTTCTTAATTTAACTGGTCATTTTAATGATTGCACGTGGGAATAAGTTGTTTTCATAAACGAGGCAAGTTTAAAGATTTCATCTCTCTTCAAGAATTTAGCGATGCTTTTGTATTTATTATTGATTTATTTTGTTCATTCGTAGCTTACTCGCAAAAATGAGTTCTTATCATGTATGAGCAAATAATTATGTGGCTTTAGAGCTATTAATTACTCGCAAAAATGATTTCTCTCACTCAGTAATTGGAAATAAATGTATCCGTGGCAACTTAAAAGAAAGAAAGAGGGAGAATGACAACCATTACTTCTTCGACTTTTGGCTGGTGAAGTGGAGCTTGAGAATGAGTTCAATATGGGTGGTGATGGACCTGCCCTCTATTGTATAAATTTAACCTTTTAGATAAAAATATGTGCAGTCCATTAAGCTAACACATAACAAATTGGCTTTTACTAAACTATACATTATTCTTTAAAAGTTATTTGTAAATATAATGATGCCACCTGTTAATGTTTTTAGAATGAAATAAATGATATTGTTATTTGCAGGAAGGGGACATGTTATCTAAACTTATTCAGACTCAAACGAGAGTGGAACTGGGAATGAAGAGCTTAATGACGATGCTGCCCACGAAGATGAAGACTATGACGATGGTGACTATTCATTTGACTTGACGATACTGGTCGCGTAATATGGTGTAAAGGTTGGTTAGTTTTTCTGCACACATTTTATTTATTCCTGATCTATGTAAGATGTTGGGTTCCACAACACAGTACACACATAAAAGAAATGCAAAATTGGATGGGAAACTTCAAGACAGAAGGGCCGAAATGTACAAATTGGGCATATCATTGGTTTTTTTTAGTACAACGGCTGGTGGCGTTTCTCACTTTTTTCTTGCAGCAATGTTTTATCATTGGGTCAACCAGCTTTGGTATTTTTTTCATTGAGTTTGATATAGTTTGGTTGTGAAGAAGCTTGGGTGTATGGTTTACTACATTTGTGTGGATAATATGTTGATTATATCTCATAATATTTTGATTTGATTTGATTTGGTTTTGTTTTGTTTTGTGTATTGATTTAAGTATATTAGTATCTAGATTTACGTTCATTGGTTTCTAGATCTATGTGTGTGGATAATACGTTGATTATATCTCAGAATATTTTGATTTGGTTTTGTTTTGTGTGTTATTTAAGTATATTGGTATCTAGATTTTTGTGTGGATAATTCGTCGATTAGATCTCAAAAGATTTTGATTTCGTTTCATTTTGTTTTGCTTATATGTACTGCATTTTTATATCTTTCAACAGATGTTCCTGGTCGCAGGAGTTTGAGCATAAATGACGGGTTGCCAATGGCTAGAACTTCTACACACTCTCATGTTCAACCACCTCATAGCGGTGGAACAGTTGGTGCGTCAAAGGTGACTGAGCGACCCATGTTGAAATTTTCGAGGTCTAAACCAGTTGACAATATTGAACCACATGTAGCTTATAATCAGGTATTTTAAATGTGAATGGATAATAAATCTTTATAAACTTCTGATTTTTGTGTATTGATGTTATGTTATATATGTTGGTGTAATGGTTTTCAGTCTTTTAGACTGCCTCATAGTCAAAGGAGTCAATTGTTGGAAAGGTGATTTCATCGTTTCATGGTATAGCTGGATCAGAGGATGCCCATCCGACATCTAAGCAACCAAGATTGAACTTAAAGCCATGGTCACAACCTCTTGAACAAATGGATAGAAACACCGAACAAGAAAGGTATTGTCAATTATTTTGAATAGTGCGATGAGTCTTCCCATTATAAGAAAGTTCAAATATCAAAGAGATAATAAAGATATTATATTGCAATAGGGGTTGGGAGGGGTTTCAAATTGTTATTTTTTTTAAGTAGGAACAGGTATGGTGGTTCCAGTCATGAGATATTATCTCAGTCTTTGTGATTTTGTGTTTAAATAATTGGATTTGGATGATGAAACTTAAAGTGTAGGATTTTATTCCATGATTATATTTAGATTAGGGTCATCGAGTTTGGTCAATACAATTACTTTCTACATCTCTAAATTATGTGAAACTTCGAACTTTCGCCGCCAGAGAAAGACATGAAAAAACGAGAGGGAGCAACTAAGGAAAAGGTAATCATGTTTTAATCATTTGGTTTGTAAAGAAATCATTTTTAACAGTTACGATTTCACTTCGGAAGGGCTGTAGCAAGCTCTTCAGTCAACACTCCGAAGGTGGTTGTACATTACCATGGAATTGGGACGATCGGCTGATGGATATAGTGAAGCAAAGATTTCAATTACGGACTGGCATGATGTATACAGGTGTGTTTAACTCTGATTTTAAGGACTCTTAACCAAAATTGAGTCCGCCTAATGATGAATTTGAACCGGTTTAATTGAGCTTTTTATTGTAAATGCAGATTTTGAACTCCATGATGTTAAACATATTAGCTTGGGTATCTAAGCAAATTAGACTCACTGTCAAATTCCAATAATATATCCTTCATTATGCTACAACATGTACACATTTAAATTCACATGCTCACATTCATTTGTATTGTCTGTTTGAAAGTTTTATGTGAATAATAGATTATGTATAAATTTTATATGATCTATTTTTAATTTATATTGTTTGAACTTTTTGTATTGCATGAACTAAAAAGCCTTTTGAATTATCCAAAGCAAACAAAGTTCATGCTTAATAAATTATTAAAATACCATAATCAGTTCGTCTCTGTTGATGCTCATTGCTTTTCAATTTACACAGGTGTGTTGCATTTTTTACATGTTGGGTGATTCAGTTCGTCGATATGTGGTTTATAACAAACGGGTTTTAGGGTTATGTTTTCCTTTTTATATTTTGTATAGATATGTTTATTATTTTTGTTGTTCAGCTATAACAGAATCAATGGTAATATTTCTGTGAAACTCTAATGTGATTATGTGAAAAGAAACTTATTAGTGGCTTTTAGATAATGGATATGTGTAGTTTAACTTTAAATTAATAGTATGAATGTAAATGTGACTACATAAGTTGAAAAATATTTATTCATTTAAATTGATACACTCATAAAAAGGTTAGAGATAGTTTCAGTTAATTATATTATGGGTAAACTTTTTTTATTAAAATGTCATTTTCGTCCCTGAGGTTTGGCCAGTTTGGCAACTTTCGTCCAAAGGTTTGTTTTTTCGCATCTGGGTCCAAAAGGTTAACTCCATTCGCGGAAAAACAAACCTTTGGACGAAGTCGCAAAACTGGCCAAGCCTCAGGGATGAAAATGACATTTTACTTTTTTTTAATCTGGCCCGTTTGAGATAGTATATTGTTTCACAATTTTTTTAACCCGCACTACCCCTCAACTTCTCTTCTAGATTCGTAATATGATTATTATTGTATCTTATTTAGATTTTAGTTGTACCTAACTTGCTCTGATTTTGTGAAGCTAAGAGACGATATTCAAGAGTAAGTACGTATATTGGTGGTGGGTGTCGGACTGCAGGTGGGTTAGGCTGTGAACTTCTCAAATGTAGTTTACAAGAAAGTTTTTTCCGGCATTTGAATAGTTTTCTGTTTTTTTTCTTCCAATGTATGTATTTGTACAGAACATTTCATTTCAAAGTAAATAATATGGTTTTGGTTGAAGCCCGCGTATTACGCGGGCATTAACCTAGTATAAGTATATAACAAAACAGTACTATGTTCCATTGTTTCATAGTCCTGGAGGTATTCTCCTTAGTCGTGTAAAATTATTCTCTCTGTTTAGTTAAAATTGTTTTTCTGTAAAATCAATGCATGCCAATTAACATGTTACATTATTACATAGTCCTAAAAGTTTTGGGTCAACCCAACCTGTGCCAAAACTAAATTTACCTTTTTTGAAGTAGCCATTTGATTGTAATTTTCAAACGCTTTGGTTTTATTTTGTTTTTCAGAGGTTAAAAACAGGTGCTAATGGTTTGGCACATGGTTTGACCTAAAAGCAGGGGCGAAGCTTAATGGGGGCGGGGGGGGGGGACGTCCGCCCCCCGGGATTTTTCGCTCAGTAGTGTTATATATGTAGTTTTCTTATAGAAAATTTGTGGGTATATACGTTTTCACCCCCCGGTTCTATAGAAATTTTTGGGTATATATGTTTTCACCCCCCCGGCCGAAAAATCCAAGCTTCGCCACTGCCTAAAAGCAATTAAAAGCGGACCAGACTATTATGAGATAATGGCATGTAGGACGTTATTTGAATCTCATCTATGTTTCAATATTTAAGTTATGGTGCCTGAAGAATCCACAAGAAGGTTTTTTTTTTTTTTTTTTTTGAATTTTACTATGAGTGGATTAAAACTCAGATGTTACTCTGTGCTATTGCTCATGAATGAACAACCCTACTCTTATTCCTATTCTCTGCCAATAGCACCCCCCCCCCCCCTTGTTTAATACATCACACACACATCTCGCTATTGCTCGCTATTTGGATGGCTAGCATTTAATGGCGCCCCCTTTCCCCAATAGCTAGCATGGTATGGGGGAGGGACGCTATTGATGGAAAAAATGCTGAGGTGGATGGACAATCACGCCTCATACCCTGCAACCTTAAGGCTGCAGAGTATGCTTTGGAGATTGTAGTGGCTCCATTGCGCCACGTCAACTAGGAGGCTCTATTGTAGGCCTGTCAATGGATTGGATATTGATTCATATCCAATCCAATTTAATCCATTTAAATCACTTATTGGATCATAAAAAATATCCATCAATCCATTAATTAATCGAATGGATCAATCCATTTATCCAATTAATTGTATGGATCGATCCATTACTAATTAAAAAAAACCATTACTAATTAAAAAAAAAAAGGAGAAACGAAGTGCACTCGTCGATCTCCACCATTCCATTTAGGGTTTCATCGTTTACAATCGTCGATCACTCAACCTGCAATCGTCGACCTCACACCATCTCCGTCGACCTGCAGTCCACCGCAATCATCGGAGACCCCAATTGCAGCCACTACGACCGCTCGCAACAACCACCACCGTAAGTCCTCTCAACTTCTGACACTGATTCAACAAATTTCTCACTTATGTTTGGTTGATTCTAGATTCAGTTGTGTAATCGATTACAGTTCGTGATTTCGTTCGTTTTTTCATGCTTTGTTAGGTTTAAAATTGTTGATTCGATGATGTAAATTGTGTTTAGGTTTTGGTGAATAAACTTATCATAGTTCGCTTGCCACACAGTCAGATTTTCCTTAAGTTCACTCATAGGTATAGCGAACCACCTATTTACACACCTTTCTAAAAAAATGCCTAGAAGTAATTCTCAAATCAAGAATCGATTACCTCTGTTTCTTGATTTAGTTGTGTAATTGTCTGAAGAAATGACGTTGCTTTTAATGTTTTGTTTGAAGAAACTAATTGCTTTTAACACACACAGTGCTCGTTTTGAAGTAACATACCTGATGATAACAATCTAAAGCGATGGCCGATGGGTTTACACTTAATAGAAGAGATTCACAAAATTGGTTATTGGCCCAAACCGGCTTTTACCCAAACTGGCTGGTTTTGAAAAATCGAAATCGGTGGTTCAGTTTGAAACCGGAACCGCTTTCTTCACCAAACTGATTTCATTTCGAGTTCAATACCGATTCCAGTTCATACATCAGCATCTAATTTACATTTGACAGGGAGAACATACTAAAATAAGGCTTTTTTCATGTTTCATGGGAGCGTCCGGTGATGCGATCACATGATTCACTCATTTTAAATGAGAGATTTCAAGCACTGATCAGAAGTCCAAACTGTATAGCATCATAGCTTTTTAGTTAAGTGACATCTTGTTTATTTGTCATGTACTATGATATTCGTAGATCAAGAAATGCAGTTCGGTGCCTGAAACAACCACAAAGAAGAAAGACTCCTACCCTGTGGGCCCTATAGTGCTTGGGTTTTTCATTTTTGTTGTGATAGGATCCTGTAAGTTTATCTCTTGTTAAAACTTTGCCAGTATCTTTTTATTTTAGTATTCTGATCGTATAATTAGTGGTATCAAACTTCCAATCTATTTGTATGAACATTTGTTACTTGCTGCAAAGATAAAATAGTATGAAGATATTCACAATTAATTAATATTCTTCGTCGGCCAATCCACTTCTATAATGTATATCTAGTAAATAAGAAATTTTCTGATCATTTCTGTACAGAAAAATGTCAATCTGTAAAGTTAATAAAAATAATTTTGCATCTGAATTTTCTATACTTTCTGGCAGCTTTGTTTCAGATAATTCGTACAGACAAACATAACCCCATGAGGTGCTCATACACTTTTTCTTATCGCCTCGCCTCATGAGCTTCTTGAGTAGCCTCATGAGTCATGACTGATGACTTGATGTTGAATATCAGTTTCATGAGACAATTATGTGCATTGTTAAGCTTATTCAGTCTTAAAGTTACAAATTTATTGGTGTTTTGGTATTTGCAACTTGCAAGTTATGGTATCCAATGCATTTTGTCACGTGTATTTGCATCTTCTTATGTTGATTATTGTTATTATCTTTGATGAGTGTGATTTTTTAGATTTGTTTTGATTTTTTAGGATTTTTTTTTCGATTTTTTTTTTTTGAATTTTTTTGATTTTTTTAATTTTTTTTTTTTTTTGATTTTTTAAAATTTAGTGATTTTTTTTTTTTTAGATTTTTTTGAATTTTTACAATTTTTATTTTTTGTGATTTTTTTTGGATGTTTTTATTATATGGATCGATCCGGATAGTGATCCATCCATATAAAATTATTTGGATATGGATCAGATCACGATCCATTATGTTGGATCAAGGATCGGATCATGATCCACTTAAGTTGGATCATTAATGGATTAGATCATGATCCAATCCATATCCATCCATTGACAGGCCTACTCGAAACCGACACCGAATTTTTAAATGTGTCGGTAGGGAATTAAAACGTGGTGTTCTATCAACCACTTGTTTCTAGAATTCTTTTATCAAGTATAGGACACATTTTTTTATTGTAATTTAAGTTTTCAAGATAATTAGTCGTAAAATTACAATAAACTTATACCAAGTTTGATTCGAGATCGTATAAAAAAACTGAAACACCTAAGATATAATAATGTATATTATATATAGATCAGTTGACTCAATGGCATTAGGGTTCTATAGAGTTTTATTGTTTACTTGTAATTACACAAATAACAAATCTTTAATCTCCATGCAATAAAGGCCATTTCTAAAATATAATATACTTTTATTAAACTTATGAATTTACATCAAGATAGTTGATAAACGGGCAACAAGCTACGCCGCTACTCATTTTTGACTATCAAAGTCAAAAATATTTTCAAACATATGGTGATTATATATCACTATCAACATATATGTATCAGTTAATTATACTTCATGCCACATAAAACAAAATTCGTAGCAGAAGACTCAACACAAAGTTGTAGAGTGTGAGTTGTTGAATATTGGAGATTTGGATCGGTATTGTTTGTGAGCCAACTAAAGAAGTCAATGTAGAGAACTGATTGGGTTGACCCAAAGCGTCTTTTGTTCTAATCTTATATAAATAATAGTGCTAAATATTGTTGAAAAACTATATTATTTTAACAATTATGTGTTTTTTTGGAATCATGATTTAGGAGATTTTATGTAATTAAAAATAAACCGTAGACTTTTGACTTATCTATACATATAATAAAAGAAATCATGTTAGGGACACATGGCGTTCTATGAGGCGGTCTTAATTATTTTTCTAAATATTTATAATGGAAATTCAATTATTGATAATATTAAATTTAAAATTTGTAGAAGAGATTTTAATGATAAAGACAAAGATAACTAATAATAATATATTAATTATTATAATCATATATTAATTATTAAAATCTAAAAAAAATTAGTGTTTTAAATATTTATAAAGATAAAGATTTTATTTAATTATTGAATAAATCATTTTAACGAAACAGTTGATTAAAATAAATATTTTTATTTTTATATGTATAGATTATCAGTTATCCTTGTCCTTATCATCAAAATATAAAAACAATTAAAACTACCAATTAAATAAAATCTTTATCTTTATAAATATTTAAAACACTAATTTTTTTTAGATTTTAATAATTAATATATGATTATAATAATTAATATATTATTATTAGTTATCTTTGTCTTTATCATTAAAATCTCTTCTACAAATTTTAAATTTAATATTATCAATAATTGAATTTCCATTATAAATATTTAGAAAAATAATTAAGACCGCCTCATAGAACGCCATGTGTCCCTAACATGATTTCTTTTATTATATGTATAGATTCAATACATGTAGAACATATATATTTTTTTTATACATGTGGTATATTTAGAATCATACTTCTAATAAAGGATCTCATTATCCCGTTTTACACTCCAATTAAATAATAATATTAAATCATAATATCCAGCTTATCTCTTTCTTTTCTTTTCTTTTTCTGCTGATTGTCCAACATCAGGTAATATATAAGTTTCTAACCAAATAATAAATAAATAAAAAAAAACAAAGTAAAATGTTATAAACCATGTAATACACAACTCTCTAACCTAATAAAAAATAAAGTGAGATGTTCAATAAGTAATCTATTTAAAACCTGACATAAAGAGTAGTGGCTAGCTGTCGCGTGGGATGATGTAGTTGTAATAATGTATACCTTTAAAAAAATGTAGTTATTCTACGCTTCTGAAATTTTATTTTATTGTTTGACCCGTTAATAGTAAATCATAAATAAATTGACTATTTACGCATACCTTGGTTTAAATTTCCCCCTTTATATTATCCCTCTCTTGCTATATGTAAGTCAACATCCTATTGCAAATTACAACCATGCCTTTAATAAAGGTGAGTGGGAACCCATAATGGTCCTAATAGTGATGGAATCCTTGTGGCAAACATATGAATAATCAACCTCAAACAAGGCATCTAGGCTAGTTGAGTATTACAACATATCGTTTGGTATAGTGACTGATAGTAAACTATATATGGTTGACGTAAAATGTTAACATGTCAGGCAAACAATACCCGTTTAGCTAAATGTATAAGGTTTTATAAAACCCAACGAGAGTATAATTGTAAAATTATACATTTCTTTTTCTCTTCCTTTCAACTCAGGAACACACAAAACCTTTACTTTCTTTTCTTTTCTTTTCCTTCAAACTCGGAAACACAAAATGAAATTATACATTTTTCTTCTAAATTACATTCCTTTGTAAAAGCTTATTCATATCCAACCGACGAGAAAGAGAAATTGTTCAAGAAGTTGCAGGAATCGGCGATAAAAGATGTTCACTGAGCATTTAATATTTTGAAAGGTCAATGGAGTATAATGAATCGACCACACAATGAAACAATCGACAGTAAGGAGTTTGGTGTACGTGTGTATCATATTGCACAATATGATCTTAAAGGATGCAGACTCACAATATCGTCAGACTATGTGATAGACCCTTTGACCCAAATAGTCCTTCCCGATGATATTGTTTTGGAGTTGTGGAATGAAAACACCCACTTTCGTCTATTATATGGTCTAACGAAACAAGTTGGTGCTTTAGATCTTCACTTTCTTGATTTCGATGTAGAGTAGATTTAATTGTATTCTAGTTTTAAATTTGAGTTGTTTTTTTTAATTTTATTGGATTTTCTTATTTAATTTTAAGTATTTTAAAAATATGGATTTTTAGTTAATATTTTATTCAACAAAAATGTTTAGTGATAGAACGTGATGGTGTGATGGGTGTTGCAAGTATTTCATGGATGGTGTGATATAATTAAAGGGAATGAGGATTGTGTGTGGAAAAGAAGATAGGGGAACTCTTCTCTTCTCTTCCTTCCTTCCCTTACTTTTTATTTCTTTCCAATTTAAAATGATGAATTTTAGTATAAAAAATCCTCCCTTTCTCTTCTTTTTTCTCTCTATAAAAAAACTCTAAAACACTATTTTCCCTTGCTTTCTTCCAAATTATTTCACTTCACCTTCTTGGGAACACAACGTTAATTACAACATATACAAAAAGTGTGACAAACAAGTGATGGTTAACATATAGGTTGAGTGGTGAAGATAACGGGGAATGGAGTAGATAATGATGTGACATTAAGATGACAGTCAAAGGTCAGAGACAAGTATAACACATAACCTTACGTCATATGCCAAATATTCAAAGGTCGTTTTGCTTCGAAGAGCCTACGACTTTATCAGGATCCACCTCAGCAGATTATAAAGGTGCACGTCCCTAGTCATACCTCTCTAACAAACACACCACTCGTCGAGACTCGAGATCTGTTACTGCTCTCCTGATAATCTAATGACGACACGTAAGTGAGTTTGATCGAAAACTACAAACAACTAGGGATGAGCACGGTACCGGTCCGGTACCGGTACCGAAAAAACCGGTACTGAAAAACGGGGAAAAGTGGTACCGGGTACCGGTACCAAATGCTCATCCCTAAATACAACACCATCTTCATCAAGCACCAACGATCTTGTTGGTTCATCACCATCGTTCCCCTTCAAAACATCTCCATCTGTATCTATAATTCTGTATCTATATCCATCCACTACACTCCTCCGTATCCTTCACAAACCTCAATCAATTCAACTCACATAACTTCCAGTTTCAGGCATCAACAAGATCCATATCTCAATCATGACACACACAACCTAGGGTTTCAAAAAAATGTCTGGAGTCGATCACAGTGACAACGCGATTCTATTGCGGTCAAATAACTCAAATTCATCGTCTTCAGACAGAGATTTAGAATGCCAAATCTCATCTGCAAGAAGCAGTAAAAGCATTAAGGATATATGGAATAAAGTGGATCGAGCGTTTTCCGATATTCGTCTCAGCATTAAACGCCGCTCACCTAGGGCACGCTGGCCGGAGAGAGATCATGCATCGCCGGTAAGAAGCACTGCCGGTGGTGGTGGTGGTGATGATGAGATTCTCGGTGACGGAGCTCCGCCGGAATGGGCGTTGTTGCTGATTGGATGTCTTCTAGGTCTTGCCACTGGTTTGTGTGTTGCTGCGTTTAATCGTGCGGTAATGTTGAATGCTTATATTGTTTGATTGATTTGCATGTTAGGTTTTTTGTTATGTATAGTGAGATCTTGTTTAGGGACCTATAATTGGTGTCTGAACCTTGAATTCTAGTATACTGGGGGTGTTTGGCTATTGGCATTGAAAGCGGTTATCATCGGGTTATTGCATTTTGAAACTGCGGATAATCGATTAGGGTTTGAGGGTAGTGGAACTGATTCTCATTATTAGGGCTGCAAAAGAACCAAACGTTCGGCGAACAGTTCGTGAACCGTTCGGCAGGAAGTTCATTTGTGTTCGTTCGTTTATCGAACATGAACAAGAAATTTTGTTCGTTTAGTTAAATGAACGAACATGAACAGAGGTCGCGTTCGTTCATTTATGTTTGTGAACGTTCGGTAAAGTGTTCGATAGTTCATTAGTGTTTTTAGTTTTTATATTTTATTTAAATACTTCAAAACTTCGACAAATAAAATATTTAATAAGTGTCGGTGTATTGTATATTCTGTTCATGAACGCTTATTTCAGTTATTTGTGTTCGTTTGTTTCCATTTGTGTTCATGAACACATATATTTCTTAACAAACGAACACGAACAAGGTCTTGTTTCCCTACTCATTATCTTGATTGTTTAGGGATCAGATAATTAGTTTATGAGTAGCTATAACAAAACTGATTTTGGTTATGTTATTATTTTGGGGATGTTATTACTCGTAAACCTTGATTAGGGGGTGATTGGGATTGCTTATTTGAACAGATGATTTTCTGATTATGTTATATTACATAATAACTTTACCTGACATTGAGGTACTGAATACAGGTGCATGTAATACATGGATGGGCGTGGGCCGGGACTCCAAACGAGGGTGCTGCATGGCTACGGTTACAGCGGCTAGCTGACACCTGGCATCGGATTCTTCTAATTCCCGTCACTGGTGGAGTGATTGTTGGAATGTTGCATGGTTTACTTGAAATTTTAGACCAAATAAAGCAGGCGACTCCTGGAAACGGGTCGAGCTTCCTTTCTGTGTTCTTTCCAACAGTTAAGGCTATTCAAGCTGCGGTTACTTTAGGTACAGGCTGTTCATTGGGCCCTGAAGGCCCAGATGTAGATATCGGAAAGTCGTGTGCCAATGGGTGTTCGTTAATGATGGAAAATAATAAAGAACGCAGGATAGCTCTTGTTGCTGCTGGTGCTGCTGCTGGCATAGCTTCAGGTTTCGACTTATTTTCTCTTTAGTATTTTGGAAAAGAGTGAATTGCAAGTTTTGTCCTTTATCTTTAGGCCATTTTGCAAGTTTTGTCCTTTATGTTTAAATTTGACGAGTTTTGTCCTTTATGTTTGAAAATCAAGCACGTTTTACCCTTTGGGGCAAAATGTGCTTTATTTTTAAGGACAAAACGTGCTTGATTTTTTAAACATAAAGGACAAAACGTGCTTGATTTTTAAACATAAAGGACAAAACGTGCTTGATTTTTAAGGCCCAAAGGGTAAAACGTGCTTGATTTTCAAACATAAAGGACAAAACTCGTCAAATTTAAACATAAAGGACAAAACTTGCAAAATGGCCTAAAGATAAAGGACAAAACTTGCAATTCACTCTTTGGAAAATAATAAACAGCAGAACTGCGTCCAAACACTCTCCTTTGTTTCAGGTTTCAATGCAGCAGTCGCTGGCTCTTTCTTCGCCATTGAAACTGTTTTAAGACCTCTGCGTGCCGAAAACTCTCCTCCATTTACAACTGCAATGATAATTTTAGCATCTGTTATTTCTTCAACTGTCTCAAATGCTGTGCTTGGGGAAAAACAGGCTTTCACAGTGCCCAGTTATGATTTGAAATCTGCTGCCGGTATTCAATCCTTACATATTTACATATAGAGAAAAGAGTAAAATGTCATTTTCGTCCCTGAGGTTTGGCTAGTTTTGCGACTTTTGTCCAAAGGTTTGTTTTTTCACATATGGATCCAAAAGGTTTGAAATCTTGCCATTTTCATCCGACTCATTAACTCCATTCATTTTTCTTCGTTAAGTCGGGTATTTTTGTCTTTTTTGTTAACTTAAAGGGCAATTCGGTCGTTTAAATACTTGTACATTATGCTAAGTGCTTGTACGTAAAGTGAAAAAGACCGAATTGCTTTTTATGTTAAGAAAAAAGACGAAAATACCCTTGACTTAGCAAAGAAAAATTGTTGGAGTTAACGAGTCAGATGAAATGGCAAGATTTCAAACCTTTTGGATCCAAATGCAGAAAAACAAACCTTTGGACGAAAAATCGCAAAACTAGCCAAACTTCAGGGACGAAAATGGCACTTTACTCTAGGGAAAATGTTATTGTACAGGAACCAAGTTTCACCGTTGTTTTATATATACACAATTGGCATATGTAGCCGCTGATACATGTTGCATGCTAATTTTTTTTTAACAAAAATCACAACACCTAAATACTAGTGAAACTTGATTGCTATTTAGTGATATATTTGTTATAAGTGGTGTTTAGATCTTATATATATATATATATGTGCAGAACTACCTCTATACCTGATATTGGGCATGCTATGTGGAGTGGTTAGTGTATTATTTACCCGTTTGGTAACGTGGTTTACTAAGGCATTTGAATACATCAAAGAACGGTTTAATCTTCCTGGTGTTGTAACTCCAGCTTTAGGTGGTTTAGGAGCTGGTATAATAGCACTTAAGTACGCTGGGGTTCTATACTGGGGATTCAATAATGTTGATGAAATATTACATACCGGAAAGATAGCTTCAGCACCTGGAATCTGGCTTCTGGCTCAGTTAGCCGCAGCTAAAGTTGTAGCCACGGCTCTATGTAAAGGGTCTGGGCTTGTTGGTGGGCTGTATGCACCAAGTTTGATGATTGGTGCTGCAGTTGGTGCGGTGTTTGGTGGTTCGGCTGGTGAGTTGATTAATTCCGCTATTCCTGGGAACACTGCTATTGCCGAGCCACAGGCGTATGCATTAGTAATGTTTTATTTTCTTTTTATTTCTTTTTCTGTTTAATTATTGAATAATCGTTGGTGACTGTAATTTATGAGTGCAATATTTTATTGTAGATCGGAATGGCGGCAACCTTGGCTTCAGTTTGTTCTGTTCCGTTGACTTCGGTTCTACTTTTGTTTGAGTTGACCAAGGATTATAGAATCTTGCTTCCACTTATGGTAATTTTACGGGATTATGTATACATAGGCCACTCAAGTATTGATAATTTTGTGTGTCGTTATCCCTAATTGTTAGTGTACATTTGTGTGTCCATTACTGTGTGAATAAGCTAGATAGAGTGTGTGTTGTATGTGTATGTTAGATTGATGTAACGCATGAGTGTTGCGTTTGTAATATGACATACGTTGTGTGATGTACAATGTATGAGTCATACGTGTTTTTAGTGACTAAAGCATGAGCCATGTCTATATATAGTTGAGACATGCGTTAGTGCGAAACAAGTTTTAGAGAGTGGAAATTGAACACACTTGGTTCCTCCCTGAGCTTAAACCATTTAAACTCTTTCAGTATTAATAAATCTGTGATGACGTCGTTATGCTGCCGAAATTTCTACCGAATTTGTTTATTATACTAAACTTCCGTCTTGAACATATTTAAACACTAATCATTAGGTTAAACGATCCGTTTCACATATATTCACAAAGTTTATTCTTGAGAAAATTATGTGAATTTAAATGCGGTTTTTGTTATGAATTTGTGTTTTTCAGGGGGCCGTTGGATTAGCAATATGGGTACCATCTGTAGCAAACCAGTCAAAAGAGAGTGATACAAAAAAGGGTTATACTATGCTTTCACCTGTTGACAAATTTGAAACGTGGAGACAAACAACAGGCGATGCAGATGATTTGGAATTATGCATCATGGGGACCGATGGTAACCATGAATCCGTTGATGAAGATATTATTCTCGAAGACTTGAAGGTTTATTATATAGAATTTGTTACAATACAAATATATTATGTTTGCATGGTGATAGTTTTAGTTATTTCGTTAATTAGGTTGCACAGGCGATGTCAACCATCTACCTTAATGTCGGGTTATCCTCAACTATTAAAGAGGCTGTACAATGCATGGATAATGGTCAACAAACATGTGTGCTTGTCGTTGATCCTGAAGAACGTTTAGAAGGGATTCTGACCTATGGTGACATTAAACGTGGCATGCTGAAGAACTATGATGAAATCGATGGTGTTTCAATGCCAGATGTATGTTAGTTATTTCTATTTAAGTCATGTTTTTTATTTGCCTTTATATTTAACACACACAATATATATCCTTCAAATATTCATAGTATCATATTCATCTTTCAAAACACTAAAAATGCATTATTTACCCATTTAATAGTAAATAAATAAACTGAATTGTTTTGCAGTTTGGTGAGAGCCTTGTTTCTTCTGTGTGTACACGAGGGATAAGTTATCGTGGGCGAAAACGCGGGCTTTTAACTTGTTATCCTGATACCGATCTAGCAATTGCTAAAAATTTAATGGAAGCTAAAGGAATAAAACAATTGCCTGTGGTACAACGAGCTGTTGATTTTCGAGAAGAAGGAAAACGCAGGATTGTTGCTATTCTTTACTACCATTCGATCTGGAATTGTCTCAGGTGACATAACTGCTTTTATTTTTATTTTCATTTTTAATTTTTTTTTCAGATTTTGTATACTTTTTGGTATATTATTATTTGGGGTTAACAGTACGAAAGTGAAACAAGCTTTTACATATTTTTCTTATATTTAGCAACCAGCTTTAACTTGGGTGCAAATAGCCAAAAGAGTTTATTTTTATTTTCATTTTTATTTTTTTTTTCAGATTTTGTATACTTTTTGGTATTATTATTTGGGGAGTTAATTACTATTTTCGTCCCTGAGGTTTGTCAAAAATAACGGTTTCAGTCCATTAGTTTAAAAATTGCCATTTCAGTCCATTAGTTTCATTTTCGTAACCATTTCAGTCCACTAACTTAACTCCATCCATTTATTTTGTTAACTTTGGGTGAAATTACCAAATTACCCCTGCTAACTTAACAAATTGTAATAAAAAAATTCTAAAAAATCTAAAAATCAAAAAAATTCCAAAAAATTCAAAAATATCAAAAAAATTCCAAAAAATCTAAAAATCAAAAAAAATTTAAAAATCATAAAAATTCTAAAAAATCCAAAAAAAATCTAAAAAATCCAAAATGTTTCATTAAATGTTTCGAACCCGAACCGTTTCGAGCTGAACCGTTTCGACGCGAACCGTTTCGACCCGTATCGTTTCGAGCCGAACCGTTTCGACGCGAACCGTTTCGACCCGTACCGTTTCGACGCGAACCGTTTCGAACCGTACCGTTTCGACGCGAACCGTTTCGACCCGTACCGTTTCGACGCGAACCGTTTCGAACCGTACCGTTTCGACGCGAACCGTTTCGACCCGTACCGTTTCGACGCGAACCGTTTCGACCCGTACCGTTTCGACGCGAACCGTTTCGACCCGAACCGTTTCGACCCGTACCGTTTCGACCCGAACCGTTTCGACCCGTACCGTTTCGACGCGAACCGTTTCGACCCGAACCGTTTCGACCCGAACCGTTTCGACCCGTACCGTTTCGACCCGAACCGTTTCGACCCGTACCGTTTCGACGCGAACCGTTTCGACGCGAACCGTTTCGACCCGTACCGTTTCGACGCGAACCGTTTCGAGCCGTACCGTTTCGAACCGTGTCGAAACGGTTCGGGTTCGAAACATTTAATGAAACGGTACGGGTCGAAACGGTTCGGGTCGAAACGGTTCGCGTCGAAACGGTACGGGTCGAAACGGTTCGCGTCGAAACGGTACGGGTCGAAACGGTTCGCGTCGAAACGGTTCGGCTCGAAACGGTACGGGTCGAAACGGTTCGCGTCGAAACGGTTCGCGTCGAAACGGTTCGCGTCGAAACGGTACGGGCCGAAACGGTTCGCGTCGAAACGGTTCGGCTCGAAACGGTACGGGTCGAAACGGTTCGCGTCGAAACGGTTCGCAATGAAACATTTTGGATTTTTTAGAATTTTTTTGGATTTTTTAGAATTTTTATGATTTTTTAAAATTTTTTAGATTTTTTGAATTTGTTGGAATTTTTTTTATTTTTTAGAATTTTTTTATTACAATTTGTTAAGTTAGCAGGGGTAATTTGGTAATTTCACCCAAAGTTAACAAAATAAATGGATGGAGTTAATTTAGTGGACTGAAATGGTTACGAAAATGAAACTAATGGACTGAAATAGCAATTTTTAAACTAATGGACTGAAACCGTTATTTTTGACAAACCTCAGGGACGAAAATAGTAATTAACTCTTATTTGGGGTTAACAGTACGAAAGTGAAACAAGCTTTTACATATTTTTCTTATATTTAGCAACCAGCTTTAACTTGGGTGCAAATAGCCAAAAGAGTAAAATGCCATTTTCGTCCCTGAGGTTTGGTCGGTTTTGTGATGTTCGTCCAGAGGTTTATTTTTCCGCATCTGGATCCAAAGGTTTGAAATCTTGCCATTTTCATCCGGCTCGTTAACTCCATCCATTTTTCTCCGTTAAGTCAGGGATATTTCCGTCTTTTTTGTTAACTTAAAGGGCAGTTCGATCTTTTTCACTTTTATGTAAAAAGACCAAGTACCCCTGAAAAAGACCGAATTGTTTTTAAGTAGACAAAAAAGACGGAAATACCCGACTTAACGAAAAAAATGGATGGAGTTAACGAGCCGGATGAAAATGGCAAGATTTCAAACCTTTTGGATCCAGATGCAGAAAAACAAACATTTAGACTTCAAACCTTTTGGATCCAGTTGCGGAAAAACAAACCTTTAGACGAAAGTTGCAAAACTGGCCAAACCTCAGGGGCGAAAATGGCATTTTACTCTAGCCAAAAAGAAAGAAAGCTACATTTTATAACACAGGTTTTAGCAGCCGACTTTAACTTAAGCGCGGAATAGAAACCAACTTGCATTTTATTACCGGTTTTAGCAACCATATTACTAATTGTAGCAACAGACTTGTTCATTTTATTACATTTCATTTCAAAAATTGTTGACATGGCATCTTCACATTTGATATTTTGTTGTATATATGTCACGTGGCATCTAATGTGACATTTAATAATTATTTTCAAATATTTAAATAAATGTATTTTTTAAAACTTTTTCACATAAACATTTTTTTGCATATCTAACATATGTTTGATGGCTGACATATTGACATGACATCAAGGTTGGTTGCTTATAAAAATCGGTAATAAATTGCATTTGCGTCCAATTTTAAGCTTATTGCTAAAAGTGGGAAAATGTGAAGTTAGCCTCGATTTCTTAAAAGGGTGTTTGGCATTGTCGTTTGATAGTGTTTGGACGCGGTTGTTTGAGATTTCGAGTGTTTGGCAAATCTGTATAATAATCAAAATCAGTTTTGTTTTCTAAACTGATTATCTGATCCCCAATGTAATCAAATATTATTGTGCAGAGAGGAATTGAATCGCAGGGGACCGGAGTATCAACCGAGGGTAGAAGAGTGTGTCGACAATAAGATTTCCAATGGCCATTGATTCGAATTATTTCCCACGTTGGATGTTTTTAGTGTTGCTTGCCAAAGTGGAAGACCGTACAGTAAGCTGAAATTTATGACACAAGGGATATGCACTTTCATGTGCATTATCCCGAATACGTAGGACTCACATGTTGTCGAACAAGATGTTTTATTACACTTGTAATATACCAATTCGTTATACGATTTTTTTGACCTTAGTCGTAGGATTATTAAAAAATGATGAATAAAGCCTAATTTTTTACTATATGTTGTTCAAGGTTGTGTTATTTTTGCCCATCTTGAGCTGCTTACGAGCTAGTCGCTACGAAATTATATCTTAATTTTTTGACCGGACACTTTCACCCTGTCAAGTCCCAAGTCACCTGTAGATTCTGCGCGAATAAAGGGGCTAGCCGCAAAATCTAGCAAGGACGTCCCCATTTGCCTGAAACCTCCGTCACCAACGCCCAGCGGCATAGTAGGCTAACCACTTAGGAGCCGTGTGAGATGAAAGTCTCATGCACGGTTTTGAATGAGAGAAAGAAGTGAGGAATCCTCTTTTCGACTCTAACTCTCCCTATTATTTATTTTCATTTACTCAATTTTTTGAGAAAAATGGTTAGTTGAATTAAAATAGCATGTTGACGAAAATTATGATATGAACCAATAACTTATAAATTTTAACAATACATCTGTATTGTTAACTTCAAAATATTATTAACAATAATAATTTAAGACCAATGTGACTTAATTGTTCAGTAAAGTTTAAATCATGCTTTATAAAATTTCGTCTTTAGTGTTTTAACGTGTTTATTTTCATTGGCGTCATGATGGAGTCGACCGCCGCAATGCACGATCATTAAAATTTGTACTTAAATTGAAAAGGTTAGATATGATTAATTTATTTATCATGACCACTTTATTTTTTGGGTTTTATATTTTGATTGCTATACCGAGTGAGTGTCAGTATTAGACCTTTTTTGGGTTTTATATTTCGATTGCTTTGGGTTTTATATTTCGATTGCCTTGGGTTTTATATTTCGATTGCTATACTGAGTGAGTGCCAGTATTAGACCGATAGCGTAATGAACCGAATTGATGTCGACTGAACTCCCGTCGCAACGCGGCGGGACAATCCACTACTTATTAATAATCTTGTGACTAGCCATGAATAGCAAATCTATTTTTAAGTATTTCTTTTAACTTTTTAATAATATTTTATTCATAACTATGTTTGTTTATTTCTTTTCAGGATTGCGATATAAATTTTATTAAAAATGGCTATTGTGTCGTCATACCAAATTGTGACAATAAATGAATATCAGTATCCACCTTGATGATCTGAACCGATAATATTGTTCGAACAACATCAGTGCCCATACCGGTGTTCGTTTTTATCGTTTTCAGTCGATGTAAAACACGTGTTGATTTCTACACCGAGTACATGTATTCTACCGGTACTATAACAAACCGAACTGATATCCATCGAATGCTCACGGTAACGTACCGCCGCAACGTGTGGTCAAATACAGCCAAGTTTGAGTCTGATATCATTTTTAACAAAGAATTTCCAGATATAGCTTCACAAATTTTTCAAATGACTTGGAGGAAGAATTGCAACATAAACAAGTTCAAATAATAATATAAAGTTGTGAATATTTTCTCTTAAAACACCAATACAATTTACATCTGAGGACCAAGGGGCAACCTATTAATAATCATATGATGGTAAAGAGACGAACCGTTAGCGGCTAGGTTCAAACCAGGGTCCGACACGGGCTCCACCTTCGGTTCACCTTTTGGCAACATCATTCCCATCTCATTCATTTGTCCAATAAACTGATGACCAGGAACCGGCATTTTAGCTTGGTTAGGTCCCAACCCAGCCATAGCCATTTGACTCATGTTCATCCCATAACCATAGCCATTGGGACCGGGCTGCAAACCGTAATGGGGTCTTTCAAACCTAGCCATGCTGTTTTGAACTTGAGAGGCTTGAACTGATTGAGGTTGTGTGACGGTGGAGTTAACGTGACTGCTGTTACGCGCAACTGGGACGTCGTGGTTGTGTTTCCCTTCGTATGTTGTGATCACTGACTTAAGGTCGTGTGAAGCCCGTTCTACATGTTTTCTGACTGTGCATCCGGTGCTCGTGCATTTGTAGTAACTCCTGTATCAGAAGTAGTAACACAAAATGTTATTTAACTAGTCGAGGGCACTACAATAGATGAGTAGGGCTGCAAACGAACCAAACGAACACGAACAGGACCTTGTTTGTGTTCCTTTGTTAAGAAATATGTGTTCACGAATTGTTCATGAACACTTACCGAACGAGATTTTTGTCCGTGTTTGTTTGTTAAGGAAATGAACGTGTTCGTGTTCGTTTGTTAATTTTAGGCAATGAACGTTGATGAACACAAACTAATGTTCATGAACACAAATGGAAACAAGCGTTCATGAACAAAATATATAATACACCGACACTTATTATATATTTTATTTATCGGAATTTTGAAGTATTTAAATTAAATATAAAAACTAAGAATACTAATGAACTATAGAACATAAACGAACATGTTACCGAACGTTCACGAACATAAATTAATGAGTGCGGCTTCTATTCATGTTCCTTTATTTAACTAAAGTAAACAAACAAAATTCGTGTTTGTTTGTTTAATAAACGAACAAACACAAACGAACTTCCCGCCAAACGGTTCACGAACTGTTCGCTGAAAGTATTGTTCGTTTGCAGCCCTATAGACGACCCCATGACAATAAGCTGCCCAAATAACTAGAAAATGTAACCTTGGATTTGGATTTCCTTTGACGACTTTCTGCCCGTATTTACGCCAGCGGTACCCGTCATCGAGAATATCCACCTCACTCGTGGTTTGCACAACTACTCTCGGCTCCCTTATGGCTCGGCTGGCCCCACTTACATCTGCTGCATATGCTTCAACCTTTCTGGAGAATCAAAAAAACATCCACAATTACAATAAAGGCGAAAAAATATATATAGTATATTATTATAGGGCTGCAGAGAAACCAAACGTTCAGCAAACAGTTCGTGAACCGTTTGGCGGGAAGTTCGTTTGTGTTTGTTCATTTATTAAACAAACGAACATGAACAAAGGCCGTGTTCGTTCATTTATGTTCGTGAACGTTCGTTAATGTGTTTGCTTATGTTCGATTGTGTTCGATAGTTCATAGTGTTTTTAGTTTTTCTATTTTATTTAAATACTTCAAAATCCCAACAAATAAAATATTTAATAAGTGTCGGTGTATTATATATTATGTTCATGAATGCTTGTTTGTGTTGGTTTGTTTCCATTTGTGTTCATGAACGCTTGTTTGTGTTCATCAGCGTTCATTTTCGTTCGTTGCCTAAACTTAACAAACGAACACAAACAAACACAAACACGTTCATTTCCTTAACAAACAAACACGAACATAAAATCTCGTTCAGTATGTGTTCATGAACAGTTCGTGAACACATATATTTCTTAACAAACGAACACAAACAAGGTCTTGTTCATGTTTGTTCGGTTCGTCTGCAGCCCTAAGTATATATATAGAGGATAAGAAGGCAGGAAAGATTGATGAACCTTCGTTTTGACTCAGACTCGTCTCCTTCAACATCACCACCCAATGACACGCTGCCATGTGTCACACGATCATCGTCTTCTCCTTCCTCATTAGAAAAGGTCAACGAGCCGTCCACAGGATCACTAGACTCAACCTGAGTTCCATGATGAACCGCGGTTGACGACACTTCAAGATTAGCATCTTGGGCCCACTCTGTGCCACCTTGGATGTCGTTAGAAGACGCAAACCCGGATCTACGGCCAGGAGGAGGTTTTGGATGATTGTGGGCCCCTTTATAAATAATTTCGGTGATGTGGCCCTCGTGAGATCGCTCCACCTTTTTTGTGACCGGACAATTTGCATAAGTGCATTTGTAATAGCTTCTAGGATACTCACTACCCTTCACTTGTTTTTGGCCGTACTTTCTCCAGTTATACCCATCTTCACTTACGTAATTACCATTTTCGCCACTCGGTATTTGATCTGCATCTTCTTCGTGATGTTCTTGAACAATATTCCCATTTAAACCACCGTTTTTGGCGGTTTCAATACTTTGAGATGGTACTCGATTCTCAGATTGCCAAGACATAAAAGGCGAATTAACCTAAAAGTAAACGAAATAATCGTGATATAAATAACAACATACACTTACAGTTTCTTCATGCATAAGTATAACATATTTAAACACTTAAAACTAACTACCTTGTTGGAAACCGGAACAGAAGCAGATTCAAGAACAGGTTTAAATGCAAAAGATGAATTGTTGAATTCTTCAAACGAATCATCTTTATTTTGTGCAAATGCGAATTTCCCAGTTGTTGGAGATGGTTGAGCCTGCAAAAAAAAAAAAAAAAAATTAATATACACAAATCATGCTATTTGAGTACTGTATTTGGCATTGCTTTTAAAAGTGATTATCTGTCAATATTCAAACAAATGACTATCTGATTAGAACACTTTATCCTGCAACACTTTTGTTACAGTTAATTATCTAATTGTTCCGTATACGAATAATCACTTTCGAAACATATCGCCAAACACGCAAACATCGCTAAACTAAATCTTAAATCCGACTTTATTAAAAAAAGATGAGTTTTAGTAAACTTTACCAGCGAATTCGACAGAAAAACCGGCGAATCTAAAAGCGAAGTAGGACTAAGACCAGGAGGGATTGTCAAAACAGACGATTGTTTGTCCACGTCAGCAGGAGGAGGTCTGATGATGTCAGTGTTTAATCTTGGAGCATTGTAACCAGCTCTAGCAGCCATTCTTTCAACAAGACCTGACCTTGAGCTTGCCGATTTCTGTTCGGCACCAAATGCACCGTTTTCTGACCCGAATTGTTTGTCGGGTCCATGAAAAGTGAACCCACTGGTTGGGTTGTCCTTGGGTAGTTCAGTCACTGACCCTGAGCCTGCTTCACTTAACATAGCCATAAAGAATGACCTTGGGCTAGGGCTTGGGTTAGGAGCCATCCAATCTCCAATTATTCCAACATGGTCATCAAATCCACCCATCAAAAGATAGAAATTAAACTCCTTTTTGCTGTCAGCTTCTAATTAAGTTCAAGTGAAACACAAGATTATTAGAAAAAGATAAAGATTGTAAATTTGTAACTAAAAAAACATAAATTTTAGACCTTTTTGCAAGAAAGAATAATTTGCACTCTGGAACAAGAGCATATGATGAGAAAGATTGTAAATTTGTTACTAAAAAACATAAATTTTAAACCTTTTTGCAAAAAAGAATGAACTCCCCTCTGAAGCAAGAACATATGATCAGAAAGATTGTAAATTTGTCACTAAAAAACATAAATTTTAAACCTTTTTTGTAAAAAAAGAATAAATTCAACTCTGAAGCAAGAACATATGATGAGAAAGATTGTAAAAAAAAATGGTACCCAAAATTATTATTTTTTTGCAAATAAAGAAGTGAAACAAGAGAAATTGATGGGAAAAAAAAAGATGAAAGATTTGTAACCTAATTACCATAATTTTAGACTTTTTTTTTTTTTTTTGCAGAAAAAGAAATAATCCCACACTAAAACAAGAACAATAAATGGGAAAGCTGATAAATTGTAACTCATAAATGGTAATTTTAGCCATTTTCTGCAAAAAAAAAAAGAAAAAAGAAATCCCACACTGAAACATGAACTGTAGAACTTATATGAATACAATAGTTTCCATGAAAAATTAGTAATTGATAATCCATAAAAAAAAAAGATTTTTATAATCCATCCAAATGGGCAATTGCAAAATGTCAATCAAAACATTTTCTTGAATCTTGATTCTCTTAGCTACACACCCAATTTCAAAATCTTGACCCAAAAACAAAATCTAAATAAAGATCCATCTGATCAACAATCCCACTTCATTAAAACCAAAGATCTGCACTGATCATCTAGAAAACCCCAAAAAAGACATAAAGATTGTAACTTTAATACATACAAATTAAAGGATTGAAATTTAAATGAGAAAACAAAAACAACCCAATTGAAAGATTATAAATTTATGATTACCCACCTGGTAAGAACACACAAGAAGGAGAGAGACAAACAGTCAAAAGGGTAAAACTGTTTTTTTTTTTTTTTTTTTTTCTGTTCTTCTCAGATTAATTGGTTCTTGTGTCTCTGATCAACAGCTTCTTTCATTCCATGAAAAACAGTGTTTTTAACAGAGAAAAAAAATGGGTAATTTTCCTGTTAGTTTCCCCACATATGTGATATGGCCTCTTAATCTGTTTGGAGACAAATTTGTAGAGAAATATAATGGAGTACTAAAAGGAAAATTAAAAAGGTTGGGATTATTGTGGTGGACCAGAAATGATTGGAATCTTTAAGAGGAAGAGTTAAATTGAGTTATTAAAGTTTATATCTTTCTTTTTCCCCTAATTTATTGCAAAAAGTATAAATTGATGGGGGTAATACGCTCCCCAATCACCACAACTTTCAAAATGTGATTGCTTCGGACGTCCGGAGCATCACGTCTCGGACGTCCGGAGCATCACAACTCCGAGTATATCTTGTGACGTTATCAGTTGTAATATAGATATGTACTAATAGGGATGAGCAAATCCTGATCCTGTCCCGATCCCGAAAATCCCGATCCTGAATTTCGCCAAAACTGGGTACCGATACCGAAATACGTAGGTACGGTACGGTATTGGTATGGTATCGGCACGGTAGCGGTATTTGAAGGTAAAATTCGGTATTTTACCAATCCCGTCCTGATACCGAAAATACCGATACTGAAAATGCCAAAAAGTGGATACCGTTTCCGGTACCGAAAAAATTCGGTACGGTATTTTCGAGATCAGGATCGGGATGGTATCAGGACGGGATCGGGACCTGATACCAAATGCTCACCCCTATGTACTAATGCCACTAGAGGTGCACAACTATACCAATCCAGAAACTAGTTTGAATGAAACTAATTTGAAATTGAATCAATCTGCCAGCTTGAAATCAGTTTGAGAACATATTTGTTGAAACTGATTAAACCAAACAAAATAAAGCCGGTTGCAAACTGGATTATTTTATTTAGAAATCGGTTTCTAACCCTATCCGTACTCCTCGCTTGCGGTGTGCACATATAATGTATATATATATGGGCCCTTACGTCAAGGGAGGGGGCAAAGGTGAAATTACATTAATTTTAACATTATTTTACTAGTTCCGTTGAAAACGGCGGACGTTTAATCATGCATCATATGGTGGCGTTGATAGCCGAAAGACAAAAGGGTGCATGCACTAATCGGCCATTGTCCCGATTGTTGAGTGTTATGTGTCTTATGTCCAAGGCTTGATGCAAAACTACTATCGAGTCGGTGGTCTCACTGGAAGCAGCCTCTCTATTTCTACAGCGTAGAGGTAAGGTTGTCTACATATTACCCTCCTCAGGCCCTATATTAACTTTGCTATTGGTGGGATTTACTAAGTATGATAATGATAATGATTTCTAACCCTAACCGCTTTAAGCCTATTCACTTTTGACCTCCCCTGATCTGAACCGATTTTAAAACCAACACGGTTTGGCCCAAAACCGGTTTTGTGGACATCTACTAGCTTAACTAAATACGATAAGGGCGGACCTTATCAATTAGTCGCGGACTCGCGGTCACTTCATTCCCGAACTTTAACATAACGGTAACATCACAATCATTTAATGATATGATAACCATCAATAGAGAACAATTTAAATTGATATTATTAATTTTTGTCATGTATCAATGTATTTGCTTAGTTACATTTCATGAGAAAAAGAAAGAAAGAAAGAGATTGTGGTACATGTCTTTAATTCTATATTAGTTGTTGTGGTATTGAATCATGTAGATTTGATTTATGACAAAATCATAAATATGTAAAGATTTTAATATATATGTAGGTCCACGCATTTTTTTTCATCAGGGCCGGCCCGTTAGTGTAATTGGACTAGGCAATAGCTTAGGGCCTTCGAAAAAATAGGGCCTCCAAAATTTAAAAAAAATAAATCTATATTTATAAAAAAAGAATATTATATTTACCGTGATATTTGTTAAGATTAATACAAGTGTAATCTGGTGGTAAGAATAAGATTTGGTTTTTGTTGAGGGTTGGGTTGAATCCCACTGCTACTCATTTTCAAAATTATTAATCACCTTAGACTATGGGGTATGGGGCGTGGGTTGGGTAGAAACGACCAAGTCACCACCCCGGGTGGGCGTGGGTTTCGGCGTGGCCCATTTGGCGTGTGATTCAGCCCGGGCGTTGGGCGGAGCTACCCACATGACATGGCGGAACCTCATTGGCCAAGAGCACTAGCCATGGCGGAACCTCATTATGATGTGGCTTGGCCACGCCACCCCAGCCACGCCCCACCATACCCCTTTAAAATTGGCTTTTGGTCTTGGGTGCCCCATACTCTACGTGTCGCACCATGCCCCCAACCCACGCCCCACCATACCCCACGGTCTTACTCACTCTTTTAGTAAAGGGTTATAAATGCAACTTTTTAATCACCTCTCTTAATGTAATAAGCTAAAATATTTTGTCCATACAATTTTTAACATGATACGTCTATGAAAAAAATTATTTAAAAAAGTCGTTTCAAACTAATAACAATTTATATAACATTAAAATGAAAGGTCGGTGGCTATGCCAAGTGACCATTCTACCCTTTGACAGTGCACAATTCTTTTGTCTTGGTCTGCCCCTTTTATTTACTATTTATTTTACACTTTCACTGGTCAACTTTCATTTTCTTCACTACATCTCAAACAAACCCTAGCTGATCTCCTGCCAACACAGCCGGTCCACTCCCTCACTCCCACATCTCCGGCGACCGGAGTAACTCCGGCGCTTGGATTCCCGACGACACCCACCAGCCGAACACCACCCCATGTCAGTTGCAGAGCCGACCACCACCATCGGGTGGTGGTGAGTGACGTTTGGACCGAGAAGTGAGAGAGAGAGGAGAGCCGACGTTGTTCGAGCGGCGACATGGCTGAGAAGAGAGAGAGGCATATGGACGAGAGAGAAAGAAGGGCGGCGGCAGCACCGCCGTACACGTCGGTGGTCGGCGGCGGTTCGGAATGATTTTCTGGCGACCCGCCAGAGAAGATGATGGTGGCGGCGGTTTTGTTTCTCCTGACAGCTTCACGGTAAACCCCGTTTCCTTTTTTTATATCTTTTCGCTTCCTGTCGGTTTTGTTGTCCGATGATGATGATAGTGGTATTATTTTGAAGATGAGAGGTTGAAAGGGACTGACGGAGCGTTGATTTGTGTGGTTGTTTCAAGCTCGGGTCAGGTTAAGGATCAAGGTCAGCCGCGGTTCAGGAGTTTCGGGTCACCCATGGGTTTGTTCGGGTCAGATCTGGTTAAGCCTTGGATGGTCAGCTTTGGAACAAAGTCAGTGGGTTCGGGTCAAAGTCAGTGGGTTCGGGTCGGATCCAGAGATGTTTGGGTCAAGCTCTGAATTTTCCGGTTTTGGTTGACTCGGTCAAACACTCAAGTCAATACCGTAACGAGATATGAACCAAGCTTACGTTGCTTAATTTGGTTTGCCCCGTAAGCTTACGTTGCTTAATTTGGTTTACCCCGCCGCAACGCGCCCACGATGATACAAATCGCTTACTCAACATCAATCAACTGCTCTGCTACTAAAAAGGGCAATCACAAACTCACTATCCGAGAGGTAATTCTTGGTGTTGGTCACTTCAAAGTCCTTTTCAATTGAATTTTTGAGATTTTTTTGTTTGAATGTTTTGATTGTTTGTCAAATCTACAGGGGTTGATGATTTACATACGTGTGGATCACTATAGTCAAAAGATTCGGCCTATTTGCTATCAGTTTATGGACCACCTTGCAAACATCAAAGAATGAGTGATTCATACTTTGTTTTGTTAGTCGACATGTGTAGAATGATTATTGTTTCTTTTTATTTTAGGGGCTATGATGATAACTCACTCTTTGTGCACTGTTCAGTGTTGGCATGTATTTGTCTGTGCTTTTACATCACAATCGGACTATGCAGCCATGGTGGTTTATCCTCTTCATTTTGAAGATGAGATATTCCGTGTCTTGGCGGGGCAGCCGACATGCTGTGGTGTTTAAGTGCTTGCATCACAGTCGGACTATGCAGCCATGGCAGTTTATCCTCTTCATTTTGAAGATGAGGTATTCTGTATCTTGGCGGGGCATAAGCTTCACATATCTAAGCCTCATTGTTCCTTTGTTTTGTATGCTAACGGTCCTTTGTTGACATTGTCCTTTATTTTTTTCCCTACTTGAATAGTTTTGGCTTTATGCTTAGCTTGAATGCCTCTTCGTGTGATTTACTTTGCTTTGACAAAGTGATTGGGCAATATACTCATGCTATGATGCTAGGAGATGGTCGCCTAATATCACATGGCAACCAGTAGGTTTGTAATATGTTTTGGGTTTGTTTTCCTCTAGGTGAAATGCACTAAAGGAACTACAAAACTCCACCAAATGTAAGTTATTTAATTATGTTTCAGATTCGTATGATTGATAGATGTAAACTGATTATACCAATCTATCACTGACTTGGTTATTAGTTGCTAAATCATGCCAACATAATTTGAAATTAGTAGTCGAATAGTTGTTTTTATTCCTTTGTTATTTTTTTGGGCTTTTCAAATTAACTTTAGTTTGTATTATTATGTATTGAATCAGCTTGCAAAGCTAGGATGGGATCGCAGGTGTCACTTCAAGGTATTTTTTGGTTTATTTCTTTCAAAGGTAAATTCACACGTCACACATGGCGCGCCACACAACAATGTCATCATCGTCATGCGTGTGACTTGATGTCGCCGCCGCAGCGCGCGGCGCGGGTAAAAAACTAGTAGTATACTTAAAATAAGTAGCATGTTTTAATTCTTTTCACGCATAATATAAGTTGTTATTTGTTACGTTAAACTCTTTTGACCAACTTAGATTTGATTTAAGTATTAGATCCCAACATTATTTGATTACAGAAATCATTTAATTTATGTAATGGTTAAGTGTTTTATAAGTTTTTTCTAATATATTTCATATCAGATACAAACCAAAATTACAAGCCTAAAAAATTAAAAAAAGACCTCGAATTTTTAATTCGTTTTGTGCCTCCAAAATTCTAATAACGGCACTGTTTTGCATATATAGTTATGCAAACTATAAATAACTAAATAAGTTTCACATAGTTAAGTTTGTTAGTACCATTCAATACAGTCGGATGATTATAGTTGGAAAGGATGATAATGGAAAATAAAACTCATTAAAAACATTTATTTTGGAAACATAAGGCAGTAGGACAATATTTATTGCTACGTCAAAACAATATTTGTACATTAATCTCTCTCTCTTTTTTTTTTTCTTTTATATACAAAAAAGTATATAATTAATCCAATTTCAAACCATCACTAGTGCTCTAGTGGTGACCACGGGTATTTAAGTTCCATCTATGGTGGGTCCGGGTGAGTTTTCCCCTTCAGGTCTCAGGTTCGAGTCTGGATGATAGGGGTTTCTCATTGAGGGGTTTAAATTGGGGATCTATTGTGTGAGAGGGCTCTCTAGCGTGGACCCGGTTGAGACAACGTATACTAGATCTCCCGACATTCGCGAATAATTCACACCTTTCAAAAAAAAAATCCAATTTCAAGTTGGTAAAATACTATTATACCCTTTCTTTAAAATTTCAATGTTTTGTCATATCAAATTTTATAAAAGGTAAGACAAAAAATATACATTCATTAATTTCTAATGAAAACAAACAATTGTTTCATAAAAATAAGTAGATGTATTATATAAATACATAAACATTACACTTGTGTGGCATATCACACTTGTTGTTTTGTTTTGGTTTGTTTTATAAAATCATCGGGGTAACCCTTTACCCAAAAAAAATATTTATGAACTCGAAATCGTATACATAATATTTTCATTCATGTGAATAAAAAGGTTTATATGTTGATAAACGAATAAAATAGTTATTAATAATAGTGTGCGTGTGAATATATGTTAAAAAAAACAAATTCTAAAACCTACACATTTGTCTCGAGTGATATTGCTAGACCAGATAGTTTTTGGTACATACAACGTGTGTTGTATGTATTTATGTATGTGTGTATATAAAAATTCAATAACTACAACAATCATATTAAGTATAACCTCATCTAATTAGAGAAAGAGGTTGCTTCTAATGAAACATCCGATTCAAAAGACATATCCATATATAAAAACCATATAAAACATACATATGCACACAGCTAGACAAAATATAACAATAAAACATTTTGTACTAAAAATATTCTGAGTAAGCTATTAAGCAAATAATACATTTTACAAGTAATACAAAAAGATAACACCCTTAAAATTCTTTAACCATAATCTTGCGTTTCATAGAACTCGTATCCTCGACCATATTCTTAAAGATGTGTAAGTCTAACAAATCTTTTAGAGTAAACTGCAATTTGTGTCCATATGGTCGGGTGGCGGGATCAACTTGCTTCCTTATTTTGAGAAAATAGAAAGCTGAGTCCTCGTACTTATTTTGAAAAAAAAAACTAATTTTCAAAATTAGGACGCAAGTTGACCGTACTACCAAACCACGGGGACGCAAATTGCAGTTTACTCAATCCTTTTGTCACACCCTGGTTTCCCCTTTTGTCACACCCTGGTTTCCCGGTGGGCCAAGACTTAGGGTTTATGCGTGACAATCGGATAACAATATCACAATTTGCAGCGAAAGTTAAGAATGATAAAGTACAACTGTACAAGTATGAAAACTTGAAATTATATTAAATAAAATTCATAGTGTTGTGTTAGATACAAATATCCCACAAGGTATGATCAAAATAAAAAAGGACTTTGGTCATCATAGGTCTTTAGCCATTGAGTCGCAAATTCCAAAGCTTTATAGCTGAACCGTATCCAGCCTACTATTGAGGTTCGTCACCTGAGGTCAATCTTTAAAAATACGTCAGTTTTCACTGGTAAATACTATAACCGACTATTTTGAGAATCATTTTGAAAATCATTTGATGTATATATGAAAACCATTTGGTAATCATTTTATTTTTGCATGAGGATAGATTTCTTATTGCTAGTTTTACATGCTTGTCAATACAGTTGGGGACCGGAAATCAAATGCCGGTACATGGTCAATATACACACCATCTTTAATATATTGCGTTTGTCAGGTGTATGCTTACACCCCGCACTTATTTTATATGGTCATTGCAATTAATGAGTCGGGACGCCCGGACACGGTACTATTAACCCTCAAGGGTTTAATGTTATTCAAGCAAGACAGATTAAACCGGGTTATTACATTTATGAAAGTATTTGCCCATTTTGCAATACGCGCTCCAAGTGGCTAGTGTCACGCCAGGATTTGATATAAATATTCGAGTTGTTACACCTTTATAATTGCTCCTCCCAAATCAGTTTCGGTTTACCTCTACTCCCTCCCTCCATAGTGAAACTTTCTAACTATGATTGTTGTTTGTCTCCTTTTGCATGCCTAAAACATCTAAACTTCTCCTCCCTTATCTAAAAATTAAACTTGTTAAAAATTGTTGTTTGCTTGCTTGTTACAAATAATGCTAAAAAGGCATTATATTTTAAGATGCATGGGAAGGAATAATTCATCTAAGCCGAATTTTTATCATCAAACTCACCCACCCAAATGTCTAACAATAGAGTTGAACCCTGGATCACTAAGCTGGAGAATGTGTGCTATATTCATTATGGTTTGAAATGCAAACGTGTTTTGATATTTATTTATGTGAAACCTTAATGACTTTATAAAAAAAAAGAGTTAATTACACAAATAGGTCATGTGGTTTATACCTAGTTTCGCCTTTGGGTACAATATTTTTTTTAACAGGTTTAGGTTTTATGGTTTCAATTTTGTAACACTTTTGGGTACTAACACCAAAATTTGTTAATTAATGACTAAAATACCCTTGCATTTTTTTAAGTTTATCAATGTAACACATTTGGGTACTAACACCTAATTTTATTTAAGTTTAAATCAATTTTACAAAATCTATTTATTTTTTTTTATTTTCATCTTTTTATTATATCTCTTAATTAACATAAAATCTATTTATTTTTTTATTTTTTTATTTTCATATTTTCATTAAATTTCTTATTTAACATAAAATCTACTTGTTACATCAGTATTTTTTTATAAATATATTTTTTAAATAAAATCTACTAGCTATATAGTTTTATGTAAATTAAATTTCTTACTCGTTCTAAATAATGTAAACCTTACTCGTTTTCAATTTTGGATAGATATGATTGATAATAATAAATATCTTTCATGTAAAAAAAATGTAAGCCTTTTTTTAACTCGTTTTTTTGTTCATTTACATTTTACTATTTTAGAAAGATATTTCATTTACATAAAATCATCTAGTTACACCAGTAAAATCTAGCTATATAGTTTTATGTAAATTAAATATCTTTTTTTACAAAAAAAAACGAGTTTAAAAAAGGCTTAAATTTTTGTAATTTTATCTAAAATACCTAGCTATATAGTTTTATCTAAAATACCTAGCTATATAGTTTTATGTATATTAAATATCTTTCTAACATAGTAAAATGTAAATGAACAAAAAACGAGTTAAAAAAAGGCTTAATTCTTTTTACATGAAAGATATTTATTATTATCAATCATATTTATCCAAAATTGAAAACGAGTAAGGTTTACATTATTTCAAACGGGTAAGAAATTTAATTTACATAAAACTATATAGCTAGTAGATTTTATTTAAAAAATCTATCTAAAAAAATACTGGTGTAACAAGTAGATTTTATGTTAAATAAGAAATTTGATAAAAATATGAAAATAAAAAAAATAAATAGATTTTATTTTAATTAAGAGATATAATAAAAATATGAAAATAAAAAATAAATAGATTTTGTAAAATTGATGTAAACTTAAATAAAATTAGGTGTTAGTACCCAAATGTGTTACATTGATAAACTTAAAAAAATGCAAGGGTATTTTAGTCATTAATTAACAAATTTTGGTGTTAGTACCCAAAAGTGTTACAAATTGAAACCATAAAACCTAAACCTATTAAAAAAAAGTTAGCGCCCAAAGACGAAATTAGGTATAAACAACAGGAATCATTTGTGTAATTAACTCTAAAAAAAATAAAACATGATTCAAACAATTATGACATCAAGTTTTTATTAAATTAAACGATATGATATGAGGAAAAAATGTTTTTGGAAATAAGAATTTCAATAACGTTGAACTACATTTTAGATGAATCTTTTATTAATAGTTTTAAATCGTAAAAATAACTTGAACAATTCAATAACAAAAATAGTATCAATCATAACTAAAACAACAACAATAACAATACTAATAACAATAATAATATTTATAATAATAATTAGTATAACAATATTAATAATAATTATGATAATAGACACAGTTTACAAATATTCATTAGGTGACCTTATTTAAAAAAAAAGTATTAATGATAACAATTATAATAATAACTTTTGTTGCTACGGTTGTTGCTTAGGGATGAGCATGGTAACTGTACCGTACCGAAAATCGTCAAAACTGGAAACTGGTACTTGTACCGAAAATTTTGGTACGATACCGGTATTTGAAGGTAAAATTGGTATTTTACCGGTACCGTACCGATACCGAAAATGCCTAAAAGTGAGAACCGAATTGGTACCGAAAAAAATTCGGTACCGGTACTCGATACCAAATGCTCATCCCTATTGTTGCTTTTGTTGTCGTTGTTGTTATTGCTGTTGCTGTTGGTGTTGCAGCTGGTGCTGTTATTATTGTTGTTGTTGCTGCTAATGTCGTTCTCTTACAAAGTCTCTTAAATCTAGAAAGGGTACAAAGACACATTGAATTGCAAAATATAATACAATGAAACAAAAAATATAACACAATACCGAGAAATATAACACAATATCAAAGAAAAAGACACAATGATGCAATTAAAGAAAGGGTGCTACTATACACACCCCCTATTACTTTCTACACCCCCTCCTCTCACATACTTACAGGTGGGGCCTGCGTGGGACCGACAGTTTTCCTCTCACAAGGGGGGGTGTAGAAAGTAATAGGGGGGGTGCGTATAGAATAAGCCTTAAAGAAAATGTACAATGCTAAATAAAAAAGACATACATAATGATCTAAACAAAATTCTAATATCTACAAGCTAAAATTATAAAAGTGAAAACCTAAAGATTCCATGTCTTAAAGTTCAACTAAAAGGGTTTAATACCGCTTGAATGAATTTAATCGAAGTCCGTTTGATACTTTTCTTAGAACTTTCTATTTTTAGGAGACAATGTATTTGAATCTTATCCTATTATTATTATTATTATTATCAAAAGTCATTAATCAATGAATAATACTATTCACCAAATAGTATACACCTATAAGTAAATTAGAGTAAGTTACTTTTTAAGTCCTTGTATTTTAGTGGTTTTAATCACTTGAGTCCAAAATCAAAAAGTTTAACGTCTTAAGTTCCTAGCCATTTATTTTATAACGCTTTGAGTCCAATTTTGTTGATTTTATAACGATTTAAGTTCAAAAAATTGGACTCAAATGGTTAAAGAAAATGCATCTAGGGACTCAGGTCGTTAAACTTTTTGCTTTTAGACTCAACTAGTTAAAACTACTAAAACATAGGAACTCAAAAAGTAATTTAAATATTATTTAGGTAATTCATACTAAATGTAGCCATGAACTTTATATTGAAAACATAGTAGTACCATTCACATGTGTGGCCAAAATAAGGTACAAAAAGGAAATATTCATGATTTTGTTGGGTTATGCGAGTCATGCCAATCGTGAGTATAATCATGCCTTTCAAAACAACTAATAAATATTTTTTAAATTAAAACATTTCACTCTGTTAATGTGACAATTACATTTTTTAATCATTTTACTGTTTTTTATTTAGAATATAATAATATTTATAACTTTTAGACCAAGTTATTGATGGTTTTATTAGAAAACAGTTTTCCTCTGGTTTTAGAAATTATTGTTTGTCTTCACTTTGATTCATTCACAGGTAACAAACTAACAAAGATGGTCCTTAAATTAGATGAATATTAAAAAAATCAGTTAAATTTGTGTAATGTGACTATTTATCTTTAAATTAAAGAAAGAAGGCACAAACTATCTACACACTTGGTGTGTAGATAGCAAACTCAAAAATGGGTTTTTTGTCTTATATGCACACCCTGCAGTGTCGAGTTGTGGCCAAAGTGCGACGTTTTGATTCGGTTAACCAGACAAAGACTGACGGGTGCCTGATTGGTCTGTTGACCGGACCAAAACGCCGAGCTTTTACCGCGTTAACCAGATAAAAGACTGACACCCGGTCAGTCTTTTGTCTGGTTGACAGGACCAAAACGTAGCCAAAGCTCGGCGTTTTGGTCCGGTCAACAGACCCGTCAGACACCCATCAATCTTTTGTCTGGTTGACCGGACCAAACCGCTGCTCTTTGGCCACAGCTCGACAATGCAGGGTGTTCATATAGGACAAAAAATGTCTTTTTGGTGTGCAAATAGCCAATTGGGTGTGCCAATAGGTACACCCTTAAAGAAACATCACACACCACCACCTACGTTTCAGAACCTAGAATATATTGAGAACTATGAGGCTAGTCGGCATGGTTGATGGACCATCCTTGAGGATGATCCGCCACGTATGCGCCACGTCATCATCCTCCCAAGATTGGTTCATCCTCCAAAACTAGAGGGCATGGTTAAGTTGGTCCTAGTCATCATCCTCCACCACTTTTATGTTTTTTTTTTTTTTAATCTTCCACTTTTTTTAACATTTAACAAATAAAGTAACAAAATATTTTCATTAATATTAAAAAACATTACATAAACTTAAAAAAAAAAGCAAAAAAAACATAAACTTAAAAAAAAAAAAAAACTTAAAAAAAAAGCTTAAAAATATCCTAATATATTAAAAGAAGCAACTAGTCTTCGTCTTCCATGTCGTGGTCGGGTTCGTTTTGAGCGTTGTTCCAAATGTACTCCACCAAGTCCGCTTGTAGGTTATGATGTGTGTACTCGTTACGTAGAGCGAACATGTTCAAATCTTGTTGTTCCGCACTAACTGGAACAGAATTTCCAGTTGACGCGTCTTCGTCGTACTCGCATATCGCTCTACCTTCGTCTTCAATGACCATGTTATGAAGGATGATACAAGCGTACATAATGTGTCGTAACCTCTTTGGTGTTTGCGAACGTGCTGGATGTTCAATGATGTGCATTTTTTTGTAGAACACCAAAAGCCCGTTCAATATCTTTTCTCGCACCCTCTTGAAACTTCGCAAACTTTTTTCTTTTGTCGTCTGTCGGGTGCGGAATAGTTTTAACGATTGTCGAGTACTTTGGGTATATCCCATCGCCTAGGTAGTAACCTCGCCTGTATTCCACCCCCGAAACTGTAAAGCTTGTGTCCGGACCTGTACCCGCCACTACATCCTCAAATATCGGTGACTGGTATATGATGTTAAGGTCATTGAGCGAACCAGGTAGACCAAAAAAAGCATGCCAGATCCAGAGATCCTGTAAATTACTGAAACCCCTTAGCCCCCTAGCTTCGTTCCGCAATGTAAAAAACGGATCAGACTGGGCCATGTCGCCTGCAATACGTAAAAACAGTGGACGACTCATGCGGAACCGACGTCGGAAAATCTCGGCTGGGTACACGGGTTCGTCGGCAAAATAATCGGCTAGTAGTTTAGCGTGGCCGGCTATAAATTTAAAACGAAACATAAATGAAATTAATTATAAAATACATTTTCAAATCTATATAAAACATAAGGAAAAAAAAAGTAAAATACCTTCTTGGTCTCGGTTATATTTTGCTCGTCTAGGTAGCCGTTGGGACGACCCTTGATCAGCCGCCATGAAGACTTGAGCTGCGTTCATAATCATGTTGTGCATAATATCATCCTCTTCCGAAGATGATGAATACCACGCAGACGAACCCGATGAAGACATAGAAGAAATTGAAGAAATGGAAGACATGGGTGAAGCCATGATAATTTTTGAGCGAGAAATGGGGTGGTAGTGTGTAAAAAACGGTATAAAATATGATGAGTTTTTATAAAAAGGGAAGAGTGGTTTATAAAATGTGAGAGAGATGGGGTGGTAGTGGGTGAAAAGTTGTGAAAAAAATGGTTAAAGATGTGAGTATTTATAAAAATGGAAGTGAATTGGGGTATATTTTAAATTATAACCGTTTGAATATTTAATGTTAATTAGAAAATTAATTTTTTTTTATTTTGAACGGTCACAAACGATCCGGGGCCCACCACTTAGCTTCGTCGCAAACGACTAGAACCCGACGATCAAGACGGGACCGGGGGGGGGGGGGGGCGGCACCGTGTTGGGACCGTCGCCGACCCAGGACGATCCGGGGATGAACCCCATGCCGACTAGCCTGAGAACCACAAATTTTACTTATAGGTGATGTTTTGAATGTGATAAAAAATGGTTAATTAAGCAATACAATTACCCGCTGCTACTACTTTGATTATCTTCTAAGCACTATGTACAACTACATTATACTGTTCTCGCAGGTCTTAGTATTGTGTTGGTTCTGAAAAGAACGTGTCCCAAATCCCCCTTCTTTTTTTGTGATCGCCATGAAATTGAAGCTAGTAATAATTTTCAATTAACAAGAGTGAAATTTCTAATGGAATTAAGAGATCTCACAACCACTTTGTGTTTAATTTTAAATCCTATAAAAATCAATCTCAAAGGATATTTCATTTTTGGATCACACATTCAACAATTCTCCATTACAATCCATCTAAAGAATAAGAAACAAAATCATTAAAAAGCATAAATAGAAACTAATAAACGGCATATGAAGTTTGGCGAGGGAAAGTAATGGTTGTTGAGATTGTTGCAATATCCCCTATCCACCGGAATCCCTTTGTAAAATGCATCGTTCTTCTTATAGATCGAACATGGTTACTAAGGTGCTGTTTGTTTTTTCTGTAGGAAAAGGTCTGCAGTCTGCGGACCACATCTGCAGGCATCTGCAGGAGAAGAGGTGAACCAAAGGTCTGCAGTCTGCAAGAAGAAGAGGGTTTGTTCACACACACATTACACACACAACACACACACCAGACTTCTCTCTCTGCTTTCACCACCGCCACCACCGTCACCACCGCCACCACTTCACCACCGTCACCACCGCCACCACCGTCACCACTACACCACCGCCCTTCACCGTCTCTCTCTCCTCTCACAGATCTCTCTCTCCTCCCTCGATCTCTCTCTCTGCCTTCATCTCCACCACCAAGCACCACCGCAAACCCACCACCACCACCACCACCGTCACCTCCTCCCTCTACCTTCATCTGCCACCACCACAACCAACAACCACTACACCACAGCCACCACCGTCACCACTCTTCTCTATCTCTCGATCATCTGTTCCAGCGACCAAGAAAGGGAGTCGGCCCCCGATTTTTCATCTCCGACACACAACCCTCACCCCACTTCACAGTCGCCCCCGATTTTTCATCTTCGACACACAACACACAACCGGTCATCTGTTTCTCCGGCGAACTGAGAGGTGAGCAGCGGGTTCGAGTTGTCTCACCGGTAAGTTGCTGATGATGTTCATTGATTCGATTTGGTGGGTTTTATTCGATTTGCTGATGATGTTCATTGATTCGATTTAGTGGGTTTTATTCGATTTGGGGGTTTTATTCGATTTGGTGACGGAGCAGGGGTGGGAGGTGGTGGCGGAGTGGAGGTGGGCGGCGGAGGTGGAGGTGGTGGCAGGATGTGGGGGTGGAGGTGTGGAAGAAGAGCCAAGAAGAGGTTTGTGTCTGTGTGGTGAAGACATGGGAACATGTCTGTGTGGTGAAGAGGTCTCGCAGACCTTTTTTAATGATAGGTCTGCGAGAAAACAAACAATCTGCAGCATCCAAACGTCTGCCCGCGTCTGCGCGGCGCAGACATAAGTGGCCAGAAGTACTTCTGGCCAAAAAACAAACAGAACCTAAATGTGTACTTTTCGGATACTTTAGATGGAAACCGTATTTTACCTTACCATGGGGAACATCCATGTAATTAATATATAATGTTTATATAGCTTCGAACATGACGTTACATTGTGTTTATTATATGATATACAACAACAACCATACCCAGTAAATCCCACAAATAGCAAAGCTACTTATAGGGTCTGGGGAGGGTGGGATGTAGGCAGACCTTGCCTCTATCCATAGGGATAGAGAGGCTGCTTCCAGAGAGACCCTCGGCATTTATGATATAAGTTTTATAAACAACTAAAGTGTATTTTTATGTTGGTTTTGATATTATACCGTGATACAATTCATTTATATGAATACACAGATAACAAAAACAAATTGTAGCATCCTATTTTAACTTATATAAAACATTAGTGAAAGCTATAAAAGAAAATAATATTATATTATATAACTATTATATAACTATTAATTTGTAACATAGGTAGGCTTAATGTGATTGTACTTGATGCTTGGATGGTGTTTTGTACAATTTAGACAAATAGTATAACTATTAATTTGTAACATAAGTAGGCTTAATGTGATTGTACTTCATGCTTTAATGGTGTTTTGTACACTTTAGACAAAAAAGGCAAAGTGAAAACATTATAAATTTATATATATGTCGAAACGTAGAACAACTTGAATTTATATCAAAACGTACATAAAAATATGCACGTAAAAATGGTTTCTTTAAACGAAAACGTATTATATTTGACCTGACTCGTCTATAAATAAAATATACGTCGAAATGTAGAACAAATCATATTTATACCTACCCGTACATAAAATATGCACGTAAAAAATAATTTTTAAGTAAAGGAAATATAGGGGTAAAAACCGAAACAAAATATTAGTAAAAATTTTAATAAGTTAAAAACGTCCGTAAAACCGTGTCAAGTTTTACGCCCCGCCGCAACGCGAGGGTACTTAATACTATTTGTAATTTAAATAAAAACGAAAAAGACAATTACACAGTTAATTTGTCGTATCAATAAGTACAAATGATAATTTTTGGGGGTAAGCTTAACAGTAGACCCAAACAATCATCTCTATACAATTTTCAACCTCTAAATACCTAAAAGCTTCATAATAAACCCTTGATTTCGTCACCTCTTGCTATCCAATAATCCAACGTGCTCCCACCAAAGGTAAACCTATTTTTTAGTTTTGTAACTTTAGTTTTGTTAATTTATTTTTTTGTTGTTTTTAGTATTTTTTTTACTATGAATTTTCATGTAGAAATCAGATGTAATAAGGCCACTCGGGGTGGTTAACTAGTGAAAGTTTCTATCACTCACAAGCACCAATCAAGTTCCGCCATGTCATCAACCATTTTTTCATCACTCACAACCTTTTTTAGGCGGGGTGGTCATCACTCACCACCACACCCAACAATTTCCCCCCAACCAACAAATACCCTCACAAAAATAAACCATAACGCGTTGAATACATCACGAAAATCGGTTTCCGTGGAAGATTAACGCGTTGAAGTATGGACCGGCGGTGGGATATAACGCGTTGAACTTGTTTCCGTGATATTATCACGTACCCGCCCCGAGTGGCCTAATCATATGAATGATTCTTGCTTTTTCTTGCCAATTTCACTGTAACTAGACATTTTTAAAAGATGAAACCCGTAGAGAATTACTTTAAAAATTTGTAATTGGACTTTTTAAAAGATGAACTCGTAGAGAATAACTTTAAAAACTTGTAAGTTTTGTTTTAATTTCGAATGACATCGTATTTTTATTGTGTGTGTTTTAGTGAGCAATGAATATATATTGTTGTTATGACATTGTACTTTGTTATGTTCCTCGTCTCGCCCGCCCCGACCCGAAAATTCTTATGTGTGGCTGTGAATAATATGAATACCGATAAAAAGTGGACACTAATGGAAAAAAATCTTGGGTCTGCCAGTAGCATCAATGTTCCATTAAAATATACTATAATGATTAACATGCCGTTAATATAATCCATACTTAATTAACACTTACTTTTAGTTTTAGATATTGAGTATGTTTAGCATGGAGCTTTTAGGAACTTTTAGTTTTAATCTTTTAAGAAAAGCTCTTACTCAATAAAAAGTCTTGTTTGGTTGGAGGAGCTTGAAGCTTTTAGGTTAGGAGCTTGAAGCTTTTGGTTGAACGCTCCTACTAGTAGCGTTTAGAAGGAGCTACAAGCTTTTAGGGAAAAATGACTATTTTAACCTCTAAAGATAATGAACTTTTTAATGCACAAACTTTTTAAATTTTTAGTTATGTCCATTTTGATCATTTTATTAAAAGCTCCAGCTACTCTGCCAAACACCAAATATATCTAAAAAGCTATAGCTACTAACTACTAGCTACCAGCTCCAGCTCCAGCTCCAGCTCCAGCTACCAGCTTCCAGCCACCAGCCACCAGCCACTAGCCACCAGCTACTTTTGCCAAACATACCCATTATATATGTTCATATTCGTTGTGAAATTATAAAAAGCGGTTGTCTAGTTTTGGAGCATATATTCTAAAAGAAAATTTAAGAACATTTGATCAGTATATTTAAAAAGGGAAAGGGGTTCCAGTGCTTAACCAAGGTCAAGACTCAAGGGACTAAAAGTACTATTAAGTGAAATAAAGGGGGAGGGGGTTAGTTTTATTTATATATTTTAGTATGTCGGTCAGGGCAGAAGGATGGACCGACCAAGTCTTTGTCTCTAGCTTGTTCCTCAGCCTATCATTGGTAATATCTTAATTTTTTATTTTATTTTTTATATTTGAGATAATGTTATAGCATCTTCTAACTGGAGTTTATAATCTGCAGGTTGTGGCAGAGAGAGGTGACGGACCGATGGATATAAAACAGAGAAATGGATTTGTTTGTGGCTACGGATGGCAAGAATAGAAGAAAGGGGGAGTATGTGTGAGAGAGAGAAGGAGATGTCCTTGGCAACAGGGGCGCAACTTAAGAGGGGCCCGGAAGGGGGCGACCTCCCGAACTTTTCGCTTAGTAGTGTTATATATGTAGTTTTCGTACAAATTTTTTTGGTATATACGTTTTCGATCCTGCCGTCTTCATTGTCAAGCTTCGCCACTGCTTGGCAATCTGTGGAGGTGGGGACATTCTTGGCAAGTTTCTATCCGTGGAGTTCGCTATTGAAACTATTTTTCCTTTATGTTTCTACCAATAAGTTTACCAACGACAAATGTTGCGAAGCTGATTAGTTTTGTTTGCCTTTATTTTGACTGTTTTCTCCTAATTTTGTGATTTTGGTTGATTGTAAAAACACAAGTTGTAGATTTTATTATTTTACGTGTTTAATCAGTCATTTAATTTTAATTCTTGATTGTTAAATTTTTTGCTTTCTCAAGATTTAACAATTCCTAACAAATTTAGAACTTTACTATAAAAACACCTCTGTGTATCTTGTTTTTATAAACAAAGAGATTAAAGACCCTGTACATTAATTCAAAAATGTGAGAAATTTAAGAAATATTGTGGAGATGACATGTGTACTCAATTTAAATTAATTCAAAAGGGTAAACAAACAATTTTCTCATTGATTCAATTAATTGATAACTTTCCATAATTGCCACCCTTTTTTATATAAATACGAATTAATCTATGAATTTGTATTTTTTTTTATCGTTCATCAATTATTATTTCTGAAGATCACAGGATGAAGTTTTTATAGAGTGGTTATATAGTGATGGATGCAGAATGAAGGTTTTTATACGGTGTTATAGTGTTATATAATGTTATAGTGTTATATTTTATGGTAGCAGTCTATGATGGATGCATAGTGTTATATTTCTAGTAGCAGGTTTATGATAGATGTATAGTGTTAAATTATTCTTTTAGCAGGTCTATGATGGATGTATAGTGTTATATATTTCTGGTATCAGTTACATGTTTCCGGATTTTTAGAATGTCCAGATTTTTAGGATAAGTTTAAAAATGGATCGCTATAATTTAGGAGATGTTATATGAAACATATAAAAAGACACTATTACCCCTACAATTTTCAAATCAGTCCAAATAATTGAAACACATTTTACAATTTGGTCCCTATTGATCTCAACCATTAGATCAAATATGTGTAACAATTTGTGACAGCCCTTTTCTGTCAGAAATGGGTAGGAAAATGCGTAAAGAAACCAGTTTCCTACGAGTTGTTTAACTACATATGCATTTCGTCACAAATTTGTAGAAAATTAAATTTCGTGACAATTGTGTAGCAAAAATTAAAAATTAACTTCCGTTAAATGGGTAGGAAAATGCGTAGAAAATGTGTAGCAATTTGTGACAGCCCTTTTCTGTCAGAAATGAGTAGGAAAATGCGTAGAAAATGCGTAAGAAACCAGTTTCTTACGAGTGGTTTTCCTACATATGCATTTCGTCACAAATTCGTAGAAAATCGCAAGTTGTGACGCATTTCCTACTGAAAATGGTGTCAGAAATTTTAATTTTTCTAGTAGTGATCTAATGGTTTAAAACATTTCTCACACTTTAGGCTCTTTTTACACTATCCATACTTTAAACAAAGATATCAATTTATGCGTATTTTTATATTTATATAATCATGAAAAAAAATCAATTTAGTGAAACATTTAATAAGCTCTCCAACAAGATTAACTTAAGAGGCAAGATTTTGTGAAATCAATCTAGAACACATAGAGTTGCATGGGCGGCTCTTATGGTGTGCGGGGAGGACTTCCGCACAAGGCCCGTGATTTCGAGGGGCACATGATTTTAAAAAAATTCGATATATATATATGTTATTTAAAAAAATTGTAAACACATACAAATCAATATAGAGGCCCATTATCAAATATTTTTTTATGTTTTATAATTTATCATACTTAACGTTAGGTTTATTAGGCACAACCCAATACTAATATGATTTAAAAAAAATTAAAAAAAAAAACAATTTTCGTTAAAGCATATGGGCACATTTTTCGAGCTCGAACAGGGTACATGAATTCTCAGAGACGCCACTGTAGAGTTGGATATTGACTATTTACCGAAAATTAGAATACATCCACATATTGAAGCAATGATAATTCACATAAGATAAATTAATACCCTTAAAATGACATTTCTTACAATATAACTAAAATTTGTAAAATTTCCCGCTCCATCTTGAAGGAGAACATCTATGAGAACCGAAATAAACTCCCATGACAAACCTTGGCTAGTTGGCTTTTCATCATATACAACAATAGCCATACCCAGTAAATCCCACAATTTGCAAAGCTAATAACAGGGTCTGGGGAGGGTGGGATGTAGGCAAACTTTACCCCTATCGTTGAGGATAGAGAGTCTGCTTCCAGAGAGACCCCCAGCTCTATAACAACAAGCACTAAAAGTGTACTAGAACTACCCGAGACAAAAGTAGTGGTGAAAGCCAAAAACAGTAGAGTGAGTTGAAAAAGAAAATTTTTATTTAAAGTACAAATATTGAAAAAGAATTTTTTTTTTATTTTTATTTTAAGTACTTAAAGTTTCCCTTCTCCAAAAATGAATATACGTTCATGATTATATTTATTTTTGAGTAAATTCGGTTTTGCTATTTAAGGTTTGTCAAAAATAACCTTTTTTTTTCTTTTAAAATATTTAAAACATCAATTTACCTCCAAAAGTTTCATCAATAGTTTTATTTTTATTAAGATCATTTACAACATTTGTTTCATTAGTTAAGTCTACCATGGGCATTTCATGTGATGAGCATCTTGGTGATTTCCCTCTCATTCACTAAATTTAAGTCTTAAGAAGCCTCGCAAAATCCAGATACCATTAATGTTCGTTCGTTCATTTCAAAGAAAAAAAAATACTCGTTCCCACATATGCCTTCCCCCTACGGATACTAGTATTTTTTTTTCTTTGAAATGAAGGACCAAAACGTGGGTGATATTTGGATGTGTAGGGTTTCCTGAGTTGAGTTAATCAGAAAGAAAATGACCAAGACACTCATCATATGATGTGACGGACACATGTGTTAGATTTAATAGAGCAAACAAATGTTATTAAAGGTTTGGATAAAAATGAAACAAGTGATAAAACTTTTAGAGGTAAAAAATGTTTTTAATATTTTGAAGAAAAAATAAAAATGATTAGTAAATTGAACTCTTTGCTTTTTTTATTAGCAAAGGTTGACCATGACACACTCTAATTTTCCTCTCTAGTCACCGATAATATGTTTTATATATTTTTCTCTATGAATATAAAAAGCATTTTTAGAACCAACTAAAATAAACTAGATTAAATTATTATGAAATTAAACTAATTTTTTTTTTCAAATAATCATTAATATTTCGGATCATCAGGGCAAATTACATAAGGATAGCGGGTAGACGAGCAACAAACTGCGCCGCCATCCCTTTCTGAATAGAAAAACCTATTCTACTAAAAACAAAGCCTCGCCCCTGAGGGGTCGAAAAGTTGCTGTGGATAGGTTACATGTTTTTAACAAGGGGTATTCATAGTCTAGTTTTAATAGTATTTAGGTTAAACTGTGAGTTAAACTGTTAGTAACAGGAAGCCGAGGTCAAAGTTGATTAGCGGCAGATATCCTTTTTTGTGAAAACAACTAGTGCTTTGATGTGATAATCCCTAACGTTATAAGAGTTGGTAATCAAAGAGAGTAGAATATTGCAATGTTACACTAACGAAAATAACTCGGTGGTCAAACATGTCATTGTATACTATACTGAAAGTCGAAACCCATAAGATTTGGGTGGGTTGTATTCGCATTTTGATTAAACTATATTGACCCGTTTTATTTTTATCAAACGTAAATTAAAATATAGATAGTTAAATATATGTAGTATAAGATACTTCTAGGATTATTTTACATTCAAATTTTTTGGTATGGTCCTGTTTTATATGAGTGGTTTCGGGTATAAATCGTAAACCAAAATGTTCACTATGATTTAAATATTTTGAAATCAACAGATCAAAAGTTTAGAAGAATCCGGCCTTGAAACCAAACCAGTAACTTGTTTGGATGATTTCATGGTTTTAAATCGAACCGTTAACAACTTAACACCCCTATTTTAACATCCTAAATTTATAGCAAACCACTCTTAAGAGAGTTAAGGCACCTTGGCTTAAAGGCTTTAAATATATACCAACACTAATAGCAGATTAACAAAAAGCCGAGTCCCAAGGGCTCCACGGCCCACAAATGGGACCAGTAAATGATTTTAAACCGGGCCCAACTTCCAACCCACTACACTACTACAGTACTTTAAAGTTTACTTATCAAATGCATTTTGACTGATTTATTTCGTTCATATAATTTTAAATAGCTTTTATAGATTTCTTTCATGTAATTTTAAACAGCTTTTTATAAAGTTATATATTAAAGCAAATGCAAATAATCAATCAATGTTTGTGATAATCGTAAAATACACTAGTGTATTTTCATTATCAAATTTTGGCCATTGATTTACACTTGTGTATTAATCGAGGGCTAGGATTAGTTCACTAGTGTTCACAATCAAGGGGTTGTTCACAAATGAACCTAACCATATATATATGTACATACACACCCACACACAGCTGGCGACTTAATATTTACCAATATCAAACAAAATTCAAAATTTCAATATTTGCTGTTGACCTGCAAGAAGGTTTTGATTTAAAAATCTTGTGTGTTAAATTAATCTTTAATAGTTTAACTTATAAGCAACTTAGGATGATAAATTCTTGTTATTTAGGTTGAAACACTAGGCATTTAAGGATACTTATACCATAACAATTTATAATAATGAAATTACACGATTATTCTTAAGTTGATAAGTCATATTTTTTAACAGCAAAGATTTTTTCCCCCTAGATATACATCTCTCAAGGATTGAATCCTGGTCTCCATACAAGAGGTAATTCCTCTTGACCACTAAGCTAAAGCCTGAGTGGCTAATAAGTCACATTTCATATACAATATTAGATTTTATATGACTCATCAAGACATATGTTGATGATTTCCCTCTAGTGAGAACATGTACTGATACATCATGTTAACAAACAAAAAGAAAGCAACAAAGCTCTTAGTAAATGGTGTATACAATAAAAAATTTACTTATACATCATGTTATATCTATTGTTGCTTATCAATTTGACCAGTGAGGACAATTGAATGGTATCGTTCAAATCTTTCACGAGACATATGTAGCAGTTCAATGCATTGTTTGGGATTTCCTTTCAATAACTCTAACGTATATTTATGTCCCGTCATATCCGAATCATTCTCTCGCATTTGTTTCAAACTTCTCCTCAAAAAAACGAACATACAAGTACATAAGAATGACAGACGTAATTGCTTATTATAATCCATTATGATCATGTGTTGGTTAAACATAAAAAACAATTATAAACAACCATTAAACATAAACAAAAAGCATACAATATTTTCAACATAAACAAAAAACAATCGATGTTTTCAACATAACCAAAAGCAATCAATGTTTTCAACATAACCAAAAGCAATCAAAGTTTTCAACATAACCAAAAGCAGCGAATAGTCGTGTTAAGCAAATAATGTTCTTCACTACTTTATTAGTCCTAAACTTGTAGCCGTCATCGCGATCCACCCTCTTAAGACCTTAGGAATTTCTGGCAACGTCATCCATGCCTCTTTCATGTTTGAGGACACTCCAAAAATATGAAAAGCAACTAAGAATAGAGGATCTACTGGGTCTAACCCAACCAACCAACTTTAACTTCTGAGAACATTCAAGAACTGTTCACCCTTCTTTGCCTTTAATCAAATACTATAGAGCCTTTTGCATATCAAGTGCTAAATCATCATGGCTGATAGATGATGCTTTTGAGGTTTTTGACCTTTTGTTTGGATTCGGCTTCGGGGTAGGCTCATGAGTATGCTCAGGAGTAAGCTCAAAAGTGTCGATATCATCTTCTGTGTCATGTAAACAGGTGTCCATAATCATAAGTGATTGGACACGATGACAAGAAGATCCAACCCATGATGTTGTTTGGGTTGAGGTCCACTTGCAATTCCCGGTGGCAGTATTACCATTAAATAATTTTTGCACGAAGTTCTGGAAAAGGCAATGAAATTGTTTTCAATGTTGCAGCCTTCGGATGCCCCTAAACCCAAAGTAAAAAAAAAATGTTATAAGCTTTTGTTTATTGGTAGATGTTAAAAAAATATATAAATGAACATACCTTCTTAAATTATTCCCATTCCTCGTTTGTTAAGGTAAAATATTTGTTTGAGCGTTGTATATGTTGCCAGTTTTGTTTTTCAAATACATCCAACCAGCATATTCGACTTTAAGATTATCATAGCCATTTTTATTTGTTTTTGAGTCAAATCCAAGCCAAATTTTTCCTTAAGAACTCTTCTTAACTTATTCCATGAGTTTTTTGTGCAAACTCAATCCTTTTTTATCCACCGTATTTATACTTCAATGCAAGTATCTAATAATGCATTTTAGATGCTCATTTGACCATTGTTGTTTTTCTCCCAATTCTATTGATCAACAAACAAACAACAACCTAATAGGCACAACTCAATTAAGCATATTCAAACCAAGTGCTAAATTCAAACAAGAAGGTCCATATTCAAACAAGAAATTTTAATAAGCATTTTATAATAATGAACATCTAAATCAAAGAATAAAAAAAGTGCTACTAATAAATAACATCTAAATCAAAGAATCAAAAATTCTAATAAGCATTTTATAACAATGAACATCTAAATCAAAGAATAAAAAAAAATACTACTAATGAATAACATCTAAATCAAAGAATAAAAAATTCTAATAAGCATTTTATAACAATGAACATGGTAGAAAAAATTCAGAAAACAAACACCACCTAATGAACATGTAGAAGTAATGAAAAAATAATCAGAAATCGAACCTGTGAATGGGAGCTGTGAAGGAGGACGACGGGGGGAGGGTGGCGGTTGTGAGGAAGGATGACCGGGGGGGGGGGGCTGTGAAGGATGACGACGGGGCGAGGGATGGCGATGGTGAGTGAAGATGACAGGGGAGGGAGCCGGTGATGAAGGTGGTCGACGGTGGGGAGGGTGGTCGACAGTGAAGAAAGAGACGAAGGAGAGGGTGCTAGGGTTTCATGTTTGTGTTTTCATATTAGGACAAGAAGATGTTAGAAGAAGCCATCCCACATTTACAGCAAAAAGAGAATGCTAGGGTGAAGAAGACTAGAAAACTAGTCAATGGTGGTCCTCCATGGATTCACCTATATAAGCCGCGGCTAAAGTTGCAAAAATAAAAGCTTGAATACCACTTGTAAATAATCCAAGGAACATGACGGGGATAGGAACCACTGAAGGTACTATATAGGAACCACCGAAGGTATTATTTTTTTTTCTTTTTGATTTTCTTTTTTTGTCTTTATTATTTTTCTTTAAACTTTTACCTCTTTAACTTTAAGTGTTAACAATTTCAACCTCTTACCTTTCTAAAAATTTTGTAATCAAGCTTTACGTGTTTATTTTTATGTACGCGTTTCTATAAATTTAAATTGATTTACGTTTAGACGTAAATTTTTCCCGTTAATAAGTTGAGTCAAATATAATATATTCCTTATGCTTATTATTATGTACATTTTCTGTTGGTTTACATTTTAATGTATTTTTTTTCTATAAATGAGCCGGTTAAAATATAATATATTTTCATGCTTATTTTTATGTACGTGTTCAAATGGTCTACGTTTTGACATAAATTTTGTTTGGAAACACGTCGAGTAAACTATAAATTATAACACGTTTTCAGTAAACGCTATAAATTCGAGTCACTTTACGTTTCGACACGCCACAACACGCCGTAACTATTTTCTTACATGCTTATTTTTATGCACGCGTCAGTATAAATTTAAGTTGGCTTATGATTCGACGTAAATTTTCTTCGGAAATATGTGTCGAATATAATTCGTTTTCATGCTTATTTTTATGTATGTTTTCAGTTGATCTATGCTTTAACGCAAATTACAATTAGCAAGTTATGTGGGTAGTGCTTTTATCCTATTAGACTGCCCGTAGTGGGCGTGTTTCATAAAAAAAAATTGCCCAATATCGCCCCCTCGCCGCCCCCTTAGGTGTTATCGGGCGTGATTTCGGAAGAGTTTGTATGTGGCATTTTTTGAATCATGCTGCATGTGGGTTTGACTGACCAATGAAGAACTAGCAACGGCTAGTTGGGTTTTTTTTTGTTTTTTTAAACCTCTTACCTATATATATATACAAACTCCTTCAATTTTAAACATCAAAACTCTCTCACAAACACTACCATTTTATAAAAATTATGGATATGGATTCCCCTAGTTCTTCATCCATGGTGAATTTTTACTACAAAGAGTTTTTTGCGGATGACGATGAATCCACCGATGAGGAGGTCGAGCAAGAGGCGGTTATGAGTGCTTGTCAACTAGCGGTGAGATATGTGAAGCATTGTCGCCGCCCCGAACCAGAATTAAAAAAAAGAGGTTATATTGAACGAGACCGACGCGCGGCACACGATCGTTTGATGAAAGATTATTTTGATGAGGCGCCGACATTTTCGAACCCATAAATTTTTAGACGTCGTTTCCGAATGAGTAAGCGGTTGTTTCTACGCATAGTCGACGGCTTGGAAACCAACTACGATTATTTTAAACAACAAGCGGATGCGAAAGGGACACTTGGATTTACCGGTATCTAAAAGTGTACGTCGGCGCTACGAGTCCTTGCTTATGGAAACACAACCGACATCAACGACGAGTATTTAAAAATGGCCGAGAAAACAACGCGAGACACCTTGGAGCATTTTTGTCGCGGTACAATTTCTATACTTTACTTTAATGTTTACAAGTTTTTTTATTGAAGCTTATGTTTGTGTATGTTTTTTTATAAATGTATTATTGATTTGTATGGTGCGCGTTATCTTAGAACGCTCACATGGGACGACCTTCAAAAGATCTATGAGGTACATTCGGCGGAGCATGGTTTGCCTGGTATGATCGGGAGCTTGGATTGCATGCATTGGCGTTGGGATAACTGCCTGACCGCATGGCGAGGCCAACACACACGGGGTGACCAAAAAGGACCTACTGTTATTCTTCAGGCAGATGCCTCACAGGACCTTTGAGTTTGGTCGGCTTACTTTGGCGTGGTCGGGTCATGCAATGATATAAATGTTTTTGAACAATCTCCGTTGTTAGAGGACTGGTTTTCTGGCAGAGCTCCAAAAGCGTCGTTTTACGCAAATGGAAACTACTACCCTCATGGATATTATTTGTGCGACGGAATTTATCCTAGGTATTCGATTGTCGTGAAGACGTTTAGTGATCCTATTGATGAAAAAAGAGCATACTTTAAAAAGGTTCAAGAGTGTTCACGAAAAGACATTGAGAGATGCTTTGGGGTTCTTAAACAACGATGACAGTATTTGAGAAATCCTTGTCGTGCATGGACCAAGCAAAAAATGAGAGATGCTATGTACGCTTGTATAATCATGCACAACATGATTTTGGAAGACGAAGGAAATGCGATATGCCAGAATTATGTGCCAGAAGCCGTTCAAGAGGAGCATCCACAGGCGTCAATGGAAGAAAGAGTGAATAATGCGCGGGAGTTGCGTTACGACCCGTACCATTCCGCGTTAACGGTTGATTTGGTACAACACGCATGGTCGGTCCGGTATGTCCCACCTGAGGGTGAAGAAGAAACGGACGACGAGGAAGACGAAGTTGGCGAGGGTGAAGAAAGTGAAGACGAAAACTAATGTATTTTTTTAATTTAATCAGATTTTTTTTATTTCTAGTATTGTATTTTTTTTAATTTAATGAAGTATTTTAAGTTTTTAATTAAAAAAATAATTGTTTAATGATTGGAAGGGGCGTTATTGGGCATTATTCCCACTACGCCACTTTTGCAATAATGCCCAATAATGCCCCCATGCTGACTGGACTGCCACATGCCAGAAAACGCCCCAGGATGGGGGCATTATTTGGCTAACGACTACACATGGTCTTAACTTTTTTGTTTCTTTCTTGATTTTTATTCTAGACTTTATTATTTTTATTTTTTAGTTTTCTTTATGATTAGTATTTTAGTTTTAGGTTTCTTTTTATTAAGCTATATTTAAGATAACATTTACGTTTCCATTTACAATCAATTCGTCACGCTGTCCAATTTAGATTTATTTTTATGGTTTTCGGTCGATGTAAAACATGTGTTGATATTCTTTTGAGCATATTTCTTTCGGTTGATATACTGAACCAAAATAGATATCGACCGAAATCCCGCAGCGTAGTGCGGGTATTCGTACTAGTTGAATATATAGATAAAAGAAAGAATTTGCAAATTTCCTACATCTACAAAACACATGAGCGGGAATAGTGGCAGGGAATAGTGTTTCCCTGTCATTGGTTGAAATGGGCGGCCGCCATTTTTCTATTGGACCAAGAAGTTTATTATTTTATATTCACTTTAAAATTACGGTTTTACCCCCGGTTTAAAATTACGCTTTTCTCCCAACTTAAAAATATAATAACCCTTTTGCCAGCAGCTCAAAATTACGATTTTGCCCTCGGTTAAAAAAATTACGCTTTTACCCTCAGCTTTTTATTTTATACCCGCTTTAAAATTACAGTTTTGCCCCCAGATTAAAATTACGGCTTCGCCCCCCGTTCAAAATAAAATTATACTTTTGCCCCCAGCTCAAAATTACGATGTTCTCTCGGTTCAAAATTATGATTTCACCCTCAGTTTAAAATTACTTTTTTGCCCCCAGCTAAAAATAAAATTATGGTTTTCCCCTACCTCAAAATTACGATTTTACACTCGGTTCAAAATTATGATTTTCCCCCCAGTTCAAAATAAAAATATGACTTTACACCCAACTAAACTGAAAATATGATTTCGCCCTCGGTAAAAAATTACCCTTTTACCCTCAGCCAAAACTACGTTTTCGCCCCAGTTCAAAACAAAAAGTTTGTCCCCCCCCCCCCGGCTCAAAATTATGATTTTACATAAGTTTATTATTTTATACCTACTTTAAAATTACGATTTTGCCGCCAGTTTAAAATTACGTATTTGCCCACAGTTCAAAATAAAATCATGCTTTTACCCCCAGCTAAAATTTACGATTTTCCCCTTGTTTCAAAATTACGATATTACCCTCAATTCAAAATTCCGTTTTTTTGCGCCCAGTACAAAATAAAAATATAGTTTTCCCCTAACTAAAAATTAGGATTTTACCCTCGGGGAAAAAATGATTTTTTCCCCAAGTAAAAACAAAAATATAACTTTGCCCCTAGCTAAAAATCGTGTCAACGAGCTGCCTACACTCTTTTTACTTTTTCTTTCTAGCAAAACTATAATACTGTTTTCTTAATTGGTTGAGAATTATTCGGCAATCGCCCGCAAAGCGCGAGGGGCATCACGTAGTTTGATAAAGAGTTAACTGCCATTTTCGTCCCTGTGGTTTGGTCACTTTGGCCATTTCAGTCCATTTTTCAAAAATGCGCCATTTTCGTCCCCCACGTTCTAGAAAGGTGCCATTTCAGTCCAAAAATCATAACCCAGTTAAGTCAGTTAGTAAATAAGGACTGATTGTGTAAATTTGTAACATAAAGGACCATTTAAGTAAATATTAAACACCACCACCACTAGCCCTGCCACCACCACCACTCCGCTGCCACCACCACCGCCACCACCGCCACCGCCACCGCAGCCCTGCCACCACCACCACTCCGGTGCCACCACCGCCACCACAGCCCTGCCACCACCACCACTCCGCTGCCACCACCACCACCGCCACCGCCACCACCGCCACCACAGCCGGTTCATCATCATATCAGACGAGAGAGGGAGAAAGTCGGAGAGAGAGAGAGAGAGAGATAACGAGGCGGGAGAGAGAACCGGCGACGGTGGGGCTGCCTTCCCCAGATGATGACGATGATGACGTTGATGGTGGTGGTTCCGGCGGCGGCGGTGGTGACCATGCTACTGTTCATCGTCTTCCCCAAAACGGTCAACATAAGTCAAACGGCCTAATTCTCGATCAATACCGGATAATATTCAAATTAAACTTGCAGAAACATTGTACAAGTATAAACATACCGATTAGGTGATTAAAACCGATCCGGTATCGCGTGCAACGGCGTGGCGACAGTCTCCGGCGACGGGTATTCTGGCGAGACTTGCAGACGATGAACAGAGGGTATTTTCGAAGGGGTAAAGGATTTTGAAGGGTGTGAGAGTTTCGTATGGGTTCAGGGACTCTAAATAACACAACAATTTGACACTTAATCGACAAACTTCTGTGGATTAATTCCACTTTGAATTTTTTATAAAAACTCCGATTTCACGTGGTGTCGGGCATGCTTATTGAACAATTACAAAGCGTGGGGAGTTGTTTACGATCTGTGAGAGTGGTGGTGGCAGCGGAGTGGTGGTGGTGGCAGGGCTGTGGTGGCGGTGGTGGCAGGGCTGTGGTGGTGGTGGCAGGGCTGTGGTGGTGGTGGCAGGGCTGTGGTGGCGGTGGTGGTGGCAGCGGAGTGGTGGTGGTGGCAGGGCTGTGGTGGCGGTGGTGGCGGTGGTGGTGGCAGCGGAGTGGTGGTGGTGGCAGGGCTAGTGGTGGTGGTGTTTAATATTTACTTAAATGGTCCTTTATGTTACAAATTTACACAATCAGTCCTTATTTACTAACTGACTTAACTGGGTTATGATTTTTGGACTGAAATGACACATTTCCAGAACGTGGGGGACGAAAATGGCGCATTTTTGAAAAATGGACTGAAATGGCCAAAGTGACCAAACCACAGGGACGAAAATGGCAGTTAACTTTTTGATAAAAAACTAGAGATGGGTAGTTGGGTAAGGGTACCAGGGTCGGTAGGGATGTGTTTTTATTCAATTTTTAACACATTATTATTATTATTATTATTATTATTATTATTATTATTATTATTATTATTATTATTATTATTATATCTATAGAAAATATAGAATTGTTTCTTCTTGGAAAGAAGAACGCCCCAAATTATCTATCTGCTACCATTCTCCATCTATCCATCTTTCTACTCCCTCTATTCATCAATTGATTGCTGCCCAACCCCAATTCAATCGGCGATCAATTGTTAATCGATATTAACGATGGCGATGAGGGACTTAGTGACCGGCGGGGCAGCATGCGCTGTGCCCGGTTCTTCCTCTTCGTCAAACCCTCTCGGTGCTCTTGCAAACGCCCTTATTGGCTCTTCATCTCAAAAGGTACTTTCTTTCTTCCTTTCAATTGTCAACTTACAACTTTCATACTCAAATAGTTATGTACTTATTGATGAATATTATCTGTAGTTCATCTGTTTTATAAAAAAAAACCTAATTTGGAAACTGGGGTTTGGTTTTTGATTGTGTGTAAGCTTGAAGGTTATTGATAAAGCATAATTGAGTTGGGTTTTTATTGATTTCTGTGCTTGTTTTAAATCTTATATAGTTATATTGAAGTTCTAGTGTTATGGAGTTGACTAAGGCGCAAAGGGTGAGCCTTGGGCCTAAGCTCAAGGCGGTTAAAAAACGAGGGCTTTTTTAAGCGATGCGCGTAGTATAAAGATACCATGTTTAGGGGTTTTGGCTTGTTTAGGAGTTAGGACTAGTTTAGGCTGTTTTAGGTTGATTACAGGTTTGTTTAGGGCTCGTATAATTGTTTCAGACCTGTTCAAACACGGTCTGAAAAGGCACCAAACGGCCTAGAAGTGGGGATTTAAAGCGAAGCGAGAAGGCTGCGTTGGGCCTGAAAAGTAAGCCTCGGTGCACGTTTGGGTGTGCCTTGACAATCGCCCCCCACACCCCCACAAAAAAAAAAAAAAAAAAAAAAAAAAAACTATCTTTTATGTTATCTAGGATGATCAACAAGTTATGAAGATGCTTGAAATAGGAAATTATTTGGCTAATAATATACTCTCGAAACTCTATTTAAGATCTGTGAGACTATTGAACTGTTATTATGTGGAAATCTTTGGCATCTACCAAACTTTTCACAATCTCTTTTCATGGACCATGTTCAGAGTTCACAAGAAATTGTTATATGCGGATAAGTTTGGTGGTTAACAATTATTTTCTTTAAGTATGGTATTTCGATTATTAAAGAATTCTACAGAAGTTTTGAAGCGAATCTGGTAGTCTTGATATCCTTTTTCTGACACCAAGATGATTTACGAATGGTCTTTATATTCTGTTAGAAATGCACATTTTTTTGTTTGGTGAAGTCGTGTGTCGATTCCATATTTCCATTACAGTTTTATCAACCTAGTTTGGTTAACATTTTACTTCCGATCATGGATCGTAATATGAAGGAAGTGGTAACATGTACGATTTGATCAGCTAGCATGTTAGACAACCACAGTATCTTAAATACAATTTTTTGCAAGCAGGAAAGGTTGCAGGAGATTCCTACATCATCACTTAATCCATCTGCCAACAATCTTTACCCAGGAGTCGTAGATCCTATGTCAGCACTTCCTGGTTCAGAGTTGGAACATCCTCTGCATCAACAAAACAAGGTTTTTATTTTGTGTCATTTAACTATTAATAGATAGTTATTTATTCATATATATCTATTCATTTATTCTCTCTATGCCAGGGCTCAGAGTTCCTTAACGGTTTCCACGCTGCAAACGACAACCAACTTGCTGAAGTTTGGGACGGAATACAAAATCCTCAGGTTCCTCATTTCCCTCCAGGGCAACCACAACTTCAACCCGAGTTAAACGGTAAAGTTCAAATTTTTTAAATCTAATGCTTTGGGGATTTTTAATTTTTTTTTTATGATTTCTTGTGATTCAGGTCCACCTCAAAGAGTATTATCAAGCTTTTTGCATTCGTTTGTTAATAGCAGTCATGGTGGAGTTCCTTTTGGTCCCACTCAACTTCCCGTAATAGGGTTGTCTGAAGGGGACAAACGTTGCATACGCTATCGTAGTAGCATTATGGCTAGACATATATTTGCTGACCGAAGTGAGGATTTCATCAATGGGCAGGTTTCTTTCTCAAATTACAAATCAAACCTATTTCCTTTTCTATTTTTTTTAACAATTAAACTTGTTTTGTACTACAATGCATGTAAAAACTCATCTTTGGTAACATTTATTTTAGGCGCTAAGCAGTTAGGGGCTGTTTGGCTGAGCTTTTCAAAATGACTTATTTGCTTATTTGCTTTCTGAAAAGCAAATAAGTCAATAAGCCGTTTTGAAAAGCTCCATTTTAAAGCTTTTCAAAACAGCTTATTGACTTATTTGCTTTTCAGAAAAGCAAATAAGCAAATAAACTGTTTTGAAAAGCTTAGCCAAACAAGCCCTTAATGCGGTAAAAAATCGGATATCGGTCAAGTACCGATATTTGAGATATCGGTAATCGTGGTGGGATATCGGTAATTTTAATATCATGCTGAATTTATATATAACAATTCAGTATACTCTTTAACAAATTAACCTTTTACAACTTGCAAAACACTAATAATTGTAGCAAGTAGGAACTCATTAAGACTTAAAACACTAACTTTAACAATTAAGACTTAAAACACTAATAGCAGCAATAAGAAGAAAGACAAATGGTAGAACTAAGAAGAAAGGTACTGATATCGGGAATATCGGTCCAATATCGGTCAACATCGCCGATAAATTCGGTACCGATATTCTGACCGATATTTTGCATCGATATCTCACCAGGGGACCGATAACCGGTATATCACCGATACATCGGTGATATATTGGCGATATTAACTGCATAGGTTAGGTTTTTTTTGTTTTACTTTCCAACTGACTATATATATACGAATTCAGGTGAATGCTCTGTTATCTTCGTTAGAAATCGACAATCAGGGTATGGCTAGGGGCCCGATGCCAGGAAGATACCCAGAGCTGGAACAATATTGGGGTGAGTCTCAAGCCATGCCACCTAGACCGCACGGTCCAGATGGTTGGGCTGATGAATTTGCCCAACAAAGATTAGGTCAAGCTGACCCTAATGCGTGGGCCCTATCCTTTGAACGTCAACATGGCGCTGGTGGTTGGGCTTCTGAATTTGAACACGTGAGGATATATCATACTCTTTATTTCAGTACATCGATGGTTACGGCAGTACAACTTATTATTTATATTAACATGATGGTGCATTGATTTCAGGAGCAACGTCAGATGACATCTGTCGATCGAATGGCTGGTACAAATATTCCATCTTTGGCTGCTATGGAGCAGACTCGTATGCTAGCACACACCTTAGCTCAGAACAACAACCCTAAGTTTCAGGTTAAACGTTAATTTTATAAACTTTGTTATTACATTCTTGCTTTTTAAGGGTCGGCGTGAACTTATTTGTTGATGCTGTTATTTGGTAATACGCAGAACTCAAAGTTCCTTCAGTTTGTTTCCAAGATGAGTCGTGGGGAGTTGACTATTGAGGATAACCAGGTCAAACCTGCAAGTGGTGACTGGGCAAATGAATTTCAACAACAATATAATGCAGGCCCGTCTAATTGGGCTGATCAGTTTGCACATGAACAGGTAAGTAGAGCTTTCCGTGCCCACCTTTTAATCTTATTTTCCCGACACACGTACTTAGGTCATATAATTACTAATGAATAATTGTGTTGTTAGGTTTCTACGGCTCCTGATAGGTGGGCAGATGATTTTGCTAATGAACGTGTGCATCACGGTCCCGTAGATGAACAGTGGGTCAATGAGTTTTCGAAGTTGGAAGTCAATGATTGGGCCGATGAATTTGGGCGCCAGGTTGGCGAAGGGATTCTCGGAGATGATACTGCTGATAACTGGGCTAGTGCGTATGATGAGTAAGTTTATCGTTCCCAATTACATCAGTTATCCTTATTTGTATGGTGGCTTTCATTAATTGATTGGGGGGGGGGGGGGGGGTACGAACTGAACGACGATCAAAACCGGGGAAAAATGTTAAACGAAAACACCGTGATCGAATTTATACTCGCAACTTCATTAAGTTTAGGGGTAGAAACGTAAACTGGTAAAAGAAATAGAAAAAAAAACATAGAATGATTAAACTATAAGGGCTCCAAGGGAAAGTTTTACACCCGGTGCGAACCGAACGACGATCAAAACCGGGGAAAAATGTTAAACGAAAACACTAATTTCTAACACCGTGATGTAAAATGTTGGCGAAATCGAATTTATACTCGCAACTTCATTAAGTTTAGGGGTAGAAACGTAAACTGGTAAAAGAAATAGAAAAAAAAACATAGAATGATTAAACTATAAGGGCTCCAAGGGAAAGTTTACAGTTTACACTAAAAGACAAACTAGTCATTATTCATCACAATGTTTCAAATTGACATATATAGAGAATTACAGTTGTAATTAAAAAAAAATTTAAATGCTTTTTAATATATCAAAAAGATATGGGTAAAAAATGAAGTTTATTATGAGAGACTGGTTAAAGCAAAGTCAATGAAGATGAGCTCACAATCTTGTAGGAAGTTGGCGAATTGTTTGTAAATTAATAATGAGTAATTTTTGTAGGTACGTAAATGAGCAAACTGTTTTGAAGCAGAAATCCGACAGTTCAAGGGGAGTTTACGTGTTCTCTGATTTGAACCCTTACGTGGGTCATCCTGAACCTTTGAAAGAAGGTCAAGAACTGTTCCGGAAAGGTCTTTTAAGTGAAGCGGTTCTTGCTTTAGAAGCTGAAGTTTTGAAGAACCCTGATAACGCTGAAGGTTGGAGATTACTCGGTGTAGCACATGCTGAAAATGACGATGATCAACAGGTATTAATAGTCTTATATTTAATTATTTATCGTTATTAAACCTCTAATTTTGCAGAATTGATTTGAACTTATTAAGATACGTACAACACTGTTATCGCCAGGCAATTGCATCAATGATGCGCGCACACGAAGCCGACCCGACAAATTTGGAAGTACTTCTTGCGCTTGGAGTGAGCCACACGAACGGTATATTTCAACTTCTGTTTAGATTTATGTTTTTCCCTGTGTTTTAGAGTAAAATGCCATTTTCGTTCCTGAGGTTTGACCAGTTTTGCGACTTTCGTCCAAAGGTTTGTTTTTTCCTCATCTGGATCCAAAAGGGTTTGAAATCTTCCCATATTCATCTGGCTCGTTAACTCCATCCATTATTCTCTGCTAAGTCAGGGGTATTTTCGTCTTTTTCGCCGTTTTTGAATGCTTGTACATTATGCTAAATGCTTGACATAAAGTGAAAAAGACTGAATTGCTCTTTAAGTTAACAAAAAAGACGAAAATACCCCTGACTTGACAGAGAAAAATGGACGGAGTTAACGAGCCGGATGAAAATGGCAAGATTTCAAACCTTTTGGATCCTGATGCGAAAAAACAAACCTTTGGACGAAAGTTGCAAAAACTGGCCAAATCTCAGGGGGATGAAAATGACACTTTACTCTTTGTTTAATTACAAAAAAGTTTCCTGACATCTTTTAATTTTACAGAACTGGAGCAACAAGCCGCGTTAAAATATTTGTATAGTTGGCTGCGCAACCACCCTGTGTACGGGAAAATTGCGCCTCCGGAACTCTCGGATTCTCTTTACTATGCTGATGTGAGTGTTCTTTAATATCATATATGTAATGGTATAATATAGGTTTAAACAAGTTATATTGGTTCAAATTTAGTTATTATTTGTTATGGTTCTTTACAGGTTGCTAGAACTTTTAATGAGGCAGCGCAAATGTCACCTGAGGATGCAGATGTACACATAGTACTAGGTGTTTTATATAATCTTTCAAGAGAATATGATAGAGCAATTGAATCGTTTCAAACAGCTTTAAAACTTAAGCCACGAGATTACTCGTTATGGAATAAACTTGGGGCAACACAAGCAAATAGCGTTCAGAGTGCTGATGCAATATATGCATACCAACATGTAAGTACCTTTTCAGTGTTATTTTTTTTCTGATTATTTAATGTTACATAATCACTTTCAAATCAATAAACACCCCCTTAGACGATGAATAACAAAATCATTTTGATATTGCATATAATAGAAGTGTGGCCACAAAAATGATAAACTGGTGTTATATGGTATCTTATTATATGTATGCCAAATAATTTCGGATTTAATTGTTGTTATGTAGGCATTGGATTTAAAGCCCAATTATGTTCGCGCGTGGGCAAACATGGGCATTAGTTACGCAAATCAGGTCATCTTTCTTTCTATTTTTATGCTTGCTAAGTGAAGTTTAAAGTTTCATTAGAAGCGAAAAAACGTACAACAATTTGTTGTAAAATTTGTTTCTGCCGCGCTCAGTTTGCCAATTACTTAATGATAGGGAATGAATATTTAAAACAATTTAATGTTACAGGGTATGTATGAGGACTCAATTCGTTACTATGTGCGTGCGCTAGCAATGAATCCAAAGGCAGATAACGCGTGGCAATATTTAAGAATTTCGTTAAGGTGAGTTATAATTTACACTTGTAAATCGAAACTTTAACTGCTAATAAATATGGATTCCTTTGTTATACCTAAAAATAACTTTGTTTGCAGCTGTGCTTCGAGGGAGGATATGATGGCGGCTTGTGATTCGCGAAATCTTGATGTTCTTCAGAAAGAATTCCATTGTAAATTTTGATGTTTAGATCAAGTGTGGAGATCATTTTATGATATGAGATTTGCAGGTGGTTTATATGTTATACTATCTATAGGTTGGTTTACATAAAGATATAATCAGTCTGTATTGATCCTAAATAATGATGTTTTGTAACAAATAAATGCAAAGTGTTTTATCTTACTCAAGTGATCACATAATTATAAACCCTAGCTTTACTTTTTATTGTTGTAGCACAATACAATAATCAAGTATATTGTTTTAAAGAGGGATTCCAAAGGGAGAAGATCATAAATAAGTTCTTTAATTGGTTTTTTTTTTGTCATCGGATAAGTGTGTACTTTTATAGATACAAAGACTTGTGCAAAAAACTTTACTTAGAGCTCCTGCAAGGTGCCCATGTGGTTTGGATGTAGCGGAACCAAGAGGTGGCGGGCGGAGTTGTGGTGGAGGAAGTCCGACGGTGGCGTCCGGATGGTGGGACCCCGTCACTCATACACATAATATACATACGTGGGTTGAATGATGTTTTGAATGTAACGGTTCTTCTGGTAGCAATCGAAACATGGCACTTTCTTGATTTACTAAGAATATTTCACTCAATGGTGAGTAAAGGCTTTATAATGTCACTAATGAAGATAAGCTCTTTATAGACGACCAACGTTTATGGTTGACAAATTTGTTGATTTGGTATATCATTGTATGGCATTATTGATTTGTTGGACGTCATGGAATGTCACACTCAACATGTTTCCCGAATGATGGTATAGAGTATGGATACTTATAAGTGTTTAGATCTTGATCTTCATATCTTGAACATTGGGAAAATGTTATATTGTTGATGCTTTAACCGTCGACGCTCAACCCTCCCACCTTAAACCCTCCTCCAATAGAGGTCTACCGTCCTCAACACACTTTGGATTCGATTGTGGAAGAGTCAAACTTGGTATATGATTATACCTTTGCTTAACTACGATTTGGTGGAATAAGAATTGTGGAAGGTCATTGTCCTCCAGCGGCAAACACTCCTCCTCCTTCAATGTCAAACCCTCTTACGACAATAGATGTCCCAAATTGGGCCGGAGGGTATGAAACCAACGACGGGGCGAACCTAGGTCAGATGAAGAAATGGCTTATCCATTCGACAACTCCAGTTACCGATACGAGAGTTTGGGCTTGCGTGATAGTATTCGTGACTGTTCATCGCATGATTCTCTCTTTGGTTATCAAATAATGTTTTATGTAGTTTATGTAATGTTTTTCATTTTAATTTTAATTTATGTAGTGTTTTGTCAAGATTTAATTATGTTTTATTAGGGTTTAATTATGGTTTATTAAGGGTTAATTTTAATTTATGTAATGTTTTATTAGGATTTATGTAATATTTTTCTAATTGTATTTTTTTAGTATCTGTTTTTATTAGGAATCGTCTTGCAGCAGCCAATTCTTCCGTGGAAAGGAACAAATCATGATCACAAATACGAGGAGGTATGCAAATATCTGGTAAGTTATTCGGTTAACCATTCCACTCCTATACTTTTAAATCATGATCACAATTCTTTGCAAATATATGGACTTGACTTTATTGCTTGTAGTTTTAGGGATTTTGGTTTCTACTAATTATTACCACTTTCATCTTTTTGTAGTGTTGAAGTTTCAAATGAGAAGATATCGATTTATGATCTGTTGTTTTATTGGCTGCAATCCTATGATTAAATAGGTTATTGTTTGTATTGTAGTTGAAAAAAAAAATCGTTGTTTAATAAAATGTGGTATGTAAAATTTCAAAAAACTACCCGTGTTTTTACACGGGTTTTACATCTAGTTTAAAATAAAAAAGTGATGATTGAAAGATGATTGGGTTGCGGTTAAAACTAGTACACTATACACCCATAATATGGTGTAGTTAAAAAAAGTGACTGGTGATGTACATGACAGTGATATGACAAACACTTTATAACGTGATGGCCCATGGCTTTATAGCCTAGTGGCATCTTGGGGGTGGGATAAGACTTTGGGACCAATATGTCTTGGGTTCGATTCCAACAAAGGGGGTTTTCCCATATTTATTGGGTTTCCTCCTGAATTGGTGTATAGGCATTATGCCTAGTGGAGATGGATATGATCGGGTGGTTCCGCTGGTGGCACGATGATACTCCAGTGATCCGTCAGTGATCCAAATTTGCCGTTAAAAAAAAAAAAACTTTATAACGTGATGGTTAAAAGTTATTAACCCATAATACATAGCCTTAGTGAGTGTCCATTTCTGATACAAATACGCGTTTACTTTTGCAACCATGTTATATTCATGCCATTCTAGGCCCCAATGTTGATTAGTCTTTTAAGTGTTTTTTCAAGTTTTGTATCCGTTCACTTTGGAGTTGACTTTCTTCATTTTGATATGCATTTAGCAAAACTTCAATTCATTAATTTCAATAATGTGATCTCATTTATTATTTCTTTCCACGAGTTAAATCAAGAGAGACTACACATCATAAACATAAATATTGCTATGTTCGTATATCATTTATAAAACGAATAATAATATACGAAAACTAGATATGAGAATAAAAAAGATATTAAAAAAATCAGGTATAACTAAAAAAAAAAAAAGTAAAGTGTTGGTATGCTTTAACAATTTTAAACAATAGATATACAATTTTTATCTTTAATTTTATTATCTTTTCCTGGTCACTCTCTGGTGCATTATCACCCTTACATATTAATATTAAATAATAATTTTCTTTATACATGTTATTAGATATATATAGGATTGAGCGAGTTCATTACAGAACTTTAAATATGTAAAAAAACTTTCAGAATTTTTAATAAATAATCTTTTTTTATATACTAGCTTACAAACCTGTGTATTATACGGGTTAAATATTAAAAAAAAATGTAAATTATAAATTGGTATATATCATCAGTGAAATGACTTATTAAATAGGATGTGAAACAAAAAAATGTTAAATTTTCAGCTCTCTCTCTCTCAATATACTTTTCTAACTATTCACTTCTCTTTTAAGTGACTATAATCCATCTTATGATATGCGGTTGTAATAAAGTAACACTAAAAGAATAAAAATGGTGATGATAAGGCTGTAAATGTTTTTAAAAATAAATTGTAAGTTATGAAGTTATGGCAAATGGAGTATAATTAAATTCTACTATGTATATTAATGATATAATAAATAGAGTAAATTATTGAATACGTCCTTTATGTTTGCCAAAAATTGCAGGTTCCAACCTTTATCTTAAAAACTTACTGAAAACTTTCTTTATGTTTATTTTTGTTACAAATTTATTCCTTTATAACTAACTTGGTTTATTTTAACAAGAGTAAACTGCCATTTTGGTCCCTGTGGTTTGGGCAGTTTTGTCATTTTAGTCCAAATCTCAAACTTTTTAAATCTGGGTCCCTGTGGTTTGCATTTTGTTGCCATTTTAGTCCAAAATTTAAAAACCCCATTTTTTAACTGTTGCAACCTCCTATTTTGTCTTTTAGTTCAGGGGCATTTTGGTCATTTTGCTTTTCATTTTAACATTTTCTTCTTCCCCAAATAAATCATCAGTTTTCCCTTATATATATAATACATATACAATCTCAGTCTTCCCTTCTCTCTCTACCTATCTGCCATCAACGCCTCCCAACACCCACCACCGCTGCCCCCGCCACCACCCACCCCACCACCACCACTACACTGCCTCCAACTACCTTTAAACACCAGCACCACCTCCACATCTGACATAACTAACACCATCACCACCATTAAACCCCCAACAACACCTCCATCGTCACGTCCATTAACCGTGCTGTCGTCGTAGCACCGCTGAACATGTTACTATGGTGGAGGAGATCTGAATGATAGTTTAATCCAAGGGTGACTCAGATCTCGTTCTGATTAAGAGAAATCAACATACCTGTTAGATCTATGAAGAAAACGATGTCACCGGAACCCCGATCTTTGTCTTCGATTTCAACCGCAATGCCACCTCTCTACGACGTCTAGGGTTTCACCATCGCCGGATCTGTTTGTCGGAATCAAACCTAAATAACTCCCATCGCTATATTTGTTAGTTGGAATCGAACCTCAATTGTCTACAATCGTCCTTGTCAGAGAACACCTCTCACCGTTTGGGGTTCTTTGAACATTAACTAGAAATACGAGTGATGAGAGTTTGGGTTGTTTGAAGATGTGATGGTGACGGAAATGGAGGCATGTCGAAGGTTAGTGAAGGTGATGGTGGTGTGATGCACTGATGTGGTGGTGGTGCTGTTATTCAAAGAAAGGGAGTGACAGAGAAAAATTAGAGACAGGGTGGGATGGGGCTGGGATTGGTGGGGATTTTTTTATTAAATTTTTGTTGGATAAAATAGGAATTAGACTCCATACTTGTTGAATTCGGTGTATACAAGTCAATTTAGGGATGTAAACGAGCTGAGTCGGGCTGGGGTGGGCTCTGGCAGTTTGTGGTGGTGGTGGTGGAGTTCACGGTGGTGGTGGTGTTCGACAAAGAAGAGAGAGAGAGAAGAGAGAGATGGGTGTTTGGAGAGAGGAGAGAGAGAGAGAGAAGAGAGAGATGGTGGTGCTAAAGAGAGAGAAGAGAGAGAGAGGGAGGAGGTGGCGGTGGTGCTATAGAGAGAGAGAAGAGAGAGTGAGTTTGATCTGGGTTTTATGATGATGATGATTTATTTGGGGGTGATGAAAATGTTAAAATGAAAAGCAAAATGACTAAAATGCCCCTGAACTAAAAGACAAAATAGGAGTTTGCAACAGTCAAAAAATGGGATTTTTGAATTTTGGACTAAAATGGCAACAAAATGCAAACCACAGGGACCCAGATTTAAAAAGTTTGAGATTTGGACTAAAATGGCAAAACTGCCCAAACCACAGGGACCAAAATGGCAGTTTACTCTTTTCACAATTAAATCCTCTCACATGCCTAACATGTGAGGGTATATATGTCATTTAATATTCAACACCATAATAAATATCTGGTTGGGTATTTTATTAATTAAATAGAGTTTGAGTTGGATATTTTATTAAAAATTAATATTTAAAAATAATTTGTTGGGTATTTTATTTCAGGAGATAACTATTAGACGTGTTTATCTAGTTTGGTATTTTATTAATTAAATAGAGTTTGAGTTGAGTTATGATAAGTATAAATCTAATATAAATAGATGGTTATGGTTATTGTAAATTGTATGCTTTTATTGATAAATAATAAAAAGAGTAGAGCGAAGTTCGTTCAAATCGTGTTTACGTATTCATTCAACACTACAAGAAATTAACCTTATAGAGACGAAATTTTTAAGGTCTTTAGAGAGGACATGTCGTCTCTATAGGTCTTTTGCTTATTGAGACGACATGTCGTCTGTGACAACCCTAATATTTAAGGTTCGTATTACTCAAGACTTAGTTGGTTAAACTCGTGTTTCGTTAAAATGTTATGTGTGTAGGTTATCTATTTATGAAACCGTCGGATATGCTTTATGAGCTTGATTATTTATGTCGTGTAATTATAGGTATGTGGTAGATCACCCAAGTGGGCTTCGTTAAATTGCGCAACGGGGCCGGAACCCCCCCCCCCACACACTTACACCGCATGTACACTCCCTTATGGCCCTAGGTCTGGCCCAGCTACTTGTGTAAACAACCCAGTCACGGCCCAAACCCTTTTGTTCCACATTTAATTATCATCGGCCCAAACTCCCATCATAATTAAACTGGGCCCAGTCCCTAATATGTATACGTAAATTATGTGATTTGATTCATAACACATTGTAAACACTATATTCATCTAAAAATATCGACGGCAGAAGAGGACCCCCCCTCGAGGCATTCTCCTGGTGGATCGAGTGATTTGGACACGTTTGAGCAACTATTAAACAAGTAATTAATCTTACCGAGCAAACCGAGGTGAGTTCACACACTTTCTAAGGCATGGGATTCCCGGTGGTTGGGAATGGGGTTAAAGAACTAAAACAGAACCTACATATCCTCCTTGGGTAGGATATGTACCGCCATCCTCCATGGGTAGGATGCCAATATTAATCCTGCGTATTCTCCTTGGGTAGAATACGTATGTTCGTCCTCCTTGGGTAGGACAACAACCTTAAACTTACTAGACAAAACTCTATCATGAAGTCCCTCATTTTTATATCGACTTAATCGCCGGGCCAATGGCGAGCGGGTCATTAGTTAATAGCGCTATTAGGGTTGACAAGCCTCACACCGTGCCGGTAGGACGGGGGTGTACTAATGGATCTCGACACTCAGTCAATGATGATAGACATTGACTTAGGGCACAACTTACTTTCGTCAGTTGTCGATATGGTAATGGTCTAGTGGTTCACATGGGGAAGCCCCCCACTAATTATGGATATGGTTTGGGAAACAAGAAACTGAATAACTACTGGTTTTCGAAAGAACTTATAGTTTTTGAAACAACTTTAAAACGGACAACCAACTGTGAACTCGCTCAACTTTGTTGTTGACTCGTTGTTACATGCCTTGCAGGCCTTTAGGTACATATTGTTGGAACTTGCTGTCTGGGATGCTGGAGTGGTCATGGGTCGAGATACATGGAAACGCGAGACGAACTTAATGGCTTCACACACTTGGTTTATGAATTTCTTAATTAATGTATTATGCTTCCGCTGAACGTTAAATAATGTTTTGTAACACTTCTATCAATAATAAATGAAAGTTTTATTTGGAATAATTGTTATGAGTTCAACATGATTGGTGGCTTGGATCCTGGTACGTCACACGCCCCGCGGTAATTCCGCATGTGGTATTTTGGGGGTGTGAATGTGACACCCCAGGAAAACCAGGAAACCATGCAACCTAACTAGCTTCCTCAGTAGCTACGTGCTAAATTTCGGGACGAAATTACTTTCAAGTTGGGGATGATGTGACAACCCGAATATTTAAGGTTCGCATTACTCAAGACTTAGTGGGTTAAACTTGTGTTTCGCTAAAATGTTATGTGTGTAGGTTATCTATGCTTGAAACCGTCGGATATGCTTTATGAGCTTGATTATTTATGTCGTGTAATTATAGGTATGTGGTAGATCACCCAAGTGGGCTTCGTTAAATTGCGCAACGGGACCGGAACCCCCCCCACACTTACACCGCATGTACACTCCCTTATGGCCCTAGGTCTGGCCCAGCTACTCGTGTAAACAACCCAGTCACAGCCTAAACCCTTTTGTTCCACATTTAATTATCATCGGCCCAAACTCCCATCATAATTAAACTGGGCCCAGCCCCTAATATGTATACGTAAATTATGTGATTTGATTCATAACACATTGTAAACCCTATATTCATCTAAAAATATCGACGGTAGAAGATGACCCCCCCCCCTCGAGGCATTCTCCTGGTGGATCGAGTGATTTGGACGCGTTTGAGCAACTATTAAACAAGTAATTAATCTTACCGAGCAAACCGAGGTAAGTTCACACACTTTCTAAGGCATGGGATTCCCGGTGGTTGGGAATGGGGTTAAAGAACTAAAACGGAACCTACATATCCTCATTGGGTAGGATATGTACCGCCATCCTCCATGGGTAGTGTTAGGGGTGGATTTCTAAATGATCAGTGATCCTCATTTACTGTTGGGTTTAGTGATCCTCAATTCTGTCTGAAGTAGTGATCCTCAGAAGTGTTGCAGGATCAGGATCATGGATCATCATAAGGATCCTTGTACTAACGGTTGTCTACTTTGAATTCGATATTGTTTTGCAGGAGTATCAACTTGGACTTGGTCTTGGCGATATTCCTGGAGCATATTCTATGTTTATTCTGCACGTGCTTGGCCAGAAGTGGACGTTATGGAGTCGTGGAGGACTTGCACCATTTGCGGAATGTTAGTTAGAGTAGATATTTTCCATTTTTAAAGGGGTAGCGAGCTAATTAGAAAACACTTGGCTATTTTTGGCTACACACACATTCTTACAACTGCTCTCATCAGCTCTCGTTAACTCACTTGGCGATTACACACTTTTACACACAATACACTATAGTGATCCTTGTACTTAGCTCGCTATCATCCGAAGTTGTAACACATTTATTGTTTAATTTGAGTTGGTGATCGGTAGTTTCCATCACCCGAGGTTTTTTATGCCGGAGATCATTCATTGATCAAGGGCTTTTTCCTCGTATAAATCTTCGTGTCACTTGTTCATTACATTTCAAAGTGATCCTTATTGTTGTTCATCAATTCAAGCATCATACCTCACAACAGAAAGTTTGGTTGCATTATCATTGCTTGATTTTTGACCAAAACAGTTTGGCGCCCACCGTGGGGCAATTGGTGCTTCATTCCTAAAGAGATTCGTGTTTTCGTGGTCATTTCGGTTCGTTACAACCAAGCAGATGGCTTCCTCAGCGAAGAATACTTCAAGTTTGATGCCCTCATTCAGTTCTTCACAAGGCGTTCCTCCTTTGCCTCCACCACCTTCTGGATCCCAGAAGAATGCTGAGAATGCTGCGAAGAAACCAACCCCCATTTTCCAAAAACCACCAACTTCTTCTGTTTCATCTAATCCTACTACTAATGATCTTTATACTCTGATTTTGCAGATGAGGAATCATGCACAAGAGCAGGACAAAACCAACGAAAGGATCCTCCGGGAGATCGATGAGATCAAGAAACAGAAGAAATCAGTGGAGGATCACTCTCCTCTGATGCCAAGATCGCTAAACTTCGACACTCCAGCCATAACTTCCCAACACTCAGCAGTTCCGGACGTGCAATACTTGGGTGAATTACCAGGAAGGCGTTATGGAACAACAACAATGAGTCAGGCATTTGGCTCTTATTTCCAGCCTCAGGGATCCTCTTCTCAACCATCAGGATCCTCTTCTCAGCATCAGGGATACTTCACGTCAGGAGGATATTTGGGAATGCATGCGGTCCAAGGATCCTCACAGGTCCAAGGATCCTCCCAGGTTCAAGGATCCTTCCCGGTCCGAGGATCCTCCTTTGTTCCAGGATCCTCTCCGGTCCCAGGATCCTCTCCGGTCCTAGGATCCTCTCCGGTCCCAGGATCCTCTCTGGTTCTAGGATCCTTTCAGGTTCAAGGATCATCTCAACTTCAAGGATCCAACGTCCTTCAGGATCAAGGATTCTTGAGAAGTATGCAGCCTCAGAGCTCGGACGTTCATCAAGGAGACTTCATACCAATGCAAACCATTGCTCCCTCTGGTCCCTCAATCATGCCAGAGTCTCGTCAATATGGATTCACATCCGCAATTCCAAACACGAATCCTGTGGGAGGTATTAATCAGGCTATGGCTAGAGAGCTACAGAAGCTTAAGGATATGATATCCAGTGTACCGGGAGTGGTTAAACCCATTCCTGAAATTACAGATGGTAGCCATAGGATATCTCGTTTTGCACCACCCTTATGTGATGCTGAGATACCTAAAAGATTCCAGATACCATCCATGAAGCTATATGATGGTTCAACGGATCCAGAAGAGCATGTAGCTCAGTACAGGGAGAGGATGGAGATCAATCCAATTCCTGAAAGGTTGAAAGAAGCATGTCTATGCAAGGGATTTGGATCCACACTTACAGGATCTGCTCTTAAATGGCTGCTAAGTCTTCCCCCTTACTCTATTACTTCATTTGCTAATTTAGTTAACTTGTTCAATAGTCAATTCTCTTGTAGTAGAAAGTTTGAACGATTAACTAGTGATCTATATAGGGTAACACAAGGTCAAAATGAATCACTTAGAGATTATATCACTAAGTTTAGTAAAGAATCCTTAGATATTCCTAATTTGGATATTGCTACGGCTGTAGAAGCCTTTAAAATGGGATTGCTTAGAGATTCATTATTCTATGATGATCTTGTTATGACACCTTGCAGGAATCTTGATGAAGTAAGAACCAGGGCCCTTAGGTTCATCCGCTTAGAGGATGACAAAAGGATTCAGGATAGACTGACAGGATCCTCAAAACAGGATAAACAAGGATCCTACTTCAGGAACAACAAATCCAAGTCCTACAACAGATCTGATAACCAGAATGTGCATGCAGTGGAACAAGAAGAGGATGATGAAGATTATCCTCCTATTTCTGAATACTGTTTTTCTGTTGATAACAATGAACTAATCCTTGCAATGCAGAATCTAGGTGAGAAAGCTAGGTGGCCAAGGAAGAACGATAAACCAGCTGCTACAAAGGATAAGTCCAAGTGGTGTGCATATTATGAGGATTTCGGACATCTCACTGAAGAATGCATTGCATTGAGAAAGGAAATTGGTTACTTGCTGAACAAGGGGCATTTGAAGGAACTCTTGGGTCGAAAGAAGTCAAGGATCCAGGATCCTGAAAGGATCCCGGAAAGGGCTCCTGCTCCTCCAGCAGATGCACAAGTCATAAATTTCATATCCGGTGGATCAGACATCTGTGGTACATCCTTTTCAGCAGCAAAAAGACATGCTAAGGAAACCAAGATGGATAATGGAGATAGGCCTGTCCGGACCTCCGTTGTTACCCAGGATAAAGTCATAACCTTTGATGAAGACGATCGTGTTGACGTCCAGGATCCTCATCATGATGGTCTTGTAATTACATTGTTTATTTCTAACCACTTTGTTCGCAGGATCCTTATAGATGGAGGAAGCTCTGTGAACATCATCCAGCTTGATGTCCTCAAGAAGATGAATATCCCGAAGTCTGATATTATCCCAAGATCCTCAGTACTTGTGGGATTCAGTGGAGAAACAAAGAATACATTGGGGGACATCAAACTCCCAATCTATATTGAAGGATTGCATTCTTATCAAAAGTTTTGTGTTATAGATTGCTTATCATGTTGTAATGTTATCCTTGGCAGGCCATGGATACATGACATGAAGGCAGTCCCATCCACTTATCATCAATGTGTAAAGCTTCCAAGTCCTTAGGGAGTGGTGAAAATTGAGAGTGATCAATAGGAGGCTAAAAATTGCTATACCTCATCAATGAAACCAGCCTCAAGACCAAGGGAGCAATAGCAATTAAAGTATCCTTCAAGAGATGTCTTGGAGGCAAGAGAACATGATTTGAAAGAAATCCTCATGGATCCTGATGATCCTGAATCCAAGATCTTCATTGGATCAGGGATCCTTAGCGATATTGAACAGGAGCTAGTATCCTTCCTCAAAAGAAGGAAAACCACCTTTGCCTGGAAACATGAGGATATGACAGTTATATCTAAAGATATAATTACTCATAAACTTGGCATTGACAGGTCATTCAAGCCAATTCATCAAAAGAGGAGGAAGTTTGCACCTGAAAGAAATGCTATTATCCAGGAAGAGGTAGATAAACTACTTCGGGTAGGTATGATAAGAGAGGTTAAGTATCCAAGATGGTTAGCCAATGTGGTCGTTGTTCAAAAGAAAAATGGAAAGTGGAGGGTATGTGTCGATTTTACTGATTTAAACAAGGCATGTCCCAAGGATCCTTTCCCATTACCCCACATTGACTCTATGGTGGATGCTACCGCGGGTCATGAGTTGTTAACTTTTATGGATGCTTCATCTGGATTTCAACAAATTCAGATGGAACCATCTGATCAAGAGGATACAACCTTTATGACCCCAACTGGTATATACTGTTATATTGCTATGCTGTTTGGATTAAGGAATGCAGGTGCCACTTATCAAAGGCTAGTTAATATGATGTTCAAGGAACAAATTGGACACACTATGGAAGTCTATATTGATGACATGGTGGTTAAGTCCAAGAAAGCTGAGAATCACCTTAAAGACTTGGAGGAAGCATTCAATATCCTTGATAAATTTAATATGAAACTAAATCCTTCTAAGTGTCATTTTGGTGTTAAGGCAGGTAAATTCTTAGGATATATGGTGACAAAGAGGGGCATTGAAGCAAGCCCAGAGCAAATCAAGGCTATTGTAAATATCAAATCTCCTGCCAATGCTAAGGATGTGCAAAGATTAACAGGCAGGATCGCAGCCTTGAACAGATTCATATCCAAATCCTCAGAAAAGTGTAAGGAATTCTACGATATCCTGAGGAAAAACAAGAAATTTGAATGGACTGAGAAGCATGAAGGTGCCCTCAGAGCTCTTAAAGATTACCTATCCTCAGCCCCAGCCTTGATGAAACCAGAAAAAGGAGATGTGTTATCCTTATATTTGGCGGTATCCTCAAAAGCAGTAAGTGCGGTCCTTGTTAAGGATCACCAAGGTACACAACATCCTGTTTATTATGTAAGTAAGAGCTTACTTGATGCTGAATCCAGGTATTCACATTTAGAAAAACTTATCCTTGCATTAATTATGGCATCCACTAAATTAAGACATTATTTTGAGACTCATGCCATTATTGTTAGGACTAATTTTCCAATTAAGAATGTTCTCAGGAAACCTGAAATGTCAGGAAGGATGGCTAAGTGGGCAGTGAAGCTAAGTGCATATGATATAAGATATGAACCAAGGACTGCCATCAAATCCCAAGCCTTAGCTGACTTTGTGGCAGATTTTAGTAGTGATTTGCAAAAGGAGGCTGAATTAGAAGTCCAACAGCTTGAAGAAACCAAGGATCCTTGGGTACTGTTCACTGATGGATCCTCCAATGTAAACGGAACAGGGCTTGGAATACTACTAAAATCGCCACAGGGGGACATAATACCCCACTCCATAGCTTGTGAATTTCAAATTACCAACAATGAGGCTGAGTATGAAGCCTTGATAGCTGGTTTGCAAATTGCAAAGCATATGAGGATCAGGTATCTTGAGGTACATGTAGATTCTTTACTGATCACTAATCACTTTAATGGATCCTATGCTGTTAAAGGTGAAAAGCTAATCAAATATTTGGAGATAGTAAAAAAATTGGCACTCTCTTTTGTATCCTTTAGTTTGACACAGGTACCAAGGGAAGAGAATGCAGAGGCAGATGCATTAGCCAATTTAGGATCATCCTTGAAGATCCCGGAGGATATCAAGATCCCTATTATCCATATCCTGACCCCGACTATCGAGGATCATGTAGCTATGGTGATGATACTCAGTCTCATTCAGGATCATGGATCCTTCCAATCATGAGATACATACAACATGGAGAGATTCCTACAGGAGAAAACCCTAGGGCTTTCAAAATCAAGGTATCTCAATTTACAATATTGAATAATATGTTGTACAAACGATCTCTTGCAGGACCATATTTAAGATGCATTGAGGATCCTGAAATCCAAGAAGTCCTAAAGGATTTCCATGAAGGAGATTGTGGAAATCACACTGGGGGCAGAGCATTGTTCTCAAGGATCCTGAGGATAGGATACTATTGGCCCACTATGAAGAAGGATGCTGTGGAGTATGCCAAGAAATGTGATCCTTGTCAGAGGCATAGTAATATCCTTCACCAACCAGCAGAGCTCTTGCATCCTATATCCTCTTCTTGGCCATTCATGAGATGGGGAATGGATATAGTTGGAAAGCTTCCTAAGGCACCTGGTGGAAAAGTATTCATGCTTGCTATGACTGATTACTTCTCTAAGTGGATAGAGGCTGAAGCCTTTGCTCAAGTCAGAGAAAAGGAAGTTATATCCTTCATTAAAAGAAACATTATTACTAGATTTGGTATCCCTTCTGAGATTATTTGTGATAATGGATCCCAATTTATTGGGAATAGAACTACTAACTTTTGTGACAGCTGGGGGATTAAGATGATAACATCAACACCAGTCCACCCACAAGCTAATGGTCAGGCAGAATCATCCAACAAGATTATCATCAACAATTTGAAGAAAAAGCTTGGATCCAAGAAAGGAAAATGGGCAGAAGAACTACCTTATGTGCTTTGGGCTGATAGGACAACTCCCAAGAATGCTACAGGCCAAACCCCATTTTCTTTGGTATTTGGGGCAGAATCAGTGATCCCTACAGAGATGGTGTTTCCAACTGCAAGAACAAGCATTCGTGATCCTGAAGAAAATGCTGAAAACTTAGTTCAAGACCTGGATACTATAGAGGAAATCAGGGACTTGGCAAGGATAAGGATGGCCAGTTATCAACAAAGGGTGGCTGGTGCTTACAACAAAAATGTCAGGATCAGGAAATTCCAAGTTGGTGATATGGTATTAAGGAAAGCATTTCAAAATACCACCAATCCTGCTGATGGAAAGCTAGCACCAAAGTGGGAAGGCCCCTATTTGATTGAAGCTGAAGCAGGAAAGGGGGCATATCGATTGCTAACAATGGAAGGTGATTTGCTACCAAGAGCTTGGAATGCTGTCCATTTGAAGAAGTATTTTATGTGACTAGGATCCATGATCCTCATTTGACAAGTATCCTTGAAGGATCCTTACAGACAGATGATCCTCTTTCTGGTAACATTCTAATCTCAAACTATTTCATTCTTTTATTCTCTTATATAAGGATAAGGATCTTGCATCCTTTATCCTCCGTTTACTTGATTCTGAGTTTTGAAGGTTCAGGTATCCTTAACTAAGGATTGAGTATCCACAGAAGTATCCAGTTATTTGGGCTTGACCCCAGTTATTTGGGCTTGACCCCAGTTATTTGGGCTAGTCCCCAGTTTGGGCCTGTCCCCTGTTTCGCCAGTAGCACACGATGATTCTGGTATAGTTCATGGCAATGGGACCAGTACTCGCTTTAGGGGCTGACAATTTCATTGTACTGGCTATATTCAGGATCCTACGTATAATGGTAGACGTACCATACATCCGTTCCTAAGGTTTCTAACGTTTTCACGTTAGCTAAGGTTTTGGCATTTTCATGTCACTAAGTTTGGATAGTCGCCAGTGAGGGCCATACTCTAGTTTACATACGATCCTTTGGGCTTGTCCCCAGTTATCCTTTGGGCTTGTCCCCAGTATATTGGGCTTGTCCCCAGAATTGTTGGGCTTGTCCCCAGTTACTAACTTTCATCTTATATTGGCTTAGTCCCAAGTTGTATCCTATTTCAGGTTTTTGAAGTTAAACGACTAAGGATCCTTGATCCTTACCTTTTACGAAGGTTTGTCTTCTGGGTTATCCTGATGTTAAGTGTTAAAGGATAGGATCCTAACTTGGATTCTCAGGTATGATCCTTAACTATTTTGATTTTATTCATTATTTATTTAAGTAACCCTTATCCTTTGACAACTGAACTTGTGATCCTTAAACTATATTACTTTTCAGAACTTATCGATTATAGGATATGTGATTCTTGATCATATCCTAAAAATTTTTGAAGATATTTCTTAAATTCTTTCTTTACTTGATAAGTTTAAACAAATTGAACAACACAACAGTTGGAAAGTAAAATACTAACAAGGATATCAACACAGGATAAGCCAAAAAGTTAAAGTTATTTTATTCACAAAAGCTTAAACCCTTTTAAGGTTGTCAAAATTGCCAACCCACGTTTCTACCAGCAAAACGTGGCCCGTCCACATGGGTTGGCAAAGGGTGTCCATTGTTCATAGGTCTAACAAGTGCAGGAAATTAAAGACGGAAGGATAACAAGTGGCTTCATCCCCTAAACAGAGGATCCATCCACCACCCATTATCCTACCTATTGTTCAAAGGATCATCCATGATCCTCAACCCTAATTACTATTGTTTAAGTACAGACCAACTATTGTTCATCAAAACATCATCAAAATAAAAACCATAACCAAACTAAAAAATGGGCTCCGGCTACATCTAGAAATGTCCTTCATCGCCCATTCATGCAGCCTACACCTTCGCTGCATCATCATCCCCTCCAGCTCTAGTATCCTTCGCCTGATCCTTGCCACTACCTCTAGCCTCGATTGCCAGGACCTCGTCAGCCTCATCCTCATCCTCCAACTCAGCCAGCCTGGCCTTCCAGCCTTCCATGTCCCAGCTGCTCCTATCAAATGCGGGATCCTGAGCTTCTTGAGCCATCTGTAGCTTGGTCTTGTACATGGCAATGGCAGCGGAGACCTTAGCATCCTCCGTGATCTCGCTCTTTTCATAATCAAAGTTGATCAGAATGGCAGCTGTTTGAGCTTTGGCATCGTTGAGATCCTTTTCAAGGGAAGCGATCTTGAGGTCTTTGAGCATGGCTACTTTTTGGAGGTCAGAGTGTTTCTCCTCTAGCTCTTCAACATTCCCAACATAATCCTCGATCTCCGCAAATTTCTACAATAAAGACAATGCAAAGATTAGGATCAGGTGATCCTCAAGTGGATAGGGTAATTAAACTGAGTCAGTGATCCTTACATCATTGAAATACTCGAGGAATTGATGACGAATTAGAGGTAAGCCTTGGAGGTTGTCAGCTTCAGAGGTTTTTCTCTTCTTTCCACCTCTTCCCTTTGAAGTGGTAGCTTTGGGGATTACAACGGAGGGGCTAGCAACAGACTTTTTCTTGGATCGGACAGTGTCAAGCTCAGTGACACTGAATTTGGATGCAGATCTTGATGACTTTCCAGCGCCTACACATCCAAAACAGATAAGTATCCTTATCCTATTTCTTTTTAACTATCTATTCAAACATTTAAATATAAAAAGTACAGGATACTTACTTGACATAGTAACAGAACCTGAGGATACTTCCTGTGAATCCTGGGTGTTTGTTTTGAATGATCTTGTTGCAGGATCAAGTTTTCTGAAAGCAGCAAGTCTCCCCTCAGTGGCAGGTGAAGATATAATATGTGAAATAGTGATGGCTGTACAAAAGAAACAGAAGCATATTAGTAATCATCATCAGAATTGAGCTTACTCAGTGATCCTTCTAAGGATCCTCTATCCTACCATGAGTGCTCCACTTCCTTGGCAGATCCTTTCCATCCGGGATAGAATCCCTTCTGACAAAGAAGAACCGCCATTTCCAATTGGTATCATTCTTAGTAGCTTTAAAGATGGGATGTTCTTCTCCGGGTTTACGCTTGAATAAATATCGGTGGGATCCAAATGTTGTGAGATCATACATCTCGGCCAATTCCGACATTCCCAGGTTAATTCCTTCTTGCTCAATGATCCTTTCAAGGGTATATAAGACCCTCCAGATCATTGGCATAGCTTGAATATAGGAGATGCCGGTGAGGGAGAAAAAGGATTGGGTGAATTCAGGGAAAGGATACGAGTATCCTATTGAGAAAGGAGTGACTGGGAAAGCTACCCAAGTTTCGGAAACGTAATCACTCAGAACAGTGGGATCAAACGATTTGAAGGTGGTGTTCGCCGGGAAGCAATGCCGGATTCTGTCTATTTGTGGGTCAGAGAAGCAACATCTTTCTTTCGGTGAATCTTTGATGATCCCCTGGCTCTTGAGAGGACTGTCCTTCTTATGATCCTTGGCTGGTGAGGATCTTAGCATCATCTTGGTTTCAAAGAAGGTAAAGAAAGAAGGAGCAGAGAAAGAAAACCTAAAGGAAGAAGAGGAAGAGAAATACCTGCTTAATCGTCGGATGTGAATTTAAAGGGAGTTCTCTTGAATTTAAATGTGAAATGATCCCTATCTCTAACTCCTATTTATAATGATGATTCTGCAGGATAGTCACCTCAGTGATGTCATGTTCGCAACGGCTAGTCCGATTATAACGGCTAGTTATCCGTTGGTTAATTGCGGATAAGAACAAAATATAACTCATTTATTTACATTATTACTCCTTATATTTTGGGGGCAATTGTTAGGGGTGGATTTCTAAATGATCAGTGATCCTCATTTACTGTTGGGTTTAGTGATCCTCAATTCTGTCTGAAGTAGTGATCCTCAGAAGTGTTGCAGGATCAGGATCATGGATCATCAAAAGGATCCTTGTACTAACGGTTGTCTACTTTGAATTCGATATTGTTTTGCAGGAGTATCAACTTGGACTTGGTCTTGGCGATATTCCTGGAGCATATTCTATGTTTATTCCGCACGTGCTTGGCCAGAAGTGGACGTTATGGAGTCGTGGAGGACTTGCACCATTTACGGAATGTTAGTTAGAGTAGATATTTTCCATTTTTAAAGGGGTAGCGAGCTAATTAGAAAACACTTGGCTATTTTTGGCTACACACACACTCTTACAACTGCTCTCATCAGCTCTCATTAACTCACTTGGCGATTACACACTTTTACACATAATACACTATAGTGATCCTTGTACTTAGCTCGCTATCATCCGAAGTTGTAACACATTTATTGTTTAATTTGAGTTGGTGATCGGTAGTTTCCATCACCCGAGGTTTTTTTATGCCGGAGATCATTCATTGATCAAGGGCTTTTTCCTCGTATAAACAAGGGCTTTTTCCTCGTATAAATCTTCGTGTCACTTGTTCATTACATTTCAAAGTGATCCTTATTGTTGTTCATCAATTCAAGCATCATACCTCACAACAGAAAGTTTGGTTGCATTATCATTGCTTGATTTTTGACCAAAACAGGTAGGATGCCAATATTAATCCTGCGTATTCTCCTTGGGTAGAATACGTACGTTCGTCCTCCTTGGGTAGGACAACAACCTTAAACTTACTAGACAAAACTCTATCATGAAGTCCCTCATTTTTATATCGACTTAATCGCCGGGCCAATGGTGAGCGGGTCATTAGTTAATAGCGCTATTAGGGTTGACAAGCCTCACACCGTGCCGGTAGGACGGGGGTGTACTAATGGATCTGGGCACTCAGTCAATGATGATAGACATTGACTTAGGGCACAACTTACTTTCGTCAGTTGTCGATATAGTAACGGTCTAGTGGTTCACATGGGGAAGCCCCCACTAATTATGGATATGGTTTGGGAAACAAGAAACTGAATAACTACTGGTTTTCGAAAGAACTTATAGTTTTTGAAACAACTTTAAAACGGAAACCAACTGTGAACTCGCTCAACTTTGTTGTTGACTCGTTGTTACATGCCTTGCAGGCCTTTAGGTACATATTGTTGGAACTTGCTGTCTGGGATGCTGGAGTGGTCATGGGTCGAGATACATGGAAACGCGAGACGAACTTAATGGCTTCACACACTTGGTTTATGAATTTCTTAATTAATGTATTATGCTTCCGCTGAACGTTAAATAATGTTTTGTAACACTTCTATCAATAATAAATGAAAGTTTTATTTGGAATAATTGTTATGAGTTCAACATGATTGGTGGCTTCGATCCTGGTACGTCACACGCCCCGCGGTAATTCCGCATGTGGTATTTTGGGGGTGTGACAGATTGGTATCAGAGCCATTGGTTATAGTGAACTTGGTTTTATTTAAAAAGGGGAAAAACGTTTTTGTAAAACCAGACTATAACCGAATAGTTCTGAAGACGTGAATACGACCATGACACTCAGCTCCAGATTGCAAGGTTCGTCTCTCGTATACTCATTGTACTGCATAACTAGTGAACACCTACATATGATATTGCATGTGATTGCACGTTTAGCACAACAGTATGAATTCATGTATACTTGTATGTGTTATGTGACTGATATGGTGGTATTTCCCTAAACCTTCATGACTTACGCTTCGTGATACTCTTTGTTTCCTACTCAAATTTGAAGAACCATTTGACATGAGTTAAGAGGAGCTGAGATGAGCATGCAAATCACAATATTATTGTGGGTGCACACATAATAATAATGTGCGGCGGTGCATGCTAGTCCCAGTGAGGCTTAACAAGTGAAAAAGGGGGTCCGTTCCGTTATTTGATCAATGTGAAACATAACAAACCTATAGGGGTCATAGCAGTGATTGTCCCCTACTCGAACATGAACTTTTCATTCCTCTCTGAATCCCTTCGAATCTCGACGATATCCGATATTACTTGAACACCCATTTGAAATCCTGGCGAACTGTGTGTAATGTTAGGTGCTTGTACGAACATCCCTGAGTTGGATGTTGCAACGAAAATTATTGGTCTATATCTTTCTCACCTTTCTTCATTTGCTGGAGCTTAACGTATTGACGCCTTAGATTTCGAAGTGCGATCACTCCTGCAACACTCTCGTAACATACCGTGTATTACTCAGTCAACTCCCAAGAATGATGGCCTTCGGCATTTGAACGACCCTAGTTACCAGCAATGAACATCAACGATTTGACTCCAATCACATCCTTAACCCCAGCCCGCGACGCATGGGAGTTAACTTTTACGAATTAATCAGGACATAAACGATGACAATTGACCATGGTATGGAACGTGAAACTACCAGCACAAGGGGTAGCGCCTTAGGACGTGACACGGAATATGAAATGATGGACCCTGTCGATTAAAGATCGTAGAGCTCTGTTTCAAACGACAACAACCAAGGAAACAACAGCCGTACTGGAAATCCTCGCAACGAGTACAACAACACGGGAAATGATGCTCATGGAGGGACATTAGGGATTGGCGTGGGCGACGCCGGGATTATAACGACATGGTGGCCTACGTGTTGTTGGTGACTAATCACTTCGCCACCATTTTGGCTAAACCCCGATGCATCTTGAAACCGAACCTGTTGTGGAATCGGCTGATGACAAGACAATGGAAACCTCATATGATCATTGGGATGCAAACTAGACCTTGTGGGATAAGTGTTCGACATCGACCTTTCTTCTGTTGTTCTTGATAGATGTACCCTGTAAAGAGAAGATTCTACGTATCCCTCTACTAGTGGAGGATTGTTATCTGTTCTAACGCGTCAGAGTGGTGCAGAGGTTAGCATCAATTCAGTAGTAAAGGCCAGAAGTGTCCGCGGAAGGATCATCTCGCTATGATAGCACTCGTTACTGATGTCAAGACTAAGGAAAAGAGGATCGGGGATCCACCAATTATTCGTGATTCTACTCAGCATGCTACGGGAGGAACTATCAGGTTTACTTCCACAGCTATTAAGCAGACTATCAGTTTGATCTCACGCTAGAGGCAGTCCTGGTACTTCGTATCCTTTACCGTCTTGCACCAGGAGGGTTGCAAGAGCCGTCTAATCAATTACAGAAACTGTCGGACAGGAGTTTTCTCTTAAAGGAACCTCGTAATACCCATGAAGAGAAGCCTTTTCGTATGTGTACTGACTAGCGAGAACTCAACAAGGTGGCAGACGAGAACCGTTTGCCTCGACCACGTATTGACAACTCGTTGACCAGTTGCGAGGAACAAGCTTCCGTTCGAGGATTGGCTAGTGAACGAACTATCGTCAGATGGAAGTCCAAGGGGAGAATGCTCTTAGAACAGCATGTCGAATGTAATGCAGCCATTTCAACGTTATACACCATGATCATTGAGTTGACCAACACACCAGCATCTTCAGGGATCACATGAATCGACCGCATTTGTTGTCAACGTTCTGAATCCTGACCAGGAGAATGGAACGCCATGGGTGGAATTTGTATCTTATTTTAGAACTCCTGAGGGACGAGCCACTCCGCTCAAAAGTCTTGTTAAATGTAATTTCTGGGTTCGAGAGGTACCTTTTTGATATATAATCAGCGAAGTGGGAATACACGTGGATCTCGCTAAGATCCGTCTTGGTTGGAAACTGATCGACACCAAAGAGTCCTTCGTGGATACAACAATTTCTTGGTCTCACTTGATACTATCGCAGATAAATCACAGGACTTTCGAAGGTCGCGCAACTTAAATCTCTCTATCACAGCAGGGTGCTGTGTTCGTGAAAGACTTAACAGGAGGACGTCTTTTCAGCTTTCGAATCCCGACTCTGCAATGCACTGAGCATCCTTTTTACCCGAGGGTGCGGGTGATTCAGTGGTATATCCTTATGGTTCGAATCAGAGCCCCAGCTGCACATCGACGCAACATGAGAGAGTGATGACATACGTGATGGAGTTACAAAGAGGAATTGCGCGACACACACGACAGGCGGTGAAAACTGTGGCTTTGGGATTTTGGATGGAGGCATCACTTGGACGGTACCAGATGCGTTATCTAGACCGATCACAAGGGCCTCCCATGTACCGATGTTCGAATGAGCTAAAGCATACAATGACATCGCTGGATGGAACTTCTGGATGAATACGACTGCGAAACCTGAACGTACACGAGCTCTGCAGCTCGCTATCGACTCTAACTTACCGGATCAGACTCGCTCTGTTCAAACTGGAGAGCTAAAGGAAGAGGATGTGCAAGTTGAACCCATGAGGGGCATGGGGAAGCAACCTGTGACCAGTCGGACGATACCCGTTACCTCATGGAACGAAGGTGGGTCTCATTATACGGCTACTTAGGGAACTCGTGTTGAGCAAAGCACACCGGCTTCAATATTCTAGTCGTCTGGGTTTTGATGAGAGGCATTAAGATTTACAAACCTTGTACTGGTAATCGGGCATGAAGGCCCACCTAGCTAGGTATGGGAATGATGTTTGACTTGTGTGAGAGTCAAGGTGTAGCATCAGCAACCAGCAACACTCTCATGGAAATAAAAACAGACTGCCATGGATTTGGTCGATAGTCTACTTACAACTCGAAACGGAAACAATATCACCTGGATGCTCATTGATTGTCTTGCGTAATCAGCACACTTTCTAGCCATCAAAGAAACGGATAAGTTTTCTACACTTGCAGTCATCTACCTGAAAGAAGCGGTTGCTAGGCACGAGGTGCCAACCTCCATTACCTCTAATCGCGACCCACGATTTGCATCTGTTTTGGTGGCAAGCGGTGCACAAATCCTTTGGCTCACGTTTAGACATGAGCACAACATATCATCCACAGACGGATGGGCAGACTGAACGCACCATCCAAACTCTTGAAGACATGCTTCGAGCACGTGGAATCGACTTTGGCAACGGTCGGGGAAGACACCTCCCTTTAGTGGAGCTTTTGTATAACAACCATTACCACACCAGCATTCAGGCTGCTCCGTTCGAGGCATTGTACGGATGGAAGTGCCAATTATCTCTTTTTTGGGCAGAAGTCGGAAACGGCCAAATCACTGGCCCGGAACTCGTCATAGACACAGTGGAGGAGATTGCTCAGATGCGACAACGAATGGCGACAGTTCGTGACAGCCAGAAAAGCTACGCTGATAAGCGCAAGAAACCACTCGAGTTCCAAGTTGGGGATCGAGTACTACCTAAAGTCTCACCTTGGGAAGGTGTACTTCGTTTTGGTATATGAGACAAAACTCAAACCACGATATGTTGAACCTTTCGAAATCACGGAGAGAATGGCAAGGTGGCCTACAGATTGAATCTACCTGAAGAACTCAGTGGAGTTCACAACGTATTCCGTGGGTCGAATCTGAAGAAGTGTCTGTCAGATGAAACCCTCACAGTTCCTTTCAAGGAGCTCACTATCGACGGTCAGTTGCGGTTTATCGAAGAATCAGTGGAAATCTTGGACCGAGAGGTCAAGGTTCTCAAACGCACCAGGATACCTATTGATCGAGTTCGTTGGAACTCCCGTCGTGGCCCAGAGGTTACCTGGGAACGAGAAAACCAAATGAAACCACTACTGAGGCTGAAGCTACTGTGGAATTTCGAGACGAAATTCCAAATCAACGGGGGAATGATGTGACACCCAAGGAAAACCAGGAAACCATGCAACCTAACTAGCTTCCTCAGTAGCTACGTGCTAAATTTCGGGACGAAATTTCTTTCAAGTTGGGGATGATGTGACAACCCGAATATTTAAGGTTCGTATTACTCAAGACTTAGTGGGTTAAACTCGTGTTTCGCTAAAATGTTATGTGTGTAGGTTATCTATGCATGAAACCGTCGGACATGCTTTATGAGCTTGATTATTTATGTCGTGTAATTATAGGTATGTGGTAGATCACCCAAGTGGGCTTCGTTAAATTGCGCAACGGGGCCGGAACCCCCCCCCCCCAACACTTACACCGCATGTACACTCCCTTATGGCCCTAGGTCTGGCCCAGCTACTCGTGTAAACAACCCAGTCACGGCCCAAACCTTTTTGTTCCACATTTAATTATCATCGGCCCAAACTCCCATCATAATTAAACTGGGCCCAGCCCCTAATATGTATACGTAAATTATGTGATTTGATTCATAACACATTGTAAACCCTATATTCATCTAAAAATATCGACGGCAGAAGAGGACCCCCCCTCGAGGCATTCTCCTGGTGGATCGAGTGATTTGGACGCGTTTGAGCAACTATTAAACAAGTAATTAATCTTACCGAGAAAACCGAGGTGAGTTCACACACTTTCTAAGGCATGGGATTCCCGATGGTTGGGAATGGGGTTAAAGAACTAAAACGGAACCTACATATCCTCCTTGGGTAGGATATGTACCGCCATCCTCCATGGGTAGGATGCCAATATTAATCCTGCGTATTCTCCTTGGGTAGAATACGTACGTTCGTCCTCCTTGGGTAGGACAACAACCTTAAACTTACTAGACAAAACTCTATCATGAAGTCCCTCATTTTTATATCGACTTAATCGCCGGGCCAATGGCGAGCGGGTCATTAGTTAATAGCGCTATTAGGGTTGACAAGCCTCACACCGTGCCGGTAGGACGAGCGTGTACTAATGGATCTGGGCACTCAATCAATGATGATAGACATTGACTTAGGGCACAACTTACTTTCGTCAGTTGTCGATATGGTAACGGTCTAGTGGTTCTCATGGGGAAGCCCCCACTAATTATGGATATGGTTTGGGAAACAAGAAACTGAATAACTACTGGTTTTCGAAAGAACTTATAGTTTTTGAAACAACTTTAAAACGGAAACCAACTGTGAACTCGCTCAACTTTGTTGTTGACTCGTTGTTACATGCCTTGCAGGCCTTTAGGTACATATTGTTGGAACTTGCTGTCTGGGATGCTGGAGTGGTCATGGGTCGAGATACATGGAAACGCGAGACGAACTTAATGGCTTCACACACTTGGTTTATGAATTTCTTAATTAATGTATTATGCTTCCGCTGAATGTTAAATAATGTTTTGTAACACTTCTATCAATAATAAATGAAAGTTTTATTTGGAATAATTGTTATGAGTTCAACATGATTGGTGGCTTGGATCCTGGTACGTCACACGCCCCGCGGTAATTCCGCATGTGGTATTTGGGGGTGTGACATCGTCTCTATAAGATTTTGTCTCTATAGCCCCGTCACTATAAGTCACAAAAGTCGTCCCTATAGGGGTCGTCGCTATAGATGCATTTGTAGAGAGGACATGCCGTCTCTATAGGGTGATCTATAGAGAGGACCTGTGTTATCCCTATAGGTGTCGTCCCTATAGAGGTTTTTTCTTGTAGTGCAAAGGTTTGATTTCCAACCTAATTAACCTACTAAATCGGCCAGTTATACAAAATTAAGAGTTAATGACAAAAGTAACATCCTTCTAAAAGATGGTGGGTGATGGATAACAAATAAATGAAACTTAGAATATACTCCAACATCAACAGATAATAATTATTTTATCGAATAACTATCACTTTCTACCTCAAAAAGCAATTTTCCGATTATACTACACTACAATAATTATTTAACTCCCCGGTTTTGATAAAAGAAGAATGTCAACGCCATGCATGCGGGGTTAGAACTTGATCTTTAATTAGGATTAGACCCTTGCTTCCTTGAGTTAAAATGCATTAGCAGAATATGAACCCAAATTCACGTACTATCCCAACATTTATTGAATCTCGCGTTCGTGTATTGTATTGTATATATAGTTCGAAGCCTAACTAATTGTCTAACAATTTGTTTTGTTAACTTGAAATATTTGTCATTACCCTAACCCATATCTATGTATATTCATATTCTGCATCAATAACATACCATATGGCAAACTTAATTGTACAATATCATCTATCTTAGTACTACTTTTAGGCTTTTAGCCATTAAATACATCTTAGTACTACTTTCCAGTAAGATCAATGGATATAATTATATATGTCGACATAATAATATCCAAAAACTTGAACCAAGTAATAAAAATGTAATAAATTTTATGTATAAAGTAATAGGCCATGATGGATCAAACATTATTAGAAGTTTAGAATTGAGAACAACTAGTATTAAGGCCCCCACGTTGTGGTGGGGGCGTAAAACCGTGACAAATAACACTAATGTCATACCATCGTCAACAACCACCAACATTAAAGTTGGGGTGTGTTAATGCGAAGAAATTCGACCGAAACATAAAATATAGAAAATAATAACTAAGTCCATTTAGGACCTGCGTGTTGTGGCGAACCTGTCAAGTGGAAAAAACTAAACGACGTAAAAATGTTGAACCACACACGCACGTTGCGCCATGTTAACTCGCAAAATTTAGAACGAAGTGTAAAACGAAACGTAAAAACGGTGAACCACACCCGCATGTTGCGCCAAGTTAACTCGCAAAATCTAGAACGAAGCGTAAAACGAAACGTAAAAACGTTGAACCACACACGTTGCACCATGTTAACCCGCAAAATCTTGAACAAAACGTAAAACGAAAAATTTCCCACATATGAAAAGTGTAGGGGACCAAAGTTGAAAGTAAAATGTTGTGAGGTTAAATTGAAAAGATGTAAACTTTTGGACTAAAAGTAAAAATTCTTATAGTTGTGGATTAAAAATGTAATATCAACTTTTTTTTTGAAAAGCCCCCTAAGCATGGGGTACAACACCTCCATGCACCAACATGTTACTTATTTATATGATGTAAATATTTCATGATAACATTTAAACAAATTATAATCTACTAATCAGGGTTAGATCACTTTCAGTGTGATATACTTTGGACATGAGCGGATGCTTAGATGACAAATATGAAGTCTAACGCTCCATTGGAGCACCCGTCCGGAAAAAAAGTGTTATTTGGTGAGCGTCCGTAAATATTCTTGTAACACCTCGTAAAAATCACGTCTAATTCAACGATGACGCGTGTCATAAACCCTGATTGTGATTAAAGATACCTTGAGGGACTAAAACTGTCAACTAGTGCAAAGATGTAATCAAGAAGGACCAAAAGTGTCATCATGCCAAACTTATGCCTCTGAATGACTCAGTATAACGTCCGTATTTATTATTGAATAAATTATCAAGCATTAGAAGCCGTTTGTGCTTATAAATCAAAAGTTTCAAACACAGGGGTTAAAAGTGTCAACATGTAAATTTTACCTCTGAGAGGCCTTTTTACATTCCCAGAAGTTTTGTAATACATTATTACACCCTCAAGAACATCTGATAAAAGTTTCATAAGGATCCAATTCAAAATCAAGATACAAATTAAAGTTTCCAAGAATAAGGGTTAAAAGTGTAAATATCACAATTCTTTGTTCGGAAGCCATTTTCAAAGTGTTCAAGACTTTCCAATGCATGGCCACACTCCCTAGGACACCCCTGACCTGTTTTCACTGACTTTGCTTGCTGAAAATGTCGGAATATCGAATAACAAGAGTGCAGGGACTGATCATGCAACAAAACAACAAAACTTTAAAACCGGTTCCCTCGCGTGGCGCGACGACCTGTCGCGTGGCGCGACGGAGTCGCTTTTTCAGCAGAACTGGCAGGTGCCTGTTTGCAGGTTCCACCGCCTTAGTTGCCTAGTTTCTCGATTCCAGGGGCTGCTCCAATGGTTTTTAATGCATAGGGACACCTGGAACTGATCAAAGAACACCTGTAGACTTGTGTGTAACAATCTTGTTGCATCTAAGGTCCTATATAAGAGCTCATTGTTGCAACTATGATCCTTGCTCATTTCAATTGCACTTCAAACAATTATCTGGAGCTTTCTGATCTGCAAACAAGTTTCCTTAAAGTTCTAAATCGTGCTTAGGACCATTGTAAGTGTCCTTAACCTCCTAATTTCAGTTTTATTTAGTTTAATGGCCTAAAGTCAAACCCATCGCAATTAAGGTTTGACTTAGTGATTAATCACTAACGGTCCAGTCAATTCTCGAATTGAAAGTAGCTATGAGTTGGTAATTATGTGGGTAATAAACCCTTAAAAGGGCACCCTCTGATTCCCACTCTAACTAGGTCAATTGTCGGGTCAAACTTGTTTATAAAAAGTCAACAGAAAGTTAATTTTCAAATAAACGCATAATTAACAATGTAGAAGCCATGCAACCTGTTTTATCACTCATATAACTTGGTAATTAATGTAAGAACATGTCTAAGCATGTTCAACCCGACAAATTTGAGTATAGGCTCGGTTCGGAACCGAAAATCGCAAAAGTAGACTTTTGCTTTGACTTTCAGTTCTGACCCGATTTAGCTTAGCTTTGACATACCTTAAAGTTCTATTAGGACCAGGTTATAGGTTAGTGTAACCCTATGTAATTATATAACTTGGTTCATTAGTTATCCGATTCATTTGCATGTTTCCGTTATATGCTTAAATGTTGACCATTATGCCCTTTTGACCTTAAAACGATATTTTTGAAAATGTGAAAGAATAGAAACCTTTATTACTAATTTATAAACTTGTCCTAAAAATCTGACATCAGTTTGAGGTTTAGATTAAGAGTTATGCTCAATAGCGTAAATTGAAAGCGTTTTATTAATTAAACGACATAATTAGCATATAGCCTATTTAAACCCAAATTTTGATACCAAAATTTTTACCCACTGATGTAAAATAATATTTTGGGATTTTTGAAGATTTTTATTTATTTTTAGGCTGAGCATAACATAGGGTTCTAGGTTTGATTCGGTAATTGTCGGTTTTGCCCTTTTGGCCTATAAAATGAGTTTTACATAACATTTTGATACCAAACTTTTTGCTACTGATTTTATATGATAAATAAAATATTTTATGCCTTCTGGAATAATAAAAATATCAGCTTTTCTTATAAAACCCGGAAATCGCTTAAAACCGCATTTTTACGCGTTTTAAACGCATAGTATGAGTTAAAACTGTTTTTAAACATATAAGACTTAATACCTACTGATGTTTTAAGTTAATTTATGTAATTAAACAGTAAGACAAAGTTTTAAACTCAGAATTCTAATTTTTGACCTTCAAAGCTTATGTGAAATTACCAAAATGCCCATACAGTGCATAGTTTGGTTATAAAAGATAAATTTCACATATATGCAATACCCTACTGTTATGACTTATAAAAATAAGTATTTTTACTGATTATATCAGACCTGAATCTCAGATTAATATTTAAACTCTTTTATAAGCTTTAAAATGACTAAAATACCCCTACGGGGCATAATTTGAGTTTAAATCCATTTTGGGCATAATGGAAGGTATCCTACTGATATCACAACATATTTAAGGCATATTAACTTAGGAAACCTGTTCATGACTCATTTGGTTACCCGTTACGCACTTTTCGCGTTCGGTGCGGTTTATGTAACTAGTTTGCATAAATTAGCCGAAACGGGTCAAACCTTATCATTTTTATCTCAAAATCCAGAATGTATTTAGTTTACCCATATTATACAAGTATACCAACTTGTCGGGTCTAAACCACATTCTAATCCAGTCTTCGCTTAATCGTGCGTTTTGAACCGTATATCTTCCTTTAAAACTAACCGGTCTAAGTTTAGGCTTAATTAAGATCCGTTAGGAATCTAATAGGTTATTAAAAACCTTCATTCCAGATTAGGAGCCCAGTAAAAGCTACTTGCACTCGCTGATTGTGATATATACTTGCTCAGGTAAATACTTTTAACTTATTTTCCCTATACGGACTTGGGATACAGTATTATAAAAATACCGCTTGGTCGGGTGTGTAGTCATTTAAATCAGATTGTGATTAATGTATTTACATAACCCGTTTTAATCTGTATTGTTTGGTATATGGCCTTTGGGGGGTTAATGACCATGTCCCGGATATCCTTGGCATCATTCATTGAAATGGCCACGACTTAAGCACGGGGTGTAGTCATACACCTGACAGTTTCATATGTAAAAAGGTACTCCACAATAAGGAATTAACCTTGTGGGTATTATACCTGTGGCGTGTCAGTTAATCTTGTCCGGCTCTTCTAACCGGCCCTGACGGACGACAAATATGTAAAACTGTATACAAGATTATTTTTAAATAATTGTCCCATGTTATAAAAGATATTTTGTGCCTTGTGCATTCAAATAAATTTTCTTAAACTCTTTTCAAAATGAGTCGGTAAATTGTATTTACCAGTGTAAACTGACGTATTTTCCAAAAGGTTAAAGTGCAGGTACTAGACGGAATAGGCTGGTTACTCCGAGTGAATAAATAAAAGTCTTGCAAGCTTGGTCACTTAAAATCTATTGAACAGTTTTCTTTTATTTGATCCGCCTGTGGATCCTTTACACACCGTCTGTAATACTTTGATATTTTCATTCGGTTTGTAATGTTTATATCTTTTGCTTCCGCTGTGCATTAAATTGTGTTGTTTGACTATGACAATATCAACTACGTCACGATACTCCCCACCAGTAATACGTGGAAATATCAGGGTGTGACAGGTTGGTATCAGAGCCAACATTGAGTGAATTAAACACTAGCCTTTTGTGTTTAATCTCAATGACACAGTTTACACATTCCTCGATTTTCGAGTCTAGATGAAGAACTTAGGACTAATCCTGATTCGTGTTATTTTTATCCTTTATTTTTCCTTGTGTTTATTTTGTTTTGTTGACAGGATCGAATATGCCACCAAGATTCAGGAGAGGAAGAGGAAAGGCGCCAGTTACTGGTCACGACCACGAAGCCGAGCCTTCTCACCAGCGAACCCCATCTGTTACCATGAGTACAAGTCCTCAGGAAGATTGGAGGACGCATCTGGAGCCAGCGAGGCGATCTGTCTCGCTAAGTTCGTCACCCTCCTACCACCATTCATTCGGACCCCAATCTGAAAACGAGCCCCACAACTCACATCACTCCTTCATCCCTCTCCAACGATCCAACTCACACCACTCTTTCAATGACCCAACACCCTATTTCCAGAGCCGGTTCAACCCGGTAAACCTAATTGAAGAACCAGTGGGTTTTAACCCATTAGGACCAGAGGATCACTTCTCAGGTGACCATGCCATGGACATGGACGAAGACACCGATCCTGCCGAGCTGCCGTCCGGAACTCCTACTCATCCCATCGAGATTTCGGATGGGTCATCCTTCCATGGATCACCTTATCGTGGCCCAGACAGCTACGAGGCGAGATTCGCCCAATATGATTGGGTGTTTACTCCCTCCTACCACCCGTCTCCGCATCAGCAGCAACAGCAGGATCCTTTCGAGGATTCGTGTTTTGTGGCAGTCATTCCGCCACCACCACCACCAGTTCAGCAGCCGCCTCCAGTGCCACCGAGGCGGAGAAGATCAAACGCACGGATGTCCGTGCGAGGGGGAGTCCGTATCATCACCCCTCAACCCTCAAGTGGCAGTCATTACCCGCCACTTTATGAAGACCCACAGATGGAAGGGCCTTCAAACCCCGTCTCTGAGGTGGATTCTGCACCTATCGCGCCGCCACCAATGGGTTATGATAACCCAATTCCTGCATACGCCGGTTCAGCGGCGTACAACCCATTTGAGCAGCCGGCCCATACCAACTACAACTATGCTGATGTTGACCCATACCAGGTAGCATGGGACTACAATGCTCTTTATCCGGAAGGACCCTATGGAGGTCCTTGGACCACTGGATACCCAGCTTATGGGTACCAACACCCGCCACCTCCTCAACCTCCACATCAGCAGCCGCCGCAGCCACCATTGATACCTCCAGAGCAACAACAGGAGATTCTCCAAAGGTTGAGCCAGGTAGAGCGGGAGGTTCAAGAAGAGCGTAGGAACAACCGCGGTTTTCTCAAAGGTCTGGCGAGTTTAATCAAGGGGAAGAGCAAGAAAAGGGATTTTTGAAGATTCCTTATTTATTTATTTGTATTGTAACTTCCTTGTTTTTAAATCAAGTCCCTGCGTGGACATCTATTTCTGTAATCAGTCCCTGTGAGGACTTGCTTTTCTAGTTTAGCCCCTGCGTGGGCATGTTGTTTTCAGTTTAGCCCCTGCGTGGTCATGTCATTTCTGTGTAGCCCCTGCATGGGCAAGTTTATTCTGTTAAAAGACCCGTTTAGGGCAATCATGTACTCTCTTAAATTTTAGTGGAATGTTGAATTTAAAATTTCATTTTTGTCAATTATATGCATTAACATAAAATATGAAATAAATAAAAATTATTATTCCTTTTATAAGATCTGCCATTATATAAAATAAAATCTAAAAAGGACAAAACCTAGCCCATGTGCCATTTTAAGATAGGGCCATGATGGTAGTTCCTCAATTAGATTCATATCCTTGTTAACATCTGAAAACATGTTAACACTCTTGGCAAAATGTGATTCGATAAAATCACATAAGTCATCTTTATATTGGATTCTTTAAAAATCCTTTCCTTAAGTATTAATTAAACATCCATTAGTGATGAAATGCCTACGGGCCATACTCATTGTCATATAAGACAAAAGGCAGCTGTGGTCTACGACTCCCTGTCAAGAAAAGGTAATGAACTATGATTCAAGCCTTAATACCTCGATCCTATAAGATCTTGGCTTATAATTTAAATCTGTCCTTGTGACTCAGCCTTTTGTGCTAGTATTATATTCTAATTATAACTAAGGATCATTATAATAAAAATCCTGAATGAATATATTTAACAAATTAACCAATATGGTTAATAAATCATTAGAACTGATAGTACTGTTATAGACTTCTAAATAAATCACTGTCATCATTTTATGTAGCAAGCAAGCTACATGGCAGAGTCTGAGGAAGTCAACAGTCACCCTTTGAAAAATCATTATACAACCAGAATTAATATAACTGGGGGTGAACTTCGAGCATTAATCGATAGTGCCGTTGCTAAAGCTGTGAACAGACAGCTAAGGGCATCAAGTGGTACGCATAGCAAAACTTTATCAGTACCCCATTCCAAATCTCATCCTAAGACTCATTCTGAGGCTCATAGTAAGCCACCTTCTAAACAACATGAGTCAAAGAAGGATGATGATCGACACTCCTCGAATCAGCACAGTGTTCCATCAAAGAAGATTGTATTTGACCGTGAACCACGTACAAAAACCTGTACCTATAAATATTTTTTCTCCTGCAAACCCAGGGATTTCACTGGGGAAAAAGGAGCGATTGACTGTATGACATGGTTGGATGAAATGGATACCGTGGTGGATATCAGTAGTTGCGCTGATAGGGATGTGGTGAAGTATGTATCCCGGTCATTTAAAGGAGAGGCATTAGCATGGTGGAAGTCTCTCATTCAAGCTACTGGAAAGGTCCTACTGTACAATCTGACGTGGGATCAGTTTGTTGCTCTTATTAAAGAGAATTACTATCCTCAGCACGAGGTTGAAAAGATCGAGGCTGGCTTCTTGTCATTGGTTATGAAAAACCTGGATGGTCAAGCATACCTTACAAGCTTCAATACCATGTCTCGATTGGTTCCATATTTGGTAACACCGGAACCCAAGCGAATTGCCCGTTTCATTGGGGGTTTAGCCCCGGAGATCAAGGCCAGTGTAAAGGCATCTCGACCTGCTACTTTCAGGTCAGCAACTGATTTATCTTTGTCTCTTACTCTGGATGCGGTCAGGCTGAGATCGCTTAAGAACTCGGAAGAAGGTAAGAGAAAACGTGAGGACGATAACTCACGACGGTCTGAGAAGAAGCATAAGGGTAACACAGACCACAAGAAGAAGTCTAGGTCCAACAAAGGTAGCCAGCAAACGGATGAGAAGCCAAAGTGCAAAACCTGCCAGAAACGTCACTTCGGAAAATGCAGGTTTGAATCAAGGTCGCAGTCGTAATCAAGGCCAATTGCATGTGGGATATGCAAATCCAAGGAACACAAGACGTTAGACTGCAAAAAGATAAAGGATGCAACATGCTATAACTGTAACGAGAAGGGGCACATCAAGTCTAACTGCCCTAAGTATGTCAAAAAGCCTGAAGAAGTCAAAAAGACCAATGCAAGGGTCTTTCGAATGGATGCACGGGAAGCCGTTCAGGATGATAATGTGATAACATGTACCTTCCTTATAAATGATGTTTATGCAAGGGTGCTATTTGATTCGGGTGCGGATAAGTCATTTGTAGATGATAAGTTTTGTAAGTTGTTGAATTTACCTGTTAAAACCCTAAGCGTGAAATATGAGGTAGAATTGGCTGATGGTACCTTAGAAATAGCCTCAACTGTGTTAGATGGATGTTTTATATCCATTAGGAACCACTCTTTTCCGTTATCCTTGCTTCCTTTGAAATTAGCTGGTTTCGACGTAGTGATAGGAATGGATTGGTTATCTCATAACCAAGCTCAAATTGTTTGTGACAAGAAATAAGTGGTGATCAAGACTCCGTATGGTGAGCCACTTACCATACAGGGAGACACTCAGTATGGATTGCCTAAGCAAGTGTCTATGCTTAAGGCGTCAAGATGTTTGAAGAAGGGTTGTGTCATTTACATGGCACAGGTGACTATTGATGAACCAAAGCCTAAGATTGAAGATATCCCTGTCATTTCTGAATATCCTGAAGTATTTCCTGAAGAACTACCTGGTTTACCACCAGATAGGCAAGTAGAGTTCAGAATTAACATTATTCCTGGAGCAGCACCTATTGCAAGAGCACCTTACAGGTTAGCACCAACAGAGATGAAAGAGTTGAGGACTCAACTGGATGATTTGCTAGCCAAAGGTTTTATTAGACCTAGTTCGTCTCCTTGGGGAGCACCAATCCTGTTTGTAAAGAAGAAGGATGGATCGATGCATTTATGCATCGATTATCGCGAGCTTAACAAGGTCACGATCAAGAATATATATCCATTGCCCAGGATCGACGATCTGTTCGATCAATTGCAATGGGTAAGTTATTTCTCCAAGATCGATTTGAGGTCAGGCTACCATCAACTAAAGGTTAAAGATGAAGATGTATACAAGACTGCATTTAGGACTTGTTATGGTCATTACGAGTTCTTAGTGATGCCTTTTGGGCTCACTAATGCACCAGCAGCGTTCATGGATCTCATGAACCGTGTCTGCAAGCCCTACCTAGATAAATTTGTCATCATCTTCATCGATGACATTCTTATTTACTCAAAGAGTCAAGCTGACCATGAGAAGCACCTTCGTTGTATTCTTACACTGCTTCAACAAGAAAAGCTCTATGCCAAGTTTTCTAAATGTGAATTTTGGCTTCGTGAAGTCCAATTTCTTGGACATGTTGTTAGTGTTTTGGTCAAAAATCAAGCAATGACAATGTAACCAAACTTTCTGTTGTGAGGTATGATGCTTGAATTGATGAACAACAATAAGGATCACTATGAAGTGTAATGAACAAGTGACACGAAGATTTATACGAGGAAAAAGCCCTTGATCAATGAATGATCTCCGGCATAAAAAACCTCGGGTGATGGAAACTACCGATCACCAACTCAAATTAAATAAGAAACGTATTACAACTTCGGATGATAGCTAGCTGATTACAAGGATCACTATAGTGTATTGTGTAGAAAATGTGTGTAATCGCCAAGTGTGTTAGCGAGAGCTGATGAGAGCAGTTGTATGAGTGTGTGTGTAGCCAAAAATAGCCAAGTGTTGTAAAAAATAGCTCGCTACCCCCTTAAAATTAGAAAATATCTAGCCTAACTAACATTCCGCAAATGGTGCAAGTCCTCCACGACTCCACAACGTCCATTTCTGGCCAAGCACGTGCGGAATAGACTTAGAATATTCTCCAGGAATATCGCCAAGACCAAGTCCAAGTTGATACTCCTGCAAAACAATTACGAATTCAAAGTAGACAATCGTTAGTACAGGAATCCTTATAGTGATCCATGATCCTGATCCTGCAACACTTCTGAGGATCACTACTTCAGACAGAATTGAGGATCACTAAACCCAACAGTAAATAAGGATCACTGATCATTTAGAAATCCACCCCTAACAATTGCCCCCAAAATATAAGGAGTAATTATGTAAATAAATGAGTTATATTTTGTTCTTATCCGTAACGAATTAATCAGATAACTAGCCGTTGGAGTCGGACTAGCCGTTACGATCATGACGTCAGTGAGATGACTATCCTGCAGAATCATTATTATAAATAGGAGTTAGAGATAGGGATCATTTCACATTTAAGTTCAAGAGAACTCCCTTTATATTCTCATCCGACGATCAAGCAGGTAACTCTTTTCCTTTTATTCCTTCTCTTACTCTGCTTTTCTTTCTTTACCATCATCTCGTCAAAAATGATGCTCCGAAACTCACCGGGCAAGGATCATAAGAAGGAAAGTCCTCTCAAGAGTCAGGGGATCATCAAAGATTCCGCAAAAGAACGATGTTGTTTCACCGATCCACAAATTGATAGAATTCGCTATTGTTTCCCGGCGAAGACCATTTTCAAACCATTTGACCCCACCGTTTTAAGCGATTATGTCTCTGAAACTTGGGTAGCCTTCCCAGTCACACCTTTCACAATAGGATATACCTATCCTTTTCCAGCCTTTACACAATCCTTTTTCTCCCTCACCGGCATCTCCTATATTCAAGCTATGCCAATGATCTGGAGGGTCTTGTATACCCTTGAAAGGATCATTGAGCAAGAAGGAATTGACTTGGGAATGTCGGAGTTGGCTGAGATGAATGATCTCACATCGTTTGGATCCCACCGATATTTGCTTAAACGAAAACCTGGTGAAGAACACCCCATTTTTAAAGCTACTAAAAATGATACCAACTGGAAACGGCGGTTCTTCTTCGTCAGAAGGGATTCTATCCCGGATGGAAAGGATCTGCCAAGGAAATGGAGCACCCATGGTAGGGTAGGAGGATCCTTATAAGGATCACTAAGTAAGCTCATTTCTGATAATGATTACTAATATGCTTTTGTTTCTTTTGTACAACTATCACATTCTCGCATATTATTCCTTCAGCTGCCACCAAGGGGAGACTTGCTGCTTTTAGAAAACTTGATCCTGCCACGAGATCATTCAAAACAAACACCCAGGATTCTCAAGAGGTATCCTCAGGCTCTATCACCATGTCAAGTAAGTATCCTGTTCTTTTTATATTCAAATGTTTAAATAAATAGTTATATATGAATAGAATAAGGACACTTATCTGTTTTGGGTGTGTAGGCGCTGGAAAGTCATCAAGATCTGCTTCCAAATTTAGTGTCACTGAGCTTGACACCGTACGATCCTCCAAGAAGAAGCTTCCTGCCAGCCCAACTGCTTCGATCCCCAAGGCACCCGTTAAAGGAAGGGGCGGCAAGAAAAGAAAAGCCTCTGACGCTGAGGATCTGCAAGGTCTGCCCCTGATCTGCCACCAGTTCCTTGAATACTTCAACGATGTAAGGATCCTTGTCCCTGCTTTAGGTATCCAGCTTATTTGAGGATCACCTGTTCTTGAACTGTTCTTTATCTTCTTTGCAGAAATTTGCTGAGATTGAAGACTATGTTGGGCATGTCGAGGAGCAAGACAAGAAGATTGCTGACCTCCAACAAGTCGCATTGCTCAAGGATCTTAAGATTGCTGACCTCCAAAAGGATCTCAAAGATGCCAAAGCTCAGACAGCTACAATCCTGATTAATTTTGATTATGAGAAGAGCGAGATCACGGAGGATGCTAAGGTCTCTGCTGCCATTGCCATGTACAAGACCAAATTGCAGATGGCCTCGGAAGCTCAGGATCCTGCCTTTGATAGGAGCAGCTGGGATGTGGAAGGCTGGAAGGCTAGGCTGGCTGAATTGGAGGATGAGGATGAGGCTGATGAGGTTCTGGCAATTGAGGCTAGTGGTAGTGGCAAAGATCATGCAAAGGATAGTGGAGCTGCAGGGGATGATGATGCAGCAAAGGTGTAGGCTGCTTGAATGGGCGATGAAGGACATTTCTAGACGTAGCTGTTAGGGGTGGATTTCTAAATGACCCGTGATCCTCAATTATTATCCTGCTTGGTGATCCTTACTTCTGTGTCAGTCAGTGATCCTCAGAAGTGCTTCAGGATCAGGATCATGGATCATCCTAAGGATCCTTATACTAATGATTGTCTGCTTTGAATTCGATATTGTTTTGCAGGAATATCAGCTTGGACTTAGTCTTGGTAACGTTCCTGAAGAATATTCCACGTCTATTCCGCACGTTCTTGGTCAGAAATGGACGTTGTGGAGTCGTGGGGGACTTGCATCATTTGCGGACAATTAGTTAGGCTATATATTTTCTAATTTAAAAGGGGTAGCGAGCTAATTAGACAACACTTTTGGCTATTTTTGGCTACACACACACTCATACAACTGCTCTCATCAACTTTCGTTAACACACTTGGCGATTACACACATTTTCTACACGATACACTATAGTGATCCTTGTACTTAGCTCGCTATCATCCGAAGTTGTAACAGATTATTTGTTTAATTTAAGTTGGTGATCGGTAGTTTCCATCACCCGGGGTTTTTTGTGCCGGAGATCAACTCTTGATCAAGGGCTTTTTCCCCGTATAAATCTTCGTGTCATTTGTTCATCATACTTCATAGTGATCCTTATTATTGTTCATCAATTCAAGCATCATACCCCGTAACAAAGAGTTTGGTTGCATTATCCTCGTCTGATTTTTGACCAAAACAGTTTGGCGCCCACCGTGGGGCAATTGGTGCTTCATTCCTAAGAAATTCTCATTTTTGTGATCATTTCGGTTCGTTACATCCAAGCAGATGGCTTCGTCATCAAAGAACACCTCCAGTGCGATGTCTGCAGTCAATTCATCCCAGGGCATTCCACCATTGCCTCCACCACCTTCTGGACCTCAGAAAAATGCCGAGAAGAAACCAACTCCCATTTTCTCAAAACCTCCAACTTCTTCTGCTTCTTATACTCCCACTACTAGTGACTTGTTTACTCTGATTTTGCAGATGAAGGAGCATATACAGCAGCAGGATAAGACCAATGAAAGGATTCTCAGAGAGATTGGAGACATCAAGAAACAGAAGAGATCGGCAGAGGATCATTCCCCACTGATGCCCAGATCTTTGAATTTCGATACTCCGGTTATAACTTCTCAGCCTTCAGTGGTTCCAGACGTTCAATATGTGGGAGGACCAAAAGGAGTGCATTACGGATCATCAGCAATGACTCAGGCTTCAGGGTTACACTTCCAACCAGCAGGATCCCATCCTCAGCATATAGGATCCTTCGCCAGCTCAGGAGGATACTCAGGAGCGCAGCAGATTCAAGGGTTCTGGCCGTTTCAAGGATCCTCCCAGGTCCAAGGATCCCCCCAGGTTCAAGGATCGTCTTAGGTTCAAGGATCCTCCTATGTTCTAGGATTCTCGCAGGTTCAAGGATCCTCCCAGGTCCAAGGATCCTCCCAGGTTCAAGATTCCTCTCAGGTTCAAGGATCCTCCTATGTTCCAGGATTCTCGCAGGTTCAAGGATCCTCTCAGTTTCAAGGATCCTCCCAGGTTCAAGGATCCTCCTACGTCCCAGGATCCTCACAGGTTCAAGGATCCTCTCAGTTTCATGGATCCATAAGGAGTTTGCAATCAGGGAATTCTGATATCCATCAGGGAGATTTCATTCGAATGCAGACCATTGCTTCTACTGGTCCATCGGTCATTCCAGAGCCCCAACAATATGGATTCACATCCGCTCTTCCTAATTTGAATCCAATGGGAGGTAACACTTTCAATAATTCTTATACCACTAACCATGGCCTTATGCAGGATACAGGTATCAATCACGCCATGGCCAGAGAATTGCAAAAGTTAAAGGATATGATATCAAGTGTCCCAGGAGTGGTCAAGCCTATCCTGGAAATTGCAGATGGGAGCCACAAGATATCTCGTTTTTCACCACCAATCTGCGATGCTGAGATACCAAAGAGGTTCCATGTGCCTACTATGAAGTTGTATGACGGTTCAACAGATCCTGAAGAACACATAGCACAATACAGGGAAAGGATGGAGATCAATCCCATCCCAGAAAGGTTAAAGGAAGCATGTCTGTGCAAGGGATTTGGATCCACTCTTACTGGATCAGCTCTTAAATGGCTGCTAAGTCTTCCCCCTTACTCTATTACCTCATTTGCTAATCTAGTTAACCTATTTAATAACCAATTTTCTTGTAGTAGGAAATTTGAGCGTTTAACTAGTGATCTGTATAGGATAACCCAAGGTCATAATGAATCATTAAGGGATTATATCACTAAATTTAGTAAAGAATCCTTAGATATTCCTAACCTGGATATAGCTACGGCTGTTGAAGCCTTTAAAATGGGATTGCTTAGGGATTCGTTATTCTATGATGATCTTGTTATGACACCATGCAGGAATCTAGATGAGGTAAGAACCCGGGCCCTTAGGTTCATCTGGCTAGAGGATGACAAAAGGATCCAGGAGAGGTTAGCAGGATCCTCAAAGCAAGAGAAGCAAGGATCCTCATTCAAGAACAACAAGTTTAGATCCTATAACAAATCTGATAACCAGAATGTGCATGCCGTTGAACAAGAAGAGGACGATGAGGATTATCCTCCAATTTCTGAATATTGTTTTTCTGTTGATAACAATGAACTAATCCTTACGATGCAGAATTTAGGTGATAAAGCTAGATGGCCCAGGAAAAATGACAGACCGGCTGCAACCAAAGATAAGTCAAAGTGGTGTGCATATCATGAAGATTTTGGGCATCTCACAGAAGAATGCATCGCACTGAGAAAAGAAATTGGATACTTGTTGAGCAAGGGGCACTTAAAAGAATTATTGGGGAGAAAGAAGTCAAGGACTCAGGATCCTGAAAGGATCCCAGAGAAAGCTCCAGCCCCTCCAGCAGATGCACAAGTTATAAACTTTATTTCTGGAGGATCAGACATTTGTGGAACATCCTTCTCTGCAGCTAAAAGACATGCAAAGGAAACCAAGATGGATAATGGAGATAGACCCATTCGAACATCCAGTGTCTCCGAAGGAAAAGTTATAACTTTTGATGAGGATGATCGTGTTGACATTCAGGATCCTCATCACGATGGTTTGGTTATCACTCTTTTTATTTCTAACCATTTTGTTCGCAGGATCCTTATAGACGGAGGAAGCTCTGTGAACATTATCCAGCTTGATGTCCTCAAGAAGATGAATATTCCTGAATCCGATATCATACCAAGATCCTCTGTGCTCGTGGGATTCAGTGGCGAGACTAAGAATACTCTGGGGGACATTAAACTCCCAATCTATATCGAAGGCCTACATTCTTACCAAAAGTTTTGTGTTATTGACTGTTTATCTTGTTGTAATGTTATCCTTGGCAGGACTTGGATACATGACATGAAGGCAGTCCCATCCACTTATCATCAATGTGTGAAGCTACCTAGTCCTTGGGGAATAGTGAAGATTGATAGTGATCAGCAGGAGGCTAAGAACTGCTACACCTCATCAATGAAACCAGCATCAAAGTCAAGGGAGCAATAGCAATTAAGGCGTCCTCCAAGGGATGTCTTGGAGGCAAGAGAACAGGAGGTAGAGAAATTACTCCGAGCAGGTATGATTAGAGAGGTCAAGTATCCAAGATGGTTGGCCAATGTGGTTGTTGTTCAAAAGAAAAACGGAAAGTGGAGGGTATGTGTCGATTTCACCGATTTAAATAAGGCATGTCCCAAGGATCCTTTCCCGTTACCCCACATTGACTCCATGGTGGATGCAACTGCGGGTCATGAACTGTTAACTTTTATGGATGCTTCATCTGGATTTCAACAAATTCAGATGGAACCATCCGATCAAGAGGATACAGCCTTTATGACTCCAACTGGTATATACTGTTATATTGCTATGCCATTCGGACTAAGAAATGCTGGTGCAACTTATCAAAGGCTAGTGAATATGATGTTCAAGGATCAGATTGGACAAACTATGGAGGTTTACATAGACGATATGGTGGTAAAATCAAAAAAGGCTGAGGATCACCTTAGAGACTTGGAGGAAGCATTCAATATCCTTGACAAATATAACATGAAACTTAATCCTTCTAAGTGTCATTTTGGTGTAAAGGCAGGTAAATTCTTAGGATATATGGTGACAAAGAGGGGTATTGAAGCCAGTCCAGAACAAATCAAAGCTATAGTGAACATCAAGTCCCCTGCCAATGCTAAAGATGTTCAGAGGTTAACAGGCAGGATTGCAGCTTTAAACAGATTCATATCCAAATCCTCAGAAAAGTGCAAGGAATTCTATGATATCCCAAGGAAGAACAAGAAATTCGAGTGGACTGAGAAGCATGAAAATGCCTTAAAAGCTCTTAAGGATTACCTATCCTCAGCCCCAGCCTTGATGAAACCAGAAAAGGGAGATGTGTTATCCTTATACTTGGCGGTATCCTCAAAAGCAGTAAGTGCAGTCCTTGTTAAGGATCACCAAGGTACACAACATCCTGTCTATTATGTAAGTAAGAGTTTACTTGATGCTGAATCCAGGTATTCACACTTAGAAAAACTTATCCTTGCATTAATTATGGAATCTACTAAATTGAGACATTATTTTGAAACTCATGCCATTATCGTCAAAACTAATTTTCCAATTAAGAATGTCCTCAGGAAACCAGAAATGTTAGGAAGGATGGCCAAGTGGGCAGTGAAGCTTAGTGCATATGATATAAGATATGAGCCCAGGACAGCCATTCAATCCCAAGCATTAGCCGACTTTGTGGCAGATTTCAGTAGTGATTTGCAAAAGGAAGCTGAGTTAGAAGTCCAGCAGCTAGAGGAGACCAAGGATCCTTGGATACTCTATACTGATGGATCCTCAAATGTTAAAGGAACAGGGCTTGGAATACTACTAAAATCGCCACAGGGGGACATAATACCCCACTCTATAGCTTGTGAGTTCCAAACCACTAATAATGAGGCTGAATATGAAGCCTTGATAGCTGGTTTGCAAATTGCTAAGCACATGAGGATCAGGTATCTTGAGGTACGTGTAGATTCTTTGTTAATCACTAATCAATTTAATGGATCCTATGCTGTTAAAGGTGAGAAGTTAACCAAATATTTGGAGATAGTCAAAGAATTGGCACTCTCTTTTGTATCCTTTAGTTTGACACAGGTACCAAGGGAAGAGGATAAAGAGGCAGACGCATTGGCCAATTTAGGATCATCCTTGAAGATCCCGGAGGATATCAAGATCCCTATTATCCATATCCTGACCCCGGCTATCGAGGATCATATGGCTATGGAGATAGGAGAGGATTCTGCAATCATCCCTAGTGATGATAATCAATCTCATTCAGGATCATGGACCTTTCCAATCATGAGATACATACAACATGGAGAGATTCCTACAGGAGAAAACCCTAGGGCTTTCAAAATTAAGGTATCTCAATTCACAATTTTAAATAATATGTTGTATAAACGATCTCTTGCAGGACCATATTTAAGATGCATTGAGGATCCTGAAATCCAAGAAGTTTTAAAAGACTTCCATGAAGGAGATTGTGGAAACCACACTGGGGGCAGGGCATTATTCTCAAGGATCCTGAGGACAGGATACTATTGGCCAACTATGAAGAGAGATGCTGTGGAGTATGCTAAGAAGTGTGATCCTTGTCAAAGACACAGCAATATCCTTCATCAACCGGCTGAATTATTGCATCCTATATCCTCCACTTGGCCATTCATGAGATGGGGCATGGATATAGTTGGTAAGCTCCATAAGGCACCTGGTGGAAAAGTGTTCATGCTTGCTATGACTGATTACTTCTCCAAGTGGATAGAGGCTGAAGCTTTTGCCCAAGTCAGAGAAAAGGAAGTTATATCCTTCATTAAAAGAAATATTATAACTAGATTTGGTATTCCTTCTGAAATTATATGTGATAATGGTTCCCAATTCATTGGGGGCAGAACTACTAACTTTTGTGACAGCTGGGGGATTAAGATGATAACATCAACACCAGTCCACCCACAAGCTAATGGTCAAGCAGAATCCTCCAATAAGATCATCATCAACAATTTGAAGAAGAAGCTTGGATCCAAGAAAGGGAAATGGGCAGAAGAACTACCTTATGTGCTTTGGGCTGATAGGACAACCCCTAAGAATGCTACAGGCCAAACTCCATTCTCTTTGGTATTTGGGGCAGAATCAGTGATCCCTACAGAAATGGTGGTTCCAACTGCTAGAACAAGTATTCGTGATCCTGAGAAAAATGATGAGAACTTGGTTCAAGACCTGGATACTATAGAAGAAATCAGAGATTTGGCAAGGATAAGGATGGCCAGTTATCAGCAAAGAATGGCTGGATCCTACAACAAAAATGTCAGGATCAGGAAATTCCAAGTTGGTGATATGGTATTAAGGAAAGCATTTCAGAATACCACCAATCCTGCTGATGGAAAGTTGGCACCAAAATGGGAAGGACCTTACTTGATTGAAGCTGAGGCAGGAAAGGGGGCATATCGATTGCTAACAATGGAAGGTGATTTGCTACCTAGAGCCTGGAATGCTGTCCATTTGAAGAAATACTTCATGTGATAAGGATCCATGATCCTCACATGATAAATATCCTTAAAGGATCCTTCAACCACAGATGATCCTCATTTGGGTAACATTCTAATCTTAAACTATTTCATTTCCTTACTTTCTCACAAAAAGGATAAGGATCCTGCATCCTTTATCCTCCTTTCATGTGATTTTGAGTTTTGAAGGTTCAGGTACTCTTAGCAAAAGGATGATTATCCACAAAAGCAACCAGTTAGTTGGGTTTGACCGCAGTTGTTTGGGCTTGTCCCCAGTTCCACTAGTAGCGCATGATGATCCTGGTATAGTTCATGGCAGTGGGACCAGTACTCGTTTTAGGGGCTGATAATTCCATTGTACTGGCTATACCTAGGATCCTATGTATAATGGTAGACGTACCATACATCCGTTCTTAAGGTTTCTAATGTTTTCACGTTAGCTAAGGTTTTGGCGTTTTCATGCCACTAAGTTTGGATAGTCGCCAGTTAGGGCCATACTCCAGTTCACACACGATCCTTGGGCTTGTCCCCAGTTATCCTTGGGCTTGTCCCCAGTTATCCTTGGGCTTGTCCCCAGTTATCCTCCGGGCTTGCCCCCAGTTGCTAACTTTTATCTTATATTGGCTTAGTCCCAAGTTATGTTCTATTTCAGGTCTTCAGAGTTAAGCAACCAAGGATCCTTGATCCTTACTTCTTACTAAGGTTTGTCATATGGTTATCCTGGTTATAATATTAAGGGTTAGGATCCTAACTTGGATCCTCAGGTATGATCCTTAACTATTTTGATTTTATTCACTGATTATTTGAATAACCCTAATACTTTGACAACTGAACTCATGATCCTTAAAATATACTACTTTTTGGAATTTTTCAACTATAGAATATTTGATCCTGAATCATATCCTAAATATTTTCTTTATCTAATTTGTTTAACTTTTCTTACACAGACAAGTGTACATCAAAAGAATTGAAAAATAAAATAACCACAAGGATATCAACACAGGATATAGCCAAAAAGTTAAAGTCATTTTATTCACAAAAGCTTAAACCCTTTTAAGGTTGTCAAAATTACCTACCCCGAGCATCTACCAGCAATACGTGGCCCGTCCGCTGGGGTAGGTAAAGGGTGTCCATTGTTCATAGGTTTTTCAAGTGCAGGAATCAAAAGACGGCAGGATCACAATGGCTTCATCCCCCAAACAGAGGATCCATCCACCATTTGTAATCCTACCTATTGTTCAAAGGATCATCCATGATCCTCAATCCTAGTTACTATTGTTTGAGTACAGACCAAGCATTGTTCATCAAAACATCATCAAAAGAAAAAAACTACTACCAAATTTAAAAATTAGGCTCCGGCTACGTCTAGGAATGTCCATCATCGCCCAATCATGTAGCCTACACCTTCGCTGCATCTTCATCCCCTCCAGCTTCGGGATCCTTCACCAGATCCTTTCCACTGCTTCCAGCCTCAATCGCCAAAACCTCCTCGGCCTCATCATCATCTTCCAGATCAGCTAACCTCGCCTTCCAGCCCTCAACATCCCAGCTGCTTCTGTCGAAGTCAGGATCTTGAGCCTCCTCGGCCATCTTCAGTTTTGTCTTGTACATTGTGATGGCAGCGGAGACCTTTGCACCTTCTATGAGATCATGCTTCTCGTAGTCAATGTCAATCAAGATCTTAGCTGTCTTAGTTTTGGCGTCTTGAAGGGCTTTTTCGAGATCAGCAATCTTAAGATCCTTGAGCACTGCAACTTGTTGGAGGTCAGCAATCTTCTTATCCAGCTCCTCAACGTTCCCTACGTAGTCTTCAATCTCAGCAAATTTCTGCAAAAGAGACAAAGCATTTCAAAATCATGTGATCCTCAAATAAGTAGGATACCTAGGCAGAATTGGTGATCCTCAGGTCATTGAAGTATTCAAGGAACTGGTGGCGGATCAGTGGCAGGCCTTGTAGGTCCTCTATCTCAGAGTTTTTCCTCTTCTTGCCACCCCTTCCTTTAGTGGGTGCCTTGGGGATGGAGACACTAGGACTGGCAATGACCTTCTTCTTTCTGGATCGAACAGTGTCAAGGTCGGCCATGTTGAACTGGGAGGCAGGCTTGGAAGCTTTTCCGGCACCTACACATTTAAAGCAAGATAAGTATCCTTATCCTATTTCTATTTAACTATTTATTTCAATCTTTAACTATATAAAAAGCAGGATACTTACTTGACATGGTGATAGAACCTGAGGATACTTCTTGTGAATCCTGGGTGTCTGTCTTGAATGATCTGGTTACAGGTTCAAGCCTTCTAAAAGCAGCAAGCCTTTCCTTAGTATCAGGAGATGGTATGAGGTGTGAAACAGTGATAGCTGCATAACATAAAACAAAAGGGTGTTAGTGATCCTTATACAAAAACAAGACTACCTGGTGATCCTTCTCAGGATCCTCTGTCCTACCATGGGTGGACCACTTCCTTGGTAGATCCTTTCCGTTTGGAATGGTATCCCTTCTGACAAAGAAAAAGCGTCGTTTCCAGTTTGTATCGTTCTTGGTGGCTTTAAAAATGGGATGTTCTTCGCCGGGTTTTCGCTTAAACAGATATCGGTGGGATCCAAACGTCGTAAGATCATACATCTCTGCCAGTTCTGACATTCCTAAATCAATCCCTTCCTGCTCTATGATCCTTTCAAGGGTATATAGGACCCTCCAGATCATCGGCATAGCTTGGATGTAGGAGATGCCAGTAAGGGAGAAAAAGGATTGGGTAAAAGCTGGAAAAGGATAGGTGTATCCTATGGTAAATGGGGTAACAGGAAAGGCAACCCATGTCTCAGAAATGTAGTCGCTCAGAACAGTGGGATCAAAGGGTTTGAAAAAGGCGTTCGCCGGAAAGCAGTGCCGGATCTTATCTACTTGTGCATCGTTAAAGCAACACCTCTCATTCGCTGAGTCTTTGATGATCCCTTGACTCTTCAAGGGGCTATCCTTCTGGTGATCCTTGGCGGGGGAGGACCGGAGCATCATTCTTAACGTGATGTTGGTAAAGAAAGAAAAACAGAGTAAGAGAAGGAGAAGTAGGAAAAGAGATACCTGATTGATCTTCGGCTGAGAATTTAAAGGGAAGTTCTCTTGGATTTAAATGCAAATTGATCCTATCTCTAACTCCTATTTATAATGATGATTTGCAGGATTGTCACTTCGGTGACGTCAGATGTGCAACGGCTAGTCCGTCTTCAACGGCTAGTTATCCGTTAGTTTGTTGCGGATAAGATCAACAAAATACAACTCGTTTATTTACAATATCACTCCTTATATTTTGGGGGCAATTGTTAGGGGTGGATTTCTAAATGACCCGTGATCCTCAATTATTATCCTGCTTGGTGATCCTTACTTCTGTGTCAGTCAGTGATCCTCAGAAGTGCTTCAGGATCAGGATCATGGATCATCCTAAGGATCCTTATACTAATGATTGTCTGCTTTGAATTCGATATTGTTTTGCAGGAATATCAGCTTGGACTTACTCTTGGTAACGTTCCTGAAGAATATTCCACGTCTATTCCGCACGTGCTTGGTCAGAAATGGACGTTGTGGAGTCGTGGGGGACTTGCATCATTTGCGGACAATTAGTTAGGCTATATATTTTCTAATTTAAAAGGGGTAGCGAGCTAATTAGACAACACTTTTGGCTATTTTTGGCTACACACACACTCATACAACTGCTCTCATCAACTTTCGTTAACACACTTGGCGATTACACACATTTTCTACACGATACACTATAGTGATCCTTGTACTTAGCTCGCTATCATCCGAAGTTGTAACATATTATTTGTTTAATTTAAGTTGGTGATCGGTAGTTTCCATCACCCGGGGTTTTTTGTGCCGGAGATCAACTCTTGATCAAGGGCTTTTTCCCCGTATAAATCTTTGTGTCATTTGTTCATCATACTTCATAGTGATCCTTATTATTGTTCATCAATTCAAGCATCATACCCCGTAACAAAGAGTTTGGTTGCATTATCCTCGTCTGATTTTTGACCAAAACAGTAGCCGGAGCCCATTTTTTAGTTTGGTTATGGTTTTTTTGTTTTGATGATGTTTTGATAAACAATGGTTGGTCTGTACTTGAACAATACTAATTAGGGTTGAGGATCATGGATGATCCTTTGAACAATAGGTAGGATTACAAATGGTGGAGGGATCCTCTGTTTGGGGGATGAAGCCATTGTGATCCTGCCGTCTTTAATTTCCTGCACTTGTTAGACCTATGAACAATGGACACCCTTTGCCAACCCATGTGGACGGGCCACGTTTTGCTGGTAGAAACGTGGGTTGGCAATTTTGACAACCTTAAAAGGGTTTAAGCTTTTGTGAATAAAATGACTTTAACTTTTTGGCTATATTCTGTGTTGATATCCTTATGGTTATTTTATTTTTCAATCTATTGTGATATTCATGTTGTTTAAACTTATCAAGTAAGGAAAAAATTTAAAAAATATCCCTTAAGAGTTAAGGATATGATCAAGGATCACATAAAAAATAGTTTAAGGATCATAAGTTCAGAAAGGTAACACTTTCAATAATTCTTATACCACTTAAACATATCAAGTAAGGGATATGTTACACTTTCACAATTTCCTTTCTAAAAAGGATCACATATCCCAGGATAATGAGTACTGGTCCCAAAGCCTTGAACTATACCAGGATCATCGTGCGCTGCAGGCGGAATCTGGGGACAAGCCCAAATAACTGGGGTTAAACCCAAAGGACGGATTGCTTCTGTGGATAACCAACGTTGTGCTAAAGATACCTGAACTTTCAAAACTTGAACTCACGTGAGAGATGGATAAAGGATACATGATCCTTATCCTTAGATGAGAAAATTAAGAAATGAAATAGTTCAAGATTAGGATATTACCTGAATAAGGATCACCGATACTTTGAGGATCCTTTAAGGATATCCCTTCCACTAGGATCACCTCTACTTCGAGGATCCTTGTCACATGAAATATTTCTTCAAGTGAACAGCATTCCAAGCTCTTGGTAGCAAATCACCTTCCATGGTTAGCAATCTATATGCCCCCTTTCCTGCTTCAGCTTCAATCAAATAAGGGCCTTCCCATTTTGGAGCCAATTTTCCATCAGCAGGATTGGTGGTGTTTTGAAATGCTTTCCTTAACACCATATCTCCAACTTGAAACCTCCTGATCCTGACATTTTTATTGTAAGCACTAGCCATTCTCTGTTGATAACTGGCCATCCTGATCCTAGCCATATCCCTGATTTCTTCAATAGTATCCAGGTCTTGAGCCAAGTTTTCATCATTTTCCTCAGGATCACGGGTATTTGTTCTAGCAGTAGGAACCACCATTTCTGTTGGGATCACTGATTCTGCCCCAAACACCAAAGAGAATGGTGTTTGACCAGTAGCATTCTTAGGGGTTGTCCTGTCAGCCCAGAGCACATAGGGTAGCTCTTCTGCCCATTTTCCTTTCTTGGATCCAAGCTTCTTCTTCAAGTTGTTGATGATGATCTTGTTGGATGATTCTGCTTGACCATTAGCTTGTGGGTGGACTGGTGTTGATGTTATCATCCTAATCCCCCAGCTGTCACAAAAGTTAGTGGTTCTGCCCCCAATAAATTGGGAACCATTATCACATATAATCTCAGAGGGAATTCCAAATCTAGTTATAATATTTCGTTTAATGAAGGATATAACTTCCTTTTCTCTAACTTGGGCAAAAGCTTCAGCCTCTATCCACTTGGAGAAGTAATCAGTCATAGCTAGCATGAATACTTTTCCACCAGGTGCCTTAGGGAGCTTGCCAACTATATCCATACCCCATCTCATAAATGGCCAAGAGGAGGATATAGGATGCAATAATTCGGCTGGCTGATGAAGGATATTGCTGTGTCTCTGGCAAGGATCGCATCTTCTGGCATACTCCACAGCATCTTTCTTCATGGTTGGCCAATAATATCCTGTCCTCAGGATCCTTGAAAATAGAGCCCTGCCCCCAGTATGGTTTCCACAATCTCCTTCATGGAAGTCTTTTAAAACTTCCTGAACTTCAGGATCCTCAATGCATCTCAAGTATGGTCCTGCAAGAGATCGTCTATACAACATATTATTCATAATTGTGAATTGAGATACCTTAGATTTGAAAGCCCTAGGGTTTTCTCCTGTAGGAATCTCTCCATGTTGTAAGTATCTCATAATTGGTGAGATCCATGATCTGGATCCTGAATAGGATTGAATATCCTCACTAGGGATAATTGCAGAATCGTCTCCTATCTCCATAGTCTGGTGATCCTCGATAGCCGGGGTCAGGATATGGATAATAGGAATCCTGATATCCTCTGGGATCTTCAAAGATGATCCTAAGTTAGCCAATGCATCAGCTTCTGTATTTTCTTCCCTTGGTACATGTGACAAACTAAAGGAAACAAAAGAGAGTGCCAAACTTTTGACTATCTCCAAATATTTGGTTAGTTTTTCACCTTTAACAGCATATGATCCATTAAAGTGATTTGTAATTAACAAAGAATCTACGTGTACCTCAAGATACCTGATCCCCATTTGCTTTGCAATTTGCAAACCAGCAATTAAGGCTTCATATTCAGCCTCATTATTAGTGGTTTGGAACTCACAAGCTATAGAATGGGGTATTATGTCCCCCTGTGGCGATTTTAGTAGTATTCCAAGCCCTGTGCCTTTGACATTTGAGGATCCATCAGTGTGAAGTATCCAAGGATCCTTGGTCTCCTCTAGCTGCTGGACTTCTAACTCAGCTTCTTCTTGTAAATCACTACTGAAATCAGCCACAAAGTCAGCTAATGCTTGGGATTTGATAGCTGTCCTAGGCTCATATCTTATATCATATGCACTCAATTTCACTGCCCACTTAGCCATCCTTCCTGACATCTCTGGTTTCCTGAGGACATTCTTAATTGGAAAATTAGTTTTAACAATGATAATATGAGTTTCAAAATAATGTCTTAACTTAGTAGATGCCATTATTAATGCAAGGATAAGCTTTTCAAGGTGTGAGTACCTGGATTCGGCATCAAGTAAACTTTTACTTACATAATAGACGGGATGTTGTGTACCTTGATGATCCTTAACAAGGACCGCACTTACTGCTTTTGAGGATACCGCGAGATACAAGGATAACACTTCACCTTTTTCTGGTTTCATTAAAGCCGGGGCCGAAGATAGGTAATCTTTGAGGGCTTTTAGAGCATTTTCATGCTTCTCCGTCCACTCAAATTTCTTGTTCTTCCTTAGGATGTCATAGAATTCTTTACATTTTTCGGAGGACTTGGATATGAATCTGTTCAAGGCTGCTATCCTTCCTGTTAACCTTTGAACATCCTTAGCATTGGCCGGAGATTTGATGTTCACTATTGCTTTGATTTGTTCCGGGCTAGCTTCAATGCCTCTCTTAGTCACCATGTATCCTAAGAATTTACCTGCTTTAACACCAAAATGACATTTTGAAGGATTAAGCTTCATATTATATTTGTCAAGGATATCAAATGCTTCCTCCAGGTCTCGTAGGTGATCCTCAGCTTTCAAGGATTTTACCACCATATCATCTATGTAGACCTCCATAGTTTGTCCGATCTGATCCTTGAACATCATATTCACCAGCCTTTGGTATGTTGCACCTGCATTTCTCAATCCAAACGGCATAGCAATATAGCAATATATACCAGTTGGAGTCATGAAGGCTGTATCCTCTTGGTCGGATGGTTCCATTTGGATTTGTTGAAATCCAGAAGAGGCATCCATAAAAGTTAACAGTTCATGACCCGCAGTTGCATCCACCATGGAGTCAATGTGGGGTAAAGGGAAAGGATCCTTGGGACATGCCTTATTTAAATCGGTAAAATCGACACATACCCTCCACTTTCCATTTTTCTTTTGAACAACTACCACATTGGCCAACCATCTTGGATACTTGACCTCTCTAATCATACCTGCCCGGAGCAATTTTTCTACCTCTTCCTGGATAATGGCATTCCTTTCTGGAGCAAACTTCCTTCTTCTTTGATGGATTGGTTTGAAAGATCTGTCGATGCCGAGCTTATGGGTAATAACATCTTTGGATATACCAGTCATGTCTTCATGTTTCCATGCAAAGGTAGTCTTTCTCCTTTTGAGGAAGGATATGAGGTCTTCTTTCATTTCGCCAAGGATCCCTGACCCGATATAGATTTTGGATTCAGGATCATCAGTATCCATGAGGATTTCTACCACATCCTGCTCTCTGGCCTCCAAGACATTTCTTGGAGGATACCTTGATTGCTATTGCTCCCTTGACTTCGAAGCTGGTTTCATCGATGAAGTGTAGCAATTCTTAGCTTCCTGCTGATCACTATCGATCTTTACTATTCCCCAAGGACTAGGGAGCTTCACACATTGATGGTAAGTGGACGGGACTGCTTTCATATCGTGTATCCAGGGCCTGCCAAGGATAACATTACAACAAGATAAACAGTCAATAACACAAAATTTTTGATAAGAGTGTAAGCCTTCGATATATATTGGGAGTTTAATGTCCCCCAGGGTGTTTTTGGTTTCGCCACTAAATCCCACGAGCACGGAGGATCTTGGTATGATCTCTGATTCGGGAATACCCATCTTCTTTAGGACGTCAAGCTGGATAATGTTCACTGAACTTCCTCCGTCTATTAGGATCCTGCGGACAAAACAGTTAGATATAAAAAGAGTAATAACTAAACCATCGTGATGAGGATCCTGGATATCAGTACGATCCTCTTCATCAAAGGTTATGACTTTTCCTTCGGAGACACTCGATGTTCGAACTGGCCTTTCTCCGTTATCCATTTTGGTTTCCTTCGCATGCCTCTTAGCTGCTGAGAAGGATGTGCCGCAAATGTCGGATCCCCCAGAGATAAAGTTTATCACTTGAGCGTCTGCTGGAGGGGCTGGAGCCTTCTCAGGGATCCTCTCAGGATCCTGAGTCCTTGACTTTTTCCTACCCAACAACTCTTTTAGATGCCCTTTGCTCAACAAGTACCCAATCTCCTTTCTTAATGCAATGCATTCTTCTGTGAGGTGCCCAAAATCTTCATGATATGCACACCATTTTGATTTATCCTTTGTTGCAGCTGACCTTTCATTCTTTCTTGGCCATCTAGCTTTATCACCTAGGTTCTGCAAGGCAAGGATTAGTTCATTGTTATCAACACTAAAGCAATATTCAGAGATTGGAGGATAGTCCTCATCATCCTCTTCTTGATCAATAGAATGCACGTTCTGATTATCAGATTTGTTGTAGGATCTGAACTTGTTGTTTCTGAATGAGGATCCTTGCTTATCCTGCTTTGAGGATCCTGTTATCCTCTCCTGAATCCTCTTGTCATCCTCTAGCCGGATGAACCTGAGGGCCCGGGTTCTTACCTCATCTAGGTTCCTGCACGGTGTCATAACAAGATCATCATAAAATAAGGAATCCCTAAGTAATCCCATTTTGAAGGCTTCAACAGCTGTGGCTATATCTAAGTTGGGAATGTCTAAGGATTCTTTACTAAATTTGGTAATGTAATCCCTTAATGATTCATTATGACCCTGGGTTATCCTATATAAATCACTAGTTAATCGTTCAAATTTTCTACTACAAGAAAACTGAGCATTAAACAAGTTAACTAGGTTTGCAAATGAGGTAATAGAATAGGGAGGAAGACTTAGCAGCCACTTGAGAGCTGATCCAGTGAGAGTGGATCCGAATCCTTTGCATAGGCATGCTTCCTTTAACTTTTCTGGGATTGGATTGATCTCCATCCTCTCCCTGTATTGTGCTATGTGTTCTTCAGGATCCGTCGAACCGTCATACAGTTTCATTGTAGGCACATGGAACCTCTTGGGTATCTCAGCATCACAGATTGGTGGTGCAAAGCGAGATATCCTGTGGCTCCCATCTGCAATCTCTGGAATAGGTTTGACTACTCCCGGAACACTCGAGATCATATCCTTTAGCTTTTGCAATTCTCTGGCCATGGCATGATTGATACCTGGATCCTGCATAAAACCATGGTTAATAGTATGAGAATTATTAAAAGTGTTACCTCCCATTGGATTCAAGTTAGGAAATATGGAGGTTAATCCATATTGTTGAGATTCTGGAATGATCGAGGGGCCAGCAGAGGCATTGGTCTGCATTGGAATAAAATCTCCTTGATGGACATCTGAACTCCCTGTTTGCAAACTCCTCAAGGATCCTGGCATCTGGAAGGATCCCTGAAACTGGGATGATCCTGGAACAAAGGAGGATCCTTGAACCTGGGATGATCCTGGAACGAAGGAGGATCCTTGAACCTGGGATGATCCTGGAACGAAGGAGGATCCTTGAACCTGGGATAATCCTGGAACGAAGGAGGATCCTTGAACCTGGTGCAATCCTGAATATCCTCCTGTACTCGCGAGGGATCCCATATGCTGGGGATAGGATCCTGCTGGCTGGAAGTATGAACCTAGTGCCTGGGTCATAGCTGTTGTTCCATAGTGCACTCCTTTTGGTCCACCCGCATATTGAATGTTTGGAACCACTGACGGCTGAGAAGTAACCACCGGAGTGTCAAAATTCAAAGATCTGGGCATCAGTGGAGAATGATCCTCTGCCGTTTTCTTCTGTTTCTTAATTTCATCAATCTCCCGGAGGATCCTTTCGTTGGTCTTATCCTGCTCTTGTGCATGATTCCTCATCTGCAAAATCAAGGTATAGAGATCATTAGTAGTAGGATTAGTTGAAACAGAAGAAGCAGGTGGTTTTGAGAAAATGGGAGTCGGTTTCTTCGCAGCATTTTCTGTATTCTTCTGGGATCCAGAAGGTGGTGGAGGCAAAGGAGGGACGCCTTGTGAGGAAGTGAATGAGGGCATCAGGTTTGAAGCATTCTTTGATGAGGAAGCCATCTGCTTGGTTGTAGTGAGCCGAATTAAGCACAGAAATGCGTATTTTCTTAAGGACGAAGCACCAATTGCCCCACGGTGGGCGCCAAACTGTTTTGGTCAGAAAATCTGATGATGATATTGCAACCAAACTCTAGATTACGGGGTATGATGCTCAAAATGTGTAACAACAATGAGGATCACTTCAATATGGAATGCACAAACAACACAAGGATTTATACGGGGAAAAAGCCCTTGATCAAGAGTTGATCTCCGGCACAAAAAACCCCGGGTGATGGAAACTACCGATCACCAAGCTCAAATAAATGAATTAACGTTTACAACTTCGGATAGCAACGAGCTAGGTACAAGGATCACTACAGTGAAATGTGTAAAATGTGTAAGTAATTGCTAAGTGTTTGAACGAGAGCTTGTATGAGAGTGTTTGCGAGTGTGTGAAACTGCCAAAAATGATTAAGTGTCACTAACTAGCTCGTTGCCCCTTTCAAATAAGAAAAATATCTAGTTAACAAACTCTCCGACTTTCAAGCCAAGCCTCCACGTTCTCCATAACGTCTAGTTTTGATCTAGCACGTGCAGAATACTTCGGGAATATTCTCCAAGAATGCCGCTAAGACCTGGTCAAGCTTGTTATACCTGCGGGATGTTATGAAACATAAGTAAACAATCGTCAGTATGAGGATCCTTGAAGTGATCCATGATCCTGATCCTAAAGCCCTTCTGAGGATCACCACCTGTCACAGAAGTAAGGATCACTAGTGAGGATAACGAATAAGGATCACTAATTGTTAGAAAATCCTCCCCTAACAATTGCCCCCAAAATATAAGGAGTGAAATTGTAAAATTAGCGAGTTATGTTTTCTTGATCTTATCCATAACAAATTAACGGATATATAGCCGTTAGTATAGGACTAGCCGTTGCGATGATGATGTCGCGGAAGTGACAACCTGCAAGATCATGATTATAAATAGAGATATAGATAGGATCAAATGCATTTAAATTTTCAGAGAAACTCCCTTTATAATCCTCATTCCGAAGACGCTCAGGTATTCTCTCTCTCTGTCCTCTTCCCTCTCTTGCTCTGTTTTTATCTTTTCTTCAAGATGTTGCTCCGAAGTTCTCCGGGTAAAGATCACAAGAAGGATAGCCCTTTGCAAAGTCAGAAAATCATCAAGGATTCATCGAACGAAAAGTGTTGTTTTAACGACGCACAGATAGACAAAATCCGTTGCTGTTTTCCGGCGAATGCCTTTTTCAGACCCTTTGATCCTTCTACCCTTAGCGACTGTGTTTCAGAAACATGGGTTGCATTTCCAGCCACTCCATTCACTATAGGATACACCTATCCCTTCCCAGAGTTCACACAATCTTTCTTTTCCCTTACCGGCATCTCTTATATTCAAGCGATGCCGATGATTTGGAGGGTCTTGTATACCCTGGAGAGGATCATCGAACAAGAAGGCATTGCTTTGGGCATGTCAGAATTGGCGGAGCTGTACGATATCACTACTTTTGGTTCCCATCGCTATTTGTTCAAGCGAAAACCCGGTGCTGATCATCCTCTTCTGAAAGTCACCAAGAATGACAAAGACTGGAAACGTCGCTTTTTCTTTGTCAAAAGAGATTCTATCCAGGATGGAAAGGATCTTCCAAAAAATTGGGCTACCCATGGTAGGATGGAGGATCCTGATAAGGATCACCAGGAACTTTCTTTTATTGCAAGGATAACTTATATTTTTGCTTTCTTGTTTTGCAGCTATCGCCGTTTCACATATCCGCACATCACCTGAAACCAAGGACAGGCTCGCTGCTTTTTAGAAGCTTGATCCTGAAACGAGGACATTCAAGATAGACACCCAAGACTCACAAGAAGTATCCTCAGGTTCCATTACCATGTCGAGTAAGTATCCTGTCTTTTGTATAGTTTAAATATTAAAATAAATAGATAAATTGAAATAGGATAAGGATACTCATCTTGGTTTGAATGTGTAGGCGCTGGAAAACCTGTCAAGCCTGTTTCCCAATTCAACGCAGCTGATCTTGATCTCGTACGACCCAGGAGGAAGAAGTCCACTACCAGTCCTAGCATCTCCATTCCAAGGGCACCCACCAAAGGAAAGGCCGTTACGAAGAGGAAAACTTCTGATGCTGAGGATCTTCAAGGGCTAGCACTGATCCGCCACCAGTTTCTCGAATACTTCAATGATGTAAGGATCCTTAATTCTGCCTTTGTATCCTACTCGTATGAGGATCACTTGACCTTAAACTGCCTTATCTTCTTTCTGCAGAAATTTGCTGAGATCGAGGATTATGTGGGCCATGTAGAGGATCAAGACAGGAAAATAGCTGATCTCCAACAAGTTGCCGTGCTCAAAGATCTTGCACTTGCTAATGCTCGGAAGGAACTCCAGGATACCAAGCAGGAAATGGCCAAGGCGCTGGTCAACTTTGATTATGAAAAGCATGACCTCATCGAAAATACCAAGCTTTCTGCTGCCATCACAATGTATCAGACTAAGTTGAAGATGGCCCAGGAAGCTCAAGATCCTAGCTTTGACAAAAGCAGCTGGGACGTTGAAGGTTGGAAGGCAAGGTTGGCAGATCTTGAGGATGATGAGGAGGAGGCAACTGATGTTCTGGCAATTGAGGCAAGTGGCAGCGGGAAGGATCAAGCTGGTGGTGACGATGCTGGTGGTGATGCAGCCAAGGTGTGAGCTGCACAATTGGGCGATGATGGATGTATGTGCTAAGGCCGGAGCCCAATTTTTAGTTTAGTGGTTGTTTTTATGGTTGTGATGTTTAAGACAATTTCATGGGTTGTACTTTGAACAATAGGTTTTTAGGATTAAGGATCATGTATGATCCTTTGGACAATAGGCAGGATAATAGGTGGTGGATGGATCCTCTGTTTGGGGGATGAAGCCACTTGTTATCCTTCCGTCTTTATTTCCTGCACTACTTTTGAACTCATTATCATGGACACCCTTTACCTACCCCAGCGGACGGGCCACGTTTTGCTGGTAGATGCTCGGGTAGGTAATTTTGACAACCTTTAAAGGGTTAGCCTTTTGTTGATAAATAAAAACTTAACCTTTTGTCGCTTATCATGTGTTGTTATCCCTTTTAGTATGTTACTTTTCAACTGTTATAATGTTCATTTTGTTTATACTTATCAAGCTTTGAAAAAATAAAAAAAAGTATCCAAAAAGTTTAGGATATGATCAAGGATCACATATCCCATAATCGACAAGTTCTAAAAAGTGATACAGTTTAAGAATCACAATTTCAGTTGTCAAGTACAAGGGTTATTCAAATAAATGATTGAATAGAATCAAAAATAGTTAAGGATCATACCTGAAGATCCAAGTTAGGATCCTAACCATAATAAGGATAACTATAAGATAAACCTTAGAGTGAAATAAGGATCACGGATCCTCAAAGACCTGAAATAGAGCATTACTTGGGACTAAGCCAATATAAGAGAAGAGTTAGCAACTGGGGACAAGCCCAAGGATAACTGGGGACAAGCCCAAGGATAACTGGGGACAAGCCCAAGGATCGTATGTAAACTGGAGTATGGCCCTAACTGGCGACTATCCAAACTTAGTGACATGAAGATGCCAAAACCTTAGCTAACGTGAAAACGTTAGAAACCTTATGAACGGATGTATGGTACGTCTACCATTATACGTAGGATCCTAAGCATAGCCAGAACAATGGAATTATCAGCCCCTATAATGAGTACTGGTCCCAAAGCCTTGAACTATACCAGGATCATCGTGCGCTGCAGGCGGAATCTGGGGACAAGCCCAAATAACTGGGGTTAAACCCAAAGGACGGATTGCTTCTGTGGATAACCAACGTTGTGCTAAAGATACCTGAACTTTCAAAACTTGAACTCACGTGAGAGATGGATAAAGGATACATGATCCTTATCCTTAGATGAGAAAATTAAGAAATGAAATAGTTCAAGATTAGGATATTACCTGAATAAGGATCACCGATACTTTGAGGATCCTTTAAGGATATCCCTTCCACTAGGATCACCTCTACTTCGAGGATCCTTGTCACATGAAATATTTCTTCAAGTGAACAGCATTCCAAGCTCTTGGTAGCAAATCACCTTCCATGGTTAGCAATCTATATGCCCCCTTTCCTGCTTCAGCTTCAATCAAATAAGGGCCTTCCCATTTTGGAGCCAATTTTCCATCAGCAGGATTGGTGGTGTTTTGAAATGCTTTCCTTAACACCATATCTCCAACTTGAAACCTCCTGATCCTGACATTTTTATTGTAAGCACTAGCCATTCTCTGTTGATAACTGGCCATCCTGATCCTAGCCATATCCCTGATTTCTTCAATAGTATCCAGGTCTTGAGCCAAGTTTTCATCATTTTCCTCAGGATCACGGGTATTTGTTCTAGCAGTAGGAACCACCATTTCTGTTGGGATCACTGATTCTGCCCCAAACACCAAAGAGAATGGTGTTTGACCAGTAGCATTCTTAGGGGTTGTCCTGTCAGCCCAGAGCACATAGGGTAGCTCTTCTGCCCATTTTCCTTTCTTGGATCCAAGCTTCTTCTTCAAGTTGTTGATGATGATCTTGTTGGATGATTCTGCTTGACCATTAGCTTGTGGGTGGACTGGTGTTGATGTTATCATCCTAATCCCCCAGCTGTCACAAAAGTTAGTGGTTCTGCCCCCAATAAATTGGGAACCATTATCACATATAATCTCAGAGGGAATTCCAAATCTAGTTATAATATTTCGTTTAATGAAGGATATAACTTCCTTTTCTCTAACTTGGGCAAAAGCTTCAGCCTCTATCCACTTGGAGAAGTAATCAGTCATAGCTAGCATGAATACTTTTCCACCAGGTGCCTTAGGGAGCTTGCCAACTATATCCATACCCCATCTCATAAATGGCCAAGAGGAGGATATAGGATGCAATAATTCGGCTGGCTGATGAAGGATATTGCTGTGTCTCTGGCAAGGATCGCATCTTCTGGCATACTCCACAGCATCTTTCTTCATGGTTGGCCAATAATATCCTGTCCTCAGGATCCTTGAAAATAGAGCCCTGCCCCCAGTATGGTTTCCACAATCTCCTTCATGGAAGTCTTTTAAAACTTCCTGAACTTCAGGATCCTCAATGCATCTCAAGTATGGTCCTGCAAGAGATCGTCTATACAACATATTATTCATAATTGTGAATTGAGATACCTTAGATTTGAAAGCCCTAGGGTTTTCTCCTGTAGGAATCTCTCCATGTTGTAAGTATCTCATAATTGGTGAGATCCATGATCTGGATCCTGAATAGGATTGAATATCCTCACTAGGGATAATTGCAGAATCGTCTCCTATCTCCATAGTCTGGTGATCCTCGATAGCCGGGGTCAGGATATGGATAATAGGAATCCTGATATCCTCTGGGATCTTCAAAGATGATCCTAAGTTAGCCAATGCATCAGCTTCTGTATTTTCTTCCCTTGGTACATGTGACAAACTAAAGGAAACAAAAGAGAGTGCCAAACTTTTGACTATCTCCAAATATTTGGTTAGTTTTTCACCTTTAACAGCATATGATCCATTAAAGTGATTTGTAATTAACAAAGAATCTACGTGTACCTCAAGATACCTGATCCCCATTTGCTTTGCAATTTGCAAACCAGCAATTAAGGCTTCATATTCAGCCTCATTATTAGTGGTTTGGAACTCACAAGCTATAGAATGGGGTATTATGTCCCCCTGTGGCGATTTTAGTAGTATTCCAAGCCCTGTGCCTTTGACATTTGAGGATCCATCAGTGTGAAGTATCCAAGGATCCTTGGTCTCCTCTAGCTGCTGGACTTCTAACTCAGCTTCTTCTTGTAAATCACTACTGAAATCAGCCACAAAGTCAGCTAATGCTTGGGATTTGATAGCTGTCCTAGGCTCATATCTTATATCATATGCACTCAATTTCACTGCCCACTTAGCCATCCTTCCTGACATCTCTGGTTTCCTGAGGACATTCTTAATTGGAAAATTAGTTTTAACAATGATAATATGAGTTTCAAAATAATGTCTTAACTTAGTAGATGCCATTATTAATGCAAGGATAAGCTTTTCAAGGTGTGAGTACCTGGATTCGGCATCAAGTAAACTTTTACTTACATAATAGACGGGATGTTGTGTACCTTGATGATCCTTAACAAGGACCGCACTTACTGCTTTTGAGGATACCGCGAGATACAAGGATAACACTTCACCTTTTTCTGGTTTCATTAAAGCCGGGGCCGAAGATAGGTAATCTTTGAGGGCTTTTAGAGCATTTTCATGCTTCTCCGTCCACTCAAATTTCTTGTTCTTCCTTAGGATGTCATAGAATTCTTTACATTTTTCGGAGGACTTGGATATGAATCTGTTCAAGGCTGCTATCCTTCCTGTTAACCTTTGAACATCCTTAGCATTGGCCGGAGATTTGATGTTCACTATTGCTTTGATTTGTTCCGGGCTAGCTTCAATGCCTCTCTTAGTCACCATGTATCCTAAGAATTTACCTGCTTTAACACCAAAATGACATTTTGAAGGATTAAGCTTCATATTATATTTGTCAAGGATATCAAATGCTTCCTCCAGGTCTCGTAGGTGATCCTCAGCTTTCAAGGATTTTACCACCATATCATCTATGTAGACCTCCATAGTTTGTCCGATCTGATCCTTGAACATCATATTCACCAGCCTTTGGTATGTTGCACCTGCATTTCTCAATCCAAACGGCATAGCAATATAGCAATATATACCAGTTGGAGTCATGAAGGCTGTATCCTCTTGGTCGGATGGTTCCATTTGGATTTGTTGAAATCCAGAAGAGGCATCCATAAAAGTTAACAGTTCATGACCCGCAGTTGCATCCACCATGGAGTCAATGTGGGGTAAAGGGAAAGGATCCTTGGGACATGCCTTATTTAAATCGGTAAAATCGACACATACCCTCCACTTTCCATTTTTCTTTTGAACAACTACCACATTGGCCAACCATCTTGGATACTTGACCTCTCTAATCATACCTGCCCGGAGCAATTTTTCTACCTCTTCCTGGATAATGGCATTCCTTTCTGGAGCAAACTTCCTTCTTCTTTGATGGATTGGTTTGAAAGATCTGTCGATGCCGAGCTTATGGGTAATAACATCTTTGGATATACCAGTCATGTCTTCATGTTTCCATGCAAAGGTAGTCTTTCTCCTTTTGAGGAAGGATATGAGGTCTTCTTTCATTTCGCCAAGGATCCCTGACCCGATATAGATTTTGGATTCAGGATCATCAGTATCCATGAGGATTTCTACCACATCCTGCTCTCTGGCCTCCAAGACATTTCTTGGAGGATACCTTGATTGCTATTGCTCCCTTGACTTCGAAGCTGGTTTCATCGATGAAGTGTAGCAATTCTTAGCTTCCTGCTGATCACTATCGATCTTTACTATTCCCCAAGGACTAGGGAGCTTCACACATTGATGGTAAGTGGACGGGACTGCTTTCATATCGTGTATCCAGGGCCTGCCAAGGATAACATTACAACAAGATAAACAGTCAATAACACAAAATTTTTGATAAGAGTGTAAGCCTTCGATATATATTGGGAGTTTAATGTCCCCCAGGGTGTTTTTGGTTTCGCCACTAAATCCCACGAGCACGGAGGATCTTGGTATGATCTCTGATTCGGGAATACCCATCTTCTTTAGGACGTCAAGCTGGATAATGTTCACTGAACTTCCTCCGTCTATTAGGATCCTGCGGACAAAACAGTTAGATATAAAAAGAGTAATAACTAAACCATCGTGATGAGGATCCTGGATATCAGTACGATCCTCTTCATCAAAGGTTATGACTTTTCCTTCGGAGACACTCGATGTTCGAACTGGCCTTTCTCCGTTATCCATTTTGGTTTCCTTCGCATGCCTCTTAGCTGCTGAGAAGGATGTGCCGCAAATGTCGGATCCCCCAGAGATAAAGTTTATCACTTGAGCGTCTGCTGGAGGGGCTGGAGCCTTCTCAGGGATCCTCTCAGGATCCTGAGTCCTTGACTTTTTCCTACCCAACAACTCTTTTAGATGCCCTTTGCTCAACAAGTACCCAATCTCCTTTCTTAATGCAATGCATTCTTCTGTGAGGTGCCCAAAATCTTCATGATATGCACACCATTTTGATTTATCCTTTGTTGCAGCTGACCTTTCATTCTTTCTTGGCCATCTAGCTTTATCACCTAGGTTCTGCAAGGCAAGGATTAGTTCATTGTTATCAACACTAAAGCAATATTCAGAGATTGGAGGATAGTCCTCATCATCCTCTTCTTGATCAATAGAATGCACGTTCTGATTATCAGATTTGTTGTAGGATCTGAACTTGTTGTTTCTGAATGAGGATCCTTGCTTATCCTGCTTTGAGGATCCTGTTATCCTCTCCTGAATCCTCTTGTCATCCTCTAGCCGGATGAACCTGAGGGCCCGGGTTCTTACCTCATCTAGGTTCCTGCACGGTGTCATAACAAGATCATCATAAAATAAGGAATCCCTAAGTAATCCCATTTTGAAGGCTTCAACAGCTGTGGCTATATCTAAGTTGGGAATGTCTAAGGATTCTTTACTAAATTTGGTAATGTAATCCCTTAATGATTCATTATGACCCTGGGTTATCCTATATAAATCACTAGTTAATCGTTCAAATTTTCTACTACAAGAAAACTGAGCATTAAACAAGTTAACTAGGTTTGCAAATGAGGTAATAGAATAGGGAGGAAGACTTAGCAGCCACTTGAGAGCTGATCCAGTGAGAGTGGATCCGAATCCTTTGCATAGGCATGCTTCCTTTAACTTTTCTGGGATTGGATTGATCTCCATCCTCTCCCTGTATTGTGCTATGTGTTCTTCAGGATCCGTCGAACCGTCATACAGTTTCATTGTAGGCACATGGAACCTCTTGGGTATCTCAGCATCACAGATTGGTGGTGCAAAGCGAGATATCCTGTGGCTCCCATCTGCAATCTCTGGAATAGGTTTGACTACTCCCGGAACACTCGAGATCATATCCTTTAGCTTTTGCAATTCTCTGGCCATGGCATGATTGATACCTGGATCCTGCATAAAACCATGGTTAATAGTATGAGAATTATTAAAAGTGTTACCTCCCATTGGATTCAAGTTAGGAAATATGGAGGTTAATCCATATTGTTGAGATTCTGGAATGATCGAGGGGCCAGCAGAGGCATTGGTCTGCATTGGAATAAAATCTCCTTGATGGACATCTGAACTCCCTGTTTGCAAACTCCTCAAGGATCCTGGCATCTGGAAGGATCCCTGAAACTGGGATGATCCTGGAACAAAGGAGGATCCTTGAACCTGGGATGATCCTGGAACGAAGGAGGATCCTTGAACCTGGGATGATCCTGGAACGAAGGAGGATCCTTGAACCTGGGATAATCCTGGAACGAAGGAGGATCCTTGAACCTGGTGCAATCCTGAATATCCTCCTGTACTCGCGAGGGATCCCATATGCTGGGGATAGGATCCTGCTGGCTGGAAGTATGAACCTAGTGCCTGGGTCATAGCTGTTGTTCCATAGTGCACTCCTTTTGGTCCACCCGCATATTGAATGTTTGGAACCACTGACGGCTGAGAAGTAACCACCGGAGTGTCAAAATTCAAAGATCTGGGCATCAGTGGAGAATGATCCTCTGCCGTTTTCTTCTGTTTCTTAATTTCATCAATCTCCCGGAGGATCCTTTCGTTGGTCTTATCCTGCTCTTGTGCATGATTCCTCATCTGCAAAATCAAGGTATAGAGATCATTAGTAGTAGGATTAGTTGAAACAGAAGAAGCAGGTGGTTTTGAGAAAATGGGAGTCGGTTTCTTCGCAGCATTTTCTGTATTCTTCTGGGATCCAGAAGGTGGTGGAGGCAAAGGAGGGACGCCTTGTGAGGAAGTGAATGAGGGCATCAGGTTTGAAGCATTCTTTGATGAGGAAGCCATCTGCTTGGTTGTAGTGAGCCGAATTAAGCACAGAAATGCGTATTTTCTTAAGGACGAAGCACCAATTGCCCCACGGTGGGCGCCAAACTGTTTTGGTCAGAAAATCTGATGATGATATTGCAACCAAACTCTAGATTACGGGGTATGATGCTCAAAATGTGTAACAACAATGAGGATCACTTCAATATGGAATGCACAAACAACACAAGGATTTATACGGGGAAAAAGCCCTTGATCAAGAGTTGATCTCCGGCACAAAAAACCCCGGGTGATGGAAACTACCGATCACCAAGCTCAAATAAATGAATTAACGTTTACAACTTCGGATAGCAACGAGCTAGGTACAAGGATCACTACAGTGAAATGTGTAAAATGTGTAAGTAATTGCTAAGTGTTTGAACGAGAGCTTGTATGAGAGTGTTTGCGAGTGTGTGAAACTGCCAAAAATGATTAAGTGTCACTAACTAGCTCGTTGCCCCTTTCAAATAAGAAAAATATCTAGTTAACAAACTCTCCGACTTTCAAGCCAAGCCTCCACGTTCTCCATAACGTCTAGTTTTGATCTAGCACGTGCAGAATACTTCGGGAATATTCTCCAAGAATGCCGCTAAGACCTGGTCAAGCTTGTTATACCTGCGGGATGTTATGAAACATAAGTAAACAATCGTCAGTATGAGGATCCTTGAAGTGATCCATGATCCTGATCCTAAAGCCCTTCTGAGGATCACCACCTGTCACAGAAGTAAGGATCACTAGTGAGGATAACGAATAAGGATCACTAATTGTTAGAAAATCCTCCCCTAACAGCAGCCATTTAAGAGCAGATCCTGTAAGTGTGGATCCAAATCCCTTGCATAGACATGCTTCTTTCAACCTTTCAGGAATTGGATTGATCTCCATCCTCTCCCTGTACTGAGCTACATGCTCTTCTGGATCCGTTGAACCATCATATAGCTTCATTGATGGTATCTGGAATCTTTTAGGTATCTCAGCATCACATAAAGGTGGTGCAAAATGAGATATCCTATGGCTACCATCCGCAATCTCAGGAATGGGTTTAACCACTCATGGTACACTGGATATCATATCCTTTAGCTTCTGTAGCTCCCTAGCCATGGCCTGATTAATACCTGTATCCTGCATAAAGCCATGGTTAGTGTTATATAAATTATTAAAAGTGCTACCTCCCACAGGATTCGAGTTTGGAATTGCGGATGTGAATCCATCCTGTCGAGACTCTGGCATGATTGAAGGACCAGAGGAGGCAACGGTCTGCATTGGTATGAAGTCTCCTTGATGAACGTCCGAGTTCTGAGGCTGCATACTTCTCAAGGATCCTTGATTTTGAAGGAGGTTGGATCCTTGGAATTGAGATGATCCTTAAACTTGAAAGGATCCTAGGACCAGGGAGGATCCTGGGACCAAAGAGGATCCTGGGATCTGGGAGGATCCTTGGATCTGGGAGGATCCTTGGACCTGGGAGGATCCTTGGACCTGGGAGGATCCTCGTACTTGGGAGGATCCTTGGACCTGGGAGGATCCTTGTACTGCATGCGTTCCCACATATCCTCCTGACATGAAGTATCCCTGATGCTGAGAGGAGGATCCTGATGGTTGAGAAGAGGATTCCTGCGGCTGGAAGTAAGAGCCAAATGCCTGACTCATTGTTGTTGTTCCATAACGCCTTCCTGGTAGTTCACCCAAGTATTGCACGTCCGGAACTGCTGAGTGTTGGGAAGTTATGACCGGAGTGTCGAAGTTCAGCGACCTTGGCATCAGAGGGGAGTGATCCTCCACTGATTTCTTCTGTTTCTTGATTTCATCGATCTCCCGGAGGATCCTTTCGCTGGTTTTATCCTGCTCTTGTGCATGATTCCTCATCTGCAAAATCAGGGCATAAAGATCATTAGTAGTAGGATTAGTTGAAACAGAAGAAGTAGGTGGTTTTTGGAAAATAGGAGTTGGTTTCTTCGCAGCATTCTCAGCATTCTTCTGGGATCCAGAAGGTGGTGGAGGCAAAGGAGGAACGCCTTGTGAAGAACTGAATGAGGGCATCAAACTTGAAGTATTCTTCACTGAGGAAGCCATCTGTTTGGTTGTAGCGAACCGAAATGACCACGAAAATACGAATCTTTCTAGGAATAAAGCACCAATTGCCCCACGGTGGGCGCCAAACTGTTTTGGTTAAAAATCAAGCAATGACAATGTAACCAAACTTTCTGTTGTGAGGTATGATGCTTGAATTGATGAACAACAATAAGGATCACTATGAAGTGTAATGAACAAGTGACACGAAGATTTATACGAGGAAAAAGCCCTTGATCAATGAATGATCTCCGGCATAAAAAACCTCGGGTGATGGAAACTACCGATCACCAACTCAAATTAAACAAGAAACGTATTACAACTTCGGATGATAGCGAGCTGATTACAAGGATCACTATAGTGTATTGTGTAGAAAATGTGTGTAATTGCCAAGTGTGTTAGCGAGAGCTGATGAGAGCAGTTGTATGAGTGTGTGTGTAGCCAAAAATAGCCAAGTGTTGTAAAAAATAGCTTGCTACCCCCTTAAAATTAGAAAATATCTAGCCTAACTAACATTCCGCAAATGGTGCAATTCCTCCACGACTCCACAACGTCCATTTCTGGCCAAGCACGTGCGGAATAGACTTAGAATATTCTCCAGGAATATCGCCAAGACCAAGTCCAAGTTGATACTCCTGCAAAACAATTACGAATTCAAAGTAGACAATCGTTAGTACAGGAATCCTTATAGTGATCCATGATCCTGATCCTGCAACACTTCTGAGGATCACTACTTCAAACAGAATTGAGGATCACTAAACCCAACAGTAAATAAGGATCACTGATCATTTAGAAATCCACCCCTAACAGTTAGTAAGCGTGGTATCCAGGTGGATCCCGCTAAGATTGAAGCCATCATGAATTGGCAAGAGCCGAAGACGCCTACTGAGATTCGCAGCTTTCTAGGTCTGGCAGGATACTATAGACGTTTTATTGAAAACTTCTGAAGAATTGCAGCGCCCCTAACTTTACTGACCCGCAAGAATTGCAAGTTTGACTGGGGTCCTAAACAGCAGGAATCTTTTGACATTCTTAAACAGAAGTTGAGCAATGCGCCTGTGCTGACATTGCCTGACGAAATCGAAGAATTTGTAGTATACTGCGACGCATCACACACTGGTATGGGATGTGTGCTCATGCAGAAAGGCAAAGTTATTGCCTATGCTTCTCGATAGTTAAAGGTGCATGAAAAGAATTACACCACCCACGACTTGGAGTTGGGTGCCGTTGTATTTGCACTAAAGCTATGGAGGCATTATTTGTATGGTACCAAGTGTGTGATCTATTCTGATCACAAGAGCCTTCAACACCTGTTTAATCAGAAGGACTTAAACATGAGGCAACGACGATGGATGGAGACTTTAAATGATTATGACTGTGAAATACGATACCATCCAGGCAAGGCGAATGTAGTCGCTGATGCTTTAAGTAGGAAGGAAAGGGTTAAGCCCATAAGAATCAATGCCAAGAGCATTGAATTAAAGAACAGTTTGAATGAAAGACTGTTAGCCGCGTAGAAGGAAGCTGTATTAGAAGCTAACTATTCAAATGAAAAACTGGGAGTCACTGCAGAACAGTTATCATGTGGCAAGGATAGAATCCTAAGATTGAATGGACGAATATGGGTTCCAATCTATGGAGGACTTAGGGAAGTGATCCTTCAGGAAGCCCATAGTTCCAAGTATTCTGTTCATCCTGGAAGTGACAAGATGTACCAGGATTTAAAGGCGAATTATTGGTGGATAGGCTTGAAGAAGTCTATAGCCACTTATGTGGCCAAATGTCTGACATGTGCTCAAGTTAAGGCAGAACACCAGAAACCGTCAGGTTTGCTGCAACAGCCTGAACTTCCCACCTGGAAATGGGAGATGGTAACTATGGATTTTATCACCAAGTTACCTAAGACAAAGCGAGGAAATGATACTATTTGGGTGATAGTGGATAGACTGACTAAGTCAGCCCACTTTCTACCTATTAAAGAAACACACAACTCAGATAAGTTAGCTCAACTGTATGTGGATGAGGTTGTATCTCTCCACGGGGTGCTAGTGTCTATCATTTCTGATAGGGATACGAGGTATACATCGAATTTCTAGAAAAGTTTTCAGCAATCCCTAGGCACTCGATTGAACTTCAGCACTGCATATCATCCTCAGAAGGATGGTCAAAGCAAGCGTACTATTCAAACGCTAGAAGATATGTTAAGGGCTTGTGTTATAGATCTAGGTGGAAGTTGGGATGATCATCTTCCACTGATCGAATTTTCATATAATAATAGCTATCACTCCACTATTCAAGCTGCACCATTTGACGCTTTGTATGGAAGGAAGTGTAGAACGCCCGTTTGTTGGGCAGATGTTGGAGATGTCCAACTAACAGGACCTGATATAGTCCTGGAGATGACCGATAAGATTGTGCAGATAAGAGATCGTCTCAAAGCTGCCAGAGATAGGCAGAAAAGCTACGCAGATAAAAGGCGCAAACCTCTAAAGTTCGAGGTAGGTGACAAGGTTCTGCTTAAGGTTTCACCCTGGAAAGGGGTGATGCGATTTGGTAAAAAAGGCAAGTTAAGCCCAAGATACATAGGGCCATTCGAGATCATCGAATGTGTCGGAACAGTGGCTTACAAGTTAAACCTGCCTGAAGAGCTCAGTGGTATTCATAATGTATTCCACATCTGCAATCTGAAGAAATGTCTAGCTGATGAATCACTAGTCATACCACATACGGATGTGCACATAGATGAGAGCCTGAAATTTATTGAAAAACCTTTGTCGATCGAGGATCGACAAGTTAAGAAGCTTCGAAGGAAGCAGGTGCCGATTGTAAAGGTTAAATGGGATGCCCGTAGAGGTCCCGAGTATACGTGGGAGGTAGAATCCACAATGAAAGAGAAGTACCCTCATTTGTTCTAGTAAATCTCGAGGTTGAGATTTATTTTAAGGGGGTGAGGATGTAACACCTCGTAAAAATCACGTCCAATTCAATGATGACGCTTGTCATAAACCCTGATTGTGATTAAAGATACCTTGAGGGACTAAAACTGTCAACTAGTGCAAAGATGTAATCAAGGAGGACCAAAAGTGTCATCATGCCAAACTTATGCCTCTGAATGACTCAGTATAATGTCCGTATTTATTATTGAATAAATTATCAAGCACTAGAAGCCGTTTGCGCTTATAAATCAAAAGTTACAAAACACAGGGGTTAAAAGTGTCAACATGTTAATTTTACATCTGAGAGGCCTTTTTACATTCCCGGAAGTTTTGTAATACATTATTACACCCTCAAGAACATCTGATAAAAGTTTCATAAGGATCCAATTCAAAATCAAGATACAAATTAAAGTTTTCAAGAATAAGGGTTAAAAGTGTAAATATCACAATTCTTTGTTCGGAGGCCATTTTCAAAGTGTTCAAGACTTTCCAATGCATGGCCACACTCCCTAGGACACCCCTGACCTGTTTTCACTGACTTTGCATGCTGAAAATGCCGGAATATCGAATAACAAGAGTGCAGGGACTGATCATGCAACAAAACAACAAAACTTTATAACCGGTTCCCTCGCGTGGCGCGACTACCTGTCGCGTGGCGCGACGGAGTCGCTTTTTCAGTAGAACTGGCAGGTGCCTGTTTGCAGGTTCCACCGCCTTAGTTGCCTAGTTTCTCGATTCCAGGGGCTGCTCCAATGGTTTTTAATGCATAGGGACACCTGGAACTGATCAAAGAACACCTGTAGACTTGTGTGTAACAATCTTGTTGCATCTAAGGTCCTATATAAGAGCTCATTGTTGCAACTATGATCCTTGCTCATTTCAATTTCACTTCAAACAATTATCTGGAGCTTTCTGATCTGCAAACAAGTTTCCTTAAAGTTCTAAATCGTGCTTAGGACCATTGTAAGTGTCCTTAACCTCCTAATTTCAGTTTTATTTAGTTTAATGGCCTAAAGTCAAACCCGTCGTAATTAAGGTTTGACTTAGTGATTAATCACTAATGGTCCAGTCAATTCTCGAATTGAAAGTAGCTATGAGTTGGTAATTATGTGGGTAATAAACCCTTAAAAGGGCACCATCTGATTCCCACTCTAACTAGGTCAATTGTCGGGTCAAACTTGTTATAAAAAGTCAACAGGAAGTTAATTTTCAAATAAACGCATAATTAACAATGTAAAAGCCATGCAACCTGTTTTATCACTCATATAACTTGGTAATTAATGTAAGAACATGTCTAAGCATGTTCAACCCGACAAATTTGAGTATAGGCTCGGTTCGGAACCGAAAATCGCAAAAGTAGACTTTTGCTTTGACTTTCAGTTCTGACCCGATTTAGCTTAGCTTAGACATGCCTTAAAGTTCTATTAGGACCAGGTTATAGGTTAGTGTAACCCTCTGTAATTACACAACTTGGTTCATTAGTTATCCGATTCATTTGCATGTTTCCGTTATATGCTTAAATGTTGACCATTATGCCCTTTTGACCTTAAAACGATATTTTTGAAAATGTGAAAGAATAGAAACCTTTATTACTGATTTATAAACTTGTCCTAAAAATTTGACATCAGTTTGAGGTCTAGATTAGGAGTTATGCTCAATAGCGTAAATTGAAAGCTTTTTATTAATTAAACGGCATAATTAACATATAGCCTATTTAAACCCAAATTTTGATACCAAAATTTTTACCCACTGATGTAAAATAATATTTTGGTATTTTTGAAGATTTTTATTTATTTTTAAGCTGAGCATAACATAGGGTTCTAGCTTTGATTCGGTAATTGTCGGTTTTGCCCTTTTGGCCTATAAAATGAGTTTTACATAACATTTTGATACCAAACTTTTTGCTACTGATTTTATATGATAAATAAAATATTTTAAGCATTCTGGAATAATAAAAATATCAGCTTTTCTTATAAAACCCGGAAATCGCTTAAAACCGCCTTTTTACGCGTTTTAAACGCATAGTATGAGTTAAAACTATTTTTAAACATATAAGACTTAATAACTACTGATGTTTTAAGTTAATTTATGTAATTAAACAGTAAGCCAAAGTTTTAAACTCAGAATTCTAATTTTTGACCTTCAAAGCTTATGTGAAATTACCAAAATGCCCCTACGGTGCATAGTTTGGTTATAAAAGATAAATTTCACATATATGCAATACCCTACTGTTATGACTTATAAAAATAAGTATTTTTACTGATTATATCAGATCTAAAACTCAGATTAATATTTAAAGTCTTTTATAAGCTTTAAAATGACTAAAATACCCATACGGGGCATAATTTGAGTTTAAATCCATTTTGGGCATAATGGAAGGTATCCTACTGATATCAAAACATATTTAAGGCATATTAACTTAGGAAACCTGTTCATGACTCATTTGGTTACCCGTTACGCACTTTTCGCGTTCGGTGCGGTTTATGTAACTAGTTTGCATAAATTAGCCGAAACGGGTCAAACCTTATCTTTTTCATCTCAAAATCCAGAATGTGTTTAGTTTACCCATATTATACAAGTATACCAACTTGTCGGGTCTAAACCACATTCTAATCCGGTCTTCGCTTAATCGTGCGTTTTGAACCGTATATCTTCCTTTAAAACTAACCGGTCTAAGTTTAGGCTTAATTAAGATCCGTTAGGAATCTAATAGGTTATTAAAAACCTTCATTCCAGATTAGGAGCCCAGTAAAAGCTATTTGCACTCGCTGATTGTGACATATACTTGCTCAGGTAAATACTTTTAACTTATTTTCCCTATACGGGCTTGGGATACGGTATTATAAAAATACCGCTTGGTCGGGTTTTTAGTCATTTAAATCGGATTGTGATTAATGTATTTACATAACCCGTTTTAATCTGTATTGTTTGGTATATGGCCTTTGGGGGGTTAATGACCATGTCCCGGATATCCTTGGCATCATTCATTGAAATGGCCACGAATTAAGCACGGGGTGTAGGCATACACCTGACAGTTGCATATGTAAAAAGGTACTCCCGAATAAGGAATTAACCTTGTGGGTATTATACATGTGGCGTGTTAGTTAAAGTGTAAACTGACGTATTTTCTTAAACTCTTTTCAAAATGAGTCGGTTAATTGTATTTACCAGTGTAAACTGACGTATTTTCCAAAAGGTTAAAGTGCAGGTACTAGACGGAATAGGCTGGCTACTCCGAGTGAATAAATAAAAGTCTTGCAAGGTTGGACACTTAAAATCTGTTGAACAGTTTTCTTTTATTTGATCCGCCTGTGGATCCTTTACATACCGTCTGTAATACTTTGATATTTTCATTCGGTTTGTAATGTTTATATCTTTTGCTTCCGCTGTGCATTAAATTGTGTTGTTTGACTATGACGATATCAACTACGTCACGATACTCCCCACCGGGCCCACCGGTAATACGTGAAAATATCGGGGTGTGACAATTTTAAAGGCAACTGAACGGATTGGTGGTGGTACCCGCTTACAGATAACCAACCCCTGTAGTGAGAAATCTCTTATGAGTTCAAAAAAACTCATGAGATCAAAACTTGTCACATGTTACATCTTTTTCAGATTCTGATATGTTACACTTTTGTGTCAGGCGGAGAGATAATATGTTACATCTTTCACCCGTTTACATTATATGTAACTTCACATGCACTTTTTTTGTTTTGTTTCTAACAACATGTTTTTCAGAGATTTTATGAAGTGTAACATTTTATAACTTAGATTTTACGAGTTTTCTTTTAATTTGTAACGCATGTAAAAAAAATATGTTACATGTTTTATAGAAAGATTTAGTGTAATAGAAGGCACACATACGAGGTATATATGGGTATATATATGTAGTTCACATGCTACATATAACTCGTTGATCTACATATATTTTTAAATGTTACCTTTAATTTATACGAATAATAGTAACATATAAATACATAAAAAAGTTAAAAAAAAAACCTTGTTTAAAATTGGGTTTCTCAAAGTTTTTAATATCTATTAAGTTATCTAATTGCAACCTTTCCTATATATAAACACACATACATATATATTAACTAATAAATATACAATTCTATGGGACATTCGGCATGATTATATATACCTTCTGAAATCTCAACTAGTGGTTTTCTGAGTCTTCTATTGAATAATGATATTAAAATAGTATAGCATTAAATGAATACATTTTTAAATATTTAGTATTATATTTTATGCACTCATTATTTATTTTCGAATATTTAAAATTTCATTACTCAAATGAATTTAGTGTGAAATTAACTATGGATAGTTAAAAGTTAATTTAATATAATTTATTATTGTCATGTTAAAGATCATTTTATAGAAATATATCTTAACGACTACATATGTTAAAAAAATTATATAATATTGTATTTAACTTGAGCAATACATGGTTTTTTTTTAAAGACATAATATTAATAAGTATATATGTGTAATACACGAGATTTTAACTGTGTGCGTACGTGTTTTTATAGTAAGGATCCTAAGAGAACCACATGAAATTTAAGAACTCTGAGAATCAATATAAACCACTCATTTTCACTAAACAAATCATTTTTCTAAATTTTAATAACAACCTGTATCTAATTAATTTTTTTTAAAGTAGTACATATGTGTACATTATCAAATATATATATTTACACACACATTTATTTTTCAATTTTAAATACGTATATACATATATGTATATTAGCAAAACATGTTCAGAACCATTAGTTTTCATTATATACATATATGTCCAATCAATTCTCTTTCTAATTATGTTAAATTGTACATACATATATATACATTATCATTTTCATCTCCAGATATATAATTTGTACATATATGTCCACAGATTGATATCAGTTGACTACTTACTACAATAAAAATCAAACCAATCTCTTAAAATAAGCTAGGAGGCGATAGAGGTTTATTATCGAAAGTTGCAGCATAGTGTCCACGGATTGATATCAATCTTGACTACTTACTACATTATGACCGATACACTTGCTGATTGCGTGTGGTTTTGTTGGTGATTCCCATTTAAAACTTGTTTCTGATTTTAATATATACATTTTCACACATCAATCCCTTCGTGTTTTCCCCTCCCACTAACTACTAACTACCTCGAGTTATTTTTTTTATACACCATATACAAGTGTTTTATGTGGTTCTCATGGTTCTCACATGTTTATTGTAACACCTCGTAAATTCATACCCAATAAAATAAAGATACGTGTCATGTAAGGCAAACGTGTTATAAACCCAGATCAAGTCAAAAGATGTATGATAGGATTTAAAAGTGTTGACATGTTAATTAATACCTCTGAGCGACCTAATTATAAATCCCAAACCTTAATATATTTTGTAAACATCTGATATATTCAAATCCGGTTATCTTGATAATGTATAATTCAAATTTTGCACAAGAAATGGATCCTATATTTCATACGACAAATTCCCTTCAAAAGCATTCATCAATAAAATCCAAGGATGTGTAAGTGCATGACAACACTTTCAAAGAGCATGCAAAGTTCTGGTTCATGGTCCCCTCCTGCTAATAAAGGCATAAGATTCGAAGTTGTAAAGAATGCATGGTCAAAGTCTAAGAGATTACAAAGTTTTGTCTTCTGATGAGGGCTTACGGACCGCAAAAAGACCACCTTACGGTCCGTAAGGTGGCGGAGCTGGGCGAAAATAAATAAAAGGCGGATACGGACCGCAAAGCCAAGGACTTACGGTCCGCAAGGTCGTAACTGGGCATCTTAGATCAAGGTCGGTTGCGGACCGTATAGTTCTTAACTTACAGTCCGTAAGAGGTGCTTACGGACCGCAAAGGATATTGCTCACGGTCCGTAAGGATGTCGCTGGTAGCAGAAAATGGACAGATGCCTGTTCGGCCTGTTACACCGCCTCTCTTGCATGGTTTTCGAAATTCAGGAACATGGCCCATAGTTTTACATGCATAGGGACACATGGGATGATCAGGGAACTGTTGTAGACTTGTGTGTGATGATCTTGAGCCATTTGGGTTCCTATATAAGAAATTCTAAGTTGCAACATTGAACTTGCATTTGAAAATGTGAGAGGACAATAATCTTTATTACTGATTTATAAACATGTCCCTAAATTTTCACATCATTTGGAGGTCTAGATTAAGAGTTATGCTCAATAGCGTAATTAGAAAGCTTTTTATTAATTAAACGACGTATTTAGCATAAAGCCTATCTAAACCCGATTTTTGATACCAAACTTTTTACCTACTGATATAAAATAATATTTTGGGATTTTTGAATATTTTTATTTATTTTTAGGCTGAGCATAACATAGGGTTCTAGCATTAATTCGGTAATTGTCGGTTTTGCCCATTTGGCCAATAAAATGAGTTTTACAAAACATTTTGACACCCAACCTTTTGCTACTGGTTTGATATGAAAAATAAAACATTTTAATCTTTCTGGAATTATAAAAATATCAGCTTTTCATATAAAACCCGGAAATCGCTTAAAATCGCCTTTTTACGCGTTTTAACGCATAGTATAAGTTAAAACTATTTTTAACATATAAAGTTTGATACCTACTGATGTTTTAAGTAAATTTATATATTTTTACAGTAAAGAAAAGTTTTAAACTCAGATTCTCTATTTTGACCTTTTAAGCTTATGTGAAATTACCAAAATGCCCCTATGGTGCATAGTTTAGTTATAAAAGGTAAATTTCACCTATATACCATACCCTACTGTTATGACTTATAAAAATAAGTATTTTTATTGAATATATCAGACCTGAAACTCAGATTTATATTTACACCCTTTTATAAGCTTTAAAATGACTAAAATGCCCCTACGGGGCATAGTTTGAATTTAAATCTATTTTGGGCATAATGGAAGATATCTTAGTGATATCACAACATATTTAAGGCATATTAACTTAGGAAACCTGTACATGATTTGGTTACCCATAACACATTATTCGCGTTCGGTGCGGTTTATGTAACTAGTTTGCATAAATTAGCCGAAAACCTTATCATTTTTACTTCAAAATACAGAATGTGTTTAGTTTACCCATATTATACAAGTCTTCAAACTTTTCGGGTCTAAACCACACTCTAATCCGGTCTTCGCTTAATCGTGCGTTTGGAACCGTTTATCTTCCTTTAAAACTAACCGGTCTAAGTTTAGACTTATTTAAGACCCGCTAGGAATCTAATAGGTTATTAAAACCTTCGTTCCAGATATAGGAGCCCAGTAAAAGCTACCTGTACTTGCTTGGTGGTATACGGCTGGGATAAATTGTATAAATTTGCTCAGGAAAATACTTTTACCTTATTTTCCCTATACGGGCTTGGGATACGGTATTATAATAATACCGCTTGGTCGGGTGTGTATTCATTTAAATCGGATTGTGATTAATGTATTTACATAACCTGTTTTAATCTGTATTATTTTGTGTATGGCCATTGGGGGTTAAATGACCATGTCCCGGATATCCTTGGCATCATTCAAAGAAATGGCCACGACCTAAGCACGGGGTGTAGGCATACACCTGATAGTTGCATTATGTAAAAACTGGTAATCCACTTAAAGGAATCAACCTTGTGGGCATTATACCTGTGGCGTGTTAGTTAATCATGACCCGCTCTTCTAACCGGCCCTGACAGACGACAAATAAGTAAAACTGTATACAAGATTATTTTTAAATAATTGTCCCAAGTTATAAAAGATACTTTGTGCCATGTGCATTCAAACTAATTTTCTTAAACTCTTTTCAAAATGAGTCAGTTAATTGTATTTACCAGTGTAAACTGACGTATTTTCCAAAAAGGCTAAGTGCAGGTACTAGACGAAATAGGCTGGCTACTCCTGGCATCATTAATCAAGTCTTGCAAGCTCTAGATGTTAAAGTCTGTTGAACAATAATATTTTCATCTTTTGATCCGCCTGTGGATCCATTACAGTCCGTTTGTGATACTTTGATATTACTATTTTATTCGGTTTGTAATGTGATTCATCTTTTGCTTCCGCTGTGCATTTAAATTGTGTTGTTTGAATATGATGATATCAACTACGTTACGATACTCCCCACCGGGCCCATCGGTAATACGTGAAAATATCGGGGTGTGACATTTATTAACCTATATGAATTCTAAGAACGATTAATTAATGCCAAGAAGAAACAAAAAAAGAGATTGATTCCTCTAACCTATAAGAAAGAATCATCAATAACCTCAAGATTACAACCTTCAAATGGATAATGAAGTCTTAACAACATTCTGGCCTGTGAAAGTGCATAACCGCTGAGTGGTCCCCTCTATCCCAACCAATATATATATATATATATATATATATATATATATATGTATATATATATATTAAATTGGTGTTTGAATAACATTGAAGAGAAAATGATTGTGTGTGAAGTATGAGTTGAAATCTAATATGGTAGTTGATGTGGCGTGTTTGTGAGCGTTTATAACCGGATGCATTTAAGATCTCTTAGAGCGTGATCTTTAACTTAATTAGGGTTTAGTTCTAGATGAAGAGCTTACTTAAAGGATTAAGCACATGTAGGTGTGTGTATCTACATAAGGGAGTTCATTTTATAACCAGTAATATGTTAAATACTGGGAGAACTTCATATCATATATATTTGTAACTATTGATCTGCATGTGATACACTAGACAATTATATAATCGTTATTGTTTGTGCCCCACTACCACAAATGAATCTTTATGCGTTATGTACAAATGTATCATGCACTTCTTACATTTCTCGCATATGATGTTTATTAATCCATACGAATTCATTAATCAATCATTGTCAGAGACTAATTCCCCAACCTAAGAAAAAAGAATCAGTAGTAACGTCAAGATTATAACCTCTAGATGAATAATGAAGTCTCAACAAAAATCTTGTCTGTGAACGAGCATAACCGCCGAGTGGTCCCCTCTTACCCAACCATTGTATGTATAAAACTTTAATTTTTAAAAAAATAGTTTTTGAAAGTAGACACAACATTGAAGAGAAAATGACTATGTTTGAAGAATGAGTACAAATCTAATATGGTAGTTGACATGGTGAGTTTGTGAGCATTTATAACCAAATGCATTGAAGATCTCTTAGAGCTTGATCTTTAAGTTAATTAGGGTTTCTAGTTCCAGATGAAGAGCTTACTCAAAAGATTATGCATGTATAAGTGCGTATATGTACATATGGGCGTTCGTTTCATAACCAATAATATGTTAAAAACCGCAAGAACCTCATAATGTATTTGTAACTATTGCTTTAAATGTTATACACAAGTTATAATTTTCCCAAGTTATAAAAGATACTTTGTGCCATGTGCATTCAAACTAATTTTCTTAAACTCTTTTCAAAATGAGTCAGTTAATTGTATTTACCAGTGTAAACTGACGTATTTTCCAAAAAGGCTAAGTGCAGGTACTAGACGAAATAGGCTGGCTACTCCTGGCATCATTAATCAAGTCTTGCAAGCTCTAGATGTTAAAGTCTGTTGAACAATAATATTTTCATCTTTTGATCCGCCTGTGGATCCATTACAGTCCGTTTGTGATACTTTGATATTACTATTTTATTCGGTTTGTAATGTGATTCATCTTTTGCTTCCGCTGTGCATTTAAATTGTGTTGTTTGACTATGATGATATCAACTACGTCACGATACTCCCCACCGGGCCCACCGGTAATACGTGGAAATATCGGGGTGTGACAGGTTGGTATCAGAGCCAACGTTGAGTGAATTAAACACTAGCCTTTTGTGTTTAATCTCTATGACACAGTGTGCACATTCCTCGACTTCCGAGTCTAGACAAAGAACTTAGGACAAATCCAAATTTGTTTTATTTTAAATTTGTCCTTTATTTTTTTCTTTGTTGTGTCCTTATTTGTTTTGACAGGTTCAACAAAATGCCACCTAGATTTCGTGGAAGAGGTAGAGGAAAGGGGCCACTCGTCACCCCCAATGATCATGAGGCCGGGCCATCACACCGGCGAACACCATCTGATTCTCTAAGCCGAAGTCCCCAAGAAAACTGGAGGACCCATATAGAACCTGCAAGGCGCTCAGTCTCGCTGAGCTCCTCGCCCTCTTACTTAAACTCCTTCGGGCCTCAGTCTGAAAACGAGCCCCATAACTCCCACCATTCTTTTATACCTCTCCTAGGCCATAACTCACCTTTCGACGACCCGACACCTGTCTTCCAAGGCCGGTTTAACCGGACAAACTACAATGAAGAACCAGTGGGTTTTAACCCATTGGGACCTGAAGACCACTTCTCGGGCGACCATGCGATGGACATGGACGAAGACACGGATCTCGCCGAGCCTCCAACCGGGACCCCTAACCACCCCATCGAGATTTCGGATGGGTCACCCTTTCTGGGATCACCTTATAATGGTCCCGACAGCTAGGGGGCGAGGTTTAACCAGATCGACTGGGTGTTTACTCCCAGTTACCACAACTCACCACAGCAGTAGCAGCAGCAGGATCCTTCTGAGGATTCCCGTTTTGTAGCGGTCACTCCACCGCCACCACCACCAGTGCAGCAACAGCCTCCGGAGCCACCGAGGCGTAGAAGATCAACCGTACGGATGTCCGTGTGAGGGGGAGTCCGCATCAGCACCCCTCAACCATCTAGTGGCAGTCATTATCCGCCACTATACGAAGACCCACAGATGGGTGGGCTTTCGAACCCTGTTTCTGAGGTGCAGTCTGCGCCGGTCGCACCGCCACCAGTGGGTTACCAAGGGTCTGGCAAGCTTAATCAAAGGGAAGACCAAAAAGGGTCATTAAATCCCTTATTTGTTTATTTGTATTTCTTTAATGTGTAATCAGTCCCTGCGTGGACGTCTATTTCTGTAAACAGTCCCTGCGAGGACTTGTAGTTTCTGTTCAGCCCCTGCATGGGCATGTCTTTCTGTTTAACCCCTGCGTGGGTATGTTATATTTGTTTAGCCCCTGCGCGGGCAAGTTAGTTCTCTTTAAGTCCCGTTTAGGGCAAATCTGTACTTTTTAATTTTTGTAGTGGAATGATTAAATTTAAGTTTTCATTTTTATTTATTTATATGCCTAAACATAAGATATGAAATAAATGAAAAATATCATTATAATAAAATGACAAAATCTAAAAAGAGACAAGACCTAGCCATGTGTCATCTTAAGACAGGGCCAATATGGTAGCTCCCCAAATTTGATTCAGATCTTTATTAACATCTCAATTTAGGATTGTTCTATATAGAATATTAAAAAGAATCTTAAAGGTAAAACCTAGCCACATGTCATTCTAGATATGACCAAGATGGTAAAACCTATTTAAAAGAATCAAATCCTTGTTAACATCTGTAAACATGTTAACACTCTTGGCAAAATGTGATTCGATAAAATCGCATAAGCCATTCTTAAATTGGATTATTCCAATTCCCTCCTTATTTATATAATCACCCATTAGGGATGAAGTGCCTACGGGCCATAATTACCGTCCTTTGAGACTAAAGACAGTGGTGGTCCATGACTCCCTGTCAAGAAAAGGTAATGAACTTTGATTCAAGCCTTAATGCCTCGATTTTATAAAATCCTGGCTTATAAATTAAATCTGTCCATGTGACTTGCCTTTTTGTGCTATTATTATATTTTAAATATAACTAAGGATTACTATAATGAAAATCCAGAATGAAATTACTTAACAAATTAACCAATATGGTTCTTTAATACCATGGTTAATAAATTAATAAGGTGACAAATCTATTATATACCTCTAAGAAACTACTGTCATCCTTTTATGTAGCAATCAAACTACATGGCTGAGTCTGAAGAAGTCAACAGTCATCCAAGGGAGAATCGTGATACCACCAGGATCAATGTGACTGGTGCGGAACTGCAAGCATTGATTGATAATGTTGTTACCAAGGCCTTGGATAGGCAGTTTAATGAGTCAAGTGGTACTCGAAGCAGGACCTTATCAGTACCCCATTCCAAACCTAAGACTCACTCTGAGGCTCATAGTAAGCCACCTCCTAAACCTAAGGGGTCAAAGAAAGATGATGACGACCATTACTCCTCAAACCAGCATAGTGTTCCGTCCAAGAAAATTGTAGTGGGTCAGGAGCCACGTACAAAGACTTGCTCCTATAAGTATTTCGTATCCTGTAAGCCCCAAGATTTCACTGGGGAAAAAGGAGCTATCGACTGCATGACATGGTTGGACGAAATGGATACCATGGTTGACATTAGTGGTTGTGCCGATAGGGATGTGGTGAAGTATGTATCTCAGTCGTTTAAAGGAGAAGCACTGGCCTGGTGGAGGTCACCAATCCAGGCTACTGGGAAGATCCCGTTGTACAATCTGTCATGGGAACAGTTTGTTGCACTCATCAAAGAGAATTACTGCCCTCCGCATGAGGTTGAGAAAATTGAGTCCGACTTCTTGTTATTGGTGATGAAAAACCTAGACTGTCAGACTTACCTTACCAGCTTTAATACCATGTCTTGACTGGTTCCGTATTTGGTAACACCGAAACCCAAGAGAATTGCTCGTTTCATCGGGGGATTAGCCTCAGAGATCAAGGCCAGTGTCAAGGCATCACGACCTGCTACTTTTAGGTCAGCAGCTGACCTATCTTTATCCCTTACCTTGGATGCGGTCAGGCAAAGATCGCATAAGAACTCGGAGGAAGGTAAGAGAAAACGTGAGGACGATAACTCACGATGATCTGAGAAGAAGTTTAAGGGAAACACAGACCACAAGAAGAAGTTTGGGTCTAACAAGGGTAGTCAGCAAGCAGATGAGAAGTCAAAGTGCAAAACCTGCCAGAAACGTCACTTCGGAAAATGCAGGTTCGAATCCAAGTCTCAGTCAAAACCATTTGCATGTGGGTTATGCAAATCCAAAGAGCACAAAATGATAGAGTGCAAGAAGATAAAGGATGCAACGTGCTATAACTGTAACGAGAAAGGGCACATCAAGTCCAACTGCCCTAAGTATGCCAAAAAGCCTGAAGAAGCCAAAAAGACCAATGCTAGGGTCTTTCGAATGGATGCACGAGAAGCCGTTCAGGATGATAATGTGATCACATGTACCTTTCTCATCAATGATGTTTTTGCAAGGGTATTATTTGATTCGGGTGCGGATAAGTCATTTGTAGATGATAAGTTTTGTAAGCTATTAAATCTGCCTGTTAGAACCCTAAGCATAAAGTATGAGGTTGAATTAGCTGATGGAACCATAGAAACCGCATCAACCGTTTTAGATGGATGTTTCATATCCATTAGGAACCACTCTTTTCCATTGTCCTTGCTTCCTTTGAAATTAGCTGGGTTCGACATAGTAATAGGCATGGATTGGTTATCTCATAACCATGCCCAGATCTTGTGTAACAAGAAACAAGTGGTGATCAAGACTCTGTATGGTAAACCACTTACCATACAGGGAGATACGCAGTATGGATTGCCTAAGCAAGTGTCTGTGCTTAAGGCATCAAGGTGTATGAAGAAAGGTTGCGTCATTTATATGGCGCAAGTGACCATTGATGAACCAAAACCCAGGGTTGAAGACATCCCTGTCATCTCTGAATATCCAGAAGTATTCCCTGAAGAACTACCTGGTTTACCCCCAGATAGGCAAGTGGAGTTCAGAATCGACATAATACCTGGAGCAGCACCTATTGCAAGAGCACCTTACCGGTTAGCCCCAACAGAGATGAAAGAGTTGAGAACTCAACTAGATGATTTGTTGGCAAAGGGTTTTATACGACCTTGCTCATCTCCCTGGGGAGCACCAATTCTGTTTGTGAAGAAGAAGGATGGATCGATGCGTCTATGCATCGATTATCGTGAGCTTAACAAGGTCACTATCAAGAACAGATATCCATTGCCCAGGATCGACGATCTGTTCGATCAATTGCAAGGGGAAAGTTACTTCTCTAAGATTGATTTAAGGTCAGGAGACCATCAACTGAAGGTTAAAGATGAAGATGTACACAAGACTGCATTTAGGACTCGTTATGGTCATTACGAGTTCCTAGTGATGCCTTTTGGGCTCACTAATGCACCAGCGGCATTCATGGACCTCATGAACCGCGTATGCAAGCCCTACTTGGATAAATTTGTCATCGTCTTCATTGACGAAATTCTTATTTACTCGAAGAACCAAGCTGACCATGAGAAACATCTTCGTTGTATTCTTAAACTTCTACATCATGAGAAACTCTACGCCAATTTCTCAAAATGTGAATTTTGGCTTCGCGAAGTCCAGTTTCTTGGACATGTAGTTAGTGAGCGCGGTATCCAGGTGGATCCCGCTAAAGTTGAAGCTGTCATGAATTGGCAAGAGCCAAAGACGCCCACAGAAATTCGTAGCTTTTTGGGTTTGGCAGGATACTATAGGGGATTTATTGAAAACTTCTCAAGGATTGCTGCACCCTTAACCTCACTAACCCGCAAGAATATCAAGTTTGATTGGGGTCCTAAGCAGCAAGAGTCTTTTGACATTCTTAAGCAGAAGTTGAGCAATGCACCTGTGTTGACATTGCCTGATGGAATAGAAGAATTTGTAGTATACTGTGACGCATCACACACTGGCATGGGATGCGTGCTCATGCAGAAAGGCAAGGTTATTGCCTATGCTTCTCGACAATTAAAGGTGCACGAGAAGAATTACACCACCCACGACTTGGAGTTGGGTGCCGTTGTGTTTGCACTGAAACTTTGGAGGCATTACTTATATGGTACAAAGTGTGTGATCTATTCTGATCACAAGAGCCTTCAACAGTTGTTCAATCAGAAGGATCTGAACATGAGGCAGCGACGATGGATGGAGACACTGAATGATTATGATTGTGAAATCCGATACCATCTAGGTAAGGCGAATGTGGTCGCCGATGCTCTAAGCAGAAAGGAAAGGGTTAAGCCCATAAGAATCAATGCCAAGAGCATTGAATTAAAGAACAGTTTGAATGAAAGATTGTTAGCCGCTCAGAAGGAAGCCGTATTAGAAGCTAACCATCCAAATGAGAAGTTGGGAGTAACTGCTGAGCAGTTATCTTATGGCAAGGATGGAATCCTAAGATTGAATGGACGAATATGGGTTCCAATCTATGGAGGACTACGGGATGTTATCCTCCAAGAAGCCCACAGTTCTAAGTATTCCGTTCATCCTGGAAGTGATAAGATGTACCAGGATTTGAAGGCAAATTATTGGTGGATAGGCTTAAAGAAGTCTATAGCTACTTATGTAGCCAAATGTTTGACGTGCGCGCAAGTTAAAGCTGAACACCTGAAGCCGTCAGGTTTGCTACAACAGCCTGAACTTCCCACCTGGAAATGGGAAATGGTGACTATGGATTTTATCACCAAGTTGCCAAAGACGAAGAGAGGAAATGATACTATTTGGGTTATAGTGGATAGACTGACTAAGTCATCCCACTTCTTACCTATCAAGGAAACACACAGCTCAGATAAGTTAGCTCAGCTGTACGTGGATGAGATTGTATCTCTCCACGGAGTGCCAGTGTCTATCATCTCTGATAGGGACACTAGGTATACATCGCATTTCTGGAAAAGCTTTCAGCAATCCCTAGGTACTCGATTGAATTTCAGCACTGCATATCATCCTCAGACAGATGGTCAAAGTGAACGTACTATACAGACACTCGAGGTTATGCTACGAGCTTGTGTTATTGACCTAGGTGGAAGTTGGGATGATCATCTTCCACTGATCGAATTTTCATATAACAATAGTTATCATTCCAGTATTCAAGCTGCACCTTTTGAAGCTTTATATGGAAGAAAGTGCAGAACGCCCGTTTGTTGGGCAGAAGTTGGAGATGTCCAATTAACAGGACCTGATATAGTCCTGGAGACGACGGATAAGATTGTACAGATACGAGATCGTCTCAAAGCTGCCAGGGATAGGCAGAAAAGCTACGCAGATAAAAGGCGTAAACCTCTAAAGTTCGAGGTTGGTGACAAAGTGTTACTGAAAGTATCACCCTGGTAAGAAAAGTACCCTCATTTATTTCAGTAAATCTCGAGGTCGAGATTTCTTTTAAGGGGATGAGGATGTAACACCTCGTAAATTCATACCCAATAAAATAAAGACACGTGTCATGTTAGGCAAACGTGTTATAAACCCGGATCAAGTCAAAAGATGTATGATAGGATTTAAAAGTGTCGACATGTTAATTAATACATCTGAGCGACCTAATTATAAATCCCAAACCTTAATATATTTTGTAAACATCTGATATATTCAAATCCGGTTATCTTGATAATGTATAATTCAAATTTGGCACAAGAAATGGATCCTATGTTTCATACGACAAATTCCCTTCAAAAGCATTCATCAATAAAATCCAAGGATGTGTAAGTGCATGGCAACACTTTCAAAGAGCATGCAAAGGTCTGGTTCATGGTCCCCTCCTCCTGATAAAGGCATAAGATTCGAAGTTGTAAAGAATGCATGGTCAAAGTCTAAGAGATTACAAAGTTTTGTCTTCTGATGAGGGCTTACGGACCGCAAAAATACCACCTTACAGTCCGTAAGGTGGCGGAGCTGGGCGAAAATAAATAAAAGGCGGATACGGACCGCAAAGCCAAGGGCTTACGGTCCGCAAGGTCGTAACTGGGCATCTTAGATAAAGGTCGGTTGCGGACCGTATAGTTCTTAACTTACGATCCGTAAGAGGTGCTTACGGACCGCAAAGGATATTGCTTACGGTCCGTAAGGATGTCGCTGGTAGCAGAAAATGGACAGATGCCTATTCGGCCTGTTACACCGCCTCTCTTGCATGGTTTTCGAAATTCAGGAACATGGCCCATAGTTTTACATGCATAGGGACACATGGGATGATCAGAGAACTCTTGTAGACTTGTGTGTGATGATCTTGAGCCATTTGGGTTCCTATATAAGAAATTCTAAGTTGCAACATTGAACTTGCATTTTCAAAATTTTCACAACTTCTTTTCTGGAGATTGCTGGAGCTCAAGGCCACTTCCTAGAGGTCATTAGTCATGCATAGGACTTCAGTAAGTGTCCTTAACCTTCCTTAATTCAGTTTTACTTAGCTTATTAGCCTAAAGTCAAACCGTCGTAATTAGAGTTTGACTTCGTGATTAATTAAAATTTGTCCAGTCAAATCTCGAATTAAAAGTAGTTTTGAGTTGGTAATTATATGGGTAATAAACCCTTAAAAGGGCACCCTCTGATTTCCACTCTAACTAGCTCAATTGTCGGGTCAAAGTAAAATTTAAAAGTCAACGGAAAGCTAATTTTCGCATAAACGCATAATTAACAATGTAGAAGCCATACAACTTGTTTTATCACTAATATAACTTGGTAATTAATGTAAGAACATGTCTAAACATGTTCAACCCGACAATTTTCAGTTTAAGCTCGGTTCGGAACCGAAAGTCGCAAAAGTAGACTTTTTCTTTGACTTTCAGTTCTGACCCAATGTAGCATGTTTTAGAAATGCCTTAGAGCCTTATTAGGACCAGGTTACATGTTAGTATAACCCTCTGTGATTATACAACTTGGTTCATTAGTTATCCGATTCATATGCATGTTTCCATTATATGCCTAAATGTTGACCAATATGCCCATTTGACCTTAAAACAAGAATTTTGAAAATGTGAGAGGACAATAATCTTTATTACTAATTTATAAACATGTCCCTAAATTTTCACATCATTTGGAGGTCTAGATTAAGAGTTATGCTCAATAGCGTAATTAGAAAGCTTTTTATTAATTAAACGGCGTAATTAGCATAAAGCCTATCTAAACCCGATTTTTGATACCAAACTTTTTACCTACTGATATAAAATAATATTTTGGGATTTTTGAATATTTTTATTTATTTTTAGGCTGAGCATAACATAGGGTTCTAGAATTAATTCGGTAATTGTCGGTTTTGCCCCTTTGGCCTATAAAATGAGTTTTACAAAACATTTTGACACCCAATCTTTTGCTACTGGTTTGATAAGAAAAATAAAACATTTTAAGCTTTCTGGAATTATAAAAATATCAGCTTTTCATATAAAACCCGGAAATCGCTTAAAATCGCCTTTTTACGCGTTTTAACGCATAGTATAAGTTAAAACTATTTTTAACATATAAGATTTGATACCTACTGATGTTTTAAGTAAATTTATATATTTTAACAGTAAAGAAAAGTTTTAAACTCAGATTCTCTATTTTGACCTTTTAAGCTTATGTGAAATTACCAAAATGCCCCTGCGGTACATAGTTTAGTTATAAAAGGTAAATTTCACCTATATACCATAACCTACTGTTATGACTTATAAAAATAAGTATTTTTACTGAATATATCAGACCTGAAACTCAGATTTATATTTAAACCATTTTATAAGCTTTAAAATGACCAAAATGCCCCTACGGGGCATAGTTTGAATTTAAATCCATTTTGGGCATAATGGAAGATATCTTACTGATATAACAACATATTTAAGGCATATTAACTTAGGAAACCTGTACATGACTCATTTGGTTACCCATAACGCATTATTCGCGTTCGGTGCGGTTTATGTAACTAGTTTGCATAAATTAGCCGAAACGGGTCCAACCTTATCATTTTTACTTCAAAATCCAGAATGTGTTTAGTTTACCCATATTATACAAGTCTTCAAACTTTTCGGGTCTAAACCACACTCTAATCCGGTCTTCGCTTAATCGTGCGTTTGGAACCGTTTATTTTCCTTTAAAACTAACCGGTCTAAGTTTAGACTTATTTAAGATCCGTTAGGCATCTAATAGGTTATTAAAACCTTCGTTCCAGATATAGGAGCCCAGTAAAAGCTACCTGTACTTGCTTGGTGGTATACGGCTGGGATAAATTGTATAAATTTGCTCAGGTAAATACTTTTAACTTATTTTCCCAATATGGGCTTGGGATACGGTATTATAATAATACCGCTTGGTCGGGTGTGTAGTCATTTAAATCGGATTGTGATTAATGTATTTACATAACCTGTTTTAATCTGTATTATTTTGTGTATGGCCTTTGGGGGTTAAATGACCATGTCCCGGATATCCTTGGCATCATTCAAAGAAATGGCCACGACCTAAGCACGGGGTGTAGGCATACACCTGACAGTTGCATTATGTAAAAACTGGTAATCCACTTAAAGGAATCAACCTTGTGGGCATTATACCTGTGGCGTGTTAGTTAATCATGACCCGCTCTTCTAACCGGCCCTGACGGACGACAAATAAGTAAAACTGTATACAAGATTATTTTTAAATAATTGTCCCAAGTTATAAAAGATACTTTGTGCCATGTGCATTCAAACTAATTTTCTTAAACTCTTTTCAAAATGAGTCAGTTAATTGTATTTACCAGTGTAAACTGACGTATTTTCCAAAAAGGCTAAGTGCAGGTACTAGACGAAATAGGCTGGCTACTCCTGGCATCATTAATCAAGTCTTGCAAGCTCTAGATGTTAAAGTCTGTTGAACAATAATATTTTCATCTTTTGATCCGCCTGTGGATCCATTACAGTCCGTTTGTGATACTTTGATATTACTATTTTATTCGGTTTGTAATGTGATTCATCTTTTGCTTCCGCTGTGCATTTAAATTGTGTTGTTTGAATATGATGATATCAACTACGTTACGATACTCCCCACCGGGCCCATCGGTAATACGTGAAAATATCGGGGTGTGACATTTATTAACCTATATGAATTCTAAGAACGATTAATTAATGCCAAGAAGAAACAAAAAAAGAGATTGATTCCTCTAACCTATAAGAAAGAATCATCAATAACCTCAAGATTACAACCTTCAAATGGATAATGAAGTCTTAACAACATTCTGGCCTGTGAAAGTGCATAACCGCTGAGTGGTCCCCTCTATCCCAACCAATATATATATATATATTAAATTGGTGTTTGAATAACATTGAAGAGAAAATGATTGTGTGTGAAGTATGAGTTGAAATCTAATATGGTAGTTGATGTGGCGTGTTTGTGAGCGTTTATAACCGGATGCATTTAAGATCTCTTAGAGCGTGATCTTTAACTTAATTAGGGTTTAGTTCTAGATGAAGAGCTTACTTAAAGGATTAAGCACATGTAGGTGTGTGTATCTACATAAGGGAGTTCATTTTATAACCAGTAATATGTTAAATACTGGGAGAACTTCATATCATATATATTTGTAACTATTGATCTGCATGTGATACACTAGACAATTATATAATCGTTATTGTTTGTGCCCCACTACCACAAATGAATCTTTATGCGTTATGTACAAATGTATCATGCACTTCTTACATTTCTCGCATATGATGTTTATTAATCCATACGAATTCATTAATCAATCATTGTCAGAGACTAATTCCCCAACCTAAGAAAAAAGAATCAGTAGTAACGTCAAGATTATAACCTCTAGATGAATAATGAAGTCTCAACAAAAATCTTGTCTGTGAACGAGCATAACCGCCGAGTGGTCCCCTCTTACCCAACCATTGTATGTATAAAACTTTAATTTTTAAAAAAATAGTTTTTGAAAGTAGACACAACATTGAAGAGAAAATGACTATGTTTGAAGAATGAGTACAAATCTAATATGGTAGTTGACATGGTGAGTTTGTGAGCATTTATAACCAAATGCATTGAAGATCTCTTAGAGCTTGATCTTTAAGTTAATTAGGGTTTCTAGTTCCAGATGAAGAGCTTACTCAAAAGATTATGCATGTATAAGTGCGTATATGTACATATGGGCGTTCGTTTCATAACCAATAATATGTTAAAAACCGCAAGAACCTCATAATGTATTTGTAACTATTGCTTTAAATGTGATACACAAGACAATTATGTTTTTTTTTGGAATGACGATTTTCTTGTATTAGGCTACCGCACTCCCCAAATTGGAGAGCCCTGTTGCCCCACTCTGGCCAGACTATGTTGTCTTAACCAGGCCCACGCTGGCTTCAGCCAAACTGGCTTGGGCGTTCCCCCGGGAAACCATACCGCCGGCTGCCACTTGACAGTTGTTGTGCCATCACAAGAGCAGAACTCTCTGGCATAACACACGGTGGGACGAAAACCCGAGTGGGCTCAGGATAGAGCCTGACACATCTGCAAAGATTCTAGCCTCTATCTATCATTGCCTTATCCATCAAAATGATACAAGTGAGGATTAAAATTGAGTCTCTATTGGAGAAGCCAAGTTAACAATAGCACACAAGTGGTGAATAGACAATTATGTAACAACCAATGTTTCTGCGTCCCACTACACTACCTCAACAACTTTTTATACACCATGTACAAATGTGTTATGGAGTTCTTGGAGCTCTCTCCTAAGGGGGTGTTTGGTATTGCGTTTTCAAAATAGATTATGCGTTTTTAAAATAGATTTTGCGTTTTCAAAAAGCATGTAGGTACATGATTCTCCAAAACTGCGTTTTGAGGGCAGATAATCACTTTTTCATCCAAACATTTTTTTAGATTATTTATGTTTTACAAACGCAATAATCAAATAATCACTTCAAAACGTAATCCCAAACACCCTCTAAATCCTTATTAATCATATGAATTCTAACAACCCTTAATCAATTAACGCCAAGATGAAACAGAGAAAAGAGACTGATTCCTCCAACCTAAGAAGAAAGAATCATCAATAACCTCAAGATTATAACCTTCACATGGATAATGAAGCCTCAACAGCAATCTAGCCTGTGAAAGAGCATAACCACTGAGAGGAACTTTACGAAATCCAGCACTTACCATCATCACTTCCCATGATCTGAATCTTTCATGTCTCTCACTCCGGCAATCTCCCTCCTCCGCCACTATGTCGGCGATCTCTTTCCCGAACCATACTTGCTCCACCTCAATCCTCTCCCGGCTGTTCGGCGGCAGTGTTGCTTCTAGAGACTCAAACACTGCAGTGTAATACTTCATAGCTTCCATAAACCTTGATAAAAATATAGGGTTGTTGTGGTATGCTTCTTGTTCGGATAATGTAACAACCCTAGGCTCCATGGATTTGATTTTTCTGAGCAATAAACAAAGCTTGTCACGGTTGTTCAAATGACGGTGGAGGTAAAAGTCACAATTGACGGCTAGGGTTTCGTTAGGCAGGAGTAGGACATCAGATAGGTGGTTGATAAGATGGTCAACGGTTAGGGTTTCATTGTTTGTGTTTGGGAGTAGGAGTGGGTAGAAACTGAACTTGAGTCCGAGTGAACGTGCGAATTTAGAGAGACGATCCCCGGTTCGCCGGAGGGTATTTAAGTTTGTACCGATGGCGGTTATTCGGAGAGTTGGGGGAGGAGAGTGGTTAGAAATGGCTTGCATTAAGGGTGGCCATTGAACACCAAGCATGATATCGAAATCAATTATGTGAATGTTTTGTTGATGATCAATGACATCTAAGATGGCTTGATTAGCAGTGAACTGACTGAATCTAATGAAAGGAGTTATTTTGTTTAGTGACAAATAGGATGATTGGAGAACTGAATCATATTGATCATTGTAAATATTTATATTATAACTTGGAGTCTTCATGAAACTCTTTAGTGGATTGATATTGAGGAAGATTTTGTGGAGGTAGTGGAGGCGAAGGGAGAGAGCTTTAGTAAAAGAGTGGACTAATCTTTCGGATGAATCGCCGTAAGCGGATGAGTTGGAGGAGAGGATGGAGATGAGGCGGTCGGCGGCGGAGAGATCAGACTGGGAGATTAGTTGGGCGGCGGTGAGGAGTTGTCGCATGGCGATGGACCGCGGTGGTGGTGGCTGATTATTTTTGTGTTGATGAGAGGAAGAGGATGAACCCAACATTTGTATAGTATTGATTAGGTTAATTATTTGATGGGCAAGCAGTTTAATATATATATAGACTGGTATGGATTTTTGTAGAGTTGAACCCTAAAATAGTGACTACACAAATAAGTCTACGCGTGAGATGCTAGCTTGTAACCAAAACACCTGAAGGCGAACGTGCGTGTTGTCTCATATATTAATTGTTACATACATAGATACGTAATCTCTTGTTTCATTTTCTAGTTTTCATCTCATCAATACAATACATTGTTTGCTTAAATAAAGAACTTGTTGAAAAGTACAACCATTTGTCTATTTGGTTCTCAATTTTATGACACTTGAAGTTTTAATAAAACGATTCATGCACGTAAATACAAAATGTTTTAGTTAACCTTTTATCAAGAAATATTTCTTTCCCCTTTTTTTAAACAATTGAGTATCCAATGATACAGCTATAAACTTTTTCCGATGGTGTATTACTGTATATATATATATTTTTTTTTACTAACTTGAATATATTTGTAAAACTGTCATTGATTAATCTCAACCATAGAACAAACAAGATCAAGTGTTGCAATTGTTTTCTTTACACTACTAAACAATTTAGTATCATTGACGGTCTAATCCATCGAAAATCACTCGAGGATAATGGTTATTGACGAGAATCCTTTGGTGATACTCTACGGGTTATATTGACATGATAATCTATTTATTGTTGGATTTTTTTTTAAATAAATTAATTAACACGAAAAAGGGCAGACACTATTACCAATGACAGATTACCGATGGATTACCAACGACTCCATTAGCCATGGATTACCAACAGTTCTCCTCCGTTGGCCTAGACACTATTACCGATGGATTTACCAAAGGACTTTTTGAGACACTACTGAAGGCTAATCCATTGGTAATATAATTTCAAACAAAAATAAAATAAAATGAAGTTTAGTTTAATTTCCTGGAAAATATAAACATAATATAAATTCTGGAAAACAAAATCATAACTCATAGAATTACCTCTGAAAAATAAAACGTAATAAAAGGAATTTAGAATGCAAATTATACGAAACGAAGTACAATATATAAGATGGCGGGTGATGGATCACATATAATTTCAACTGATCAGAATATAATCTAACATCAACATATAAATTCCACCTCAAAGACCAATTTTCCGATTATACTACACTACAATTATTTAACTCCCCAGTTTTTTTTTTTAAAAGAATGTCAAATTCCAAACATATTACCTTGTTAATCGCCATGCAGGGTTAGAACTTGATCTTTAATTAGGATTAAACCCTGTACTATCCCAACATTTTATTGAATCTTAATTGCGTTCGTGTATTGAATTGTATAGTTTGAAGCCTAACTAATTGTCTAACAATTGTTTTGTTAATTGACATAATTGTCACTACCCTAACCTATATCTATGTATTTTCTCCATCAATAACATACCATATGGCAAACTTAATTAAACAATATCATCCATCTTACTACTACTTTTAGCCATTAAAAAAAAACTTGGTACTACATTTCTTTCAACTGGCTTGATAGTGGGTTTTCAGTAAGATTATTGCATTTAATTACATATGTCAAAATAGTGATGTGACACTTCGGGTTTTTCCTATACGTTTTTATGATGTATTGTGATTATGAAAATTAAAAAATGTAACTATGATGAATTAGTATTATGATATAATTGTTATTTAAAATGTGTACGTGTATATGTGTGCATGAGTTATATACAACTTGTAAATAATTGAGAACCAAATTCCATCGTACACTCTTTTGAATGTGTGCGACCAGGCTAGGTAGCATACTAGCCCCCACCTCGTACACTCCCTCACACCCCTCTTGGACCGCACACTTCGTGGACTTGGCCCAACCCCAAATCCCACCAATACAGAATCAGTCGCGCACCCCAAACCGACTTTGGGAGTGTGCGGGATTTCCAACTACCTATAAAAGGGAAGGAGCAGTGAACCCTAGGAGGGTTGGTAATTGATGTGACGGCTGCAAATACTAAAAGCAGAAATCCCCAAACATTCCCTCCCTCTCTCTCCTACCTCCTCTCTCTAAAAACCCTAAAGATACACCAAACCCTCTCCCCTTTTCTTGGAAATCGACGGCAACAACCGTGAAGAACAAAGACATTCCTTTTTCCTTTCTTTGAAGCATCATCCTCCTCACCCTCCATGTAGGTCCAACTAGCGGAAGATCTAGTCGCCTAATCCTTGTATAGGAACAGACCCGGTTGTGGGGAATCCAACCGGGAAAGCAAACCGAGATCGAGATAAACACGAGACAATGATTCAACGTTTAACACATACGATTGTATATATGAGATGAGTTCAGTTTACAAGATAACAATATAAGTTTCACACACACTAAGCTCTCTCACAGTTCTCTCGGTTGTCTGTGTTCTACTCTGTCTTCTGTCTTCTGTGCTGCTTATATAGAGGAAACAGTCGACGAAACAACTTCAGCCGACGAAACATCATGGCGAAACTCCAACAGTGACGAAACAAGGGGACTTTCGTCACACCCTTATATTCGACGAAACATGAGTTTCCTCAACAGAAGTTTCGTCATGATCAAATGCAGGCTGGACTTTCGTCAATCATCAGGAAGACATGAGCAGGAGTTTCGTCATATGTAGTCTGTGTTTGTTGGAAGTGAGTCTACGTCATGCATGAGGGTTCGTGGCATCATCTAATTGTTCGTTGAAGGCATTGAGTATTCGTAATGAACCATTAAATATCATTCTTCGTGGGCACTATTAAATGATAAACGAACATTACAATTTTCCTTGGTGAACATTCAAAGAGTTATCCATATGACATCATCATGACATCATCATGGTGATGTCATTGTGTTGATGATCCGCGACTCTTCGTGCTTCGCGTGTCGATCTCTGGGATGCACGACGGAGGAATGTCGTGACGGTGGCATTGAGCCGAACCTAACCGAGTCGAACCGAACCGAGTCGCGTCCACATAATATGTATCAACAAACTCCCCCTTGGACGCTACTCGTAAGGTTCATCTTCCATGTCGGAGGATCTTCAAAGTCTTCACGTGTCGTAAGTAGAAAGTGTATCAGCAAACTCCCCTTTTCATTTAGGAAGTGTGTTAACAAACTCTCCCTTAAAATAAACTCCATTTTCAGCACATAGATCCTTGAGATGTTGATGAGAGGTCAGCGGCAACTCGATCGTCTTCATCCTTTGAGTGCCTCCACATCGTGTCTTCATTCCGAAGCTTTTCTTCTATCACGTTCGCATCTGCACATACAAGAAAGCTAAACACGTAATGAGAACAACTGCTTGGAATATAGTTAACATTAACAAACGACACACATGTGACCAGTTTTCAATCAACTACCGTCCGACAATTTGTTTGAAAGATTAACAAATTATTCAATTTTGGTTTTCAACTTTCAAAAACTTGCAAATTTCGACAGTTTATGAAGAATTAGTTGTTTTGGTTTTCGTTCAGGTTTCAGGTGTCGAAGACTCGAGTTCCAACATCGGGCTATCAAAGATAAAATAGAAGTAAAATATTTTTGGCTTTTACAAAGTTTATGTTAAAACACACCTAAAATCTTTTTGGTATTTTTGAATATTTGAAATGTAAAGACTGAAAGCAGTAAATAAATATATACAAAGATGCAGAAACTGAAAGCATTAAATAAATATTTACAGACATTCTTTTTGCGAGTTTCGAGGGTAAGAGAATCATATCAGTGTACGGTCACGCCAAAACGCTCTTGTTGTTCAGTTAGTTAACATTTAGATAAGCATCCTATAACGATTATCGGTATTGTTGTCCACATAAGCTCAACTTATCAGATGTAATCATGGCGAGGGGATACGATTAGTGTATGATTTATACTTACCGACCGGTGTTCATCCACACACGACACATTCCCGTATCAAGGTATGCACGAGGGTTCATCTTACTGGTGAGTATACCATTTATCATTTGTTTTGACGTATATGAAAATGTGAGATACTCACTTATTTTGGATTGAAAACAAGCCCTATGTGATAGAATCACTTATTGATGAGGAACTTGATTTTTTCAGATGCATGAGGGCACAGGAGCAAGTCCGTGAACAGGTCAGTACTAACGTACAGCAAAGAGATGAACTTGACTCCCGGATAAATGTGATATATTATCACTTATTTTGTTTGGACATGTGATTGTTGATCACTTATTGAGGTCGTATGCAGTATGTACACGTATGTATGGTAAAATGGAAGATCTAGACTTCGTCTCCGTTATATTTCAGTAAAAGAAACAACCATGATACCCAGATGATAAACAGCATAAAGAGCACGTATCTCAGAACCTCGGCAATCTCTCAAACGAAATTTCGGTACTAAGACCATATGCCAATGAGCGGTTCCCACACAGTCTTCAGTCGATTTAAGTTTATATCACCCTGCACACTTTGAAATGATTGTGAGCCTACCGATACATCCTATATAGAGCTGCTTAACATTTTTCATTTAAGGTTTAAAGAGGTTTGGACAGGCCACTGATGTACTATCATTTTCTCTTTTGCTCGCCAGGAAACTCATTTTTGTTTTTCTATTGTTTTTGTGTTTTTGAAATTTTTCGATGTTTTTGAATTTTTCAAATTTGGATTTACTCCCCCTAAAATGTAAAAACTATGATAAATTAAAAACACAAAGATATTTACAAAAATGATTTTCCGATGTCGGTTTTACTCTTGCTTGACCTTAATGCCGTTTACCAATAATAAAAAGTCAAATCTTGATTTATCAAATGCTTTGGTAAAAAGGTCGGCACGTTGGTCATCGGTGTGGACCTTAACAACATCGATTAGTCTTTTATCAAAGCAATCACGTATGAAGTGATACTTGATTTCGATGTGTTTGGTCTTTGAATGCTGCACAGGATTTCTAGTGATCTGTAAGGCAGCAGAATTATCAACAAAAATAGGAGTAGTTAGGAATTCAAAACCGCGTATTTGTTGTTGGATCCACATGACTTGGGAGCAACAACTTGAGGCAGCAATGTATTTAGCTTCGCATGTTGATGAAGCGACACAAGTCTGCTTCTTGCACTGCCATGTGACTAGGCGATTTCCTAAAATCTGACATCCAGCCGTTGTGGATTTGCCGTCGATTTTGCATCCGCCAAAATCAGAATCACTGAAAGCGATCAAGTCAAAGCTATCATCCCTAGGGTACCATAGACCGGTGTCTGGGCATCCCTTCAAATAATGAAAAATCCTTTTTACAGCTGCAAGATGTGAGGCCTTCGGGTTAACTTGATATCTGGCAAGCAGGCACGTTGGGTACATTATGTCTGGTCTTGATGCTGTGAGGTACATAAGAGATCCGATCATTGCGCGATATGTTAGGATCTGAGTTTGGATTGATTGTGTTTTACGTTTGAATTAAAATGAAAGATGAACAAGTAATGCAGCGGAATGTAAATGGAAACAAACTTTGCACACAATCAAACAGGAGAATTGCTTTCAACACACATTTTCAACAAAGAACCGAATGATTGAATTTAATTCATCAACGATTACAATGCATGCATGTAACAAACTCCCCCTCAGCTTGAGCTCACAGTGATTTGTTCATACAGGAAGAAAGATGGTGAAGAGCTGATAGAACAGTACAGGGTACTGTTCTATTTATAGGCACGGACAAACCACTGTGGCATCTTTGCTGACGTCACCATGAAGGTGACATCTAACCTCCTAACAAACTCTAACAACTGATCTAATACACTGCTTATGCTAACTACTGATTACAATACATTACATAAAAACAAACTAAACTACTGCTGAATCCTTCCATTGTTGTGACTCCAGCAGTACTTGACATATTCAGCAGTGCTTGACCTATAGCAGTGGATTGAACAGCAGGGCTTTAGACCTCATCTGTCTTTGACTTGATCAGCAGTTGTAAGTCAGCAATTGTAACGATCAGTGGATTGGAGGTCATCAGATGTTGAAACCACTTTCAAGGGGAGAGACTTGTATACATAACATCTGCTTATTCTGGATCCACTGCTCTGATCCGGTTTTGGCTTTAATTATCTGTTCCTCTGATAGGGTTCAATCCCAACACGATAGTATGAGGAGCTAACAACTTCACCCTTCAAGTCAGGATGAATTCCATGATTTTGCTGCAGTGGGGTACCAATGGGCGATGTGTCGGACATCTGGAATCGGCTCAAGATGTCATTGACATACTTAGTCTGATGGATGAATATTCCAGACTTCGTTTGTTGCACTTGTAAGCCCAAAAAGAAAGTCATCTCCCTCATAGCGCTCATTTCAAATTTCTCCTGCATAACACGCTCGAAATTCCTACACAAAACATCGTTAGTTGAACCAAATATGATATCATCAACGTATACATGTACCAATAGAAGATCTCCATCCTGTTCTTTGATGAAAAGAGTGCAGTCGATAAGACCTCTGCGAAATCCATTCTCTAGCAGATAATTAGATAAGGTTGCATACCAAGCTCGCGGTGCTTGATGTAGACCATAGAGAGCTTTGTTGAGCAACCAAACCCGATCAGGGTGAATAGGATCTTCAAAACCTAGAGGCTGTTCGACATACACCTCTTCTTCAAGCACACCATGTAAGAATGCACTTTTCACGTCCATTTGGTAGACCTTGAATCCTTTGAAGGATGCATAGGCTAGAAAGATTCGAATTGCTTCTAGACGTGCAACTGGTGCATAAACTTCGTTGTAGTCGATCCCTTCAATCTGACGAAAACCTTGAACGACTAACCTTGCTTTGTTTCGAATAACTACACCACGGTCATCCTTTCTACACTTATAAACCCAACGGGTACCAATCTTCTTGTAATCTTCAGGTTTATCAACGAATTTCCAGACACCTAGCTTCTGGAATTGCTGCAGTTCTTCCTGCATAGCTTCAACCCAAGAATTATCTTTCAAAGCTTCTTTAATAGATTTTGGTTCTTCTTGTGATACATAACACGCGAAGGACCAATCGTTTGGTTAACCAGATTCTCGAATCGCCGCGTACAAGCCTGCATTGTTGTCGTTTCGCAACATGTTTCTCGTTTGAACGCCACTTTGTACATTACCGATGATGTTTTGTTGAGGATGGGTATTGTGAATTCTTGTTTCAGGGTTTTCCGGAACTGGAATGTTTGTACCCATATTGTTAAGGTTGAGATCAACAACCAATTCAATACCCTGAACTGGCGAAGAGGATGATGCAGTAGCTTCAGCTGTTTTAGGGGCGTCCACTGGAGGTGTAGCCTCTGAAGTACCATGAACAGCTTCTTGGTCTGCATCGAGAAATTCATCATCCTCTGAAGATTCGTTCAGTTCGGTAGCATCGTGTGCCTTTGTACCCTGACCTCAGACCATTCCTCGACCCTTTTAGTCTCTAGATTCCAGAATCTTAAGTTCTGGGTGGCATAACCAAGAAAGTAACCTTCAATAGCTTTTGCCCTAAACTTTCCATTTGGATCGATCATTGTGCAATGAGCTCCAAACGGTTCATGATGTGACAAATCTGGTTTCCGTTTGTGAAGAAGCTCGAAACAGGTCTTGTTGTGTCTTTTGACTGTAAGGACTCGGTTCAATGTATAACAAGCAGAGGACACAGCTTCAGTCCAGAAGGGAATCGGCAATTGTGACTCTACCAACATCGTCCTAGCAGTCTCGATCAATGTACGGTTCTTACGTTCAGCGACGCCATTCTGTTGAGGAGTGTAAGCCGCACTAAATTCATGAAGAATACCCTTTGAAGTACAGAACTCCTTCATGGATTGGTTCTTAAACTCGGTTCCATTATCGCTGCGAATCCGTTTAACCTTCAAAGTATACAAATTCTCAATCTGAATGATCAAGTTTTTGATAATACCGAAGAAAATCTTGTGTGCCATGAACGCCACCCAAGAAAATATTGAATAATCATCTGTTATCACGAGGCAATATTGATCATTCCGAATGCTTTTATGCTTGACAGGACCGAACAAATCCATGTGCAAACGTTCAAGCGGAACGACCACCGTGTTGATCTTCTTAGTCGGGTGTCGCTTCTTGCTTTGCTTTCCTTTTTGGCATGAAACACAGACGTCTTGAAGATGGAAGTTTTTAAGAGGAACACCATTTACTAATTCATTCGACACTAAATGATTCATTTTACGTAAGTGAATGTGACCCATCCGTCTATGCCAAGAGATTGAGTCTTTTTCTGTGGCTTTGGAAACGAAACAAGTTGCTTGTGCAGACGTAGTAATTGCTTAGCTCATATCAAGGACATATAAATCATTTATCCTTGGAGCAGATAAGAGAATCCATTCTTTCAGAATCTTGAAGCCGGGTTTCAGCACATAACATCCATTTGCATCAAAGTGTACTGAAAACTGCTTATCACAAATTTGTGAAACGCTGAGAAGATTGTGATCAAGTTGTTGCACAAAGTTGATCTTATCAAAGCTTACAACCCCGTTGGATACCATTCCTTCACCAGTAATATATCCGCCTTTATCTCCAGCAAAAGCAACATAACCTCATCTAATAGATTTGACGTCGTAGAGAAGCTTCATGTCGCCTGTCATGTGCCTGGATGCCCCACTATCAACAATCCCATGACTGCTGAAAGTTCCTCCTGGAACACCCTGCACATGAACTCACATGATTAGTTGGAGATGAGGACCCAAGCTTTTGTGGTCTTGGGTCTTCCGCTTTCATCGACAAAAGTTATTTCAATTTCTCGATGGTTTGGAAATTGTGATGCTCCCCCTGAATTCGTAACCGTTTTTGGTTTCCATGTCTGTTGTGTTTTACCAGTTTGAATTTTTGAAATCTTAACTTCGTGATTATTAGAAGTTTTAGAAATTTCAGGTTTAACAGAAACAGGTTGTTTGTGAACCACGTCGGTTTTAATTGCCTTTTCAATTACCTTGACTTGTTGGCGTCTCTGTTTCTTTTCCCTTTCTTTTACAAGGCGGGGATCTTGTTTTGTAGAAACAGGTCGCTTTCAGTAATTTTGTTCACGGGGATCATCAACTTTGGCTTTTAACTTATGAAGATACGGACAATTTCGAATGATATGTCCAATTTCACCACATTCAAAACATGATCTTCGTTCAACAAACCCCGAAGTATCATATGACTGTCTTGTTGATGAACTTTGTGATCCCGAGGTACTTGGTTTTGAACTGTTTTGTTCATTTCTTTTCAAATATTTAACTTGATTGACATGATCTAAGTTAGATTTATTTGCAAAAGTTTCCAATTTATCCGTTCCCGTTTATTTCACAAAGTTCACTTTCTTGTTCTTCTTTTGGTTCGGTTCCTTTCGACCTTGAGTCGTTGATTTACCTTTTGGTTTGGTATGATTTTGCTGCTTTTTCACTGTTGGTAATTTCTGATTGCCATATTGTTTTCGAACTTCGGCCTTTGGAATCGGAGGGCACTGTGTTACCACAACGTGTGAACCCGACTTTCCCAAAAACCTACTTGTCGAATCTTCAAAAACTTTACTGATTAAAGATTGATTTACATTCTTAATCGGAAAATCTTTGTCAGAATAGATTTTATCATCACCATCAAGAGTGTACAGCAAATTCACACTCTCTAACTCTTTTGCAGACGTGGACTCGACCAGAACAGTCTTAGCATGTTTTGCGGGAGGATCACATAGAATATGATTCTCAAGAGGTATGCCCTCTTCTTTGATTACCGCATCAGACTGTGCTGAGTCAGTATCATCGGATTCATCATCTGAAGAATCAGCATCCTCAACAATGACTGGAGGATCCTGATTTTGTTCAGCAGTTGACACACTTGTAACTGTTGAAACATCCGAATCTGACGATACTTCATTTTTGTATCCAAGTCCGGTTACAAATTCCTTAATGTCTAAAGGAACAGATTCCTCAAAATATGTTCTATTCTCCTCATCAGGCATTGCGTCATAATTTTGTCTAACAGGTGGTGGACATTTCTTGTATCCAATGCACATGACATCCTTTTTCTCTTTTTGTATGTCAATGATGTGATCTAGCACATACCTAGAGTTTGAATAACTGTCTAGCTTAAGCCGGATCGCCTCACTTTCACACTTAACACAGGCTAACTCTTTTTGCATGATTTCGAGACGATTGATATAACAGTTTATGTCAGTTTGTTTTCTTGAAACCATTTTTGTTAGCTCGGTTTTATCTTTTCTTAAATTTTCAACCACCTTTTTAAATTCTTTTTCATGGTTTTCATAAAACATGTTAGCCTCTTTGCATTTCGAAAGATCCACTATCAACTTTTGATTGTGGATATATGTCACGTCATACTTGCTTTGCAAATCATCATATTTGCCTTGCAAGTCCGACAATTTATCACCTAAACTAACACATTTATCACATTTATCAGAAGTTGGTTTATCGACACATACCTGACTTGATGAACTGCCGACATTAGCCATAAAGGCTGAATGAATAGAAGAAGAAGAAGAAGAATAATAAGCAGCTTTATCCACCAGAATTGATCTTCTGTCATTCCTTGCTGCAGCTTCTCCCAACAATTCATCAACATCTGCGTCGACTGACACACTTGACGTTTCATCCAAATGATCATCGCCTGAAGTTGAGGATTCTTCATCTGAGCTTCTACTATATCCGGAACTGTCTTCATCTTCAGATGATTCTCCACCACTAGCGGAAGATTCTCCACCACTTGTGTGTTTCAGATCCTTGACAACTTTAGCAAAACAAGCTGTTCTATCCTGAACATCACTTCCCAATTGAATTGACCAGTCACAACCTTCATCGACTTGTACCACAAAAGCCTGGTTGGCATTTGATGCTCCTGCTTGATTTGGATTGTTCACAGGCATCAACGTACGCTTGTTATTCCTGTTTTGATCCTGATTCTGATTCTGCTGGTTGCCTTGATTCCTGAAAGGATTCTGGTTCCCATGTTGAGCTGGTTTGGTACATTCTCTCTTGAAGTGACCTCGTTCACCACAATTGAAGCACTTGACTGATTGTTTATCGAACCCATACTTGGTATCTCTCTTGCTTTCCAAGCTGGTTCTACCAGTCCTCTCCATGAAGTCTTTAGCTCGCCTAACCGCACTAGCAAAAGCCCACTTGATGTCCATCATATCCATTTCCTCCTTATCGATCTGCTGATAATCTTCTTGTGTCAGATTGATGTTTCCAATCTGACCTGCTATCAACCCACAATACGCGCTCACCAATGTGTTTAGTAGCTCCATATGATCCTTAGCTACTTCAACACTTACTTTCGAGAAATTCGAAGTGTCGAGCCGAACAGTATTTGGATTAGATGGCTGACCGGCAGATGAAGTGCTTCTATAACAAGCTTGTTGTGGAACTGGTAGTGGATTTCCATACAAATCATTTGCTACAGAAGACCTTTGGGTTTGCTGCTGGGGAACTGCCTGTAGTGGATTTCCATACAAGTCTGTTATTCTTTGTTGCTGAGGAACTGATTGTATTGGATTTCCATACAAGTCAGTGCTTGATACAAAAGTCGTTTGTAGCGGAGCATGTGTAACAGGTCTTGCAACAGTGCTAGAACCTCCACAGTTACCATAATACATATCAGGATTTTGTTGCACTGGAATCCGTTTCGCCTTCCTGATTTCTTCTTGATCTTTGTTTTCCAAGAGCTGAACGAAATCATTGATGTTTGTCGTAGCCAATGTGCCATTGTATTTCAAGATTTCTAAGAAACCATTCCATTGAGGTGGCAGTGCATCAGCAAACTTTGTGACAACCTCTACTGGAGTTGTTGCTACCCTATAAGTATTCAACTCAGTCAGCAAGTGATAATATCTTCTTGTCAAATCTGCCAAAGATTTCTTTTCCATACATGTGAAGCCATCAAACTCCTTCTTGAGTAAATCATGTCGCAATTGGCGTGACGCTTCATTTCCTAGACCTCTCATCTTCAATGCATCCCATAACCGCTTTGACGTCTTGAAGCTGATAAACTGATGATATATATCCTTGCTCAACGCCTGAGTTAGAATAGCATATGCTTTCTTTTCTAAATCATATTTCTTCTTCTCGTCTTCAGTAAGATCTGCAAATGTCGCGGCAGTTGAAGCGGCAACATCAAGAGCTTGATCGAAATATGTAGTAAAACATAACCACAGTTCCGTGTTTTGCCCAAGGACATACAATGGAATCTTTCTTCCCATCCAGGATATTCATTCATGTGCATTAGCTTCGGTGGACGGTTAAGGCTTCCGGTTTCGCTTTCGCTTAAAAGTATACTTTGAATACTTTGAGTTTGATTTGAAACAAACGCCCATTGTCCTGTCGAAATTGGATTCGCTTGCGGTGGAATAGATGAAGATGCGGGTGCGGGAGATTCGGCCCATGATGGCGACAAACCCGTGCTTCTATACTTGCTCTCCGTATTGGATGGAATACCCCACCAGTCTGGATTCATTTTGAATATATAATACTAAATACATGCTAAAATCACTTAAAACAAACCGTTAAAATAACTTTGAAAGCTTCTGTTAATACTTGACAAAAGTGATCCACTAAACACTTAGTTTTTGGCGAAACTCCTTTTATGACGAAAGAGGGTTTCGTCAAGGACCAATTGTGAGGAAAAATAAGAGTTTCGTCAAAAACAAATTTTGAGGAAACTTGGAAGTTTCGTTGACAAAGATGTACTGACAACTTTACTAGATATTTTGAAAAAAAGAAATCAAATCCTTTTATCTCTGACACAAGGAGTGTTGAGCCACAATTGTCAAACAACCATACCCTTACACACTCACTGTTTACCAACCACTCATCATGATTTGTGTGAAGACTTCAAACAAACAATATTATAATTAACTTCAACAGTTTAGTCTTCAACCTCAAAACCCAGAAATATGATGAACATACAAGAACTTTTGAAGATGTGAAGAACCCTATGAGTTTTCCGGTAAACTTATGAGTTTTCCGGCCAACCAAAAAATTTTCGAACACAATTTTTGCAAGAAAACTTCAATAAAAACCTTGACACAACATATATAAAAGAGATTTAATAAGGTTTTGTAAGAACTAATCAGCAAAAACACCAAGTTTTTCAAGATTTTTAACTTGTTTTTCCAGAAAATATGATCTTCAGAAACTCGAAAACACTCGGTTTTAACAAGGAAGAGAGCCAAGGCTCTGATACCACTTGTAGGTCCAACTAGCGGAGGATCTAGTCGCCTAATCCTTGTATACGAACAGACCAGGTTGTGCGGAATCCAACCGAGAAAGCAAACCAAGATCGAGATAAATACGAGACAATGATTCAATGTTTAACACATACGATTGTATATATGAGACGAGTTCAGTTTACAAGATAACAATATAAGTTTCACACACACTAAGCTCTCTCACAGTTCTCTCGGTTTTCTGTGTTCTACTCTGTCTTCTGTCTTCTGTGCAGCTTATATAGAGGAAACAGTCGACGAAACAACTTCAGCCGACGAAACATCATGGCGAAACTCCAACAGTGACGAAACAAGGGGACTTTCGTCACACCCTTATATTCGACGAAACATGAGTTTCCTCAACAGAAGTTTCGTCATGATCAAATGCAGGCTTGACTTTCGTCAATCATCAGGAAGACATGAGCAGGAGTTTCATCATATGTAGTCTGTGTTTGTTGGAAGTGAGTCTACGTCATGCATGAGGGTTCGTGGCATCATCTAATTGTTCGTTGAAGGCATTGAGTGTTCGTAATGAACCATTAAATATCATTCTTCATGGGCACTATTAAATGATCAACGAACATTACAATTTTCCTTGGTGAACATTCAAAGAGTTATCCATATGACATCATCATGGTGATGTCATTGTGTTGATGATCCGTGGCTCTTCGTGCTTCGCGTATCGATCTTTGGGACGCACGACGGAGGAATGTCGTGATGGTGGCATTGAGCCGAACCTAACCGAGTCGAACCGAACCGAGTCGAACCGAACCGAGTCGCGTCCACATTATATGTATCAACACTCCTCAACAACAAAAACAAGTAAACTATCTGCCGAGCAAACCAAGGTGAGTTCACAACTTTTTCTAAAAAGCATGCGTTCCCGGTGGTTGGGAAACGGAACGAAAAACTCTATATCCTTGTGTGGGATACGGGTAATACTATCTCCTTGTGTGGGATACGGGTACATTCTCCCCTCGTGCGGGACGCTTAGTTAATTACTATTTATATTAGATGCAACAAGTGTACTAAACGAAACTCTATCACGAAAGTCCCTACTTGTGATACCGATTAGTCGCCGGTGCCTGGCGAACGGGTTATTAGTTGATAGCGCTATTTAGGTCTCACCAACCTCACACCGTGCCTGGAGAGGATCGGTCGTGAACTAATAGACTCAGGCAAAACTGTCAATGATGATAGACATTGACAAAACGGGGCAAATAAACATGAGGTCGCAGAGTATTCGGTATAATGTAGTTTAGTAGCTTAACATATGGGGTAGCTCCCCATGGCATGATATAAATGAGTAATTTAACTACTTAAACAAGTTTTATGGAATTAAAACTGGATAACTCATGAACTCACCAACTATATATTAGTATTATATATAGTGTATGTATAGTCCAATAATCATTGCATGGATCTCATATAAGTCATACAAGGAGGTAGGAGGATAATCCTTCCATTTAAGACTTCTTTCGTAGTTTCACCAATGCACAAGTTGTTACAAGAACAACTAGGATGGTCAAGAATACAATAAAGATAAAAATGAAATGAACTAACTACTCAAGGGACAAATCATCAAGTGAGGTGGTGGCATGAAGGTAGGAAAGCCAAGGCTTCCAAATAATCTCACACATTCATCACAAGTCTTGTTTACAAGAACAAGCTTGGAGGATACAAACTTGTGGGTTAAAACCCTTACAAAAATAGAAAGTCTGGAGTGCTAAAACATTCTGATTTTATATGTAACAACCTTGTTTTTAAGCATACTAATCATAGACTTGATTAGTAGCATAAGGACATAGGCTTGTATGGATAACACATAAGTTTAAGAAAGTTTTATTCAAAACAGAAAGTTCTTACACTTTTAACCTCAATGTGGTGATGTTCCATCTTTGGTTTTCCATGGAAAACCTATGGAAACACTCCTAGAGGTGTTCCAAGTGTTAAGAAGCAAGAAGAAATGAAGAACATGGAAGATAGGTGAGTTTAAACTCACTTTTGTAAACTGCCTCGAATCTGACTTTTGCTACTGATTTGCAACTGATTTAGAGTCATTAGATAGTGAGAATGAAGTGTTTGCAAACTGGAATAAATGTGGATTTGAGGTGTGTTATATAGGTGAGGTTTAGGGTTAAGTTAGGTGACTAATTAATGAAGAAAACACACCAACTAACACAAAAATTGCCAATAGATGGAGCTGAAACAACCTTCTGCCAGATTGAAGGTCTCGCGGCACGCGACCGAGGGAGAGTATCCCCGTCGCGCAGCGCGACGAGTGGTATTTACGGAAATTAAGTTTTTTTTTTTTTTGACATTTCAGCCCCCTGAAGTTTATATTACTTAGGTTTTGATGTGTTTTTAGGTATAAATGCATCTTATAAAGGTGTATTATGTAATTAAAGCATAAAACAAGTATGACTAAGTATAATTAGGTATTTAAATTGAGAATATGTATCATATACGCATAAATTGAGTATGTATGACAAGTATTTGTAAGTTTAACACATTTTGCAAGAATTACGAATAAGATATCACATGTATGATGAATTCAAACGTATGAACATGTACGAATATGTAAAGCATGAATTGTAAGAAATAACGAATTTTATTTATGATCCCAGTCTCGGATTTTACAACGATACAATGAAAATACGATTACAAGGAATACAAGATTTCCAAAAATAGAAATACAAGACAAGCTTTCTAATTAAGGAAAGTACGAAAAAGCAGGGCGTTACAGTCTCCCCTCCTTTAGGAAATTTCATCCCGAAATTTAGGAAGGTGTAACGAACAGTTGGAGATACTTAGTCTTCATATCACTCTCGAGTTCCCAAGTAAACTCAGCACCATGTTTTCCTTCCCATCGAACCTTGACGATAGGAATTCTATTGCGCCTTAATTGCTTGACTTCTCGGTCCATGATCTCGACGGGTTTCTCAACAAAGTGTAAAGTCTCATTGATTTGAAGATCTTCGAGAGGAACTTAAAGTCCTTCTTCAGCTAGATATTTCTTCAAGTTTGAGATGTGGAAGACAGGATGACCATTGTTGAGTTCTTCAGGTAGGTCCAGTCGATACGCAACCTTGCCAATCCTTTCAAGAATTTTGAAAGGACCCACGTAGCGAGGTGCGAGTTTCCCTTTCTTACCGAATCGAACCACAGCCTTCCAAGGGGATACCTTGAGAAGTACAAAGTCACCTATCTCGAATTCCAAAGGTTTGCGACGCTTGTCAGTGTAACTCTTTTGTCGGCTTCTGGCTTTCAGCAAGTTGTCTCGAACCTGTAAAATCTTGTCCGTCGTCTCTTGTATAAGCTCGGGACCGGTGATTTGAGCTTCTCCGATCTCGTGCAAACAAATCGGCGAATGACACTTACGATCATACAATGCCTCGAAAGGTGCCATTTGAATACTCGCGTGATAACTGTTATTGTACGAGAATTCGATCAGAGGCAAGTGCATATCCCAGTTGCCACCAAAATCTATTACGCATGAACGAAGCATATCCTCTAGAGTTTGGATAGTACGCTCGGTTTGTCCGTCAGACTAAGGATGGAAAGCCGTGCTAAGGTTGAGAAGAGTACCCACAGCAGATTGAAAAGTTTTCCAAATACGAGACGTAAAGCGACCATCACGATCAGAAATGATGTCAATGGGGATACCATGACGACAAATGATTTCAATCCGTGTAGATACGAGCCAATTTCTCGACTTTGTAATCTTCACGAATGGGGAGAAAGTGAGCGGATTTGGTCAATCGGTCAATGATCACCCAAATACTGTCATGCCTAAATGAAGTACGAGTAAGCTTGGTGATAAAGTCCATCGCAATGCTCTCCCATTTCCAGACAGGAATTTCTGGTTGTTCGAGAAAGCCAGAGGGACGTTGGTGTTCGGCTTTAACCTTTGAACAAGTGAGGCATTTCGAAACGAAGGTGGTGATATCTTTCTTCATTCCAGGCCACCAATAGGGCGTACGCATATCGTGGTACATCTTATCAATACCAGGGTGAATAGAATACCTGGATTTGTGTGCCTCCTTCATCAGAAAGTCTCGAAGGTTATCACGATCCAAATGCGATTGAGATGATATAAAATACCACCGGATTTGGTTACAAGACTCTCTTCATCCCCACATTGCATCTCGTTGTAGTGGTTACCCTCATTAACAGAAGCATATTGAGCTTCACGAATGCGGTGTTGAAGATCATTGATGAGTTGGAGACAATGAATACCCTTAACATGAGTCTTACGACTAAGAGCGTCGGCCACTACATTCGTCGTACCTAGATGGTAGCGAATTTCGCAGTCGTAGTCGTTTAACAACTTTACCCAACGACATTGACGCATGTTCAGTTCCCTTTGGTTGAAGATATGTTGAAGGTTCTTATGGTCGGTGAAGACCACACACTTAGTACCATAAAGGTAGTGTCGCCAAATCTTCAAGGAAAAAACAACTGCACCAAGTTTAAGGTCGTGCGTAGTGTAGTTCTTCTCATGTATTTTGAGTTGCCTCGACGCGTAAGCGATAACCTTGTCTCATTGCATAAGGACACAACCAAGGCCAAGGTTTGAAGCATCACAATACACAACGAAGTCGTCGTTACCATCAGGAAGTCCTAGGATAGGAGCATTGCAAAGCATTTCCTTGAGCGTTTGGAAAGACTCCTCTTGTTCAGGACCCCAAACAAAAGATTTATCTTTTTGAGTCAAGGAGGTAAGAGGAACGACGATTTTTGAGAAGTTCGAAATGAAACGACGATAATAACCAACTAAACTAAGAAATGAACGAATTTCAGACGGAGACTTAGGTGCAATCCAGTTCTTTACAGCCTCGATTTTTGCAGGGTCAATGTGAATACCAAGTTTGTTGACGGTATGACCAAGGAATTGAACCTCTTTTAACCAAAATTCACACTTGGAGAATTTGGCGTAAAAACGTTCAGCGCGTAGAAGTTGAAGGATAAGACGCAAGTGTCGCTCATGCTCTTCTTGAGTCTTGGAGTAGACGAGGATATTGTCGATGAAGACGATCACGAAACGATCTAAGTACGCTTTGCACACACGGTTCATCAAATCCATGAAAACAGCAGGTGCGCTGGTTAAACCAAAGGGCATGACCACGAACTCGTAATGACCATAACGTGTTCAAAAGGCGGTTTTGTGTATATCTTCTTCGAGGACTCGAAGTTGATGATATCCAGAATGAAGATCGATCCTGGAAAAGCAAGTCGCGCCTTGTAGTTGATTGAAGAGATCGTCAATGACGGGTGGTCCATAGGACAACCCTTAAAAGGTTTAATATTATGCACATTCCATGTTTATTACAGTTAATTGCTTGAACTTGGTAACCACTATATGTTTGATGATGCAGGTGTTAAAGTGCTCAAGATACGGGTTTTAGGAAGCTTAGATGGAAGCTAGAAGTTGGCGAAACCAAGAGTTGAAGAAATTATGATTTGAAAGAGAAACAAGAGAAAAAAGAGCACTAGCCGCCATAGCCTACGGCCTCTGCCGTAGGTTACGGCCCTCCATATTCTCAAAAGATCACCGCCGTAGGACAGTACATAGCTGGCGTAAGGAAATAGCTGGGCACCGTAAGCTACGGTGAGCGCCGTAGCTTACGGCGCTATGTTGACCTCTGTTGACCGCTGGGCACCGTAAGCTATGGCAGGCGGCGTAGCTTATGGCGCCGTCTGATGGTTTTTGTAACTTCTACATTTAATTTCCCTTTGAAGATGTTTTATGGGTTCCAATCATGTATTTTCAGTTACACAACACTTGGGACACGAATTTGGCTGCACTTGGAGAGTTCTTGAGTGCTTGAAGACAATTTCCAATCATTCGGTTTGTGTTTTTAATTGTTATGAACATTGAAACTTGTGTGAGGATGATGATTCAAGCCATGAGTGGCTAAACTCTTTGTGATCATCCTGGATTAAAGGTTTGCTTGAGACTTTTCATGTTTTGATCTTTATTTCTAGAATAATAGACTTGCATCTTTTGTTTGTTTATTATGGTGTGTTGATATTTGTTCGTAAAAAGTTAATTGATGCTTTGATCATAACTTAAACCATACGTTCTTGGTGCCATTGGCAATCGAGATATCATTGGAGGGATTAGGATTGGGTATTGAATGATTGGTCATCGGGTAACAACCTCGCGTTCTAGGAATCTGAGTACTTAGTTCCCTTTCATCACGAACACGTAACTTCACATGAATCATGTCTATGTGGTTCTTTCTAGTTGGATTAAAACGTGAATGTCAATTAAAACCGGAAATCTAGGATGGTCATTTGTCTCTAAATTGTTTACAAACCAAATTCTCATTTTGCAATTAGAATAATAATTTTAGTTTTAAAAATCAAACAATCATTCCAACTCTTGAATTTATTTTTATTGCCATTAGCTTAATCTTAGTTAATTTAGATACACTTTTAAATAACACATATTCCACAAACTCCCTGTGTTCGATACCCACTTACCGCTAGCTATTTAGTAGTAATTGGATTAAATTTAATTGTGACCATGACATCACGTCAGTCAATACGAGGAAGAGGGTATCGGTTTTTTACTGTGAGCTTGCTGAGCTCACGATAGTCAATACACATACGGAACAATCCATCTTTCTTTTTGACGAATAAGATGGGAGCGCCCCAAGGAGAAGTACTAGGGTGCTAAGCGATAAGGAGACTTAGTGACAGGCGTAGCGCCAAGCACTAAATCGATTCGAAAGTCAACAGAACGAGCAGGAGGCGGACCAGGAAGATCATCGGGAAAAATGTCAGGAAAGTCGCAAGCAATAGGAACATCACTTATGCTTGGGCCTTTGTCCTTCTTTTCCACAATGTGTCGAGAAAGAAGAATGTACCCTTGCGCAAGTATTTGTTCGCTCGAGTACACGACATAAGCTTGAGACCTTGAGAAGGTTTCTCGCCATAGACGTGTAGAGAATCACCATTAGGAAGAGGAAGACGAATGAACTTGTCGGAACAAACAACTTCAGCACGAACTCGCCTAAGCCAGTCCATACCTACTATGATGTCGAAACTACCCATTTGCATAGGTATGAGGTCAATGTGAAACGCATGATCGTTAAGATTCAAAGAACACTTAAAAAGAACGGAATCGACAGTGACAGATTTACCATTTGCGACTTCGACAGCGAATGATCTTGGTAATTTAGAGCGTTTATACTTAAGCAAAGGTTTGAATTCTATAGATACAAAACTTTAATCGGCGCCAGTATCAAATAAACACGAAGCATAAACATGGTTTACAAGAAACGTACTAGTAATGACGTCGTTAGCATTCTGAGCCTGAGCGGCAGTGATGAGAAATGCTTTGCCTCGAGCTGGTTGTTGAGGCTGCTGCTGCTGTTACGGTGGTGGTTGGTTGCGCTAAGGGCAAACGTTGGCAAGATGATTAAGGTCGCCACACTTGAAACATGCTCGCACAGGAGCGGCTTGGGGTTGAACCTGGTTAGGAGCAGGGTTTGCAACAATGGCTTGGTCTTGGGTAGGCTTAAAGGGACATCGATCGGCAAAATGCCCAAACCTGCCACAGGCTGCGCATTTGCAACACAGGGTGTTCGTGGGATGGTGGTACGATCATTGGTTACACTTGGGCCACTGTCCAGTGTAGTTTATCTTTTGGGGTTCGAGGGTTGATGAAGCGGGAACAGACTGTAAGGGTTGAGGGTTCTGCGGAGTAACAACCGCACAATTCTGACTAGAAGCCTTCCGCTTCTTGTTCTTGTTCTTTTTGGGTGGCTGAGAGGGTGAAAGTTCAACGGTGGTGGTGTCGGTGGCTGCTTGGTGCGCATTCTTCGTCGAAACCTTGTCGTAGGTCCCTTGAAGAATACAGTTGTTGTTGAGCTCAGCGGATATACTGAATACATCCTCAAGGGTTTTGGAGCAGGCAGAAGCAACATGGTTCATCAAGACGGATGGAAGGCAACGAATGTATTTGGCTATGGCTTTGGGGACGGTGTCGACCTGTCCTGAGCAGAGAACACTAAGTTGTTTGAAGCGTGCGGTCAGACCATCGTTGTCACTCCCAACTTGCTTCAGATTCCAAAACTCATTTTTGAGTTTCTGAAGCTCGTGGGGAGGACATAACTGGTCCTTCATTAGTTGCTTCAGTTTGTCCCAAGGCAAGGCGTGGGCTTCATCACTTCCTTGTTTGTTACGCTCGGAGGTCCACCATTCGAGAGCCCTCGAACGGAATACCCCTGTCGCGTTCAGGGTTCGCAGGTTATCGGGAAACCCGCTTTGAAGGAAGGTGAGTTTGATTGCGTCGAACCAGTTCATCATGGAAGTGGCACCATCCTTGCCAGTAAACTTGAGAGGCTTACATACCATGAATTGTTTGAATTGGAAAGTCGATTTAGGTGTTTCCACCTTCGAGTCGACGGAACCATGGGGTGAATCGGTGTTGGTCTGAATCTTGCTGACGATGTCTGGTATGATCTTGGCCATCTGCTTGGCCATAAACTTCATACAGTCTTTCTTCGACATCGTGTCAGAGTTGGTGTTGGAACCCTTCTTTGCGTTGGAGTTGGAGGTGGAGTCCTTCTTGGACTTGGTCTTCTTTGACACAACGTTGGACGACATCTAAAGAATCGAAAGAGAAGGAAATGATGAGACTTGATCATAATTTCAAAATATGTTTTGCATGTATAAGCACGTAAGCATGACGTATCACGTATGTTCACATAATTAGCATGAATTTAACAAGTATTCATAAAGCATAAACACATATGAATGCGTAAAGGAGTATAAATTTAGTTTGTTCACGAGAATTATTATTGTTTTTTATCGCGAGAGACGTGCGAATTGTGTAACGGTTTTGAAATGAACGAGGTAACAAGTATAAAATCACATATAAATTGAGATAACATAAAAGAGAGGCTCATAAAACATTGGATTGTTTCGGGTTTAGAAACGTCGACTATTCCAAAGTGAATCGAAAGTCCTTTCAAATTATGGAAACATGCTTCGGCCTATAGGTAAGATACTCTCGTCGAGAAGCGATTAACGGTATCTTACCCTTCCAGTTACTACACGTCCCTAATCGATTGAAACAATCGAAACTTTGGCGGGATTGAAAATCGAGGAATGGGACTAGTCGACAAGATGTGGGTTTCACCCCTAACTTGAAGATTTCGTACCCTAAATGTGGTTGGTACTCGTCGGGTCAAAATTAATTTTGACACTTTGACGAGGGTCCACTAGAATTCGAATTAGAAATTTACCATTAAGATGTGGATTTCACTCCTAACTTAATGGTGTAATTTCGTGCAAAATAGAATTAAGCGGAATGAGAGTCGCTCACCAAATTGTGGGTTTCATGCCTATTTTGGTGAACTTGTCTCGTTTGTATTACGAGTGTCTTCAAGTGTTCAATGTATTGCGTAAAATGTCTTAGGAAAGACATAATGTATGTATTAAGACCAAAAAGAAGAGAAAGAAGCAAATAGGGAGAATAACATTTTAAGCATGTAACAAGAATGGTCAAAAGCATGGTACCTACTATAGACTAGGTCGAACATGACAATTCTACCTAATTCCCTATAGTTATGGCTCTGATACCAATCTGTCACACCCCAACCGATGGCGGAATCATCGGAGTGAGACGAAATAGATTGCTCATCACACATAACACTATTATGCGACAATAATTAATTCAAAACCATTTTCATTGAAAATCATAAATTGTCAATTATAACAAAAAGAGTACAAGTACAACATGGAAACGAAAAAATACACCAACAATAACATAACAAAACATATTTAAATCTAGTATCTTGAGTGTGTTTCTAGTCATCCCTACTAGATTCATCATGGCATCAATCATCAACCTGTAACATGTTCAAAATAAAGTTTCAACGCAAAAGCATTGGCGAGTACACAAGGTTTGTATAAATATAGCATAAGTATAAAAATCATTTTCTCAAATCCACATGTCAATTGTATACAAGGTAACTAGCATGCATCACTATATGTCAAACCCCAAGTGTCCACAAGAATCAAGTGTCCCTCGCCACAAAAGTAACGAGACTAGTTTACGAGTAAAAGACTTAACAAGACCCCGATGAGCGGCATGCTACTCCTATAGCGCTATATATGTTAAGTTTGGGCTAGCTAAGTTAATGACATGTAGCAAAGAATGAATCTTGCATGAAACTACGTATATCAAGTAGCATGTATAACGGATTGAGCATAAAATAATTTTAAGTGTGTGTTTGTGAATTTAGTACGTTAACATGTTACAACCTAAAGTGTTTAAAAGGAAATGGGTCAAGTGTACTCACAGTTTTGCAAGCTTCCACTTGTTAGTCCGTGAAGAGTTTGTTGGTTTGGAGGTGGAACACCGAGTCCTTCTACACGAGGAAACATTGGTGTGTGAGTATTCGAATGATAACGGAGGATTTTAGATTCGAAATTTAAAGTATAACAAAAGTAAGTATATGAGAAAATAATCATTTAGACTTAACACTCGTTTTTGACACTATTAAACCCAAAGGGGTTAGAATGATTTCATGGGCTAAATACCCATTAGAGGTGGCCCGGAATGAAACGAGATATCATGAAATATGTAGAGAAGTGTTTGACATGCTTGCAAGTCAAAGCGGAGCACCAAAAGCCATATGGTAAGTTGCAACCATTGGACATCCCAGTTTGGAAATGGGAATAAATCACCATGGATTTGTTGACCAAATTACCCAAAACCAACCGCGGGTTTGATGCTATATGGGTAGTCGTGGATAGATTGACGAAAAGTGCTCACTTCATTCCGATCCGTGAGACTTATACATCCGAGAAGATGTCAGAGGTGTACACCAATGAAATTATAGCACGTCATGGGGTACCGATATCCATTGTGTCAGACAGAGATACTCGGTTTACTTCGAATTTTTGGCGAGAATTCCAAGAACAAATGGGAACCAAGCTGTTCATCAGCACCGCTTACCATCCACAAACGGATGGGCAGAGTGAAAGAACAACACAAACGTTGGAGGATATGCTGCGGGTTTGCATTATTGACTTTGGGGGTAGTTGGGATGTCTATCTACCCTTGGTCTAATTTTCATATAACAATAGCTATCAATCGAGCATTAAAATGGCCCCGTATGAGATGTTATATGGTAGAAAGTGTCGAACCCCGGTGTGTTGGGGAGAAGTGGGACCACGAGGATTAGCACCTACTGATATAATCCGAACTACGAATGAGAAGATCGACTTGGTCCGAGCTCACCTAAAGGCGGCTCAGGATCGACAAAAAGCATACGCGGATAAACGGAATAGACCGATTGAATTTCAAGTGGACGATAAGGTAATGCTGAAAGTATCGCCGTGGAAGGGAATAATACGGTTTAGAAAAAGAGGGAAGTTGAGCCCAAGATTTATTGGGCCATTCAGAATCACCGAACGGGTTGGTAAAGTAGCATATCGTCTTGAACTACCCGATGAGTTGAGTGGGATTCATAGCACATTCCACGTGTCACATCTCCGAAAATGTTTAGCAGATGAAACCGCTCGCATTCACTATGAGGATATCGAGGTGGATAACAGCCTCAACTATGCGGTAAAGCCAATTGCGATATTAGATCGTAAGGAGAAGAGTTTGAGGAGCAAAGTAATTAACCAAGTGAAGGTTAAATGGGAACACAGGAAGGGTGCGGATACCACATGGGAGTCCGAAGAAGAGATGCAACGGCTCTACCCTAAACTATTTGGTACGTATTACGGTTTCGGGGACGAAACCCTTTTTAAGGGGGGTGGACTTGTAACATCCCGAAAATACAAAACTTTATATTAGAATTATAAAGTTTAAATAAACAAGAATTTATCTAACTAGGAAATTATAACCTAGTTAACTATAAGTCTATGAATAACTAGAATTAAGGCTAAAATTACCAAACTATAAGTTAAATAAAAGTAGAAGGGCCAATATTGTTAAAATTGAAACTATTGTTATTAGTTTTGATTAAAAATAAACCAAACACCCCATTAGAGGGGGTCTGGTCGATCAAGAACCACAGGGGGGCGACACCCACACTTCCACAACCCTAACTTCTACTAAATTCTCAAATTGAAGGCTCAAATCATGTTGTAATCGAAATCTGAACATAGAATCGTGATCACCTCGTCAAGGAGATCATAAGGTATGTCAAATTAGGTTGTTTTGATTCAACTCAAATACTTGCATGTGATTGAAATCGAAGGTTGAGCTTGATTATGTGATATAAAACATGAAATTGGAAGTAATGTGAGGTCTAGGGACAAACCCTAGATGATTTCTTGTCAAAACCTTGCATGTTAGTTGTAAGGATCAAAATCACTATAGTGGGTGATTAATAAGTTAGTAGAACTTGATAAACACTAGGATTAAGACTCTTTCTCTAGTATAAACTGAAATTGTGAGATAATCTCTGAAATTATTGATGTCAAAATATGTGTATATTGTCTAATTGAAGTCAATTTGGGAGGTAATTTCAAGTCATGAACTTGGTTTAGATCATGTAGAAATCTGACCCGCAAGGTGTTTGATAAAACGCCTAAATGAGGGTTAAAATATTGAAAGTTGAGTGAAAACGCAGATTTGACTATGTTAAGAAACAATGCGTTAAAGCTTATGAAAGAGTTCTAAACTGTTATGAATTGAACTCTTCAGGCAAGGAATCCGGAACGTCAAGCGGACACACCGGAGGGGATACGCGTGGAAAAGGTGTGCTTTGAAGGTACGTGACTTTAGTCTCGTTATATTATGTAATAATGTTTGGTTTTAGTGTATAAATGATGACGTATTGTAATAGATACGTTTGATGCATCGTTAAAGTGGCGAAGTTCACTAGATCATCAAACGGGTCAAAACAAAGATTTGAAATTTGGTTTGGCTTGTTAATAAAGTGATGGTCTTCACTAGATAGCCAAACGAGCCAAAATGTTGCTTACAAATGAATCACGTGAGTAGAAACTTGAAAATCTCATATCTCGTTAGGTGATGGATGGTACCACACCAATGAATTGGATATGATATTTTAAGTCTACGAACCCGGGATATCGGGTCAAATAATAGAAGTCAATAGAATGTGTCGTTGGAAACGGAATGCTTGAATTCCGTGAAAACAAGCGTTTAGTTCTAAGAGAACGCAAAGCCATCGTATGGCGCGAATACTCCAAGGTTATAAGCCCGGGGAAATGGAGTAATTATGTCTAGAGTGTCTTTAGGATTGAATTATGGAATTAAGCACTTTTGCTAATGGGTTGGATAATTGAAATAAGGAAATTGTGAGCCGAATGCCGGTATCTCGGTTTCCGTGATGTGAGATTTATATGGTTAGATCAGTAATTTTATTACGGACTCATAGGAAAAAGAATCGGTTAAATCGGACTAATGAGTAAAAAGTTATGATCTTTTAAAGTTGAAAAATAGTTAAAGGACAAAGATGCAGAGCCCACCGTAACTTACGGTTCCACCGTAATTTACGGTGGAAACCGAAAATGTTACGGTGTGATACTCCTGTGTTACGGCAGAACCAGAGTCTTTCAGGGTCTACCGTAACTTACGGTAGACACCGTAAGTTACGGTGGAACCCATAAAATTTGTATTTTATTTGTTAATTCTCGAGGTCGGAATTTGTTTATATGTAACATATTAATGTCAAAACTAATGTTTTTAGTGTTTGACCCTAGGTATGGATGAGGTCCTCTCGGATGGTGATCAAGTACATTGTCAAGAACCGAACACGCAGTTTGAAGCTTCCGCACTAAACTTAACTTTGTCTAGACTTTAATCATGTTGTAAAGGTTTTTGTTAACCATGTTTGGAATCCTTTAAACTAGTTGTAGTTGACTAGCAAGGGTTAACTTTAAACTCGTTATGCATTATCTTGGATGTGTTTGGTACTATCACAAGTGTGTATGGGTTTAAACACGAAATGTTTTTTTGTAAACTCTGATTTTTATTTATTTAATATAATTATTAGTTAAATTCCGTCTAAATATTAAGGGTGTTACAAGTTGGTAATCAGAGCTCAAGGTTGTTAACAAGTGTGTTCGGTTCAAGCTTGATCAAGCATCCGGTAAGAATTAATTGTTCTAAGTAGAGTTACTAAGTATAAAAAGGGAATGATGAATAGATATGCATGGGAAGAGCGTGTTAATACACTCAAACCCGGAAAGTGCATTAAATAAGAACGGTAAAAACAAGTTATGAACTTGAATAAACCGAAGTAAATAAACCATATGCTATGGATGAAATGTTTAACGCTTGATGTAAACATTTCAGTTAAAGATGACAGATAAAGGTAATGATGATGCGATGCCGAGAGTCACCGAGCAAACGAGAGAAGTGATTGCTGAGGAGGTAGGAAAGGCAATCGAAAACAGTTTGTCGGGTTTCATCGACAAAATCCAAAACACAGTATTATCAGTGGTGGAGGAAAGAATTAAGAAATTGGAGGATAATACCAATTTCGCAAGGGAGAAGTCGGGAGGACGAAAGTCCTGTTCATATAAAGAGTTCATGGCGTGTAAGCCGCCAATCTACAACGGGGAGGTTGACCCGATAATATGCCAACGGTGGCTAAGCGATATGGATGGAGTATTCGAAAGGACTCATTGTGATCCAGACGATTACGTAGCCTATGGCACGGGTCAGTTAAGGGGTCAAGCGAAAGATTGGTGGGATAACAAGAAGAAAGAAATTGGAAGCGAAGCGGCTAAAGCTATGACATGGGACGAGTTTAAGACGCCGTTTCTTAAACATCACAGTCCCAAGGCAGTCATTAACAAGATCAAGGAAGAATTCATGCAGCTTCGACACAAGGGTGAATCTATTGATAAAATCACGGGAATGTTCATGGATAAGATGAAGTTTTGTGATGAATTGATAACGAATGAGGAGCAGAAAATATATTATTATTATACTATGTTGAGCGCCGAGTATAGGGAGTTTATGACTCCTTCAAAGTATGAGACTCTCACCGAGATTATAAACGTTGCTCGAGAACGGGAGATAGAGTTGAAGAAACAGATTGAAAGAGGTGAAAGAAGGGCTCAGATAGTCAATCCAAGCCCAACGAAAAAGGCGCGCACAACTGAATCCTCAAAGAAACAAGAAGGGAAAGGTGGGTCATCAAACTGCAAGATATGCGGGAAGGGACACAAAGGTGAGTGCCGGTTCAAGGACAAACCATGTCCTATATGCGGGAAAACGGGGCACACGGCTGCATTGTGTCCGGGAAAGGTGTCTGTGTGTTACAAATGCTACCAACCGGGTCACAAGAAATCTGAGTGCCCGGAGTTGATCGGAAAGAAAGATGACAAGACTACACACACTGAGACACCAAGAGCAAAGGCAAGATCTTTCCAGTTAATAGCAGTGGAGGCAAAAACAGAGCCCGATGTGGTCTCAGGTATATTTGCCATAAATTCAATTCTTGCACATGTGTTATTTAATACGGGTGCGAATAAATCCTTTGTCTCACATGGATTTATTCGACATCCTTCTTTTGTACTAACAAAATTGCCTATGCCATTAGAAGTAGAGATAGGTGATAACAAAAGTTTCCTTGTGTGTGATGTATGTCGAGATTGTAAGATAAACATTGACGATGAAGAATATTCAATAGACTTGATTCCTATGTCGATGGGGGAATTCCAAGTAGTAGTCGGGATGGATTGGCTATCCCGATACCATGCGAGAGTCGTATGTTTCTGTAAGGAGATAAAACTAACATCTCCAAGTGGAAAATCAGTTACCATATACGGCGAAAAGAGGGGTAATCCCGTTATGTGTTCAATGCTGAAAGCTCGCCAGCTCATGAAGCACGGTTGTAGGGCATTCATGATATACGCGAACGAACCAAACAAGAAATCACTAGAGATTGAAGATGTACCGGTGGTACGCGATTATGCCGATGTATTTCCGGAGGACCTACTGGGGATACCGCCAGAACGGGAGGTAGAGTTCGGAATCGAATTGGTTCCGGGCGCGAAACCTGTGGCTAAGGCGCCGTATCGACTCGCGCCATCAGAATTACAAGAATTGATGTCACAAATTCAAGATCTGTTAGACAAGGGGTTTATCCGGCCTAGTGTGTCTCCGTGTGGCGCACCGGTGCTATTTGTGAAAAAGAAGGATGGGAGCATGCGCATGTGTATCGATTACAGAGAGTTAAACAAACTCACGGTGAAAAATCGATACCCACTTCCAAGAATCGACGATTTATTTGATCAATTGCAAGGCGCAAGTTGGTTTTCCAAAATCGACCTTAGATCGGGATACCATCAGTTGAAAGTCAAGGAGAAAGATATACCGAAAACGGCTTTCCGTACACGGTATGGACATTACGAGTTCCTTGTAATGTCCTTCGGGTTAACTAATGCACCCGCGGCTTTCATGGACCTTATGAACCGGGTCTGTAAGCCTATGCTAGATAAGTCAGTAATAGTGTTCATTGATGACATCTTGATATATTCGAAGAATGAAGCGGAACACACAAATCATTTGCGTGAAGTATTAGAGACGCTCAGAAAAGAAAAATTGTACGCAAAGTTCTCGAAATGTGCTTTCTGGTTGCGAGAAGTACAGTTTGTCGGGCACATCATTAGTGCAAACGGGGTATTAGTAGACCCGTCGAAGATAGAAGCCGTGGCGAGATGGGATCCACCGAAGAATCCTTCGGAGATCAGAAGCTTTTTGGGGCTTGCGGGTTATTATCGAAGATTCATACAGGATTTCTCCCGAATTGCTATGCCATTAACCAAGTTAACCCGTAAGGAAGAAAAGTTTAACTGGGGTAATGATCAGGAAAGGGCGTTCCAAACGCTTAAGGAAAAACTGACCCATGCACCGGTATTGTCATTACCAGATGGAACAGACGACATGGTAGTTTACTCAGATGCATCACATTCGAGACTTGGCTGCGTTTTGATGCAGCGGGGCAAGGTTATAGCCTATGCCTCGAGGCAGCTAAAGACTCACGAGAAGAGATATCCTACCCATGACCTCGAATTGGCGGCGGTGGTGTTCGCCTTGAAAATATGGAGGCATTATTTGTATGGGGTGAAATGCACTATCTTTACCGACCATAAAAGCTTGAAGTATTTCTTCAATCAGAAGAAATTAAATATGAGGCAGAGGCGGTGGTTAGAAACCGTCAAAGACTTTGATTGTGAAATACATTACCACCCCGGGAATGCTAATGTAGTGGCAGACGCGTTGAGCCGAAAGACAGATTATATGCCTATTCGAGTACGATCGATGCAACTAATTGTGACATCGGGTTTGCTTGAGCAAATCCGGAAGTCTCAAATTGAAGCAGTAAAGGAAGAAAATGTGAAAAGGGAAAGAATAGTTGGGCAGTTAAAAGACCTGGCGGATAATAACCAAGGATTGAAAACCCGATTTGGGAGAATTTGGGTTCCAAACTCATGTGGGGCCAAGGCACTTCTACTTGACGAGGCCCATAAATCTCGTTATTCGATACATCCGGGGGCGACCAAGATGTATAATGATTTAAAACAAAATTATTGGTGGCCCGGAATGAAACGAGATATCGTGAAATATGTAGAGAAGTGTTTGACATGCTTGCAAGTCAAAGCGGAGCACCAAAAGCCATATGGTAAGTTGCAACCATTGGACATCCCAGTTTGGAAATGGGAACAAATCACCATGGATTTGTTGACCAAATTACCCAAAACCAACCGCGGGTTTGATGCTATATGGGTAGTCGTGGATAGATTGACGAAAAGTGCTCACTTCATTCCGATCTGTGAGACTTATACATCCGAGAAGATGTCAGAGGTGTACACCAATGAAATTATAGCACGTCATGGGGTACCGATATCCATTGTGTCAGACAGAGATACTCGGTTTACTTCGAATTTTTTGCGAGAATTCCAAGAACAAATGGGAACCAAGCTGTTCATCAGCACCGCTTACCATACACAAACGGATGGGCAGAGTGAAAGAACAATACAAACGTTGGAGGATATGCTGCGGGTTTGCATTATTGACTTCAGGGGTAGTTGGGATGTCTATCTACCCTTGGTCGAATTTTCATATAAAAATAGCTATCAATCGAGCATTAAAATGGCCCCGTATGAGATGTTATATGGTAGAAAGTGTCGAACCCCGGTGTGTTGGGGAGAAGTGGGACCACGAGGATTAGCACCTACTGATATAATCCGAACTACGAATGAGAAGATCAACTTGGTCCGAGCTCACCTAAAGGCGGCTCAGGATCGACAAAAAGCATACACGGATAAACGGAATAGACCGATTGAATTTCAAGTGGGCAATAAGGTAATGCTGAAAGTATCGCCGTGGAAGGGAATAATACGGTTTAGAAAAAGAGGGAAGTTGAGCCCAAGATTTATTGGGCCATTCAGAATCACCGAACGGGTTGGTAAAGTAGCATATCGTCTTGAACTACCCGATGAGTTGAGTGGGATTCATAGCACATTCCACGTGTCACATCTCCGAAAAATGTTTAGCAGATGAAACCGCTCGCATTCACTATGAGGATATCGAGGTGGATAACAGCCTCAACTATGCGGTAAAGCCAATTGCGATATTAGATCGTAAGGAGAAGAGTTTGAGGAGCAAAGTAATTAACCAAGTGAAGGTTAAATGGGAACACAGGAAGGGTGCGGATACCACATGGGAGTCCGAAGAAGAGATGCAACGGCTCTACCCTAAACTATTTGGTACGTATTACGGTTTCGGGGACGAAACCCTTTTTAAGGGGGGTGGACTTGTAACATCCCGAAAATACAAAACTTTATATTAGAATTATAAAGTTTAAATAAACAAGAATTTATCTAACTAGGAAATTATAACCTAGTTAACTATAAGTCTATGAATAACTAGAATTAAGGCTAAAATTACCAAACTATAAGTTAAATAAAAGTAGAAGGGCCAATATTGTTAAAATTGAAACTATTGTTATTAGTTTTGATTAAAAATAAACCAAGGAGATCATAAGGTATGTCAAATTAGGTTGTTTTGATTCAACTCAAATACTTGCATGTGATTGAAATCGAAGGTTGAGCTTGATTATGTGATATAAAACATGAAATTGGAAGTAATGTGAGGTCTAGGGACAAACCCTAGATGATTTCTTGTCAAAACCTTGCATGTTAGTTGTAAGGATCAAAATCACTATAGTGGGTGATTAATAAGTTAGTAGAACTTGATAAACACTAGGATTAAGACTCTTTCTCTAGTATAAACTGAAATTGTGAGATAATCTCTGAAATTATTGATGTCAAAATATGTGTATATTGTCTAATTGAAGTCAATTTGGGAGGTAATTTCAAGTCATGAACTTGGTTTAGATCATGTAGAAATCTGACCCGCAAGGTGTTTGATAAAACGCCTAAATGAGGGTTAAAATGTTGAAAGTTGAGTGAAAACGCAGATTTGACTATGTTAAGAAATAATGCGTTAAAGCTTATGAAAGAGTTCTAAACTGTTATGAATTGAACTCTTCAGGCAAGTAATCCGGAACGTCAAGCGAACACACCGGAGGGGATACGCGTGGAAAAGGTGTGCTTTGAAGGTACGTGACTTTAGTCTCGTTATATTATGTAATAATGTTTGGTTTTAGTGTATAAATTATGACGTATTGTAATAGATACGTTTGATGCGTCGTTAAAGTGGCGAAGTTCACTAGATCATCAAACGGGTCAAAACAAAGATTTGAAATTTGGTTTGGCTTGTTAATAAAGTGATGGTCTTCACTAGATAGCCAAACGAGCCAAAATGTTGCTTACAAATGAATCACGTGAGTAGAAACTTGAAAATCTCATATCTCGTTAGGTGATGGATGGTACCACACCAATGAATTGGATATGATATTTTAAGTCTACGAACCCGGGATATCGGGTCAAATAATAGAAGTCAATAGAATGTGTCGTTGGAAACGGAATGCTTGAATTCCGTGAAAACAAGCGTTTAGTTATAAGAGAACGCAAAGCCATCGTATGGCGCGAATACTCCAAGGTTATATGCCCGGGGAAATGGAGTAACTATGTCTAGAGTGTCTTTAGGATTGAATTATGGAATTAAGCACTTTTGCTAATGGGTTGGATAATTGAAATAAGGAAATTGTGAGCCGAATGCCGGTATCTCGTTTTCCGTGATGTGAAATTTATATGGTTAGATCCGTAATTTTATTACGGACTCATAGGAAAAAGAATCGGTTAAATCGGACTAATGAGTAAAAAGTTATGATCTTTTAAAGTTGAAAAATAGTTAAAGGACAAAGATGCAGAGCCCACCGTAACTTACGGTTCCACCGTAATTTACGGTGGAAACCAAAAATGTTACGGTGTGATACTCCTGTGTTACGGCAGAACCAGAGTCTTTCAGGGTCTACCGTAACTTACGGTAGACACCGTAAGTTACGGTGGAACCCATAAAATTTGTATTTTATTTGTTAATTCTCGATGTCGGAATTTGTTTATATGTAACATATTAATGTCAAAACTAATGTTTTTAGTGTTTGACCCTAGGTATGGATGAGGTCCTCTCGGATGGTGATCAAGTACATTGTCAAGAACCGAACACGCATTTTGAAGCTTCCACACTAAACTTAACTTTGTCTAGACTTTAATCATGTTGTAAAAGTTTTTGTTAACCATGTTTGGAATCCTTTAAACTAGTTGTAGTTGACTAGCAAGGGTTAACTTTAAACTCGTTATGCATTATCTTGGATGTGTTTGGTACTATCACAAGTGTGTATGGGTTTAAACACGAAATGTTTTTTTGTAAACTCTGATTTTTATTTATTTAATATAATTATTAGTTAAATTCCGTCTAAATATTAAGGGTGTTACAAATAATTATTGCAAGGATCTCATATAAGTCATGCAAGGAGGTAGGAGGATAATCCTTCCATTTAAGACCTCTTTCGTAGTTTCACCAATGCACAAGTTGTTACAAGAACAACAAGGATGGTCATGAATACAATAAAGATAAAAATGAAATGAACTAACTACTCAAGGGACAAATCATCAAGTGAGGTGGAGGATTGAAGGTAGGAAAGCCAAGGCTTCCAAATAATCACACACATTCATCACAAGTCTTGTTTACAAGAACAAGCTTGGAGGATACAACGCTTGTGGGTTAAAACCCTTACAAAAACAGAAAGTTTGGAGTGCTAAAACACTTCGATTTATATGTAACAACCGTGTTTTTAAGCATACTAATGATAGACCTGATTAGTAGCATAAGGACTTAGGCTTGTATGGATAACACATAAGTTTAAGAAAGTTTTATAAAGTTTTTATTCAAAACACAAAGTTCTTACACTTTTAACCTCAATGTGGTGATGTTCCATCTTTGGTTTTCCATGGAAAACCTATGGAAACACTCCTAGAGGTGTTCCAAGTGTTAAGAAGCAAGAAGAAGTGAGGAACATGGAAGATAGGTGAGTTTAAACTCACTTTTGTAAACTGCCTCGAATCTGACTTTTGCTACTGATTTGCAACTGATTTGGAGTGATTAGAGAGTGGGAATGAAGTGTTTGCAAAGTGGAAAAAGTGTGGATTTGAGGTGTGTTATATAGGTGAGGTTTAGGATTAAGTTAGGTGACTTATTAATGAAGAAAACACACCAACTAACACAAAAATGGCCTATAGATGGAGCTGAAACAAACTTCTGCCGGATTGAAGGTCTCGTGGCACGCGACCGAGGGAGAGTATCCCCGTCACGCAGCGCGACGGGTTGTATTTCCGGAAATTAAGTTTTGTTTTTGACATTTCAGCCCCCTGAAGTTTATATTACTTAGGTTTTGATGTGTTTTGTATAAAGGCATCTTATAAAGGTGTATTATGTAACTAAAACATAAAACAAGTATGAAACAAGTATGACTAAGTATAATTAAGTACTGAATTAAGAATATGTATCATATACGCATAAATTGAGTATGTATGACAAGTATTTGTAAGTTTAACACATTTTGCAAGAATTACGAATAAGATATCACGTGTATAATGAATTCAAACGTATGAACATGTACGAATATGTAAAGCATGAATTGTAAGAAATAACGAATTTTATTTATGATCCCAGTCTTGGATTTTACAACGAAAATACGATTACAAGGAATACAAGATTTCCAAAAATAGAAATACAAGACAAGTTTTCTAATTAAGGAAAGTACGAAAAAGCAGGGCGTTACATTTTGGCAAAAGGGGCAAGCTTAATCCGCGATACGTTGGACCTTTTGAAATTACCGAGCGGATCGGTAAGGTAGCATACAGACTAAACCTGCCTAAAGAGCTGAGTGCGGTACACAACGTTTTTCACGTATCAAATCTGAAGAAGTGTCTATCAGATGAAACCCTTATCATTCCATTTAAGGAACTTACGATCGACGATCAACTTCGCTATGTTGAGGAACCGGTTGAGATCATGGATCGAGAGACCAAGATCCTCAAGCGTAGCAAGATACCTATCGTTCGAGTTTGTTGGAACTCGCGCCGTGGCCCAGAGTTTACCTGGGAAAGGGAAGACCAGATGATGCGCATGTATCCCCAGTTGTTTGCAAACAATACTTCCAGCACTGAGGCTACAGCTGAATTTCGGGACGAAATTCCAAACAAACAGGGGGATGATGTGACACCCCGTGAAAACATTGTAGCACACTAGCTCGTTAGTGGCTGCGCTCTAAATTTCGAGACGAATTTTCTTGAAACTTGGGGATAATGTGACACTTCGGGTTTTTCCTATACGTTTTTATGATGTATTGTTATTATGAAAAGTTAAAAATGTAACTATGATGAATTAGTATTATGATATAATTGTTATTTAAAATGTGTACGTGTATATGTGTGCATGAGTTATATACAATGTGTAAATAATTGAGAACCAAATTCCACGGGACACTCTTTTGAATGTGTGTGACCAGGCTAGGCAGCATACCAACCCCCACCTCGTACACTCCCTCATAACCCTCTTGGACCACACGCTTCGTGGACCTGACCCAACCCCAAAACCCACCAATACAGAATCAGCCGCACACCCCAAACCGACTTTGGGAGTGTGCAGGATTTCCAACTGCGTATAAAAGGGAAGGAGCCGTGAACCCTAGGAGGGTTGGTAATTGATATGACGGCTGCAAATACTAAAAGCAGCAATCCCCAAACATCCCCTCCCTCTCTCTCCTACCTCCTCTCTCTAAAAACCCTAAAGATACACCAAACCCTCTCCCTTTTTCTAGGAAATCGACGACAACAACTGTGAAGAACAAAGACATTCCTTTTTTCCTTTCTTTGAAGCATCATCCTCCTCATCATCATCATACCTCTCTACATTCTAAATCCCAGGACGTGATTGACCAACAACTAAAACAAGTAAACTATTTGCCGAGCAAACCAAGGTGAGTTCACAATTTTTTCTAAAAAACATGCGTTCCCGGTGGTTGGGAAACGGAACAAAAAACACTATCTCCTTGTGTGGGATACGGGTACATTCTCCCCTCGTGCGGGATGCTCAGTTAATTACTATTTATATTAGATGCAACAAGTGTACTAAACGAAACTCTATCACGAAAGTCCCTACTTATGATACCGATTAGTCGCCGGTACCTGGCGAACAGGTTATTAGTTGATAGCGCTATTTAGGTCTCACCAACCTCACACCGTGCCTGGACATTGATAACTCTTTTTTTTCTTTGACAAAATGGTCGTGAACTAATAGACTCAGGCAAAACTGTCAATGATTTTAGACATTGACAAAACGGGGCAAACAAACATGAGGTCGCAGAGTATTCGGTATAACGCAGTTTAGTTGCTTAACATATGGGGTAGCTCCCCATGGCATGATATAAATGAGTAATTTAACTACTTAACCAAGTTTTATGGAATTAAAACTGGATAACTCGTGAACTCGCCAACTTTATGTTGATACCCTACTGCATGCTTTGAAGGTACGCAGTGACTCAGGAGCTTGCAGCTTGGGAAGTGTAGTGGTCGCCTTAACCCGTGTTGGGTTCTTTTAATAATTAATCACTGTGAACTTATGTTTGAACCATTTTACTTATGCTTCCCCTGTTCCCTTAAAATGATGTTTTGAACTTAAAAACTTTAGACATAAACTTCAATTGTCACTAATCGTATTGGTTTGGTGAAACTATTTTACTATTGTTATAATTGTTCAATATGATTGGTGGCTTGATCCTGGTCAGTCACACACCTCGCGGTAGTACTCCGCACGTGGAAATTTGAGAGTGTGACAAGTGATATCCAAAAAATGAAAAAAGTAATAAAAATGAAGAGGGTTGATAAACTAACAAAAACCAGTATCACGTTGCAAATTATCACCCCTCGTAGCATCGCACAAATATCCTACCAATGAAATATATTAATTTATCAAATAATTTGATATTTTTTTAATAATTTACGTTTATAACTTTTTTTCTAAAAACTTAAGTACGTAATTGCGCTTGATTTTTTCGTTCGACATTGCGTTATAAGTTTGTTAAAAACGAAGGTGTACTCAAAATAAATTATTTATTTGGTATTATAAAACGATACAGTGATAAACTAAACCGTTTTAATGAATAGTAACTTTATTTTTAAAATAATATATAGCTTTTTATTAATTTTTATTTAATATATTATATTAGTTTATTATTATATTTACTTTCCCTAGCTCACTTGGCAATCCCATGTGGTTTGGGTTGGGCCGGCTTCCTCCTAGGAGGTCGCCGGTTCGACTCCCGGGTGTTGCATACGGGGGGTAGGACGTCCCAATGATGGATCGTATCCTACCGAGGCATGGTGCGGTCTTGAGGGCAACCCGGTTTTACCCAGCTGTTACCCCAGCGAGTCTCTCGTGTGGGGGCAGTATGGTTTCCGGGCGGAAGTCAGCTTGCGCGACGGCCGGGGCCCGATCGAACATCGCGTCCGTAAGTGTGGGGCTGACGGGGGAATGTCTTTGACATGAACCCGGTGACCACTGGTCCAGTACATAGAAAGTCACCTTCCAAAAAAAAAATAACATATTTTTTTTAAAACCATATATTTCCTTTACCATTTTTTAATAATTCTTTTTTTTTTCTTTTTTAGAACATATATTGATTAATCAAATAATTTGATACTTCTTTAATAATTTACGTTTGTATTTTTTTCTAAAAACTTAAGTACGTAGTTGTGCTTGATTTATTCGCTCAATATTCCGTTATAAGTTTTGTTAAAAACGAAGTTGTACTCGAATAAAGTATTTATTTGGTATTATAAAACGGTATAACGATAAACTAAACCGTTCTAATGGTTTGGCTTTCTAAACAATATGCTTTATTTTCAAATCACATTTGTTTTATATTATTATTTGTTCTGTTTCGCCGCAAAGCACGACGTAAAAAAAAAAGAAACTAGTAATAATAATATCCCTAAATTGTCGACCTTAATTAAGCCCTCAAGCAGTCAAGCCTCACGCTTGATTTCTTTTATTTTCAGCCCAAGTTAGATATTTGAAGCCCACTTAACCCTTTTAAATCTTCTCGGCTCATAACTTTAATTAAATTATTTTATTCGGTTCTGTATTGCTAAGCCCAAGACAATATCGATTTAATTCCATTAAATTGTTTTATTCGGTTCTGTATTGCTAAGCCCAAACAATATGATTTAATTCCATTTTGCCATTCTCAATTTGAGCACATTTAATCATTTATTCCTTATTAAATGCTTTTTGATTCCCCACGTATTGGCATTATATATTTGCACCACCTTTCAAATCTTTTAAATTCAAGAAACAATAATCTTCATCTAAATCTTTTAACTTATATTACTCTTAAACATCTATATAAAATGCACCGAGCAGCTTTCTCATGTCGTTGTTATCCCATGTGATCGCTCCGAACCTAAAAAACAAAAGAAACGATCCAAAGTATACATCACGCCATCAAAACAAGTGTTGCACTAAATAATAAAATATGTATATGAAAACAGCATGATATGAGGTAAATTATGAATATTCAAAGTGTTATAAACATGCCTAAAGTTGCATCTAACACTAAAGTGCTTATCTACTAATAGTGTTGGAGATATGTATATGTCCGATCGTAATTAAAGTCAACGTAACCAGCTCGGTACGATCCGAAGAGTTACACGTTGGTACGCGAATCGTATATGTTCATGAGTAAGTGGATTATTATTTGTGAAATAGTAATAGTTTAAACTTGAGGGACTTAATATTTAATTTTTCCAACAACTCTTTTTCAAAAGCCTACTTTTGCATCGACTATTTTTTCAAACACCTACTATTGCAACGGCTATCTAGTTTGTTTAGGTTTAATTGTCTAGTTTGTGTAATATTTTTAATTTTTATAAATTTGTCTTCTTAGTTTATATTATTTTTATTTTATCTATTTGTTTTTAATTTGTATATTTTCGTCATTAGTTTAAACAATTTTAAGTTTTTTTTTTTTAAACAAGTTTTTTTTTATTTTAAATTGCTTTAATAAATAAGGGGTCCACATGTGACTCTTGGACGTTGCACCAAACCGAACTAGCCCATATCATCACTCACAACGGGGTTGGTCCGAATTGTGCTGGTTTGCTTTTGAACTCCATTCTAAACCCATGTGGGTGCTCTAAGTGGTTATTGTTCAGATACTATACTTTCCCATGCATGTCAACTCACTTCATTTGTCTTGTTATTAATTTTTATTTTTCCGTATTTTTTATATTTTAATCAAATAAATAAATAACATTATGAATTAAATAAATTATAAATAGATTATATAAATTAAATATAGTTGTTGCCGGTTTACCAATTATCTCGATGTAAATTTTTATTATTTAGTATATAAAATTATATTCCTTTAATTTCAAAAATATAGTTTAAATGTAAGGAAAAGTAGATGACGAGGTGGAGATTTGAAATGGTTTAGTGCTAAAGGAAAAAAAATGGGTTTAGAATGGTTGTGATGTGCAATACTGTCATATGTGGATGTAGGAAGTCTGGATTTTAGACTCTAACGTTGTAGATGCTTTTAAACTTAATCCTCTTGATTTTTCATATCCTATATACTTTTGCAATGACATGCATGTTACTATTTTTTTTACGTGATTTTCTTAATATCTTCTTTGTTCGCATATTAACTTTATTTCTATTTCATGTCATTAAAAGGTAGTTCATACCTTTTAACATTTCTAATGATACAAACAATAGCTTTATTCAGGTTCATGATGTGTACTTTCTCTTAATAACTCGTGAAAAGATATAATAAATGAGATCACATTATTGAAATTGATAAACTGAAGTTTGGTTTAATGGCATATCAAGATGGAAGGAACTCAAGTAGTCAAAGGTAGAAGACATGATAAAACACATCCAACATTTAGATTCAGCTTTGACCAGAAAAAAAAAAAAAAAAAAAAAAAAAAAAAAAAAAAAAAAAAAACATACACACACACTAAAGTCTCGAATTGAACATATAATAGCTAGAAACTCATTTCAAAGGCACATCCAGTTTAGTGCTCAAAAGTGGATCCTCCAAGAGCTTGACCTACAATGCAAATTTGCTCAAGACCCAAACAACCGCAACCTTACTCAAGGTTGAAATTCAAGTTGCAACCTTCCACAAAGCACATATTGCACAAGTTAATTTTGCCCAAAGTTCAAGTTCGTAAGATCAAGATCTAAGCACTTATGTTATAGTAATACAATTATTCAGGAAACGTGTCAGACTTGTTGGATTATTCGGGTTTGTTTTACGGGTCATTGGTCTGGCACGATATCGGGTCACGGTTCAAATGGTTATTTGTTTACGGGTTATAGATAATTGTGTTGAATTATCTATTGAGTCTTTATAGGGATAATTGTTAGTTCGAATTAGATAAGTTTATCTAGTTTGCTTATTTATTTTATTAATAGAGTTTGAGTCGGGTTAGGACTAAAATAAGTTTAGTATAAATAGATGGTTAGGTCTATTGTTATTAGTGTGCTTTTCATTGATAAATAATATAAAAGAGTCGAACAAGTTCGTTCAATCTCGTGCGTTTGTGTTTGATCAAGGGCCTGATTTCCAACAATTGGTATCAGAGCTTGGTGCCTGCGGCTTTGAGAGTCGTTTTCAAGAAGGGGAGCCGCCCCTGGCGGGGTTGCAACCGCGGTAAAACTCCGGGTTGTTGAAGACGAAGCAGAGTGAAAAAGAAAAAAAGGGTATCTTTGGTCAAGAAATATTTATTATATTCGAATAAGGTTTGTTCGAAATTATGAAGATGCGGCTTAATTTATATGAAGGTTGGAATTTCGTGGGTCAGTGAATGTTATTGAACTTCACGATTCCAATGAAAAGGGGAAGTTGGTCTTGGCAGTGTTAAGGTGTGCAAGGAGCAACACCATGGTGGCCACGTACACAAGGTGGGTCACTTAGAAAAGAATCACATGGGCTATTAAAAACAGCCTGTTTAAAGAAATAGCATGTGAGGTGTTGTACTATGGGCTGTTCGGGACTGATTAACAGCGGAAGACGAAGACGTTATGGTGTTCGGGTCAACCGTTATTGTGGTAGACGTACCGGTTGAGATGAGGGGGGTGACCGTGATGAACATCGGTGTTCGTGGCTGTTAGTGATGTTCAAAGGAAGAACGGGGTTGTTCGGTTGTTAGTTGCGGGTTTGCGCGGCTGGTATACAACCGGTGATAACAATAGATGGTGAGAACGGTTGCCTTGTTAGTCTTGTTCGTGATAAGAGGAGACCGGCGTGTTGCGTGAAAAACGGACGTAAAAGATCCGTCAAAGCAGGTGGCTTTGGATTCGGTTCGTTTCGTTTAGCAGTTGAAAGAAAACGTTATAAGCGGGTGGCTTTGTTTTCTTTGTCGGTGGAGAGCCTCTTGAACAAAGGTAATCGGAAAAGGTAAAGAAGGGAAAAAAACTACACGACGGTAACATTATGGCGTTGGAGTTCAAATCGGGTGGCTTTGGATGTGACCGGGGAGAGGTCGTTGATCCGTGATAAGTCGTGATGTTAATGAACGGTGTTCCAACATTATGCCATGTGACATGTTACGAGCGTGGTCGGTTTGATTCGGGTTGAACCGAGACATTGGGCGTGATCGAGGTGAAGATCGGGTGTCCGTTAGATGTCATAGTGGTTCGAAACCGAGGTGATTAAGTGTTGCGGTGAAGGCGTAAACAAACACCGATTAAGGGGGTGATTGTTGGATTATTCGGGTTTGCTTTACGGGTCATTGGTCTGGCACGATATCGGGTCACGGTTCAAATGGTTATTTGTTTACGGGTTATAGATAATTGTGTTGAATTATCTATTGAGTCTTTATAGGGATAATTGTTAGTTCGAATTAGATAAGTTTATCTAGTTTGCTTATTTATTTTATTAATAGAGTTTGAGTCGGGTTAGGACTAAAATAAGTTTAGTATAAATAGATGGTTAGGTCTATTGTTATTAGTGTGCTTTTCATTGATAAATAATATAAAAGAGTCGAACAAGTTCGTTCAATCTCGTGCGTTTGTTTTTGATCAAGGGCCTGATTTCCAACAAGACTGTCAGGTGTATCCCTACGATGTCCAACAAATCAATAATGTCATAAAATGATATATCCATCCAGAATCAAATTAGTTTTCAACCATAGACGAAGGTCGTCGATAAAGCTTATATATTCATCACTGATGCCACCATTAAATGAAAACATTCTTGGTGAATAAAAAAAAGTGCCATGAAATGCAAATATCTTATTCTTGGGTACTCTCTTAGTAAGACTTGTTAGAGGATATCATTCAATAATTAAAGTGAGTATCCTTAAGCAATTACGAAGATCTCTGAATATGTTCTTTGAGATCTGTGCATGGGTGTTCGTAATTCGGGTTCTTAATATCAGTAAGATTCTTTAGTTATAAACTTCGTTGTGTTCTAATGGTTTGATAGTGGTAATTTCAGTCCCTTACCCGATTGTAAAATTATGTTTTATATTTGGCCCAGTAGCCAGTATCACGTATACCCGATAATTTGTTAAAAAAATGCTAGTCCAGGGCTTCCAATTACATTTTTTTTTATCATTCTAATTTTTATATTATTTTATTTGTAACAACTATAACAAACTAAAATATGGTAGGGTAAAGGATTATTTAAGAACTCTAAATAATTGCAGAACTTTCAGAACTTAACATAGATACCATATCATCATAAAATGTTTGGATAATATAAAATCTGTAAATTATATATCTCAAAATATATGTTTATACTTCGTAGCATACAAAATGTAAATAATATCATCAACAAAATATTTCCACATGATAAAAGCTACTAGAATGAAGTATTTGTTGGGAATCATGGTATCAAAACTTTAAGCGGGAGCGGTTTACATAATTAACAAAAATCGATTATATACATATATAATTATGGCCGATTTTGATTTTATAAAATATGTTTGATTTATTAATCCGATTAATAAATATTCCCAATCAGGATCAAGGTTATACGCGTATAAACACATAAATAGAAAAACAAACATAGAGGGTTTTAGTAATCAACCTTTGACGACTACACCGGGATTGTAACACGCGGGTTACAACGAATCCTCGCTAGTAGGAAATTGACAACCGAGCACGAGATACCCAAAGGTAGAACCAACCAAAAAGATGAGGCGGCGGAGGTGCTCCGGTTCGTGGCTGTGGCCATAAGAGGGAGTCAACCAAACTTGGGAAGGAAGCAAGGGGTTTTTTTTTTTTTTTTGATAAAAGATATCATTAGGGTTTGCACCTTAATGTTCCTTTTATAAAAACCAATCTTACATTAAGCCCCTACGGTTATACAATTATAACCTCTTAATAATAATCTAATTAATATTAATAAAGTACTCACGTCCCACTATTACGGTTTATATCTCGGGTTAGATTAATTAAGAGGCTTAATTAACCTACTAAACCGGCCACTTATACAAATATAATAGTTAATGACAAAAATAATATCCCTCTAAAAGATGGTGGGTGATGGATAACATATAAATTCAGAATATATTCCAACATCAACAAATGATATATAACTATTGGGTGTACCTATTGGCACACCAATGTGCCTATTGGCACACCAAACCCTAGTTGAATCAGGGTTTACCTACGCTGTGTATAGGTCTATATGCAGCGTATATGGTTAAACCTATACGCTGCGTATAGACCTATACTCAGCGTAGGTAAACCCTGATTCTCAGTGCCTGATCAGCAATCATTGCACAGAAAACAAGGGTTTATATACGATGCGTATAGCTCAATACGCAGCGTATATAAACCATCTGAATTTTTGGGGTCATTTTGGTAGGTTTGAAGCATCAGTTTTTCACAAGGTTTATATACGCTGCGTATATAAAGGTCAGAAAATGTCTTTTATACCCTTGTGTTGAGGCTATACGAAGCCAAATACAAGGGTAGTTGTGTCATTTTTGTTTCATACGCTGCGTAGGGATCGATACGCAGCGTATATAAAGCTCCATTTTTTATTTTTTTTTGTGTACTCCTTTGTTTATTTATAAAAAAAAATTAATTGAGTGTATTTTGGGGTATTTCTATGTTTATTTATAAAAAAACAATATTATTAGAAAATAATAAAAATATAAATTATAAAAATTAAAAATAATACAAATATTATGAATTATAAAAATTAAAAATAATACAAATATTATGAATTACAAGACCTACAGGGAACCTATACGAGACTTATACTATACTATACGATACGATATAACACCCGTATAGGCCTATAGGTGTGGTTTAGGTCCCATATTGACCTCGTATAAGCCTATAAGTGTGATATCGTATCGTATAGGTGTGGTTTAGGTCCCGTATTAACCTCGTATAAGCCTATAAGTGTGATATCGTATCGTATAGGTGTAGTATAGGTCACGTATTGACCGCGTATAAGCCTATAGGTGTGATATCGTATCGTATAGCTTAGTATATGTCACGTATTGACCTCGTATAAGCCTATAAGTGTGATATCGTATCGTATAGCGTAGTATATGTCCCGTATAGGCCTATATGCATATACAAGACCTATAGGAAACCTATACGAGACTTATACTACACTATAGGATACAATATAACACCCGTATAGGCCTATAGGTGTGGTTTAGGTCCCGTATAGGCCTATATGCATATACAAGACCTATAGGAAACCTATACGAGACGTATACTACACTATACGATACGATATAACACTCGTATAGGCCTATAGGTGTGGTTTAGGTCCCGTATAGGCCTATATGCATATACAAAGACCCATAGGAAACCTATACGAGACTTATACAACATTATACGATACGATACTATACAATACGATATAACATCCGTATAGGCCTATAGGTGTGGTTTAGGTCTTGTATCTGCCTATAGGCCTATGCGAGACCTATACTATAGTATCGTATCGTATTGTATCGTATCGTATATCGTATAGTGTATAGTATAAGTCTCGTATAAGCCGATAGGCCTACATCTATAGGCTTATACGAGGCCTATACATGACCTATACTACACCTATAGGCCTATACGGGACATATACTACGCTATACAATACGATATCACACTTATAGGCTTATACGAGGTCAATACGTCACATACGATACGATATCACACTTATAGGCTTATACGAGGTCAATACGTGACATATACTATGCTATACGATACGATATCACGCTTATAGGCTTATACGAGGTCAATACGTGACATATACTATGCTATACGATACGATATCACACTTATAGGCTTATACGAGGTCAATACGTGACAAATACTATGCTATACGATACGATATCACACTTATAGGCTTATACGAGGCCGATACTTGACCTATGCTACACCTATACGATTCAATATAACTTTTTTTTTATAAAATTTACTAAAACCAATAATGTATAAATGTTTATAAAAAAACCTTTATATACGCTGCGTATAGGTCTATACGCAGCGTATATAAAGGGTTAAAAAGACCATTTACCCCTTCATTTGGGGCTATACGAAGCCAAATGCAAGGGTAAACTTGTCTTTTTGACCCTTTATATACGCTGCGTATGGGTCTATATGCATCATATAGTGGGAAAGACCATTTTACCCCTGCGTTTGGGGCTATACACAGCCATATGCAAGGGTAAAATTGTCTTTTTGACCCTTTATATACGCTGCGTATAAACCTATATATAAAGGGTACTTTTTATTTTTAACCCCAAACCTCTGGTAAAAATATATTTTTTGACCCTTTATATACGCTGCGTATAGGCCTATACGCAGCGTATATAAAGGGTGAATTTAAAAAAAAAATATTTTTAAGTATCGTATCGTATAGTATAAGTCTCGTATAAACCTCGTATAAGTCTCATATAGGTCTTGTATTTGCCTATAGGCCTATACGGGACCTATACTATAGTGCCGTATCGTATTGCATCGTATCGTATAGTGTATAGTATAAGTCTCGTATAAGCCGCGCATAAGTCTCATATAGGTCATGTATATGCCTATAGGCCTACACGGGACCTAAACCACACCAATAGGCCTATACGGAACCTAAACCACACCTATAGGCCTATACGGGTGTTATATCGTATCGTATAGTATAGTATCGTGTTGCATCGTATCGTATACTGTATAATATAAGTCTCGTATAGGTTCCATGTATGCCTTGTATATGCCTATAGGCCTACACGGGACCTAAACCACACCTATAGGCCTATAAGGGACCTATACTACATCTATAGGCTTATACCAGTGTTGTATGATATCCTATAGTATCGTATCGTGCTGCATTGTATCGTATAGTGTATAGTATAAGTCTCGCATCGTATCGTATCGTGTTGCATTGTATCGTATCGTATCGTGTTGCATCGTAGGCCTATACGGGACATATACTACACCTATAGGCCTATACGGGCGTTATATCGTATCGTATCGTATATTGTAGTATATTCGAACCGTATATAAGTTTTCCAAAACAATTGAACGTTATATAATATTATTTGTATAACATTAACGATTATATATTTTAAGCGATTTAACGTTGTAACCGGGTGAGAATTTATACCACAAACACATCAAAATAGCAAAAAAAAAACAACTGAGGGGTTATATACGCTGAGTATAGCTCTATACGCAGCGTATATAAAACCCTTGTTTTCTGTGCAATGATTGCTGATAAGGCTCTGAAATCCATGGTTTATATACGCTGAGTATAGCTCTATACGCTGCGTATAGACCTATACGCAGCGTAGGTAAACCCTAAGTGTGTAGATAGTCAACCAAGGTGTGGAGATAGTTTGGCCCTAACTATTTTATCACCACCTCAAAAAGCAACTACAATTATTTAACTCCCTACTCTTGCTGTAAGAAGAGTATTGCCAAATTCCAAACATCCTACTTGTCCATCGCCATGCAGGGTTGGGTCTTGATCTTTAATTAGGATTAGACCCTTGCTTTCTTGAGTTAACACGCATTAACAAAAATGAATCCCAAATTCACGTACTATCCTAACATTTTTTGAATATTGCCTTCGTGTAATTAATTGTATAGGTAGAAGCCTAACTAACGATTTGATTGATTAATTTGACATATTTGTCATCACCCTAAACCATATCCATGTCTTTTCTCCATCAATAAATTAGCAAACTTTTTAGCCATTAAAAAATAACTTAGTACTGCATTTCTTTCATATGGCTTAATAGTGGGGTTCCAATAAGATTAGTGCATTTAATTATATATGTCGGAATAGCAATATCCAAAATTGAAGCAGGTAATACAAAATGTATTAAATTTACGTATAAATTAGTAATAAAATATATGCTAATAGTCCGGGAGAACACCACTCTTCTAGGATTTGAACCTTGGCCGGTAAGGTACCGGACATATATAGCCCTGCCATGTTGCAAACCAATTGCATGGAAGCTGTTAAAAAAAGAAGAACTAACCAGGGTTAGAGCACCTCCTATGGTACCTCAGACGAAAGCGGAAGATTAGGTAGCAAACATGGAATCCAAACGCCCATGGGCGGATCTTAGTAGAGCCGTGGCAGGGCCACGGCCCTCGCAAGTTTTTCGGCCGTTGTGCTAATTTTCCGCATTTCGATCGAAATTTTGTATATATACTATGTTCGGCCCTGGCAAGTTTTTCGGCCGTAGTGCTAATTTTAGTGCCCGTGTCTTTCGGCCCTGGCAGGTTCAACGGGCAAGATCCGCCACTGCAAACGCCACATTAGCTAGAAGACCGGTGTGAATGGGTGTTCATTTGTGAACGTCCAGAAAATCCAAATACAACCGGACATAAATGATGGTGGTTCCTTCTTACCCCCCCCCCCCCCCCCCCCCTACCTTCTCTTCACACACACAGTATACGGGTGCCTCGTGATGCAAATGAGAGCACAGACTCTGGTAATCATGTTACATGTCTTTTTTTAGTTAAAACAATCTAGAGCAACACCAAACTCAAATTTAAGATAAGAAAATACTTGTTTTTAGATTGTAATTAAAAAAAAGTATCGACTTATGAAAAAATCAACAATATGTCATAAAAGTTTTAATTACCTAAACTTTTAAAGCTATGTAAGATTACCTTTTTGTTCCACTCCATATATGTATTATGATATAGTATAGATAGGGCTGTAAACGAACCGAAGGAACACGAACATGGCCTTGTTCGTGTTCGTTCGTTAAGGAACAAGCTTGTTCATTAACTGTTCACAAACACTTACCGAACGAGATTTCTTGTTCGTGTTCGTTCATTAAGGAAACGAACATGTTCGTGAACTGTTCATGAACATAAATGAACATAAACGACGTTTATGAACACAATATTCATTTTAGAATTAAATCTGCATTTTCATCACAAACATTACGAAGAATCCACAAAAAATAAATAAACACTTAATATAATTATCCAAACACAGTTGGCGTGATTATCAAAGTGGTGTTTGAAAGTAGACATAAGATTGAAGAGAAAATGACCGTGTTTGAATAATCAATGGATATTTGATGTAGCAGCTGACATGTCGTGTTGGTGAGCATTTGAAACTTGATGCATCGGATATCAAGTTGAGGGTTTCTAGTTCTAGATGAAGAGCTTACTCAATTGATTATGTATGTATAGGTGTGTATGTATATATGTATGTGTGTGTATATATATATATACATATTCAGATATATGTGTATCTGTATACATAGAGTCGTTTTTTATTTAGATACAATAATACGTTAAGAACCATGAGAACCACACAATGCACTTGTATTTCTTGCTTTGAATGTGTAGGTAGTTGTATCCGCTATTCGTTCTGATCTCCCTCTAAATCTAATTATCTTATGCACCATGTACAAATGACGAATATCTCGCATATGATATGATGTTTACTATTCCATATGAATATTAAGAAAGATTAATCGATCAATACCAAGAAGAAACAGAAAAAAGAGACTGATCCCCCCAACCTAAGAAGAAAGAATCACCAACAACCTCAAGATTATAACCTTCACACGGATAATGAAGCCTCAACAGCAATCTAGCCTGTGAAAGAGCATAACCACTGAGTGGAACTTTACGAAAACCAGCACTTACCATCATCACTTCCCATGATCTGAATCTTTCATGTCTCTCTTTCCGGCAATCTCCCTCCTCCGCTACTATGTCGGCGATCTCTCTCCCGAACCATACTTGCTCCACCTCAATTCTCTCCCGGCTGTTTGGCGGCAGCGTTGCTTCTAGCGACTCGAACACTGCAGTGTAATACTTCATAGCTTCTGTAAACCTTGATAAAAATATAGGGTTGTTGTGGTATGCTTCTTTTTCAGATAATGTAACAACTTTAGGGTTCATGGATTTGATCTTTCTAAGTAGCAACAAGAGCTTGTTGCGGTTGTTTAAATGACGGTGTAGATAAAGATCAAAATTAACGGCTAGGGTTTCGGTAGGGGGGAGGAGTACGGCGGAGAGGTGGTGGATGAGGTGGTCAACGATTAGGGTTTGGTTGTTGGTGTTTGGGAGTAAGAGTGGGTGGAAAGTGAACTTGAGTCCGAGTGAATGTGCGAATTTGGAGAGACGGTCACCGGTTTGCCGGAGGATGTTTAGGTTTGTACCGGTGGCAGTTAGGCGGAGAGATGGTGGAGGATGGTGGTTGGCGATGGCTTGCATTAGTGGTGGCCATTGAACTCCATGAATGATATCGAAATCAATTATGTGAATGTTTTGTTGATGATCAATGAGTTCTAAGATGGCTTGATTAGCAGTAAACTGACTGAATCTGATGAAAGGAGTTATTTGGTTTAGGGACAAATAAGATGATTGAAGAACTGAATCATATTGATCACTGTAAATATCAATATTACAGCGTGGAGTCATCATGAAACTCTTTGGTGGATTGATTTTATGGAAGATAGGGTGGTGGTGGTGGTGGTGGTGGTGGTGGAGGCGGTGGGAGAGAGCTTTAGTGAAAGAGTGGACTAATCTTTCGGATGAATCGCCGTAAGCGGATGAGTTGGACGAGAGGATGGAGATGAGGCGGTGGGCGGCGGAGAGATCAGACCGAGAGATCAGTTGGGCGGCGGTGAAGAGGAGCTGTCGGAGGTGGATGGACGGTAGTGGTAGTGGTTGTGGTTGTGGCAAACGAGGTATTACATGTAAATCTTTATTATTTTTTTGTTGATGTTGATGAGAGGATGGACCAAACATTTGTATAGTATTCATCACTTGGTTGTTTGATGGGTGAGTTAATTCATATATAGGCTAGGATGAATTGTTGTAGAACCCTAAAATCCCAACTACACATATAAGGTTAATCAAGTGTGACTGTTTGAGAATGCTTACTGCAACTAAAACACTTAAGGTTAATCAAGTGTGACTGTTTGATTATTGCAACTAAAACACTTGAAGGAAAATGATGAGCGTGTGAGTGTTATTATACTATTGCAATATATGTAGATGCACAAACATACATACATTACGTACGTAATCTTGTTTCATTTTCATGATGTCATCAATATATTGTTTGCTTAAATAAGGAACATGTTGAAAAACACAACCTTTTGTCTAACTTCATTTCTCAATTTTCATGACACTTAAACTATTTCTTGATAATATTTCTTGATTCATAAATATTTCTTTTTGTAAGATATACACTACTAGTAAAAAGCATGCAAGCATCATTGACGACGGTTGCCATGATATCAACACACACTACAAGAAAACCGAGCAATACCGGCGACGCCAATAGCCGCGACACCGTGCAATAGCGGCGGCGATTGCTTTACCAGTCGTCGCTATTGCACGGCGTCGCGGCTAGCTATTGGCGTCGATCCGTGTGCTGCAACAAACAGGGGCGGAACCAGAGAGGGGTCAAGAGGGTCCGTTGACCCCCCGAACATAGAAATTTGTAAGATTTTTATATGTACAATATGAGATTTTTCTAGGAAAAAACATGTTTTAGACTCTCTAGTTGTAGCCGGTAGAAAAGAGAGTCTTATGATGACCCCTTGACAAAGAAGTTCTGGTTCCGCCACTGGCAACAAACAAACATTCTTGGCCCTTGATTGAAACATGATCCAATGGGTGTTGTCTTCCCCCTCAAACAAACACAATTCAATTGCACATCCATCTTCTTTCTCCCCAAAACAAACACAAGTGTCATGGCCATCTGCTTCTTCATCACCGGAGCATCTTCTCCAGCCGCCAAGTTAACAACCAGCATTCATCACCAGAGCACCTTGTTCTACACCGGAGCACCTTGTTCGTCATCGGGCACCTTCTCCGTCAACCACCACCGTAACTGACCACCTTCTCCGTCAACCACCACCATAACTGAGCATCTTCTTCGTCACCGGAGCACCTTCTCCGTCATCGGAGCATCTTCTCCGTCAACCACCACCGTAATTGAGCACCTTCTTCGTCAAGCTCTGACTTGTTTTTTAGTTTTATGCAGAAACTGTTTAATGTAATTTTATGTAAAAAGCTTTGTTTGAGTTTATGGATGTATAAGATTTGAATGATAATACAACAGTGAGGCAATTGTGTTTATGCTTTGTTTGAGTTTACGATATATGAGATTTGAATGAAAATTTTATGTAAAATGCGTTGTTGTTTGAGTTTATGAAGATTTGCAGTTTCCGTCTCAGGCGAGCTTTCCGGCAATTCTCTGGTAGAAGCATTAGCGGCGACACTGTGTATTAGCGATGACTTGGTGATCATTAGCGGTACTTGTCTTCATAATTGTTTAATGCAACAGTTCTATTCCAATAGTTTGGGCAGTTGTTTGGGAAGCCTTCAAGGGGGGAAACTTTTGGACTCTTGTTTGTACTTCAACTTATTCCATCAGATAGGAAATATGGTCTCCTTGGGTTTTGGCTTTCATTATCTGCAGATCTTATATAACCCAACAAGTCGGAGAGTCGTTAGAACACTTTTCATACGATTGGGGATCCCGAATCCTTAATGATCTTGGTATCCTGATTATTATTGTTACTAATGGTTGTTTATACGACTCCCACTTGAAAGAATGGTCATATGTCTAAGTTATAACCTGAAGACTCGTATTTACAATTGAAAAGCACGTGGGGAGAAAGTTGATCAAGTCTTTAACGGTCACAAGTGAAGATCGATTATATTCCGGGAATCCCAGACAATTAATTAGACATTATCTTGTTTTTATAGCGCTAGTAGATCGATCAGGAACACACACAACACTCTCGCAACTACTGTAGCATTTAGCATACGACCTACTACAACTCATTGTACTCATTTTTCATCGACTAAGGAGGGTGGGGGTGGTCACTAGTGATAGAATTCCATCACTCACAACACCCAATCAAGTTCCGCCATGTCATCAACCATTTTTCCATCACTCACAACCTTTTTTAGTGGCATTGGTCATCACTCACCACCACACCCAACAATTTCCCCCCAACCAACAATTCCTCACACAAAATCAATTCATCACGCCATTATTTTTGTCATGCGTGCATCTTCCACAAAATTAAGGTGGCGGTGGGAGTTTTTTTTATCACTCGTTGAATTTACCTATCACGCGTTATACTTCCTCCACCCCGCCTCTCCTAATAACTAGAACTGCAGCAACACGACACTTTGTCGGCGCCCGAGGTTTTATGCCGGAGATCCTCAATGATCAGGGCTTTCCTCGCAAATATCCTAAGTCTTTTACATCATTTTCTCATTAACACATTGCATTATCCTGAAAAGCACACTAGATGTGCTCTAAATTATACATATTTTTCTATAAGTATTCCCTACACTTTTGAGTAGATCAGAGTTATTTTATTAAATTCAACTCGTAATTGGTTGATATATAAATTTGGTGATTTTTAATGAAAACAAGCAAAACTATAAATTTATACATAAGAAAAGTGCAAATCTGAAAAGCCTACAATTCAGAAAATTAAACTAATACTAATGGCAATTAATGGTTGTTGAAAGCTACGTTGAAACAAAGATTGTTGAAATACCATTAATTCTCCTATATATTAATTCTCTAATGATTTGAACAGTAACAAAGAATTATCCTAATAATTGAAGGAAAGAAACAATAAAAGCAATGAAACCACATGGCAGGAAATAGTATCACCCTGCCATTGGTTCAAATGGGCCGCCGCCCCTCACCCATTGAACAAACTAGTTTATTATTTTATACACAATTTAAAATTACGTTTTTGTCCTGGAATAGTGTTTCTCTACCATTGGTTCAAATGGGCGGCGTGAAATACCCATTGGACCAACCAGTTTATTATTATATATCCACTTTAAAATTACGTTTTTGCCGCAGTTAAAAAATACGGTTTTGCCTCAACTTCAAAATACGTCTACCCTTTTGTCCCGAACTAAAAAATATGATTTCGCTCTCGGTAAAAAAAAATTACGCTTTTACCCTTAGCCAAAATTACGTTTTCGCCCAAGTTCAAAATAAAATTTTGTTTTTTCCCCCGGCTCAAAATTACGATTTTACACCAGTTTATTATTTTATACCTACTCTAAAATTACGGTTTTGCCCACAGTTTAAAATTACGTATTTGCCCACAGTTCAAAATAAATTTATGCTTTTGTCCCCAGGTAAAATTTACGAATTTCCTCTCAGTTCAAAATTACGATATCGCCCTCAATTCAAAATTACTTTTTTGCTCCCAGTGCAAAATAAAAATATCGTTTTTCCCTACCTAAAAATTAGGATTTTACCCTTGGAAAAAAAAAAATTTAATTTTTCCCCTAAGTAAAAATAAAAATATGACTTTGCCTCCAACTAAAATTTACGAATTTCCTCTCGGTTCAAAATTACGATATCACCTTCAATTCAAAATTACGTTTTTGCTCCCAGTGCAAAATAAAAATATCGTTTTCCCCTACCTAAAAATTAGGATTTTACACTCGGAAAAAAAATTTTGATTTTCCCCCAAGTAAAAATAAAAATATAACTTTGCCTCCAACTAAAAATCGTTTCAAAGAGCTGTCTAACACTGTTTTTACTTTTTATTTATAGCAAAACTATAGTACTGTTTTTTTTAATTTGTTGAGAATTATTCGGCTATCACCCCGCAATGCGGGCGGGGCATCACCTAGTTCAATTAAAGTTACAATTAATGTAGCTATGAAATAATGAGTTTTTTTTTTTTTTTTTTTTTTGAAGGTTAACTTTCATTAAAAACTTACTAAGCTTGGGGGTTTCGAACCAAAAAAACGAGTATTATGAGTTCCTTTCTACGTAGGTGGAGAAACAGATTAAAAACAAGTGGGCCATGCATGCACTTCAGAAGATTTGGATTTAGAAAAATAACTCTATGGGCCAATAACATAGGTCAGAAGACATAGACGAAAAGGAATTGGGGCTGACTTTGGCCAACAGCACTCCAGCAGCCCAACTTTATTATGAATTGGCCTTGGGCCATGTGATGATTATTATTCACGAAAATATATCCCCTAATTAATCCCTTCTACAGGACACGAATTTATAACATTGAAGGGGAATATATATTTTTAAGAGACAACATCAAGCGTAAGCATACGGCAGGAGGGCTGTAGAGAGTAAGAGGAGATATGCGATTGGACGTGATCAGAAGCGTAGGGGACGATTTTGAGAGGCCACTTAGACCACCCGTAGTGGTTGCAAATTTGGGCGTTTTTGGGGCTCAATCACACCCATATCGCCCACATCCCCACTACGCATGGGCGTGTTTGGCAATTTTGTTGTTGAGGCGTTTTTTAAATCACGCCTAAAGGGGGGTTTTGTTGTCCAATCACATTTCAGCTTCTGTTATTTGGCCAATAAGATTTTTTTAAATGTTTTTTTTATTTTATTTTATTACAAACATAATGCCCCACAATCCCAACATCCCCACTACACCCATTTTAGAAAACGCCCAATAATGCCCCATTGCTGACTGGGCTGCCACATGGCGCAAAACGCCCAATAATGAATTAATTATTTGAACCTTGTTTGATTGTTTTTAAAACTATACTGGCTAATTTTCATGCTACCTGGGCCTAGATGAACTATGATTTAATGTTTTGACTATTCGGTTTTGACTAATGATTAAATTGAGATGATTTACATATTCCTGTTTTATGATTGTTTATGAATTTGTGTGCTTGTCTTGGTTGTGATTGGTTGTTTGGTTAGGTGATCTTATTAGTCTGGTCTGGAACTATTTAGATCATTCTAGGTTCGTTAATCTATTAGGTTTTCGGTCTAGAGCTTGAGATTAGCGATAATTCAAGTTTAACTAAATTAATTAAAATCAACTGAGTATAGTGTGCATCCTTTTCTGGAAACTCTAGCGACGAGTCAGGATTGCTAGGTTATTAGCTAGGCGTTGTTTGGTAGTTTGGTAGTTTGGGTGACCGACAGCTCGGATCCGGCTACTTATTCGCGTTTAGGGTTTCCTATGTTTTCAATTATTTAGCGGGTTTAGCTTCATGACCGGAGGATTTTAGCACCATAGTTGTTTTTAATCTGACAGTCGTGGGATTCGGTGTCGATAGCTCGAGTCGTTTCCAATTTAGCACTTTATCACTCTGTTCCATCTTCTATTTTGGTTGATCATCCTTAGCGGGAGGTTTTCTGGGTAGATTCGGAGCTTTAGCCATTGGTCAGGACTAGAGGTCATGGGTTGGTCATAGGGATTCGAAGCCTGGATAGTTCTTTCTCATCATTGTCTGCTTCCCGTCACTTCACCATCTTGCTCGCTTGCTCTGTTTTGTTGTTTACACGCTTTAGTAGAATTAGAAAAATCTTAAAAACACAAATTAAAACCAGTTAAGTAATTAGTTGAGTCAGAGTCTAGTTTAGCGTCGCTAGTGTCTCGTGGGTTCGATACTCGGACTTCATTAGGCTTTACTACGTACGATAGGTACACTTGCCTGTCAGTGGTCTAGCATTTAGAGAGTCTTAGTTTATAAATTTAAAACTAGGGTGTTTAGATTAGGTTAGCTTTTTATAGACCGCATTTTGCACATCAGATCACAGCAAAGATTGATCACTAAATTGCTTCGGTAATTTTTTACCAAAACAATAACCAAACAATCGATTATACCAGTTATCAGATATGTTTAGGTCCATTTTGTCGGTTAGCTTAACCCTACATATAAATAAATACATTAGCATTAGTATGACTTTTAATTTCCCTATAAACTTTACAAAATTTGGCACACATTTGATTTGTTTACATTCTTATCATAGAATTGAGTTTGCCGCTATTGATTAATTTAGATAAAACAAACAATTTCTCAAAATGGGTAAAAGTTGGTCTTAAGTTCCCCATTTATCGCTTTATTCAGTTAAACACCCTTTGACTCATCTAACACTATACTGTGAATATTTTGTTTCGGACAATCCTTTACCAACCTTTAATTAAAATTAATTATAGACTTTTTTTACTTATTTTAATTCATAGTTTAGATTTTCATTAAAACAGAGACAATTACAGACTAATGGCAGGTAGACGGGCAACAAGCTGCGCCACTACCCTCTTCTGAATAGCAAACCCTACCCTGCTAAACACAAAATTTTGTCCCTTAACATGCGCGGTGTTACTACTTACCACCTACTGAACCCGCTTGAGGAACCGCACCGCATCGGGGGCGAGAGCGCCAAAGGTATTCTCAAATTTAGTCCATCATCATCATCATCATCATCATACTCAGTAAATCCCACCAATAGCAAAGCAAAGGTAGGGTCTGAGGAGGGTAAGATGTAGACAGTCTTACCTCTACCCCGTAGGAATAGAGAGGCTGCTTCCAGTGAGACCCCTGGCTCGATAGTAGTTTTGCATCAAGCCTTGGACATAAGGTACATAACACTCAGCAATCATGACAAAGACCGATTAGTGCATGTACCCTTTTGTCTTTCAGCTATCAACGCCACCACATGATGCATCATTAACCGTCCTCAGCTTTTAACGTTAATTTCACGAAATTCGTAAAATAACGTTAAAATTAGTGCACTTTCACTTTACCCCCCGATGACCCACACATATATCCATTATATTCTCAAATTTAGTAATTTAGTTAAATGTAACATAAAAGTTCATTATTCTTCCAAGTTGGTGTAGTTAAGCATATCATCACCTTTTTATCATCTAGATACACTTATAACATTAATATATTAATATGTAATAGATAATCAAGACTCAAACCCCTTTTTTATTTTATATAAAGATCCTTTATAGGTCAAGATTGACTAGCTGCAAAAATCACACTCATACCAGCACTCTTATGAATCATACAATCGGAATCAAACACTAGGGGCATGCTAGAACATCAAATATGGTATGTAGCACACTAAACGATACCAAAGTAAGGATTTAAAATCGAAAATCGTACTTGAGGTTGTAAAACACACTTAATTCTTGATGGTCGAATTGATTTCTTTTGTTTAATATGATGGTTTAATGTGGATTTGTAATATGGAACTCACTACTTTGAGACGATTAATGTTTTGCTGGTAAAAACAGATTACAAGTGTGTTCGGGGAGCATATAAATGGAGAGGAATATTGCGAACGAGGAGTTGAAATCGAGCAAATCAGAGAAGAATGAGGAAACCAGCCTTGAGCGCCTAGGACACTTGTATGTCTAGGACGTCGGGATGTCTGGAGCAGTGTCTAACCAAGCATTCGAATAAAATTGCAGCCGTCTGGGATGCCCAAACCCGGCGTTTGGATTGCCGACGGCCTGGAAAAACAGAATTTTGCATTTTTTGTTTACGTTTAAAGGATTATCTCTAGGGTTTCGTATCTAAGCTTCATTGGACGAGATTTGGACGACCTAAGGCGGATTTTAGAAGTTCCTAAACATACAAATTGAATCCTCGTTTATGTTTTACATATCTGAATCAATAATTGAAGATCCAACGATGACGAGGTAAGGCTAAACCATTTGTGATCTGCTCTAGGTGTATGGGTTGTGTAAGAAACAATTTTATGCTAGTTTGACCTAGGTTTTGGGAACGAATTTATCAACCCGCTAAGTTAAGAGTGAATTTAATTGTGGTTTATTACATTTAAAAGGTTTGATTGTGTTGAAAACAATAAATTATAATTATTCAATTTTGGTTTCTACATCAGCAGTTTGATATTAGTTTGTGTTTTATATAATTAAATTGGTGGTTTTGTGAATAGAATTCATTAGATTCGCTTCCATAACCATCACTTGATAAAATCACACACATCGTCTCCACTAATGACTTCCCCCTAGGTTAATTTTTGTTTTACCAAATCCGAAACCCGCAATGGATTACTTCTTCTCACATATTATTTTCAAAACAAATCCAAGTTTTGTTAAGTTTTCACAATCAATCAACTTCTTAGTTCTATGTTTAATGTTTAGTCTAATGGGGAACACTTGGCTTTTAACACTTTCTATTGGTTCTCGATGAATTTGACATGTTATTTACCCTTACTAGTAAAGGTAGCTAGAAACACTGCTTTTAACTTAGTTTTTATTTACCTTTCGATATTGAGCAAATCTCAAGTTTAATAAATATATCTTTACTCTCTATACTTTAGTTTCATTTTTATTTACACCCTCTATAGTTTAGTTGATTGATTTTCTTTAACCGATTTATATTACAACCATGTTAATAAAGTCACTATTTGAGTTTTTAACGAATTTTTGGTTACGCAATTTTTATGGGTTTCGTTTTTATATCAACGCTCAATTTATTTTTATCTACATTCGATGTGAATATTCGTAATATTGTTTTTAAACCGATTGGTTGTTTTAAATGCTTTTTAAACCGACTAGCCCTCATCTCTAAATGAACCATTGCGACGTGTTTTTTTATCTACGTTTAAACCCACCCGCTGTAATGTGCAACCGTCATGTTTATCTTAATATACATTTTGGTGTAAATTTTATTAGAATAACTTGGCTTTCGTATGCAACAACATAACTTTTCCATTACTTGTGAATATTATACAGTCACGACGTGGTATTTTTATTGTCACGTTCGTGATTTGCTAATTTTTTTTCTACGTTTCAAACCCGCCTTGGAGCCCGATTAGTTACCCACTAGTTTTGATATACTAAAGTAAAATGTCTATTTGCCAATTTTATCCAAAATGACTTTTTGTGTCAAACAGCCCTTCACCTTTGGCATTTTTTTGTCATTTTCATCCAAACCACTAACTTAATTTACTTTTTTTGTTAATTTGAAGGATATGGCAAATATAAAACCTCGGGGACGATTTTGGTAATTTACTCAAACTCTCTTTAATTTCTTTTATTTAATTAATTTTGTCACGCACACACACACACACATATATAACAGAATATACATGCAGTTCTTATAAAAAAATTAATAGTTTTGTCACATAATTTTTATAAATTTTCATTCAAACCACTGACTCGGTTTATTTTTCTGTTAAGGTGAAAGATGTTTTAAATTTTATAAATTAAGACAGAAATTAGTTTCCATTTTTTTATATAGATGAGCTTTATAAAGAGAAAACGATATATAAAATAAATATAGTTGGTGTGCAACACATAACAATCGATTACAACTTTTAGTATTTAATCAATTGTAGAGATAGAAAAAAATTGTAAAACGTTACATATATTTTAAATGTGTTGAGCACCTAGAAAAAATATGTTAGCAGAAATAAAGTATTTATTTAATTAAGATTATGAGGGTAACTAACTAATATTTATTCTGAGTGGTTTGAGTAAAGAAACTTTTGTTTCATGGCATTACACTTACTATTTGGTGGGTACTTTAAGGTTTGGTAACGATACGTTGTTTGATAAGGGAAGCGGGCACTGGCTTATGTTTTTCGTTAAGAACGAATTTAAAAGAGTAGAAGATGAATTACAAACTTAGTACATATGATAAGATTTGTTTATTTGACATTTTTCTATAAGGCCACCAGCATTTTAGTTTTATAAAATTTAGAGGTTTAAGTAGATTTTATTTTTTATAAAACTGATCTATATAAAAAAATTGGAAATTAATTTCTGTCTTAATTTATAAAATTAAAAAATCTTTCGCCTTAATAAAAAAAATTAACTGAGTTAGTGGTTGGATCAAAATTTATAAAAATTATGTGACAGAACTATTAATTTTTTTAGTTAATTACAAAGATGGACCATGTGGTCTATAGCTAGTTTCACCTTTGAGTACTAACTTTTTTTAAAAGGTTTAGGTTTTATGGTTTCAATTTTTAACACCTTTGGGTACTAACACCAAAATTAGTTAATTTTATCAATATAATGACTAAAATACCCTTTTATTTTTTTTATTTTTTTTTAATTTAACACATTTGGGTACTAACACATAATTTTATTTAAGTTTAAATCAAATTTACAAAGAATTTTGAATTAAAATTATTTTTGCCTATAACAATTTTAAAATGTTTTGACTAGCTATATGTTTTGAAACGGTGATTATTAAATGAACTAGATATAATATACTACTAGATTATTACTATGTGTGTTATATGAATATATTTATATAAAAATTGCATGTATATTCTTTTTTATTATATACGTGACAAATTAATTAAATAAAAGAAATTAAAAAAAGTTTGAGTAAATTGCCAAAATCGTCCCTGTGGTTTTATATTTGTCAGTTTCATCCAAATATTTTTCAACTTAACAGAAAAAGTAAACTAAGTTCGTGGTTTAGATGAAAATGACAAAAAATGCCAAAGGTGAAAGGTTGTTTGGCACAAAAAAAATCATTTTGGATGAAACTGGCAAACAAGGCTAAATCTCAGGGACGATTTTGGTAATTTACTCTATATTCTACTAATTAAAGTAATATTATTATATATTTTTTTTAATTGTAGGTCTCCACTCAAGCTGTTTTGTTGAATGATCTGAAACGTAGATTTAAACTTGCTTTGGTTTAAGTTTTGAGCAGGTGAATCTTTAATAGAAAGATTAAATCCTTTTTATTCCTTCTCCCCTCTCCTTTTATTTATATAATTAACTTGTTATTAGAAATACTTTTTTATAAGAATTTAACCTTAGCCGTTCATTTTATAAGGTTCGTAAAAAACTGAAAATTCTTTAAAAAAAATCCTCACATTCATTTGCTAGCTAGTTCATTCAGATAACCCTATGAAATCCATACCCAGAAGTAGACCACAGGCTGAGTGACACGTGTCAAAATAGCAATCACCCGTTGATAAACAATCGTCGATAACATCATCTCCACTGAACCATTCCTGCATTCAGCCCCATCGAATCAAAGAAAACTGTGAAGAGCATTTGATCCAGATGGCAACCACATTGATGTCTTCATTGACCCTCAAGCCTTCTTCTCCATTTGCACCTGTGAAGGGTCTTCCTTCCCTTCCCGCCAAAACCCCATTCAGGGTTTCTGCCAGTGGCAAGAAGCTCAAGACTGACAAACCCTATGGTTAGTCACACACACTCTTTACCCATCTATATGTTGTGTACATTTCGAATAACATTGCTTTTGAAATATAGAATTGAGCAAAATGAATAGAACAAGAGAATAACAACATAAGGATATAATGAACACACACATATCATTGCATAGATATGTTCTATATACGCACTACACTACCAGAAAACTGCTACTATTCCTACCAAAAATTCATACGCAACGGGATTCTACCGTCCCATGCGGTGGGAGTTGGGTTTCCGTCGATATCGGTTCGATTCATTATAGCATCAGTACTTGTTATAGTTTATGATATCAAATTTGACAAGAACTCCGTTTCCAAAAGAAGTTAATAAACGTACGTTATTAGAGAAAATTAAATTAAGTGAAAAATAATAGGTTAAAGACTATATTATATAAAGTATAAAGAGTAAAACTTAAGCTTTATATTAAATAACAAACTACTATTCATTCTCTATCTTTTATCTTTTTATTATTATTATTATTATTATTATTATTATTATTATTATTATTATAATAATAATAATAACCGTTGCAATGGAAACATGACACCGTTTGTTGGTGTGTCGGTTAATGCAACGGTTCTAACTGTTTAAACTCACTAAACCTAATAATTAAACATAATACTTACTAATGTGACACATAAATACCTATACAAAGTTTAGTTTACAATACTAATAATTTGAATACTATCTCTCTATCAACTATGTGAAATCAAAATCTAAAGAGGGTTTCTTTCTTTCTTCTAACAGGAGTTAACGGTGGAATGGCATTGAGGGATGGCCTAGATGCATCTGGAAGGAAGCCAAAGGTTTGAATCTTTGGTGTTTTACTATATTCTCTCCAAAAGTTGCATCAGTTATGACTTAACTTTGTTATGAACTTTGAATTATGATTCAGGGAAAGGGTGTTTACCAATACGTTGACAAGTATGGTGCTAATGTTGATGGATACAGTCCTATCTACAATGAAGACGAATGGTCTCCAAGTGGTGATGTCTACGTTGGCGGTGAGTAAACGGTTGTGTTTTGTTTTTGGTTGAATTGTTGTATGCATACAAGTGTTTGGTTGATTGTTGGTTGTATTGTAAATTGCAGGTAAAACTGGTTTGTTGATTTGGGCTATTACTTTGGCTGGAATTCTAGGTGGTGGTGCTCTTCTGGTTTACAGCACAAGTGCTCTAGCACAGTAATTGTATTTCCATTCATCTTGTTATTGTTATAAGTGATTGTTTAGAATACCATGTCAAATACAAGATTAAACTATCAACCTTGTACAACTACTTTTGTACTTTTGCATTAAGTACATACATAATGTTCTTTTCTTAAGAATTAGTATAATATTTGGCTCTTCGGACCAACCAATATCGTCTTCTTTACACCTTAGAAGTTCGGCGATTTGTTTTTGGTTGTCAGCGTGGAGACTTTCCACAGGGTCACCCAGTGGCGAAGCTTAAGATTTCCGACCGGGGGGTCGAAAACGTATATACCAAAATATTTCTATAAAACCAGGGGGTCAAAAACGTATATACCCAAAAATTTCTGTACGAAAACTCCATACTCTCCACTACTGAACGAAATTTAGGAGGGTCGGCCGCCCCCTCCCGCCCCTATTATCCTACGCCCATGAGGTCACCCATCTTGGAATTGCTCCCACCTAAGCGTGTTTAGATAAGGAGTTATTCTCTTATCAACATTCATGCGTCTAAAACGTGTTGATTAATTTGATGTGAGACATTTCTCATTAATTCAACATCTCTCATCTACAACCAATGTGGGAATAGGGATTGCTTGTTTATTACATTTTGAAATTAACAACTTGGAGATTTAAGAGCCTGGATAAACGAAGGCAAAACACTCTCAAAAAAATCTTTTATTATTTTATAAAATGCAATAAGAAGATAAGCAATGTAAGAATATGTGGTAATTATCAAGCATGTGTATGTTTGATAAATGAATCGTTATGATAAAATTCTTGAGACGGTTTGAATCTTTTATAACCCGGGCCTAGGATGTTAAGGTAAAAAGGAATTAGGCTAACAAGTTATGAAGAACACAAAGTACATTTTCATGTGGCCATGGGTTCGAGTCCCACGGATCAGTGTAAATGCTCTTCGATTGAAGGAAAAATCGACCACACCTCATCTACCTCGTCTCGTACTAGATAGGAAGATTTGAAAAAACTGAAAAAGCATGGAGCGCTCTTGTATAAAAGTATGTAGCATGTAGAGAAAGATTCTGGAAGAATAACCTTACATATGTTAAAAGAGGAGACTTCCCATTATAGAACTATAATGGACTTAACCATAATAGGTCACCTTCAACATGGGTCTGCCAAACTTGGATTAATATGAATTGAGCTTAACATATTATGTTTTGTTTCATTCGGAAGGGTAACTCCATACTCAATTAAGGGGTTGTTTGGGAACTTCTGAATGAGTAAGTACTAAACCACTAAGAGGTCTAAACCATTAAGTGCTAACCAGTAAAAGGTTTGAACTATTAAGAGCCAGTAAAATCCTTAACCATTCAGAGACAAATGTTTGATCAATTCAGATAGGAGGTCTTAACCATTCAGACTCAGTATAATGCCTAACTATTCAAAAGCATAAGTCTAAACCATTCAAACATCTGCTCGCAAAACAAACAGTCTGAACTATTAAATGTTGAACTAATAAGAGGTCAAAACTATTTAATGTTGAACCAGTAAGAGGTCTGAACCATTAAAAGCCCTCATTAAGAGCTGAAACAATAGCCTAAGGGGTTGTTTGTTTACCTCTTAATGGGGCTCTTAATAGTTCAGACCTCTTACTGGTTCAGCACTTAATTGTTCAGACTGTTTGTTTCGCGAGCAAATGTCTGAATGGTTCAGACATTTGCCTCTGAATGGTTAAGAATTATACAGAGTCTGAATAGTTAAGACCTCTAATCTGAATTGGTCAGATATTTGTCTTTGAACGGTTAAGCATTATACTGGCTCTTAATGGTTCAGACCTCTTACTGGTTCAGTACTTAATCATTCAGAAGTTGCCAAACAGCCCCTTAGTCTTTGTATTATCAAATATTTTATATTTCAATTTATTCCCATTTCTTGATTTGGAATAGCAAATTGGATTAGTGGAATAGAGCTTAAAAGGCTGGGATGGAAGTAGGCCCATTTTCATCTAAATAAAATCCATATTATATGCAAAGCATGCCCATTTCCATTCACATAATCTCTTGAGTTGGCCCACAACAATCTTCAAATGTAACCATGAACCATCTGTGTGTAAGTATCGATCCACAAATTCGAAACTGACACCAGACCTGGGCACTAGGCTAGACTGAACCGGTACCATCTATATTTGGTCAGGCTTTTTTATTACAAGGGGTTGGGCCCTAACCCAAAAGTTACAAGAAAAGTAGATTCTGAAACCCTGAAAATATTTGGGCCCAGCAGTTAAGGAAAGCCATTGTGCATTGGTGTATACACTGTATAATATATAGAGGTGCACAAACCAGGTTATTTGCCCAAATCGGTTCCGGTTGGAACCGGTAAGGGGGGCGACCCCCGAACTTTTCGCTCAGTAGTGTTATGTATGTACGTTTCGTATAGAATTTTTTAGGTATATACGTTTTCAACCCCCCGGTTTTATAAAAAAAAATTTACTTATATAGAATTTTTAGCTTCGGTGACTTCCTACCCCCTGTGGAAATTTTCAAGCTACGCCACTGGAACCGGTTCAAGTTTGGATCAAACATGGTCAAAATCAATATTAGTTGAAACCAGCTTTTGAGGGGAGAACTGAGCGGTTTGGTTCCAAAACCAGGTTTTAACCGGCTCAACTAGGATTTGACCGATTTCAAACCGGATTCTAAGCATAGGTTTCCCAGGCTAAATATTTACATTGTCAACATTTATAATAATAATATATTATTTCTATTTGCAATCTTTATAAAATTAATATAACTTTAACCGTTTAAAAGCATTAAGTGACGCATATAATTATTGAAAGGTACGTTTCTTGGTCTTAACTTTTTGCCATTACCCTACCCTACCCTACACTACACGTAGCACCCGACCGACCCGACACGCTATACTTAAATGCTAAATGTTTATATCTAATTAACGTTAGTTAACAATTTGGTAAGCACTTCCAATTAAAATTCAACAACAATTGAGGTTGGTAGATTATGTGCCTTTGAGTTTGGTCACATGTTGCTTTCTAGCTAGGGACTGAGATTCTCGTTATGACTTTTTGCATTAAACTAAACCTAACCCCATTAATATATCCATTCTCATTGTGGTATTTATGTAGTTAAGTATTATTTTAATCTAATTAACAAATAATCACGTCCCTGTTATTAGGTTAGACTTTTTATCGTGACTTATTACATTCGTGCGCTTGGTGAAAATCAAATAACCCCTACTCGTTGACTATTGATTTTAGCAGTCTATTTCATCTTTTATTCCCCTTAATTAATGCATTCACACATACATTAATATATACATGTGTTAAGATCTATATATTGCCTTTCCATTATGTGTATTATCTTTAGAGTTAAAGTTCTGATTTGCTTTCTGTGGTTTGTTCACTTTAACGGTTTTGTCCCAATCATTTAAAAACGGCCATTTTCCTTCTTAATGTTTTGATCTTGTCACCAGTTTGCTCCTTGGCTCTAACTCCATCTATATTGTATGTTAACTGAAAGGGTATTTTTGTAATTCCAAGTTTACATACAAGATCCAAGTACCCTTATGTTATACTTGAAATTACCAAAATACCCTTCCAGTTAACATACAATATGGATGGAGTTAGAGCCGAGGAGCAAACCGGCGGGAAGATCGAAACATCAAGGAGGAAAATGACTGTTTTTAAATGATTGGGGCAAAACCGTTAAAGTGACCAAACCACAGGGAGCAAAACGGAAGCTAACTCTTATCTTTATTTCGGATAACTTTGCATTGTATGATACAGAACCATACACTACATTATATAATACAAGTACTTTATAAAAATGAAATAACAGGAGACACAACAAATCCGATCTCATATATACATACGTATATACTCTCCCATGTGTGTATGTCTTGGTTTATAGGGGATGTTCAAGATCGGTATCCGAAAATTCGGATAAAAACGATATCCGAAAATTCGGATAAAAACTTTATCCGAAAATTTGAAAAAATATATATATTTATTATTTAATATTTTAAAAAGTTATTTTATAATTTAAAAAAATAATTAATAATTAAAAAAGTATATATTATTTGGATACACGAATTATCAGGAATACCCGAAACTTTTTAAAATGTTTATTCGAAATATCCTTTCTAATTAATATTTATTATTTAACAATTGTAAAAAAGTATATCGGATAATTCGGATATCAAATATCCGATTTTTTAAGTACCATCTAAATCCGAATCCAAAATTTCGGATATCCGTAATCCGGATATCCAAAATTTCGGATATCCGTAATCCGGATATCCAAAATTTTGGATACTTTGGATTCGGAATTTCGAATAATTCACATTCGTATTTTTTTACACACCCCTATTGGTTTATGTACAAGGTGACTTTTTGTGTTTGAAGTGTTCGAAGGATCAAAGAATACAAATGAGTTTTAGAGTGAGGGGGTAAATGTGTTAGGTAAATTATAAGTGATTTTTATGCACCATTGATTGAATGTACCATTTTGTCCGTTAAATTATTAGTAGGTTTCTCATTTTGTTCATTCGTTAGCCTGAACAACTTGGACGTACAGTTTTAAAGTTATACACAACGTTGTAATTTGTTTTAACGCATCATTTTAACTAGCTTAAATGCATTGTTATAGATGGACAACTTAGACACATTATTATGTCGTTACGTGTACTGTTATAATCAAGATGCGTCAAACCTTTAAAAAATGTTCTTTAAATAAAAATAAGAGTTAATTACACCGTTAGTCCTTGTGGTTTTGTCAAAATAACAACATTGGGTACTAACTTTTTTTTTTGTTGAAACATTGAGTTCTACGATTTCATTTTTGTAACAATGTTAGGTATTAAGGCAAACTTTAGTTAAAAACTAACATTAAATCAGGGGTTCTTTCGTCATTATACTAAACAAATATATACCACCCTTTATATTTATGAGATTTCTTTATACTTTAACTTTTTTTCTTCTTCATTCTTTAAATCACATGTTAGCTGCAGTTAAAAAAAATCTTCATTTTCCTTTATATAATTTGTTTTTTGTGTTATTTAACTAGTTTTGAATCAATTAAGGGTGTAGGGAGTGGTTAGACATTTGAAAGTGGTAAACTTTAAAATCAATCAATGAGAGTGTGCCATGTCATTCAACCTTAAGAGTTTAAATTATGCTGAAAAGTGTTGGCAATTGTTTGACACTTCATGAATTGGTAAACTATTTTTTTATTTTTTATTTTTTTAATTTAAGATAAAATGAATAAAACATCAAACTTTTATAAATAAATAAAAAAAGCATTACATTAAAATCTAAATTTAAAAAAACTAAAAATTACAAGGCCAACCATATTTTTTTGCGATCTCACGTTTTCTAGCGAGTGTGATTTCCAACATCGAAGGGTGAACATTGTCGTGAGTCCGGTTAAACGTCTCCAAGTCCTTGTCGAACATAGTTTGTCGCAACGCCTCTCGTTGCTCATCCGCCAACATCATGTATTTTTCTTCTCGTAAACGTTTAATATCCATCAAATCTTTCTTCATGGCCTTGTATTCTTCGAATCTACCGGTTATATCTCTTGGATCTTCGTTTCTTGAAGACGACCCTTTGTCCTTTTTCTCCTTTCTCTTTTGTCGTCTTGGCGAGGGATCCTCGTTTTGCGGCTTCATTTTGGTTCACGGGATTTTCTTGAACGGCAACATCTTCATCCTCATCATTATGTTGCTCTTTGGTATCCGGCACGAACTCTCCTTCGGAGTCATCTTGTATATCTCTCGGTGATTGTGAGCGTGGGGTTTGAAAAGCAAACGGGTCAAAAGAATTTTGGGCGTCTAGTGGGTAATCATAAACACCGGGTCGAACCATCTTCGGACGGTGTAGCATCCAATTTTGGTGGGGTTGGCTATCGTAACCGAAATTCAGTTGCATGGGTTGGTTAAAAAAATTGAGGCTGGGTTTGATGAGCAAAGCCAAGTTGGGGATGAAACGGCACACTAGAACCACCCGAACCACCGCGTTTATCTTGAGCCCTCGCCTTCGAACCGGACCCTACATTTTTTTTCTTGCCTTCACCTTTGTTTGAGCCTTACATTTGTTTGAAAATATTTGAAAAATTGAGTGAAAATGGCAATAAATATGGAGGTTGGGTTTGTTTGGTGAAAATGGAAGTGAATTTGTTTTATTTATAAAGTTGAAAATTAAAATTTTTTTAAATTGTAACGGCTATAAAGCCGTTGAAATGCACAAATATCGAGCGGTAAATGAGTCGACGGCGGTGTTCCCGCATGGCAAACCCCCTTTGACGCTCCCCTTTACCGCCCACACCGTACACCCTAACTAACATTAAGGGGCTGTTTGGCAAGCCTCTTAATGAATCATTAAGAGGTTGGACCTCTTATTCGGACAGAGGTTAGCTGTTTGGTTGTGCCTCTTAATGGCAAACCTCTTAATGATTCAGTGCTGAATCATTCAGATATTAGAACATGCTGAATGAAAAAAAAGACAATTGTTACCCCCTTTCACCCTCCCTCATCCCTTTACCTCTCTCTCGATCAGAATTCCCGGCGACCGGAGCCGTGATTCTGGCTCCCCTTTCTTCTGTCCGGCTAGACACCCACACCCCTGAAACCCTCTCCCCTCTTGCATCATCACACACACACTCCCCTCCTTGTACTCTCCCAATCCTCGGCAACCAGAGATGATATCCGGCCACACCTACTCATCTCCTTTCCCCCTTCGATACCAACAAACTTACACACTCCCTCTTCACTCTACTCTACTCTCTCTCTCTCTCCTGTGAATACAGCCGACCACCACCATGTACGGCGGCGGTGCGGCGGAGCTGGGTAACGGCATTAGCAGCATCAAACGGGGAAGCTCCGACTCCAACAACGAACAAGAGTTCCAGCAGAACTCCGGGACGAGCCGGCTGAAGAAAACAACGGAGAGAAAGGGGAAGAGGGGGGGGGTATGACTGAATACTGATGAATGATGATGATGATATTGGGTTTTATAGAAAAAAATCTATAATGGGTTTATTTTGTGGGGAGGGGTAAAAATGTCATTTTACACTGTCATTCAGATATGGAACCAAACAGCACTTTACTGGTTCAGCACTTACCCATTCAGACCCTCTTACCCATTCAGACCTCTTATTCATTCAGCACTTACCCATCCAGATGTTGCCAAACAGCCCCTAAGTCTTTTTTCGACCAATCATTAGCAGGACATTAATAAATTCATTTTATTTTAACATATTGATTGAAATGAGTTATTTTAAAAAGAAATAATGGGTGGTATATGGTAAATAGTTTAGTGTAATGACAAAACTAACCCTCCTTTAATGTTAGCTTTTAACTAAGTTTTGCTAATACCCAGCATTGTTACCAAAATGAAACCATAGAACTTAATGTTGCAATAAAAAAAAGTTAGTACCCAATGTTATTATTTTGACAAAACCATATGAACTAACAATGTAATTAACTCTAAAAATATTATACTCACCTTAAAGGGATTAAAATCTCGATTTTATGAATAAGGCTTTATTAGATATTGAAAATATAAAAGTTATTCGAGTTAAAAATAAGGTAAATGAACTAGATAATTCGAGTTAAAAATAAGGTAAATGAACTAGATAAATGATGCAACATTACACATGATTAATTTTTTAAATAATTTATTTAATTTTAACTCCCTGTTAATGTTAATTTTAACTTTGCTAATGTCTTGGGTTATAATTAGTAAAATCAATTTGGGCGAGAGTAGTACTAGGATGGGTGACCCCTTGGGAAGTCTTCGTGTTGCAACCCTTTTTTGCCACTTAGGTTATAGCCTAGTGGTCAAGAGGAATTATCTCTTGTGGAAAGACCAAGGTTCAATCTTTGGAAGGTGTAAGTATTTATGGGAAAAATTAGCCTTTAAAAAAAAGTAAAATCAATAATTGAAAATACTTCATACGCTTGGTACTAAATATTCAATTTGCTTTTTGCATCGGGCATCCTTTATATATTTAATTATAGAAACAATACTATTACCATTTTATGGCTAATGGCTTACATTAGGCATGACATCAAAGTGAGTGATTTGATTTGATATAAATTTGTTTATGTATGTTTCCACCCTCCAATCATCAAATAAAATATTCGATGAATATATGTTTAATAGCCAACAGGAGTATTAGCTTGCCGACTAAGTCTATGAAAATGATACTTCATTATTAAACTCTATGCTATGAAAATGATACTTCATTATTAAACTCTATGCTAGGAAAATCATTCACATGATAATCACTACAATTATTTTTTCTTTAACGGCGAAACTTCTATATAAAATATAGAAAAAGGGCCAGCAAGAAACTGGAACCCCAGTTAAACAATTACATCACGGATATTAAATTCGCACCATCTAGCCCAATTAAGGTTTACATATTTAGATCGACTAGTAATCCAGTAAAACGCAATTTCTTTAATGTTGTCCGCCGTTCTATTGAAATGGATGTGATTGTTGTTGAATGTCGCTTCGTTCCTTGCCTTCCATATCTCCCATGTCGAAACCAAAAGGACCCCTTCTATAACCTTTTTCCAATCCTTTGACCCTTTCATATTTGCTACGATTCCAAGAATTTGCTGCAAAGAGACATCGGAAGACGGGAAAGGAATCTTAAGCCACACAAGAATGCACCACCAAGTAGCTTTAGACACCCAACAGTCCCAAAGAGCGTGAAACGCCGTTTCTTCACTCAAACCGCATCTAGAACATAAACGGTTTTGAATGAAGACTCCTCTCTTAGCAAGACTAAATTTAACCGGAATCACTACAATTATTGTTACTATAAATAATATAAACTTATGTCATTTCATCGTATGATACATTTTGATTTTGTTAAGGAATGAAACAAATTTTACTGTATAGAACAATAACAATAATATTAATAAGTTACATATATTACGCTAAAATATAACTTATATAACCTTTTTATCATCATAAGTATTATGACTGTGTTACTAAAAACTGTCATGTCATCATTTATATAGTTATAAAAGATACATTATTTACATACAATGCTAGAAATACTAATAATAACAATAACAATTTACATTGAAATAGATGGTAAACGAGCAACAAGCTACGCCGCTACCTCTTTTTTAATAGCAAAACTAAGTCTTAAGGGTACCACATGGTAACAGGCAAATATGCATCAGACAAAAAGCTTTGATCAGAAGTCCCTTGATCACCAAAGTCGAAGGTTGACTCGTTAAAATTAATTTGTTTGTCCATGTTGAAACGACTCAAAATAGCTTTGATCATATCCTTGTTCTCACAACATTGTGACGATGATGAAGATGATGACGGAATTGAATGATTGGGTGGTGGTGGTGGCGGTGGTGCCAGTTGTGGTGTTACATTGGTGGAGAATAGAAGGTGATTGTGGTTAGTTAGATCATATTGGGGAGTAGATTGGTTGTAAGTGGTGGAGAAGCAGGGCACTTGCTGGCTAATTATATTATTATTATTGGTGGGTTGACTTTGGTCAAAAGAGAGAGTGTAAGGTTCCATTAGTGGTGGTAGAGATGAAGAGCAACTTAATGTATCTTCATGTCCTTCATACTTGCTTATGCTTCCCACATTGTTATCAACTTGTTTTCCATCAATAATTCTTTCTCTATTCTTGCAAAACACTCTACACAACACCCAGTCTTCCTGTAATAACAATAATAATAAAATCATAACATATAAGCATATAATCAATATTAAGTTATTAACACTACAACTATATACAATATCAAAAGCGACATTAAATACAAAACCAGATTTAAGTAAAGAAGCGTAAGAATTGCATAAACACTTGTATCTTTTGCTTTAAATGTTTTTTTTCCGCTCATTAAGCATGTCAAACAATGCATACAAGTGTATTATGCGATTCTGACTGTTCTCTGCTTAAAAGTGGTTCTACAATAAAAGTGTCACTTAAGAGAAACAAATAAAAATAAAGAGAAATGAATTAAGACCTTGAGTGAAGAATCAAGTTGAGGTGATTGAGGATCTTGTAGCCTGAATTCATGCATGACCCAATCAGTTTTCTTTCCTTTGGGTGCCCTTCCAAGATAGAAAACAAGAGTCTTTCTCATCCCAACAAGTGTGCGGTTTCGAAGGATAGATCTGTCTTTTCCGGTTGCCTTCCAGTACCCTGACACAGTGGCCCTGTTTGTACGCAATCCTGTTGCATATTTTCGATCTCGCTGGCTATAGAAGTACCATTCCTTGCCTCCCACGCATGCCGTATCTAACATATATAAATTCATTATAATTAGCCACTTCGCAAATTTTTTAGAACCCTTGAACTTAAACAGGTTGTGTTCAAGTTAACATGTTTATTATACAGGTCGTGTTTAGGTTAACATATTTAATAAGCTTATACAAGTTATTTTAGCCAAAAAAAAATGATTATTTTTATATCGTGTTTGTGTCGTGTTTCGGATTTTATTATTCAGATCGTGTTTAGGTTGAACATGTTTATTAAGCTTATACAAGTTATTTTAGCCCAAAAAATATGATTATTTTTATATCGTGTTTGTGTTGTATTTCGGATCATTGCTCACATGGTATAAGAAATAAATATAAATATAAATTGAAAAACTGTTATTGCTATATTACGTTTACGAAAAGTAAGTTATAGAACATAGATACACTGAATACAAAACAAGATATAAATAAAACCACTGACACATCGCTATCAATTTTGAGAAACTAAGGTGTCTCAACTTTTTTTTTTTGGAAGGAGACTTTCTGTACAAGACCGATTGGTCTCCGGGGACATGTCAAAGACATTCCCCGTCAACCCCGTTTTTTCCGGACGCGATGTTCGATCGGGCCCCGGCCGGCGCGCGAGTTGACTTCCGCCCGGAAACCATGCTGCCCCCACACAAGTTGCTGGGGTAACAGTTGGGTAAAACCAGGTTGCCCTCAAGACCGCTCCATACCTCGGAAGGAAACGATTCATCATTGGGACGTCCCCGCACCATATGCCACAGGTGGAGTCGAACCGGCGACCTCCCAAAGGGAAGAAGCCGGCCTAACCACTTGGGCTATGGTGGGGGATAAGCTGTCTCAACTTTATTACCATAATAATAAAGTAGTTATCTTTTATATTCTCTTTAAAAAGAAAAATATGTGTAGACACCACTCACCTCTTCAAAATCAAAATCAGTTATATATTAAAACTATTTTATTAGCCACATATTACATTTTATTAAATCTATGCTAGTTGATCGATTTTAATTTAAAAAAAAAAAACAAGTAAGGTGACGAACAAGTTAATAAAAGACTAAGCAGCACCCGTGACACCGGTATATTCTTTTTTATGTGGTTTTGATCCGTCCAAAAAGAAGTTTTCCGGCGAAAAAAAAAGAGTTTTCACGGCAACTTCAATAATTTGGGTTTTTAATAGAAAAGGTTCCTAAAGGTTCATGAATTGGATCATAAGTATATTATTTTTCATATGAGCTACTTCACTAGAATTGTTCGTACATGTGGATATTATTGTATGTAATTTTACGTAAAAACTATTTTATGTGGTTTTTATAACCAAATCTTAAGAATTTTATAAACTGAGTTGATAGACACCTAAATTACAAACATAACAAAATTAATAGGTATGTTCATGAATTGGATCATAACAATTTTATTTTCCATATGAACTACTTCACTAAAATTGTTCGTACACGATGGATATTATTGTATGGAATTTTATATAACTAAAACCATATAAACATGTGAATCACATATAAAGTAAATATGTTATGTGAATGATCTTAATAATATTGATAATAATAATTATAATTTGTTGTTTTTAGACGTGAATTGGTGGTGTGTGAGGGCCAATCACGTGGGCAGTGAACGACAATTAAGGTTAAGATAGGGCCACCCAAATTTGGCCACACTAGCTTATCACTTCCTTTACTACTACTACTACTATAATAATAATAATTTTTTATGCATGAAGCTAAACCATCAAAATCTAACAATAAATATGTGTATTATTAGTTAGTTATATGTTAACGCCCAGTTTAACCACTCTTTGAAAAATGATGATCATCTTAAAAGTAATCCATATTTTATTATTATAATTTTTTTCATAGTGTGAATAAAAGAAAATCCACATATAATCAATATATGTATTGATTCCATTTTGTATGTCATATTTTTATTTCATATGTATTTTGTAGTTTTATTGTATAATACACAATAGTGTATTTTATTGTATAGTATAATATAATCTTACAATAGAATAACACTTTAGGACTGGTCATTATTATTATTTTCACACTTTAGGGTTGGTCATTATTATTATTATTTTCAAATGAAGACAAAGGGATAAATGTCAATTTCATTATAAAGTAAGTGAAAGAAATATGGAATACGAAAGAACTTTCAATCTTTTTTGTGTATGTGTGTGAGTGACAAAATAACACGTAGATCAAGATATACATACACATATATTGTACTTCTATCGATTCATATGTATTTAATATATTATTTTAAAAAATGAGTTTGAATGTGTAGTCTCTCTTCTAAGATTGTAAGTTTGTGTGTCTTATAACCACTATAAGTTAATTAAACAACTTTACCGAAGGCAAGATCCGTTGTTTATCTGTCAGTAAAGATATTTATTGTCGGTAATTCGTCTAGTAAAATTCTATGGAAAAATTGGGTGTGGTCTCTCCATTGACGGATACTACCAACATAACATCGACATGTTACCAACATAACACCAATTCACCAAAGATCACTTCATTGACGGATTGTCAACGACTTTTTAACCACAAGTCGCTGATGACATATTCACCGACATATCACTGACTCGATATTTAGAAACTCAATATTTCCTTTTAGTGTTTGGTAAGCTACTTGCTTTGATGGCGATCGCCTACACTTTTGAAAAAAAAAAAGATTGTTTTTTTTCATATATTTGTGGGTGATCACCCGTAAAATTTTTAATCAGTCATTTTTGTCATCAGTAAAAGTCATTGGTGGTAAAAAAAAAAATACTATGTGTAAAATACAAGTACACAATTAATATTGCACAAAGTGTAACATAGAAAGAAATTGTGAGAAAACCATTCTCAAGTCTATAAAATAATTATAATATAATTTTATTGATTTCGCTTTTGATGATTAAAGGTCTTATTAATTTATATGCATTTAACTTATCTTATGCATATAAAAAAGGGAAAGAAAATACTAATATAACTAATAGGAGGCTTGTTTCAATGTTTGACCGAAATTATCCATTTAAACTCCTATCCCTTTTTCTTAAAGTTAACTAATTTATCAATGTATTTTTTTAACAATAAGATGTATCTAAAATATAATTGATTTACTTTTTTTTTTTTTTGAACGGCAGATTTTTTTACTCCTGTCGCCTGTGAGACTTGAACCCATTACTTATATAGTTAGAGATGATTTGGCAAACCTTTCTCATACTCGTTTACACGCAGGGGCGGACCTACGTTACGAGGAACGGGGTCCCCGGACCCCAATCTTTTTTTAAAAAGTAGTAGAAACGGTATATAAAATTGTCTATGGACCCCATAAAATAATTTAGTTGGACCCCATAACAATGAAAGTGAGCCTAGTGCAGTGGTAAAACCCCTTGTTTACACACAAAAGGTCATGGGTTTGATACCTGTTTCTTTGTTTTTTTGTGTTTTTTTTTTGGGACCCCATTGTCCAAAAATCATGGGTCCGCCACTGTTTACACGTATCAAAACCACTAGAAACCCGTAATTCAATGGTAAATGATGTGACGCTAAGATAGTAAATCATAATTTACGAACGATGGCCAGAAAGAGTATCTAATACAATCGATAAATCGAAAAATGAGATTAAGAATTAACTAAAAGATTACCAGGAAGATCCCATGGCTCGCACTTGTTTAGATCAACTTCAACAAGAAGAGATAACTTGTTGAACAAGTAATCGCATACGAGTTCTTCGTCTCTTGGATGGAATCTGAAGCCTGGGGGTAGTGTGGCTTCCACCAAACTCAGGTTGCTCATGGTGTATCGATGTGTGTTTGTGTGTGTTTTTGTGTGTGTTTTTTGGTGTGTGTTTTGGTGTAATGACTTGTGAGAGAGCGCCAAATAGGGAACTCCTTTTTATATATGAAAATCTATGATATATCAATATATTTTATTATTCTAAAGAATGGTTGACTAGAAGGGTAATATGGTCAATAAATAATAATTAAGGTGGTAATTACGTTATGGAAGAAGTGAGTGTATGTATGTCCAAGCCAAGCCATGCCAGGATTGGTCACCAACTGCAGTTCACATTCAACACGTCTCATCACTCTTCCTCTAAAAATCTGTACTTTCCCACTAATTATATAAAGAATTTACTAAAAAAGAAACATTTATGGTTGTGGTTTATTTACTAAAAAAGAAACATTTATGGTTGTGGTTTTGTATTTACAAAACTGTTACATGGATGTAGGGATGCTAAAAATACCTAATCTTGACGGATATATCTCAAGCCCGAAGCATTTGGGACGGGTATACCAGATATTCGACGGGTATTGGGCTGGGTATGGGTGTATAAAAAAATATTTCACGGGTATGGGACGGATATAGGATTAGATGATATCTGACCCGATTACTCGGAACTATGTACCCGTTTACATGAAATATATACCCGAAAACTTTATATATTTGTTTTCCTTTAACTATAGTTTAGTAAGGTTTCATATTTTTTGTAGCTTTATTAATTGAAAAATAAGCTTTTCATTTCAAATATATATTTTGATGGCATTCTTCCCATTTTATATGTTAGAGATTAATATTTAATATATTTACATTTTTAAATATATCAAATATTATTATGGTGATGATGATGATATGCATATATTTATCATAATTAAATATATTATATAGATTTTTAAAACATAAAGTTATAAAGAAAAGTAAAAAAAAATATATATATACACATGAAAATCGCAACGGGTATACCGGTTACCTGCGGGTATGCTCGATACCCAACAGGTAATAAGTCGGGTATGTGACAAGATTTTACAACTGGGTATGGGTATGAGATTAGTCATACCCGACCCATACCTTGCCCATTATCATCCCTACATGGATGGGTTAAGGGAAGTAAAATAAATTAAAGGATTTGATCATATCACTTGTGGTGGGGTTTGTCAATTGTTACTTTATGGTGTATAATTGTACATACACACAATGATATATGAATCATAGGATCAAACGTAATTCTTTTATCATCCGCTTTGAACTTTAAAAAGCTTAAGATGACCCTAGAGTCTAATGCTCACACGTTTACATAAAACATGTTTTCGCATATAATAATGTGATGATATACCCCCTTGTAGGTATGATGTGTAGCCAACATATATCACTATGAATTTATAGTGAAATTTACCTTAACAATCAAAGTGAAAGTTTGTAGGTGTTATTTATCAAATCCTCATGTTATCAAATATAAATTATTATCGGCTAATGGGTCATAATTTTGATTGTAGTAAAATATTATTAAAATTCGTTTTATCTTTTCTAAAATGATCGGTTAGCACAAACGAATGGTCTTCGATACAAAGGTGAAGTGTGTGAAGTTAACTTGTGATTACTACCTCATTTTTAACTTTTAAGTATAAAATCGTAACGGTTATAGCCTGTTTTGGGTAAAATTTGAAAGATGAATGATATATCAATGTAATCTTGTCATTAATTATTAATTAATAAGAAATAATATTTGAGTTTGTTGAGACTTACATAATCAGAGTAGGTATACTACGTGTATATGATCAAAAATGTTAATAAGCATATGTGTTTGGCAGATTAAAAATAGACATTCAACAATCCTACAGTCTCTTCTACTGTTTCCCCTACCTCACTTAAACCCCACTTTTAACACATTTAATGTTTCAGCTATAATTTAAAATTAACACGTCTAGTATATAAAAAAGAAACTAAATCTCATTACATTTTCTCTGGCTTAAAAATTACAACTTGAGACTGGTCTCATGTTTACAGGAAATAAATTACATTTTTTATGATAGGAATAAAATAACTTATATCTCTATAATCAATGTTTTAAAAACCGGTTTTTAAATCAAACCGGATTAGACTAAAAAATAGTTCAACCGGTTGAACCAGGTTGTACCGAGCGGTTCAACCGGGTTGACTAGCTAACTATATAATTTCATAAATTATAACATCAACTCAAAAGTTAATCCAAAAATACTTGATTACAGATTAAAAGATGATCCAAAAGTAAATACATAATAAAAAATAATCCAAAAGATAATCGAAAACCATTCAATTTTCCAACAAACTCTTTTAAATGAAAGTGTACGATATGTTTAAGTCATTTGAGTGTTGAATACATCAACTATTTTCGTTTCATACAATATTAAATAAGAACTTTTAGTTACGAATAATCATAATATATATAAAAATTACATAAGATAAGTAACATATATAAAAAAAAGGAACAACCCAAACTAAAATAACCCTGAGCCGGTACCGGTATTACGTTTCAAACCAGTATACCGGATTTTACCGCCGGTACAAACCTTATGCCATTTCACTTATTTACCGGGGTGTTTCGTACCGGATTTACATCTGAAAACGGTAATACCGGTATAACCGGCCGGTATTTACCGGTTTTTAAAACATTGTCTATAATCACTTTTTATTTTTATATTTAATATTTACTTAAGGGTAATGATAAGTATCATACATCTACAACCCTTTTTGATAGTATATATATACATACAAATGATCATCTTCATGATCAATTAAAATTGTGTATAACTTCTATTCTCAATGCAAGTCTCACGAAGTTAAACAACTAAAATCTCTGTTAAAACAATTTAGATCTTCACACGTTTTTAACGCGTGAATGTAATGTAAAACCTCATCCCGTACTCATGCAACTCAGATAGCCTCTATGTAGTGTTGCGAAAACCAATGAGTGGTTAACGAACATCACGGAAAAACAAGTCTAGCCACCCAAACCCCTTGGCCACTCCACCAGTGGCGGAGCTTGAACGAAAACTCAGTGGGGCCAGACTCTCAAAATCTAAATTGGCAGGGGCCAGACTCTTAAAAATCCAATATTTTACACTAGAAAATAAAAATTTCGGAAAACTTAACAGTACGAGCGAAAAAATCGACATGGGCCAGGGCACCTCAGGCCACAAGTAACTCCGCCCAATGCCCTCCACGCCCTTAGGAGTCCTCATACATAGTTTCAGATTTAAAAGTTTCATAAATATTATTACATAGTGTGTTTGATATTATATTAATATAATGTGTGATAAAAACAAATGCGAAAGTCATAAGTCATAACTCAATGAAGAAAGCAGCCCCATTATTTTCCTCATTAGGTGGAGCATCATACCATCCCCCACCATAGCCCAATTGGTTAGGCCGGCTTCTTCCCTTTGGGAGGTCGCCGGTTCGACTCCAACTTGTGGCTTATGGTGCGGGACGTCCCAATGATGGATCGTTACCTACCGAGGCATGGTGCGGTCCTGAGGGCAACCCGGTTTTCATCCAGCTGTTACCCCAGCGAGTCTCTCGTGTGGAGGTAGTATGGTTTCCGGGCGAAGGTCAGATAGCGCGCCGGCCGGGGCCCGATAGAACATCGCGTTCGGTAAGCGGGGCTGATGGGAGCTTGTCATCGACAAACTCTCAGTGACCTATTACTGGTCGGTACATAGAAAGTCACCCTTAAAAAAAAAGGTGGAGCATCATACTATAGGCATAGCAACAAATACATGATTTTGACTGCATTAGAGATGTGTTTAAGCAAGTGGATATAAGAAAACCTAAATCCTTTTTAATTAATATCATAATGATGTGATTATGATTTATGACACTATCATAATAATCTTAATAAACCAAATAGTAAATGCTAAATTATTTGTTATTCCAATCTTTTAAGATTAGTATAATCGAATATTTAAAATAATAAAAATACAGAAAACTATTAGAAAAAATAATTTTGGGTATATTTACTTGTTATCCCAATTTTTTTCCTAATAACAAATTTTACATATCTACTCTATCTTTATGTATCGACAAAAATGTTAATTTAAAAAAAAAAAAAAAAAAAAAACCATGAGAAATAGACTCAATCAGGTGGCACAAAAAAATAAATAAATCTAGTTTGTTTGTTTTCAATTATTCTTACAATATAAAAAAAACTACATGAGAAATAGACTCAAGCAGGTGGCACAAATAAAAAATAAATCAAATATGGTTGTTTTCATATATTTTTAGTGATACACATAAACATTGGTGAAGCTCCCCCCCCCCCATTTTTCCGAAAACGGGGGGGGGGGGGGGGGGGGGGGGAACGTATATATCTAAAAAATATTTATACAAAAGTACTATTCATAACACTACGCATCAAAAAGTTCCGGGGAGGGGGGCGGGCGCCCCCTCGGGCATACTCTAAGCTGCGCCACTGCACATAAAGTAGATACACAAAATAATTGAACAAATTGTTTGTGTTTGGGACGTCAATCAGCTTCGGGTTGAAGAAACTGTTAAGGATAGGAACTTTATTATTGTCAAGGGTAATATTAAGGGGAGCGGGCATCGGATTAACTTAGCCAATATCTATGCTACTCAAGATCTCCAGGCTAAATGTTCTCTTTGGGATCGTCTGAAGGAAGAGGTTAGGAATTCTGCAGGCATGTGGGTTTTAATGGGTGATTTCAACGCTGTTAGATTCCCGGAAGAGAGAAGAAATTCTGTCTTTAATGTTGCCTGTGCTAATGCTTTTATCTCTTTTATCTATGAAGCGGGGTTGCTTGAGTATAATATGCAGGATAAAAAATTTACCAGATGGGCGGATAATGGTAAAAAGTGTAGTAAGATCGACAGGTTCTTGGTTTGCCCAGTGTTTTTTGGTATGTGACCGTTAGCGTGTTTAAGGGTACATCCGAAGATGTTTTCTGATCATTCTCCAATAACTCTTGTCACTAAGGAAACCAACTATGGAGCCAAGCTGTTTAGAGTTTTTGATTCATGGATCGGTCGACCCGGGTACGAAGAGACTGTTAGAGAAGCGGCGGTGTCTTTCAGGTGGGATACTTGGATGGGCCCGGCTGATCTGTATCTTTTAAAAAAGTTTGAATTCATTAGAGGAAGGATTAAGGTATGGAGGGACGATTGGATGAAAAAGGCTGGTGAAATGGAGATGAGAGCTAAAGAAGAGTTAGAGGATCTGGAGAAAATAATGGAAGAAAAGGATTTAGCTGAGGATGAGGAGTGGACCTTATCGGAAAATTTAAAGTTGATTAGTGAGCTGGAAGGTATAAAACGAAAGATATTAAACAAAGATCGAGGGTTAGATGGGCCAAAGATGGGGATGAGAACTCTAAGTTCTTTCATTCGATTGTTAATTGTCGGAAGGCTTCTAATTTCATTCACGGGCTGAGGATTAATGGGTCGTGGTACTCTAAGCCCACGTTGGTTAAGAAGAATGTCTTTTCTTTTTTCCGCGATAGATTTAAAGAGGAGTTAGTGTCCAGGCCGGCCATTGTCTGTGAGAATTTGGATATTCTTAGTCAACAGGAGGCTGACAGTCTCGTTCGGCACTTTATGTCACGGTTTGACCCGGTCCAGAGCCGCGAGGCAGGAAATCCGATGGTATCTAATTAAGTGACAGCGGAAGTCTTTTTAAACAGGATCGATTAATATTAAAACTGCTCGTTTATATATAATATAGGGATAAATCCCATAATTTACAATAAAGTGATTTCACTGAGAAATCTTTATTTCTTAAAACATGTTTCTTTATTTATTTACATTGAGCCACTTTTCTAAGCTTGTAGTGCTCCACGGCACTTTTCCTGTGCTCACAACAGATCACCTGAAACATGTTTGAAAAAGGTTTTGTCAGCAGGGAAATACTGAGTGAATCATTCAGTTTTACTAAAACAACTCGTTTGTTATAATTCACAGTATTAAGAGATTACAATGTTTCTGATATCAAACCAACTACCCACAGTATTTGTCACTCGACTCATTTCGGTGACTGTGGTCATATCACCATTGGCTGCCCCAATGAATGACGAATATCACTAAATTTAGGTTCGCCCACCTAAAGTGATAAAACAGCAATACTGTGCACAATACCCCACATACCGGCTGTAATTTGGTGATTACATAAACTTAATCACTGTAATTATAACCTTGAAAATAAATAAGCTTTTGTAAACAAATTTGATAAAAAGAGAATGACTCACATTGTAGATTTAACGAGCAGAATATAAGCCTACTGATTAGCCTTGATTAACCTAATTTAAATAACAATGCACACACAAACAGGTTAGTAACTAATACAGCAGTTACGACAATTCACGAGATTAAACCCTCACAACGATTTACAAGTGCAATACTTAATAATTCAGCGGATTCACAACGAATGACAGAGTATAGTCCGATTTCGAACAGCACTCAAACATTCAAGTCGAAATCACGATGAATAACAAAGTATAAACTCAATTTGAGCGGCACTTAAACAATCGTTGGATAGTTATAATCGATCGGACGTTGAATCGTAATAGCGATCGAGTTATTACCCTGATTGCGGCAGCGTTTCGAGATTAGTGTGTGTTTGTGTATTAATCGAACTATAACTCAGTGTAAGTTTAGAGTTTGGACGTCGAAATTCAAGTGCCACTGCCCTCTATTTATATCCAAAAAATGTCCCCCCTCGCGCCACGCGAAAGGTTCTCTTGTGCGCGTCGCGTGGCGCGAGAGACCCTAGTCTAGCATAGGGTGGGTTCGTGTCCAGGTAGCTTGGATGAGTTGGCTTCGAATGAAAATTCAATTTACACGTTAAACTGTTTAGATATTACCAACTAGGGTTTACCCCCCCCCCCCCCTGAGTTTTAGGGGCCCTGATCCTGATTCCGATTGTTCTGAAAATTTTAGGGTTAGTGTAGAATTACTTGGGTTTCTCAATTAAGGTTTTCTTAATAGATAATTAACCTACTAAGTATTAATTTTAGTGAGAGTTGTTACATCCTCCCCACCTTAAGAAAAATCTCGTCCTCGAGATTTACTGGAATAAATGAGGATATTTTCGCTTCATTTCTGATTCCAGCTCCCAAGTGTATTCTGGTCCTCTCTTTGAATCCCATCTGATTTTGACTAAAACTAGTCGTTTATGTTTGAGAAACTTAATCTTTCGATCCTCAATTTGAAGAGGTTTCTCAACAAATTTCAGCTTTTCGTTTACCTCTATATCTTGAAGAGGTACTACCAGTGATTCATCTGATAAGCATTTCTTGAGATTGGATACATGAAATACATCATGTACTCCAGCTAATTCTTCTGGTAGTTGTAAACGATAAGCAACTGGTCCTATACGTTGGATCACTGAAAATGGTCCTACGTACCTAGGACTTAGCTTTCCTTTCTTACCGAATCGAACAACTCCTTTCCAAGGAGAAACTTTCAAGAGTACTTTATCTCCGACTTGAAATTCTAACGGTTTGCGACGATTATCTGCATAACTCTTCTGACGATCTCTAGCTGTTTTCAGTCTTTCCTTGATCTGAGTTATCTTGTCAGTAGTTTCTTGTACAATTTATGGACCTGATAATTGACTTTCTCCTATTTCTGCCCAACAAACTGGAGTTCTACACTTACGTCCATATAGTGCTTCAAATGGAGCAGTTTCAATGCTTGAATGATAACTATTATTATAGGAGAATTCAATTAATGGTAAATGGTCGTCCCAATTTCCGCCAAAATCTATTACACATGCTCTAAGCATGTCTTCTAGAGTTTGTATCGTCCTTTCACTTTGTCCGTCTGTTTGGGGATGATATGCAGTGCTCAGATTTAGTCGAGTTCCCATAGCTTGCTGGAAACTTTTCCAAAAATGAGAAGTGAAACGACTATCTCTATCTGATACAATGGAGAGTGGGACTCCATGTAAAGATACCACTTCGTCTACGTACAAGTTGGCTAGCCTTTCCATGCTAAAAGTTTCTTTCATTGGTAGAAAATGAGCTGATTTGGTTAATCGATCCACAATTACCCAAATCGCATCATTACCTTTTCTTGTTTTAGGCAACTTAGTAACAAAATCCATTGTTATAAGTTCCCATTTCCATACAGGCATTTCCAATTGTTGTAGTAGTCCTGAAGGTTTCTGGTGTTCAGCCTTTACTTGTGAACAAGTAAGACACTTAGAAACATATCTTGCTATATCTTTCTTCATGCCTATCCACCAAAAATTCTTTCTTAAATCTTGGTACATTTTATTGTTTCCAGGGTGCATAGTATACCTAGATTTATGGGCTTCTTCTAAAATCTTATTTCTTAATTCTCCTTGCTTAGGTACCCAAATTCGTTTCTTGTGGAATTTCCAAATTTCATCATTTCCTTGCTCTAGTTCCTTTATATAACCTTTCATTCCTTCAGCATCGTCTTTGATTGCTGTTTCCTGAACCTTCTTTAATTGTTCCATTAAATCTACTTGTAGATTTAATCTAAGAGCACGGACTCGCTTTTGTTTTTCCTGATACTTACGACTTAAGGCATCTGCAACTACGTTTGCCTTTCCTTCGTGATATTGAATATCACAGTCGTAATCGCTTAAAACTTCCATCCATCTTCTTTGCCTCATATTTAACTCTTTCTGCCCAAATATATACCTTAAACTTTTATGATCTGTATAAACAGTAAACTTACTTCCATACAGATAATGTCTCCAGATTTTAAGGGCAAAAATTATGGCTCCTAATTCTAAGTCATGAGTCGTATAATTTTCCTCGTGCTTTTTCAACTGCCGGGAAGCATACGCAATTACCTTCTTGCGTTGCATCAACACACATCCGAATCCTAATTTTGAAGCATCACAATATACTTCAAAATCTTCTGTTCCTTCGGGTAATGCCAAAATTGGAGCATTCGTCAATCGGTGCTTTAAGATCTTAAAAGCTTCTTCTTGCCTGTGTCCCCATTCAAACTTAGCGGCTTTACAGGTTAACTTAGTCAGAGGTACAGCTATCTTAGAGAAATCTTTAATAAATCGTCTGTAGTATCCAGCTAAGCCTAGAAAACTTCTAATTTCCATAGCTGTTTGTGGGACCTTCCATTTAATGATTGCTTCTATTTTAGCAGGATCTACGTGAATGCCTTCATGATTCACCATATGTCCTAAGAATTGTACTTCCTTTAACCAAAATTCACACTTCGAGAATTTGGCATAAAGCTTTTCTTTTCTTAACAAAGTTAAGAGTGCATGCAAGTGTTCGCAATGTTCTTCCTGACTTTTGGAATAAATAAGTATATCGTCAATGAATACGATTACAAATTTATCCAAATATGGCTTACAGATCCGATTCATCATGTCCATAAATGCTGCTGGGGCATTTGTTAGTCCAAAGGGCATGACTGTAAACTCATAATGGCCATACCTAGTTCTGAAAGCAGTTTTAGGTATGTCTTCTTCTTGTACTTTCAACTGGTGATATCCAGATCTTAGATCTATTTTAGAAAAATACCTAGCGCCTTGAAGTTGATCAAAAAGATCGTCAATCCTAGGTAATGGGTATCGATTCTTAATTGTAACTTTATTTAGTTCTCTATAATCGATACACATTCTCATCGATCCATCTTTCTTTTTTACAAACAACACTGGTGCTCCCCAAGGGGATGAACTAGGTTGTACGAATCCTTTACTTAGTAATTCATCTAATTGCTTTTTCAGTTCTAACATTTCTGTAGGTGCTAACCGATAAGGTGCCTTGGCTATCGGTATAGTTCCTGGAATTAGATGAATCCTAAATTCTACTTCCCTGTCTGGAGGTAATCCCGGTAAATCTTTTGGGAATACATCCGGATACCCTGAGACTATAGGAATTTCCTTAAATTCTTTACCCTTAGTACTAATGATTACTGAAATCATATATACTATTCCTTGTTTTCGTTCATAATTAGCAACTTTCATTACTGATATGAACTTCATGGGCTTACGTGGTTTATCTCCGGTGATCCTAATCACTTCTCCGGTAGGTGATTGAATTTCTATGGAATTCTTATCACAAAGGATTCGAGCATGGTTGGCTATCAACCAATCCATTCCTAACACTACATCGAATTCGGCTAACTTCATAGGTAACAGGTTTGCAGAAAACTTATGGCCTAACAGTTCTATCTTTCCTTCTTGCAAAACCTTATTTATGTTAACAGAATTCCCGTCTGCCGTTTCGACTGTAAAAATTTGCCTAAGGGTGGTTAAAGGTAAGTTAAGGGCTTGGCAAAATGAAGTATTGATAAAACTTTGGTTTGCACCAGAGTCAAATAATAGTTTTGCATAAACGTCGTGGACCAAGAACGTACCAGCTATGACGTCGGGAATTAGTTCGGCTTCCTGAGTGGTTAGCTTAAATGCTCGGGCATTCTTCTTTGTTATTCCATCAGCTGGTTTGCCTTTATTGTCTGCAGTTTTAATTAATTTAGGACATTCTGTTTTGTAATGTCCGGTTTCTCCACAGTTATAGCAGACTATGGTTTTCTTTTTGCAATTTTCCTCACGATGTCCTGCCATTTTGCAGAAGTTGCAATTTACATTGCATTTTCCAAAATGATTCTTTTTGCAATTGCTGCAAAAAGGCGGTTGTGCAGATTGTCTTCTTCCTCTTTTCTTGAACCTATTATCATTACCCACACGAAATCCTTGGGTAATCTTTTGAGCCAATTCCTTCTTTCGATCTTCTTCTCTTGTTCGCACTAGTTCATCAGTTAGGCTATTAGCTAGTTCCACAGCATCGTCAATATGTTACGAATTTCACTAATTAATCCCCAAATGTAACGGGAAATGAGTACCGGTTCTGGCGAAGCCAGTGTTGGTACCACTCTAGCGTATTCAAAGAATGTCGAAGTATAACCGCGACACTCTACGCCTATCATACGATGATTTAGGAACTTATTTGCCATTTGTTCCTTTTCATATTCAGGACAACATTTTCTTTCTACAAGAATTTTAAATTCTTCCCAGTTTATAGCATAAGCTATCCTTCTTCCTTTTGCTTGTAGCACCGTGTTCCACCATTCTAGCGCCCCTTCTTTGAAAAGATTTGACGCATACATAACCTGATCTTCTTCAGAACACTTACTTATTGCAATTACTGCTTCGGTTTTCTCTAACCAACGCAGTACTGCAGTTGCTCCTTCGTTGCCTGCAAATTCAGCAGGTTTGCAAGCAAGAAATCCTTTGAAAGTGCAACCAGGTGTTGCGGCTTTCATTTTCTTAGGAGGTGGAGCCTGTCGTGGATTATTATCGTCATGATTGCCGCCTCCATTTACACTATGACTAAAATTATCTTCCTGAGTATGTTTACTAGGAATGATTTGTTGTGGTTCAACAGGTTTCTGAGCAGCAGCCATGATTGCTGGAATAGCATTAGCTATCCCTTGAGTGATAATGTTTTCAATATCTTGTCTAGTCATATACTGATTTTCCTGATTTTGTTCAGATTGATTCCCTTCATTAACTGGTTCATTACTAGCATTTTCCATCTGATAATTATTATAAATATAACTATTAGTATCAAATGATTGTAAATAAAATAATTACACAGAAGCACATAAAATCTTACATCACAGATATATATATCCAAAATCGTCGATGTTTCGACTTCTATTTTGCTTTATATATTATATAGGCATCCATACACACTGTTTATCTTACAATTTTTTATTTCCCATTTTACATATTATACAGACATTCTTCCCAACCCCACTATTCTTTGGTCAACTGGCAGTTTAGTAGCGACGCTCCCTTTCGTCGTATTTCCAAGAAATTTGTTCCCCCATTTCCCGGATCCTATTCCCTGTACCTATCAGCTCTTCACCAAATTGACGGAGTTCGGCTAAGTTTTCGTTGCTCATTGGAGGATTGGGGATAGGTTCTGGATCAAACTGTGGAAGGAAAGAATAAGGACTGTTGATGATATTTTCGAATTGCCAGTCATTTGTCCACCATTCTTCCATTTGACCTAAAGGTCGAGTGTGGATTAGTGGGTCTGGAATAGCTGGTTCCAGATTTACAGGAAGTTGGGTTTCTATGTAAGGATATAGATTATTATGGATAGGGCTAATGACATCACAATTTGCTAGTAGACGGTCTATTTCATCTTGAAATGTGATTTCTTCAGATTGTCTGGAGCTCTCTCCAATTTCTATTCCTTTTTGTTTAGAATCTTTCCTGATTTCTATCTCTGCTGGATTAGAACTCTCTCCGATTTCTATTCCTTTTCCTTTGTCTATAGGGTTTTCTATTTTGGGGAGTTTCCTAGTAACTGGCTTTCTCCTGCGCACTTTCCTCCATCCTACATATCTTCTTCTCTTTTTAAGTTTTGCTTTTTCCAGCGGTGGAGCTTGGAATTCCAGAGGTTCCTCTATATCAGCAATATAACCAGTAAAGTCGTGGGAGACTTCAATTGGTACTGGGTAGAGGTTGAGATTCTGAAATGCTTCCGATATCTCACTCATGCTGGATAGCATATATGCAAAATGCACAAAAATGCTAAGTTAAAACTTTGGAACAAAGTTTTACAAATAAACATTAAAGTTTTATTGCATACTGATTTGCACAAAAGACTACAGGAAAGTGAACACACTATAATTTATTTATTTACTGGGTATTAATTTTCTACTAGACCAGGCTTATTGATAGTTTAGAGGTTTGCATTTTCTGCTACGGTAGCTAGCATATAAAGGTTTGCCCATTTTTCATCTAATGTGTCTTCCCAAGGTGACATATTGCCTAATTCCTGGATTTCTGAATTAAACCTCACTTTCTTGACTTGGGTTTTCTTTATTTTCTCCTTTCCCTTCCTAAGAATCGAATTTCTTTTATCTTGGGTGAGAGGATTTTCATAATTTGCTTTACGGACAAAAATCCCTTCTTCCAGATCTGCTGGGTGTTTGGAGGAAGAGGTTCCTTTTTCTATGGGTGCAGTATCTAATTTGTGGTAGATAGCAGAAATCTTTTGTTTACCCATACTGTAACTCAACAATTAACCAGTTAATAAAACATGTTTTCACAGAATAGCAATTAAATTTCATAAGTATCTCTCAATAACTTTAATAGGCTAAAATCAATAGTAAGCTTAAATCAGTGGCTCTGATACCACCTTTTTCCTGTCACGGCCCTTGGCCCCGGTTTGACCCGGTCCAGAGCCGCGAGGCAGGAAATCCGATGGTATCTAATTAAGTGACAGCGGAAGTCTTTTTAAACAGGATCGATTAATATTAAAACTGCTCGTTTATATATAATATAGGGATAAATCCCATAATTTACAATAAAGTGATTTCACTGAGAAATCTTTATTTCTTAAAACATGTTTCTTTATTTATTTACATTGAGCCACTTTTCTAAGCTTGTAGTGCTCCACGGCACTTTTCCTGTGCTCACAACAGATCACCTGAAACATGTTTGAAAAAGGTTTTGTCAGCAGGGAAATACTGAGTGAATCATTCAGTTTTACTAAAACGACTCGTTTGTTATAATTCACAGTATTAAGAGATTACAATGTTTCTGATATCAAACCAACTACCCACAGTATTTGTCACTCGACTCATTTCGGTGACTGTGGTCATATCACCATTGGCTGCCCCAATGAATGACGAATATCACTAAATTTAGGTTCGCCCACCTAAAGTGATAAAACAGCAATACTGTGCACAATACCCCACATACCGGCTGTAATTTGGTGATTACATAAACTTAATCACTGTAATTATAACCTTGAAAATAAATAAGCTTTTGTAAACAAATTTGATAAAAAGAGAATGACTCACATTGTAGATTTAACGAGCAGAATATAAGCCTACTGATTAGCCTTGATTAACCTAATTTAAATAACAATGCACACACAAACAGGTTAGTAACTAATACAGCAGTTATGACAATTCACGAGATTAAACCCTCACAACGATTTACAAGTGCAATACTTAATAATTCAGCGGATTCACAACGAATGACAGAGTATAGTCCGATTTCGAACAGCACTCAAACATTCAAGTCGAAATCACGATGAATAACAAAGTATAAACTCAATTTGAGAGGCACTTAAACAATCGTTGGATAGTTATAATCGATCGGACGTTGAATCGTAATAGCGATCGAGTTATTACCCTGATTGCGGCAGCGTTTCGAGATTAGTGTGTGTTTGTGTATTAATCGAACTATAACTCAGTGTAAGTTTAGAGTTTGGACGTCGAATTAACACCGAAATTCAAGTGCCACTGCCCTCTATTTATATCCAAAAAATGTCCCCCCTCGCGCCACGCGAAAGATTCTCTTGTGCGCGTCGCGTGGCGCGAGAGACCCTAGTCTAGCATAGGGTGGGTTCGTGTCCAGGTAGCTTGGATGAGTTGGCTTCGAATGAAAATTCAATTTACACGTTAAACTGTTTAGATATTACCAACTAGGGTTTACCCCCCCTGAGTTTTAGGGGCCCTGATCCTGATTCCGATTGTTCTGAAAATTTTAGGGTTAGTGTAGAATTACTTGGGTTTCTCAATTAAGGTTTTCTTAATAGATAATTAACCTACTAAGTATTAATTTTAGTGAGAGTTGTTACACTTTAGTATTGAGGAAATCAAGACGGCGGTTTCCGAATGTAGTAGCGATCGGGCTCCTGGGCCCGATGGCTTGAATTTCAAATTTATCAAGCACTTCTGGGATATTTTTGAGGCTGACTTTCTTAGAGTCCTGCAAGATTTTTTTGTTAGTGGTTCGGTTAGTCGGGGCTGTGCCTCCTCCTTTATTGCTTTAGTGCCGAAAGTTCTTGATCCGGCGAATCTGAATGACTACCGCCCGATCAGTTTGGTGGGGGCCATTAACAAGGTGATCTCAAAGGTTTTAGCGAATCGGCTCAAAAAGGTCCTGGGTTCGGTGATTTCCGTTAGTCAGTCGGCTTTTCTGCAAGGTAAATCTATTATTGACGGTCCGTTAATAATCAATGAATCTTTGAACTGGATTAGGAAGAATAAGAGGAAGGCTTTTCTTCTCAAGCTTGATTTCGAGAAAGCCTATGACAACGTTAACTGGGAGTTTGTGTTGAAGACTTTGAGTCATATGGGTTTCCCCCCACGTTGGTGCTCGTGGGTCTCTGGGATTTTGTCTTCCACCAGAGCTTCGGTCCTTGTTAACGGGGCCCCTACTTTTGATTTTCAGTGTTCAAAGGGTTTAAGGTAAGGTGACCCGTTGTCTCCTTTCCTTTTTCTCATAGTTATGGAAGTCCTGTCTCGGTGTTTCGATAAGGCTATTGACATTGGTGTGGTTTCGGGGGTTAATCTCCCCAATGACGGGCCGAAGCTGTTTCACCTTTTTTTCGCGGACGATGCGCTGGTGTTGGGGGATTGGTCGAGGGAGTCCTTTTTTAACGTCATTAGGATTCTCAGGGGGTTCCATATTTGCTCGGGGCTCAGAATCAACTTATCTAAATCGAGTTTGTTTGGTTTGGGTGTTGCGGAGCCAGAAGTCGAGGAGCTAGCGTGTTTGGTAGGTTGCAAGTCGGAGCGGTTTCCGTTTAAGTACCTTGGTCTTCCCGTGGGGGCTAACATGAATCGAATCGCTAACTGGAAACCGGTTTGTGATATTTTGAGAACCGTCTTGCTCGTTGGAAGGCCTCGCTGCTGTCTCTGGGGGGGAGGGTTACCCTTATTAAGTCGGTTCTGGAAGGGCTCCCTTCCTATTTCTTCTCGTTATTTAAAGCGCCTGCTGGAGTTATCAAATATCTGGAATCAATCATTCGGAAATTTCTTTGGGGAGGCTCGGGTAATGTTAAGAAAATGCACTGGGTTTCTTGGGAACGTGTTGCGTCTCCTATTGATTGCGGCGGTTTAGGCCTGAGGAGTCTTAACTCCATTAACACCTCACTTTTAATGAAGTGGGCTTGGAGGTTCAAGTCTGAGAAGGAAAACTTATGGGTCAAAGCGATTTCGGCTCTTCATGTTCACAGAAGGTCGTGGGAGTTTCTTCCAGTTAGGTCTTCGCTGAACGGGGTTTGGGGTAGCATTGCTAAAGTTGTCTCGAGTCCTATTGTGAATGGAAAGAAGTTCCGTAAATTTGTGGAAGGAGTTGTTGGGGATGGGTCAGAGATTGCTTTTTGGTTAGATCCTTGGTTATGTGAAGACCCGCTGAAACTTCGTTTGCCTAATCTTTTTAGATTAGAGACCGAGAAAAAGTGTGTGGTTCGGGATCGGATTGTGAGGCCTATTAACAACCCGGGAGCTAGCTGGAAGTGGTCTCATCCTCCGTCGTCGAACGAGGAGCTGGCTGAATGGAGCATTCTTTGTGCTATGCTTAGTGAAGTCTCTTTGTCCGGCGCTAAAGATAAGTGGCGTTGGAATGGAGATGAATCGGGTTTTTTTAGCGTTGTTTCAGTCAAAAGGTTGTTCGACGGCAATAATGATTACAGTGACAGGTTTGTGTGGGAAAGGTGTAAGTGGGTTCCGCTAAAGTGCAACTTGTTCGCATGGAGAGCTGAGTTGGAAAGTATTCCTACGAGGGTGGAGCTTCGAAAGATGAACGTCTCGGTTTCAGATGAAGGCTGTCCGCTATGTTCCAACGGTAGGGAGACTGCTTTGCATCTTTTTACTGGTTGCGGGTTTGCATCGGCTGTCTGGAGTTTGGTCGGTAGGTGGTGTAAGGTTCCCCCTTTAGTTGCTTTTTCGGTTAGGGATGTTCTGAATTTCCATATATTTTGTGGGTTGGATGGGGAAGCTCGGGTTGCGTTTCATGGGGTGGTGCTGATTACTTGCTGGCAGATCTGGTTGGCCAGAAATGCCTTAGTGTTCAACGGGAAGATCCCCAAGCCGGAGGTGGTGTTTAGTTCGGTTAAGTCGCTTGGTTTCCTTTGGTATAAAAGTAGGTCCAAATGTAAAGAGTTATTATGGAGTGATTGGTGTAAATTTGTTCAGCGGGTTGTTGTTTGTTTGGTCGCCGGTGTTTTCGGCTGGCCTGTTTTAATAAAGTTCTCCTTTCAAAAAAAAAAAAAAGATATGTAAAAACTAATTTAACTTATTTTTATAATTATATAGATAGAAAGATACATGGTATAAACACTATCGTATATTCCGTTTAGAAACACTACCATACAAATATTATTCTCATGATTTTCTCAAATGAGGATTGTGATGACTAGGATGCCGTCTTTACTTTTGCAAAAAAAAAGAATTAAAAATGACAAATAAATTGTTAACCAACCACCTATCACGAACATAGTCGCCGATAGTTATGTTGACCCGAAAGTAGCATTTTTTTTTAATTTTTTTATATTGTTATTTTTTTGGATTATATAAATCTATCCAATAACCACAAACCAACTTGAATCTAATTTAAAAATTACAAAATCCATAAGTACTGACAAAACGAATATGACAAGACTGTCAAGATCATTCTATGATATAGTCCACTCTTGAAATAGTTATTTTACTAATGGTATGTATGTCTATTACTTCTCGCTGACCGAACTCCAAATAATTCATCAGATACGATATCATCATGATGCTCGTGTTAGACCTTCTTGGCAATCAATGCGACGTTTCTAGGTGATATGTTAGGATTAAAAATTGGTACCATAACTGCTTCGACCGAATCACCTTGTTCTTGAAGGAACAATAACCGATCAAGTAGAATCAGTGTTTCCAAAACGGGACCAAGAGCGGCTCTAAGCGACCAATATGGCCCTATGACCTCCTACATCATGAAGAAAGTTATAGTCAATTTCATAATACCATATTTACCTTTTCAAAACATTAAATATTTAATCGTTTTGAGGTCAAGGGTCAGGATCATTTCAGAACTTCAAAAATCTGAAGAACTTCGAGAACTCCTAACAACCAACCATGTATTTAATTATTTAGGGTAGTTTTATCATTTTTTATAAGTAATTTTGTGATTACTCCCAAAATTACCTACAAAAATGATAAAACCACCCTTAAATAGTATTAAATATATAAAATAAGTAAATAAGATGATTGGTTGTTACAAGTTCTCAAAATTCTTAAATTTTTAAAGTTCTGAAATGAACCCAACCCGCCAACCCGTTATAGGATATAATAAAATAAAAATAAATTACTTATATCAGGGCATAATGTTGATTTAGTTTTTACAGTAATAAATTGGTAAATCTAATAATTTTAGTAAATAAGAAGTTAATATTATGAAATTTGACCTTCTGGAAAAAAAGGATTCAACTTATGTAATTGGTTCCTTCAGGGTGGCCACTAACTTCTATCTCCTCTCTAAATTGGCCAGTTGGCCACCAAACAAAGGTAAGTATTTTACTTTACTATCACTTGCTAAATATATAAGGTGGACTCTAGAAAATTAGTGGGCACGTGGCAGATATGACCCACACATGCAACTACAGATAAGTTGAATCCAAAAAAAAACATACAACAAAAGGTTCAGCCTCCTTCCAAATGCCTGCAAAATCAACATCGTGCGGTTGGTTAAGATTGAGACGATGCAATCCACTCTTGCTAAACTTTTCGAAAAGTGAACACGTGTCAACATGTTCATCCTTGCCACTGGTGGAATCTGGTTTACAAGAACACCCGTCCGTAGCCAAACCTGCAAAATCAATAGAAAACTAACTGCTTAATCAGTAAAGCTCGCAAGCGTTATCAAGCTTGTATTAAATCATGTTTTTACCCTTTGTGTGTGTATATATATTTACATAATCGAATAGAGTCAAGCCGAGCTAGAAAGTATTGAGTTGATTAATAATATTATATATTTTAGAGTAAAATGCCAATTTCGTTCCCGAGGTTTGGCCACTTTTGCAACTTTCGTCCAAAGGTTTGTTTTTCCGCATCTGGATCCAAAAGGTTTGAAATCTTGGCATTTTCATCCGGCTTGTTAACTCCATCCATTTTTCTCCATTAAGTCAGGGGCATTTCCGTCTTGTTACCTACTTTGCTTCTTTTTTTTAATACCATTATGCTGAATGCTTGTAAATAAAGTTAAAAAGACCGAATTGCTCTTTAAGTTAACAAAAAAAAAAAAGACGAAAATACCTCAGACTTAACGGGGAATAATGGACGGAGTTAACGAGCCGGATGAAAATGCCAAGATTTCAAACCTTTTGGATCCATATGCGGAAAAACAAACCTTTGGACGAAAGTCACAAAACTGGCCAAACTTCAAGGAAAAAAACAGCATTTTCACTTATTTTTTAGATTGAGTAAAAATGTAACCATTCATCCTGGAATTTTGTTGTTGGCGGCGCAAAGTCTTCCCTTGCCGCCCTATTGTAGGACTTCCGCTCAAGGTCTCTGGAAAATATCTAGAAAGTAACTACAAAAAGGTCAAAGTCAAAGTTGGATTAATATATAAGAATAGTAACTTGTGTCATGTGATAGTGCAAGAAAATATACCAATTGAAAAGCGGCACGAAAAGCATGCAATTCAAAATTATGGAGACTAGCATCTTTTTCCATAACTTTCCATCTATCTGCACTCTAATATGAAAGAATTTGATTAGCTGGCATAAACAGAAGTGGAATTTGCATAAAAAGGTTATAAATTTCCTCCAAATTTCTATTTTGGGTAACATAGTACTTCCTTAAAAATTTATGGGATATATTATAAGCCACCCAAGCATGCATTTCAGCATTTGATTTTGTCTATGTACCAGATTTGGCCAAAACATGCTTAATAGTGATGAATGATGATGGTGATGATGATGATGATGATGATGATGATGCTTAATAGTGAACACTAGAACTTTTGAAAGACAAAAATACCCTTGTATCCATCTATTAAAAAGCAACAATATGATGTAAGAAATGTTAAGGTGTTTGTCATTTTGCAAAATTTTGGCATGTTTTCAGCTGGATTTGGTATAAACAAAACTAGATGCATAAATTATTTCATATATGTGAGTAACCTTAATAAATATAATAAATACTTGGGTGTCCTCCACATACATGATCCCAAATTTTACTCAAGTTAAATAAAAAAAATATTAAAAAAATATAGTTTTACATAAACCACTTTGAATTTTTTATTATTTTTGTCAATCGACGTTGCCATAAATGACTGTTCCCAAATTCACTTGCTAGTTACCTGGGTCATGGGTCATGTTTACAGGTTACCCAAGAAAAAAAAATCTCTTTGAATTTTGTACCATTTTTAGTGAAAAATATTACAAGGAAAGTTGGTTACCTATTTTAATTAATTAGTCAAATTCAACAAATAACAGCCCGACATTTAGATCTTGAACGTTTTTAAAAAAACATAGTTCATTACCAGAATGTAACATACTTTCACCTTTACTCCATCGTATCCAATTTACTTCAGTTTTTATTGTTGTATGTAACAGTGACTTTTTCGTGCAATTATATGTAACAATATTTCATGAAGTGGTAAAAAGGTGAAGCACGTTCCGTTTGGTGCAACCTTTTACATCTAATTGCACAAAACTGTTACAAACTACGGTAAAAAGTAAAGTAAGTTGTCTACAATGAAAATTGGAAAGATAGTGAAAGTCATATTCTCATACAATTAACCCACCAGAAAATGATATTACATGTTTTGAATACCTGGCAAGCAAGATCACGTGAATTTCTTCCAAGATGTAAACCCGTTGATTTAACACCTCTACTGATAGGAAAACCACACAGCGCATTATCTTCTTCCTCTGATAGCAAGTTATAACAACAGCCAATGCTAACTACCGCTTTGACTTCTTTACTTTCCAAAAATGCCCTTCAAGGTATAAGCATGACCAGAAATCAAACTAGTATTATTAGTGGTAGTGGAAGTCACATTTTCATGCATTATATCAACTGTTGAAGGAAACCTTGAAGTGAGTAGTGATTTTTCACAAAATTTGACCAATCAAATCCATACGGTAAGCTAGATTTTACCACATTCCCCTATTTTATAAAAGTTATTAATATTATTCAAGTTATTTGAAAATTATGCACACAAGTAAAAAGTTAGGCCTCCAAGAACTTTTGTATAAAAACAAATGAAAAGGCAAACCAGATCCAAATGAAATGCTAAGTGCAAGCAATTTAAACCTTGTAATAAGAGTAAGTACACGAATGGTCCCTGTGGTTTACCAAATTTTGGATTTGGTCCCTAGCTTTTGAAAAGTACACGGATGATCCCTATGGTTTGCACTTTGTAATGCATTTAGTCCCCAGCCAACAAATCTGAAGTTTTTAGCATGTCCAAGTTAGGGACCAACTGCGTTACAAAGTGCAAACCACAGGGACCATCCATGTACTTTTGGAAAAAGGTGGGGACTAAATGCGCTACAAAGTGCAAACCACAGGGACCATCCATGTACTTTTGGAAAAAGGTGGGGACTAAATGCGTTACGAACTGCAAACCACAAGGACCATCCATGTACTTTTGGAAAAAGATGGGGACTAAATGCATTACAAAGTGCAAACAACAAGGACCGTCTGTGTACTTTTGGAAAGCTAGGGACCAAATCCAAAATTTTGGTAAACCACACGGACCATCCGTGTACTTTATTCTAGTAATAATCATTAGACTAGATTCTCAAACTAGATTAGTATAGTTGCAACTCTCATGGACGTCTTACCGGAGCATCGTTACAGACAAATCTCCACAAGCATGAAGACCAGTGAGAAGCAAGGGACACGTGTCATTTGTTGATTGGTTTTGACATCGTTCATCACCCTCCTTCGAGTTCAGCAATGTTGTCAACATGTCTGAGGAAAGGACACGACATGTAACTGTTCGGGGAATTGTCACGCCTTTTCCTCCTAAACTAACAAAAGTTGCATATGATTATCAATGTGTGTCAATAAATACAGATTTGAATATGAAAGCAGAGACAACGTTCATTATCTTATTATATACCTAGATTTACGCATCTTGGCTTCATAATGTGTTTTAATTCGTTCTGCACGTTCATGTGTGACCCTTCCATGATGAGAAGAGGCATCGATTGCAATTACAGATAGTTGGTACTCGAAAGAGAGTACTTGTGACAGATAACCCTACATAAGCGTAAGTCAGAAAGATGTCAAATATATAAAGGGAATATAGATATATTATATATACTTACTTTTTATTAGTTGATAGGGGTGTTTGGGATTTAACAATTTATACAGCTTATCCATTTTTGTGGTTTAAAAAACATACAAGCACATTGAGTGTTTGAATTGAAAAGATGCTTGTGCTTCTCTACTTATAAGTTATAATAGAGTAAATCAAGCAGCTTGAGATTGTTTATATGAAACTGATTATTCTTGGTGGATTCAAATTTACAATTTTGCCCCCTAAGGTGAAATAAGTTATTTTCAAGAAGCCAGTTATCCACATCTGCTCATAAGCATAAGCTATTTAAATAAGCACCCTGAGAACAGAAATGATGTTTTATAAAACAACAAAAACTCAAAAAGACTAGTTTACCTGGCCTGCACCTAAGTCTATTATTGTATTAGTTTCAACATCTCTTGCTACTGAACCAACAACAGCTGCAAGAGCTTCTATCTGTACAAAAATTCACAAAAGGATTATGATTAATTCAGGATTTAGTGATATTAATTATTAATAGTCCAGACGATCCATAACTAATGAAAAAATGAAATGTATGTGTGGCTTACTTCATGTCTTTTCTTCGGATTCATGCCTTGGGCTATAACATTATTAAGCAAAGCCACCTGCATATTTGGTACTAATAGCTGCAAGAAAAAAGAGTAATTTACCACTTCTTTCACTCCAAATAAACTTTTTAGGGAAAAAAAAAATTATAATACAAATAAACTTCCAGTCTTTTGATATATAAATCTGTAAGCATTACTTCAAGCAGCACAATCTAAAGTAGCCAGAAAACTTAAGGAACTATAACTTAACTACAACCATTAAGCATTAAGTCATTCAATAATTTCAGTCCATTCAATACGTAACTTGCTTTTACCTAGTTAGTAGTTAGCAATGTATGTAAAAAAAAAATGTTGTTTTCAACTATATGTAAAACCTAAGAAACAAGGATGTAACTCTTTCGTTTTTTTACCGTTGTATGAAAGTAACCTTCTTTAGCAGGTAAAATGGTGACATGGCACAAGCTTAGAAGATTATTTACACGCAATAACGAAAAAAAATTAAAAGTGTATAGTAAGTTACATTTCAATGTAATAAACACATTTTGCATTACTTGCATAATTAAACACCATACCTTCTTCAAATCCGCTTGTTCGCGAGGAAACGTAAGAGAACTCAAAGTAGCAATAAACTTCTTCAACGAAGAAGGCCAGTGGTCCTGTTATCATATACATATACAAGATACAAATAATAATAATTATCATCACTATTGTTACTAAACTTTCTAAATTCAAATAAAAAACAGCTATAATGTTACAACCTGCACAATTCCAGAAGGAATTTGAATAAGACACTCGACCGGTTCATTTCGGAGACAATCAATCCATTCTTCATCAACAGCTTCCCACAGTCTATGCTGTAACATTAAACACCAATACGGCAATACACAAACATAAAACTATATAAAATCACAGTAGCTAAACTGAAATTAATCCTCTAAATATCAAATATTCAATGACGAAGTTGTTAATTGAGGTTTAATGCGATTTGTTATTGAGTAAATGATGATGAAATTGAAGAAGAAGTGGCGGAGATTGTGTTTGTTACCGTGAGGAAATTGACGACGTGAGATTGCCAGAAGAAGGTGTAGGGTTTGATGAATTGAATAATGGCGCGAATCCATTCTAGGGTTTCAGTAGCAGTTGCGCATGAGTATTTGCGGTTTTCCATTGAAAGGGGTCAAAGTGAAACAAGATTGAAATAAATATCGGGTCAAATTGTGGGTCGTTTTGGTTAATAAAAAATATTGGGCCGCTCGTTGGGCTTAGATACGCTTGGGCTTGGAGCAGGAATATAGCCGCTGGATTAGAAACTTCGGAACTGTTGGAGTTATGCAGTATGCTGTACAACGTCAATTTAAACAATAGTTGTGATGTTTGGGAATGGATTGGTGCCAGCCATAAAGAGTTCAGTGTTGGAGCAGTTAAACGTTTGCTAAATAAAGAAAGTGCCCAAAATAACCACTACGTTCCATAGATTTGTAAATGGTTGCCTGCAAAATGTAATATTTTCTTTTGGAGGACAGGACAGCCATGAAAAAATTTGCTACAGTGGACGAGTTGAGGAAAAGAATTATCGACATTTCTGATTCCAGTTGCATCTTGTGTAGAGATGGAGAAGAATCGGTCGAGCACATGTTCTCCTCCTGTTACGTGGCTTCGGCGATTTGGTTTTATATCAGTAAGTGGTGTAATATCCAAAAATTTTTCTTTTTTTATTTCAAAGATATTTCCGAGGTTCATAATCACGTGGGGCTAAAAGATGCAAAGAAGGAGGCGCTCAAAGGGATCATTAAGATTGGGTGTTGGTGTATTTGGAAGGCCAGGAACAGAGCCAGATTTGATAGCAAAGATGTTAAGATTAGCGAAATTATGAGTGATATTAAGGCGACCGGTTTTTTATGGTTCAAAAGTTGGTCGAAGTTTAAAGATATTTCTTGGCACGATTGGTGTAAATTTGTAATTATGTAATGTCGTTTGTTGTTTTGGGCCCCTCGATTTGAGGTTTGGTCGTTTTTTAATGAAGTTTACCTTAAAAAAAAACTGAATTAACCGAGTTGATATTAGCCGTAAGAAAAAAACCATATAAAACTAACTTAAACTTTTCTTTTAACGGTTAATAAATAAAAGCATAATGTAATTGAATTAACCGAGCTGATATTAAAAGTGACATAAACTTTCTTTGACTGATATTAGCCATTAAAAAAACCGAGATGATATTAAAACTAACTTCAACTTTTCCTTTTGAACGGTCAACAAATAAAAGCTTTATGTAACTGTATTAACGAGCTGATATTAAAATTAACCTAAACATTTTTTTGACTGATATTAGATGTTCAAAAAAAAAAAAACTGAGATGATATTAAAACTAACTTAAACTTTTCTTTTTGAACGGTCAATAAATAAAAGCCTTATATAACTGAATTAACCGAGTTGATATTAAAAAAAATTGAACGGTCAATGAATAAAAGGCCTTCCAACCTAAGCTCATCATCTCAAGTTTCAGGAAAACTCGTCGTCCAAAGACGCACTGCGATAAAACCTTGTTAGCAGTGGCGGAACCAGAACTTCTTTGTCAAGGGGTCATCATAAAACTCTCTTTTCTACCGGCTACAATTAGAGGTCTAAAACATTTTTTTTTCCTAGAAAAATATCAGATTGTACATATAAAAATCTTACAAATTTCTATGTCCGGGGGTCAGCGGACCCTCTTGACCCCCTTCTGGTTCCGCCCCTGCTTGTTATAATCGGATTCAAACTTGAAACCTATGGCCTCAAACCCAATATTAGTTGTCGTTTGCTATTCATGATAAATTAAAATGGATGCTAAATTTTTTGACTTCAAAATCTAATCGGATTTATTAACCTTTTGACCAAAACTGATCAGCTATGAAAATCTAAACACAAAACGTTGGTTATGTTTGATTTTAGCTCATACACAAATAGGGCTGTAAACGAACCGAACGAACACGAACGAGGCCTTGTTCGTGTTCGTTCGTTAAGGAAATAAATGTGTTCACGAACAGTTCATGAACACTTACCGAACGAGATTTTATGTTCGTGTTCGTTCATTAAGGAAATGAGTGTGTTCACGAACGGTTCACGAACACAAGCGAACACAAATAAATTTGGCGAACGCGATGAAGGATAAAGGTGGATGGCCCAGAGAGTAGCACTAGAACTTGAATCCCTTATTGTCGAACGGAGGTAGATCATATTCGTCGATGTAAATAATGAGAAAAGAAAGGGAAATTGTGCATAAACAAGGTGAAAGAAGGTTTCCTAGTTTAATTGTTAAGGTAATGATATAAATAAAAGGTTAATAGTATAAAAAGTATAGATAAAATATATGAAAGTATAAAAATCTTTAATTAAAACACGAACATAAACGAACGCAGATGAACGACCGAACATTCACGAACACAATTGAACGAACGAGACCTTTGTTCATGTTCGTTCATTTAACTAATCGAACGGAATTTCTTGTTCATGTTCGTTCGTTTATTAAACGAACGAACATAAACGAACTTCCCGCCGAACGGTTCACGAACTGTTCGCTGAACATTCGGTTCGTTTACAGCCCTATACACAAATGGAACCAACCGACCCATATTCATAATGTTAGTTAATCTAAATCTATAGTTTGTTGTTAGTGGGCCGTATTTGAAACCATTGGGTCAAAAACCTATCAATGATGTATTTTTAAATAGTTGGTTAGTGGTTACACAAATGGAACCAACTGACCCATATTCATAATGTTTATCCTACAAATCTATAGTTTGTGTTAGTGAGCCGTATTTGAAATCATTGGGTCAAACCCCAATCAGTTTTTCACTTTTGTCACGTTTATACCTTTGGGGTCTAAACTCAAGTTTCATAACTTTCATGTTTGGGCTTTTTTGTTTAATTTTGATACAATATTTGGGTTCTACACTAAGAAAAGTAAACACGCCTTCGCGTGCAACATACGTGTTTTTTTAGTGGCTAAATTGCGCTTTTCGTCCTTTATGTTTCAGGGTTTCTGCAGGCGCTGTCCTTTAAGTTTAAAAATTACACTCTATGTCCTTTATGTTTGCAACCTATAACGGGCGGTGTCCTTTCTCATAAACCCAGTTAACTTTTTTATGTTAAAACCCTAAACGTGTAACTTTGTAAAACTCCTAAGCAGCAAGGACCATATGTGTAACATTGTAAAACTCTTTAACCAGCAACCCCTATCCATTCTTCTCTTTATCTTCTTCTCCAACCTTCCACTTCCCCCACATTTCCACAAAAACCGACAGATCTCAACAACAACAATTTCGAGTTACACGAGTATGACGTCATCTGGTCATCATCCGCCTCCGTTACCGTTGAATTCCATCACCGTCAAACGTCTCCACTTCTCCACCGATTCACCGTCAACACACCTCCGGTCTCTACGCCGCGTTATCCGACGACCACGGCAGCAATCCGACGAAACCGTTCCACCACCACTACCACCACCACCTTCCCCACAACCACGTCATCATTCTTCTCCTCAACTACTTCATTCACCTCTTTCTCATCAGCTCTTAGGGTTTATTATCAACTAACAAAATCAAAACTCAATCAATAACAAATTCACAATAACAGATTCAGATCAGAAAACTGAACGACTATGCTTGCAGATTTCAACAACCGTGTTGGATCATGTACCTGGAGTTTCGAAAAGTGTGAGATTTTTTGGGGTTTTGATTGCTTCGATGGTTTAAGTTCGATCGATTGGTGATAGTTGTGAGCTAAATGATTGACGAATCGGAAGATGGTGAAGAATTCGGGTTTGGTTGAAGGGGGTACGGGAGACAAACAACTACTGCACGCCGTAGTGGAAATGATACTGACGACGATTTGATAATTAATAATAACGACGGATTAGTAGAAATTAGCAATCCTCGGCGGCATTTTTCTGATATCGATTCATCACACCATCGGCGGAAGCAGGTGCAGTAGTACCTTTCAAGTTCCGATCTGCTTTGTAGTTGTAAATAGGGGGATGTTTGGGCTTAATTCCAAGTTCGGATCTGCTCTTTCATTCTTAGGTGTTAGATCTGTTGAATATGGTGCTAGATCAGAGGGTGGGTGTTGGTGATTGTTGGTGGTAGATGAGATTTGCAGAAAAGAGGGAGAGAGTATTATTAATTTACAATGTTACACATATGGTCCCTGCTGTTTAGGAGTTTTACAAAGTTACACGTTTAGGGTTTTAACATAAAAAAGTTAACTGGGTTTATGAGAAAGGACACCGCCCGTTATAGGTTGCAAACATAAAGGACATAGAGTGTAATTTTTAAACTTAAAGGACAGCGCCTGCAGAAACCCTGAAACATAAAGGACGAAAAGTGCAATTTAGCCTTTTTTAGTCATATGTCATCATTTGTTTCGTCAAAGTTGCCTTAATGTTAATTTAGTCACATCTCTCCTAATCCATTTTCTTCCCCATGTTAGTCAGCCAGGGGCAAAAAAATCGAAATGTGATGCATCAAACCAGGGGCGGAGGTAATATAAAAGCAGGGGTAGCACGGGTTACCTCTCTACTCCGTCAAGTAGTGTAAAATTTTGATTTTTCCCGGTTTTATACAGAGAATACCCCAGATCCAAAAAAAAAAAAAAATAGGACACCCAAGAATTTTTAGGCTATATCTGTCACTGCATCAACTAGAGAATGAATACTTCGAAACAAGGTTATGTGGTAAGCATTTCCAATACTGATGAATACCCAAAAAAAGCTTTCTCTTGGCTGTTAAATACACTAAAAAACATGTAACTTGTTTTTGTTCCCAGGGATGTGTTATCCATAGATCTTTTTTCATCAAGTTCACCATGGAGGAGTATCATGAAAGGTTCATGGTAGATTGTATGAAAAGGGCAAGGTGTGAAGTTATTGATTAAAAAAATAGAAGACATTGTTCAAGATTAGGTTATTGTAACAGGTCACTTATGTTTTACCATTTCAAATTCTTACAACTAACCTAGAGTTTAGATTGCAAGCTCTAGGAAATGACCAAGATATCTTAAATGTTACGAAATATCCTCTCGGTCAAAAGATAGTGTCTACTATACTGAACATGGGATGTTTGAATGTAGGAGCATTCCAATGGTTACCACATGCACCACACTACCACCTCCTCACTTGTTATAAGCCATTATATAGATTTGTTTGTTAATACATTAATATAACATCTTTTATAATTTCTGTTGTACATGTGTGTATGAATATAGAGCTTCTGTTTGTCAAATAACTAGTTATTGCCCCGCCCGCGTTGCGGGGCAATAAGCCGAATATTTTTCTCTCATAACATGTATGTCTGTACAGAGGGCAAAATCGTAATTATATTTTGAACTGGAGGCGAAATCATAATTTTAAACTGAGAGCAAAATCATAATTTTGAGCTAGGGGGAAAAACATACTTTCATTTTGAACTGTGGGCAAAAGCGTAATTTTGAGCTCAGGGCAGAATCATAATTTTGAGCTAGAAGAAAAAACAACATTTTATTTTGAGTTGGGGGCAAAAACGTAATTTTAAACGAAGGGCGAAACTGTAATTTTAAACTGTAACAAAATTAAAACTGAGTTTTTGAACCGAGGGCAAAAGCGTAATTTTAAGCTAGGGGCAAAAGTATAATTTTATTTTTAGCTGGGGGCAAAACCGTAATTTTAAACAAAGGACGAAAGCGTAATTTTAAACTGAAAATAAAATGAAATTAAAAATTGGCTGGTCCAATAGGAAAGTGTCAGGCAAGCTGTCTGACACTATTCCCTCAAGTTGTAAATGTATTTATGCGCCGCCCGCGTTGCGGGGCGCTAAACCAAAAATTTCTTAGTTTAATAATATGTACGCATTTATTTCGGTTAGTTATAGATGCTACTTATAACACGATGTAAAAAAAGATACATCGAGTTAACGAAGTAAAGAAAAACGCTATCATAGTTATGATAAAAAAACATAACTAAAACGATGGCAGGCGTGTAATTTAAAGTTGGGGTAAAACAATAATTTGTGAGGACCAATTAGCGATACTAAAACCATGTGCGCCTCTCCAGTCTCCACACACCAATTTCTCTATATCATCTCATCTTCATTATCCTATACTCTCTCTCATGTCTACACAAAATATCCATAAATTGCAGATTTTAGATTTTAGGGTTTCATCTTCAGCTCATTATCCCTATCCAAAATAACCATAAATTGTAGATTTAGATTCTAGGATTTCATTTTCACCTCATTTCAGTTCGTCGTATTTAATATTTATATGATCTTGCACAACTAATTTCTTCAATGACAATTTCTCCAACTTGGCCGGCGACTCTGGTGGCCTCAGATCCTTTTAAACCACCAGCAAAACCTTAAAATTGCCGAAATCGTTAAGCGACTACAGCAAGTGAAGGGTTATTGCATGTCCTCTGTAGTCACTCTCTTTTTGTCTCCCTAAACGTTTGTATCAGTTAAACCCTAGATCCGGCCGGCGAAGCAACTTTTCTGGCAATCTTCCGGCAAGCCGATCTAACCTTGCGTGTCTTATTTTTGTGTGAATCGGCATCGTTGAAGTACAATTCAACAGCATGTAGCTCGTTTCAGGCAATTTTACATTTTCCGAAACCGACATTAACGGGTGAACATATGGCCTTTCCGGTGACGTGGTTGATTGGCGCCGAGGGTCGGAACCGTTGAGCATGCGGCAGTGATGGTGACGGGATTTTGCTTGCTGAAATAAGAACCAACAATCATGGGCAAAAATGTAATTTGCTTTGCCGCCCTCGCCGCCCAATGACCGGGTGCCAGGCAGTTGCCTGGCACTATTCCCGGCCATGGGTTTTGTATATGTAGTTTAACTAGTTAGATGCCCGCCCGCGTTGTGGGGCGGTGGACGAATAATGAGCGAGTGTTAGGCAGCAGCTCATTGAGACGAAAAACAACTAAATCGAGTCAACCAATAAAAAATAACACTTTTATATTTTTGATAAAAAAAAACTAAAACAATGGCAACATTGTAATTTTTAACTGAGGGAAAAGTTGTATTTTTTGACTGGGGTAAAATCGTAAATTGCCAAAACCTAAAGTCATGGCAGTACTGTAAATTTGAAGGGGAGGGGGTGGATTTGAAATTTTAATAGGGACAAATTCGTAATTTTGCACCTAGGGTAACAGCGTAATATAAATTTGAACTACGGGCACAATCGTAATTTTAAGCTGGAGGAAAAAGCACAATTGTATTTTGAACCGAGGGCAAAATCATAATTTTGACTTTGGGACAAAAGCGTCATTTTATTTTGAAGGGGGGAGAAACGTAATTTTCAGCTGAGGGCGAAATCGTAATTTTTTTAACGGGGAAAAATAACATTTTTTTACTGAGGGCAAAATCGTAATTTTTAGCTGGGGGAAAAAACGTAATTTTATTTGGGACAAAAGCGTAATATTATTTTGAGCTGGGGGGCAAAACCGTAATTTTAAAATGGATAAAAAATAATAAACTGGTTGGTCCAATGGGAGAGTGGCAGACGAAATCGTAATTTTGACTTGAAGGCAAAATCGTAATTTTTAGCTGGAGACAAAAGCGTAATTTTAGTTTGAGCTAGGGGCAAAACGGAAAAAAAAAAAAAAAAAACAAAAAAAAAAAAAACAAAAATGTTATTAAAATGAGCCGCCCATTTTGGCCAATGGGAGGCACCAACCGACATTGTACTTTGTAGTATTGTATAATGTGTGACCAAGGGTGTAACTTCACGGGGGTGCCCGACCCCCTTGATTTTTCGCTTCGTGGTGCTAATTTTACCTAAAAGTAGGGCTGTAAACGAACTGAACGTTCAGTGAACAGTTTGTGAACCGTTTGGCGGGATGTTCGTTTATGTTTGTTCGTTTAACAAATGAACGAACATGAACAAAAAATTTCGTTCGATAGTTAAATGAACGAACATAAACAGAGGTCTCGTTCGTTCAATTGTGTTCGTGAACGTTCGGTAAGGTGTTCGTGAACGTATTCATGAACATTCGTTCATTTGCGTTCGTTTATGTTCGTATGTTTGTGTTTTAATTAAAGATTTTTGTAATTTCATATATTTATCTATACTTTTTATATTATTAGACTTTTATTTATTTTATTACCATAAGCTATAAAATGACCACAATACCCTTAGGCTTAACTAGAAAAAGGTAACATAGTTAGTGTTAGGGGTCAAAACCGTTATAAAATACAATCTCATGGGGTCTGATATCTCAAGATCTTTTTTAGATTGAAAGGGTTAAACTGGTTAAACCACCGGAGCCAAAATAGTAATTTGAGTAAACTGCAGTTTTACCCCCTGGAGATATAGCCCATTGGCACCCTTACCCCCTACAACGAAATTTTTGCTGTCTAACCCCCCAACGAATGTGAAACGCTGCAATCTTACCCTCTGCTGTCAAAATCTGTTTAAAGTCAACGTAAGTTTTTAACGGTCAAAGGGTATAATCGTCTTTTCCACTTATGACTTTTTCTCCTCCATCTCTGCTATCTTCTCTCATCTTTCTGCAACCTTTTGCTTCATTTGTAACATTATTTTACCTACTCATCACTCCACCTTCACTTGATTCTTCTACACACCACTTCTCATCTAACTTTCACTTTCATTTCGGAACTCATTTACTTGCCATTATATGTGTGTGTTTTCTAGCGTTTTGTCGCTTCTATTTGATTATTATCACCTCTATTTCTTTTGTTTGTAGTCATATTTATTTGTAAATATGCTGTTGATCATAACTTGAAAAGTAAATTACAAAAATCGTCCTTTATGTATATCACTTATTGCAAACTGTGTCCTTTGTCTTCAATAATTACAGAAAACGTACTCGTTGTTTACAAAGCCTTGCAAGTTATGTCCTTTAGCCCTAACTCAGTTAATTTTTATGGTTAAATCTGACCAAATAGACCCAAAATGAGTGTATTTTTGTGGTTAAATATGACCAAATGGACCCCACATGAGAGTAAAATAACCAAAATACCCTCATGTGGGGTCCATTTGGTCAGATTTAACCACAAAAAATTAACTGAGTTAGGGCTAAAGGACATAACTTGCAAGAGTTTGCGAACATCGAGTACGTTTTCTGTAATTATTGAAGATAAAGAACACAGTTTGCAATAAGTGACATACATAAATGACAATTTTTGTAATTTACTCTAACTTGAAACCTAATTTATAATTTCTCTTGTTTTTATGGCTTGTGCAGCAGAATCAAAGCTCATTTCACCTTATTCTGTTTCATGTTTTCATGATGTGAAAGCATTCCAACGGTAACCCCCTCGGCCAAACTGACCGTTGACCCTAACCTAGCTTGATCCTCTAATGACAAAAAGATAGCACCTTTAACACTCCAATCACTCGGGGTTTGCGAATTCCCAACCGCAAGAACCTGCCACCCCTTAATCATAACCAACTTTCTAACCGAATCGGTCGGGTAACCGGACACCGAAACAACAATCCACTGCTCTGATCTAAAATGGTTTCAAGTTGTTGGGTTTGTGATTGGAAGCATAACAGGGCTGCAGAGTCTCCGACGTTGCGGATGATGAACACGGCAGCGACGGTGGCGATTAGGACAGCAATAGTTACAATTTTGTACAGATCTTCAGATACCCATGTGGAGAAATCTAGTGATTTTGATGGGGAGAATCGGTTTGATCTAAGGGTTGTAGGGAGTGAAGATGATTTGGTGTTTGAGGGTTTTGAATCGCGATATTGTTGGACCAACATTGGGTCGAATTTGATGCCAATGCAAGTGAGAAATTTGAGTGATTTGAAGTGGGTATTGTGGATTTGAAGTGGGTGTGTGTATATGAGGGGTGAAGAAGAAGAAGGAGAAAGTGAGTTGTAACAGTTAGAAAGGGTAGTATCGTCATTTCGCATGCCAACTAACAGAATGTTAAAGTCATCTGACAGCAGGGGGGTAAGATTGCAGTGTTTCGCATTCGTTGGGGTGTTAGACAACAAAAATTCCGTGGTAGGGGGTAAGGGTGCCAATGGGCTATATCTCTAGGGGGTAAAACTGCAGTTTACTCTAGTAATTTACTCTAAATATTATTTTACCCAATTACTTTGTTTGATTTTAATTCACCACATTTCACATTTTATCTATCTAGAACATATGTTTGATTAGAAACTGCAGCTCACTCATCTGGTTGACAATACACGATGGGTGTGGAACAATTAAATGAAGTTATTTGGCCTTTATGGAATAATTAGGCACCCCTAAAAATAAACTATTTTTTATGGCGCGCCTCATTAAATCGGATACCCGTTAAAAAAGAGCTTGAGATTAGAGGTGTGCAAATGGCAGATGTGACTTGTTGGAGGTGTGGGATGGGTGAGGAATCCATGGAACATTTGCTAGCCTCTTGTTTATTGGCACATACTGTATGGTGGCTCGTGTTGGTTTGGATAAAAATTTCTTTTTCTCGTGGAGATCTTTCTTTTAATATGTTATGGCACCTGCTGCAAAATCTAAATGGATCCAAGGAGTGGAAGAAACTTGTGGCTGTGATTTTCATGGCTACTTTTTGGCAAATTTGGAAAGCCCGAAATGCAAAGGAATTCGAAGGGTGGAATATGCCAATGCTCATGGTGGTGGAGGAAATTAAACTCAACTCGTTTCTGTGGATTTCTTGGAGATTGCAATTTAAGACTCTAGACTGGAATAGGTGGCTAGATTTTAATCTTCAAAATGTAATTTCTTAATCTTTGTTGGGGAATTGGTCTATAATAATCTCACCTAGACCTTATTGGCCAGAATATTCCCCCCACCAGTCTTACCTTTCACATATTTTTCCTACAATGGTCCCCCGTTAAAAAAACTTAACGGAGTTAAGTTTTTTTCCAAATTACAAACAGATTTTTTAAGGCTTTTGATTAGAACGACGATACGAGTCCATTGATGTAAAACTTGCCTCGAAACGGTGCTCCAAACGATGAAAACGACGCTTCAATTCAGGTGTTTAAATTTCCAATTAACCTAAATCAAGTCACTTGGAGCACCATTTCGAAGTAAGTTTTACATCAATGGACTCGTATCTTCGTTTTTATCAAAAGCCTTAAAAAATCTTTTTGTAATTTGGAAAAAAGCTTAACTCCGTTAAGCTTTTTTTAATGGGGTACCATTGTAGTAAAAATAGGTGAAAGGTGGGACTGGTGGGGTGAATATTCAGAGGTGGGATTATTAATGGTCAATAAGGTCTAGGTGGGATTATTACACGTCAATTCCCCATCTTTGTTTGTTTTGTTTCGGGTTTTCAGCCTCTTGATAGTCCAGTTTCTATATGATATATAGAAGTTTTTTTTGCCGTTTAAAGAAAAAGAACATGTGTTCGATGAGTGTGAAAAAGATTAAAAAGAATGATGAGTGTGAAGAATTAAAAAAGGAAAAAGAAGGTATTATGTCATGGTCGTTACACATTCCCAATGTCAAATCATGGTCATCATCACAAACACGTTTTCTACGCTTCCAAAAGAAAAAGCATGAATGCCCGCAATTTTAGACCGTGGGTATGGTGGGACGGGAATTTGGGACGTGAGTTGACACGTGGATATGAGACACTAGTCAATACACAAACCCAAGTTTCATAGGAGTATGGTGGGCGTGGCTGGGCTAGCATGACCAAGCCACATCATTTTTTTAAATTAAAAATGGCCCGCTATGTCATAGCCAACAAGTCAATAAGAGCCAGCCACATAAGATCGCTAGCATGCCCCACGCCTGGCCTTAAACTCCCGCCCAAGGGGCCACACCCAAACCCAAGCCCACCTTGGGTGGTGACTTGGGCGTTTCTCTCCAACCCACGCCCAAACCCCCGCCCCATACCCCATAGTCTTACATATCCAGACAATTGTTTTTTTTTAATTATCTTTTTAACGATTTACAAAAGCAGATCACTCAAGTAAACTTAATGGCAAAAGTTGATATTCACGCTCACAAACGCAGACAACGCTAGTAACCTGACCCATCACCATTCCTAAGGAGATGTGAAATCTCTAGCTTAATCCAGCGCAGTTTTGTTCTAGGTGAAGCTAAAAACCCATGACCTTCTCTTTAAAAAGGTCATGGAACTACCAATACACTTGCAAGCACAATTGCTTTTAAATTTTTGAATGATAAACCCAAACAATGTGTTTGTTGTTAATAATAATATGGATAAGCTATACAAATAAACATGTCGAGCTAAAATTTGATGTCACCTTAATATTAATATATTCATACTAAATTATTTTTTAATAAACTATTAATTTATAATATAAATACATATACTACATAATACCACATATAAACTATTTATTTTCATTTACTAACTAGGTTAGAGACCAATATATTACGAGAGATAAATAAAAAATAATTAAATAATAAATAACTAATATTTATAAACTATAAAATAGCATATTTTAAATAAGAAATTAAATACGAATGAGTGAAATAAAAGAAAAAACAGAAAACAAAATCTTGTGTTTAGAGAACTGTGACATTTGACATAACCATTTAGTTATTTATTAAATACATATTCACTTTTATGAGCATTTTTGTTCAAGCATGAAGTCCAATGTTTGACACAACCATTTAGTTATAAATTAGATACATATTCGCTTTTATGACCATTTTTGCTCAAGTATGAAGTCCAATAATGCGGATTGTTGGATGCTCTTATATAATGCAAATATTAAAAGGTTAACCGGTATAAAACATGATCCCAATGAGACATTCTGGTGATTAATTAGTGTGTTACACAACCAAAGTGTACAAATTCGGTGTGTGATATTAGGGTATTTATCTTCGAAAATCTAGGAATCGCTGTTGAAAAAAAAAATGGTGTAAAAATATATTTCATAATAGGGGCAACTTTGTAGAATAGTAACCAAGTTTCAAAAGTGTTCCAATTAGGTTACTCAAGTTTCAAAAGTGTTCCAATCAGGTCACTCAACATTCATTCTTCTTTAACATTAAGGGTTTTTTCATCCATTTCCTAGGTAACCGTGGTGATGTGGATTTTTGTTTCTTTTTTCTCTTTTATTTGATGCTAACGTCGAGTGATGACGTGGATGGTAACTTGTTTTTTTAATTTTTAATGTAATTAAATGGTTTTTATTTTTAACAAATATAATTTCATATATTAAAATAATTCGACCTCGGCATCTTATGCTCCATTTTTTTCTTGACACGTGGAAAAAAAAACATGGCTCGATTTGAATGGTAAGTTATCTAATTGTGACAAAAACGACACCAATGACCTAATTAGAACACTTTTAAAACTTGGTTACTATTCTGTGAAATTTTCCCTTCATATTAATAAGATGTAAATACATGTTAAAACTAGGAAAAAAGATATTTATTTACTTATACATCTTTTTTGAAATATATCAAAAAAGGTACCAAACATCAAAAACTCTAGCACAGTGACTCTCCAGGTAACAATAGGTTGTATTCAGTAATAATGTAAGATAAAAGTGTATATGAAAAGTAGATATTTCAAAACTAAAGCCTCCCAATAGATTCAGATAAAAAAAAAAAAAAAAAAAAAAACGGTAATAAACTTTGGCCATATTTTTGAAATTCAATGACATTTCCATGATATAGCAAAGCAAAGTATAAGATAAAATAATTTTAATGATTTTCTACATGAAAACTATAACATAAATACTTGGGGTGTAAACAAGCTTAAAGGCTCGAGAGCTACTCGTTATCGGTTCGGTTAAAAGCTCGAACGAGCTGAGCCTTAACGAGCCAGAGCTCGAAATTAAGTCCAGGCTCGAACCTGAAATACAAAGCTCGTTTAGGCTCGCTCACGAGCCCAAACAAAGTTTTATTTTATATATAATATAACATAATATAATACTAATAATGATAATATTGGCGAGCCGGACTTTGCCTCGTTTAAGCAATATTGAAGCGAGCTCGAGCCGATCTTTTAGTCCGTTTGTGGTTGTTCTCAAATTAGCTCGAGCAGAGTCGAGTCGAGCCGAGCTCAAATAAGCAGGCTTGAACCTAGCCGAGCTCGAGCTTCATAAAAACATCACGAGCCTAGTCGGGCTCAGACTCGCCCAGCTCGCTTACACCCCTAATAAATATAAAACTAAAATAATATATCTATACACATGGCCACATATTAAAATGTACCAATGCTCAATATGAATTAACTTTTAGCAGAGTTTGGTGCAGTATTCGTATCCTAAAAAGAAAAAAAAAGAAAAATAAAGTGTACTATTAATAATATACTGCTTCACTGCAGTGTGCAGAGCAGAGCTAACATGCTACTGTCTCGTTCTTCCACACCACAAAAAGATGCCAAAACCATTTCAATTCAATTCAATTGAATTCAATTTAGACCAGTCAAGAAAAACAAATGCCGAATCACAAGTTAGATTCAAAACAAACAACAAAATAGTCACACCAGATATTTACATTCAATTCAAATTCAAAATCCCTAAAATCATGTAACAAAACATTAAAAAAAAACACTAGATCATGATTCATGATTTTACTTAACTAATCAACAGGTTTGATAATCGAAATAGATATAGAAATAATTACCTGTTTAATATTCTGGATTAAGATCGATCTGTTTTACTCTTGTTGTTCATCTGTTGATTCCTACTTGCTCTGTTATTGCTGTTGCTGTTACTCGAACAACCTTCATGCTTTTGAGACGATGAAGATGATGATGATGAAAAAAGTGGAAAACCTCTAAGCGAACAAACCGGAACATTGAGAACCGGAGTAATTCTAACATTAGCGGAATATGATCTCTCCATTCCTCTGTTTTTCAACCTGCATCCGCCATTGAAGCAGCTCGGACTGCTCGAGCTTCGTTCCAAGCTGTGAAACACAATTTTTCCAGATGAATTCATTCGAGGACTTTCAGTAGAAACTCCACGTATGGATCCGTCGGTCGATAACGTTTTCGTTTTCACCAGTTTCATCCTCGGAGGATTGTTAGGGTTAGGGTTTGTGTTCTTCAATTGCTTCTCGGAATCGAGAGATAGACGAGGAAGTTCGTCTGGATCATGACCGGAAGATGACGAAGACAGAGAGTGACGTGACGTCACCGTCGCCGGTTCGTTATCCGTATCGTTAAGTAGCGGAAGGTTAACCGATGAATCGGTTGACGGTTTTGAGCTTCGGTACAGAAAGTGTTTGATAGATTTGATAGCAGTACTTCCGTTACCGTTACCAGTACCGGTACTGGAAGACTGTAACGACGATGAAGACGACGTCGTTAGCTTCGTATTGCTGCTGTTTTGATACAGTTTTCTCAAACCGAGAAGCTCTTTCCATTTACTCGAACACTTCGGCACCTTCGGAGTGTACAAAAACGAATCTACAACACTAACGCCGTTAATTATCGGACTAATCTCCGGTGGATCTGACGGTTCCGGTTCCGTTACAACGGAGGAACTAGAGCTAACCGGAAAATTTAACGGAAAAAGTTTACCGTCGGAGAACAGCTGATCAGCAGGAAGCATGTTGACCGGTTCATCAAGTCTGAATTCAAAGTCAACGATATCGGAAAGTTCTGGATCTGATTCTTCTGGTAGATCTGAGAGCTTGTTGTGGTCATGCATTTTTCCGGCGGTGTATGGCGGTGGAATATGGAGGAATTTGTCCGGCGAGAGGGCGGTGTGAGGGTGGTTTATGCAGGTGGAAGTCATTTGTAGAGAACGTAGAGAAAACGGAATCACATTTGTGGAATGATGCAAGTCCCGGTGAAGGTACCGGTGGAAAGAGAAGATGGGGTAGCAAAACGATGACAAAATATGGGATTTGTGAGGAGATACCGGGATAGGGGTCCACAAGGTCGTAGAATCTGCACACATGTAAAGATTATTAAAGGGTCATGCTAATCCCACACGCAGAAAATTATTTTCACACCCCTAAGCGCCGCGCTATGGCCATAGCGGGGCGCTTAGGTCGACAAAAGGTGATTTGATGGTTTGACTGACATAAGTTGCAGAGACATAAAGGTGATACGAGGTTGCAGGTGTCTCGTGAACCCTAAGCGACGCGCTATGGCCAAAGCGCGGCGCTTCGACCCCAAATTTTCACTTTAAAAACCTGCTCAGACACAACATTCAGCATTCGGTGATTTTGTTGTTTGTCGATTTTCTTTGCTCTATTAGTTACATGTCTTGAAAAAACGATGTCGTGGTTAAGCAACTATCTTTTCGGTCAATATTCTAACGAGTCAGTTGTTCCTGATTCTTACGAGGGGACCGCTATTTCTGACTCGTATGAGAAACCGGTCTCGTCCAACTTGAGGGAGGCAGAGGTTGTATCTGGCATTCGTTATCGTGACAACACGGTGAAGCTGGATTTGAATACCCCTGTGGAGGACCCTTACGCACAACAAGGTTATTCGAATTTCGGTTACGGTGGCGAGTACAGCTTTGTACAGCAGGAGTGTTATCCAAACGACAGTTACGGTTGTCAACAGAGCTTACAAGGTTATTCAAATTTCGGTTACGGTGGCGAGCAAAGCTTTGTACAGCAGGAGTGTTATCCAAACCACAGTTACGGTTGTGAACAGAGCTTTGAACATCAAGTCTATTCGAACCTCGGTGACGATGGTGAGCCGGAGGATGTGTCTGTTGACGAGGAAGGCTGTTACCCGGTTACATTTTCGTTTGATACAACGCAGACCTTTTCGTCACGTAAAGAGTTGGTGCGTTGGGTACAAGACACGGCAAAAGACAATGGTTACCTCATTGTGATTAAGATGTCGAATAAAAGAGGAGAGAATTACAAGATTTGGTTTCAATGTACTTTTGGTAGGGAGCATAAGAGTATAGCTACACAGAGGAAAACGGGTAGCAAGAAAATAGGCCGCCCGTTCGAGATGATCGGGTTTTCGGAATCATCCGGAAATGTTTGGAGGATCGAGGTGACGAAGGCGAAGCATAACCACACTCCTATTGAAAACTTAGAGGGTCACGCGTATGCGAGAAGGCTTTCTTCGGAGGATAAAAAACTGGTTAAGGAGCTGGCAGAGCAAGATATTCCCAACCAAAGTATCTGGCGAACGCTGACAAAAAACAATCCGGCTAGAAAGCTTATTCCGAAAGATATACACAACGCTGTTCAGAAGATCAACGCCGAAAAAAATGTCGGTAAGTCTCCGATGCAAAAACTTGAAAACATTCTTCTCGAAAAAGATTACACTTATTACATGCGCACGAATGAGATATCGAACGAAGTTGAAGATGTCTTCTTTGTTCACGAAAAATCATTCACTATGTGGTGTGCCTTCCCGCATGTTGTCACACCCCTATTTTCCACGTGTCACCGGTGGGCCCGGTGGGGAGTATAGTGACGTAGTTGATATCATCATAGTCGAACAACACAATATTTAAATGCACAGCGGAAGCAAAGGATAAATATATTACAAACCGATTCGAAAGTAATATTTAATATTACAACGGAATGTAAGTTGGATCCACAGGCGGATCAATTAAAAAGAAAGCATAGTTCATCAGACTTATTGCATCTAAGCTTGCGAGACTCTTAATGATGCTAAGGAGAGGCCAGCCTATTACGCTTAGTACCTGCACTTAACCTTTTTGGGAAAATACGTCAGTTTACACTGGTAAATACAATTTAACTGACTCATTTTGAAAATGTTTAAAAATTGATTTGAATGCACGTGGCACAAAACATATTATAACTTGGGATAATTATTTGAATATAATACTTGTAAACGAATTACATGTTACTTATGCGTTCAGTAGCCCGATCCGTAGACCGGGTTAAAGATTAATAGACACACTACATTATTTGGTTCGGCACTGACGGGTGTACGCCTACACCCCGTGCTTAAGTCGTGGCCATCTCGTAAGATGATGCCAAGGATATCCGGGACATGGTCATTAACCCCCCAAAGGCTTTAAGCAAACAAAACATTTCAAAACGTAGCATATCAATGATTTAACCTCTATTCGATTAAAGATTCAATGCCGGACCAAGCGGTATTTTATATACCGTACCCCAAGCCCGTATAAGGGAAAATAAGTTAAAAGTATTTACCTGAGCAAATTTAAATTCAATTTATCCCAGCCGTATACCACCAAGCAAGCACATATAGCTTTTACTGGGCTCCTAAATCTGGAACGAAGGTTTTTAATAACCTATTAGATTCCTAACGGGTCTTTAATTAAGCCTATGCTTAGACCGGTTAGTTTTCAAAAGGAAGATACGGTTCAAACGCAAGATAAAGCGAAGACCGGATTAGAATGTGGTTTTGACCCGGCAAGCTCGTAGGCTTGTTTAATATGGGTAACTTAAACACATTCTGGATTTTGAGACAAAAATGATATAGTTTGACCCGTTTCGGCTAATATATGCAAACTAGTCACATAAGCCGATCCGAACGCGACAAGTGCGTAACGAGTAACCAAAAGAGTCATATGCGAGTTTCCTAAGTTATTATGCTTTAATTATGTTGTGACATCAGAAAGATATCTTATATTATGCCCAAAACGGATTTAGACTCTCATTACGCCCCGTAGGGGTATTTTGGTCATTAAAAAGGTTATAAAAGAGTTTAAATATGAATATGAGTTTCGGGTCTGATGTAATCAGTAGAATTACTCAATTTACTAGGTTATATCAGTAGGGTATCATATATATGTGAAATCTATCCTTTATAACCAAACTATGCCTCTTAAGGGTATTTTGGTAATTTCACATAGGCTTAAAAGGTCAAAACTGGAAACCTGAGTGTAAGACTTTAGCTTACTGTAAAAGTATAATAATTTTCTTAAAATCTCAGTAGGTATCAAACCTTATGTGTATAAGATAATTTTTATACATACTATGCGTTAAAAATGCTTAAAAATGCGATTTGGAGCCATTTCCGGGTTTTCAAAGGAAAGCTGATATTTTTATAATTCCAGAAGGCTCAAAATATTTTATTTATTATATTAGATCAGTAGAAAAAGGTTTGGGATCAAAAGGGTTTGTAAAACTCATTTTATGGCTTAAAAGGGCAAAACCGTCATTAACCGAATCATACTTGGAACTCTAAGTTATGCTCAGCCTAAAAATAAATAAAAATCTCCAAAAATTCTAAAATATTATATTACATCAGTGGGTAAAAAGTTTGATATCAAAAAGTGGGTTTAAATAGGCTATACGCTAATTACGCCGTTTAATTAACAAAAAACTTCTAAATTACGCTAATGAGCATAACTCTTAATCTAGACCTCAAACTGATGTCAAATTTTAGGTGCAAGTTTATAAATTAGTAACTAAGGTTTCTACTCTTTCACTTTTTCAAAAATCACGTTTTATAGTCAAAAGAGCATAATAGTCAACATTTAAGCAATTAACGAAAACGTGCATATGAATCGGATAACTATTGAACCAAGTTGTATAATCACAGAGGGTTATACTAACATGAAACCTGGTCCAAATAAGGCTCTAAGGCATTTCTAAAACATGCTTAAACGGGTCAGAACTGAAAGTCAAAGCATAAGTCAAACTATGCGACTTTCGGTCCCGAACCGAGCCTAAACTGAAAATTGTCGAGTTGAACATGTTTAGACATGTTCTTATATTAATTACCAAGTTATATTAATGACAAAACAGGTTGCATAGCCTTTACATTGCTAATTATGCATTAATTTAAAATTAAGCTTCCTGTTGACTTTTTAATATCAAGGTTGACTCGACAATTGACCTAGATAGAGTGGGAATCAGAGGGTGACCTTTTAAGGGTTTAATGCCCACATAATTACCCACTCATAGGTGCTTTCAATTTGAATTTTGACTGAAGAGATTAAGATTAATGACGAAGTCAAATCTTAATTACGACGGTTTGACTTTACGCTAAATAACTAAGCTAAACTGAATTAGAAAGGGTTAAGGACACTTACAAAGGTCCTAAGTATGATTAGGGAGGCTAAGGAAAGTAGCTTGCTGATCAGAGAGCTCCAGAGAAGTTGAAGTGAGTTGAATGAAGTGAACAAGAAAATGGTTGCAACTTCTTCTCCTTATATATTGAATCCAAGTGCATAAGATCTTGCCAAATTAGTCTATATGTGTTGTAAGATCATCACAGGTGTACCTAGGATGCTAAAAACCACCTAGAGAGTCCCTGATTTTCGAATACCACTTAAATGAGGCGGTGCAACCGGCTATACAGGCAGCTGGAAGTTTTTCTGCATCTGGGACCTGCTTGCGCACCGCAACGTCCACAGTGTTGAGGTGCACAAGGAACATGCCAGCACAACACAACTTTCAAATGTTTACAGTTTAGCTCCTGGACCTTCCAAACGTCGTTTTCACATTATTTTTTGCATTATAAGCCTTCTAAATTTACTTTTGAGGGTTCCAAGACTTATACAAACTTTGTTAAGTCCTTGGTTAACTTTGTAATCACCCGAAAAGCCATAATTTCAACGTTGACGCTTTTAACCCCTCGTATACGAATTTGATCATATCTTTCTCATACGATAACGAAACTTTATGGATTTTTTATCACACATTCTAGTGAGCATAATTTACCGTTACGAAGCTTCGGGTTTGCTAAAAGGTCACTCAGAGGTATACTTTAAACATGTTGACACATTTAACCCCTGTAGTTTGAAATCTCTCACTTTCTTCCATATTTAGCTTCGTATGATCCATGATTTATTCGTTTGAAGGTATAAACATCTTGTAGGGCTATTTTAAAAATATATTTATCCATTGTTGACACCTTGGACCCTTATATTCACATAGTTTCCTTGTTTGTCAACTTTAGTCCTTCAAACTAAATCCTTTACACGTTTTAAGCTTATGACACGTGTCAATACATTATTGGACGTGAAATTTCGAGGTGTTACATCCTCACCCCCTTAAAAGAAATCTCGACCTCGAGATTTGATAAAATGCGGGAAGTAGTTTTTGTCGCATAATGGACTTAACCTCAATTGCATATCTGGAGCTTTTCCAAGCTCCCAAGTTGACCTTTATAATGGGTACATTTATCCTTTTGGAGCTTCTTTACCTATCGATCCTCAATCGATATAGGTTGCTCATTATATCATAAATCTGCATATCATTATGTGATAATGTTTCTCGACTTATTAATGAAACACATCCTTAAATCATTAGTGAAAATGTGTTGCGAGCTCCGTCCAACTCCTCAAATAGGTTTTAGCTTATAAGCTATTTGATCCTGATACATTCGATTCCTTCGAATGATTCAATATATTCAGAGCTCAACTAGCCTGATAATTAACAAATTGGCACACCCTTCCAGGGTGATATCTTTGTTGAACCTTATTCCTTCACAAGAACTTAGGAGGGTTGCTATTTTCATTAATCCTTGATTTTTCTGCCGAATACTGGCAACTTACAGATGATTATGGATTTGTTTGATCTCATCTGTTGTTTCCAAGGCAACCTTCTGATCCTGATAATTGGACTTCCCAAAGTCTCATCCATCAAACGGATGTTTTGATATTTTATCTATACAAGGTCTCCAAAGGAGCAACCTTGATACTTATATAACAACTATTATAAAAAGCTTATCTTAAGGCGAAATGGTTATTCCAACCACTGCTTAGAACTAATCCCAAGGAATAGTTAATCCTTGCATTAGTCGATCAAATCGACGATCCTGGGCAGCTAATGACAATTCTTAATTGTTGTCTAATTAGGGTTGCGGTAATCAATGCATAAGCAAAATGAACCGCCTTTCTTAATTAACTAAAACGAATTCTCAGAATATTGAGTTAGGCTATAAGAATCCTTTATTCGCTTAATCAGGATTTCAATTCTTCTAATGATGGTACTAGCCGTCATGGAGATTTCATAATAATACAGCCCCATCTGGGATATAAATCTTAACTCTACCTGCCTCTCAGGAGGTAAACAGGGTAATCTTAAGAGAAGATAATCAAGATACACAGAGATTACAGAGATTTTCCAAATCTCATGCTCCAGTTCATCCATCATTGCTTGTGTCAGATAAGGGACATATTCACATTACAAGTCTATGGATTCCCTTAATCATAGACATTTACTTGGAAAATTCCATTGTGTATATCTTCTTTGAATACCATTAGTTGACTTTTAGTATCATATGATTACTGGGACATCTTTGTGGCTCCATGCATTAAACCTCCATACTGATCAGGCATGGAAGCAATCTATGTAACTTATTAAGATACATCAACCCTCATATGGCGCTTTTTGTCATACCATCTGGTATGCTTAATCGATAGATTTCAAGGAGATATCAACTATATGCTGACGCACTTCTTCTAGAGAGAGGTTACTTCTAGAATTCTTACGGTTGGAGCTTTCTGTTAGGAACAGAAGAAAAAAAAGTTCTTACGATTTCGCCTGTAAGTTTTACCTTACCCTAACATCTAGGGTTCTTACGGGAAAAGTTTCTAAAAGTTTGCTAAGCTTATGGTTTTATGAGAGACTTAGCAGTACCTGAAACCAAACGTAACTCCTAGCCATAAAATCACCATAAGGGATTTATCTGGTGTCATTATTAATGTGAGCTGCCTCTAATCATACATCAGGAGGGCTAAACGCCTCCATTCTTAAACCTTTTAAACTTAGCTATAAAATCTTTGACAAATTGTAGGGCAGTCTCGGCCTTGACTGGTTATTTCTTAATCTATAAAACGTGAGTAGCTGAGGTGGATCCATAATGGATTCATAATAAGCAGGCTTTGAAATCTTAATGTGCCCTCTTATTGCCGATGCTAAATCATAATATATATATAGTGCATTATGCTTAAATTCTAGGTTAACCGAATAAGGGCACTATTTCCATCAATGAACCAAGGTTTGCAGCACACTGCCGATAGTTTATAAATCTTATGGGGGAGTCGGAAAATTATTACTCCATCTTTTCTCATTTCGTGACGCGGATAATAGATTTTCTAATAAGGTCCTTAAAACTTGGACCATCCCATAATGTATAAGAGGATCTTTCTTGTGGACTTCATTAATGTCCCCACTAATTAAGGGTATCGCCATCGAATGACAGTGATGTATACCTCACCGTGTCCTTTCCAGCATAATTGCTGATACACCCAATGGTTTCTACTTCATCCCACGGTTTCCTGCAATCGATGGCCCCCTTTTTTTACAATTGAAGTCTCTTGACTTCCAAGGGACGAAGTACTTTTAAGTACATCCTGAAAAGGAATGGGGGCTCCTTGCCATATATGATTTTGTTTGGGTTATTCTTCGCATTTGAAGCAGGAATAAAGCTCTTCTCATGAGCAGCTACATGTATTGTAGAGCAAGCAGCATTCGGCTTCTTGAGCCTTCTTATGACTCTTTCTCATAGTCTTTCTAACAGATGCGTTACTTACCATTTTGGAGATTAATTCCATCATCATTGAGGTTCACATTTGGTGCACCATTAACACTTGTCGCATCTCTAGTGTCGCGACTGTTGTTTATCTCTTCCGAGTTTTCCATACTCGAAGCTTTGGTATTAAATACCATATTCAACAATTGCTTAGGCAATCCATACCCAGCGTCTCCTTGAATTGTCAAGGGCTCACCATAAGGAGTCTTGATAACTATTTGCTTCTTATTACCCGCAATATGGGCTTGGTTATAAGACGAACAATTCATTCTTTTCACTATATCGAATTTCTTTATTTTAACGGAAACAAGGACAGCGGAAAAATTTCTAATGGACAGCTGAAAGAAGATGACCGTGAACGTGGGTATTTCTTACATAATTATGTTCAAATTTTATATAATAACAAAAACTGACTATTTACGTTTTTTAATTTTAGAGGTTTTTGATTATTTGAAGAAATCCTGGTTGGATCCGTACCGTGAAAAGTTTGTATCTTGCTGGATTAACAAAACTATCAACTTTCACCAAACTACGACCAACAGGGTTGAGGGCATGCATGCAACACTAAAAAGTCACTTTCCAAGTCATCGCAACACACTGGATAAACTTGTACTGTATGTTGATCATGTTGTTGATAGACAATACGCTGAGATTAGAAGTAGCTTTGAAACAAGCCTCCGAAAAGTGATGACGCACCATAAGAATCAGCCCATGCTTGCATATATTCTCAGAAAGGTTTCAATATATGCGATTGAGCTTTTGAGTATGGAACTAAAAGGTAAGGAAGACGGGTTGAGAGCCTACGGTGCAAGCTGTGGTTGCCAACTTTTTACCAGCTGTGGTTTGCCATGTGCCTGTCGTTTGGAAAAATTGGAAAATAACGGTAATTAATATCTTTGACCTTTCTCGTTATGATTTTGCCACCTAATTTGTTTTCATCCACAGGTCAGCAACTCCGGATCACACACATAGACGTGTTCTGGAAGAAGCTTGACTTCAAGCCTACAAAGAATAAAATAGAGGATATCGATGTAGACGCGGAATTTGAAAAATTGAAACAACAGATCGATCCAACACCCCCTCAAGTGAAAAGGAGCTTCTTTGAAAAGTTTCAGCAAATCCTCAATCCAGGGAACAATAACAAAAAACCTCCTGCTGTTCTGAAGAAAACTCGTGGTCGCCCAACATTGAAAACGCAGGAAGAAAGAAAGGTTGAAGCCGCTAGAAAAAGCTCGTACATTCCGTCAGAAGAAACTTGGGTCGAGGCCTCAGACGATCTTCCCCGTCACAGCTCGTACATATCACCCGAAGATTCTAGAAGACAAAAGAATACCAAACCGCTCAACCTACACCCTGATTTCCCGATGATCAAGCTCGGTCCTAAGACGGATATAGCGATCCGCAACTACGCATCTCAGATTCCCAAAGTGATCCATCCATACATCGTTAGAATAAAGGACGTGAAACCAGATGGTCATTGTGGGTTTCGATCGGTGGCTGTTGGGTTAGGAGTGAAACAAAATTCATATTTGATGATCCGGAAACAACTTATAAAGGAGTTACGTATGAACGAATCGCTTTGGAGGCAGGTTTTCGATCCGGAAAACATAGGACATTATGATGCGCTGGTTAGACGGATCGATTTCAAGGGGGTGGGACGAGCAGGTATCGAAAATTACATGTCGATGCCTGAGACGGGGTTTCTTATTGCCCAACGAGACGGTGTGATTGTTCACACCTTTGACATTCGTGGGAGCGATACAATTTTCCCTCTGCTGGGCGGGCCAAACGAAGCTGAGGAACCTCACCTGGTGGTTGCGGTTGTGTTCGTCGACGATGGGCATTTCATACATGTAGAGCTTGGAGGTTGTTATCCAATGCCTCCCCCAAACCTACTCTGGACAGCGAACAGAACAGAGCGCGCAGCAGCCTGGCATACATTATACAGGGATCAGATCAACGCGTACGAAATGCTTACGTATCGTGCCCCTGACCTTAATGTAACCCCATATGTTCACGATGTATGTTAAATGTGTTTAATAATAATCATGTTTGTGTTTGTTCAATATATGCGTTACATCACGTTAAAAACCGAATGTCACCGACACGACCCAATCAGATTCAATACGCACTTGTACGACCCAAAATGACAATATACATCATAATACTACAATTAATGAAAAAATACGTCATGTTCATGTACGGTAGGCGGCTGATACACATAACACTTCTCACAGGAGTACTTGTGCTTTCAAACCAAAATGATACGATATAACGGAATAAGACATCACACGTAACCGATTTGATCCGGAACTTGCAGTATAGTCCATATATATTAAAAAATGATGTATAATGGAAAAAACGTAAAATTTAGACTATTATCGACGCGCTTGTGAATTAAAAACAATTTAAAAAAGGCCCAAAGCGCCCCGCTTAGGCCATAACGCAGCGCTTTGGCCCCGAAGCTCCCCGCTTAGGCCATAGCGCAGCGCTTTGGCCCCTCGTTAAACCTGAAGCGGGACAACCTTCTCCCCCATTTCATCAACAAACAAAACACACACACAAAGGTGCGATTACACACACTAGGGCGAAGATCTTCTTTTTCCAGATTTCAAACGCTATTAGGTACGATCGAACTTCATTTATTGTTTTGGTTCAGGTTATATGTTTGATTTTGATTTGATTTGGGCGGATTTGATCGAGTTGCTGGGCCTGTTCTTCATAACGAAGAACCAAAGCGCCGCGCCGAGGCCAAAGCGGGGCGCTTTGGTTCATGTTTATTTTTTTTATATTATTTGTTTATTTAATATTATTTGTTTATTATTTGTTTATTTAATATTATTTTAATATTATTTGTTTATTATATTATATGTTTATTATTATTATTTGTTTATTATTTTATATTTAATATTATTTGTTTATTATTTAAATTGTTTAATAATATTATTTGTTTATTATTTTATATTTAATATTATTTATTTATTATCTTTTATTTAAATTGTTTAATAATATTATTTATTTATTATTTTATATTTAATATTATTTGTTTATTATTTAAAATGTTTAATAATATTATTTGTTTATTATTTTATATTTAATATTATTTGTTTATTATCTTTTATTTAAATTATTTAATAATATTATTTGTTTATTATTTTATATTTAATATTTAATATTATTTGTTTATTATTTAAATTGTTTAATAATATTATTTGTTTATTGTTTTATATTTAATATTATTTGTTTATTATTTAAATTGTTTAAATAATATTATTTATTTATTATCTTTTCAACGTGCAGGGATGGATTCCTCCGATGACGAGATTGAGCATATGGAGGCTGAGGGAGAGGTGGGAGAGGAGGGAGAGCCGGCATGTCCGTACCTGCAGTTTCCGCAGGGGTCACGGGCGAGGGGGAGATGCGCTAGGTTGCGCACCATAGAGATTGGGGGGCATGTAGGGATAGACTGGGACCTGCTGGAGACCGTGGGAGAGGCCGCGCGGGCGCGTGATATAGTTGGACTAGATACTCCTTGGTCGCGCCTATTTCAGATAGCGATGGAGGACTCGTACCCTGAGCTTACGGTCGAGTTTCTTTCTACGTTTACATACGCGCCGCATCCGGCGAATTACGTGGAGGACCCGGATTTTCCAGTCCACGAGGTTACATTACGTCTCGCCGGTCAGCAGTTTCAGATGAGTGTGCGGGAGTTTGCTGTCCATACAGGTTTGTACACAGAGCCCGAGCTTGATACTGATTTATATACGCAGGCGGTTACGGTGATGGACAGGCAGACGCTTATCAGTTTCTGGAGGGCCATTTCCAGGGTTCCCTTTAGGAAATCCTGGCAAAAGGCCACCACCATTAGAGACCCCTTGTACCGATACCTGCACCATGTTATCGCGTCATCTATCGTGCCGCGGGGTACCAGCAGGGAGAAGGTCAACCTCAGTGACCTTTTCTTTCTATACTGCCTACTTCGCCGCCAGCCCTGCGATCTAGCAGCCTGCCTGGCAGATTACTTTGCCACAGCATACCACCGGCAGCTCCGCGGGCAGCTGCACACTGGCTCATACATCACCGCCATTGCACGCTCGCTAGGGCTCGTGCCCGAGCATGATCCGGAGCTGTCCGATCCGATCCCGTCAACCAGGTTGGGCCGTGCGTCAGTATCTAGCATGCAGATCACCCGTACCTTTGATGTTGGTCTGAGGTTTAAGGGCCGTGACGGGCTGATTTGGCATCCGGAGGTGGTGCCGGAGGTCATCCCGGTTGTTATTGAGGTGAGGCCTGGAGTGTTAGCCCCTCCTCCTGTTCAGGAGGCCGCTCGGCAGGCTCAGCTACAGGCTCTGGGCCTCGATCAGTACCCGGGCCAGCCTCAGGATCAGGCTCAGGCTCAGGCTCAGGCTCAGCCTGTATTCGAGGATCCGGCTCAGGAGGAGCATGTCGAGGAGATCCCGGTACCACCAGTTCAGCCAACTCCTGAGCCGCCACAGTACCCGCAGCACGTTTACGCTGACCTGCCTCCGGCAGCGCGTGAGGTGGCTCGGGACTTCGACCGGCGCCTCAGACGCCAGGGCGCACGCATTGACTGGATCGTCGAGACGCTCGTTGCTCTACGAGAGCTCGCTGGGTTGCCTCCACTTCCCCTCCCACCGTCCCCACCGCACGAGGATTAGTACCTTAGTTTGTTTGTTTAGTGTTTTGTTATGTATTATGTACTCAGTTGTACCTTTTTGTTTTGTATGTACAAACTGATATATATATATATATATATATATATATATATATATATTGCAGTTAATCTTATATTTACATCACGTTGGTTTTGGATTGTTTACGTTTAATTCTTATGGCTTTCTGTACATTTTATTTAACGTGTTCGTTTAATTTAACAAAATAAACTACGTTAAGAACTTATATTATATACGTTCTATAAAAATAATGACGTAATTATAAAACAACTATGAATTATATGTAATAAAACTCAAATAAAAATTTTTCCTCCAAAAATCCCTACCAAACTAATCCAACCAAAAATCCCTACCAAACTAACCCACATCCCACCTGTTTCCAAAAAAAAAAAACATCCAAAGCGCCGCGCTATGGCCAAAGCGCGGCAAAAAGACAAATGGCGTGTGCGAATAGACCAGGCCTTATTAAATTTGCTTTAAAGTTTAATCGTAAGCTCAGGCTCGACTCGGCTCGTTTGACTTTAAGACTGACTGTGTGTAGTAGTGTAATTATCATGCCTCACTCTATACAGTGTGATTGTATTGGCGAAAACCATGGGTTTCACAGACTTATCATGTTTGTTATCGCGATCACGTCTCACCCTTTAATGCCCCGATGGTACCATGAGTTAAGAGAGCTCGGCCTTTGAATAGTTTTTTGAGCTCGGCTTAACTTGTATCTTAGTTGTTTATTAATTAAATTGTATGAATATACTTTTGTAATAGTTAACATATGCATCTATAATTATAACTTTTGTATAATATAACTAGTTGATGCCCCGTCCGCGTTGCGGGGCGATGGCCGAATAATTCTAAACCAAATAAAAAAACAATACTATATTTTATTTTGAACTGGGGGCAAAATTATAATGTTGAACCGAGGGCAAAATCGTAATTTTGAGCTAGGGGAGGGGGCAAAAACGTAATTTTGAAATGATGGTAAAATCGTAATTTTGAACCGATGGCGAAATCGTAATTTTCAGCTGGGGGGAAAACATATATTTATTTTGAACTGGGGGCAAAAACGTAATTTTAAACTGGAGGCGAAAAATGTAATTTTAAAGTGGGTGTAAAATAATAAACTGGTGTAAAATCGTAATTTTTAGCTGGGGGGAAAACATATTTTTATTTTGAACTGGGGCAAAAACGTAATTTTGGGTGAGGGTAAAATAGTATTTTTTTTAACCGAGGGTAAAATCGTATTTTTTCGTGCTGGGGGCAAAAAGGTAAATATATAACTTGGGGTAAAAACGTAATTTTAAACTGAGGGCAAAAAAACCTAATTTTAAAGTGTGTATAAAATTTACCTGGCACTATTCCCCAAGCTTGTATTACTAATTTTAAACAAAAAAAACTAATTGATTGTCGCCACTTTTGGCCAATCAAATAACATAACTATCACCTGAGTAAAAATGTAATTTTAAACTGTGGTAAAAACATAATTTTAAAGTGAGTATAAAATTTACCTGACACTATTCCCCCAAACTTGTATTACTAATTAAAAAAAAAAAAACCTAATTGATTGCCGTCATTTTGGCCAATCAAATAACATCACTATTCCCCTCATGGGAAACGTATATGTTGAATATATATTAGTTAATAGTTAATAGTTAATTATTTTTATTGTAATTTTATATGATACCAATTATTATATAAATGTATATTTAATACATTAAATAAAAATTAGATAAATAAAAAGCTCTTTTAGGCTCGTATGCCAACTCGATCTTGACATGTGAAGTTCGGACTCGAGCTCGTTTATTAAATGAGCCTTAATAAAAGCTTAAGCTAGGGCTCGTTTTAGCTTGGCTCGATTCAAGTTTTTTGTGAGCCAATCTTGATTAGTTCACAAGCGTCTCGGCTCAATTTATGGTTTTAGCGAGCCGATCTCGAGTAGTTCATCAGCGGCTCGACTCGTTTACAACCTAACTTAGTGTCTTTTTCTTTCTCTATGGGCATTCATCCACAAGTGCAATCAAAACCAACCTAACAAAGTTTGTTAACACGTTGTATTTATCATGGTAGGGTTTTGATATAAAAAACATGTGCTATGTAGAATCACGTTTCATGTTTCACTCAATTTGATGCTGGCTCAGATATGTGTAATGTAGACGACATTTATATTTAATAGTGTTTCACGACCCCTGTGTTTAAATTGGATGCACATGCTTAGATCCAATAGAGACCATGACACATGATTTGCATAAATACATTTTTTTATGTTTTGCTATCAGAAAAAAATAACTTTTTTTGAACGGCTATTAGAAAAAGAACTTAAACAAGGACAACAAGGACTTTAATTGTTAACTGAACCGCGAAAGTGATTGGAGTAGGGTTTTAAGGCTATTGGGCCCGTTTAGAATGGACCTAGATACTTTAAAGATGGGTTCTAATATAAGCTTATAAGTTACTTAGTAATTTTCAGGGTTCAACTACACTTAATAAGAAACCGAATTATCAGTGGGAAAAATGCCACTTATAAGTTATATCAGCACTTTGCAAAAGCAATTCATTTTAGACTGTTTTTTATTTTTATTATTTTTTTAATTTTTTACAAAAGAGTTAACTGCCATTTTCATCCTTATGGTTTGGTGGAAAATGTCACTTCAGTCCAAAAAAAATTGCGGCAGTTCTGTCCTCAACATTTTTGAAACGTGCCACTCCAGTCCAAAAAGATAACGCGCCGTTAAAAACGTTGAGGACGGAACTGGCGCAAGGCGTTATCTTTTTAGACTGAAGTGACACGTTTCAAAAATGTTGAGGACGGAACTGGCGCGGATTTTTTTTTGGACTAAAATGTCATTTTCCACCAAACCACAGAGACGAAAATGACAGTTAACTCTTTACAAAATGACCCGCCACTAGCGATCCAAGAAGGTATCCCTTTCTCCTCACTTTCGATTCCCGGTCCGTATAGACCCGGTCAAGTTTGATCCATGTTCTCCACTCGGATACTTAAAACGGATAATAGAAACCCACAAAGATTAACTTAAACAAGACTAAAACTGAAAACTTTAACACAAACTCGACATATGAAATTAAACACACATTACAGATTTACAGAAAATAAGACATCATGACCCTATATAGTCATATTGTCATAACATTAACAGAAAACTTTTAACTATTAAAGATACTAACTTATAATACTCACACAAATAATATTTATCTTATTTATTAACCTCTTTTCTTAATCACCAACTTACAGCTTGTCCTCAAATTCAGAGAGGGGAGTGAGCTGTTCCTTTAACCCTTTTCTCTTGCGAATGCTAGCCACAAGTGCGCTAGCTTGCGACCCCGGTTCCAACGGGTCAGAAGACATCATTTCCCAATGGTCAAACACCGATTGCGGGAAGGCTTGACCTGAAGTAGCCGCCCTCAATGCACCTGAAAACCCAAATGACTCGACAACGGGCAAGTAAGCCTTAATGTTGTACAAAGGTGTACCGGGCCTTTGCATTTCTTCAAACACGTGCCCACGCCTTTGGTTCAACACACTGTAGATCCCACCTAGGGCTTGTTCCGGTGCTTGTATCTCGACGAGGTAGATTGGTTCGAGCAAGCGGGGTTTGGCGGTTAGTTGGGCGGCGTATATGACTCTCCTGGCAGTCGGGATAACCTGACCGCCACCGCGATGGATCGCGTCAGCATGAAGTACGACGTCACATACTTCGAAACAAATCGCTCTCATGTTTTCGTCGGCTAATGCACCTTCTTTTGATGCCCATTGGAACCCCGCTACAACCGAATCTTTGATTTCGTTTAAGTACTGAACCCCCTTACACATGTCAACAACCATGTTGGGCCCGGTGGTTTCCGGGCCGAAAGACCATATCTTTTTAGCTAAATCTTTGTCCCATTTGAATTCCTCTGACAAGATTTTCGAACGGGCCTTCGGGTCATCTCGTGGCCCGATCCGCCCCTCGTCAATCGCCTCGGCTAAACCTTCCTCTAAAGGTCTAGCTTCCATGTACAAACGGTTATGTTTGTTAGGCGATTTGCTCATAACAGTTCGACACGATTTCTCGAGGACCGTTTCACGGAACGACACCACGGGGTCCGCAACCACGATCTCTGCCCCACCCATGAAATCTTCTTGAAGATCTTTTAAACAAATTTCGAGATGAAGCTCACCCGCACCCGCGATGATGTGTTCACCCGACTCCTCGATTGTACAAACCACCATCGGGTCGGACTTCGCTAGCCGTTTTAAACCCTCGACTAGCTTCGGTAGGTCCGACGCGACCTTACACTGAACCGCCACGCGCACCACCGGTGAGACCGAAAACTTCATGGCGCGAATCGGGTGCGCGTCAACTTCCTTTTCGTTAGTCAACGTCGCGTTTTTCGTAATAAACTGGTCTAACCCGACAAGAGCGACCGTATTCCCGCACGGAACATCCTCAACCGTTTCTTGCTTCTTACCCATCCAAATCACAGTCCTCTGAACACCCTTAACATAAAGATCTTTTTTCTCACCCGGTACGTAATTCGGGCCCATAATCCTAACCTTCATACCCGTCGCAACCCGCCCAGCAAACACCCGTCCGAAAGCAAAAAACCGACCCTTATCAGAAGCCGGAATCATCTTCGACACATAAAGCATAAGCGGGCCATCAGGGTCACAACTCCTTATCGCATTCGCGTACGCATCATCCAACGGGCCCTCATACAAATTCTCGACCCGATAACGTTGAGCCGTATGAGGTGACGGAAGATGAAAAATCGTCATTTCGAGTAACGCGGTCGCAGCCGGTAACCAGTTTTGCATCACACGCTTCATCAAAGCCTTACCCATTAACTCTTTCTCATCAGATTTAATACCAACACCAAGTTTAACCAACTTGGACCATAATATATCCTTTTGGTCATTCATAGTATTCATACACATGTTTATAACTTCCTTAATCGGGTCATAACAAAACTGGACAAAGCCCCGTTTACAAGTACCCGAACCCGTATTCTTCTTGGTCCATTTTTTTGTTATGGAGTCATAATAATTCTCTCCCCATAGCCTTTCTAGTAACTTTGACTCGTCAACACCGTATCTAGATGCGTACATTTTTGCTAAACCGGTTAGTGTAAAAGCCCAACCGTGTAAACCGGCTGAAAACGCAACGGTTCCTTTTTCCGGGTATACCATTACGTCACCGAGAAGGGGGTCTTCGTATGTCGCCATGATGACGTTAGCGTTTTCGATAACTCGTTGAAACGTTTGGTATGCTTCTTCGCCATCCACCTGTAATAGAATTCAAGAGAATTGAAAAACTTTATACATGAAGTTCACCGCTAAAAAAAAATTAAAAAACTGTATTTATGAATATTATTTTCTCTTGCAATGAAATGAAAATAATAATATGTTAAAATTAATCAACCTAATTAATAATAATAATAATAATAAAAACGTGAATATCTATCATAATATTCAAACTAGATAAGTCAAATAATAATATACTAGGGTTAGACCATGCCTAGTGGTTTGAGCAATAATGCCCCCACCCTTGGGCGTTTTGCACCACGTGGCAGTCCAGTCAGCATAGGGGCATTATTGGGCGTTATTGCAAAAGTGGCGTAGTGGGAATAATGCCCAATAACGCCCATTCCAGTCATTAAACAGTTATTTTTTTTATAGAGAGGAGGTTAAAAAACAAAAAAAAAAAAAATAAATAAATAAATGAAACTACCCTTGGACCACTCCCATTGGCCAGTCAACATCCTCCTTAGCGTTATTTAAAAAACGCCGCATGCAATTTTGACAAACAACACGCCGGAAAACACCCGGGTGTAATGGGATGGGGGCGTGTTCGGGCGTTTTTTTTTTTTGAAATTTTTTTAAAACAAACGCCCCACTACACATGGTCTTAGGGATGTAAACGAACCAAAATGTTCAGCGAGAAGTTTGTTTGTGTTTATCCGTTTATTAAACAAACCAACACGAACAAGAAATTTTGTTCGTTTAGTTAAACGAACGAACATGAACAGAGACCGCGTTCGTTCATTTATGTTCGTGAACGTTTGGTAACGTGTTCGATAGTTCATTAGTGTTTTTCGTTTTTATATTTTATTTAAATACTTCAAAATTTCGACAAATAAAATATTTAATAAGTGTCAGTACATTATATATTGTGTTCATGAACGCTGTGTTCGTTTGCTTCCATTTGTGTTCATGAACATTAGTTTTTGTTAATTTGTGTTCATCTATATTTGTTGTCTAAAATCAACAAACAAACATAAACGAACACGAACAAGTTCAGTTCGTTAACAAACGAACAGAAACATAAAATTTCATGAACAACTGGTGAACACATATATTAACCTGGAGTTCAAGGAAACACCGGTCCATTTTGTTGACGGTTAGAACCGGCCGGATTCTTTCACCAAGGGCTTGTCGGAGGACGGTCTCTGTTTGAACACACACGCCTTCGATGCAATCAACGACTACCAATGCACCGTCAGTGATACGTAAGGCGGCGGTTACCTCAGACGAGAAGTCCACGTGGCCAGGCGAGTCGATTAAGTTGATGAGGTATTCGTTTCCATTGCGTTCTCCTTTGAAGCTTTTGAGGGCTTCATCTGACATTTCGTAGTAGAGGGAGATTCCTGTGGACTTTATGGTAATTCCACGCTCTGCTTCGTCGGAACGCGTGTCGGTCATTCGCACGTCTCCAGCGACTTCTTGCGCAATGATACCGGCGGCAGCAACCAGAGAATCAGTCAACGTAGATTTACCTGAATATACAACAACAATAGTCAGCATGCATGTCACATCATACAGGCCATATTGATTATATTATTGTCACATTAGTCATTTTTATGTCAATAGTTTGTACACATCATATATGTGGGCAAACACTCTCATACAGGCCGTATAATTATTTTAGCCCTCTCATATGACAAGTGTACTACCTTAATACGGCCTGTAGGTGTATGTATAGTGTGTCGGCAGTGTCTGTTTAGACTTGCAGTTGATTATATATGAAAGTAAATGATTACCGTGATCAACGTGTGCGATTACAGACATGTTACGGATGTTGTGCTTGCGATCCATTATCCGACGAAGCTCTTCAGCTGTGAACTTCACCTGTGTAGGTATGGAAGGTTTAGAATGTTCATGATATGGTGAAATAAATTGAGGAAATTGGTTCAAGTGAAACAGTGGCGGATCTAGAAACTTTTTTCACTGGGTTCCTTTTAGTAGATTTTCACAAATTCTAACTATTTTTTTTTTTCTGAATCATAAGAGGTTCTCATTAATTTTCTCTATTTTTTCCAAACCGAATGGATTCCTGGGAACCCACAAAAGTGGCCTAGATCCGCCGCTAAAGTGAAATTACCATTTTGCCAAATTTTTGTGTCACCAACAAACTGTTCCTCCAAAGTTGCTGCTATCCTAGATGAAATAAAATTCTTCAGTTAATAAGCATAAAATGCTGGTTAGGTGTTTACTCACAAGAAGGTGACAAAGCAAGAGGAATTCTATGTTAACTTATGCTTAATTTCTTCTTGACTAACAATTTGTTATAAATAACATTTTAATAACATATCCAAAACATATATTATAAGTTTTGTAAGACGACGAACAAGAAAAAAACAATCACATATTTAGTCGCTCAAAAGTCAAAACATCTCGATTAATTAATTCATATTACACGGGTTAAATAATGACACAAATGTTAAATTTATAAAAATGTTTAATGAATAAGCTTAAGTTTTTTAAATAAAAATTGTTTTATAAAATAATATAGAAATTATTGTTATTTAATAGGAGCTAGGGATGAAAAACAAAAAAATATATAAAGAATTGAAGAATTATGTATAATTAGTAAAAGAGAGAAGCGAGAAAAAATGGTGAAAAAGAGTGACATACGACCAAAAAATTACTCTTTTATCATGTAGTATGGATGGTATAGACAGATATAGATTTTGATGTTATACCAATCTACTCGTAAACATAATAATAATAATATTTTAAATATAAAATTGTGACTGTAAACATATCTAAAGCCGTTGATTGACTACCTATAAAACTGTATCAATTATTTTGATGGTCAATAAATAAATATCCTCACACATCTAATGTTGTATCAATTCTTATAAACTACAAGATATTATGAGTTGTTTACTTATCATTCTACAGAACAACATTTCATAGCAAAGGCTTCTTCTAATATCATCGACAATTAGTTTAGATTTGCAAAATAAAACTAACTAAAACTGATAAGACATACCTTTTATTTGAGCTTACATGGGTTGTACTATATGCCTTCTAGACTTGTACCCTTGATGAGCTTTTCTTTACTCTTTACCTTTTTCTGTTTCTTCCCTTGTGGAGTTGTATTTTGATCATTATATACTATCCTTTAAACTTTGTCCCCAAGGTATAAACTTGTTCCCCAAGGTCTTCTTTTCATTTAACCTAATTATATAATGATATTAAAGTATTAGTTTCCTACTAATAGGTCATAGCCGTCGCATTTTTTTAAAAGTATTTTTTTAAAACATTGTTACTTTTTTCAAAACTATAGTAAAGAAGGTTAACAAGTCAAAAATATCGATTTATATATAATTAATAAAACAAGTCAAAAATATCGATTTATATATAATTAACTACTAAAATTACCCGCACTTTACGATGGAAACCCGACCAATATCAGTCGAGAAATTCCAAGACGAACAGGTTATGATTTACCAAAAAAAGATATTGATACGTGTTTAAATCAATCGAAAACTATAAACACGAAAGTGTCCATTTCCGGGTAGCACAAATATTGGTGTATCTTACATTTATAATGTTATCAAGAAAAAGAACCAAATTTTGACGACTAATCAAAATTAAATTATTAGTTGTTAAATAAATGGCATTTCATTTATAAAACCAAACAGGCGTATAGCACACTTGGTTACACCTTTGGTTCTAAAACAAAGAGACCGGGTTCGACCTCATGTTCACCATTATTTTTTTTTAAATACCTATAAAAAATCTTACTTTATTTTACTCTTATTTCTTTCTAGTTATATTCTTTTGAGAATTTATATGTTGATTATAAACATATCAAGCAAGGTTATAAAATCTTTTTCGTCAAGCATATTTGTTTAGGTAAAAAATATGTTTCTCATGTATTTACTTAACTCAATTTCTTTACAAGTCATCATTGAATAATATGGTGATTGTATTTAGCCATTGGCCAATAGGTAAAAGTACAAAATATTAGGTAAAAATCGAGAGATGAGGAGAAGGGTGCGGAGAGAGAAACGACCGGCAGTGTGAGAAAGAAACCCCAGACGAAGACAAAGAAGAAAAAGGATGGGAGGTTTACCATGGGAAATCCTGGAAGAAGAAGGAATGGGAGAGGGACGCCATAACTTTCTACCTATCAAACCTCACGGAAGAGACAATTAGCACATAAATATGGTTGGAGTGCAAACAGTAAGGCTTTAGCGTGGACGCCTACATGCCAAAGAATAGGGATGCCAGGGGAAACATTTTTGCTTTCGTATGGTTCGAAAAGATCAAAGACATTGACAATGTCACACCCCAACAGATGACAGAAACATCAGAGTGAGATGAAAACATGATTGCTCGAGACATCATAACTTTTTAATTGTGACAATAATTAAGAATTTCATTCATACTAAACGGGAAAATACATTGGCTTGAAAATAGTAAGTACAACATAAGGCAATTAAACATAACAACTTGAAACAAATACATAAGTTTAAAATTTAGGTGTGTTTCTAATCCACCCTAAGTACTTTCTTCGATCATCATTGACTAGTTTCATGCATCATGTATAAAAATAAAATCAACAAAAGTTGACGAGTATACAAGTTTGTATACATAGCATAATAGTGTCTAAAAGTTGTCTCATATCTAACATGATAATTTGCATACTGTTATTTAACATACTAGCATGTGTTAACTATAAGTCAAATCAAAGTATACCGCAATCGTGCATATCCTTGTCGCCGAAACGACAAGGCCGTAACATAGTTTAAGTAACAATACCACAAGAATACGGGCGATGCGTTAATCCTATAGCGCTATAATTGTCAAGGTATGCTTGCAAAGTTAACGAGTTTATAGAACACAAGTATAAGCATGACATGTAGTAACAAAAATATAACAAGTATCATGTTTTAACGGATAGAGCGTGTGTATAAACAAGTTTAATCGTGAGTGTGTAGTTTATGATATTGTATACATGTTGCACCCAAAGTGTGTAAAACGTTAAATGGGATCGAGTATACTCATGGTTTGCGTAGTAAATCCCGCGTACGTGAGTTGATGCATTTGAGAGTTTGAACGAGACCGCTGAGTTATCCTACAAGGATAAACGAGCATATGAGTTCGACGGAGTTTGGAATCGGAATGCAAAATGCAAAATGATTACTTAGTATCAAAATACATAAAACTCGTCTTGACGAAATTCCCAAATTTGGACACCATATTGTAGTGTTCTTCATAGGTGTAAGTTTGCATATTGGAAGTCCAAAATTATGAGGGGTTCACATCAAGATATTTTAATCATGCTCCCCTTGACATCTAACCATGGTTTGGTTAGTGTCTTAGGTTCGTTTAATTCATAGATTTGTGTGTGTGTGTGTATATATATATTTATATTTATATTTTATATAGTTTCTTAGTAGTCCGAACCTTAGGCTAGTCAAGTATGATCATGCATGGGTTGGAAGAATCCATTAACCTGAATGTTTACCAATACACAAATCATCACAAGGATGATTCGGATGGTCATGGAACATAGGAACATAAACTACTAGATCTAAAAACAACCAAGTGAACTAGCTAGATGTGTGCATCCCAAACATGGAGAGTGTTTGGGGACGTGGTGTAGCCTTATCCCCTTGTTTGGAAATTGTTTTGAGATCTAGTAATATGAAGATAATCTAACAAATCAATCAAGTAAGGTAGTGGAACACAGTTGGAAAGCCAAAGATTCCATGGTTCACACTTTACCAAAACACAAGCCTTACAATATTGAGGATTGAAGACTTAGATTGGTCTCAACACTTTGTAGGTTGTTTGAACCTTTTCTGGAAGTAGCTAAGTGAGGTTTTAGGCCTTTAATCCTTTGGAAATCAACCATACACAAGCCCTACAGCCATAAGTTTGATTGGGAGCAAGGTTGGTACAAGATTTCCACAAGATGAAACCAGAAACAAACATGTTGTAAAAGATTTATGAAAAGAGAATTTACATCCTACTTTGGACATCAAATATGGAGTTGTACCACTTTGTTACACCATGGTGAACAATGGGATAGGATAGTCCACTTAAGAATCCAAATAGCCCAACACATGCAAAATAAAAAAACAAACCATAAGGAAGGGAGGAACAAAAGGTTTGATATTAAATTGAAAAAGTGAGTAGCTTTAATAGTTTAGGTATATGTAGCTCCAATGTGTTCTTGAAGTTCTTCGTGGATACATGCAACATCCCGAAAATATAAGACATTATAATGTAATTATAAAACGTTGAATAAACAAGAACCAACTAACTAGGAATAGATAACCTAGTTAGATATGAGTCTTGTAATATCAAATAAATGGATGGAAAAACTCCTAAATCATAAAGAAAACAAAATTGGGGGACTAGAATGGTTAAACTTGAAACTTTGTATATTAAAACAAAAGATATTACACCAAACACACACAAGAAGTGTGTGTCTGGTCGTTCTCTGCACAGGGGCGACATAGGGGTTTCCCCACAACCCTAATTCAATCAATTTCCATCAAATTGAAGCTCCTAATCAATCTTAAATCAAGTTTCAAGCACGAATTAGTGATCACCTCACTGAAGGGATCACAAGGTATGTGAAATTCTAGTATTTCGCTTCATCTCAAGTTCTAGGTTAAGTATGAAAAATCGAAATTTAACTTGTTTATGTCATGCATGAATGTAAGTAGAGGAGATATGGTGTCTAGGGATGAACCCTAGGTGAAATCTTGTTAAAAGATTTCATGATAACTATAGAGTTTATAACCACCATTGTAGGTGATTAATGAACTTGAAGATACTTGATAAAACCCTAGAATTATGATCTTGTTCTAACACAAATCTGAATTTAAGAATAAATTTCAGAAATATTGATGTTAAGATATGTGTAGAATTGAATAATTAAACGTTAGTTTAGATGATAATAACAAGTCATGAACTTGGTTTTGTTGATATAAAAATCTGACCCACTAGGTGATTGATGAAACGCCTAAATGAGGGTTAAAATGTTAAAAGTTGAGTAAAAACGCATATTTGATCATTTTAGAGAATTATGCGTTAAAGCTTGTGAAAGAGTTCTAAACTTATGGTGAATTGAACTCTTTAGGCAAAGAATCCGGAACGCCAAGCGGACAAGCCGGAGGTGATACACGCTTGAAAGGTGTGCTTTAAAGGTACGTAACTTCGGTTTCGTTACATTTTGCATAAACAATAGTCTTAGAAAAGTTAATGAGAATGTAGTGTCAATTTCGAGTTAGTATGTCATAGAAGTGACGAAGTTCACTCGACAAACAAACGGGTCAAAATAGTTAATTAGAATTGTTGGTTGATAATGTTGTGTAGTTATGCAAGTATGTAACTTGACCCGTTACATTAAACGAATTGTTGTTAAATTATGCGTAGTGTCATTTTAGGATAATTATGGTGTCAAATGTAACGACTATGATCGTTACTTAAATTAATAGTCTAAGAGTGACACGGAATCGTTTGGTAGTCATCACATTGGGAATTCCACGAGATGAGCCAAACGGGTCGATTAATTGTGCAAGTTGTTGTTTTAGTATTCTAGAGAATCAAAATAGAGATACTAATCACAAGAGCATTAAACCATGAGATTGGTAAAGAAATGCAAGTGATGATAAGCCCGGGACATTGGGCATAAAGTATCATAAGATTACTAGTTGGATGGTAGTAATTTGTGTCAAGTAGGAATGAGTCGAATAAATACATATCGATATATAGACTTTCTGTCCATAAGTTGAATTTTTTGCATAACTATCGTAATAGGCACGTTGGTAATGAAATTACAGACGTATAGGAAAAAGAATCACCTAAAACGGACTTACGAGTCGAAAGTTATGGCCATTTTAAGTTGGAACTTGATTGAACTTTGAGCTGGGAATCTGCAACATCAGACAAATGAACATCCTGTGAAAAACGAGGCCTGGCGTGACGCGTGGGCCCCTGGCGTCACGCGGCGCCCCCTCCTTCCGAGAAAAATTTGTTTTCTTGTATGTTGATCCTTGGAACTTGTTTTTATGCATTGTAGCATGATCAAAACTAACATTGATGTTGTTTTGATCTTAGGTAACTATGGTGAACTTACGGATGGCGATCAAGCAATTATAGAAGAACCGAACACGACTTTTGAAGCTTCCGCAATGTTTTAAACTTTAATAGTCTGGGTTTATGGAATGTCAACAAATTGTTAATCATTTTTTGAATGTTTTAACTTAGTCATTAGTTGACTAAGGTTTTGTTACTTATGAACTTGACCTATGAATTTTTATGTTAATTAGACATCTTTTGTATAAAAATGGCATGAATTATTATTAAATCCAGTAAAATTAGACGGGTGTTACAAGTTGGTATCAGAGCTCAAGGTTGTTAACAAAGTGTTCGGTTCAAGCTTGATCGATCGTCCGGTAAGAATTAATTGCTTTAGTAGACTTACTAGAATACTAAAAAAAAAAAAATAGGAAATTTGATTTGATATGCACGGGAAGTGCGTGTTTACACACTCAAACCCGGAAAAGTGCACTAAACATAAATGGTTTAAGCAAGTGGTGAACTTGGCTAGATCAAAATGAATGACGCATATGTCATAGATGAAATGTTTAACAATTAGTGTAAACATTTCAGTTTCAAGATGACGTAAAGATGGGGGGAGTGTATAAATACGCTCGAACCCGGGAAAATACACTAAGTAAGAAAGGCAAGGCAAGATATACACTTGACCAAACCGAAAAAGAATAACACATTATTTATGACTGAGAGAGAATAATATAAAATTCCGTATAATAAGATGGAAATGAATGAAATAATTATTGATAAATCGTGATGGATGTTTCAGTTAAAGAAATGTCTGGAGTAACTGGAGATGATTCGACATCTCAATTGACTGAACAAATGAAAGCTAAGATTTCCGAGACGGTCGGAAAAGCTCTAGAAAATAGTCTATCACAGTATATTGATAGATTACAAACCACAATCGTGCCGGTGGTGAACGATATGATGGCTGAATTGAAAGACAGCATACTACAAGAAATAGAAGAAAGGAGGGTGTTGGATATGAATCCAAGATCCGTAAAGAAGTCCAAGTCTAATAAAGCTCCCAAGAAGGGAGTTACAAAAAGTGTGTTACATCAGTGCAGAGTTTGTGAAAAAATTCACAAGAGCACATGTGGTAAGCCAAGACATAAAAAGTCTAATTGTCCAGAGAGGCTCAGAACCAAGGACACAGCTGACACAAGGTCTGATGCCCAGAAATCAAGGACAAAGTTGTTTTATATAATAGCCACGGAGGCTAAAGCTGAACCTGATGTCGTTTCAGGTATACTCTTGTAGATTAAATTTCAGTATGAATTTTTAATTACTACGAGTGCAAATAAATCGTTTGTTTTATACCGATTTATTTAACATCCTACATTAGTGTTAACGAAATTACCAAGGCTTTGAAAAATAGAAATAGATAATAATAAAAGTTCTATTGTTTATAAGAGGTGCTGAAACTGTACGTTGAGCATCGAGGTAAAAGTAATCTCGATAGATATTGCAATGGGAAGGAGTGCGTGTACACTCGAACCCGGGAAATTAATGAAGTGAATAAACCTTGTGTTGGGAAGGAGTGTAATTACACTCGAACCCGGAAATTGCAATAATAATAAATGGCGAAGACAAGGTTATAGACTTGGCTGAACTAAATAAAACGCATAGGAGCGTCATTTACATCAACAAATGATGTGGATAAATTTCATGCAACGATAAACAATAATAAAATTAAATGAATTAATTTTGTTATTATTGCAATAGGATTAAGGTTAAAGATAAGAAATTAAGACTCGGACCGAGAATATCCGCGAAAAAGAAGTTAAATGAATGATACGTATTATTCGCTATTATGAATAATAAAGTGTCAATAAATGCAAATTTAGAAACTTGGGTAGGGGTAACCATCCAAGTAATACATTATTAATCGAACCCTCATGAGGACGAACAGTGATCGCAGTAATGGATGTGATTATATAAAAAGCCTAGTAAAATAAACTTTATGAAAGTGTTAGAATAAGAACGGGTAAACCCCAAAAGCCGTATAACCATGACAGTGGTTTTACCAAATAAGACTTGAGAAATGGGCCTTCGGAACATTAGCAAAAGAAATAGACCTAAGGGTCGCTAACAATAGAAAGGTGGTGTTCGAATCAAATAAGCAAAATGCTTGATAATAAAGGTAAACTGAAGCCGGATAATGGGAGCATATTACATTAAGGTAATAAGCCCAAGGGAAGGGATAAGAATCAAGGTAATTAAAATTTTAAACTAACAAACAAGAATGTTAAGGCACAAGGATAAATGTTTGACTATTATAAGTAATAAAGTTCATCAGAACAAGTCAAACAAAATAAATGGAAGAATTAAGGAATCGGTGGAATAAAGGCGGTATGTTACGCTAATACCACCGAATAAATCAAAACGAAATCTTAATGCATGTCAGAATGATGACTCTAATAATGACTTCGGTAAAATAACCGATAGATGGGTAGGACTACGGATATATGCGTAAACCAAGAGACGGTGACCCAGATTAAAAGTCAAAAGACTCGGATTAAGAGCTATAACTAAGAGACGCTGAAATTTCGCAAAACAGAAATTTCGATAGTTAGGTCCAACTATTTTAATATTGGACGGGCCGAATAAAGTATAATACTTGATATTCCAAGTAAGAGCAACCCAAATAATGAAAGTGCGAATTATTACTGAACCTATGTGATAGGTCGTAAAAGAATATGGAAAGGAAAACGCAAATCAATAAAACCGGGGTGTTAAAAACATTAAGATAACGAACCCAGTAATGGGTTGAAAGGAAATAGGGCCATAAACCAAATAACGGTATGAGTAAAATAAACCAACGCGAAGGTGACATAAGAAGTCATAGAGTCGGAAAGATAATCCGGAAGAAAATGAGTATAGCTTTAGACTACGGTCAAGGTCAAATGAATTTTTGAAAGCAAAAATTTATTTATTCCAAACATAAAAAGGGGGTGCCTTAACGCCATATGTATACTTATACCATTAAATAAAGATATGAAAAGAAGACGATCCATGGGATCACCATAACCTTCAGGTTATAAACAATGTAAAGGTCTACGGGACCAAAATGACCATCGGATCACAAATACAACGGAACAAACTATAGGGTCTCACCCTAAAAAGGTGAAGACCTAATAAAATAGCCTACGAAGCTAAGTAAAGGAACCTGCGGGTCGATAATGTATAGCATGGGAACCAGTCATGAGTTCCCGCGTAAAATGATAACGGAGAAGAATAATTCTTGTCGTCAATTTCTGATATGATTAATCGACATGGTTAAAGGGAAAAGCATTAAACTAAAATTCAGTTTTAGTAAAGAAACCATATTCTAACACCTATGAATACCGAGAGAGAAATAAGAAAATGGTTAGTACTAAAGAATATGAGTCTAACGCCGAAAGCTGTAAGATGATGCATTCGGAGGAAAGATTCTTAAGAATGAAAAGTCGATGTAAAACTAAACTTGGCGTGATGTGATCACGGACACGAAGGTAATATAGAATGTAATCACGTTATAGTGTGAATGACTAGATATGAAATTATAAACACGCAAAGGGCCGATGACGGCAATATTGCATACCCGAATGACGAGGTATGAGGTAAAATGGTGACTAATTAGTTTAGGAAATAAAACAAGTTGTAGCCTAATAAACACTGTGACCTATGTAGAGCGCGTGTTAATATAAAAATAGCGTCAGGTAAGTATGCTGACGAGCTCAGTGACTGAATGGTCAAAGGACAACCCGATCAAAAGGGCGACAAAGGATAGGAAATAGGTAATATAGTTATGTTAAAAGTTTTCCTCAAGGAAGGGTCTTATCCGATTCAGGAAAAGAGAGAAACTAAGCCCGAGGTTTATCAGGCCATTTAAAAATTATAGAACGGGGTTGGCAAGTTAGCTTATCGCCTTGAGCTACCGGAAGAGCTGAGTGGAATACATAGCACGTTCCACGTATCACATCTCCGAAAATGTCTAGCCGATGAAACCGCTCGTATCCACTTCCGAAAATGCAGATCACCCGTACCTTTGATGTTGGTCTGAGGTTTAAGGGCCGTGACGGGCTGATTTGGCATCCGGAGGTGGTGCCGGAGGTCATCCCGGTTGTTATTGAGGTGAGGCCTGGAGTGTTAGCCCCTCCTCCTGTTCAGGAGGCCGCTCGGCAGGCTCAGCTACAGGCTCTGGGCCTCGATCAGTACCCGGGCCAGCCTCAGGATCAGGCTCAGGCTCAGGCTCAGCCTGTATTCGAGGATCCGGCTCAGGAGGAGCATGTCGAGGAGATCCCGGTACCACCAGTTCAGCCAACTCCTGAGCCGCCACAGTACCCGCAACACGTTTACGCTGACCTGCCTCCGGCAGCGCGTGAGGTGGCTCGGGACATTGACCGGCGCCTCAGACGCCAGGGCGCACGCATTGACTGGATCGTCGAGACGCTCGTTGCTCTACGAGAGCTCGCTGGGTTGCCTCCACTTCCCCTCCCACCGTCCCCACCGCACGAGGATTAGTACCTTAGTTTGTTTGTTTAGTGTTTTGTTATGTATTATGTACTCAGTTGTACCTTTTTGTTTTGTATGTACAAACTGATATATATATATATATATATATATATATATATATATATATATATATATATATATTGCAGTTAATCTTATATTTACATCACGTTGGTTTTGGATTGTTTACGTTTAATTCTTATGGCTTTCTGTACATTTTATTTAACGTGTTCGTTTAATTTAACAAAATAAACTACGTTAAGAACTTATATTATATACGTTCTATAAAAATAATGACGTAATTATAAAACAACTATGAATTATATGTAATAAAACTCAAATAAAAATTTTTCCTCCAAAAATCCCTACCAAACTAATCCAACCAAAAATCCCTACCAAACTAACCCACATCCCACCTGTTTCCAAAAAAAAAACATCCAAAGCGCCGCGCTATGGCCAAAGCGCGGCAAAAAGACAAATGGCGTGTGCGAATAGACCAGGCCTTATTAAATTTGCTTTAAAGTTTAATCGTAAGCTCAGGCTCGACTCGGCTCGTTTGACTTTAAGACTGACTGTGTGTAGTAGTGTAATTATCATGCCTCACTCTATACAGTGTGATTGTATTGGCGAAAACCATGGGTTTCACAGACTTATCATGTTTGTTATCGCGATCACGTCTCACCCTTTAATGCCCCGATGGTACCATGAGTTAAGAGAGCTCGGCCTTTGAATAGTTTTTTGAGCTCGGCTTAACTTGTATATTAGTTGTTTATTAATTAAATTGTATGAATATACTTTTGTAATAGTTAACATATGCATCTATAATTATAACTTTTGTATAATATAACTAGTTGATGCCCCGTCCGCGTTGCGGGGCGATGGCCGAATAATTCTAAACCAAATAAAAAAACAATACTATATTTTATTTTGAACTGGGGGTAAAATTATAATGTTGAACCGAGGGCAAAATCGTAATTTTGAGCTAGGGGAGGGGGCAAAAACGTAATTTTGAAATGATGGTAAAATCGTAATTTTGAACCGATGGCGAAATCGTAATTTTCAGCTGGGGGGAAAACATATATTTATTTTGAACTGGGGGCAAAAACGTAATTTTAAACTGGAGGCGAAAAATGTAATTTTAAAGTGGGTGTAAAATAATAAACTGGTGTAAAATCGTAATTTTTAGCTGGGGGGAAAACATATTTTTATTTTGAACTGGGGCAAAAACGTAATTTTGGGTGAGGGTAAAATAGTATTTTTTTTAACCGAGGGTAAAATCGTATTTTTTCGTGCTGGGGGCAAAAAGGTAAATATATAACTTGGGGTAAAAACGTAATTTTAAACTGAGGGCAAAAAAACCTAATTTTAAAGTGTGTATAAAATTTACCTGGCACTATTCCCCAAGCTTGTATTACTAATTTTAAACAAAAAAAACTAATTGATTGTCGCCACTTTTGGCCAATCAAATAACATAACTATCACCTGAGTAAAAATGTAATTTTAAACTGTGGTAAAAACATAATTTTAAAGTGAGTATAAAATTTACCTGACACTATTCCCCCAAACTTGTATTACTAATTAAAAAAAAAAAAACCTAATTGATTGCCGTCATTTTGGCCAATCAAATAACATCACTATTCCCCTCATGGGAAACGTATATGTTGAATATATATTAGTTAATAGTTAATAGTTAATTATTTTTATTGTAATTTTATATGATACCAATTATTATATAAATGTATATTTAATACATTAAATAAAAATTAGATAAATAAAAAGCTCTTTTAGGCTCGTATGCCAACTCGATCTTGACATGTGAAGTTCGGACTCGAGCTCGTTTATTAAATGAGCCTTAATAAAAGCTTAAGCTAGGGCTCGTTTTAGCTTGGCTCGATTCAAGTTTTTTGTGAGCCAATCTTGATTAGTTCACAAGCGTCTCGGCTCAATTTATGGTTTTAGCGAGCCGATCTCGAGTAGTTCATCAGCGGCTCGACTCGTTTACAACCTAACTTAGTGTCTTTTTCTTTCTCTATGGGCATTCATCCACAAGTGCAATCAAAACCAACCTAACAAAGTTTGTTAACACGTTGTATTTATCATGGTAGGGTTTTGATATAAAAAACATGTGCTATGTAGAATCACGTTTCATGTTTCACTCAATTTGATGCTGGCTCAGATATGTGTAATGTAGACGACATTTATATTTAATAGTGTTTCACGACCCCTGTGTTTAAATTGGATGCACATGCTTAGATCCAATAGAGACCATGACACATGATTTGCATAAATACATTTTTTTATGTTTTGCTATCAGAAAAAAATAACTTTTTTTGAACGGCTATTAGAAAAAGAACTTAAACAAGGACAACAAGGACTTTAATTGTTAACTGAACCGCGAAAGTGATTGGAGTAGGGTTTTAAGGCTATTGGGCCCGTTTAGAATGGACCTAGATACTTTAAAGATGGGTTCTAATATAAGCTTATAAGTTACTTAGTAATTTTCAGGGTTCAACTACACTTAATAAGAAACCGAATTATCAGTGGGAAAAATGCCACTTATAAGTTATATCAGCACTTTGCAAAAGCAATTCATTTTAGACTGTTTTTTATTTTTATTATTTTTTTAATTTTTTACAAAAGAGTTAACTGCCATTTTCATCCTTATGGTTTGGTGGAAAATGTCACTTCAGTCCAAAAAAAATTGCGGCAGTTCTGTCCTCAACATTTTTGAAACGTGCCACTCCAGTCCAAAAAGATAACGCGCCGTTAAAAACGTTGAGGACGGAACTGGCGCAAAGCGTTATCTTTTTAGACTGAAGTGACACGTTTCAAAAATGTTGAGGACGGAACTGGCGCGGATTTTTTTTTGGACTAAAATGTCATTTTCCACCAAACCACAGAGACGAAAATGACAGTTAACTCTTTACAAAATGACCCGCCACTAGCGATCCAAGAAGGTATCCCTTTCTCCTCACTTTCGATTCCCGGTCCGTATAGACCCGGTCAAGTTTGATCCATGTTCTCCACTCGGATACTTAAAACGGATAATAGAAACCCACAAAGATTAACTTAAACAAGACTAAAACTGAAAACTTTAACACAAACTCGACATATGAAATTAAACACACATTACAGATTTACAGAAAATAAGACATCATGACCCTATATAGTCATATTGTCATAACATTAACAGAAAACTTTTAACTATTAAAGATACTAACTTATAATACTCACACAAATAATATTTATCTTATTTATTAACCTCTTTTCTTAATCACCAACTTACAGCTTGTCCTCAAATTCAGAGAGGGGAGTGAGCTGTTCCTTTAACCCTTTTCTCTTGCGAATGCTAGCCACAAGTGCGCTAGCTTGCGACCCCGGTTCCAACGGGTCAGAAGACATCATTTCCCAATGGTCAAACACCGATTGCGGGAAGGCTTGACCTGAAGTAGCCGCCCTCAATGCACCTGAAAACCCAAATGACTCGACAACGGGCAAGTAAGCCTTAATGTTGTACAAAGGTGTACCGGGCCTTTGCATTTCTTCAAACACGTGCCCACGCCTTTGGTTCAACACACTGTAGATCCCACCTAGGGCTTGTTCCGGTGCTTGTATCTCGACGAGGTAGATTGGTTCGAGCAAGCGGGGTTTGGCGGTTAGTTGGGCGGCGTATATGACTCTCCTGGCAGTCGGGATAACCTGACCGCCACCGCGATGGATCGCGTCAGCATGAAGTACGACGTCACATACTTCGAAACAAATCGCTCTCATGTTTTCGTCGGCTAATGCACCTTCTTTTGATGCCCATTGGAACCCCGCTACAACCGAATCTTTGATTTCGTTTAAGTACTGAACCCCCTTACACATGTCAACAACCATGTTGGGCCCGGTGGTTTCCGGGCCGAAAGACCATATCTTTTTAGCTAAATCTTTGTCCCATTTGAATTCCTCTGACAAGATTTTCGAACGGGCCTTCGGGTCATCTCGTGGCCCGATCCGCCCCTCGTCAATCGCCTCGGCTAAACCTTCCTCTAAAGGTCTAGCTTCCATGTACAAACGGTTATGTTTGTTAGGCGATTTGCTCATAACAGTTCGACACGATTTCTCGAGGACCGTTTCACGGAACGACACCACGGGGTCCGCAACCACGATCTCTGCCCCACCCATGAAATCTTCTTGAAGATCTTTTAAACAAATTTCGAGATGAAGCTCACCCGCACCCGCGATGATGTGTTCACCCGACTCCTCGATTGTACAAACCACCATCGGGTCGGACTTCGCTAGCCGTTTTAAACCCTCGACTAGCTTCGGTAGGTCCGACGCGACCTTACACTGAACCGCCACGCGCACCACCGGTGAGACCGAAAACTTCATGGCGCGAATCGGGTGCGCGTCAACTTCCTTTTCGTTAGTCAACGTCGCGTTTTTCGTAATAAACTGGTCTAACCCGACAAGAGCGACCGTATTCCCGCACGGAACATCCTCAACCGTTTCTTGCTTCTTACCCATCCAAATCACAGTCCTCTGAACACCCTTAACATAAAGATCTTTTTTCTCACCCGGTACGTAATTCGGGCCCATAATCCTAACCTTCATACCCGTCGCAACCCGCCCAGCAAACACCCGTCCGAAAGCAAAAAACCGACCCTTATCAGAAGCCGGAATCATCTTCGACACATAAAGCATAAGCGGGCCATCAGGGTCACAACTCCTTATCGCATTCGCGTACGCATCATCCAACGGGCCCTCATACAAATTCTCGACCCGATAACGTTGCGCCGTATGAGGCGACGGAAGATGAAAAATCATCATTTCGAGTAACGCGGTCGCAGCCGGTAACCAGTTTTGCATCACACGCTTCATCAAAGCCTTACCCATTAACTCTTTCTCATCAGATTTAATACCAACACCAAGTTTAACCAACTTGGACCATAATATATCCTTTTGGTCATTCATAGTATTCATACACATGTTTATAACTTCCTTAATCGGGTCATAACAAAACTGGACAAAGCCCCGTTTACAAGTATCCGAACCCGTATTCTTCTTGGTCCATTTTTTTGTTATGGAGTCATAATAATTCTCTCCCCATAGCCTTTCTAGTAACTTTGACTCGTCTACACCGTATCTAGATGCGTACATTTTTGCTAAACCGGTTAGTGTAAAAGCCCAACCGTGTAAACCGGCTGAAAACGCAACGGTTCCTTTTTCCGGGTATACCATGACGTCACCGAGAAGTGGGTCTTCGTATGTCGCCATGATGACGTTAGCGTTTTCGATAACTCGTTGAAACGTTTGGTATGCTTCTTCGCCATCCACCTGTAATAGAATTCAAGAGAATTGAAAAACTTTATACATGAAGTTCACCGTTAAAAAAAATTAAAAAACTGTATTTATGAATATTATTTTCTCTTGCAATGAAATGAAAATAATAATATGTTAAAATTAATCAACCTAATTAATAATAATAATAATAATAATAATAATAATAATAATAATAATAATAAAAACGTGAATATCTATCATAATATTCAAACTAGATAAGTCAAATAATAATATACTAGGGTTAGACCATGCGAGTGGTTTGAGCAATAATGCTCCCACCCTTGGGCGTTTTGCGCCACGTGACAGTCCAGTCAGCATGGGGGCATTATTGGGCGTTATTGCAAAAGTGGCGTAGTGAGAATAATGCCCAATAACGCCCCTTCCAATCATTAAACAGTTATTTGTTTTATAGAGAGGAGGTTAAAAAAAAAAAAATAATAATAAATAAATGAAACTACCCTTGGACCACTCCCATTAGCCAGTCAACATCCTCCTTAGCGTTATTTAAAAAACGCCGCATGCAATTTTGACAAACAACACGCCGGAAAACGCCCGGGTGTAATGGGCTGGGGGCGTGTTCGGGCATTTTTTTTGAAATTTTTTTAAAACAAACGCCCCACTACACATGGTCTTAGGGATGTAAACAAACCAAAATGTTCAGCGAGAAGTTTGTTTGTGTTTATCCGTTTATTAAACAAACGAACACGAACAAGAAATTTTGTTCGTTTAGTTAAACGAACGAACATGAATAGAGACCGCGTTCGTTCATTTATGTTCGTGAACGTTTGGTAACTGTTCGATAGTTCATTAGTGTTTTTCGTTTTTATATTTTATTTAAATACTTCAAAATTTCGACAAATAAAATATTTAATAAGTGTCAGTACATTATATATTGTGTTCATGAACGCTGTGTTCGTTTGCTTCCATTTGTGTTCATGAACATTAGTTTTTGTTAATTTGTGTTCATCTATATTTGTTGTCTAAAATCAACAAACAAACATAAACGAACACGAACAAGTTCAGTTCGTTAACAAACGAACAGAAACATAAAATTTCATGAACAACTGGTGAACACATATATTAACCTGGAGTTCAAGGAAACACCGGTCCATTTTGTTGACGGTTAGAACCGGCCGGATTCTTTCACCAAGGGCTTGTCGGAGGACGGTCTCTGTTTGAACACACACGCCTTCGATGCAATCAACGACTACCAATGCACCGTCAGTGATACGTAAGGCGGCGGTTACCTCAGACGAGAAGTCCACGTGGCCAGGCGAGTCGATTAAGTTGATGAGGTATTCGTTTCCATTGCGTTCTCCTTTGAAGCTTTTGAGGGCTTCATCTGACATTTCGTAGTAGAGGGAGATTCCTGTGGACTTTATGGTAATTCCACGCTCTGCTTCGTCGGAACGCGTGTCGGTCATTCGCACGTCTCCAGCGACTTCTTGCGCAATGATACCGGCGGCAGCAACCAGAGAATCAGTCAACGTAGATTTACCTGAATATACAACAACAATAGTCAGCATGCATGTCACATCATACAGGCCATATTGATTATATTATTGTCACGTTAGTCATTTTTATGTCAATAGTTTGTACACATCATATATGTGGGCAAACACTCTCATACAGGCCGTATAATTATTTTAGCCCTCTCATATGACAAGTGTACTACATTAATACGGCCTGTAGGTGTATGTATAGTGTGTCGGCGGTGTCTGTTTAGACTCGCAGTTGATTATATATGAAAGTAAATGATTACCGTGATCAACGTGTGCGATTACAGACATGTTACGGATGTTGTGCTTGCGATCCATTATCCTACGAAGCTCTTCAGCTGTGAACTTCACCTGTGTAGGTATGGAAGGTTTAGAATGTTCATGATATGGTGAAATAAAATGAGGAAATTGGTTCAAGTGAAACAGTGGCGGATCTAGAAACTTTTTTCACTGGGTTCCTTTTAGTAGATTCTCACAAATTCTAACTATTTTTTTTCTAAATCATAAGATGTTCTCACTAATTTTCTCTATTTTTTCCAAACCGAATGGGTTCCTGGAAACCGAATGGATTCCTGGGAACCCACAAAAGTGGCCTAGATCCGCCGCTAAAGTGAAATTACCATTTTGCCAAATTTTTGTGTCACCAACAAACTGTTCCTCCAAAGTTGCTGCTATCCTAGATGAAATAAAATTCTTCAGTTAATAAGCATAAAATGCTGGTTAGGTGTTTACTCACAAGAAGGTGACAAAGCAAGAGGAATTCTATGTTAACTTATGCTTAATTTCTTCTTGACTAACAATTTGTTATAATTAACATTTTAATAACATATCCAAAACATATATTATAAGTTTTGTAAGACGACGAACAAGAAAAAAATAATCACATATTTAGTCGCTCAAAAGTCAAAACATCTCGATTAATTAATTCATATTACACGGGTTAAATAATGACACAAATGTTAAATTTATAAAAATGTTTTAGGAATAAACTTAAGTTTTTTAAATAAAAATTGTTTTATAAAATAATATAGAAATTATTGTTATTTGATAGGAGCTAGAGATGACAAACAAAAAATTATATAAAGAATTGCAGACTTATGTATAATTAGTAAAAGATAGTAGCGAGAAAAAATGGTGAAGATAGACAAAAGAGTGATATACGACCAAAAAATTACTCTTTTATCATGTAGTATGGATGGATGGATAGATAGATATAGATTTTGATGTTATACCAATAACCAATCTACTCTTAAATATAATAAGTAAACATATCTAAAGCCATTGACTACCTATAAAACTGTATCAATTATTTTGATGGTCAATAAGTAAATATCCTCACACATCTAATGTTGTATCAATTCTTATAAACTACAAGATATTATGAGTTGTTTACTTATCATTCTACAAAACAATCATTTCATAGCAAAGGCTTCTTCTAATATCATTGACATACCTTTTATTTGAGCTTACATGGGTTGTACTATATGCCTTCTAGACTTGTACCTTGATGAGCTTTTCTTAACTCTTTACCTTTTTCTGGTTCTTCCCTTGTGGAGTTGTATTTTGATTATTATATACTATCCTTTAAACTTTGTCCCCAAGGTATTAACTTGCTCCCCAAGGTCTTCTTTTCATTTAGCCAAATTATATAATGATATTAAAGTATTATTTTCCTACTAATAGGTCATAGCCGTCGCATTTTTTTAAAAGTATATTTTTTAAAACATTATATTTTTTTTCAAAACTATAGTAAAGAAGGTTAACAAGTCAGAAATATCGATTTATATATAATTAAACACTAAAATAAGTCAGAAATATCGATTTATATATAATTAACTACTAACATTACCCGCACTTTATTATGGAAACTCGACTAGTATCGGTTGAGAAATTCCAAGACGAACAGGTTGTGATTTACCAAAAAAAGATGTCGATACGTGTTTAAATCAATCGAAAACTATGAACACGAATATCTGTGTCCATTTCCAGGTAGCACAAATACTGGTGCCTACAATTAAAAATTTTAAGTTAATCTTACATTTATAATGTTATCAAGAAGAAGAACCAAAAAAACATGCTAACAATAATGACGAGTAATCAAAATTAAATTATTAGTTGTTAAATAAATGGCATTTTGTTTATAAAACCAAACAGGCGTATAGCAAATTAGCACACTTGGTTACACCATTGATTCTAAAACAAAGAGTGCGGGTTCGACCTCATGTTCACCATTAGTTTCCGTTTAAAATACATGTAAAAATCTTACTTTATTTTATTCTTATTTCTTATTTCTTTCTACTTATATTCATTTGATAATTTATATGTTGATTATAAACATAGGATCAGGATATAATAGAAAGTTTTTATGGGTAGGAAGGATATGAAATAATCTTGATCATTCATTTAGTAGTCAAGGGCTAAGATTAAATGAGTGAAATTGAACAAAGAAAAAGAGGCGCGTGACTTTCAATAAGGGTATTCTAGTCTCTCCAAGGCAATAGTTTCTCTCTCTTTCAATTCCCCCATAATTTTAAAACGTTAATAACTTTTTCATACGATATTATTTTTTTATAAAAATTGCACTATAAAAATGAGCGTTTTTTTATCTTTAAAACGAGTACCTTTTTGCAATACTTTTGAAAAAAAGGTTTTCGATAACCCAGTTGCGTAAAACGCAATGAAAAAAAACACAAAAAAATGTTTTTTATAAAACGCAATGGACTAAAAATACAAAACTAAATGTTCTTTCTAAAACGCAATGGACAAAAACACAAGAAAATGTGTTTTTTCTAAAACGCAATGGACAAAAACACAAGAAAATGTGTTTTTTCTAAAACGCAATGGACCAAAAACAAAAAAATATGTTTTTCCTAAAACGCAAAGGACCAAAAAACACAAAAACTGTGTTTTTCCCAAAACGCAATGGACCAAAAACACAAAAAATGTGTTTTTCCTAAAACGCAATGGACCAAAAAACACAAAAAAATGTGTTTTTCCTAAACGCAAAAACTGTGTTTTTCCCAAAACGCAATGGACCAAAAACTCAAAAATTGTGTTTTTCCTAAAACGCAATGGACAAAAAACACAAAAAAATGTGTTTTTCCTAAACGCAATGGACCAAAAACAACTCCTAAAACGCAATGGGCCAAAAACACAAAAAAAAGTGTTTACCTAAAACGCAATGAGCCAAAAACACAAAAAAATGTGTTTTTCTTAAAACGCAAGGGGCCAAAAACACAAAAAATGTGTTTTACCTAAAAACGCAATGGACAAAAAACACAAAAAAATGTGTTTTCCTAAAACGCAATGGACCAAAAACACAAAAAAATGTGTTTTTTCATTCTTTTGTAAAAAAACAATGGACTGAAAACACATTAAAATGTGTTTTACCTAAAATGCAATGGACCAAAAAACACATAAAAATGTGTTTTTTCATTCTTTTGTAAAACGCAATAGATAAAAAATTGTGTTTTTTTAATTCTTTTGTAAAACGCAATGGATAAAAAACACATAAAAATGCAATAGACAAAAAACACACAAAAATTGTGTTTTTTCATTCTTTTGTAAAACGCAATGGATAAAAAACTGTGTTTTTTCATTTTTTTGTAAAACGCAATGGACAAAAAATACCAAAAAACTTATGTTACGTGTCATTTGTTAGGATTATACAACCAAAAAAATAATAAATGACCTACACTATGAGTTATGTTTCATCAAACTCAACATAAATGAAAAAAGTACATAAAACGCAATCAAAGTGAAAACTTTAAAAATCACAAAAACATCAATAAAAAATGTGTAGTGTCATTTGGTGGAGGTATGAGAAACAAAAAGAATACTCAAACCAAATTCATTTCTAATTCATCAAACCCAAAAACATAAACAGACAAAAAATATGTAAAACGCAATATAAGTCAAAACCTTAAAATCATTACACAACATCAATTAAATAGCTTACCTGTCATTTCCAATACCAATGTTAAAAGAACTACTGCAAAAGTCCATACAAAATCATCTTTTCGTGTAAAACCATTTCACTCAACAAACAATTTTTTAATAAAAACTGGGAGACATTATCTTCACACTCCAATGCTTAATCATCTGCAACATCATTCAATCGAACTGCAGTCTCTTCATCACCAAAGCCTAAGCACGTGCCGACGTCACGCACATGTTCGTCGTCGGATTCAATGGTGTTGCGAGTGAGAGTGGAGAGAAGAACGACGGGGAGGGTTGTGGTGGCGGCGAGCGATGAAGTGGTGGTGGTAGGCAACGGCGGCTGTGATGGTGACGGTGGTGGTGGTGGTGACGATGGTGGTGTGAGCTGAGATGAATTGTAAAAGAGAAAACTGGGTTTTTTTAGAACAAGGGTTTCATGAGACTAATTTATGGTTGACGAAAATACCCTCCTCCTTCAAATTTCAATTTTGCCAAGTGTCACAACCTCATTCCTTCCTAGCCTTCATAGCCAAAACAAACTTCCTATTTGATCCTCTCCCTATAAACATATCAAGCAAGGTTATAAAATCTTTTTCATCAAGCATATTTGTTTAGGTAAAAATATGTTTTTTCATGTATCTACTTAAGTCAATTTCTTTACAAGTCATCATTGAATAATATGGTGATTGTATATAGCCATTGGCCAAACTTAGGTAAAAGTATAAAATACTAGGTAAAAATCGAGAAAGATGAGGAGAAGGGTGTGCAGAGAGAAACGATCGTCAGTGTGGAGAAATAAACCCCAGAAGATGACAAGAGACGAAGATAAAGAAGAAAAATAGTGGGAGGTTTACCATGGGAAATCTTGGAAGAAGAAGGAAGGGGAGAGCTACCTATCAAACTTCACGGAAGTGACAAATAGCACATAAATATGGCTGGAGTGCAAACAGTATGGCTTCATCGTGGACGCCTACATGCCAAAGAATAGGGATACCTGGGGAAACATTTTTGCTTTCTTATGGTTTGAAAAGATCAAAGACATTGACAATGTCACACCCCAACAGATGGCAGAGACATCAGAGTGAGATGAAAACATGATTGCTCGAGACATAATAACTTGCTAATTTTGACAATACTTTTAGAATTTTATTTATACTAAACGGGAAAATACATTGGCTTGAAAATAGGAAGTACAACATAAGGCAATTAAGCATAACAACTTGAAACAAATACATAAGTTTAAAATTTAGGTGCGTTTTTTTAATCTACCCTAAGTACGTTCTCCGATCATCATCAACTAGTTTCATGCAACATGTATTAAAATAAAATCAACAAAAGTTGGCTAGTATACAAGTTTATATACATAGCATAATAGTGTCTAAAGTTGTCTCATATCTAACATGGTAATTTGCATACAAGGTTATTTAACATTAGTACTAGCATGTGTTAACTATAAGTCAAATCAAAGTATACCGCAATCGTGCATATCCTTGTCGCCGAAACGACAAGGCCGTAACATAGTTTACTTAACAATACCACAAGAATACGGGTGGTGCGTTAATCATATAGCGCTATAATTGTTAAGATATGCTTGTAAAGTTAATGAGTTTATAGAACACAAGTATAAGCATGGCATGTAGTAACAAAAATATAACAAGTATCATGTTTTAACGGATAGAGCGTGTGTATAAACAAGTTTAATCGTGAGTGTGTAGTTTATGATATTGTATACATGTTGCACCCAAAGTGTGGAAAACGGTAAATGGGATCGAGTATACTCACGGTTTGCGTAGTAAATCCCGCGTACGTGAGTTGATGCGTTTGAGAGTTTGAACGAGACCGTCGAGTTATCCTACAAGGATAAACGAGGCATATGAGTTCAACGGAGTTTGGAATCAGAATGCAAAATGCAAGATATTTGGACACCATATTGTAGTGTTCTTCAAAGGTGTAAATTTTCCTATTGGAAGTCCAAAATTACGAGGGGTTCACATCAAGATATTTTAACCATGCTCCTTTTAACCTCAAACCATGGATTGGTTAGTGTCTTAGGTTCGGTTAATTCATAGATTTATATGTGTGTGTGTGTGTGTTTGTATATATATTATAAAGTTTGTTAGTAGTCCGAACGTTAGGCTAGTCAAGTATGATCATGCATGGGTTGGAAGAATCCATTAACCCGAATGTTTACCAATACACAAATCATCACAAGCATGATTCGGATGGTGATGGAACATAGGAACATAAAGTACCAGATCTAAAAACAACCACGTTAACTAGCTAAATGCGTGCATCCCAAACATGAAGAGTGTTTGTGGACGTGATGTAGCCTTATCCCTTTGTTTGGAAATTGTTTTGAGATGTAGTAATATGAAGATAATCTAACAAATCAATCAAGTGAGGTAGTAGAACATAGTTGGAAAACCAAAGCTTCCATGGTTCACACTTTACCAAAACACAAGCCTTACAATATTGAGGATTGAAGACATAGATTGGTCTCAACACTTTGTAGGTTGTTTGAACCTTTTTGGGAAGTAGCTAAGTGAGATTTTAGGCTTTTAATCCTTTGGAAATCAACCATACACAAGCCCCACAACCATGAATTTGATTGAGAGCAAGGATGGTACAAGATTTCCACAAGATGAAACAAAACAAACATGTTGTAAAAGATTTATGAAAACATAATTTACATCCTACTTTAGACATCAAATATGGAGGTGTACCACCTTGTTACACCATGGTGAATAATGGGTAAAAATCCTTGATGTTGTCTAAGAGGTTGGAAGCAAAAAAAGCTTGAGAAAGAAGGAAGAAGGTGTTCAAACTCACTAATTTGAACACAAGTATAATCTGCCAAGAATGTGAGATAATTTGATGCTTTGGAAGTGTTTGGAAAGTGTTTAGGGGTGTATGGAGGCTCCTATTTATAATGGGTTTGATTAGGGTTAGTGTTAAATGAGGTTAGGAGTTGATTGGAGGAGATGGGAGGTGAGAAAGGATCAAACCCGATTGGGCAAAAGAGGATTCTACGGATCGACCTGGTAGCGCCACACGACCAAGCCTTCTTCCCCGTCGCGTGGAGCGATGAGAGATTTTTCCTAATTTTGGTTTTGTTCACTTTTAGCCCCTGTACTTTGTAATTACGTCATTTTATGTTGTTTTCTTGTATTTTAGCTTGTTTTCAGATATAGAATGTGTTTGTAAACATGTGATAAGTATCGTGTATGTGTGATTGATAATTCAAGCGTATAATAAGTCTCGGTTTGCACGTTAATGCATATTCGATAATTGTTTGCGTATAACACAAGTACAACAAGTATGAGTATAAAATGAACTTTCTATTACGATCAAAGTCTCGGATTACAAGAGTGGAAATGAAATACGAATACGATACGATTACAAGTTTCTAAAAATAGAAATGTGAATACAACTTTCTAAATAAGGAAAGTACAGACTTGCGAAGGGTTACAAGCAAGTTATTGAAGGCACCATATAATGTATGGATTACTGGAAGGAGAATAAGGAAAAAGGTATATAAGTTCATAAGAAAAGAAAACCAAGTAAAGCGGGCGAGTGGCAGATATCATCAAAGTCATCAAATAAATGTATCTGAGAAGAGAAACAACTACCTATCAAAGAATCGCTCTGTGGCTCCAGGTGGAAGGAACGAGCACAAGATATAAGGACCGAACCTCATTCACATATGTATTAATGGGGAAAAAGGAAACATAAAAGTCTAATAATGTGATCTAGATCCTACCACAACAACTAGAAACACTACGTGGATTAGAAAGAAGATTAGTGGTGGCAGTGACGAAAGATGTTAGAGTGCTTTGCAGTATAACGAAGATTCTAGAAGGAATATACCCACAAACAATGAAGATAAGGTATATCAGAGGAATGAAGGTACTAATAACATTTGGGTCTCAAAATGTTGCGAAAGACTTTGTGGTGTCATAAAAAACGACATGGGAAGAATGGTTATCAAATGCAGTGACATGGAAAGGAAACTGGAGGAATTTAGTCGGATTGCATGGCTGAAGATCTAAGGTCTCCCTTTCAGTTTATGGGACAAGATGATAGTGAATCAAATAGGGGGAGTTTGTGCTGAAGTGGTGCACGAGTCAATGACGTCGGTGATTGATGGAAATTTATCATTCACCCATATTTGGGTCTTAGTGCATTTGGGTGCAAAGATCAATGAGAAAGTGGAGGTTGTGTACAATGGGAGAGCTATAGCATGTTGGGTTTCAGAAGGTGCAATGGATTGGATCCCAAATTTTGCCGGCAAAAGATATGGTGAGAGATATTGAAGGCAACAATACGGAGGAAAAGGAATATGCGGGTCAACTGAATGTGGAAGAAGATTAGGTTATGGATACTCAAGACGATCAGGAACTTCACACTCCTGTAAGTGAACATCCTATGAATTCTAATACGAACAACCAAAAAGAAGCTTCAATGATGGAAAAAAGTGTAATGGAACTAGTCAAATGGCAGAAGACGAAAGGGTGAGAGACACTGAGCAGATAGAGAAAGAGGTAGAGTCGCAGAGTGGGGTGAACAATTTTATGGATAGAAGCAGTTTGGGGGAATAGAACGACAATTGCATGACGGCTATGCATGGGGATGACCAGGTTCTAGAAGATGGGCCTAACCAGTCCTTGGAAATAAACAAAAATCAGGAGGGCCCAGAAGAATTAAATTGGAGGGGTGGGAACACGGAGGTGATTAGTGGGCTTAAGGTATGGAAAAAGGCAAAAAAGAAGCAGACAAATAACTATGGGCCTAGTAGACCAAAAATTCGAAAAAGAATGCTACTGGATCTAAATTAACTAGGCCCTGGTCCTTTTGATATCAATGTAATCATGGTAGAATAGTCGGTGACGAAAAGGAAAATGGTTGAAAAAGACAAAGTATTTCTAAACAACACAAATAAGAGTGCAAGAACAGAGGGAGTTCGTAGCAAATCCCAATCCAGCGGCGACATTGAAAATCAAAATGGGAGCAGTGCAGGTAATGCCTTAATCGACATAGTGGTGGTAGATGATTTCGCGGAATTGGAAGCCCAGTGCATGATCAATATGGGAAACAAGATAGTCATAAGGACGAATGGGTTCCAAAATAAAACTTTGGAACTAGTCCAAGAAGAATTGGAGCTAACGGTTGACCAATGAATTTTATATGTAGCAACATACGAGGTGCCAGAGAGTTAGATAAGGCCCTTTAGATTTGAAGATTGAAAGGAGAACACAAACATTCTTTCTTGTGTTTACAAGAAAGTTAAATGGGGGGGGGGGGGTTATATTTTGGAGTCAAAGGTAAGTAAATTTTGAAGCAACATTTAGTTTAGTTGGGAAAGTATGGATACACACGGAAGAAGGGGGTTGAATCATAGGTGAGAAAAATAACTTATGATTTATAAACGCAAGATGTTTGAATCATATGACATGATATATAGTTTCATTAATTAGATGAAACTTTTAAATTTGAAGTTCAATTGGGAAATAAGAACAAAAATTAGTTGTGGAAGGTAAAGGAGTAATTCGAATTAATCTTGGAGCAAATAGTTACAAACTGTTGAATGATGTGTATTATGCTTCTACACTTTAGTACAATCTCTTAAGTATAGGACAACTCATGAGAAGGGGGTTTCTCTATACTTTGAAGATGGCACGTGTACTATCAAGAGCAATGGAATAGACATTATGAAGGTCATGGTTTCAAGCAATAATATGCTTGTTCTGGAGACCACTAAAACTGAAAAAAGCACTCACATTCACTGTTCTTCCTAACAACTTTGGCCCAAGAGGTATGGATATATAAATTTCAATAATTTGAAGTCTCTATATGAAAAGAAAATGGTGATTGGTCTGCCAAGAATCAAAAGGGGTTGAAGTATCCGAAGGCTGCATCTTAGGGAAACAATTCCAACTTCCATTCAAGTCTCAATCGTGGAGAGTAGAAAAGAGGTTGGAACTGATACATGCAGATCTATGTGATCCTATGCAGGTACAAAACCTTGATCACAACTTATATTACCTCTTGTTAATAGATGATTTATCTCGTATGTGTTGGGTACTTTATTAGTAGTAAGAAATCTGATCCATTTAAGTGGTTTAAAGTCTTTAAAGCCTTGGTTAAAAAGGAAAGTGAGTGTGTTATCAAATTTCTAAGGACTGATATTGGAGGTGAGTTTTGTCCAAAGGAATTCAACTCTCTTTGTGAGTCTTATGGACCTCGAAGGGAATTAGCATACCCCATACTCCACAACATAATGGTGTTGTGGAGAGGAAGAATGGAACAATCATGGATATGGCGAGGAGCATGTTAAAGGAGAAGAGTTTATCAAATTACTTATGGGCTGAGGCTATAGCCACTGTTGTGCATAACATTAACAGGTCCCCTATTACCGTTGTTTAAGATCTTACTCCTTATCAACTCTGGCACAATGAAAAACCTAATGTGACTACTCTCCAGGTGTTTGGTTGTATTGCCTATGGGCATGTGTATACACATGGAAGGCGAAAACTTGATGATAAGTTAGAAAAGATGATTTTCATTGGTTATTCTATTCATGGTGTAGGATCGAATCGCGACCTGAATGAGTCGTTCGGAAGAGCTCTAGTCCGTTTCAGAGGCGGAAACTAAGAAACGGATGTGATAACAACTTGAATATCACTATAAACCTCTTGTATATCGATTTACTATCGATTACAATCACAAGGAACACCGGCAACACCTCGGTATCAATTCTGGAATTCGTTACAAATGAAATGACAACTATCCTATTTATACTAATCCTTGATCGCTTGAAACATATCATGACACCTTCAAGCTAACTACCTTCAAGCGAACATGCACACAATTCGAACTGTTCAAGCGAACAGACCTAAATTGACTTTTCAAGCGAACTATACAAAATATAACATTCTGATTTGTTAATGCATGTTGTTTTCATGTGAAGACTTGTCATGATGATGTAACTATTATGATGTCATCATCAAGAATGATGACATCATGCCTGATCAGATCCGCAACGCAGCCACGACTTGATATAAGACGAAGTCGACATATGTATGCACCAACAGACTCCCCCTCAGATGTTGACGAGTCTTAAGTGTCGAGTCTTCTCAATCTTCAGTCTTTATCAGTCTTTGGGCTTCCTTCACTCTAACTTTCTTCAACTGATCTTTCAGGATCAAACTCCTAGCTCTTGCATCTTCAGACTCTCTTACTCTAACAGACTCCCCCTCAACTTGTACTGGGATCGTAGTCTGGCTTTCACAGGTTCAGGTATGTACAGGTTCAGGTATCTCAACCTGACTCACCTGCATATTCTCTACCCAAAACATAAGTTTCATAAAGGATAAGATATAACAAATTTAGAAACTTTGCTAATAACTTGAAGACACAACCCTGAATACATCATTTTCAAGTATCAAATAAAATGATTTATCATGTCAATTTCTGATGAACCACTTGAATATATATCATTTTTCATTTCAAACATCTTCAAATAAACTTTCCCAAACCTGTTCGTCATGATTAGCACTCGGAATTTTGAAAATCAGCTTTTCAACATCAATCGTCTAAAATCTTTTTGGATTTTTCAAAATTTATACTAAAACACACCGAAAATCTTTTTGGATTTTGAACTAACAGAAATGAAATGCAGTAAAGAAATATTTACATACAATATTTTTGTGAGTTTGCGTAAGAGGATCATATCAGTTTATGAGACAAATCACCAACACCGTTAAGCTTTATACATTTTAAGTTCTAAACGATTCACTTAGATTGTCAGTATACTTGTCCACTTAAATTTTCACACAAAGTTCAAATGTTTCGAGATACGAGATTAGTGTTTTAAGATACTTAAACTTATTCGCGTGTCCCACCTCAGAATATACTCCCGTATCCAGATCCCAATATTCGGTCTTACAGGTGAGTATACCTAGATGATATCTGTAAGGGGTTAAATTGCGAAACCGTGAGAGCTTAGGTCAGAACTTCCGTTCAGCAGAGAGATGACGGCTCGACTTTTGGTGGGTCCCCTTTAGAGGATCTTTTTTACAACAGCATTGATTAGCAATTTTATTGTCTCATCATTTATGCTGAGGGCGACGCTATTTTTCAAGCAAGCGTAAAGTATTCTCCGGGGACTAGGCCATTGCTTCCGCAAAATCAGAAGTCCTGGGATAATACCCCAGATATCACTAAGTATAAAGACCTAGTATCTCAGAAAGAGGGGTCCTTCAAACTAGATTTCGGGGGTTACCCATATATCCGAGAGATGTTACCCACGAATTAAGCAAGTTTGAATTTTAGGTTTATATCTCGTCACAATCTACTAAATGTGCAAAAACCGACTGACACATCATCAGTGAGACCGTTTATCACTTTTGACTTTCCAATTCTTTAGCATGCTGTGATCGTCCACTGATGTACTATCATTTCCAATTTTTGACAATAAAACTCAATTTTTGAATTTTATCATGTTTTTGGCTTTTTCAAATTTTCAAATGTTTTTGGATTTTCTGAAATTTTTACTCCCCCTAAAATGCAAACACATTTTAGGAAATTTGAAAATAAACTGTACAATAAAGTGACAACTGATATCAAATCACTTCAAATCGCCATCCACTTGGCATAAACAATCAGAACTCCCCCTTACAACAAACTATTTTCCCATTGTGATTTCAAAACACTTAAGTTTGTTTTAATCAAATGGTTTTTCCGGAAAATAAGTTTTCTTGATTTTAATAAACCTTTTGTAGGTTAGGGGTTCATCACATTGTTCTCTAAAATATCACTTGTAAGTATGGTCCAATCAAGTTCAACTTAATGACCTTGATTAACCACTTGTCAATGAAAACCTCTTTCAACCACTTACAGGTTCACTCACCAATCATAACCACTTATAAATCAACATATAACAATTTAAATATACCACATGTACTTTACCAACTGTACCACATGTAGGATCATTTGCTAAGAAAGATGCCGATTCCTGCTCCACTCTTGCCAACCTGGGAGCTCCGGCAAGTCAGATTTTCAGTTAAGAAAAACTTTCCCCCAAGCCTGGCCATCCTTGGAAGATTCTGGAACACACCTGTCCCACCAACATTTTGATTTATAAAATTCTTTTGCACTTTTAACTTTCCCATCAACCATCTTCCCGAAAATATGTTTAACTTTTCCATTAAAAGCCTTTTCAACATCAAATTCTTTGTTATCAGCAAAGAATTGATTTGAGATCTCTACCTTTCCCACTTTTTTCATCAAATTTTCCTTTGACAATGGAGGAAAATCCTCATCGTTCATTTCTGGAACGGAATTCACAACCTTTTTCTCAACCAAAGACTCCTCTGATTTTATGGAATCAGATTCATTGTCAGAACAACTATCAGATTTTACAACCCATTTTTGTTTACTCAAATCGACTTGTCTTTTGTAAAAACGTTTTGAAGTTTCACCAACTTCCAAAGTCGATTTATCAACACATTTCTTTTTCATATCAGAGTTAGAAGACACTCCCTGTTTTTGGTAGTTGGTCTTGGGGCAATTCCAAGCTATGTGTCCAACTTCCTGGCATTTGAAACAGGTTCTTCTGTCAACTCTTTGAGCAAACTTTCTCACATTCTTTTTCACTTCAGCAAGAAACTCCTGGTTTGACTGCTTCCAGAACGGTTTCTTCTGTTCATCCTCTGAACTTCCTCCTAAAACAAATTTTGTTTTTGGTTTATAAGTTTTCTGATTTTTATAATTTTCTGAAGAATTGAAACCAAGACCTTTCTTTTTGAGATTACCCTTATGGTTTGATTTCTTTTGAAAACCATAACCAGAACCGTAACCCTTTTTCTTGTTCAATCTCTGTTGAACTCTTGAAGTGTACTTTTTAGGTTTTTCATGAAGATTTAAATCTTTTATTTCAGAAATATTAATTTCTGTTAATTTGAAAACCTGTTTGATCATTTCAGTTTTAACACTTCTTATTGGGAATTCCTCATCAGAATATAATTTGTCTGAATCATACAAAGTATAAGCCACTTTGATTGATCCGTCATTCAAATTAGATTTTGATAACAGGAATTCTCTATTGTAAACCTTGTTAACCGGTGAATTCGGACTCTTTTATGATGAACTCGAACTTTCAAACTTAGACTCCGGTTTTGACTCTTCATCCATATCCAACACCTGATCGACCACTTTCTTTAATAACTCAGACTCATGATCAGTGTCAGGCGCTGTGAATGTAACATCAATATTGTCTGGTAATTCATCAATGATTTCAGACTTTAACTTGATGTTGACTGCCTTTTTTAGACGCTCCTCATTAGGATTCCTTGGAGAATAAGTTTCATGGATCGGGGGCGGACATCTGTTATACTTGACACTTGGTTTCTTACCAGTATCAGTATCTTCAGTCTTTTTATCCATGAACGCTTCCAGACCTGCAACAGTAGGATAAACACGATCAATCAAATAATCACAAGTAGTATAACTCAACAGTAATCGTTTAATCCTTTCACTCTCAATCTTCTGAAGTTCTACTTCTTTCTTCAATTTAGCACAGTCTTCAATATACTCATTGATGACGCTCTTCTTTGTCATTAATGTTGCACTCATTTTATCCATTGCTTTTTCGGTTTCTGAATTTGTCTTCTTCAGACTATCAACTGTTCTGTTCAGTACATCATAAGACTCTTTAATGTACTTCACATCAGACAATAAATCTTCTTTAATCTTTTCTAACTCAGCAATCTTTGTATCCTTCTCAGTACAATCTTTGCAAGAAACTGAACACTTCACACATGGTTTTTCAACTTCAACCATTTTTTCAACTATCTTCTCAACCTCAACGATCTTTTCAACTTCAACTATTTTTTCTATCTCGACGAGTTTCTCTATTTCGACCAATTTTTCAACTTCGACTATTTTTTCAACCTCAACAATCTTCTCCACCACTTTCTCCACTTCAACGATTTTCTCTACTACTTTCTCAGTTACTGGATCAACATTTGCTTCTCCAGCTTCTGTCTTTGTCTTTTCATCAGCTAGCCTTCTTACTGCTTCCAGCTCTTTCTTCAATCTGGCAATCTTCTTCTGATTCAGCATCTCCATTTTATCTGCAAAAAACAAATTAAAACTAGTAGGATCAATGCCTTTTCTAGCTCTGTTGAGATGTTCTTCCTCATCATCGGTATCCACATCACTACCAAGATCTGGAAAAATCGGGATTCTTTTCTGATTAGTCTCATCTTCACCCTGAATTCTAGCAACAAAGCCTGAATCGGTTGAAATGTATTTATCCCAGCTAAATCCTTCAGCAACAAATTCATCATCTTGATCAATGATACCGAAATAAGCTTTTCTATTTGCATCTTCGATCATTTTCCTTTTGTCATCCACAATTGGTTGAGCATGTGCAGTTTGTGGTTCTTTTTGTTGAGTAATCTGATGAAAAATTGATTTCTGATAATAATTGTTCTTTTCTTGATTCCCGGTTGCTTCTTGATTTTTGCACTCTCTTTTAAAGTGTCCTTTTCCTTTGCAACGAAAACAGGTAACTTTTGATTTGTCAAAACCCAAAGGAGAAGTAGCCATTCCTCGAAACTCATCTCTACCAGTAATTTGTTGAAATTTTTCTGCCCGTCTCCAAGCACTAGCTAAACACCACTTCACATCCATTAACTCAAGTTCCTCTGCATCTATTTGGTCATAATCTTCTTTTGTAAGCATCGGGTTTCCAATCTTGCCATCAATCAAACTTTGGTAAGATTCCAACATAGTAACGAGAGATGCCATGTGTTGTTTTGCTACTTCCGGAGACAGATTCTGACCATTCTGTATGTTCAATGTAACATTGCACTGCAGGTTTGTTGAGTTCTGTCTTTGAGGACTTGACGTTGTATGATTTGGATCATAACTGGAATAAGAAGATGAAGATCCACCACTTTGAGTAACATTACTCTTTGTTCCAGACGAACTGTCAGCACTAAAACCAGTTTGAATCTTTGGACTAGGGCTGGGGGTAGCCTCAAACTTGTTCCCTCGATAATACAAACTGACATCTTGTTTGGCATTTGGATTCGTCATTATAGCAGTTTTCTGAATATCCAGCTCATGCTCTTCAATCTTTTGAATGAATTGTGCCAGATTCATACTCGGAGACTTCCTTAAATGTTTCACTATCATCAAATAAGTTCCCCATTTATGCTGTGGTAGTGCATCAGCAAGTTTATCGACCCACTCATCATCCTCTTTCTAAATGTTAAATCTTTTCATTTCCAAAACTAGATGACAATATCTATCAATTATCTGCTTTGTTGTTTCATGGTCGAAAGCTGAAAACATATCAAACGATTTCTTCAATAACGCCTTTTTGTTTTTAATCATATCTGCACTTCCTTTGAATTTTTGAATCAATGCTTCCCAAATTAACTTAGCTGTATTACCATGTTGAAGCAAAACAAATATATCTTCTTTAATTGCTTGTTGAAGAATACTGATCATCATTTTTTCACTAGTATACTTCAATTTGTCAGCTTCTGTAAAGTCACTGAAACCCTTTTCAAGCCCACGTTCGTTTTTCGGTATCTCATAGTCTTTCTCCAACGAACACCATGCATCAAACTTGTAAGCTTGCACCCAGTTCTCAAATCGATTTTTCCATCCCTGAAAATCTTCAATGTACATAAGTTTTGGCGGTTTCTGATGAGTTCCCGTCTCATTTTCACTGTACAATGTTTCAGCAGCTGTAACCGGAGCGACTGGTGTGGCAAACGCGTTGTAGAATTCCTCTTCCATGCTTCAGTAATCAGAAGATATTTCGGGAAAATACCTGAATGAAACAAAAACAACTAATCAGTTTAAACGAACTGAGAAAATGTGAACGTGTGTAACGATTGAGTCGATTTAGAACTCGTGTCGAAAAATTTGCGAACTTGTTTCAAATTTGTTGAAGTGAGGTCACTGAATGAATGATCTTAATCGGATGAACTAAGTAATATGGGCTTCTCGATCTTAACTCTATGCTTCAACTCTCAATTTGGGCCGATTGCTATGACTCACGTGGACAGAATGAGATTAACTTGGGCCGACCAACAAAATTGCAATCAATGTACCAGACACTTATACAAGTGAAATGTTATTGATAAACTGAAACAATTAATATAGATCACATGTACTCTCAATGATAATATCCGACAACACACTTAATGATCACATGCAATAGCAAATTCCAATCCCACTTAGCTGACACCTATTAATCCAAATCACATGGCAGACAAAACACTTTATTCTTTCAATACTTTTTGCCCGACAACTACTTAAATGTTTACTTAAATCTGATAGAACCAAACAATTTTATGCTATTATCAAAACACTTTTGCTGACAATTCTGATGTGTAAACACTAGGACCGAGAACTTTAATTCTAGGAACCATGAAATCACATGCAAAGTCTGATGAACCGATAGCACATGCAAAGTCTGATGAACCGATACAACCTGACACAAATCACATGAGATACCAATGACCTGACATCCTCGTTTTTTTTGTTTCACACAACTCGATGCACCTTTCAAGTGGTTTGTTGATTTCAAGCGGTGTAATTTCAAGCGGTCAAACGGTGTAACTTCAAGCGATTAAACAGTGTGATTTCAAGCGATCAAACAGTGTAATTTCAAGCGGTCAAGCGTTTTCAAGCGAACTACCAGATAACATCAGAATATCGAACAAAAATTTCAAGCGAACACATGATTTTAACCAGTTTTAAGTCAATTTAAGTTCTGAAACTTTCCAGGATTTGTTAAAACATGATTACGCACATTGTGTGAGAATTTGAGCCGATTTTAACCGTGAAAAATTTTTAATTTTGTGAAAGAAGGTGTAGAAAACATATTTTCAAGCTGAATATGGAAAGAACCCTCGTCCTGAGCTCTGATACCACTTGTAGGATCGAATCGCGACCTGAATGAGTCGTTCGGAAGAGCTCTAGTCCGTTTCAGAGGCGGAAACTAAGAAATGGATGTGATAACAACTTGAATATCACTATAAACCTCTTGTATATCGATTTACTATCGATTACAATCACAAGGAACACCGGCAGCACCTCGGTATCAATTCTGGAATTTGTTACAAATGAAATGACAACTATCCTATTTATACTAATCCTTGATCGCTTGAAACATATCATGACACCTTCAAGCTAACTACCTTCAAGCGAACATGCACACAATTCGAACTGTTCAAGCGAACATACCTAAATTGACTTTTCAAGCGAACTATACAAAATATAACATTCTGATTTGTTAATGCACGTTGTTTTCATGTGAAGACTTGTCATGATGATGTAACTATTATGATGTCATCATCAAGAATGATGACATCATGCCTGATCAGATCCGCAACGCAGCCACGACTTGATATAAGACGAAGTCGACAGATGTATGCACCAACACATGGAAATGGTTACAAGTTTGTTAATTAATATACAAAGAAGTTTGAAACTAAAAAATATGGTGATACAACTATTATTGAAGAGGCATCATAGAATTGGAAGGAAAGCTATGAGCTTGATAAACAAGCTTACACTAGCATGTGTGTTGATCCATTTCTAGCTGAGCTTACTAAAGGCAATCACACTATCTTAATTTAAAATGATACAAGTCCATTAAATGCAAGCTCATCTACTGATTTTTTGAACAACAATGATGATCTTCCTTCTCCAATTATGTCTATGCCTCAATAGGGTTTTAATCAAGGTGTTGCAAGCTCATGTACTAGTTCTAGTACTTTTGTTCATCGATGATTCATATCTCTGCAAGACTTATATGCCAACACACGTGGAATCAAAGAACTTCCAAGTGAGTACCAAAGTTGTAAGTTTGATCTCAATATTGAAGATCCTACATCCTATGATGAGGCTGTCCAAAGAAAAGAGTGGCAATTGGCTATGGAGGAGGATTTAGCTGCAATCAAGAATAATGCAATGTGGGATCTTGTGACCTTGCCAACATGAAAGAATGTAGTGGGTCTCAGGTGGTTGTTTAAAACTAAACTTGGGGCAAATGTTCAGTTCGTACGCTACAAGGCTAGACTTGTAGCCGAAGGCTATTATCAGAAGCAAAAAATGGACTATGAAGAAACATTTGCACCCGTGGTCAACTTTGAAACTATTCGAATTGTCTTAGTAGTTGCAGCACATAAAGGTTGGTCTCTACATCAAGTAGATGTAAAGTCAGTCTTTCTTAATGGAGATTTAACTGAAGAAATATACATCAAACAACAAGAAGGTTTTCAAATGAAAGGAGAAGAAGATAAGGTGTATAAGTTGCATAAGGCTTTGTATGGGTTAAAATAGGACCCTAAGACCCGATATGCAAAGATAGATGGTTATTTTACAAAGCATGGGTATATTCGAAGTATGAATAAACCTACTCTTTCTGTTAAAAGACTGACAACTGATGATCTTATTTATGTGTGCTTATAGGTAGATGCTATTGTTGCATAAGTTCAAGAATTGAACTGACTGGAGAATTTAAGCAAGGTATGAAGGAGGTGTTAGGATGACTGATATGGGATTACTCCAATTCTATTTATGGGTATATCAAGGAAGGTATTTTTGTTTCTCAAGAAAAGTATGCTTTAAGTTTGTTAAATAAATTTGGAATGAGCAACTGTAAGCTGGAGGATGTGCCTATGAGTTCATATGAGAAATTTCAACTAGAAGATGGGGAAAAAGCTGATGAATCAAAGTATTGAAGCTTGATAGGGGTCTCATTTATCTCACACACGTAAGTCCCGATTTGGCTTATCTTGTGAGTGTCCTATCTCGGTTCATGCAATCAGCGTCTAGAATTCATGCTGGGGAAGCAAGGAAAATTCTAAGGTACATGTCTACAACTTTTGATTATGGCATTTGGTATAAAAAATCAGAAATGATGGAACTTGTGGGATATTCGGATAGTGATTGGGCGTCTTGCATTGATGATCGAAAGAGTGTCACTGCTTATGTGTTTCCATTGGAAGTGGAGCGGTGTCTTGGTCTTCAAAGAAGCAAAACACTGTTGCCTTGTCTAGTATAGGAGGTGAATACATTTGAGCTACAAGTGTTAAGCCATTTGGATTCATAGAATTCCTGGAGACCTTGGGTAGATCAGTTAACATCTACAACAATCTATTGTGATAATCATTCTGTAACAAACCTCTGAAAGAATCCTATACTTCATAGCAAATCAAAGCATATTGATCTAAAATATCATTTTATTCACGAGATGGTAACTCAAGAGAAGGTAGTGCTGAAGTTCTATAATACAAATGATCAAGTTGCCGATTATTTACCTAAAGCCCTAGCTAAAGAAAAGTTGGCTTATTTTCGACATCAGTTGGGAGTGCAAGAGTATGAATCAAGGGGGAGTATTGGAAGCTGATCCATACTCTCATGCACGTGATTTTCATTTATCCGTTTTAGTATTTCATGCACGCGGGAACTAGAGTTTGTTGGGTTATGGATGATTTGACTCAGTAAGAGGAATTAGTCCTCCTTTAGACTAATACCTAGGATATTACTACTCCTGAAGTATATCTCATTATTATATTCAGTAACCTAATTTTAACCCCTATAAATACTTGTCATTCATGTACTGTAACACTTTGAGCACCTAATACAAAGAAAGAACTAGTTATAGAGAGTGGATGTAGATCAATCTTGATCGAACCACTATAAATCTTGTGTTCTTGTTCTTGTGATTTAGAGTGTGTGAGTGTGTGAGCTTGCTGTGTTTATTCTAGTGTTCGTGTGAATCGTGTTCTGACCCAACAGAGTTATCCGGTGAAGTTTGTTTAAGTTTTTGAATAAGTCTAGGTTGTTATCTAGACCGAGTATTTTGGTTTACGTTATGTTTACATTGTAGTTTTTGGCTATATAAACCTTTCTTGTATTCAAGTTCTGTATTCAATTTCAAAGTAATCAAAACAATTGAAATTCTGGTGCATTTGTGTCACACCCCAACCGATGGCGGAAACATCGGGGCGCGACACTAAGCGAATCAGATTGCTCAAGAGAATCCACAACACTATTCGTTTCTATAATGATTAATCAATTTTCATAAATAAATCTAAAACATCAAACATGTTTCACAACCACACAAAGTATCGAAATAACATACGAATTAAACATTGTTCAAAATTGTCTAAATTTTCTAAGATGAGTTTCTAAGCATCATCCTAGCTTGTTTCTTCAGCATCCAAACTTATAAACCTGGAACATGTATTAAAATACTATAAAAAAAAATGTTGGCGAGCATACAAGTTTAAATACGTAGCATAATAGTTTAAAAACTCGTATCCATCATAAAAAAACATATAACAAGTTTCACCATGCTAGTTTACGTAGTCCAAGTGATAGCCCAAGTTTCCAATGCGTTAAATGCCTTTCCCAAAGACTAACGGGAGGTTAAATGTCTCATCCTAACAATACCCCAAATACTAACGGGGAGGTGCATTAGCCCTATAGCGCTACCATTGTTAAGGTAGAACTACACACAAGGATTAAACGTTCACATAACATAAAAGTCTCAAGTATCAAGTTTCATGTTTAATGAGGATAGAGTATGTTTCAAATAGTTTCAAGTTTCAAGTGTCAAGTGTCTTGATAATAGAATACGTGTTGCATCCCAAAAGTGTTTAAAACAAAAAGGGATCGAGTATATTCACAGTGGGTGCTTAAACCAAATGATGCTAAGATTGGATTGAAGGGAGCGCTGGATCAGCCTGCGTGCGGGGAACAGAGCATAAGTCCTCTAAGAGCTGACCCGGTTGGGAACAGAGTGTCGAATGGTATGCAAATCGAGTTAAAGTGTCTGGCTGAATACCTGAGCGGATGGTCATCCGTGTCGCAGCCCCCGACCCCTGCCCTAGGAGGCGGGCGGCCGCGAGCTCGCAGAGCTGGTGGTATCGGTGTTTATTAATTTGGCAACGGAAATTTCATCAGGACCGTAGTTAGGAAATAGTTTATCAGAGTAAAACACCAAATTTTTATAATTATAAATACATGGGAAAAACCCAATTTTCTATTACAAACATGTTTTTAGGGATAAACCCTAATTTATTGAAATAAAACTTTTTCTTTATTTAGGTAACTTTTACAGCGAATTTTCCAAGCCTTCAGTGCTCTCCAGCTGGCTTCTATTTGGGTTTCACATTTTGTTACCTGAAACGCGTTTAAAAACATTTTATCAGCAAGAAATACTGGCGAGTAAATCCCAGTTTAATCAAAACAGGTTTTATCATTTTACAGCATTGAGGACAATCCAACAATTACATTTGTTTACATCTACTTTAATTACCACCACGGTATTGTCAATCCTGACTGGTGGTAATGTTACTACTCACAGTGTAGTAACAAATTTTGTATACAAAACCCCAACATACCGACGATAATTGTAGAATACAAATACTCAATCACTGTTAAATATAAATTAAAAAAATTGAGGTTTTGTAAAAACACTTTGTAAAAAGAGGAATTACTCACATTGCTAATTTAGGTATTTCCTTGTGACTTCTTGGTTATAATCTTATAATCTATTAAATTAAACAATGCACACGCGTTAGTATAATAACCCAAATTTACATTAGCTATACCCTCCCCCCGAGACAGAACTCCAACGACTGAGTCGGGTAGAGCCTAGACATGCGTTACGGAGCTCTAGATCAATCGGGCAGAGTTACTAATACGTAACGGGGGGTTATAATACTTACAACGAGGTAGAGCTTCGTTAATTAGTGGGTATTATGCCCGGGAATTACTTTAGCTATTCAGAGAAATTGAGAGAGAGATTTTTGATTTGAACGGTTTGAACTGAATGTCGAAACCTCAATTTATAGGCTGATCCGGGGGTTTCTCGCACCCCATGAAAGATGAAGACAGGGCCTTCGCAGCCCGTGAGCTAGACTGGCTAGGGCCTAGCCTTGGCCAGTCACGAGTGTAGGTTGGACGCGTACTAAGACACGTGGCATCACCAGGTTACGGCACTTATCACTCGGTCGCGCCCCACGACGGACCAAGAGGAGTCTGTCGCGCCCCGCGACAGAGATAAAATATTGTTTTTATTTGATTTTTGTTAAATTGAAGGTATTTCGGGACCGTTTTTCGTATACGGGGTGTATTTTAGGACATATAGGGTTGATCTAAGAATTTTAGGAGATTTTTTATATCCTCCCCACCTTGTTTTAGAACTTGTCCTCGAGGTCTACTGGAACAGGTGCGGATATTTCCTCTGCATCTCTGATTCAAGCTCCCAAGTGTATTCTGGTCCTCTCTTGGAATCCCATTTTACTTTAACTAGAACTAATCTCTTGTGTTTGAGATTCTTGATCTTTCTGTCTTGAATATGTAGGGGTTTCTCTACAAACTTAAGTTTCTCATTTACCTCTATGTCCTTAAGAAGTACCACTAATGATTCATCTGCTAAGCACTTTTTGAGATTACATACATGAAATACATCATGTATTCCTGCCATTTCCTCTGGCAGTTGTAGCTGGTAGGCTACTGGTCCTATTCTTCTAATAATCTCAAAAGGTACAATATACCTGGGGCTTAGCTTTCCTCTTTTTATGAATCTGACCACTCCTTTCCATGGAGAAACCTTTAGTAATACTTTATCTCCTACTTGAAATTCCAACGGTTTTCGTCTGTTATCAGCATAACTCTTTTGACGATCGCGTGCTGCCTTTAGTCTTTCCTTGACTTGAATAATCTTGTCTGTTGTTTCTTGTACTATCTCTAGTCCAGACAGTTGCTTTTCTCCTGTTTCTGCCCAACAGACTGGAGTTCGGCACTTTCGTCCATAAAGTGCTTCGAATGGTGCAGCATTGATACTGGTATGTTAGCTGTTATTGTAAGAAAATTCTATTAATGGTAAGTGATCGTCCCAATTTCCTCCGAAATCAATTACACAAGCTCTAAGCATATCTTCCATCGTCTGAATTGTTCTTTCACTTTGTCCATCCGTTTGAGGATGATAAGCAGTGCTTAGATTGAACTTGGTTCCCATCGCTTTTTGGAAACTAGTCCAAAAATGAGAAGTAAAACGACTATCTCTATCAGACACAATAGATATAGGAATTCCATGTAATGAAACTATTTCATTTACATATAACTTGGCTAACTGTTCCATACTGAAAATTTCCTTCATTGGTAAGAAATGAGCAGACTTGGTTAATCTATCTACAATTACCCAGATTGTATCATTACCTTTTCGTGTCTTGGGTAACTTGGTAACAAAATCCATTGTTATCAATTCCCATTTCCATATTGGCATTTCTAGTTGTTGCAATAAACCTGAAGGTTTCTGATGTTCAGCTTTAACTTGGGAACAGGTTAGACACTTGGCAACATAAGCTACTATATCTTTTTTCATTCCTATCCACCAAAAATTCTTTCTTAAGTCTTTATACATCTTATCACTTCTAGGATGTATCGTATACTTAGACTTATGGGCTTCTTCAAATATTCGATGGCGTAGGTTTTCTTGTTTGGCTATCTAAATTCTTTTCTCATGGAATCTCCAAATTCCATCTGTACCTTGTTCTAATTCTTTAATCATTCCTTTTAATTTTTCAGTATCGTCCTTGATTACTGATTCCTGTACTTCCCTAATTTGCTCGTTTAAGTCTATTTGCAGATTTAATTTAAGGGCGTACTCTTTTTTTTGGTTTTTCATGATACTTTCGACTTAAAGCATCAGCTACTACATTAGCCTTTCCTGCATGATACTGGATATTACAATCATAATCACTAAGAATTTCCATCCAGCGTCTCTGTCTCATATTTAACTCCTTTTGCCCAAAAACATATCTTAAACTCTTATGATCGGTGAAAATGGTAAACTTACTACCGTAAAGGTAATGTCTCCAAATTTTAAGGGAAAAAATTATGGCTCCTAACTCTAAATCATGGGTTGTATAATTCTCTTCATGATTCTTAAGTTGTCTAGAGGCATAGGCTATAACCTTTTGACGTTGCATCAACACACATCCATAACTTAATTTAGACGAGTCACAATAAACTACAAAGTCTTCAGTTCCTTCTGGTAATGCTAGTACGGGTGCGTTGGTTAATCTTTGCTTAAGAATTCTAAAGGCTTCTTCCTGTTTTGGTCCCCATTCAAACTTAACTGATTTACAAGTCAGTTTTGTTAAAAGAATGGCTATTCTCGAAAAATCTCGGATAAACCGTCTATAATACCATGCTAATCAAAGAAAACTTCTTACTTCCATTGGTAATTCAGGGACTTTCCATTTAGTAATCGCCTCGATCTTTGTGGGATCTACATGAATTCCTTCATGATTAACTAAATGTCCGAGGAATTGCACTTCTTCTAACCAAAACTCACATTTCGAAAATTTAGCATAAAACTTTTCTTTTCTCAATAATGTAAGGAGTGCATGCAGATGCGCTGCATGTTCCTCTTTACTCTTATAGTAAATGAGAATATCATCTATAAATACAATTATGAATTTATCCAGATATGGTTTACATATTCTGTTCATCATGTCCAAAAATGCGGCTGGGGCATTGGTTAGACCAAATGGCATGACTGTATATTCATAATGGTCATACCTTGTTCTGAAGGCAGTTTTAGGAATATCCTCTTCTTGTACTTTCAATTGATGATACCCTGAGCGTAAGTCAATTTTGGAAAAGAATCAAGCTCCTTGCAGTTGATCAAATAGATCATCGATTCTCGGTAATGGGTACCGATTTTTAATCGTGACCTTGTTCAGTTCTCGGTAATCAATGTACATATGCATTGATCAGTCCTTCTTCTTGACAAACAAAATTGGTGCTCCCCATGGTGATGAGCTTGGCTGTATGGGTCCTTTTTCCAAAAGTTCATCTAATTGTTTCTTCAGTTCTTGCATTTCTGCGGGTGCCAAACGGTAAGGTGCCTTGGCAATTGGTGCTGTTCATGGTAGTAGGTGAATTCTGAATTCGACTTCCCTATCCGGCGATAGTCCTGGTAGGTCTTCTGGAAAAACATCTGAGAATTGAGATACTACAGGAAGATCTTTCAATTCTTTTCCTTTAGTGTTAATGATTATGGAAATTATATACACTAATGACCCTTTTCTTGCACAACTTGCTGCTTTCATCACAGAGATGAATTTCGTGGATCTAGATGGCTTGTCTCTTTTAATTGTGATCTTTTCACCCTTTGGTGAATTTACTTGTATTGACTTTTGATCACATAGAATACTGACTTTATTGGCTATTAATCAATCCATTCCTAACACGATATCAAATCCAGCCAGATTCATTGGGTAAAGATTAGCAATAAAATTATGGTTAAAAATTTATATTCTTGCTCCCTGCAAGATTCCAGTAATCTTAATAGATTTTCCATTTGCTGTTTCTACTAGGCATTCTTGTTGAAGTTTAGTTAATGGTTGATTGAGAAGTTTGCAAAATGAAGTATTAATAAAACTTTGGTTCGCACCAGAGTCAAATAATACTTTAGCAAAAACATCATTAACTAAAAACGTACCGGCAATCACGTCCGAAATCATCTTGGCTTCTTCTGCAGTCAGAACAAATGCTCGAGCATTCTTGATAGTCTTGTTGTTCCTGGCTGGAGCTAGTTTCGGACAGTTCGGTTTGATATGCCCATTTTCTCCACAATTAAAGCATACTCCATTACTAGGTTTCTTCCTACAGTCTTCTTCCTTGTGTCCCGATATTTTGCAGAAGTTGCAGTATGTGGAACATCTTTCTGAATGCTTTTTCTTGCAGGATTTACAGTAAGGTGCGGAGGTAGAACCCATGTTTTTCACACGGTTGGAATTACCGTAGCGAAAGTCTTGGGTAAGCTTTTGGACTAGGTTCTTCCTCTGGTTTTCTTCTTGTGTACGTAATAGTTCTTTAGTCAAGGTATTTGCTAGTTCTACAGCTTCTTCTATAGTCTGTGGTCTAGCTGCCTTGACTACGTGTCTAATCTCACTGATTAATCCCCAGATGTAACGGGAGATTATTACTAGTTATGGTGAAGCTAGGGTTGGCACTATTCTAGCATATTCGAAGAATACGGTAGTGTAACCCTTGCAGTCTACTCCAGTCATTCTAAGGTTTAAGAACTTATTGTCTATTTGTTCTTTTTCATTGGGAGGGCAGAATTTTCTTTCAACCATATTCTTAAACTCAGTCCATTCCATATTATAGACTCTGTCACTCCCCCTAGACTGGAGAATAATATTCCACCATTCTAGAGCTGCATTTTTAAAAATATTGGAAGCAAACATGATTTTATCTTCTTCTGCACACTTACTTATTTTTAAGACTGCCTCAGTCTTTTCTATCCAACATAGAACTACAATGGCTTCTTCATTGCCAGAGAATTTCATTGGTTTACAAGACCAGAATTCTTTGTAAGAACAACCATAAGACATGGTTCTTCTTCTTTTTGGAATAGGCAATTGAAGTAGTGGTCCATTGTTTACGCTGTGATTGGGCTCAGTAGGTGGTCGTTTACTTCCACTGTTAGTTTTATTATTTTCCGATTCCGGTTGTTGGATGGCACTGTTATCTAATTGGTCCCCGTTATTATCGTTATTTGGGTTTTCCTGATTTACTTCGTTGTCCATGTGGATTATAAACATTTACCAAGTATTAATATCACAGAACAAGATTTAATGCGAGCAATCACACAATAAACACATTGATCAAAATCGTCGTGCATTGCGACATTTACTCTATTTCATATATATATAATACAAGCTACAACTGGAATTTAAAATACATTACTAGTTATGCATCAGTAAGTATTTAGGTTATCTATTTTAGTTGATTTTTTTTCAAACTACACACACACACACACACACGCACACACACACACACACACACACACACATATATATATATATAGGATTAGGTTCAAGTGTGAACAAATTCTTGAAAGTGAACCGTGTGAACTAATCTTGGCCCTTGATTTTGTTTAAGATGATAAGGGATAGGATTGTAATTACACATTTTAATTAATATTAATTCATTATTGTTATTAATCCAAATCAGTTACACAAACCTATATTTTTGTGATTTCAAAATGTCTTTTAATTTTAACATTATCCCAATCACATTGAATTAATATTAATTCAATATTGTTATTAATCCAAATCAGCATCCAATCCGAATTTGAATTTGAATTTCAAATTCAGCTGTCATTTTCAAACGGGTCCCTTGTACACTGGAAATATGATTGTTATAATTGTTATAATCTTTTTAGATTCTTACGTATGCAATATTACATTATTACCTATAAACTCTATATAAATAAGAAAGTATTAGAATTTTATATATGAGCCACCTTGTCCTCTTTAATTTATTAATATCTAGTCTATCTTCCATAGTTACATATCAAAATCAAAATGTAGTGGAAACCATCATTTTATGTGATATTTAAACATTAAAAGGTCCATATCAATCTTAACTTGAAAAGTGGGATGTTTAAAAATCATCCACTAATTGTACACATCGATTTTTACACATACATACCTATACTCATGTACTGAGCTTATGTGTACTGAGCTTACCATATTACAATTATGCACATTTTTATTGTGAAAATGTTGAATGAAATTTATTACACATAAACCATATTACGTATAGTAACGTGTCAGGTAGTTTAACAAACAAAAAAGTCATACAAATAAAGCAAACCAAGTAAAAATGATCATGCTTAAGGATCAGAAAGCATATTACACAATAATCGGACAAACTCATTAACGATTCTTTTTTATCGACCACCAAGAACAAGGCACTTTTAAATTTCTCAACACGTCCAGAATCTTCGTGCTTCCCATTCCATAGGATGTCCTCGGCCTGAACGCACAAATAACAACAACCAATGTATATTTGAATAATCGGTCACGCGCACTTTAACATAATATTCACAATTATAATATACAGTTTCACTCACAAAACAATTTGTATGGCCGAACAATCGCGACTTTGTTCCTTTTATTTTATCACCATGCCCGAAAATATTTGATCCGCTTGTTCGCTCCTTTTCCTCATAGTTTAGCATTGATGCAAAGCAATTTATGACTCCATCATTAATCCACTTACTTGGTTGGAAATTAATCATTTGAAAATGGTACAACCCAATGCCAGTTACAGTTTCAAACACCAATTTTCTGCAAATAAGACATTATAATTAATAATCTTTTCAATTAACCATATGTCCCGCAAAGAACAAGCATACGAGTACACCTGTGTAACAAAGCACATACAAATGAGTACGTTATACGTTTCACGAACCTACCCATATCAGTACATATGTGTACACCGTATATAATGATCATTTTTTTCAAATTCAATCACATGCGCATATTCACATAAAACCTGAGATAACATAAAGTATGACACACGTAGGAGTACACATGTGTATTTCGTGCAACTGTATGTGTAAACACATGTGTACACCGTACAAGCAGGCTTGTTCTTTAAATAATGCAGTCTAAGTAAAACTTGTACTCAACATAACATGTGTAGTAGTACATATGTGTATTTCGTGGAATAGACCACGTATACACATGTGTACATTGTATAATCAGACAAATAAGAGACAAATCACTTCTCAATTCATCATAAAGTAGACATACACATATGTACACATTATCCTTAAATTCACATTCATAAAAAATACACAATTTGTGGTAACCAGTACACATGTGTACTTTGAAAAACTACTCCTAGATAACTCAACTAACCGAAGATCATAAAATCACTTGAAAAAACAGGGCACAACCCATCATTGTGTTTAATCAAACTTTTTATACAACAAAATAAAAAAAAAACAGAGACTAAATCAGCCTACTTAACCACTATGTACATAGGTATACATCAAGAATTAAACAACATCATCAACCGAATTGCCGACAAAGTAAACAGGTGTAACTAATCGATTATAAGTTTTCTAAAACAAACCAACATACATACAATCGAATAAAAACAGAACACCATCACCAAAATTGTAAAATCAACATACTCCTTCAAAGTAATCTTATTCGGAATCGATTAACTACTACTAAAAATCACACCATTGTACCTAAGTTTGTAACTAAACAACTTTTATAGCATAATATTCAAGCCCTAATTCCGATTGGTATTATTATTTCATTAAGAAAAGGAACAGAACATGCAACTATTTTCAATGTGTACCTTTGATTGTTGAAGAAGAAGCTGATTATTCCGGCGATTAAAATTATCCGACGCCGTTCTTCGTTTTTTTTGCCGTCGCCAATGGAGTATAGAGAGAAAGGGGGTATTTTGTTATAAAAGGGAAATCAATAGATTTGATAACCAACCATTAGATAATTACGGGAGTTGATGAAATAGCATATTATGGAAACAATCTAGTTTCCTGATTTAAAAAAAAACAATTAATTTAATTACACATTTACCCTTTTGATTTTAATAAAACAATAAAAACTAACATATTAATTACAATCATGCCACCAATTCAAAATATCAAGATCATATTAATCAACGGTCCAGATCTGTTCACGCAGTTCACTCTTGGGAGGTTGTTCACTCTAGAACCCTACCCTATATATATATATATATAGGATTAGGTTCAAACATGAACAAAATTCCAAGAGTGAACTGCGTGAACTGATCTTGGCCTTTGATTTTTATGATCTTGAGAGTTAAATGAGTGGCATGATGGTAATTATTTGGTTAATTTTTTTCAATAATTAAATACATAAGGGTATATCTGTAATTACACAATCAAAGTAATTCAAAAAAGAAACCTAAATTCTTTCCATATATCAAATTGAAAATTCATGATTATCAACATTTAATTGGGAATACGAAGTCTCCAGATCTACACTCAACAAACTTTCTTCAACATCCTTCTCTCCCACCTCAAATCACTCAAATCCGAATTCTTCTTACTATCCAAATCCTTCACAATCAACCACCAAGACTCCATATCTACACTCAACAAACTCTTTTTCTGCGATATCGAGTTCGGCGAATCACAACAATCGTTCACTCAGTTCGGCGTCAATGCGCTGCCGCACATCCGCGTCCTTCCACCGGACGCCGTAGATCTGAAATCCGGTTCGATCGCAATGGACGCCGGAGATTTCTCTGGTTTAGCGGAATCTATGGCGTAGTTTATCCAACCGAAGACGAAACTAACAATCGGTAACATTCATCGTCCTCCGCTTCTTTAATTAATGGTGTTTATGATCACACATTAACTAGCATGCGCCACCCCTTTTTTTAATAAATGTGGGTCCCTTAATTAGCTGGATGATAAAGGTAAACAGTCGTTTTCTTTCTTCTTTTTTATGATCATCACTCCACTTCAGTTGATTTTATTATTGGTTTTTTTATATAATTAATTTGGTTTTATTTGGGGTTTGTTTAGAGTTGATTAACAATTTAGCATATTCTATGATTTGGGTGTTGTTTGAAATTTGAATTTTAGATCTTGAGTTCTTGATCAGTTGATCTTGCCTAGAAGAAACCATAATCAAGTGTTTAAATTTGAATTTTAGATCCGAATCGAAGAAAAAACGATTCATCTCTGTTTCCTCGTCGGCATTGATCTTCGCCGAATCGAAGAAAAATCGATTCTAAATCCGATTTTACATTGTTTTTCAGATCCACCGGCGGTTTTCTGGATGACTGAACGGAACGGTTATCCACCGGCGGTCCAGAATATCCATAATCGATCACCGACGTAAAGTAAGTAACTCCAAAATTCGTAATTTTTTTTCATGAGTTTTTTTTCAATTTTTTGATTTTGCTCTGTTTTTAATGCGATGTACACATGTGTATTATGATTTTGCTCTGTTTTTAAAGCGATGTACACATGTGTATTCTGATTTTGCTCTGTTTTTAATGCGAAGTACACATGTGTATTCAGATTTTGCTCTGATTTTAATGTGATGTACACATGTGTATAGCGTCTGTTTTTGTGATATTTCATAATTTTTTGAGTATTGAATGTGTAAAGTTGTTGATGTACACTTGTGGATTATGCTAAGTATTAGTTGCTGAGTTTTTTTGTGCTATTATAGGAGTTGTCGTTAACGAGAAAAGTGGAGATGGAAGGTCGATAAGGATGATTTACGTATGAGGTCGATAAGGATGATTCACGTATGTTTGTTTGCTTGGTCGATAAGGATGATTCGGCATACAACGTGGCGAATAGTTGTAAAAGATTATGTTTTTTGTTTTTCCGATTATGTTGGGTTTATTGTTTTCACGAAACTGGAACTTGTAATTGTATGTTTTTTGTTTGGTTTGGCAAACATTATGGGACTTGTAATTTGTTAAATATAAAATAGTTTTACAGGTATTGTTTCTATGTATGTATTATGCAGCTAATTACACATATGTACGATGCTGAGTACACATGTGTACTGTTCCATTAATATCCAAGTACACATGTGTATACCGTTGAAATATGAAGGTCACGTGGATCTTAAATATCAAAATTTGAATTCTGGTGATAAATTCTGAAATAAAAATTGAAATTGAAATCTTGTGATTTGTTGTTTGTTTTGATATTTATCTTATTAAAAAATAAAAGATAATGTGGATAATGAATTTAAAATAGGAAAGATGTAACTTAATTCAATTATTAAAATAATGATTTAAATCTATCTTTTTATATAATTACAATCCTACCCTTAACAACTAAAAAGGAAATCAAAGGTCCAGATCTGTTCACGCAGTTCACTCTTGGGAGGTTGTTCACGCTGGAACGCTACCCTATATATATATATAGAAACGGGTTCGGAAGAAAACGCTCAAAAGTGTGAGAACGGTGAGAACGCATCCTGGCCCAACACGTGTCCGCCGCTTAGAGAAGGGCGGAGGGGCTTTTTTTGTCCTTTCATATTTCTTTTTTTAAACGCGTGTCACTTTATCTTTCCATTTTTTTGGCGTTTAATAAATATGCGGCGTTTTTATTGTTTTTAGATCAGGATCATAGTAAGTATTTTGGCGTTTTAAGTATTGTTTTGGCGTTTTTATTGGTTTTTAGATCAGGATGCAGGCCTTTATTGTTTCTTGATTTTATTATATCAAGGGTTTTGTCATGTAGGATACAGGCTTATAATCTGACAGGCAATTATGGCGTTTTGAAAAGATAAATAAATTTCAATTTTCCATGTATTGGCTTTTAATATAAATAAATGTTTGACAATAATACTTTGTTTCTTTGAATTTTCATCTGTCAATTAGTGTTGCTTTTTCCAGTAATACTTTGTTTGCGTTTTATATAGCAACATCGTTCTTTGCTAGCATTCGTTCTCACAGTTTTTTCACACTATCAGGCGTTTTGGTGTTTGTAGTTTTTGGCGTTTTATACTCAGTTTTTTTAAATTAGTAGAGAATTAGATTATAAACAATAGAGAATTAGATAACAAACAATAAAAAATGAAAAAAAAATTAAAAATCATAAACTAATTTCTCATCCAAATCTTCACTGTAATCAGCCTCTTCTACTTTAACTTTTTTGGCGTTTTGAATCTGGTTTTGAATACCTTATGTAGATCTTTATTTTCCTACATAACGCCCATCTTTAGAAGATGCTTATTATTTGTGGCATCCTTTATGGTGGGAGGATATATACTTGTTTGATGACATGTTGAAGACCAACGCCTGCTCTAATGTATTGATCCCTTCATGTTATCAATATATCCATCAAGAACGAGGTGACATGATGTCATATCAGTGTCATCAGTCTCTTTTTCTTGAATATTTGTCAATCTCATTTAGCAAAAGATTATAGAGATACCCAACTCAGAGAAGAATCAATTCAGTGAAACTTCATTCAGATCAATACTCAATGTAGAAGAATCGAGGTTCTGCATCTGTGGCTTTCTTAACTATTTTTTTTGGCGTTTTTAAAGTGAATGGTTTCAAGGAAATATGGCGTTTGTTTTTTTTGTTTGTGTGATCAGTTGATTGTGCAGAGTCGTCTCTCTTATAGAATGTTTTTGGCGCGTAGTTTAGGAGGGATTTTATTTTATAATAAATGATATTAATAAAGTAGCCGTCTTTTCAGTTTCTCTGTATTTTTACTGTTTTCTTGTTCAACTTTTTATGAGTTTTTAAGGTCACAGACTTTCCATCTCCCAATTTTGGCGTTTTTGAATGGCTTAAAGTAGTTTTGGCGTTTTTTTTTCTTCCATTTTTAGCTTTTATTAATTAATACTTCTCCAAACTGCTTCATTATAGTTTGGGAGTTTTTGGCGTTTTTACTGCATTTATGGCGTTTTCACATGCATTATGACTGTTTGGCGTTTTATTAATATAATGTATTTTTTTATTCTAAGTTGAAAAATACATAACAAACAACAGAAAAAGAAAATTAAAAAAATAAAAATAGAAACAATTCATCTTCCAAATCTTCACTGTCATCAGTTTCTTTCTTCTTTGAATCATGTTCGCTGGTGGTTTGGCTTAGCCATGCTTGTGTTTTTGTGGCCGTTTGGAAAGACAAAATGACATGAGTTTTTTTTAGAATATGTATCTTCAAACAACTCATCAGTGTCATTCGTCTTTTCATGCCATTATAATATTCATCAAGAACAAAACATAGAAAATGACATAAGTCTCACACCAGTATGTTTATGTTTATGATTTGTCCATCTCATGTAGCAAAATGTTATTTGAGTCACACCACCTCAGGGAATAATGCATTTTCCTAAACTTTGGCGTAGAACAATATTTGAATATACAAGAAACGATATTTGGCATTTTTGGCATTTTACTGGGAAAATTGTGTATCTGAAAGAACCGTCGGCTTTTTTGGAATCTTTTGATGTTCGAGTGTTTTGGCGTTTTCTAGGATGAATGATATATAGTAGAAAATATGGTGTTTTTTGAGTAGTTGTGTTTAATGTTTTGGGGATTTTGGCGTTGTAAGATGAATGGTATATAGTAGAAAATTTGGCGTTTCAGGTTCTGGGGGGTGTGTTTTTATGTCTGGGATGTTTTTGTTTATATAGGGATGTGTTTTGGTCCGTAATGGCGTTTTATTCATCAGTATGGCGTTTTGGTATAGAATGTAAAGACCTTTTTACACTTAATGAGGCGCGTCCACGTAATAAAATTGATGTTATTTACGAAAATGTCACCGCGCCAATCTAGTCCATAGATTGTTTTGATCGGACGATCCATAAGCGTTCTCACCATTCTCACAGTTTCTACCATTTTCTCTAAATCCCGACCCTGTATATATATATATATATAGGGGAAGGTTCAAATGAAAACCACTAGTTATCGCGAAAACTCGAAAACTAACTAAAAAAGCCTAAAAAACATACAATTTTTTTTGCATACCAATTTTCGCTATTTAAATTATATATAAAAAAAACTCTTTTTCAAATTTTTTTTTGTAGTGCACATGTGCACTACAATTGTTGTTTTTTTGAAATTTTTTTATATAAAAAAACTTGCGATTTTTAATAAAAAATTGAAAACTTTTTTTTGTGTGTGTTTTTTAGGCTTTTTAGTAAGTTTTTGAGTTTTCGCGATAAAAGTGGTTTTCATTTGACCCATCCCCTATATATATATATTTTATTATTATTATTACTAGGGGTTTATGCAGTATTGCATATTTCGCTCGTCGTACTTTCAAACGAGCATTTCCCCTATTTGCCTTATTCTTTCTCTTTTATCCACTAACTGCTCACTAAAAGTGTGGAGTTCCTACATGTTTTCGGTACTCATGGGTGGTGGTGGTGCGGGTATTGGGTCAGGGTATGGTGGTACGGGTTCTCCATATGGGTATGGGTTTTCTAGTATTTCCCGAACATAATGATCAGCATCCCAATATGGATCTAGAGGGTCAGGGTTGGGGTATGGTGCTATAGGGTTTGGTATGGGTTCCTCTTGTGGGTAGAGTTCTCAATAATCCCTATGTTCATTCTCCCATGGGTCATAAGCTAGAGGATTTGGTGCTGAGACTCTAGGGATTTCGTTTGGGTCGAATGCGGGTATGGGAATCGGGTCTCCTGGGTTAGGTTCTATTTCCATGGGTTGGGTTGGGAACAGTGGTAGTGGCTGTCGTGCATTGATTTGTTCTAAGTTTGGGTCTGCGGCAGTGGTAGCTAGTATGTGAAAGTTGGCCAATCTCCTATTGATTATGTCTTAGGTCTGGGCATTCATCTCCCTATTTGCTGCTGCTAAAGCCTTTTGTTGCTTTAATTTCCTCATTCGCTTCCTACGCTCGTGTGCTCCCCAACTGTACCATCCTCTCTTTTTGGTAGGGAATGGTTCTTCGGATTGCGTCTTAAATATGAAGATCCTCTCTTCTGTATCAGCTGAATACCCCGAAGGAGTAGGCTAGGAGGAAGTTCCTTCATCTCTAGGAGAACTAGACAATTGACGATAGGCGTCCGATGGACCTTGATCACTCATACTGTAAACTAACAAATTGTCAAATAACACAAAACAATAATATATAGATATGCACGTAATCCCATAGATTATTTCCTAACATAATGGATAAAATTTTGGTGTCAGCAGAACACTTCTGTGGCTGAAATAAGTGGTTGTATCTTTGATACCACCTTCTGCCGCAACCCCGACCCCTGCTCCAGGAGGCGGGCGGCCACGAGCTCGCAGAGCTGGTGGTATCGGTGTTTATTAATTTGCCAGCAGAAATTTCATCAGGACCGTAGTTAGGAAATAGTTTATCAGAGTAAAACACTACATGTTTATAATTATAAATACATGGGAAAAACCCAAGTTTCTATTACAAACATGTTTTTGGGATAAACCCTAATTTATTGAAATAAAACTTCTTCTTTACTTAGGTAACTTTTATAGCCACTTTTCCAAGCCTTCCGTGCTCTCCAGCTGGCTTGTATTTGGCTTTCACATTTTGTTACCTGAAACACATTTAAAAACATTTTATCATCAAGAAATACTGGTGAGTAAATCCCAGTTTAATCAAAACAGGTTTTATCATTTTACAGCATTGAGGGCAATCCAGCAATTACATTTGTTTACATCTACTTTAATTACCACTCATGGTACTGTCAATCCTGACTGGTGGTAATGTTACTACTCAAAGTTTTGTAACAAATTTTGTATACAAAACCCAACATACCAACGATAATTGTAGAATACAAATACTCAATCACTGTTAAATATAAATTAAAACAATTGAGGTTTTGTAAAAACACTTTGTAAAAAGAGGAATTACTCACATTGCTAATTTAGGTATTTCCTTGTGACTTCCTGGTTATAATCTTATAATCTATTAAATTAAACAATGCACACGCGTTAGTTTAATAACCCAAATTTACATTAGCTATACCCTCCCCCGAGACAGAACTCCAACGACTGAGTCGGGCAGAGCCTAGACATGTGTTACGGAGCTCTAGATTAATCGGGCAGAGTAACTAATACGTAACCGGGGGTTATAATACTTACAACGAGGCAGAGCTTCGTTAATTTAGTGGGTATTATGCCCGGGAATTACTTTAGTTATTCAGAGAAATTGAGAGAGAGATTTTTGATTTGAACGGTTTGAACTGAATGTCGAAACCTCAATTAATAGGCTGATCCGGGGGTTTCTCGCGCCTTGCGAAAGATGAAGACAGGGCCTTCGCGGCCCGCGAGCTAGGCTGGCTAGGGCCTAGCCTTGGCCAGTCACGAGTGTAGATTGGACGCGTACTGGGACACGTGGCATCACCGGGTTACGCCACTTATCACTCGGTCGCGCCCCGCAACGGACCAAAAGGAGTCTGTCGCACCCCGCGACAGACATAAAATATTGTTTTATTTGATTTTTGTTAAATTGAAGGTATTTCGGGGATGTTTTTCGTATACGGGGTGTATTTTAGGACATATAGGGGTGTTCTAAGAATTTTAGGTGAGTTGTTATAATCCGGACGGATTGTCATCCGATCGGATGACCATTCGAACAGATGGATTCCATCCGATCAGATGGCCATCGGGACGGATGACCATTCAAATAGTGGGTGTTTGCGAACTGTTAACGTTTCAAACGTTGTGATCATAGTGTCCTGTAAAACAAACAAGTGCATGATAATCAGATCATCTGGACGACTGGTCATCCGATTGGATGACCATTCGGACAGATGGTCAGTGATTGAAGTTTTTGTGAAATTTGCTAAGTTTCGAGTTAACGGAGACGGTGTAACGACACGTCAAACAACGGAAACGTACCAAACCCAGCTCATTCGGTCGGCTGGGAACCACCCCCTTCTCGGACCGACGAACTGTTTCTGGTGGTGTTTCATGTTTGGACCTGTTGATCGGCCCGTTTTTTGGTGGAATTCAGTCTTCTAACCGGCTTTCGACTAAGAAACGAGTCGAAAGTCCGTTTGGGTCTGATTTCACCCGTGTTTTGTATAAAAGTTGAAGAAAAGTTCGAAAATCAAGTGTAAACTGTGAAGTTCATCAGATCTGAGCTGGAAACATAAGAAATTCCATCGGATCTGGTATAAAAGTGTGACATTTTCCTTAGATTTTGTTTAAAAACTGTGAAAATCTGTTAGATCTGAGGCCGATGATGCTTCACAACAGATTGTACAAACAACTCATGTGATTTTGATGGAGAATGATGTGTAGAAGTGATGAATGATGAAAGTTTTACAAGAATCGGGGAAGAATACTTACGGTTTGCCTTGAATCTCGCTTAAAATGACTGAGAGTGCATGTGGTCGGATGACAGAGAGTGAAATGTGAGAATGAGAGCACAAGGGGTGTATTTATAGGTGAAAGTGACAGGTAAGCCGGTGGAGAGGTGCAAGGGGTCGGATGGCTATTCGGTCGGATGGTCATCCGATCGGATGTCCGTTCGGACAGCCGAGACCCGTTGGCTAGTTTTCCGACTTTGGTTCGTTTTGCGAGCTAGATTAAGTGTTGCATTGCGTATAGTTGTGAGTAGCCATTACATGGTATCCTTTCATAATTAACATAAAAGTTTCCGTGTTTCAGGTTTACGTTCAAGCTAGTTTACCATACAATGAGTATCAGTTTCTCGTTCAATAAGTATCAATAAAGTATCAAGGTTTCTCGTTCAATAAAGAATCAAAGTTTCTCATTCCATAAGTATCAAGTATCAAATTCTCTCGTTTAATAAGCGCCAAGCACAACAAGTGTCAAGTTTCAAGATTCAAATTTGAAGGTATCACAAGAGTCAAGATTCATACTTGTTTATGCATAAAGTATCACGAAAGCATCATAGAGTAAAAGTTTCACATAGTTTAACATAATCAAGATTCAAATTAAGGAATAGAGTTTCAAAACGCAGGGCGTTACAGTCTCCCCTCCTTTAGGAGGTTTCGTCCCTGAAATCTAAGAGGATGACTGCTCAAAGAGTTATGGATACTTGGTTTTCATTTCATTCTCGAGTTCCTAAGTGAATTCGGCACCACGTTTTCCTTCCCATCGTACCTTAACTATGGGAATTTTGCTGCGCCTCAGCCGCTTGGTTCCTCGGTCCATGATTTCGACCGGTTTCTCCACAAAATGAAGAGTCTCGTTTATTTGCAAGTCTTCGATGGGAACCTGAAGTTCCTCATCAGCTAAACACTTCCGAAGATTAGATACATGGAACGTCAGGTGTACGTTGTTAAGCTCTTGAGGCAAATCGAGCCGGTAAGCCACCTTGCGAATCCTTTCGAGAATCTTGAAAGGACCCACATAGTGAGGGGCAAGCTTTCCCTTTTTATCAAAACGTATAACTCCTTTCCAAGGAGATACTTTGAGCAGAACGTGATCTCCAACATTAAATTCCAGAGGCTTACGCTTTTGTCAGCATAGCTCTTTTGTCTCCTCCTAGCCTTGATCAAGTTATCGTGGGTCTGAAGAATCTTATCCGTCGTCTCTTGAATGATTTCGGGGCCAGTAAGTTGCTTGTCACCAATCTCATGCCAACTGAGAGGAGATCGACACTTGCGACCGTATAAAGCTTCTAAAGGAGCCATCTGTATACTAGAATGATAGCTGTTGTTGTACGAGAACTCGATCAATGGTAAATGTACATCCCAGTTACCACCAAAGTCGATGACATAAGAACGGAGCATATCCTCTAGGGTTTGAATAGTGCATTCAGTCTGTCCATCCGTTTGAGGATGAAAGACTGTACTAAGATTCAAGTGAGAACCCATAGCGGACTGAAAATTTTGCCAAAGACGTGAAGTAAAACGACCATCATGGTCAGAGATTATGTCAATGGGTATACCATGATGACATATGATTTCACCAGTGTAGATTCGAGCAAGTTTCTCCACTTTGAAATCTTCACGAATAGGAAGAAAGTGGGCTGATTTGGTCAAACGGTCAATGATTACCCATATACTTTCATGACCAGCAGGTGTACGAGGTAGTTTAGTTATAAAGTCCATGGTGATGCTATCCCATTTCCAAACAGGGATTTTGGGTTGTTCAAGAAGACCTGAAGGACGTTGATGTTTTGCTTTAACCTTTGAGCAAGTAAGGCACTTCGAAACGTACGCGGCGATATCCTTCTTCATGCCAGGCCACCAATAAGTCATACGCAAGTCGTGGTACATCTTATCAGCACCTGGATGAATCGAGTATCGGGATTTGTGAGCCTCATTCATAATGAGTTCACGAAGATTATCGCGATCTGGCACCCAGATGCGATTGAGATAGTATTGAAGTCCATCAGACTTTTTTTCAAGTTGGTCAGTAGAAGCTCCTCATATTTCAACGATGAGACTACCTTTGTTGGCTGACGAGTACTGCGCCTCGAGGATACAAGCATGAAGATCGCTAGTGATCTGAGAACAGAGGATACTACTAACATGAGTCTTACGACTAAGAGCATCGGCCACGACATTCGCCTTGCCAGGATGGTAGCGAATCTCTCACTCGTAGTCGTTAAGCAACTCTACCCATCGTCGCTGACGCATATTCAGTTCCTTTTGGTTAAAGATGTGCTGCAGGCTCTTATGGTCAGTGAAAACCACACGCTTAGTACCATATAGGTAGTGTCGCCAAATCTTTAACGCAAAAACAACTGCGCCAAGCTATAAATCGTGGGTATTTTTCATGTATTTTGAGCTATCGGGAGGCATAAGCGATGACCTTATCCCTTTGCATGAGCACACAGCCTAGGCCACGGTTCGAGGCATCACAATATACCACAAAATCGTCATTCCCATCAGGGAGAGCAAATACAGGAGCGTTACAAAGTTGATTCTTATGGGTTTGAAAGGATTCCTCTTGCTCAGGACCCCAAGCAAAAGGTTTCTCTTTCTGAGTCGAAGAAGTGAGAGGGACGGCGATCTTTGAAAAGTCCGAGATGAATCGACGGTTATAACAACCCTCCTAAATATTTTTCGACACCTCTAATATATTTTAAAGTATCCCAATATGTCCTAAAATACACCCCGTACACAAAAACGGGCCCCAAATACGTTTACTATTATTAAAATTAAATAAAAATCATTTTTATATGTCGCTCGCGGGCCGCGTAGACCCCTTAGGGATCTTACACAGGGCGCGACAGCTCGGAGTCAGGGCCGCACCCGGTGCCGCCACATGTCATCATCCTGTCGAAGCTAGTTCGATAACTGGGCCAGGCTAGGGCCTACCCAGTATATTACGCGGGCCGCGAGAGAAGTCGAAGGGTCACTATAAATTGAGGCCCTCAGCTTCAGTTTCAATTCGTTCATTCACTCGATCTCTCTCTCAAAATTATGAATAACAATTATAATAGCGGGCGAAATACCCCCTTAAATAACGAAGTTCTGCCCCGTTGTAAGTATTATAACCCCGGTTACGTATTAGATACGCTGCCCGATTGATCCAGGGTTCCGTAATGGCTGTCGTGGTTTTGCCCGAAGTAGTCATTGGAATGCCTTCTCGGGGAGGGTATTACTAATGTAAATATTGGGTTATTATACTAACGCGTGTGCATTTGTGTAAAATATAGATAATCACCAGGAAACCCTTAAAGAAAACCTAAGACAACAATGTGAGTAATCTCCTTTTTGTAAACTGTTTTTACAAAACCTTAAATATTTTACAATGTGATTAAGCAGTGATTGAGTCTTTGTAGTTCTTCAATTACTGCCGGTATGTTGGGGTTTTGTATACAAAATGTGGAACACGTTACCATTGGACAAAGAGTTAGCCAATGGGTAATATAAACCACCAGTCAGGATTGACAGTACTAAATGAGTAATTGTGTAGAAATAAACATTGTAATCGCTCTCAATACTGTGAAAATTGATAAAACTCTTCTTGATTAAACTGGGATTCACTCACCAGTATTTCCCACTGACAAAATGTTTTTAAACGCGTTTCAGGTAACAAAATGTGGGAGCCAACTAGAAGCCAGCTGGACAGAACTAAAGGCTTGGAAAAGTGGCTATAAAAGTTACCTAAATAAAAGAAGATGTTTTATTCAATAAACTAGGGATTTTCCCTATGAAAAGAGTTGTAATGAAAACTTGGGTTTTATCCCAATATGTTTAATATTATAAAAGCGTGGTATTTACTCTGATAAAATATTTCATAACTACGGTGCTGATGTAATTTCCGCTGCCAAAATAACAAAACACCGATACCACCAAAACTGGTCTCGCGGCCGCCCGTTCCCGGGACAGATAGGGGATGGGGGTTGCGACAGAAGGTGGTATCAGAGCTAAGCCACTGATTCAGCCACAGAAGTGTTCTGCTGACATCAAGATATTATTCAAATTGTTAGGAAATTAATTACGGAAATACATGCATATCTGTATTTTATTGTTGTGTGTTATTTGACTATTTGTTAGTTTACAGTATGAGCGACCAAGGACCTTCCGACGCATATCGTTAGTTGTCCGGCTCACCTAGAAGCGAAGACACCTCTCACAGCCTGCCCTCTCAGGGTATTCTGCTGACAATGAAGACGGGATATTCGTGTTTAAGGCTCAGTCTGAAGAGCCATTCCCTCAGAAAAAAGAGGATGGTTCAGTAAGGGAGCACATGAGTGTAGGAAGAGAATGAAAAAGTTACAAGAGCAACGAGTGCTAGCAGCCGCTAAAAGAGAAACCGATGCCCACACCCAAGACATGCTTAATAGGAGTTTAGCAAACTTCCATATTTTAGCAACCACAGCTGCCGACCCAAACCTAGAGCAACTAGTAGCCCCTCAACCATTACCCTTGTTTCCCACGTAGCCAACGGAGATTGAAAACAACCCAGAAAACCAAGTTCAAATGCATGATTTCAACCCAGAAGAGATAACTTGGGTACCAACACCCAATCCCTTAGACCTATACTATGATCCGTGGTTTGATGATCATAGGGATTATGTGCAACGCTACCACCTTACAGACATACCCATGCTAAACTTAGCAGCTTACCCAGGTCTAGACCCTCTAGATCCCTACTACGATAATGATGAATACATTAGGGAAATTTTAGAGAATCCATACCCCCAGGAAGAACCTATGCCACAGTACCCAAACCCAGTTCCAGCAACTGCACCCCCAATGAGTGCAGAAAATGTGCAAGAGCTCCGAACTTTCGGAGAAGAGATTTTAGAAAGTAGCGAGAGAATGAGGCAGGTAGGAGAACGACTCATCTGGAAGTATGACGAGCGTAATATGGATTTCTGGATGAATCCATATCAGTGAAGGTGTTGGTGGAGATGGTAATAATATATATATATAATATGTGTAATAATAATAAAAATATATGTTGTAGTATAGACCACTTCGTGGTTTGTGATGCATAGTAGTATTGTAATTTTAAATTTCAGTATCGATTTGTATTAGATGCATACTATAAGAAAAGAGTAAGTCGTAATGCTCGATGTTTTTAACCAATACGTGTGTTGTGTGATTGGTTGCCTTAAAATATTATTTTATGATATTAATAATTGGCAATTGTTTAAAATCCATATGGACAACGAAGTGAACCAGGAAAACCAGAATAACGATAACCAGAGTAACAACAACCCGGATAACGAAAACCCAAGTGGATAACAGTGCCATGCAACATATAGTGGCATAAGGGATAATAGATGCGATGACATATATTATCAAAACGGTTAAGGAAGCAGAAAATAAAAGTAAATGTGATAGTAAACAACCAACTGAACCTGAATACAGCGTAAACAATGGACCTATACTTCAAGTGCCCATTCCCAAAAGAAGAAGAACTATGTCTTATAGTTGTTCTTATAAAGAATTATGGTCTTGTAAACTAATGGAATTATCGGCCAATGAAGGGGCCGTTGCAGCTCTACGTTGGATAGAAAAGACTGAGGCAGTCTTAAGAATAACCAAATGCACGAAAGAGGATAAGATAATGTTTGCTTCCAATCTATTTAAGAATTCAGCGCTAGAATGGTGGAACACTATCCTCCAGTCTAGGGGAAGTGATAGGGTTTACAATATGGAATGGGAGGAATTTAAGAACATGGTAGAAAGGAAATTCTGCCCTCCCAATGAAAAGGAACAGATAGCCATTAAATTCCTAAATTTTAGGATGACCGGGGTAGATAGTAAGGGTTATATTACATTATTCTTTGAATATGCTCGAATAGTACCAACCCTTGCATCACCTGAACTAGTATTAATCTCCCGTTACATTTGGGGATTAACTGGGGAGATTAGGCATGTAGTCAAGGCAGCTAGACCTCAAACTATAGAAGAAGCTGTAGAACTAGCAAATACCTTGACAGATGAATTAGTCCGTACACGAGAAGAGGATCAACGGAGGAACCTAACCCAGAAGCTTACCCAAGAATTTCGTTTTGGAAATTCTAACCGTGGGAAAAATGTAGGTTCTACTTCTGCACCCTACTGTAGGTATTACAAAAGGAAGCATTCTGGAAGATGCTCCATATATTGTAACTTCTGCAAAATATCTGGACACAAGGAGGAAGACTGCAGGAAGAAGCCTAATAACAGAATATGCTACAACTGTGGAGAGCAAGGTCACATCAAGTCGAACTGTCCAAAACTAGCTCCAGCCACAAACAACAAGAATACTAAAAATGCTAGGACATTTGTTCTGACTGCAGAAGAAGCAAAGATGATCCCGGACGTGATAGCCGGTACGTTTTTAGTTAATGATGTTTTTGCTAAAGTATTATTTGACTCTGGTGCGAACCAAAGTTTTATTAATACTTCATTTTGCAAACTTCTCAATCAACCATTAACTAAACTCCCACAAGAATGTCTAGTAGAGACAGCAAATGGGGAAACCATTAAGATTTATGAAATCTTGCAGGGAGCAAGAATAGAATTTCTAAATCAGAAATTTAGTGCAAACCTTTACCCAATGAATCTGATAGGATTTGATGTAGTGTTAGGAATGGATTGGTTAATAGCCAATAAAGCCAGTATTTTATGTGATCAAAAGTCAATTCAAGTAAATTCACCAGGGGGTGAAAAGATCACAATTGAAGGAAATAAGCCGTCTAGATCCACAAAATTCATTTCTGTAATGAAAACAACAAGTTATGTAAGAAAAGGATCATTAGTGTATTTGATTTCTATAATCACTAACACTAAAGGAAAAGAATTAAAGGATATTCCAGTAGTGTCCCAGTTTTCAGATGTATTTCCAGAAGAGTTATCAGGACAACCTCCAAACAGGGAAGTTGAATTCAGAATCCATCTGTTACCAGGGACAGCACCAATTGCCAAAGCACCTTACCGTTTGGCACCCGCAGAAATGTAGGAACTGAAGAAACAGTTAGACGAATTGTTGGAGAAAGGATTCATACAGCCAAGTTCATCGCCATGGGGAGCGCCAATCCTATTCGTAAAAAAGAAGGACGGATCAATGCGTATGTGCATTGACTACCGTGAATTGAACAAGGTCATGATTAAGAATCGGTATCCATTCCCAAGAATCGATGATCTGTTTGATCAGTTACAAGGAGCTCGATTTTTCTCTAAAATCGATTTAAGATTAGGATATCATCAATTAAAGGAACAGGAAGAGGACATTCCTAAGACTGCTTTTAGAACAAGGTATGTCCATTATGAATTTACTGTCATGCCATTTGGTTTATCCAATGCCCCAGCTGCATTTATGGACATGATGAACCGAGTATGTAAGCCATATTTGGATAAATTCATAATTGTCTTTATAGATGATATTCTTATTTATTCTAAGAGGAAAGAGGAACATGCAAAGCATTTGCACGCACTTCTAAGTTTATTAAGAAAAGAAAAGCTGTATGATAAATTTTCGAAGTGTGAGTTTTGGTTAGAACATGTACAATTTCTTGGACATCTAGTTAATCATGAAGGAATTCATGTGGATCCTACCAAGATCGAGGCAATTACCAAATGGAAAACCCCTGAGTCACCAACCGAGGTTAGAAGTTTCTTAGGATTAGCCAGTTATTATAGAAGATTTATTAGAGATTTTTCTAGAATAGCCATTCCCTTAACTAAGTTAAACTGTAAATCTGTTAAGTTTGAATGGGGACCAAAACAGGAAGAAGCCTTTAGAATTCTTAAGCAAAGACTAACCCATACACCCATGCTAGCGTTACCAGAAGGAACTGAAGACTTTGTAGTCTATTGTGACGCTTCTAAGTTAGGTTATGGATGTGTGTTAATGCAACGTCAAAAGGTTATAGCTTATGCATCTAGACAACTTAAGAATCATGAAGAGAATTATTCAACCCATGATTTAGAAATAGGAGCTATAATTTTCGCCCTGAAAATTTGGAGACATTACCTTTACGGTAGTAAGTTTACCATTTTCACAGACCATAAGAGTTTAAAGTATGTTTTCGGGCAAAAGGAATTGAATATGAGACAAAGACGTTGGATGGAAATACTTAGTGATTATGATTGTAATATCCAGTACCATGCAGGAAAGGCAAATGTAGTAGCTGATGCTTTAAGTCGAAAGTATCATGAAATGCCAAAAAGAGTACGTTCACTTAAATTAAATCTGCAAGTAGATTTAAATGAACAGATTAAAAAGGCACAAGAATCAGTAATCAAGGATGATACTGAAAAATTGAAAGGAAAGATTAAGGAATTAGAACAAGGAATAGATGGAATTTGGAGATTCCATAAGAAAAGAATGTGGATACCTAAATTAGGAAACCTACACCACCGTATATTAGAAGAAGCCCATAAGTCTAAGTATACGATGCATCCTGGAAGTGATAAGATGTATCAGGACTTGAGAAAGAATTTCTGGTGGATAGGAATGAAAAAGGATATAGCAGCATATGTTGCAAAGTGTTTAACCTGTTCACAAGTCAAAGCTGAACATTAGAAACCCTCAGGTTTGCTGCAACAGTTAGAAATACCAGTTTGGAAATGGGAATTGATAACAATGGATTTTGTTACTAAATTACCCAAAACAAGAAAAGGTAATGATACAATCTGGGTGATTGGAGACAGGTTAACCAAGTCAGCTCATTTTCTACCAATGAAGGAAACCTTCAGTATGGAACAATTTGCTAAATTATATGTAAATGAAATAGTTTTTTTACATGGAATTCCTCTATCAATTGTTTCTGACAGAGATAGTCGTTTTACCTCTCAATTCTGGACAAGTTTCCAAAAAGCCATGGGAACCAAGTTAAATCTAAGCACCACTTATCATCCTCAAACGGACGGACAAAGCGAAAGGACAATTCAGAGAATGGAGGACATGCTTAGAGCTTGTGTAATTAATTTCGGAGGTAATTGGGACGATCATTTACCATTGATAGAATTTTCTTATAATAACAGTTATCATACAAGTATCAATGCTGCACCATTCGAAGCACTTTAAGGACGAAAGTGCCAAACTCCAGTCTGTTGGGCAAAAATTGGAGAAAAGCAACTATCTGGACCTGAGATAGTACAAGAAACAACAGACAAGATCATTCAAGTCAAGGAATGACTGAAAGCAGCACGTGATCGACAAAAGAGCTATGCAGATAACATACGAAAGCCGTTGGAATTTCAAGTAGGTGACAAAGTATTATTGAAAGTCTCTCCTAGGAAAGGAGTGGTAAGATTCATCAAAAGGGGAAAACTAAGTCCCAGGTATGTTGGACCTTTTGAGATTATTAGAAGAATAGGACCTGTAGCCTATTAGCTACAACTGCCAGAGGAAATGGCAGGAATACATGATGTATTTCATGTATCTAATCTCAAGAAATGCTTAGCTGATGAATCATTGATAGTACCTCTTAAGGATATAGAGGTGAATGAACAACTTAAGTTTGTAGAGAAGCCTCTACAGATTAAAGACAGGAAAGTCAAGAATCTTAAGCATAAAAGATTAGTTCTGGTCAAAGTGAAATGGGACTCCAAAAGAGGACCAGAATACACATGGGAGCTTGAATCAGAAATGCAAAAGAAATACCCACACCTATTCCAGTAGACCTCGAGGACGAGTTCTAAAACAAGGTGGGGAGGATATAACAACTCTCCTAAATATTTTTTGACACCTCTAATATATTTTAAAGTATCCCAATATGTCCAAAAATGCACCCCGTATACAAAAAAGGGCCCCGAATACCTTTACTATTATTAAAATTAAATAAAAATCATTTTTATATGTCGCTCGCGGGCCGCGTAGACCCCTTAGGGATCTTACATGGGGCGCGACAGCTCAGAGTCAGGGCCGCACCCGGTGCCGCCACGTGTCATCATCGTGTCGAAGCTAGTTCGATGACTGGGCCAGGCTAGGGCCTACCCAGTCTATTACGCAGGCCGCGAGAGAAGTCGAAGGGTCACTATAAATTGAGGCCCTCAGCTTCAGTTTAAATTTGTTCATTCACTCGATCTCTCTCTCAAAATTATGAATAGCAATTATAATAGTGGGCGAAATACCCACTTAAATAACGAAGTTCTGCCTCATTGTAAGTATTATAACCCTGGTTACGTATTAGATACACTGCCCGATTGATCCAGGGTTCCGTAATGGCTGTCGTGGTTCTGCCCGAAGTAGTCATTGGAATGCCGTCTCGGGGAGGGTATTACTAATGTAAATATTGGGTTATTATACTAACGCGTGTGCATTTGTGTAAATTATGGATAATCACCAGGAAACCCTTAAAGAAAACCTAAGACAACAATGTGAGTAATCTCCTTTTTGTAAACTGTTTTTACAAAACTTTAAATATTTTACAATGTGATTAAGCAGTGATTGAGTCTTTGTAATTCTTCAATTACTGCCGGTATGTTGGGGTTTTGTATATAAAATGTGGAACACGTTACAATTGGACAAAGAGTTACCTAATGGGTAATATAAACCACCAGCCAGGATTGACAGTACTGAATGAGTAATTGTGTAGAAATAAACATTGTAATCGCTCTCAATACTGTGAAAATTGATAAAACTCTTCTTGATTAAACTGGGATTCACTCACCAGTATTTCCCACTGACAAAATGTTTTTAAACGCGTTTCAGGTAACAAAATGTGAGAGCCAACTAGAAGCCAGCTGGACAGCACTAAAGGCTTGGAAAAGTGGCTATAAAAGTTACCTAAATAAAAGAAGATGTTTTATTCAATAAACTAGGGATTTTCCCTATGAAAAGGGTTGTAATGAAAACTTGGGTTTTATCCCAATATGTTTAATATTATTAAAGCGTGGTATTTACTTTGATAAAATATTTCCTAACTACGGTCCTGATGTAATTTCCGCTGCCAAAATAATAAACACCGATACCACCAAAACTGGTCTCGCGGCCGCCCGTTCCCGGGACAGATAGGGGACGGGGGTTGCGACAACGGTAATAACCCACCAATCCTAAGAAAGAACGAATCTTAGGCGTACTCCAATTCTTCGCAGCTTCGATTTTAGAAGGGTCAACATGAATTCCTTGTTTACTAACAACGTTCCCGAGAAATTGTACTTCATCAATCCAAAATTCACACTTAGAAAACTTTGCGTATAAGCGTTCACCACGTAATAGTTCTAGCATAAGGCGTAAATGTCGTTCATGATCAGCTCGAGTTTTCGAATAAATAAGAATATCATCAATAAAGACTATCACAAAACGATCCAAATATGGTTTACAAACACGATTCATAAGATCCATGAACACAACTGGTGCGTTGGTCAAACCAAAAGGCATAATCACTAACTCGTAATGTCCATAACGAGTGCGAAACGTGGTTTTGGGGATATCTTCTTCGAGAACACAGAGCTGATGATAGCCAGATCGAAGGTTGATTTTTGAGAAATAGCTTGCGCCATAGAGTTGGTCAAATAGACCATCGATACAAGGGAGAGGATAACGATTCTTAACCGTGAGTTTGTTATGTTGACGGTAGTCGATACACATCCGAAACAAACCATCTTTCTTCTTGACGAATAACACAGGAGCACCCCAAGGAGAGGTACTTGGACGTATAAAGCCTTTGTCGAGCAGTTCTTGCAGTTGACTGGATAATTCTTACATCTCAGAGGGTGCAAGTCGGTAGGGAGCTTTGGCAACAGGAGTTGCACCAGGTATGAGATCAATACGAAAATCGACAGATCGAGGAGGAGGAAGACCAGGAAGATCTTCAGGAAAGACATCAGGGAAATCGCACACTACTGGAACATCACTTACGCCTTTTCCCTTGCCCTTTTGTTCCACTATGTGGGCCAAGAAGGAAAAGTACTGTTTACATAAGCACCTATTCGCTTAAGTGCATGACATCAACTTCAGTCCTCTAGAAGGTCGGTCTCCATAGACGTGCAAAGTATCACCAGACGGGAAAAGTAAATGAACGTACTTCTCGTGACAAGCGATTTCAGCATGATTCTTGCGTAACCAATCCATGCCGATTATGATATCGAAACTACCCAATTGCAAGGGTATGAGATCAATAGTGAAAACATGATCGTTAAGAGTCAGGGAACAATCACAGAGGATAGAATCAACTAGAATAGACTTACTATCGGCAATCTCAATAGAGAATGACTTAGGTAGTTTAGAGAGTGCCCAGTTTAACAAAGATTCAAATTCTACGGACACAAAGCTTCTGTCGACACCAGTTGTGACACCCGGCTTTTCAGGCCGTACCGTACAAATGTAACACGTGTCATGAAGAAATAAAAAGGCTGTATTTAACTGATTGTGATATTTATATGTGATATTTAATGTGTTGGTATACCCAAACATTGATAAAAAATATGTTGACAACAATAAAATAAACGCTTATCGCGTAACGAATATAATGCGAAACGAACGTCGGTGACCACCCGATCAGTGTTAAAATTCTAAAAATAGTCTGTTATGATTAGAATGGTAATTTTAATCATGTTCGTGAGGAAAAATAAATTAAAACGCTAAGAAACTCTATTTTTCGAGTTTAAGCGCGTACCGCGTGATACTGCACGTATTTAACAAAATACTGTCAACACTCAAGGCAGCTAGTCAAGGCAAATGGTAATTATTTCAGTAATAATTTAGTGTGATTATTTTATAGAATGATAAAAATAATTTAAAACGCACTAAAACGGGATTAAAACGCTAGTTAAAATACCTGGTATCCAGTAAAATACCAGTTTTTTATATATATACATATAATATATGTGTGTTTGTGTTTATATATGTGGAAGAGGAGATGTGTTGGCAGCCATGCAAGGTCTCTCTCTCCTCTCTCCAACACTTGTTGGCCTAGAAATGTGCATATGATGATTAATCTTTGCCAAGCTTCCACAAACTCACCATAATCAATACAAACTTTTCAAAATCACTATCATTCTCTCTCCCTCAATATACACGGTCGAACACCCTCTACATCACATCCATTTTCATTTTCAAAATTGTTCTTGAGGATTCAAACTCATTACAAGGAGTTTTCAAGTCCATTTGGTGGTTTAGAATTGATTTCAAGGTGTTTCAAGCAACAATTAAGTCCCATATCATCAATCTATACTAAAAATCATTCAAGAACTTGAAGGTATAAAACTTATTTCAAAAACCTTGTTTTTTGATTCTTGATGATCTTGATGATGATGGAAGTTTCTCTTGTTCTTGAGTTAATCACAAACTTGAAACTAAAAACAAATGGGTTTTTTAATGAAATAAAAATGGGTGTATATATATATGTATGTGTGGCCGTGAGTGTGTGTGTGTGTAGGTGATCGTGTTTTTGATTTTGATTGAAAGATTCTTGATTAACATGTTACATGAAAAGTAGGATGCATGCAAGAATCAAATATGTCATAAAGGAATGTTCTAAAAAGGGTTTCAAGATTTGAAAGTGACATGATAAAAAGTGAACTTTTGGAAGCTCATATGTGTTTTGGTCAAAAATTACCTAAGCAATTAAGTGATCAAATTAGTTTTGTGAGGTAGAATGCTAGTAATACTTTGTGAAAAATATATTGGTTTGTTAGTTTGCAAAAACAGTTAACAGGATACGGCTCAGGATATCGAGCTGTATCTATAATCAAACAATGAGCAAAAATGTAAAGGTTGACACGTGATGTACGAGGAAAGCCCTTGATCAATCTAGATCTCCGGCATAAAACCTCGGGAGCTGACAATCGTCGGCTGCCTTGTTCTTCTTATTGATTGAATAACCAGGATACAGTGCAGGATAATGCTCAGATCGCTACTAAGTGGTACAATGATTGTAAGTGATGAGTGTTAGTGCGTGATTGCTGCTAGAAAAGAGAGTGAATGAGTAGGTGAATTCAAGTTGTGACCTATGGATCTGGCATCTCCTTTATATAGTTACAAGAATTAACTAATTGTGCTAAAAATCCGGGATATTATGCTAAAAATCCGGGATACTGAGATTATTTCCTTTCTGAACGTTGCCAGGCTGTTTCCACTCGTTTTCCATGCGCTTACTAACTATAAGTCCGGGATTTAAGCTTCCATAACCGTTACAACATTAATATCTTTGACCAATCTTCGTAACTTTCCATAAAACACGCCAATCTTCAATGATGACCGTTACAAGAGCTATTTTTCCGCCATCAACGTCCTTATCCTAACCAATTTGAGCGGGTCTTCAGGATAACTTGTTCTTCATGAATGTTAGTCCCTTGTAGCCAACGTTTACAAGCAAATTGTTAGTAATAGTCAGGATACTGCCTCAGGATGTTACCAATATCCTGGTCCGGTATCCTGATCTGGTATCCTGATCATATACAACTAATAGAAAATCAAGATACAAAGTCAGGATATGGGCTCATAATTTCACCCATAACAATTGTCCCCAAAAATATAACTGTTGGATATCCTGATTCCAACGGATATATTTTTTAGTTATTCCAACATGCCTGGTAAGGATATATGTTTTCTTCGATCTTGAGAAGCTTGACAGCTATCCCAAGCTTGTCCTGGTAAAAATGGAGCCGCCTGTTGCTGCTGCCAAAGGTTTCTCTTATGATGACCTTGGCTTCACGGAATCTATCGAGCCCATGACCTCCTTCCCTAATAAGGTAAGTATCCAGATCCTGTATCCCGTACACATATACTGAACCTGTATCCTGGTTAGTCTGTCTTTAATGATACCTGTATTTTGTAGGGTCTAAATCATCCGGTCGTCCTGCACTTAGAACAATTTTAATTTCCTGCAAGTAGAATATTTTGACAGTTGAAGGTGCAAAGATCCTGTGTTTTCAGGATGAAACCGTCAACTGTTTATGTAAATATGATTTAAAAACTTTAATTGTGTTCTTGGTGGATGGGTCTCTTTTTGAGATGAAACCAAGAATACAATCTTTTGGACCATTAATAATAAACTAACCTTTTAGCCTTATTTGTTGTTTATTTTGAAAGGTAAGTTTTGAATATCCTGATCAAATATCCTGGTCAGGATACTGATTAAATGTCTTCTAAATGTCAGACAAAACTTGGTTGAATATGACTTTTTAGAAAACTTAGATCATTTAGATAAGGTTTTCAAGACTTGAAAAATAATAAATCATACCAGAAACACTTAGGCAATAATTTCCACCTTAACCTTTGAATCTTTTGCAATGTCCCCGGCATGGATGTCCCCTGTCTGTGCAGGATATTGCATCAGTGCATGATATACTTGAGTGTTTCTTCACTTAGTGATTAAACTTCGTAGCTTCTTATCCACAAAAGAACGTGTGTAATCACAGCTTGTCATATCTTTGCAATCTTGTTAAAAACTTTAGTTTTACTGGGGATAAACCCTTAGTATCCTGGGGAAAATCCCAAATTTTCGTGCGCTACAGGCGGGAGTGTATAAACTCCAAGACTTAGAAAGGTGAAAACCTTTAAACCTTAGAGAGTATGAAAATACCCTTTCGTGAGAGAGGGTGATCAATCCTCATATACCTTAAGGATCCAGGGTATAGCCAACAGTAACGAAATTGTCAGCCACTTTTACATGAACTGGTCCCGCCACCTTGAACTATCCCTGGATAACTTGCGCTCCATGCGGGGTGTTTAAACCCAATTCGTGAGAAAGGTGAATACCTTTAAACCTGTGAAGGGGTCAGGATCCCTTAAACGTGAGAGAGGGGGCCAATCCTCTAATCTTTCGAAGTATACTGAGTGTGTATCCTGGAGCTATATCCCGAAGCATATTCTGCAAAACAACCTTAAACTAAGGTGGGTGTTAGCTTGGTTAACACCCCTCCGATGCTCAAGTTAGTATTGGGTTCAAATAAAATAAATTATATTATATTTAAAAGAGACATAATTCATACCATCTTGAGTTAGAAATTAAATTCTAAACTCACTTGAAATAGGCTTTGAGATGTATAGCATTCCAGGATCTTGGTAGTATATCCCCCTCCATATTCTTGAGTCGATATGCTCCTTTTCCTGCTTCCGATTCAATCTCATAGGGTCCTTCCCACTTTGGAGCTAATTTTCCATCGGCAGGATTAGTAGTATTCTGAAAAGCTTTTCTTAACACCCAATCTCCGACTTGGAACCTTCTAGTTCTTATATTCTTGTTATATGCTCTGGATATCCTCTGTTGATATGCCGCCATCCTTAGCTTTGCTGCATCTCTTGTCTCATCAATAGTATCCAGTTCTTGACATAAGATTTCAAGATTTGATTCAGGATCCCGTAGGCTTGATCTAGCTGTCGGTATCACCATTTCTGTCGGGATCACTGCTTCTGCCCCAAATACCAAAGAAAATGGGGTTTGCCCAGTAGCATTCTTCACAGTTGTTCAATCAGCCCATAGGACAAATGGTAGTTCCTCTGCCCATTATCTTGTTTAAATAGTTGACGATTATCTTGTTCGAGGATTCTGCTTGTCCATTTGCTTAAGGATGCACTGGTGTTGACGTAATCATCTTAATTCCCCAACTCTTGCAAAAGTCAGTAGTTCTTTTGCTGATGAATTGAGAGCCATTGTCACAAACTATCTCAGCTGGCACCCCAAATCTGGTCAGGATATTCCTTTTTATGAAGGATACCACTTCTTGATCCCTGACTTGAACAAAGGCCTCAGCTTCGACCCACTTGGAGAAATAATCTGTCATTGCCAGCATGAAAACCTTTCCTCCTGGAGCCTTAGGAAGCTTTCCCACTATGTCCATCCCCCATTTCATAAACGGCCAAGGGGATGCGATAGGATATAATGGTTCCGCAGGCTGATGCAGGATGTTGCCGTGTCTTTGACATGCATCGCATTTCTGAGCATACTCCGCGGCATCCTTTCTCATGGTCGGCCAGTAATATCCTGTTCTCAACACCTTTGAGAACAGAGATCTGCCCCCAGTATGGTTGCCACAGTCTCCTTCGTGTATATCCTGAAGTACCTCCTTGGTTTCAGGACCTTCCAAGCACCTTAGGTACGGACCTGCAAGGGATTTCTTATACAAAATATTATTTATAATAGTAAAACGAGATACCTTCATCCTAAAAGCCTTAGGATTTGCATCTTTTGGGATATCTCCTTCTTGAAGATACTTCACAATTGGAGTCATCCAGGATTCAGGATCCTTCTCAGGATATCCATCACCAGGATCCTGGATACATGTTACTTCTTTATCCTGAGATTTGAAATGTTCTATTGCAGGATACAAGATGTGCACTATTGGTATCTGAGTTCCCTCCGGTATCCTGACAGTAGATCCTAAGTTTGCTAGAGCGTCAGCTTCAGCATTCTTTTCTCTTGGTACCTGTTCAAGTGTAAAAATTTCGAAATATCCTGCTAATTTCTTAACAATTTCAAGATATTCAGCTAACTTTTCACCTTTTACTGCATAAGACCCATTGAAATGGTTTGTAATCAACAGGGAATCAACATATACTTGTAAACATCCAATATTCATATTTTTGGCTAATTCTAATCCTGCTATCAGAGCTTCATACTCAGCTTCATTATTAGTGGCAGTAAACTCACATCTAATGGCCTGGGGTAATATGTCCCCCTGTGGCGATTTTAGTAGTATACCCAAACCTACACCTCTTACATTAGATGCACCATCAGTATATAGTGTCCAAGATTCTACATTTTCTCCTAATTGTTGCACTTCTAGGTCTAGTTCATTTTGAATATCACTACTGAAATCAGCCACAAAGTCAGCTAAGGCCTGAGACTTTATAGCATTTCTAGGTTCATATATTAGATCATAAGCACTTAATTTTACTGACCACTTAGCCATCCTACCTGACATCTCGGGTTTCCTAAGCACATTTTTAACAGGATAGTTGGTTTTAACTTGAATCCTATGTGTTTCAAAATAATGTCTAAGTTTCATTGATGCCATAACTAGGGCTAATATCATTTTTTCTAGATGAGAATATCTAGTTTTAGCATCTAATAAACTTTTACTAACGTAATAGACAGGATACTGCTGACCTTCGTGATCCTTGACCAAAACAGCACTTACTGCATTCCCTGATACTGCAAGATACAGGGATAATGGTTCACCATCCTCGGGCTTCATCATCAGAGGTGCGGTTGAAAGATATTGCTTTAATTCCTGTAAGGCTGCTTCCTGCTTTTCTCCCCATTCGAACCTCTTATTCTTCTTCAGGATATCGTAGAATTCTTTACATTTTTCTGAGGATCTTGATATAAATCTGTTCAATGCCGCTACTCGTCCAGTTAATCTTTGCACATCTTTCATGTTGGATGGTGACTTGATATCCAGGATAGCTTTGATCTGTTCCGGGCTTGCTTTTATACCCCTTTTAGTCACCATGTATCCTAAAAACTTTCCTGCCCCCACTCCAAAATGGCACTTGGCAGGATTTAGTTTCATATTGTACTGGTCCAGGATATCAAATGCTCCTTTAATATCCTGGAGATGATCCTCAGCCTTCTTGGATTTGACTACCATATCGTCAATGTACACCTCCATGGTGTCCCCCAGTTTGTCTTTAAACATCATGTTCACCAGTCTCTGGTACGTTGCACCTGCATTTTTCAAACCAAAAGGCATAGCAGTATAACAGTAAATACCTGTTGGTGTCATGAAAGCAGTATCCTCCTGGTCTGAAGGTTCCATTTGGATCTGCTGGAATCCTGAGGATGCATCCATGAAGGTTAACATCTCATGACCGGCAGTGGCATCCACCATCGAGTCTATATGAGGTAGAGGGAATGGGTCTTTAGGACATGCTTTGTTCAAGTCTGTGTAATCTACACAAACTCTCCATTTCCCATTCTTCTTTTGGACCACGACCACATTTGCTAGCCACTTGGGAAATTTGACTTCCCTGATCATCTTGGACTTCAATAGTCTTTCAACCTCTTCTTGAATAATTATGTTTCGTTCTGGAGTAAACTTCCTTCTCTTTTGCTGGACAGGCTTGAAAGACCTGTCAATTCCAAGCTTGTGAGTTATAATATCCTTAGAAATACCTGTCATATCCTCATGCTTCCATGATAATGTTGACATCCTGCATTTCAAAAAGTTAGTTAATTGATTTTCAATATCCTGAGGGATATTGGCTCCTACAAGCACCGAGATATCTGGATTATTCTGGTCCAGGATAATTTTCTTAACATCCTGCTCCGAAGCCTCCACAATATCCTGGGCTTGCATCTTTAATTGCTATCCTGCTTTGGACTTTCTTGAGGCCTTCATTGAAGAGATGTAGCACTCCTTCGCCTCTTGTTGGTCACTTTCAACTTTGACTACCCCCCAAGGAGTAGGGATCTTGACACACTGATGATAGGTAGAAGGTACAACTTTCATCTCGTGAATCCATGGCCTGCCCAATATAATATTATAGCAGGATAATGAATCCATGACATAAGACCGTTGAATCGAGTTTACTCCTTCGACATATACGGGCAGTTTTATTTCCCCAACAGTATTCTTTGCTTCTCCACTAAACCCTACAAGCACAGTGGACTTTGAGGTGATCTCCATCTCGGGGATGTTCATTCTCTTCAAGGTTTCCAATTGGATGATGTTTACTGAGCTGCAATTATCCACCAGTATCCTGCGTACAAAGTGATTAGCAACATATAAAGTTATTACCAGAGCATCATGATGAGGATCCTGGAACGTGATCATTTTATCAGTCGTGAGGATCCTGCAATTATCCACCAGTATCCATGTCATCACTATCGAACGTGATCATTTTATCAGTCGTGTATCCTGGTTGGCTTATTCCCCCTTTCGGCCTTAGTCTCCTTTGCATGTCTTTTAGCTGCAGAATAAGAAGTTCCGTAGATATCGGACCCTCCTGAGATAAAGTTAATTATCTTGGCGTCGGCGGGAGGTGATGCTGCTTGTTCAGGATCCTTCTCAATATCCTGACCCCTATTCTTCGTTCTGCCGAGAAGATCCTTCAGATATCCTTTGCTTAGTAGGTAGCTTATTTCTTTCCTCAGGGCAATGCAATCCTCAGTAACATGTTCGAAATCCTCATGGAAGGCACACCATTTGGACTTATCCTTCCAATCAGCTTTTTGTTGATTCTTCCGAGGCCACCTGGCTTTATCTCCCAAACCCTGCATAGCATACATTAGTTCAGGTATATTAACAGAAAAACAATATTCTGACAATTCAGGATACTCCTCAGGATCCTCATTTTCAACAGCGTTCACTTTTTTGCTATCATTCCTGTCATATGGCTTAGAACGATGCGGTTTGTATGAGGATTCTGACTTCCTGTTAGTTGGTTCATATGTTGAGGATGCATTCATCCTCTCTTGCATTTTCTTATCATCTTCTAGCCTGATATATCTCAAGGCCCTGTTTCGAGCTTCGTCCAAGTTCCTGCAAGGATTCATCACAAGATCCTGATAAAACTGGGAATCCTTTTGTAGTCCCATCTTGAATGCCTGGACTGCTGTAGCAACATCAAGGTGTGGGATATCCAAGGATTCCCTGCTGAATTTGTTCACATAATCCCTTAGGGATTCTTGAGGCCCCTGTGTTATCCTGTAGAGGTCACTTGTTAGTCTTTCAAAGCTTCTACTACAAGAAAACTGACTATTAAACAAATTAACTAAATGAGCAAATTATGTAATTGAATAAGGTGGAACATTTAGAAGCCATTTCAAGGCTGATCCCGTTAGAGTAGAGCCGAAGCCCTTGCACAAGCATGCTTCCTTAAGTTCTGGCGGGATAGGGTTAATCTCCATCCTCTCCCTATACTGGGCAATATGCTCCTCAGGATCTGTCGTCCCATCATACAGCTTCATGTTAGGAGTCCGGAATCTCTTTGGGATTTCTGCATCACAAATGGGGTGAGCAAAGCGGGATATGTTGTGACTATCCCGGGATACTTCCGGTATAGGCTGCACTATTCCAGGCACACTTGATATCATATCCTTCAACTTTTGAAGCCCTCTGGTTATCACTGATGTCACGCCTGCATCCTGCAATGATCCAAGATTATTAGTAACAGGGATATTGGTGTTAACAGACAAGTTACCAGCTTGGTGATTCTGGCCATATCCTGGAGCACATCCTGGAGCATATCCTGGATTTCTCACAGCTGACACCCTGACCGAAGAGGGTATCTCAGGAATATGACTTTGGGAATGGCTAGGCACAATATTCCCCCTGTTATCCTCAGTATATACTGCCGAACTGAAGTTCAAAGATCTAGGCTGCAAGGGAGTGACAGTATCCTCAGTGGGCCTTCTTGAGCTAGATTTCAAGAGTTGTATCTCTCTCATTAGCATTTGGTTGGTCTCCTGCTGCTGCCTCATTTGTTCCTGTACACTACCAAATAAAGTTAGAATTTCTTCATTAGAGGCCAAAAGAGGACCAGATCCCTGAATACTCCGAGTAGGTATAATATCATGAGGCTGTGAAGAAGCTTGCGTCCTTGGAGGAGGTGGTGGAAGCACCGAACCAATCGTTGCAGATGTTGTAGCAGACACGGTAGAAGAGCTCATGTTTGATCTCGAGGCCATTGAAAATAGTGTAGCAAAAAGTTTTGAAAATAGAAAACCGATTAACGATTTTACAAAAGCTTTTAGTAGAAATAGCACCACTTGCCCCACGGTGGGCGCCAAATTGTTTTGGTCAAAAATTACCTAAGCAATTAAGTGATCAAATTAGTTTTGTGAGGTAGTGTGCTAGTAATACTTTGTGAAAAATATATTGGTTTGTTAGTTTGCAAAAATAGTTAACAGGATACGGCTCAGGATATCGAGCTGTATCTATAATCAAACAATGAGCAAAAATGTAAAGGTTGACACGTGATGTACGAGGAAAGCCCTTGATCAATCTAGATCTCCGGCATAAAACCTCGGGAGCTGACAATCGTCGGCTGCCTTGTTCTTCTTATTGATTGAATAACCAGGATACAGTGCAGGATAATGCTCAGATCGCTACTAAGTGGTACAATGATTGTAAGTGATGAGTGTTAGTGCGTGATTGCTGCTAGAAAAGAGAGTGAATGAGTAGGTGAATTCAAGTTGTGACCTATGGATCTGGCATCTCCTTTATATAGTTACAAGAATTAACTAATTGTGCTAAAAATCCGGGATATTATGCTAAAAATCCGGGATACTGAGATTATTTCCTTTCTGAACGTTGCCAGGCTGTTTCCACTCGTTTTCCACGCGCTTACTAACTATAAGTCCGGGATTTAAGCTTCCATAACCGTTACAACATTAATATCTTTGACCAATCTTCGTAACTTTCCATAAAACACGCCAATCTTCAATGATGACCGTTACAAGAGCTATTTTTCCGCCATCAACGTCCTCATCCTAACCAATTTGAGCGGGTCTTCAGGATAACTTGTTCTTCATGAATGTTAGTCCCTTGTAGCCAACGTTTACAAGCAAATTGTTAGTAATAATCAGGATACTGCCTCAGGATGTTACCAATATCCTGGTCCGGTATCCTGATCTGGTATCCTGATCATATACTACTAATAGAAAATCAAGATACAAAGTCAGGATATGGGCTCAGAATTTCACCCATAACAATATGTATATATGTATGTCATGTATATGTATGTATATATATGTGCATGCATGTAAAAGTTTGTCACATATTCATAAATGTGAAGAATACTTGCATTTATATATGAATGATTGGAAGATCATGATGATATATGTTGTGTTTTGTAAGAACATGATATTAATGTGTTCTTGAGTATGATTAAATCATAAGTAATGATGATGATGTTGTATGAGTGCATTAGATGCACATACATGATCATGCATGATGATATGAAAGCATGAAATGATGATTTAAACATGATTTGATAAAAATAATTTTTGATCCGATTATAAACACTAAAATATGATTATTTTGAAGTGTTTAATGATATAAAACTTTACCATAATTAGGAGTTGTAAAATACGTGGAATCGCATGATTTATGTGACTTACACAAAAACTGCACTAATCTGGTTATGATCACTATTTTAATCAGTAAATAATATGTATTGTGTTAAAATATCAAGTCATTCCAAGTTGGGATGGTTATAGTAACGTTTAACGCAAAACTATGCGGTAAAACAGTCGAAAATTGGCTTTTCGAACGATTTTTATGAAACTGATTTAGATCAGTAAGTAAACTGATATTTTTAGTTTAAAAATATGTATTTAACTAATTTTAAGTTTACTTGGTGTTTGGTTGGTCATACGTGACTTCCGACGCCCGAAAACGTTACCGAATCACTAAAATACGCGTTTTTCAATGAACACTAGTATGGGTTATTTTGGGTGAACCTTATGTGTTAAAATGTGTTATGTGATTTAAACATATGAATGTGATAATATGTTAAGTGTTAACATGATAGTGGGAAATTTAGACTATGCATGTACACTTGTGCGTTTTATGCGGTAGAATCGGTAAAATCGCGTTAAACATGTAACTTGTTTCTCGAGCATGAAATTTGATACATATGAGTTATATTATGTTTGCATGCCTTAAAAATGACAAAATAAATAAGTTAACGAGATTACGCTTGTTTCGATGTTGATTTATGTGTACGTTTATGTATATATATTACGACGCGCAAATCGTAGATATATTACGTATAAACGGGTGTGTTAAGGGATTTACATGATAACGGTCACCAATAAAATCATTCAAGTCGCAAAATCATAAATATATATATATATATGGACTCATATATACATTAACGTGCCAACATAATCTAAAACGATAACTTTTCGAGAAAATCGCAAAGTTATGTGATAATTTTAAGCAACGGAGAAACTTTGGATTTTTGTGTTATATTGATTTATAAATCATTCCTACGTATAATAGGACGTGTAGAAATCAATCTGTGGGATTGCGCAATTTAAGAATACGCACCCAAAGGTGAGTGTCACTAAATCCACTCTTTTTACTGTTTTGTATATGTTTTGGGGGAAGAACACGCATAAAAAGGGTTTAATAATGTTTTTGGAATAAAACAAACCTTTTGATATAAATTATATATTTTCCTTGAAAATATATGGATTTGTTAAATATATATGTTTCGGGGAGAAACGGTTTTGGAGAAAATATATGTTTCTGGGAGAAACGGTTTTGGTGAAAATATATGTTTCGGGGAGAAATGGTTTTGGTGAATATATATGTTTCGGGGAGAAACGGTTTTGGTGAATATAAATGTTTCGGGGAGAAACGGGGATTGTACGGTGTTTCAGATAAAACGACCGTGTAGTTGGGCGAATTTACTTGGTCCAAGGGGTTTCAGTAAATTCGTACAACGGTTTATATTAAATTTGTCATATTAGTAGGATATATATATTGTACGTGAGGCAGGCATCATAGATGGCCTCGATATGGGCCATGCACAAGTGATGTCGTTTAATCATTTAAGTATTGCACGCGAGGAATTGTTGGTAGATCTATCGGGTTGACAACCCCGTCGTGACCGGTCGCTCCGTGTCAAGTCAAACGAAAAATTGATATTTTGTTTATTGTCTAGCTTTGATTATCCCTTCATTGTAAATATATAGTTCGTAATGTCTAGCTAACTTACGAGTCCGAACATTTGATGCAATAAATTTAATATGTAAACTTGGGAAGATGCTCTGTTTCGAAGGTTTCTGGGAAACGCTTGCGACGACTGAACCTTGGATTTTTGTTAAGGAAATAAATTGACTTTCGTAAATTATATGGATGTTTTTATAATAAACACATATTTGGAAAGTATTACCTTGGGATCAAATTACTTTAAATTTGAATATGTGAACTCACCTTCCTTTGTGTTGACACTTGATTTTAACGTGTTCTTCAGGTACTTGAGTTCGGCTTCGGGAATCATGGCGTATCTTGTGGTTGTTGATGCATGTTTTGTCACTTAATATGTTGGACTAACTTTTAAAACTTTCTGGGACAAATGTAATAAGATCCGTGAGGATCAAGACAACTTAATCATGTCGTGGTTGTGTAACGTTTTGAAACTTTATGTTTAAAACTTATGTTTTAATTAAGTTAATATGTCCAACAATTTAGTGCATCGATCATCAAGATATAAATGGGCACCAACTTTCGTCACCACTACGTTTTATATTCCGCTGCGACGTTTTTGGGCTGTGACAGAAGTTGGTGTCAGAGCCAATGTTTGTTAGCGAACTAGATGTTTTCGGGGAAAACTCTAGACTTTAACCGAAGAATTTTGAGATTTAAGTCCAAAATTCGCGAAGCCAAAATTTTTAAATAAACATGGAGATTTTATCATGTATGAAAACCATTGCGTGTTTATGTACATACGTGATTATCTATTTATTTGGGTCTTATGTGTTATTTTTCATTTGAACACACACTTACTTTGTACGGTTACGTTATGTCACGTCTCGGCCTATAGAGCCATTAGTAGTCCTGCTCACTGATACTGTCGAGCCTACAGTTGAGATTCCTTCGCCCGTCGTTACAGAATCGTCTATTCCGCTATTCGAGTCACGTGTTTTGCTACACCTCTTTTAGTCTGAACCCGTCGTAAGAAGAGGACTCGACCCGTTGGAGAGATCGCATCGACTTTGAGAGCTGAGACAACATCCACTTTGAAGGAGCAAAAGGGGATTTGGGTCAATCGCTCTTACTGTGATCGACAATTCGCCACGTTACGCGGAGACTTGGAGTCGACGAAGGGCAAGATGAAGGACTTAGAGGTAGACTGGTAAGATGAGCTTAAGGACTAGGATGACAGTGCTAGGGATTAGATGCACTGGAGGATAGTTGAGCTAGAAGAGCTTGTTAGGAAGATGTTGGACTTCCTGGGTTTGAAGCATTAGTTGTTGGTTATTTTGCTGGTTGTTTTGTCTGTCACTTTTGATACTCTCTGATCATAGCCTGCGCGCCAGATTTTTGGATATTATGTAGAAATTTTGTTTGAACTTGTTATGGGTGTTGACGTAGACATAGACATGCCAAAGGTGGTTAGTCGTGTACTAAAAACAAGTTTATTAATTTCTATGATGAATATCGGTTGGATTACTTTTGGTTTAAAAATTATTCTCATTAATATGTGAATATTATACATGCGCAATGTTTGGTCCACTAGAATTTAATGATTGAATTATTTTTTCGTCTTATGTTAATTATTACTGCTGTAATAATAGAAATGACGAAATGCCACCAAAAGCGAGACAAGGTTCTGGACTACTTACCACCCCGAAAGAGTTGGCACAACTCATAGCCCAACACGTTAATACTGCCATGGAACAACGCGATGCTAACCAGAATAATGGCCAGGAACGTGGATGTGGTGCTCATGGGCATGGTCTTGGTGGGACACAGATCGGAAACCCTTCAGTTAATATAATGATCGGAAAGTTTTAGTAGTTCCTATGTTATGATATAATCGAAGCGTAATCCTGATTTTTCATTAACCTTGTGAACAATATATAGATGTACACATAAAACAATCCAGGGTTGTAACCCAATATCATTTACTGGTGCCTTATCCAATGATGTGGCAATGGTATGCGTGATGTCGGGCCGTCACAACGGGTCGACCATTCAAATAATTCAGCATTCCGAACCTAGATCTGGGGATTCACGAAAGCGAAAGTCTGAGAGTTTGAGAAAGGATACCAATGAGAAGCGTGATAAGAAACGCAGTTCGGGGAAAGCCTATGTGGTTAACCTAGTGGTTTGGGAAAGGATAAAGTCAAGGATGGCAGGAGTGGTTCTGAGAAGAAGACTCACGGTGATGAGCAAGGAAAGTGTGTCAAATATGGCCGAACTGGACATGTGACTCGCGAGTGCTATGCTAAGAGTACATCGGAGGGAGACACACTCGAGGGATTCTACGAGTGTGGTGAGCAAGGACATTTCAAAAGAGATTGTCCGAAAATGAAGGGTCAGAATGCCAAGGGCAGGGCTTTCGAGATGAATGCTGGAAAGGCACGTGACGATCCTGCTGTTGTTACCGGTATATTTTTGATCAATAACCATTCTGCGTTCGTACTTTTTGATACTGGAGCTGACTTGAGTTTTGTTTCGAAAAAACTTTGAACCATTTTTGTGTTCACCAACAAGTAAGCTAAGTAAAAAGTACTTGATAGAACTAGCAAATGGTATGTGACACCCGACTTTTCAGGCCGTACCTGTGACAACCGTCACTTTTCCGTACATTCCGTACACTAGATGAACAGTAATTTGTGCTTTAATGACTGTACATGATCTAGTTACCAGACAAATAAATTTCTGAATTCCCATGCAAGTGAATTCATGCACATTTTGTGTTAACAAATATGGCTTTATGCATAAACGAGAGCGTTGCGTCAGAAATATTAGTAAACTCACCGGTAAGACACATCGTGTCAACAGAACTGCAGAAAGCAGTCAAACATTAGAATTGAGGCCTAGGTGTAGGTCCGACGACAAAAGTACATTAAAACCCAAGAGTACATATAAGGGTTTAATTTATAGACATTGCGAAAACAAAAATAAGCACTAAAAAGCACCCGAAACGCACTTTAAGTGCATAATTTTGTATAATTCAGCTCAATTCAGCATTTAAACATATGAATATTATGCAGAAATTTCGTTTTATCATCCAGAATATTTCCCTAAGTGTTGGGAATTAAAAGGGATACAAAAAGGTACTTAAAGGGTACTAAAAAGTGTAATTTAGCACTTTAACGAATCGGTATCTAACCGAACAGCCGGACTTTACCCGGAACACCAAAATATTGCTAGAAGCAATGTTTTTATTTTTCTAAGCTAATTAGGGTACCCGAATACCCTAACACCCGTTATAATTTACTACCCACTAATAACTAATTAGATCTCCAACTAAACTAACTTAACCACTAACTATTTAGTTCAAATCCAATTATCTACCCAACCCCCCATACCCATTCGGTTCCCATGAAGGGGACACACCTCCACAAAGTATAATTAATTTATTTCTTTGTCTAATATCCACTAAGCATGTTAACTCTTGGACAATTGTAATATATGGACTATAAGAATACTTGGTGAGTTAAGCTCCCATTTGCAACAACACCACCAAAAACGTGAACCCTCTTTCTCTCTTGCCTTGGTTCTCGGCCAACCACCAAGCATCCACCCACATCCATTTTCCATTTTGATCTTGGCATTTTATATACATTCAAGGGTAAAGGATCACGCACAAGGAAGCCCGGTGTTCACGGAATCGCAAGGACCTCACCTCAACGCTTTTAACCACTCGTTTTTCGACTAGTTTCTTCCCTAGCCTCGAGCTAGTAGTAAGTGACTCTAAACGCCTCTTTGATCTATTCTAAAGTGGTTAATAAGAATTTCGACGGTTGAAATTTATGAACATGTAAGAATAAAATTTAAAGTCTACTAAAATAATATAAACAAAGTGGTTAATAGATGAATATTGGTGTAAGACTTATAAGACTAGTATTGTTATGATTATTTTTGGTCGTTGATTGCTAGTATGGAAATGGATCGCCATCAACCCGCTAGATCATGTTCACCAAAACATGAACTAGCCTTATGTTTAGTTGTAAAGTTTCTAGATGACGAACCCTTTCCAACCTAAACATGAACTTGTGTAAAAACAATTTATTTTATGAAATGGAGTTCTAAACTAGTAGATCTAAAGATCTACAAGTGGTTTTTCGGAAGAACCAAGCAAAAAAAAAAAATATTAGTCTTGTTTAAAACCCGGATCTTACATGAACTAAATATATGTTTAGTAAATAAACAAGTGTGTAAACACTTGTGTAACAAGGAAGTTCAACAAAGAAATATTTTTGTGAATCTTGACTAGAAGTTGTGAAACTTCATATTCTTTAAAAATAAAGTTTTAAGAAACTAAACGTATTTTTAAAGATAACAAGACTTACTAAATGTGCTAGTAAGTTACTACACATTTTTTGTAAATATTCAAGTTCATGAAATGGAGAAATTAGTGATTATTGTTGATGATTATTTGTTGATAATTGTTGTTGATGATTGCTGACGATTTAAAAGAAAATAAACACATGTTTTGAAAACATGGGAAACCTCCATTTTTAGGGGAAACTCTGTCGAAATTTCTATAAATTTCGACACTTAGAAAAAAATATAAGTTTTAAGAAACTTATTCCCTAAAAATGTATCTAAAAATATTACCAAGGTTTCCCTAATTTTTGGTGATAAGAAATGAGGATTTCTTCAAGAATAAAAATGGATATAAGTATGTATATTTTTGAGAGAAAAAAAAGATATATTATTTTATCACCAACTTTTGTGCTAAGTGTATAAAGTATGTGTTATACGTGCTAGTGTATTAAGACTTAAAAATACACTAAATACTCATGAGGAGTATAAACATAAAAATACACATACAACATACAAGATGCATAATTCGGGTGCAAAGTGCAAAACATGAAATACTTATATTAATTTTTGAGAAAATAATATAAGTAAAACACTTAGTTAAAAATATAGAATATTTTTAACACAAGAATATATATACAAAAGAGAGTGACTGTACTTGTGCGATGCAAGTCTAGTGACTAACGTTAAGAAAACGCGTATAGGTTACGACGTTAATTAAGCAAATCCGGTGAAGTTTACGACGCACAGGAACGCAAAGTTGTGAGTTCATGCTCCCCCTTTTCTCTAACTGTTTTTAGTTTTATAACTCTCGGGGGTGAAATACATGTTACAGATATTATAATTTTTACAAAGGGTAAAAATACAAGAAGCACTCTTGGTGAGAACGAGAACCGAGTGCAATATGATTTGAGAATACGAGAAGCACTCGTGGTGAGTGCAATATGATGAGCTTTAAGAAAAGCCTAGAAAATACTAGATCATGTGAGCATAGACTAATACAAAAGATGCCATAAAGTCTTGGTGAATAATAGTACCAAGCCATTAAAAACAATCATTAATTAGGGACGAGGGTTAGATCTAACGGGTACGGCCGAGCCCCACTCATGGTCCTTATGTGACCTCTTGAGTGCTTCGGTGTCCCAGTCGAGGGAAATCGACACAGTCGAGGCTAATCGACACAGTCGAGGGAAATCGACACAGTCAAGGGAAATTGACGCAGTCGAGGTTAATCGACACAGTCGAGGGAAAATCGACACAGTGAAAGGAGAAAATACTAAAGCTCCCTATGTCCTCACATGCCTTAATGTCCTTGCTCATACACTCATTTAGTACGTGGTGTACACAAGAAAACGTGATGTATACAATAAATACTTGATTTGTAAAGGTTACAAACTATGTTTTCATACAAGATATACAAGACGCATGAACTCGCTCAACTTTATGTTGATGTTTTCCAAAATTACATGTATTTCAGGTGACAGGATGGATCTTGGGCGCAAGTGTCATAGCTAGAAGTAGACTACAAGTCTAGATGTCATCCACTTTTATTAAATCGAAACCTTGTCAAAGGTTGTGTTTTGAAGACTTAAATAACAAGTATTTGTAATACTTAAATTTTCATAAATGGATGAACATCTTTTTGATCATGTAGTTGTTTATTACGATTGAATGCAATGATAACAAGCTAGTCACACATCATACGCTTCCGCAAAGCCAGGGTGTGACAGTTTGGTATCAGAGCTTCGATTGTAGTGAACTAGGATTCTTTCTCGAGTCTAGACTACAATCACTAGAGTTCTCTCACGAAAACATTTTACAAAAAGGTTTTCATTGCATTCACGAAAGCGCCAAGATCCACAAGTCAGACACTTTACAAAGAAAATACAAGGCAAGGACATTAGTGAGGAATACCTTTAAAATAAGGTGCCAATCAAAGCGTAGTCTACACGAGTTAGACCTGCCAAAAACAAAATGACCCCAAAAAAAAAAACGAGAGTTATACGTGATATAATGCATTAAAATGCTTGATTATGCTAAGTAGCATATATGTTATTGATATACATACATACAAATAAGTGTACGGAATGATTATTGACGTGAATAAGATACTTTCGACTCCGACTCCTATTACTATATGTGACTCGCACGATGAAGCTACCGACCTCGCATCCTTTGCAAAGCTCATGGCTGGGAGTGATTACCAAACAAGATGCTGAGCTTGCTTCCGTAGGAGATGGCTGCTCTTCCCTCTCGATCGTGAAGGTGCCTAACTACGGTGATGATGACGAGGCAGAGGCGGCAACCTTGATCGAATTCTCAATCAACGGGACGAGATCCCTGCGGCTTATGTGAAGCAAGATTGGCGACATACTTGACCAGAAAAGGAAGATGAAGTATTCATCTCGAAGGTGCCCCTCCAACTACTAGGAATTCTCTCTATTCCTATTCCATCTATTCATCGTGCCTATACGCGCGTAACGATAACGAATGTTAGCGCGTGGACCATCGCAAAGGTCCTTTCCATGAAAAGAGGTATAAGGACAGTAGTGTCCCCTCCTTGATTGATCATCTGCTTGGACGAGAGAAAATTGGGGTAACCGTGCAAGATAATTTATTATTACGGGGGCCCACGTAATAACGACTTGTAGTGCACAGAAATCCTGGTGGACTCTCCGGGTCAAGCTAATGAAAACCATACAAAATTTATCTATAGGTGTCCTCATCTTCATCTGGTAGAACAACACATAGATCAGTGCTTTAGCACGTTAGAAAGTAGGAAGACTGTCTTAGCCTACTTCGTGATTGACACTTCTACCGGCATACGAGACGTTTGTGAAAACGATATTTGAGCGAGAGAGGTGGAATAACATTCAGAAAGAATCAGCGACAATACACTCCCTATCACCTCTACACAAACAACCCCATCAAAGGGGAAATATACGAACCAGTAAAGCTAAAGACCTAAGAAAACCAATGTAGCAGGAAATAACTGAAACTTGAATGACCAAGGCGATGTAGCCTCGGGATCATTTCAAACAATATGCCAAGTTGGCAAGCCTATGTGAAGGCTCAATAACTGTTTCCTCGCTTATACACTGGTTATATATGCGTGTGAAATTGGGTGGCTTATGGTGCTATGTATATCATAGACAATTGAAATGTTGTCTAACCTACTTCATACCATTTTGGCAGAAGAGAATGCCGCCCAGGCGAGACACAAACACCAGTACGTTGCCAAGGACAGAAGCCGAGCTGCAAGAACGCATCTCACAGGCAATTGCGCGACATGAAGCCCTCCGCTCTAAGCACAGCGATGGCGCTACTGAAAATAACCCTCCAACTGGCTGCACCTATAAACAGTTCCTGGACTGCAAGCCATTAAATTTTGATGGCACAGGAGGTGCCGTTGCATTTGTTCGTTGGGCAGAAAAGACTGACTCCATTCTAAGAATGAGTAACTGTTCGCCCCGACAGAGTGTTACTTATATCTCAGGGTTATTCGTAGATGGCGCACTCTCCTGGTGGAACCTTCAGGTTCAAACCCTTGGTGCAGATGCTGCTTATGCACTAAGCTGGGACGAGCTCAAGGAAATGATGGAAAAGAAATACTGTTCTAGAGCCGAAATCCAGAAGATTGAGGTGGAGTTCTGGAACTTGAAAATGGACGGACCAAAGATTTCCGAATACGTCCAGCGATTTCACGACTTGTCTAGGGTCGTCCCCTACTTAGTCAAACCGGAATTCAAAAGGGTTGAACGATTCATTTGGGGACTTGCACCTCAGATCAGGAGCATGGTTACTACCTCAAAGCCCTCAACCATTGCAGAGGCTATCGATATGAGTGTCACCCTTACTGAAGAAGCTCTACGTGCGGGAAAATTTTCAGAATCCGAGGATGACAAGAAAGAGACTCATGTGGAGTCATCAGGCAATAAGAAGAGGAAGTCTTCAAATCTAAAGATGAGCACCCAAGTCGACTATGGAAGCTCCAAATCAGGCAAAAGAAAGAAAGTGAACCCGCCGCCTGGAAGGAAAACTGATGGAGCCACTAATAAGGCTGGTGGTAAAATATACTCGGGGACGAAGCCGAGATGCGGGGAATGCACTTTTCACCATGAAGGTCGATGTCTAAGGCCTAAGTGCGGAAAGTGTGGAAAAGAAGGGCACAACAAGGATGCCTGTTGGGCGAAGGACCCAGATGGAAGAAATAAGAGAATACCAGGTTGCTACAAATGTGGTGAAGCAGGGCACTTTAGGAAAGATTGCCCTAGGAAGAAACAAGCAAGGAAGGGTTTTCACGATTGAAACTCGTGAAGCACGCCAGGATCCAGATGCGGTTATGGGTACGATCCCTGTTAACCAACCTAATGCATCTACTTTAATTAATACTGACATCAACTTTTACCTTGAATGCTTAGAACTTAAGAGACTGCCTGGCCTAGTTTCAAATAAGTTAGACGTTCCGTATTCTTTAGAAACGGGCATATAGAAGGCTAGTTTGAATAGTTGAAGCAATTAAGGATTGCAGTTAGGGACTCAGAAGGTCGGAACCTTCTGTTACCATTAACTTGAGAAGTCATGATATGATAGTCAGCATGGATTGGATATCCAAGTATAGAGCCTGAGGACATCCCCGTTATGGAAGAAGTTCCAGTAGCTTTTTCGGAGGACTTGCCAGGAATACCTCCACAGCGCCAAGATGAGCTTTGATAAATCTCATGCCAGGAGCAGTACAGTGCCGAATGACGCCATACCGACTAGCTTCACCAGCGAAGCATGAACCTCTGATATATCGGCAAGAGCTGCTAGACAGGGGAAATTAAGGACATAACATCCTTAGTTAAGGAGACAGGGAGAAAGTTGGTAGTCTCCACTTTACATAAACCTCAGAAAATTGAGAATCAGAATCCTTTACCCAGGGATCAACTTGAGGACAAGAGGTCCTCCACTGTGAATACAAGAGGAAATATCCATAAAACGACCTTTAGGACTTTCTTTGAGCATTACGAGATCCTTGTCGTATCATTTGGCTTGATACATGCATCGATAATATATTCATGGACCTCATGAATCGAACGTGTGAGCCATACCTGGATAAGTCATATACTTATTAACTACATTCTTATATGGCCAACGACCAAAGAAGGTCGTGAGCAACAGCTGCAATTTACCTTGCAACTCTTAAAGAAAAGAACAGTTATGTGCTATGATGACAAAAAGCGGATTTCGAGTTCGCAAAGGGAGAATTTTAAGATACATGGTGGATAAGAACGAAATTCACGCCAACCCTGCAACCAAGAGCTAAGGAGCTAGAGTTGCAATTATGTGACGTCTCTCGACAAAGTCTCGATTGTACGTCGATGCAACGAGACCACGACATTGCATACGCGGCACATTGATTAAAGAATCATGAAAAGATACCTTGAGATAGATACAGTAATTGCGCGCCGCAAACGGGACGTCATTACCTGAGAGGAAATGTTGGGCGATCTTTATTGATCACAAGGGTTGCAACACACCGATGATCATAAGAACTCGAATATGAACTGAGCTGCTGAACGATGCAGACTGTATGAACACAATACGTGCTTGTGTGATAAACTTTGATGAAAAGTCGGAACACTCACTTGCCCTTAGTGGAGTTTTCCTACAACGGTATCTATCACACCGCCGTCTAAACCGCTTCGTGTAAAGCTTTAGACGGAACATAATGAGTAAATTTCCGTCATGTTGAACGGAGACCAGAAATAAACAATCAACTGGCCCGAGATGGCCCAGGAAAACTAGAGGCCAGATCGTTCAGATATGTGATCATATCAGGACAGCCCGCAGAATACAGAAAGATTACGCTGATGAGCGGCAGAAATCATATGAATTTGAGACAAGAAGTATGACTAAAATGAGAGCCTCGCCTAGAGAAGGCGTAGTGTGAATTGGAAAACGAAAAGGTTGAATCCCCGGTGTAGGGATCAGAACCATTGTTCACAAGATGAAAACTCCCAGAAAAAGATCAGTAGTGATCGCGACACATTCATGTGTCTAGCCTATAGAGGGGTCTGACTTAAGGAACAGTCGTTGTTCCCACAAATAAGATTCACGTCAATGACAAACGACAAGAATTACTATAGAAACCTGTTGAGGTTTTGGACCACGAGTCCGTGATACTATAGAAACCTGTTGAGGCTTTGGACCAAGAGTCCGTGATACTATAGAAACCTGTTGAGGTTTTGGACCAAGAGTCCGTGATGCTATAGAAACCTGTTGAGGTTTTGGACCAAGAGTCCGTGATGCTATAGAAACCTGTTGAGGTTTTGGACCAAGAGTCCGTGATACTATAGAAACCTGCTGAGGTTTTGGACCAAGAGTCCGTGATACTATAGAAACCTGTTGAGGTTATGGACCAAGAGTCCACAAGATACAGAAAAGTCATGATCGACTTACTTGAGTATGAAAGAATTCATGACATGACCCAGAGATTTCATGGGAACATGAAGACAAAGCATGAATCTAAGTGACCATATTGGTTTCACAACTCCCCTGCGACCGATGGCATCGCTTGAATTTCGGGACGAAATTCTTTTAACGGGGGGAGACTGTGACAACCGTCACTTTTCCGTACATTCCGTACACTAGATGAACAGTAATTTGTGCTTTAATGACTGTACATGATCTAGTTACCAGACAAATAAATTTCTGAATTCCCATGCAAGTGAATTCATGCACATTTTGTGTTAACAAATATGGCTTTATGCATAAACGAGAGCGTTGCGTCAGAAATATTAGTAAACTCACCGGTAAGACACATCGTGTCAACAGAACTGCAGAAAGCAGTCAAACATTAGAATTGAGGCCTAGGTGTAGGTCCGACGACAAAAGTACATTAAAACCCAAGAGTACATATAAGGGTTTAATTTATAGACATTGCGAAAACAAAAATAAGCACTAAAAAGCACCCGAAACGCACTTTAAGTGCATAATTTTGTATAATTCAGCTCAATTCAGCATTTAAACATATGAATATTATGCAGAAATTTCGTTTTATCATCCAGAATATTTCCCTAAGTGTTGGGAATTAAAAGGGATACAAAAAGGTACTTAAAGGGTACTAAAAAGTGTAATTTAGCACTTTAACGAATCGGTATCTAACCGAACAGCCGGACTTTACCCGGAACACCAAAATATTGCTAGAAGCAATGTTTTTATTTTTCTAAGCTAATTAGGGTACCCGAATACCCTAACACCCGTTATAATTTACTACCCACTAATAACTAATTAGATCTCCAACTAAACTAACTTAACCACTAACTATTTAGTTCAAATCCAATTATCTACCCAACCCCCCATACCCATTCGGTTCCCATGAAGGGGACACACCTCCACAAAGTATAATTAATTTATTTCTTTGTCTAATATCCACTAAGCATGTTAACTCTTGGACAATTGTAATATATGGACTATAAGAATACTTGGTGAGTTAAGCTCCCATTTGCAACAACACCACCAAAAACGTGAACCCTCTTTCTCTCTTGCCTTGGTTCTCGGCCAACCACCAAGCATCCACCCACATCCATTTTCCATTTTGATCTTGGCATTTTATATACATTCAAGGGTAAAGGATCACGCACAAGGAAGCCCGGTGTTCACGGAATCGCAAGGACCTCACCTCAACGCTTTTAACCACTCGTTTTTCGACTAGTTTCTTCCCTAGCCTCGAGCTAGTAGTAAGTGACTCTAAACGCCTCTTTGATCTATTCTAAAGTGGTTAATAAGAATTTCGACGGTTGAAATTTATGAACATGTAAGAATAAAATTTAAAGTCTACTAAAATAATATAAACAAAGTGGTTAATAGATGAATATTGGTGTAAGACTTATAAGACTAGTATTGTTATGATTATTTTTGGTCGTTGATTGCTAGTATGGAAATGGATCGCCATCAACCCGCTAGATCATGTTCACCAAAACATGAACTAGCCTTATGTTTAGTTGTAAAGTTTCTAGATGACGAACCCTTTCCAACCTAAACATGAACTTGTGTAAAAACAATTTATTTTATGAAATGGAGTTCTAAACTAGTAGATCTAAAGATCTACAAGTGGTTTTTCGGAAGAACCAAGCAAAAAAAAAAATATTAGTCTTGTTTAAAACCCGGATCTTACATGAACTAAATATATGTTTAGTAAATAAACAAGTGTGTAAACACTTGTGTAACAAGGAAGTTCAACAAAGAAATATTTTTGTGAATCTTGACTAGAAGTTGTGAAACTTCATATTCTTTAAAAATAAAGTTTTAAGAAACTAAACGTATTTTTAAAGATAACAAGACTTACTAAATGTGCTAGTAAGTTACTACACATTTTTTGTAAATATTCAAGTTCATGAAATGGAGAAATTAGTGATTATTGTTGATGATTATTTGTTGATAATTGTTGTTGATGATTGCTGACGATTTAAAAGAAAATAAACACATGTTTTGAAAACATGGGAAACCTCCATTTTTAGGGGAAACTCTGTCGAAATTTCTATAAATTTCGACACTTAGAAAAAAATATAAGTTTTAAGAAACTTATTCCCTAAAAATGTATCTAAAAATATTACCAAGGTTTCCCTAATTTTTGGTGATAAGAAATGAGGATTTCTTCAAGAATAAAAATGGATATAAGTATGTATATTTTTGAGAGAAAAAAAAGATATATTATTTTATCACCAACTTTTGTGCTAAGTGTATAAAGTATGTGTTATACGTGCTAGTGTATTAAGACTTAAAAATACACTAAATACTCATGAGGAGTATAAACATAAAAATACACATACAACATACAAGATGCATAATTCGGGTGCAAAGTGCAAAACATGAAATACTTATATTAATTTTTGAGAAAATAATATAAGTAAAACACTTAGTTAAAAATATAGAATATTTTTAACACAAGAATATATATACAAAAGAGAGTGACTGTACTTGTGCGATGCAAGTCTAGTGACTAACGTTAAGAAAACGCGTATAGGTTACGACGTTAATTAAGCAAATCCGGTGAAGTTTACGACGCACAGGAACGCAAAGTTGTGAGTTCATGCTCCCCCTTTTCTCTAACTGTTTTTAGTTTTATAACTCTCGGGGGTGAAATACATGTTACAGATATTATAATTTTTACAAAGGGTAAAAATACAAGAAGCACTCTTGGTGAGAACGAGAACCGAGTGCAATATGATTTGAGAATACGAGAAGCACTCGTGGTGAGTGCAATATGATGAGCTTTAAGAAAAGCCTAGAAAATACTAGATCATGTGAGCATAGACTAATACAAAAGATGCCATAAAGTCTTGGTGAATAATAGTACCAAGCCATTAAAAACAATCATTAATTAGGGACGAGGGTTAGATCTAACGGGTACGGCCGAGCCCCACTCATGGTCCTTATGTGACCTCTTGAGTGCTTCGGTGTCCCAGTCGAGGGAAATCGACACAGTCGAGGCTAATCGACACAGTCGAGGGAAATCGACACAGTCGAGGGAAATCGACACAGTCAAGGGAAATTGACGCAGTCGAGGTTAATCGACACAGTCGAGGGAAAATCGACACAGTGAAAGGAGAAAATACTAAAGCTCCCTATGTCCTCACATGCCTTAATGTCCTTGCTCATACACTCATTTAGTACGTGGTGTACACAAGAAAACGTGATGTATACAATAAATACTTGATTTGTAAAGGTTACAAACTATGTTTTCATACAAGATATACAAGACGCATGAACTCGCTCAACTTTATGTTGATGTTTTCCAAAATTACATGTATTTCAGGTGACAGGATGGATCTTGGGCGCAAGTGTCATAGCTAGAAGTAGACTACAAGTCTAGATGTCATCCACTTTTATTAAATCGAAACCTTGTCAAAGGTTGTGTTTTGAAGACTTAAATAACAAGTATTTGTAATACTTAAATTTTCATAAATGGATGAACATCTTTTTGATCATGTAGTTGTTTATTACGATTGAATGCAATGATAACAAGCTAGTCACACATCATACGCTTCCGCAAAGCCAGGGTGTGACAGTACCGTACAATTGTAACACGTGTTTTGAAGAGGTAACAGGGCTGTATTTAACTGGTTATGATGTTTATATGTGAAATTTAATGAGTTGATAAATTTAAACCTTGGCAAAAATTTTGTTGGCAACGGTAAGTGTTTTGGTCAGAAAATCTGTTGAGAATATTGCAACCAAACTCTAGATTACGGGGTATGATGCTCAAAAGGTTTAACAACAATGAGGATCACTTCAATGTGGAATGCACAAACAACACAAGGATTTATACGGGGAAAAAGCCCTTGATCAAGAGTTGATCTCCGGCACAAAAAACCCCGGGTGATGGAAACTACCGATCACCAAGCTCAAATAAATGAATTAACGTTTACAACTTCGGATAGCAACGAGCTAGGTACCAGGATCACTACAGTGAAATGTGTAAAATGTGTAAGTAATTGCTAAGTGTTTGAACGAGAGCTTGTATGAGAGTGTTTGCGAGTGTGTGAAACTGCCAAAAATGATTCAGTGTCACTAACTAGCTCGTTGCCCCTTTCAAATAAGAAAAATATCTAGTTAACAAACTCTCCGACTTTCAAGCCAAGCCTCCACGTTCTCCATAACGTCTAGTTTTGATCTAGCACGTGCAGAATACTTCGGGAATATTCTCCAAGAATGCCGCTAAGACCTGGTCAAGCTTGTTATACCTGCGGGATGTTATGAAACATAAGTAAACAATCGTCAGTATGAGGATCCTTGAAGTGATCCATGATCCTGATCCTAAAGCCCTTCTGAGGATCACTACCTGTCACAGAAGTAAGGATCACTAGTGAGGATAACGAATAAGGATCACTAATTGTTAGAAAATCCTCCCCTAACAATTGCCCCCAAAATATAAGGAGTGAAATTGTAAAATTAGCGAGTTATGTTTTCTCGATCTTATCCGTAACAAACTAACGGATATATAGCCGTTAATTTTGAACTAGCCGTTGCGATGATGATGTCACGGAAGTGACAACCTGCAAGATCATGATTATAAATAGAGATATAGATAGGATCAAATGCATTTAAATTTTCAGAGAAACTCCCTTTATAATCCTCATTCCGAAGACGCTCAGGTATTCTCTCTCTCTATCCTCTTCCCTCTCTTGCTCTGTTTTTATCTTTTCTTTTGCAGAAATTTGCTGAAATCGAGGATTACGTCGGCCATGTTGAGGATCAAGATAAGAAGATTGCCGACCTCCAGCAGACTGCTGTGCTCAAGGATCTTGCACTTGCTGATCTTCAGAAGGAACTCCAGGATACCAAGCAGAAGATGGCTAAGGTGCTGGTTAACTTTGACTATGAAAGGCAAGAGATCACAGATGATGCTAAAGTCTCTGCCGCCATAGCAATGTATAAAACCAAGCTTCAAATGGCCTTGGAAGCTCAGGATCCTGCCTTTGACAAAAGTAGCTGGGAAATTGAAGAATGGAAGGCAAGGCTGGCTGAATTGGGTGATGAAGAGGAGGCTGAGGAGATTCTGGCAATTGAGGCTAGTGGCAGCGGGTTGAAGGATAAAGCTAAGGATGCAGCGGCTGGTGGTGAAGATGATGCAGCGAAGGTGTGAGCTGCAAAAATGGGCGATGATGGAAATTTCTAGACGTCGCCGGAGCCCATTTTTTATGGTTTGGTAGTTTTTTTGATTGTTGATGTTTTTGAACAATGGTGGGTCTGTAATAACTCTAAACAATAGTTCTTAGGTTTAAGGATCATGTATGATCCTTTGGACAATAGGCAGGATAATAGGTGGTGGATGGATCCTCTGTTTGGGGGATGAAGCCACTTGTTATCCTTCCGTCTTTATTTCCTGCACTACTTTTGAACTCATTATCATGGACACCCTTTACCTACCCCAGCGGACGGGCCACGTTTTGCTGGTAGATGCTCGGGTAGGTAATTTTGACAACCTTTAAAGGGTTAGCCTTTTGTTGATAAATAAAAACTTAACCTTTTGTCGCTTATCATGTGTTGTTATCCCTTTTAGTATGTTACTTTTCAACTGTTATAATGTTCATTTTGTTTATACTTATCAGGCTGTGAAAAAATAAAAAAAAGTATCCAAAAAGTTTAGGATATGATCAAGGATCACATATCCCATAATCGACAAGTTCTAAAAAGTGATACAGTTTAAGAATCACAATTTCAGTTGTCAAGTACAAGGGTTATTCAAATAAATGATTGAATAGAATCAAAAATAGTTAAGGATCATACCTGAAGATCCAAGTTAGGATCCTAACCATAATAAGGATAACTATAAGATAAACCTTAGAGTGAAATAAGGATCACGGATCCCTAGCTGTCTATCCTCAAAGACCTGAAATAGAGCATTACTTGGGACTAAGCCAATATAAGAGAAGAGTTAGCAACTGGGGACAAGCCCAAGGATAACTGGGGACAAGCCCAAGGATAACTGGGGACAAGCCCAAGGATAACTGGGGACAAGCCCAAGGATCGTATGTAAACTGGAGTATGGCCCTAACTGGCGACTATCCAAACTTAGTGACATGAAGATGCCAAAACCTTAGCTAACGTGAAAACGTTAGAAACCTTATGAACGGATGTATGGTACGTCTACCATTATACGTAGGATCCTAAGCATAGCCAGAACAATGGAATTATCAGCCCCTATAATGAGTACTGGTCCCAAAGCCTTGAACTATACCAGGATCATCGTGCGCTGCAGGCGGAATCTGGGGACAAGCCCAAATAACTGGGGTTAAACCCAAAGGACGGATTGCTTCTGTGGATAACCAACGTTGTGCTAAAGATACCTGAACTTTCAAAACTTGAACTCACGTGAGAGATGGATAAAGGATACATGATCCTTATCCTTAGATGAGAAAATTAAGAAATGAAATAGTTCAAGATTAGGATATTACCTGAATAAGGATCACCGATACTTTGAGGATCCTTTAAGGATATCCCTTCCACTAGGATCACCTCTACTTCGAGGATCCTTGTCACATGAAATATTTCTTCAAGTGAACAGCATTCCAAGCTCTTGGTAGCAAATCACCTTCCATGGTTAGCAATCTATATGCCCCCTTTCCTGCTTCAGCTTCAATCAAATAAGGGCCTTCCCATTTTGGAGCCAATTTTCCATCAGCAGGATTGGTGGTGTTTTGAAATGCTTTCCTTAACACCATATCTCCAACTTGAAACCTCCTGATCCTGACATTTTTATTGTAAGCACTAGCCATTCTCTGTTGATAACTGGCCATCCTGATCCTAGCCATATCCCTGATTTCTTCAATAGTATCCAGGTCTTGAGCCAAGTTTTCATCATTTTCCTCAGGATCACGGGTATTTGTTCTAGCAGTAGGAACCACCATTTCTGTTGGGATCACTGATTCTGCCCCAAACACCAAAGAGAATGGTGTTTGACCAGTAGCATTTTTAGGGGTTGTCCTGTCAGCCCAGAGCACATAGGGTAGCTCTTCTGCCCATTTTCCTTTCTTGGATCCAAGCTTCTTCTTCAAGTTGTTGATGATGATCTTGTTGGATGATTCTGCTTGACCATTAGCTTGTGGGTGGACTGGTGTTGATGTTATCATCCTAATCCCCCAGCTGTCACAAAAGTTAGTGGTTCTGCCCCCAATAAATTGGGAACCATTATCACATATAATCTCAGAGGGAATTCCAAATCTAGTTATAATATTTCGTTTAATGAAGGATATAACTTCCTTTTCTCTAACTTGGGCAAAAGCTTCAGCCTCTATCCACTTGGAGAAGTAATCAGTCATAGCTAGCATGAATACTTTTCCACCAGGTGCCTTAGGGAGCTTGCCAACTATATCCATACCCCATCTCATAAATGGCCAAGAGGAGGATATAGGATGCAATAATTCGGCTGGCTGATGAAGGATATTGCTGTGTCTCTGGCAAGGATCGCATCTTCTGGCATACTCCACAGCATCTTTCTTCATGGTTGGCCAATAATATCCTGTCCTCAGGATCCTTGAAAATAGAGCCCTGCCCCCAGTATGGTTTCCACAATCTCCTTCATGGAAGTCTTTTAAAACTTCCTGAACTTCAGGATCCTCAATGCATCTCAAGTATGGTCCTGCAAGAGATCGTCTATACAACATATTATTCATAATTGTGAATTGAGATACCTTAGATTTGAAAGCCCTAGGGTTTTCTCCTGTAGGAATCTCTCCATGTTGTAAGTATCTCATAATTGGTGAGATCCATGATCTGGATCCTGAATAGGATTGAATATCCTCACTAGGGATAATTGCAGAATCGTCTCCTATCTCCATAGTTTGGTGATCCTCGATAGCCGGGGTCAGGATATGGATAATAGGAATCCTGATATCCTCTGGGATCTTCAAAGATGATCCTAAGTTAGCCAATGCATCAGCTTCTGTATTTTCTTCCCTTGGTACCTGTGACAAACTAAAGGAAACAAAAGAGAGTGCCAAACTTTTGACTATCTCCAAATATTTGGTTAGTTTTTCACCTTTAACAGCATATGATCCATTAAAGTGATTTGTAATTAACAAAGAATCTACGTGTACCTCAAGATACCTGATCCCCATTTGCTTTGCAATTTGCAAACCAGCAATTAAGGCTTCATATTCAGCCTCATTATTAGTGGTTTGGAACTCACAAGCTATAGAATGGGGTATTATGTCCCCCTGTGGCGATTTTAGTAGTATTCCAAGCCCTGTGCCTTTGACATTTGAGGATCCATCAGTGTGAAGTATCCAAGGATCCTTGGTCTCCTCTAGCTGCTGGACTTCTAACTCAGCTTCTTCTTGTAAATCACTACTGAAATCAGCCACAAAGTCAGCTAATGCTTGGGATTTGATAGCTGTCCTAGGCTCATATCTTATATCATATGCACTCAATTTCACTGCCCACTTAGCCATCCTTCCTGACATCTCTGGTTTCCTGAGGACATTCTTAATTGGAAAATTAGTTTTAACAATGATAACATGAGTTTCAAAATAATGTCTTAACTTAGTAGATGCCATTATTAATGCAAGGATAAGCTTTTCAAGGTGTGAGTACCTGGATTCGGCATCAAGTAAACTTTTACTTACATAATAGACGGGATGTTGTGTACCTTGATGATCCTTAACAAGGACCGCACTTACTGCTTTTGAGGATACCGCGAGATACAAGGATAACACTTCACCTTTTTCTGGTTTCATTAAAGCCGGGGCCGAAGATAGGTAATCTTTGAGGGCTTTTAGAGCATTTTCATGCTTCTCCGTCCACTCAAATTTCTTGTTCTTCCTTAGGATGTCATAGAATTCTTTACATTTTTCGGAGGACTTGGATATGAATCTGTTCAAGGCTGCTATCCTTCCTGTTAACCTTTGAACATCCTTAGCATTGGCCGGAGATTTGATGTTCACTATTGCTTTGATTTGTTCCGGGCTAGCTTCAATGCCTCTCTTAGTCACCATGTATCCTAAGAATTTACCTGCTTTAACACCAAAATGACATTTTGAAGGATTAAGCTTCATATTATATTTGTCAAGGATATCAAATGCTTTCTCCAGGTCTCGTAGGTGATCCTCAGCTTTCAAGGATTTTACCACCATATCATCTATGTAGACCTCCATAGTTTGTGCGATCTGATCCTTGAACATCATATTCACCAGCCTTTGGTATGTTGCACCTGCATTTCTCAATCCAAACGGCATAGCAATATAGCAATATATACCAGTTGGAGTCATGAAGGCTGTATCCTCTTGGTCGGATGGTTCCATTTGGATTTGTTGAAATCCAGAAGAGGCATCCATAAAAGTTAACAGTTCATGACCCGCAGTTGCATCCACCATGGAGTCAATGTGGGGTAAAGGGAAAGGATCCTTGGGACATGCCTTATTTAAATCGGTAAAATCGACACATACCCTCCACTTTCCATTTTTCTTTTGAACAACTACCACATTGGCCAACCATCTTGGATACTTGACCTCTCTAATCATACCTGCCCGGAGCAATTTTTCTACCTCTTCCTGGATAATGGCATTCCTTTCTGGAGCAAACTTCCTTCTTCTTTGATGGATTGGTTTGAAAGATCTGTCGATGCCGAGCTTATGGGTAATAACATCTTTGGATATACCAGTCATGTCTTCATGTTTCCATGCAAAGGTAGTCTTTCTCCTTTTGAGGAAGGATATGAGGTCTTCTTTCATTTCGCCAAGGATCCCTGACCCGATATAGATTTTGGATTCAGGATCATCAGTATCCATGAGGATTTCTACCACATCCTGCTCTCTGGCCTCCAAGACATTTCTTGGAGGATACCTTGATTGCTATTGCTCCCTTGACTTCGAAGCTGGTTTCATCGATGAAGTGTAGCAATTCTTAGCTTCCTGCTGATCACTATCGATCTTTACTATTCCCCAAGGACTAGGGAGCTTCACACATTGATGGTAAGTGGACGGGACTGCTTTCATATCGTGTATCCAGGGCCTGCCAAGGATAACATTACAACAAGATAAACAGTCAATAACACAAAATTTTTGATAAGAGTGTAAGCCTTCGATATATATTGGGAGTTTAATGTCCCCCAGGGTGTTTTTGGTTTCGCCACTAAATCCCACGAGCACGGAGGATCTTGGTATGATCTCTGATTCGGGAATACCCATCTTCTTTAGGACGTCAAGCTGGATAATGTTCACTGAACTTCCTCCGTCTATTAGGATCCTGCGGACAAAACAGTTAGATATAAAAAGAGTAATAACTAAACCATCGTGATGAGGATCCTGGATATCAGTACGATCCTCTTCATCAAAGGTTATGACTTTTCCTTCGGAGACACTCGATGTTCGAACTGGCCTTTCTCCGTTATCCATTTTGGTTTCCTTCGCATGCCTCTTAGCTGCTGAGAAGGATGTGCCGCAAATGTCGGATCCCCCAGAGATAAAGTTTATCACTTGAGCGTCTGCTGGAGGGGCTGGAGCCTTCTCAGGGATCCTCTCAGGATCCTGAGTCCTTGACTTTTTCCTACCCAACAACTCTTTTAGATGCCCTTTGCTCAACAAGTACCCAATCTCCTTTCTTAATGCAATGCATTCTTCTGTGAGGTGCCCAAAATCTTCATGATATGCACACCATTTTGATTTATCCTTTGTTGCAGCTGACCTTTCATTCTTTCTTGGCCATCTAGCTTTATCACCTAGGTTCTGCAAGGCAAGGATTAGTTCATTGTTATCAACACTAAAGCAATATTCAGAGATTGGAGGATAGTCCTCATCATCCTCTTCTTGATCAATAGAATGCACGTTCTGATTATCAGATTTGTTGTAGGATCTGAACTTGTTGTTTCTGAATGAGGATCCTTGCTTATCCTGCTTTGAGGATCCTGTTATCCTCTCCTGAATCCTCTTGTCATCCTCTAGCCGGATGAACCTGAGGGCCCGGGTTCTTACCTCATCTAGGTTCCTGCACGGTGTCATAACAAGATCATCATAAAATAAGGAATCCCTAAGTAATCCCATTTTGAAGGCTTCAACAGCTGTGGCTATATCTAAGTTGGGAATGTCTAAGGATTCTTTACTAAATTTGGTAATGTAATCCCTTAATGATTCATTATGACCCTGGGTTATCCTATATAAATCACTAGTTAATCGTTCAAATTTTCTACTACAAGAAAACTGAGCATTAAACAAGTTAACTAGGTTTGCAAATGAGGTAATAGAATAGGGAGGAAGACTTAGCAGCCACTTGAGAGCTGATCCAGTGAGAGTGGATCCGAATCCTTTGCATAGGCATGCTTCCTTTAACTTTTCTGGGATTGGATTGATCTCCATCCTCTCCCTGTATTGTGCTATGTGTTCTTCAGGATCCGTCGAACCGTCATACAGTTTCATTGTAGGCACATGGAACCTCTTGGGTATCTCAGCATCACAGATTGGTGGTGCAAAGCGAGATATCCTGTGGCTCCCATCTGCAATCTCTGGAATAGGTTTGACTACTCCCGGAACACTCGAGATCATATCCTTTAGCTTTTGCAATTCTCTGGCCATGGCATGATTGATACCTGGATCCTGCATAAAACCATGGTTAATAGTATGAGAATTATTAAAAGTGTTACCTCCCATTGGATTCAAGTTAGGAAATATGGAGGTTAATCCATATTGTTGAGATTCTGGAATGATCGAGGGGCCAGCAGAGGCATTGGTCTGCATTGGGATAAAATCTCCTTGATGGACATCTGAACTCCCTGTTTGCAAACTCCTCAAGGATCCTGGCATCTGGAAGGATCCCTGAAACTGGGACGATCCTGGAACAAAGGAGGATCCTTGAACCTGGGGTGATCCTGGAACGAAGGAGGATCCTTGAACCTGGGATGATCCTGGAACGAAGGAGGATCCTTGAACCTGGGATGATCCTGGAACGAAGGAGGATCATTGAACCTGGGATGATCCTGGAACGAAGGAGGATCCTTGAACCTGGGATGATCCTGGAACGAAGGAGGATCCTTGAACCTGGGATGATCCTGGAACGAAGGAGGATCCTTGAACCTGGTGCATTCCTGAATATCCTCCTGTACTCGTGAGGGATCCCATATGCTGGGGATAGGATCCTGCTGGCTGGAAATATGAACCTAGTGACTGGGTCATAGCTGTTGTTCCATAGTGCACTCCTTTTGGTCCACCCGCATATTGAATGTTTGGAACCACTGACGGCTGAGAAGTAACCACCGGAGTGTCAAAATTCAAAGATCTGGGCATCAGTGGAGAATGATCCTCTGCCGTTTTCTTCTGTTTCTTAATTTCATCAATCTCCCGGAGGATCCTTTCGTTGGTCTTATCCTGCTCTTGTGCATGATTCCTCATCTGCAAAATCAAGGTATAGAGATCATTAGTAGTAGGATTAGTTGAAACAGAAGAAGCAGGTGGTTTTGAGAAAATGGGAGTCGGTTTCTTCGCAGCATTTTCTGTATTCTTCTGGGATCCAGAAGGTGGTGGAGGCAAAGGAGGGACGCCTTGTGAGGAAGTGAATGAGGGCATCAGGTTTGAAGCATTCTTTGATGAGGAAGCCATCTGCTTGGTTGTAGTGAGCCGAATTAAGCACAGAAATGCGTATTTTCTTAAGGACGAAGCACCAATGGCCCCACGGTGGGCGCCAAACTGTTTTGGTCAGAAAATCTGTTGAGAATATTGCAACCAAACTCTAGATTACGGGGTATGATGCTCAAAAGGTTTAACAACAATGAGGATCACTTCAATGTGGAATGCACAAACAACACAAGGATTTATACGGGGAAAAAGCCCTTGATCAAGAGTTGATCTCCGGCACAAAAAACCCCGGGTGATGGAAACTACCGATCACCAAGCTCAAATAAATGAATTAACGTTTACAACTTCGGATAGCAACGAGCTAGGTACCAGGATCACTACAGTGAAATGTGTAAAATGTGTAAGTAATTGCTAAGTGTTTGAACGAGAGCTTGTATGAGAGTGTTTGCGAGTGTGTGAAACTGCCAAAAATGATTCAGTGTCACTAACTAGCTCGTTGCCCCTTTCAAATAAGAAAAATATCTAGTTAACAAACTCTCCGACTTTCAAGCCAAGCCTCCACGTTCTCCATAACGTCTAGTTTTGATCTAGCACGTGCAGAATACTTCGGGAATATTCTCCAAGAATGCCGCTAAGACCTGGTCAAGCTTGTTATACCTGCGGGATGTTATGAAACATAAGTAAACAATCGTCAGTATGAGGATCCTTGAAGTGATCCATGATCCTGATCCTAAAGCCCTTCTGAGGATCACCACCTGTCACAGAAGTAAGGATCACTAGTGAGGATAACGAATAAGGATCACTAATTGTTAGAAAATCCTCCCCTAACAGTAAGATAAACGCTTATCGCGTAACGGTTAAAATGCGAAACGAATGCCGGTGACCACCCGATCAGTGTTAAAATCCTAAAAATAGTCTGTTATGATTAGAATAATAATTTTAATCATATTCGTGAGGAAAAATAAATTAAAACGCTAATAAACTCTATTTTTCGAGTTTAAGCGCGTACCGCGCGATGCAGTGCGTATACCGACAAAATACTGTCAACACAGCCTGTCAAGACAACTGATAATCATTTTAGTAATAATTTGATGAGTTTATCACTTTATAATGATAAAAAATAAAAAAAAAACGCATAAATCCCTATTTTTGCGATTTCAAGCGCGTACCGTGCAGCACAGCGCATATACTGCCAAATACCGACAACGTAGCCAGTCCAGGCAAACAAAATATTGTTCAATAATATTTTGGTGATTTTATTTTTATAGAGTGATAAAAATAACTTAAAACGCACTAAAACGGGATTAAAACGCTAGATAAAATACCCGGTATCCAGTAAAATACAAGTTATTAACTAAAATTACATATATATGTATATGTATACATATAATCTCAAAAATTTTGAAGGTGTGTGAGACTAGGAACTTGTGTTGGCAGCCATGCAAAGCCATTTCCCTCTCTCTCTCCTCCATTCATTGGGCAAGAAAAGAGGTGACATGATTTAGTCTTCCCAACACCCCATATATTCATACTTTCAAGAAACCATTCAAAAATTCACTCAAACACTCTCTCTCTCTCCTAAAATCAGCCGAACACCCTCTCTAACATAACAATTTCGAAAATTCTTAACTTGTTCATGGAGATTCAAGCTCATTCCAAGGTGATTTCAAGGCCATTTAAAGGTTTGAAGGTGATTCCAAGGAGTTTCAAGCAAGAACCAAGCTTCATATCATCTTTTTAATCAAAAACCCACTTGAATCAATTTTGATCGGAATATAAACATTAAAATATGATTATTTTGAAGTAATTAATGATATAAAACTTTGTCATAAGGTTTACTAGCTTTGCACGTGACTTCCGACGCCCGAAATCGTTACCGAATCGCTAAAATACTCATTTTTCAATATACACTAGTATAGGTAAGATTTTGGGTGAACCTTATGTGTTAAAATGTGTTGTGTGATTTAAACATGAGAATGTGAAAGTATGTTAAGTTTTTAACATGATTTTGGAAATTTAGATTATGCATGTATGCTTGTACGTTTTGTGCGGTAGAAACGGTAAAAATTGCGTTAAACGTGAAACTTGTTTGTCGAGCATGAAATTTGATACATATAAGATATTTTATGTATATTTTCTTTAAAAATGACAAAATAAATAAGTTAAACAAACTTTGTGTGTTTCGATGATAAATTAAGTGAACGTTTATGTATATATATTACGACGCGCAAATCGTAGATATATTGCGTATAAACGGGAGAGTTAATGGATTTACACAATAATGGTCATCAATAAAATCATTCAAGTCGCAAAATCATAAATATATAAATATATATATATATATATATATATATTAACGTGCCAACATAATAAAAAATGATAACTTTTTGAGAAAATCTCAAGGTTATGTGACAATTCTAAGAAACAGAGAAACTTAGGATTTTTGTGATGTTATTATATTAAATTAAAATCATTCCTATATATATAATAGGACGTGTAGAAATCAATCTCTGGGATTGCGCTATTTAAAATACGCACCCAAATGTGAGTGTCACTAAACCCCTCTTTTTACTACTTTATATATATTTTGGGGGTAGAACACGCCAATAAAAGGGTTTAATAATGTTTTTGAAATAAAACATACATTTTGATATAAATTATATATTTTCATTGAAAATATATGGATTTTTGGGAAATTATATATATATATATATTTCGGGATGAAATGGTTTTGAAGAATAAATATGTTTCGGGTGGAAACGGGATTATGCACGGTGTTTGGGGGGAAAAACGACCGTGTAGTTGGTACGAATATTGCTTGGTCTCAAGAGAGTAAGTATCAGCATAGGCTTACATTTCATCGGGGATTTCAGGGGATTCGTACAACATCGTGTATTAAATTGTCATATTAGTAGGATATATATATATATATATATATTGTACGTGAGGCAGACATCATATTGTTCATTGATAAAGAACCCTGCGCCCATGATGTCGTTTAATCATTTAAGTAATGTACGCGAGGAATTATTGGTATATCTATCGGGTTGACAACCCCGTCGTGACCGGTCGCCCCGTGTCAAGTCAAACGACGAATTGATATTCTGTTTATAGTCTAGCATTGATTATCCCTGCATGGTTAATATATAGTTCGTATCGTCTAGCTAACATACGAGTCTAAAAATTGACGCAATAATTTAATATACAAAACATGGGTAGTAACAATATTGTCGGGTTCATGAAACTGCGACGGATGGCCCATGGATTTTATCAAGGAAGTAAAACGGACTTTCAAAAATTATATGTATGTTTTCAAATAAACACCTAAACAGAAAGTTTTCCTTGGAATAAAATTGTTTGTAAGTGAATATGTGAACTCACCTTTCTTTGTGTTGACACTTGATTTTTAACGTGTTCTACAGGTACTTAAGTTCGGCTTCGGGAATTATGGCGTATCTTGTGGTTGTTGATGCATGTTTTATCACTTAAAATGTTGGACTGACTTTTAAATTTTTCTGGGACAATGTAATAAGATCCGTGAGGATCAAAAGAAAACTTTATTTTGTCATGGTTATGTTGTGCTTTGGGACGTTAAGTTTAAAATCAACGTTTTAATTAAGTAATAATGTCCAACACTATAATGCATCAAACATCAAGATAGAAATGGGCACCAGCTTCCGTCACCACTACGTTTTATATTCCGCTGCGACGTTTTTGGGGTGTGACATGGTAAACTGATAGAGACTAGCGAGGTTGTTCGCGGTTGTAGTATTCAGTTAGATGATCATAGTTTTAGTATCGACTTGTTGCAAGTGGAGCTGGGGAGTTTTGATGTAGTCGTGGGGATGGATTGGCTATCCAAGAACAAAGCTGAGATTATTTGCTCGGAGAAGCAAGTGAGGATACCTCGTCCTGATGGTGATGAAGCAATAGTTGTTCACGGAGACCGATCGAGTCGAGTGTCGCCAGTGTTTGAAGATGCTCAAGTTGTTGCGAAAGGGTTATCCTGCGTTCTTAGTTAACGTGGTGGATACGAAGGCTGAAGCTAGGAAGATCGAAGAGATTCCTATAGTCCGCGATTATCCAGAAGTTTTTCCTGAAGACTTACCTGGATTGCCCCTTGCGAGATAGATCGAGTTTAGAATTGATCTGGTAACCGGTGCTGCACCGATTGCAAAATCTCCTTATAGATTAGCGCCGTAAAAAATGAAAGAATTGTCGAATCAGCTCCAAGAGCTACTAGACAAAGGTTTCATTCGACCTAGCTTTTCGCCTTGGGGTGCACCTGTTTTGTTTGTGAAGAAAAAGGATGGATCCTGCTGGATGTGTATTGACTACAGAAAGCTGAACAAGTTGACTATCAAGAATCGGTACCCTTTACCGAGGATTGACGATTTGTTTGATCAGCTACAGGGGTCTAGTTACTATTCGAAGATTGACATGCGTTCAGGATATCATCTGCTGAAGGTTGCTGATGAAGATATTCCGAAGACTGCTGTTTTGAACATGATATGGCTATTACGAGTTTTTAGTCATTCCTTTTGACCTAACTAATGCGCCTGCTGTGTTCATGGATCTCATGAACAGGGTATGCAAACCCTATTTGGATAAATTCGTGATAGTATTCATAGACGATATATGATGTATTGCAAAATACATCTTTTATTCGTGTACAATTTGTATAGTTTTCGTTATATTTAGTTTGGTTTTTCATTAGAATATGCATACTATTGATAAAAATTGTGTTTCGCAGGTCTTGATGTTTAAAGTTGCTGGAAACCGAGTAAAACGAGTTAAAATATCGAAAAGTCAAGTCTTGAAGCATGTTGGAAAGGTCGAAGAGTTGAAATAGAGTTAAAAAGCTGAAAAATCACTCTCTGGCACCCCGTGAGAAGTTTTCTGGCACCCGGCGAGAGACTGAACGTAGTACATGAGAAAAAAAAACAAGGTGGCACCCCGCCACCCATTCCTAAGTGGATGGCGCCCCGCCAGAAGGCTGTTGCTGGCAGATTTATGCGAATTTAATAAATGGGTGTTATGGAAAGTCATATAAATACATCTTAAACTTGGAAAAAACCGTAGTTATGATTTTGGGACATCTTGGGGCAATTGTTGAGCATTCTTGGAGCACTTTCGAAGATTTTGAAGCCTAGGAATCATCGGTACGAGTTCGGGGAAGAAGACTTGAAGTTCTAATCGGGTTTTCTAGTTCTTTGTTACAACTTTTCTTACGAAACTTGTTATGATGAATTCATGTTTAGACATCTTTGATTTGTTTTCACGTTTTAACATGCTTGGCTAAACATTTAAGCCACCTAGACTTGAAGAATCCTGGATTACTTTTAAAGAATTACCGATTAAGTTAAATGCATGAATTATGGAACCGGGATCTTGAAGTACTAAACCTATTAAGAACCAACTAAGCCCCTCGACCCTTCTCAAGGAGAAACCTGTGGAACTACCTAGGCTGTTAATCCTACCGGTTATTAGACGCCTTTCCAGTTGTCTAATTATTGTGTAAGTACCCTAATGTTGACCTACTATTTTCCAATCATAGATCTAGGGTAGTTTGAATTAATTAACTTGACTTGATAGACTAATAAAACCGACAGGTCAACCAAGACACGACCTTTTCCAAGGACTATCTAAGCAATTCGCCGGGTAAGACCTACCAATAGCCCCTCACTTTCCAGGTATTAGGACTAGTAGAACACTAAGACTTAGCAAATTATTACCAATTACTTCTAGGGGTTATTGCGCAATTTCACCCTAAAGAGTTAAGGTTTTCTTACGTGATATAGACACTCACCGAAATCCTAGACCCTAATATGACTCTATGTTGTGATATAGACCGTCACTAAGAATCATACGAAGCAAATAATAACAATAAACCAACTCAAAGCATGCATATACATCAAATCATTAAACCAAACTTTTTACTAAACACAATCAATCCATAATAATCATGCAATTAACAAAACCGGTAAAAACTTCATATTAATCCATTCATCAAGTCTAGGTGGCTTAAATGTTTAGCCAAGTATGTTAAAACGTGAAAACAAATCAAAGATGTCTAAACATGAATTCATCATAACAAGTTTCGTAAGAAAAGTTGCACCTATTCTTTCCCTTCCTGAGGGAAGTGATGATTTCATTGTATATTGTGATGCGTCACGTTTGGGCCTTGGATGCGTGCTTATGCAGAGGGACAAAGTGATAACCTATGCATCCAGACAATTGAAAGTGCAAGAGAAGAACTACACGACACATGATTTGGAGCTTGGAGCTGTTGTGTTTGCCTTGAAGATCTGGAGACATTATTTGTATGGCACGAAGTGTACGATATACACAGACCATAAGAGCCTCTAGTATATCTTTGATCAGAAGGAGCTCAACATTCGACAACGGCGTTGGGTAGAGTTACTCAACGATTACGAGTGTGATATTCGTTATCACCTTGGAAAAGCAAACGTTGTAGTGGATGCGCTCAGCAGGAAAGAGCGGGAGAAGCCTCTACGTGTGCATGCTTTGGGCTTGACCATACAGACGAGTTTGACTGACCAAATTCGCAATGTGTAACGGGAAGCTTTGAAGGATGAGAACCTGAGAAGAGAAGGTTTGAGAGGTTTAGAATGCGAATTGATACCAAAAGCAGATGAAGTAATGTACTTCATGAACCAGATTTGGGTTCCGCTTAGAGGTAACCTATGTGCACTGGTTATGAATGAAGCTCATAAATCCAGATATTCCATTCACCCAGGTTCTACCAAGATGTATCAGGATATCAAGGAGTTGTACTGGTGGCCGAATATGAAGAGAGATATTGCGGTCTATGTGGGTAAATGTCTGACGTGCTCTAAGGTTAAGGCTGAACACTAGAAGCCGTATGGGCTTCTACAGCAACAAGAGATTCCTAAGTGGAAATGGGAACATCTTACGATGGACTTTATCACCAAGTTACCCCGTACGTCGCGTGGACATGATACGATATGGGTAATTGTTGATCGATTAACAAAGTCTACTCATTTCTTAGCACTTAAAGAAGCAGGCAATACGGAGAAGATATCGCAGTTGTACCTTAACAAGATTGTAGCCCGTCATGGAGTACCAGTGTCAATTATCTCGGATAGAGACAACCGGTTTGACTCCGGGTTTTGGCAATCTCTTCAAGAGTCGTTGGGATCTCTTTTGGACATGAGTACTGCATATCATCCTCAAACGGGTGGTCAGAGTGAGAGAACCATTCAGACGTTGGAGGATATATTGAGAGCTTGTGCGATTGATTTCGGTGGAAGTTGGGTTACTCACTTGCCGTTGGCAGAGTTTTCTTACAACAATAGTTACCGTGCTAGTATCAAGGCCGCTCCGTTTGAAGCCTTGTATGGAAGGAAGTTTCGATCGCCACTTTGTCGAGCTGAAGTTGGCGAAAGGTAACTAACCAGACCCGAACTTATCCAGGAAACCAACGGAAGGGTTTGCCTAGATCAAGGGAAGGTTAAAAGTCGCCGTCGATCGATATAAGAATTAGGTGGACAATTGAAGGAAACTGTTGCAGTTTCATGTCGAAGATTGTGTTTTGTTGAAGGTGTTACCTTGGAAAGGTACTATTAGGTTTAACAAACAAAGAAAAGCTGAGCCACATTGATTAGGTCCTTTCGAGAGCCCATCTTGAGTTGGATCAGTCGCTTATAGGCTTAAGCTACCATAGGCACTGAGTGGAATACATGATGTGTTTCATGTGCCCAGCCTAAAAAAGTGTATAATAGATGACACACTGACTATATTCTTTTATGAGGTTTACTTAGACGATAACAGAAGTTTATCGAAGTACCTATTAAAGTTGTAAATTTGGTTAGAAGAGTTATGTCGCCACCCCCGATCCCTGAGTCCCGGGAACGGGCGGCAGCGAGCCAGTTTCGGTGGTATCGCTTAGTGTCTAATTTGGCAGCGGAATTTTTCATCAGGACCGTAGTTAGGAAATGTTTATCAGAGTAAAACCACCATATTTCATATTAATAATCACATGGGCAAAACCCAAGTTTCTTATTACAATACATTTATAGGGATAAACCCTATTTTATTGAATTTAAAACATCGTTTATTAGGTAACTTTTATAGACACATTTTTCCCAAGCCTTCAGTGCTCTCCAGCTGGCTTTTTACTAATTGGCTATCACATTGGGTTACCTGAAACGCGTTTTAAAAACATTTGTCAGTCGGAAATACTGGTGAGTGAATCCCAGTTTAATCAAGAAACATTTTATCAATTAAAACAATATTGAGAGCGATCACATTGTTTATGTCTACACAATTACTCCATTTGGTACTATCAATCCACTGACTTGTGGCTCATATTACACATTGGCTAACTCATTGTCCAATGGTAACGTACTGTCAACCTTGACTTACTACTCACTGTGTAGTAAATTTTGTATACAAAACCCCAACATACCGGCAGTAATTGAAGAACTACAAAGACACAATCACTGCTAAATTGCATTGTAAAGCATTTAAGGTTTTGTAAAAACTGTTAACAAAAAGGAGATTACTCACATTGGTATCTTAGACTTCGCTTAAGAGTTTCCTGGATATAATCTATAATTTATACAAATGTACATTGGTTAGTATCATAACCCTTTGAAAATATTAATGATACCCTCCCCGAGACGGCATTCCAACAACTACGTCGGGCAGAACCACGACAGTTGTTACGGAACCCTAAATCAATCGGGCAGCGTAACTATTACGAAACTGTGGTTATAATACTTACAACGGAGCAGAACCTCGCTAATTAGGGGGATATAATACCCAACTATATTGCCTCTAATTCAGAAATTCGAGATTGAGAATGAATTGTGAGCGACGGAAAACGAAAACTGATGCGTTCTATTTATAGTTGCTGAAACTGGTCTCCACGCGACCCGCGTAAAGAACAGCCAAGGGTTACGCGCCCCGCGTCAACCCTGGTCAACTCACTAGCTTGTCCCGGTCATGATCTAGACCCGCCACGATGTCGACACGTGTCAGCTCAGGATGTCTCCGCGTTTATTGATCCTACGCGGCCCGCGTAAATGTAAGCTAAAGCTTACGCGGCCCGCTTGAACTAAAGAAACCAGCGGAGTCCGTTTCCAACCTTGATACCGCCCGCGTAAGATATTGGGGTGGGTCTACGTGGCCTGCCTCAACTTAATAATTATTGTTTTTAATTTATTTTATATACTATAACATAATACAGGCTTAGTTTTCACATACGAGGTATATTTAAAGACATACAAGGGTATTTTAAAATATACTAGGGTATCCGAAATATTATGAGAGTGTTGGTTTTACCAAGGGTTGTTACATTCTCCCCACCCTATTTTAGAGCTCGTCCTCGAGATCTACTGAAATAAATGTGGGTATTTCTTTTGCATTTCTGATTCAAGCTCCCATGTGTACTCTGGTCCTCTTTTGGAGTCCCACTTCACTTTGACTAGAACTAGTCTTTTATGCTTGAGGTTCTTGACTTTCCTGTCTTAAATTTGTAGAGGCCTTTCTACAAACTTGAGTTGTTCATTTACCTCGATATCCTTAAAAGGTACTATCAATGATTCATCAGCTAAATACTTTTTGAGATTAGATACATGAAACACATCATGTATTCCTTCCATTTCCTCTGGCAGTTGTAGCTGATAGGCTACAGGTCCTATTCTTCTAATAATCTCAAATGGTCCAACATACCTGGGGCTTAGCTTTCCTCTTTTGATGAATCTTACCACTCCTTTCCAAGGAGAGACTTTCAATAATACTTTATCTCCTACTTGAAACTCCAATGGCTTGCGTCGGTTATCAGCATAACTCTTTTGTTTATCACGTGCTGCTTTTAGTCGTTCCTTGACTTGAATAATTTTGTCAGTTGTTTCTTGCACTGTCTCAGGTCCAGATAGTTGCTTTTCCCCAATTTCTTCCCAACAGACTGGGGTTCAACACTTTCGTCCATAAAGTGCTTCAAATGGTGCAGCATTGATACTTGTGTGATACTATTGTTATAAGAAAATTCTAATAAAGGTAAGTGATCGTCCCAATTACCTCCAAAATCAATTACACAAGCTCTAAGCATATCTTCCATTGTCTGAATTGTCCTTTCGCTTAGTCCGTCCGTTTGAGGATGATAAGCTGTGCTTAGTTTTAGCTTGGTTCCCATTGCCTTTTGGAAACTTGACCAAAAATGAGAGGTAAATCGACTATCTCTATCAGAAACAATTGATAAAGGAATGCCATGTAAAGAAACAATTTCATTTACATATAGTTTAGCTAATTGTTCCATACTAAAAGTTTCTTTCATTGGTAGGAAATGAGCTGACTTGGTTAGCCTATCTACAATCACCCAGATTGTATCATCTCCTTTCTTGGTTTTGGGTAATTTAGTAACAAAATCCATTGTTATTAATTCCCATTTCCACACCGGCATTTCTAATTGTTGTAACAAACCTGAGGGTTTCTGGTGTTCAGCTTTGACTTGTGAACAGGTTAGACATTTAGAAACGTAGGCTGCTATGTCTTTCTTCATTCCTATCCACCAGAAATTTTTCCTTAAATCCTGGTACATTTTATCACTCCCTGGATGCATCGTATATTTAGATTTATGGGCTTCTTCTAGTATACGATGACGTAGGTTTCCTAATTTAGGTATCCACATTTTCTTTTCATGGAATCTCCAAATTCCATCTGTTCCTTGTTTTAATTCCTTTAACATACCTTTTAATTTTTCAGAATCATCATTGATTACTGATTCTTGTGCTTCTCTTATTTGATCATTTAAATCTACTTGCAGATTTAATTTAAGAGAACGTACCCTTCTTGGCTTTTCATGATACTTTCGGCTTAAAGCATCTGCCACTACATTTGCTTTTCCTTCATGATACTGGATATCACAATCATAGTCACTAAGCATCTCCATCCAACGTCTTTGTCTCATATTCAACTCCTTTTGCTTGAAGATATACCTTAAACTCTTATGATCAGTGAATATGGTAAACTTACTACCATAAAGGTAATGTCTCCAAATCTTAAGAGCAAAAATTATAGCTCCTAATTCTAAATCATGAGTTGAATAATTCTCTTTATGATTCTTAAGTTGTCTAGATGCGTAAGCTATAACCTTTTGGCGTTGCATCAACACACATCCATAACCTAATTTAGAAGCATCGCAATAGACTACAAAGTCTTCAGCTCCTTCTGGTAATGCTAATATGGGTGTATGGGTTAATTTATGCTTAAGAATTCTAAAAGCTTCTTCTTGTTTTAATCCCCATTCAAACTTAACAGATTTACAGGTTAATTTATTTAAGGGAATGGCTATTTTAGAGAAAAATCGAGCTCCTTGTAGTTGATCAAACAGATCATCGATTCTCGGTAATGGGTACCGATTCTTAATCGTGACCTTGTTCAATTCACGGTAGTCAATGCACTTACGCATTGATCCGTCTTTCTTTTTAACGAACAGTATCGGCGCTCCCCATGGCGATGAATTTGGCTGTATAAATCCTTTATCTAACAATTCATCTAATTCTTTCTTCAATTCTTGCATTTCTGCAGGTGCCAAACGATAAGGTGCTTTGGCAATTGGTGATGTTTCTGGTAGCAGGTGAATTCTGAATTCAACTTCTCTGTCTGGAGGTAGTCCTGGTAATTCTTTTGGAAATATATCTGAAAACTGTGACACTATTGGAATGTCTTTTAGTTCTTTTCCTTTAGTGTTAGTGATTATAGAAATCAAATACATTATAGAACCTTTTCTTATAGAACTTGCAGTTTTCATCACAGAGATGAATTTTGTGGATCTAGAGGGCTTATCTCCTTTTATTGTGATCGTTTTACCTTTTGGTGAATTTACTTGTATTAACTTTTGATCACATAAAATACTGGCTTTATTGGCTATTAACCAATCCATTCCTAAAACAACATCAAATCCTGCCAGATTCATGGGATAAAGATTTGCAATAAATTTCTGATTTAAAATTTCTATTCCTGCTCCCTGCAAGATTTCAGAAATCCTAACGGTTTCTCCATTAGCGGTCTCTACTAGGCATTCTAGTGGTAGTTTAGTTAATCACTGATTTAGAATTTTCCAAAATGATGTATTAATAAAACTTTGGTTTGCACCAGAGTCAAATAATACTTTAGCAAAGATATCATTAACTAAAAACGTACCAGCTATGACATCTGGAATCATCTTGGCTTCATCTGCAGTCAAAACAAATGCTCTAGCATTTTTAGTACTCTTGTTGTTTGTAGCTGGAGCTAATTTCGGACAGTTTGGCCTGATATGACCTTTTTCTCCACAGTTGTAGCATAATCCATTACTGGATTTCCTCTTGCAATTTTCTTCCTTGTGTCCTGGCATCTTGCAATAATTGCAGAGAGTGAAGCATTTTCCTGAATGTTTTTTCTTGCAGACCTTGCAGTATGGTGCAGAGGTAGAACCCATATTCCTACGATTAAAATTTCCAGAACGAAATTCTTGAGTAAGCCTTTGGGTTAGGTTTCTCCTCTGGTCTTCTTCTCTAGTACAGATTAACTCATCTTTCAAGGTATTTGCTAGTTCTACAGCTTCTTCTATAGTTTGAGGTCTAGCTGCGTTGACTGCATGTCTAATCTCTCCAATTATTCCCCAGATATAACGGGAGATTAACACCGGTTCTGGTGAAGCAAGGGTTGGCACTATTCTAGCATATTCAAAGAATAACTTCGTGTACCCCTTACTATCCACACCAGTCATCCTAAGGTTTAGGAATTTGTTTGCTATCTGTTCCTTTTCATTAGGAGGACATAATTTCCTTTCTACCATATTCCTAAATTCTTCCTAATCCATACTATAAACCCTATCACTTCCTCTAGACTGAAGGATAGTGTTCCACCATTCTAAGGCTGCATTCTTAAATAGATTGGAAGCAAACATTATCTTGTCCTCTTCCGCACATTTACTTATTTTCAGAACAGCCTTAGTCTTTTCTATCCAGCGTAGAGCTGCAATAGGTTCTTCATTGCCAGAAAATTCTATTGGTTTACAGGACCAAAATTCCTTATAAGAACAACCATAAGGCATGGTTCTTCTTCTTTTCGGAATGGGTAATTGTAGTACAGGTCCATTGTTCACGCTGTTTTCTGGTTCACTTGGTCGCTTACTACTATGCTTACTTTTATTATCAGCATCCTTAACAGTTTGAAGAATAAATGGCATTGCATCTATAATTCCCTGTGCTACTATGTGTTGGATATCACTATTATCCATCTGATTTCCATTGTTATTGATGCTTGGATTTTCATTAACCACGTTAATGTTACTCTGGTTATCGTTATTCAGATTTCCTTGATTTTCTTCGTCGGCCATTTGAATTTTAAACATTTACCCCATATTAATATCACAAGATAATAAGTAATATCATAATTCACATGACACGCAATCTAACAAAAAACGTCGATCATTGCGACTTGTACTCTATTTTCATATACTATGCGTCTATTACACACTAGTACTGAAATAAAGATTACAATACCAACAGAAAGAAAATTACACTAATAGTACTATGCATCCGTACACACATATTTTATTATATTATTATTATTACTACTATTTCCTCCATTCTCACATTCAAGGATATGGATTTATCCAAAAATCCATATTGCGTTCATCGTATTTCCATACGAGACGCTCTCCCACCTGACGCATTCTCTCACTGCTTTCTAAAATTTCCTCCCCAAAAGTCCTAAGTTCTTGGACATTTTCTGCACTCATTGGGGGTGCAGGTTCTCGGACTGGGTTTGGAATCTGGGGTGCGAATTCCTGATATGGGGGTGAAAGTTCCTGAAATTGGTAAGGATCCTCTAAGATCTCCCTAATGTAGTTATTATGGTAATAGGGATCTAAAGGGTCCATACCTGGGTTGACTTCTATGTTCTGTATGGGTGGGTATTCCTGGATAGGGTAATGTTGCACAAAGTCCCTATTATCGTCCCACCAGGGGTCGTAATTCGGGTCTAGGGGGTTTGGTGCAGGTACCCTAGGGATTTCTTCTGGGTTAAAGTCATGCATCTCCACTTGGTTGTCAAAATTTTCTATCTCCATGGGTTGTTCTGGGTTTTGTGGTTGTAGGGCTACTAGTTATTCCAGACTCGGGTCAGCAGCAGTTGTAGCTAGGATATGGAAATTAGCTAGACTTCTATTAAGCATATCCTGAGTATGGGCATCTGTCTCTCGCTTAATAGCTGCTAAGGATCTTTGCTGTTAAAATTTTCGCATTCTTTTCCTACGAGCAAAAGCTTCTTTACTGAACCATCCTCGTTTCTTATTAGGAAATGGCTCTTCAGATTGAGCTCTAAAGGCAAACACTCCTTCTTCCTGATCAGCAGTATACCTAGAAAGGGCAGGTTGTGAAGAGGTACCTTCACCCCTAGGTGAATCAGACAACTGACGATACATGTCTGAGGGTCCTTGATCACTCATACTGTAAACTAACAGATAGTCAAATAACACATAACAAATAAATATAGTTATGCACTTATTTCCATAATTTATTTCCTAACACAAAATTTAGAATTTAAGTGTCAGCAGAACACTTCTTTGGCTCAGACCAGTGGCTAGGCTCTGATACCACCTTCTGTCGCCACCCCCGATCCTTGAGTCCCGGGAACGGGCGGCCGCGAGCCAGTTTCGGTGGTATCGCTTAGTGTCTAATTTGGCAGCGGAATTTTTCATCAGGACCGTAGTTAGGAAATGTTTATTAGAGTAAAACCACCATATTTCATATTAATAATCATATGGGCAAAACCCAAGTTTCTTATTACAATACATTTATGGGGATAAACCCTATTTTATTGAATTTAAAACATCGTTTATTAGGTAACTTTTATAGCCACATTTTTCCCAAGCCTTCAGTGCTCTCCAGCTGGCTTTTTACTAATTGGCTGTCACATTGGGTTACCTGAAACGCGTTTTAAAAACATTTGTCAGACGGAAATACTGGTGAGTGAATCCCAGTTTAATCAAGAAACATTTTATCAATTAAAACAGTATTGAGAGCGATCACATTGTTTATGTCTACACAATTACTCCATTTGGTACTATCAATCCACTGACTTGTGGGTCATATTACACATTGGCTAACTCATTGTCCAATGGTAACGTACTGTCAACCTTGACTTACTACTCACTGTGTAGTAAATTTTGTATACAAAACCCCAACATACCGGCAGTAATTGAAGAACTACAAAGACTCAATCACTGCTAAATTGCATTGTAAAACATTTAAGGTTTTGTAAAAACTGTTAACAAAAAGGAGATTACTCACATTGCTATCTTAGACTTCGCTTAAGAGTTTACTGGATATAATCTATAATTTATACAAATGTACATTGGTTAGTATCATAACCCTTTGAAAATATTAATGATACCCTCCCCGAGACGACATTCCAACAACTACGTAGGGCAGAACCACGACAGTTGTTACGGAACCCTAAATCAATCGGGCAGCGTAACTATTATGAAACTGGGGTTATAATACTTACAACGGAGCAGAACCTCGCTAATTAGGGGGATATAATACCCAACTATATTGCCTCTAGTTCAGAAATTCGAGATTGAGAATGAATTGTGAGCGAGGGAAAACGAAAACTGATGCGTTCTATTTATAGTTGCTGAAACTGGTCTCCACGCGGCCCGCGTAAAGAACAGACAAGGGTTACGCGCCCCGCGTCAACCCTGGTCAACTCACTAGCTTGTCCCAGTCATGATCTAGACCCGCCACGATGTCGACACGTGTCATCTCAGGATGTCTCCGCGTTTATTGATCCTACGCGGCCCGCGTAAATGTAAGCTAAAGCTTAAGCGGCCCGCTTGAACTAAAGAAACAAGCGGAGTCCGTTTCCAACCTTGATACCGCCCGCGTAAGATATTGGGGTGGGTCTACGCGGCCCGCCTCAACTTAATAATTATTGTTTTTAATTTATTTTATATACTATAACATAATACAGGCTTAGTTTTCACATACGGGGTGTATTTAAAGACATATAAGGGTATTTTAAAGTATACTAGGGTATCAGAAATATTATGAGAGTGTTGGTTTTACCAAGGGTTGTTACATTCTCCCCACCCTATTTTAGAGCTCGTCCTCGAGATCTACTGAAATAAATGTGGGTATTTCTTTTGCATTTCTGATTCAAGCTCCCATGTGTACTCTGGTCCTCTTTTGGAGTCCCACTTCACTTTGACTAGAACTAGTCTTTTATGCTTGAGGTTCTTGACTTTCCTGTCTTCAATTTGTAGAGGTCTTTCTACAAACTTGAGTTGTTCATTAACCTCTATATCCTTAAAAGGCACTATCAATGATTCATCAGCTAAACACTTTTTGAGATTAGATACATGAAACACATCATGTTTTCCTGCCATTTCCTCTGGCAGTTGTAGCTGATAGGCTACAGGTCCTATTTTTCTAATAATCTCAAATGGTCCAACATACCTGGGGCTTAGCTTTCCTCTTTTGATGAATCTTACCACTCCTTTCCAAGGAGAGACTTTCAATAATACTTTATCTCCTACTTGAAACTCCAATGGCTTGCGTCGGTTATCAGCATAACTCTTTTGTCTATCACGTGCTGCTTTTAGTCGTTCCTTGACTTGAATAATTTGTCAGTTGTTTCTTGCACTATCTCAGGTCCAGATAGTTTCTTTTCCCCAATTTCTGCCCAACAGACTGGGGTTCGACACTTTCGTCCATAAAGTGCTTCAAATGGTGCAGCATTGATACTTGTGTGATAACTATTGTTATAAGAAAATTCTATTTAAGGTAAGTGATCGTCCCAATTACCTCCAAAATCAATTACACAAGCTCTAAGCATATCTTCCATTGTCTGAATTGTCCTTTCGCTTTGTCCGTCTGTTTGAGGATGATAAGCTGTGCTTAGTTTTAGCTTGGTTCCCATTGCCTTTTGGAAACTTGACCAAAAATGAGAGGTAAATCGACTATCTCTATCAGAAACAATTGATAAAGGAATGCCATGTAAAGAAACAATTTCATTTACATATAGTTTAATTGTTCCATACTAAAAGTTTCTTTCATTGGTAGGAAATGAGCTGACTTGGTTAGCCTATCTACAATCACCCAGATTGTATCATTTCCTTTCTTGGTTTTAGGTAATTTAGTAACAAAATCCATTGTTATTAATTCCCATTTCCACACCGGCATTTCTAATTGTTGTAACAAACCTGAGGGTTTCTGGTGTTCAGCTTTGACTTGTGAACAGGTTAGACATTTAGAAACGTAGGCTGCTATGTCTTTCTTCATTCCTATCCACCAGAAATTTTTCCTTAAATCCTGGTACATTTTATCACTCCCTGGATGCATCGATATTTAGATTTATGGGCTTCTTCTAGTATACGATGACGTAGGTTTCCTAATTTAGGTATCCACATTTTCTTTTCATGGAATCTCCAAATTCCATCTGTTCCTTGTTTTAATTCCTTTAACATACCTTTTAATTTTTCAGAATCATCATTGATTATTGATTCTTGTGCTTCTCTTATTTGATCATTTAAATCTACTTGCAGATTTAATTTAAGAGAACGTACCCTTCTTGGCTTTTCATGATACTTTCGGCTTAAAGCATCTGCCACTACATTTGCTTTTCCTTCATGATACTGGATATCACAATCATAGTCACTAAGCATCTCCATCGAACGTCTTTGTCTCATATTCAACTCCTTTTGCTTGAAGATATACCTTAAACTCTTATGATCAGTGAATATGGTAAACTTACTACCATAAAGGTAATGTCTCCAAATCTTAAGAGCAAAAATTATAGCTCCTAATTCTAAATCATGAGTTGAATAATTCTCTTCATGATTCTTAAGTTGTCTAGATGCGTAAGCTATAACCTTTTGGCGTTGCATCAACACACATCCATAACCTAATTTAGAAGCATCGCAATAGACTACAAAGTCTTCAGCTCCTTCTGGTAATGCTAATATGGGTGTATGGGTTAATTTATGCTTAAGAATTCTAAAAGCTTCTTCTTGTTTTAATCCCCATTCAAACTTAACAGATTTACAGGTTAATTTATTTAAGGGAATGGCTATTCTAGAGAAATCTTGGATAAATCTTCTATAATAACTGGCCAATCCTAAGAAACTTCTAACCTCGGTTGGTGACTCAGGGGTTTTCCATTTAGTAATTGCCTCAATCTTTGTTGGATCTACATGAATTCCTTCATGATTGACTAGGTGTCCAAGGAATTGTACCTGTTCTAACCAAAATTCGCACTTAGAAAATTTAGCATAAAGCTTTTCCTTTCTTAATAGACTTAAAAGTGTGTGCAAATGTTTTGCATGATCCTCTTTACTCTTAGAGTAAATTAGAATATCATCTATAAAAACAATTATGAATTTATCCAAATATGGCTTACATATTCGGTTCATCATGTCCATAAATGCAGCTGGGGCATTGGTTAAACCAAATGGCATGACAGTAAATTCATAATGGCCATACCTTGTTCTGAAAGCGGTTTTAGGAATATCCTCTTCCTGTACCTTTAATTGATGATATCCTGAACTTAAATCGATTTTAGAGAAAAATCGAGCTCCTTGTAGTTGATCAAATAGATCATCGATTCTCGGTAATGGGTACCGATTCTTAATTGTGACCTTGTTCAATTCATGGTAGTCAATGCACATACCCATTGATCCGTCTTTCTTTTTAACGAACAGTATCGGCGCTCCCCATGGCGACGAACTTGGTTGTATAAATCCTTTCTCTAACAATTCATCTAATTGTTTCTTCAATTCTTGCATTTTTACAGGTGCCAAACGATAAGGTGCTTTGGCAATTGGTGATGTTTCTGGTAGCAGGTGAATTCTGAATTCAACTTCTCTGTCTGGAGGTAGTCCTGGTAATTCTTTTGGAAATATATCTGAAAACAGTGACACTATTGGAATGTCTTTTAGTTCTTTTCCTTTAGTGTTAGTGATTATAGAAATCAAATACATTTTAGAACCTTTTCTTATAGAACTTGCAGTTTTCATCACAGAGATGAATTTTGTGGATCTAGAGGGCTTATCTCCTTTTATTGTGATCGTTTTACCTTTTGGTGAATTTACTTGTATTAACTTTTGATCACATAAAATACTGGCTTTATTGGCTATTAACCAATCCATTCCTAAAACAACATCAAATCCTGCCAGATTCATGGGATAAAGATTTGCAATAAATTTCTGATTTAAAATTTCTATTCTTGCTCCCTGCAAGATTTCAGAAATCCTAACGGTTTCTCCATTAGCGGTCTCTACTAGGCATTCTAGTGGTAGTTTAGTTAATCACTGATTTAGAATTTTGCAAAATGATGTATTAATAAAACTTTGGTTTGCACCAGAGTCAAATAATACTTTAGCAAAGATATCATTAACTAAAAACGTACCAGCTATGACATCTGGAATCATCTTGGCTTCATCTGCAGTCAAAACAAATGCTCTAGCATTTTTAGTACTCTTGTTGTTTGTAGCTGGAGCTAATTTCGGGCAGTTTGGCCTGATATGACCTTTTTCTCCAAAGTTGTAGCATAATCCATTACTGGATTTCCTCTTGCAATTTTCTTCCTTGTGTCCTGGCATCTTGCAATAATTGCAGAGAGTGGAGCATTTTCCTGAATGTTTTTTCTTGCAGACCTTGCAGTATGGTGCAGAGGTAGAACCCATATTCCTACGATTAAAATTTCCAGAACGAAATTCTTGAGTAAGCCTTTGGGTTAGGTTTCTCCTCTGGTCTTCTTCTCTAGTACGGATTAACTCATCTGTCAAGGTATTTGCTAGTTCTACAGCTTCTTCTATAGTTTGAGGTCTAGCTGCCTTGACTGCATGTCTAATCTCTCCAATTAATGCCCAGATATAACGGGAGATTAACACCGGTTCTGGTGAAGCAAGGGTTGACACTATTCTAGCATATTCAAAGAATAACTTCGTGTACCCATTACTATCCACACCAGTCATCCTAAGGTTTAGGAATTTGTTTGCTATCTGTTCCTTTTCATTAGGAGGACAGAATTTCCTTTCTACCATATTCCTAAATTCTTCCTAATCCATACTATAAACCCTATCACTTCCTCTAGACTGAAGGATAGTGTTCCACTATTCTAAGGCTGCATTCTTAAATAGATTGGAAGCAAACTTTATCTTGTCCTCTTCCTCACATTTACTTATTTTCAGAACAGCCTCAGTCTTTTCTATCCAGCGTAGAGCTGCAATAGGTTCTTCATTGCCCGAAAATTCTATTGGTTTACAGGACCAAAATTCCTTATAAGAACAACCATAAGGCATGGTTCTTCTTCTTTTGGGAATGGGCAATTGAAGTACAGGTCCATTGTTCACGCTGTTTTCTGGTTCACTTGGTCGCTTACTGCTATGCTTACTTTTATTATCAGCATCCTTAACAGTTTGAAGAATAAATGACATTGCATCTATAATTCCCTGTGCTACTATGTGTTGGATAGCACTATTATCCATCTGATTTCCATTGTTATTGATGCTTGGATTTTCATTATCCACGTTAATGTTACTCTGGTTATCGTTATTCAGATTTCCTTGATTTTCTTCGTCGGCCATCTGAATTTTAAACATTTACCCCATATTAATATCACAAGATAATAAGTAATATCATAATTCACATGACACACAATCTAACCAAAAACGTCGATCATTGCGACTTGTACTCTATTTTCATATACTATGCGTCTATTACACACTAGTACTGAAATAAAGATTACAATACCAACAGAAAGAAAATTACACTAATAGTACTATGCATCCGTACACACATATTTTATTATATTATTATTATTACTACTATTTCCTCCATTCTCACATTCAAGGATATGGATTTATCCAAAAATCCATATTGCGTTCATCGTATTTCCATACGAGATGCTCTCCCACCTGATGCATTCTCTCACTGCTTTCTAAAATTTCCTCCCCAAAAGTCCTAAGTTCTTGGACATTTTCTGCACTCATTGGGGGTGCAGGTTCTCGGACTGGGTTTGGAATCTGGGGTGCGGGTTCCTGATATGGAGGTGAAAGTTCCTGAAATTGGTAAGGATCCTCTAAGATCTCCCTAATGTAGTTATTATGGTAATAGGGATCTAAAGGGTCCATACCTGGGTAGACTTCTATGTTCTGTATGGGTGGGTATTCCTGGATAGGGTAATGTTGCACAAAGTCCCTATTATCGTCCCACCAGGGGTCGTAATTCGGGTCTAGGGGGTTTGGTGCAGGTACCCTAGGGATTTCTTCTGGGTTAAAGTCATGCATCTCCACTTGGTTGTCAAAATTTTCTATCTCCATGGGTTGTTCTGGGTTTTGTGGTTGTGGGGCTACTAGTTGTTCCAGACTCGGGTCAGCAGCAGTTGTAGCTAGGATATGGAAATTAGCTAGACTTCTATTAAGCATATCATGAGTATGGGCATCTGTCTCTCGCTTAATAGCTGCTAAGGCTCTTTTGTGACAACTCGTAATATAGAACCCTTCATTGTATCTTGATGTAACATGCTTGAACGTTATGTGACTAGTTGACATGTTGGTTTAATGAATGCTATAAGAGAATATTATGTGAATATGTGTCGTGCTTGTATGTATGCGTGTATTTATGTGACCCGAGACACAAGGACCCGACTCGAGACCACTCGGTCTCGAGTGAACAGCTGGGCCGGTTAGGCCGTGCACCCCTAAGGCCACTCGAAATCCACTTAGAGTGCACCACCTTGTATAAAACCCAAAACCTACACTCACTCTCACACACACTCTCCTCCACTCTCTCTCTCTAGAAAACCTTAAACCCTAGAGATTTAAGCATCACCTCCCCTCTCCTTTCTCTCGGATCAAACCGGCAACCGCAAGGGAGTTCTCGGATTGCTTGTAATCTCTTTTGGGAGCTCATGCACCGATCCTTCATACCCTCACACCTCGGAATCTAACCGGTTAGTGTTTTCATGTGTACTAGGTGTTATGTGTGCTTGATGAATGAGATACATGCTTAGTGTAGAGGTCTCCTTGTATGAGTTAGTGAGTTAAAAATGGTTAAATGATGTAGATGCTTGATTTCTAAATAATGTTCATGGTTAGGAAAAATAGAGTGAATTATTGATTATCATGCTAGCTCGATGTATGAATAAGTGGAAGAATGTATGAATACGGCTCTATCATGTTCTCGGATGTGTTTGGATGATGATTGATAGTACATTAAACTAGGTGTATTATGCTAGTATAAATCGGTTTAAAGGAACATGTGTGTTATGATGGTGTACAAAGATTGTTTTCGGATTTAGAATGAATGCACACATGATTATTGGTACACAAAAGTTGTATGATATGAAAACACTAAAGGTTGAACAATATGAATATAATATGAACATGTTATGAATATTTGAAAAATGCTTGTTTGATCCGTTTTACTTGAGTGTTAGACAAGAAAACATGTTTGTGTGTTTTGGTTGGATAGTACACAATTACATGAAATCGGAATTCTATTGGCTAGTACAAATGCTGGCGATCAGCAGGTGTGCCAGTCGAGACCCCCGGTCTCGACTCGAGACCATTAAGCCACCACTCGAAACCGCAGTGATTGCGACTCGAGACCAACCCATGACAACTCGAGACCCCATGATCTCGACTCGAGACCTTTGAGGTTGCGACTCATGTCTGCACTACTCGAGACCATCCGGGTTGCGACTCGAGACCGCATGTTCTCGAGTCGAGACCACCTAGTCTTGATTGGGCTGTTTGACTCGGTTATTGGGCCACCAAGTGTGACAATGTGTTTTGGGCTTGTATCTGTGCTGCTATGCTATGTGCTGATTGACTGTTTAAGAATTAGAAGAGGCCCAATAACTTAAAAAGAATAATCGTATGATATGTATGCTATGTGTTAGATACGTGTAGGATATACGTGACTCCTTCACACACAAACCTGACCTATACTGGTAACCATATTAGGACGTGGTGACCAGCATACTTGACCAAGTAAACTAAACTGCCGAGCAACCCAATGTGAGTTCACACTCTCTACAAAGCATGGGATTCCCAGGGGTTGGGAATGGGGTTAATGAACATGGATTCCTCGTCCTTTATTGGGTAGGACAGTCCTGGTTTAGGAATATAATTCCTCGTCCTCTTGGACAGATAACTTTCACTAGACCAAAACTCTATCACGAAGTCCCTCCTTTTTATATCGACTTAATCGCCGGGCCAATGGCGAGCGGGTCATTAGTTAGATAGCGCTATTTAGGTTTGACAAACCTCACACCGTGCCGCAGAGGACGGGCATGAACTAATGGATCTGGGCACGTCAATGATGATAGACATTGACAGTTCAGGGCACATAAACATGACTACAGTCAGCAGTCGATATGTAACGAGTCTAGTAGCATACACATGGGGTAGCCCCCACGGCCAAAAAGCCAGATAACTAAACATGGGGTAGCCCCCACGGCTGGATTGCCAGGGTAATTGGGTTAAACAAATCACATTTTCAACTATGGGGTAACCCCCACGGCAGGATGCCAGATAAAGGAAACTGTTTTCGAAACAACCTAAAACGAACACCCAACTGTGAACTCGCTCAACATTCTTGTTGACTCGTTACTACATGCTTTGCAGGTCAATAGGTACTTAGCTGGAGCTTGCATGGAAAGGGGTCGTTGTGGGACATGGACAGCTGTGTGCCATGTTAAACTTTGAAACAATTAAACTTATGTTTTGGTTTAAAACGTTATGCTTCCGCTTGCAACTTAAACTATGTTTTGTTTGGACACCAATTGTATTGGTTGGATTTTTTATAATCACTTACAAGCTTGTTCAATATGATTGGTGGCTGGATCCTGGTCAGTCAAGCCTCCAAGCGGTGGTATTCCGCAGGTGGATTTTGGGGGTGTGACATCTTTGCTGTTGCAATTTTCGCATTCTTTTCCTACGAGCAAAAGCTTCTTTACTGAACCATCCTCGTTTCTTATTAGGAAATGGCTCTTCAGATTGAGCTCTAAAGGCAAACACTCCTTCTTCCTGATCAGCAGTTTACCCAGAAAGGGCATGCTGTGAAGAGGTACCTTCACTCCTAGGTGAATCAGACAACTGACGATTCATGTCTGAGGGTCCCTGATCACTCATACTGTAAACTAACAGATAGTCAAATAACACATTACAAATAAATACAGTTATGCACTTATTTCCATAATTTATTTCCTAACACAAAATTTAGAATTTAAGTGTCAGTAGAACACTTCTTTGGCTCAGACCAGTGGCTAGGCTCTGATACCACCTTCTGTCGCCACCCCCGATCCCTGAGTCCCGGGAACGGGCGGCCGCGAGCCAGTTTCGGTGGTATCGCTTAGTGTCTAATTTGGCAGCGGAATTTTTCATCAGGACCGTAGTTAGGAAATGTTTATCAGAGTAAAACCACCATATTTCATATTAATAATCACATGGGCAAAACCCAAGTTTCTTATTACAATACATTTATAGGGATAAGCCCTATTTTATTGAATTTAAAACATCGTTTATTAGGTAACTTTTATAGCCACATTTTTCCCAAGCCTTCAGTGCTCTCCAGCTGGCTTTTTACTAATTGGCTGTCACATTGGGTTACCCTAAACGCGTTTTAAAAACATTTGTCAGTCGGTAATACTAGTGAGTGAATCCCAGTTTAATCAAGAAACATTTTATCAATTAAAACAGTATTGAGAGCGATCACATTGTTTATGTCTACACAATTACTCCATTTGGTACTATCAATCCACTGACTTGTGGGTCATATTACACATTGGCTAACTCATTGTCCAATGGTAACGTACTGTCAACCTTGACTTACTACTCACAGTGTAGTAAATTTTGTATACAAAACCCCAACATACCGGCAGTAATTGAAGAACTACAAAGACTCAATCACTGCTAAATTGCATTGTAAAACATTTAAGGTTTTGTAAAAACTGTTAACAAAAAGGAGATTACTCACATTGCTATCTTAGACTTCGCTTAAGAGTTTCCTGGATATAATCTATAATTTATACAAATGTACATTGGTTAGTATCATAACCCTTTGAAAATATTAATGATACCCTCCCCGAGACGGCATTCCAACAACTACGTCGGGCAGAACTACAACAGTTGTTACGGAACCCTAAATCAATCAGGCAGCGTAACTATTACGAAACTGTGGTTATAATACTTACAACGGAGCAGAACCTCGCTAATTAGGGGGGATATAATACCCAACTATATTGCCTCTAATTCAGAAATTCGAGATTGAGAATGAATTGTGAGCGACGGAAAACGAAAACTGATGCGTTCTATTTATAGTTGCTGAAACTGGTCTCCACGCGGCCCGCGTAAAGAACAGACAAGGGTTACGCGCCCCGCGTCAACCCTGGTCAACTCACTAGCTTGTCCCGGTCATGAGCTAGACCCGCCACGATGTCGACACGTGTCAGCTCAGGATGTCTCCGCGTTTATTGATCCTACGCGGCCCGCGTAAATGTAAGCTAAAGCTTACGCGGCCCGCTTGAACTAAAGAAACTAGCGGAGTCCGTTTCCAACCTTGATACCGCCCGTGTAAGATATTGGGGTGGGTCTACGCGGCCCGCCTCAACTTAATAATTATTGTTTTTAATTTATTTTATATACTATAACATAATACGGGCTTAGTTTTCACATACGGGGTGTATTTAAAGACATATAAAGGTATTTTAAATTATACTAGGGTATCAGAAATATTATGAGAGTGTTGGTTTTACCAAGGGTTGTTACAAGTTATGTTGATAACCAGAAAGATGATTACAGATTCCTAACGGTATATGCGATCTGTTGATTGTGCAATTTGTGGAGACTAAAAAAAAAAAAAAGGATAAGGCACGGTATCCCTAACCGCGGGAGCTTTGCTCCCCAGTTTGCAACCCGGCAATGCGCCCTGGCGGTAAATCATCCTCTGAATCAACTCGCTCGGGATCGAACCCAAGACCTCCACGCAATGGAAGGCCACGAGAGACTTAACAAGGAGGCCGGTGGCCACTGGGCCAGGACCCAGTGGTTAATTTGTGGAGACTAGATATTCGAAATAAATGCAAAAAGGGATGAAAACGAGCTCATGGGATTAGATACTTTCGAGAGCCCATCTCGAGTTGGATCAATCGTATGTAGACTCATACAACCTCAGGTATGGGACAACATATATGTGGTTACACATATGTCAAACCTGAAATGGTGGAACACTGACTTTACCCTTTCTAATTAGGTACTCGTAAACGATGAACCTTGTAGAAGGTGGAGAGCGTTGAGACGAGAAATTAGAAAATGGGATTATTTAATAAAGGTCTACGAGGATTCTTTGTAAGAATCAAAGTTTCTTGCTGACGTGACCGTGTCATCCCGATCAGTCAAAAACCCAATTAAACCTAGGTAGCTAGGGTAAATTGGGTATCGAATCCACGAAGAGCAGGTGGTCAGTATCGCATGACTCGTTCGATTAGTTAGACTATTTATAAACAATGTACAACGTGATTATGAAGTTTGCTAATTGTATTTGTTTAATTGATTTGAAAATAAATTGGAGTGAACCGACATTGGGTATTATCTAAAACACTTGTTCACTAACTAAGATTGCAAAACTAAATTACTTAATTGAAAACAAGGATTGGGAATAAGGTTCACACCCGGTTCGATAATTGTAAGTCCTAGGATTCCTACATGTTTTAATTCAACTCAACTGCATAACGATTAACGGATTTAGTGTACCGTGACTTAGGTGCCAATAACTATCAACGTCCCGAAGAACGGACAAGAATGCACTTTGTAATCAACACAAGTAAATCCTAACCACGACAACACATAATTACACATAACCATTTCGCAAAGTCATAACTTTATTATCGTTCGACAATTCACGAATACGAAACAGATGCAAACAATTGTCTATGGTGTACAAAATCAACACAAATTATCGCAAAGTCGAATCAAACTACAAAAGCATAGACCCTAGAAAATCTTACAACAATCTACACCGGGGTGAATCCGAAGAGACTAGTCGTTCATAGTCGAGTGGACACGATCACCGGCCGATAAACACGAACACGGAACCATAATCTTCAAGTCTTGAGGAGTGGTGGAAGTTAGGGTTTGAATGGTGGATGAAGATGATGATGATGGTGGAATGATGGAGATGGTGATTTGATTAGGGTTAGGATGAAGATGGTGTTAGTGGTGGTGATAGGATGAAAAAGACATTAAGTGGTAGACGTGATAGATTAGGTGTTTTGGGGATGAGTTGGGGTTAGTTAGATAATTGATCCAAGATGTGTTTTTATGCTTAGGAACTCGTAACTCCAGAAACAAGGTCAAAGAATCCGTTATAACTCATCAAAACAACCAAGAAATCAAAACTGCGCGATACACAAAACGGAAGCCCGTCGCCGACTAGGGGGACCCCGTCGGCGACGCCCTCTACTTTTTCCGATTTTTGTTACGTCTTATTTCACTGGATACGGAGGTTTCGGGGGACGGGGTTAACTATGGGGCGTCGGCGACGGTGCCTACAAATCCAACTCTCCATTTTTTCCGTATCTTGCTCCCGGTTGACCCGTTTCGCGTCCCGGTGGTCTGTTTTTCATCCCGGTGGTCCGTAAAGCTCCCGATTAGCTCCTTAAACTCCGTAAGACCTGCAAAACACAAATCCCATTAAAAGTAGGCTATTCGAGATTAAAAGTTAAGTAAAAACATGAACTTAAACATAAACGAACACCAGTTTTCGACCACGCATCACTTGTAGAAACTACAAGACCATATTTAACAAGACTGTTCTTAGTGTTTCCACCGAGTGAGAAAACAAAACCTCTAGAGTAAAATTTCGGGGACGGAATTTTCTAAATAGGGGGAGACTATGACACCCGGCTTTTCAGGCCGTACCGTACAAATGTAACACGTGTCATGAATAAATAAAACGGCTATATTTGATTGATTGTGATATTTATATGTGATATTTAATGTGTTGGTGAATCCAAACATTGATAAAAATTATGTTGGCAAAGATAAAATAAACGCTTATCGTGTAACGAATAAAAAGCGAAACGAACGTCGGTGACCACCGATCAGTGTTAAAATCCTAAAAATAGTCTGTTATGATTAGAATGGTAATTTTAATCATGTTCATGAGGAAAAATAAATTAAAACGCTAAGAAACTCTATTTTTCTAGTTTAAGCGCGTACCGCGTGATACTTCGCGTATTTAACAAAATACTGTCAACGCAGCCAGTCAAGGCAACTGGTAATTATTTCAGTAATAATTTAGTGCGATTATTTTTATAGAATGATAAAAATAATTTAAAACGCACTAAAACGGGATTAAAACGCTAGATAAAATACCCGGTATCTAGTAAAATAACAGTTTTTGATATATATACATATAGTATATGTGTGTATGCGTTTATATATGTGGAAGAGGAGATTTGTTGGCAGCCATGCAAGGTCTCTCTCTCCTCTCTCCAACACTTGTTGGCCTAGAAATGTGCATATGATGATTAATCTTTGCCAAGCTTCCATAAACTCACCATAATCAATACAAACTTTTCAAAATCACTTTCATTCTCTCTCCCTCAATATACACGACCGAACACCCTCTACATCACATCCATTTTCATTTTCAAAATTGTTCTTGAGGATTCAAACTCATTACAAGGTGTTTTCAAGTCCATTTGGTGGTTTAGAATGATTTCAAGGTGTTTCAAGCAACAATCAAGTCCCATATCATCAATCTATACTAAAAATCATTCAAGAACTTGAAGGTATAAAACTTATTTCAAAAACCATGTTTTTTGATTCTTGATGATCTTGATGATGATGGAAGTTTCTCTTGTTCTTGAGTTAATCACAAACTTGAAACTAAAAACAAATGGGTTTTTGAATGAAATAAAAATGGGTGTATATATATATATGTATGTGTGGCCGTGAGAGAGTGTGTATGTGTAGGTGACTGTGTTTTTTATTTTGATTGAAAGATTCTTGATTAACATGTTACATGAAAAGTAGGATGCATGCAAGAATCAAATATGTCATAAAGGAATGTTCTAAAAAGGGTTTCAAGATTTGAAAGTGACATGATAAAAAGTGAACTTTTGGAAGCTCGTATGTATATATGTATGTCGTGTATATGTATGTATATATGTGTGCATGCATGTAAATGTTTGTCACATATTCATAAATGTAAAGAATACTTGCATTTATGTATGAATGATTGGATGATCATGATGATATATGTTGTGTTTTGTAAGAACACGATATTAATGTGTTATTGAGTATGATTGAATCATAAGTAATGATGATGATGTTGTATGAGTACATTAGATGCATATACATGAACATGCATGATGATATGAAAGCATGAAATGATGATTTAAACATGATTTGATAAAAATAATTTTTGATCAGATTATAAAAACTAAAATATGATTATTTTGAAGTGTTTAACGATATAAAACTTTACCATAAAGTTTACTAGTCTTACATGTTGTACTTGGTGCATTAGGAGTTGTAATATACGTGAAATCGCATGATTTATGTGACTTACACAAAAACTGCACTAATCTGATTATGATCACTATTTTAATCAGTAAATAACATGTATTGTGTTAAAATATCAAGTCATTCCGAGTTGGGATGGTTATAGTAACGTTTAACGCAAAACTACGCGGTAAAACGGTCGAAAATCGGCTTTTCGAACGATTTTTATGAAACTGATTTAGATCAGTAAGTAAACTAATATTTTTAGTTTAAAAATAAGTATTTTAACTAATACTTGGTGTTTGGTTGGTCATACGTGACTTCCGACGCCCGAAAACGTTATCGAATCACTAAAATACGTGTTTTTCAATGAACACTAGTATGGGTTATTTTGGGTGAACCTTATGTGTTAAAATGTGTTATGTGATTTAAACATGTGAATGTGATAATATGTTAAGTGTTAACATGATATTGGGAAATTTAGACTATGCATGCACCCTTGTGCGTTTTATGCGGTAGAATCGGTAAAATCGCGTTAAACATGTAACTTGTTTGACGAGCATGAAATTTGATACATATGAGTTATATTATGTATGCATGCCTTAAAAATGACAAAATAAATAAGTTAACGAGATTACACGTGTTTCGATGTTGATTTATGTGTACGTTTATGTATATATATTACGACGCGCAAATCGTAGATATATTACTTATAAACGGGTGTGTTAAGGGATTTACATGATAACGGTTACCAATATAATCGTTCAAGTCGCAAAATCATAAATATATATATATATATATATATATATGGACTCATATATATATTAACGTGCTAACATAATCTAAAACGATAACTTTTCGAGAAAATCTTAAAGTTATGTGAAAATTCTAAGAAACGGAGAAACTTAGAATTTTTGTGATATATTGATTTATAAATCATTCCTACGTATAATAGGACGTGTAGAAATCAATATGTGGGATTGCGCTATTTAAAAATACGCACCCAAGGGTGAGTGTCACTAAACCCCGTCTTTTTACTGTTTTGTATATGTTTTGGGGGAAGAACACGCCTAAAAAGGGTTTAATAATGTTTTTGGAATAAAACATACCTTTTGATATAAATTATATGTTTTCATTGAAAATATATGGATTTTTTAAATATATATGTTTCGGGGAGAAAAGGTTTTGGTGAAAATATATGTTTCGTGGAGAAAAGGTTTTGGTGAAAATATATGTTTCGGGGAGAAACGGTTTTGGTGAATATATATTTTTCAGGGATAAACGGGGATTGTACGGTGTTTCAGAGAAAATGACCGTGTAGTTGGAACGAAGTTACTTGGTCCAAGCGATTTTAGTAAATTCGTACAACGGTTTATATTAAATTTGTCATATTAGTAGGATATATATATATTGTACGTGAGGCAGGCATCATAGATGGCCTCGATATGGGCCATGTGCAAGTGATGTGGTTTAATCATTTAAGTATTGCACGCGAGGAATTGTTGGTAGATCTATCGGGTTGACAACCCCGTCGTGGCCGGTCGCTCCGTGTCAAGTCAAACGACGAATTGATATTCTGTTTATTGTATAGCTTTGATTATCCCTTCATTGTAAATATATAGTTCGTAATGTCTAGCTAACTTACGAGTCCGAACATTTGATGCAATAAATTTAATATGTAAACTTGGGAAGATGCTTTGTTTCGAAGGTTTCTGTGAAACGCTTGCGACGGCTGACCCTTGGATTTTTTTAAGGAAATAAATTGACTTTCGTAAATTATTTGGATGTTTTTATAATAAACACATAATTGGAAAGTGTTTCCTTGGGATTAAATTACTTTAAATTTGAATATGTAAACTCACATTCCTTTGTGTTGACACTTGATTTTAACGTGTTTTTCAGGTACTTGAGTTCGGCTTCGGGAATCATGGCGTATCTTGTGGTTGTTGATGCATCTTTTGTCACTTAATATGTTGGACTAACTTTTAAAACTTTCTGGGACAAATGTAATAAGATCCGTGAGGATCAAGACAACCTAATCTTGTCGTGGTTGTGTAATGTTTTGAATCTTTATGTTTAAAACTTATGTTTTAATTAAGTTAATATGTCCAACAATTTAATTCATCGATCATCAAGATATAAATGGGCACCAACTTCCGTCACCACTACGTTTTATATTCCGCTGCGACGTTTTTGGGGTGTGACACCAGTATCAAACAGTATCGAAGCGTAAAGGTTATTGATGAGAAACGTACCATTAACAACGTCATTGTCGTTACGCGCCTGATTTGCATTGATGTTGAACGCTCGTCCTCGAGCGGCTTGCTGTTGCTCCTGATTCAGCTGGGGGCACTGGGAACGGAGATGAGTAGTGTCCCTACACTTGTAGCATGCCTTCACATTGTTTGTTGATCTGGGGTTCTGCTGAGCTGGCTGAGCTGGTTGAGCTGGCGGTGCTTGCTGGGCCTGATTGATCTGATGGTAGTAAGGGGTTGTGTGACCATAGCGGTTTCAATTGGTACACAAATGGCAAGCAGAGTTGGCAGGGTGATGATAGTTACAAGTGGCACACTTGGGATGAATCCCAGTGTACGGCTTTGATGCGTGTGAAGTGTTATATATATTAGGTGTATATTTTAAGCCCCTTTAACACTTTTTTTAGCCAAGTTTTAAATTTATAAAACACGATATTTACTAACACTAAACACACATATGGGCAAGTGCACCCATCGTGAGCGTAGTATAGTGTTGGTAAGATACCGAGGTCGTCCAAGGACACAAGAGCTTTTAGTACCGGTTTATCCTCAACGTCTAATCAAAATAAAAAGTTTAGAAAAATGTTTTAAACTAAGAAAAATAAAAACTAACTAAAATGCTGAAAAATAAAATAAAAAGAAAAACAGATAGACAAGATGAATCACTTGGTTCCGACTCGTATCTAGTGTAACCTTTGATTATTTCCGCACTTTTGCACTATTTTAAGAGATTATCTTAGTTATTGTAGTAGGCCCCTCTTTTGAAGGTGACGTTACCCTCACCCCAGTAGTTTGAGTCAGCAAGGATACAATCCTAAAAGGGTGGATTATTGAAAGATAATTAATTAAGTTATTAATGCAAATTATGGTAGGCCCCTATTTTGGAGGTGACGTTACCCTCGACTAAGTAGTCTGAGTCAGCAGGGATACAGTCCTAAATAGCCGGGTTATAGTATTAATAGTAGTTAACTTATGAGGGGATCAAAGAGTTTGGACCCCCGCCATCCAATACCGTTAAATATTGAAGGAGGTCCTACTAAATTTGACCCAGGTCCATTGCAGGACCTATAAACGCTGAACAATGGCAAGACCTTTACCAAACCGTTCCCTTAACCCCCGACCAGGTAGCCAACATACCTCCATATAGACCGTGGAGATATGAATGGTGAAAATCTTTTATTTTATATAGACAGTAAAATAATTTCAAGACACCACGGACAAACGATAAGGAAAGATCACCTTCAACATAAGCAACTAGTTATTAAAGTCATTAATACAAAACCAAGTAAAAAGTGCGAAAAGATTAGAAATAAAAAGTATTACACTAGACACTTGTCTTCACCAAGTGATGTAAGAGACTTAGGCAAACATGGCCTTGATTGTCAAGAACTCTTACGATCAATCTTGGATCCCGAGACGACTCACACACTCTATGATGGACAATGGATGATGGTGTTATGGTGGTGGTGGGTGGTGGGTGAAGTGTGAGAGAGGTGGTGTGCCAAGGGATGGTTTGAGCTTGAGCCAAGCACTCCTATTTATAGGCTGAACAGAAGCTCGGGCACGGCCCCGTGTCCAGTGGGCACGGCCCCGTGTCCACATCCTTCTCTGTCTTCATTTAATGCAGCTTTGTCTTATTAGTTGACCACGCCCCCGTGTACGCTGAGCACGACCCCGTGTGCAGAAGAATCTTTGTACTATGAAGATTTGCCTGGATTGTGCGAATCTTATAGTTGACCACGGCCCCGTGTCCGCTGAGCACGGCCCCGTGGTGGGCAATAGAAGCTTCTACCACTTTGTCTTTTCTGCTGACACTTGGTCACGCCCCCGTGCTGGCTGAGCACGGGGCGTGTTCAGTCTTCTGTTGTCTTGTTTTGCTTGGGAAGATGCTGTCGTGGGGTCGGGCATGTCACGTCTTGTTCCTTTTCTTGTATTTATGTTAGATTTTGATGTCTTTTTGCTTCTTTTGTTAATTTGAGCTCATTTAATCCTGAAAATACAAAAGGAAGACAAAAACACACTTTTTCCAACATTAGTACTAAAAAAGGGTTAGTTTTATGCCACAATTGATGAAATTTATATGTTGCATTTTGAACACATCAAATACCCCCACACTTGAATCTTTGCTTGTCCTCAAGCAAAACTCTTTAATATGTGGCTATTACACTCCCAAATGGAATGGGTAGAAAAGAAGGTTTTTGGGCTTGTCATAGAGTGTCGGGATTTCCAAGATTCTTTATTTAGTTTTATTTTTATTTATTTACAATCCTATTCGTCATGATTTATTTAAAACTTTTCATAAGATAAATTACTTATTAGGGCATAACATGCCTCTTTAAAATTTTATTTATATACAAGTTCACATACCTCACGGGGATCACTCAACACTCGGCCGAAAATGTATTTTTGTGGATCACTCGAGAGCGGTATGGAACTTACTCCTACCATAGGCTTGCCAAACAATCAATCCTCCTCCTTTTTAACTTATATACCTTTGTAAATATCAAGAGGACTTTTGGGTGAAGGGTTAGGCTTGGATTAAAGGTAGGTGGTTGGGTTAGTGGTTAGTGGTTAGTAGAAAAAGGGCGAAAAGCGTAACAAGCATCGGTTTTCGTAAGACTTTCTATTTTTGTAACTTTTATTTTGATGAAGCTATTATTCAAACAAAGTTATTTTGATGAACTTGTTTGTTTATTTTCTTTTGCTTCATCATCAACACACTTTTTTTTCTTTTTTGAAAAGTCATACGAAAAACCGAACTCGTTACTAAAACAAAGGGTTAAAAATGAAAAAGGTTTTGGTGGGTAAAAGGGTGTTTGGTTTGGGTTATGAAATGAAAAGGTTTAGGCTCAAAGGGGCTAACTAGGGGGATTTTGGGTAGCTGGTGAAAAAAAAAATAATGGTGTAGAAATAAAAAGAGTTAGTCCTAATGCCTCCATCATTTACTTACTCGGGTTTAAGTTGGTAAGGACCGGGAATGTATCGTCATGGCAAGTTCTAGAGTCGTAAGAACCAAGCGGCTATTCACACAAGAAACGAAAAATGAGCATTTAGTTTAAAGATATGTAATTGTATGCTCAATAAAGGCTCAAAACTCACTTTTGTGGGAATGGGTTTTTATGTGATCAAGTATATATAATCAAATTTTAACTAAGTTTGTTATGCCTTTTCATAATTTTCTTATGTTGGTTCTTTTTATCACGACGCTATCGGTTGTAAATTCGTAAAAATATAACCTTTTTGAGAACTTGAATTTCCCGAGTTAAACCTAGACAAGTAAAAAAATGAAAATTTTTGAAAAAATTTGGGGTGATTAGCGGTTCCAATAGAGTTTTGTGTAAGGCTTGTATTTAGGACTTGCAAGATTCAAGGTTTTTAGCATCCCCCCACACTTAAATTACACATTGTCCTCAATGTGTCCCAAAAATAAGTTTTTAGGTTGATTGAATGTGTAAAAAGGTGTAAAAAGCAAAAATTTTGTGTTACCGGGCGCTGAACACGGCCCCGTGTTATCCGGGCACGGCCCCGTGTTCAAGTGCCAGTAACAAAATTAAATCAAGAGAAACAGAAGCCTGGACACGGGGGCGTGTTGGGTGAACACGACCCGTGTCCAGTTACCTGAACTGGGTCTTTTTCTGCAGACTGTGCAGTACGGGGCCGTGTTGGGCGGACACGGCCCGTGCCGAACTTACTGTAAACGAAGAATTTTTGTCGGACGGTTCTGTTTTCCTGCATGGGGTGCTGGTTCAAGTTTCCCTTGTATCCTTTGTCATCTCAAGTGTGTTTTATTCATTTCAACACCACCCAAACACTAAATTAACTAAAACCATCATTCATTACGTCATAGAGAGTTACATACTAGTCCTAAAAATGAAAAAATAAAACAGAAAATAAAAGTTAAAAGTCCTAATATTAAATAGTTAGGTCAACGAAACACAAGAAATCTTAATTCAAGAAGTTCTAGCCTACTATTTATTCTACTAGCAAAATTTCCGAAAAGATAGATCTCTCGGTTTAAAGTGGCTTGACAAACTTCTTCCTCCGGGTATGGGTTCCTCACACGTCGGCGAGCCACTCTTCGATCTCCCTAGGGAGAAGAAAAGCGGGCTCATGAGCATTGGGTTGAGGAGGTGCAACTTCCACCGGGATTTCTTGGAGTTCTTCAAGAGGAGGTTCCGCCAGAATGTCATCCCAACCGGTAGGATTTTGGATTCCAAGTGCCAGGTTCCAATCCTCTTGAGGGAGGATTGGTTCCATGGGAGGTGTTACAAGAATGTTTAACCTCTGGTGCAAGAGGTTTATTTCTTGAAAACTGTTTTCCAGCCCCACCGAGAGATAATTTATACGGTCTATGAGGACCTCCTCCACCGAAGTCATCTCGTCAAGGGCTTCACGTAGCGCCATTACGTATCTTACGAGAGTTGCTTCAATCGATGGCCTCCTTTCCCGTCGACTGTTCCTTGAGTGCGCAGAGGAGGTTCCACTGTTTTGGCTAGACATTCTACGAAAACAAACCAAAAATAGTTCGTTTTAATGAAACAGTACCACGGACACGGCCCCGTGCTCAATGAGCACGGCCCCGTGTTCAACTTTCTGCAGATTTTTAGAATAAGGAATCTTGGGGTTTCAAATTATTTTCTTAACTTATGAAGCGTTTTTGAGCAGAAATAACTTAAAACAATGTTGTGTAACTTATTTTTAACAAGATTCATTGAACAAAAATTCAATAAACATCACATTAAAGCTTGAAATCAAGCTTTAATGGAGTTGTTGGTGCAAGAAAGTTGAAGAAGAAGGTAATGGATAAAAGAGGAAAGGACAAGATGTTTGTTAGAATCTTCTTTTAGAACATACCTAGGATGGAATGTTAGAAAATCCTTTCAAATCTCTGTCCCTGGATGGTCCAAATGTGCAGGATTCTTGGCTGCATTTATAGAAAACGACAGCATGCTGGACACGGCCCCGTGTCGGCTGGACACGGCCCCGTGTGCAGGCAAGATCCTGACACGTTTTGCCCGTATTCTGACAAAAGTCAGAAGGGAATCTTTCGGTGGACACGGGGGCGTGTTGACCTAGGCACGGCCCCGTGTCGGAAGGCTGTTTTATGAAGTGCGTCTAATTTTTAAGGAACTTTTCCGGATCGGGCGGTTCCTTACTAGATGGAACAACCCCAAAGTGCCTAAGATACCTTAATTGTTTTAGATTAAGACGAGAACGCAAGAGGTTGTCGGTGAGGGTGATTCCTATGCTATATGTAGGTGGACAAGTCCAACCCTTTTCCGGGCTCTCGTTAAAGAAGGTGTATGTCGAATCGCTCAGGTTTATGTATGCATCGAACGAAGTCGATGGGGAGTCCTTCAAGGCACAATCGACACAGGGACGATTATCGCTCAAGTCCTCGCTAGAGTTAGAAGTATCGTCGGAAACAACGAAGTTGTTTGAATGCGTTTCCAACCCTTCTTCTTGGCTATCGTCTTGGAAAAGATTATTGAAATCTTTCCTAAGTTCTTTTAACCAATTAATGATTAGATCTTCTAGTTGAAATAATTCATCGAGAAGCATTTCTCCTAGAATATCCGGTTGGGCGCATTCGAGGGAGAGATAGGGATTATTTTTACTTTCGCCCCTCTTAAGGATACTAGGAAACGATGGGTCTATATAGTGGGGTTTATAATTTAGAAAATAGCATTCTAATTCTTTATGGTTACCACCACATAATTGACACCACATAGTACCATAAGAGTGCCGAAAGTAAAAAGTATCAGTATCACTCATGTTTGTGTCAGAAATTACCAACCGTCGGGATCTTACGGTTCTGTTTTCAGTAACTGAAACTTGGGCACGGAGGCGTGTTGAGTGGGCACGGCTCCGTGTTCAGCTTACTGTCTGACTTAAAACAGGATTGCCAGTTCCAATGATTGGGCACGGGGCGTGTTCAGCGGGCACGGCCCGTGCTGAGTTATGCAGAAGCTGAAAAATTAAGAAAAATCCTAAAAAAAATGAAAAAAAAAAACGATTAGGCCGTTGACTCCTAACTTTCTTAAAATCCTTGTGTCCCCGGCAACGGCGCCAAAAACTTGATGGGTGTCGAGCGTTATATATATTAGGTGTATATTTTAAGCCCCTTTAACACTTTTTTTAGCCAAGTTTTAAATTTATAAAACACGATATTTACTAACACTAAACACATATATGGGCAAGTGCACCCATCGTGAGCGTAGTATAGTGTTGGTAAGATACCGAGGTCGTCCAAGGACACAAGTGCTTTTAGTACCGGTTTATCCTCAACGTCTAATCAAAATAAAAAGTTTAGAAAAATGTTTTAAACAAAGAAAAATAAAAACTAACTAAAATGCTGAAAAATAAAATAAAAAGAAAAACAGATAGACAAGATGAATCACTTGGTTCCGACTCGTATCTAGTGTAACCTTTGATTATTTCCGCACTTTTGCACTATTTTAAGAGATTATCTTAGTTATTGTAGTAGGCCCCTCTTTTGAAGGTGACGTTACCCTCACCCCAGTAGTTTGAGTCAGCAAGGATACAATCCTAAAAGGGTGGATTATTGAAAGATAATTAATTAAGTTATTAATGCAAATTATGGTAGGCCCCTCTTTTGGAGGTGACGTTACCCTCGACTAAGTAGTCTGAGTCAGCAGGGATACAGTACTAAATAGCCGGGTTATAGTATTAATAGTAGTTAACTTATGAGGGGATCAAAGAGTTTGGACCCCCGCCATCCAATACCGTTAAATATTGAAGGAGGTCCTACTAAATTTGACCCAGGTCCATTGCAGGACCTCTAAACGCTGAACAATGGCAAGACCTTTACCAAACCGTTCCCTTAACCCCCGACCAGGTAGCCAACATACCTCCATATAGACCGTGGAGATATGAATGGTGAAAATCTTTTATTTTATATAGACAGTAAAATAATTTCAAGACACCACGGACAAACGATAAGGAAAGATCACCTTCAACATAAGCAACTAGTTATTAAAGTCATTAATACAAAACCAAGTAAAAAGTGCGAAAAGATTAGAAATAAAAAGTATTACACTAGACACTTGTCTTCACCAAGTGATGTAAGAGACTTAGGCAAACATGGCCTTGATTGTCAAGAACTCTTACGATCAATCTTGGATCCCGAGACGACTCACACACTCTATGATGGACAATGGATGATGGTGTTATGGTGGTGGTGGGTGGTGGGTGAAGTGTGAGAGAGGTGGTGTGCCAAGGGATGGTTTGAGCTTGAGCCAAGCACTCCTATTTATAGGCTGAACAGAAGCTCGGGCACGGCCCCGTGTCCAGTGGGCACGGCCCCGTGTCCACATCCTTCTCTGTCTTCATTTAATGCAGCTTTGTCTTATTAGTTGACCACGCCCCCGTGTACGCTGAGCACGACCCCGCGTGCAGAAGAATCTTTGTACTATGAAGATTTGCCTGGATTGTGCGAATCTTATAGTTGACCACGGCCCCGTGTCCGCTGAGCACGGCCCCGTGGTGGGCAATAGAAGCTTCTACCACTTTGTCTTTTCTGCTGACACTTGGGCACGCCCCCGTGCTAGCTGAGCACGGGGCGTGTTCAGTCTTCTGTTGTCTTGTTTTGCTTTGGAAGATGCTGTCGTGGGGTCGGGCATGTCACGTCTTGTTCCTTTTCTTGTATTTATGTTAGATTTTGATGTCTTTTTGCTTCTTTTGTTAATTTGAGCTCATTTAATCCTGAAAATACAAAAGGAAGACAAAAGAACACTTTTTCCAACATTAGTACTAAAAAATGGTTAGTTTTATGCCACAATTGATGAAATTTATATGTTGCATTTTGAACACATCAGCTTCTTGACATTTTCTGGAGCAGGAGGGTTAGTAGCAGCAGGCACAATGGCATTGCCAACAGGGTTTGCATTTACAGCAGGGACAATTGCATTGGAGCCAGAACCTTGAGACTTTTGTTTCTTGTTCTTGCTGCCACTTGGCTGCTGAGTGATCTGGTTAGCAGGTTTCGGTGGAGCAGAGTTTCCAGACTGTTTATCACGAACACGATTGTTATTCAAACTTGCTACCAGATGGTAAACTTCTTCAATAGAGCTGAGTTGAGCTGCTTCAATGGCGTCACGCATAGCGGGAGGTAACCCATGAATGTACTTGATGATCATGCGCTTAGGGGTAGATACCAAGTGTGGCACGATGATGCTGAGTTGCTTAAAGCGGGTAGTATAAGCCAGATTGTCGTCACCTACTTGTTTCAGATGCCAGAATTCATCCTCAAGTTTCTGCTGCTCATGCGGAGGGCAGAATTCAAGCATCATCATCTCCCTAACCTCGGCCCAGGGTAAGGCATAAGATTCATCGTTGAAGCGGATGTTTCTCTCGTTTGTCCACCATTCTAGAGCTCTTCCTTGAAACACGCCAGTTGCACTCCTAGTCTTTAGATGCTCAGGGCATTCACTGTTGATGAAAGTAACTTCTATGCTGTCGAACCACTCCAGCATTGCAGTCACACCATCGCTGCCCGTGAAAGGCTTAGGGTTGCAAGAGACGAAGTTTTTGTAGTTAAAGCTCACAGGCTTTGGTTTGTCTGCTTTAGAGTCAATAGAGGAGGGAGGAGTGTTTGATCCCTGGATTTAAGTGACAATCTTGGGAACAATGCGTGTAATCTGGTCGGCCATAAAAGACATCATCTTTTTATAAATGTTGGTCTTTGACTTCTTGTGTGGGTTGGAGAGACGACTTGACGACATCTAAAGAGTTAGAGCAAGAATCGGGTGAGACTCGATCACAATGTCCCGTTTAAAAGTGTAGTTTCACGAACACGTAGCATAGCATAAAGTTTCACATGATTGCATAAAAGACTCAAGTTGTTTCACACATCACAAAATGTTTAGCAAGTTTCACTTTGTTTAATAGCATAATAGAGTTCAACATGTTTCACATAGTTTGATCAAGTTGTTTCACATAGCATAACGTTCAATCATATTTCTCATAGTTTAATCAAGACTCCCATGTAGTATAATACAATAAAGCATCGTAAAGTTAGTTCGATCCTGGGAGATTATTGTTATTGTTTTAGATTGCGGAGATAGTGCGATTCGTGTAAACATTTCAAAGTGAACAAAGTATCAAGTATAAAACCGCATGTAAAATCGAGATAACATAAAAGATAGGCTTATAAAACATAGGATTGTTTCAGGTAGAGAAACGTTGACTAACCAAAGTGGCTCGAACCCCTCTCGAATTGAGGCAGTGTGTCTTGGCTTACTTAGACAAATATGTCATCGATGTTAGGCCTAGGATATTTTTCCTTTCGGTCACTACACGTCCTTAATCGATTGGAAGATTTCGAGACTTTGGCGAGACTGAAAACCAAAGAGTGGGACTAGTCATCAAGATGCGAGTTTCACCTCTAACTTGACCACATCGTACCCAAATGTTGTCGGTACTTATCAAAAGATAAGACCTACTAGAGTATGATATGGAAATTTCCCTTCAAGGTTTGGATGTCACTCCTGACTTGAGGGTAAATCTCGTGCAAAATACAAACACTGCTGAGCGAAAGTCGTCATCAAAGGCGGAAATTACCCCTGTTTTGATAAGTCGTTCCGAGAGTGTTTTCAAAGCATCCAAGTGTGTATTGTGTTAGCCTTAGGAAAGGCATGTAATGTTTAACATGAAAGTATTGCTAGGAAGCATGTACGGTAGAATGCATAAGTTTTAAACAACAAATAAGAGTCAAGGTTCCTAGAACTATAGACTAGGCAAAGCATTCCTACTTTTCCTAATTCCCTATAGTTATGGCTCTGATACCAATCTGTCACACCCCAACTGATGGCGGAAACATCGGGGCGCGACACTAAGCGAATCAGATTGCTCAAGAGAATCCATAACACTATTCGTTTCGATAATGATTAATCAATTTTCATAAATAAATCTAAAACATCAAACATGTTTCACAACCACACAAAGTATCGAAATAACATACGAATTAAACATTGTTCAAAATTCTCTAAATTTTCTAAGATGAGTTTCTAAGCATCATCCTAGCTTGTTTCTTCAGCATCCAAACTTATCAACCTGCAACATGTATTAAAATACTATCAACAAAAATGTTGGCGGCCATACAAGTTTAAATACGTAGCATAATAGTTTAAAAACTCGTATCCATCATAAAAAACATATAACAAGTTTCATCATGCTAGTTTACGCAGTCCAAGTGATAGCCCAAGTTTCCAATGCATTAAATGCCTTTCCCAAAGACTAACGGGAGGTTAAATGTCTCATCCTAACAATACCCCAAAGACTAACGGGGAGGTGCATTACCCCTATAGCGCTACCATTGTTAAGGCGGAACTACACACAAGGATTAAACGTTCACATAGCATAAAAGTCTCAAGTTTAAAGTTTCATGTTTAATGAGGATAGAGTATGTTTCAAATAGTTTCAAGTTTCAAGTGTTAAGTGTCTTGATAATAGAATACATATTGTATCCCAAAAGTGTTTAAAACAAAAAGGGATCGAGTATACTCACAGTGGGTACTTAAACCAAACGCTGCTAAGATTGGATCGAAGGGAGCGCTGGATCAGCCTGCGTGCGGGGAACAGAGCATAAGTCCTCTAAAAGCTGACCCGGTTGGGAACAGAGTGTCGAATGGTGCGAAAATCGAGTTAAAGTGTCTGGATGAATACCTGAGCGGATGGTCATCCGAACGGATCGGATGACCATTCGAACAGATGGATTCCATCCGATCGGATGGTCATCCGGACGGATGACCATTCGAACGGATGGCCATTCGAACAGTGGGTGTTTGCGAACTATTAACGTTTCAAACGTTGTGATCATAGTGTCCTGTAAAACAAACAAGTGTCATGATAATCAGATCATCTAGACGAATGGTCATCCGATCGGATGACCATTCGGACAGATGGTCAGTGAGTGTAGTTTTTGTGAAATTTGCTAAGTTTCAAGTTAACGGAGACGGTGTAACGACGCGTCAAACAACGGAAACGTACCAAACCCATATCGTTCGGTCGGCTGGGAACCACCCCCTTCTCGGACCGACGAACTGTTTCTGGTGGTGTTTCATGTTTGGACCCGTTGATCGGCCCGTTTTTCGGTGGAATTAAGTCTTCTAACCGGCTTTTGACGAAGAAACGAGTCAAAAGTCCGTTTGGGTCTGATTTCACCCATGTTTTGTATAAAAGTTGAAGAAAATTTCGAAAATCAAGTGTAAACTGTGAAGTTCATCAGATCTGAGTCGGAAACATAAGAAATTCCGTCAGATCTGGTATAAAAGTGTGACATTTTCCTTAGATTTTGTTTAAAAACTGTGAAAATCTGTTAGATCTGAGGCCGATGATGCTTCACAACAGATTGTGCAAACAACTGAGTGGAAAACACCTTCAAGAGGCCCAAAAACAGTTGGTTTTCATGAAAGAGTTGAAGTGTTCGTGTGATTTTGATGGAGAATAATGTGTAGAAGTGATGAATGATGAAAGTTGTACAAGAATCGGGGAAGAATACTTACGATTTGCCTTGAATCTCGCTTAAAATGACTGAGAGTGCATGTGGTCGGATGACAGAGAGTGAAAGGTGAGAATGAGAGCACAAGGGGTGTATTTATAGGTAAAAGTGATAAGTAAGTCGGTGGAGAGGTGCAAGGGTTCGGATGGCTATTCGGTCGAATGGTCATCCGATCGGATGTCCATTTGGACAGCCGTGACTCGTTGGCTAGTTTTCCAACTTTGGTTCGTTTTGCGAGCTAGATTAAGTGTTGCGTTGCGTATAATTGTGAGTAGCCATTACATGGTATCCTTTCATAATTAACACAAAAGTTTCCATGTTTCAGGTTTACGTTCAAGCTAGTTTACCATACAATGAGTATCAGTTTCTCGTTCAATAAGTATCAATAAAGTATCAAGGTTTCTCGTTCAATAAAGAATCAAAGTTTCTCGTTCCATAAGTATCAAGTATCAAAGTCTCTCGTTTAATAAGCGCCAAGCACAACAAGTGTCAAGTTTCAAGATTCAAATTTCAAGGTATCACAAGAGTCAAGATTCATACTTTTTTATGCATAAAGTATCACGAAAGCATCATAGAGTAAAATTTCACATAGTTTAACATAATCAAGATTCAAATTAAGTATCATTAGGTATTACAGGGACTAGTCTTGCCAAAGGAATAAAGTCTCAAAACGCAGGGTGTTACAATTTGGTACCAAGTATAGTTACTATACAGGTACCATACTAATAGATTCGGTACGGTATTCAGTACTCACTTTTCCAAAAATTTGGTATCGGTATTTTCAGTAGAAAGAATGCAGCGATCAACAATCATGGCGGAATCAATGCTAGAACTTGGAAAGGAGAATCAATTTCAATCCTTGAAAGCCTGGATAGCTTGCTTTTCAGGAAGTAGAAACCACAATGAGGAAAAGTGCGATAGAGAGGCGGCCCTAGTTAAATAGCAATCTGGGGAAGGGATAGGATAGTCCACTTAAGAATCCAAATAGCCCAACACATGCAAAATAAAAAAAAGAACCATAAGGCTGGAGGGTGTGGGGGGCTCCATCGTGCCACCTCACTGCCTATAGCGCCCCCCTCGGCGCCACCATCCACACCATGCAAATTAAACTGGGGCGCCATTGATGGGGCTCCATCGTGGTAACGAGGGAGAAGGGCTTTACCAGGTGGGGCCCACATCATTTCAGCCAATAATTTTTTTTTAATTTTGTTTAATAGGGGGCTCCATCACACACCATGCAAGTTAGGGGGGGGGGGGAGGGGGCGTGATAAAGCCCCATGGCTGAGGTGGATCCTAGGTGGCGCTGATGTGTCTTGATAAAGCCCATAGGGGGCTCCATCCCACACCTAAGAAAGGGAAGAACAAAAGGTTCGATATTAAATTGAAATGTGAGTAGCTTTAATAGTTTACGTATATGTAGCTCCTATATGTTTAAGAATAAGTAGCTCCAATGTGTTCTTCAAGTTCTTCGTGGTTACACTAGATTTACATATGTGTAGCTCTAGTATGTTCTTCAAAACACATATATATGTAAAATGATAACTTACATATATTTAGCATCAAAATTACATATATGTTATAGTAAAATTACATATCGTATTCTTTGTGTTCATAGTGTTTTTCATGTTCATCGTATTGAATTGATCGTTGAAAAAAACTCTGGTAGAATGGAAGAACTTGGTTGATTGTTGAAGAAAAAAAAAACAGAATGAAAAAAATCAATAAGTAGATGTCGAAAAAACGTTGCATCATGCCTTGCATCGTTGCACAATAGTGATGATTCTTGAATAACTGGTTGAGTTAATGATTTTGGTTTTCTTTTTGTTATGTTTAGGTTGTTCTTTGATGAAGATTATTGGAAGTTGATGAAGATTTGATAATGATGAAAATTGGTAGGTTGATCATCTTTAAAATTTAAAAAGCATATAAACATTGGAGATAAGCAAGGGAAAGTTTAATTAAATGGACATAACTCTCAAAATCAAAAGGAAATGAAAGTTTACTGAAATACTCTTAGAACATTTAAAAATAAATAAATAAAAAAGAAATCGTGGTTTTCTCATTATATTATGTTTTCTCATAATTTTCCTATGTGTATTCATTCTAGTTTGGGTGTCTTTATTTGTATATAACTGAAAATCGACAAATGTCATCATGGTTGGCCACACATGATTATATATTACATCAATTAAGATATATATGTTTTCTAGGGTTTTCTATATGGGAGTTATATATATTAATACATGCAAGCCTGCATTACATAAAGAAAACCGGACGATCAGCAGATGCAAACTCCAAAACTGACCTCAGGTCATCCCAATCTCCTTGTTTAGTGATATCATTCATATCTTGGTCCGAAAAGCAAGAGCTGGATGCAGATGGAGCTTGATCTGATGCGCCTGAACTTGAGATCAACGGACCCATAGCGGTCAAGTGGTGCGTCTCATTTGTAAGGTGGTTGTGATGCTGTTGCTGCTCGTCATGGTCATAAAATGGATACTTCACATGGTTTAGTTGGATCGTAGAAGTTTGGAATCTAACGTAATGCTGCATATCATGAGTGAAGTCTCGACTGCATATTTTTGGGCTCGTATCAACCAACAAATTTCTATTAGCAGATATTTTTTTCAAATCCGGTAAGGTTTTCTTGTGACATACGTTTTTCTTGAGGATTCTGCATAAAGTCCAAACTTCCTGAATAATGCAATGAAAACAACAACCTGTTAGTAAATAGACCACATGTGGATTTATATGATCGTGCGCAAAAGTATAAAACGTATAGAAAAGACAATAACACAGACGATATAGGTGGTTTAGTCGATTAGTTTTATCGAACTAGCTAGTCCATGGCCGCACTAGATAGTTTTATCTAACATAGACGTTCATATTTTTCTATATTTTTTTCCGACGTTTTTTGCAACGTATATCATATTTATTACTATTTTGCAACTGAAGTGCAACACTCACCAATTTTGCGAGTTCAAATGGCTAAATTCGCTATTTTATCAACCATTGTGGCTTCAGTTGTAATACAACTGCTAAACATTTTTAATACAACCAATTGCGAATTTCGGTCGTAAACGCCTTAGTAGCAAGGGGCAGCTCACCAGTCGGCCTCAGATGGCGACTATTCAACAAAAAAAAGTTTGAACACTCAACAATAATTCTATTTGTGATTTGTAAGTCCCGATCTAATAATTAATATTATGGTTCTCATAAGATTAACATCAATGATGCAAAGTTTTGCGCCAATGGAACATCTTATGGCAAATATTGTTAAACTAATGTCACATATTACTTTTTTTTGTTGTTGTTGGTCTAATTGACATCAAGACAAAAGACTTTTGCGCATAATAGGCACAAATGCAGCTAAATCTATGTAAAAATAATACATGGAGTATAATACTAGTTGAATTCGTATATATTAAAAGACAATGTTAGAAAGAAAAATCATCAAAGTAAGTAGTGACCAAATCACAAATCCAAAATAAACAAAGAAAATGATTAGTGTAGGCAGAAAGTGATACATGCTTGAAAGGGTTAGGCTATAGGGATCTCTAATGATACAGAAATCCACTCACGGACCAAGGATATCATGATACGTGGCATTTTTAAAAGGAAACGGCTAAGTAGACGTTTTCTTATAGTAATCATCTGAGCCTTAGTCGTTATCTTTGAAACGGCTAGACTTAGCTGAAACAGCTAGAGTCAACGAAAAGGGCTAACCGTTAACCTTCTTTTACAAATTCCACTATAGAATTAAAATGACGTCTAAAAATGAAGTCTATAAAGTAATTTAAAAAAGAACATGTCTGAGCCATCTAAGTCGAAGGAAACGGCTAGGGATTAAACGTTTACTCTATAGAAAATGTCTACATAGCGGTTTTCTCTTAAAATTGGCACGTGTCATGATATCCTTGGTCCACCAATGGGTTCCTCTATTAGTGGAAACCCTTACAACCCAACCCTTTCAAGCATGTGTCACTTTCTGCCTTATCTTGTTTTTCTTGAAACCCCTACACGCTAGCCGTTTCCTATGTTTATTTTGGCTTTGGTCAATGTTTGTTATTGTGATTTTCTTAGTTAGAAACTAATGTATCACATGGGTTGAATAAACAAAATATTAAATAGTTGATAATGAAGATCTAGAAATTGCAAATTGATATTTTATGATAAAATATGATTACAATTACGTATAAATATGTTATTATTAACTTGTTTTTAAAACAAATGAGTTAAATAAGAGAAGTGAAAAAAAATCTTGGTTTCATATAATTGTGACACGTGACACAACCAGTTACTTATTTATTAGGTTTAAATTTTGAAACAATGATACATTTTTAAAGTAAATTACGTCAATGACTATTCTTTTAATATAATCAGTAAACAATTAAAGGCCATCCATAAGGTTTTTCGAGCGGAGGGTTTTAAGAGGGAGCAAACTCTCTATTTTTCGGGATAGATGAAAGGTTTTCCCCATCCTCCCATCCATAGAACCTACCGTATGAGTCGGGATCTTACTAGTTATAATGTTTGTTTGTTAGTAGAATAGTCATTCACCTAATTTTCCCCTAAAATGAACACAATTTCTTAAAAACAGTTCTCATCTTATCCTCCATCTTATTCTAAGTTTTGTCTAGCATTACTCTAATAATATTCAGTTTTGAAAATCATATCTCAGTATAATTAGGTTTGTTTGTCTATCCACTAAACTAGTTTGCATAAACTCATCAAAACCTTGTAAAGGAGAAGGTGCAAACATCGGATTTGGAAATTGTTTATCGCGCTGAAGCCTTTTTTTTCGTTTTAATTCTAGCTTTCGATTAAGGGGTTGGATTGCTTATTAAAACTGCGTATAAGCAGTTGCAAACCGCGCATCAATGTTGACGCAGTAAGTAGATAAAAAGTCTTAATAAACAAATTGAAACACCCCATATGAGTATAAATAACATATGCAAGTTTTGTTCTTACTTACAGCTTCTTGAGAGATAGATTTATCATCCATGCGGTTGATGCTTTTAGCATCAATGTTAGTGTGAGACGATGGAGGCAGACGAAACTCGTGCATCATCCATTCGGTTTTGGTGCCTTTACCAGCACTACCACGGTAATAAACAAGAGATTTCTTGAGACCAATGCACACTGACCCAGCAGGACCAGCACCCGAATAGATGGGTCGATCGATGCCTGTAGCTTTCCAGAAACCGGAACCAGTCACCCTGTTGGGTCTTATGCTGTTCCTATACTTCCTTCCTCTTCTACAAAAGAAATACCATTCCTTGTCCCCCATGTCACTTGCCTCTGCAAATCACATGCATATATATAAGCCACCCATTGTTTATAAGTTTTTTGGATGATAAAAGTGACCTATTTAATACTTAAAAGTTCATCCTATGTATCAAGTTGAAATATATAGACTCATGAGCAAACCAACAAAACTGAAAGAAATCAACTACATATATTATATTTTCATATAGTCCATCATCAATGGACTTCTAAATGATTTTCTTTTTGGATTTATAGGTTATTTGGAGTTTAGGTGTGTTTCTAGACATTTTTTGATAGTTCTTGTACATCTTGGGCATTTTGCTACCCATGCATGTCCGCTGAGGTGGCAACTGAACTCCCCGAGTTCGTTGGTGTGACCAGCAAACTTGGCTTGAGTTTGCTGGTCAAAGGAGCGAAGTGCATCCTTTATATCCTCGAGAGTCGCAAAGCGTTGGCTCGAGTTTGTTGGTTTTGTCCTTATCCAAGCTAGTTTGTCAGATTAGCCAACTCAAAAAACATAGTTAGATTCCTTTGAGTTCACTTATCAGACGCAAGTGAACTTTCAAAAATGCCTAGAAAAAAACTTACTCGAACTCGAAATCAACTATAAATCCAAAAAAAAAAAAACCTCCAAACCCTAATTACCATCTAATACATATTACATGTTATCACTCTAGCTGTTTTTTCTCTTTAGTTCAGATCCATCACAATACCTAAAATATGTACATGTAAATTGATGAATATAGATATCAATATAAATATTAAGAAGAAATCATACTTGGAAGATCCCACGGATCATATTTGTAGATGTCAATCTGTTTGATGAGGTCGATATTGAGCGGTTTCTTGTCCACCTTGCGACGAAGATAGAACCCGACAAGCTCTTCATCCGTGGGGTGAAAACGAAAACCTGGAAGTGCAGGTTTATCTTCTTCTTCATGATCAACTTGTTTTGTACTCATCATCTTCTGAGTATCCATAAATGTTTCTGTTCTTAAGGTATATATAACTAATTATTACATAAAAACTGTCAATCATGTATGTATATAATATATATGTATCTATGCAAGTGCAGATAGGGTTTAGTTGTGTGGGTATGCAATTAACGCTTGCTATATGTACAGGGTGTGAAGAGGGTTTGAGTTCAGAGGATCAAATACAACTTACTGGGTCAAAGTCATGAGCATTGACTCATAGTGGGTGTCAAAATCAAATGAAAAAGTCTTAGTCTACAAGTTATGATTGAGAGCTAAAACAGATTTGAAACAGTCAATTAATGCAACATACTACCAGTATCCAAAACTAGATGTGATCATGCATAGAATAATCATGAACCAATGTTATTGGTAAATTTGGCATGCAGGCATGACCTGTTTTGGTAGTTCTAGAACAAGCATGAAATAATCTTTTCTGCTTCTGATAATTAATTAGCCTATATATTCTGGATGGATGTATTTTTCAACCTAAAAGTATCATTCATCTACATATGCCTGTTTTGATAGTTCTAGAACAAGCATGAAATAATCTTTTCTTTTACAAATAGCCAAAATCAAATGCTAATATTTAATAATCATTTAGCCTATATATTCTGGATGGATGTATTTTTAAACCTAAAAGTATCATTGATCTACAAATGCCTTTTTGTTTTATCAAAAAAAAAAAAAAATCTAATAATTAGTATACTCGTATAAGTACCAAGGGTTGGGACTAATCGTCATACTCAAAAGTTGGAAAATGCTAAATGGTTAAGTTTATTTTATTTGAAAAATTTAAGATTTATGTTAGTTTTATTTTATTATTATTTGGTGTCCCAATTCTAGTTTAGTATGTTTCTTGGGCTTCAAGGTTTGTTAGCATATATAGGAGTTATAGTTTAGGGTTTATGTGTCGCAACCCCCGACCTCTGCCTCGGGAGGCGGGCTGCTGTGGCCTACTCAGAGATGGTGGTATCGGTGTTTATCATTACTTGGCAGCGAAATTTACATCAGTACCGTAGTTAGGAAATATTTATCAGAGTAAAACACTACATTTTCATAACAATAATCTTATTGGGAAAAACCCAAATTTTCATTACAAACATGTTTATAGGGATAAACCTTAATTTATTAAATAAAATATCTTTATTTATTTAAGTAATTTTTATAGCCACATTTTTCCAATCCTTCAGTGCTCTCCAGCTGGCTTCTATTTGGCTTTCACATTTTGTTACCTGAAACGCGTTTTAAAAACATTTGTCAGTGGAAAATACTGATAAGTGAATCCCAATTTAATCAAAACAGATTTTTATCATTTCACAGTATTGAGAGCGATTACAATGTTTATATCTACACAATTACTCATTCAGTATTGTCAATCCTGACTGGTGGGTCATATTACCAATTGGCTATCTCCTTGTCCAATGGTAACGTATTCCATATTTTGTATACAAAACCCCAATATACCGGCAATTTGAAGAATTACAAGACTCAATCACTGCTAATCATATATAAAATTATTTAAGGTTTTGTAAAAATAGTTTGTAAAAAGGTTCACAAAAAGGAGATTACTCACATTGCTAGTTTAGACTTTTCCTGTGGTTTCCTGGTTATAATCTAATAAATTAAACAATGCTCACGCGTTAGTATAATAACCCAATATTTACATTAGTTAACCTCTCCCCGAGACAGAACTCCAACGACTACGTCGGGTAGAACCTCGACAGCCGTTACGGAGTACTAGATCGATCGGGCAGCGTATCTAATACATAACCGGGGGTTATAATACTTACAACGAGGCAGAACTTCGTTAATTAGAGGGGTATACTACCCGATTATAGTGCCTACACTACAGAATTTTAGAGAGATTCACGAAATTAGAGCAAGTTGGGACTGAGATCGATTGAAGGTATTTATAGGGCTGAAATTTGAGTTTGTCGCGCCCCGCGTAAGCCGAAGGCTTAGCCTTCGCGGCCCGCGACGTAGACTATGTAGGGCCTAGCTTGGTCGACTCAGTATACTAGACCCAACATGTTTGTGACACGTGGCGGCACCGGGTGCGCTCTGATCTTGAGCTGTCGCGGCCCGCGTAAGACGAAGACAAGGTCTTCGCGGCCCGCCAGGAACTTCTGAATTTTTTTTATATTTTATTTTTAAATATATAAAGGTATTTAGGGTCAAATCTCGTATACGAGGTATACTTTAGGATGTATGGGGATATTAGAAATATTTTATGAGTGTCGGAAAATTTTTAGGAGGGTTGTTATATCCTCCCCACCTTGTTTTAGAACTCGTCCTCGAGTTCTACTGGAACAGGTGCGGATATTTCCTCTTCATCTCTGATTCAAGTTCCCACGTGTATTCTGGTCCTCTCTTGGAATCCCATTTCACTTTGACTAGAACTAATCTCTTGTGTTTGAGATTCTTGACTTTCCTGTCTTCAATTTGTTGAGGCTTTTCTACAGACTTTAGTTTTTCATTTACCTCTATATCCTTAAGAGGCACTACTAATGATTCATCGGCTAAGCACGTTTTGAGATTGCATACATGAAAGACATCATGTATTCCTGCCATTTCATCTGGCAGTTGTAGCTGATAGGTTACAGGTCATATTCTTCTAATAATTTCAAAAGGTCCAACATACCCGGGGTTTAGTTTTCCTCTTTTGATGAATCTTACCACTCATTTCCAAGGGAAAATTTTTAATAAAACTTTATATTCTACTTGAAATTCCAATGGCTTTCGCCTGTTATCAGCATAACTCTTTTGTCGATCGCGTGCTGCTTTCAGCCTTTCCTTAACTTGAATAATTTTGTCTGATGTTTCTTGCACTATCTCGGGTCCAGATAGTTGCTTTTCTCCAATCTCTGCCCAACAGACTGGAGTTCGGCACTTTCGTCCATAAAGTTCTTCGAATGGTGCAACATTGATACTGGTATGATAGCTGTTATTGTAAGAAAATTCTATTAATGGTAAGTGATCATCCCAATTTCCTCCGAAATCAATTACACAAGCTCTAAGCATATCTTCCATTGTTTAAATTGTCCTTTCACTTTGTCCATCCGTTTGTGGATGATAAGCGGTGCTTAGATTTAGCTTGGTTCCCATTTATTTTTGGAAACTTGCCCAAAAATGAGAGGTAAAGCGTCTATCTCTATCAGAAATAATTGATAAAGGAATTCCATGTAATGAAACTATTTCATTTACATATAATTTGGCTAACTGTTCCATACCGAATGTTTCCTTCATTTGTAGGAAATAAGCAGACTTGGTTAACCTATCTACAATCACCCAGATTGTATCATTACCTTTTCGTGTCTTGGGTAATTTGGTAACAAAGTCCATTGTTATCAATTCTCATTTCCATACAGTCATTTCCAATTGTTGCAGCAATCCTGAGGGTTTTTGTTGTTCAGCTTTGACCTGTGAACAGGTTGGACACTTGGCAACATAAACTGCTATATCATTTTTCATTTCTATCCACCAGAAATTCTTTCTTAAGTCTTAATACATTTTATCACTTCCAGGATGTATCGTGTATTTAGACTTATGAGCTTCTTCTAATATTCGGTGGCGTAGGTTTCCTAGTTTAGGTGTCCATATTCTTTTCTTATGGAATCTCCAAATTCCATCTGTTCCTTGTTCTAATTCCTTAATCATACCCTTTAATTTTTCAGTATCATCCTTGATTACTGATTCTTGTACGGCTCTAATTTGCTCATTTAAATATCTCTGCAGATTTAATTTAAGAGAACGCACTTTTCTTGGCTTTTCATGATACTTTCGACTTAAAGCATCAGCTACTATATTAGCCTTTCCTGCATGATACTGGATATTACAATCATAATCACTAAGAAATTCCATCCAGCGTCTCTGTCTCATATTCAGTTCTTTTTGTCCAAAAATGTACCTTAAACTCTTATGATCGGTGAAGACAACAAATTTATTTCCATATAAATAGTGTCTCCAAATCTTAAGGGCAAAAATTATGGCTCCTAACTCTAAATCATGGGTTGTATAATTTTCTTCATGATTCTTAGGTTGTCTAGAAGCATAGGCTATCACCTTTTGACATTGCAACAACACACATCCATAACCTAATTTAGAAGCGTCACAATAGACTTCAAAGTCTGCCGTTCCTTCTGGTAACGCTAGTATGGGTGCGTTGGTTAATCTTTGCTTAAGAATTCTAAAGGCTTTTTCTTGTTTTGGTCCCCATTCAAACTTAACGGACTTACAGGTTAACTTAGTTAAGGGAATGACTATTCTAGAAAAATCTCGGATAAACCGTCTATAATAACCGGCCAATCCTAGAAAACTTCTAACCTCTGTTGGTGATTCAGGGACTTTCCATTTAGTAATCGCCTCAATCTTTGTGGGATCTACATGAATTCCTTCATGATTAACTAAATGTCCAAGAAATTGCACTTCTTCTAACCAGAATTCGCATTTTGAAAATTTAGCGTAAAGCTTTTCTTTTCTCAGCAAATTTAGGAGTGCATGCAAATGTGCTGCATATTGCTCTTTACTTTTAGAGTAAATGAGAATATCATCTATAAAGGCAATTGTGAATTTATCCAAATATGGTTACATATTCGATTCATCTTATCCATAAATGCGGCTGGGGCATTGGTTAAACCAAATGGCATGACAGTAAATTCATAATGGCCATAACTTGTTCGGAAGGCGGTCTTAGGAATGTCCTCTTCCTGTACATTTAATTGATGATATCCTGAGCGTAAGTCGATTTTAGAAAAGAATCGAGCTCCTTGCAATTGATCAAACAAATCATCAATTCTCGGTAATGGGTACCGATTTTTAGTCGTGACCTTATTTAATTCTCGGTAATAGATGCACATACGCATTGATCCATCCTTCTTTTTGACAAATAAGATCGGTGCTCCCCATGGCGATGAGCTTGGCTGCATGAATCCTTTTTCCAACAGTTCATCTAGCTGTTGCTTTAACTCTTGCATTTCTGCAGGTGCCAAATGGTAAGGTGCCTTGGCAATTGGTGCTGTTCCTGGTAGTAGATGAATTCTGAATTCGACTTCCCTGTCTGGCGGTAATCCTGGTAGTTCTTCTGGGAATACATCTGAAAATTGAGATACTACAGGAATATCTTTTAATTCCTTTCCTTTAGCGTTAATGATTATGGAAATCATATATACTAGTGATCCTTTTCTTGCACAACTTGTTGTTTTCATCACAGAGATGAATTTCATGGATCGAGATGGCTTATTTCCTTTAATCGTGATATTTTCACCCTTTGGTGAACTTATTTGGATTATCTTTTGATCACATAGGATGCTGGCTTTATTGGCTATTAACCAATCCATTCCTAATACGATATCAAATCCAGCCAGATTCATTGGGTAAAGATTTGCAAGAAACTTTTGATTTAAAATTTCTATTCTTGCTCCCTGCAAGATTTCAGTGATCTTAATGGATTCTCCATTTGTTGTTTCTACCAAACATTCTTGTGGGAGTTTAGTTAATGGTTGGTTGAGAATTTTGCAAAATGAAGTGTTAATAAAACTTTGGTTCGCACCAGAGTCAAATAATACTTTAGCAAAAACATCATTAACTAAAAACGTACCGGCAATCACGTTCGGAATCATCTTTGCTTCTTCGGCTGTCAGAACAAATGCTCTAGCATTCTTACTAGTCTTGTTGTTCATGGCTGGAGCTAGTTTCGGACAATTCGGCTTAATATGACCTTGTTCTCCACAATTGTAGCATATCTTATTGTTGGGTTTCTTTTTGCAGTCTTTTTCCTTATGTCCAGATATTTTGCAGAAATTGCAGTATGTGGAGCATCTTCCAGTATACTTTCTTTTGCAGTACATGCAATAAGGAGTCGAAGTAGAACCTATATTTTCCCACGGTTGGAATTACCGTAGCGAAATTCTTGGGTAAGCTTTTGAGTTAGGTTCTTTCTTTGGTTTTCTTCTTGGGTACGTACTAATTCATCAGTCAAGGTATTTGCTAGTTCTACAGCTTCTTCTATGGTTTGGGGTCTAGCTGCCTTGACTACATGTCTAATTTCACTGATTAATCTCCAAATGTAACGGGGGATTAACACTGGTTCTGGTGATGCTAGGGTTGGCACTATTCTAGCATATTCAAAGAATGTAGTAGTGTAACCCTTGCTGTCTACTCCAGTCATTCTAAGGTTTAAGAATTTATTAGCTATCTGCTCCTTTTCATTAGGAGGACAGAACTTCCTTTCAACCATATTCTTAAACTTAATCCATTCCATATTATAGACCCTGTCGCTTCCCCTAGTCTGGAGAATAGTATTCCACCATTCCAGGGCTGCATTCTTAAATAGATTGGAAGCAAACATGATTTTATCTTCTTCTGCGCACTTGCTTATTTTTAAGACTGCCTCAGTCTTTTCTAACCAGCGTAGAGCTGCAATGGCCCCTTCATTGCTAGAGAATTCTATTGGTTTGCAGGACCAGAATTCTTTATAAGAGCAACCATAAGACATGGTTCTTCTTCTTTTTGGAATTGGCATTTGAAGTAATGGCCCATTGTTCACGCTGTGACTGGGTTCAATATGTGTTCGCTTACTTCCATTATTACTGTTATTATTATTTTCTGCTTCCATAACATTTTGAATGATAGCTGGCAGAGCATCCCTAATTTCTTGGGTTATAATGTGTCGAATAACACTGTTATTTATCTGATTTTCATTATTCTGGTTTTCCCGATTTGCATCGTTGGCCATCTGGATTATAAACATTTACCAAGTATTAATATCACACTGCCTCAGTCTTTTCTAACCAGCGTAGAGCTGCAATGGCCCCTTCATTGCTAGAGAATTCTATTGGTTTGGAGGACCAGAATTCTTTATAAGAGCAACCATAAGACATGGTTCTTCTTCTTTTTGGAATTGGCATTTGAAGTAATGGCCCATTGTTCACGCTGTGACTGGGTTCAATATGTGTTCGCTTACTTCCATTATTACTGTTATTATTATTTTCTGCTTCCATAACATTTTGAATGATAGCTGGCAGAGCATTCCAAATTTCTTGGGTTATAATGTGTCGAATAACACTGTTATTTATCTGATTTTCATTATTCTGGGTTTCCCGATTTGCATCGTTGGCCATCTGGATTATAAACATTTACCAAGTATTAATATCACAATTCAATATTAAATGTAAATAATCTCACAACACAAACAGATTGGTCAAAATCGTCGAACATTACGACTTTTACTCTATTTTATATGTTATGCATCTAATACAAACCACAACTGAAATTTAAAATACAATACTAGTAGGCATGCGTAGCTATAGGATTATCTAATTTAGTTGATATATATATATATATATTTCAACTCACACACACACACATATATATATATATATATATTTATATAATTATTATTATTACTATTTAGTGGGGATCCATCCAAAATTGCATATTACGCTCGTCATACTTCCAGACGAGCCTCTCACTTATCTGTCTTATCCTTTCACTCTTATCTAATAACTCCTCACCAAGTGTTCGGAGTTCCTGTATGTTCTCGGTATTCATGGGTGGTGCGGGTGCTGGTGTGGGCTCGTGGTATTGGGGCATCGATTCTTCCTGAGGGTAGGGGTTCTCTAGAATTTCCCAGACATATTGGTCATTATCAAAATATGGGTCTAGGGGGTCCAAATCAGGATAGGGTGCTACTAGGTTTTGCATGTGTTCCTCTATTGGGTTAAGTGGCTGGTAATCCCTGAGTTCATCAAACCATGGGTCATAAACTGGTGGAGGGGGTGCTGAGATTCTAGGGATGTCATTTGGGTCAAAAGCAGGTACTGGGGTTGGTTTAATTCGATTTCCATGGGTGAAGGGGTATGGTCCCCGATCTCGCGTGAAAACGACCGCGAGTGACCATTACCCTTATCAAAAACCCCCACCAGCAAGAACTTATCTGTGTCCGTGCGGGCACGCGCGAACACAGAGGTTGAAACCAATCTGTCCAGTGATGAGAAGACTTACCTTAAGTACGGAACGGATGTTACGCATAGCGATGCGGCTTGGCACCGCATCCTATGAACATTTTCGTCACGACAAGGGATCTGGACAACAGTAACAGCCACCAAGCGGTGATGCGGTACGGCACCGCACCGCATCCCGCATCCATCTTGGCTAGAACAAGAACGCGGGAACAACATCAGTTACCGCAAGCAGCGATGCGGCCCAGCACAGCATCCTGCCTACAATGCAAGTGGGTCTGACACCACAGTACAAGTGGCTCTGAGAACAGTCACCTGTCAGCCCACATATATGCAACAGTCTGACACCACAGCAGGACGTGGCATCACCACCGTAGCCGACAGGTCTGACACACCTGTAGGAGACTGTGCGATGTCAGGCTAGCTACTCAACTACCCTCCTTCACTCCTCGGCTATAAATACCCATCCCAAACTAGGTTTGAGGTATCACTTCTCAACTCTCTCACTACTACTACTATCACACTTTGCTTACCAAGCAAATTACTTATTCTCACGCCGGATAGTGGTAACAAGGAGCACCCCCACCCCATCCTCCTTGTTACGAGTCACGGCTTGTTTCCTTGTGCAGGAAACCAACCAGCAGACGATCCAGCCAGCGATCCTCGGAAAGAAGGGATTAACCCTACTTGACGAGATCAGTGTGTTAACCCTACCCGGTTAACCATTGTTTCATCATTGGCGCCCACCGCTACTCTTAGCACTTTTTTCCACCATCCCTTTCTCTCCAAAGATTATGTCTGATCGTCTGAACAACACTGCCGGGGATAACCTAAACCCCGCAAACCAAGGGCCTACGGGGACCACTCCCCTAGCCCCAAATGCTGACCACGTTGGCACATCAACGCAAGGGGGCGTTTCCCTTACGTTCGGACGCGATCTTTCACAGTACGCTGCTGTGATACCTCCAGGCATGAACCTTCATACCTGGTACGACCAGCAACAAGCTTTGCTTGCCGCAACATACAACAGAGCTTGCGCAGAAGCGTAAGTACCTGTCGGTCCTACCCCGGCACCGCATACACCTCCGGCTCGTATTTTACAATACGACGACAGGGCCCCCACACACCCAGCCTCCCGGAGTAGGCATGAAGACCGCGGCTCCTTTTACTGTCAGGTCCGCACAATTAATGAGGATGATTCTTCATACGGGTCCCGCACCAGGGGCCCAATACAAAGCCGCCTGGGCCCTCATGGCGAAAACAGGCGGCAATCCACAGCCCACCGAGGTCCTGGCATTCAGAGCCGGCTGGGACCTCAGTCCCACCATGAAGGGCATGGCCGTACCGATCCGGACGACGGTACATACCGCGGGGAATCCCACGCCACTAGCAGCAGACCGGGAGGACGCAATTACGTTCCTCCCACTCACCCCCGCACTACATACCTCCGCGCTGCAAAGCGCCACCAGAGCCAACCCTACAGGCCGAAATCTGCGGCCGAAAGCTCCAAGTTCTCCCCAGAGATAGCCTACGCCGATGTCACCACCACTAAATTCCCATTAAACATTGGGAAATACAATGGTTCGACCGACCCAGACGATCACATGAATATCTTCGTCGGCGCCGGGTGCAACGGCAGGTGGGTTGAACCCACTTGGTGTCATTTTTTTCCCCCAGACCCTAACAGGTCTGGCCAGGGCTTGGTTCGATTCTTTGCCAGTGGGATCACTGGCCTCATTCGAGGACTTGCAAGAAAAGTTCCTCGCACACTTCAGCCAGCAGCGACGTCGTGAACGTGATTCTATGGACGTCATGAACATCTGGCGCAGAGACAACGAATCGCTTGAGGCGTTCGTTGTCCGTTACAATAAAGAATGCCTGGAGATAGGCGACGTTGCACACCAAATGGCACGCAACCATTTCATTGTTGCCATTAAGGATGAACAAATGGTTATGACTATCTCCGGCAAGGAAGGCTTGCCTAAGAAATGGGAAGATGTCATGGCTGCGGTCAAGACATACGCCCAGACTTTGCGGTCCCTCAAACCGCACGTCTCAAAGGCACAACCCCAAACGGATGGCCAGCCCTCCCACCAAGAGCACAAGCGCAACAACAAGCGCAACCGGGACACATGGAATCGCGGCAGCGATCCCAGACCATATGTCCCGCGTAACAACTAGCCCGATGCAAGGGCAACAATCAACGCCCAGCGTGAAAACAGGGTGTCGAAGAGGGAATCTCGGGATCGTAACTGGACTGAGATCAACCAGTCGCCAAGCGAAGTCCTTCTTACGGACGCGCAGTTCTTGCGACCGGCCCAACCAATGAAGTCCAAGAAAAACCAGGATCCCGCACTCTACTGTGAGTATCACAAGGACTCGGGCCACACAACGAACAACTGCATCAGTCTCCGACTGGAGATTGAGCGAGCCCTAAAATAGGGGAAGCTGCAACATCTGTTGCCCGTTGCGCAAAATCAAACCAGGCGCATCACCCCCCACAATGAGGGCACCTCCACGGGTAAGAGGACCATGTACGTGGCCTCAACCCACATGATCAATGGAGGACGAGGAAAGCCGCGCAAGGCGGTAAGAATACCGGACAATGACTGGAAAGACGAACAAGTGGTCTTTCCAAAAGTCCGAGACGGACCGCGCGACAGGCGCGCCGTCGTTATTACAGGCTACCTGGCTCACTACTGCACCGAGCGACTATTCATCGACCTGGGCAGTACATCCGATATCATATACGAGCAGTGCTTCAACCAGTTCGATCAAGAAGACAAGGATCGGTTGCAGCCAGTAGACTACCCTTTGGCCGGATTTGCGGGGGAAACCGTATTCCCCCTAGGCCAAATCACTTTTTCTGTGCGCCTTACCAACGGAAGGCACACACGAACGGTGGAGGTAAACTTCATGGTTTTACCTCACACCTCCAAATACGACGTGCTTCTCGGGAGGGAGTCCCAGGGCGACTTCAACATGATCACATCCGTCCCCCACTCTGCCATCGGTTTCCCAACCGAGACGGGGGTCGCGATAATATACGCCCGCAGAGAAGTGATGTCGTCGGACGAGCTGCGTCCGGCCAAGATAGCAAGGCCTACCCCCAACACGCAACCAGAAAAATGGGTTCTTAACGTAAGACACCCAGAACAAACGGTCACGTTGGGCCACGCCTTGTCCCCCACCATCAGAGGGCGCCTGAAGCAGCTCCTCTTCGGGAACTAGGATATTTTTGCGTGGGCACCCGCGGACATGACAGGGGTGCCACGCGAAATTGCGCAGCATTTCTTGAATACCTTGCCAGGTATCAAATCGGTGATCTAAGGCCAACGCCACCTTGGATCTACAAAAAACGAGGCGATGCGTGAGCAGGTCTAAGAACTGCTCTCCACAGGCATCCTACGGGAAGTCAAATACCAGACTTGGTTGTCCAACCCAGTCATGGTAGAAAAGCCGTCCGGGGGCTGGCGCATGTGCGTCGATTATAAAGATCTCAACAAAGCCTGCCCCAAGGATTGTTACGCATTTCCGGAGATCGACGAGAAGGTCGATAACCTTGCACCATTTCGATGGAAGTGTTTCCTCGATTGTTACAAAGGCTACCACCAGGTACAGATGGCAATCGAGGACGAAGATAAAACGGCATTCCGCACGCCTACCGGAAATTACTGCTATACGAAAATGCCGTTTGGGTTGCGCAACACGGGTGCAACCTATCAAAAGTTGATGAACGACACTTTTCGCGGTCAAATCAGCAAAAGTGTCGAAATCTATATGGACGACCTGGTCGTCATGAGCATGGAGGAAGATACCATGCTCAATGATGTTGAAAGAACATTCCAAACTCTGCGAAGCGTCAATATAAAGCTAAACCCAGGGAAATGCTCGTTTGGAATGGAAGAAGGCAAGTTCCTTGGATTCATCGTAACCAAAGATGGATTCAAGGTGAGCCCGGAAAAAGTTCAGGCGATCGAGCGCATGCCATCGCCTTCTACGATGAAAGAAATGCAACGACTAGCCGGCAGGCTAGCCGCACTGAATAGATTCTTAGCCAACCATGCAGCTAAGTCTTACCCTTTCATCAAGACCCTGCGGAGTTGCTTAAAAAAGGAACAATTCCAATGGACCGCAGAGGCCGAAAAAGCTTTCCGGGAGATGAAAGAGTGTTTGATTCAACTCCCAACTCTAACCGCACCACGCAAGGATGAGCCACTTGTTTTGTACCTATCTGCCGCGGACAACGCGGTAGGCGCGGTACTCATAGTGGAGCGAGAAGGAGTTCAAACACCCATCTACTACATCAGCAAAATGCTCAACGACCCAGAGATGAGATACTCCATCATGGAGAAGTTGGTATTGGCACTAGTGCACGCGTCAAGACGGTTGCGACGATACTTTGCAAACCACGTCATCACGGTGTTAACCAACTACAGGATCGGGCCGATCCTATCAAAACCCGACATTTCTGGTAGATTAGCAAAATGGGCAATTGAGCTGGGCACACTTTCACTGAACTATAAGCCGCGCCCCGCAATCATAGGCCAAGTTCTAGCTGATTTCGTCGCTGAGATACCGGCAGATCGCATTCAAGAATGCGAAGAGAGCAAAACCCTGCATCACCACCAGCCTCCGCAGAAACCTGGGCACTATATACAGATGGTGCATCCAACGAGGATGGTGCAGGTGCAGGTCTACGACTCGTCAGCCCAGATGGCCAAGAGCTTACCTATGTAATCCGCCTCGATTTCAAAAGCACAAATAACGAGGCAGAGTACGAGCCTCTAATGGCAGGGCTGCGTCTGGCAGTCAAACTCAGCGTCCAACATTTGGAAGCACACGTCGACTCACTGCTGGTTGCAGGGCAGATGCGCGACGACTATGCCGCAAAAGGGGATATCATGATCCTCTACCTTGAACAAGCCTTGTAATTGAAGTCAAAGTTCACTTCCTTCAATATCCGACATATCAACAGGAGTGAAAACAAACCCACGGATGCCCTGTCAAAACTTGCATCCACCAGCTTCCAACACCTGGCAAAGGAGGTACGCATCGAGATTCTGCAAAATCCCTCAGTACCCCTACACCAAGTTAATGTCATCAAGTACGGTACAACATCCTGGATGACACCAATCATTGCATACTTGCAATCAGGTGTTACTCCGGAAAGCAAGGCAGAAGCACGTAAGTTGCAACACAAAGCGTGTCATTATCAGATGGGAGACGGTATCTTATACCGTAAATCATACCTGGGGCCACTCTTACGATGCGTCGAGCCCCAAGACGCCACATACCTTATATGAAAAATACACGAGGGAATATGTGGCATACACGCAGGCCCACGCATGGTGGTGGCCAAAATCATGAACGCCGGGTACTACTGGCCCGGCATGCACCTAGATGCGGTCAAAGTCTTGCGCAAGTGTTTCAATTGTCAGCGGCATGCTCCCAAGACCTTGCGCCCCAAGAACAACCTGATCCCCGTCACCACTGCATGGCCATTCCAAAAATGGGCAATCGATGTGGTGGGACCATTTCCAGACGCACCAGGTGCAGTGAAGTTTATCATAGTGGCTGTTGATTACTTTACAAAATGGGTAGAGGCAAAACCGCTCGCCTCCACCACCGCTATGATAACAAGGAAATTCATCTGGGAACATATCATCTGCCGTTTCGGTTTACCGATGTGCATCGTCACCGACAACGGCACCAACTTCGCAGCTAATGACTTTCAAAAATGGCTAAAGGAATTAAACATTGAACACATTTTCTGCTCAGTGGCGCATCCGCAAGGGAATGGTCAAGTCGAGAGTATCAATAAAAGTTTAGTCGAAGGTATCAAAGCACGGTTGGGAACAGCCAGACGCGGCTAGGTTGATGAACTCCCAAGTATCTTATGGGCCCACAGGACAAGCCCAAAGACAAGTAACGGTGAGACACCCTTCAGCCTGGTCTATGGCACTGAAGCGGTGATCCCCGCGGAAGTAGGCCTCCCCTCACCTAGAATGTTGGCTATCAACAAGATAGACAACAATGAGGAACGCAGGGTTGACTTGGACCTCCTGGAAGAAAGGCGTGAAAACGCTGCCATCAACGAGGCCAAGTACAAAACCAAACTTGAAAAGTACTACAATGCACGCGTCCGCATTTGTACCTTCAACCCGGGAGACTACGTCCTTCGTGACAATGAAGCATATAACGCGGAACGCCCAGGGAAACTTGCCCCCAAGTGGGAAGGACCCCAAGTGGTATGATAGCTGTTATTGTAAGAAAATTCTATTAATGGTAAGTGATCATCCCAATTTCCTCCGAAATCAATTACACAAGCTCTAAGCATATCTTCCATTGTTTAAATTGTCCTTTCACTTTGTCCATCCGTTTGTGGATGATAAGCGGTGCTTAGATTTAGCTTGGTTCCCATTTATTTTTGGAAACTTGCCCAAAAATGAGAGGTAAAGCGTCAATCTCTATCAGAAATAATTGATAAAGGAATTCCATGTAATGAAACTATTTCATTTACATATAATTTGGCTAACTGTTCCATACCGAATGTTTCCTTCATTTATAGGAAATGAGCAGACTTGGTTAACCTATCTACAATCACCCAGATTGTATCATTACCTTTTCGTGTCTTGGGTAATTTGGTAACAAAGTCCATTGTTATCAATTCCCATTTCCATACAGTCATTTCCAATTGTTGCAGCAAACCTGAGGGTTTTTGTTGTTCAGCTTTGACCTGTGAACAGGTTGGACACTTGGCAACATAAACTGCTATATCATTTTTCATTTCTATCCACCAGAAATTCTTTCTTAAGTCTTAATACATTTTATCACTTCCAGGATGTATCGTGTATTTAGACTTATGAGCTTCTTCTAATATTCGGTGGCGTAGGTTTCCTAGTTTAGGTGTCCATATTCTTTTCTTATGGAATCTCCAAATTCCATCTGTTCCTTGTTCTAATTCCTTAATCATACCCTTTAATTTTTCAGTATCATCCTTGATTACTGATTCTTGTACGGCTCTAATTTGCTCATTTAAATATCTCTGCAGATTTAATTTAAGAGAACACACTTTTCTTGGCTTTTCATGATACTTTCGACTTAAAGCATCAGCTACTATATTAGCCTTTCCTGCATGATACTGGATATTACAATCATAATCACTAAGAAATTCCATCCAGCGTCTCTGTCTCATATTCAGTTCTTTTTGTCCAAAAATGTACCTTAAACTCTTATGATCGGTGAAGACAACAAATTTATTTCCATATAAATAGTGTCTCCAAATCTTAAGGGCAAAAATTATGGCTCCTAACTCTAAATCATGGGTTGTATAATTTTCTTCATGATTCTTAGGTTGTCTAGAAGCATAGGCTATCACCTTTTGACATTGCATCAACACACATCCATAACCTAATTTAGAAGCGTCACAATAGACTTCAAAGTCTTCCATTCCTTCTGGTAACGCTAGTATGGGTGCGTTGGTTAATCTTTGCTTAAGAATTCTAAAGGCTTTTTCTTGTTTTGGTCCCCATTCAAACTTAACGGACTTACAGGTTAACTTAGTTAAGGGAATGACTATTCTAGAAAAATCTCGGATAAACCGTCTATAATAACCGGCCAATCCTAGAAAACTTCTAACCTCTGTTGGTGATTCAGGGACTTTCCATTTAGTAATCGCCTCAATCTTTGTGGGATCTACATGAATTCCTTCATGATTAACTAAATGTCCAAGAAATTGCACTTCTTCTAACCAGAATTCGCATTTTGAAAATTTAGCGTAAAGCTTTTCTTTTCTCAGCAAATTTAGGAGTGCATGCAAATGTGCTGCATATTCCTCTTTACTTTTAGAGTAAATGAGAATATCCTCTATAAAGGCAATTATGAATTTATCCAAATATGGTTACATATTCGATTCATCTTATCCATAAATGCGGCTGGGGCATTGGTTAAACCAAATGGCATGACAGTAAATTCATAATGGCCATAACTTGTTCGGAAGGCGGTCTTAGGAATGTCCTCTTCCTGTACATTTAATTGATGATATCCTGAGCGTAAGTCGATTTTAGAAAAGAATCGAGCTCCTTGCAATTGATCAAACAAATCATCAATTCTCGGTAATGGGTACCGATTTTTAGTCGTGACCTTATTTAATTCTCGGTAATAGATGCACATACGCATTGATCCATCCTTCTTTTTGACAAATAAGATCGGTGCTCCCCATGGCGATGAGCTTGGCTGCATGAATCCTTTTTCCAACAGTTCATCTAGCTGTTGCTTTAACTCTTGCATTTCTGCAGGTGCCAAATGGTAAGGTGCCTTGGCAATTGGTGCTGTTCCTGGTAGTAGATGAATTCTGAATTCGACTTCCCTGTCTGGCGGTAATCCTGGTAGTTCTTCTGGGAATACATCTGAAAATTGAGATACTACAGGAATATCTTTTAATTCCTTTCCTTTAGCGTTAATGATTATGGAAATCATATATACTAGTGATCCTTTTCTTGCACAACTTGTTGTTTTCATCACAGAGATGAATTTCATGGATCGAGATGGCTTATTTCCTTTAATCGTGATATTTTCACCCTTTGGTGAACTTATTTGGATTATCTTTTGATCACATAGGATGCTGGCTTTATTGGCTATTAACCAATCCATTCCTAATACGATATCAAATCCAGCCAGATTCATTGGGTAAAGATTTGCAAGAAACTTTTGATTTAAAATTTCTATTCTTGCTCCCTGCAAGATTTCAGTGATCTTAATGGATTCTCCATTTGTTGTTTCTACCAAACATTCTTGTGGGAGTTTAGTTAATGGTTGGTTGAGAATTTTGCAAAATGAAGTGTTAATAAAACTTTGGTTCGCACCAGAGTCAAATAATACTTTAGCAAAAACATCATTAACTAAAAACGTACCGGCAATCACGTTCGGAATCATCTTTGCTTCTTCGGCTGTCAGAACAAATGCTCTAGCATTCTTACTAGTCTTGTTGTTCATGGCTGGAGCTAGTTTCGGACAATTCGGCTTAATATGACCTTGTTCTCCACAATTGTAGCATATCTTATTGTTGGGTTTCTTTTTGCAGTCTTTTTCCTTATGTCCAGATATTTTGCAGAAATTGCAGTATGTGGAGCATCTTCCAGTATACTTTCTTTTGCAGTACATGCAATAAGGAGTCGAAGTAGAACCTATATTTTCCCACGGTTGGAATTACCGTAGCGAAATTCTTGGGTAAGCTTTTGAGTTAGGTTCTTTCTTTGGTTTTCTTCTTGGGTACGTACTAATTCATCAGTCAAGGTATTTGCTAGTTCTACAGCTTCTTCTATGGTTTGGGGTCTAGCTGCCTTGACTACATGTCTAATTTCACTGATTAATCTCCAAATGTAACGGGGGATTAACACTGGTTCTGGTGATGCTAGGGTTGGCACTATTCTAGCATATTCAAAGAATGTAGTAGTGTAACCCTTGCTGTCTACTCCAGTCATTCTAAGGTTTAAGAATTTATTAGCTATCTGCTCCTTTTCATTAGGAGGACAGAACTTCCTTTCAACCATATTCTTAAACTTAATCCATTCCATATTATAGACCCTGTCGCTTCCCCTAGTCTGGAGAATAGGATTCCATCATTCCAGGGCTGCATTCTTAAATAGATTGGAAGCAAACATGATTTTATCTTCTTCTGCGCACTTGCTTATTTTTAAGACTGCCTCAGTCTTTTCTAACCAGCGTAGAGCTGCAATGGCCCCTTCATTGCTAGAGAATTCTATTGGTTTGCAGGACCAGAATTCTTTATAAGAGCAACCATAAGACATGGTTCTTCTTCTTTTTGGAATTGGCATTTGAAGTAATGGCCCATTGTTCACGCTGTGACTGGGTTCAATATGTGTTCGCTTACTTCCATTATTACTGTTATTATTATTTTCTGCTTCCATAACATTTTGAATGATAGCTGGCAGAGCATCCCTAATTTCTTGGGTTATAATGTGTCGAATAACACTGTTATTTATCTGATTTTCATTATTCTGGTTTTCCCGATTTGCATCGTTGGCCATCTGGATTATAAACATTTACCAAGTATTAATATCACACTGCCTCAGTCTTTTCTAACCAGCGTAGAGCTGCAATGGCCCCTTCATTGCTAGAGAATTCTATTGGTTTGCAGGACCAGAATTATTTATAAGAGCAACCATAAGACATGGTTCTTCTTCTTTTTGGAATTGGCATTTGAAGTAATGGCCCATTGTTCACGCTGTGACTGGGTTCAATATGTGTTCGCTTACTTCCATTATTACTGTTATTATTATTTTCTGCTTCCATAACATTTTGAATGATAGCTGGCAGAGCATTCCTAATTTCTTGGGTTATAATGTGTCGAATAACACTGTTATTTATCTGATTTTCATTATTCTGGGTTTCCCGATTTGCATCGTTGGCCATCTGGATTATAAACATTTACCAAGTATTAATATCACAATTCAATATTAAATGTAAATAATCTCACAACACAAACAGATTGGTCAAAATCGTCGAACATTACGACTTTTACTCTATTTTATATGTTATGCATCTAATACAAACCACAACTGAAATTTAAAATACAATACTAGTAGGCATGCGTAGCTATAGGATTATCTAATTTAGTTGATATATATATATATATATATATATATTTCAACTCACACACACACATATATATATATATATATATATATATTTATATAATTATTATTATTACTATTTAGTGGGGATCCATCCAAAATTGCATATTACGCTCGTCATACTTCCAGACGAGCCTCTCACTTATCTGTCTTATCCTTTCACTCTTATCTAATAACTCCTCACCAAGTGTTCGGAGTTCCTGTATGTTCTCGGTATTCATGGGTGGTGCGGGTGCTGGTGTGGGCTCATGGTATTGGGGCATCGATTCTTCCTGAGGGTAGGGGTTCTCTAGAATTTCCCAGACATATTGGTCATTATCAAAATATGGGTCTAGGGGGTCCAAATCAGGATAGGGTGCTACTAGGTTTTGCATGGGTTCCTCTATTGGGTTAAGTGGCTGGTAATCCCTGAGGTCATCAAACCATGGGTCATAAACTGGTGGAGGGGGTGCTGAGATTCTAGGGATGTCATTTGGGTCAAAAGCAGGTACTGGGGTTGGTTTAATTCGATTTCCATGGGTGAAGGGGTATGGTCCCCGATCTCGCGTGAAAACGACCGCGAGTGACCATTACCCTTATCAAAAACCCCCACCAGCAAGAACTTATCTGTGTCCGTGCGGGCACGCGCGAACACAGAGGTTGAAACCAATCTGTCCAGTGATGAGAAGACTTACCTTAAGTACGGAACGGATGTTACGCATAGCGATGCGGCTTGGCACCGCATCCTATGAACATTTTCGTCACGACAAGGGATCTGGACAACAGTAACAGCCACCAAGCGGTGATGCGGCACGGCACCGCATCCCGCATCCATCTTGGCTAGAACAAGAACGCGGGAACAACATCAGTTACCGCAAGCAGCGATGCGGCCCAGCACAGCATCCTGCCTACAATGCAAGTGGGTCTGACACCACAGTACAAGTGGCTCTGAGAACAGTCACCTGTCAGCCCACATATATGCAACAGTCTGACACCACAGCAGGACGTGGCATCACCACCGTAGCCGACAGGTCTGACACACCTGTAGGAGACTGTGCGATGTCAGGCTAGCTACTCAACTACCCTCCTTCACTCCTCGGCTATAAATACCCATCCCAAACTAGGTTTGAGGTATCACTTCTCAACTCTCTCACTACTACTACTATCACACTTTGCTTCCCAAGCAAATTACTTATTCTCACGCCGGATAGTGGTAACAAGGAGCACCCCCACCCCATCCTCCTTGTTACGAGTCACGGCTTGTTTCCTTGTGCAGGAAACCAACCAGCAGACGATCCAGCCAGCGATCCTCGGAAAGAAGGGATTAACCCTACTTGACGAGATCAGTGTGTTAACCCTACCCGGTTAACCATTGTTTCATCATTGGCGCCCACCGCTACTCTTAGCACTTTTTTCCACCATCCCTTTCTCTCCAAAGATTATGTCTGATCGTCTAAACAACACTGCCGGGGATAACCTAAACCCCGCAAACCAAGGGCCTACGGGGACCACTCCCCTCGCCCCAAATGCTGACCACGTTGGCACATCAACGCAAGGGGGCGTTTCCCTTACGTTCGGACGCGATCTTTCACAGTACGCTGCTGTGATACCTCCAGGCATGAACCTTCATACCTGGTACGACCAGCAACAAGCTTTGCTTGCCGCAACATACAACAGAGCTTGCGCAGAAGCGTAAGTACCTGTCGGTCCTACCCCGGCACCGCATACACCTCCGGCTCGTATTTTACAATACGACGACAGTGCCCCCACACACCCAGCCTCCCGGAGTAGGCATGAAGACCGCGGCTCCTTTTACTGTCAGGTCCGCACAATTAATGAGGATGATTCCTCATACGGGTCCCGCACCAGGGGCCCAATACAAAGCCGCCTGGACCCTCATGGCGAAAACAGGCGGCAATCCACAGCCCACCGAGGTCCTGGCATTCAGAGCCGGCTGGGACCTCAGTCCCACCATGAAGGGCATGGCCGTACCGATCCGGACGACGGTACATACCGCGGGGAATCCCATGCCACTAGCAGCAGACCGGGAGGACGCACTTACGTTCCTCCCACTCACCCCCGCACTACATACCTCCGCGCTGCAAAGCGCCACCAGAGCCAACCCTACAGGCCGAAATCTGCGGCCGAAAGCTCCAAGTTCGCCCCAGAGATAGCCTACGCCGATGTCACCACCACTAAATTCCCATTAAACATTGGGAAATACAATGGTTCGACCGACCCAGACGATCACATGAATATCTTCGTCGGCGCCGGGTGCAACGGCAGGTGGGTTGAACCCACTTGGTGTCATCACCCCCCACAATGAGGGCACCTCCACGGGTAAGAGGACCATGTACGTGGCCTCAACCCACATGATCAATGGAGGACGAGGAAAGCCGCGCAAGGCGGTAAGAATACCGGACAATGACTGGAAAGACGAACAAGTGGTCTTTCCAAAAGTCCGAGACGGACCGCGCGACAGGCGCGCCGTCGTTATTACAGGCTACCTGGCTCACTACTGCACCGAGCGACTATTCATCGACCTGGGCAGTACATCCGATATCATATACGAGCAGTGCTTCAACCAGTTCGATCAAGAAGACAAGGATCGGTTGCAGCCAGTAGACTACCCTTTGGCCGGATTTGCGGGGGAAACCGTATTCCCCCTAGGCCAAATCACTTTTTCTGTGCGCCTTACCAACGGAAGGCACACACGAACGGTGGAGGTAAACTTCATGGTTTTACCTCACACCTCCAAATACGACGTGCTTCTCGGGAGGGAGTCCCAGGGCGACTTCAACATGATCACATCCGTCCCCCACTCTGCCATCGGTTTCCCAACCGAGACGGGGGTCGCGATAATATACGCCCGCAGAGAAGTGATGTCGTCGGACGAGCTGCATCCGGCCAAGATAGCAAGGCCTACCCCCAACACGCAACCAGAAAAATGGGTTCTTAACGCAAGACACCCAGAACAAACGGTCACGTTGGGCCACGCCTTGTCCCCCACCATCAGAGCGCGCCTGAAGCAGCTCCTCTTCGGGAACTAGGATATTTTTGCGTGGGCACCCGCGGACATGACAGGGGTGCCACGCGAAATTGCGCAGCATTTCTTGAATACCTTGCCAGGTATCAAATCGGTGATCTAAGGCCAACGCCACCTTGGATCTACAAAAAACGAGGCGATGCGTGAGCAGGTCTAAGAACTGCTCTCCACAGGCATCCTACGGGAAGTCAAATACCAGACTTGGTTGTCCAACCCAGTCATGGTAGAAAAGCCGTCCGGGGGCTGGCGCATGTGCGTCGATTATAAAGATCTCAACAAAGCCTGCCCCAAGGATTGTTACGCATTTCCGGAGATCGACGAGAAGGTCGATAACCTTGCACCATTTCGATGGAAGTGTTTCCTCGATTGTTACAAAGGCTACCACCAGGTACAGATGGCAATCGAGGACGAAGATAAAACGGCATTCCGCACGCCTACCGGAAATTACTGCTATACGAAAATGCCGTTTGGGTTGCGCAACGCGGGTGCAACCTATCAAAAGTTGATGAACGACACTTTTCGCGGTCAAATCAGCAAAAGTGTCGAAATCTATATGGACGACCTGGTCGTCATGAGCATGGAGGAAGATACCATGCTCAATGATGTTGAAAGAACATTCCAAACTCTGCGAAGCGTCAATATAAAGCTAAACCCAGGGAAATGCTCGTTTGGAATGGAAGAAGGCAAGTTCCTTGGATTCATCGTAACCAAAGATGGATTCAAGGTGAACCCGGAAAAAGTTCAGGCGATCGAGCGCATGCCATCGCCTTCTACGATGAAAGAAATGCAACGACTAGCCGGCAGGCTAGCCGCACTGAATAGATTCTTAGCCAACCATGCAGCTAAGTCTTACCCTTTCATCAAGACCCTGCGGAGTTGCTTAAAAAAGGAACAATTCCAATGGACCGCAGAGGCCGAAAAAGCTTTCCGGGAGATGAAAGAGTGTTTGATTCAACTCCCAACTCTAACCGCACCACGCAAGGATGAGCCACTTGTTTTGTACCTATCTGCCGCGGACAACGCGGTAGGCGCGGTACTCATAGTGGAGCGAGAAGGAGTTCAAACACCCATCTACTACATCAGCAAAATGCTCAACGACCCAGAGACGAGATACTCCATCATGGAGAAGTTGGTATTGGCACTAGTGCACGCGTCAAGACGGTTGCGACGCTACTTTGCAAACCACGTCATCACGGTGTTAACCAACTACAGGATCGGGCCGATCCTATCAAAACCCGACATTTCTGGTAGATTAGCAAAATGGGCAATTGAGCTGGGCACACTTTCACTGAACTATAAGCCGCGCCCCGCAATCATAGGCCAAGTTCTAGCTGATTTCGTCGCCGAGATACCGGCAGATCGCATTCAAGAATGCGAAGAGAGCAAAACCCTGCATCACCACCAGCCTCCGCAGAAACCTGGGCACTATATACAGATGGTGCATCCAACGAGGATGGTGCAGGTGCAGGTCTACGACTCGTCAGCCCAGATGGCCAAGAGCTTACCTATGCAATCCGCCTCGATTTCAAAAGCACAAATAACGAGGCAGAGTACGAGCCTCTAATGGCAGGGCTGCGTCTGGCAGTCAAACTCAGCGTCCAACATTTGGAAGCACACGTCGACTCACTGCTGGTTGCAGGGCAGATGCGCGACGACTATGCCGCAAAAGGGGATATCATGATCCTCTACCTTGAACAAGCCTTGCAATTGAAGTCAAAGTTCACTTCCTTCAATATTCGACATATCAACAGGAGTGAAAACAAACCCACGGATGCCCTGTCAAAACTTGCATCCACCAGCTTCCAACACCTGGCAAAGGAGGTACGCATCGAGATTCTGCAAAATCCCTCAGTACCCCTGCACCAAGTTAATGTCATCCAGTACGGTACAACATCCTGGATGACACCAATCATTGCATACTTGCAATCAGGTGTTACTCCGGAAAGCAAGGCAGAAGCACGTAAGTTGCAACACAAAGCGTGTCATTATCAGATGGGAGACGGTATCTTATACCGTAAATCATACCTGGGGCCACTCTTATGATGCGTCGACCCCCAAGATGCCACATACCTTATATGAAAAATACACGAGGGAATATGTGGCATACACGCAGGCCCACGCATGGTGGTGGCCAAAATCATGAACGCCGGGTACTACTGGCCCGGCATGCACCTAGATGCGGTCAAAGTCTTGCGCAAGTGTTTCAATTGTCAGCGGCATGCTCCCAAGACCTTGCGCCCCAAGAACAACCTGATCCCCGTCACCACTGCATGGCCATTCCAAAAATGGGCAATCGATGTGGTGGGACCATTTCCAGACGCACCAGGTGCAGTGAAGTTTATCATAGTGGCTGTTGATTACTTTACAAAATGGGTAGAGGCAAAACCGCTCGCCTCCACCACCGCTATGATAACAAGGAAATTCATCTGGGAACATATCATCTGCCGTTTCGGTTTACCGATGTGCATCGTCACCGACAACGGCACCAACTTCGCAGCTAATGACTTTCAAAAATGGCTAAAGGAATTAAACATTGAACACATTTTCTGCTCAGTGGCGCATCCGCAAGGGAATGGTCAAGTCGAGAGTATCAATAAAAGTTTAGTCGAAGGTATCAAAGCACGGTTGGGAACAGCCAGACGCGGCTAGGTTGATGAACTCCCAAGTATCTTATGGGCCCACAGGACAAGCCCAAAGACAAGTAACGGTGAGACACCCTTCAGCCTGGTCTATGGCACTGAAGCGGTGATCCCCGCGGAAGTAGGCCTCCCCTCACCTAAAATGTTGGCTATCAACAAGATAGACAACAATGAGGAACGCAGGGTTGACTTGGACCTCCTGGAAGAAAGGCGTGAAAATGCTGCCATCAACGAGGCCAAGTACAAAACCAAACTTGAAAAGTACTACAATGCACGCGTCCGCATTTGTACCTTCAACCCGGGAGACTACGTCCTTCGTGACAATGAAGCATATAACGCGGAACGCCCAGGGAAACTTGCCCCCAAGTGGGAAGGACCCCAAGTGGTATGATAGCTGTTATTGTAAGAAAATTCTATTAATGGTAAGTGATCATCCCAATTTCCTCCGAAATCAATTACACAAGCTCTAAGCATATCTTCCATTGTTTAAATTGTCCTTTCACTTTGTCCATCCGTTTGTGGATGATAAGCGGTGCTTAGATTTAGCTTGGTTCCCATTTATTTTTGGAAACTTGCCCAAAAATGAGAGGTAAAGCGTCTATCTCTATCAGAAATAATTGATAAAGGAATTCCATGTAATGAAACTATTTCATTTACATATAATTTGGCTAACTGTTCCATACCGAATGTTTCCTTCATTTATAGGAAATGAGCAGACTTGGTTAACCTATCTACAATCACCCAGATTGTATCATTACCTTTTCGTGTCTTGGGTAATTTGGTAACAAAGTCCATTGTTATCAATTCCCATTTCCATACAGTCATTTCCAATTGTTGCAGCAAACCTGAGGGTTTTTGTTGTTCAGCTTTGACCTGTGAACAGGTTGGACACTTGGCAACATAAACTGCTATATCATTTTTCATTTCTATCCACCAGAAATTCTTTCTTAAGTCTTAATACATTTTATCACTTCCAGGATGTATCGTGTATTTAGACTTATGAGCTTCTTCTAATATTCGGTGGCGTAGGTTTCCTAGTTTAGGTGTCCATATTCTTTTCTTATGGAATCTCCAAATTCCATCTGTTCCTTGTTCTAATTCCTTAATCATACCCTTTAATTTTTCAGTATCATCCTTGATTACTGATTCTTGTACGGCTCTAATTTGCTCATTTAAATATCTCTGCAGATTTAATTTAAGAGAACGCACTTTTCTTGGCTTTTCATGATACTTTCGACTTAAAGCATCAGCTACTATATTAGCCTTTCCTGCATGATACTGGATATTACAATCATAATCACTAAGAAATTCCATCCAGCGTCTTTGTCTCATATTCAGTTCTTTTTGTCCAAAAATGTACCTTAAACTCTTATGATCGGTGAAGACAACAAATTTATTTCCATATAAATAGTGTCTCCAAATCTTAAGGGCAAAAATTATGGCTCCTAACTCTAAATCATGGGTTGTATAATTTTCTTCATGATTCTTAGGTTGTCTAGAAGCATAGGCTATCACCTTTTGACATTGCATCAACACACATCCATAACCTAATTTAGAAGCGTCACAATAGACTTCAAAGTCTTCCGTTCCTTCTGGTAACGCTAGTATGGGTGCGTTGGTTAATCTTTGCTTAAGAATTCTAAAGGCTTTTTCTTGTTTTGGTCCCCATTCAAACTTAACGGACTTGTCATTGTACGCCGTAAGAGCGGCATCTAGTTCCACATAGTCTTCCGCATCCAAGCATTTATCTAGTTCCACAGGGGCAGAAATGGACATGTCATTGTACGCCATAAGAGCGGCATCAAGACGCGCTTCGGTGTCCACGCCATGGAACCCGGACCTTTCATCGGTATATTTTCCTTGGGCTAAAACGTTGATATGACTGATGCAACGGTTGTAACCAGCTTTAAAACCAGCCTGCCGCGCACGCAACCTAATCTGCTCTACACCAGCTGCGTTCTCAGGTGCGTCGAGGATAGCCCTAACAATCTGCAAAGCACAAGCAATAAGGTTATCACAGGCAAATCTAAACAAAAGCAAGGGTACCGGATACTTACATGCCCAATGTCATGATCACGCATCCATTCACGATCGGCCTGGAGCTGATCAAATGAAGAAACAAGGCTATCCCTAGCCTCGGCAGCATCCCTAGCCCGCGCTTCAGCTTCAGCAGCACAGGCAGTGACCTCCTCAGTAATGGCCACCTGGCTCCGCACTTCAGCCTTTCAACAAGGAAAACACAAGTATATAAAGATACCCGATCATACTTATGAAATAAATTTACAAATTCAAGAGCAGGAGAAACCCTTACCTGGAGGTCCTTCACAGTCTTGTTTAAGGTGGTGCGGTCAGCGTTTGCCTCTTCAAGAGCCTTGGAGGTGCGGACCCCCACCTCTTTAGCCTCTTTGACTGCCGCCTCAGCCTCTTTGGCCGCCACCTCAGGAGCAAGTTTCTCCTTGACCAGAGCAGCTTTCTCATTGCTCAGAGCTGCGTTCGCTGCCTTGATGTTTGTCAGCTCCTAACGAACATGAAACAGGGTTTCATTCTGTTTGGCCCAAGATTCTTTCCAAGTCTTGCGCTCATTAGAAAGTGTTTCTTTCCAATTCTTGCGCTCATCAGAAAGCAGTTTAGCGAGGGTACGAACCCGTTTAAGCTCAGCAGTTGCGGCCCACTCCTCAGTCTGCTTATGGCGCTCAAAGGCAGCCTTATCTCTTTTAAGCTGCTCCGAACCCTCACGCGCAGCCTTAACCAACTCTTCAGCCTCAGCCCGCAACCGAGCAGTTTCCTCCTCCTTGCGTCCCAGCACCTTGTAGTCTTCCATAATGGCATTCACCATTATGGAACTCCCTACAAGCATGGATGAGAGGTGATTGATCCGGAGCTCACGTGGCAAACAGCGGGCCCGGTTAACTTCAAATGGGGTGCCCAAACCACCCAAAATCTCCCTACACGCGAAGGGATCAGCAGAAATATCATCCCCTTGCAACACATTCCAAGGGGGACGATGATAATTCACAGCCCGGTCTTCAGTATAGGTGCGGTAATAGAACTCCAATTCAGACTCGTCAGGCTGAATAGGAGCCCCTTTAGAACCCGCACCACCAGAAGCAGAACCGGAAGCCTTCTCGGCAGCAGGAGATTTGTTCTTTCAGCATCCGCAAACTTCAGGTTCAGATCATCGGTATCCTGCGGGGAGATCAGATTATCATGAGAATCCACCGTATCAAAGATATGGGCCGCAGGTCCCTTCCCAGTATCCTCTGCCCACGCAGAGGGCTCAAGCACCAATTTAATAGAAGGGTTTCTGGTAGATTCTTTATTAACCCCCGCATCCGTAGCAGTATCATGCGGGGGGGAATGAGGAGCATCAAACATGGAGAAGTCTTCACCTTGCGGTTCTGCAGACAAAGCAACAATAACTATCAAATACAAGTTACAATAACAAAACACTTGTAAAAAGTTATGAATCACTTACCAGACATCACCGCAGGCTTCGCCTGAGAAACAGCAGTTGTCCATTTGATCTGTATCCTCGGACGCTTCTTCTCACCGGCACCAGCAGCCTTATCATCTATCTTCCTTTTCCTCTTCTCATCCGCAGGCTTGGAACCCGCAGAGGTCCCACCTGCAGCCGCACCACCACCTGGAACACCCAAACCCTCAAGGGTGTCAGACACTACCACGTAATCGGTATATCTGCATAAACGAGAGCGAGAGATACCTGCCGCCAGCGGCACCAAAGGAGGAACAACCGTAGCCTCAGGCTGTTTCTTGCCGCGACCCCGCACAGCTTTCTCCACATGTTTTTTCTCCGCATATTTCTTGGGGGCACCCTTCACCTCAAATTTTCCCAGGGCCCCAAGAGTACCTGCGTTTAAATCATCAAACAAGCAAATTAGCAAGGTGAACTTTTTAAGGCAATTAAGAAGATTATGGATTACCTTTGCCTTGCGGCAGGGGTATATTCAGCGCATCGCGTGTAGGAACGCGAAAGTTATCAACAATGGTCAAGTTAAAACCTTCACCTTCCGCACACGGAAATAACTCAACCTTGCCAGTGAAGTTCGGATCAAATATCCTCCACAACGCAGCATCCTCTGATAGTACACTTACAAAATCAATAGCATACAAAGGGAAACAAGGAAACCGCAAAAGAAGAGAAATACTTACCACCATTCTTTTCCCGCACAGCAGGCCTTGCCTTCCTATCAGGCCTGGTCAACATCATCAGCAGGACCCACAACTGCGAGTTGTCCAGCTTTTTATGCTCAATAGTCTTCAACCTTGGGAACCACTCCACTGTATCCGCACTAGGAAGAGCAATATCCTCCGCAGGGATGGTCTCATTAACATTCCGCAAGGTCATGTTAACAACAACCGCGACAGCCTTAATGTAGAAGAACTTGGTCTTCCATTTTGTAATACCCTTCGGAGGGGTCATCAGCTTGGGGCTCCCATACCGTTGGCCAAAAGAAAAGAACCCGGTGTTCACCGTCAACTGGTAGAACCGCCGAAAATTTTCAACGGTAATCTCCAAACCAAGAGCACGAAACGTGTACTCAAAATTTCGGATTCGAATCTGTAACACCCTTTTTATGATAATGAGATTTCTTAATATATTATATGAGTTTATACTAAAATCCCAATTTACAAAATATTTTCGATTAGAAATAGCAAGCATGTTCATGTAAAGTACAAAACAAAAGTTTTAAAGTAACTTCTACTAGTTACTATCGACTAGTTTAAAACCTTAGGACATGGTTATCAATTCATTTACATCAAAATCATTGTCTAAAACAAAGTTAAGTTAACGCGGAAGCTTCAAAATACGTGTTCGGTTCTTCTACATTGCTTGACCGCCATCCGGAAGCCCACCATAGTCACCTAAGGTCAAAACCACTAAAACATTAGTTTTGGCATTGTCATAATATGTGTAAACAAGTTCCAATCATCAATCAATAAAAGAAAATAAAATTTCCTGCTTTGGTTCTCCCGCGTGCCGCGGCAGAAATCCTTGAATCCGTCGCGACTCGCGACGGCTTCCGCGTGTCGCGGGGTTTCCCATGTAACCCTCCACGTGGCTCGGGGGAACCCTTTTTCCAGCAGGTGCAGGTTAAAATCCTGCATTACTGCCCAGCTCCGAAAATTCACAATTTTCAAACTTTAAACTATCATAACTTTTTACTCGTTAGTCCGTTTTAACCGATTCTTTTTCCTACGAGTCCGTAATAAAATTACGGACCCGACCACGTAAATTTCTCATTATGGAAACCGAGATACCGACAATCGGTTCACAATTTCCTCATTTCAAATTATCCAACCCATTAGTGTGAGTGCATAGCACCTCTTTTCCATTCTTAAAACCTTTTAGACATAATTACCCAAATTTCCCGGGCTCACATACTTGATGTATTCGCGCCATTCCATGGCTTTGCGTTCCCTTAGGCTAAATACTTGTTTCTTCGGAATTCAAGCATTCCGTTTCAAACGACACTTTCATAGAGCTTCTATTGTTTGACCCGATTTCCCGGGTTCTTAGACTTAAATTAATATAACCAATTCAATAGCGTGGTACAATCCACCACTTAACGAAATATGAGACTTTCAAGTCTCTACTCTCATGATTCTTTTAAAAGCATCTTTTGACCCGTTTGGCTATTTAGTGAAAACTATCACTTTGTTGACATGCCAAACTAAATTCCAAGTCCTTATTTTGACCCGTTTAATGGTCGAGTGTACTTCGCCACTTTAACGACACATCAAACGCATCCTTTACGCTACAACATCATTTACATATCAAACCAAAGCATTGAAGCATAATTTAACGGGACTAAATTCACGTACCTTTAAAGCACACCTTTTCCGCGGGTATCACTTCCGGCGTGTCCACTTGACGTTCCGGATTCCTTGCCTAAAGAGTTCAATTCATAACAAAAATTAGAACTCTTTCATAAGCTTTAACGCATTATTTCTTAACATATTCAAATCCGCGTTTTGCCCAACTTTTAACATTTTAACCCTCTTTTAGGCATTTTATCAAACACCTAGCGGGTCAGATTTTTACATGATCTAAACCAAGTTCATGACTCGAGTTTATCACCCGAATTAACTTCAATTTGACTACATGTCTATATGTTAACATCAACAACTTAGAGTTTTCCTCATAATTTCAGTTTACACTAGAACAAGAGTTTTAATCCTAGTGTTCATCAAGTTCTACTAACATACTAATCACCCACTATGGTGATTTTGATCTATACAATTATCATGCAAGAATTTGACAAGAAATCATCTAGGGTTTGTCCCTAAACCTTATATTACTTCCAATTTCATGTTTACAACACATAATCAAGCTCTACATTCGATTTTGATCACATGCATGAACTTTGAATCGAATGAAAATGACCTAATTCAACATACCTTATGATCCCCTTGACGAGGTAATCACGATTCCATGTTCAGATTTCGATTTTTGCTTGATTTAGGCCTTCAATTGAGAGTTTTAGTGGAAGTTAGGGTTTTTTTAGAGTGAGGGTGTCGCCCCTGTTGTTCTTGATCGACCAGAGCCCTCTAATGGGGTATCTGGTTTTGTTTTTTATCAACTATTAGTAACACAAGTTTCAATCTTGACAACCTAGGCCCCTCCACTCTTATTTTGTTTATATCTTTAGCTTTTTAACTCATTCATGTGTTACTACAAGACTCCTAACTAACTGGGTTATTTATCCTAGTTAGTTTATTCTTGTTTATTTTACACTTTATAATTCTAATATAAAGTTTTGTATTTTCGGGATGTTACAAGTCCACCCCCCTTATAAAGGGTTTCGTCCCCGAAACCGTAATACGTACAAAATAGTTTAGGGTAGAGCTGTTGCATCTCTTCCTCGGATTCCCACGTGGTATCCGCACCCTTCCTGTGCTCCCATTTAACCTTCACTTGGTTAATTACTTTATTCCTCAGACTCTTTTCTTTTCGATCTAAAATTGCAATTGGCCTCACTGCATAGTTGAGGCTGTTATCCACGTCGATGTCATCATAGCGGATACGAGCAGTTTCGTCTGCTAAGCATTTTCGGAGATGTGACACATGGAATGTGCTATGAATTCCACTCAACTCCTCGGGTAGTTCAAGGCGATATGCTACCTTACCAACCCATTCAGTGATTCTGAATGGCCCAATGAACCTCGGACTCAACTTTCCTCTTTTTCTGAACCGTATAATTCCTTTCCATGGCGATACTTTTAGCATTACTTTATCGCCAACTTGAAATTCAATTGGTCTGTTCCGTTTATCTGCGTACGCTTTTTGTCGAGCCTGAGCCGCCTTTAGGTTAGCTCGGACCAAGTCGATCTTCTCATTCGTATTCCGGATTATATCAATAGGAGCTAGTCCTCGTGGACCCACTTCTCCCCAACATACCGGGGTTCGACACTTTCTTCCATATAACATTTCGTAAGGGGCCATTTTAATGCTCGTGTGATAGCTGTTGTTATATGAAAATTCGACCAAGGGTAGATAGACATCCCAACTACCCCCGAAGTCGATAATACAAGCCCGCAACATATCTTCCAACGTTTGTATCGTTCTCTCACTTTGCCCATCCGTTTGTGGATGGTAAGCAGTGCTAATGAACAATTTAGTTCCCATTTGTTCTTGGAATTCGCGCCAAAATTTCGAAGTAAACCGAGTATCTCTGTCTGATACAATGGATATCGGCACTCCATGACGTGCTATTATTTCATTGGTGTACACCTCCGACATCTTCTCGGATGTATAAGTCTCACGAATCGGAATGAAGTGAGCACTTTTTGTCAATCTATCCACAACTACCCATATAGCATCAAATCCGCGATTGGTTTTGGGCAATTTGGTTAACAAATGCATCGTGATTTGTTCCCATTTCCAAACTGGGATATCCAGCGGTTGCAACCTGCCATATGGCTTTTGGTGCTCCGCTTTGACTTGTAAACAAGTCAGACACTTCTCCACATATCTCACAATATCTCTTTTCATTCCGGGCCACCAATAGTTTTGTTTTAAGTCATTATACGTTTTGGTCGCCCCCGGATGAATTGAATAATGAGATTTATGGGCCTCGTCAAGTAGACGCACCTTGGCCCCACACGTATTTGGAACCCAAATTCTCCCAAATCGAGTTTTCAATCCTTGGTTATCATCCTCCAGGTCTTTTAGCTGCCCAACTATCCTTTCCTTCTTCACATTTTCTTCCTTGATTGCTTCAATTTGAGATTTTTGGATTTGTTCAAGCAAACCCGATGTCACAATTAATTGCATCGATCGTACTCGAATAGGCGTATAATCTGTCTTTCGGCTCAACGCGTCTGCCACTACATTAGCCTTCCCGGGGTGGTAATGTATTTCACAATCAAAGTCTTTGACAGTTTCTAACCACCGCCTCTGCCTCATATTTAATTCCTTCTGATTGAAGAAATACTTTAAGCTTTTGTGGTCGGTAAAGATAGTGCACTTCACCCCATACAAGTAATGCCTCCATATCTTCAAGGCAAACACCACTGCTGCCAACTCGAGGTCATGGGTAGGATATCTCTTCTCATGAGTCTTTAGCTGCCTCGAGGCATAGGCTATAACCTTGCCCCGCTGCATCAAAACGCAGCAAAGTCCCGAATGCGATGCATCCGAGTAAACTACCATATCCTCCGTTCCATCCGGTAATGACAATACCGGTGCATGGGTCAATTTTTCCTTGAGCGTTTGGAACGCCCTTTCTTGATCCTCGGCCCAAATAAACTTTTCATCCTTACGGGTTAGTTTGGTCAACGGCATAGCAATTTTGGAGAAATCTTGTATGAATCTCCGATAATAACCCGCAAGCCCCAAGAAGCTTCTGATTTCCGAAGGATTCTTCGGTGGAGTCCATCTTGACACAGCTTCTATCTTTGACGGATCTACTAACACCCCGTTTGCACTAATGATGTGCCCAAGAAATTGCACCTCTCGTAACCAGAAGGCACATTTTGAGAATTTTGCATACAATTTCTCTTTCCTGAGCGTCTCCAACACTTCACGCAAATGACTTGTGTGTTCTGCTTCATTCTTGGAGTATATCAAGATGTCATCAATAAACACTATCACTGACTTGTCTAGCATGGGTTTGCAAACCCGGTTCATGAGATCCATGAAAGCCGCGGGTGCGTTAGTTAACCCAAAGGACATCACGAGAAACTCGTAATGTCCGTACCGTGTACGGAAAGCCGTTTTCGGTACATCCTCCTCTTTGACTTTTAACTGATGATACCCCGATCCGTGGTCGATTTTTGAGAACCAACTTGCACCTTGTAATTGGTCAAATAGGTCATCAATTCTTGGAAGCAGATATCGATTCTTTACCGTGAGTATTCAACTCCCGGTAATCAATGCACATACGCATGCTCCCGTCCTTCTTTCTCACAAATAGTACGGGTGCGCCCCATGGAGACACACTTGGCCGAATAAATCCCTTGTCGAGCAATTCTTGGATTTGGGACATCAATTCTTGCAATTCTGATGGCGCTAACCGATACGGCGCCTTAGCCACAGGTTTCGCGGCCGGAATCAATTCAATTCCGAACTCTACCTCCCGTTCTGGCGGTATTCCCGGTAAATCTTCCGGAAATACATCAGCGTATTCGCGTACCACTGGTACGTCTTCAATCTTCGGCGTCTCTTTATCGGGTTCGTTTGCGTAAATCATAAATGCTTTACATCCGCGCCTCATAAGCTTATGAGCTTTTAGTATTGAGCACATAACGGGACTGCCCCCTTTTTCGCCATAGATGGTAACTTGTTTTCCGCTTGGAGATGTCAATTTTATCTCCTTGCGGAAACATATCACTTCTGCATGATGTCGAGATAACCAATCCATCCCGACCACTACTTGGAATTATCCCATTGACATAGGGATCAAATCTATTAAATATTCCTCATTATCAATGTTTATTTTGCAGTCTCGACATACATCACATACAAGGAAACTTTTGTTATCACCTATTTCTACCTCTAATGGCATAGGCAATTTTGTTAGTACAAAAGAAGAATGTCGAATAAATCCATGTGAAACAAAGGATTTATTCGCACCCGTATCAAATAACACATGTGCGGGAATCGAGTTTATAGCAAATATACCTGAAACCACATCGGGTTCCACCTTTGCCTCGGCTGCCGTTAACTGGAAGGATCTTGCTTTTGCTCTTGGTGTCTCGGTACGTGTATCCTTGTCATCTTTCTTCCCGATCAATTCCGGACACTCCGATTTCTTGTGACCCGGCTGATAACATTTGTAACACACCGACACCTTCCCCGAGCACAACGCAGCCGTGTGCCCGGTTTTCCCACAAATAGGACACGGCTTGTCCTTAAACCGGCACTCACCCTTGTGCCCTTTCCCGCATATCTTGCAGCTTGATGACCCGCTTTTTCCTTCTTGTTTCTTTGAGGATTCGTTCGGACGTGCCTTTTTCGTCGGGCTTGGGTTGACTACCTGTGCCCTTCTTTCGCCTCTTTCTATCTGTTTCTTCAACTCTATCTCCCGTTCTCGAGCAACGTTTATAATTTCGGTGAGAGTCTCATACTTCGAAGGAGTCATAAACTCCCTATACTCGGCGCTCAGCATATTATAATAATATATTTTCTGCTCTTCATTCGTTATGAGATCATCACAAAACTTCATTTTATCCATGAACGTTCCCGTGATTTTATCGATAGATTCACCCTTGTGTCGAAGCTGCATAAATTCTTCCTTGATTTTGTTAATGATTGCCTTGGGACTATGATGTTTAAGAAACGGCGTCTTAAACTCGTCCCATGTCATAGCCTTAGCCGCTTCACTTCCGATATCTTTCTTCTTGTTATCCCACCAGTCTTTCGCCTGACCCCTTAACTGACCCGTGCCATAAGCCACGAAGTCATCCTCATCGCAATGGGTCCTTTCAAATACTCCCTCCATATCACTTAGCCACCGTTGGCATATTATCGGGTCAACCTCCCCATTGTAGATTGGCGGTTTACACGCCATGAACTCTTTATAAGAACAAGATTTTCGTCCTCCGACTTCTCCTTTGCTAAATTGGTATTATCCTCCAATTTCTTGATCCTTTCTTCCACCACTGATAATACCGTGTTTTGGATTTTGTCGATAAAACCCGACAAACTGTTTTCGATTGCTTTTCCTACCTCCTCATCAATCACTTCTCTCGTTTGCTCGGTGACTCTTGGCACCGCATCATCATTACCTTTATTCGCCATCTTTAACTGAAATGTTTACATCGAGCGTTAACATTTCATCTATAACATGTGATTTATTTACTTCGGTTTACTCAAGTTCGTGACTTGTTTTCACCGTTCTTATTTAATGCACTTTCCGGGTTTGAGTGTGTTAACACACTCTTCCCATGCATATCTATTCATTATTCCCTCTTTATACTAAATAACTCTACTAAGAACAATTAACTCTTACCGGATGTTTGATCAAGCTTGAACCGAACACACTTGTTAACAACATTGAGCTCTGATTACCAACTTGTAACACCCTTTTTATGATAATGAGATTTCTTAATATATTACATGAGTTTATACTAAAATCCCAATTTACAAAATATTTTCGATTAGAAATAGCAAGCATGATCATGTTAAGTGCAAAACAAAAGTTTTAAAGTAGCTTCTACTAGTTACTACCGACTAGTTTAAAACCTTACGACATGGTTATCAATTCATTTACATCAAAATCATTGTCTAAAACAAAGTTAAGTTAACGCGGAAGCTTCAAAATACGTGTTCGGTTCTTCTACATTGCTTGACCGCCATCCGGAAGCCCACCATAGTCACCTAAGGTCAAAACCACTAAAACATTAGTTTTGGCATTGTCATAATATGTGTAAACAAGTTCCAATCATCAATCAATAAAAGAAAATAAAATTTCCTGCTTTGATTCTCCCGCGTGTCGCGGCAGAAATCCTTGAATCCGTCGCGACTCGCGACGGCTTCCGCGTGTCGCAGGGTTTCCCATGTAACCCTCCGCGTGGCGCGGGGGAACCCTTTTTCCAGCAGGTGCAGGTTAAAATCCTGCATTACTGCCCAGCTCCGAAAATTCACAATTTTCTAACTTTAAACTATCATAAATTTTTACTCGTTAGTCCGTTTTAATCGATTCTTTTTCCTACGAGTCCGTAATAAAATTACGGACCCGACCACGTAAATTTCTCATTACGGAAACCGAGATACCGACAATCGGTTCACAATTTCCTCATTTCAAATTATCCAACCCATTAGTGTGAGTGCATAGCACCTCTTTTCCATTCTTAAAACCTTTTAGACATAATTACCCAAATTTCCCGGGCTCACATACTTGATGTATTCGCGCCATTCCATGGCTTTGCGTTCCCTTAGGCTAAATACTTGTTTCTTCGGAATTCAAGCATTCTGTTTCAAACGACATTTTCATAGAGCTTCTATTGTTTGACCCGATTTCCCGGGTTCTTAGACTTAAATTAATATAACCAATTCAATAGCGTGGTACAATCCACCACTTAACGAAATATGAGACTTTCAAGTCTCTACTCTCATGATTCTTTTAAAAGCATCTTTTGACCTGTTTGGCTATTTAGTGAAAAATATCACTTTGTTGACATGCCAAACTAAATTCCAAGTCCTTATTTTGACCCGTTTAATGGTCGAGTGTACTTCGCCACTTTAACGACACATCAAACGCATCCTTTACGCTACAACATCATTTACATATCAAACCAAAGCATTTAAGCATAATTTAACGGGACTAAAGTCACGTACCTTTAAAGCACACCTTTTCCGCGGGTATCACTTCCGGCGTGTCCACTTGACGTTCCGGATTCCTTGCCTAAAGAGTTCAATTCATAACAAAAATTAGAACTCTTTCATAAGCTTTAACGCATTATTTCTTAACATATTCAAATCCGCGTTTTGCCCAACTTTTAACATTTTAACCCTCTTTTAGGCATTTTATCAAACACCTAGCGGGTCAGATTTTTACATGATCTAAACCAAGTTCATGACTCGAGTTTATCACCCGAATTAACTTCAATTTGACTACATGTCTATATGTTAACATCAACAACTTAGAGTTTTCCTCATAATTTCAGTTTGCACTAGAACAAGTGTTTTAATCCTAGTGTTCATCAAGTTCTACTAACATACTAATCACCCACTATGGTGATTTTGATCTATACAATTATCATGCAAGAATTTGACAAGAAATCGTCTAGGGTTTGTCCCTAAACCTTATATTACTTCCAATTTCATGTTTACAACACATAATCAAGCTCTACATTCGATTTTGATCACATGCATGAACTTTGAATCGAATGAAAATGACCTAATTCAACATACCTTATGATCCCCTTGACGAGGTGATCACGATTCCATGTTCAGATTTCGATTTTTGCTTGATTTAGGCCTTCAATTGAGAGTTTTAGTGGAAGTTAGGGTTTTTTTGAGAGTGAGGGTGTCGCCCCTGTTGTTCTTGATCGACTAGAGCCCTCTAATGGGGTATCTGGTTTTGTTTTTTATCAACTATTAGTAACACAAGTTTCAATTTTGACAACCTAGGCCCCTCCACTCTTATTTAGTTTATATCTTTAGCTTTTTAACTCATTCATGTGTTACTACAAGACTCCTAACTAACTGGGTTATTTATCCTAGTTAGCTTATTCTTGTTTATTTTACACTTTATAATTCTAATATAAAGTTTTGTATTTTCGGGATGTTACAGAATCATCCCGAACGGACTCATCTGGGAGATATGGAGTTTGTAATACTCCAAAACCTCAGCAATGAACACAGTCAATGGTAAACGAAGGTTACCATCAACGAAGGAATCAGCCCACATGGTGACGTAACCGGCCGGAGCATCGGCACTAGTTTCACCTTCCTGTGGGAGGACAGCCCCAAACTCCTGGGGCATTTGAATGCTAGTCATCAAGTTCTTAAACTGACTCTTTGACCACTTCAGCACCGGTAGGCCCCCGCCGGGGGCACTACCACCGTCTTCTTCTTCTTCCGCCACCACCGGCGAAGAATGTTCAGGGTTTTCACCCTCAGTATGGTGTGGATCGGATGGTTCAGCCATCAAGGAAAGTAATCAAGAATACACCAGAGTGAGGACACAAGAATCTTAGGAAACCACCGGAATTACAGACAAGTTTATCGGAGAAGACAAAGGAAGCACTTTTTCTCTAAACCGGAAATTTTCGAAGTTTTGAACAAGTGAGAGGAAATCACAAATGGTTTCCCCTTATATACTCATCGCAATTAATGCGATGCAGTAACTGAATCATCACGTTCAAAATGGGCGAATTACGCGACGCCACGTGTTCAGCGACGGTTATCACGCGCGCGTGGCCGTCCACGCGCCTGACAAAAGAGACTTTTACACTACTTGCTACAGTGCATTTATGACCTCGGGCAGTGCAAACGTCCTTTCGGTTCAGCACATGACATAATCCTACCAACTTTCACCAACCCACACGTGCGTTCAGCCACGTATGCAGCGCAAAAGCGACAACATTATCCAAACATAAGCGGCATGCGGTTTCTCTGGTTTACCGCACCATAACCCATACCACATGTCGTTTTTTACATACCCCTCAAAAAAGGCAAAAATATATATCTCTACATTATGTAAAGGGGTATAACCCATAACCGCACATCCCTACGAGCACACGTGGAATATGCGGAGATGACACACAAGAACCCGCACAGGTGTGTCAGATACTCAGAACCAGCGTTGTTCTTTGGACTACGAAAACCGCTTTTCAGAATGCTGCAAACCGCATTCCATACAACCTTCTTCAAGGTTCAAATCCCTCGTGTCCGGTTCACAACCACAGAGGGAACGCAAACAGCTTTTCCTTAGGATAAAGGACAGGTACGCCGAGCAATCGCACATCAGCAACCCTGACTCCAGATCCTTCAAGAGCCACATCCAAGCTTCAAACTCTCTAGAAGCGAGTTCTTTGCTGAAAACCGCAAACACTCACGAGTAGCTGCGGCGAATTACAAATACGCAAACGGTAGCTACGGAAGTGCCACAACTAAACCACCACACGGTTGATCAAAGCTACTTCCAGGAAAACTGCTTTCCAACTAAGCGTGAAGGAAAGTGGTTACAGAACGAATGCGGACTAGTTTCACCAAGATTCCCAAGTATCTAAGGTGATATCCTTCAGCAACACTACGTCAAGGAAAACTACTTTCCACCAAAGGGTGAAGGAAAGTAGCTAAGGAACAGTGGTAACAAGTCTGCTTATGACTTTGTTGCCCACCGATGGACCACATAGAATAAACAATGGTGGGCACTACCATGCCTATAACCATGTTTATTTGCCCATAGTCCAGATTCACATTGTTCGACCAAACACGGCCAACAATGACGCAAGTACCCCACATAGTTCGACCACACATGGCCGAACAAAGTGCAGCAACGAGGTAACCGCAGAGGACATGCGGTTACTAGAGAGCTAAACCGCAGAGGACATGCAGTTACTAAAGAGCTAAACCGCAGTGGACGTGCGGTTACTTGCGAGCTAAACTGGCGAACATGAACACCCCACAAAAGCAGGGATCATTGTTGAATGTACAGTTGATAAACATAGAGCTTGAGCAAAGTACTTACAATATTGCATCAGCTGACGCAGAGGTTACAACTAGAGTTGCGGTAACGGACACCTTCCGTCACCATCTCAAAGGTTGGTTCGAACCCTGCTAACATCTTCAGTCACCGTTTCAAAGGTTGGTTCGAAACACCAACAGGTGGCTGATGACATCAGAAAAAGGTAGACCATATTACCGGGTTAAATCCTTGGCTGAGAATTCCGCATCAAACGGAACTTGCTCACCGGTACGGAAGAGACGTCACCGGACCCGCAGCTTGATTTACTGAAAGTAGGAGCCATCTGCATGGTCCATATTCTACCTTCTAGACACCATAGTCCAGTATCCATCCCACATGCAAATTGCATAAGGAAGGAACACTAGACTGGGGGAACTTGAAGGGGTATGGTCCCAGATCTCGCGTGAAAACGACCGCGAGTGACCATTACCCTTATCAAAAACCCCCACCAGCAAGAACTTATCTATGTCCATGCGGGCACACGCGAACACAGAGGCTGAAACCAATCTGTCCAGTGATGAGAAGACTTACCTTAAGTACGGAACGGATGTTACGCATAGCGATGCAGCTTGGCACCGCATCCTATGAACATTTTCGTCACGACAAGGGATCTGGACAACAGTAACAGCCACCAAGCGGCAATGCGGCACGGAACCGCATCCCGCATCCATCTTGGCTAGAACAAGAACGCAGGAACAACATCAGTTACCGCAAGCAGCGATGCGGCCCAGCACCGCATCCTGCCTACAATGCAAGTGGGTCTGACACCACAGTACAAGTGGCACTGAGAACAGTCACCTGTCAGCCCACATGTATGCAACAGTCTGACACCACAGCAGGACGTGGCATCACCACCGTAACCGACAGGTCTGACACACCTGCAGGAGACTGTGCGATGTCAGGCTAGCTACTCAACTACCCTCCTTCATTCCTCGGCTATAAATACCCATCCCAAACCAGGTTTGAGGTATCACTTCTCAACTCTCTCACTACTACTACTACTATCACACTTTGCTTCCCAAGCAAATTCCTGATTCTCACGCCGGAGAGTGGTAACAAGGAGCACCCCCACCCCATCCTCCTTGTTACGAGTCACGGCTTGTTTCCTTGTGCAGGAAACCAACCAGCGATCCTCGGAAAGAAGGGATTAACCCTACTTGACGAGATCAGTGTGTTAACCCTACCCGTTAACCATTGTTTCATCAATGGGTTGTGTGGGAAACAGTGGTAACGGCTGGGGTGCAATGAGTTGTTCTAGATTAGGGTCTGCAGTTGTAGTAGCTAATATGTGAAAATTAGCTAATCTTCTATTGAATATATCCTGGGTTTGAACATTCATTTCTCTATTGGCCGCTGCTAAGGCCCGTTATTGTTGCAACTTTTTCATCCTTTTTTCTACGTTCATGAGCTCCTCTGTTGAATCATCCTCTCTTCTTGGGAGGGAATTGTTCTTCAGATTGTGCTTTGAACATGAAAATCCCTTCTTCGGTATCAGCCGAATACCCGGAGGGGGTAGGCTGGGAAGAAGTTCCTTCGTCCCTAGGAGAGCTGGACAACTGACGGTAAGCGTCCGAAGGTCCTTGATCACTCATACTATAAACTAACAAATTGTCAAATAACACAAAATAATAATTTACATGTATGCACATAGTCTCATTTATTATTTCCTAACAAAATTAAAAAATTTAGTGTCAGAAGAACACTTCTTTAGCTGGAATCAGTGGCAAGGCTCTGATACTACTCAGAGATGGTGGTATCAGTGTTTATCATTACTTGGCAGCGGAATTTACATCAATACCGTAGTTAGGAAATATTTTATCAGAGTAAAACACCACATTTTCATAACAATAACCTTATTTGGAAAAACCCAAGTTTTCATTACAAATATGTTTATAGAGATAAACCCTGATTTATTGAATAAAATGTCTTTCTTTATTTAGGTAACTTTTATAGCCACATTTTTCCAAGCCTTCAGTGCTCTCCAGCTGGCTTCTATTTGGCTTTCACATTTTGTTACCTGAAACGCGTTTTAAAAACATTTTTCAGTGGGAAATACTGGTGAGTGAATCCCAATTTAATCAAAACAGGTTTTTATCATTTCACAGTATTGAGAGCGATTACAATGTTTATATCTACACAATTACTCACTCAGTATTGTCAATCCTGACTGGTGGGTCATATTACCCATTGGCTATCTCATTGTCCAATGGTAGCGTATTCCATATTTTGTATACAAAACCCCAACATACCGGCAGTTTGAAGAATTACAAGACTGAATCACTGCTAATCATATATAAAATTATTTAAGGTTTTGTAAAAATAGTTTTGTAAAAAGGTAGTCTAATAAATTAGACTGAATCACTGCTAATCATATACAAAAAGGAGATTACTCACATTGCTAGTTTAGATTTTTTCTGTGGTTTCCTGGTTATAATCTAATAAATTAAACAATGTACATGCGTTAGTATAATAACCCAATATTTACATTAGTTATACTCTCCCCGAGACAGAACTACAACGACTACGTCGGGCAGAACCTCGACAGCCGTTATGGAGCACTAGATCGATCAGGCATTATATCTAATACGTAACCGGGGGTTATAATACTTACAACGAGGCAGAACTTCGTTAATTAGAGGGGTATACTACCCGATTATAATGCCTACACTACAGAATTTTAGAGAGATTCACGAAATTTGAGCAAGTTGGGACTGATGTCGATCGAAGGTATTTATAGGGCTGAAATTTGAGTTTATCGCGCCCCGCGTAAGCCGAAGGCTTAGCCTTTTCGGCCCGCGACGTAGACTATGTAGGGCCTAGCTTGGTCGACTCAGTATACTAGACCCAACACGTTTGTGACACGTGGCGGCACCGGGTGCGCTCTGATCTTGAGCTGTCGCGGCCCGCATAAGACGAAGACAAGGTCTTCGCGGCCCGCCAGGAACTTTTAAATTTTTTTTTTATTTTTTTAAATATATAAAGGTATTTAGGGTCAAATCTCGTATACGGGGTATACTTTAGGATGTATAGGGATATTATAAATATTTTATGAGTGTCGGAAAAAATTTAGGAGGGTTGTCATATTATGTACCTTCAATTTTTAATTAAAGAGTTTATTTTTTTCTTTTTGTTTGTTAAATTCAAACACTAAACCATTTAGCATACTCAAACTTTTGAGTATGGCAAAATTAGTCCCAATAATCACCTCCGAATCTTGTCAAACACTTTACGTCATATTAGAGTTGGTCCATTTCCCTCATATCGGGTAAAGTTGGCTTCCTCATTTTTTTCCCACTTTGGACACTCTGATATGTAATGGCCCAGCTCATTGCACTTATAACATCTAACGTGGCTTTTGTCCTGTTGTACTCAACCATCTCCTTGATCTTTCACGAACCCCCGACCTCTACCTCGGCCTCATCCAAGTTCCTCTCGATTCGAGTTTCCACAACCACAATGCTCACATCAATGCTTCTTTTCCTTTGCTTTTTCACCCGATTTGGTGAACAAAAGTTGGTTAGATTTCTAGATTGAGTCTCCTCCTCATCCACGATCCTTTCTTCATAAGCTTTAAGCAGACCCATGATACCAATTAAAAACTGGTGCGGATGTGGAGGATTGTGGTAATCATTTGGTCATGATCATACCACATAGCCTTATTGATTAATGATTTTGTTAATTAAAGTTGAAATATTTACATGCATAGAAGAACCAGCTAAGTGCACATGGAGTTAACTATAAAACCAATATACGAATTTCATAATCTTTGATATATAACCAAAATCAAGTCCAGTCGATGGATGGGTGCATGTCACACATGCATATAGTGCACAATTTGTGTTTGTTTGATAGTAGTTTTCAATGTTTTCTTAATTTTGAGTGGTTCTTAAAGGTTTATTGAAGAACGCTAAAAAAGTAGAGAATCAGATAACCATGTATTTAACATATTAAAAAAATCAATATGTTCAATTTTTTCCCAAGCTTTTGCACATAAATACGTGTAGAAGTTTTTTTAAAACAAAATTTTAACAACTAAAAAATATTAAAAAAAATCATAAAATACAGTAAAAAAGGTAAACAAAAATTACAAAATTGAAAATGATTTTTAATTAGAATATCTTCTAGACATGTTTTATGTTTATATGCAAAAGCTCTGAAAAAAATTGAAAAAAGATATTTTTAGCATTTTAAATTGAATTTTTAAGTTATATTTAACATGTTAATACACTATTCTTCGATTTCTCAATTTTTTAGAGTTCTCCGTTAAACCTCATATATTGTATGTATATTAAAAATATATATTCAAAAGAATGGACAGTTGAACTGGTCAACTCCACCTGCCTTTTTTGAAAGAAAAAGAACCACAAATATGCTTGACATCACCGAAACAAACCAACTTCTAAAAGTCAAATAAAATAGTGTCGCACTCTGTGTTGTAGGTACAAATTAACGTCAAAAAGGACACTTGCTTTTGTTGTGATTGGCTAACAATGTCTTTGAAAAGTTGAAAAGTCTCCTAGGGGGTATGAATGCTTGAATAGATACAAAGGAAGCAAAACATAAAATAAACCCTAAAAATGACAAAAGAATATATAACTTTGCTTAATTTAACATATTCCAGCTGAACAAGAAAATTCCTGAATGCCTAAACTAAGACTCGATGAAGAATAATCGCGATAGTAATCCATTAGTGAAGATTTTGAAACTGGTGAATTGCGAGAGTATGCAATACACGAATACGACCCAAAGCTACACATTTGGCAACAAGTTAAAATGTAAATCGTTGTGAACTTGTGTTAATTTTCATGTTACACTAAACCTTGCCATAACTAAATATTTCTTCTCTTACCCAACATCACTATTGTAATTCATATTAATTGTCACACAGGGGCGGATGTAGCATATAGTAAGGGGTGGCGTCCGCTACGGCTTGGCGTTCCGGCGGTAGTGTAAAATAAGTGTAAATTTTGGAAATATTTGACGTTTTTTCGATTTCATTACCGCTTATTTATAAAACGTTACGGCTTGGCGCGAATCCTAGATCCGCCACTGTTGTCACAACCATCCCCTTTAAAGACTCATCTTCTTTGATAACGTTTGCCCCATCTTCCTAAACAAACTGAGGAATGATTCTTGTACTATATGTAACTTCCAACCACTCATCCCAACCAATATTTTTTGTTTAGTTAATGAGAGCCCACGACTTTGTTTCTAGTTACTATGCAAGAGACTTCATTGGCGTAGGTTAGAAGGGGCCCGGGGGGAGGGGGGGTGCGCCCGGCTCCCCAAACTTTTCACTCAATAGTGTAATATATGTGGTTTTTGTATTGAAATTTTTTGGTATATACGTTTTCGACCCCCTGGTTCTATAGAATTTTTTTGGTATCCCCGTCGGAAATCTCAAGCTTTGCCACTGAGACTGAGAGACTTCCATTAAGTCATTTAAATTTCACTCTTACCAACACATTTACTGATGAAACTCTCTTGCCATCCATAGCTAACATGCCAAAAATGCATTAGTGGCCGGTATGAATTAGCTTTTCTAATTAATTTGACATTGCTTAATCTTAAAAGTAAATTTAAATTATGAAGAGATTTTCTTTTGTATGATAATCGTTAAAGTTCTCTCGTCTTAATTTCCATGTTTGTTTTACTTTGTAGTTTTCTTTTATTTATATGTCTTTTTCGTTTGACTTGAATTTGATTTACTAAAAGCTAGAATCATATATATATATATATATGGTGAGGTTTTTTTTATGTGTTGTTTCACACTTGTGAATATAGTAGTATATATGGTGAGGTTTTATATGTGTTGTTTCACACTTGTGAATATAGTAGTATATATGGTGAGGTTTTATATGTGTTGTTTCACACTTGTGAATATAGTAGTATATATGGTGAGGTTTTATATGTGTTGTTTCACACTTGTGAATATAGTAGTAATTTGTAGTTCAGATTTTATAACTATAGTATAAACTCAATAAATGTATACAAGAATATATTTGGTTATCTATTTATTGATAAAAGGTTTGAAAACAAAAAAAAAATATTTATTTGTCAAAGCTATTTATTATTTATCGGCATTCCTTTAAGATTATATATAGTTGTTAATCATATACAAACATATATATATATATATATATATATATATATATATTAATCATTTGTAACTATAATATATGTATATATAAAAGCCAGTTCTGGAAAAAACGCCCCAAAGTGTGTAAACGATGAGAATGGATCCTATAGCAACACGTGGCGTAGGCGCTATATAACATGCAAGGGTATGATCGTCATTTCCACCTTATATTTTGAAACATTCATTTTTTATCAGGGCATTTATTCCTTTTAAAACAAACTCGAAATTTGAGGCATTTTAGTTGTTATCTCCTCTCAAGGTTTTCTGATATTCATGGCGTCTGATATGAATTGCGAGTTACAAAGTAATTATGTTCATTTGTAAATTTCTTTTATCTCTTTTAGATATTCGCTTGAGCAATTGATGTTTAATGATTAGGCTTTTTTAATTATATGTGTAATACTGACGTATATCTTGATATTTCATCACATTATTGTCACCAGTGTTAGATTTAGTGTTTGTGTTTTACTCAATCCTTGATATGTTTATTGGCGTTTTTAATTAATATAATATTTGAATATTCTTTCATTTTGCATTAGGGTTTGTTTTAATGAATGGCGTTTTATACATATGAAACATTGAATTTTATACGTTGGCGTTTTAATATAATATTATCATGGGGTGTATTATTCAATGTTGAGTTTTTTTCAAACCATGGCGTGTCTTTTATCTGATGGTGTGGTTTTTGTCATTCGCGTTTTCTGTTTTACTTTCTATGTATCAGTATTATTGTTATAACATTTTTTTGTGTGTGTTTTGAAGTTTTTGATGTTTGGCGTTTTGTAGAATGGCGTTAGTTTTTTAGTATGATCAATGAAAGGGATGGTTTGTTCCTTTATATAATGATGTTTTAGGCGCGCATTTTTTGGCGGGAGTTTTTTACAATAAATGGAAAGCAATAAAGTTTCTGGCATTTCAGAGGCTTTTATTATTTACGTGATAGGTATTTGGCGTTTTCTCCTTTTTCAGTCAAAAAGACCTTTTTACCCTTAATGAACCCCGCGTCTTTATGAGAATTATTGATATTTACAAAAAACATCACCGCCACATTGTAGTCCGTAGATTGTATTAATCCAACGACTAGCAAACATTCTTAGCGTTTTCACACTTTTAGTCGTTTTCTCCAAATCCCGTCCCCATATGTGTGTGTGTGTGTGATGTGGGGTGTTCAATCAAAATGACGACAATGAATGAGATTTGGGATTTTGTGAGCAACATGCACTACAAGAAAGTCGACCAATAGCGGCGACAAATGTCGCCGCTAAAGGTCCCAAATGTCGCCGCTAAAGGTCACATAATGTCGCCGCTATTGATTATCTACGTCGCCGCTATTAATCTGGGCAAACCCTAGCCGTTGGATGATGATAACAATCGTGTGGCTAGGGTTTAACATGGGACACCGGGTGCGGATTGGACCAATAGCGGGATGTCGCCGCTAATAAGGTCGCCGCTATTAACCGTTTTTCTTGTAGTGAATTATGGATACGGTCAAGAAAGGCACATTTCAACCAATCCAACGAAAGTTTCTCGAAGCTGTTAGTTTTCAAGTGGGGTGCTATAGGTAGAAAGGTTTTTTCTTCAAAGTCATCTTTGGTGGACCAAATGCTATATAAAAATCAGAACCAATCTTAATGAATGGTAAACAGTTGGTGCAGAAACTATCTTTAGACTTTAGAATGGGTAACATTGTTAGAATGTCCATGTAGACTTGTTTTTGTGCCTTCTGGAGTTCTGGTTCAAATATAAGTCGTAACGACAATTACCAACAGATATACGAAAAACGTTAGGAAAACCAATTTCCAACCCTCTTGTACTTCAGCTTCGAGGTGTTTAGATGAGTTTCAATATTATTCGTTTATGTGGATTAAAAGGAAAAAGTTGATCAATCAGAATCATAAAATATAAAACTACAATAATTTTAGTATTATGAGACAATTGATTAATAAGTTAATATTTAAAATAGTAAATCAAAATCAAACCTTCTTTTATACGGTAAAACTAAGCTTGACAATAGTGCCACACTTAAAAAAAAATTGACATGAAAACATTATAAATAACACCCATGATGCAGTCGTTTTCTAATCAAATAGAAGAGTTAAGTTCTTTTTGAGTCCCTGTGGTTTGTGTAGTTTAACTGTTTGAGTCCAAAAATCAAACTTGTCTTGATTTGAGTCCCTGTGGTTTTGTATTTTTAACCATTTGAATCCAAAATGCAAACCTCATCCAAAAACCATTTGGATTCAAATGGTTAAAAATACAAACCACAGGGACTCAAATCAAGAAAAGTTTTTGCATTTTGGATTCAAATGGTTAAAAATACAAACCACAGGGACTCAAATCAAGATAAGTTTGGTTTTTGGACTCAAACAGTTAAACTGCACAAACCACAGGGACTCAAAAAGAACTTAACTCCAAATAGAATAACTCAAATCACTTATTTAGCGCACATCTTAAAATCAAATTCCAGCCGCTGACACATTTTTGTCGATGATTTAGTATATCAACATCAATTTCATTATAGTTGTATTTACTTAAGCCCAAATTGTAATAATAAACATTCATACAGTATAATCATGGGCAAAGCTTTTAATGGGTGGGACCCCCCCCCCCCCCCGAACTTTTCGCTCAGTAGTGGAGATATGTAGTTTTCGTATATAAAATTTTGGGTATATACGTTTTCGACCCCCGATTTTACAGAAATTTTTAGGTTCGGTGACTTCCGCCACCCCCCCCCCCCCTCTCCGGTCCGAAATCTCAAGCTTCGCCAGTAAGTATAATATACATACATTATCAAAACTATTCTTCTTTCAAACATCATGGAACCTAAATGGTTTTTTTTTTTTTTTTTTTTTTTGGGGGGGGGACCCCCTGTACCATAAGGGCTCCAAGGGAGTACCATCCACTAGGGCAGGATTCGAGGGTGGTACCCAGCTTGGCGGGGGCTCTGGGTCTGGCCGTTGGTGGAGTCCAATGGCACCATCGCTTTGTCGTCAATGTGGAAACTAATCACTAGTAGTAATTGTATGTTAGTGGCATACTAAGTCTCTAATTGATACCACTGATAAATGCAAAGCAGTTGTAACCCTTGTCTTGTCTACCCTAAATGTCGTATCCTTTCACAAAGGGTTGCAACTATTCAACAAAACCATTGTGATGATTCGACCCTTATATAAAGGAAATCATCTGGTATTTTCAATACACAAATTAATTAACTCGTTTTCACTAGAAAAAAATATCTTGTTCTTTGCATGATACCTTTCTGTTGTTTCCGATTATTGATTCCGTATGCCCACAAAATATTGTAATATAATAATGAAACATCCAAGATTCAGAAAGCTATTCAAGTCAACTGAAATATGAAACCTACAATTTTCGTCTATATTTTATGGTTCTTGTAACTTCATATAGTGATAAAGCTATACTCGTTTTAAGTTGAACCGTTTTATAGTTGACTTATTTTTATTTCATAGTCGTATATTAGGCTCTTAATTCTAAAATCTGTTGCTTAATTGTTTATCAAACGGCAATAACGGGTTGAATTTTTGCACAAGAGGTATGGAACTAAATTTAAGTAATCTTTTGATTAGAAATTGATGAATTTGATATAGTACGTGATTATATATTTAAAATTAAGTAATCTAGACGAAATGAAGTATGAGTTTTGACTAATTGGTATGGCCTCAAGGCCATGTGTAAACATTTCTATAATATGGTAGTGATGAATTCATAAATTTTCGTTAGAGAAGAAAATACAAGTTGGGTATAAAACAACAAATAATTTGTAGTTAAACTTTTTCCAAAGCAAAACTATATTTTTCAATTTAAGCATACATCTTAGGTATTTTAGTTAATTTTTATTTAACTAATAAGGCTTTGGGTATACTAACCTCGTCAACTCTACCTATCTGCCACATCAACCACTTTTTCCTATTTCATTTCACCTCATCTTAAAAAAAAAAAAGGTTAAATTCTGTTAGCTTCACCCAACTCTATTTTTTAGTGTTTTTTGGTTTAAAAAAAAAAATTAATCCAATCTCCTAACATCTCGTTAACATGTTAACAAATAACTCTTTTAACGCCTTTTAACACAAGGAGAGGATTGTGTGCAATGCCGGTTAACATGCTATGACACAATTAATGCCCCGGATACAAAGGTACACCTCAAGACCTAATAGATCAACGCTCGTTGGTCTTCTTTTGGTTCTCTGCACTAGTTTTTATTCAAATAAATGTGAATATAATTCAAAGTTGATGTGATATTAAAAATTAAATAATAATTATTATATTATTAAATAATTTAATTAGAGATCTTAGAAGATAATTGAACAGCCACATGACGTGCGACTAAAGGAAGAAGATAATTCCACATAGAGACCCATTCAATTCCTGAATTGAAGATGATGGATGATATAGATGGAAAAGTTGATATCATATATTGAAATAATAACATTTTGAATTAACAACACCTTTGCATGGATATAAACGTGCATGATTATTCAAACATCAGGCTTAGTTAATAAATTTTTTAATAAAAACCAATTATATTATTAAAGCTTCAGGCATAATGTTTGTTTCTTGGTTTTTTATATGAGAAAAACCCTAATTATAAAACATTTGTAGGTTTTATCGATAAAACATTTGTAGGGTTTAGATATCATCATTTTTATATAGTTTAATTCAACTTGTCATTAGCTGTAATTGTATGTGGTAGAACTGAACTCATATATATTTCTTTATACTAATTTTTAAGTCATATATTGATGGGATATTCCAACACATAAACATGAACCTCCCTCTCTTCTTCAATGACACCACCTTGAAGCACATGGCTGGTATGGCAAACACCTCTCTGCTATGCTATCCAGAACACGAAATTGCGGAATTTACAAAAGTCACAAGTCAAGCAACATCGATCAATAGAAAATTAAGTTAAAAGATATTTGGAGTACAACCGATTCTTCTTTGTTTTTTTCTTGGGAATAATATCTCTTTTTCCATCTGTATACATCATGTATAGACTAATTACTTATAGAAATATACAGATAATTAGAGGTGGGAGTAGGATCAAATACAAAGGATCCTAATTGTAAGAAGTGTAAGAAGGATTTATAGAGTGACAAGTGTTCAATAACCTAAAAAAACCCACTACACAAAAAAACTCCACTACAACCAAAAAAAAAAAAAAAAAAACCCTTAAACATCCACCACCACCAAAAACCTAACCCCCCCCCCCCCCACCACCACATCACCCACCCCCAAAAAAAAAATTGCCGAGGGGGTGGGTGTTTAGGTTTTTGGGTGGGGTGGGGGTGGGGGTGGGTGTTTACTTTTTTTTAGGTTTTTTTTAAGTTTTTGGGGGGTGGGGGGTTAGGTTTTTTGGGGGTTTTTTTGGTGAGATATAGTTTTTTTTTTTTTTTGCCGGGGGGTGAGGGGGTGGGGTGGGGTGGGGTGAGGGGGGTTTAGGTTTTTGGGTGGTGGGGGTGGGGGGGGTTAGGTTTTTGGGTGGTGGTGGGGTGAGGTGGGGTGGGGGTGGGTGTTTAGGTTTTTGGTGGTGATGTAGTGGGTTGAGTTTTAGATTATTGGACACTTGTCACTCTATAAATCCTTCTTACACTTCTTACAATTAGAAGCCTTTGTAGAATAACTTTACTAATTAAAGGTGGAACTGATTCTTCTACTTTTAGATAATACACATATATATATAGAGAGAGAGAGAAAGTATAAAATACAAAAGTCTCTTAACGTGCATGATTAGGCAACCACAAAATAGCATACGTGATTAGGTTTCCTTATGCATGATTTTCTGATGTTTGTTTTTCGTGCATGATTATATGATGTTTTGTTTATGCCTGATTAGGGTATGTGTGATTATATGTGTTGTTCATATGTGATTATGTGATGTTTGTTCATGCGTGATTAGGGTTTGAGTTTTATAATATGCATAATTTACTCGCATACGGCTTGCATGTTGAGGGGCTCTTGTACGTTAATCGACCCCTATATACATACATATATAGGGTGGGGTTCGGCTACAAAGTCCATTTTTCCTACAAAGGGTACAAAGTCATAAAACACCACAATTTCAGCCATAAAACACATTCAAAACCCACAAATAACAGGTTGAAGATATCCTTCAATCAACGAAAGACTACGAGAAATACAACAATACGATACAAGGCCTAACTTTTTTTTCAAACAAAACAGAAATATCCTAGCACCTTGAATTCATAACAAAACATTAGAAAACAAAATCTCTCCACTTAGTCCAGTCAACGGAGACCGAACTACTAGCCCTTTAAGAAATCCACAAATATCTTAGCGCCTTGATTTCACTAATAATTTTGCCTATGTTCACCGGCTCCATATGGATTTCTTGCCATAGACACCAATACCCAATACAAGGCCTAACCAACGTAGGAATTGTAACACCCAATACAAGGCCTAACTTTTCAACTCCACATGGATTTCTAGTTATCTTAAACGCTTAATACTTTTCTATCGAGATTCCCTGTCACCCAAAACTTGGTCTAAAACTAACAAGGAATATTTGAAAAATGAATAAACAAGTATAGGAGCTCTAAGAATCCAACAATATAAAGTTTGGAAAGTTCAAAATATCGTTTATATGCCACAATCATGATAAAAAAAAATCTAAACATCCAATATATATACTCATCCTAAAAAAATCTACACATCCAATATCTATAATCATCCACGTAAACCCATCAAGAAATATTACAAAAATAATTTCATAACAAAAGGTTTAAATAGAGATTATATATCTCTATTAACAAGTTCCTAATTGTAGTATATTTAATATTAACGATTCCAATATCGAGTAGTCCATCACGGCTACACAAAAGTGGACCCCAATCTCTTTATTACATCAAAATCAGTGTTGGGGTCGTCCCTAAAAACATAACACAAAAAAGAAGGCTTGTCTTAGTTCCACACCCCTAAAATCTTATTCCCACATCATTTTCACTCTATCTCTCTCTAAATCTATCTATGTATATATAGAGAGAGATAGAGTGGAGGGGTGTGTGAATATTAACACCCAAAAAGAATGAGGCCCAAGACAAGGTTAGTAATAATAGGGAGCCCAAGTCAAAGAAAAGAAGAAGGATTGATGACCCTTTTGATTTAAATGGCGTATTGGGCTTACATGAGGTCGAGTCCTCTACCTAAGCCCAGGAAGGCTCTTCAACAGGGGATAAGGAGGGATCGTTGGATCTAAACGTCAATGCCAGAGAAGAAGCTTCAAATCAATCAGTTTTTTAAGGTGACAATATTGAGGTAGGAATTGAAGCAGAGATCAACAATGAGGGGGATAACACTGGGGAAGCTAGTATGTAACACCTCGAAAATTCATGTCCAGTGAAATAAAGACACGTGTCATGTTATGCAAACGTGTTATAAAAACGGATCCAGATAAAGATGTACGGTAAGATTTAAAAACGTCGACATGTTAAATTATACCTCTGAGCGACCTATTAATAAATCCCTAACCAGGATACATTTAATCAACATCTGAATTATGTATATAAATCTGGCTATCCTAAATAATAAATTGGTTACAACCTTAGACATGGATCCAATATGAATTTCTTGGTATTTCCGACATTAAAAACCTCCCACAAGAATACAAGTTGTGTAAGTGCATGGTTAGGCATGCAATGGCTGACTTCATGGTCCCCATACTGATTAAAAAGCACAAGAGTCGGAGATGTCATAGTTGCATGGTCACAGCCTGAAAGAAAACAAATTTTTTTCCTCTGGCGAAGTCTTACGGACCGTAAAGGTCTAACCTTACGGTCCGTAAGGGAAACGGTTACGGACCGTAAGCTCCAAGCCTTACGGTCCGTAAGACCTGCATCTGGGCAAATTTTTGGACAGCTGCCTGTTAAAACGGTTGCACCACCTTATTTGAGTGGTATTCGAAAATCAGGGGCTCTATAGGTGGTTTTTAGCATCTTAGGGACACCTGGGATGATCTTGCAACACATGTAGACTATTTTGGCATGATCTAATGCATTTGGGTTCACTATATAAGAGAACCAAGTTTGCTACATTTTGGTCTTTCACTTGCAACTTCTTTCAAGCTAGTCTCTGGAGCTCCCCTGATCAGCAACAAGTTTCCTAGTGGTCCCTAATCATACTTAGGACATTTGTAAGTGTCCTTAACCCTTCTTAATTCAGTTTAGCTTAGTTAATTAGCTAAAAGTCAAACCGTCGTAATTAAGGTTTGACTTCGAGATTAATTAAAATTGGTTCAGTCAAATCTCGAATTAAAAGTACCTTTAAGTAGGTAATTATGTGGGTAATAAACCCTTAAAAGGGTACTCTCTGATTCCCACTCTAACTAGGTCAATTGTCGGGTCAAACTTGTTATTAAAAAGTCAACAGAATGCTTATTTTCAAATTAATGCATAATTAGCAATGTAGAACCCATACAACCTGTTTGATCATTAATATAACTTGGTAAATAATGTAAGAACATGTCTAAACATGTTCAACCCGACAATTTTCAGTAGAGACCCGGTTCGGAACCGAAAGTCGCATAATTTGACTTTTGCTTTGACTTTCAGTTCTGACCCGTTTAAGCATGTTTTAGAAATGCCTTAGAGCTTTAATTGGACTAGGTTACATGCTAGTATAACCCTCTGTGATTATACACCTTGGTTCATTAGTTATCCAATTAATATGCATGATTCCGTTAATTGCTTATATGTTGACTATTATGCCCTTTTTACTATAAAACGTGATTTTTGAAAAAGTAAAAGAGTAGAAACCTTAGTTACTGATTTATAAACTTTCACCTAAAATTTGACATCAGTTTGAGGTCTAGATTAGGAGTTATGCTCATTATCGTAATTAGAAAGCTTTTTATTAAATAAACGGCGTAATTAGCATATAGCCTATCAAAACCTGATTTTTAATACCAAAATTTTTACCCACTGATATAAAATAATATTTTGAGATTTTTAAAGATTTTTAATTAATTTTAGGCTGAGCATAACATAGGGTTATAGCTTTAAGTCGGTGAATGCCGGTTTTGTCCTTTTGGGCTATAAAATGAGTTTTTCAAATCTTTTTGACTCCAAACCTTTTGCTACTGATTTTATATGATAAATAAATTATTTTAAACCTTCTGGAATAATAAAAAAATATCAGCTTTCTATATAGAACCCGGAAATGGCTCCAAATCGCTTTTTTAAGCATTTTTAACGCATAGTATGTATTAAAACTATTTTAAACACATAAGGTTTGATACCTACTGATATTTTAAGTATATTTTTATACTTTGACAGTAAGCTAAAGTTTTAAACTCAGAATTCCAATTTTGACCTTTTTAGCCTAAGTGAAATTACCAAAATACCTCTAAGGTGCATAGTTTGGTTTTAAATGATGAATTTCACATATATCTAGTACCCTACTGTTATAACTTATTAAATTAAGTATATTTACTAAATAAATCAGACCTGTAACTCAGATTACTAATTAAACTCTTTTATAACCTTTTAAATGACCAAAATGCCCTTACAAGGCGTAGTTTGAGTTTAAATCCATTTCGGGCATAATAGAAGATATCTTACTGATGTCACAACATATTTAAGGCATATTAACTTAGGAAACTTGCATAGGACTCATTTGGTTACTCGTTACGCACTTTCGCGTTCGAATCGGCTTATGTAACTAGTTTACACATATTAGCCGAAACGGGTCAAACCTTATCATTTTTGTCTCAAAATCCAGAATGTGTTTAGTTTACCCTAATTATACAAGTCTTCAAACTTGTCGGGTCTAAATCACATTCTATTCCGGTCTTCGCTTATTCATGCGTTTGAACCGTATCTCCCTTTTGAAAACTAACCGGTCTAAGCTTAAGCTTAATTAAAGACCCGTTAGAAATCTAATAGGTTATTGTAAACCTTCGTTCCAGAATAGGAGGCCCAGTAAAAGCTATCTGTACTTGTTGATTGATATACGGCTGGGATTAAATTTATATTTAGCTCAGGTAAATACTTTTAACTTATTTTCCCTATACGGGCTTGGGGTATGGTATATAAAATACCGCTTGGTCGGGCATTGAATCTTTAATCGAATAGTGGTTAAACCATTGATATGCTCCGTTTGGAAATGTTTTGTTTGCTTAAAGCCTTTGGGGGGTTAATGACCATGTCCCGGATATCCTTGGCATCATTTTACGAAATGGCCATGACCTAAGCACGGGGTGTAGGCGTACACCCGTCAGTGCCTAAATAAATAATGTGGTGTGTCTATTAATCTTTAACCCGGTCTACGGATTGGGCTACTGAACGCATAAGGAACATGTAATTATTTTACAAGATTATATTCAAATAATTATCCCAAGTTATAAAAGATATTTTGTGCCACGTGCATTCAAATCAATTTTATTAAACTTTTCCAAAATGAGTCAGTTAAATTGTATTTACCAGTGTAAACTGACGTATTTTCCCAAAAAGATTAAGTGCAGGTACTACTCGAACTAGGCTGGCTTTCTCCTAGCGTCCACAATAAGTCTCGCAAGCTTGGATGTCATAAAACTGTTGAACAATGTTTCCTCTTTATTTTGATCCGCCTGTGGATCTGTTTCGACTATTTGTGATACTTGATATTACAATTTATTAAAGTTGAAATGAATCTATCTTTTGCTTCCGCTGTGCATTTTATATATTGTGTTGTTTGACTATGATAATATCAACTACGTCACGATACTCCCCACCGGGCCCACCGGTAATACGTGGAAATATCGGGGTGTAACAGGTTTGTATCAGAGCCAACACTGAGTGAATTAAACACTAGCCTTTTGTGTTTAATCTCAGTTACACAATTCCACATTCCTCGATTTTTCGAGTCTAGACAAAGAACATAGGACAAATCCTGATTTATGTTTATTTTGTCTTTTATATTATTCTTGTTGTTATCTTTGTTTATGTTGACAGGTCTAAATATGCCGCCGAGATTCTTCAGAAGAAAAGGAAAGTCACCTGCAACAAGCCACGACCAGGAGGCCGGGCCTTCTCAAAGGCAAACCTCACCTATCCCTATTAACACCAGCCCACAGGGAGACTGGAGGGCGCATCTACAACCAGCGAGGCGATCAGTCTCGTTAGCTTCGTCACCTTCTTACTTACACTCCTTTGGACCCCATTCTGAAAACGAACCTGATAACCCACAGCCTTCGTTTATCCCTCTACAGCGGTCCAACTCGCGCCATTCCTTTGATAACCCGTCCCATCTCTTTCGAAGCCGGTTCAACCCGGCAAACTACCTCAAGGAACCCGTGGGTGTTAACCCATTGGGACCGGAAGATCATTTTTCGGGAGATCATGCCATGGATATGGATGAAGATATTGACCCTACCGAACCACCGACTGGTACCCCCACTCATCCCATTGAAATTTCTGATGGGTCATCTTTTCACGGATCACCTTACCGTGGTCCAGACAGTTACCAAGCTAGGTTCACCCAGCATGAATGGTATTTCACACCCTCCTATCATTCAACGCCTCAGCAGCAGCAGCAATCGGATCCTTCCAGGGACTCTCGCTTTGTGGCAGTTACCCCGCCACCACCACCACCTCAGCAGCAACCTCCTGAGCCGCCAAGGCGAAGGAGAACAAATGCACGGATGTCCGTGCGAGAAGGGGTACATATCAGCACGCCTCAACCATCGAGTGGCAGCCACTACCCGCCGCTCCGAGAAAGCCAGCATTTTGGGGGACCTTCAAACCCCAACCCTGAAGTAAACTCTGCACATGTTGTACCACCACCATTGGGCTTTGGCAACCCAATCCCTACCTACACTGGCCCAGCAACATATAATCCCTTCGAACAGCCGGCTCACTCCAGTTTCAACTATGCGGAGATCGACCCATACCTGGCGGCATGGAACTACAATGCTCTTAACCCCGAAGGGCCTTACGGAACTCCTTGGGGAGTCGGATACCCAGCTTATGGGTACCAACAGCAGCCGTCTCTTCGACCTCCACATCAGCCGCAGCCGCAGGTACCACGGTTTTCCCCGCCTGAGCGGGAGGAAATTCTCCAAAGACTGGACCATGTTGAACATGAAATACACAGAGATCGCAGGGAACGACATGGTTTCTTCAAGGGATTAGCAGGTTTAATTAAAGGAAAAAGCAAGAAGGACCATTGAATCCTTCAAATTGTTGATTGTATTTCCTTGTTTTCAGTTGAGCCCCTGCGCGGGCCTGTTTTTCTGTTTTAACCCCTGCGTGGGTATATTTTGGTTGTTAAGCCCCTGCGTGGGCACGTTTTTTCCATTGACCCCTGCGTGGGTATGTTGTGTTGTTTAAGCCCCTGTGCGGGCATGTTACTTTAATTGGAAGTCCCGTTCAGGGCAGACTCGTATTTTAAATTCATGTGATGAAATGGTTAAATTTAAATTCTTATTTTTAATTATATGCATGAAAAAAAATATAAAACAAATAAATAACAATATTTTTACAAGATCTATCATTATATTAAAATGATAAAATCTAAAGGGACAAGACCTAGCCTTCATGTCATTTAAATACAGGGCCAAGATGGTAGTTCCCCAATTAGATTCAGATCCTTATCAACATCTTAATTTAGGATTGTTCTGCGTTAAATGTTAAATAAGAATCTTAAAAGGTAAAACCTAGCTTGTATGTCATTATAAGACCTGGCCAATATGGTAAAACCTGTTACAAAAGATTCAAAACTCTGTTAACATTTGCAAACATGTTAACATTCTTGGCTAATGTGATCCGCAAAATCACACATGTCACCCTTATGATTGAATAATCCCGATTCTTTATTATTATTTAAACATCCGATTAGGATGTAATGCCTACGGGCTATAATTATTGTCATATAAGACAAAAGACAGTCGTAGCTTATAAACTCCCTGTCAAGAAAGGTAATGAACCCTGATTCAAACCTTAATAACTAGATCTTATGAGATCTTGACTTACAATTTATAACTGTCCATGTGACAAGGTCTGTTGTACCATTATTATATTTTATTCTAGGACTAAGGGTTACTAATAAAAAGTCCCAAATGAAATTACGTAACAAATTAACCAATATGGTTCTTTAATTACCATGGTTAATAAATTATCAAGATGACAAATCTATTATAAATCCCTAAACGAATCATTGTCATCATCTTATGTAGCAATCTAACTACATGGCCGAGTCTGAAGAGGTCAACAGTCGGCCAAAGGAGAATCATGACGCCACCAGGATCAATGTAACTGGTGCAGAACTCCAAGCATTGGTAGACAATGTTGTTACCAAAGCCATAAATAGGCAGTATAGTGAATCGAGTAGTACTCGAAGCAGGACCCAATCAGCACCCCATTCTAAGCCAAAGACTCACTCTGAGGCTCATAGTAAGCCACCCTCTAAGCTAGATAAGCCGAAGAAGGATGATGAAGATCATCACTCCTCGAACCAGCAAAGTGTTCCGTCAAAGAAGATCGAGCTTAAACAGGAACCGCGTGGTAAGTCCTATACTTATAAATACTTCGTCTCATGCAAACCCAGAGACTTTACTGGGGAGAAAGGAGCAGTTGACTGCATGACATGGTTGGATGAAATCGATACCGTGGTTGATATCAGCGGGTGCGCTGATAAAGATGTAGTAAAGTTTGTATCTCAATCGTTCAAAGGTGAGGCCTTAGCCTGGTGGAGATCGTTGATTCAAGCTACTCGGAAGGTTCCACTGTACAATATGACATGGGAACAATTTGTTACCCTCATCAAAGAGAACTACTGTCCTCAGCATGAGGTTGAAAAGATTGAGTCGGATTTTCTGTCATTGGTAATGAAAAATCTGGATTGCCAAGCTTACCTTACGAGCTTTAATACAATGTCAAGGTTGGTTCCTTATCTTGTAACCCCGGAACCCAAAAGAATAGCTCGTTTCATTGGGGGTTTAGCCCCAGAGATTAAGGCAAGTGTAAAAGCCTCTCGGCCAGCTACATTCAGGTCTGCAGCTGATATATCCTTGTCCCTCACACTGGACGCGGTCAGGCAGAGATCGCTGAGGAACACAGATGCCGAGAAAAGGAAGCGTGAAGATGACAATTCACGACGATCAGACAAGAGGCATAAAGGAAACAATGACCACAAGAAGAGTTCTGGATCCAAGAAAGATGGTCATCAGTCGGGTGATAAACCCAAGTGTAAGGTTTGTAGGAAGCACCATTTTGGGAGGTGCAGATTAGAGTCTAGATCCCAGTCACAGCCGAGAGCTTGTGGGAGTTGCAAGTCTTCTGTGCACAAGACCTTATATTGCAAGAAAATCAAGGATGCTACGTGTTATAGCTGCAATGAAAAAGGGCATATCAAGTCCAACTGCCCAAAACTTACAAAGAAGACTGAGGATGGGAAAAAGACCAATGCTAGGGTCTTCAGGATGGATGCAAAGGAAGTTGTTCAGGACGACAATGTGATCACGGGTACCTTCCTCATAAATGATGTTTATGCAAGAGTGTTATTTGATTCAGGAGCTGATAAATCATTTGTAGATAATAAGTTTTGTAAGTTACTGAATTTACCTGTTAAAGCTTTAAGTGTGAAGTGTGAGGTGGAATTAGCTGATGGAACCATAGAAACCGCCTCAACTATATTAGATGGATGTGTTATATCCATTAGGAACCACTCTTTTCCCTTGTCCTTGCTTCCCTTTAAGCTAGCCGGTTTTGATATAGTGATAGGTATGGATTGGTTATCGCATAACCAAGCCCAGATAGTGTGCAACAGAAAGCAAGTGGTAGTCAAGACTCCGTCTGGTGAGTCACTTACCATTCAGGGAGATACCCAGTATGGGCTGCCTGAGCAAGTGACTATGCTCAAGGCCTCGAGGTGTTTGAAGAAAGGTTGTGTCATCTACATGGCACAAGTGACTATTGATGAGCCAAAGCCTAAGATTGAGGATATCCCCGTCATTTCTGAATATCCCAAAGTTTTCCCTGAAGAACTACCTGGTTTACCACCAGATAGGCAAGTAGAATTCAGAATTGACATCATCCCTGGAGCAGCACCGGTAGCGAGAGCACCTTATAGGTTGGCACCAACAGAGATGAAGGAGTTGAGGACGCAGTTAGATGATCTGCTAGCCAAAGGTTTCATTAGACCTAGCTCATCTCCTTGGGGAGCGCCGATCTTGTTTGTCAAGAAGAAGGATGGATCGATGCGTCTATGTATCGATTACCGTGAGCTTAATAAGGTCACTATCAAGAATAGGTATCCTTTGCCCAGGATCGACGATCTGTTCGATCAATTACAAGGGGCGAGTTACTTCTCTAAGATCGATTTAAGGTCAGGCTATCATCAATTGAAGGTTAGAGATGAAGATGTACACAAGACTGCATTTAGGACTCGTTATGGTCATTACGAGTTCCTAGTAATGCCTTTTGGGCTCACTAATGCACCTGCCGCATTCATGGACCTCATGAATCGCGTATGCAAGCCTTATTTGGACAAATTTGTCATCGTCTTCATTGACGACATCCTCATCTACTCGAAGAACCAAGCTGGCCACGAGAAACACCTTCGCTGTATTCTTAAACTTCTACATCATGAGAAACTCTACGCCAAATTTTCGAAGTGTGAATTTTGGCTTCGAGAAGTCCAATTCCTTGGACACGTGGTTAGTGAGCGTGGTATCCAAGTGGATCCCGCTAAGGTGGAAGTAGTTATGAACTGGCAAGAGCCGAAAACGCCCACTGAGATTCACAGCTTTCTAGGGCTAGCAGGTTACTACAGGCGATTTATTGAAAACTTCTCAAGGATTGTTGCGCCCCTAACTTCGTTGACGCGAAAGAATATTAAGTTTGACTGGGGGCCTAAGCAGCAAGAATCTTTCGATATTTTGAAACAGAAGTTGAGCAACGCTCCAGTATTGACGTTGCCTGATGGAATTGATGAGTTTATAGTATATTGTGATGCATCACACACCGGAATGGGCTGTGTGCTTATGCAAAAAGGCAAAGTCATTGCCTATGCTTCACGACAGTTAAAGGTGCACGAGAAGAACTACACCACCCATGATTTGGAGCTAGGTGCCGTTGTATTCGCACTAAAACTATGGAGACATTACTTGTATGGAACCAAGTGTGTGATCTACTCGGATCACAAAAGCCTTCAACACTTGTTCAATCAGAAGGACTTGAACATGAGGCAGCGACGCTGGATGGAAACTTTAAATGATTATGATTGTGAGATAAAATACCATCCAGGCAAGGCGAATGTAGTTGCTGATGCCTTAAGCAGGAAGGAAAGAGTGAAGCCTATAAGAATCAATGCCAAGAGCATTGAGATAAAGAATAGTTTGAACGAAAGGTTGTTAGCTGCACAGAATGAAGCTGTGTTGGAAGCTAACTATCCTGAGGAAAAGCTAGGAATAACTGAAGAGCAGTTATCTTATGGCAAGGACGGAATTTTGAGACTAAACGGACGGATTTGGGTTCCAGTTTATGGAGGACTTCGAGATGTTATCCTCCAGGAAGCCCACAGTTCTAAATATTCCATTCATCCTGGAGCTGATAAGATGTACCAAGATCTAAAGACAAACTATTGGTGGATAGGCTTGAAAAAGTCTGTAGTTGCCTATGTAGCTAAATGTTTGACGTGTGCACAAGTCAAAGCAGAACATCAGAAGCCGTCAGGTTTGCTACAACAGCCTGAACTTCCCACATGGAAGTGGGAAATGGTAACAATGGATTTCATCACCAGGTTGCCAAAGACAAGGAAGGGAAATGATACTATATGGGTGATAGTAGATAGACTGACTAAGTTAGCACATTCCCTACCCATTAAGGAGACTTATAGCTCCGATATGTTAGCACAATTGTACGTAGATAAGATTGTATCTCTTCATGGCGTACCAGTATCTATTATCTCTGACAGAGATACTAGGTACACATCACATTTTTGGAAAAGTTCCCAACAGTCTTTGGGCACGCGCTTAAATTTTAGTACAGCTTACCATCCTCAGACAGATGGGCAGAGTGAGCGGACCATCCAAACTTTGGAAGACATGCTTCGTGCATGTGTAATTGATTTAGGTGGTAGTTGGGATAACCACTTGCCATTGATAGAGTTCTCCTATAACAATAGTTATCATACGAGCATTAAGGCTGCGCCTTTTGAGGCATTATATGGTAGAAAATGCAGAACGCCTATTTGTTGGGCGGAAGTAGGAGAAGTTCAATTATCAGGACCTGATTTAGTCTTTGAAACGACAGACAAGATTGTCCAGATTCGTGACCGCCTGAGAGCTGCCAGGGATAGGCAGATAAGTTATGCTAATAAAAGGCGAAAACCTCTAAAGTTTAAGGTTGGTGATAAGATTTTGCTAAAGGTATCACCCTGGAAGGGAGTGATGCGATTTGGTAAGAAAGGTAAGTTAAGCCCAAGGTACATAGGACCATTCGAGATCATCGAATGTGTAGGATCAGTGGCTTACAAGTTGAACTTGCCAGAAGAGCTCAGTGGTATTCACAACGTATTCCACATCTGCAATCTAAAGAAATGTCTAGCTGATGAATCGCTAGTCATACCACATACAGATGTGCACATAGATGAGAGCCTGAAATTTGTGGAAAAACCTTTGTCGAATGAGGATCGACGGGTTAAGAAGCTTCGGAGGAAGCATGTACCTATCGTAAAGGCCAAATGGGATGCCCGCAGAGGTCCCGAATATACTTGGGAGGTAGAGTCTACGATGAAGGAAAAATACCCTCATTTGTTCCAATAAATCTCGAGGTCGAGATTTCTTTTAAGGGGGTGAGGATGTAACACCTCGAAAATTCATGTCCAGTGAAATAAAGACACGTGTCATGTTATGCAAACGTGTTATAAAAACGGATCCAGATAAAGATGTACGGTAAGATTTAAAAACGTCGACATGTTAAATTATACCTCTGAGCGACCTATTAATAAATCCCTAACCAGGATACATTTAATCAACATCTGAATTATGTATATAAATCTGGCTATCCTAAATAATAAATTGGTTACAACCTTAGACATGGATCCAATATGAATTTCTTGGTATTTCCGACATTAAAAACCTCCCACAAGAATACAAGTTGTGTAAGTGCATGGCTAGGCATGCAATGGCTGACTTCATGGTCCCCATACTGATTAAAAAGCACAAGAGTCGGAGATGTCATAGTTGCATGGTCACAGCCTGAAAGAAAACAATTTTTTTTCCTCTGGCGAAGTCTTACGGTCCGTAAGGGAAACGGTTACGGACCGTAAGCTCCAAGCCTTACGGTCCGTAAGACCTGCATCTGGGCGAATTTTTGGGCAGCTGCCTGTTAAAACGGTTACACCGCCTTATTTGAGTGGTATTCGAAAATCAGGGGCTCTATAGGTGGTTTTTAGCATCTTAGGGACACCTGGGATGATCTTGCAACACATGTAGACTATTTTGGCATGATCTAATGCATTTGGGTTCACTATATAAGAGAACCAAGTTTGCTACATTTTGGTCTTTCACTTGCAACTTCTTTCAAGCTAGTCTCTGGAGCTCCCCTGATCAGCAACAAGTTTCCTAGTGGTCCCTAATCATACTTAGGACATTTGTAAGTGTCCTTAACCCTTCTTAATTCAGTTTAGCTTAGTTAATTAGCTAAAAGTCAAACCGTCGTAATTAAGGTTTGACTTCGAGATTAATTAAAATTGGTTCAGTCAAATCTCGAAATAAAAGTACCTTTAAGTAGGTAATTATGTGGGTAATAAACCCTTAAAAGGGTACTCTCTGATTCCCACTCTAACTAGGTCAATTGTCGGATCAAACTTGTTATTAAAAAGTCAACATAATGCTTATTTTCAAATTAATGCATAATTAGCAATGTAGAACCCATACAACCTGTTTTATCATTAATATAACTTGGTAAATAATGTAAGAACATGTCTAAACATGTTCAACCCGACAATTTTCAGTAGAGACCTGGTTCGGAACCGAAAGTCGCATAATTTGACTTTTGCTTTGACTTTCAGTTCTGACCCGTTTAAGCATGTTTTAGAAATGCCTTAGAGCTTTAATTGGACTAGGTTACATGCTAGTATAACCCTCTGTGATTATACACCTTGGTTCATTAGTTATCCAATTAATATGCATGATTTCGTTAATTGCTTATATGTTGACTATTATGCCCTTTTGACTATAAAACGTGATTTTTGAAAAAGTAAAAGAGTAGAAACCTTAGTTACTGATTTATAAACTTGCACCTAAAATTTGACATCAGTTTAAGGTCTAGATTAGGAGTTATGCTCATTAGCGTAATTAGAAAGCTTTTTATTAAATAAACGGCGTAATTAGCATATAGCCTATCAAAACCTGATTTTTAATACCAAACTTTTTACCCACTGATATAAAATAATATTCTGAGATTTTTAAAGATTTTTAATTAATTTTAGGCTGAGCATAACATAGGGTTATAGCTTTAAGTCGGTGCATGTCGGTTTTGCCCTTTTGGGCTATAAAATGAGTTTTACAAATCTTTTTGACTCCAAACCTTTTGCTACTGATTTTATATGATAAATAAATTATTTTAAACCTTCTGGAATAATAAAAAAATATCAGCTTTCTATATAGAACCCGGAAATGGCTCCAAATCGTGTTTTTAAGCATTTTTAACGCATAGTATGTATTAAAACTATTTTAAACACATAAGGTTTGATACCTACTGATATTTTAAGTATATTTTTATACTTTGATAGTAAGCTAAAGTTTTAAACTCAGAATTCCAATTTTGACCTTTTTGCCTAAGGGAAATTACCAAAATACCCCTAAGATGCATAGTTTGGTTTTAAATGATGAATTTCACATATATCTAGTACCCTAATGTTATAACTTATTAAATTAAGTATATTTACTAAATAAATCAGACCTGTAACTCAGATTACTAATTAAACTCTTTTATAACCTTATAAATGACCAAAATGCCCTTACAAAGCATAGTTTGAGTTTAAATCCATTTCAGGCATAATAGAAGATATCTTACTGATGTCACAATATATTTAAGGCATATTAACTTAGGAAACTTGCATAGGACTCATTTGGTTACTCGTTACGCACTTTTCGCGTTCGAATCGGCTTATGTAACTAGTTTACACATATTAGCCGAAACGGGTCAAACCTTATCATTTTTGTCTCAAAATCCAGAATGTGTTTAGTTTTCCCATATTATATAAGTCTTCAAACTTGTCGGGTCTAAATCACATTCTATTCCGGTCTTCGCTTATTCATGCGTTTGAACCGTATCTCCCTTTTGAAAACTAACCGGTCTAAGCTTAAGCTTAATTAAAGACCCGTTAGAAATGTAATAGGTTATTGTAAACCTTCGTTCCAGAATAGGAGGCCCAGTAAAAGCTATCGGTACTTGTTGATTGATATACGGCTGGGATTAAATTTATATTTACCTCAGGTAAATACTTTTAACTTATTTTCCCTATACGGGCTTGGGGTATGGTATATAAAATATCGCTTGGTCGGGCATTGAATATTTAATCGAATAGTGGTTAAACAATTGATATGCTCCGTTTGGAAATGTTTTGTTTGCTTAAAGCCTTTGGGGGGTTAATGACCATGTCCCTGATATCCTTGGCATCATTTTACGAAATGGCCACTACCTAAGCACGGGGTGTAGGCATACACCCGTCAGTGCCTAAATAAATAATGTGGTGTGTCTATTAATATTTAACCCGGTCTACGGATCGGGCTACTGAACGCATAAGGAACATGTAATTCTTTTACAAGATTATATTCAAATAATTATCCCAAGTTATAAAAGATATTTTGTGCGACGTGCATTCAAATCAATTTTATTAAACTTTTTTCCAAAATGAGTCAGTTAAATTGTATTTACCAGTGTAAACTGACGTATTTTCCCAAAAAGATTAAGTGCAGGTACTACTCGAACTAGGCTGGCTTTCTCCTAGCGTCCACAATAAGTCTCGCAAGCTTGGATGTCATAAAACTGTTGAACAATGTTTCCTCTTTATTTTGATCCGCGTGTGGATCTGTTTCGACTATTTGTGATACTTGATATTACAATTTATTAAAGTTGAAATGAATCTATCTTTTGTTTCCGCTGTGCATTTTATATATTGTGTTGTTTGACTATGATGATATCAACTACGTCACGATACTCCCCATCGGGCCCACCGGTAATACGTGGAAATATCAGGGTGTGACATAGTAGGGAGGAGGTTAATGTAAATCAGGTAGAAAACTTTACGATTGATCTTAGGAAGGATGTGGGAGCCGAGATGCAGTTGCACCATGAGTTGGTCGTTGATATGATTGTAGAAGAAGGAATTCCATCAGGTAAACTATAAATTTCCTTTCGGTTAACATAAGAGGAATGGGTTTTGATTCGAAGGCATGATGGGTTAAGGGCATTAAACAGGATCATAAGGTTTCTTTCATTGTGGTTTAAGAAACTCAATTTAAGGATTTTGTTGATTTCGATGTTTCAAGGTATTGGGGAGTGGCAATTTTGAGATTGAATTTGTGGATGCTTCAGGAAGATCGGGCGGTCTCCTATGTCTTTGGGATTCCCAAGTTTTTCGCTTGCAGGGAGTGTTAAAACACAAACATTTTTTTGTTGATTAAGGCAGCCTAGTGGACTGTAAAAAAGAGTTGAATATCATCAATATCTACTCTCCATAATAGGTGACGGAAAAAAGAGATTTATGGAACAACCTATTAGGGGTGGTTAGTAGCGGCTTAGGTCAGTGGGTGTTACTGGGTGATTTTAATGTGGTCAGGCGACCGGAAGAAAGAAAAATTTGGTTTTTAACAGGTCAAGCGCAAAATATTTCAATGAGTTTATTGCTAATGCGGTCGTAGTTTCACTTTTCTTGCTCCAAACTCTAATAGGCTCAGTAAGATTGATAGAGTGCTGGTTTGCAAAGATTTCCTTGGGGAATGGTCGGAGGCTTGTCTAAGCGCATTACCAAGGCTTCATTAGGATCATAGCCCTTGCTATTTGTTACAAATCGGAATAACATTGGGGCAAAACCGTTTAGGTTTTTTAACTATTGGCTTGAGCGGGAAGGTTTTGACGTGGTGGTAGAGAAAGCGTTAGAGTCTTTTGTTAAGACTGGAGACCAACCAGATGTTGTTTTATGTAGTAAGTTCAAACATCTTAGGATATGTTTAAAAAAATGGAGGGATGATATGATATATAAAGACGGGTAAGAATTGTCAAAATTTTAAAATGAAATGGAAGAGCTGGATAACCTCATTGAATTAAGGGAGTTGAGTGAAGATGAGAGATAGATCAAGGAAGAGTGTGATAAAGGCATTTGTGAGATGGAACATCCTGCAACGATGGACCTTAAGCAAAAGTCTCGTTGTCGATGGGCTCCTGAAGGATATGAGAATTCCACATTCTTTCATAGATTGATAAATAATAGGAAGAAAAAAATGGGATCCCGGGGCTAAACATCGAGGAAATTTGGGTATCTAAACCGTAGGCTATCAAAAAAGAAGTGTTACAATTTTTTAGAAATCATTATGCAGAAAAGTGGGCTCAATTCCGAAACTGGTATGTCTTGGTGTGAGAAGTTTATCAGAGGCGGAGGCCAATGGTCTCACGGGGTTGTTCTCGACTAAGGAGATAAAGGATGCGGTCTTTGAGTGTGGGTCGGATAAAGCGTCGGGTCCAGACGGTTTCAATTTTAAGTTTATAAAGCACTATATATTGGAGATTCTTCGAGAAATATTTTGCGAAATTATGGATCATTTTCATGATACGGGTTCTATTAGTAGGGGGTGTAGCTCGTCTTTCATCACGCTTATTTTAAAAATAAAGGATCCTATTGGTTTGAAAGATTACCTATCTATAAACTTTATCGGGGTGATTAGCAAAGTCATATCGAAAATTTTTCGCGAACCGTTTATAGGTGGTTATTGGGAAAGTGGTGTCAGAAACTCAAACTGCGTTCGTCAAAGATAGGTATATTCTTGATAGCCCTCTCATGCTTAGCGAAGTGTTGTCATGGCTTAAGAAAGTGTGGAGAAAGCGTTAATCTTCAAAAATGATTTTGGAAAAAGCGATTTTGGAAAAAGCGTACATTAAAATCAACTGGGGGTTTCTTTTAGAGATGTTGGCTCAAATGGGTTTTCCATCAATTTGGTGCAAGTGGGTGAAAGGGGTGTTCGTTTCGGCTAAATCTTTGGTTTTAGTCAATGGCTCTCCGATGTTCGAATTCCAATGTCAAAAAGGTATTCGACAAAGTGATCCCTTATCACCTTCCCTTTTTCTTATAGCGATGGAAGCATTCTCTTGTATTGTCTCTAAAGCTTGTGATTTGGGGAGGGTTAGGGGAGTTTATACTCCTAACGAGGGTCCGGTGTTGTCACATCTCCTCTATGCGGATGACGCAATGCTTGTGGGAAAATGGTTGGGTGAAAATCTTAGTGTGGTCACAAGATTACTTAGAGTATTTTATGCTTGCTCGGGGATATCTTGTTTAAATACTTGGGCATCCCGTTGGGAGCAAACATAAACCGGGTGAATAATTGGGACCCTATTGTGGAGATTTTTCAAAACTGTTTATCTTCATGGAAGGCGCGGTCTCTTTCTATTGGAGGATGGGTCATCCTTATTAAAGCGGTGTTGGAAAGCCTCCATATATATTATTTTTCTATCTTTAAACCTCCGGTGAGAGTGATTGATAAATTGGAATCGTTGATGAGGATTTTTTTGTGGAAGGCTCGGGGGATATTAGGAAGGTGCATTGGGTAGCATGGGATAAAGTTGCACTTCCAAAAAAGTTGGGTGGTTTAGGTAATTGTAAGCTTAAAACGGTGAATGAGGCCATTCTTGCCAAGTGGGTGTGGAGGTTCAGGGAGGAAGAAGATAGTCTTTGGAGAAGGGTTGTGTCGGCATGTCACGGTAGGAGAAGGGGGTGGACGGTTTTACCATCTATCCCTCTATAATCGGGGTGTGAACTAATATTATGAGAATGGAGGCAAAGTTGGTGTTAAATGGTAAAAGTTTGAATAGACATATCAGAGGGATTTTAAATGATGCAAGGAATAATCATTTCTGGATCGAACAATGGTTCGGGGATAAGCCTCTGATGCTCAAATGGCCCAGATTATTCGCGCTAGATAACGATAAGAGTTGTAGTGTTAGGGACCGTTTCTCTGTTGATTCGGTAGAGAAGTGGACCTAGAGTTGGTCAAGACCCCTGTCTTCAAGGGCTGAGGTGGCGGAATGGGAAAAATGCATCAGAATGATATATAGTGTCCATAATTCGGAAGGGAAAGACAGGTGGAAGTGGTTGGCTGATGTCTCCGGTAAGTACACCACCACTTAGTTTAAGAAATTGACATTGGAAGGACTGAATTTAGAGCAGAATGTTGTGTTCACAAAATGTTTTGGGCGCCGATAAAGTGTAATATCTTTGTTTGGCAGGCGGGCCTAGATCGTATACCGACAAGACAAGCTTCGGAGAGGAGAAATATAAACATCGAGTCGGACGCTTGCGCCTTTTGCGGAGATGTTCAAGAATCTATGGATTGTGTTTTTACAGCTTGTGAGATTTCCACTCGGGTGTGGAACCGGCTGAGCTGATGGGCCAAGCTCCCTCCTATTTTCGTTTTTACCTTCAGGGACTTGTTAGAGTTTCACAAAGGTTGTGGTTTAGATAGAAAGGCTAAAGAGATTGTTCATGGGCTTATTATCATTACATGTTGACGCATATGGAAAGCAAGGAACGCAAAGATGATTTCAAACGGTAGAGGCGATAGTGAAGATATCTTTGGGGATGTTAGATCTTTGGGTTTCTTATGGTTAAAATGTAGATCCAACCATAGAAGTATTGTTTGGAAAGAATGGTGTATATTTCCGATGTATATGTTGTAGTTGGTTGGTGCGACGCTACGTTTTTTTGTCAGGCCGGCCGGTGTTTTAATGAAGTTTATCTTTCAAAAAAGCCTATTGACCCGATTAAATTGGATTTCGGGTTTTCGCCATTAAGAGTTATTTATGTACAAGACAAGTGTTATGATAACTAACTTTTAAATATATATATATGATTTAATTTAGCCTCCAACCATCTTCCTTAATCATTAATCACTTTAGTTTGTTATTATTAGTTAATAATTAAACAAAAAAGACAGGGAAACCCACTAAGGTGTATGGTTAATCAAGTTTTCGTTTAGGGTGTATGGTTAGGATGGCTTAGATAGGATTGAAACTTTCTCTAGTAATCTCTACTTATACACGCATGGGAAACTCTATGTTTATCTAGTAACGGTAATTAATTCTATCAAATAATTACCAATTAATGATGTAGGGGTAATAACGCCAATGATGATATATTATATAAATAAGGGCCATATTTAATTTAGAGTAAACTGCCATTTTGGTCCCTGTGGTTTCGCCAGTTTTGCCACTTTAGTCCAAATCTCAAACTTATTACATCCAGGGCCCTGTGGTTTGCATTTTGTTGCCATTTTAGTCCAAAATCCAAAAAAAACCCCTTTTTGACTGTTGAGAGCTGCCTATTTTGTCCTTTAGTGAAGGGGTATTTTGGTCATTTATGTTTTATTATAAACTGATCATCATCATCCCCAAAAATAATCAGCTCTCTCTCTCTCTCTCTTCTCTCTCTCTCTATATAGCACCACCACCACCACCTCCTCCCTCTCTCTCTCTTCTCTCTCTCTAGCACCACCACCACCACCACCGCCATAACCTCCTGTTTCCACCATCACCACCCATTCAACAAGCACTCCAGTCCGGCGGCACAACCAAACCCCCTCTCCAAATTCACCCCCAAAAACCACAGTTTTTTCAATTCTCCAATTCCAAACCCTAAATTCTCACCAGATTCTGAATATTCCAGTTTAATATCAATCATACAACCACAATTGTTTCTCTCTCTCTCACTAACTAATAATCACAAAAATGATTACATGTACATCAAAACCAGTGTTTAGATTCAAATAATTCAATCAAAACCAGTGAAGGTAATTTCCACCATCCTCTAAATTCCCCACCTCAAAACCCCTGAAAAATCAAGATTTAAAGCGTTTAGATTCAAATAATTCAATCAAAACCAGTGAAGGTAATTTCCACCATCCTCTAAATTCCCCACCTCAAAACCCCTGAAAAATCAAGATTTAAACAAAACCCAAAAACAAAAAGCCACATAATCTGCAGATGAGAGAGAGAGATGAAAGAGAGAGAGATAGGCGGTGGCATCAATCAACGCTGCCGTTCATCAGCATCAATCAACGGCGATGATGAAGATGATGACGCCGGTGGTTGGGTGATGATTTATTTGGGGAAACTCGAACCTCCTTCATCAGCATCAATCATCACGGTTGTCTGTTCATCTTCAAGTTCCAGATCCACACATCTTTCTTCCCCCAAATCTCAGATCCGTCATCGGAGTTCCTTCCCCAAATCAGTGTTCTGCTGAGTTTCTTTCTAGAGAGGGAGGAGGTGGCGGTGGTGGTGGTGGTGGTGGTGCTATAGAGAGAGAGAAGGATGGATGAGAGATCTGTGTAGAGAGAGAGAGAGAACTGAGAGAGAGAGAGTGTGTATGGCGGTGGTGAACGGTGGTGATCTGTGGTGATGACGGTGGTGAACGGTGTAGAGAGAGAGAGAACTGAGAGAGAGAGTGTGTGTGTTTCTGTGTTGTTTTAGTGAGAGAGAGATCGAGAAGGATGACCAAATATACAATCCATCATCATAATCAGTCATCATGTATTATTAATTAAATTATATAATATATAATTAATTTTGTTTTAATTTATTAGAAGAGTAAAACCAAAATGCCCCTGCACTAAAGGACAAAATAGGCAGCTCTCAACAGTCAAAAAGGGGGTTTTTTGGATTTTGGACTAAAATGGCAACAAAATGCAAACCACAGGGCCCTGGATGTAATAAGTTTGAGATTTGGACTAAAGTGGCAAAACTGGCCAAACCACAGGGACCAAAATGGCAGTTTACTCTTTAATTTATTTATAAAATATATTGTTACACTCTTCCACTTTGCCGAGTTATCATTTATTATAAGCATTAGATAAGTCTAATCAGATTTTAATACTCATTCTAGTTCTAAACTCAAACTGTAGCAGAGAAAGACGGTCATTAAATCGATATTCAACTCAAACCCCCCCCCCCCATTAATTATACTACAATTCCAAATTTAAAAATTAAGTACTTAGGATCAAATTGACGAACTTTAACGTTTGATTTGTATAATTACTATCTATATGTCATAAGGCTAGAAGAAACATATTTATAGACAAACAGAATAAAATAAGTGAGGAAATTTGTATTAATTAAACATAGGTAACTACAATATGCAACTAAATAAGGTCTTTAGTAAATTTTCATCTGCAAAATATGTTCTTCGAAAACATGTACTTTGAAAACCTAGATACTCATTACAAAGATTATTTTCTTCAACTCGCTCATGAACGAATAAGTACTTTGTATCAAGATATATTTCAGCTTCAATCGAACTGTTAGTGTTCAAGAAATTAACGACGGTTGAGTTATCACAATAAAGCTTCAATAGTCTATAAATGAAATTAACTATTATGAGTCCAGTAATCAGATTCTTTAGTAGCATTCCATGACAGGTTGCGTTGTAAACAAGAATGTATTTTGATGCCAATAACGTAAGAAGCGTCTCTGAGATCCTTAATGTCAAAAATATGTGAAAGTAAGCGCTTCGACTCATGAAGCATATATAAACTATTACTTGCCAATAGAATGTCATCTATGTAAAGGATAAGTATAGTAAAGTTGTTCCCACTCATTTTGAGGTAGGTGCATTGACCCACTTGATTCTTCAGAAAACCTTTCTTCTTCATTATTTAATCAAACTTTAGATACCATTGACGTGATGCTTGCTTCAACCCGTATATGGATTTCTTTAATGTATAGACAAAACGTTCTTGACCTTTGGGTTTAAAACCTTCAGGTTGTTTCATAAACACGTCTTTATCTAAGTTGCCATTAAGGAAAGCGGTTTTGACATCGATCTGACGTAACGCCAAATCAAAATGAGCTAGCTAATGGCTTCATTTTATGAGATGTGATCACTAAACTTTCCAGCAACAAATTCAACTTCAGTCAAGTCGGTTACATAATCATAAATGTTGGTAGGTCTTCTGGACCTAGATGACCTACTGACTTGATTACCGAGTTCAACATATTGGTCATTTAAAGTGCCTTCGTTTTCTAATATATGGAGTTCTAAGTGTGAAGGAGGTGGCGCAGCGACATTTGGTGCAGCATAGGGTACAAGAGGAGTAATCAAAGTTAAAATAAAAGACAACCCCCCACCCCGCAACTTGTACTTCTCGCAAATCGTTATAAGGATTTTCATTGCTCCCACTAACCTTAAAATCCTCTTGGACACAACATTCTTGGTTTCTACAATACGGGTGACGTAGGAAGGACAATAGAAATGATAACCCTTTGAGTTATCAGGATATCCGATAAAGAAACAGCTAATTATTTTTGGGTCAAGTTTCCTTAGGAAAGGGTTATTGAGTTTAACTTCGGCAAGACAACCTTGTACTTTCGTATTTCTTAGACTCGGTTTCCTTCCTATCCAAAGTTCATAAGGAGTTTTAAGGACATATTTGGAAGGAACTCTAATGAGTATATAAATGGCCGCTTTTAAGGCCTCATTCCAGAGGTATAGAGGTAAACCTGAGTTGGCCAACATAGTCCTTCAGGTTCATGTTTTTTCTCTCGAAAACACCATGTTGTTGAGGACTATTGGGCATAGTGTATCGGTTCATGATCCCTTGGCTGTTAGATAAATGATAATAACAGTAATATTTAATATATTTATAAAATACATTCTTGAAAATAGTGGTTAAGAGTATGATAATAGTGATAACCATATACCATAATCCTTAGATAAAAGACCCAGGCTCAAATTTGGGCAAGTGAAATTAGTCATTTATAAAAATAGAAACTATAAGCCTTTGCCTTTGGTACATTCTTTACTATATTATAATGTATTAGGGAATGAAAATTAAGATACCCCAAAAGTTTAGAGTTTTTTTTTTTTTAAATCTAAATCCTAAGGTACAACTCTAAAATGAAGGTAAATTAGACACTGATTACACTTTAATATCTCATCTTAATCAAATTCTGGTTAATTAATTAGTACTTATACTTTTATCTCCTTATTTTAAGCCAACTACCTCATGATTCTTAAACGGTCGTAACTCTTTTACATGTTTATATTTGAAAAAAAAAAAAACTATTCCATAAAAATGGGCATTTGATTCTATTTAATTTGAGTATAATATTACTATAGTTTTTTTCTATTTAAAAAACTTGATCGATATGTTAAGTGATTGATGACGTGACCGTGTAGTCCCGATTAGTCAAAAACCCAATTAAAACTAAGTCGGGTATCGTATCCACGAAGAGCATGTGGTCAGTATCGCACGACATGTTCGATTTGTTAGACTATTTACAAAAATGTACAAAGTGATTATGAAGATTGCTAATTTTCTTTGTTTATTTGATTTGAAAAGAAAATCACAGTGAACCGACAAATTGTTATTATCGAAAACAATGATTTATTAACTAGGATTGCAAAACTAGCTACTTAATTGAAAACAAGAATTGGGACTAAGGATCACACCGGTTCGATAATTGTAAGACCTAAGGTTTCTACATGTTTTAACTTGATTCAATTGCATATAATGATTAACGGATTTCTATCACGAAGATTAGGCACCAATTGCTATCAACGTCAAAGACAAAGGACCGTAATGCACTTCATTACCTCGGACATGTAAATCCTAACCTAAGATAAGGCATGATTGCACATAACCATTTCGCAAAGTCAAATTTTATAATCACTCGACAATTTACGAATTCGAAACAAATGCAAGACAATTATCAAAGGTTTCAAATACTAAACAATTTGTCACAAAATCAAATCAAATCAAATACAAATGTACAAACCCTAGAATTCTTACAAAAATCTACACCTGGGTGAAACCGAGGAGACTAGCCGCTCATGGTTGAAGGGACGCGATCACTGGATGACGAGCAAGAACTCCGAACCATTTCCTTGAGTCTTGGAAGGATGATGGAGGTTAGGGGTTAGGGTTAGGGTTTGGATGGTGGAGAATGGATGAAGATGATGGTGATGGTGGAATGATGGGGATTTGATTAGGGTTAAAAGTTAGAGATGAAGAGTGTGGTGTTAGAGGTGATTAGGTGATGGATTAGATGTTTTGGAATGGGTTAGACGATGTTTAGATGATCCCTCATGGTGTTTTTATCATTCACAACTCGTAACCCCCAAAAACTTGGTCAAAAATGGTTTTAATTCATCCCAACAACCAAGAAACTCAAATTTCGCGATAGCAGAAACTAGGGGGCGTCGTCGACGCCATTTAGGGCGTCCCCGACGGCCCCTGGATGTTCCAAGTTCGTCCGACGCGCTAATCCACTGCCTACGAACATTTTTTGCCGACGGAGGGTTCTGGAGGGCGTCGCCGACCCCCCCCCCCCCCCATGCGTCGCCGACGCCTCCTGGTTTTGCTGGTTTCCTACGAAAACTGTTTTCTTCATAACTTCTTCGTTATAGCTCCATTTTACTCACCGTTTTCGCCCACGTACTAGTAATTCAGCCCTCTATCATGCCATCTTCCAATATCTTCATTTTAAATCCATTAAAACCCCCCAAAACACATCCAATCTTCGTGGTTAACCCTGTTTTGTTCATTTCACATCCCTGGTTGACCCGATTCGCGTCCAGGTGCTCCGTTTAGCTCCCGATTAGCTCCTTAAACTCTTTTAGACATTTAAACACAAATTCCATTAAAAGTAGGCTATTCAAAATTAAAAGCTACGTAAAAACATCAACTTAAGCATAAACGATCACCGGTTTTCAACCACGTATCAATTAACATGAAACGCCACTAAACACAGGGGTCTCATTAGTTGGATTTACTCTTTCGAAAATGATTTGGAAATAAAATACAATACAATTCAATTCAATTCAAAAACAAAATGCAACACCCTTTTTAAGATAATGAGATTACTTAATATATTACATGAGTTTATACTAAAATCCCAATTTACAAAATGCTTTCGATTAGAAATAGCAAACATGATCATGTTAAGTACAAAACGAAAGTTTAAAGTAACTTCTACTAGTCACTACCGACTAGTTTAAAACCTTAGGACATGGTTATCAATTCATTTACATCAAAATGATTTTCTAAAACAAAGTTAAGTTAACGCGGAAGCTACAAAATGCGTGTTCGGTTCTTCGACATTGCTTGACCGCCATCCGGAATCCCACCATAGTCACCTAAGGTCAAAACCACTAAAACATTAGTTTTGGCATTGACATAATACTTATAAACAAGTTCCTGCATTAATTTAATAAAAGAAAAATAAAAATTCTGATTTTTGATCCTCCCGCGTGTCGCGGTAGGAGATGTTAAATCCGTCGCGACTCGCGACGGCTTCCGCGTGTCGCGGGGGTATTTATGTATTCCTCCGCGTGGCGCGGGGGAACACGTTTTCCAGCAGGTGCAGGTTTAAATCCCTGCATATCTGCCCAGCTCCGAAATTTGTAAAAATTCTAACTTTAAACTGTCATAACTTTTTACTCGTAAGTCCGTTTTGACCGATTCTTTTTCCTATGAGTCCGTAATAAAATTACGGATTCAACCATGTAAATTTCACATCGCGGAAACCGAGATACCGACAATTGGTTCACAATTTCCTTGTTTCAATTATCCAACCCATTAGTGTAAGTGCATAGCACCTCTTTTCCACTCTTAAAACCTTTTAGACATAATTACCCAATTTCCCGGGCTCACATACTTGGTGTATTCGCGCCATTCCATGGCTTTGCGTTCCCTTAGGGCTAAATACTTGTTTCTTCGGAATTCAAGCATTCTATTTCAAACGACACTTTCATAGAGCTTCTATTGTTTGACCCGATTTCCCGGGTTCTTAGACTTAAATTAATATAACCAATTCAATGGCGTGGTACAATCCACCACTTAACGAAATATGATACTTTCAAGTCTCTATTCTCATGATTCTTTTAAAAGCATCTTTTGACCCGTTTGGCTATTTAGTGAAAACTATCACTTTGTTGACATGCCAAACTAAATTCCAAGTCCTTATTTTGACCCGTTTAATGGTCGAGTGTACTTCGCCACTTTAACGACACATCAAACGCATCCTTTACACTACAACATCATTTACATATCAAACCAAAGCATTTAAGCATAATTTAACGGGACTAAAGCCACGTACCTTTAAAGCACACCTTTTCCGCGGGTATCACCTCCGGCGTGTCCACTTGACGTTCCGGATTCCTTGCCTAAAGAGTTCAATTCATAACAAGATTAGAACTCTTTCATAAGCTTTAACGCATTATTTCTTAACATATTCAAATCTGCGTTTTACCCAACCTTTAACATTTTAACCCTCTTTTAGGCATTTTATCAAACACCTAGCGGGTCAGATTTTACATGATCTAAATCAAGTTCATGACTTGAGTTTATCACCCTAATTAACTTCAATTAGACTACATGTCTATATGTTAACATCAACAACTTAGAGTTTTCCTCATAATTTCAGTTTACACTAGAACAAAAGTTTTAATCCTAGTGTTTATCAAGTTCTACTAACATGCTAATCACCCACTATGGTGATTTTGATCTAGACAATTATCATGCAAGAATTTGACAAGAAATCGTCTAGGGTTTGTCCCTAAACTTTATATCACTTCCAATTTCATGTTTACAACACATAATCAAGCTCTACACTCGACTTCAATCACATGCATGAACTTTGAATCGGATGAAAATGACCTAATTCGACATACCTTATGACCCCCTTGACGAGGTGATCACGATTCTATGTTTAGATTCCGATTTCAACTGGATCTTGGCCTTCAATTTGAGAGTTAAATAGATATTTGGGTTTTGGAAGTGTGGGTGTCGCCCCCTTCCTGCTGTTGATCGACCAGACCTCAATTGAGGTGTTTGGTTTGTTTTATTTTACTAAATATTAGTAACTTAAGTTTCAATTTTAACAACTTAAGTCCCTCCACTCTTATTTAGTTTATATCCTTGGCTTTTTAACTCATTCATGTGTTACTATAAGACTTCTAACTAACTGGGTTATTTATCCTAGCTAGCTTATTCTTGTTTATTTTAACACTTTATAATTCTAATATAAAGTTTTGTATTTTCGGGATGTTACAAGTCCACCCCCCTTAAAAAGGGTTTCGTCCCCGAAACCGTAATACGTACCACATAGTTTAGGGTAGAGCGGTTGCATCTCTTCTTCGGATTCCCACGTGGTATCCGCACCCTTCCTATGCTCCCATTTAACCTTCACTTGGTTAATTGCTTTGTTTCTCAGACTCTTCTTTTTTCGATCTAAAATTGCAATTGGCCTCACTGCATAGTTGAGGCTGTTATCCACCTCGATGTCATCATAGCGGATACGAGCAGTTTCATCTGCTAAGCATTTTCGGAGATGTGACACATGGAATGTGCTATGAATTCCACTCAACTCCTCGGGTAGTTCAAGGCGATATGCTACCTTACCAACCCGTTCAGTGATCCTGAATGGCCCAATGAACCTCGGACTCAACTTTCCTCTTTTTCTGAACCGTATAATTCCTTTCCATGGCGATACTTTTAGCATTACTTTATCGCCAATTTGAAATTCAATTGGTCTGTTCCGTTTATCTGCGTATGTGATGCGTGTGAAGTGTTACTTATTTTAGGTGTATATTTTAAGTCCTTTTTAACACTTATTTTAGCCAAGTTTTAAATTTATAAAACACGATATTTCACTAACACTAAACACACATATGGGCAAGTGCACCCATCGTTGAGTGTAGTATAGCGTTGGTAAGATACCGAGGTCGTCCAAGGACACAAGAGCTTTTAATACCGGTTTATCCTCAACGTCTAACCAAAATAAAAAGTTTAGAAAAATGTTTTAAGCTAAGAAAAATAAAAACTAACTAAAATGCTGAAAATAAAATAAAAATAAAAACAGATAGACAAGATGAATCACATGGTTCCGACTCGTATCTAGTATAACCTTTGATTATTTCCGCACTTTTGCACATAATTAAGAGATTATCTTAGTTATTGTAGTAGGCCCCTCTTTTGAAGGTGACGTTACCCTCACCCCAGTAGTTTGAGTCAGCAAGGATACAATCCTAAAAGGGTGGATTATTGGAAGATAATGAATTAAGTTATTAATGCAGTATTGTGGTAGGCCCCGCTTTTGGCGGTGACGTTACCCTCGGCTAAGTAGTCTGAGTCAGCAGGGATACAGTCCTAAATAGCCGGGTTATAGTATTAATAGTAGTTAACTTATGAGGGGATCAAAGAGTTTGGACCCCCGCCATCCAATACCGTGAAGTATTGAAGGAGGTCCTACTAAATTTGACCCAGGTCCATTGCAGGACCTCTAAATGCTGAACAATGGCAAGACCTTTACCAAACCGTTCCCTTAACCCCCGACCAGGTAGCCAACATACCTCCATATAGACCGTGGAGATATGAATGGTGAAAATCCTTTATTTTATATAGACAGTAAAATAATGCCAAGACACCACGGACAAACGATAAGGAAAGATCACCTTCAACATAAGTAACTAGTTATTAAAGTCATTAATACAAAACCAAATAAAAAGTGCAAAAGATTAGAAATAAAAAGTATTATACTAGACACTTTGTCTTCACCAAGTGATGTAAGAGACTTAGGCAAACATGGCCTTGATTGTCAAGAACTCTTACGATCAATCTTGGATCCCGAGACGACTCACACACTCTACGATGGACAATGGATGATGGTGGTGGATGATGGTGTTGTGATGGTGGTGGGTGGTGGATGAAGTGTGAGAGAGGTGGTGTGCCAAGGGATGAGATGAAATGAATCCAAGCACTCCTATTTATAGGCTGAACAGAGAGCTGGACACGGACCCGTGTCCGCTGGACACGGCCCCGTGCCTGTCTGACACTCTCTCTCCTCATTAATTGTAATTCGCAATTACAATAAATTCGCCTGCTGTACTTTCGACACGCCCCCGTGTCCGCTGAGCACGGCCCGTGGTGGGCAATAGAAGCTTCTATGGATTTGTCTTTTCTGCTGCTTCTTGGGCACGCCCCCGTGCTGGCTGAGCACGGGGCGTGTTCAGACTTCTGCCTTCTCCATTTTGCTTTGGAAGGTGCCGTTGAGGGGTCGGGCAGTCCACTAATGTTCCTTTCCTTGTATTTATGTTGGATTTAGCTGTCTTTTTGCTTCTTTTGCATTTTTGAGCTCATTTAATCCTGAAAATACAAAAGGAAGACAAAAACACTCTTTTTCCAATATTAGTACTTAAAAAGGGTTAGTTTTATGCCTTAATTGATGTAATTTATATGTTGCATTTTACACACATCAAATACCCCCACACTTGAACTTTTGCTTGTCCTCAAGCAAAACTCTTTAATATGTGGCTTACACTCCCAAATGGAATAGGTAGAAGAGAAGGTTTTGGGCTTGTCGTAGAGTGTCGGGATGTCCAAGATCTTTTTGGGTTTTATTATTATTTATTTACACTCCTATTCGTAATGATTTATTTAGAACGTTTCATAGGAGAAATTACTTATTTGGGCATAACATGCCTTTTTAAAATTCCATTTATATACAAGTTCACATACCTCACGGGAGAAGTCACTCACACTCGGCCGAAGGTGTATTTTTAGTGAATCACTCGAGAGCGGCATGGAACTTATTCCTACCATAGGCTTGCCAAGCAATCAATCCTCCTCCTTTTTAACTTTTATACCGTTGTAAATATCAAGAGGACTTTGTGGGTTAAGGGTTAGGCTTGGGTTAAAGGTAGGTGGTTGGGATAGTGGTTAGTGGTTAGTAGAAAAAAAAGCGAAAAAGCGTAACAAGTGTCGGTTTTCGTAAGATTTTCTTATTTTTATTTTGATGAAGCTTTTATTCAAACAAAGTTATTTTTTTGATAAACTTGTTTGTTTATTTTCTTTTTGCTTCATCATCAACAAATTATATATTATTTTTTTTTTTTTTTCAAACGAAAAACCGAACTTGTTACTAAAAACAAAGGGTTAAAAATAAAAAGGTTTTGGTGGGTAGAAGGGTTTTTGGTTTGGGTGATGAAATGAAAAGGTTTAGGCTCAAAGGGGTTAACTAGGGGGATTTTTTGGTAGGTGGTAAAAGAAAAGAAAAAAAAATGGTGTAGAAATAAAAAGGGTTAGTCCTAATGCCTCCATCATTTACTTACTCGGGTTTAAGTTGATAAGGACCGGGAATGTATCGTCATGGCAAGTTCTAGAGTTGTAAGAACCAAGCGGCTATTCACACAAGAAACGAAAAATGAGCATTTAGTCTAATGATATGTAATTGTGCTCAATAAAGGCTCAAAACTCACTTTTTGTGGGAATGGGTTTTTATGTGATCAAGTATATATAATCAAATTTTAACTAAGTTTGTCATGCCTTTTCATAATTTTCTTATGTTGGTTCTTTTTATCACTACGCTATCGGTTGTAAATTTGTAAAAATATAACCTTTTTGAGAACTTAAATTTCCCGAGTTAAACCTAGACAAGTAAGTAAAAAAATTAAATTTTTGAAAAAAATTTGGGGTGATTAGCGGTTCCAATAGAGTTTTGTGTAAGGCTTGTATTTAGGACTTGCAAAATTCAAGGTTTTAGCGTCCCCCCACACTTAATTTACACACTGTCCTCAATGTGTCCCAAAAATAAATTTTTAGGTTGATTAGATGTGTAAAATAGTGTTTAAAAAGCAAAATTTTGTGTTACTGGGCACTGAACACGGCCCCGTGTTATCCGGGCACGGCCCCGTGTTCAAGTGCCAGTAACAAAATTAAAATAAGAGAAACAGAAGTCTGGACACGGGGGCGTGTTGGGTGAACACGGCCCGTGTCCAGGTACCTGAACTGGGCGTTTTTCTGCAGGTGGTTCGGCACGGGGCCGTGTTGGTTGGGCACGGCCCGTGTTGAACCTTCTGAAATGGAGAGAATTGTCGGGTTGCCTTGTTCTTGTGCATGGGATCATTTTTCTCGTTCCCCTTTTCATCCTTTACCACCATGAGTGTGTTTTATTCATTACAAACCATCCAAACCTTAAAACCATCATTTCATTTCATCATAGAGAGAACTTACATAATCCTAATTTAAAATAAAACTAAAACTTAACTAAATAGGTCAGCAGGTACACGAGGTTATCATAAGGAGTTCTACTATTTTAAGAAAATTTCGAGAATAGTTTCCCGATATAGTAGGACTTTTAACCGAATGAATTCTTCCCTAAACGTTGTTTAAAGCCATTCTTCGATCTCCCTAGGAAGGAAGAATGCGGCTTCATTTTCCTCCGCTGCTGGTGGTTGAGGGGGAACATTCACCGGGACTCCTTGCACCACTCTTCGCGGAAGCTCTTGGTGCATGGCGTACCATTCGGCTGGAATGACAACTTCGGGCACCATGTTCCACGCCCTTTGGGTTATTATAGGTACCAAAGGCGGGGAGGCGAGAAGGTTCAACCTCTGGTGCAAGAGGTTTACTTCATGGAGACAGCCCTCCAGCCCTACTGTAAGATGGTTGATACGGTCGACCAATGCTTCTTCCACTCCCGTCATTTCATCAATAGCCTCCCTTAGAGCGTAAACATAGTTTACAAGAGAGTCTTCTGCTGTTGAAGATCTCCTCCCTTGTCGGTTATTTCTTGAAGATGATCCGCTTGTTCTGCTTGCCATTTTCTGTGAAGGAAACCGAAGAAAGCTAAATTTTTACAAAACAGAGCCCCGTGCTCGTTGAGCACGGCCCCGTGTCCATTTGCCTGCAGGATTTTTGGCTAAAGAATCTTGGAGTTTTAAATTATTCTCATGATTTTTATCTGGGTTTTAAGCTCAGATAATTTAAAACAAAGTTATACAACTAACTTTAAACAAGAATCTTTAGCAAATAATCTTACAAACTTCACATAGAGGGTTGGAATCAAGGGATTTCCAAGCTTCCATGGAGGAAATTTTGAAAAATTTTTGAAAGAGGAGGAAATGAGTAAAAGTGGAAGGGACAAGAGGGTCCTTTGGAACCTTCTTTTAGCACTTACCTAGGATGGTATGAGTGAAAATCCCAGGGATCTCTGTCAATTGAAGTGGTCAAAATGAGCAGGAATCAGGCTGCATTTAAAGAAAACGACAGCGCACTGGGCACGGCCCCGTGTTGACTAGACACGACCCCGTGTTCAGAGGAAATCCTGACACATTTTGTCCGTATTCTGACCAAATCAGCAGAGAATCTTTTTGGTGAGCACGGGGGCGTGTTGACCTGGACACGGCCCCGTGTCTGGAGGCTGCTTTATGTAGTTTTGCTACTTCAAGGATCTCGTCGAAATCGGGTGGTTCTTTACTGGTTGGAACAACCCCAAAGTGCCTAAGGTACCTTAATTGTCCTAGACTAAGGCGAGAACGCAAGAGGTTGTCGGTGAGGGTAATTCCTATTTTCATTCTAGGTGGACAAGTCCAACCCTTTCCCGGGCTCTTGTTAAAGAAGGTGTATGCCGAATCGCTCAGGTCTATGTATGCACCGAACGAAGTCGATAGAGAGTCCTTCACGGCACAATCGACACAGGGACGACTATCGTCCAAGTCTTTGCTAGGAACGAAGGTATTTTTGGGAGCAACGAGGTTGTTGGAATGCGGTTCCAACAATTCTTCATGGTTATCGTCTTGGGGTGGATTAATAAAATCCTTCCTAAGCTCTTCTAACCAATTCTGAATTAGCTTTTCTAGTTGAAATAACTCATCAAGGAGCATTTCCCCTAGAATATCTGGCTGGGCGCATTCGAGGGAGAAATAGTGCTTATTTTTACTTTTGCCCCTCTTAAGGTTGTAAGAAGTCGGTGGGTCCATGTAGTGGGGCCTATAATTTAGAAAGTAGCATTCTACTTCTTCATGGTTGCCACCACATAATTGACACCACGTACCATAAGAGTGCCGAAAGTAAAAACAATTACTATCACTCATGTTTATGTCAGAAATTACCAACCGCCGGGATCTAACGGTTCTGTTTTCAGTAACTGAAACTTGGGCACGGGGGCGTGTTGAGTGGGCACGGCCCCGTGTTCAGCTTACTGTCTGACGTAAAACAGGATTGCCAGTTCCAATGATTGAGCACGGGGGCGTGTTCAGCGGGCACGGCCCGTGCTGAGCTCTGCAGAAGCTGAAAAACTAAGAAAAATCCTAAAAAATTAAAAAGAAAAATAAAAAATGATTAGGCCGTTGATTCCTAACTTTCTTAAAATCCTTATGTCCCCGGCAGCGGCGCCAAAAACTTGATGCGTGTGAAGTGTTACTTATTTTAGGTGTATATTTTAAGCCCTTTTTAACACTTATTTTAGCCAAGTTTTAAATTTATAAAACACGATATTTCACTAACACTAAACACACATATGGGCAAGTGCACCCATCGTTGAGTGTAGTATAGCGTTGGTAAGATACCGAGGTCGTCCAAGGACACAAGAGCTTTTAATACCGGTTTATCCTCAACGTCTAACCAAAATAAAAAGTTTGGAAAAATGTTTTAAGCTAAGAAAAATAAAAACTAACTAAAATGCTGAAAATAAAATAAAAATAAAAACAGATAGACAAGATGAATCACTTGGTTCCGACTCGTATCTAGTATAACCTTTGATTATTTCCGCACTTTTGCACATAATTAAGAGATTATCTTAGTTATTGTAGTAGGCCCCTCTTTTGAAGGTGACGTTACCCTCACCCCAGTAGTTTGAGTCAGCAAGGATACAATCCTAAAAGGGTGGATTATTGGAAGATAATGAATTAAGTTATTAATGCAGTATTGTGGTAGGCCCCGCTTTTGGCGGTGACGTTACCCTCGGCTAAGTAGTCTGAGTCAGCAGGGATACAGTCCTAAATAGCCGGGTTATAGTATTAATAGTAGTTAACTTATGAGGGGATCAAAGAGTTTGGACCCCCGCCATCCAATACCGTGAAGTATTGAAGGAGGTCCTACTAAATTTGACCCAGGTCCATTGCAGGACCTCTAAACGCTGAACAATGGCAAGACCTTTACCAAACCGTTCCCTTAACCCCCGACCAGGTAGCCAACATACCTCCATATAGACCGTGGAGATATGAATGGTGAAAATCCTTTATTTTATATAGACAGTAAAATAATGCCAAGACACCACGGACAAACGATAAGGAAAGATCACCTTCAACATAAGTAACTAGTTATTAAAGTCATTAATACAAAACCAAATAAAAAGTGCAAAAGATTAGAAATAAAAAGTATTATACTAGACACTTTGTCTTCACCAAGTGATGTAAGAGACTTAGGCAAACATGGCCTTGATTGTCAAGAACTCTTACGATCAATCTTGGATCCCGAGACGACTCACACACTCTACGATGGACAATGGATGATGATGGTGTTGTGATGGTGGTGGGTGGTGGATGAAGTGTGAGAGAGGTGGTGTGCCAAGGGATGAGATGAAATGAATCCAAGCACTCCTATTTATAGGCTGAACAGAGAGCTGGACACGGCCCCGTGTCCGCTGGACACGGCCCCGTGCCTGTCTGACACTCTCTCTCCTCATTAATTGTAATTCGCAATTACAATAAATGCGCCTGCTGTACTTTCGACACGCCCCCGTGTCCGCTGAGCACGGCCCGTGGTGGGCAATAGAAGCTTCTATGGATTTGTCTTTTCTGCTGCTTCTTGGGCACGCCCCCGTGCTGGCTGAGCACGGGGTGTGTTCAGACTTCTGCCTTCTCCATTTTGCTTTGGAAGGTGCCGTTGAGGGGTCGGGCAGTCCACTAATGTTCCTTTCCTTGTATTTATGTTGGATTTAGCTGTTTTTTTGCTTCTTTTGCGTTTTTGAGCTCATTTAATCCTGAAAATACAAAAGGAAGACAAAAACACTCTTTTTCCAATATTAGTACTTAAAAAGGGTTAGTTTTATGCCTTAATTGATGTAATTTATATGTTGCATTTTACACACATCAGTATGCTTTTTGTCGATCCTGAGCCGCCTTTAGGTTAGCTCGGACCAAGTCGATCTTCTCATTCGTAGTCCGGATTATATCAGTAGGAGCTAGTCCTCGTGGACCCACTTCTCCCCAACATACCGGGGTTCGACACTTTCTTCCATATAACATTTCTTAAGGGGCCATTTTAATGCTCGTGTGATAGCTGTTGTTATATGAGAATTCGACCAAGGGTAGATAGACATCCCAACTACCCCCGAAGTCGATAATGCAAGCCCGCAACATATCTTCCAACGTTTGTATCGTTCTCTCACTTTGCCCATCCGTTTGTGGATGGTAAGCAGTGCTAATGAACAATTTAGTTCCCATTTGCTCTTGGAATTCGCGCCAAAATTTCGAAGTAAACAGAGTATCTCTGTCTGATACAATAGATATCGGCACTCCATGACGTGCTATTATTTCATTGGTGTACACCTCCGACATCTTCTCAGATGTATAAGTCTCACGAATCGGAATGAAGTGAGCACTTTTTGTCAATCTATCCACGACTACCCATATAGCATCAAATCCACGATTGGTTTTGGGCAATTTGGTTAACAAATCCATCGTGATTTGTTCCCATTTCCAAACTGGGATATCCAGCGGTTGCAACTTACCATACGGCTTTTGGTGCTCCGCTTTGACTTGTAAACAAGTCAAACACTTCTCCACATATTTCACAATATCTCTTTTCATTCCGGGCCACCAATAGTTTTGTTTTAAGTCATTATACATTTTGGTCACCCCCGGATGAATTGAATAATGAGATTTATGGGCCTCGTCAAGTAGACGCACCTTGGCCCCACACGTATTTGGAACCCAAACTCTCCCAAATCGAGTTTTCAATCCTTGGTTATCATCCTCCAGGTCTTTTAGCTGCCCAACTATCCTTTCCCTCTTCACATTTTCTTCCTTGATTGCTTCAATTTGAGATTTCCGGATTTGTTCAAGCAAACCCGATGTCACAATTAGTTGCATCGATCGTACTCGAATAGGCGTATAATCTGTCTTTCGGCTTAACGCGTCTGCCACTACATTAGCCTTCCCGGGGTGGTAATGTATTTCACAATCAAAATCCTTGACAGTTTCTAACCACCGCCTCTGCCTCATATTTAATTCCTTCTGATTGAAGAAATACTTTAAGCTTTTATGGTCGGTAAAGATAGTGCACTTCACCCCATACAAGTAATGCCTCCATATCTTCAAGGCGAACACCACTGCTGCCAACTCGAGGTCATGGGTAGGATATCTTTTCTCATGAGTCTTTAGCTGCCTCGAGGGATAGGCTATAACCTTGCCCCGCTGCATCAAAACGCAGCCAAGTCCCGAATGCGATGCATCCGAGTAAACTACCATATCCTCCGTTTCGTCCGGTAATGACAATACCGGTGCTTGGGTCAGTTTTTCCTTAAGCGTTTGGAACGCCCTTTCTTGATTCTCGCCCCAAATAAACTTTTCATTCTTACGGGTTAGCTTGGTCAATGGCATAGCAATTTTGGAGAAATCTTGTATGAATCTCCGATAATAGCCCGCAAGCCCCAAGAAGCTTCTGATTTCTGAAGGATTATTTGGTGGAGTCCATCTTGACACAGCTTCTATCTTTGACGGATCTACTAACACCCCGTTTGCACTAATGATGTGCCCAAGAAATTGCACCTCTCGTAACCAGAAGGCACATTTTGAGAATTTTGCATACAATTTTTCTTTCCTGAGCGTCTCCAATACTTCACGCAAATGACTTGCGTGTTCTGCTTCATTCTTGGAGTATATCAAGATGTCATCAATGAACACTATCACTGACTTGTCTAGCATGGGTTTGCAAACCCGGTTCATGAGATCCATGAAAGCCACGGGTGCATATTAGTTAACCCAAAGGACATCACGAGAAACTCGTAATGTCCGTACCGTGTACGGAAAGCCGTTTTCGGTACATCCTCCTCTTTGACTTTTAACTGATGATACCCCGATCTGAGGTCGATTTTTGAGAACCAACTTGCACCTTGTAATTGGTCAAATAGGTCATCAATTCTTGGAAGCGGATATCGATTCTTTACCGTGAGTTTATTCAACTCCCGGTAATCAATGCACATACGCATGCTCCCGTCCTTCTTTCTCACGAATAATACCGGTGCGCCCCATGGAGACACACTTGGCCGAATAAATCCCTTGTCGAGCAATTCTTGGATTTGGGACATCAATTCTTGCAATTCTGATGGCGCTAACCGATACGGCGCCTTAGCCACAGGTTTCGCGCCCGGAATCAATTCGATTCCGAACTCTACCTCCCGCTCTGGCGGTATTCCCGGTAATTCTTCCGGAAATACATCGGCGTATTCACGTACCACTGGTAAGTCTTCAATTCTCGGCGTCTCTTTATCAGGTTCGTTGCCGTATATCATAAATGCTTTACATCCTCGCCTCATAAGTTTATGAGCTTTCAATATTGAGCACATAACGGGACTGCCCCCTTTTTCGCCATAGATGGTGACTTGCTTTCCAGTTGGAGATGTCAATTTTATCTCCTTACGGAAACATATCACTTCTGCATGATGTCGAGCTAACCAATCCATCCCGACCACTACTTGGAATTCTCCCATTGACATAGGGATCAAGTCTATTAAATATTCCTCATCATCAATGTTTATTTTGCAATCTTGACATACATCACATACAAGGAAACTTTTGTTATCACCTATTTCTGCCTCTAATGGCATAGGCAATTTTGTTAGTACAAAAGAAGGATGTCGAATAAATCCATGTGAAACAAAAGATTTATTCGCACCCGTATCAAATAGCACACGTGCGGGAATTGAGTTTATAGCAAATATACCTGAAACCACATCGGGTTCCACCTTTGCCTCGGCTGCTGTTAACTGGAAGGATCTTGCTTTTGCTCTTGGTGTCTCAGTACGTGTATCCTTGTCATCTTTCTTTCCGATCAACTCCGGGCACTCAGATTTCTTGTGACCCGGCTGATAACATTTGTAACACACCGACACCTTCCCCGAGCACAACGCAGCCGTGTGCCCGGTTTTCCCACAAATAGGACACGGCTTGTCCTTAAACCGGCACTCACCCTTGTGCCCTTTCCCGCATATCTTGCAGCTTGATGACCCACTTTTTCCTTCTTGTTTCTTTGAGGATTCGTTCGGACGTGCCTTTTTCGTCGGGCTTGGGTTGACTACTTGTGCCCTTCTTTCGCCTCTTTCTATCTGTTTCTTCAACTCTATCTCCCGTTCCCGAGCAACGTTTATAATCTCGGTGAGAGTCTCATACTTAGAAGGAGTCATAAACTCCCTATACTCGGCGCTCAGCATATTATAATAATAATATATTTTCTGCTCTTCATTCGTTATGAGATCATCACAAAACTTCATTTTATCCATGAACGTTCCCGTGATTTTATCGATAGATTCACCCTTGTGTCGAAGCTGCATAAATTCTTCCTTGATTTTGTTAATGATTGCCTTGGGACTATGATGTTTAAGAAACAGCGTCTTAAACTCGTCCCATGTCATAGCCTTAGCCGCTTCACTTCCGATCTCTTTCTTCTTGTTATCCCACCAATCTTTCGCCTGACCCCTTAACTGGCCCGTTCCATAAGCCACGAAGTCATCCTCATCGCAATGGGTCCTTTCAAATACTCCCTCCATATCACTTAGCCACCGTTGGCATATTATCGGGTCAACCTCCCCATTGTAGATTGGCGGTTTACACGCCATGAACTCTTTATAAGAACAAGATTTTCGTCCTCCTGACTTTTCCTTTGCTAAATTGGTATTATCCTCCAATTTCTTGATTCTTTCTTCCACCACTGATAATACCATGTTTTGGATTTTGTCGATGAAACCCGACAAACTGTTTTCGATTGCCTTTCCTACCTCCTCAGCAATCACTTCTCTTGTTTGTTCGGTGACTCTTGGCACCGCATCATCATTACCTTTATCCGTCATCTTTAACTGAAATGTTTACATAGAGCGTTAAACATTTCATCTATGGCATATGATTTATTTACTTCGGTTTATTCAAGTTCATAACTTGTTTTCACCGTTCTCATTTAATACACTTTCCGGGTTTGAGTGTGTTAACACACTCTTCCCATGCATATCAATTCATTATTTCCCTTTTTATACTTAGTAATTCTACTTTAGAACCATTAACTCTTACCGGATGCTTGATCAAGCTTGAACCGAACACACTTGTTAACAACCTTGAGCTCTGATTACCAACTTGTAACACCCTTTTTAAGATAATGAGATTACTTAATGTATTACATGAGTTTATACTAAAATCCCAATTTACAAAATGCTTTCGATTAGAAATAGCAAACATGATCATGTTAAGTACAAAACGAAAGTTTAAAGTAACTTCTACTAGTCACTACCGACTAGTTTAAAACCTTAGGACATGGTTATCAATTCATTTACATCAAAATGATTTTCTAAAACAAACTTAAGTTAACGCGGAAGCTTCAAAATGCATGTTCGGTTCTTCGACATTGCTTGACCGCCATCCGGAATCCCACCATAGTCACCTAAGGTCAAAACCACTAAAACATTAGTTTTGGCATTGACATAATACTTATAAACAAGTTCCTGCATTAATTTAATAAAAGAAAAATAAAAATTCTGATTTTTGATCCTCCCGCGTGTCGCGGCAGGAGATGTTAAATCCGTCGCGACTCGCGACGGCTTCCGCGTGTCGCGGGGGTATTTATGTATTCCTCCGCGTGGCGCGGGGGAACACGTTTTCCAGCAGGTGCAGGTTTAAATCCCTGCATATCTGCCCAGCTCCGAAATTTGTAAAAATTCTAACTTTAAACTGTCATAACTTTTTACTCGTAAGTCCGTTTTGACCGATTCTTTTTCCTATGAGTCCGTAATAAAATTACGGATTCAACCATGTAAATTTCACATCGCGGAAACCGAGATACCGACAATTGGTTCACAATTTCCTTGTTTCAATTATCCAACCCATTAGTGTAAGTGCATAGCACCTCTTTTCCACTCTTAAAACCTTTTAGACATAATTACCCAATTTCCCGGGCTCACATACTTGGTGTATTCGCGCCATTCCATGGATTTGCGTTCCCTTAGGGCTAAATACTTGTTTCTTCGGAATTCAAGCATTCTATTTCAAACGACACTTTCATAGAGCTTCTATTGTTTGACCCGATTTCCCGGGTTCTTAGACTTAAATTAATATAACCAATTCAATGGCGTGGTACAATCCACTACTTAACGAAATATGAGACTTTCAAGTCTCTATTCTCATGATTCTTTTAAAAGCATCTTTTGACCCGTTTGGCTATTTAGTGAAAACTATCACTTTGTTGACATGCCAAACTAAATTCCAAGTCCTTATTTTGACCCGTTTAATGGTCGGGTGTACTTCGCCACTTTAACGACACATCAAACGCATCCTTTACACTACAACATCATTTACATATCAAACCAAAGCATTTAAGCATAATTTAACGGGACTAAAGCCACGTACCTTTAAAGCACACCTTTTCCGCGGGTATCACCTCCGGCGTGTCCACTTGACGTTCCGGATTCCTTGCCTAAAGAGTTCAATTCATAACAAGATTAGAACTCTTTCATAAGCTTTAACGCATTATTTCTTAACATATTCAAATCTGCGTTTTACCCAACCTTTAACATTTTAACCCTCTTTTAGGCATTTTATCAAACACCTAGCGGGTCAGATTTTTACATGATCTAAATCAAGTTCATGACTTGAGTTTATCACCCTAATTAACTTCAATTAGACTACATGTCTATATGTTAACATCAACAACTTAGAGTTTTCCTCATAATTTCAGTTTACACTAGAACAAAAGTTTTAATCCTAGTGTTTATCAAGTTCTACTAACATGCTAATCACCCACTATGGTGATTTTGATCTAGACAATTATCATGCAAGAATTTGACAAGAAATCGTCTAGGGTTTGTCCCTAAACTTTATATCACTTCCAATTTCATGTTTACAACACATAATCAAGCTCTACACTCGATTTCAATCACATGCATGAACTTTGAATCGGATGAAAATGACCTAATTCGACATACCTTATGATCCCCTTGACGAGGTGATCACGATTCTATGTTTAGATTCCGATTTCAACTGGATCTTGGCCTTCAATTTGAGAGTTTAGTAGATATTTGGGTTTTGGAAGTGTGGGTGTCGCCCCCTTCCTGCTGTTGATCGACCAGACCTCAATTGAGGTGTTTGGTTTGTTTTATTTTACTAAATATTAGTAACTTAAGTTTCAATTTTAACAACTTAAGTCCCTCCACTCTTATTTAGTTTATATCCTTGGCTTTTTAACTCATTCATGTGTTACTACAAGACTTCTAACTAACTGGGTTATTTATCCTAGCTAGCTTATTCTTGTTTATTTTAACACTTTATAATTCTAATATAAAGTTTTGTATTTTCGGGATGTTACACAAAATCAACGAAAACATTTCAGTTTTTACAAATCATAATTTAAAACATTATCTAAAACGTTGAAATCATAATCAAGGGGATGCCAGTCTTTAGCAGGGAGCCCATCACTTGTTCAAACCACCTGATGTGCATACTAAAAGTTAGTTATGTTGAGTGAGTTTAGTTTAATCCGACAACTATAACGTTAACCAATAACAATCAATAAACATTTTATGCAATTAAACACAAACAATTACACGTTATACATTAATCAATGTATGTATAACACATCTGCAGTTATCTAATATGTCTATACGGTACACACCATACTCTGCGTAGCTGATCAACCACTGACAGGCCATGAAGGCACTGCCACTGTACTATGGCCCCGTGGGTAACCACCTTTGTTTTGCAACAAGCATACTATATCATTTTACGCTTTAATAGTGTTATACTTTAATTTTGAAAAACTGTGTACTTTACTTTAATACAATAAACCATTTCTCAATCTACCACAATTAAGGAAAAACATTGTTATTATTCTTTGAAAACATCATGAGTAAGTACACCGCCTCAAAATAGTAAAGTAAAAAGGGGGCTAGAAACTCACATGTTCATTGTTTACAACTGCATGTAATCATTCTTAAGAAAACCCAAAAGTCACTTAATTTTTACGAGAATTGAACACACAAAACCTTATCACATTCTAATACTCCCACAAGAGGGTCACCGGCAGTGTCACCGACAGTGTTTCCAGACAGCATCACTAGTGACAGGGTCACCGCCATTTGGTCTGGGTGTCCACTATGTGGTTCTTGGCAGTGTCGCCAGTGAGTGTCACTAGTGACAAAGCTTATCAGCACACGGTTGCCTAACTTGCGTTAGGACTTGAAATTAACTCTTCCGTTCCTAGGAGACACAGAGAGTGTCGCCAGATTCATCACTAGTGTCACTAGATACATCACCAGTGACACCAGATTCATCACTAGTGTTGCCACATTCAACACCAGTCTTTAACCCAGAATCCCAACTTCTTACATCCAAAATGTTTATTTTACTTCCATGCAACTTAATCTATGATCCACTACCATTATAACAAGTAAAAATCCCATTTTTTATGAAAACCTAAGTTTCACCTTAAACCCCATAAAACTTTAGTTCTTGAACTCTGTGAACTTTGATTATTGATCTTCACTTTATCTCTCTAAAACCCCACTTTCTTTCTCTAGATTTAATGAAAATGGTGACCAAATTAGGATTAGGGTTTCATCCTTTCTATTTATGGTAAGGGTTTATGGCCATTAGCCCATCGTAAACTTTCTAATTTGGGCCTAATCTTTTCATAAACTCAAAACCCACTTCATTAAGCCTTCTTTATTCATTTAACTCTTATATAAAAAAAATACATAAAAATTGAGGGGCTACATAACAATGTCTAGGGGTGAATAATAAATGAAACTTTAATCGAAACCAAACCAAAATCAACCAATAATCGAATTAACAAAAAACCAGATTAACAAAAATCATTTATCTGTATTTTTTTTTTTTTGTACCCCAAAAAAAAACCGAATCAAACCATTGATATCTTCATATATTTCTAGCTTTTGTACCTTCATTACATGTATTTCATGTTATATACTTCCATTTCATGTATTTCTATGAAAAAATTAACCTAAGTGTGGTTTGGTTATTAACCGAAATTACTAAACCAAATCAAAAACCAACAATCTAATTGAATAAACCGAACCATTTCATGCATGTGCTTCCTGCCGCATCATGCGAGCACCATTCTACTCTTTTAATATGCATGTAGATATGTAAATTAAATACCTTGTCAAGAAAATGTGGTAACACAAAACATTACAACGCGTATTTTCTTAATATATGATTGTTAATTAAGGTTCTTGAGTGGGTGTATCACAATATTATGAGTCAATTTCTAAATCTTGAAGTGTGAAATGTCTTTGTAAACGAACATGTTGAACAATATGTCTCATAAAACATAGACCGCTTTTGAATTATATGGTACATTAAATCAGTTATGTTGCTTTAGTAAGAGTCCTATAATAAATCAATATGAAAAAACTTAGTGAAGAGAACAAGGGAGCAACGTATATAGTTCACTAGGCCAAGATCCTTTGTAAAAAAGAAAAATCCTTATTTTTTAAAGTTTAACTTTTTTAAATGGCATGACAAGTTTTTTCTGCGTTAATGAGTATGTAGAGAAATTAGTATTTCGTTTCTTCAATAAGGAGTTATCTATGATAGCTATGGTAGAAGTTTAGATCGGTAATAGGCTTTATTTCTAGTTTCTAGAGGATGTTTCCCCACACGTATCTCATATTTGTTCATGTTCCAACTACCATATAGTTTATCTAATTAGATGTATATGTTAGGTTCTTAGTACTTCAACATAATATTGAAATTCTTGTTACATTTTTTATCATATGATCATCAACGATTTTGATGATTGCTCTGATCATATTGATGTATTATCAGGGGCGGACCTACCCTTTGGCCAGAGTGGGCGACCGCACCCTTTGAAAAAAAAAATTTGTGTATATTTTAGGTAAAAAACCCGACTGCACCCTTTGAAAATATGGTTGAACAACTCATCCGCACCCTCAGCAAATAATTTATGGGTCCGCCACTGTGTATTATCCGTTAATATTAATAAGTGATATGGATTGCTTTTTGTTTTCTTTGTGATTTCTAAGTTTTATACCTTGTTTACAATTTATTTATACTTAGTGTACACTTATGATATACGATATTTCATGTGATTTGGTAGATGGTTTATTATTTCTTAAAACTGTTAAATTTTACAATATTGTATTAGAGTTCTACTATTAAATTCGGAACTCTTACAATAAACGATTATTAAAATTTTGGAACAAGAGATGTGCTACAACCCTTTTATAAGAAAAAAACACACACACAAAACACGAAACAAAAAAAAACAAGCTTTTAAACACCAAAAAAAACAAGCTTTGAAACACCAATTTCCCAACAAAGATTTTTTAATTGCAAAATTATATATGTTATATTATCACTCAAAAGTCAAAACTCTAATTAATTTCCGGTATTTAGTATTTTTCTTTTATTTTCTGACATGTGCAATGTTGGACCTTCTAGTATTTATGCTTATTCGATATTTTTGAAAGGTCGCTTAATATTAAAAACATGCCTAGAAAGATGCTACGACGAAAATAAAACATGTATAATAGTGTACTTTTAAACTACTCGGTTCGATATATTTTGCATTTTCAATTCCTACCACTATACTAGAGAAAGCAAAATGCATAATATCATTTCGTATAGTAAATCATTTCTGAATCTCCATAACGCCCACCAAGTGACAAAAATAATCAACCCAATTAAATATTTTTTGTGATTTTGAACTCTTAGAGCTTCTAACCATTCCATCATCTTAGGCGGGTTATACGCTGTCAACACCGAAAGTCCAAGCTACGACACAATAAGACACCAAATCCAAGTAACAACCGAACAAGCCACAAACACATGCTCATTAGTGTAAAGTCATTACATAACGGGCATAGCACATCCGAGACATCTATACCCCTTCCCACCAAATTCACTCTAGTTGGAAGCCTATTAATCAACACACACCACACACAAACGTTAACATTTCTAGGAAGAAATTTAAACCAGATAGTCTTACGAAGCTCCGCCGGGAGGAGATACTGATCAATAACCTTCCTAATACCTTTAATTCAAAATTATGTCGTATCCCCAAACTTCCAAATCCACCTATCTGGACCTCCCCTTTGCTCGAACTTTTCTATAGCTGCTACAAAATTCGAGCGTTACTCACTTTCTATACCACCCTGAATCGACCTTCACCAGTTCCAAGATAGACTATCAACCCATTGACTAACCAAACACTGGTTATTCATCTCCAACGCATATAACCTTGGAAAACTTTTTGCCAAAGGAACTCCCTTCACAATGGACATGCTGACCGAGCTTAGGTCCGCGTTTTGATTAACCAAACAACAAGCAACTTTGATAGCTTTGACTTCAGCCTCGTTACAATTTGTTAGAACAACGGTTAAAAACGAAGCTACACAAAATCAAACAAGGAACTATGAGATATAAACTTATACCAACACTCTTTGTTGCCACAAAAAAAAAAAAAAAAAAAAAAAAAAACCCACTAGTTTTTCTTCTTTCCTACTAGTTGAATTCACAGTAGGATATTTTGTAAGTGTTATCTAAGGAATAACAGTGTCGTATTCGTTGCTCACATAATATTTTGCCCTCTTGATGAATAGTATGAATAGCAGATTATTCGATCCCTTAACAAAGTTAATTAATGGGATTAAATTAAACACATTCCTCAAGTTGTGCTTAAAAACTCATAGACGTTTTATATTTTATTCGATTCTCGTTAGTGCAATATGTTGTCACATCCACAAGGTATATAATATACCTAGGTCTTTGTTATTTATGCTGTGCCCTTTGTCATGTCGTCATGTCATATGTATTGTTGATAATAAAAAAATTAATCTTTTACTTTATTCTATAAGTTATACCTAATACATATATAGAAAATCCCCACACACACATGTATATAATGTTTAAAATAAATTTATAAAAAATTATACGCATAAAAAATGATTTTACATATATATATTTATAAAATCTACCTATAAGTTTAGCATATCCACCAGGGGCGGATGTAGCTTGTGAAGGGCAGTAGCGGGTAGCCCCCCTACTGTCGCAACCCCCGATCCCAGGTTCCCCGGGAACAGGCGGCCGCGAGCCAGATTCGGTGGTATCGAGTATTGTCTAATTTGGCAGCGGAATTTTTCATCAGGACCGTAGTTAGGAAATGTTTATCAGAGTAAAATACCACATTTTCATAACATTAAACAAATGGGATAAAACCCAAGTTCATAGTACATTCTTTTTCATAGGAATAAATCCTATTTATTTAATAAAAACATCTATTTTATTTTTAGGTAACTTTATTGCCACTTTTCTAAGCCTTCAGTGCTGTCCAGCTAGCTTCTATTTGGCTTTCACATTTTGTTACCTGAAACGCGTTTTAAAAACATTTGTCAGTGGGAAATACTGGTGAGTGAATCCCAGTTTAATCAAGTTTAAATAAAAAGTCACAATGTACAGTATTGAGGGCGATCCCGCAATTATATTTGTTTCCAAGACATTACAATTAACATCCATGGTACTGTCGAACCCGACTTGTGGAAATGTTACTCCTTGACCAGGTGGTAACAAATTTTGTATACAAAACCCCAACATACTCATCATAATTGTATGCTTACAAATACTCAATAACCGTTATTCGCATAGAAAAGTATTTAAGGTTTTGTAAAACATTTAACAAAAGATTTACAAAAAGTGGATCAACTCACATTGTTGTCTTAGATTTTCCGTAAGGGTTTCCCGGTGATAATCTATAATTTACACAATTGTACACGCGTTAGTATTAATATCCCATTTTAACATTAGCAATACCCTCCCCGAGACGGCATTCCAATGACTACGTCGGGCAGAACCACGACAGCCATTACGGAACCCTAGATCAATCGGGCAGCGTATCTAATATGTATCCAGGGGTTATAATAGTTACAACGGAGTAGAACTTCGCTAATTAGGGGGGTATAATACCCGAGTATTATGCCTAATATCAGAATTTGAGATTGAGAAATGATCGTGAGCGAATTCCAAATGAAACCTGATAGCCTGCTTATATAGTTGCTGAAACTGACTCTCACACGGCCCGCGTAAGAGTAGCCTAAGGGCTACGCGGCCCGCATCAAACCCCGGTCAAAGCGTAGCTTGTCCGGATCACTAACTAGACTTGACACGATGATGACACGTGTCATCACCGGGCTGCGCCACATTTTAGGGCTCTCGCGGCCGCGTAAAGATTGGGGTGGGTCTACGCGGCCCGCCTCAGCTTAAGTTTCAAATTTTTAATTTATTTTTAATATTATTTAATATATTTGAGGCCCGTTTTCGCGTATGGGGTGTGTTTTTAGACATATTGGGATATTTTAAAATATATTAGGGTGTCGGAAAAATAATCGAGGGTATCGGTTTAATTTTTAGAGTTGTTATATCCTCCCCACCTTGTTTTAGAGCTCTTCCTCGAGATCTACTGGAACAAGTGTGGATATTTCTTTTGCATTTCAGATTCAAGCTCCCATGTGTACTCAGGTCCTCTTTTGGAGTCCCACTTCACTTTGACTAGAACTAATCTCTTATGCTTGAGATTCTTGACTTTCCTGTCTTCGATCTGTAGAGGCCTCTCTACAAACTTGAGTTGTTCATTTACCTCTATATCCTTAAGAGGTACTATTAGCGATTCATCAGCTAGGCATTTCTTGAGATTAGATACACGAAACACATCATGTATTCCTGCCATTTCCTCTGGCAGTTGTAGCTGATAGGCTACAGGTCCTATTCTTCTAATAATCTTAAAAGGTCCAATACACCTGGGACTTAGCTTTCCTCGTTTGATGAATCTTACCACTCCTTTCCAAGGAGAGACCTTCAATAATACTTTGTCTCCCACTTGAAATTCTAATGGCTTGCGTCGGTTATCGGCATAGCTCTTCTGTCGATCACGTGCTTCTTTCAGTCGTTCCTTGACTTGAATGATCTTGTCGGTTGTTTCTTGCACTATCTCAGGTCCAGATAGTTGCTTTTCCCCAATTTCTGCCCAACAGACTGGGGTTCGGCACTTTCGTCCATAAAGTGCCTCGAATGGTGCAGCATTGATACTTGTGTGATAACTATTATTGTAAGAAAATTCTATTAAAGGTAAGTGATCGTCCCAATTACCTCCGAAATCAATTACACAATGTAACAACCCTCGGTAAACCATCGCCCTCATAAATATTTTAGACGCCTTAGTATATTATAAAATGTCCCAATATGTTTTATATTATACCCCGTATGTGAAAACCGAGCCCTAGTTATGTTATAGTATATAAAATAAAATAAAAATCTGAATTATAAGCTGAGGCGGGCCGCATAAGACCTCACCTCAACTTCACGCGGGCCGTATCAAACCAGACTTTGACTTTGCTGACTTCTTAAGCTAAAGCGGGCCGCGTAATAGGTTTCATTAAGTTCATGCGGGCCGCGCGCGTTCCAACTGGTGGCGCATCCCTGAGCCGACACGTGTCGATATCGTGTCGAACCTAGTTGATGACCCAGCTAAGCTACTGAGTTGACTAGAGTCAACGCGAGCCGCGTAAGGCTTAGCCTTACCTTACGCGGGCCGCCTGAAAGTCATATTTCACAACTATAAATAGCAGGCATCAGTTTACGATTTCCGTCGCTCATTCACACTTCTCAATCTCGAATTCTGAAAGTATAGGCATAATATTTTGGGTATTATACCCCTAATTAGCGAGGTTCTGCTCCGTTGTAAGTATTATAACCCCGGTTTCATAATAGTTACGCTGCCCGATTGATTTAGGGTTCCGTAACAACTGTCGTGGTTCTGCCCGACGTAGTTGTTGGAATACCGTCTCGGGGAGGGTATTATTAATAATTTCAAAGGGTTATGATACTAACCAATGTACATTTGTATAAATTATAGATTATACCCAGGAAATCCTTACGAAAAGCCTAAGACAGCAATGTGAGTTTATCCTCTTTTTGTTAATGTTTTACCAAATCTTAAATGTTTTACTATGAAATTAAGCGGTGATTGAGTCTTTGTAGTTCTTCAATTATTGCCGGTATTATGGGGTTTTGTATACAAAATTTACTACGAGTAGTAGTAAGTCTGAATGACAGTGCATTACCATTGGACAACGAGTTAGCCAATGGGTAATTTGACCATAGCCATAGATCCGGTCGAGTGGCAAATACTCAATGAGTAATTGTGTAGAAAGAAACAATGTGATCGCTCTCAATACTGTTTTAATTGATAAAATGTTTCTTGATTAAACTGGGATTCACTCACCAGTATTTCCGACTGACAAATGTTTTTAAAACGCGTTACAGGTAACACAATGTGAACAGCCAATTAGTGAAAAGCCAGCTGGAGAGCACTAAAGGCTTGGGGAAAATGTAGCTATAAAAGTTACCTAATAAACGATGTTTTAAATTCAATAAAATAGGGTTTATCCCTATAATGTATTGTAATAAGAAACTTGGGTTTTTGCTCATGTTATTATTAATATAAAAAAGGTGGTTTTACTCTGATAAACATTTCCTAACTACGGTCCTGATGTAAATTCCGCTGCGAGACTAAATAACCTGATACCACAAAACTCTGTGATCACGTCCGCCCGTTCCCGGGGAATCAGGGATCGGGGGTTGTGACAGAAGGTGGTATCAGAGCCTAGCCACTGGTCTGAGCCAAAGAAGTGTTCTGCTGACACTTAAATTCTAAATTTTGTGTTAGGAAATAATTACGGAAATACGTGCATAACTGTATTTATTGGTTATGTGTTATTTGACTATCTGTTAGTTTTCAGTATGAGTGATCAAGGACCATAAGACGTGAATCGTCAGTTAGCTGAAGGAGTGAAGGTACATCATCACAGCCTGCCCTCTCTGGGTATACTGCTGATCCGGAAGACGGAATATTTGCCTTTAGAGCTCGATCTGAATAACCATTTCCTACTAAGAAACGAGGATGGTTCAGTAAAGAAGCTTTTGCTCGTAGGAAGAGAATGCGAAAATTGCAACAACAAAGGGCTTTAGCAGCTATTAAGAGAGAGACAGATGCTCATACTCAAGATATGTTAAATAGAAGCCTAGCAAATTTTCATATCTTAGCTACAAGTGCTGCTGACCCAGGTCTGGAACAACTAGTAGCCCCACAACCACAAAACCCAGAACAGCCCATGGAAATAGAAAATCAGGAAAACCAAGTGGAGATGCACAACTTTAACCTAGAAGAAATCCCTAGAGTGCCTGCACCAAACCCCATAGACCCGAATTATGACCCCTGGTGGGACGACAATAGAGACTTTGTGCAACGTTACCCTATCCAGGATTATCCACCCATACAAAACATAGAAGTTTACCCAGGTATGGACCCTTTAGACCCCTATTATCAAGATGATTATATTAGGGAGATATTAGAGGATCCTTACCAATTTCAGGAATTGTCACCCCCATATCAGGAAAATGCACCCCAGATTCCAAACCCAGTCCGAGAACCTGCACCCCCAATGAGTGCAGAAAACGTTCAAGAACTTAGGACTTTCGGGGAGGAAATTTTAGAAAGCAGTGAGAGAATGTGTCAGGTGGGAGAACGTCTCGTATGGAAGTACGATGAACGTAATATGGATTTTTGGATAAATCCATATCCGTGAATGATAAAGAAGTGGTAGTAATACTAATATAATAAAAATAAAAATAAAATAAAAATATGTGTGTACGGATGCATATTACTATTTTATTTCTGTTGGTATTGTAATCTTTATTTCTGTACTAGTGTGTAATAGACGCATAAGTATATGAAAAGAGTAAGTAGCAATGATCTACGTTTTTGGTTAGATTGTGTGTCATGTGATCAACTATATTACTTACTATATTGTGATATTAATATGGGATAAATGTTTAAAATTCAGATGGCCGACGAAGGAAATCAAGGAAATCTGAATAACGATAACCAGAGTAACATTAACGTGGTTAATGATAATCCGAGTGTCAATAACAATGGAAACCAAGTGGACAATAGTGCTATCCAACACATAGTAGCACAGGGAATTATAGATGCAATGCCATTTATACTTCAAACTGTTAAGGATGCTGATAACAAAAGTAAACATAGCAGTAAGCGACCACTTGAACCAGAAAACAGCGTGAACAATGGGCCTATACTTCAAATGCCTATTCCTAAAAGAAGAAGAACCATGCCTAACGGTTGTTCTTATAAAGAATTCTGGTCTTGTAAACCAATGGAATTCTCGGGCAATGAAGGGGCCATTGCAACTTTACGCTGGATAGAAAAGACTGAGGCAGTCTTAAGGATAAGTAAGTGTGCTGAAGAAGATAAGATACTGTTTGCTTCTAATTTGTTTAAGAATGCAGCACTAGAATGGTGGAACACTATCCTCCAGACAAGAGGAAGTGATCGAACCTATAATATGGAATGGGAAGAATTTAAAAACAAGGTAGAAAGGAAATTCTGCCCATCCAATGAAAAAGAACAGATAGCAAACAAATTCCTAAATCTTAGGATGACTGGTGTAGATAGTAAAGGGTACACTAAAATATTCTTTGAATATGCTAGAATAGTGCCAACTCTTGCTTCACCAGAACCAGTGTTAATTTCCCGTTATATTTGGGGATTAATTGGGGAGATAAGACACGTAGTCAAGGCAGCTAGACCTCAAACCATAGAAGAAGCTGTAGAATTAGCCAATACCTTGACTGATGAATTAGTCCGTACCCGAGAAGAGGATCAAAGGAAAAACTTAACCCAGAAATTGACTCAAGAATTTCGTTCTGGAAATTCTAACCGTGGAAGAAATGTAGGATCTACCTCTACGCCCTACTGTAGGTATTGCAAAAGAAAGCATTCAGGAAGATGCTCCATATATTGTAACTTTTGCAAAATATCGAGACACAAGGAAGAAAACTGCAGGAAGAAAGCTAACAGCAGGGTATGTTACAATTGCGGAGAACAAGGTCATATCAAACTGAACTGCCCAAAATTAGCTCCAGCTACAGATAACAAGAATACTAAAAATGCTAGAGCATTTGTTCTGACTGCAGATGAAGCCAAGATGATTCCAGATGTCATTGCTGGTACGTTTTTAGTTAATGATGTCTTTGCTAAAGTATTATTTGACTCTGGTGCAAACCAAAGTTTTATTAATACATCGTTTTGCAAATTTCTAAATCAGTCATTCACTAAACTACCACATGAATGTTTAGTAGAGACAGCCAATGGAGAAACTGTTAGAATTTCTGAAATCTTGCAGGGAGCAAGCATAGAAATTTTAAATCAGAAATTTATAGCAAACCTATATCCCATGAATCTGGTAGGATTTGATGTTGTTTTAGGAATGGATTGGTTAATAGCCAATAAAGCCAGTATTTTATGTGATCAACAGTTAATCCAAGTAAATTCACCAAAAGGTAAAACGATCACAATTAAAGGAAATAAATCTTCTAAGTCCAATAAATTTATCTCTGTGATGAAAACTGCAAGTTGTATAAGAAAAGGTTCTATAGTGTATTTGATTTCTATAATCACTAACACTAAAGGAAAAGATTTAAAAGATATTCCAGTAGTATCTCAGTTTTCAGATGTCTTTCCAGAAGAATTACCAGGACTACCTCCAGACAGAGAAGTTGAATTCAGAATTCATTTGCTACCAGGAACATCACCAATTGCCAAAGCACCTTACCGTTTGGCACCTGCAGAAATGCAAGAATTGAAGAAACAACTAGACGAATTGTTAGAAAAAGGATTTATACAACCAAGTTCGTCGCCATGGGGAGCGCCGATATTATTTGTTAAAAAGAAGGGCGGATCAATGCGTATGTGCATTGATTATCGTGAATTAAACAAGGTCACGATTAAGAATCGATACCCATTACAGAGAATCGATGATTTGTTTGATCAACTGCAAGGAGCTCGATTTTTCTCTAAGATCGATTTAAGGTCAGGATATCATCAATTAAAGGTACAGGAAGAGGATATTCCTAAAACCGCATTCAGAACGAGGTATGGTCATTATGAATTTACTGTCATGCCATTTGGTTTAACCAATGCCCCAGCTGCATTTATGGACATGATGAACCGAGTATGTAAGTCATATTTGGATAAATTCATAGTTGTATTCATAGATGATATTCTAATTTATTCTAAGAATAAAGAGGATCATGCAAGACATTTGCACGCACTTTTAAGTTTGTTAAGAAAGGAAAAGCTTTATGCTAAATTTTCTAAGTGTGAATTTTGGTTAGAACAGGTACAATTCCTTGGACACCTAGTCAATCATGAAGGAATTCATGTAGATCCAACAAAGATTGAGGCAATTACCAAATGGAAAACCCCTGAATCACCAACCGAGATTAGAAGTTTCTTAGGATTGGCCGGTTATTATAGAAGATTTATTAAAGATTTTGCTAGAATAGCTATTCCTTTAACTAAGCTAACCTGTAAATCTGTTAAGTTTGAATGGGGATTAAAACAAGAAGAAGCCTTTAGAATTCTTAAGCAAAGATTAACCCATACACCCATATTAGCATTACCAGAAGGAAATGAAGACTTTGTAGTCTACTGTGATGCTTCTAAATTAGGTTATGGATGTGTATTGATGCAACGTCAGAAAGTTATAGCTTACGCATCTAGACAACTTAAGAATCAAGAAGAGAAATATTCAACCCATGATTTAGAATTAGGAGCTATAATTTTTGCTCTTAAGATCTGGAGACATTACCTTTATGGTAGTAAGTTTACCATATTCACTGATCATAAAAGTTTAAGGTATATCTTCAAGCAAAAGGAGTTGAATATGAGACAAAGACGCTGGATGGAATTTCTTAGCGATTATGATTGTAATATCCAGTATCATGAAGGAAAAGCAAATGTAGTGGTAGATGCTTTAAGCCGAAAGTATCATGAAAAGCCAAAAAGGGTACGTTCTCTTAAATTAAATCTACAAGTACATTTAAATGATCAAATAAGAGAAGCACAAGAATCAATAATCAAGGATGATTCTGAAAAATTAAAAGGTATGTTAAAGGAATTAAAACAAGGAACAGATGGAATATGGAGATTCCATGAAAAGAGAATGTGGATACCTAAATTAGGAAATCTACGCTATCGTATATTAGAAGAAGCCCATAAGTCTAAATACACGATGCATCCAGGAAGTGATAAAATGTACCAGGATTTAAGGAAAAATTTCTGGTGGATAGGAATAAAAAAGGACATAGCAACCTATGTATCTAAATGTTTAACTTGTTCACAAGTTAAAGCTGAACATCAGAAACCCTCAGGTTTATTACAGCAATTAGAAATGCCAGTCTGGAAATGGGAATTTATAACAATGGATTTTGTTACTAAATTACTCAAAACTAAGAAAGGAAATAATACAATCTGGGTGATTGTAGATAGACTAACCAAGTCAGCTCATTTTCTACCAATGAAAGAAACAATTAGTATGGAACAATTAGCCAAATTATATGTAAATAAAATTGTTTCTTTACATGGCATTCCTTTATCAATTGTTTCTGATAGGGATAGTCGATTTACCTCTCGTTTTTTGTCAAGTTTCCAAAAGGCAATGGGAACCAAATTAAGGTTAAGCACAGCTTATCATCCTCAAACAGATGGACAAAGTGAAAGGACAATTCAGACAATGGAGGACATGCTTAGAGCTTGTGTAATTGATTTTGGAGGTAATTGGGACGATCACTTACCTTTAATAGAATTTTCTTATAATAATAGTTATCACACAAGTATCAATGCTGCACCATTCGAAGCACTTTATGGAAGAAAGTGTCGAACCCCAGTCTGTTGGGCAGAAATTGGGGAACAACAACTATCTGGACCTGAGATAGTACAAGAAACAACCGATGAGATTATTCAAGTCAAGGAACGACTGAAAGTTGCACGTGATCGACAAAAGAGTTATGCTGATAACCGATGCAAGCCATTGGAATTTCAGGTAGGAGATAAAGTATTGTTAAAAGTCTCTCCTTGGAAAGGAGTGGTAAGATTCATCAAAAGAGGAAAGCTAAGTCCCAGGTATGTTGGACCTTTCAAGATTATTAGAAAAATAGAGCCTGTAGCCTATCAGTTACAACTGCCAGAGGAAATGGCAGGAATACATGATGTGTTTCATGTATCAAATCTTAAAAAGTGTTTGCCTGATGAATCATTGATAGTACCTCTTAAGGATATAGAGGTAAATGAACAACTCAAGTTTGTAGAAAAGCCTCTACAGATTGAAGATAGGAAAGTCAAGAATCTCAAACATAAGAGACTAGTTCTAGTCAAAGTGAAGTGGGACTCCAAAAGAGGATCTGAGTACACATGGGAACTCGAGTCAGAAATGAAGAGGAAATATCCGCACTTGTTTCAGTAGATCTCGAGGACGAGCTCTAAAGTAAGGTGGGGAGAATGTAACAACCCTCGGTAAACCATCACCCTCATAAATATTTTAGACGCCTTAGTATATTATAAAATGTCCCAATATGTTTTATATTATACCCCGTATGTGAAAACCGAGCCCTAGTTATGTTATAGTATATAAAATAAAATAAAAATCTGAATTATAAGCTGAGGCGGGCCGCATAAGACCTCACCTCAACTTCACGCGGGCCGTATCAAACCAGACTTTGACTTTGCTGACTTCTTAAGCTAAAGCGGGCCGCGTAATAGGTTTCATTAAGTTCATGCGGGCCGCGCGCGTTCCAACTGGTGGCGCATCCCTGAGCCGACACGTGTCGATATCGTGTCGAACCTAGTTGATGACCCAGCTAAGCTACTGAGTTGACTAGAGTCAACGCGGGCCGCGTAAGGCTTAGCCTTACCTTACGCGGGCCGCCTGAAAGTCATATTTCACAACTATAAATAGCAGGCATCAGTTTACGATTTCCGTCGCTCATTCACACTTCTCAATCTCGAATTCTGAAAGTATAGGCATAATATTTTGGGTATTATACCCCTAATTAGCGAGGTTCTGCTCCGTTGTATGTATTATAACCCCGGTTTCATAATAGTTACGCTGCCCGATTGATTTAGGGTTCCGTAACAACTGTCGTGGTTCTGCCCGACGTAGTTGTTGGAATACCGTCTCGGGGAGGGTATTATTAATAATTTCAAAGGGTTATGATACTAACCAATGTACATTTGTATAAATTATAGATTATACCCAGGAAATCCTTACGAAAAGCCTAAGACAGCAATGTGAGTTTATCCTCTTTTTGTTAATGTTTTTGGTAATGTTTTACCAAATCTTAAATGTTTTACTATGAAATTAAGCGGTGATTGAGTCTTTGTAGTTCTTCAATTACTGCCGGTATTATGGGGTTTTGTATACAAAATTTACTACGAGTAGTAGTAAGTCTAAATGACAGTGCATTACCATTGGACAACGAGTTAGCCAATGGGTAATTTGACCATAGCCATAGATCCGGTCGAGTGGCAAATACTCAATGAGTAATTGTGTAGAAAGAAACAATGTGATCGCTCTCAATACTGTTTTAATTGATAAAATGTTTCTTGATTAAACTGGGATTCACTCACCAGTATTTCCGACTGACAAATGTTTTTAAAACGCGTTACAGGTAACACAATGTGAACAGCCAATTAGTGAAAAGCCAGCTGGAGAGCACTAAAGGCTTGGGAAAAATGTGGCTATAAAAGTTACCTAATAAACGATGTTTTAAATTCAATAAAATAGGGTTTATCCCTATAATGTATTGTAATAAGAAACTTGGGTTTTTGCTCATGTTATTATTAATATAAAAAAAGGTGGTTTTACTCTGATAAACATTTCCTAACTACGGTCCTGATGTAAATTCCGCTGCGAGACTAAATAACCTGATACCACCAAACTCTGTGATCACGTCCGCCCGTTCCCGGGGAATCAGGGATCGGGGGTTGTGACACACAAGCTCTAAGCATGTCTTCCATTGTTTGAATTGTCCTTTCGCTTTGTCCGTCCGTTTGAGGATGATAAGCTGTGCATATATTTAACTTGGTTCACATGGCTTTTTGGAAACTTGACCAAAAATGAGAGGTAAATCGACTATCCCTATAAGAAATAATTGATAAAGGAATTCCATGTAATGAAACAATTTCATTTACATATAATTTAGCTAGCTGTTCCATACTGAAAGTTTCCTTCATTGGTAGGAAATGAGCTGACTTAGTTAGTCTATCCACAATCACCCAGATTGTATCATCTCCCTTGCTTGTTTTGGGTAGTTTGGTAACAAAATCCATTGTTATCAATTCCCATTTCCAAACTGGCACTTCTAGCTGTTGTAACAAACCTGAGGGTTTCTGGTGTTCAGCTTTAACTTGTGAACAAGTTAAACATTTAGAAACATAGGCTGCTATGTCTTTCTTCATTCCTATCCACCAGAAATTTTTTCTTAAATCCTGGTACATTTTATCATTTCCTGGGTGCATCGTATACCTTATGGGCTTCTTCTAATATACGATGACGTAGATTTCCTAATTTAGGTATCCACATTCTCTTTTTATGGAATCTCCAAATTCCATCTGTTCCTTGTTCTAATTCCTTAATCATACCTTTTAATTTTTCAGCATCATCCTTGATTACTGATTCTTGTGCTTCTCTTATTCGATCATTTAAATCTACTTGCAGATTTAATTTAAGAGAACGTGCCCTTTTTGGCTTTTCATGATACTTTCGACTTAAAGCATCTGCCACTACATTTGTTTTTCCTTCATGATACTGGATATCACAATCATAATCACTAAGCATCTCCATCCAGCGTCTTTGTCTCATATTCAACTCCTTTTGCCCGAAAACATACCTTAAACTCTTATGATCAGTGAATATGGTAAACTTACTACCATAAAGGTAATGTCTCCACATCTTAAGGGCAAAAATTATAGCTCCTAGTTCTAGATCATGGGTTGAATAATTCTCTTCATGGTTCTTAAGTTGTCTAGATGCGTAAGCTATAACCTTTTGGCGTTGCATTAATACACATCCATAACCTAACTTAGAAGCGTCACAATAAACTACAAAATCTTCAGTTCCTTCTGGTAACGCTAGTATGGGTGTATTAGTTAATCTTTGCTTAAGAATTCTAAAAGCTTCTTCTTGTTTTGGTCCCCATTCAAACTTAATGGATTTACAGGTTAACTTAGTTAGAGGAATGGCTATTCTAGAGAAATCTTGAATAAATCTTCTATAATAACCGGCCAATCCTAAGAAACTTCTAACCTCGGTTGGTGACTCATGGGTTTTCCATGTAGTAATCACCTCGATCTTTGTTGGATCCACATGAATTCCTTCATGATTCACTAAATCTCCAAGAAATTGTACTTGCTCTAACCAAAATTCACACTTCGAAAATTTAGCATAAAGCTTTTCCTTTCTTAATAAACTTAAAAGTGTGTGCAAATACTTTGCATGATCCTCTTTACACTTAGAGTAAATTAGAATATCATCTATGAAGACAATTATGAATTTATCCAAATATGGCTTACATATTCGGTTCATCATGTCCATAAATGCGGCTGGGGCATTGGTTAAACCAAATGGCATGACAGTAAATTCATAATGACCATACCTTGTTCTGAAAGTGGTCTTAGGAATGTCCTCTTCCTGTACCTTTAATTGATGATATCCTGACCTTAAATCGATTTTAGAGAAAAATCGAGCTCCTTGCAGTTGATCGAACAGATCATCAATTCTTGGTAATGGGTACCGGTTCTTAATCGTGACTTTGTTCAATTCACGATAATCAATGCACATACGCATTGATCCGTCCTTCTTTTTAACGAATAAAATCGGCGCTCCCCATGGCGACGAACTTGGCTGTATGAATCCTTTTTTCAGCAATTCATCTAATTGTTTCTTTAGTTCTTGCATTTCGGCTGGTGCCAAACGGTAAGGTGCTTTGGCAATTGGTGCGGTTCCAGGTAGCAGGTGAATTCTGAATTCAACTTCTCTGTCTGGTGGTAGTCCTGGTAATTCTTCTGGGGAAGACATCTGAAAACTGGGACACTACTGGAATGTCTTTTAGTTATTTTCCTTTAGTGTTAGTGATTATGGAAATCAAATACACTATAGAACATTTTCTTATATAACTTGTAGTTTTCATCACAGAGATGAATTTTATGGATCTAGATGGTTTATCTCCTTTAATTGTGATCATTTTACCTTTTGGTGAATTTATTTGGATTGACTTTTGATCACATAAAATACTGGCTTTATTGGCTATTAACCAATCCATTCCTAATACAACATCAAATCCTATCAAATTCATAGGATAAAGGTTTGCCCTAAACTTTGGTTTAAAATTTCTATTCTTGCTTCCTGCAAGATTTCAGAAATCCTAACAGTTTCCCCATTAGCTGTCTCTACTAGACATTCTTATGATAGTTTAGTTAATGACTGGTTTAGCAGTTTGCAAAACGAATTATTAATAAAACTTTGGTTTGCAGTAGAGTCAAATAATACTTTAGCAAAAACATCATTAACTAAAAACGTACCAGCTATCACGTCTGGAATCATCTTGGCTTCATCTGTAGTTAGAACAAATGCTCTAGCATTTTTAGTGTTCCTGTTGTTTACAGCTGGAGCCAATTTCGGAGAGTTTGGCTTAATGTGACCTTTTTCTCCACAATTGTAGCACAGTCCATTACTGGATTTTCTTCTGCAATCTTTTTCCTTGTGTCCTGGCATCTTGTAGAAATTGCAAAGAGTAGAGCATTTTCCCGAATGTTTTTTCTTGCAGACCTTGCAGAAAGGTGCAGAGGTAGAACCCATATTCCTACGGTTGTAATTTCCAGAACGGAATTCTTGAGTAAGCCTTTGGGTTAGGTTTCTTCTCTGTTCTCCTTCTCTAGTACGAATTAATTCATCTGTCAAGGTATTCGCTAGTTCTACAGCTTCTTCTATAGTTTGAGGTCTAGCTGCCTTGACTACATGTCTAATCTCTCCAATTAATCCCCAGATGTAACGGGAGATTAATACTGGTTCAGGTGATGCAAGGGTTGGCACTATTCTAGCATATTCAAAGAATGTGGTAGTATAGCCCTTACTATCTACCCCGGTCATCCTAAGGTTCAGAAATTTATTGGCTATCTGTTCCTTTTCATTGGGAGGGCAGAATTTCCTTTCTGTCATATTCAAAGAATGTGGTAGTATACCCTATCACTTCCTCTTGACTGGAGGATAGTGTTCCACCATTCTAAGGCTGAGTTCTTAAACAGATTAGAAGCAAACATTATTTTGTCTTCTTCAGTACACTTGCTTATTTTTAAAACAGCCTCAGTTTTCTCTATCCAGCGTAGAGCTGCAATGGGTCCTTCATTGCCCGAGAATTCTATTGGTTTGCAGGACCAGAATTCCTTGTAAGAACAACCGTAAGACACGGTTCTTCTTCTTTTGGGAATGGGCACCTGAAGTACGGGTCCATTGTTTACGCTGTGTTCTGGTTCAATTGGTCGCTTACTGCTATGCTTACTTTTATTATTCGCTTCTTGAACTGTTTAAATAATAAATGGCATTGCATCTATAATCCCTTGTGCCACTATGTGTTGAACGGCACTATTATCCATTTGGTTTCCATTGTTATTGATGCTCGGATTCTCATTAACCATGTTAATGTTACTCTGTTTATCATTATTCAGATTTTCTTGATTTCTCCGTCGGCCATCTGAATTTTAAACATTTACCCCGTATTAATATCACAAAATAATATTAATATAGTCAATCACATGACACGCATTTTTGCCAAAAGCGTCGATCATTGCGACTTTACTCTATTCATATACTATTATGCATCTATTACATACCAGTACTGAAATAAAAATTACAATACCAACTGAAATAGAATTACACTAATAGTAATAGGCATCCGTACACACATATTTTATTTTATTATTATTATTACTATTACCGTCTCCTTTATCCCATCACGGATATGGATTCATCCAAAAAATCCATATTGCGCTCTTAGTATTTCCATACGAGTCGCTCTCCTACCTGTCGCATTCTCTCGCTGCTTTCTAAAATTTCCTCACCAAAATTCCTAAGTTCTTGCACGTTTTCTGCACTCATTGGGGGTGCAGGTTCTAGGACTGGGTTTAGAATCTGGGGTGCGGGTTCCTGATATGGGGGTGAAAGTGCCTGAAATCGGTAAGGATCTTCTAAAATTTCCCTAATGTATTCATCATGGTAATAGGGATCTAAAGGGTCCATACCTGGGTAGGCTCCTATGTTTTGCATGGGTGTGTCTTCATGGATTGGGTAACGTTGCACATAGTCCCTAACGTCATCCTACCAGGGATCGTAATTTGGGTCTAGGGGGTTTGGTGCTGGTACCCTAGGGATTTCTTCTGGATTGAAGTCATGCATCTCTACTTGGTTTTCAAGGTTTTCTATCTCCATGGGGTTGGTCAGGGATTTGCGGTTGTAGTTGGGGTGCAATTATTTGCTCCAGATTAGGGTCAGCTGCAGTGGTTGCTAAGATATGGATGTTGGCTATACCCCTATTTATCATATCCTGGGCATAGGCATCTGTCTCTCTCTTGGCTGCTGCTAGTGCTCTCTAGTCTTGCAACTTTTTCATACGCTTCCTACGCTCGGTGTGCCCCTCGACTGAACCATCGCCTCTTTTTCTGAGGAAATGGCTCCTCTGACTGAGCCTTAAACACAAAGATTCCATCTTCCGTATCAGCAGAGTACCCTGAGAGGGCAGGCTGAGAAGAGGAAGGGTGCCTTCGCTTCTAGGCGAACCAGACAATTGACGGTACGCGTCAGATGGTCCTTGGTCGCCCATACTGTAAACTAACAGATAGTCAAATAACACATAACAATAAATACAGTTATGCACGTATTTCCGTAATTTATTTCCTAACACTTTACACTTTGATGTCAGAAGAACACCTCTGTGGCTGAATCAGTGGCTTAGCTCTGATACCACCTCCTGTCGCAACCCGCGATCCCAGGTTCCCCGAGAACAGGCGGGTCGCGAGCCAGATTCGGTGGTATCGAGTATAGTCTAATTTGGCAGCGGAATTTTTCATCAGGACCGTAGTTAGGAAATGTTTATCAGAGTAAAATACCACATTTTCATAACATTAAACAAATGGGATAAAACCCAAGTTCATAGTACATTCTTTTCATAGGAATAAATCCTATTTATTTAATAAAAACATCTATTTTATTTTTATGTAACTTTATTGCCACTTTTCCAAGCCTTCAGTGCTGTCCAGCTGGCTTCTATTTGGCTTTCACATTTTGTTACCTGAAACGCGTTTTAAAAACATTTGTCAGTGAGAAATACTGGTGAGTGAATCCCAGTTTAATCAAGTTTAAATAAAAAGTCACAGTGTACAGTATTGAGGGCGGTCCCGCAATTATATTTGTTTCCAAGACATTACAATTAACATCCATGGTACTGTCGAACCCGACTTGTGGAAATGTTACTCTTTGACCAGGTGGTAACAAATTTTTATACAAAACCCCAACATACTCATCATAATTGTATGCTTACAAATACTCAATAACCGTTATTCGCATGGAAAAGTATTTAAGGTTTTGTAAAACATTTAACAAAAGATTTACAAAAAGTGGATCAACTCACATTGTTGTCTTAGATTTTCCGTAAGGGTTTCCCGGTGATAATCTATAATTTACACAATTGTACACGCGTTAGTATTAATAACCCATTTTAACATTAGCAATACCCTCCCCGAGACGGCATTCCAATGACTACGTCGGGCAGAACCACGACAGCCATTACGGAACCCTAGATCAATCGGGCAGCGTATCTAATACGTATCCAGGGGTTATAATACTTACAACGGAGCAGAACTTCGCTAATTAGGGGGTATAATACCCGAGTATTATGCCTAATATCATAATTTGAGATTGAGAAATGATCGTGAGCGAATTCCAAATGAAACCCGATAGCCTGCTTATATAGTTGCTGAAACTGACTCTCACGCGTCCCGCGTAAGAGTAGCCTAAGGGCTACGCGGCCCGCGTCAAACCCCGGTCAAAGCGTAGCTTGTCCGGATCACCAACTAAACTTGACACGTGTCATCACCGGGCTGCGCCACATTTTAGGGCTCTCGCGGCCGCGTAAAGATTGAAGTGGGTCTACGCGGCCCGCCTCAGCTTAAGTTTCAAATTTTTAATATTATTTAATATATTTGAGGCCCGTTTTCGCGTATGGGGTGTATTTTTAGACATATTGGGATATTTTAATATATATTAGGGTGTCGGAAAAATAATCGAGGGTATCGGTTTAATTTTGAGAGTTGTTATAGCTACCCCTTAACGCTCTAGCGGTAGTGCAAATTTTGGAAAAAAGAATTGACGTTTTTTCGATTTCGCTGCTCTTATAAAAAAGAAATTTTTGAAACGTTGGCCCTTGATGTTTTTTTCTAGAGCCGCCACTTATATCCACTCATTATTTGTGAATAATTATAAATATTTTTTAATATACACATGACACATTTTGTATTTTATAGAAGATCCATGAACTTCGTGTTATAAACTTATAAATACCCCACTTCGGAATAGGGAGATGTTTTTGTTTTCATTACAAAATCAAAGATGCAATGACATATAACATGTAACATTCAAAGTTGTTTTTTAAGATTTAACAGTATACCCTTTTATAATTCAAATATTCTCGGCTGTATTTTTTTTTTTTTTTTCTCTCCACTTTTAATTATGAAAACATGTCACACTATACTTGGTGAAATGCTTGGGGAATTAAAACATAATGAATAAGAATAAAAGAAAAGATAAAACAGAAGAAGAGTGTCATGTATGAGTGTCAGGTATTGTAAATGTTACTAGAGCTATCCATGTTCTCTTTAGAATGGTGGGGCGAACCTCGCCAAGGATGCTAATTACCTAAAAATGTGGTTGTGACACCTTAAACAAATCTTATATTATTTGTCTACAAGAGAGATAATAAGTAATATGGTATTGTTGAACCCGAATGCCAACAATGCTTTTGGGCGATTACGTGTGGATTACAAGACAACTTCATCTTTAAGCGTGTTTAGATGGAAACGTTTCAAAATTGACGATATTCTTGTGGAAGTCTATACTCGAATAATCAAAAAACATGTATGAACTCCTAATAAAAAACGGAGAATACTTTTTGGTAAGATATGCAACATCGTACTTGACAAAAATGAAAAAAACTTGCGTGATAAACAAATAGGAAAAAAGGTAAAAGGTGTGTCATGTATCGTCAAATGCAATACGTTTGTTCACGATTATGCAATATGCACACGAAATTGGTTTCTTTGTTTCATAACCACAAAGGTATAACATATCCGTCATCTCCTTTAATTTATAAGACACTAATATAGTAATAATGGTTAATCAAGGACATGGGCGAAGTATAGAAGGGGCCGGGGGGCGCCCGACCCCCCTAACTTTTCGCTCAGTAGTGTCATATATGTAGTATTCGTATATAAATTTTTTGGTATATACGTTTTTGACCCCCCCCCCCCCCCCCGGTTTCTATAGAAATTTTTTGGTATATACGTTCTCGACCCCCCCCCCCTCCCGTCATTCGGGTCAAGCTTCGCCACTGATCAACGATAACAACTGGTATGAGTTTAGTATAACGTAGACGGTACCTATTTTAGGCCTGATCATGGTTAATCAACGACATGGGCGAAGTATAGAAGGGGCCGGGGGCGCCCGACCCCCCGAACTTTTCGCTCAGTAGTGTTATATATGTAGTTTTCGTATATAATTTTTTTGGTATATACGTTTTCGACCTCCCGGTTCTATAGAAATTTTTGGGTATATACGTTCTCGACCCCCCCCCCTCCCGTCATTCAGGTCAAGCTTCACCACTGATAACGATAACAACTGGTATGAGTCTAGTATAACGTAGACGGTACCTATTTTAGGCCTGATCCATGGGGATTAATTCCATTACTAGTTGGCCCACTATGGTTTAAGTCCAACACCCCTCCCTATGTAAAGGGATTAGGTTATCCTCCTTCCTAAGCTCACTCTATAGCCTCTAATGACATGTATGTATATGTGTATGTGTTATTTATTTAATTGTAAACTAGAAAAGGGGGCATCTATCACCACATCAATGTTAAAATACATCAGAATCGTACAAAATGAGATCCAAAATTCATAAAAGGTTTATTGTATTGATTGGTAGGTCACATTCATCACCATATATCCACTATAATATCCACAAATTCACTTTTAGTTGCTTAAATAAAGCAACTTTAAGAATTCTAATCTTATCATCTACCTTTTATTCCCAATTTGTGTTTCTTTTTGTAATCGTACCTATTTAGAGATTTAAAGCGTGATCTTTGTGTTTGATGACTGTTGCAATAACGATTTTCAATACAATATACATAAAATGTTTTCTTTTTAAAAGGGACTACTAGTCATATAAACTAAATTTCCTAAAACTTCATTTAAATTATTTAATAGTTTATTTATTAACAAATTTAATGAAAATCCTTTATGAATAATAAATTAATGTTAGTATAGTGTATGATAATCAAGGTTGGTTAACGGCTATTTTTTATAGTAATCTCTATATATTGCGACTCACTTAATCACTGTTCTTCCTAAATTCCTAATTGATATTTCGAATCTTTGAATTTTGATATTGTGGTTGCGACTGAGACTTAGAAGAAAAATACCCATTCAACGGATCTCACCTTTGTTGTTTGCTTAGACCATGTGTAGTCGTCTGGGAATGGGGTGTTTTTTTGCCCGAAAACGCCGGAGAACGCCCCGGCAGCGGCCCCCGTGGGCGTTTTGTTTGCAAAATTTGGTTGAAGCATGCTTTATTCCATGTCGGAGAGCAAAAGGGTTTGCCCAATCACATGCAGTGTTCTTTTGTTTGTCCAATAGCTTCTTTTTGTTGGTTTTTTTTTTTTATTTAATTCTTTACACCCCTTTTAACATAATGCCACACATCCTCACTATACTCATTTTAGAAAACGACCCATAATGCTCCATTGCTGACTATACTGTCACAGGACGTAAAACGCCCAAAGATAGAGTGTTAAAACGTTGGAAGGACAGACAAGTAATTAGGTAATCATGCAAGTTTAGCATCTATATAACCACTATACATCATACCAAACTTATGACTTCCACTCAAAAATATAATGAAAAGTAATAAAATTTGTCGACTGTAACAATATTAAAATACACGACAACTAAAAGCAAATGAAATAAATCAATATATTATCAATCAATAAAGCAACAACGATAATTGTACCTTCCAAGTACGCCTACTGTACTTTACCTCTATCTTTGTCTTTTCCTTACATATATTTATTTATATAAACCACCACCCTCTCATTCTCCATCACCACCACCATGAAAAAACTCATACGACGTCTCTCTCGCGTCTCTCACTCCTGCCGCTGCTCCGCCGCTAGCGGAACCACTAGCGGTGACTCCTCGGCCACCGTACCGGAGGGTCACCTTCCCTTTTATGTTGGAGAAGAAATGGAACGGTTTGTGGTTAGTGCACAACTATTGAACCACCCTCTTTTTATTAACTTGTTAAACAAATCGGCTCAGGAATATGGTTATCGGCAACAAGGGGTTCTTCGTATCGCTTGCCATGTTATTATTTTTCGGCGGTTGCTTGAAGCATTGCAAGAAGGGGAAGAGGCTTCATGTGATCTACAACATCTTCTGGCTCAACATATGGAACATGTCTAGTGATTTGTTTGTATGTACATACATCGTTTGATAAGTTGTATACTAATTAATCAAGTTATATTGTTTATATAATTAGCTTTAATTTAGCAAGATGGGTTGATGTATGAAGTGTTTTTTTTTTTTTTTTTTTTGTCTTGAAGTTGGTAATATTCGTGTTACATAATTCTTAATTAATCTAATTGAATACCAAAGGAATTGTAGTTTAACGGTATTAAGAATCTAAGGTGTATGGAATTTTGGAAATGTGTCTGTTCCATAGAGGTTGAAGGTTCTGGTTCTATAGAGGACAAAAGTTTAGATCAGGATCGGGATTAGTGGATGTGTGAGTTATCGGTTAAAAAAATACATTGCATATTTTCACAATCATTTTTGGTTTTACCATGTATGATGTGTTATGTGTTTTGCTTGGGAATTGTTATGAGGTTCACATGGATTTTGGCTTGACCCAAAGGACTAGCAAAGGTGGAGTATTTTTCTCGAGTTATACATGAGTGACATGACATGTACTTATCCCAAAGGGCTCGTGGAGGGCATCCACTCGCCCTATAAACCCATTACAAGTGTTAGGTTCTTTTTTAATTTATTTTTAGCGGTTATGGTCATAAGTCATAACTATTCATAGCTAGGGCTTCTTAATATACGCTTGAATAATTATATAAGACATCTCATTTCACGATTTTGGTTCATAGCTTAGTTACGCGTGTTTCCTATACATTTTTGGCGTGAGAAACAAGGGTGTTTTCTAGTAGAGGATGTCTGTTGTGATCTTTTTTTGTCTTTACTTTTTTATGCATGTTTAACACGTATCTTATAAAGAGAAGTTCAAGCCTATGTAATATATATGCAGTAGCAGAATTACAAACTTTCGGCTAGAATCATAATAGTTTCTTTTTAACATAATCTTCGACTAGATTACCTTCAACAATCAAAGGGTCGAATTACAAAAACACGACACTACATATCCCTGCTAATAATAAATAGACCATGATGGCATAACTTGTCATGAGTATATGGAAAGTGATGACAACTTTTACTAATTTTCTAAGTGTCGTGTATTCACAAAACAAGAAAAGATAACGTGTTCTAGGGAAAAATGTTATTTGGTTGCACTTAAACCATGATTACTTTATTAAAGGAGTGCTAATATGGGTTGGGAAAAGGAAAGGAGGTTGAAGGTAACAAGTGTGGATGGTAGGGAGGGTGGGTCATGTGAGTGGTAGTGGAAATGGGGTTTTTGTGAAAAAGATTTTTGGGCTTCCACAAATTTAGTGAAAAAACTCATCTTGTTGAACACATAAATAGTTTAATTTAGAGTTAAAAGTGTCATTTACCTTCACGTGGTTTGTCCACTTTTGTCATTTCAGACCAAATTTTAAAATTGTACCATTTTCCTCCTTGACATTCTCGAAATGTGTCATTTCAGTCCAAAAAATCTAGAATAAAATGTCATTTTCGTCCCTGAGCTAACAAAGTTTTTTTAACTGGGCTTAGTTTTTTGGACTGAAATTACACGTTTTGAGAATGCCAAGGAGAAAAATGGTACATTTTTTAATTTTGGTCTGAAATGACAAAAGTGAACAACACACAGGGACGTAAATGACACTTAACTCGTTTAATTTAAAACCAATGTAAACATTTGCTTATTATTTTAACTACATAATAAAATAGTTAGGTAACTGTTTAACTGACTCTTTTTCTCTCAACTAAATTTGGTCGGTATTTAATTTTCTACGACTATTGTACATAAACAAAATCATCTTTTTATTTCCATTTGATAAATGTAAATTGCACTCGTCATTTTCTTATAAACGTATTAGTTGATGGTTGGTAACACGTTCACGAAAATTATGATATCACATGTCGATATTATTGCTTGTACGTTGGCCGATTTATATAGACTTTTAATGGTATAAATGTGAAGTGATTTCAAGCATTAAATATGTGTCCATATGTAGGTTATAAAGTCGTAATAATATTGGAATTGGTATGAATGGAAGACCACACAAAGGGTGAGCTCGAGCTACTCTATAGTTTGGCACCAACCCTAATACATTTAATAGCTAATAAAAGCTTCATTTGTATTAATAAAAGATAAAACACGAGTTGATTTGATATTTCTATATACTATTTTGTTCATTTTTATTATTAGTTTTGTTAACTTACACCTTTCGTCTCAATTATTTGTTATGAGATAATCCTAAAGCGTAATTTCACCGAATGTTACATTTCTTGTTTTTGTTGTTGAAATTTACTATTTATCACAAAAACAAAAAAAATTATATATATATCAAACACCCCAACTGTTCCTTTCCTATCAGTTTTTCCCTTTTGCCTGCTCCCTATTGGTGACATTTCGAAGCTACCATTTCCGTCGTTGCCCATTACGCGAACCCATCTTTGAGTAGATAACACACCCCTGTCGCGTGCCTCCACTTCAAGCCACCACCACCATAGCGTCTCGACGTCTCCTAAGCCAAATATCCAACCACACGAGTGGTTTACTCACAAAGGCACAAAAGGACGATATGTGCGTGTAAATTGATTAAAAAAAATCGCTTGTCAAGGGTGGAACTCATTAACTCAAGACCACAAAGGCACAAAAGAGCCATATGTGCATATAAACTTTGTAAAAAAAATTAATATGCTCTCGTTGAGAGTCGAACTCAAGACCTCCCGCTTACTAAACGGGTGCTCTAACCAACTGAGCTACGAGAGCTGCTTGCTTAATCCTGATCACCATTCTACATAAATGAAGCCAGCAGATGCGGTTAGTAAACCCAAATTCTTTTGTTCATCATTCAGTTGTTGAACAGAACACCAGCCGCCAAAAACATAAACAAGATGATGTTACGATGTTATCCAGTTTCAAGCATGTTCAAACTCAAGTACAAACCTGTTGGATTATGGCGCAATAGATTGTCTATAATACCCTTTATTTCTTCCAACCATAATAATCTTGTTTTCCACTCAAAACCAATTAAACTCACCGATGACTCTCCTTTATCTGGTACTCTTTATGATTATATATATATCTATATGATTATGATGGTAAATGTGTATGTGTTTAGGTGTAGAGTGTGTGATGATGGACTATCTGTTTGGAAAGAGAAAGGCTACAGAAGTTGCTCACTCGTAGGTACTTCATTGGTCATCTTTTTTTAGGGCTTTTGTGTTTAAATCGTCTGGTTTTGTTTAAAGAATTCAAGATTTATGTGGGTTTGGGAAAATTCATATTTCTTTGTCTGTGGCAATTAGGGGGTGGGGTTGTTTAAGCTCTATTTGGGCTCGGGCTCGTTTAAGCTCGTGAGCCTGCTTGAGCTCGATAAGCCCTGCCTTGTTTATTAAACAAGCTTAGTTTTATGCTAGAGCTCATTCAAGGTCGGCTCTATTCGAGCTTTTAGTGAGCCGATCTTGTTCGCTCACGAGCGGGTTGGCTCGGTTATACCTCTAGACAATATTGGTTGGTCATGGGACTAGATATTACAGCATAGGCATCATCGTCGTCGTCATCATCATCATCATCATCATCATCATCATACTCAGTAAATTCCACCAATAGCAAAGCTAAGGTAGGGTCTGAGAAGGGTAGATGTAGACAACCTTACCTCTACCCCGTAGGAATAGAGAGACTGCTTCCAGTGAGACCCCCGGCTCAATTGTAGTTTTGTATCAAGCCTTGGACCTAAGACACATAACACTCAAACAATCGGGACAGAGACTGATTAGCATAGGCATAAGATAGTTAAATATAGGAGGCATAAGATAGTTAAATAATAATCAATCCCAACCGCCCCCTAAATGAGGTTAAAATTGAGTCAATTTATATTAAAATTAAAAAAAAAACATGAACATTCAACGGAATCTACTTTTCTGTTCCTGTTAATGTTGAAATTACAAGGGAGAATGCATGATCAAGTTTCTTTTTGGTTTCTGTTCTTATAAACACAGTATATGGAAACATGTAGTCCAGAAAGGGGATGCAGTTGTGGATGCCACTTGTGGAAATGGTCATGATACACTGGCAATGGCGAATATGGTGGCTGATGAATCTTGTAGTGGCCATGTTTATTCAATGGATATTCAAGAAACTGCGTTACAAAATACCGCGAGTTTGCTGTATAAATCACTTGACCCTCATAAGGTGCCAAGTATAGCTTTACATTCTTCAATATGATATTACAAGCTTACCATGAATATAAGTTAACTATTTTGGTTCTTTCTAGAGAGAAATGGTAGAGCTGTTCGCCACCTGTCACAGCAAAATGGAAGAAGTTGTTCCAAGTGGCGTCACAGTGAGGTACATAGTACCCATAGTTATTAATAGCGCTCATAGCAAGCGCTGTAGCGTAACGTAGCACTCATGTGTTGCTATTTGATTTTTGGCGCCTCCCTAGCGGGCAAATAGCGGGATTTTAGGTTTTTTTCTGCTTTATTATAAATAGCGGGATTTTATAGGTATAAAAAAGCAGGATTTTAGTTTTTTGTTAAGCATACATATAAAATATTTCCAAAATTTTCTCCTAGTGTGTCGCTAAACATAAAATAGCGCTCGCTACTTATCGTATAGGTAGCTTTTCTCTATCAATGGCTATGAGTACAACTCATAATCCAATATTTACTATTTTGGTGTTTGGCGTTGTGTTTTGAAAGTGATTATCTGAGTACCGAGTTTACAACTTCCAAGTCAGGAGATAATCAGTTTCTAGTGTTTGGAAATTATGAACCCAATTCTGATTATTTAGCAGAAATTGTGAACCCAATTCTGATTATTTAGCGGTCGTTTTACATGCAAATCCGTAACTTTAAACAATGTAAGCATAACCAAACACCAACTCCTGCGACCCGTTTTGTAACAGCTGATTATCTCATTTCCATACTATTAATTAGCAACTTTTTGGAGCTTCATGGTGTTGTACCCCATGCACGGGGGGTTTTAAAAAAATTGATTTTTCACTTCTAACCCAAAAGTTTTCATTTTTGCATTTTAATTCCTTTGATTTTTTTTATTTTTACCCCGAAGCTTTTCATCTTTTGTAACCTCAACACTTTTTTATTTTCAACTTTAGTCCCCCATACTTTTCATCTTTCGCAAGTTTTTTGTTTTACGTTTTGTTCTAAATTTTGCGAGTTAACGCGCCACAACGTGCGTGTGGGGTTCAACAGGGGCGCAGCTTAGGCTACCCCCGAGGGGGCGCCCGCCCCCCCGAACTTATCGATGCGTAGTGTTATGAATAGTACTTTCGTATAGGTATATACGTTGCCGCCCCCCGGTTTCGGAAAAATTGGGGGGGCGTGGCTTCGCCAATGGGGTTCAACGTATTTTCGTCTATTTTTCCCGTTTGACATGCCGTCGCAACGCGTCTATTTTTCCCCGTTTGACGTGTTCGTCGCAACGCGCGGGTCCTAGATCAACTTAGTTATTCTTTTCTATGTATTATGTTTTGGTCTAATTTTTCCGCATTCACAAGCCGCAATGGGTGGGCGTGGTTCAACAATTTTACGTCTGCTTTTCGTTCTGTGTTATTTTTTCCTTTATTATTTTTTTTATTTTTACGAGCTTTTTCAGTGTAAAGAAAATTTGAAGTTTGTGAATTTGCACCTAACCGTGTATGTTTTTACTTCAAACAGGCTAGTTGCATTCAATTTAGGATACCTTCCAGGAGGTGACAAAACTGTAATTACTAAATCAGAAACAACGCTATTAGGAATGAACGCTGCAAGCAGAATTCTAGCGTCGGGAGGTCTTATCAGCGTGCTGGTTTACGTGGGCCATCCTGGCGGGATGTAATTATACTTTTGTCCTCGCGCTTATTTACTTAAGTGACTAAAATCTGATATATTTTTTTATGAATAATGTGTAAGATTGGATGAATGTTTGATGGTGTTCAGGGAAGAATATGAAATGGTGGAAGGTTTTGCATCTGGATTGGCGGTTAACGAGTGGATATGCTGCAAGCTCCAAATGATGAACAGACCATTAGCTCCCATACTTGTTTTGTTATGCAAGAGGTAGAAGAAGATATCATTAATCTTGGAAAAAGGATGGAAATTTATATATTTTAGATGATATTATTATACTTGTCTTGTAGTTATTGAACCTGTGTAATTGCAATTTGCAAATGAGTTAAAAAGAGTATTGAACACCAAAAACTGGAGAATTCTTCTCATTGTATCTTTTGGGCTAATGATGACATTCTTTTAGCAAAATTTTTTGGGTGAGTTTCTTTTTCTTTTATGAACGGCAAAGAATCTCACGTATAAACCCATCCTGCTCGGGGCTATGTTCAAGGTCGACTCCTCGACCGCCATGAGACCGTGCCCCCTGATGCGCGGAAACCGGATGGAATTCGTAAAAACTCTCCCCCCGTCAGGTTTGAACGCATGATTAAAGCTCCGATTCGTCCCTTCACCCAGATGTCCCTCGAAAATGGCCCAAGTGGGAATCAAACTTGCGTCTCCACTAGAGAGGGCAGACCCTTTAACCACTGGACCAACATCTCAGGACTTTTGGGTAAGTTTTAGCAACCAAGTCTGAGCATGGGGCCTATGGTCAAGTGAGGTATACCGTATACGAACTAAATGCTTGGTGAAGTGTTTGGTGGTAAATTCGTTTCTTTAATAAACAAAAGAACATGTACACAATACCGGTTTGTTCATTTAAGTTTGTGAACTTTTGTGTTCATTTATTTATGTTCCTTCATTTTTGTTTACGTATTCATTTAAATTTATTTGTTAGTTATTAACTAAACCATCAGTCCCATCAGATATAGAACCAAATTCAGGTGACAACGTTGATAAATTGATATCAGCACTTGTTAATGGAGAATTTAATAATTATTAACATTTTTTATTGTTATGCAATCAACATATTTTTTTCTAATTATTTGTCTGATTAACCACTAAAAGCCAGATGTTAACTACAATAGGGTGGTGGTCCATTGGCAAAGGTAAAACCTTTAAACACCTTCGGAGGGGGAGGTCTTGAATTCAAGTCACACAGATGACAATAGTAAGAAATTTGCCGTTCAAAAAAAAAACTACAAAGTATAATTAGACTTCAATTTGGAAATTATTATATACTTTTGATTCATGTTAATTTATTTTCTTTTATGTTCAATATAATATCCAGGGGATGGATATAAAAAAGCACGGACATATTAATTTTCTTAACGATGAAAATACATAAAATTCTATTCGTTTAATTGTTTGTTCTTTTGTTTGACTGACGTTAAATGAAGAAGCACAAACAAACTTTGTTTACGTTAGGAAGTCCCCACTCCTCACTCAATGATACGAATGAATATACCATATTCTTTCATCAATGTACTAATTATAAGTACCTTTTTTTAGAACAGCAATTAAAAGTACCTAAAATACAAATGAAACAAAATAGCAGCCAATAAATTTAAATAAATAAATTTAAAAAAGTTAAAAAACGATCACGGTGGGACTCGAACCCACAATCTCCCGCTCCGGAGGCGAGCGCCTTATCCATTAGGCCACGCGACCTTTTTAATGGTTATCCATGTAGAGTTACATATTTAAAGAACTAATATGTAACACGGTTATGTAAATTAAAACATTTTTATAAGTATTTTCTATTTTAAGCACAAATTTAAGCCTCTAATCTTTACCACCGCGCTTTGCACTTTTTGCATAAAATCCACATGCTCAAAATTTGATTTGGTTTTGGAATGTTTGAATCAAATTAGATTTGAATTTAGTAATCGAATTGAATTAGTTGATTCGATTATTCAAAATTCGCCTAACAAAGACCCTAATTTTACATTCTACTATACATATGAAAAATATATAATTCGATCCATGTATACATATAAAGGCCTTATTGTAAAAATAATAAAGAAAAAGAAAACAAATAGGTTATAATTATAAAGCCTTAACGACCTACAATTTGAAAACGTGGTGCGTTTTGATTAGGTGGTTACAATCGTCAGAAGCTTATGAGACGGTTGTCCCAAACTACCCGATTTACCTGATCGGGTTTGCCAAAAGTGCCCCGTACACCCTAAAAAAAGTTTCATATTTGAGTTTGTAACCTTTAATTAAAGCACAAATTTTCGTTGCCCCATATTAGTGACGACATTTGATCGAGTTTTGCTGCCACATCTATCTATACTATATAATAAAAGAAACCAATGGAGGGACACTTGTCATTATTCTAGACCATCATTAATTATAGATAATTATTATTTAATTTAAATTATTAAATTTAATATATATTTCAAAAATTTAAGAAATTATGGATACGGATAAAGTTCCATAAAATATTTGTTTTGATATTGTTTTCCATAAATAATGGGTAATTTAACATCAAAGAGCAAGTTGGATTGTTGATTAATTGTAACGTGAAAGGGATTATCATTATACACATACACTTCCAGATTGTTTGGAACATCAACTAACGTGTTATGCAATAGTATAATAAGTTGTACTTCTAATCTATATCTATACTATATAATAAAAGAAATCAATTGAGGGACACATATATCTTTTAGTTTTCTCATCTCTATCTCCTACTTAATTATAATTAATATTTATTAAAAGATAATTATAAAATAAAATTTAATATAAATTTAAACAATAGATAATATAGTCTTTTGAAATATTTATTAGATTTCAAAATTATTTATCTTGAAATTAACAAAAGACGTATACTAAATATAAATTAATATAATGTAAAGAGTTAAATGTCATTTTAATCCATATGGTTTGAGCCATTTTGTCATTTTATTCTAAAGGTTTTATAACAAGATATAACTTTTTATTGATTGGTATATAAAATTACATGTGCTCAACCCATACAATACATGAGATTCTTAAAAATGTATCTTTTTTCATTATTTAATATATAAAATTAAATTTACTACAATACACGGGGTTCTTAAAGATATAACTTTTTTATTATTTAATATATAAAATTACATTTATTCAACCCATGTAATAAACGAGGTTTTTAAAGATATATTTTTTTATTTGGTATATAAAATTATATTTATTCAACCCGTGTAATACACGGGGTTCTAACCTAGTAATGACATATACCAATCATGTTGCTATCTCCTTTTATGTATATGAAAAAGATCTATAAAAGTATATTAGAGTAGATGTGTAAATACTGTTATATCTGGAATGACTAGATCATATGTGAAGGCTTCTTTTTGTAAGGGGGACAAGGCGTCCTTCAAAACCATCAAATGATCGCTCAGCACCAACCAATCAAGCTATGCACCTCATCTCCACTTTTCATGGGTTTGCGCGGTGTTTCATGCCACCACTTGATCACTTCCCAAGAAATTCCTCACGATTCTTCACAACCTTTTCTCCCATCTAACCATGATGGTGACCATGAAAAAACTCATCAGGGGCGCAGCTTAAGAGGGGCCGGAGGGCGTCCGACCCCCCGAACTTTTCGCTCAATAGTGATGGTATGATTACATGAACTGATGAACCCATCACGGGAGTGCCCTGTCCATCATGATATGTTTTCGTGTAGAAATTTTTGGGTATATACAGAGTAATAGTAGCTACATAAAATGATAAAATAGGGCCGGAAGGGTAAAAAAACTAGTCATCATAGTTGATCTTTCAGCTTAAATTTAGTTTCATCATTTTTTTAATCAGATAACTTATATATGTTTTTTTAGGATTATAAAAATGTATGCCATAAAGTAGAGAATTTTATTACAGATAATTTAATATAGTATTGTTATAGTTTTTGCTATAATTTTTTCCATTTAAGATTGTGGGTAAGACCATGTGTAGTGGTTTGGGAGAATAATGCCCTTACCCTAGGGCGTTTTCCGCCATGTGTCAGTACAGTCAGCAAGGGGCATTATTGGGCGTTTTTCTAAAATGGGTGTAGTGGGGATGTGGGCATTATGTTAAAGGGTGTAAAAAATTAAATAAAAATAAAAAACCAACAAAAAACACCTATTGGATTAAAAAAGGGAAGACTTAATGCTATTGGCCAAACACAATCCTTGAGAGCGTGATTTAAAACACGCCAAGTGAATTTTTTTTGCCAAAAAACGCTAAATAACGCCCACGGGGGCGGAGGGAGGGCGGTTTCCGGCGTTTTCGGGCGGTATTCAGGAGCAAAAACGCCCCACTTCGGTCTAATTATATAAACCGAAAAGTGATTATATAACCTGCTACGTAATTATATATGAACATTTTATGCCGATATAAATAATCGTACATGATTATATAGCAATAGTCTGATACGTGATCATGTATATGACAACTGTCCATTCGTTAGAGTTAGGGTTCTAGTCATCTAGAAGACAATGGTGTAAATTAAGAGTAGGATCAGTGGATGTGAGAGTTGGTCGTGTCTAGAGTAGTCGGGGGTTGTTATATATGGACCCAAACATTATATTTACACGTCGCAATTTATGGCCTCTTATGCTTTGCACCTTATGGCTTCCTACGCTTTGCACCTTTTGGCTTCCTACGCTTTGCACTGTTTTCACCCTTTGTACATAGAGGTGCACAAAATAACCGGTTAATTAACCGTAACCGGTTATTAACCGAAACCGTAACCGGTTAATAACCGATTTAGGAATAACCGGTTAGTGGTTATTTTTAACCGTAGGTTAGTAACCGGTTATAAGTGTTAGTATAATAACCGGTTATTAACCGGTTTTTTTAAACCGGTTTTTTAACCGATAGACTGGTTAACCGAAAAAATAACCGAAAAATTCAAAAAAAAAGGCAAAAAAAACGGTTAATAACCAAAAATAACCGGTTAATTAACCGAACCGGTTAAAGTAATTAACCGGACCAGTTAAAAAAATAACCGGTTAAAGTCAAAAAGTCAAATTAACCGGTATAACTGGTTAACCGAACCGGTTATTAAAATTAACCGGTTTGTGCACCTCTATTTGTACAATCTGGTCACCCTAAATTATGATAGTAACAAGAATGTTCCCTTTTAAAAATCTAACAAAGGTCGCTATATAAAACCCCATCATTTGTTAAATAAGCTTCAATGTAAACTGGAGCTACTAAATTCCGAGATTTTAATAAGCTGATCTGAGATCGCACTAAAAACCAGATGATACCACATGAAAGTTATACTAGTTACACCAAACTATGCAACAAAAAAAGATGTAGTTATAAAGTCAAAACCACTCATCAAATGCTCTCAACTCAAAAGCTAGCCATATGATGGCTCTCACAACCACTTATTAACTTCAAGTCTGAACCCAGACCCTTAACCAACAACTTCAGTTCCATTGTAACATACTAACATACACTGGCTCAAGCTTCATCCAATGCAAGCACACCAGGAAGTGGCTTACCTTCTAGAAGCTCCAAACTAGCACCGCCACCGGTTGATATGTGACTCATCTTGTCAGCTAGTCCAACTTTCTCAACCGCTGCAACCGAATCACCGCCTCCAATGATGGTTGTCACACCCTTCCCGCTAAGCTCTGCTAGCTTCTTTGCAATAGCCTTAATTGACATTAACATTACCTCAAATTTCAGTCATTAACACGTGAAAAGAGCCGATTTATAATTTTATATATGTATGTATGTGTGTAGTATGTATGTACCTCTGTGCCTACAGCAAATTTGTCAAACTCAAACACACCCATGGGTCCATTCCAGATGACAGTCTTGGTGGTATCCAAAGCTTCGCTAAATGACTTGATGGAATCTGGTCCGATATCCAATCCCATCCATCCGTCTGGAATGCTAGATGCTGGAACAACCTGTATACATATTCAACAAAACAACATATAGTTGTATATTAAATAATATCTCGACTGTAGCCCCAGTTCCGATAACAGGCGGTGGGTTATAACAGAAAATGAGCACACAAGCATAACTAACCTTGCTGTTTGCATCAGCAGCGAACTTGTCAGCGATGACAACATCAGAAGGGAGTAAAAGAGACACTCCTTTAGATTTGGCCTTTTCAAGAAGGGTTGTTGCAAGATCAAGTTTATCTTCTTCCACTAGTGAAGAACCGACAGCTAGCCCTTGGGCTTTGTAGAAAGTAAATATCATTCCTCCACCGAGAACAAGGATGTCGACCTTTTCTAATAGTGACTCGATAACACCGATTTTACTAGACACCTTTGAGCCGCCAACGATCGCGGCAAACGGCTTCTTAGGGTTTGATACAGCTCCAACAAGGTAGTCAAGCTCCTTTTGCATAAGGAAACCAGCAACAGCGGGTTTTAAATGCTTTGCGACACCCTCGGTAGACGCATGGGCTCTGTGTGCGGTGCCAAATGCATCGTTGACGTACAGGTCGGCTAGGGATGCTAATTTCTTTGCAAATTCTGGGTCGTTTTTCTCTTCTTCTTTATAAAACCTCACGTTTTCGAGAAGTAGAACACCCCCCTCTGGGATTTCAGCAACCAGTTTCTCAACATCTGGTCCGATGCAGTCGTCTGCCATCTTGACCTGTTATTAGTACAGCCAAAAGCCCAAAGAGGAACACTTTAAGTAACACTTTCAATAACATACAAACAAGAAATCCTTACATTAAAATGCATAGATGAACAAACCTCGATTCCAAGAAGCTCTGAGAGTCTTGGCACTAGTGGCTTCAGGCTGAACTTTGGTGTTACACCCTTTGGACGTCCCTATAAACAACAAAAACACAGAATCTCAGCAGAGGCATACGAGAGTAATCGAGACCACTTATTTAAACAGCTCATGCTTATAAGCTGAAGCAGATAATCAGCTTACTGAAAACAAACTATTTCAACCTAAGGAAAAACATTTGATATTGAATCCACCATGAATATCAGTTTAAAGAACCAAATTTGTCTCTTCATCCAAACAAAACACTAAGTAAATATATGCATATTACAAATGAATTTATGTCCGGATAAGCTGAAACAGATAATCAGATAACTGAAAACAAGCTATTTCAACCTAAGGGTAAACTTCTGAGTTCTGACATTAAATCCACCCAAAAATAAGTTTACGAAAAAAAAACAAACATGTTTCCTCGTCCAAACACTAGACAATCGTATGCTTATTTAAAAATAAATTGCAGTTTGAATAAGCAGAAGCAAACAATCAGCTTACAGAAAACAAGCTATTTCAACATTGTAAACTTATCACATTAAATCCCCCAAAAAAACAGTTAAAAACATGTTTCTTGATCTAAACACTAGGTAATTATATGCTTATTAAAAAATAAACTTCTGTTCAATTAAGCTAAAGCAAACACTAAAATTATAACTTATAAGCATTACAGTAGTGCTCTCCATTGTACAAATCTAAAGGTTTAGCCTATTAACAATCTAAAAGTTAAAGAACTGCATGTTATAGACCACAAAATTAATAACAACAAATCAAAATCAATAGCAATTTAAGGAGCAGTAGTGATCTCCACTATACAAATATATAATACCATAGTTCTAGTGTAAACTAATGATCTGAAAGTTAAAACAAAGTTATTAACAACCAGTGCACAGTTACAGTTACCTATCTTAAAATCATTGGTGATGAGATCAACAATATAAACACAAATCAAATCAAAGTCATAACAGAGTCATTAGAATTATAAGCATTACAGTCCAGATCTCCATTGTACAAATCTAAACTAAGATCTGAAAGTTAAGAAACTGCGAAGTTACAGTAAAGATCTCCATTGTACAATATAAGAACAAAGTAATGATCTAGTATATATTAATGATCTGAAATACAAACCTAACAAACAGTGCACAGTTAGAGTCAATTATCTAAAAATGCATACAATCAGAATCAGAATCTAACAATCAAAGATGAAGTAAAATAAGTATACCAGATGAGAAGAAAGGATGACTCTAGCGCCATGAGACATCAAGTACTTGACGGTAGGAACAGCAGCACGGATGCGAGTATCATCGGTGATTTTGAAGGTATCATCCAACGGTACGTTCAGATCAACCCTAACGAACACTCGTTTCCCCTTGAGATCTCCTTCTGTTAAGCTACTCACACTCTTTTTGGTGGCCATTTTGATCTCAGATTCACTGTAAACACAAATTAAGATCAGATACAGAAACAGTTGAAGTGATTTTAGTTGAAGAATGATTGAACTTACGATGATGATGATAATTGAAGCGGAAAGATCGAGAAGGAAACCCTAGCAGTTGGTAGTGAGAAAATGGGGACGTGACGTTGGCTTTTGTAGAAATAAAAGGGTGTTTGTCTGCATAACACGGTGGGCTTGTAGCTTGTTTTGTCTTGGCCCTCAAGATATCTTTGCTTGATTTACTTTTACCAATGGGATTAAAACCGCTAACGCATTATTTACTTTGTTATCAGATTTTAATAATCCTAAGTTTCGTCTTTTAGTCAGTAATAATCTCAACTTTCAAAATTCTCTTCAACGATCTCAACTTGTAAAAGATTGGCCCTCATTGGTCATTTTCTAACATATAAGAATTTAGTCTCCTCAATATATTCAAGTGCATCTACAGACTCCATAATTGATTTAAGTGCACATATGTTATAAAATGATCAATAAAGGCAAAATTCTTACAAGTTAGGTTCGTTTATTTAATGTTGGGATTATTATCAGCGAATGTGTGAAACTTAGAATTATTATTAAAATCCAATAACTCTTTACTTTATCTGGTGGGATTAACAAAACAGATTAAACCATTAATTGAATGTTAAAATATTTTTATGTAGTTTAAATTTACATGTTTCGGCTAATCGGCTTAACCTAATTTGTTGCGAAAGTTACATGTTAGATGATATAAGAATGGAAATTGACGATTTTGGAAAGATTCAAATTTCCTAAATACAACAAAAGCAAGTGTCGGCTACTAGTAAGAAACAATCCTGTTTAGAATGGAAATCGGCAACTTTTGGACCCCACGAAACATATGGTAGGTGCATGCGCTTGATATTTAAGGGGGTATGAGGCGGGGGTTTGGACATGGGTTGGGGGAAAACGCCCAAGCCATCACCCCGGGTGAGCTTGGGTTGGGGCGTGGCCCTTGGGGCTTGGGTTTCAAGCCGGGCGTGGGGCGGTATTGACAAGCTGACATGACGGGCTCTCAATGGCCAAACCAAAATAGTCGTTGGGCTAGCCGTTGGCCAACGGCTATGTTAAAAAAAATTATTTTTTCACTATAAAACTCACATTTTTCTTCCATTTTTTACCACATTCAACCACATCTTCTATAATCATCTTCAATTCTCCTTCTACAAAACGAAAAAATGCATCCTTATAACCGTGCTTATGACCCGAACAACCGTATGCATTCCAAGAAAATAATCCTAGCCCACCACCCAATCGTCCAATGCCTCGTCCATTTTTCATACACTCTTCTATGCCCGTTGAAGCGAGTTATGCATCGTATATTGGGAATCGTTTGTATACTAACTTCCCACACATCGACGATTCGATACCTACCCCGTTTACACAATCGCCCATCAACCTTTCACCAACCTCCATCGACCTTTCACAAACCGAAACCGTCCCCGAAACTCAACCACCCAACGATGCTCCTTCCACATCGAAACCCATCAAAAAGAGAAGTCATAAAAAAAAACCGAGGCGGATAAAGCACTTGAAACCGTCAAACGAAAACAACAAAAATGGGTCATTGCTGAAGAAGTTGCATTGGCGAGGGCTTGGTGTCAACAATCTCAACATCCAAGTTTTGTGATACATGGTTGAAAACCGGTGTTCGTAATTGTGTAACTTAATGTTTTTACATAAGTTTTAATCTTGAGTAGCCTACTTTTAATTAGATTTGTGTTTTGCAGGTTTAATGGAGTTTAAGAAGCTTTTTGGGAGCTTTACGAGTCACCGGGTCGAAAACCGGACAACCGGGACATCAAACGGGTCAACCGGGAGTGCAAAATGGAAAAAAAATAGAAAATGGAAGTTGGGGAGGTCGTCGGCGACGCCCCGTAGTTAACCCCGTCGCCAGAAAGCTCGTAACCAGTCAATTAGCGCGTCGCAGAAAAACAGCAAAAATAGAGGGCGTCGCCGACGGGGTCAGGGCCGTCGGCGACGGGCTCCAGTTTCTTCTATCGCGAAAGTTCAATTCTTGGGTGTTTTGACGGGTTTAATGACATGTTTTGACCATGAATCGGGGGTTACGAGTAGGAGGAGGTTACAAGACGGGGGGAATTTTATTTTCATCATCATCGATCAAGAACAACACGGTACCGATCATGTCTTCATCACTATCTCAAGCTTGTGATCGCGCCCATTCAACAATGAGCGGATAGTCTCGTCGATTTCACCCCGGTGTAGATGTTGTAAGATTTCTAGTGTTTATACATTTGTATTTTAATTTGGTTTTGTGACAAATTGTTTAGTATTTGAAACTTGTGATAATTGTCGTGCATTTGAATTGAATTTGTGAATTGTCGAACGATGATAAAGTTATGACTTTGCGAAATGAATTTGTGCACTTATGCCTTATCGTAGGTTAGGATTTACATGTCCGAGGCAACGAAGTGCATTACGGTCCGTTGTCTATGACGTTGATAGCAATTGGCACCTAAGCTTCGTGATAGTGATCCGTTAATCACTATATACAATTGAATCAAGTTAAAACATGTAAGAACCCTAGGTCTTGCAATAATCGAACCGGGTGTGATCCATATTCCTAATTCTTGTTTTCAATTAACTTAGTTTTGAAATCTTAGTTAGTAAACAATTGTTTTAGATAATAGTCATTTGTCGGTTCACTCCAATTTCTTTTCAAATCAAATAAACAAAGGAAAATTAGCAAACTTCATAATCATGTTGTACATTGTTTGTAAATAGTCTAACTAATCGAACGGGTCGTGCGATACTGACATCCTGCTCTTCGTGGATACGATACCCGACTTACCCTAGCTACCTAGGTTTAATTGGGTTTTTGACTGATCAGGACGACACGGTCACGTCATTTAGGTATTCTTAAACTTTGTTTTTATTAATGGTTATTTTTTATATAACTTTGTAATATATTAAATTTTGTTTTTATTAAAATAGGAAATTCTCAACATCGAACCGCTCTGTGGGAAGCGGTTAGTAGAGTATTCCATGAAGAATTGGGAATGGAGGCTTATCGTGAAAACGATAGCTTATCCTCGAAGTGGAGCGATATTAGCGGCCAACTTACAAAATATAGTGGTTTTTTAAATAAAGCAAAGCAAAACCCAAAAAGTGGTGAAACCGAAGCCGACATTATGACAAATGCATTGGTCACATTCAAATCAAATGTGGGGACCGACTTCCGTTTCATGCATTGTTGTGAGATTTGTAAGTTCCATCCAAAGTGGGCGAATATCCCCATTGGTAGCGAAAGTAACACGTCTTCCAAAAGGTCAAGGGCATCGTCCCAAGCCCAATCTGATGCACGAGATCAAGAATTTGAGGACCTTTTGGATGATTCGCCAAGCCCAAACCGGCCTGAGTATGGAAGAGATGTCGCAAAAAGGCGTGCTCAAAAATCAAGATCTGGTACGGCATCGCCTTCAACTTGGAGTTCGGGCTCGCGTAGGGGAATATACAGCGATCAGTTGGATGACATTTCATGCAAGTTGGATACAATCAACGTATTCCAACAACAAAGGGCCGAAATTCGAAGGAGCAAAGAAGCTAGAGATGCCGCTAGAGATGCCCAGAAACAAAAATGGGATGATTTGAAATTTCTATCCCAGCCCATTGATCACCTAGAGGGTGACGAGTTACAACTAGTCTTGGAGATGAGAGAAGAGATAAAAAAACAAATATAAACGTTAGGATTTTTTTTTTTTTTTTGTAATTTTCTTTATTTAAAAATATTAAAAAAATTAAATTTGTTGTTTTAAAAAAATACTCAAATAGCCCAGCGGGTCAGCCCAGCGAAGCCCACCAAACCCACGCCCCAAACCCCCGCCCCATCATACTGTGTTGAATGTGGGTCAGCCCATGTCTGCCCCCCAAGCCACGTGTCAACTCATGCCCCAACCCAAGCCCAACCCCCGCCCCACCATACCCCACGGTCTAAATAATAAGAATATTCTCTCTCTATTGGTATATCCTTGTTTTAGTTTTTTTTTTTTAACAGCAAACATTTAGGGACTGTTTGGCAACATCTGAATGCTTAAGTGCTGAACCAGTAAGAGGTCTGAATTATTAGGTGCTGAACCAGTAAGATGTCTGAACCATTAAGAGCTTGTATAATGTTTAACCGTTCAGAGGCAGATGTCTGACCAATTCAGATTAGAGGTCTTACCATTCAGACTTTGTATAAATCTTAACCATTCAGAGGCAAATGTTTGAACCATTCAGACATCTGCTCGTGAAACAAACAGTCTGAACCATTAAGTGCCGAACCAGTAAGAGGTCTGAACCATTAAGAGCCACATTAAGAGGTAAACAAACAGCCCCTTAGGCTATAGGGTGTGGTCATGATCCTCATGATCACCATGACCCTCCATATTAGCATCATGTCACCTACTTCTAATCCATTATCCAAAACCATTAACCTAAGGGTGTGGTCATGACTCAAACCACTATTATATTATTTTAATTTATATTTGTGAAAAGGAAATAAAATATTGAATAAGGAAAGGAGGCTCATGGTTGCCATGGTTTAATCTATGGGAATCATGGTGGATGAGACGAGGGGGTGGTGTAGCAATCCATTAATGGTCCTACATGGCGATTGATGACCCAACCATGCCCCTCACACCCTATAGACTCGTTCATCTCATCAAACTTTTTATAAATGAATACTAAACATTTTCTCATTCATCTCATCAAACGTTTTATACAATGAAGAGTTAACTTCTTTTTTGCTTCATGTGGTTTGATCGTTTTAATGGTTTTACCCCAATCATTTAAAAAGTGACATTTTCCTCCATGATGATTCCATTTAATTGTCAGTTTACTCCGCGACTCTTAACTCGGTTAAATCATTCAATTAAAGGAAGGGGTATTGCGGTATTTTAAATATAAAAAAGAGAAAACTGCTTGGATAGTCCCTATGGTTTGCCCATTTTTCACCTTTATTCCCTAACTTTCTAAAATTACACCTATAGTCCCCAAGTTTTTGAATTTCATTCCCGGATAGTCCTGGGGTGGATGGGGGTTAGTTTTTGTTGTTAGGTGCGTGTGAAATGACAAAAATACCATTACTGTCAAATTAATAACTAAAAAGTTAAAATAAATATAATTAATATTTTACAATTTATGTGGGACCCACCACCCACCCTACCCATTTCATATTCCCCACTCCACACCACCACCACCATCTCCACCTTCAACCACCACCACCATCTACCCCACTTCACCGTAACCGCCACTGCCACAACCATCCCCGCCACAACCACCACCGCCGCCATTACTGATTGATGTCAGCAACAAATAAATAATCGATGTCCAAATCAGTTTTTTGTATGTAACCTGAATCTATTCCGATGAACAAGTCTACTTAAAAACCGCTAAAAATATTCTCGAATCACTTCAATTTCACTTAGTTATTATTTTGTCTTAGTTCAATCACACTATCTATATTCAACTGAATCTCACTACTGTTCTATCTCCTCCACTTTTCTCTGAATCTATTTGAGTTTTCCGGCGAAACGTGAATATATTTGCGCTTTCCGGTGGCAATGGTGTCGGAGGGTGAATCGTCGAATCCGACGGACACGGTGTTGTTCGTGGGATGTCGTTGGTGTTGGGGATCGCATCGAGACATGTGCTAAGAGGAACCATGGTTCCGTATACAGTTGCTCTGCTTGTTATTGGTATCGGCTTGGTATCATTACTATTAGATATGTTGTGGCGGTGGTGGTTACGGTGAAGTGAGGATTTTACATTATTGATTGGCTGCGGTGGTGGTTGTGGCAGGATGGTTTGTGGCAGTGGTGGTTACGGTGAAGTGGGGTAGATGGTGGTGGTTGTTGAAGGTGGAGATGGTGGTGGTGGTGGTGGTGTGAAGTGGAGAAGATGAAGTGGGTAGGGTGGGTGATGGGTCCCATATAAGTTGTAAAATATTAATTATATTTCTTTTAACGTTTTAGTTATTAATTTGACAGTAAGGGTATTTTTGTCATTTCACGCGCACCTAACACAAAAACTAACCCTAATCCACGCCAGGGACTATCCGGGAAGGAAATTCGTAAACTTGGGGACTATAGGTGTAATTTTAGAAAGTTAGAGACTAAAGGTGAAAAATGGGCAAACCACAGCGACTATCCGAGCATTTTTCTCTATAAAAAAATTAAACATTGATTATTTGTTTATATATATTTTAGGCGAATTGGAAATAAATAATCCCACCTAACTCAATTTGGTCGATAATAATCACAAATCAGTTATTGGATGATGATAATCCGAACTGGTCAATTTTTTTATTTTTGTAAAATAGTCCGCCTTTAAAATAGCTTAACGGAGTTAAGTTTTTTGCCGAATTACAAACCGATGTTTTAGGGCTTTTGATCAGAATGAGGATACGAGTCGATTGATATAAAACTTACCTCAAAATTGTGCTCGAAATGGCTTATTTTTGTTAATTGGAAGTTTAAACACCCGAATTGAAGCACCGTTTTCGTGGGTTGGGGTAGTATTTCGAGGTAAGTTTTACATCAATCGACTCGTATCCTCGTTCTGATCAAAAGCCCTAAAACATCGGTTTGTAATTCAGAAAAAAACTTAACTCCGTTAAGCTATTTTAACGATGGACTATTTTACAAAAAAATTGACCAATTCGAATTATTATCAGCCAATACTGACTTGGGATTATTATCGGTCAAATTGAGTTAGGTGAGATTATTTATTTCCAATTTGCCTATATTTTATAACAGAAAATTCAATAATCTATTTCTACGCCATTTTTTCTCTGCCTACCCCTCTCACTTCTCTCACCCTTCTATCCACCTTCTGTAAGACACGACCACTACCACCATGAGACACCTCCTTTACCACTGTCAGACACCGACCACTACCACCCATCCTACACACACACTCTCTCTCTCTAAACTGAGCACCCCACTTTCATCATCACCTTCTAGCAACCACCTGAGCACCCTACCGTCATCACCTGTCGACCACCACAATCGTCGCCACCATACCACAGCCACCACCACTGCTATCAACACCATCAGGTTTGTACCATCTCTCACGGTGTTCCTGTTTCTATCTCTAAGCCGACATTATATGCTCAGATGTAATTCGAGTGCATGTTAAATGTTGGTCAGATTTGACTAGGCAATAAGGGTTAGAACTCGAAAGATAAGGAACAGCGGTGGCGGGTTTAGATTGTGAGCTCAGATTTGAGTTGCGATGTGATACGGGAGAGAAGGTTTAACCGTTCGGGGAAGATGTTGTTTGCGATGTGGTTCAGATATGGGATTGTTTCCTCTGCTTAGTGTGGTGGTGGGTGTTGGTTTTGGTTGCAGGTGATGCTTTGGTGTTGGTGGCAGGTTGTGGTGGTGGTTGTTGGTGTTGGTGGCAGATGATGGTAGTTAGCTGTGGTGGTGGCTGTTGGTGGTAGGTGGTGGCGGCTAGGGAGAGTGGTGGAGCTGGTGCAAGTTTATTTTTTTTATATATGTGTAAATCTTGAATTTAAGGAATTAATAATAAATAGTTAAGTATTTATATGTAAAATTACCAATATACCTCTACCTTTAATTGAATGATTTAACTGAGTTAAGAGTCAGGGAGCAAACTGGTAACAAAATGAAAACATCAAGGAGAAAAATGGCATTTTTAAACCATTGGAGTGAAACCGTTAAAACGACCAAACCATAGGGAGCAAAACGAAAGTTAACTATAGAATGAATTTCAAACATTTTTTCATTGTATAACATCTCACCAAACTTTTTATACAATGGTTAACAAGATGCTAAAACAAAGTATACATTTCCCTTGTTACAATTTACATTCACCGTCCGGTTCAACAATATTTATTAAACAAAAGTGAAATTCACCCAATTGCTCCATTTTGTACTATTTCGTTTCGCCCGGTGATTGAACCATAGGAAGGACGTTGTTTGTAACTCTCCTATTGTGTACTATTTCGTTTCGCCCGATGATTGAACCATAGGAAGGACATTGCTTGTAACTCTCCGAATATCTTGTCTATGTTTGGTCGACTGCCCGAGAATATTAGATTGTTCTGTGCTTTCCATATCACCCAACACGCCACTAAGATAATCATTTATATCACCCTTTTTCTTATGGTTTGATATCGCCAAGTTTTTATGTATGTTCCAGGTCATTCATTGTAAAGCATAAATTTGCGGAATACTACACCACACGTTGACCTTGTGCCATATTACCGCTGCGACATAGAAAGAGATGAATAGATGATCCGCGTCTTCGTCACGTTCTCCACAAATTTTGCATAGTGTCGAACTATGATGAATATTGCATCTATGTAAACCTTTGACAGTGGGCAGTCTATCTTGGGCTCCCCGCCAACCGAAAATATTCGGTTTTTTCGATACCCATTTAACACAGTTAAATGGTCAAAAAAAGAACCGAATATCTTGAACCCACACCTAATTGTCTTGACCCGTTGAAACCGATCTCCCGCTGACAAAGGCATTAATCTGATTCAGCCGGAACAAGTTTGGGTACTTCTCTTTTAGAAGGTACTTCTCAGCCCGATAATCGACCAAAAACCTCACTGCAGCACCTTTCAACAAAAGCTCAGGATGCACATTGAGTTCCTTTGCATCATTTTCCAATTTGCAGATTCCACTCCAAACTCCTACAAGTCCAGCTCGAACCGGTAGATATGACCAAGAGGATGCTTTGTAGTGGATGGATGTAATCGTTCTTTGCCACAAACTAGCCACTTCTTGTTTAAACCTCTACCACCATATCTTTCAAGGATCCCAACTAGGGCTGTCCAAATCGCTTGTCGCTCGCTTGCTGCTCGCTCGGAAAATGCTCAGATATGCTCGCTTGGTTTGGTTCGGTTTGCCAGCGAGTCAAGCATGAGCAAAGGTCCGCTCGGATCGGTTCGGCTCGAATTAATTTTTATTAATTTATTATATATATAATTATATATGCACACGCAAATTACATGTATATTCATATTTTATACATACCGTTCTATTATTTTTGGTCCACGTTATGCAAATAGACAATTATATTTATACTTACTAGCCTAATCAAACCAATAAAAATCTAACACAAAATTTAAAACTAAAACTCTAAGTCGTGAAATGGTAATATTTGACTTCTTTCTCTCATCAATCATAGTTCTCAATCATCTCTTGCTTTCACTGTACGCCACAATGCGACAATAGTACTTTGTTGTATATTCATCGCCTCACCTGCTTGGCTGCCTCAACCAGAGCCTCATACTCGAACAGTTTGACCTCAATCTTAGTGTCATCCTTGGACAGTTGGACCTTAGTCGCGACCGGACAACAGAGACATCGAAAGAAACATTCTAAATCTATGATTGTCCAAATCAATCATCGTTCGCCCGAAAAATTGCACGCTCAAATATGCCCGTTCGGATTTTGCTTGGTTGTAAATGAGCCAAGCACGAGCAAAGGTCCGCTTGGTTCGGCTCTGTAAGACCCGACTTAATATAACGAGATTAGTGATACAAAAACTAGCATTTAGTACAATAATTTACGAGTTTACAAAAGCTTTCATGATTTTAAGACCTTACATGATCATAATATTCAAGTCATTATGCTACTAGTTAATTTTTAAAACATAGTTTCAAGTGTTTACATATTACTAAAACGAAATAGACAAAATGCGGAAGCTTCATTTGGTGCGTTCGGTTCTTGATAATAGCTTGATCACCATCCGGGTTAGGTCCATCTTCACCTATGGTTAAAACCATGGAAAATAATTAGTTTTGACTCTTTAACAATCAAGAATAAACAAGTTCCATACTCAAACGTATCAAAAAAACAAAAATTCTCGGATCTGAGCTGGTGGCGTTGCGCGACGGGGGTGAGGGTCTGCCGTCGCGCAGCGCCACGGGGTATTTTTGGCAGAAAGTTGTTGTTTGGAGCTATATCTCAGCCCAGCACCATTTTTACCGATTATAAACTTCAAGTCAACATAACTTTTGACTCGGGCGTCCGTTTTAGCCGATTCTTTTTCCTACGTGACCGTAATTTAATTACGGACACGTTTATCAACACGGTTTGCATAAAAATATCATTTCAAAAACAGTTGTCCTATAATTCGTCTCTTGTTTATTTGACCCATTTGTCTACAAGTTCCACAACATGTATTGTTATCATCATAAACTTTAGGCCAATGCACCCGTTTCTGCATTTACCAAATATGAGCTTGTGCTCCCCTCCCGAGGGTTGCTTATGCAATAACCATCATGCTTATTTCCAAGAATTTAACCATGTCTTTCGGAATCATTTGACAAGCGAATGTTCCGAACTATAATCCCTCTACAAGGGCTCATGCTTTTGCAACGGATTTGCGTGTCCGTTACACGACCTACGCTTGATATATAACCAATCACAAGTGATGGTTATTAATTTTGTTGGTGCACTGAATGTCTGCTGACTACGTCTTAATCAAGTCTTATGTCTAGATAGGTTAATTGAGTGCACAACAGTGATTGAATTAGGGTTTGGTCATGTTTTAGGTAGTGAGTCTGTTTGAAAAGGTCCATCCGTTTGAACATGGTTGTCCGTTTGAACATGGCTGTCCGTTTGAACATGGCTGTCCGTTTGAACATGGTTGTGCCACTTTCAAACGGAATAGGCTTAGCCTATATATAGGTTGTGTATTGATTCATTTCATACGGATCTGATTGTGTGTGAGCTGAGGTGCTGCCAAATTTTCATCAGAATTCATTGTAATAGCTCTACAAATCAGTAATATAAGAAGATTAAAAGGAACAAGCTGTGTAAAGTCGTTTACTTTGATTCCGCCTTAGTAAATGATGATGAACTGCCTTTACTGATTGTTTAGGGTCACGGAACCGATCCAACAAGTGGTATCAGAGCACAGGACGAGGAGTTCATACCATTGCAGCTTGATTATACCGGATTTTCTCACTTCTACCTTTCTTTTCTGATTTGAACAAGTGTTTACGATTGAAATGGCCTAAAAATTTCACATATCAAACGAAATACTGTGATAACTAATCCTTGAAAATTTGAGATCAAAATTCGATTTAAAACTGATCAAAAAGACCTATTCCGTTTGAAAATGTTCGTAAAATGCTGACATCATCTCGTTTGAAAAGCACAGTTTCCGTTTGAATATGGATTATTTCGTTTGAGGCATGTACTTCGTTTGAAAGTGATAGGCTATTACGTTTGAGACTTGTATCCCGTTTGAAATGATCGTTTGAAAGTGGATCATTATTGTAGTTCCGTTTGAAAGTCACACATATTTGTGATCACGTTTGAAAGTGGTTAATCGTTTGAGACTGCATGTGACCAGACTTTACTTGCGGCCTAATCAAATTTAATACATACTTAATATTGTCAGGCTGCATGTGATACATATTAAAGGCCCATGTGCTAAATATTTGAGGCCCAATCAAAGAGTTTGCATGTGAATGTGATATTAATTGAGTTGTCATTCTAGTATAACAATCGGCCCAATAGAATTTGATATACATTTAAAGTTGTCGGCTATTTGTTTTAATTGTACATTTGCATGTGTAATAGGTGCACGGCCTAAATCATTCTAAGGCCCAATTGAATTGTTTTTTTTTCCGATCAAGCCCATTCATTTAGTGATTTCACCCGAACAACATTAGATCCGTAAATCTTCGACACGAGTCTTATATTGATTTCATCAACATATACTTTTACGTACTCAGTTTGTTTGAAGTTTGAACTGATTTTGTTTGTTTGTGTGATTCAAGGAAATTCAAGGAGATAACATCATGGCTGAGATAAAAGAGAAAACTAGAGAAGAAATTCTGAGTGAGAAAACAGACAGAGAAATAAGAATGGCTGCGAACAGAATGAATGATATGCAAAGAGAATATGAAGAGGCTGTTAGATACAAAAGATGGGATAAGAAACGAGAGTGCTATGTCAACAGATATGATGAACCTGTTGTTTCCAAAAAGGACATAGTCTATGATGATGTTCTTTTAGTAATTACTCGGGTCGGCGAATTTTATTCAAATGTTGTAAAAGACAAAAATTATGAGGAAAAACTGGAAAAATCATAAGAGAAGTCATGATATCGAGTTTGAAAAAGAGAGATGAAGAGAGAATGGAGAAGAATGTTGAGAGTATGGTTGAAGAATTAAAGAAAGTTGCTGAGGAAGATGTGAAGAAAGCTGTGGAAGTAAAAGAAGAAGTTGTGGTGAATGTAGAAGTTGAGAAAGCTGTTACTGAAGAGCAGCAAGTTGAAGAAACTAAGAAGAAAGAAGAAGTGAAGAATGAGAATTTGGAAACTAGTGATGTTGGTGAAGAAGTTGGTGTTGAAGGAAAGAAGAATTATGCTGATCAGACAGATGCATCAAACACTGAAGTGCCAATCACTGAGGTACATTCTGATTCTGAAATCTTAAAAACGATTGATCAGTGCAAGAAATGCATGGAACCGTGCAGAGCTTGTACTGAAAAAGATGAGCAATTCAGAACAAGAGATCTTGAATTTACTAACATTGAAAACATTTTTAAAGAAAAATGCAAAGAAATGCTAGAAAAAGAAAAAGTTTTAAAAGAAAATGATGAAAAACTTTCAGAAAAATGTAAAAAGTTAGAAACGAAAAATGAAGTTTTGAAAGAAAATGTTTCTAAAATGACAGAAGTATGTTCACAAAAAAAATTGCTTGTCAAGAAATGTAGAAAGAATATGACTCAATGAAATTAGCATATCATATTACGAAAGAGTCATATGATAAAGTGAAAGATGAAATGAAATTTGCTCAATCAAGAATGAATTATCTTTCTGAAACAACTAAAGAACTTAAACGAATGTATTCCATAAAACAAGATGTTGTTAATTCCTATATTGAGGATGTTGCTAAGCTAAAGCGACAGATTGCTGATTTAGAACAGGACAACAACAAGTTAAAGAGTTATCACGTGTCGTCATATGTGCTTGAACGAATTTTCAATATAAAACCGGGAGATGGTGAGTCTGAGCAAAACAAGAAAGGCATTGGCTCAGAGTTTCATCAAGTTCCACCACCAGAAAAATTTGCATTTTATGATGAGGAAAAGGTCGAAAAAGCTTTCAACCTGGTTGATCAATTGCCAGACAACATTGATGTAACCTATTCCAAATCTGATGATACTAATGATTCAGAGGTGGTAGGTAAGGTTGTTGAAAGCGTGTTGCAAGAAGAGTCGGTTGATACAGGTAAATCTGAATCACAGGATGAAGATGAAGGAAATTTTCATGATGAATATCTGAAAAACACAAAATCCGAGAAAAATTTGAATGAAGATTCAAAAGGATTGGTTTATACCATGATTGGATCGGACAAATTGTTCTTAGATGTTGTATTCCCGATTCAGAATGTGATTTCAGAAAAGGTTGATAAAGTTTTCAAGATGGTTGAAATTGAAAAGTCTGAAATTTCAAAGTTTGTTGGTAAAGGTTACAAAACTTTTTATAACAAACCTGGTTTTAAAAAGAAAAACATGAAGGTCGGGTTGGGTTATAAGAAGAAACAAAGTTGGAAAAGAAATGAAACTCCGAATTTTCAGAAAAAAACGAGTTTTGTTCAAGGAAAGAGTTTAGCTGAAGAAAAGGAACTTAAAATTGGACAACAGTCTATTGAAGAGTTCCTAGCTCAAAAGAGAAATCAACAACCACAGGTCAAAGATGTTTCCATGAGAACATGTTTTAAATGTGATCGAAAAGGACATCTTGCTCGCAAGTGTCCAAATCTGAAACCTGTGGATGTTGACATAAAGAAGATTGATGTTGAGAAACAAAAATCTGAGGATGTAAAACAAAGGTCGACCAGATTTGATTCAAAACAAACTTGGAGGTACAACACAAACAAGTTTGTTTCGAACCAAACTTGGAAATCAAACCCGAACAGGTTCGATTCTAGACAGACCTGGAATTCTAACACACCCAGATTTAGAACAACACAAAGTTGGAAAACATCTGTTGATATGACAAAACCACAAGAGTTTTGGAAACCAAAAGTTGTTCAAAAACAAAATGTTCAAAAAGAGTCTCATTTTTACAAACGTGGTACTCCTAAAGGTCAAACATGGAGTGAAAAGAAACAGGTGATTCTTGAAAAAGATGAAAAAGTTGAAGTAAAAGTTGAAAAGATTTTTGTGAAAGATGACAAAGAGTTTCCAGCATTAAATGAAAATTATTGTGTTGAAATGCCTAAGGTCCAACAGACCTGGGCTAAATTGTTCAAGTGATTGAGTTAGTTGAATGTGCAGGTGCTCAAGAAAAATCAAGATTGTGAGAATGGAAGTTGGAGCAGTCTGGCACAACGAGGAAAGGAGGCTGCTGGATCCTGTGTTGGTTGAAACAGGAAGTTTATTTTCATTTTGTACATAAATAAACAATATTTTCAAAAACCTAAAAATTTGAAAAAATAAAAAATCAAAAATATGTTTTAGTTTGTTAAAAAAACTTGAAAAAACCAAAAATATGTGTTGATTGAATATGCCGAAACCCTCACGGCGGAACAAACATGATTACTTTCACAAGATTGAAAAACGGTTTTCAAACTGTCGAAAATCAATGGGTTGTAAATCATGGGGGTACTTTATATTAGTTTTTCTGCAAAACAGAGCATAGTTAGCAGAAAATGGATGGCGAGACAAAGCTATCAGTGTTGGTTGTCAAATTTTCTTTAAATGATTTTGCATTTTAGGGGGAGAAAAATTGTCAGAAAATCCAAAAACATTAGAAAATTTGAAAAAGCCAAAAACATGATAAAATTCAAAAATTGAGTTTTTGTGTAAAAAGAGGAAATGATAGTACATCAGTAGACAGTTACAGTATGCTAAAGAATTGGAAAGTTTAAATGTGTTAAACAGTCTCACTGATGATGTGTCGGTAGGTTTTTATACATTTAGTAAACTTTTTCGGGATATAAACCTAAATTCAAACTTGCTTATTTCGTGGGGAACACTACTTGGATATATAGGTAACCCTTGAAATCTTGTTTGAAAGGTCCCTCTTTCTGAGATACTAGGTCTTTATACTCAGTGATATCTGGGGTATTATCCCGGGACTTCTGATTTTGCGGAAGCAATGGCCTAGTCCCCGTATAATACTTTCTGCATTGCTTGAAACATAGCGCAGCCTGATGTGTGCAAAATGCAACATATAAATTACATCAATTGTGGCATAAAACTAACCCTTTTTTAGTACTAATGTTGGAAAAAGTGTGCTTTTGTCTTCCTTTTGTATTTTCAGGATTAAATGAGCTCAAATTAACAAAAGAAGCAAAAAGACATCAAAATCTAACATAAATACAAGAAAAGGAACAAGACGTGACATGCCCGACCCCACGACATCATCTTCCCAAGCAAAACAAGACAACAGAAGACTGAACACGCCCCGTGCTCAGCCAGCACGGGGGCGTGCCCAAGTGTCAGCAGAAAAGACAAAGTGGTAGAAGCTTCTATTGCCTACCACGGGGCCGTGCTCAGCAGACACGGGGCCGTGGTCAACTATAAGATTCGCACAATCCAGGCAAATCTTCATAGTACAAAGATTCTTCTGCACACGGGGTCGTGCTCAGCAGACACGGGGGCGTGGTCAACTATTAAGACAAAGCTGCATTAAATGAAGAAAGAGAAGGATGTGGACACAGGGCCGTGCCCACTGGACACGGGGCCGTGCCCGAGCTTCTGTTCAGCCTATAAATAGGAGTGCTTGGCCCAAGCTCAAACCAACCCTTGGCACACCACCTCTCTCACACTTCACCCACCACCACCATAACACCATCATCCACCACCATCATCCATTGTCCATCGTAGAGTGTGTGAGTCATCTCGGGATCCAAGATTGATCGTAAGAGTTCTTGACAATCAAGGCCATGTTTGCCTAAGTCTCTTACATCACTTGGTGAAGACAAAGTGTCTACTGTAATACTTTTTATTTCTAATCTTTTCGCACTTTTTACTTGGTTTTGTATTAATGACTTTAATAACTAGTTTCTTATGTTGAAGGTGATCTTTCCTTGTCGTTTGTCCGTGGTGTCTTGGCATTATTTTACTGTCTATATAAAATAAAATATTTTCACCATTCATATCTCCATGGTCTATATGGAGGTATGTTGGCTACCTGGTCGGGGGTTAAGGGAACGGTTTGGTAAAGGTCTTGCCATTGTTCAGCGTTTAGAGGTCCTGCAATGGACCTGGGTCAAATTTAGTAGGACCTCCTTCAATGCTTAACGGTATTGGATGGCGGGGGTCCAAACTCTTTGATCCCCTCATAAGTTAACTACTATTAATACTATAACCCGGCTATTTAGGACTGTATCCCTGCTGACTCAGACTACTTAGTCGAGGGTAACGTCACCTCCAAAAGAGGGGCCTACCATAATTTGCATTAATAACTTAATTAATTATCTTCCAATAATCCACCCTTTTATGATTGTATCCTTGCTGACTCAAACTACTGGGGTGAGGGTAACGTCACCTTCAAAAGAGGGGCCTACTACAATAACTAAGATAATCTCTTAAATAAGTGCAAAAGTGCGGAAATAATCAAAGGTTACACTAGATACGAGTCGGAACCAAGTGATTCATCTTGTCTATCTGTTTTTCTTTTTATTTTTATTTTCAGCATTTTAGTTAGTTTTTATTTTTCTTAGTTTAAAACTTTTTCTAAACTTTTCATTTTGATTAGACGTTGAGGATAAACCGGTACTCAAAGCTCTTGTGTCCTTGGACGACCTCGGTATCTTACCAACACTATACTAAGCTCACGATGGGTGCACTTGCCCATATGTGTGTTTAGTGTTAGTGAAATATCGTGTTTTATAAATTTAAAACTTGGCTAAAAATAAGTGTTAAAGGGGCTTAAAATATACACCTAATATATATAACACTTCACACGCATCAAGTTTTTGGCGCCGTTGCCGGGGACACAAGGATTTTAAGAAAGCTTAAAATCGACGGCCTAATCAGTTTTTCAAAACCTTTTTAAAACCGCGCGCACATTTTTCTGCATTTTAGTTTAGATTTGCATTTACAGTAACCTGTACACGGGGCCGTGCTGCACATTTTCATAAAAACACCCAGTAACAGTAGCTTGAACACGGGTCGTGCTCACTGAACACGCCCCGTGCTCAACTAGATCAGTAAATTTAATTAAAACGCCCAGATACAGATCCTGAACACGGGGCCGTGCTCACTGAACACGGGGCCGTGTCCAGCCTCTGTTTCCGTTTTTATTTTTGTTTTCTGATCTCGAGACTTGGTTGTGGTCTGCTGAGTGATTCTCATGGATCAATACTCAGGAGGTTACAACTACATCTATGAGGAGGATGATTATAGGGGTAATTATTGCACTAATTGTCGTAACACACACTCGGTTCAAAATAGTCACTCATATCAACCATCCAATTCATACACCTACTATGAGGAGCCCAGGTACGAGCCATCAACTTCATACACATCCTATGAAGACCAAAGGTATGAACCTCCTCCCTCATACTCATATTTTGATGAACCAAGGTATGAGCCTTCATACTCATACTTTGAGGAACCAAGATATGAGCCACCACCTTCGTATACTTACTATGAGGAACCATGGCGTGAACAACCCACCTCATATGAGTATTATGAAGAACAAAATTACGAACCTTATCCATCATATGCTTACAATGAAGGACAATGGTGTGAACCATCTACTTCATATGGGTATTATGAGGAACAAAGGATCGAACAACCGGATTCAAGCTTTGAAAATCCCGATTCTTTTTCTATAACCAAAGTGACCGATAGGATATTAGAAAACATTAGAGTTATCAATCGCTGTATAAAAGAATCTCGCGCAAGGGAAGAGGAGTCCCGCGCAAGAGAAGAATTAAAAAAGGAAGAGATAACCGAAAGTGTAAAAATGGAAGAACAAATAAGTGAAAAACCTACACATGAGTTAAACAACGAAAAAGGTGAGTCCGACAACGTTAAAATTCAAGAAGAGTCTAATTTTGAAGAAATTAATCTCTTGTCACCTTCTTTTGAAAATCATTGTTTAGTACCCACTCATGCTAAGTTTTTAAAAGAGTTAAACACTAACACTAAAATTGACGAAACGGTAAGTGTTAAGTCAACTAATGATCAAACCTCACTAATAAAAGAAGACCCATTTGAAATTAACATTACACCGGTTCCATGTTTCTTTCAAAATTCGTTTATTAGTAATGTCATAATCGATAAAGATCTTTGTGTTAACATAATGCCTAACTACATTTTCGAAAAATTAAGTATTAGTGATTTTTCTCCACTTCAAATACCCATTTTTCTATCCAATCGGAAAGTAATAAAATCAACCGGTATAGTTGAGGATGTCTTGGTTCAAACAAATCAGATGGTAATCCCGACCGACTTTGTCATCCTCGATGACGCTCCTCTAGTGTTGGGACGACCATTTGTAAAAACTCACGAAGCTTTGAAAAACCGGAAGTTCAACAATCTACCTCTTCAATTAGGGGCATTTAAAAAGAGTGTCGATCTTGAGCGATCAATGAAATATCCATTCGGCAATGACGACCCCCTAATTGAAGATGAGCCAGAACCACCTGATAAAGTGGGTCTAGCCAAGGACCCTTATAAACGTGGCGCACCACGGAGGCATTCCGCGGAACTATCCGTAGTTTAGTTTAGATTAACCTTTATATTTTCTAGTTTAGTTTTTAATTTTCAGGAATAAAACACACTCGGGATGGTGAAGGATGATAAGGGAAGCTTGAACCAACACCCCATACATAAAAACAGAGCCTCCCGATGATTTTTCTTCATTACAGCAAGTTCAGCACGGGGCCGTGCTCACCCCAACACGCCCCGTGCCCGAGGTTCTGTAGAAAATGCCCAGTTCAGGTACCTGGGCACAGGGCTGTGCTCACTGAAACGCCCCTGTGCCCAGCCTTCTGTTTACTTTTGGTACTGGCAGTCTGGACACTGGGCCGTGCTCAGCCAACACCACCCCGTGTTCAGCTACCCAGTACCATAAAATCTTGTTTTTAACCCACTTTTACACATTCAATCAACCTAAAAACTTATTTTTGGGACACATTGAGGACAATGTGTAATTTAAGTGTGGGGGGGATGTTAAAACCTTGAATCTTGTAAGTCCTAATAACAAGCCTTACACAAAACTCTATTGGAACCGCTAATCACCCCAAATTTTTTTCAAACATTTTCATTTTTTTTACTTGTCTAGGTTTAATTCGGGAATTTCAAGTTCTAAAAAGGTTATATTTTTACAAATTTACAACCGATAGCGTCGTGATAAAAAGAACCAACATAAGAAAATTATGAAAAGGCATGGCAAACTTAGTTAAAATTTGATTATATATACTTGATCACATAAAAACCCATTCCCACAAAAGTGAGTTTTGAGCCTTTATTGAGCATACAAATACATATCTTTAAATTAAATGCTCATTTTTCATTTCTTGTGTGAATAGCCGCTTGGTTCTTACAACTCTAGAACTTGCCACGACGATACATTCCCGGTCCTTACCAACTTAAACCCGAGTAAGTAAATGATGGAGGCATTAAGACTAACCCTTTTTATTTCTACACCATTATTTTTTTTTACCACCTACCCAAAATCCCCCTAGTTAGCCCCTTTGAGCCTAAACCTTTTTCATTTCATAACCCAAACCAAACACCCTTTTACCCACCAAAACCTTTTTCATTTTTAACCCTTTGTTTTAGTAACAAGTTCGATTTTTCGTATGACTTTTCAAAAAAAAAAATGTGTTGATGATGAAGCAAAAGAAAATAAACAAAAAAGTTCATCAAAAATAACTTTGTTTGAATAATAGCTTCATCAAAATAAAAGTCAAAAAGTAAAAAGTCTTACGAAAACCGACACTTGTTACGCTTTTAGCCATTTTTTCTACTAACCACTAACCCAACCACCTACCTTTAACCCAAGCCTAACCCTTCTCCCACAAAGTCCTCTTGATATTTACAAAGGTATATAAGTTAAAAAGGGGGAGGATTGATTGCTTGGCAAGCCTATGGTAGGAGTAAGTTCCATGCCGCTCTCGAGTGATCCACAAAAATACATTTTCGGCCGAGTGTTGAGTGATCCCCGTGAGGTATGTGAACTTGTATATAAATAGAATTTTAAAAGGCATGCTATGCCCTAATAAGTAATTTATCTTATGAAAAGTTTTAAATAAATCATGACGAATAGGATTGTAAATAAATAAAAATAAAACTAAATAAAGAATCTTGGAATTCCCGACACTCTACGACAAGCCCAAAACCTTCTTCTCTACCCATTCCATTTGGGAGTGTAATAGCCACATATTAAAGAGTTTTGCTTGAGGACAAGCAAAGATTCAAGTGTGGGGGTATTTGATGTGTGCAAAATGCAACATATAAATTACATCAATTGTGGCATAAAACTAACCCTTTTTTAGTACTAATGTTGGAAAAAGTGTGCTTTTGTCTTCCTTTTGTATTTTCAGGATTAAATGAGCTCAAATTAACAAAAGAAGCAAAAAGACATCAAAATCTAACATAAATACAAGAAAAGGAACAAGACGTGACATGCCTGACCCCACGACAGCATCTTCCCAAGCAAAACAAGACAACAGAAGACTGAATACGCCCCGTGCTCAGCCAGCACGGGGGCGTGCCCAAGTGTCAGCAGAAAAGACAAAGTGGTAGAAGCTTCTATTGCCCACCACGGGGCCGTGCTCAGCGGACACGGGGCCGTGGTCAACTATAAGATTCGCACAATCCAGGCAAATCTTCATAGAACAAAGATTCTTCTTCACACGGGGTCGTGCTCAGCAGACACGGGGGCGTGGTCAACTAATAAGACAAAGCTGCATTAAATGAAGAAAGAGAAGGATGTGGACATGGGGCCGTGCCCGAGCTTCTGTTCAGCCTATAAATAGGAGTGCTTGGCTCAAGCTCAAACCATCCCTTGGCACACCACCTCTCTCACACTTCACCCACCACCCACCACCACCATAACACCATCATCCACCACCATCATCCATGTCCATCGTAGAGTGTGTGAGTCGTCTCAGGATCCAAGATTGATCGTAAGAGTTCTTGACAATCAAGGCCATGTTTGCCTAAGTCTCTTACATCACTTGGTGAAGACAAAGTGTCTAGTGTAATACTTTTTATTTCTAATCTTTTCGCACTTTTTACTTGGTTTTGTATTAATGACTTTAATAACTAGTTTCTTATGTTGAAGGTGATCTTTCCTTATCGTTTGTCCGTGGTGTCTTGGCATTATTTTACTGTCTATATAAAATAAAAGATTTTCACCATTCATATCTCCACGGTCTATATGGAGGTATGTTGGCTACCTGGTCGGGGGATAAGGGAACGGTTTGGTAAAGGTCTTGCCATTGTTCAGCGTTTAGAGGTCCTGCAATGGACCTGGGTCAAATTTAGTAGGACCTCCTTCAATGCTTAACGGTATTGGATGACGGGGGTCCAAACTCTTTGATCCCCTCATAAGTTAACTACTATTAATACTATAACCCGGCTATTTAGGACTGTATCCCTGCTGACTCAGACTACTTAGTCGAGGGTAACGTCACCTCCAAAAGAGGGGCCTACCATAATTTGCATTAATAACTTAATTAATTATCTTCCAATAATCCACCCTTTTAGGATTGTATCCTTGCTGACTCAAACTACTGGGGTGAGGGTAACGTCACCTTCAAAAGAGGGGCCTACTACAATAACTAAGATAATCTCTTAAATAATTGCAAAAGTGCGGAAATAATCAAAGGTTACACTAGATACGAGTCGGAACCAAGTGATTCATCTTGTCTATCTGTTTTTCTTTTTATTTTCAGCATTTTAGTTAGTTTTTATTTTTCTTAGTTTAAAACTTTTTCTAAACTTTTTATTTTGATTTGACGTTGAGGATAAACCGGTACTAAAAGCTCTTGTGTCCTTGGACGACCTCGGTATCTTACCAACACTATACTACGCTCACGATAGGTGCACTTGCCCATATGTGTGTTTAGTGTTAGTGAAATATCGTGTTTTATAAATTTAAAACTTGGCTAAAAATAAGTGTTAAAGGGGCTTAAAATATACACCTAATATATATAACACTTCACACGCATCACAGCCCTCAGCAAATTGATGAAACAATAAAATTGATAATCATTGCTGTTGTAAAAAAGATCCTCGAAAGGTGATGTGTGTAAAATGCAACATATAAATTACATCAAATGAGGCATAAAACTAACCCTTTTTAAGTACTAATGTTGGAAAAAGAGTGTTTTTGTCTTCCTTTTGTATTTTCAGGATTAAATGAGCTCAAATTCACAAAAGAAGCAAAAAGACAGCTAAATCTAACATAAATACAAGGAAAGGAACATAAGTGGACTGCCCGACCCCTCAACGGCATCTTCCCAAGCAAAATAGAGAAGGCAGAAGACTGAACACGCCCCGTGCTCAGCCAGCACGGGGCCGTGCCCAAGAAGCAGCAGAAAAGACAAACCTATAGAAGCTTCTATTGCCCACCACGGGCCGTGTCCAGCGAACACGGGGGCGTGTCGAAAGTACAGTAGGCGCATTAATTGTAATTGCGAATTACAATTAATGAAGAGAGAGATTGTCAGACAGGCACGGGGCCGTGCCCAGCGGACACGGGGCCGTGCCCAGCCCTCTGTTCAGCCTATAAATAGGAGTGGTTGGTTTCATTTCAACTCATCCCTTGGCACACCACCTCTCTCACACTTCATCCACCACTCACCACCATCTCAACACCATCATCCACCACCATCATCCATTGTCCATCATAGAGTGTGTGAGTCGTCTCGGGATCCAAGATTGATCGTAAGAGTTCTTGACAATCAAGGCCATGTTTGCCTAAGTCTCTTACATCACTTGGTGAAGACAAAGTGTCTAGTATAATACTTTTTATTTCTAATCTTTTCGCACTTTTTATTTGGTTTTGTATTAATGACTTTAATAACTAGTTACTTATGTTGAAGGTGATCTTTCCTTATCGTTTGTCCGTGGTGTCTTGGCATTATTTTACTGTCTATATAAAATAAAGGATTTTCACCATTCATATCTCCACGGTCTATATGGAGGTATGTTGGCTACCTGGTCGGGGGTTAAGGGAACGGTTTGGTAAAGGTCTTGCCATTGTTCAGCGTTTAGAGGTCCTGCAATGGACCTGGGTCAAATTTAGTAGGACCTCCTTCAATGCTTCACGGTATTGGATGGCGGGGGTCCAAACTCTTTGATCCCCTCATAAGTTAACTACTATTAATACTATAACCCGGCTATTTAGGACTGTATCCCTGCTGACTCAGACTACTTAGCCGAGGGTAACGTCACCGCCAAAAGCGGGGCCTACCACAATACTGCATTAATAACTTAATTCATTATCCAATAATCCACCCTTTTAGGATTGTATCCTTGCTGACTCAAACTACTGGGGTGAGGGTAACGTCACCTTCAAAAGAGGGGCCTACTATAATAACTAAGATAATCTCTTAATTATGTGCAAAAGTGCGGAAATAATCAAAGGTTATACTAGATACGAGTCGGAACCAAGTGATTCATCTTGTCTATCTGTTTTTCTTTTATTTTTATTTTTCAGCATTTTAGTTAGTTTTTATTTTTCTTAGCTTAAAACATTTTTCTAAACTTTTTATTTTGATTAGACGTTGAGGATAAACCGACTTTGTCATCCTCGATGACGCTCCTCTAATGTTGGGACGACCATTTGTAAAAACTCACGAAGCTTTGAAAAACCGGAAGTTCAATAATCTACCTCTTCAATTAGGGGCATTTAAAAGAAGTGTCGATCTCGAACGATCAATGAAATATCCATTCGGCAATAATGACCCCCTAATTGAAGATGAAGATGAACCACCCGATACAAGTGAAGAGATTGACCACTTTGTTGAAGAAGAGGTCGCTATAGAACAAACTTTTAAAGTTCTTGATCGAAACGAGCAACCAAATAAGGAGTCTCCTAAAGACCCACCACTTGAGCTCAAAGAACTTCCAAAAGGTTTGGAATATGCTTTTCTAGACAAAGATGGTAATTTACCTGTAATTATTTCTTCTAAATTAGATAACTTAGAAAAAGAAAAATTAATTAATCTTTTGAAAAAACACAAAAATGCAATAGCTTGGAAACTTGTAGACATAAAAGGAATTAGTCCTTCTATGTGCACACACAAAATTTTGATGAATGATGACTACAAATCGGTCATACAACCACAACGTCGAGTAAATCCGAATGTTCAAGAAGTGGTTAAAAACGAAGTCATCAAGCTACTTGACGCCGGACTTATCTATCCTAAATCCGATAGTCCTTGGGTGAGTCCCGTCCAAGTAGTTCCAAAGAAAGGAGGTATGACGGTAATAACTAAAGAGAAAAATGAACTAATACCAACGAGAACCGTCACAGGATGGAGAGTATGTATAGATTATAGACGATTAAATGAAGCAACAAGAAAGGATCATTTTCCTTTACCCTTCATTGATCAAATGTTAGAAAGATTATCCGGTCATAAATTTTATTGTTTCTTGGATGGTTTTTCAGGTTACTTTCAAATCCCGATAGCACCCGAAGACCAAGAGAAGACAACTTTCACATATCCCTATGGAACTTTAGCTTATCGACGCATGCCGTTTGGTCTATGCAATGCCCCAGCAACATTCCAACGTTGCATGGTAGCTATTTTCCATGACATGATAGAAAAGACAATGAAAGTCTTTATGGACGACTTTTCTATCTTTGGGGATTCATATGACCAATGCCTCGATAACCTTGAACGAATGCTATCCCGATGTGAGGAAACTAACCTCGCCCTTAATTGGGAAAAATGCCATTTCATGGTAACGGAGGGAATAGTACTCGGTCACAAGATCTCAAGCGAAGGAATGGAAGTGGATCGAGCCAAAATAGATACCATTTCTAGACTACCACCTCCATCCTCCGTACGAGCTATCAGAAGTTTCCTAGGGCATGCCGGATTTTATAGACGGTTTATCAAAGACTTTTCTAAAATTTCTAGACCTCTAACAAAATTACTTGAAAAAGATGCTCCTTTCATCTTTGACAATGATTGCAATCAAGCATTTCTCACCTTAAAGGAAATGTTGGTCAATGCACCTATCATGATAGCGCCTGATTGGAAATTTCCTTTCGAAATCATGTGTGATGCTAGTGACTTTGTAGTTGGAGCTGTCTTGGGACAAAGAAAAGAAAAGCATTTCCACCCAATTTATTATGCTAGTAAAACACTTAATGATGCACAAGAAAATTACACAACAACTGAAAAAGAGTTACTAGCTGTGGTATTTGCTTTTGATAAATTTCGTTCTTATCTTGTTCTTTCTAAAACTATAGTCTATACAGACCATGCAGCCATTCGATATCTCTTCAAAAAGCAAGACGCAAAACCACGTTTGATTAGGTGGATTCTACTCCTCCAAGAATTTGACATTGAAATCAAGGACAAAAGAGGAGCAGAAAACACCGCTGCAGATCATCTCTCGCGTTTAGAAGACCCAGCTTTAGAGGCAACCAGGGACGAGCAAATCAACGAAAAATTCCCTACTGAGTCCCTGGAAATGGTGGAATACAAGGAAGAACCATGGTACGCCGACTATGCTAACTACCTAGCTAGCAGTATAGTCGCAAAAGGATGGCCACATCATCAAAGAAAAAAATTCTTTGCCAATGTGAAACACTACTTTTGGGAAGATCCATATCTTTTCAAAATGTGTGCCGACCAACTCGTCCGACGATGCGTACATGGTAGTGAAGCACGAAGAATTCTCCGCCATTGTCATGAAGGTCCATACGGAGGACATCATGGTGCTGCTAGTACCGCACGAAAGGTATTTGATTCAGGATTTTATTGGCCAACCATTTACAAAGACGCCCAAAGTCTTGTAAAAACATGTGATGCTTGCCAAAGAACAGGTAATATTTCTTCCAAAAACGAAATGCCACAAAATGGCATTCTTGTTTGTGAGATTTTTGATGTGTGGGGACTCGACTTTATGGGACCTTTCCCACCATCGAAAGGAAACAAATATATACTTGTGGCAGTAGATTACTTGTCTAAATGGGCCGAGGCCGAAGCACTTCCAACAAATGATGGAAGAGTTGTGGTAAAATTTCTGAAAAAATTATTCTCTCGTTTTGGCACGCCTAAAGCTTTAATAAGTGATAGAGGTACCCATTTTTGCAACCATCAACTTGAAATTTTTTTAACAAGATATGGGGTCTATCACCGGGTCTCAACAGCATATCACCCTCAAACAAACGGGCAAGCCGAAGTGACTAATAGAGGTTTAAAACGAATACTCGAAAAAAACCGTAGGGTTAAATAAAAGGAATGGGCAGATAAATTAGACGATGCTTTATGGGCTTTTCGAACTGCTTATAAAACAACAATAGGTACAACCCCATATAAGCTAGTCTATGGTAAAAGTTGTCATTTGCCAGTAGAAATTGCACACAAAGCCTACTGGGCAATCAAAAATGTAAACTTAGATTTAGAATTTGCTGGTAAAAATCGATTTTGTCAATTAAATGAATTAGACGAGCTTAGGAATTATGCATACTCAAACTCTGAAATTTATAAGGAAAGAAAGAAAAATTTGCATGACAAACATATTAAACCTAATGAATTTCGGGTAGGAGATCTAGTTCTTTTGTTTAATTCACGACTTCGATTGTTTCCTGGTAAATTAAAGTCTAGGTGGTCAGGACCTTTTTCCATCACCCATATTTTTCCACACGGTGCAGTAGAAATTAAATCTCGAAATGGGCCCCCATTTAAAGTCAATGGCCAACGGCTAAAACTCTATCAAGGATTCATTGAGGATGAAGAAGATGAGATCTCGCTTCAAACGGTGGAAGAATAAAAACATCATGCCTGGTAAGTTACGAACGATTGAGACGACAAAATAAAGCGGTAAGTTTTCTAACCATAGCTTATGGGAAAAAGGGGCACTCACACGCGCACTAAAAAAAAAATAAAAAAAATAAAAAAAATAAAAAATAAAAACTTGCTCGACACGAGGCCGTGTCCGCTGGACACGGGGCCGTGTTCGCGCTGCAGACGGGATAAAACCCCTTTTTTCAAAACAGTTTCTTCATTCCACACGCCCCGTTTCCCCACAAAAGCTCTGGTTCCAGGCGATTTTTCGCAAAATTTCGACGTCTCCTATCGATCTAACAACGTCAAGGTATGATTCTATCACTCTTAGTAGTTATATTAGTTACTTGCATGTAGTTAAAACACCAAAAATTTGGGGAAAAATCTAGGGTTCTTGAAGTTTATCCGGATCGAACCTCAAATTTTTGTTTAGATCTGTTTGCATTTAGTTAGATTAGTGTTAGGGGAAGTAAATACACTTGTATTGTTCATAGATTCAACCGATTTCTCACAAAAACCTCAAACCCTTGTTCTTGAACCGAAAAAGATAAAAATTGATAGGGTAAACGGGATATTTTGGGAAAACGGCACTTAGGGTTTCATTTTCGGGGGAAACCGCACCTATTGGACCAAAAATTTTCAAGTTTTCGAAACTGGGTCGAAAAATGAGATTTTTGAGTAACAGACCCTTGGACACGGGGTCGTGTCCACTGGACACAGGGTCGTGTCCAGCTCGCTGTTTGCAGTTTTGTCCGAAAACATTTCTGTTCCGTGCTAACTTTTGGTGTATTCTTGCAGATGGCCAGGAAGTTCACAAGATTCAACGCCAATGAGCTAGATGCAAGAGCTCGATATGAGATTCTTCAAACAAGGCCGGAGGAATACCCGAGGCAAGCTTGCACAGAATTGCTAACCATGGTGAATCAAATTGACCGTTTCAACAACATCGTCACGGGACCACTCAGAGTCGCCCTAACAACTCGACTCCGTTCCGTTCATGAATGCACCTTAGAATTTTATAGCACCTTTGCATTCACTTCAAGGTGCGACCCGTTTGATAATGACGGGGTGTCATTCCGGTGTGGCGGAACGAGGTATTCGATCTCCATGGCACAATTTGGGTCAATTATCGGGTTGTATGCGGAAGAGGATGCGGGAAACGAAGAAAATACTGGGGGATTGAGAGAGATTGAAGACAACGAACGCCAAGCCATGTGGGCTCAGATTGGAGAAGGATTTTACAATCCGAGCAGCACTAAGAGTACAAAGCCGAGGGATCCGCTCTACAGATATATCCATAGGCTCCTCGGCTATTCTCTTAGCCAAAGGCATGAAAGTAGTGGCGTCGTTGGGTTAAGAGATTTGCTTGTCCTCCACTGCATCCACAACCGCAGGCCGCTCGATGTTCTGTTCCTCATGCTCCGAAACATGCATCACAACCGCCTTGCTAGTGCACCGACTCCTATTTTCTTTGGGGGATGGGTGTACCGTCTATTCAAGCACTTCGCTCACATACCTAGGGCATTTGAGAGGAGCCCGTGGTCAGGCACGGTGGACATTAACATATGCCGCTCAATGAACCTGATTTATGAGGCAGAAGACGGGACGGTAACCTTTCAAAGGATGCAAGGTCATGCATGGAACCCGCAAGAAGCGCTTGTCCTCCCAGCTCCGCAACATCATCACTACCAGTATCAACCCCACGGTGATCCGGGCCAATCATCCTCCTCGGGAGGCGGTTTTCCTAACTTTCAAAGTTTGCATGATTTGTTGCAGGAAAACCTTATGTGTACTAGGAACACCTACAACATGGCGAGCAACACCTACCACCGGGTCGGAGCTATCGAGAGAAACTTATCCGAGATCCAAGATGATGTTGGATACATACGAGACCACATTGCACGCCATGGAGGGGATGATGACGATGACGATGATGATGATGACGATGCTATGGAGTAGGTGAGAGGAGCATAAGAGGAAGCGGTTGGTTGATGACTTCCCAGGTTAACCCTTTTTCACTATCGAACAATTGGTGGCCTGCGTGCCAAATGTTGAACAATTTACTTTCCTTGACTTCTTTTATTTTCCGTTTTATTTTTCTTTTTCTACTTTATGCTTGGAACAATTAACAATGGTAATGTAGGATGTTTGTGTTACTTGGTGTGGTAGTAAGTGATGAAACAGGTACAAACCGAGGCTTGGAGTGCTAAGCCTCAGCACTTATAGGGCCAGGATGGAAAAACCGGGGGAAGAAACCTGTTTTTCAGGCTTTCAGACTGTCCACACGGGGACGTGTCGAGCCAACACGCCCCCGTGCTCACCTCCCAGACCTGTTGTTGGGTTACTGACCTGCAGATTTTTGTCAGACACGGGGCCGTGTCCACCAAACACGCCCCCGTGTTCACCTTCTGTAAGTTCTCGTTACTGGCACCTGAACACGGGGTCGTGCCCACTCAACACGGGGTCGTGTCCAGGCTGCCAGTAACACAATTTTTTTGTTTTTTAACACCATTTTACACATCTAATCAACCTAAAAATTTATTTTTGGGACACATTGAGGACAATGTGTAATTTAAGTGGGGGGGGGGGGATGCTAAAACCTTGAAATTTTGCAAGTCCTAAATACAAGCCTTACACAAAACTCTATTGGAACCGCTAATCACCCCAAATTTTTTTCAAAAATTTCATTTTTTTACTTGTCTAGGTTTAACTCGGGAAATTCAAGTTCTCAAAAAGGTTATATTTTTACGAATTTACAACCGACAACGTAGTGATAAAAATAACCAACATAAGAAAATTATGAAAAGACATGGCAAACTTAGTTAAAATTTGATTATATATACTTGATCACATAAAAACCCATTCCCACAAAAGTGAGTTTTGAGCCTTTATTGAGCATACAATTACATATCATTAAACTAAATGCTCATTTTTCGTTTCTTGTGTGAATAGCCGCTTGGTTCTTACGACTCTAGAACTTGCCATGACGATACATTCCCGGTCCTTATCAACTTAAACCCGAGTAAGTAAATGATGGAGGCATTAGGACTAACCCTTTTTATTTCTACACCATTATCTTTCTTTTTTTTTACCACCTACCCAAAAAAAAAAAAAAAAAAAAATCCCCCTAGTTAACCCCTTTGAGCCTAAACCTTTTTCATTTCATAACCCAAACCAAAAACCCTTTTACCCACCAAAACCCTTTTTCATTTTTATACCATTTGTTTTAGTAACAAGTTCGGTTTTTCGTATGAAAAAAAAAATGTGTGTTGATGATGAAGCAAAAGAAAATAAACAAACAAGTTTATAAAAAATAACTTTGTTTGAATAATAGCTTCATCAAAATAAGAGTTACAAAAATAGAAAGTCCTACGAAAACCGACACTTGTTACGCTTTTTCACCCTTTTTACTAACCACTAACCACTAACCCAACCACCTACCTTTAACCCAAACCTAACCCATAACCCACAAAGTCCTCTTGATATTTACAAAGGTATATAAGTTAAAAAGGAGGAGGATTGATTGCTTGGCAAGCCTATGGTAGGAATAAGTTCCATGCCGCTCTCGAGTGATTCACTAAAAATACACCTTCGGCCGAGTATGAGTGATTTCTCCCGTGAGGTATGGGAACTTGTATATAAATAGAATTTTAAAATAAAGGCATGCTATGCCCTAATAAATAATTTCTCTTATGAAAAGTTTTAAATAAATCATGACGAATAGGATTGTAAATAAATAAAAATAAAACTTCCTAAAGAATCTTGGAAATCCCGACACTCTACGACAAGCCCAAAACCTTCTCTTCTACCCATTCCATTTGGGAGTGTAAGCCAAATATTAAAGAGTTTTGCTTGAGGACAAGCAAAAGTTCAAGTGTGGGGGTATTTGATGTGTGTAAAATGCAACATATAAATTACATCAAATGAGGCATAAAACTAACCCTTTTTAAGTACTAATGTTGGAAAAAGAGTGTTTTTGTCTTCCTTTTGTATTTTCAGGATTAAATGAGCTCAAATTCACAAAAGAAGCAAAAAGACAGCTAAATCTAACATAAATACAAGGAAAGGAACATAAGTGGACTGCCCGACCCCTCAACGACATCTTCCCAAGCAAAATAGAGAAGGCAGAAGACTGAACACGCCCCGTGCTCAGCCAGCACGGGGCCGTGCCCAAGAAGCAGCAGAAAAGACAAACCTATAGAAGCTTCTATTGCCCACCACGGGCCGTGTCCAGCGAACACGGGGGCGTGTCGAAAGTACAGCAGGCGCATTAATTGTAATTGCGAATTACAATTAATGAAGAGAGAGATTGTCAGACAGGCACGGGGCCGTGCCCAGCCCTCTGTTCAGCCTATAAATAGGAGTGCTTGGTTTCATTTCAACTCATCCCTTGGCACACCACCTCTCTCACACTTCATCCACCACTCACCACCATCACAACACCATCATCCACCACCATCATCCATTGTCCATCATAGAGTGTGTGAGTCGTCTCGGGATCCAAGATTGATCGTAAGAGTTCTTGACAATCAAGGCCATGTTTGCCTAAGTCTCTTACATCACTTGGTGAAGACAAAGTGTCTAGTATAATACTTTTTATTTCTAATCTTTTGCACTTTTTATTTGGTTTTGTATTAATGACTTTAATAACTAGTTACTTATGTTGAAGGTGATCTTTCCTTATCGTTTGTCCGTGGTGCCTTGGAATTATTTTACTGTCTATATAAAATAAAGGATTTTCACCATTCATATCTCCACGGTCTATATGGAGGTATGTTGGCTACCTGGTCGGGGGTTAAGGGAACGGTTTGGTAAAGGTCTTGCCATTGTTCAGCGTTTAGAGGTCCTGCAATGGACCTGGGTCAAATTTAGTAGGACCTCCTTCAATGCTTCACGGTATTGGATGGCGGGGGTCCAAACTCTTTGATCCCCTCATAAGTTAACTACTATTAATACTATAACCCGGCTATTTAGGACTGTATCCCTGCTGACTCAGACTACTTAGCCGAGGGTAACGTCACCGCCAAAAGCGGGGCCTACCACAATACTGCATTAATAACTTAATTCATTATCTTCCAATAATCCACCCTTTTAGGATTGTATCCTTGCTGACTCAAACTACTAGGGTGAGGGTAACGTCACCTTCAAAAGAGGGGCCTACTACAATAACTAAGATAATCTCTTAATTATGTGCAAAAGTGCGGAAATAATCAAAGGTTATACTAGATACGAGTCGGAACCAAGTGATTCATCTTGTCTATCTGTTTTTCTTTTATTTTTATTTTTCAGCATTTTAGTTAGTTTTTATTTTTCTTAGCTTAAAACATTTTTCTAAACTTTTTATTTTGATTAGACGTTGAGGATAAACCGGTACTAAAAGCTCTTGTGTCCTTGGACGACCTCGGTATCTTACCAACGCTATACTACGCTCACGATGGGTGCACTTGCCCATATGTGTGTTTAGTGTTAGTAAAATATCGTGTTTTATAAATTTAAAACTTGGCTAAAATAAGTGTTAAAGGGGCTTAAAATATACACCTAATATATATAATACTTTATCGCACATCAAAAGGGGACACACCGAAAAGACGAAGCCGTCATCTCTCTGCGTATACGGAAGTATTGACCTGAGCTCTTACGGCCCTCGCATCTAACCCCTTACAGATATCATCTCGGTATACTCACCTGTAAGACTGAATATTGGGATCTGGATACGGGAGTATATTCAAGAGGTGGGACACATGAATGAGTTTAAGTTCTTAATACATCTAATTCGTATCCTGAATCAGTTGAACTTTGTGTGAAAATTTAAGTGGATCAGTATATCGACAATCTAAGTGAATTGTTTAATTCTTAATGTGTAATTAAGCTCAATGGTACTTGTGACTTGTCAAAAACTGATATGATCCTCTAACGCAAACTCAAACAAAAAATTGTTTGTAAATATGTTTGTACATATTTCTTTATTGCTTTATATGTTCAGAAAAATACAAAAAGATTTTTGATTCTGCTTTATTTTCGACAACCGATGTCTGAGTGCTGAGTTTCAAAATCTAAGTAAGCTGATTGTGTTTCTGAAAATAAAACAAGTTCATTAAATTGAAACTTGAATTAAAATAAAAAATCAAAACAGTTTGTGATATCTCCAAGGTCATTAAGTTGGACTTGGATGATTAACTATGGGGGATTTGGATGCTTATATTGTTATAGAGCTAGTTTCCGATTCGATTCGAAGAAACAGCCAAATTCATGAGAAGTGATTTAGAGAAGATTGAATTGCCAGGTTACGATTTCTGGTAGTCTAAAATGTTGTTACTTATGAATGTATGAGTGATTGCAGGTAAGAGTCCAGACTACGATCCCAGAAGCTAAGTCTAAGGAGGAGTCTGAAGACAAGCTCAAAGCAAGGGGGAGTTTGTAAACCGAAAAGCAAGGTGTAGATCCCTAAAAGCACGGAAGCTTGACGAAAGGGGGAGCCTGAAGAAAGAGAGAGCCAGATATAGATCCTGGTACAACATTCGAAGATAGAAGCTGATCAAAGAAGATCAAGATTGATAAGGATGATTGCATTATTAGACAAATTGGAAAGAGACAAAGACTAAAGACTCGAAGCCAAAGACTTCGTCAACATCCAAGGGGGAGTCTGTTGGTGCACTGAATGTCTGCTGACTACGTCTTAATCGAGTCTTATGTCTAGATAGGTTAATTGAGTGCACAACAGTGATTGAATTAGGGTTTGGTCATGTTTTAGGTAGTGAGTCCGTTTGAAAAGGTCCATCCGTTTGAACATGGCTGTCCGTTTGAACATGGCTGCCCGTTTGAACATGGCTGTCCGTTTGAACATGGCTGTGCCACTTTCAAACGGAATAGGCTTAGCCTATATATAGGTTGTGTGTTGATTCATTTCATACGGATCTGATTGTGTGTGAGCTGAGGTGCTGCCAAATTTTCATCAGAATTCATTGTAATAGCTCTACAAATCAGTAATATAAGAAGATTAAAAGGAACAAGTTGTGTAAAGTCGTTTACTTTGATTCCGCCTTAGTAAATGATGATGAACTGCCTTTACTGACTGTTTAGGGTCACGGAACCGATCCAACAAATTTCTATGTTTGTAACACAACTTGTTTTGACCCGTTTGGATGCTGAATGGGTGTCTCCATTGCTAGACACATCCTAACTCTATTTCTAACTCATGTTTTGACCCGTTTTACTTGTCTAAGGCACTTTGTCACTCCCGTGACTTAACGATTTTTCCTTGTTTACCAAGTTTCAATATAACAAAATTAGACTAACAATTAAACATAATGTAGCGAAACTATAAGTCGCGTGCCTTCAAAGTGTACCCTTCAAGCGTGTATCACCTTCGGCTTGTCCACTTGACGATCCAGATGCTTTACCTAAAGAGTTCCATTCACCATCAATTTAGAACTCTTTTATAATCAATAACGGACAATTCATTATGATATTCAAATCTGCGTTTTTGTCCGATTTTAAACATTTTATTCCTCACTTAGGCGTTTCAACAAACACCTAGCGGGTCAAATTCTTACATAATCATTACTAGGTTCTTGACATGTTATTTCCTTCTATATCCACTTCAATTGGGCAATTTGCAACAAATTTCAACATCAATAATACTGAATTTAATACATGAATTCAGTTTTCACTAGAATAGTAATCACAATCCTAGTGTTTATCTAGTCTCTACAAACCCAATAATCACCTTAAATGATGATTATAATTTCTACAATTATCATACTAAAATTTAACAAGAATTCATCTAGGGTTTTATCCCTAGACAACATGTTACCTCTAATTTCATCCATGCATCAAATAATCAAACTAAATTTTCGTTTTTCACATTTAACCTAGAATTCAAGATGCAACAAAATACCACAATTTTGCATACCTTTTGATCCCTTTGTCGAGGTGATCACTAATATATAATCAGAAATCGATTCAGACTTGATTTAGGCTTCCAATTTTGAGCTTTTGTGAGAATTTGGGTTTGAAGAGGGAATCCCTGATCGCCCCTTGTTCTGATTGACCCAGACACGCACGTATGTGTGTGTTTGGTGTGTTAATTTCTATTTTAACATTCTACTTTCAATCTTTGCAAGTTTGGTCCCTTAGCTTTTATTTAACTTATAATCTAGATGTTTTAACCTTATTATATGCCACTACAAGGCTCGTAATTGACTGGGTTATAATTTCCCAGTTAGCTGGTTCTTGTTTGATTAATACTTTATAAATTCTGATTTAAAGTTTTATAAATTCTGGGTTGTTACAAGTCCACCCCCCTTAAAAAGGGTTTCGTCCCCGAAACCAAATTACGTACCGAATAACGTAGGGTAGAGTCGTTGCATCTCCTCCTCGGATTCCCATGTGGTATCCGAACCCTTCTGGTGTTCCCATTTGACCTTTACTTGATTGATTTCTTTGTTCCTTAAGGTTTTCACTTTACGATCCAAAATCACTATGGGTTTCACCACATAGTTAAGTTTGTCATCCACCTCGATGTTGTCGTAGTGGATATAGGTTGTTTCGTCCGCTAGACATTTCCGAAGATGTGACACATGAAAGGTGCTATGAATTCCGCTGAATTCCTCCAGTAGTTCAAGGCGGTACGCTACCTTCCCTACTCGTTCGACAATTGTAAACGACCCAATAAATCTTGGGCTTAATTTTCCTCTCTTTCTAAATCGGATAACTCCCTTCCATGGGGATACCTTGAGCATGACCTTGTCGCCAACCTGAAACTCGATTGGTCTTCGCCTTTTGTCTGCATACGACTTTTGTCTATCTTGTGCCGCTTTCAAGTGTGCCCGAACCACCTCCATCTTTTCATTAGTGGCTCGGACTATATCTTTGTGAGCGAGTTCACGTGGACCCACTTCACCCCAACACACCGGGGTCCGACACTTTCTACCGTAAAGCATTTCATACGGTGCCATCCCGATACTAGCATGGTAGCTGTTGTTATATGAAAATTCGACCAATGGTAGATAAACATCCCAACTACCTCCGAAGTCAATAATACATGCCCATAGCATATCTTCCAATGTTTGTATTGTTCTTTCACCCTGTCCATCCGTCTGAGGATGGTATGCAGTGCTGATGAACAATTTGGTTCCCATTTGCTCTTGGAAATCTCGCCAGAAATTTGAAGTGAACCGGGTATTCCTATCGGACACGATGGATACCGGTACTCCAAGGCGTGCCACTATCTCATTAGTGTAAACTTCAGACATCTTTTCGGACGTATATGTTTCACGTATCGGGATAAAATGAGCACTCATGGTCAATCTATCAACAACTACCCATATAGCATCAAACTCGCGGTTCGTCTTTGGTAGTTTGGTTAATAGGTCCATTGTAACATGTTCCCATTTCCAAACCGGAATTTCCAACGGTTGGAGTTTACCGTATGGTTTATGGTGTTCCGCCTTGACTTGTAGGCATGTCAGGCACTTCTCCACGTATTTCACTACATCCCTTTTCATCCCGGGCCACCAATAGTTTTGTTTCAAGTCGTTATACATCTTGGTCGCCCCCGGATGAATGGAATAACGGGATTTGTGAGCTTCATCGAGTAGGAGCTTTTAACTCCACATGTGTTAGGAACCCAAATTCTATTGAAACGTCTTTTCAATCCGTGGTTTCCTTCTTCAACATCCTTGAATTGGCCAACAATTCTTTCCTTTTTCCAGTTCTCCACCTTTACTGCTTCAACTTGTGCTTCTCGGATTCGTTCTAGTAAGCCTGAGGTCACAATAAGCTGCATTGATTGTACCCTTATCGGGGCGTAATCTGCTTTTCGGCTCAACGCATCGGCTACTACATTGGCTTTCCCGGGGTGGTAGTGTATTTCACAATCGTAATCCTTGACCGTTTCCAACCACCGTCTTTGCCTCATGTTTAATTCCTTCTGATCGAAGAAATATTTCAAACTTCTATGGTCAGTAAAGATTGTCTCCATATTTTTAAGGCGAATACTACTGCTGCCAACTCCAAATCATGAGTCGGGTATTTCTTTTCATGGATCTTCAGTTGCCTCGAGGGGTAGGCTATGACCTTGCCTCGTTGCATTAAGACACATCCGAGCCCCGAATGCGACGCATCCGAATAAACCACCATGTCGTCAACCCCTTCCGGTAATGTTAACACCGGAGCGTGAGTTAACTTTTCTTTGAGTGTCTGGAAAGCTTTCTCTTGTTCAACGCCCCATACAAATCTTTCCTCCTTGCGAGTCAATTTGGTCAATGGTAAGGCAATCTTGGAGAAATCTTGTATGAATCTTCGATAATATCCCGCGAGCCCTAAAAAGCTTCGGATTTCTGAGGGATTCCTTGGAGTGTTCCATTTTGACACGACTTCTACTTTTGACAGATCCACTAGTACCCCGTCGGCACTAATGATATGCCCAAGAAACTGCACCTCTCGTAACCAGAAGGCGCACTTTGAGAATTTTGCATACAGCTTTTCTTGTCTGAGTGTCTCTAACACTTCTTGCAAATGATACACATGCTCAGCTTCATTCTTCGAATACACTAAAATGTCGTCGATAAATACGATTACCGACTTATCTAGCATAGGTTTGCAAACCCGGTTCATGAGATCCATGAAAGCCGCGGGTGCGTTAGTCAACCCAAAGGGCATCACGAGGAACTCATAATGCCCGTACCGCTTACGAAAGGCCGTCTTCGGTACGTCTTCCTCCTTGACTTTCAATTGGTGATAACCCGATCTGAGATCAATATTTGAGAACCAACTCGCTCCTTGTAGCTGGTCAAACAAGTCATTAATTCTTGGAAGTGGGTATCGATTTTTCACCGTGAGTGTGTTTAACTCCCGGTAGTCGATACACATGCGCATACTACCATCTTTCTTTTTCACAAATAGTACTGGTGTGCCCCACGGGGATACACTCGGTCGGATAAACCCTTTGTCGAGCAATTCTTGGATTTGAGACATCAATTCTTGTAGCTCCGACGGTGCGAGCCGATACGGCGCCTTGGCCACATGTTTTGTGCCCAGAATCAATTCAATTCCGAACTCTACCTCCCGTTCTGACGGTATTCCCGGTAAATCTTCCGGGAACACATCTTCATAATCGCATACCACAGGCACGTCTCCGATTTTAAGGAATTATTTCTCCAATTCATTTGCGTATACCATATATGCCTTGCATCCATGTTTCATAAGTTTGTGAGCTTCTAGAATTGTGCATACCATCGGGTTACCCCCTTTTTCACCGTATATCGTAACGTGCTTTCCGCTAGGAGATGTCAGTTTTATTTCCTTTCGGAAACATGCCACCTTTGCGTGGTATCGGGACAACCAATCCATACCCACGATCACTTGAAATTCTCCCATCGACATTGGGATTAAGTCTATTGTGTATTCTTCGTCGTCAATGCTCAATTTACAATTTTCACATACATCACAAACGATAAAACTCTTGTTATTACCTATCTCTACTTCTAAAGGCATAGGTAATTTTGTTAGAACAAATGAAGGATGTCGAATAAACCCATATGAAATAAAGGATTTATTCGCACCCGTATCAAATAATATACGCGCAGGAATCGAGTTTACAACAAATATACCTGAAACCACTTCGGGTTCAACTTTTGTTTCTGGGGCAGTCAAGTGGAAAGATCTAGCCTTTGCCTTCGGGGCTTCACCTTTTGTGTCTTGCCCATCTTTCTTTCCCACTAGTTCCGAGCATTCCGATTTCTTGTAACCCGGTCGATAATAATTGTAAGAAACCGTCACTTTTTCCGGGCATGACGAAGCCATATGCCCCGTTTTCCGACATATGGGGCAAGGTTTATCCTTGAAGCGACATTCGCCCCTATGACCCTTTCCACATAATTTACAATTTGGCGACCCGCCTTTTACATCTGGTTTCTTCCCCGTTTCGTTCATTCGCGCTTTCTTGGTAGGGCTCGGATTGACATTATGAGCCCTCCGTTCACCCCGTTCAACCTGGTTTCTCAATTCGATCTCCCGTTCCCGAGCAACATTTATGATCTCGGTAAGGGTCTCGTATTTTGAAGGAGTCATAAACTCCCTATACTCGGCGCTCAACATATTGTAATAATAATATATCTTCTGTTCTTCGTTTGTTATCAGTTCATCACAAAACTTCATTTTATCCATAAACATTCTCGTGATCTTGTCTATGGACTCACCCTTGTGCCTAAGTTGCATGAACTCTTCCTTGATTCGATTTATGACCGCCTTGGGACTGTGGTGTTTAAGAAACGGCGTCTTAAATTCATCCCATGTCATGGCCTTAGCCGCTTCGTTTCCAATTTCTTTCTTTTTGTTATCCCACCAGTCTTTCGCTTGACCCCTTAATTAACCCGTACCATAGGCTACGTAGTCATCTTCGTCACAATGGGTCCTCTCAAATACCCCCTCGATATCACTTAGCCATCTCTGGCATACTATTGGGTCTACCTCCCCATTATAGACTGGCGGTTTGCACGCCATGAACTCCTTGTATGTACAAGGCTTTCGTCCTCTGGACTTTTCCTTTGCTAGATTGGCACTATCTTCCAATTTCTTGATTCTTTCATCAACCACTGATAGTACTGTGTTCTGGATCTTATCGATGAAACCAGACAAACTATTTTCGATTGCCTTTCCAACCTCCTCGGTAATCACCTCTCTCATTTGCTCGGTGACTCTCGGCACCGCATCATCGTTACTTTCATCCGCCATCTTTAATACTGAAATGTTTACATTAACCGTTAAAATTTCATTTATAACATATGATTTACTTGTTTTGGTTTAATCAAGTTCATAACTTGATTCAACCGTTCTTGTTTCATGCATTTCCTGTGTTTGAGTGAACTTACACACTCTTTTCGTGCATATTTGTTCATGTTTCATTTCTATATTCTCTAAATCTACTTAAAACAATTAACTCTTACCGGAAGCTTGATCAAGCTTGAACCGAACACACTTTATTGACAACCTTGGCTCTGATTACAAACTTGTAAGACCCGACTTAATATAACGAGATTAGTGATACAAAAACTAGCATTTAGTACAATAATTTACGAGTTTACAAAAGCTTTCATGATTTTAAGACCTTACATGATCATAATATTCAAGTCATTATGCTACTAGTTAATTTTTAAAACATAGTTTCAAGTGTTTACATATTACTAAAACGAAATAGACAAAATGCGGAAGCTTCATTTGGTGCGTTCGGTTCTTGATAATAGCTTGATCACCATCCGGGTTAGGTCCATCTTCACCTATGGTCAAAACCATGGAAAATAATTAGTTTTTGACTCTTTAACAATCAAGAATAAACAAGTTCCATACTCAAACGTATAAAAAAAAAACAAAAAATTCTCGGATCTGAGATGGTGGCGTCGCGTGACGGGGGTGAGGATCTGCCGTCGCGCAGCGCCACGAGGTATTTTTGGCAGAAAGTTGTTGTTTGGAGCTGTATCTCAGCCCAACACCATTTTTATCAATTATAAACTTCAAATCAACATAACTTTTGACTCGGGCGTCCGTTTTAGCCGATTCTTTTTCCTACGTGACCGTAATTTAATTACGGACACGTTTATCAACACGATTTGCATAAAAATATCATTTCAAAAACAGCTGTCCTATAATTCGTCTCTTGTTTATTTGACCCATTTGTCTACAAGTTCCACAACATGTATTGTTATCATCATAAACTTTAGGCCAATGCACCCGTTTCTGCATTTACCAAATATGAGCTTGTGTTCCCCTCCCGAGGGTTGCTTATGCAATAACCATCATGCTTATTTCCAAGAATTTAACCATGTCTTTCGGAATCATTTGACAAGCGAATGTTCCGAACTATAATCCCTCTACAAGGGCTCATGCTTTTGCAATGGATTTGCGTGTCCGTTACACGACCTACGCTTGATATATAACCAATCACAAGTGATGGTTATTAATTTCTATGTTTGTAACACAACTTGTTTTGACCCGTTTGGATGCCGAATGGGTGTCTCCATTGCTAGACACATCCAAACTCTATTTCTAACTCATGTTTTGACCCGTTTTACTTGTCTAAGGCACTTTGTCACTCCCGTGACTTAACGGGTTTTTCCTTGTTTACCAAGTTTCAATATAACAAAATTAGACTAACAATTAAACATAATGTAGCGAAACTATAAGTCGCGTACCTTCAAAGTGTACCCTTCAAGCGTATATCACCTCCGGCTTGTCCACTTGACGATCCGGATGCTTTACCTAAAGAGTTCCATTCACCATCAATTTAGAACACTTTTATAATCAATAACGGACAATTCATTATGATATTCAATCTGCGATTTTGTCCGATTTTAAACATTTTATTCCTCACTTAGGCGTTTCAACAAACACCTAGCGGGTCAAATTCTTACATAATCATTACTAGGTTCTTGACATGTTATTTCCTTCTATATCCACTTTAATTGGGCAATTTGCAACAAATTTCAACATCAATAATACTGAATTTAATATATGAATTCAGTTTTCACTAGAATAGTAATCACAATCCTAGTGTTTATCTAGTCTCTACAAACCCAATAATCACCTAAAATGATGATTATAATTTCTACAATTATCATACTAAAATTTAACAAGAATTCATCTAGGGTTTTATCCCTAGACAACATGTTACCTCTAATTTCATCCATGCATCAAATAATCAAACTAAATTTCCGTTTTTCACATTTAACCTAGAATTCAAGATGCAACAAAATACCACAATTTTGCATACCTTATGATCCCTTTGTCGAGGTGATCACTAATATATAATCAGAAATCGATTCAGACTTGATTTAGGCATCCAATTTTGAGCTTTTGTGAGAATTTGGGTTTGAAGAGGGAATCCCTGATCGCCCCCTTGTTCTGATCGACCCAGACACGCACGTATGTGTGTGTTTGGTGTGTTAATTTCTATTTTAACATTCTACTTTCAATCTTTGCAAGATTGGTCCCTTAGCTTTTATTTAACTTATAATCTAGATGTTTTAACCTTATTATATGTCACTACAAGGCTCGTAATTGACTGGGTTATAATTTCCCAGTTAGCTGGTTCTTGTTTGATTAATACTTTATAAATTCTGATTTAAAGTTTTATAAATTCCGGGTTGTTACAGGCTCAGCTCACGAACAACCCTAATCCCAACCCATGCTGTTGTAATTTTCATGTTTTGTTGTGACCTTGGAAAATTGCTAACAAAAAAGTAATAAGTGTCACATAATCATCATAAAAAGAACTATCTTATTGACCCGTCACCCGTGTATTACAATACACGAGTTGTATATTGAAAAATGAAAATACATATTACATATAATATTAAAAAATGAAAAGATTAAATTATAATTCGTAAATACTTGTTTGGTAACGTGTTTGTAAGTCCCCAAACTCGGGGACCCGACTCGTTGGTAATACGATAAGCAAACATAGTTCTAGACCAAAATGTCATCAATACGCAGCGGAAGAAAATTTAAATGATGTACGAACAAACTTCAAAGTACCAAAATGACTAAAGTGTTTTAGTTGTTCAAAACACGGGAAATGCCAAAACATTAAAAGATGCCGGGTAACCAATGCCAATACCAAAGAGCCGCCAACATTCAAACCTTCTTCTTACCTGAAATACATGCTAAAAATCGTCAACCACAACGAGTGAGTTCTATAGTAATAAGTTTTTAGTATAAATTTTCTTTTTGAACATTTTAGTTCAAAACTTTTGAACCCATTCCGATTCTAATAAAGTAGTTCGCAAATCGTCATTTCATTCTTAAAATAATAGTTTGGCATAAGTACAGTGACTACATGCCCAGGTCACATAATGCAACCTAACATAACCATTGCAACCCCGAAGGTCACAACAACATCTCGCATAATCCGTCGTCACCCCAAAGGTAACAACAACATCCCGCATAATCCGTCGCCACCCCGAAGGTAACGACAATTGGGTCACATCGACTCCACCACTTGGATTGATGTTTCCCATCCCGCATAACCGTCGCCACCCCGAAAGCAACGACTAAGGACTCAAGGCCCTTAAATAAATAAATAAATAAAATAATATATGTAGGCAAACAATTATTTTAAATCAAGCTCTAGTACCAAACTCACGTATGCCTACTAAATTTAAAATCAGATAAGCATGTATCTCACCCCCAAACAAATAAATCACGAAAAGATGGGCAATAGAACTCACCTTAATATAGTTGTTAGATTTTGCTATAAGCTAGAGAATTCGTAAGAACCAATCAATCTTTGCAACGAGTTCAAAGACCTACACAAAATAATTATTCGAGTAATTTAACTAAATTTAAATTTACTTAATATTTAACTATAATTATTCGAGTAATTAACATTATTGAAATTAATGAAAGTCAGAGGCCATTTCCAAAAGCCTGATTCGAGTAATTTCCCATTCATTTTTTTTTGTTAAACTTTTATTGTAAATGAATTAACAATCATCCTTAGATAAAAAGTTAGATTATACTACTGCAAACTAACAAAATCAACTTGATGGTGGGACATACTCGTATATTGTACATATAAGAAACAATGATAAAACCCTAATGGGTACACAAGTCATAGAAGAGAAGCCCACGATGTGTGGTGACGACATTATTTTTCGGTGAGTCTTGCTCCTCAGGCTTGCCTTAAAACCAGGACTTGGGAGTTGAGTCAAATGTAGAATGAAACCATTTAACCTTGATCATACTAGGCAGAACGTAACAAGCAATTGCCTTCTACTTTCTGTGAAACCAAACACCGTCGTAACGCGCCGTATAATTCTTCTATTGTTCTAAATTTGTAACCCCGGTCGCAACGCGGCGGGTGTTAAACCTAGTTTAAATGAAGTACGAACAAACTTCAAAGTACCAAAACGACTAAAGTGTTTTAGTTGTTTAAAACACGGGAAATGCCAAAACATTAAAAGATGCCGGGTAACCAATGCCAATACCAAAGAGCCGCCAACATTCAAACCTTCTTCTTACCTGAAATACATGCTAAAAATCGTCAACCACAATGAGTGAGTTCTATAGTAATAAGTTTTTAGTATAAATTTTCTTTTTGAACATTTTAGTTCAAAACTTTTGAACCCATTCCGGTTCTAATAAAGTAGTTCGCAAATCATCATTTCATTCTTAAAATAATAGTTTGGCATAAGTACAGTGACTACATGCCCAGGTCACATAATGCAACCTAACATAACCGTTGCAACCCCGAAGATCACAACAACATCTCGCATAATCCGTCGTCACCCCGAAGGTAACAACAACATCCCGCATAATCCGTCGCCACCTCGAAGGTAACGACAATTGGGTCACATCGACTCCACCACTTGGATTGATGTTTCCCATCCCGCATAACCGTCGCCACCCCGAAAGCAACGACTAAGGACTCAAGGCCCTTAAATAAATAAATAAATAAAATAATATATGTAGGCAAACAATTATTTTAAATCAAGCTCTAGTACCAAACTCACGTATGCCTACTAAATTTAAAACCAGATAAGCATGTATCTCAGCCCAAACAAATAAATCACGAAAAAATGGGCAATAGAACTCACCTTAATATAGTTGTCAGATTTAGCTATAAGCTAGAGAATTCGTAAGAACCAATCAATCTCTGCAACGAGTTCAAAGACCTACACAAAATAATTATTCTCATTACCATTCACTCTTAGGCTAGTCGGCATGGGGTTCTTCCCCGGATCGTCCTGGGTCGGCGACGGTCCCAACACCGTGCCGCCCCCCCGCGTCCCGTCCTCCCCGTCCGATCTTAGCCGTTTGCGACGATCCATAAGAGTGGGGCCCAATCAAAAAGTTACCGTTTAATAAAAAAAAAATATTCAATTTTTTTTCAAAAACTAACGGTAATATTGTTATTATTTATAAATTTCAATTCCATTTTCACTTTCATTCACCAAACTAACCACAACATCTCATCCCTCTCTCACATAATTTTTATAAATCTTCTTCCACTTTTATAAACCTTATACTTTAGCATGGATCCTTTCAACAACCCGAGCGACCCGAACAACCCGAACAATCCGTATAACCCGACGACTCCCATCAACCCGACCCAACCTAATGTTTTCTCGGGTCCGGGATATTATTCGACGTTAGAACCGAACCAATTCTCGCAATACTCATCAAATGCGTTTGCATCATTCCAACACTCGCCAAACCAATTCGCTCAATTTTCTCAAAATCAAGCCCTTCAACAAATGATGATGCGGGGTGCTTATAATTTCCCACCGAACCCGACACCACCCGTTCAACCCCAACCGATCCCGACGCAATCCTTTCAACAATCCGAACCCGACGACGATGTGGAGGTTGTTCCCGAAACCCAACCGCCTAAAGGAAAAGGAAAACGAAACAAAGGCAAGAAAGTGGTGGGTGATGAACCGTCCAAACCGAAGGGGATTAAGTGGACGCCAATCGAAGAAGAAGCCTTAGCCAAGGCCTACATTGGCACGTCTGACAACCCGATTAGAGGTTCGTATTTTTTTATAAGTTTAATTTGTTTCGTTTTTTTTTTATTTACTTCACATTTCGTTTTTTTAATTGTTTTAGAATTTGTTTTTTTTTGTTTTTTATTTACTTAACAGTGGGTTTTTTTATAATTTTTAATTGTTTTAGAATTTGTTTTTTTTTGTCTTTTTTTTAACTTAACAGTGGGTTTATTATTTTGTTTTAAAGTTCGTTTTTTTAATGGCGTTGGAGAAGTATAAGGCGAACAATGGTAATACCAATTTTGCTCACGTTCGCGCGTGGATGGTTGTAAAAGACGAACCAAAATGGAGGCCGATCCCCAACGAGGTGGCGATGGCGAAACGCCAAAAAACATCGGAAACGAGTAGTTTTAGCGCCGGTGGATCGGACGCGAGGTGTAACTTAAACTTAAATGATGACGCTGCCTTTGACGAAGAGGAGTACGCCGTACATGAGCCGGAGCGTCCACCGGGCCGAGACAAATCAAAGAAGGAGCGGGCCAAGGGGAAACAAAAGGAAAAGGTGGACCCGAACATGACGTCACGGCCCAAAAGACGAAGGCGAAGGACTGGGTCGCGGAAGAAAAAGCTCGTGTAGAGGAAGAAAAGTTACGCGAGAAGGTGCGGTTGTCGAATGAGAAAATCCGAATTTCCGATGAAAAAATTCGGCTCAAGGAATGGGAAATAATGATGATGAATGTCGAGGACGAACCCGAGCCGAAACGTTCGATGTTGAAAAAACTTCAAAACGACATCATGAAGAAGCATAATATTATTTAAGTCTATGTTTTTTTTAAGTCTTTGGTTTTTTTTTATTAACTTTATGTTTTTTTTTATTAACTTTATGTTTTTTTTTATGTTTATGTAATGTGGTTTTAATATTAATGAAAATATTTTGTTAGTATATTTGTTAAATGTTAAAAAAATAGAAGACTAAAAAAAATAAAAAAAAACATAAAAAGTGGTGGAGGATGATGACTAGGACCATCTTAATCATGCCCTCTAGTTTTGGAGGATGGACCATCCATGGGAGGATGATGACGTGGAGCCTACGTGGCGGATCATCCTCCAAGGATGATCCATCACCATACCGAGTAGCCTTATAGACAGGTCATGGTTTCCATGCAACATGGAGCCACCATTCTATCTACCATCATAATTATAACTATTTCTTAGAGACCACCACCAACTTGTTTTATCAATCCCACTCACAAGTTTCTTATTAATTGATTTTAGTAGGCATGCATGCACCATTTCTTTTACTACGTGAGGCCATCATGATAACCAAACTCCAACATCATATATTTAATACTCACGCATGAAATAACCTTTTCCATATCCAACCTTCATCCTAAACCGTATTCATCTTAAACCCTTATCAATTTAACCCTTAATCCCAAGCCGTGAACACTTCATAAACGCTACACACACAACAAGAGGGATCGAACGAAGTACCTGTGATCGTTCGAGATGATAGACGAGAATCACTTCCCTAACCGCGGGTGATCACCAACTAGAGATTCGCCTCTAATGGAGCAACCGTACACCACCAAGTACACGGGAAAACCTGAGAATCGTACGACCCATCATTATCACTTTCATAACAAGCCTTGATCAAGACGTTAACCTTACTCGTAATCTAGTCGGGATGTACGCGTTACCTGAGAATTAGAGGATAACCAAAACTGAGGTGTTTCCCGTCTCCTTGTCCGTCGCCGTTTACCGCACACCACAAATGTCCTAACTGATAAGAGTTTGGCACATAAGATATCTTTCACGATCATACTAGCTTCTACAAATCAAATAAATAAATGCGAGAACTACCTGAGGATCGATGGAGCAGATGATTGATGTTTGTTCTTCAGTCCAGTTTACGGCCGTAGGGTTTCGGGATTTTGATGATGATAATGATTCAGTATTTGCGTGGAGGTGGTTTTAAAAAAGTAGAAGTCACACCCATAATTTCACTATTGGTCCCTTGTGACTTATCATGTGACAAGTTGCTCCAAAGTTAAGTAAGGTTCAAGTTCTTGTTAATTACCACTTGCACCCCGATATTATTTGACATTCACGTCTTTGTCAACACACAATCTATATACTCTATAATAAAAGAAACCACTTTAGGGACACTTGTCATCGTATTAGGCCATCTCTTATAGATAATTATTATTTTAGGTTAATATCTTCTAATTAATTATAGATAACACTCCTTTTTTTAAACAACCAAAACTAAAAATCAAATTAAATTATAGAATCAAAACTTCTCCAAAATAAAACTATATCAATTATTTATGTATCCATTATTTTTAGATGATTAATGAAAGAGTATTTATTTATTATTTTTATTTTATTTTTAAATTGGTTATAAACGATTAATGACATATGCCTAACTTCATTTTGATTTTTATTGGAGCATAATCAACAATACATATATAATTTTTTTACTCAAATCTATTTTTTTAATAGCTAACTAACTAACAGCGTTTTAGTTTTCTTTTTTAATTGTTTAGTTTTCTTTTTTAACTGTTGTAATTATAGCTATTTTCAAATATATTTTTTGTTTTCTTTTATAATTGTTGAAGAATAATCTTTTATCACGTATATTTTGATTTCAAGTATATTGTTGCGGCATACTTATATTTATGTATTCCTTGAGATAAATTTTATTCAAATCAAGATAAGAACAAAGTTGTACAAGTAACCGAGCAAAAACAATTAAAGTATAACCTTTTATAACATTCTGATTTTTTGTGTATCGTTGTGGCATGCTTATATTTAATCTTTTGCATTAACCGAACGGGTCAAATATACATGAGGTTTTTAAGATATAACTTTTTATTATTTGATATATAAAATTAGATTTATTCAATTCATACAATACACGAGGTTTTTTAAGGATATATATTTTTATTATTTAGTACAGGAAATTACATTTATTCAAACCGTGTAATGCGCATATTTTTAAAGATGTAATTTTTTTTTATTTGATATATAAAATTACATTTATTCAACCCGTGTAATAAATGAGATTTTTTAAAGATGTATTATTTTATTATTTGGTAAACAATATTACATTTATTTAACCCGTGTAATACACGTGGTTTTTAATATATAACTTTTTTATTTGGTATATAAAAATACATTTATTCAACCCGTACAATATGGTTCTTACAGATATAACTTTTTATTATTTAATATATAAAATTATATTTATTCAACCCGTACAACAAATGAGGTTTTCAAAGATATATTGTTTTATTATTTAGTATATAAATTTTATTTATTTAACCCCGTGTAATACACGGGGTTATAACCTAGTATACATACTATACAACGTTGGTGAGAACTAGGGATGTTACAGTGTTCGTTTGTATTCGATAGCTCATTAATGTTTTTCGTTTTTATATTTTATTTAAATACTTCAAAATTCTGACAAATAACACATTTAATAAGTCTCCGTATATGTTATATTTTGTTCATGAACGTTTGTTTGTTCCCATTTGTGTTCATTTGTATTAATCAACGTTTGTTTTCATGCGTTGCTTAAAATTAACAAACAAACATAAACGAACACGAACATAAAATCTCGTTCAGTAAGCGTTCATGAACAGTTTATAAACACATATATTTCCTAATAAACGAACACGAACAAGGTCGTTGAACATGAACAGTTCAATTCGCACCCTAACTAATAATAATAATTCATTTCTTCAGATACCTTGTTTTTTTGAGTTTCCAAGTAGCACATAAAAAACCCAATTTTTGCTGATTTGCTTCTAAACAAACCCAATTGTCAAAAAGGCTCCTTTAAATTATAACAGGCCCATTAATATTGAAGCCCAAGCCCAACTGCCCAACCAAGTGCAGTCATCTCAAAACCCCTAATCCTAATACCACCATTAAACGACGTCGCACCGGAAGCACCAGAGAATTCTGCAGTTCTGCCTCTCTCACTCCGTCGTCCCCCACCGCAACAACCGCCGTGATTGAACATGGCTGAACAAGAAGCTCAGCTTGATGAAAACTTCCCCTTATTCTCTCGGAAACCGAAACCCTCGGCTCTCGTCACCGCAACGACAACCACCGTTGCTGACAACACCACCACCGACCACCTCCAATTCGTCAAACACACGTCTTCGAATACCGACAATACTCGGCTCACTTTTGCTGATCTCGGGCTGTCAGACTGGGCCCTACAAACCTGCAAAGAATTAGGTATGAAAAAACCGACACCGGTTCAACAACATTGTATTCCTCGTATTCTCGCCGGTGAAGACGTGTTAGGGTTGGCTCAGACAGGGAGCGGTAAAACGGCGGCGTTTGCGTTGCCGGTTTTGCACAGGCTTGCTGAAGGACCGTACGGTGTGTTTTGTTTGGTGGTTACTCCGACACGTGAGCTGGCGTACCAGCTGGCGGAACAGTTTAAGGCGCTTGGGTCGTGTTTGAATTTGAGATGTGCGGTTATTGTTGGTGGGATGGATATGATTAGCCAGGCGAAGATGTTGATGCAGCGTCCTCATGTTGTGATTGCTACTCCGGGTAGGATTAAGGTTCTTATTGATCAGAATCCTGATATTCCGGCTGTGTTTTCTAATACCAAGGTATTAATTTGTTTATCTATTGGTTAATGTATGCTTATTTGCTTGTTTTAAAGAAATAGTTATATATGTTTTTATATATTTCCTAGGGCTGTAAACGAACCGTACGAACACAAACAAGACATTGTTCGTGTTCGTTTGTTAAGAAATATATGTGTTCACGAACTGATCATGAACACTTACCTTATGTTTGTGTTCGTTTGTTAAGGAAATGAACTTGTTCGTGTTCGTTTGTGTTTGTTTGTTAATTTTAGGCAACGAACGAAAATGAATGTTGATTAACACGAATGGGTACAAACTAATGTCCATGAACAGAAATGGAAGCAAACGAACACAAACAAACATTCATGAACAGGATATATAATACAATGACACTTATTAAGTATTTTAATTGTCGGACTTTTGAAGTATATAGATAAAATATAGAAACTAAAAACACTAATGAACTATCGAACACAATCGAACATATTACCGAACGTTCACAAACATAAATGAACGAACACGACCTCTGTTCATGTTCGTTCGTTTGGTAAACATAAATTTCTTGTTCGTGTTTGTTTGTTTAATAAACGAACGAACACAAACGAACTTCCCGCCGAACGGTTCACGAACTGTTCACCGAACGTTTGGTTCATTTGCAGCCCTAATATTTCCTATAGGTTCTAGCATCATTTGCTCAATATTTTAGACACAAATGAACTTTATATATGTTTTAGTATTGAAATTACATACACCTACAACCCTTGGTTTAAAAAAGCGCGCTTAGGCGCGAGGTGACCTAAGGCGCAAACCAAAAGCCTTGCGTGACATAAGGTGCAGGGTGTACAAAAGGCGCAGGCGAGGCGCGCTTTTTAGGCTAAAATTTGACCTGAGGCGCAGGTGAGGCGCGTGCCTTTTGTACATGGGGGTGTTTCTGTGCAGCTGAGTGTTGTACAACAGGCTTTTTATGCTGTACATTTCTGTTTTTTTCATTTTAAAAAATATATATAGCTTAATTTTAGCTAAATCAAAGGTAGGGGATGCTAAAAACCTATGGGATACATAAAATAATTTATATAATCGCTTTGCGCCTTGCGTACGAAAAGCTCACCGCTTTTGCGCTTCGGTTTTAGACCTCATCGCTTTTGTGCGCTTCCCTTTTTTTTAAACCAAGTTACATGCTGCACAAAAATATGGAAAATACATGAGGCGCGCGCACTTTGCACCTTTGTTTTAGACCCTGTCGCTTTTGTGCGATTTCTGCTTTTTAAAACCAAGTTTAGTTGTCACAAACATATTCACAAATATTTAAAATTATTCAAACTATCAATTTGGTTTTGTTTATGTTAAGTCTACCTGTAATGGGGCGCCAAGAGGGGCTTTATGTGGGCCATAACGCCCCATAACGCCTAGCACACCGCGACGGGCGGCGTTATGGGGCAAAAAATGGGGGGAGGCGCCATGCATATAGCGCCGTGATGGGGGTTGTTTTCAAAAATTTGACCAATCAAAATAAAGCAAGGTTTTTATAATTAATTAATAAAATTGAAAATTAATGATTAGGTAATGATGGGTAGGGGCTTTATGACTACGGGCTCTAGTGATATAACGGCCCATAAAGCCCCCGTGTGACGTGGCATGCCACGTGTCGCATAACGCCCCACAAGGGGCTTTATGACTATGGATGGCCTAATGGAATGCTGTAAGCTGGCAGCCTTTGTCACATTCAAAGTTGTGAATTGAAAAAAAATGTTCATGAATTAGGTTTATTTTTAGATAATTAAGGGTAAAAACTTGCAGAAAGAATGTAAAATGATAAAAATGCTCTTTTAACTAAGCTTTCGTTGCATATAGAGTTGAATGATAGCAAATTTGTCTGCAAGAATTCTTATTTTGTAAGGCTAAAATAACAAATGTATGTTCTTTATGCCATACGTTTAAGCAGTAATTACACAAACCAGAACATGGTTTCAATTTTTAATGTAAAGTATATAAAAAACGACGCGTATACTTGGTTTTCTTTTACTGGTAAAAAATAGAAGTATGTTGAGTTAAATCATATCAGTTTGTGAAACTCAATTTTTTGTTAGTATCTATTTTGAACTTGTCAAATGTATACATATGCGATGTAGTTTTCAGATATCCTGCTGGAGAACACAATGTGATTTGAGGTCGATAAGAACGGCCTTGATAATTGTATTGTGCTCTCTAAGGTTAAAGTTCTCACTAGGGGAGAGGATGTGATGGCCATAGATTCCTTAGAAACTGTAAGATGGCAGCATTTGTCACATTCAAAGTCGTAAATGAAAAAAGTGTTCATGAAGCAGGTTTAGTTTATGCTAATTAAGGGCAAAAACACGCAGAAAGAATGTAATATGATAAATATGCCCTTTTAACTAAGCTTTTGTCACATCTAGAGTTGATAACAATATTGTCTTTGAGCTATGAATCTACTCAGAATATTATTTGTGTATATTGAGGAGCATTTTTGTTGTTTTACAACTCTAGAGTAGCAAAAAGCTGAAAACTTAGGGGCCGAGTTTTGATTTTACATTTTATGTCAAGTTCTTGACCATGATTTGCATTAACAAACCAATTTATAATTGTATGATGATGACCTTTTTAATAGTTGATTGTCAAAAAAAGATTTTGAGTAGAATAATGGGCGCTTTCGTCATTTACAACTCTAGAGGTGGCAATTGCCTTAAGGTAGGGTTTTTTTTTGTTGTTTACAATTTCGTTACAAGTTTTTAGCTAGAGTTTTCATAAAGTCCGAATTGATAATTTTATGCCTATACATCAAACTGTTGGGATATTTGAGTGGTTTTATTTTACTGTAAAGTTTTTGGGTGGCTTGTGTATGCAATGCATCGTTTTCTTTTATTTTGTTTATTTATTGATTGTTTGCTAATTGTGATATGAATTTTCAGTTCCTAGTGTTGGACGAGGCAGATAGAGTTCTAGATGTTGGTTTCGAGGACGAACTAAGAGTGGTATTCAACTGTTTACCCAAAAACAGACAAACATTATTATTTTCCGCAACAATGACAGACAACCTCCAATCGTTACTCGAGGTTTCCGCTAATAAAGCATACTTTTATGAAGCTTACGAAGGTTTTAAAACAGTCGACACTCTCAAACAGCAGTATGTATTTATTCCAAAATCCGTTAAGGACGTCTACCTGCTTCATATTCTGTCACGAATGGAAGATATGGGCATTCGGTCCGCCATTATTTTTGTTTCCAAATGCAGGTAAGCTTGTCAACAACTCAATCACTATTAACTTTGTTTTATGTGACAATGAATGCATAGCCCACTTAAATATAAGGGCATTTAACTATTTAACTTTTTTAGAGACCACCCATGTACCAATCTGGTTTTGTTTATGCCATGTATGGCTGAAAAAACTTTCTGGAAAATATTAGTATGACAAAAATGCCTCTAAGTTAGAATCTTTTATCACTTCTAGAGTTGTAAAAGTATTTTCAACTTTGTTATGAATAGATTTAGAAGCTTTTTTTTATACTTTTTTACACTAGATTTAATAGAAAAGTCTAAGTTTAGGGGCATTTTGTCATTTTACAAATTTTCCATATACTAGCAGGAAAATTGTTATGGGTGAGGTTGAACATCGGTATCGTGTGGGAACACCGCCCCACCTATTGCTGTTAATAGCGATGATAGTGAGCGCTATAGCGAATAGCAAATAGCGTAGCGTAGCGCTGGATCATCGCTATCTGATGTTTAGCGCTCAATAGCATGAAATAGCGACAATTAGGATTTTTTTTCTTTAAAAAAATAATATTGGAAACCGAACTTTTAGGCATTTTAATCGACCAAACAGCTGTAATCTTCACTAATTGCATCAAAAAACCTTAAATTCGTGAATAAACCCTAGTAGTTAAAAAAATTTCTAAAACGTTATCGCTAAACGTCAAATAGCGCTCGCTATCGTTACGTAGCGTATAGATAGCTTGTCGCTATTTATCGCTATTCACTATTAACAACTATGGCCCCACCCCATCACGGTTGTTAATAGCAAGCATAGCGCCTGCTATAGCGTTTAGCGTGACAATGCGGCAATAGGTCGCAATCTGATTTTGGTGCCTCCATAGCGTTAAAATAGCGAGATCATAGGGTTTTTTTATTATTTTTTATAAAAATAGCGGGATTTTAGTTTTTTTATAAACGTACATATAAAAACAGCATATTCTGATAAAGTATACATATAAAATATTTATAAAATTTTCTTCTAGTATATCGCTAAACAACAGCACCTGCTATTTCATCGCTATCGCTACGTAGCGTATATGTAGCTTGCCGCTATCGTCCACTATTCGCTATTAACAACTATGCACCCAATGTGGTAGCCTTATAAATTTGTTTGATTAGTTAGATGGCTGTAACAGAAATTTTTAAAAGGCGTATGTATACACTATCCCATGTTGTATCAACTTATATGTGTGCAAGATTTGAACTTTTTATATCATTTTTATAAAGAGTTGTTTTTAATCAGATTAGTTTATTAATGAGCAGGACGTGTCATCTTTTGGGATTATTAATGGAAGAACTCGATCATGATGTAGCGGAACTGCATTCACATAAATCACAAGCTTTTAGGCTATCCGCTCTTCATAAATTTAAATCCGGAAAAGTGTCTATTTTGCTTGCAACTGATGTTGCTAGTCGGGGTTTGGATATTCCGACAGTTGATCTCGTGATTAATTATGATATACCAAGGTAAAGTTCACAAATATTTGTTTAATTAACATATATAAGTTAATATTAATAATATAATATATTCGCTCATCATTGGTGAAAACTATTTTTTATTCAGGTATCCAAGAGATTATGTTCATCGTGTTGGACGTACGGCCAGAGCTGGTCGAGGTGGATTAGCAATAAGTTTAATCACACAGGTTAGAATTTGTTTTACGCAGTTTCTTTAACACGTTTAATTATTGTATGATCCGTTATGATTTATTTGGGGGTATTTAGGATGTCCACTTTTCACGTTTATTCTGTCGTTTTTGAACCAAAAATTTAGAGATGGTCGTCAAAACAGTTTTGAACATTTTTTGTTGTTTTTCTGTGTTTGCATGGTTCAGTTGCTGACACTAAGCGTGCAAACAAGACGAGTCGAGCCCAAGCTCGACCAAGCTTGAGCTCGAGCTCGATTAACTTATGAGAGCTCGAGCTCGGCTCATTAGTAGTTTTTCAAGCTCCAGCTTGGCTTGTTTATTATCTACTAATTAATATATATAATAAAAATAATAATGATAATAGACTTGTTTAGGCTAGCGAGCTCGATAAGTGAAGCTCGGGCTCGTTTACCAAACAAATTTATTTTTAGGTTCAGGCTCGGCTCATAAACAAGTTTAAATAAGCTCGGCTCTACTTGTTTACTAGACAACTTAAAATAAGGAGTAAATGTTATTTTACCCAAAAAAAAGGAGTAAATGTTATTAAATTTTGATAAAAACTAATATTACACTAAGGCTTGATAAGGTGCTCGAGCTTGGGCTCGATAAACTGACCAGATTTATTTTAGGCTCAAGCTCGGCTCGGGCTCGGGCATGATAAGGCTCGGCTCCTTTCGAGCTTTTTTTTAAGCCGATCTCGAGTAGCTCGCGAGTCGTTCGGATCGTTTGCACCCCTAGCTGACACTGAAAAAAGGGTGGATTTTGCACACATTTTTCTAAATATTTTTACTTTATATTTCATGTTGGTAAGTAATTTTTTGCAGAATGAAGTGGAACTTATTCATGACATAGAAAAGGAAATTGGGAAGAAAATGGAATTGTTTGAATGTAAAGAGAATGAAGTACTTGAAAATATTACACAGGTACGATTTTATTGCAATATTTTTTTTTTGTTTATTTTTTTTATATATTAGAATTGTGCAATTTGCTGAAATGATAAATGCAGGTTTTCAATGCTAGACGTATGGCCAAAATGAAATTCAGTGACGGTGGTTTCGATGAGATAGAGAAAACAAGGAAAGCTCAGAAGATGAAAAGTTTGGCCGAAAAAGGATTATTGAAGAAGAAGAATAGAAAACGAAAAAGAAAAACAATTGTAAACAAGGTAGAAGACTAGAAGTTGAGTAGCTTCAAATTTTATGCCTGCTATGGTGTTTTTGATAATGGTACATCGTTTCTTTCTTTATATATAGGAACCCGTTTGATTAAAAATGCTCTTTGATATAAGTTATAAGCATTAACCTGTATGTTATAGTAGACATGTAGTGTTCGGGTTGGGTGGTACATAAACGGGTTGGTCTGGCAATCCTTTTAAGATTAAAGTTAAAAGATAACTTGTCAGCCCGTTTACGCCAACCTTAATTTGCTTACAGTTTGGTTAACTGGTTTACAACCTTTCAAGTTTCAATCCATTTTGACTTTTTATACACACATTTTAAATGAGTTGTGTTTTGAGTTAGGGTTGTTGTTTTCGCTACAAGTAATTGACAAAACTCTACAGGTCGAGCCGGATGTGGGTGACGGGCCAGAACGGGTTGGGTATGAACACACGTTTAAAAAAATGATCGTATTTGTTCGGGTCAGAGGAGTTTTGGCAAAAGTGGGTACATGTCAAACCGGTTCGTTTAAAAAAATGGTCATTCTGCAGCCTAGCATTTTCATATGTTGGTATTAAGTACGAACTGCACAGCATAATTTCTTTAAAATTCACAGAATCTTGACAAACTGTGGTGCATCTGGTCGTGGGCCATCGAGTGAGTGACCGATACATGTAAAGTGTATTGACAAAATCGTCCCTCTCGCCTCCTTCCTCATCATTCTGCATCCTAGCATTTTCGTATGTTGGTATTAAATACCAAATGCACAACATAATTTCATTTTATTTGTCAAATGATTGAGCAACAACAGTAGTTCAACAATATAAGCTTCTGTCGGCCCTTTGTCCGCATGGTTAAATGGTTCAACCCGGTTTATATCATTCAACCTGTTTGGTTTCCGCCCTCATCCTGAACTGCACAAATCACAAACTGGTTTAGTGTTTTGACCCATGTGGCTTTTGATAATTACTACCGATGTCAGTTTTGAGTTTTGACCCGTTTATGCATAAATACACCTCACAGTAAATGAACATGCAAAGAGGAGAAAATAATTACAAAAATAATGACTATACACTTGTGTAAAAGCCCAAACCGACTCGGAATATGAGTACATACTACATATGCCCGCCATGGTTGCATACCAAACGGCAAACGCGTGCCTAGCGAAAGCGCATTCATAATTACAAAACAAATGAGTATATGCAGTAAAATTCTTAGACCATTCACAAACAAAGGATTAAAATTCAGCATAACAGGCCAACCCACCTCGAATTAGAGGTGTACAAACCGTTTTTTTTTTTTTTTTTTCAAACCGAACCGTTTTTTTTGTTGTGGGCAAACCGGTTTTTTTCAAACCGGTTTCCAGGGTTCAAACCCCAAACTGGTTAAACCGATTTCGGTTCGGTTTATAAACTGGCTTGGGACAAAAAAACCGGTTTTAACTGGTTTTTTTTACAACCAGTTCGGTTTTAAAACCAGTTTCAAAGATAGAGAATACGAACCAGTTACAAACCACCGGATCGAATCGGGTTCGCTTTCTTTTTCTTTCCAGTTTCGATCCTAAAACCGGTTTTTTTTTGTACATGTCTACTTCGAATGCCCTGCCAAGATACAAAAATGAGAACATATTCGTCATGACTCCATACCGAGCGGCTGTCAAGAGCAAATTTACATAACACAATGAAAGTCCTTTAGATAACTCACAAATAAATGAGTGAAATTCACCATAACAACCTTTAGCTTCATCCATTACCTTTGAAATTCAGCATAACAGCCCTTAGACTCACTCGTCGACACGTAGAAACACAACCAAGGATCATAGCATCATCCAAAACTAACATTAAAAGGTAACTTTGTACTGTGAAACAATGATTGAAAGATTTCGATAGATTTATACGAAGGCGGAAGAGCTCAAGCAATGGATTACATTGTTCACTAATACTAATAGTATTCATACTACATTAGTTTCCATAATTTGTAGGGAACCATAACAACCTCCTCTACTTAGGGAACTTCAAAACATCGGTTTCATAACCAAGGTGATGATGATGAAAAGGAAATACATTAGTTGGCTGGCTCACATGATCAGGATGATCAAAGTGTTGTGATGATGAAGGATCATTACATGTTCCTTGTTGATTGTGATGATCAAATGTAAACCCCGGGTGATGTTGGTTCGACGCCAGAAGCTTGTCCAAGAAAGACCAGTCAGCGGTCACATTACTTGCATTCGCTAAGAGTGGTTTGTCACAACCACCTTGACTCATTGACATCAAGCTCAACAAGTTCTTGGAACAACCCATGTCATTTATCATCATGGTACCATTCTCATTATCGTTGTTACTGTTATTGATCAATTGGCGGCTTTGATGGGGAGCTAGAAAATATGGAGGTTGTTCGCGAGGAGAAGTTAATAGCTGAGGAAGATGCATGGAGCCATCGAATAATGTTGTGTTACTAGTCATGTTGCAATTGTAGCCATGTTTGTTCATATCTTGATCATCTAATTCATGATGATATTCTTCAGTATGATGAGTGTGGTTGATGTGATCATCTGCTTGAAATGGGCTTCGATTAAAGTTTCTTTTCTTGAATACTCGACATACAACCCAACCGTCTTCCTGTTTCCATGATTTAACCGGTTCAATGTTAAAACTTTAAACAATAGCAACAATGCATGTAATGTGGATTGATCATAAGTGGTAACAAATGTGGAGTTGTATTAAAATAATTATGAGTTGTTTGTCATTGCATTTTAGAAGTCATGAACCAATATTGTTGTTTTGTTGGTGATCAGAACAACCGTATAAACCGAATCACACCTAAAACGATTGAGATATCGATGATTCGGTCATGATTTTTTGATAATGATTTTTATAGTTTGCTTATGGTTATATTAAAACCAAACTTATATTATGAAAAACTTTTATTATAGTTTTACTTGTTGTTTATGTTTATTAAAAGGAATGTTATATTTTACCAATCCATATAATTAAGTTTATTAATTGAAATTAGCTAAGATCCACAAACGTTCAAAGTTGACCTTACCATTTGATTATTTTTCACTAACCGAATTACATATAACCAAAACAAATTGGTATGAAAATCTAAAATCAAAACACTAAGGAACCAAACAGCCTCATTCTCAACCCTAGTTGTTTCACTTGTTTGTCTTTGCAATTTAAAAGTTATTATCCTACTACAATTTTTTGGAATATCTTTTTAAAAATAACAACAAATCGATCGATACCTGGATCTCTGATGGTGTGGTAGCATCGGAATATTGATCATCAAGGCGGTACTCATGCATGATCCAGTCGGTTTTCTGCCCATGAGGGGCACGGCCCGTGTAGAAAACAAGAGTCTTTCTCATCCCAATTCTTTTGGAATTGCTCTGGAGATGGATGGCCTTGTCCCTCCCGGTCGCCTTCCAAAATCCGGCAGTTGTGGCTCGGTTTGTTCGTGTTCCGGTCGGATACTTTTTATCCTTGTGACTAAAGAAATACCATTCGTTTTGAGGACCCGACCCGATTCTACACTTATCTACATTCAAATAATTAGAGTGTCAAGTTTTGACAATATATTAATCAAGTATAGTTTTCACTACTAGAAAAGACTTCGTTTTACTACACAACTTCATAGCAAAAAAAGAAAGAAATGGTCGGAATTTGGAAATTCCGACCAAATACCAACACCACTGAAAACCCTAAAACTTAAAAAATGGTCAGAACGACCAAATTCCGTCCAAAACATTTTGGACATAAACAAAAACAACCGTTACCTACGAATTTCCAACCAAAACTTTCGTAAGGAAAATAGGTTTTTTTCTAGTAGTGTTAGTTCCGTAAACAAACAAAATAAAATTAGGGTTTAGTGTAACCTTTTAGGTCCCATGGCTCAAGCTTGTTGAGATCCACTTCTCTAATAACATCAAGGTCAATGGGCTCATAGGAAACCTTCTTCCTCAAGTAATAATACAGCAACTCCTCATCCGTTGGGTGGAACCTGAACCCTGGAGGAACCGAAAGCTCGCCATTTCCAGACGCCATCATCTTCTTTAGCTACCTTCAGATCTCTACAAGAAACAATTTCAAACATCATATGCATGCATGCATGTCCGAAACAATGATGTATTGTTTTACAATATGACATATATTATCTGGTAGGTAGTTAAGGATGAAGTTAATGTATGTAGTGGCGGATCCAGGAATATTTTTCAGAGGGTTCCTTTTGGTAGATTCTCACTAATTTTTCCAAATCATATAAGGTTTCCATTAATTTTTTCCATTTTTTTCAAACAAGGGGTTCCCGGGAACCCCCAAAACACCCCTGGATCCGCCCCTGAATGTATGTGTAGATTAATGTAGTAGAAGAAAAGTTAATTGTTATACCTTTTATTAATTTATCATCTTTTGATGTTGTTTCTTTAACTCCTTTGGCTGGACACACTGCTACCCTTCTCTTTCTTATCTTTATAAACTTTGCCAACTTGATTTTTTTCTGTCAACTTTTCTATCTAATTATTTCTTTGACTCACCGACATCTTCCAAACTCCGCAGATATTATATATATACACACACATATATATATATATATAGAGAGAGAGAGAGAGGAGGGTGTGTGTGTGTAGGGGGGGGGGGGGGGTGGTGATTAGGAAAATGTGTAAACTATTATGAATTTGTTATACGTAGAAATAATTTTGTTTACACTTATAAGCAGTGTCGGACGCATTAATTATTTTCTGGGGGTGCGAATGAAGGCTTCAACTAACTTTTCAAAGGGTGCGATTGGAATTTTTGCCTATAAATACACTAAAAATTTTGTTTAAGGGGTGCGCCCACCCACTCATCACAACACCTAAGTCCGCCCATGGTTATAAGTTAATGTTTTATACATCAAATGTAGCTGGATCCTAAATCCCAATCTCTTCTCAAACCAAAACCAACATAGAAAAACATGTTAGAAAAAGTCACAACTTAAATGGACATAACTTTGGCTATGCCTCGAGTAATTATGCGTCCATCAGTAATTTGAACGACTTAATTGTCTCAACTATCGGACCTGATTTCTATCATCTAGAGCCTCGAATTCAGACTCAACGATTGGATTTTATATTTCCTTGTGTTTCTATGTAAAAACGCGTGAATTTACACTTTGAGTAATTTAAACGTTAATTAGGAAATATATTTAATAACTATAAAATTGATTTCAGTTTTCTATAATCTAAGAACTGCCCAATTTAGCTTTCTAATAGGAGTGTATTAAATATTCATCAAGCTAATTCATCTATATGATTAATAAAGTTTTGTTTTCTGGTTGAAGTTGTTTGTAATTGAAATGGCTACAACTTCATAAAGTTTGGTCAAATAAGAATAAAATATGGTAACTAAAAAAGAATTTATGAAGTGTCTTATTCTTCCTTGATAAGCGGTAGCATGTTTAAAGAAGAAAAGGAATGGAAGGAGTGAGCATTGGCACGTGAATGGGGACGACTGAGAGAGCAAAATCCTGAAAGTCCGTCGGATCTACGTTGCTAGTCTCATGCTAATATGCTATAATATTATTTATTTATCATAGCATTTACATGCAGGCTGCAGCTAAAGATAACTATTTGTAAGGCACGGCGTTATACATTAAAAAATAAGAGAAAAATATTCAACAAATCTTTTTTAACACATCACCACTTCCTCTCTCTAGATTAATTATAACAATGTTGAACGGGTGTAGTATCAAGTGGTATGTTGAAGAAACACCAAACTAATCGGATGACTAGATTGTGGTTTGTGCCTCGACAAAATAAAGTTAATCTTCTTTTGTTCTCGTCTAAACAACCAAGATGATCCTGCAAAACAATCGACACACCGTAAACTCGTTACAAGGAGGAGAATAGGGGGTTTTCCTTGTAACCACCATCCGGCGTGAGAATAAGTATCGGTTTTGAGGATAATAGTGTGTGTATTAAGTGAGAGAGTAAGAGAGCGATCCTTAAACCTAAAGGTGAAGTTCTCTATTTATAGCCGAGGTGATCTGTGAGGGAGATGGGCTAATGGGCCTTGGGCCTGAGGTCGACAACATGGAATATCCATTCGGTCTCCTCTGTCACGACCGTTAGTGATTTCAGACGAGAGGATAATTGGCGCACGTTGAATGATCCACGTGTCCTGACGATTGTCCTTGTTGTCTGGTCTGTCATCAGCAGTTGAGTGGAGATCGTGGAGCAGTGGTCGGCGCACGCTGATTGGTGCCACGTATGTGTCCTTGTGTACTTCTTGTTCCCTGCATGATTGTTCATCGTGTAGCATGATCTGATACAGCCTGTTGAGCGCATATTTGCCCACTGCTCTGCCACTTGTACCTTCTATCCTTGTCCGATGTTACTTTGCGCTTCTTGTCCCTGCGCGCGACCCAGGGCAAGCCCGTGTAGCCGGCGCAAGCTCAGGGAAGCTAGGTCTTTTGTCAAAGGAACTAAGTGTTAGAATTGGTTCTGTCTTAGTCCTGACCTCGCGCGCGACTGGGGGCACACCCTTGTAGTCGGCGCAAGGTCTAGGGAGCCAAGGCTTTGGTTTAGTTTAGTTTGGGTATGGTCTCGCACGCGACATGAGGATAATTCATCTGATCGGCGCAGGATTTGGGTTGGGACCATACCCCTTCAAGTCCCCCCAGTCCAGTGCTGCCTCCATGCTCGAGGCGTGTGGTTGGAGCTCTGGACTAAAAATAAAAGGTAAGTGTCTACGCTTTGATCTAGAGTTCAGGAAATCAGCATGTGTGCTAGAAAGCTGGCGCGCGTGTTGTTGTTTGTTGATTATACGGCGCAACTAGCTAGCTTCCTTCCGTAGTTTTCTCTCTTTTTTGCGTGACAACTCCCTCGAAATTTGAAAAAGCATCTTCTGACAGGTTGGTGGCGAAAGCGACGGCTGAGGTGACTGCTGACACAGTGACGAGCATGTTGTCACTGTGTCAGGCGCCCCGTTTCGTCTGGTGTCAGGCGCGCCATTTCGTCTGGTGTCAGGCGAGTGAGCTTCACGCGCGCGTGTTAACCGTCACTCCAGTTTTCGCACCTGGCATGTCAACTCCTGATAGGACACGCGCCACAAGTTGTTGGGCACGGTTGCTGTTGGAAGTATGGGACTTGCGAAGATGGCTCCTTGGTCATCTCAGAGTTATTGCAAGTGGTATGTGTAACAATTCCCAAAAAGACCCTATGAAGAACCATAATTGAAACCCCAGACATGCACGACAAGAGCCAACACGTTAAACGAAAAACTCGAAACCAGGACACTCAGGAGCGTCGCTGGGGATACCCTCTATACTCTCGTGACACGCTGTAGGGTACCAAGACACATGGCACCATTGCGCGACCAAGTGGCAAAGCTATGCTAGTGACGGAGCTGACCTAGCCCTAACCGTCTACTCAGGCGCCACGTGTGGGGAACCCTTACCCCTGCCGCGACATGCCTGGAAGTCCAGGTGAGGCTATATAAGGGAAGGGGTAGGACGAGTTCAGTTGCATCAAATTAATATAAATTCGATATATATTTCTCTCGTTCTGTCCTTCCAATCCCGAATCCATGAAACTCGAAATTCTACTCTGTAGGAAATGTACTAAACCATGAGCACTGGTACGATAACCTGTCCGATTGATCAAAAAAACGTACGGTTGAGTGATGTGTCTGGGCCTATTTTTCGGACTTCATAATAAGTTTGCATTCTTTATTTATCGTTATTGTTTGGTTGAAGTATACCATAATTGATATGCAATTTTTGGACTTAGAATGTCTACACCTAACGAAGACATGGATGTATTCGAATAACTAATGAGGATTCCTGAAGACATTGTGAATTCTGACCGGCACTCGATTCACGTCAACTGGCGTTGTTGGACTAACTAAGGCGGAGAACATATTAGTAGCTAAAGAAATAATCTCATATCCTTTTTTGGACTAAGTAAGGTGTAACACCTCGAAAATTCGTGTTAAATGGAATAACGACACGTGTCATGAAAGACAAAAATCATTGTAAACCCGGAATTATTAAAGACGTATTGGCAGGATTTAAAAGTGGCGTCATGTTAAATTTTTACCTCTGAACGACCTCAGTTATAAATCCCAAGACCCAAGTTTTTATATAACAAACATCTATTAATTCTAAATTCAGAAATGGGTTCACAATAATGGACTTGCAAAAGCATGTTATGATCTCACGAAGAAATTGAATGGTAAACCGATGTGTTCGGGTCTTGTATATGCATTCATTTGAAACAATGGATAATGGTAGGGTATTATACAGGATCATACACTTTGTGAGGGTCCTAAGTTGATAATTGAGGTCTAAAAATCGTGCAAGTTGATTGCCCTTTCAAAACTTCAACAAACAACAACAATTCGCATCTGAAGAAGTCCTAGCGCACCGCTACAAGGATAGCGTAACGGTGCGCTACCAGTCAACATTGGCCAAAAGTTGTAGGCTAGCGCACCGCTACAATTGTAGCGTAACGGTGCGCTAGCAGGTGCCCAGCATCAGAAAACCTTCTGCAGCCGGTTGTTCGCGTTTCTGACCGATCCAACTGGTTGTTTGCACTATTAGAAGACCCCTAAACGACCCTAGAGCATTAGGACACTTGTTGGATGATTGTGGTCAGCTCTAGAGTTAGTTGTTAACCAATCATGGTGAGTACTTTCACTATATAAGGCACTTCATGTTGCAAACATTCTTCACACTTGCATCTGATCATTTGGAGCATTTCTGGAGCTAAGGAACTCTCTCATTTGATCTTATTTCGTGCATTGGACTCTTGTAAGTCTGCTAGTTCTTGTTTAGTTGTGTTTAGCTTAGTTAATTAGCTAAAAGTCAAACCGTCGTAATTACGGTTTGCCTTCGAGATTAGTCACTAATAGCTCAGGCTTATCTCGAATTAAAAGTAGTTATAGGTTGGTATTTATGTGGGTAATAAAACCCCAAAAGGGTTTCCCCTGATCACCATCCTAATCAGGTCAAATGTCGGGTCAAACGATTAATTAAAAAGTCAACATAATGCTTAAAATGTCATTTATGCATAATTAGCTATCTAGAACATATATAACCTGTTTGATCATTGTTATAACTTAGTAATAAGTGTAAGAACATGTCCAAACATGTTCGACCCGACTATTTCCTGTTTAGACCCGGTTCAGAACCGAAAGTCGCATAGTTTGACTTTCACTTTGACTTTCAGTTCTGACCCGTTTAGGCATATTTTAGAAATGCCTTAGAGCTTTAATTGGACTAGGTTACATGTTAGAATAACCCTCTGTGGTTATACACCTTGGTTCATTAGTTATCCAATTATTATGCATGTTTCCGTTAATCGCTCATATGTTGACCGTTATGCCCTTATTACCTTAAAACATGAATTATGAAAATGTAAAAGTGTAGAAACCTTTGTTACTAATATATAGACTTGCATGCAAAGTTTGACATCAGTTTGACTTGTAGATTAAGAGTTATGCTCATTATCGCTAAACTAATGCTTTTTGTTAATAAAATGGCGTAATTAGCGTATAGCTTAGTTAAACATACTTTTTGGTATCAAATCTTTTACCCACTGATGTAATATATTATTTTGGGATTTTTAAATATTTTAATTAATTTTAGGATGAGCATAACTCATAGTCGTAGGCTTAATCCGGTAATTGTCGGTTTTGCCCTTACGGGCCATAAAATGAGTTTTACATGTCTAAACGACCCCAAACCTTTTGCCACTGATTAGTTATGATAAATAAATTATTTTAAGCCTTCTAGAAATATAAAAATATCATATTTAAGTATCGAACCCGGTAATGGCCTTTAATCGCCTTATTTAGCGTTTTTAGCGCATAGTATGTTTTAAAATCATATTGGACATACCCGGGTTGATACCTACTGATATAAGAGGCAAATTATAATATTTTAACAGTAAGCAAAGTTTGATAAACTCAGACTTCAGTTTTGAGCTTTTCGGCTTATGTGAAATTACCAAAATACCCCTACGGGGCCTAGTTTGGTTAAAAATGATAAGTTTCACATACATGCTTTAACCTACTGATGTAACTTAGCAAATTGAGTATATTTGCTGATTACATCAGACCTGTAACTCAGGTTGTCGCTTAAACTCTTTTATAAACTTTTAAATGACCAAACTACCCCTACGGGGCCTAGCTTGTGTTTAAAAACGTTTCGGGCATAACGAAAGACACCTTACTGATGTCACAACATATTTGAGACATAATTAACTTAGGAAACCTGCATATAGCTCTCATGACTACCCGTCACGCCTATTACGCTTACGGTTCGGTTTATGTAACAAGTTTACATAAATTAGCCGAAACGGGTCAAACCTTAACGGTTTTATCTCAAAATCCAGAATGTGAATAATAAACCCATATTAAAAAAGTCTTCAAACTTGTCGGGTCTGAATCACATTCTATCCGATCTTCGCCTAATTGTGCGTACGAACCGTATCTTGAAACTAGCCGGTCTAAGCTTAAGCTTAATAAAAGACCCGTTAGAATTCTAATAGGTTATTATAAACCTTCATTCCAGATTAGGAGAACCAGTAAAAGCTACGTGCATTTTGCTTGTTGTGATAAATACTTATTCAGGTAAATACTTTTAACTTATTTTCCCTATACGGGCTTGGGTTACGGTACATAGCGTACCGCTTGATCGGGCATCAAATCTCAACGCTTAGTGGGTAGTTGAATAATTTGATCGGCTCGTTTAAACAGTCTTGATTACTTTACATCTTTTGGGGGGTTAATGACCATGTCCCGGATATCCCTGGCATCATCTTACGAGATGGCCACGACCAGAGCACGGGGTGTAGGCGTACTCCCGTGTATAACTCTATGATGTGGTGTGTTTAATTGATCTTTAACCCGGACTAGATCCGGGCGACTGAACGCATAAGTAACATGTAATTCGTTCACAAGATTATAATATTAAATAATTCTCCCAAGTTATAAAAACGTTTATGCCATGTGCATCCAAACAAATTTTCAAACATTTTCCAAAATGAGTCAGTTGAATGTATTTACCAGTGTAAACTGACGTATTTTCCCAAAAAAGACTGAATGCAGGTACTAAGCGAAATTGGCTGGATTGTCTCCTAAGCATCAATAAAAGTCTCGCAAGCTTAGGATGCCAGAAGTCTGTTGAACCATTAAATGTTATTTTGTTTCGATCCGTTCTGTGGATAAACACCGGATATTGTGACTTTGATTACAATAAATAAATTCGGTTGTATATTATATTTTAAATTTGCTTCCGCTGTGCATTATTATATTGTGTTGTTTGACTATTACGTTGCCAACCACGTCACGATACTCCCCCACCGGGCCCACCGGTGACACGTGGAAATCGGGGTGTGACATAAGGGCCAGGAAGCAAAGCTTCTGGGTGTAAGTAAGTGATCCAAGCGAGGAATTCACATTTGAGTTCTAGTCGATAAGTTGGGACTTGTAGTTCCGTAGTTAATAAGTATGACACCAAACTCTAATCTTAGTTTTATTATAAGGACATGAACAATGGGAACTTTAAGGATCTCAAATACCTAAGTTTCGGGGCTTTAGTCCGACTTCTAACTGTTGGGGTACAATATTAATTATTTAATATACCGGGTGACGAATTCTTATGTGGAAAAAAGAAATAAAAGGTCTGCTTACACGACTTCGTCTATGTTGAATCTTTTATTAATATCTTATATAGTCATGATTTAAATAAGACCCACTTGCCTTTGATTCTTCCTCATTTTTCGGATCTGATTGAACAATTGAGAAGTAGAAATACCTTGGCAATTCATATCATAATAGGTAGATTATTGATGCCCCAACACAAAAAATATGAATAGCGAAACATGAGGACGAGTATAACATGTAGTGACATAACAGTTATCCTAATCAAATACTTATCATATTGAACATTTAAAAACCCCCTTTCTCAGATTTACAACAAAGGGATACGCTTAGCCTATGAACGAGGAGAATTAGGCTGCATTGACCATCAAATAACAGGGTAAAAGACTACTTTCAAGTCTCTTTCCCTTTAGTTGCACTATGACTTTCTAAGGGACGAACACTAGTTGTACTATTCGATATCATCTAGCACATAAGTCAGTTATGGGCAAGGCTTGGGGCAAGCAACCAAGGTGGATTTAACCGGTTAGATAGGCATCAGGTTCATAGTTAGCACATTCATGCTAGTTAGTAGTTTCAACTACATATCAAGGATATTTCTACTAGCATCAAAATCGTCACTACCAACACTCGCATCGAAATTTGTACCGGAAACCACATCAATACCACTACAAAAGTAATTCGGACGATATCAGATTAGATCATCAAGGTAAAAAAAAAATCAAATAAATTTAATCCGTTCAATTCTAAATAGAACTTTTTATCGAAATGTAGATATAAATAAACACGTTGCAACGACATATTATAAATTTTAGAGTTAATTGCCAAAATCGTCCCTGAGGTTTGGGCAAGTTTGCTATTTTCGTCCAAAATGACACTTTTGTACCAAATTGCCCCCAAGGTTTGTAACTTTTTTCCATTTTCATCCAAACCACTAACTTAGTTTATTTTTTCTGTTAAGTTGATGATATTTGGATAAAACTGGCAAATATAAAACCACAGGGACGATTTGGCAATTTACTCAAACTCTTTTAAATTTCTTTTATTTAATTAATTTTGTTACATATATAATAAAAAAGAATATACATGCAATTTTTATATGAAATGAAATGGCATCTTTATTAGATCTATTCTCAATTATCAATTTGAATGATATTATAAAATGAACTTATGAGTAAAATATGTATCTTCTTTTTATGACTATGGTTTGAACACCTAATGAGGCAAACAAATATCAATATATCATGTTAATAACTGGGCTAATCGGTTCATAAATCCATTCATCTTTGCGTTCGACTCTAAATGAAAGCACCATTGTTGTAAACCATTAATGAATCTTGACTACGGCTAATTGAATCGGAATGATAGGCTGAGTTTCTATTACTTAATGCAAAGTTATAGCTACTAGCTGAAACAATACTCAAAATAGTGGAATGCGTATGTTTTGTAAAATGCAATTTAGGATTGAATAAGTAACATCAACACTTGGATCATTTTAATATGCAGTTTTAATATCAGAAAGTCTGCAGAAACATAAATAGAATATACTAGTTAAAAAATCAAAGTTGAACATGCAAATTCCCATTAAAGAATAGAAAGACATGCCAAAATCTTCATCAATTTATTATCCAAACATTAAGTTTCTGTTTAGCCATTAAATCAAAATCCCATACAAAGCCATGCTAATGTAAGATTAAATATATTATGTATTAATATTTAATCTATAGCCATTATAATCATTTACATAATATAGATCAAAATATATAATAACCTATTAAATAATTAGTTGGTAATTGTTGATGGACCATATTACCCTTATTAACTAATTAGGTTTCCTCATGGGTGCTTATATAAGGAGACTCGTGTGAAGGTTAAGGGGTTAGACAGTTACACCATTAGACATACCCCATAAGCATAACATTACATTCGACCTTCATCTCCATAGCCGATACCCTTTTCAGTTTAATCAGTCACCATCATCAGTCAGCACCCTAAGGAGGAACCAGATCACCTTGACAAAGATGTCGAACTCCATGTCGTCTTCTCTCACTGGATTCTCCACTGCACTGTCTGCGGTGACAGGTATGTTTTCATCTTTTCCATTATGATTAAACAGAACTTATCCAACATGTGGTATCAGAGCATATGTTGATTAGTCAGTTCTGTTTTCGTATCCATAATTCTGGGATTGAAATCATGAAAACAGAAATTTTTAACTTAATAAACTAACAGCCGGTTTTGAGTCGAATATGTCCACTCGAGATCACTGTTTTCGGAAAAGGTTAATCACATGTTCATTCGAAATCAACTGGATTATGTTTATGACCGAAATCTGTTTTAAAAACCTTAAAAATTCAGGTTTCGAGTTCCAGAATTTATGTTTTATTTTTTTAGGGTTCATCATGTTCTTAGGAAAATTCGAAAATTCTGTTATGTTTTGGAATGTATTTAGGATTGATGAGTGTTTTTCCATGTTTGATCCAATTTTATCTTTTAAGTTTATTCGAAAACTGTTAAAAGATATACAGTTATAATTTTTTGAAATATTTTTATAAAATTAGATCATCTTAAAACAGGAAATCATATCTCATAATCCCTTAGAATTCGAGTTTTCAGTTATTATCACAATAAACAGCTATCAACAGTGGGCTCGAGACCATAAGGTCTCGACTCGAAATCATCAAGTCCTTAAACCTTCACAACTCGAGACCAACAGATCTCGACTCGAGACCATAAGGTCTCGACTCGAAATCATAAGGGCTCAAAAGTTTACAACTCGAGACAAAGGTCTCGACTCGAGACCGTGATTGCGACTCGAGACCTCATCATGAGTCGAGATCTCATAAGATATAGTAGTCGAGACCATGGTTCCGACTCGAGACAATAAGGTTGCGACTCGAGACCTCATAACTGACTCGAGATCTCATAACTCAGTCGAGACCTAACTCGAAACCTCATTATTTTAGGATGTTTAATGTGAACTAAGATTTAGCTCGGAGCTCCGCCCCGAACCCCGTGCGGGGGCACGCTGTCCCCCTGCACCCACCAGGGAACTCACCGCGGAGTTTGATCCGCGCTAACGGGTGGTTTGCTATTAAATAATTGGTTTTGTAATTACTTAGTTAATTAATCAGAATCAGATAATGTTTTACAAAACCAAAATAGCTTAACTTGAATGAGCTTTTGATGTATCATTTCTGGCCAAAGCTGACTTGATACATCTACTTATTGTTCAAGTATTACGAAAGCTATGTTAAGTGTGCATCATAAACATGAATGTCTTAATATCTGGCCAAAGCTGATTTAATTCCTTCATAGATGGCATACTTAACAAGTGCATAACTAAAGTGATTGTCTCAATTTCTGGCCAAAGCTGATTTGTTACAATCATTTTGCACACATGCTTAAATGATTACATTTCTGGCCAAAGCTGATTTGTCTTCGTTTAAGTAGAATTTTTTAACTAAGTCTATTATTTTGATGTTAGTAATAGACAATATCACAGCTTCATAATGTAAAATGGTCATTATTTATGCCTGCCTTAGTTTAAGGTGCCCTTAGATCACATTAGGACTTCTTCCTTAGTATCATAACTTGCTCATCTTATTTCCACTATCAGCGCCCAATTGCGGGATTCCACCTTTGACTGGTGATAACTTTGCTGCATGGAAGGATGCTCTCATGCTTACACTTGGATTGCTGGACTTTGACTATGCTCTAAGAGAGGATAAGTGTAACGCCCGAACACGTTTTAACCAAATATCACGCAGCGGAAAATGCATATTTAAAATTTCTTTCATTATATTCATTCTTTCACTTAAATACATTAATCCCTTTTTATAGATTAATCAAAAACTAACATACTTATATAAAATTAAGTGACCACATTCACACCCACGTACAATCCATGCGTTGACTCGATCTACAACCGCGTACACTTCTTGATGAAACATCTATAAACCTGTACAACCTGCAGTCACCACATTCAATCACATCATTAGCAACCGGTGACATAATACAAAATCTTAACACATGTATAATAAGGCGTCAACATATCATGCTTTCTCTTATACTAGCCCTTTCATCCATCCATTCGATCACTCGCATCGGATAGCGGAGTCAACCTTCACTTCCATTGTTAAGATGCCTATACTTCACATTAGTTCTCAATAGAAACACGGTTAGTATCATTAGCTTCCCTTTCTTACCCAAACTTAATCGAATCTCTCTCTTAACCACTTCCGACTCATTTCCACTAAAACATACCTTAGTAACAACATCGATTCATATCTTCTTACATTATATTAAATAAATTACCGTATATCATAAATACATTACCAAACAAAATGGTAAGTTCGGAGTTCACTTACCTTACGCGTCCGTATTTGCATTCGCTTACTTGAGTCTTCTTGTCCCGTTAGCCTTCCACGCTCCCATCCATCTTGACATGATTCCTATACTTTCATGTCATTACATTTACATCCTTATTAGCATACATGATTATTCATATGAATGATCATATCAAGTTCATATCTCACATATGTATTTCATTAGTCGATTCAAACAAGCACATAGCATACTCAACATCATCATAACATAACCTTCACATATTATTGTCATTTGGACATTTTATCAAACACGTGGTGTGCGTACTACTTCCTAGGCACCATGTACAACTAGTTTATGCATAATCTTCCAAGTTCATTCATATTTCATCGAATCTTCTTACTAATCAACAAGTATCATTAACACATAAACATCAAACATATCAACACCATATTTCTTTCAATTCATCTAACAATAGTTCATCATAACACAACATAATTCATGAATATTTAACAAGAATTGGACATGATGAACACCCATGTCATCTTAATCACCCAACTAGTGGGTTTACATTCTTAAATATCAAATTAGTCAAAATTATGCATAACACATGTTCCCTATGATGATGTTAACACATAATCATGCTTAATTTTATACAATTTCGTGGATTGATCATAACCCACTTCTTACAATATCATCAAATCTTAAATTACAACTTACCATATGTTTGCTAGGGCTAGATTATCAAGAAAACGAGTTCATGCATCGGATTTGAGACTAATCTCCTTGTCAATTTGAAGCTTTCTTGTGAACTAGGGTTTACACCCATTCTTTCTTCCTCCTGCTCGATCTCACGCACACACACCCAGTGTGTGTGAGATTCTTGTTTTAATTAAACTCATATTCAATTTTGGCAATCTTAGTCCCTCATGTTCTCTCTCTTATTTATAATTGGCACAACTCTCATTCTCTAATTGTTTCTACCATACTTTTAACTAGGATAAATAACCTAGTTATTTATTTCTTGATGTGTCATATCATAACATTTAACGAATATAAACATTCGGGTTTTGGGGTGTTACAATAAGCCAGCGGACCTTACTCCAAAAAGTACTGCTGCTCAGCAGTTAACTCATGAAAAGTGGACTAGGTGTAACCGCATGTCTCTCATGTTCATGAAGCAGTCCATAAGCAATGCAATCAGGGGAGCTATTCCTGATTCTGAAGATGCTAAAACCTACTTAGCTTCTGTGGAGGCGCAGTTCAAGGGGACGTCTAAAGCACACGCTAGTACTCTTATTCTCAAGCTAGTGACAACTAAGTATGATGGGAGGAGCGGCATTCGCGAGCACATCATGATGATGAATGACATGGCCAATAAGCTGAAGGGGCTGGAAATGGAAATCAGTGATGGTTTCCTTGTTCATTTCATCATTACTTCACTTCCTTCGTCCTTTGAAGCATTCAAGATCAATTACAACACTCAGAAGGACAAATGGACAATGAGTGAACTGGTCGCTATGTGCGTACAGGAGGAAGAGCGTATGAGGATGGATCGCACTTCCGATGTTGCTAACTTCACCACCTCCAACTCTAAGAAAAGGAAGAACAATCATCAGAGGAAGGATGCTTTAAAAGTCCAAAGGCCTAATCCTAATATAAGTGCACCTTCCAGCTCTAAGAACTCCTTAGGCAGTATCCGCTGCAAATTCTGTAAAAAGACAGGACACATGCAGAAGGAATGCCCTGACTTTAAGGAATGGCTGGCTAAGAAAGGTAACGATTATTTTATGATACTTGAGTCCTATAATTTAAGTGTTCCTGCTAATTCTTGGTGGTTTGATTCTGGTTCTATGGTTCATGTTACCAATTCAACTCAGGGATTCCTTTCAATCCGGAAGCTGGAAAGAAACCAAAGAACGCTTAAGGTTGTGGATGATCGAGAATTAGAAGTGAAGGCCATTGGAACATTACAATTAGTTATGAAAACTGGTTTATGTATTAAACTTTATGATACCTTATATGTTCCTGAGGTAACTCGGAACCTTGTATCAGGACCAAAGTTAGACATGGACAGTTTTATTGTTTCCCATGATCATCGCAAACTCTCTATCCTCTATGATTCTGTTCTTTATGGTACTGGTGTTCTGGATGGTGGTCTCTATAGATTAGAACTAGATGATGGCTTTTCCAAATCTTTGTTGTCATATAACATTAATGAATCACTCACAAAGATGGAAGAGAAACGAGACTTAGAGACTTCATCCATGTTGTGGCATCAGCGTTTAGGCCACATTTCAAAAGAACGATTAAATCGTCTTGTAAAGGATGAAGTCTTACCTCCTCTCGATTTCTCTGATTTTGGAACATGTGTCAAATGTCTTAAAGGTAAAATGACATTAGCGAATAAGAAAGGTGCCACTAGGAGCTCTAATTTATTAGAACTCATTCATACTGACATTAGTGGTCCTTACCAAATCGCTGGCATAACAGGACATACTTCATTTATCACTTTCATTGATGATTATTCTCGTTATATGTACTTGTATCTAATTAAGGAAAAATCAGAATCTCTAACAACTTTTAAAGATTATAAGGCTGAAGTTGAAAAGCAATTAGATCGTCAGATTAAAGTTGTGAGATCAGATAGAGGCGGTGAATATTATGGAAGACATACTGATGTGGGTCAAGCTCCTGGTCCATTTTATGAGTTTTGTAAGGGCCAGGGGATTGTGAACCAATACACCATGCCTGGTACACCTCAGCAGAACGGTGTCGCTGAAAGAAGAAATCGTACTCTTATGAACACGGTGCGCAGTATGTTAGCCAACACTAATTTACCATTATTCTCTGGACTGAAGCGTTAAAAGCAGCTGTTCATATACTCAATAGAGTTCCTTCTAAGTCTGTCCCTAAAACTCCTTATGAACTTTGGACAGGAAGGAAACCGAGTCTTAAATATATGAAAGTATGGGGCTGCATTGCTGAAGCAAAACTTTACAATCCTTTCCTAAGGAAACTTGACCCTAAAACAGTTACCTGTTTCTTTATCGGGTATCCTGATAATTCAAAGGGTTATCGTTTCTATTGTCCTTCTCATGTCACCCGTATTGTTGAAACCAAGCGTGCTGCGTTCCTGGAGGATTTCAAGGTCAGTGAGAGCAGTACCAACCCTTATGAAGAATTGCAAGAAGTACAAGACGCGGGGGGGAGAGACTCGTCGCTTACCATTACTCCGATTACTCCTCTTGTACCCAATGCAACTACTGCACCTGAAGCTACTGCACCAACTCCAAATTTACCTCTACAATCAGAACCCATTATACCTCATAACGAAGGCACATTAAACGCTCAACACCAAGACAACGCTGAACCCGATAATCCACTCAGGAGGTCATCTAGGCAAAGAAGGCCTACTAATTGGGATGATTATGTTACCTACCTGACTGAAATGGATCCCGGAAAGCTCAATGATCCTATCTCTTACAATGAAGCCAATAGCAGTGATCAGTCTTCTAAATGGAATAAAGCGATGATTGATGAGCTTGAATCCATGAAGAAAAATGACGTTTGGGATTTGGTAGAATTACCCAACAGAGTCAAACCCGTAGGATGTAAATGGGTGTTCAAAACAAAACTGGATCCGAATGGGGACGTTGAACGCTACAAAGCGAGATTGGTTGCAAAGGGCTACACTCAGAAAGAGGGAATTGATTATCAAGAGACGTTTTCACCTGTCTCTCGTAAAGATTCATTAAGGATCGTCATGGCCCTAGTAGCTCATTTTGATTTGGAGTTGCATCAGATGGACGTTAAAACCGCTTTCCTTAACGGAGACTTAGACGAAGATGTTTACATGAAACAACCTGAAGGCTTTAAACCTGAAGGTCAGGAGCATCTAGTCTGTAAGCTGAAGAAATCCATTTACGGGTTAAAACAAGCATCACGTCAGTGGTACCTCAAGTTTGATGAAGTCATGAAGAAACAAGGTTTTATGAAGAATCAAGTGGATCAATGCACCTACCTCAAGATGAGTGGGAGCAACTTTACTATACTTGTCCTTTACGTAGATGATATTCTATTGGCAAGTAATAGTTTAGACATGTTGCATGAGTCAAAGCGGTTACTCTCGCATAACTTCGACATGAAGGATCTCGGAGATGCTTCTTACGTCATTGGCATCGAAATTCACCGAGATAGACACAAAGGGATCTTAGGATTGTCTCAAAAGACTTACATAGATCGTGTCCTTACACGGTATAACATGCAACAGTGCAAACCCTCCGTCGCTCCAGTAGTTAAAGGAGATGTTTTCGGTTCATTCCAGTGTCCGACAACAGAGGTTGAGAAGGAGCAAATGAGCCAGATACCTTACGCATCAGTAGTCGGGAGCCTGATGTATGCTCAAGTCTGTACTCGCCCAGATATCGCTTATATTGCTGGAATGCTAGGCCGTTATCAGACTAATCCTAGCCTAGATCACTGGAAAGCAGCTAAGAAGGTACTTCGATATCTGCAAGGGACGAAAGACTATAAACTGACTTATAGAAGAAGTGATCATTTAGAAGTGGTGGGCTATTCTGATTCTGACTTTGCCAAATGCAAAGATGACAAGAAATCCACTTCGGGCTATATCTTTATGTTAGCAGGCGGCCCTATCTCATGGAAGAGTCATAAACAACAGTTGACCACAACTTCCACAATGATGGCAGAGTACATTGCTGTTTATAACGCAACCTGTCATGGAATGTTGCTTAGAAATCTGATCACTGGACTCAAAATCGTTAATTCCATTTCTAGACCATTGAAGCTTTACTATGATAATTCAGCAGCCGTTAGTTTCTCGAACAGTAACAGTTCGACTGGAGCTGGTTTATATCTCGATACAAAATATCTGTTCGTGCATGAACGAGTTGAGGAAAATAATCTTTGTATCGAGTATATTAGTACTAAAGATATGCTTGCGGATCCGATGACTAAAGGTCTCCCTCCTAAGGTTTACGAAGAACATGTTCGGAATATGGGATTTAGTAAAGACCTTATTTAAGCATATTGTACTAGCTTATGTTTTATGATTAATGAAATTTCCTCAGTTTGATTTTGTATGTCTCTTAGAATATGTTCAACCGGTATAATGGCATATAGACAAATAAAGTTACAAATCAAACAAAGGGCTTATGTGTATTTTGATCATGACGATTAGGTTTTAAATTAAGGCTATAGTATGATTAATGGGGGTCCTGAGTCGCATAATGATTCAACGGCTGTATTTCTCTGCTATAGTACTTGTTTAAGGCTAAAATGAGTGTTAACTCCTGATCAGGTTTATCTAATACTCATAGTAAATGATTACTCGGCTAAGTGGGAGAATGTAAGATTAAATATATTATGTATTAATATTTAATCTATAGCCATTATAATCATTTACATAATAGGGTTATTAGATTTTATCACCCTGAACTATTGGCCATTGGCCGTTGCCACCCGCAACTATCACTTTGACGTCCGCCACCCCCAACTTAACACTTAGTGTGTTCTGTCACCAGATCAATAACTTTTGATCCTGTTATTATACTTTTGGGGGTGTCCTAAGATCCTTAAAACCTTCTCAAGATCCCTATGACACCTTAAAAAGAGTAGTAAAATGATCAAAAGTTTGTGATCAGTTAACGGCGTGGTGACATAACACACTAAGTGTTAAGTTGGGGGTGACAGGCGTCAAAGTGATAGTTGGGGGTGACAGCGGCCAATAACCAATAGTTGGGGGTGATAAAATCTAATAACCCTACATAATATAGATCAAAATATATAATAACCTATTAAATAATTAGTTGGTAATTGTTGATGGACCATATTACCCTTATTAACTAATTAGGTTTTCTCCTGGGTGCTTATATAAGGAGACTCATGTGAAGGTTAAGGGGTTAGACAGTTACACCATTAGACATACCCCATAAGCATAACATCACATTCGACCTTCATCTCCATAGCCGATACCCTTTTCGGTTTAATCAGTCACCATCATCAGTCAGCACCCTAAGGAGGAACCAGATCACCTTGACAAAGATGTCGAACTCCATGTCGTCTTCTCTCACTGGATTCTCCACTGCACTGTCTGCGGTGACAGGTATGTTTTCATGTTTTCCATTATGATTAAACAGAACTGATCCAACAGCTAAGTGTTAATACGCTTAATTCGAGTATCCAATTCGAATAGAAAATGGTAAGAATGGGTTCATAATTTAATAACAATTATTTTTTTGAAGCTATTATTTTTTTCATATAAAAAATGCATGTATATTCTTTTTTATATATATGTAACAAAAATAATTAAATAAAAGAAATTAAAAAGGGTTTGAGTAAATTGCCAAAATCGTCCCTGTGGTTTTATATTTGCCAGTTTCATCCAAATATCCTCAACTTAACAGAAAAAATAAACTAAGTTAGTGGTTTGGATGAAGATGTCAAAAAGTTACAAATCTTGGGGGCAATTTGGTACAAAAGTGTCATTTTGGACAAAAATGACAAATCTGCCCAAACCTTAGGGACAATTTTGGCAATTAACTCTAAATTTTATAAAACATTACATTATATTTTTAGAATAACAAAAACAATTAACTAAATATGAAGTAACTACTTTTAACTCGGTTTTGAAAAAAGTTATATCGACACGTAGACAAAAATACGAATGTAGCAACGGTAAACGCGTAATTTTTATAAAATATTATATCTTAATAATTCTAGGAGAAAACAAAATATATCTAAAATTAATTATAATAGTAAAATAAAAAGGGTTTTTTTTAACGGCAAATTTGGATCACTGACGGACCACTGTAGTAACATCGTGCCACCAGCGGAACCACCCGATCATATCCATCTCCACTAGGCGTAATGCCTATACATCAATTTAGGTGAAAACCCAATAAATATGAGAAAAAAACTTGTTTACTAATTGTTGTTATATACTAAGAGTAAAGTTCCCATACAAATAACTTTAACGTACTAAACGTACGAATAGCATGAAAAGGGCAAAAAATGCGGTGATATTTTCGTAAATATTTGCTTGTAGGGTAAAATCAAAATTGCTCTACAAATGATCCTATAAAGTAATTTTGATCTTGTAGAATAATAATGTAAAATATTCTTGTAGAGTAATTTTTATTTTGTACTTTGTAAAATGTTCTTTTAGAGTAATTTTGATAAAAAAACTATATCTCACAAAAAAAATCCCCAAAAAACCTAACACCCCCCTCCCCCCACCCAAAGTAAATGCTAAAACTAAACCATAAAGCTAAACCCCATAACTAAATGCTAAAAAAGTTTACAAAATTACTCTACAAGATCAAAATTACTCTACAGGATCATTTGTAGAGTAATTTTGAATTGTATGCTGTTTGATAAACTTGCAGAGTAATTTTGATTCAATCGTAAAGTAATTTGGATGCAGAGTAAATTTGATACACTTGTAGGGTAATTTTGATAATTATCCCACAAGATCAAAATTACTCTAGAAGAACATTTTACAAAATTATTCTACAAAGATCAAAATTACTTTGCAGGATCATTTGTAGAGTAATTTTGATAATAACGAAAATGTCACCGCTTTTTTTTTCATCAAAACCTTCGATTCGTACGTTTTGTACGTTAAATTTATTTGTATTTGATATTTTGTCTATATATTAATAGTTTACAAAATAACTTATTGTAAGAAAGGAAGTACAATATGTATCAGAAGTTACTTTGTACGCTTCCAACACTTTCCAAATTCTTGTTTTTGATCGGCCGCATATATAAAAAATTGGATACCACATCTCATAGGATCTCGTGTTTCATTATATCATGGCAATTATATTAGCATTACTGCAATCTCAAAATGAGTACTAGGACTCCGTGTCAGATGAGTAGTTATTATAATAATATAAAGTTCATTCATAGCCTCATTAGTGACAAGAGTTATCTGCGTTTATACGTGGGGTCGTCGCTCCCTAGCGAAGGGGTAGAGGACCGTCACAAATGAGACTTCGGATGACGTTCAAACTCGTTCAAACTCATGTATAAGAGACCCCATCACCCAATCGTCATGAGATTAATCAGTTGTTGGTAATTTTAGTGTTATCAATGTATTTTAGCGGTATTGGATTAACTTGTCGACTAAGTTTAATCTTATTAAATACTAAACGAATTATAAGATGCGAGAGTGCATGCTCGTATTAATCTAATAAGGTTTGACATTTTATCGGATATTGATTTCAGTTAAAAAAAAATATATATAATTGATATATTTAATACAATTTTGGGCCATATATAACTTACATTTATCACAATGGACTATTAGTCCAAGTGGGCCTGATTAATGGATTTGATCAAATAAAGAAACAAAGGGATCGGAATTCGGATATACAATGAATGAATTAATTATGTATCATGTAAGTTATGGTTTTTTTTAAACACAATGAGCCTGCTAATTAATTATTGGGTTTCATTAATAACAAGTAACAATATGGGCCTAGATGCGATGGATACACGGTTTTTGTCCAACAAAAGAGAACGGTACGGTTACTTCTCAATAGTTCAACATCAAAAGTTCGTTCCTGAAGACTAAGTTTAATCTGTTTAAACATTTGATTGTACCGATCAAATAGTTTGTTCTGATCGTGATTATACGACTCTTAGTTTAATCCAAGTGATTTTTCAATTAATTTCGGCTTCGGTTCCGAGATACTACAACATCAACCATATCTATCATGGATCACCATGTGTGAAAGATTGAAAATTCACTACCAAGAGAAGAAACTAGGATTTATCAGCCGCATAAGAAATGAATAGGGTTAGAGTTAGGCATAAAGACTTTAACAAGAAGGTCGTCGAATTTAGAAAGTTAGTATTATCCTTACAATATTAAAGCAAGTCAAATCTCAACCACAAATTTAAATATGATACCATGGGTTTTTCAAGATTTTATTCTAACTAGTTTTTTACTATCGTCGCGTTGTGGCGAACGCCTTTTGTTGTTTAGTCTGTGTTTACATGTGTTTTGAAATCACTACGAGCGCGTTGCGCACGGAACCGCTGACAAGAATAAAAAGAAAATATAGAAAAAAAAAACACAAAGATAACCAAAAGAAAATCAACCAAACAAGTTGTATGGTAATGATGTTTGTATGAAACCTGTGGTCAGAGATGAGCAAATGATAGTGCGTACCGGTACCGAATTTCCCGAACCGAAAGATCTTAAGTACCAATTCGGTACGACTTTTGGCGTTCCTGGTACCGGTTCGCTATCGATTTTTACCTTCATATATTTTCGGTACCAGTACCGATTCGGTATTGGTTGGCACCGAACTCATCCCTATCCTTAAAACTAAAAAAAGAAATCATTAAAAGTTGAAGAAAATCAACAAAAAAGTTGCACGATACCATTGTTGTTCGTATGGTACCCGTGATCAGGGATGAGCAAATGGTACCGGGTAGCAGTACCGAATTTCCCGAACTAAAAAATTTTCAAAATCAATTCGATACCGGCTTTTGGCATTTTCTGTACCAGGTTGGTGTCGCTTTTACCTTCATGTACAGATAACCGTACCGGTATTTTCGATACAAGCTTATCCAACTTAAAAAGTAAAGAAGATAATAAATTATTAAAAAACTATATATATTATGATAATATTTAAAACACTATTTATTTATTGGCTTCTATTTTTAATATATATAATATAATTTGAATTTAGTTTCGAAAATTAAAATTCTACAGGATTTTTACCTGATCTCATACAGATATCAAAACGATATCATATACCACATACCACCCAACTATCAAAAATCTTAAGCGATGACATAAATGCCCTCAAATATTCAAGTTGAGACACAAATTTGGAGTTTTTAGGGTTAATGACTCAAAAGAATCATGTTTAAACTATAAAACCGGATACTTGTATATTTTTCCTTTATATAATAAATCTTCGCGTTACATTAAGTGTATTTTATGATATATGACACATTTTTTAAATCATAAGAGTAAATAAGCCAACCTGTGAACCTGCCAGGTTAATCTGAACATGACTCATTTAGCTACATGTGTTATGGGTTAATCAAACCAACAACTGACATACACCATTTTAAAATAAATCCAAAACCATAAATTATGTGTAAGCGTTAGTGTCATCTCATAAATTCACTCTCTTGTGTAACACTGAATATTTATTATAACCTTCAAATTTGTCGTGCCAAATATTTAACAAAACATTCAAATTTGTTGTGCCGAATATCTAACAAACCCTTTATAATTCCAAATAGAACAACGTGAAATTCCTCTTCATTTACAAATTTGGAGTTTTTAGGGTTAGTGACTCAAAAGAATCATGTTTAAACTATAAAACCGGATACTTGTATATTTTTCCTTTATATAATAAATCTTCGCGTTACATTAAGTGTATTTTATGATATATGACACATTTTTTAAATCATAAGAGTAAATAAGCCAACCTGTGAACCTGCCAGGTTAATCCGAACATGACTCATTTAGCTACATGTGTTATGGGTTAATCAAACCAACAACTGACATACACCATTTTAAAATAAATCCAAAACCATAAATTATGTGTAAGCGTTAGTGTCATCTCATAAATTCACTCTCTTGTGTAACACTGAATATTTATTATAACCTTCAAATTTGTCGTGCCAAATATTTAACAAAACATTCAAATTTGTTGTGCCGAATATCTAACAAACCCTTTATAATTCCAAATAGAACAACGTGAAATTCCTCTTCATTTACAAATTTGGAGTTTTTAGGGTTAATGACTCAAAAGAATCATGTTTAAACTATAAAACCGGATACTTGTATATTTTTCCTTTATATAATAAATCTTCGCGTTACATTAAGTGTATTTTATGATATATGACACATTTTTTAAATCATAAGAGTAAATAAGCCAACCTGTGAACCTGTCAGGTTAATCCGAACATGACTCATTTAGCTACATGTGTTATGGGTTAATCAAACCAACAACTGACATACACCATTTTAAAATAAATCCAAAACCATAAATTATGTGTAAGCGTTAGTGTCATCTCATAAATTCACTCTCTTGTGTAACACTGAATATTTATTATAACCTTCAAATTTGTCGTGCCAAATATTTAACAAAACATTCAAATTTGTTGTGCCGAATATCTAACAAACCCTTTATAATTCCAAATAGAACAACGTGAAATTCCTCTTCATTTATGATTTATCACCCTCTTAGGACTAATTATTATGGCCATATTCGGACTTTCAACTAAAAGCAACCAATCATTACTAGTGCTCTACTTTGGTCACGGGTATTTAAGTTTCACCTATGGTAGGTTTGGGTGAGTTTTCTCCTCCAGGTCTCGGGTTCGAGTCTGGGTGATAAAAGTTTCTCATTGAGGGGTTTAAATTGGGGATCTGTTGTGCGAGGGGGCTCTGTGATGCGGACTCGGTTAAGACAACGTATGCTAGACCTTCCGACATTCCTTAGTGTTACTTTTCTTTGTTTATGTATGTACCTTTCATTATAATAAAACCCTAGCCACTTTTCTTTGATACATGTTTGTCTTTCAATAGCGAATAATTCACATCTTAAAAAAAAGCAACCTACATAATTACTTAGCCGGCAAATTTTGAGAGTGAATTAACTGTTAAAGAGATATATGTAGGAGCATTATTAAATGAAAAACTCAAAAGAGCCTTAGCTAATCATGAGAAACAAACAGCCTAAATCGTGTACCGGCAGTGTAAAAAGCACGAGATATATCTAACATGATTCTAACCATTAAGTCACCATATTAGGACACGAACCATAGCCCTTAGACCACAATTAAGAGGTAAAAACTAGGTTACCTGTCTGCCACTGGAGAAAATTTGTTGGTAATCCCTCACTTAACTATTCGTCGATGATCCCTCGGTGCTTTCCCTTGGTAATCTATGGTAAGCCAAATTTCCCTCACCCATATTATCGATGGAAACTCGCCAATAACCATTTTCTCTTACACATCCTAGGTAAATATCACATAGGTTGTAGACATGAGAGATGTTGTGTTTATAAGGAACATGAGACCTCAAATATCGCCAACGTATTTTGGGCATAATGATTGTGGATTGGAGAAGAATTCTACAGTCAAACATGCTTAGGTTGGACTAGTACTAGGATGGGTGGCCTCTTGAGAAGCCTTCACCGGGTAAAACAAAAACATATATGTGAGCTACTTGTATTGGTGGTAAGACATGTCAGATGTTACAAATGGTAACAAAGCCATTCTTGTTTTGTTTGGGATGGTTGGACAGACTTCATCGACACTGATTGTATCACCTTAGAAAAATCTCACATGTATTATGAACATAAAAGATGTTGGGTTCATAAGGAACATCGGACCTCAAATATAAACCAACGCGTATGTGACAGGGAGTACCAGGATGAGTGATCTTCTAAGAAGTCACCACCTAATAAAAGAACCAAACCCGTGAGCTCTTTGGGGGCAAGTTATATTTATTGTGGAATTTCCTAACGAACTGTTAGTCGGTGATACTAATTTATTTAGTTGTGTGGTTGATTGAGAAAAAAACGATGATAGGTTACTAAAAAATAAAAATAAAAAGATCGATTGAAGAAAAAAAAATATAGACAATGTATAACAAGTTGGTTAGAAGGAAATGAATCTATATCTATATATAATCTAAAATTTAGTTACATGTTCTGTTTTAAAATCAACATTTATGATGTTTTAAATGCAGTACTTAAAATAATATTGATTAAAATAATATCTATACTATATTATAAAGCATTTCGCAAGGATACCTACAAAAGTTAAGTAATTACAATTTATATTGCTTAGTGTACAACACTTAATTACCTTAGTCAGGGGGCATAATTGTCCTTCTCATTAATCTATACAGAATTAATAAATTAGAAATGATTTACAATACTCCATTTACAATACTCCATTAATCGTCTTTAATGGCCATAAACACAAATAATTGTCCGTCTATATGAATTCTTACCGGAAACTTCAATGCCATGCATTTATTGAACCTTTAATATCCCCCTAATCATATTTAGTTTATCTTTCATCATCTTCCATGACTACTCATTTGTTCCTTCGACAACAGAGAGTTTAGAAGTCATCTTTATCATGCACCTTCTTTGGAGTACAAGCTTTCCCTAAAAAATCTCAGCATTCACATATCATCAAGACTGGTAAGGAATCGCTATTATACCCAATAATCATATTACTCAGATCATAAAACGTGTTTAGTTTAAGATTTTAAATTACATTAGTTATCGCGCATCTCTGTTCTTGCAGACCGTCTCCGGAATCTCGCCATCGGCCACCGCTGCATTGTCACGTCTACCACCACGAACCAGAAGTATTATCGCCGCACCGTCACTTTTCCGCGGAGACCACCCTCTGACAACACGCATTCGGTACGTTATACACAATAATCCTATTACTCAGATCATAAAACGTGTTTATAATTTTGAAGTTTTCTTTAGATGGTCAATTTGTTAAATTATAACATTGGAAGGTTCGAAACATCGTCGGAGCAAACTGAGTCGCCGGAGAAATCCTCACACCATTACAACACGTGTCGAACAACCGGAGCTTCGTCGGAGAACACGAAACCATCGCCGGTATTCACATCGTTACGTTCGGTTTCGCGTAGGAGTTTAACTCGCCAGTTTCGGTATACTCCTTTTTCTTTGTAAATCCTTTTCGATTTTATTCATGAACCAAATAAGGATTTGAAGCATTATTAACCAAACATAAAAATTTACTAACAGTTGGTTTGCTTAAATCTTCTATTCGTATATGTTTGTTCCATGCATTTTGTTTAAAAAAATGTTGTGATGTATATATAGCAGACATATAAGAAATCTTATAACTGAAACAAGAAGATAATGGGTGTAATCTTTTATGTCTTTGCATGTTAAAAAGGAGAAGATGACAAGATGATATGTTTTAAAATAATACCTTCCTTATTTGATTTATAAATCCGAAACAACGTCTCTACTTAAATTATGGTTTGAAAAGAGTCTTATACATATGGAACTAAATATATATCATGCTGAACGTTTTTTTTTTTTGTCATATAAATTGACCTTATTGTGGAAATACTCAATATAGGGTTTTGCTTATTTTAATACAAAAATATATTATTCTTATTTGTAGTATATCTATATAAACGAGCAAAAAATAAAAAGTGTGAATGAGATTTATCCAAATAAGAATTTAGGACCCTTTATGCTAATTTGTTATACAAATAAAGGTTAACGAATCGTTAGCTAGAGTTTATTTATCAAATTTATGCGTGTTTTACACTATCTGCAATGATTTTAAATTACATTAGTTATCGCGCATCTCTAACTCTCACACTCTCTTTTCTCGCAGACCGTCGCCGGAATCTCGCCATCGGACACCGCTGCATTGTCACGTCTACCACCACGAACCAGAAGTATTATCCTCGCACCGTCACTTTTCCGTGGAGACCACCCTCTGACAACACGCATTCAGTACGATCCGGTCTGATTCACGACCCAGCCCTTACGCATCGGTGTGCCACTAGTTCTGTTATTCATTGTTGATTCTGACCCGTCACGTTTGGCTGTTAAGGTATCTAACTTATCTAACTTAAGAGTTTTTATTTATTTATCTTTTGTTCTATGCGAATACAAGTCATAAACAACCGTAACGGTATTTTGCATGAAAAGCAAACAATCAATAGAGTCTGAACCATAAATTAAGTTACTTTGATGTTAGTATATGTAAGTTGTGTGTATGCAAATGATGTAGTAACAAAATTAAAAAGTAAGGTTATATTTACTAAATAAAATAATAGGACCAATTGAGTGTAAAAAATGTTAGGTCAACTTTTAACCTCTATAGCCATGAATACATGAACAAATTTCACTTGCTCACTTTATGTTTGTGTATTATCATAAATGTTTTAAATCTACTAACTGTATTCATCGTTTAACAAAGAAAGTAATACGTGGAAAACTTTTAGCATGAATAAAAAATCCCATAGAAATTTAAAAGTTAGAACGAAGGTCGTATTTTTATATTCGGATACATGTAAGATGGCACACAAAAATAAAATGTACATGAAATATTTTCATTTAATGATTATATATACATTAATGTTAGTAATAAATTATTTAAACTACTTTAAAAATGTTAGTAATAAATTAATAACACCTAATAATATTGTGAACGTTATTCTTCAATATACAAGGTATTACTCAACTTGCAATGACTACTGGACAGCCAAAAGATCGTAATGATGTATTTACCCACCTGCATCTACTTCAGCCGAAAAATGAAAAGAGTATAATAGACGATATTATGCTTCACGCAAAGGGAATAATAAAGTATCAAGAGTTTTTAGTTATAACAACTTTTTTTACAACCTTCATTATGAGCCTCTTAAATACATTTGTGTCTTTTCGATCACTATTATTATTAATAATTGATCATTAAAAATACATAAATGAAAAAAACAATTATTATGACACGCCATAATGTTTGACTCAACAGCCGAAGCTGTCGTTGTCTGCTTTGATGACACCGTCCAACGCTTGACAAAGACCACTGCTCATAGTATACTCACAGCAGAGTTTGGCTTGTCATGCGTCTACAGCCTTTATTCCACTGGCATACAGGATAAGTTCACTCCGGTGATGGTAAGGAATGCTGATGGAAGCATTTCAACACTGCCGAATTGTTTGCACTCTCTTGTGGGCAGCACTCAGACCCTCCAGCTTGATTCGTGTACGTATTATGATCATGGCCATTTTGAATCCTTCAACTGCAAGAATGTCCTGCTAGATAGGGATGGTTGTAAGCCCTTTGGTTCTTCCACACCTCCATCGATCCCAGCTAAAGACAAGGGGGTGCTACCCATACCGACACCAATTAAGCGCGTTGAAGCGATCGTAAGGTATATATCGGCTTACACTTTATTCGTGCCCTGTTTAATAAACCATTTTAATTAAAGATGTGCTATTTACCTTTCTACTCGATCTGAAATGTTATTTACATACCTGGTATATGTTTACTCTATTTTAAAATTAGGAGGCTACAACAGTCGGAAACTTGAGTTCGTAAATATAAAAGTGCATTGCTCTACATTAAAAAAAATAGGAATAAAAAAACTTGGTAACGCATCACTTCGAATGTGTAAAGACATATAAGGGGAGAAGTTGGCTTTTGAAAAAAATAAACTTGGTATCGTTATAAATGGAAAGGCAACAAAAAAACTTTTAACTATAATTGATTGATTTCCATAAACAATGTAATTGTGCATATTTATTTTTGGATAACCGTCTACATAAATGTTTTGTGCTTTTCCTTCGCAGGCCTGCTTATGCAGATTCGGATTCAGAAGAAACAGTGGGCGGTGACCCACATGAAAGGTATACCGTCTGCACTTAGTGTTAGTAATGAAAACCCGTACTAATTTTCGATGCATATATACGTAAACATAGTATACCATTTTTAATAGTTTTCTTTTCGTTATTTCACTGCAGTCAGTTGGCTGGTGATGGGATTGGGGATGACGGTGGCATGCGTTAGCTAAAGTTTGGTCTACGTGTTATCCAATAAGATAGGAAGGCGTGCGAGAGTTTATGCGTTTTCCCTTTTTCTGTTTCATGTTTTTTTCCCTTGGAAGACATCTTTTTTCACTTCTTTTTGGCCCGCAAGTTTTGCCATGGAAACAACTTATGGCCCATGGTTTAATAAACTTTAATCAGGCCCCTTTGTAGGCGTATTGTCTTACATGTTATGCACCGGCCGTATCAGACATCTTACCACGAACAAACAATAGCTATTATGCATGCCGTGCATCGCACGGGCTTTTTCCCTAGTATAATCTAAAATTTAGTTGCATGTTCTATTTTAAAATCAACATTTATGAAGTTTTAAATGCAATACTTAAAATAATATTGATTAAAATAAATACTTAAAAATTTAGTTATATCAACTATTTTACAACCTTCATTATGAGTCTCTTAAATACATTCTTCCTTCAAATTAATAAAATTAATTAAGTTTATAAAGGATAAAATGGTATTTTTACTTGGGCAAAACATTTATGAAGTTAACATATCATTTATTTAATTATGGTCATTGATTATGGTCATAATTCACTTTAAAAGACCTTGGCCTCATCATCTACTACTAACCGATCTCTTTACAACTTCATTTTCGTCTTCCTTTGTAATATAAAATTTAATTTTATTTCATCTTTGCCCCTATTCACAATTGAGAGTTGAAGATAGAAAGCCAACTATTAAATGAGAATCCAATGGTGGGAGTGATGACGCAAATTAAAACTGACCCTTCGTTCAATTATATGTTCAAGCTATTAAACGATTGTTATACAACCCTTCAAATGGTTCCCGCAAGCCACAACAAATTCTTATGAGCCTCCGGCGCACACAAATCCACCGTCTATGTCGCCGCCGCTATCACCACCGTGCACGGTGCAATCAGCATCACCACCGCCTCTGTTCGCCGTCGTCTACCTATGCCGCATCTGTTTTTCGCCACAGCCATAAGCGCCATCTCATCGGTGCAACCATGATTTCATCACCATTGCGTATTGCCACTGTCACTGGCCCACCTCGCAGGTAATGATTCCGATTTATCCCTGTTTCGAACTGAATATGAAAAATCAATTATGTATGTATATGTACTGTGTAAGTGAAAGTTTTTAGCTTTTTTTAATCCTACAGAACTGACAGACGATGAAGATGATAGTGATGTGGAGCTGCTAAATCTTAATGACAAAGTGGTCGTTTGAAATTGTCGATTGATTTTTTGTGTGTGTTGTCTTAGTTAGTATGTTGCATAATCTGGAGTATGAAGACGATTAGTCTTAGCTGTGAACATATTTAAGCAGAAATCATATACTTTTTTGTGCAATCGACTTCAGTGTCTAGCAGGTACAATATTATTATTTTATTTTTTTTTATTTTTCATTAATTTGGAAAAAAATAAGAACAAGGAAATGGTCCTTTACTTAGAACCAAAGTGATCTTATTTCAATGAAACATGACTGGTTTCTTTTATTGAAAATGCAGGTTCCTATGCAAATAGTGTTTTTAGACAACAATTTGGAGTCTAATTTCATTAAACAACAATTTGGAGTCTAATTTGATTCACTCCAACAGTGCTTGTAGTTCTTAAATATGGGATTAAAAGATAAAAAGGATATCTTTTCATTTATCATGATTAATTTTCATTTAGTTTCCATTGTGTCATGTTCAAACGATACAATCACTTTAGCTTTTCCACAAAAAATGGTGACACAATACTTTCATCTCGCGGATATTCCTTAAATCGTTATTTAAATAAAACATACATGTTTATTATTAAGAATATTTTTATTTTTATTTTTATACAGTGATGATGAATTCATTCTTGTGTTTCTTTGAATGTTCATACTTCATACCAACCCAATTAATTCAGCTAAAGAAACTGAAAGACATTTTGGATGTGATTCATCAATACCCATCATGGTAACAATTATTTTCTTTAAGAAATTCTTTATGGTGTTTAATTTGAATCAGCTATCATACAAAAATTGATTTGTTCAGTGTATTTTAAGAAATTTATCTTCAAACAAATGATCCATAACTTTCCAATATCGTCAAGCTCTAGATGCAAATTGAAAAGTAAGCGGGTGAAAAGGGCTGAAAATCAGCCAAAGATTAATGCAAAAAACAATTAAACCATTTTATTCCCGGCGTTTATTATTTTGGTTAAAAATACATTTTTTAAAGACAAGACATGTTTCTGGCTGACCCATGGTGGCCCAGTTTGAACCGCATCAACAAATACTCAATTTGACACAAAAATGTTATTACTCAACCCATTTGGCAAATCTGCTTACATTGTGTTTCCCGTTGATCCATTTCTTTCTTTGAAACTAAGGACCATGAGCTATTTTGATGTAGTGGACAATGTTTGTACTTCAGAAGCAACTTTTGTTATTACGCAACCCATTTGTTCTAAGTACTTTTATTGTAATATTTATAAATCATAAGTTTATTCATTCGTAAGTGCACTTAGGAAATAGGCTCCCAACTTTTTTTGGAAACCAACACTTCTAGACGAAGCCTTCTAAATTAAAGGAGAATGCGCCCTTTTTTAATACAATTTTCGCTTCTTACGTTTAAGTGTTGTGTAAATTAAAGACCTCTCTAAATGTTTTGTTGTGCCAAAATGTATATAGAACATGACAGGATATCATTTAAACTTAACCCCCGCTGTGACGTGTGGGTTCTTTTATATACACACACAACTTATATATGTTTTTTGATCGTTTTATGTTTTAAATTGTGTTCTTGCCCACATGAAAGGTATACCGTCTGCACTTAGTGTTAGTAATGAAAACCCGTACTACTTTTCGATGCATATATACGTAAACATAGCATACCATTTCTAATACTTTTCTTTTCGTTATTTCACTGCAGTCAGTTGGCTGGTGATGGGATTGGGGATGACGGTGGCATGCGTTAGCTAAAGTTTGGTCTACGTGTTATCCAATAAGATAGGAAGGCGTGCGAGAGTTTATGCGTTTTTCCTTTTTTGTTTCATGTTTTTTCCCTTGGAAGACATCTTTTTTCACTTCTTTTTGGCCGGCAAGTTTTGCCGAGGAAACAACTTATGGTCCATGGTTTAATAAAGTTTAAGCACGCCCCTTTGTAGGCGTATTGTCTTACATGTTATGCACCGGCCGTGTCAGACGTCTTACCACGAACAAACAATAGCTATTATGCATGCCGTGCATCGCACGGGCTTTTTCCCTAGTATAATCTAAAATTTAGTTGCATGTTCTATTTTAAAATCAACATTTATGAAGTTTTAAATGCAATACTTAAAATAATATTGATTAAAATAAATACTTAAAAATTTAGTTATATCAACTATTTTACAACCTTCATTATGAGTCTCTTAAATACATTCTTCCTTCAAATTAATAAAATTAATTAAGTTTATAAAGGATAAAATGGTATTTTTACTTGGGCAAAACATTTATGAAGTTAACATATCATTTATTTAATTATGGTCATTGATTATGGTCATAATTCACTTTAAAAGACCTTGGCCTCATCATCTACTACTAACCGATCTCTTTACAACTTCATTTTCGTCTTCCTTTGTAATATAAAATTTAATTTTATTTCATCTTTGCCCCTATTCACAATTGAGAGTTGAAGATAGAAAGCCAACTATTAAATGAGAATCCAATGGTGGGAGTGATGACGCAAATTAAAACTGACCCTTCGTTCAATTATATGTTCAAGCTATTAAACGATTGTTATACAACCCTTCAAATGGTTCCCGCAAGCCACAACAAATTCTTATGAGCCTCCGGCGCACACAAATCCACCGTCTATGTCGCCGCCGCTATCACCACCGTGCACGGTGCAATCAGCATCACCACCGCCTCTGTTCGCCGTCGTTTACTTATGCCGCATCTGTTTTTCGCCACAGCCATAAGCGCCATCTCATCGGTGCAACCATGATTTCATCACCATTGCGTATTGCCACTGTCACTGGCCCACCTCGCAGGTAATGATTCCGATTTATCCCTGTTTCGAACTGAATATGAAAAATCAATTATGTATGTATATGTACTGTGTAAGTGAAAGTTTTTAGCTTTTTTTAATCCTACAGAACTGACAGACGATGAAGATGATAGTGATGTGGAGCTGCTAAATCTTAATGACAAAGTGGTCGTTTGAAATTGTCGATTGATTTTTTGTGTGTGTTGTCTTAGTTAGTATGTTGCATAATCTGGAGTATGAAGACGATTAGTCTTAGCTGTGAACATATTTAAGCAGAAATCATATACTTTTTTGTGCAATCGACTTCAGTGTCTAGCAGGTACAATATTATTTTTTATTTTTTTTTATTTTTCATTAATTTGGAAAAAAATAAGAACAAGGAAATGGTCCTTTACTTAGAACCAAAGTGATCTTATTTCAATGAAACATGACTGGTTTCTTTTATTGAAAATGCAGGTTCCTATGCAAATAGTGTTTTTAGACAAACAATTTGGAGTCTAATTTCATTAAACAACAATTTGGAGTCTAATTTGATTCACTCCAACAGTGCTTGTAGTTCTTAAATATGGGATTAAAAGATAAAAAGGATATCTTTTCATTTATCATGATTAATTTTCATTTAGTTTCCATTGTGTCATGTTCAAACGATACAATCACTTTAGCTTTTCCACAAAAAATGGTGACACAATACTTTCATCTCGCGGATATTCCTTAAATCGTTATTTAAATAAAACATACATGTTTATTATTAAGAATATTTTTATTTTTATTTTTATACAGTGATGATGAATTCATTCTTGTGTTTCTTTGAATGTTCATACTTCATACCAACCCAATTAATTCAGCTAAAGAAACTGAAAGACATTTTGGATGTGATTCATCAATACCCATCATGGTAACAATTATTTTCTTTAAGAAATTCTTTATGGTGTTTAATTTGAATCAGCTATCATACAAAAATTGATTTGTTCAGTGTATTTTAAGAAATTTATCTTCAAACAAATGATCCATAACTTTCCAATATCGTCAAGCTCTAGATGCAAATTGAAAAGTAAGCGGGTGAAAAGGGCTGAAAATCAGCCAAAGATTAATGCAAAAAACAATTAAACCATTTTATTCCCGGCGTTTATTATTTTGGTTGAAAATACATTTTTTAAAGACAAGACATGTTTCTGGCTGACCCATGGTGGCCCAGTTTGAACCGCATCAACAAATACTCAATTTGACACGAAAATGTTATTACTCAACCCATTTGGCAAATCTGCTTACATTGTGTTTCCCGTTGATCCATTTCTTTCTTTGAAACTAAGGACCATGAGTTATTTTGATGTAGTGGACAATGTTTGTACTTCAGAAGCAACTTTTGTTATTACGCAACCCATTTGTTCTAAGTACTTTTATTGTAATATTTATAAATCATAAGTTTATTCATTCGTAAGTGCACTTAGGAAATAGGCTCCCAACTTTTTTTGGAAACCAACACTTCTAGACGAAGCCTTCTAAATTAAAGGAGAATGCGCCCTTTTTTATTACAATTTTCGCTTCTTACGTTTATGTGTTGTGTAAATTAAAGACCTCTCTAAATGTTTTGTTGTGCCAAAATGTATATAGAACATGTCAGGATATCATTTAAACTTAACCCCCGCTGTGACGTGTGGGTTCTTTTATATACACACACAACTTATATATGTTTTTTGATCGTTTTATGTTTTAAATTGTGTTCTTGCCCACATGAAAGGTATACCGTCTGCACTTAGTGTTAGTAATGAAAACCCGTACTACTTTTCGATGCATATATACGTAAACATAGCATACCATTTCTAATACTTTTCTTTTCGTTATTTCACTGCAGTCAGTTGGCTGGTGATGGGATTGAGGATGACGGTGGCATGCGTTAGCTAAAGTTTGGTCTATGTGTTATCCAATAAGATAGGAAGGCGTGCGAGAGTTTATGCGTTTTTCCTTTTTTGTTTCATGTTTTTTCCCTTGGAAGACATCTTTTTTCACTTCTTTTTGGCCGGCAAGTTTTGCCAAGGAAACAACTTATGGTCCATGGTTTAATAAAGTTTAAGCACGCCCCTTTGTAGGCGTATTGTCTTACATGTTATGCACCGGCCGTGTCAGACGTCTTACCACGAACAAACAATAGCTATTATGCATGCCGTGCATCGCACGGGCTTTCTCCCTAGTAAAAATAAAGATGATGACTTAAAAAGGTGTTATAATTATAATAACTAGTTTCTTAATTATATTTAAAACCACATAAACAACTTTCTAATCAAGACTATTGGCTAAACTCGATGATTGGCATTTACTTTGGCCCACACATTTGACACCTCTATCTCTATGATGACCACAAGTATCATTTTCACACATATCTCTCTCTCCCTCTCTCTCTCTCTGTTGATTCTGTTTATCAACATTTTAACTAGATTTATGGTATTGTCAAAATTAATCATTTAACTAAATTTCTTATGATATATAGCTATCAATATTGTGTTTTTATCATTTAATATTTTAAAATTTATGATTATTATGATATATTGCAATCAAGGCTAGGGAGTTGGCTGCAAAGTCCAAATTTCATAAAAAGTGTAAAAAAATCATAAAACACCGTACTGTCAACCATAAAACACACACAAAAAAAAAAACACATAAATAACATAATGAAGATTACTAAAACATATGTAGGTCTGCGGTTTGGATGATAAAGCTCAGATTATGGAATGACAAACATTAATGTGTTTTTTGTTAATTAGCATGTTGTGTTTTATATTCATAGTTCTATGTTGGTGTGTTTGAAGTTTTTATGAACTATTAGGGGGGACGAGGCGCCCCGTTATCATCCATCCACCACGCGTGGATTACCGTAGAACACCGCCGCCGGTGGTTGTTTTCACGCGTGAATCCGACAACGCGTGGCCACTATCACGTGAAGAAGTTGCAGAATGTTGTGTGAGGGAAATTGTTGGGGTGTGGTGAGTAATGGGCATTTCCACTAAAATCCATGACTAGTGATGGAATAATGTTTGATGACATGGCGGAACTTGATTGGATGTTGTTAGTGATGAGTGATGAGCTCCCCTTTAGTAATCTTCACTCTATTGTTTATGAGTTTTAGGGGTGTTTTATGGCTGAATATATAGTGTTTTATGACTTTTTATACTTTTTAGTAAATCTGGACTATATAGTCGAATCAATATTGTGTTTCTATCATTTAATACTTTAAAAGTCATGATTACTAATTTATCACAACAATGCATACCCGTTAAAATTTATGAAGACATGTGTACATAAACACAAGTATCATCTTCACATCTCTCTCTCTCTCCCCCTCTCTCTCTCTCTCTCTCGGTCGAAAATGAGCATGCTACTATTTTTAACAAGAACAAGAACAAGTGGAGGTAACTTCATCAAGAGAATCATATGCAGCAACCCAATATTAAGCCCTTATCAACCAACTTCTTCTTCTTCTTCTTCTTCTTCTTCTTCTTCTTCTTCTTCTTCTTCTTCTTCTTCTTCTTCTTCACTCCCATCTCATCTTAATGGTTCGAATAATCGAAGCAACGCAACGACTTTCGCATTTCGATATTCGTATTCATGCAGCTCAACATATGCAACTTTTTTGGGGGCTCGCGGTTACAGCTCCATGAAAGCTGGGGAAGAGATGTTATCTGAAGAAGATGTTGATGATGGTGAATATGCTTTAGAAGAAAATAAGGTCAATGTATTAATTAATACTTTGTTAGTTGTTTATTGTTTATTGTTGGGATCATGCACTTGCACGTTTCATTAAGAAAAATATTATGGAAGTAACTAATGATCCGTTTAATAATAAAAAGAGTAAACTGCCAAAATATCTCTGAGGTTTGGTCACTTTTGGCACTTTAGTCTAAACCTCAAACTTTTTGAATCTGGGTCCATGTGGTTTCAATTTTGTTGTCATTTCCATCCAAAATCAAAATCTGGTAAGATTTTTCAGTTAACATCCAGCTTTTTTCTGACTTTTCTCTCCATTTAACAAAGGGCAAAATGGTCTTTTAACGTTTTATTATAATAAATTAAAAAAATATAACCATTTTGCCCTTCATTAAAATGGAGGAAAAAGACAGAAAAACTGGATGTTAACTGAAAAATCTTACCAGATTTTGATTTTGGATGAAAATAACAACAAAATTGAAACCAAAGGGACCCAGATTGAAAAGGTTTGAGTTTTGAACTAAAGGGACAAAAGTGACCAAACCTTAGGGATCATTTTGGCACTTTACTCATAATAAAAATATGAGTAAATTGCCAAAATTGTTCCTGAGGTTTGGGCATGTTTGTCATTTTCATACAAAACAACTTTTTTATACAATATAGTCCTTCACTTTTGGGATCTTTTGCCATTTTCATCCAAACATCTAGTTGACTTTATTTTTTCTATCAAACATTTGGATGAAAATAAAAAAAAATCCAAAATCTCAGGAACGATTTTGGCAAAAAAGCCAGACGTTTGGATGAAAATGGCAAAAAATCCAAAAAATGGACTATATGGTACCAAAAAGGTTGTGTTGGATGAAAATGGCAAACATGCCCAAATCTTAGGGACGATTTTGGCAATTTACTCTAAAAATATTATGTGAAATGTGAACTAACTTTTATACCTGTTTATATGTGAATTGAAGTGTTATTGCATATAATTGAGATTTTAGGCCACCCGTAGTGGGGCTTTATATCACGGAAAAAGACAACATGGCGCCACATAGCGCTCATGAACACCGTTACGGGGGAAGCCATGTGAGGCCTCTCCCTCCTTCTCGCGAACACCATCACGGCGTGGCCCTTTCTTCCCCACTCACACACACACACACACACACACACACACACACACACACATATATATATATATATACACATACATATAAAGCCCCATACATATATATCCCCACTACACACTCAAGTTATATAAAGCCTCATAAAGCCCCCTCTTACTCGTTTCACCACTTGTCGCATAACGTCCCACAAAGAGCTTTATGACTACACATGGTCTTATGGTTTTCTTTGCAAAATCACAAATTCCATTTTTTACCGGAAAACAAACATGTGAAGAAGCGTTCAACCGAAGACGAAGGAAGCTTTGAGGGTTGAATCGAACACATGAACCCTGATTGAGTCAATAGTACCGAGTTTAAGGTTTTGTATGGTTCGGTTCGGTTTATTCAGTTAATTTGTCGGTTTTCGGTTCAGTTAATTTAGATTAATAACCAAACCAAACAATGGCTATTTTTTTTTACTTAGATATACATGTAATTGATGTATAAATATATAAAATTGATGTATAAATACAAAAAAATGGATGTATAGATACATGAACTGGATGTATAAATACATGAAATAAATGTATAAATACATGCAATAGATGTATAAATTCATGAAATAGAGTTATAAATAAATGAATGGAAGTATAAATACACGAACTGGTAGTATAAAACATGAAATAGAGGTATAAAAGCTAGAAATATAGGAAATTTAATGGTTCGGTTAACCGATGGCAAAAAAAATAACCGATAACTGATTTCGGTTAATTCGGTTTTGTCGATTTTTTGATTCGGATTTGATTAACAGTTCGGTTATCGCTCGCCCCTAGTTGAGTTGTATGTATTTAAGTTAGTTAGGCTGATGTTAGTCTTTTACTTTACTTTAAGTGTAAATAAGTAGTCCTTTGTATTGAAAGACATTAAAAGAAAATTTACATTTCTCTTTCTAGCTTTGGAGTAGGTTAGTTTAGTTGACAATGTCACCACAAATTATTTAAAAAAAAAACTGCAAGGAATTTCACATTTTATAAAGTTCTTATCTTTAGTTAGAGTTGAAGGCATTTCATCAATTAACATGTTATATTTTTAATTATTGGAAAATTAGTTTTTAATAAACCAACCTTTGTCCCGTTCGTAAATAATAATCTTACCTACGTAATTGGTATACAATAATCCTATCTATCAACATGTTGGTACTCAATGAACTTTCGTTAATTTTTTTTAACTGAAGTTAGTTTTTAAGTTTTATTTATTACACAAACAGTCCCTGTAGTTGTAATTTACTAGTTTTAATTATTTTATAAAATTTAAGTACATGGCCCTTGACGTTTTTTTTTTGTTTTACAAAATAGTTAAAACTAGTAAATTATAACTACAGGGACTGTTTGTGTAATAAATAAAACTTAAAAACTAACTTCAGTTAAAAAAATTAACGGAAGTTCACTAAGAACCAACATGTTGATAGGTAAGATTATTGTATACCAATTATGTATGTAGGATTATTATTTACCAATGGGGCAAATGTTGGTTTATTAAAAACCAATTTTCCATAATTATTTGGGAACAAAACTAGACAAATGATAGTGACCGGTTTTGGACACAGGCTAATTAAAAGTAACCGGTTTTGGACTTTTGGTTTTGATCTACCAACCACTTCATAATACATCATGACATTGAGCTAGCTCGTTAACAAGACTGAAAATAACTTGACATACGTTTAATTTTGAATTGGTATACTATCACTTTCTACACCTACGTACCTAAACATTTCAAGGAAAAATATCGGGTTATAACTACTGTTGTTAATCGCGACAGGCTATGGATTTTCCAGGTGGCAAGATCACGTATACAACTGAGATTAGCTTTCTTCCTGCTTCGTCTGATAAGAGGGTGCAATGTTATCGAGTACTTGATAAGGATGGTTGCCCGATCTCATCTAACATGTCGGAATTAGTAATGATCCATCTTTCTATCAACCGATAACTTGTTTCGATTAGCCTGAATATTTACAGTAAATTACTTTTTGATTGCCTGCGTTTTAGTGGTTTTAACCACTTGAGTTCAAAATTAAAAAGTTTAACGCCCTGAGTACCTGGATTTCATTTTGTAACCCTTTGTTTTATTTTTTAAATTTAGGGTTTGGGTTTTGATTTATGAGAGATAGGGTGATTTTAATTAGTTTTTATTTTATTTTTATCTATAGGGGTAATTTGGTCATTTGACAACCGTTAACAGAAGAATTATAACGCCGACTAAAAGGGTTAGAAATTGAGAATTTGGGTATTCAGGGTGTTAAACGTTTTGATTTTGAACTAAAGTTGTTAAAATCATTAAAACACAACGACTCAAAAAGTAATTTACTCCTGAATTTATTTTTCATCAATTTCTTTGATGTTTTGTTTTTTTAGTTTTTATATACACACTTATATTGTTTATTTCTTTGTTATACAAATTATTAGGTGAGTAAAGAAGTTGCACTGAAAATGTATAAAGGCATGGTTACCCTTAATATGATGGATAAATTCTTTTATGAGGCACAAAGGCAAGGAAGATTATCATTCTATTTAAGCTCAGTTGGCGAGGAAGCTATCAACTTAGCATCTGCTGCAGCACTTAGCTCCGACGATATAGTATTGGCTCAGGTTTACATTCTTTCAATATAAAAGAAATGGGCAAATATCCTTCATTATTATCAGGTTTACAAATATCCTTCTTTATAAGTGGGTGTACCATAGGTTTACACCCACTTATAAAGAAGAGTAAAGTGCCATTTTCGTTCCTGAGGTTTGACCAGTTTTGCAACTTTCGTCCAACAGTTTGTTTTTTTCGTATCTGGATCTAAAAGGTTTGAAATCTTGCCATTTTCATCCGACTCGTTAACTCCATCCATTTTCTCCATTAAGTTAGGGGTATTTTCGTACATAAAGTGAAAAAAGACGAAATTGTCCTTTAAGTACTTATACAATATGCAAAATGATTGTGTATAAAGTGAAAACGACTGAATTGTCGTTTAAGTTAACAAAAAAGATAGAAATACTCTGACTTAACGAATAAAAATTGATGGAGTTAATGTACTGAATGAAAATGACAAGATTTCAAATCTTTAGGATTCAAATGCGAAAAATCAAACTTTTGAATGACAGTCACAAAACTGGACAAACTTTATGGATGAAATAAAATTTTATTCTAAAAAAAAGTATGCCCTCCTTGTGAGACAATTCTTAGGAAAATACCTTTTTGTGATGGAAGTATTAAGTATACATCTACTTATAAGAATAAATCTTAACTAGATGTCAATGTCACATCACATCATTAAACTTTATGAACGAAAATGAAAGTTCACTTGTAAAGAAAATTACTTAAGGCTGGACGGTATGGGGGTCGTCCCCCTCCGTCCCGGTCCGTCGCCGGAGCCAACACCATGCCGCCCCCTGCGTCCTCGTCCCCGTCTTCAACGTCCATTCTTCGCCGTTCAGGACGATCCTCCAGGTGGGCCCCCTTTCTTCAACGTTTCGTCACCCCATGCCGCCCACCCCCGTCGAGCTCCGTCCCCCGTCGAGCTCCGTCTGCATACCGTGTAGCCTAATACCCTCCTTGTGAGACAATTGTTGTATTAAATATACACCCACCTATAAGAATAAATATTAAATAGATATCAATGTCACATGGTTTGTTATAGCCCAGTTGGTCCCATGTGATGGGGTTGGGCCGGTTCCTCCTTGGAGGTCACCGGTTCGATCCACGGCTGCGGCGTTATGGGGGGAGGACGTCCCAATGATGGATCGTTTCCTACCGAGGCATGGTTCGATCCGGAGGGCAACCCGGTTTTACCCAGCTGTTACCCCAGCGAGTCTCTCGTGTGGGGGCAGTATGGTTTCCGGGCGAAGGTCAGTCAGAGCGGCAGCCGGGGCCCGATAGAACATCGCGTCTCAGAATGCTGGGCTGACGGGTAACCGTCCTTGACGGGGACCCGGTGACCAATGGTCCATGTAGATATTGAAAGTCACCCTTCAAAAAAATATATATAAAAGTTAAGATCCTTAAATTCTCACAACTTTGAAAGGTTGGAAGGGTTAATTTAAAAACTCATTTGAGTTAAGAAACTCATGAAAACTAATTATAACAATTAAATTTTTTAAACATGTGTATTATATGTTATTAGCGTTATACAAAAAAGATTGTACCCAATTTTTAAACATGCATAACAAATTTCGTTCTTTACATGTTACACATTGTCACACGTGTTACACAAAAAGAAAAATAACTATGTGACAAGTAACTACAAAAGTTTGTTTTTCTTAAATAACTATAATAACATAGAGTTAAATCCAAAATCGTCCCTGAGGTTTGAACACTTTTGTCACTTTCATCCAGAACAAGATTTTTTTTTTTTTTGTAATTAGACCACGGAGGTTTCATTTTATTGTCATTTCCATCCAAATCAGTAACTCGGTCAAAATGTATCATTAACTCAGTCAAAAGAATAAACTGGTAAATTACCAAAATTGTCCTTGAGATCTGGGAATTGCCAAAATCTTCCATGAGTTAACGATATATTTTAACTGAGTTAGTGATTTTGATGGAAATGACAACAAAAATGAAACCTCAGAGTCCGGTTACAAAAAAATCTTATTTTGGATGAAAGTGACAAAAATGTCCAAACCTCATAGATGATTTTGATATCTTACTCAATAACATATATTACAACATATGTTTAAAAAAATTGATTGTTACACTGGTTTTCTCAACTCAAATTTTAATTCTCATAGCTCATATAACACATCCGATCACACTTAAAAAATTTAAATCATGTAACCCAAATACAGTCCAGGTAACACATTTATCTAAACGAGTAAAACGGTCGAGGGTCGAGGGATTGTTAACAGGGCCGGCCCTGAGAATTTAGGTGCCCTGTCCAAGCTCCAAAAAATGTGCTCTTAGGCCCTAACGAAATATATAATGTAAATATTTTTTATACAACGGTAGTTATAGCAATAAATAATGCATTGTGATTCCTTGTTTTATTATTATTTTTTTAAATCAAATGGGTATTGGGTTAACTAAACCTAATGGGCTAACTTATAATATTTTAGAATTATTTTGTAATTGAGCCTATCGATAACTTGTTGTTTTATATGGGTATACTATTTTAAAAAAAAATTATAACATAGATTTTTTTTTAAAATGTGCCCAGTTATGGAACCCGAAGTTTTTGACCGAAGGGTCAGAGTCAATTTATATTTTTATATAGTTTACAATAATTTTGTTTACCAATCGATATTATTGTATAGATAAAGTTAAATAAATTAATAAAGTTGAATAAACTAAGTATATATCGTTTACAAAATTAGTAAAATAAAGAAAATATAAATGATCAAAACTTAAATTCAAAACTTAAAAAATATTGCAATGTTTCCTTCATTATCGAACACTTTTATTTGTTCTTTGGAAAAGAAATAATCAAAGGGATCTATGAAAGAAATAACAATGAAAAGGTTTGTTACTGGGCTTAAACTAAAAAAAGCCCAAAACACAAGTTAGACCTAAATATATATTCCTAATGACAACATTCCCGTCTTCTTCCCATCATTTCTGCAACTAAATCCGCCTCTCCGGGACGCAAGTCTATGACGAAAAACAAATTAGATATACACTTATTTCACTTTTCTCCCTAAACTTCAGCTACTATATCGAAATTATAAATGGTCAAACTCTAGAAAAACCGAAAAACTCATCATACTTTCGCCTCTAAATGTACCCCTCGGAATCACGGGCCCTGGCCGGTGGTCCTCCCCGCCCACCCCCAGGGCCGGGCCTGATTGTTAATAGGTTGTAAACGGGTTCAAGGGTTAATGCATGACCACTCGTATTACCCGTTTATCTCAAATGAAAATGGTTGGCATTTGCTTATGGTTTAAGTGAATTTAACCACATTTTCTTAACATATTATAAATTGCAGTATAGAGAGCCGGGAATTTTGTTATGGCGTGGTTTCACGGTGCAAGACTTTGCAAACCAATGCTTCGGAAACAATTCTGGCCATGGAAAAGGCAGGCACATGCCAAGTCATTACGGATCAAAGAGCCTCAATTATATTACAATCTCATCACCCTTAACGTATGTCACTATATATTTGTTAGTAATGCTTTCATCTCAAGTTTATTCTCTTATTATTATAAATCGTTTATTATTTTCTTATTATAGGTTGAGCATATTTTGCTTTTCTATATAACTTTTAAGATACTATATGCTGTTACGACTTGTCTATTTTTATCTACGTGTTGATGGTTTTTTTCGAAACCGAATTGTTAGTGTATTTATTTTATTTTTCTAAGTTGACGTTGTGGAGTGAAACCAACCAAGTTCCGGTTGTGTAGCAAGGCCGAACCGGTTCCGGATGAACAATCAAAATAGTGTATTTTTGTATCTTTATCTATAGCGAGTGCGGATAAGATATCAATACTTTCAGAACCATTAGATATACGTTTTCATGGTTTTCAATCAATGTAAAACACCCGACGCTAACCTTTTAGGTATATCATGACTTTACTTTCAATCAATGTAAAACACCCGACGCTAACCTTTTAGGTATATCACGACTTTACTTTTGTGTTTTCTCTTTCAATTGTTATACCTAGTGCAGTATCGTATCGATACGGTAATGAACTAAACTGATGACCGAATTCCTGACGCAATGCGCAGGGAATTCTACTGGTACTTATATAAAACATGATAGATGACACATATTATTTTCTTTACTATTATATTAGTACATAAATCATTTGGGAGGTATAAAAGTTAACTATACATATGTAACAAATTCATGTTTTATATATGTACAATGCACTTTTTACTTGTTAGTTATTTCTAAACAGATATTTGTTTCGAGCCGAGGGTCTCTCTGGAAACAGTCTCTCTATCCCTATGGATAGAGGCAATGTCTGTCTACATCCCACCCTTCCCAGGCCATATAAGTAGCTTTGCTATTTGTGTGATTTACTGGGTATGGTTGTTGTTGTTGTAAATAGATATTTGTTGTACACAAATCACATCTCTTGTATTCTATTGCAACAAATTGTGCATGATCTAATTGTAAAAGTGTTTTATGTTTCATCGTTTGTTCGCAAACACATAGAATTAGTCGTGTTTTTAATGATGTTGTCACATTTTAAATCCTTATTTCTTGTTTTCCCTTGTAGAACACAACTTCCACAAGCAGTTGGTGTGGCGTATTCACTAAAAATGGATAAAAAAGATTCATGTGTAGTGGCTTTTTTTGGAGATGGTAGTGCAAGTGAGGTATTATGCACCTCTTTGTTTTTACTCGTTATGTAATACTTTATGTGACAATATCTTTTGACAACATTATTTTCTTGTGAAGGGTGATTTTCATGCTGCTTTGAATTTTGCTGCGGTAATGGATGCTCCTGTTGTATTCGTATGTCGTAACAATGGATGGGCGATTAGTACTCCTGTCACCGATCAATTTCGAAGTAATTGTTCCATCAATATTACTTTTAGTTACGCTTCTAGTGAGTCACAATGTCACTAACCAGGTGCGGAGGTAGTGTACAAGCAAGGGGTAGCATGAGCTATCCCTCAACTCTGTCTCCGTATAAGTTTTATTTTTTTCAGTTTTATACAAAGGATACCCAGATTAAAAAAAAAAAAAACTAGAATACTCCTGAATTTTTGGGCTAGATCTGTCAGTGTCACTTACCAATATTTATTAAAACGATTTGCTTATGTGCAGGTGATGGGATTGTTGTAAAAGGCAAAGCCTATGGGATTTCAAGTATAAGGGTAGATGGAAACGATGCTCTCGCGGTTTACAATGTTGTCCGTAGTGCTCGTGAGATAGCCATCAGCGAACAACGACCGATACTTATCGAGGTTGATATACATCTATATACACACATACACATACACATACACATACACATACACATACACACATACACATACACACACTTAGTAACTTATAAGTTACATTCATATTTCATTTTCAGTTTATATATTTTACTTTTCAAAGTGAAATGTTTGTGATTTGTTTTATCTTTTATGCATTGTGATGTTGAAACAAATTACAAAAGGCCATGACATATAGAGTAAGTCACCACTCTACTTCTGATGATTCCACTAAGTACCGATCTGTGGATGAAATTGAACACTGGAAGACAGTGCATTCTCCTATAACAAGATTCAAAAAATGGGTCGAGAGAAAAGGTTGGTGGGGCCATAAAGAAGAATCCGAGCTTCATGTTACAGCAAAGAAAGAGGTAAATCGATCGTAAAAGTTTTCAGGAAATATTGCATGCATGCATGCATATTTATAAAAACAAAAGGTGGTTAAGTACTGAACAAGTAAGAGGTCTGAACCATTATGTGTTGAACTATTAAGAGCTTGTATAATGCTTAACCCTTCAGAGGCAAATGTCTGACCAATTCATATTAGAGGTCTTAACCATTCAGACTCTGTATAATACTTAACCATTCAGAGGTAAATGTCTGAACCATTCTGACATCTGCTCACGAAACAAACAGTCTGAACCATTAAGTGATGAACCAGTAAGAGGTCTGAAACATTAAGAGCCTCATTAAGAGGTAAACAACCCTGTATTATGAGATGATTAAGTACTACATATTTGCAGGTTACACATGCGATAGATGAAGCTGAAAAGGAAGAAATGCCACCGGTTAGAGATATGTTCACAGATGTATATGATGAATTGACTTCAAATTTAATGGAGCAGGAGACATTGCTTAGAGAAACAATACAAAAGCATCCACTTGACTTCCCTAAGGACATACCACTATGAAATCTTTTGAGGTTAATAAATTTGCAATATGTTGGCTATATGTTTCTATTTATTATATATTGTATATCACATAAACAAAATGCTTTACTTAATTCCTTTTTTCTTTATTTGAAACCCATAACCTCATCTATAATTTTACAACAATACCCTCTCTCAGTCATGTTAATTACATGGCACAACCATCACCCAAACCCTACAAGTCATGTTGCATGTTGCACTATGCCGTTGTGAAAGTGTTGCACTTATCATCTTCCATTTACTTGCAAAATCTTTCGGGTCATTTTCAAAATTTTCAATTTTTTTAATGATTTTTTTGTTTTTTTCAATTTTTTTAACGACCCGTACACGACATTGACTAAGACACAACTAGACGTTAGTTTCCCCTCCCTACACTTAAATTCTGCATTATCCTCAATGGAGCGAGAAACTACCTACGAAAAAGAATAAAAAATAAAAATACAACATAACAAAAATGAAACAGACTCCCCTAGTTTAAGTGGTAAAATCCTCACAAGTCATGTTCCACAACGACCGCGTATCATTTCATTCGCGGTTGCTTTCAATTCACCTAAACTCGGTTCACTCTCTACAGGTGGTAGTCAGATCATCCCGGTCCAAATAGAGATTGAGTATGAATAGTTCTGACTGAAAGCGAACTTGTAGAAATTTATGATTCAAACACTCAAATACAAAACAACACAAGAAATAGCGACAAAACAGGTGACAAAATCTTATTAAACCAACCCAAAAAAATTTCCCCCCAAATACCCAGAGATCTTACAATCATAAGATCAAAACAATACAAGATACAGAAAGTATATAGATGATCATCCACTGATGATCATCAGCACAACAATACAACCAATACAACTGAATAATCTCTCAGATACAGTTGAGAGATTATTCATACAAATCTCCGATCTCAAACCCTAGCGGAGAAATAATAACAAGAGAGAGAAAGTAAACTGGACAACTAACAAGAATGAAGGATATGAAAGCTTTTTATAGTGTGAAACTTAATAAGTTTCACTTTAGTCCAAATCTTCTGACTGAGATGATCGCAGTCCCCAGAATGTTACACAATGCACCCTTTAGATATTTTATCAGTTGGACCTGTTGCAACAACCCAACAACTAACAACCATATCAGATGAAATAAGCCCAATAACAATATAAGAGTCCAATAACAATAACCAAATGAATGAACACAATGATATAAGCCCAGATAATTTCAACATCCCCCCTTTCATTCAATTGGTTTAAACAGATCAACTAAACCCAGTTTTTTACAAAATTCTTCATGCTGTAAAGCATTAAGACCTTTTGTAAATATGTCAGCAAGTTGACTTTCGGAGTCAACTTTAGTAGGACTTATAAGACCATCAGCCACTTTTTCTCTCAAAAAATGCAAATCCAACTCAAAATGTTTAGTTCTTTCATGAAATACTGGATTAGCTGCTATTGACATAGCAGCTTGACTATCACATTTCAAAACCATAGGTAATTTGCAGTTAATGCTCAGTTCAGACAACAAATTTCTTAACCACATAAGTTCACAGGTAGCTGAGCACATAGCTCTGTACTCAGCTTCTGCAGTTAATCGTGAAACAGTGGTTTGTTTCTTGCTTTTCCAAGAAACAAGACATTCTCCTAAAAATACACAATAACCAGTTACTGATTTCCGAGTAGACAAGCACTTTGCCCAATCAGAATTAGCAAACCCATACAAATCCAAATTAATACTTTTCTTAAAGCTTAAACCTTTACCCGGACTTTGTTTTAAATACCTTAACAGTCTTAGAGCCAAGTCTAAATGCACCTCTTTTGGACTATGCATAAACTGGCTCAAAAACTGAACAGTTGTAACACCACGTAAAATCGTGTCCAATTATATATAGACACGTGTCCTAAACTCTAAAGGTGCGAAAGATTGAGTTTGAAGGACCAAAGTTGTTGAACAGTGAAACTATGAAACCATAGGGACTCAAAGTGTCAACATGCCAAACTTGTGCCTCTGAATGACCTTACATGATGAATGTATTCTTAAACGAGTGATTGATTGGATATAAGAAGCCGTTTATGAAAATAATCGAAAGATTATTAATTATAAGGGTTAAACGTGTCAACATGTTGATTCTGACCTCTGAGTAACCTTTTAACGAAACCGAGGCTTCGAAACATTCAAATATACTCTTAAGAATAAGTGGTATAAATTTCACAAGGTTTCGATATCATTAAGCATGTTTTCAAGACTTTGGGCCAAAAGTGTCAATTTAATGAAACTTGCTTTCATAGAGAAAATTAACGAACCGAGCCTAACGAAGTTAGTTTATTCATCCTAGAGCCTCAACATATTATCTACAAGGGTCCTACATGTCAACAATGAAGTTAAAAAGGATTAAAAACGAGCAGGGACTGAAACTGCCAGCTTTCAAATTGTTTTCCCGGTTTAACAGGTCCACGCGGCCCGCGTAAGACACCCTTAAGTCTTACGCGGCCTGCCTCAGCACGCCCAGATCAGAAAAATGGTGACAGGTGCGGGTTTGCCTGTTCCACCGCCTTAGTCTAGGTTGTAACGACCTAGGGAGCTCTAAGTCGGTTTATATCAGTAGCTAGGACACCTGGGGTGATCCCAGGGCCTCCAATTACACCTGGAAGTGATCTAGCTTCAAGGAATTTACTATATAAGAGAGCTTAGTTCATGTGTTCTTGACACACATTTGCAACAATTGCTACTCAACAACATCTTGAGCTTGCTAAGGACAAGGAGAAGACTTTGAAGTGTAGAAAAGTTTGCTAGGACTTGTAGTAAGCCTCTAATTTCTTGTTTAGTCGTTTAATTTAGCTTAATTACTCTAAAGTCAAACTTATCGTAAAATAAGTTTGACTTTCATTTTAATTACATGTGGCTTAACCACTGATCAAATTGAAAGTGGTTTTAAAACCACATTAGTGTAGGTGATTAACCCTTAAAAGGGCACCTCCTAATTAGCTCGTTTGACTGGTCAATTGTCGGGTCAAAGTAGTTTGACAAAAAGTCAAACTGGACAGAAATTACAAAAATGATTCTAATTAATAAACCTGAGGTTCTAAATTATATTTTAACATTCTAATGACTTGGTAATTAATATTAAAACATGTTTTATCAGTCCTAACCCGGCAATTAATAGTCTAAGGTCAGTTTATAACCGAAAGTCGCAAAAGCTTGACTTTTGCTTTGACTTTCAGTTCTGACCCGTTTAAGCTTAATTCTCCCATGTTTTAAGCTTCCATTAGGACCATATTACTTAGTAGTATAACCCCCTGGAGTTATATTGCATGGTGACTAGTGGTTTGAATTATATACACTTGATCGTAATTATGCTTAATAATGTCATAAACGCCCTTTTTACATATGATGCGTGTGAAGTGTTATATATTTTAGGTGTATATTTTAAGCCCTTTTTAACACTTATTTTTAGCCAAGTTTTAAATTTATAAAACACGATATTTTACTAACACTAAACACACATATGGGCAAGTACACCCATCGTGAGCGTAGTATAGTGTTGGCAAGATACCGAGGTCGTCCAAGGACACAAGAGCTTTTAGTACCGGTTTATCCTCAACGTCTAATCAAAATAAAAAGTTTAGAAAAATGTTTTAAACTAAGAAAAATAAAAACTAACTAAAAATGCTGAAAATAAAATAAAAAGAAAAACAGATAGACAAGATGAATCACTTGGTTCCGACTCGTATCTAGTGTAACCTTTGATTATTTCCGCACTTTTGCACTATTTTAAGAGATTATCTTAGTTATTGTAGTAGGCCCCTCTTTTGAAGGTGACGTTACCCTCACCCCAGTAGTTTGAGTCAGCAAGGATACAATCCTAAAAGGGTGGATTATTGGAAGATAATTAATTAAGTTATTAATGCAAATTATGGTAGGCCCCTCTTTTGGAGGTGACGTTACCCTCGACTAAGTAGTCTGAGTCAGCAGGGATACAGTCCTAAATAGCCGGGTTATAGTATTAATAGTAGTTAACTTATGAGGGGATCAAAGAGTTTGGACCCCCGCCATCCAATACCGTTAAGTATTGAAGGAGGTCCTACTAAATTTGACCCAGGTCCATTGCAGGACCTCTAAACGCTGAACAATGGCAAGACCTTTACCAAACCGTTCCCTTAACCCCCGACCAGGTAGCCAACATACCTCCATATAGACCGTGGAGATATGAATGGTGAAAATCTTTTATTTTTTATAGAAAGTAAAATATTGCCAAGACACCATGGACAAATGATAAGGAAAGATCACCTTCAACATAAGCAACTAGTTATTAAAGTCATTAATACAAAACCAAGTAAAAAGTGCGAAAAGATTAGAAATAAAAAGTATTACACTAGACACTTTGTCTTCACCAAGTGATGTAAGAGACTTAGGCAAACATGGCCTTGATTGTCAAGAACTCTTACGATCAATCTTGGATCCCGAGACGACTCACACACTCTACGATGGACAATGGATGATGGTGGTGGATGATGGTGTTATGGTGGTGGTGGGTGGTGGGTGAAGTGTGAGAGAGGTGGTGTGCCAAGGGATGGTTTGAGCTTAAGCCAAGCACTCCTATTTATAGGCTGAACAGAAGCTCGGGCACGGCCCCGTGTTCAGTGGGCACGGCCCCATGTCCACATCCTTCTCTTTCTTCATTTATTGCAGCTTGTCTTATTAGTTGACCACGCCCCCGTGTCCGCTGAGCACGACCCCGTGTGCAGAAGAATCTTTGTACTATGAAGATTTGCCTGGATTGTGCGAATCTTATAGTTGACCACGGCCCCGTGTCTGCTGAGCACGGCCCCGTGGTGGGCAATAGAAGCTTCTACCACTTTGTCTTTTCTGCTGACACTTGGGCACGCCTCCGTGCTGGCTGAGCACGGGGCGTGTTCAGTCTTCTGATCTCTTGTTTTGCTTGGGAAGATGCTGTCGTGGGGTCGGGCATGTCACGTCTTGTTCCTTTTTTTGTATTTATGTTAGATTTTGATGTCTTTTTGCTTCTTTTGTTAATTTGAGCTCATTTCATCCTGAAAATACAAAAGGAAGACAAAAGCATACTTTTTCCAACATTAGTACTAAAAAAGGGTTAGTTTTATGCCACAATTGATGAAATTTATATGTTGCATTTTGAACACATCAAATACCCCCACACTTGAATCTTTGCTTGTCCTCAAGCAAAACTCTTTAATATGTGGCTATTATACTCCCAAATGGAATGGGTAGAGAAGAAGGTTGTTGGGCTTGTCGTAGAGTGTCGGGATTTCCAAGATTCTTTATTTAGTTTTATTTTTATTTATTTACAATCCTATTCGTCATGATTTATTTAAAACTTTCCATAAGATAAATTACTTATTTGGGCATAACATGCCTTTTTAAAATTCTATTTATATACAAGCTCACATACCTCACGGGGATCACTCAACACTCGTCCGAAGATGTATTTTTGTGGATCACTCGAGAGCGGCATGGAACTTACTCCTACCATAAGCTTGCCAAGCAATCAATCCTCCTCCTTTTTAACTTATATACCTTTGTAAATATCAAGAGGACTTTGTGGGTGAAGGGTTAGGCTTGGGTTAAAGGTAGGTGGTTGGGTTGGTGGTTAGTGGTTAGTAGAAAAAAGGGCTAAAAGTGTAACAAGTGTCGATTTTCGTTAGACTTTCTATTTTTGTAACTTTTATTTTGATGAAGCTATTATTCAAACAAAGTTATTTTTGATGAACTTGTTTGTTTATTTTCTTTTGCTTCATCATCAACACATTTATTTATTTATTTATTTTTTTTAAGGAAAGTCATACGAAAAACCCAACTTGTTACTAAAACAAAGGGTTAAAAATAAAAAGGTTTTGGTGGGTAAAAGGGTGTTTGGTTTGGGTTATGAAATGAAAAGGTTTAGGCTCAAAGGGGCTAACTAGGGGGATTTTGGGTAGGTGGTAAAAAAAAGAAAAATAATGGTGTAGAAATAAAAAGGGTTAGTCCTAATGCCTCCGTCATTTACTTACTCGGGTTTAAGTTGATAAGGACTGGGAATGTATCGTCATGGCAAGTTCTAGAGTCGTAAGAACCAAGCGGCTATTCACACAAGAAACGAAAAATGAGCATTTAGTCTAATGATATGTAATTGTATGCTCAATAAAGGCTCAAAACTCACTTTTGTGGGAATGGGTTTTTTTTTATGTGATCAAGTACATATAATTAAATTTTAACTAAGCTTGTCATGCCTTTTCATAATTTTCTTATGTTGGTTCTTTTTATCACGACGCTATCGGTTGTAAATTCGTAAAAATATAACCTTTTTAAGAACTTGAATTTCCCGAGTTAAACCTAGACAAGTAAAAAAATGAAAATTTTTGAAAAAAATTGGGGTGATTAGCGGTTCCAATAGAGTTTTGTGTAAGGCTTGTATTTAGGACTTGCAAGATTCAAGGTTTTAGCTTCCCCCCCCCCCCCACACTTAAATTACACATTGTCCTCAATGTGTCCCAAAAATAAATTTTTAGGTTGATTGAATGTGTAAAAAGGTGTAACAAGCAAAATTTTTGTGTTACTGGGCGCTGAACACGGCCCCGTGTTGTCCGGGCACGGCCCCGTGTTCAAGTGCCAGTAACAAAATTAAAACAAGAGAAACAGAAGCCTGGACACGGAGGCGTGTTGAGTGAACACGGCCCGTGTCCAGTTACCTGAACTGGGTCTTTTTCTGCAGATTGTGCAGCACGGGGCCGTGTTGGGCGGACACGGCCCGTGCTGAGCTTACTGTAAATGAAGAATTTTGTCGGACGGTTCTGTTTTCCTGCATGGGGTGCTGGTTCAAGTTTCCCTTGCATCCTTTGTCATCTCAAGTGTGTTTTATTCATTTCATCACCATCCAAACACCAAGTTAACTAAAAACCATCATTCATTGAATCTTAGAGAATTACATAATAGTCCTAAGCAGAAAATAAAAAGTCCTAATATTAGATAGTTAGGTCAACGAAACACAAGAAATCTTAGTCCAAGAAGTTCTAGCCTACTATTTATTCTATTAGCAAAATTTCCGAAAAGATAGATCTCTCGGTTAAAAGTGGCTTTGACAACTTCTTTTCCCCGGGTACGGGTTCCTCATACGTCGGCGAGCCATTCTTCGATCTCCCTAGGGAGAAGAAAAGCGGGTTCATGAGCATCGGATTGAGGAGGTGCAACTTCCACCGGGATTTCTTGGAGTTCTTCAAGAGGAGGTTCCGCCAGAATGTCGTCCCAAACGGTAGGATTGTGGATTCCAAGTGCTAGGTTCCAATCCTCTTGAGGGAGGATTGGTTCCATGGGAGGTGTTACCAGAATGTTTAACCTCTGGTGCAAGAGGTTTATTTCTTGGAAACTGTTTTCCAACCCCACCGAGAGATAGTTTATACGGTCTATGAGGACCTCCTCCACCGAAGTCATCTCGTCAAGGGCTTCACGTAGCGCCATTACGTATCTTACGAGAGTTGCTTCAATCGATGGCCTCCTTTCCCGTCGACTGTTCCTTGAGTGCGCAGAAGAGGTTCCACTGTTTTGGCTAGACATTCTACGAAAACAAACCAAAAATAGCTCGTTTCAATGAAACAGTACCACGGGCACGGCACCGTGCTCAATGAACACGGCCCCGTGTTCAACTTTCTGCAGATTTTTAGAACAAGGAATCTTGGGGTTTTAAATTATTTTCTTAACTTATGAAGCTTTTTTGAGCAGAAATAACTTAAAACAATGTTGTGTAACTTATTTTTAACAAGATTCCTTGAACAAAAATTCAATAAACATCACAACAAAGCTTGAAATCAAGCTTTAATGGAGTTGTTGGTGCAAGAAAGATGAAGAAGAAGGCAATAGATAAAAGAGGAAAGGACAAGATGCTTGTAAGAACCTTCTTTTAGAACATACCTAGGATGGTAAGTCAGAAAATCCTTTCAAATCTCTGTCCCTGGATGGTCCAAATGTGCAGGGTTCTTGGCTGCATTTATAGAAAACGACAGCGTGCTGGACACGGCCCCGTGTGTAGGCAAGATCCTGACACGTTTTGTCCGTATTCTGACAAAAGTCAGAAGGGAATCTTTTGGTGGACAAGGGGTGTGTTGACCTGGGCACGGCCCCGTGTCGGAAGGCTGTTTTATGAAGTGCGTCTATTTTTAAGGAACTTTTCCGGATCGGGCGGTTCCTTACTGGATGGAACAACCCCAAAGTGCCTATTCTAGATTGAGACGAGAACGCAAGAGGTTGTCGGTGAGGGTGATTCCTATGCTATATGTAGGTGGACAAGTCCAACCCTTTTCCGAGCTCACGTTAAAGAAGGTGTATGTCGAATCGCTCAGGTCTATGTATGCTTCGAACGAAGTCGATGGGGAGTCCTTCACGGCACAATCGACACAGGGACGACTATCGCTCAAGTCCTTACTAGAGTTAGAAGTATCATTGGAAACAATGAAGTTGTTTGAATGCGGTTCCAACCCTTCTTGGTCATCATCTTGGAAAAGATTATTGAAATCTTTCCTAAGTTCTTTTAACCAATTAATAATTAGATCTTCTAGTTGAAATAATTCATCGAGAAGCATTTCTCCTAGAATATCCGGTTGGGCGCATTCGAGGGAGAGATAGGGATTATTTTTACTTTCGCCCCTCTTAAGGATACTAGGAAACGATGGGTCTATATAGTGGGGTTTATAAGTTAGAAAAAAGCATTCTAATTCTTTATGGTTACCACCACATAATTGACACCACATAGTACCATAAGAGTGCCGAAAGTAAAAAGTATCAGTATCACTCATGTTTGTGTCAGAAATTACCAACCGTCGGGATCTTACGGTTCTGTTTTCAGTAACTGAAACTTGGGCACGGGGGCGTGTTGAGTGGACACGGCCCCGTGTTCAGCTTACTGTCTGACTTAAAACAGGATTGCCAGTTCCAATGATTGGGCACGGGGCGTGTTCAGCGGGCACGGCCCGTGCTGAGTTCTGCAGAAGCTGAAAAATTAAGAAAAATCCTAAAAAAAAATGAAAAACGATTAGGCCGTTGATTCCTAACTTTCTTAATATCCTTGTGTCCCCGGCAACGGCGCCAAAAACTTGATGCGTGTGAAGTGTTATATATTTTAGGTGTATATTTTAAGCCCTTTTTAACACTTATTTTTAGCCAAGTTTTAAATTTATAAAACACGATATTTTACTAACACTAAACACACATATGGGCAAGTACACCCATCGTGAGCGTAGTATAGTGTTGGCAAGATACCGAGGTCGTCCAAGGACACAAGAGCTTTTAGTACCGGTTTATCCTCAACGTCTAATCAAAATAAAAAGTTTAGAAAAATGTTTTAAACTAAGAAAAATAAAAACTAACTAAAAATGCTGAAAATAAAATAAAAAGAAAAACAGATAGACAAGATGAATCACTTGGTTCCGACTCGTATCTAGTGTAACCTTTGATTATTTCCGCACTTTTGCACTATTTTAAGAGATTATCTTAGTTATTGTAGTAGGCCCCTCTTTTGAAGGTGACGTTACCCTCACCCCAGTAGTTTGAGTCAGCAAGGATACAATCCTAAAAGGGTGGATTATTGGAAGATAATTAATTAAGTTATTAATGCAAATTATGGTAGGCCCCTCTTTTGGAGGTGACGTTACCCTCGACTAAGTAGTCTGAGTCAGCAGGGATACAGTCCTAAATAGCCGGGTTATAGTATTAATAGTAGTTAACTTATGAGGGGATCAAAGAGTTTGGACCCCCGCCATCCAATACCGTTAAGTATTGAAGGAGGTCCTACTAAATTTGACCCAGGTCCATTGCAGGACCTCTAAACGCTGAACAATGGCAAGACCTTTACCAAACCGTTCCCTTAACCCCCGACCAGGTAGCCAACATACCTCCATATAGACCGTGGAGATATGAATGGTGAAAATCTTTTATTTTTTATAGAAAGTAAAATATTGCCAAGACACCACGGACAAATGATAAGGAAAGATCACCTTCAACATAAGCAACTAGTTATTAAAGTCATTAATACAAAACCAAGTAAAAAGTGCGAAAAGATTAGAAATAAAAAGTATTACACTAGACACTTTGTCTTCACCAAGTGATGTAAGAGACTTAGGCAAACATGGCCTTGATTGTCAAGAACTCTTACGATCAATCTTGGATCCCGAGACGACTCACACACTCTACGATGGACAATGGATGATGGTGGTGGATGATGGTGTTATGGTGGTGGTGGGTGGTGGGTGAAGTGTGAGAGAGGTGATGTGCCAAGGGATGGTTTGAGCTTAAGCCAAGCACTCCTATTTATAGGCTGAACAGAAGCTCGGGCACGGCCCCGTGTCCACATCCTTCTCTTTCTTCATTTATTGCAGCTTGTCTTATTAGTTGACCACGCCCCCGTGTCCGCTGAGCACGACCCCGTGTGCAGAAGAATCTTTGTACTTTGAAGAGTTGCCTGGATTGTGCGAATCTTATAGTTGACCACGGCCCCGTGTCCGCTGAGCACGGCCCCGTGGTGGGCAATAGAAGTTTCTACCACTTTGTCTTTTCTGCTGACACTTGGGCACGCCCCCGTGCTGGCTGAGCACGGGGCGTGTTCAGTCTTCTGATCTCTTGTTTTGCTTGGGAAGATGCTGTCGTGGGGTCGGGCATCTCACGTCTTGTTCCTTTTTTTGTATTTATGTTAGATTTTGATGTCTTTTTGCTTCTTCTGTTAATTTGAGCTCATTTCATCCTGAAAATACAAAAGGAAGACAAAAGCACACTTTTTCCAACATAAGTACTAAAAAAGGGTTAGTTTTATGCCACAATTGATGAAATTTCTATGTTGCATTTTGAACACATCAACATACAACTGAGATTTTTAACAATGTGATTGGACTAACACCTTTGCTACTGATATTTAGACATGTCCCGAAAATTTGACTTCAGTTTGTGGTCCAGAATAGGAGTTATGCTCAATAGCGTAATTAAGGTGCTTTTTATTATTTAAATGGCGTAATTAGTATGAAGCCTATCTAAACCCGATTTTTGACACCAAACTTCTTACCTACTGATGTAAAATAATATTTTGGGATTTTTAAAGATTTTTAATTATTTTTAGGCTGAGCATAACATAGGATTATAGCTTGATTTCGGTAAATGTCGGTTTTACCCTTTTCATGCATAAAATGAGTTTTACATAACTTTTTAGTGTCAAACCTTTTGCTACTGATTTCATATGATAAATAAAGTATTTTGAACTTTATAAACTGATCAAAAACTCAGATTTCCCATTTTAACCCGAATACCCCTTTAAACCTACTTTTGAGCGTTTTAAGCCCTAGTATGGGTTAAAACTATATTTGGTATATAAAACTTATTACCCACTGATGTTTTAAGTTAATTTGTATAATTAAACAGTAAGACAAAGTTTTTAAACTCAGAAGTCTATTTTGACCTTTAAAGCCTATGTGAAATTACCAAAATGCCCCTACGGTGCATAGTTTGGTAATATAAGATAAATTTCACATATATAAAATACCCTACTGATATAACTTACAAAAATACATATTTTTAATTATTAAATCAGATCTGAAACTCAGTTGTACATTTAAACTCTTTTATGGGCACTAAAATTACCAAAATGCCTTTATGGGACTTATTTTGGTTTAAATTACTTTTTGGGCATATGTGTTAACATCTTACTGATGTATTAATATATTTTGAGCATAATAATGATTAAGACCTATATATAATTTATTTGGAGACCCGTTATGCGTTTACGCGTTTTGGATCGGCTTATGTGACTAGTTTACATAAATAGTCGAAACGGGTCAAACCTTATCATTAAATCCTCAATTTCCAGAATGTGTTTAGTTTACCCATATTATACAAGTATCCAAGCTTGTCGGGTCTAAACCACATTCTATTCCGGTCTCCGCTTAATCAAGCGTTTAGAACCGTAAGGTTTCTTTCTAGCTAGCCGGTCTAAGTCCTTGACTTAATTAAAGACCCGTTAGCATCCTAATAGGTTAATAAACCTTCTATACATATTAAATAGCTTCCGGTAGAAGGTGCCTTCAAAAAGCTTTAAGATTTTTACTGCTAGCATCAGGTAAATACTTTTAACTTATTTTCCCTTATACGGGCTTGGGATATGGTATTATAATAATACCACTTGGTCGGGTATGAAATCATTTAATCGGATTGTGATTAATAAATTTGCATAACCCATTTTAATATGTCTTGTTTGATAACATAAACATTGGGGGTTAATCTGACCGTGTCCTGGATATCCTCGGCTCATTTCATTTAAAATGGCCACGACCTATGCACGGGGTGTAGGCATACACCTGACAGATGCAAATGCAAATGCTAAAATAAATATATAAACCCACATGTTGGGGATAACTCCTTTGTGGGTTCTATAAGTGGTGAGTCGGTTAATCATGACCGGCTTCCAACAGGCCCCAATTGTAAGACAAACAAGTAAATCTGTATACAAGATTATATTTAAATAATTGTCCCAAGTTATAAAAGATTTGTTCCATGTGCACTTAAATCAATTTTCTTAAATGTTTTCAAAAGAGTCAGTTACTTGTATTTACCAGTGTAAACTGACGTATTTTCTTAAAGATTGATTTGACAGGTACCTCTCGAAATAGGCTGGAGCTATAGGGTGTCTATAGAGGATCTTGCAAATCCATAAGATACCTGAAGTCTGTTAATTTTGTTTCTTTGTACATTTATGATCCGCCTGTGGATCTTATTACATTCCAGTCTGTATATTCATAAACCCGAACACTCAGACAGTATGGTTTGTAATAGTCTATTCACCAAGACTTCCGCTGTGCTATTATATTGTGTGTATTGACTATGATGATATCAACTACGTCACGATACTCCCCGTCGGGCCCACCGGTAATATGTGGAAATATCGGGGTGTGACAACAGTATAACTAACATCAGGTCTTGTGATAGATGTAACAACTCTCATCAAAAGTCATATTTATTAAATTAATTTGTCCAATAGGAAACTCTAATTGAGACACCCAAGTGATTCTGCACAAACCCTAAAAAATTTCAGAACAATCAGAATCAGGATCAGGGCCCCTAAAACTCAGGGGGGGTACACCCTAGTTAACGATTACCTACATAAAACGTTGTCAAACTTGAAATTTACGAAACTACTGACTCAGCTAGGCTAGTCCCAGACGTGGCTACTCTATAAAAATTAGGTGTCCCTTACGGACCGTAAGGGTTAAGTCTTACGGTCCGTAAGCTTGGCCAATTTCGACTATAAATAGCAGACATTGGCACTTGAAATTCTGCGTATGTTCGACGAAGAAATTCGTTCTAGGCACCGAGTTACGTTCTGTTTACCACAATTAACACACACGGATCACTAATCGACGCCGCAATCAGGGTAATAACTCGATCGCTGATACGATTCAATGTCCGATCGATTAAACTATCCAATGGATGTTTAAGTGCTGCCCACATTAGGGTTTATGCTTTGTCATTCGTCGTTAAATCGATGGATGTTTAAGTATCGTACTTTGTCATTCGTTGTGAAGGTTTTAATCTCGTGAGTTATCGTAAATGCTGTATTAAGTTACTAACCAAATTGTGTGCCTGTTATTACTTTAGGTTAAAAGGCTAATCAGTAGACTAGGCTCTGCTCAAATTAAATCTGCAATGTGAGTCATTCTCTTTTTATCAAAACTATTTACAAAAATCATGTTTATTTTCAAAGGTTATAATTACAGTGATTAAGTTTATGTAATCACCAAGTTACAGCCGGTATGTGGGGTTTTGTATACATTACTTGATAACCGTCACTATTGGACAACGAGTTAGCCAATGAGTGATATGACCATAGTCACAGACACCATCGGGCAAAGAAGCTACCGATGGATGTTCGAGTGACAAGTACTGTGGGTAGTTGGTTTGATATCTGAAACATTGTAATATCTCTTAATACTGTAAATTATAACAAACAAGTCGTTTTCATAAATAGAATGATTCACTCAGTATTTCCCGCTGACAAAACCTTTTTCAAAAATGTTTCAGGTGATCTATTGTGATCCAGGAAAAGTGCCGAGAAGCACTAGAAGCTTAAGGAAGTGGCTCAGTATAAAATAAAGAAACATGTTTTGTAAAATAAGAGATTTCTTCGTGAAATCTCAAGATTGTAAATTACCGGGATTTATCCCGAGTTGTGAAATAAAATAATCGGGAAATATTTCAGTTTTAAAAAGATCCTGAAGAAACTTCCGCTGTTAATTAAATACCACGGGATTTCTGTCCCGCGGCTCCTGAAACGGGTCAAACCGGGTCGGGGGCCGTGACAGAAAAAGGTGGTATCAGAGCCACTGATTTAAGCCAATTAAGTATTTAGAAAATACTTAATTTTTTATTAATTGCTATTTTGTGATTATGTGTTTTATTATCTGATTAATTGTGTACAGTATGGGCAGATCTTTATATGCTAGCCACTGTAGCAGTAAATACAAATTTTTAAAATAATCCGACTCAAAGTTTTAGCACCCAGATTACCTACAGTCTAGAAACCTTATTCATAAGTAAACCTTAGTGTGTTTTAATTTTCAGTTGTCTTGATAGTTAACCAATATGAAATAATATTTAAAAAGGTTTTCTATGAAATTTTGTTATAAAATTTTGACTTAATAAATTTTGATTGTTTTGCATATTTAAACAGCATGAGTGACTTGTCTGATGCCCTTCAGAATTTAAATCTCTATCCGGTAAGAATAGAGGTTTCCAGAGATTTCAATAGGTATATACCAGACATAGAAGAACCTATAGAATTCAATGCTTCACCTCTCGAGAAACCCAAACCTAAGAAAATGGAAATTGGGGAAAGCTCTAGGCAAATTGAGGGGTTACCATCTCAGGAAGAGCTAGATCTGATATTGACAAGTTATGATACTATTAAGCCGAGTAATGAAAATGATTTTATTCATTCTCTTGAAACACAACTACCAATGAACTTAGAACCAGCTATTCCAAACCCTTCAATCCACACACAAATAGATGAATGGTTGACTAATAAAATACAGTTACAAAACAATCCCTATAAGCTTTTTCCTCAGTACAATCTAGAACCTTTACCAAATCCACCAATAAGTAACGAGAAAATGGCTGAACTCCGCCATTTTGATAAAGAACTAGTAGATGCTGGGAATAGGATCCAAGAGATTTTGGGACAGATCTCCTAGACTTACGATAAGAGGGAACGTCGTTACTAGAATACCAACTGACAAAAGATAGGGGGTTTATGGAACTGTAGTGGTGTAATAGTAATAAGTAAAATCAGTCTGTAAAATAACTACAAATAAAACTTTGTAAGATAATAGTGTGTATTGATGCATACTATTAAATATAAATGGAAATCAAGAATCGATAGTTTTGGCTATATTGGTGTTATGAATTCTGTATAATTGTTTTATGTAATTGTTATTTATTTGATACTAATAAATTATATATATTAATTATCAGATGGAAAACGCTAATAATGAACCAGTTAATGAGATTAATCAATCTGAGCAACAACCGGGGGATCAATATATGACTAGGCAGGATATAGAAAATATAGTTGCTCAAGGGATAGCCAATGCTATTCCAGCATTCGTTGCTGCTGTTAAAAATCCAATAGAACCGCAACAAATCGTTCCTAGCAAACGTATTTCTGAAGATAACTTCAGTAATAGTGTAAACGGAGGCAATGATCATGTTAATCATAATGAGGAACCACATCAAGCTCCATTTCCTAAGAAAATGAAAGCCGCAACGCCTGGTTGCACTTTCAAAGAATTCCTTGCTTGTAAACCCACTGAATTTGCAGGCAATGAAGGAGCAACTGCATCACTGCGTTGGTTAGAGAAAACCGAAGCAGTAATTGCAATAAGTAAATGTGCTAAAGATGATCAGGTCATGTACGCGTCAAATCTTTTCAAAGAAGGGGCGCTAGAATGGTGGAACACGGTGTTACAAGCTAAAGGAAGAAATAGGGCTTATGCCATGAACTGGGAAGAATTTAAGAGTCTTGTAGAAAGAAAATTCTGTCCCGAATATGAAAAAGATCAAATGACAAATAAGTTTTTAAACCATAAAATGATGGGTGTAGATTGTCGCGGTTATACTTCGACATTCTTTAATATGCTAGAGTGGTACCAACACTGGCTTCGCCAGAACCGGTACTCATTTCTCGCTATATTTGGGGACTGATTAGTGAAATCCGTAACATCGTTAAAGCTGCGAGACCTCGTACGATTGACGATGCGGTGGAATTAGCTAATACATTAACCAACGAACTGGTACGCACGCAAGATGAAAACAGGAAGAAGGAACTGGCTCAGAAAATTACCCAAGGATTTCGCATGGGTAATAATAACAGCTTCAAGAAAAGATGAACATGGCAATCTTCAAATCCGCCGTTTTGCAGGAATTGCAGAAAGAAACATTTTGGAAGATGTAATGTAACCTGCAATTTTTGTAAAATGGTAGGACATCGTGAAGAGGAATGCAGAAAGAAAACAAGAGTCTGCTATAATTGCGGAGAAACAGGACATTTTAAGCCTGAATGTCCTAAATTGGTCAAACCTGCAGACAACAAAGCTAAGACAGCCGATGGAGCTACTAAGAAGAATGTCCGAGCCTTTCAGTTAACTACTCAGGAAGCCGAGATGATTCCAGATGTGATAGCTGGTACACAACATTTACGCCAAAGTATTATTTGACTCTGGTGCGAACCAAAGTTTTATCAATACTTCATTCTGCCACATTCTTAATATACCCTTAATCAATATTAGGCAGATTTTTACAGTCGAAACGGCTAATGGGAATTCAGTTAAAATAGATAAGGTTTTGCAAAATATAGAAATAGGACTTGTAGGTCATAAATTTTATGCAAACCTGTTACCTATGAAATTAGCCGAATTCGATGTTGTTTTAGGAATGGATTGGTTAGTAGCCAACCATGCTCGAATTCTCTGTGATAAGAACTCTATAGAAATTCAGGCACCCACCGGAGAAGTAATTATGGTTACAGGAGATAAACCACGTAAGCCCATGAAATTCATATCAGTAATGAAAGTTGCTAGTTATGAACGAAAGCAAGGAATAGTGTATATGATTTCGGTAATCATTAGTACTAAGGGTAAAGATCTTAAGGAAATACCAGTAGTCTCAGAATACCCAGATGTATTTCCAGAAGAGTTACCAGGGTTACCACCAGATAGGGAGGTAGAGTTTAGGATTCATCTAATCCCTGGAACTACACCGATAGCTAAGGCACCTTATCGGTTAGCTCCTACCGAAATGTTAGAAATGAAAAAGCAATTAGATGAATTAGTAAGCAAAGGATACATACAACCTAGTTCATCCCCTTGGGGAGCGCCAGTGTTGTTTGTAAAGAAGAAGGATGGTTCAATGAGAATGTGTATCGATTATAGAGAATTGAATAAGGTTACAATTAAGAATCGATACCCATTACCTAGGATTGATGATCTATTCGATCAACTTCAAGGAGCTAGATATTTTTCTAAAATAGATTTACGCTCCGGATATCATCAATTGAAGGTACAGGAAGCGGACATACCTAAGACTGCTTTTAGAACTAGGTATGGTCATTACGAGTTTACAGTCATGCCTTTCGGGTTAACGAATGCACCTGCAGCATTCATGGACATGATGAATAGGATCTGTAAATCGTATTTGGATAAATTTGTAATTGTCTTCATAGATGACATACTTATTTATTCAAAAAGTCAGGACGAACATTGTCAACACTTGCATGCACTCTTAACTATGTTAAGAAAAGAAAAGCTTTATGCCAAATTCTCGAAGTGTGAATTTTGGTTGCAAGAAGTGCAATTTTTAGGACACATGGTGAATCACGAAGGGATTCATGTAGATCCTGCTAAGATAGAGGCGATTACTAATTGGAAGGTTCCACAAACTGCAATGGAAATTAGAAGTTTTATAGGTTTAGCTGGATATTATAGACGGTTTATTAAGGATTTTTCCAAAATAGCTATACCATTAACTAAGCTAACCTGTAAAGCAGTTAAGTTTGATTGGGGACCTAAACAAGAAGAAGCCTTTAGAATCTTGAAGCAGAAATTAACCAATGCACCAATCTTAGCCTTACCAGAAGGAACTGAAGATTTTGAAGTATATTGTGATGCTTCAAAACTAGGATTTGGATGTGTGCTTATGCAACGCAAGAAGGTAATTGCGTATGCTTCAAGACAGTTGAAAAAGCACGAAGAAAATTATACGACTCATGACTTAGAATTAGGAGCTGTAATTTTTGCCCTTAAGATTTGGAGACATTATCTTTACGGAAGTAAATTTACTGTCTATACTGACCACAAAAGTCTAAGATATATATTTGGGCAAAAAGAGTTAAACATGAGGCAAAGAAAGTGGATGGAAATTTTAAGTGATTACGACTGTGCTTCAAATGGGGCAACTTCGAGGACGAGATTTTTATTAAGGTGGGGAGAATGTAACAACTCTCATCAAAAGTCATATTTATTAAATTAATTTGTCCAATAGGAAACTCTAATTGAGACACCCAAGTGATTCTACACAAACCCTAAAAAAATTCAGAACAATCAGAATCAGGATCAGGGCCCCTAAAACTCAGGGGGGGTACACCCTAGTTAACGATTATCTACATAAAACGTTGTCAAACTTGAAATTTACGAAACTACTGACTCAGCTAGGCTAGTCCCAGACGTGGCTACTCTATAAAAATTAGGTGTCCCTTACGGACCGTAAGGGTTAAGTCTTACGGTCCGTAAGCCTGGCCAATTTCGACTATAAATAGCAGACATTGGCACTTGAAATTCTGCGTATGTTCGACGAAGAAATTCGTTCTAGGCACTGAGTTACGTTCTGTTTACCACAATTAACACACACGGATCACTAATTGATGCCGCAATCAGGGTAATAACTCGATCGCTGATACGATTCAATGTCCGATCGATTAAACTATCCAATGGATGTTTAAGTGCTGCCCACATTAGGGTTTATGCTTTGTCATTCGTCGTTAAATCGATGGATGTTTAAGTATCGCACTTTGTCATTCGTTGTGAAGGTTTTAATCTCGTGAGTTATCGTAAATGCTGTATTAAGTTACTAACCAAATTGTGTGCCTGTTATTACTTTAGGTTAAAAGGCTAATCAGTAGACTAGGCTCTGCTCAAATTAAATCTGCAATGTGAGTCATTCTCTTTTTATCAAAACTATTTACAAAAATCATGTTTATTTTCAAAGGTTATAATTACAGTGATTAAGTTTATGTAATCACCAAGTTACAGCCGGTATGTGGGGTTTTGTATACATTACTTGATAACCGTCACTATTGGACAACGAGTTAGCCAATGAGTGATATGACCATAGTCACAGACACCATCGGGCAAAGAAGCTACCGATGGATGTTCGAGTGACAAGTACTGTGGGTAGTTGGTTTGATATCTGAAACATTATAATCTCTCTTAATACTGTAAATTATAACAAACAAGTCGTTTTCATAAATAGAATGATTCACTCAGTATTTCCCGCTGACAAAACCTTTTTCAAACATGTTTCAGGTGATCTGTTGTGATCCAGGAAAAGTGCCGAGAAGCACTAGAAGCTTAAGGAAGTGGCTCAGTATAAAATAAAGAAACATGTTTTGTAAAATAAGAGATTTCTTCGTGAAATCTCAAGATTGTAAATTACCGGGATTTATCCCGAGTTGTGAAATAAAATAATCGGGAAATATTTCAGTTTTAAAAAGATCCTGAAGAAACTTCCGCTGTTAATTAAATACCACGGGATTTCTGTCCCGCGGCTCCTGAAACGGGTCAAACCGGGTCGGGGGCCGTGACAATAGACAAGTATATCAGTTTCCCAATCAGTTTTTGAAACCCAGTCACATTTTTAAGCAACTGCTGACTTTTATCAACTTTAGCAGTGACCAAAGAGCTTTGTTCTATAGGTGTATTAACATGCTTACATCCTAAATACCTAAATTCATTTAAGAGTTCCAAACAATACTTTCTTTGACTAAGACAAACAATTTTTTTTATCATACAATACTTCAATACCTAGAAAGTATTTCAAAACTCCTAAATCTTTTATTTTAAAAGTTTCATTCAAAACATGTTTAACATTTTTGATATCATCATCAGAATTTCCAGTTATCACAATATCATCTACATACACCAACAGAAACACCGTCACATCTTTTTTTGACAAAATAAACAAGGAATAATCACATTTGCTTTGTATAAAGCCAATATTTAACAAGACATCAGTCAATCTTTCATTCCATTTCCTAGGTGCCTGTTTAAGGCCATACAAGGACTTAACAAGTTTGCATACTTTTGATTCATTTTTAGAATAGTATCCTTGTGGCAATTTCATATACACATCTTCAGTAATAGTACCATGTAAGAAAGAATTATCAACATCAAGTTGATATAAAGGCCAATCAAAATGCACATCCAAAGTTATAATAGTTCTAACAGAAACCATTTTGACCACAGGTGAGAAGGTCTCTCCAAAGTCAAGACCTTCTCTTTGGTTAAAACCCTTAGCAACTAGTCTGGCTTTAAACCTTTCTACTTCTCCACTAGACTTGTATTTAACCCTATATACCCATTTACACCCAATAGCCTTTCTGCCTTGAGGAAGGTCAGTTAGAACCCAGGTATTATTTCTAAACAAAGCTTCCATTTCTTTGTTCATTGCTTCTACCCACCTGGGATCATTTGCTGCTTCCTCATAACAAGAAGGCTCAACTGTTTTATTTAATGAAGTAGTAAAACACAGGTTATCAACAGACAAGCATGAATAATTGACAACTTTATCCAAACTATACTTAACTTTACTATTTAACACAAAATGTTCAAATCTTTTTGGCAAAGCAACTTTTCTATTTAATCTCCTTAGAGTAGAACTTGTTCCCTTAGATGGGTTGATCTCATCATTTGAAGTACTAGTGTCCTCTTCCCTACCAGACCCTTCACTACTACTACTTTCAACTCTGTGGAATGTTGATGTTCAACATTGGTTGGAGTGGCAGATGTAGAGGGGATTGGTTGCTGATCATCACCAGTAACCTCATGAGATTCATGACTCCCCTCTTCATCATTGGGAATTATAGGATTATTGGTTAATACTTCAATACTATCAAAAAAAATTAAATGATTCAAACTATCAGTTAAAGTTTTATCTTGATTGGTTAACTGATTTGATTTATAAGGAAAGACAATTTCATAAAATTTTACATCTCTAGAATAAAATTCTTTTTTATTATCTAAACTCCACAACTTGTAACCTTTTTTAACATTTGAATAACCAATCAAGATACACTTTTCAGCATTAAAAGACAACTTATCTAAATCATTTAGAATAGTACTAAAGCATAAACAACCAAATATCCTAAGATGTGCAAGAGAGGGTTTAAAACCGAACATTAACTCATATGGACTTTTTCCTAGAAGCACAGATGAAGGTAACCTGTTAATAAGATAAACAGCAGTCAACACACAATCAGACCAGAAACTAAGCGGAACACCACTTTGGAACAACAGAGATCTTGCCAAATTTAAAAGATGTCGATGTTTCCTCTCAACCACACCATTTTGTTGTGGTGTGTAAGAGCATGACGTTTGATGTAAAATGCCTTTAGATTTACAAAAACTATCCATTTTACTATTTACAAATTCTGTTCCATTATCACTTCTAAAAACCTTAACCTTTTTCTTAAACTGAGTTAGTATTAACTCATAAAAGTTTTCAATATTTTCAAACACTTCCATTTTATTTCTTAATAGATAGCACCAAACAGTTCGAGAATAATCATCAACTACAGTTAAGAAGTATTTAAATCCATCTCTACTAGTAACCTTATATGGTCCCTAAACATCTAAATGAATAATATCACCTACATTTTTTGTTTTATGTTCACTTAATGGAAAGGGAACCCTGACTTGTTTTGCCCTATGACAAGTTTCACATGGATGTTTGGCAACATCAACAACACCTATATCATCTTTTAAAATCGACAAGATCTGATCAGCAGGATGTCCTAACCTACTATGCCACAGATTACTGTTGTTCAAACTATTAAAACACAAATTAACAGAATTACCATCTTTATTTACAAAGTATAGACCATTATCCTGTTTACCAGTCACCAGGATTCTCCCTGATTTCGAATCCTGAAGTAAACAAGTGTTTTCATTAAAAACAACAGTGATTTTATTATCTTTAGACAATTTATACACAGACAAAAGATTAACACTGTAAGTTGGAACAAAGAACACATCATTTAAAATGACACCTTTAGCAAGTTTTATACTACCAATTTTAGACACTTTAGCCTTGGTTCCATTTGGATGAGACACGGTTAAGTCATACTCAGATACATCAATACAATCAAACATATCCTTATCAGTGTTGACCATGTGTTGGTTAGCACCAGAATCACAAATCCAGTTATAATCAAATCCAAAATTGATTAAACTAGAACAACACACAAATTTGCCTAAGGAATTAAAAACATAACTAGACTCACCTCCCATATTAGAAGGTTGAGGACCAGTACTGGTTTTTTTCACCCAAAAGGCTCAAAAGTTTAGCAACCTGTTCAGGAGAAAAGGGAGATACAGAAGGAACATAAGACACATTTGATCTAGAGTTTGAAAAAATTTTCCCAACCTGACCTCCAGGCTTCCTTTTGAATCCTGGAGGGTACCCAACCAACTCAAAACATCTATCAACAGTATGACCAAGCTTATTACAGTGAGTACACTTAAGACTAGGATTAGGACCTCTAAACTCCTTCCTTTTTTGCTCAAAACACTGATTAGTTTTAGAAACAAAAGACACATTTTGACTTTTTGTTCCTATACTTGCATTTCTATATGATTCTTCTCTGGACACAATTGAAAAAGCAACTTTAACTGAAGGTAATGGCTCTCTAGTTAACAAGTTTGTTCTTACAGGTTGATAGACATTGATGTGCGTGAGTGTTATTAGTTTTTAATGTATATATTAAGCCCTTTTTAACACTTTTTAGCCAAGTTTTAAATTTATAAAACACGATATTTACTAACACTAAACACACATATGGGCAAGTGCACCCATCGTGAGCGTAGTATAGTGTTGGCAAGATACCGAGGTCGTCCAAGGACACAAGAGCTTTTAGTACCAGTTTATCCTCAACGTCTAATCAAATCAAAAGTTAGAAAAAGGTTTCAAACTAGAAAAATAAAAACTAACTAAAATGCTGAAAAATAAAATAAAAATAAAAACAGATAGACAAGATGAATCACTTGGCTCCGACTCGTGTATAGTGTAACCTTTGATTATTTCCGCACTTTTGCACTTTTTAAGAGATTATCTTAGTTATTGTAGTAGGCCCCTCTTTGAAGGTGACGTTACCCTCAACCCAGTAGTTTGAGTCAGCAAGGATACAATCCTAAAGGGTCGGATTATTGAAAGATAATTAATTAAGTTATTAATGCGTATTGTGGTAGGCCCCTCTTTTGAAGGTGACGTTACCCTCGGCTAAGTAGTCTGAGTCAGCAGGGATACAGTCCTAAGTAGCCGGGTTAAAGTATTAATAGTAGTTTACGTATGAGGGGGTCAAAGAGTTTGGACCCCCGCCATCCAATACCGTTAAGTATTGAAGGAGTTCCTACTAAATTTGACCCAGGTCCTTGCAGGATCTATACACTGAACAAGGCAAGACTCTTACCAAACCGTTCCCTTAACCTCCGACCAGTCGGTTGTAAATTTTTAAAAATATAACCTTTTTAGAACTTGTTATTCCCAAATTAAACCAAGACAAGTTAAAAAAAATGACAATTTTTGAAAAAATTTGGGGTGATTAGCGGTTCCAATAGAGTTTTGTGTAAGACTTGTTTTTAGGACTTGCAAGATTCAAGGTTTTAGCCAACATACCTCCATATAGACCGTGGAGATATGAATGGTGAAAATCTTTTATTTTATATAGACAGTAAAATAATGCCAAGACACCACGGACAAACGAAAAGGAAGAATCACCTTCAACATAAGAAACTAGTTATTAAAGTCATTAATACATAACCAAGTAAAAAGTGCTAAAAGATTAAAAATAAAAAGTATTACACTAGACACTTGTCTTCACCAAGTGATGTAAGAGACTTAGGCAAACATGGCCTTGATTGTCAAGAACTCTTACGATCAATCTTGGATCCTGAGACGACTCACACACTCTATGATGGACAATGGATGATGGTGGTGGATGATGGTGTTATGGTGGTGGTAGGTGGTGGGTGAAGTGTGAGAGAGGTGGTGTGCCAAGGGATGGTTTGCAAATGAGCCAAGCACCCCTATTTATAGCCTACACAGAAGCCTGGACACGGCCCCGTGTTCGCTGGACACGGCCCCGTGTCCACCCTTTTCTCTTCCTTCATTAATTGCAGTCTGTCTGCATTAGTTGACCACGCCCCCGTGTCCGCTGGGCACGGCCCCGTGTGCAGAAGCGTATCTGTACTATCAAGATTTCCTCAGATTCTGCGAATCTTAGAGTTGACCACGGCCCCGTGTCCGTTAGGCACGCCCCCGTGGTGGGTGATAGAAGCTTCTACAACTTTGTCTTTTCTGCAGACACCTGAACACGCCCCGTGTTGAGCTGGGCACAACCCCATGCTCAGCTGGGCACAGCCCCATGCTCAGCTTTCTTCTTGTTTTTTGCTTTGGGAGATGTTGTCGAGGGGTCGGGCATGCCACGTTTCTTCCCTTTTTTTGTATTATTGTTAGATTTAGCTGCATTTTTGCTTCTTTTGTTCCTTTAAGAAACTGCCACGTTTCTTCCCATATTTGATGTAATTTATATGTTGCATTTTGCGCACATCAGACATCATCTAATCCCATAAGAAACTGCATTAGTTTAATTAAGGTAGAAAAGTCATTATAGTCTTTAGCAGCTTGACATGAACATGTAGGCAGTTGAAGCACAGCATCAAACTGCTTCCACATTGTGTTTAGCTTATGATAATATTCAGAAACTAAACTGCCACTTTGAGTAATACTATTAATTTTTTATACAAATCATACACTATAGAGCCATCAACTTTGTCATAAGTTTCTTTCAGATCTATCCAGACTTCAGAGGCTAATTTTGAAAAAACTTGTCCTAAGTATAATTCTTCTGAAACAGAATTTAATAACCAACTTAAGACAACTGAATTACATCTGTCCCACTGACCACTTAAAACAGCATCCTCAGAATTCTTTTTACATTTTCCATCTATGAAACCAATTTTGTTTTTTTGCTTCTAAAGCCAACTTCATAGCACTAGACCAGACCCTATAGTTTTCAGTTCCTTTTAATTTTATACCAACAATAGTCAAAGAACTTGAATCACTAGGATGCAAAAATAAGGGATCTCCTATATCCAACTTACTAATCAAGGTCTGAGAAGAACCAGTCTGAGTAGGACCAGTATTATCACCCATGATGACAAAGAACAATAGAATGCAATCACAAATACAAACAAGATATAGACAACAACTCACAGAACAACAAGCAAGACAGATACACAAAATACCCTAAGGCGAAGCTGTATCAGTGTCCAGATTCCAGGTACATCACTTATAGTGCCTGGACAGGTCTTGATACAGGAGCCAAACACTAAGACAATGACCCAATATAACAACAGCAAACAATAAAGAGATAACACAAAAAAAAACAGATAATAATCAGAAGCAAAACAATCAAATAAAGGTGCCGGTCCTCACTACCCCGACTTCAACTATTCCAATCAACAGAAAATAAAAAAAGGGAGAGTAAGAACAATCTCACAGTGGGTGCAAAGCAACTTCAAAATTTATCAGATCTGTAGTTTTCGAGAACTAGCAGATCCAATAAAGACAATAACCAAGACAACACTACTGGTCAGTTTGCTCTAAATCTTCGAGGATTTAGAGACCAACACAGAGTGTGTGAAGCCACCAGAAGAGAGGAGATCTTTCACCAAAAACAAGAACCCTAGCTAGGGTTTCAGTTACTCGTATACAGAAAATATAGCACTCCCAAGATCTAGAAGATCTATCCAACGTCAACAACAGATCTGCAACCTTGAAGCAGACCTAACACAAGAACAACAAGAGAATCAGATCAACAGCGGAAATAAGATCGAATCGAGAGCACTTAGCTCTGATACCATGTAGAAATTTATGATTCAAACACTCAAATACAAAACAACACAAGAAATAGCGACAAAACAGGTGACAAAATCTTATTAAACCAACCCAAAAAAATTTCCCCCCAAATACCCATAGATCTTACAATCGTAAGATCAAAACAATACAAGATACAGAAAGTATATAGATGATCATCCACTGATGATCATCAACACAACAATACAACCAATACAACTGAATAATCTCTCAGATATAGTTGAGAGATTATTCATACAAATCTCCGATCTCAAACCCTGGCGGAGAAACAATAACAAGAGAGAGAAAGTAAACTGGACTACTAACAAGAATGAAGGATATGAAAGCTTTTTATAGTGTGAAACTTAATAAGTTTCACTTTAGTCCAAATCTTCTGACTGAGATGATCGCAGTCCCCAGAATGTTACACAATGCACCCTTTAGATATTTTATCAGTTGGACCTGTTGCAACAACCCAACAACTAACAACCATATCAGATGAAATAAGCCCAATAACAATATAAGAGTCCAATAACAATAACCAAATGAATGAACACAATGATATAAGCCCAGATAATTTCAACAGAACCCATAAAACCAAGACAGACTCAAAAAAAAAAAAGTAGAACTAGAAAGACTTAAATTACACGACTCAACAGGGGCGGATCTATAAGGAGACCAGGGGTTGCCTGGGATACCCCTCAACTTTCTTGACGAAGTACAAATTTTTTAAAAAATCTTTGTTTTATTTATTGGATACCCCTAAGCAAATGTTAGGATACCCCTAGGTGTAAATAAATATAAGATAAAATGAAAATTATCAATTTGATGGTTGACGGAATTTTTTTCCGGTGACAGGAACTTGCAGCAACTTCTCTTTGAAGAATGAAAAAGAAGATGTACTATATTAAAAAATAATAAAATAGATAAAGTTATATAAGCATTGGGAAACTAAAAACTGCAAATCAGAACTCAAATTTAGTCAAAATTTCAATTAATATTAAACAAGTTTACTTTTCTAATTTATTATAAAATTACCTTTTTGTTATACTTTTTATTATTTTGTTTATTTACTATTTTACCTGCTTATAGCCAATGATCCGCAGACCAATTAGTTTGGGGAGGTGGGAATGTTTGCCTACTGATGTGGGGTTCCTGTCCGGAAGGTCTCAGGGTTGAATCTTGCTGGAGGCAAACTGTGTTACCGGTTTAAACTGACAATAATATGCCAACCACAAGATTTCTACTCGTGACCTGGGTGATCAAAAGCTAAAGGTCTAACCGGGTGATTTAGCTGTTAAAAAAATATTACCTGTTTATAAGATTCCTTAAAAAGTATATTTACCTATAGTTTCGCAAACTGTACTTGGCGGTTCTCTTTTAAACATAAAAAAAGTTAAAAGTTATAATAATAATGGAAAAAACAAAAATAGTTCTTTAAAATATTTGATTTAATAAATTGTCTTTTTTTTGTTTAATAGTAAATAAATATTATCTAAACATGAATATGATTTAATAAATTGTCTTTTTTGTTTAATAGTAAAGAAATATTATATAAACATGAATAAAACTTCTAAATAGCGTTTAAAGTTTATAAAAAAGATTTGATAAAACTTCTATTTTGCCACACAGGCCCTGAGAGCTCTTAATTTCTCATGGATGACTTTAGGTAAAAAGAAAATTTTAAGGGACTTTTTAGCCGACAAGGCCCCTTAGGGGCCCTCGAATTCTCATGGGCGGACGTAAGTAAAAGAAAATTAGGATACCCCTGAACTTTTTTTCTAGGTCCGCCACTGCGACTCAATATACAAAAGTTGGGACACAAACGTGAGTGGCATCAGATTATGGGTTTAATGGCTTGCGAATGGGTACTTGTGTGGGTTCTATTATGGTGGGGTAGGGTTGAGAATTAATTGCAACTGAGTCATGAATATTTTGGGCATTCACGTAAGTTTACTTGACTGTAGATGGGTTAATAAAGCAATGGCATGGTCATGTGGGTAAGAGATTAGTGGGCCGAGTTGTAGGTGGGGATAGTTTGGTGGGTTATTTAGACTATGGGTAATGGGTGTGGAGGAGAGACTATGGAGTGTGGAGGAGACAAGTTTTTGGAGAATGCCCCTTTACGTTATCATCACGTCAACATTCAAGAAGAAAGAATGTCTCTGTAAGGATGGACTAAGGGAAATGGAGGAGGGTCTCCCCCCCCCCCCCCCCCCATTTATTTTTTTTAAATTCAACATGTTTTTTTAACATTCAATAAGTTATAAAATAAAATCATTAATATTAAAAAACAAATATTACATAACTTAAAAAAAACATAACTTCAAAAAAATACTAGATTGGAAAAAATTAAAAATCCTAAGAATTCCATTTTTTAGCAATCTTTTCTTTCATTTTACGCAAAACTGGACGGTTTACTTCTAGATACGAGTTGATATCGGCTGTCATTATCTCTCATTCCTTTAGTTCTATCGCCTCTTGCTTCCATCGAACCCGTTCGTCCACTTCCTGTTGCTTCGCTTGTACCTTTTGGGCTATGACCTCGGATGCTTTGAACTGGACCATCAAGTCGTCTATTTTCGAACCACTCCTCGTTGCGGCTTGTATTTTTTTTTTTTTTTTGCAGCCGCTGCCTTTTTGGCTTTGTCCTTGTCCGGGGGACGTGCCTCCTCTCAAACTACGTGATCTTCTTCATCAAATTCCGGCTCGTCGTTTATATTTATTTTGGCATCGTGCGTCCCAGCCCCCTACACTATAACTTCCGGTCTCCAAGGTTTTTGTTCGTTTAGCGCTTGCAACCTCGTTTAGAACCGGCACCCATTTCTTATTAGTTCGCATAACCTCTCATGCCCGGATGTGTGGGAAAACGACCCGATGCTCATCTTCGTATCTACGCATCGCCTCTTTAAAAACATCTTCGTCACTCCACCCACTGGGACGATTAACATATAAATTATTATATGTCCAGGAAAATCGGTTCACGACTAAATGCATCTTTCGCCACTTCGAAGCGACGGAATCGAGATCGTGATACGGACCTTGTTCCATAATCGTAAGGAACTTTGATAATATTTTTTTTTTCCAAAAACCATCGCCGGTTTAGTTGTTACCTATATTTTTAGAATGTAACAAAAGATATATATTAAAAAATGTAAAATTTATTTATTTTTAGTATATATATTTTTTTACATGCCAACAATGGGACATTTTGACGTGCTAATCCACGCCTTAGCTAACGCCTCCTCCTCGATCTTTGACCAAGGTTGTGACTTGGCTCTCGAAGGTTGATCACCGGCTAGACGTGCCACGTGCTTCCCTTTTCTTCGTTTTGAGGTTTGGGTTTGCGTCTCCGGAACAGATTCTTCAACTTCATCTTCTACGGGTTGAGACAATTCTTCCGGTGGTGGTGGCGGTGAAGGTTGTGGTTGCGATTGAAATTGTGAGTAAACGGGTTTCGCATTAGCATTTGTTGCACGGATTGCATTTGGCTCATTTGAGAGAAAGCGTTGGGAGTTTGTTGGAAACCCGAGAAAGAAAATTGCGATGCCGACCAACTCGGATCCATCGTAGGATAGTAGCCGGGTACCGAGAAAAAGTTTGGGTTTGGGTTCGGTTTGGATTTGTGTTCACGTTTGGGTTCGGGTTGTTTGGATTGTATTGATCCATGGCAAAATTTATAGAAAAAATGAAGACTTTTATAAAGTTGAGAGAGAGTTTGGGTTGAAATGGTTAAAAAATGGGGTGAAAGATGTGTATTTAAAGAAAAAATAATTATTTTTTAAATCTAGCCGTTAACAGGCATTAATTTTGAAAATTATTTTTTTAAAGTAGCCGTTAAATAGAATGATTTTGCGTGAGGTGGAGGCCCGTCTTGAACGTCTTCCACAAGACAGAGACGACGTCAACGCACCGGGGGAAATGGTGTTCCGGGGCGGCGCCGCCTCATGACGCACCGGGGACGCCCCCAATACCGAGTGGCCTTAGGGGATGGGGCGGTTTGGGTAGAAGTGGGGTCCAATGGGATCATAGGAAGCTAATCATTTGAAGGGGAGAACTGAGAAGTGCGGTACTTTTATCAACACATCAACCTTACAAATCCAATTATTGCTCTGATTGATGTATTTATTATTAACTTGTATTAATGATATTTTGAATTGTTAAACAAATTTTATCAAAAACACACACTTATATCCAACAAATAGTATGTCGAAGTTGTTAGAAACCGTAAATATTTTATATTTTAAATCGGTTTGAGGTGAGTGTAAGATTATGTTTTGGGAATTGGACATGCGGGGGGGGGGGGGGGGGGGGGGGGGGGGTGTTGGAAAACAAAATTTGAAGATAAGGGTGACTAATTCGGTTGATCTCACGTGCTAACTTCAATCAATTATAATGATATATTGGTAATTTTATTTTATTTATCATTTAAGTTATTGAGTTTGATTAAAACTCGAAGTCATAGGTATACATGTTCAAATATGATTTTTTTTTTCTATTATTATATAAAACCTACAATGATATAGGATTTTGTTGTTGTCATCGTTTTGTAAGCTAGGGATAAATTAACAAGAAAAGAATGTTTAAATAAACTTAAGAATTTTCGCATCTAATATAGTGATAACAAAGTATTCATAATCAACATCCTGCTGTAACGTATGGGTTGGCGTCAACTTGTTAATATTTATAATGTAAGTATAGAAAAAGTAAAAGTTATTATATTTATATAAATTATAGATTTGTAAGCCTAGCTAGTAAAGGTTGGTATTGAATGAGCTTCAATTGAAGTTCAAGCTTGTTTGATTTTGACTATTTAATAAGTCAGTTTCAAGTAGCTTAAAAGTGCTACGACTCGTTTACACGTTAAATAACATCGATTCGTGTTGTTCTTTTCTTTGTCAAACAGAGTATGCTTCCTCAATTTTTTTTGTTTGTTAATCTTTGCATGTCAAATAGGGTGTATATTTCATCATTTTTTGGCAACCACATGGTGCATATTCTACTTCTATTTCCTTTTTTTCTCGATCCAACCACAGAGATCTTATAAAAGCATGTAATATATATATATTGGGAGAAGATCATGCGAGAACCACCTCTTATTGGGAGAACCGCGAGAACCAATGTGAACACAACCAAAAATGCCTAAAAATAGCTAAAAATCACAAAAAAAAATTTATTTTATTTTTAATATTTTTTATATAAAAATCGCTACTTTTCGAAGCCAAAAAAAAAATTAAATTTAAAAAATATATATATATTTTTTGGCCACTAAAAGTAGCGATTTGAGCATAAAAAATATTAAAAAAAAATTTTAGATTTTTTTTAGGTTTTTTGGGGGTTTAGTTTTTAGCATTTTAGCTTGAGGGGGGGTGGGGGGGGGGGGTGGGGGGGTTTAGGTTTTTTTTTTGGGGGGGGGGGGGGTGGGGGTTAGGTTTTTTTTAGCTATTTTAGGTTGTGTTCACATTGGTTCTCGCGGTTCTCGCAATAAATGCGGTTCTCGCAATAAATGGAGTTCTCGCATGAGCCCCTCCCTATATATATATATATATATATATATATATATAGGGTAAGGTTCATGCGAGAACCACCCTTATTGCGAGAACCGCGAGAACCAATGTGAACAGGGGGCAATACTGTAAATATATAACAAAATTGAAATTAAGTGTCTCCTCCTAAACACCTGACATTAAGAGCCTCCTCCTAAACACCCACGTCTGATACTCCTGGACTTCAAAATTCGTCATCTCAGTTCACATCCGTCATCCAGATTCTCCAAAATTCGTCATCTCGATCTTACCATTCATCCTTTATTCGTAGTATATTCAAAATTAGGGCATAAATAAAAGAGTCATCGAGCATATATTCGTTATATATGCGAAATTAGGGCAAAAAAGAACAGAATCATTGAAGATTGTGGCATAATTAGGGAGAATTTGAAGAACAAACGTCCAATGAACTGCCATAACCTAGTTATTGTCGGAATATCCAGCGTCATTACACCGTTCCGTGAATTTGTAAGTTTATACACTTTGTTTTGCATATTTATATGTTAGCATGAAGCTTAATCACCGATTCAGATCTTTTATATGTGAATATGAGGCTTAATCTTCGTTTCTTATATGCATTAGTGAAAATGGTGTGATATATATAATTTTTTAGGGATTAGGGGAGATTGTTGTGTGATAGCACAATCTGTAATGTGGTAGTTATGTGCTTTTTTTGTATGTAATTTTGTTACTGATTAATGTTAAATATGATTGATGGTAATACGAAATTGGATTTGTTACGGGTTAGGGTTTTTTTTTTTAATGAAGCAAAACTGTTGATAAGGTCAGTCATGTTAATGCACATGTGCATAGTTATGCACACATGCATATTTTGCCATATTAGTTTAAAAGGGTCAGTCATATTGATGAAAATGCGTATAATTATGCACATGTGCATAATTTGCTAGAATAGGTTAATAAGGTCATTCCAGTTAAATTGTCCGCGCCTGGTACGTGGAAACAAATTGCCAATATTTCCAACGATTTTGCAGGTTTGGGGGTGGATCTAATGTCGTTGTTTAAGCGGGCTCAGAAAGTTAAGTAACATTCTGGAAGGAAGTATGGTTGGGTGACCAGTCGTTGTGCAGCAGGTACACACTTTTATATGCGCTGGAACGCCGCAAATCAGCGTGTCTACAAGAGCGGATGGGGGTAGAAAACGGACAACTAACGCTGCATCTCCAATGGTCTAGGCTGTAACTTAACCCGTCTGAACTGGCTGAGTTGTCGGACTTAACATATGCAGCGAATGCGGTCTCTTTTGAGGTGGGTCCAGACAGATGGATGTGGTCTCCGGAATCCTCAGGGTTATTTACAGTTCGTAACATCAGGAAGATAATCGAGGAAAAGTCGTTTCCAAATGATGGTTTCGGGTTCTTTTGGAACAGATGGGTGCCGCTAAAAATAAATTTATTGGTTTGGAGGCTTGTTTTGGATAGACTACCAACAACAACGAATCTTAGTAGAAGAAATGTCCAAATTCCAGCCCTTGATTGCATGATCTGCCATGACGGGGATGAAACAGCGAGCCAACTTTTTGTTTCATGCAGATTGGCTCAAAGTATATAGGATTTTGTCGCTGAATGGTGCAAGTTGGGATCAATATTCGTGCTAGATCTGAAGGATTTTGTGTATCTGCATCAGCGCTACTGCGGATCTAAAAAATAGAAACAGGTTATGATCTCAATCATTCAGATTATGCTATTGTTTATATGGAGAAACATGAATGATGTTTTTAATAGGAAGCAAACGAATCTGACACGTCTGAAGGAGGAAGTTAACACGCTTGGGTTTCTTTGGATAAAAAATAGGGCAAAGTGCAACGCTTTAAGTATATGTTTTTTTACCAGTAACACTCGGTAAGGATCTGATTATTACCAGTAGATATATATATTGTTCTTTAGGTATCTGTTTTTTATCAGTAATTTTGATTTCCATCAATGATTTATATGAATGTGATTCAACTCGTTGATCTGTTAACTGTGCTTGTTATGTTATCGCACATATCTTATACAGTGTCATAGCCGACCTAGTATGTATATGTGAACCAAATAAAGTTAATAATATCATTCATGTGCATAGTGAGTTTGAGCAGATTTGTTTAGGATACGTGTAAATGATTTTGGGTAATTAGAAAATGCTGGTGTTGTTGTTTTAGGTAATGCACATGTGATATTCGTTAATTTACACATATTTTAGTCCCCCGTTTTACCCCTATTTTATGCGTTTTTTGCCGTAAAACCGTCATTCGGATACTTATTTATCTACATTTATGTTTACAGGCCTAAAACTGCATTCCAGACAAGATGATAACAAAAACGAGGACTTCCCGGACAAAACGACGAAGCTGCGAACATTCTGTTAAGGATTCTGAACTGGGCCTGTGGAACGACCGTTCCACCTGTGGCACGGTCGTGCATCTCCGACAAACTTGATCATCTCGGCAATGAACGAGAGGTACGACTGGTCGTTCCAGGAAAACAAGCGACTAGGTGAAGAACGGGCGTTCAATCTGAGGAACGACCGTGCGTCTCCGGTGAACCAGCAGAGTCTCGGTGATGAACGATCGGTGCGACTCGGCGTGCAACATGTAACCCGGAACTGAACGACCGTTCCACACAAAGAACGGTCGTGCCATTTCGAATCTGGTCAACGATCCGATGACGTATGCAGTATGGTGACCCATCCCTAATAATTGAATAAAGTGAACGGTCGTTCCATATGGAGAACGACCGTGCAACAGCAAAAAGTATAAAAACACAGCAGAAACTTTCTGTTCAAGATTCTGGATTTTTGGAGAGCTTCACAGGCGATTTTCAGGCTCCGGAGGCGTTAGCTTTCACCCGGATTCAAGCCACATTGTCCCGTTTAGCTCGATTACTACCTGGATCCTTAGTCTAGTACTTGTTTATGGTTTGGTTTTCTAATCTTTCCATGATTTTGTTAATCTTTCAAGTACTTAGATTAATGTTTATGTATTATTGTAGCCTTTGGGCAAAAACACAACAATCCCTTGCTTGATTATAACCATTAGTGTGTTAATCTTTGTTTGTAATGACATTTGGAAGTATTTTCTATGTTAATCTTTGATGATTAGTTTGCAACCTTGTTATTGATATTGATTTCTTGATTATAAGTACTTGTGTTGGATGATTGGTATTTGGTTAGTTAAGATAGTTGAAAAATGAAGCTTAATTAATCTTGTATTAGTAAACTTTGAACTTGGTTAACTAGTTTAGCTTGGTTTAAATGTATGCATCATGATACTAGAAATGGTTAGTGATTTAATAAAATGTAATTATTGTTAATCAAGAGAGCTTGTCGTCACTTAAGGGCCTAAACGGGTTAGATGGTGTCGTTATAAATTCTTGCCATGATTTGTTAGCTTAGTTAGTAGTTTAGGCCAAAATTGCTATCTTAGTGAATTATTGTGTAAGATTTGTAAAATGAACTCGGTTGTGATTTAATCTAGTTTATGCTTGTCTCGGTGGTTGCATTGTGTTTATCGGTGTGGCTTTCCTTGATTAAGTGAGGTTAGAATAATCCTAACGGCTGACTAACTTATTTTTAAGAGATTTTTATAGACATTTATCAATTGTGCATTAAAGAACAATTTTAGGTGGTTAAAGTGTGTTTATCGTTTTAGCTTTCCGAATGATTGTCATGTTAGGATTCCCGAAAGGGATACTAATTGTTTTAAATTGGAAAATTGACCGAATGCTTCTAGTGCCAAAACTGACTTAGTTGACATGCTGTGGTTGTGTATTTAGCAAGGCTTTTTATCTACTATATATTATGTTTTTATATGTACTTGTTTACGCTTACTTTAGTTTAATTAAAATCAACCAAACCTATGTTTTTACCAGTAGTTTAGTGACAAAGGTCTAGTATTAATTCTCCGCCCATTTCCTTGGATCGATACTTGGTTCTTACCGATACTTTATTACATATATGACGGGGTACACTTGCCTCTTTCGTGTGTGTTTTGATGTAAAAGTAATAATCACTTTTATAAATTTAAAACCCAATCGTGTGTAATTTCATTGCAAAATTATGTATATATATACGCACGCGTCAAGTTTTTGGCGCCGTTGCCGGGGAAATGGCGAGTTTTAGGAACGACCCGAGTCATTTGGTTATCGGTGTATATACTTGTTAATATTTGTGTATAATTTCTTGATTATTTATTTGTTTATTTATTTTTTAATATTTCTTGTTTTATTCGATTTATTCATTTTTGCGTTATTTTTGTTTCATTTATTTATTTGATCCGGATTTATTTATTCATTTATTCTTTGGGTTTTCGGCACCCTAAAGCCATTTTTGTATTAGTCGATTCATTTATTTATTGTGTTGAATTTTTTTTTTATAAAATTTCGGGCCCACTTTCAGATTTTTATAAAATTTTCAGCCCATTTCTAATAATTTTCTGCTTCTATTCAGCTGGAAAAAAAAAACAGCATTATTTAATTAATAAAATATTCACCGTGTCGAATTTTCGTTTGCAGGTTGATGTTCTCGACCCCCGCTCCAGAACTTGTTGAACTGTCTGACGAACCCGAACGTGATCTTCGGAGGCGTCTTCGCGCGAAAGGGCGTGCGGTTGGGCTATTGCTCGCATCTGGCGGGCCGGATTCGGTGGTACCTGCTGAAGCCGAGGGCTCAGGAGGAAACATAACCATGGCAGACGATAATCAACCGTTGAATGAGTCTAATCAGCCTGGAGCGACAGGCCTGGAGCCGGGTATCCTTAGACCTACTATTGATGCACCTAATTTTGAAATTAAATCTAGTAGAATTAATATGGTGCAGAATTCGGTGCAGTTCGACGGACGCGAACATGAGGATCCCGGACGACATATTGCGGCTTTTCTTGAAGTGTGTTCCACGTTTAAAATGCGGGATGTTTCGGAAGATGCCGTTCGGTTGAGGTTGTTTCCTTTCTCACTGCGTGACAAAGCCAGAGCGTGGCTTATGTCACTGCCAGCTGGGTCCATCAGGACCTGGAATGGGTTGGCGGAGCTATTTATGAAAAAGTACTTTCCACCCGAGAAGACAACCAAGTTAAGGAACCGAGTGGTGACCTTTCGTCAGGATGAGGGGGAGTCGTTGCATGCAGCGTGGGAGAGATTCAAGGATCTGTTACTTGATGTTCCACATCATGGGTTCACCAAGAGACAGTTAGTCTTGACATTCTATCAGGGGCTGAGCTACAACACGCAGGAGCGATTAGATATGAATGCAGGAGGCGATTTGGGGACAAAGACGCCCAATGAGGCTTACGATATCATTAAAAAGGCTGCATTGAAGTCTAGCTCTCGCCGCGAAGGAGATAGAAGTCGGGCTACATCATCATCAGGATCCCGCGCAGGAGTGCATGCTGTAGACGACTATACGGCCATTACTGCACAAATCTCGGCTCTCGCATCGAGATTCGACAGGTCCCAGATGATTGCGCATGCGGGCTCGGGTTGTGACCAGTGTGGAGTGTCACACGAGCCTGGGCATGTTTTCAGGGAGTCGGATACGAGGGCCACGAAGAGGTAGATTTCGTGAGTAATCAAGTTAGGCCACAGAACAACCCTTACAGTAACACCTATAATCCCGGTTGGAGAAATCACCCAAATTTTGGGTGGCGTGCGAACACAGGCAATCAAAATCCTTTGGGATTCACTCCGCGCGCTCCAGCGCAGCATCAGGGTCAGGGTCAGCAGTTCCAGCAGTACAACCAATCCTACCAACAGCGTTCATACCCGCATCAGAATCAGGGCTCTGAGAGTAGTTCCCAGCAGCAGGCCCCTCAGTCTAGTTCTAACCTGGAGGAGATGATGTCCCAGCTTCTTACTAGCTCCTCGAGCGCGAATCAGTTGGCTGAAAAATGCTATCAGCAGAGCGAGGATCGTTTTCTCTCTCATGAGGGAGAAATGAGGAGCCACAAGGCCTCGATTCAGAACATAGAGAATCAGGTTGGTCAGCTGGCACAGATGATGTCAAAGAGACCCCAGGGTGGTCTCCCGGGCAATACTGAGACAAACCCGGGCCCGCATAGAGATGTGAATGCGGTGATGACCAGGAGTGGAAAACCTACCGGACCCGTCATATCGGACTCACCACCGATCACTGAAGCGGTCCCGACCGACACACCGGATGAGGTGCATGCCAGGCTACGCCCAGCAAGTACAGCACAAGTCCAGGAGCCGGTCACAGGTTACAAGCCTCCAGTGCCCTATCCAGGAAGGTTGAAGAAGCAGAAGATGGATGAACAAAACGGTAAGTTTCTCGAAATGTTTAAGCAATTGCATATAAACATACCGTTTGTTGAAGCTTTGGCACAGATGCCAAAGTATGCGAAGTTTCTGAAAGACATCCTCTCAAACAAGCAAAAACTCGAGGACATGTCTTGTGTGGTTATGAATGAAAGCTGCTCTGCTATTCTCCAGAATCGCCTTCCTACAAAAATGGGAGATCCAGGCAGTTTCACGCTTCCTTGCCTCATTGGCAATCTGTCTGTCAGTAATGCGTTAGCAAATCTAGGAGCGAGTATAAACCTTATGCCATATAAGGTTTTTACAAAGTTGGATCTAGGTGAGCCGTCACCTACGAGGATGAGTATTCGACTTGCGGATCGTTCTGTCAAGTATCCACGCGAGTTTGTAGAGAATATGCTTGTTAAGATTGACAAGTTTGTATTTCCCGTGGATTTTGTTATCCTGGACATGGATGAGGACTCGAGAGTACCTCTGATACTCGGACGCCCATTTTTGAATACCGCCCGGACGATTGTGGACGTGGCGGCGGGCCAGATCACACTCCGAGTAGATGATGAGCATGTGACGTTTGACATTAAACGTTCTATGCAGCATCCTCAGAGTCAGGACGGCGCGCTCTATTATGTTGACATCATCGACACTTATGTGAGCACGCATTTCCAGGGTACGATCGAGGAGATAGATTCGGACACACATCTGTTGTGTGGGGACTTAGATGGCATTACGCAGGAGGGCCACTATTTAGAGTAGCCAGTCTATCAGATTGGTGATGATGGTCCCCAGAGTCCGGATCGTTTCACAGAAATTGATCGCAAGAGTGAAGTGAAGTCGAAGCCTTCAGTGGAAGATCCTCCTACCTTGGAGCTTAAAGAGCTCCCACCGCACCTAGAGTACGCATTTCTTGATGAGGAGCGTCATTTGCCTGTCATTATTTCATCTGGATTGGCGGGAGAAGAGAAGAGCAGACTGCTTAATGTGTTGAAACTTCATAAGAAAGCAATCGCTTGGAAAATCATGGACATAAAAGGTATAAATCCCTCCTTCTGTACACATAAAATTCTTATGGAGGATCAGTTCAAGCCGTGTGCGCAGCACCAGAGGCGACTGAACCCGAACATGCAAGAAGTCGTTAAAAAGGAAGTGATTAAGTTGTTAGATCCTGGTATGATCTATCCCATTTCCGACTCTGTTTGGGTCAGTCCTGTGCAGGTAGTGCCCAAAAAGGGGGGCATGACTGTGGTCACAAACGATAGGAATGAGCTCATTCCAACCAGGACGGTCACTGGATGGCGGGTTTGCATTGATTATCGCAAACTCAATGACGCCACCCGCTGTCAAACCCCTATTTCCACGTGTCACCGGTGGGCCCGGTGGGGAGTATCGTGACGTCATGGTTGGCAACGTAATAGTCAAACAACACAATATTAATATGCACAGCGGAAGCAATTTAAAGTATGATACGACCGAATTTATTATTGTAATATCAATTGTCACAATATTCGGAAGTTTATCCACAGAAGGATCGAACATAAAATGGAAACAATAGTTCAACAGACTTTTAGGCATCTTAAGCTTGCGAGACTTCTATTGATGCTAAGGAGACATATCCAGCCAATTTCGTATAGTACCTGCATTTAGCCTTTTTGGAAAATACGTCAGTTTACACTGGTAAATACATTCAACTGACTCATTTTGGAAAAAGAGTTTGTAAATTGTTTTGAATGCACGTGGCACAAAATATCTTGACACATTGATTAAAATGCACAGAGGCAAAATTAATCTTTTTAACTTGGGAGAATTATTTAATATTATAATCTTGTGAACGAATTACATGTTACTTATGCGTTCAGTAGCCCGGACGTATCCGGGTTAAAGATCAATAGACACACCACTTTAAGTGAGTTATACACGGGAGTACGCCTACACCCCGTGCTCAGGTCGTGGCTATCTCGTAAGATAATGCCGAGGATATCCGGGACATGGTCATTAACCCCCCAAAGGCTGTAAAGTAAACACATCTGTTTAAAATGAGCCGATCAAATTATTCAATTAACCACTAAGCGTGGAAGATTTGATGCTCGATCAAGCGGTACGCTATGTACCGTAACCCAAGCCCGTATAGGGAAAATAAGTTAAAAGTATTTACCTGAGCTAAATATAAATTCAATCCCAGCCGTATATCAATTCAGCAAGTACAGATAGCTTTTACTGGGCTCCTAATCTGGAACGAAGGTTTTTAATAACCTATTAGAATCCTAACGGGTCTTTAATTAAGCTTAAGCTTAGACCGGCTAGTTTCAAAGATACGGTTCGTACGCACGATTAAGCGAAGACCGGATAGAATGTGATTCAGACCCGACAAGTGTGAAGACTTGTTTAATATGGGTTTATTATTCACATTCTGGATTTTGAGATTAAACCGATAAGGTTTGACCCGTTTCGACTAATTTATGTAAACTTGTTACATAAACCGAACCGAACGCGAAATAAGCGTAACGGGTATCCGTAATAGCCATATACAGGTTTCCTAAGTTAATATGCTTCAAATATGTTGTGACATCAGTAGGATGTCTTTCGTTATGCCCCGAACTAATTTAAACACAAACTATGCCCCGTAGGGGTAGTTTGGTCATTTTAAAGTTTGTAAAAGCGCTTAGATGTTTAACTGAGTTACAGGTCTGATGTAAACAGCAAACATACTCAATTTGATGAGTTATAACAGTAGACTAAAGCATATATGTGAGATTTATCATCTTTAACCAAACTATGCCCCGTAGGGGTATTTTGGTAATTTCACATAAGCCGAAAAGCTCAAAAACGAAGTCTGAGTTAATCAACCCTTGATTACTGTTAAAATATCATAATTTGCCTCATATATCAGTAGGTATCAACCCGGGTATGTCTAATATGATTTTTAAGACATACTATGCGTTAAAAACGCTAATTATGGCGATTAAAGGCCATTTCCGGGTTCGATACTTAAATCTGATATTTTTATATTTCCAGAAGGCTTAAAATAATTTATTTAACATATGTGATCAGTAGAAAAAGGTTTGGAGTCGTTTAGATAAGTAAAACTCATTTTATGGCCCGTAAGGGCAAAACCGACAATTTCCGAATTAAGCCTGCGACTACGAGTTATGCTCAGCCTAAAATTTATTAAAAATCTTTAAAAATCCTAAAATAATATTTTATATCAGTGGGTAAAAGATTTGATACCAAAAAGTATGTTTAACTAGGCTATATGCTAATTACGCCATTATGTTAACATAAAGCATTAGTTTTGCGATAATGAGCATAACTCTTAATCTACAAGTCGAACTGATGTCAAACTTTGCATGCAAGTCTATATATCAGTATTTAAGGTTTCTACACTTTTACATTTTCATAAATCACGTTTTAAGATAATAAGGGCATAACGGTCAACATATGAGCGATTAACGGAAACTTGCATATTAATTGGATAATCAACGAAACAAGTACAGAGGCTTATACTATCATGCAACCTAACCCTAATGAAGCACTAAGGCATTTCCGAATCAAACTAAAACGGGTCAGAACTAAAGTCAAAGCAAAAGTCAAGGTTTTGCGCCTTTTGGTTCCGAACCGGGTTTTAACAGGAATTTGTCGAGTCGGGCAAGCGTAGACAAGTTTTCATACTTATTACCATGTTATATTAAGGTTAAAACAGGTTACACGCCTCGCGGATTGCTAATCGTGCTTTAAATCGCATTTTGCAATTCTGTTGACTTTTTCGGTCAACGTTTGACCCGACAAACGACCTAGTTAGGTCTGGATTCGGTACGTGCCCTTATAAGGGTTTAATACACATGTAATTACCTATCTAACGGTACTTTTAATTTGACATACGACTGAGCTATCGTTAACTAATCCCGAAGTCAACCGTTTATTACGATATGTTGACTTTTAAGCTATTTACTAAGCTAAACATAATTAAGAAAGGACTAATAGACTTACAAGTGTTTAATGATGATTAGGGATGCTTTGTATCAGCTTTGAAGGCTCCTCAAATGATCAGATTGTTTGCAATTGATGTGAGGAATGTTTGTGACATGAATGGGTCTTTATATAATGGGTTTACACACCACAAAGTATTGACACAAGGGTCTATGATCAGCCACAAATGATAAACACATGTATCTAGCATGTAGGGGAGTCTAAGGGTCCTTCACATGCAAGAAAAACCGGCCAAGAGGGTCACAATTGCACACAACAGCCGATAGCAGGTAGTTCTGTCGCTGGGCACCCCTCGCGTAGCGCGAGGGGCCGTCGCGCTACGCGACGCCCTACTGCAGATCAGATTTTTGATTTTGTTGTTTGTTGGTGTTTCGAAAGGGCAACCGGGTACAAACGACTTGTTTTATCAGTAGGGGGCCTCCAATAAGTGTCTATATGCTGAACATACCCTACCATTAACCTTTGTTTCAATTGATTGCATATACAAGATCCGAAAACATCGGTTTACCATTGCTTTTCTTCGTGAGATTAAATCATGCTTTTCAACATCCATTATTGTGAACCCAACTTCTGAATTGAGAGTGTAATAGATGTGTAAATTATTATATCGGGTCTTGGGATTTATAATTGAGGTCGTTCAGAGGTAACGATTTAACATGACGCCACTTTAAATCCTACCGAAACATCTATATTAAATCCGGGTTTTCAACGCGTTTTTGTCTTATATGACACGTGTCGTTTTAATATTTAACCCGAAATTTGCGAGGTGTTACATCCTCACCCCCTTAAAATAAATCTCGACCCGAGATTTACTGAAACAAATAAGGGTATTTTTCTTTCATGGTGGATTCCAACTCCCACGTATACTCGGGACCTCTTCGGGCATCCCATTTGACCTTTACAAAAGGTATATGCTTTCTTCGAAGCTTTCTTACCTGTCGATCTTCAATCGACAAAGGTTTTTCAACAAATTTCAAGCTCTTGTCTATCTGCACATCTGTATGTGGCATGACATGTGAATCGTCAGCGGAACACTTCTTTAGATTGCAGATGTGGAACACATTGTGAATTCCACTGAGCTCCTCTGGTAAGTTCAACTTATAGGCAACTGACCCGACACGTTCGATAACCTCGAAAGGTCCTATGTATCTCGGGCTTAGTTTGCCTTTCTTACCAAATCGCATCACCCCTTTCCAGGGTGACACTTTAAGTAGGACTTTGTCACCTACTTCGAAGTGAAAATCCTTACGCTTAGGATCAGCGTAACTCTTCTGCCTATCGCGGGCAGCTTTGAGACGGTCACGAATCTGGACAATCTTGTCCGTCGTTTCGAACACGATCTCTGGTCCTGATAACTGGATATCTCCAACTCCCGCCCAACAAACTGGCGTTCTACACTTTCTACCGCATAATGCCTCGAAAGGCGCAGCCTTAATGCTGGTATGGTAGCTATTGTCGTAGGAGAGTTCGATTAATGGTAGGTTCTTCCCAACTACCACCAAATTCGATCGCACATGCACGTAGCATGTCTTCCAACGTTTGAATAGTACGCTCACTCTGGCCGTCTGTCTGAGGATGGTAAGCCGTACTAAAGTTCAAACGTGTGCCCAAAGATTGCTGGAAGCTCCTCCAAAAATGTGACGAGTACCTAGTATCCCGGTCAGAGATAATAGCTACAGGTATGCCGTGTAGGGCTATAATCTTATTAACGTATAACTTGGGCTAACATATCGGAGCTATAAGTCTCCTTGATGGGTAAGAATTGAGCTGACTTAGTCAGTCGGTCAACTATAACCCATATCGTATCATTGCCTTTTCTTGTCTTGGGTAACTTGGTAATAAAATCCATAGTTACCATTTCCCACTTCCACGTAGGAAGTTCAGGCTGTTGTAGCAAACCTGACGGTTTCTGATGCTCGGCTTTGACTTGCGCACATGTCACGCATTTAGCTACATAGGTGGCCACAGACTTCTTCAAGCCTATCCACCAATAGTTTGCCCTTAGATCCTGGGTAGCTGATGGAAATTCTTAATCGTTGCCTATTTAAGGTTGCGGCATGCATGCATAAGCGATATGAACCGTCTTTCTTATTTAATAATATAAAACCTTCGGAATATTGAGCCAGGCTTTATGTGCCTATATTTTAAAACCTACTTAATCAAGGTTTTGATTATTCCATAATCAACATGGAGTTTTCACAATACTCCAGCCCACAGCGGGATACAATCTTAATTCTACCTGCCTTCCCGGAGGTAAGCAGGGAAAGCTTATGAGAAGATAATCAAGATTGCAAGGAGGCTACAGAGATTTTCCATATCTCAGGCTCCAGTTCATCCATTATCGTTCGTTTCAAATGAGTGACACCTTTATGTTATAAGTCCACGAATTCCTTATTCGGGAACATTTACTTGGAAAAATTTCCATTTTGGATATCTTCTTTGAATACTACTAGTCGACTTTAGTACAATATGATCATTGGGATATCTTAGGGGTTCCATGTATTAAACCTCCATGCTGATCAGACATGGAAATAATCTATGGGACACACTAGGATACGCCAATCCTCATATGACACTTTTATCAGACATAGTTTGGCATTCGCAGGCGATAGAAAACAATGAGAAAATAATTAAAATAATATACGTAGTCGTACTCTATGCAAAGAAAGGGTGCTCTTAGATTTTCGGAACGATTCCTTGCCGATTTATACGAATCGGTTACTATAGTCTCCTTGGTAGTTATACCTTGTGGATGATAATAAATTTTTTTGCTAAGTTTAGGGTTCATGAAGATTTATTATTGCCTGTATTAAAAACAGGACACTTAGCAGAAATTATCAATGATGCATGATAAGGAAGTTTATTGTACAAGTGCTTATATCTAATAAATAATGGAAGTTTCACAAACTAGGCACCTAGCTCAGTTGGCTAGGCGCGCGAAAGGGTGCGGCCGGCCTAGACCCAGGTTCGATTCCGGGGACGGCCAGTTCCACCATTTTTTTTTATGTTTAATATTAATTACTCGTACAGATACGTGTAATTATGAGAGTTGTCTCATAAGGAGTCTTGATAATTAATTGCTTCTTATCACCCACGATATGGGCTTGATTTTTCGAGGCAACCAATCTATCTTTATCACTATATTGAGTCCTTATATTTTAACGGAACTAGGACATCGGAAAAATTTCCTAATGGATATAAAACATCCATCTATTAATGCTGAAGCAGTCTCAGAGGTATACCGGCTTCTTACCGAACTTTCGTTGCTTTTTATTAAGCCTGTACTTGCTCTCTTTCTCAGATTTCTGGGAGTTATTCTCCTTCTTTTTGGTTCATCCTTCATATACGAAGTGCGAACAAAACCTCTTCTCATGAGTAATTGATCATGGTTTTTAAATGAAATCCAGAGCGAGGAGCATTCGGCTCTTTAGATTATTTCATGATCTTTCCATGGTCTTTTCAACTGCTGCGTCAACCACAGCTTGAAGATTAACTCCATTAATATTGAGGTTTACGTTTGTAGTTTTATTAACTTTCGTCGCCTTATTAGCATTGCGACTTTCGTCTACCTCAACCGAGTTTTCCATACTCGAAACTTGGTACCAATCACCAAGATTTAACCATTATTAGTCATCATCCTGATGACCAGACTTAGGTTAGCCACGGCATTCATAAACCGTATGGGCTATTTTGTTCCGAACATTCATAGTGAATGTTATTTGAACGTATTTCCATTATATTTAGCCTAGGTCACAACGGGACCGTCAATGGTATGCAAAGTTTGGAGCGAGTACAATACCTGCTTGACAGGGGACCATAATGTCACAACTGTCTTTGTCACTAGGACGATTATAAATAGCCCAAAGGCTTTTATTATATATATATATATACATATATGGCATAGAAGCCTGTCTCGAGGGACGTAGAAAATATGGCATAAAGCACAGTCATGAAGGACATAAGTAATCATATGGCGCGAAGGCCTTGTCGTGATGACATTTAGATATGGCACAAACGGCCTTGTTATAAGGACATTCATCAAATTTGGTACAAAGGCATGTCACCAGAAATGTTAACATTTAATATTTTAACTTGTCACGAATGACCAATTATAGCACATAGGCTTGTCCTGAATGACTTTAAAACATAACCCGTTGGTCTATTTTTCAAGAACCTTAATTTATAAGCCGCAATCTTATTAGATTAGGGCTTCAAGGTTTGAACGTGGTTCTTCACCCTTGGACAGGGAGTCATAGACTACAACTGTCATCGTCTTGAAAGACGATTCCTTTGGCAGAAAAATAAGCCAATCAACATCACTAATGGATGTTTATACATAACCATCGTATCTAATGATATTAGTCATGATCGCATCGATCATATTGACTATTATGTTTGGGTATAATCACACCATTTTGAACAGGGGATCATAAAGATCACTACTATCTTTGTCTAACCGACACTAGAATAAAGTTTAGCCCGTAGGCATTTTATCACGATGGGTGTTAATATTATGATTATCATACTGAGGATACTAGTCATGATCGCACTGATAGTATAGACTATGGGAATGGAGTATGGCTCACCCCCTCGGGCAAAGAATCACAAAAGATTACAATTGCCTTGTCTCAATTGGACAACATAATATAGCCCTTAGGCAAAACATCACTCATGGATGTTTATTATTGGTTCATTCTATTAGATGCTATAAGTCATGATTACATTAATCATATTGACTATTTGGCTTGAGCATAGCTCACCACTTTAGACAAGGAATCATTAAGATAGCAATGTCAATGTCTCAAATGGACAATATATTATAGCCCGTAGGCAAGACATCCTTAAAGGATGTTAAATAATATAATCATCGTACTAGATGATATTAGTCATGATCGCATTGATCATATAGACTATTATGTTTGGACATAGTCCAACATTTTAGACAGGAGGTCAAAGACCACCACTGTCGTTGTCTTATCGGACAACAAGTTTAGCCCGTAGGAACTTCATCATTAACGGATGTTTATAACATGATCGTGTTATGGGTTGATATAAGCCGTGATTTCTAAATTACCAGGCTAGATAAGGAAATTGGAAGAATCCAATATAAGGATGATCGTTGTGATTTTCTCGGATCACATTTCTCCAGAGTGCTAACACGTTCTTAAGTGTTAACAAGGATCTGAATCCCTTGGGTAGGTTTCACCATCTTGGCCGCGTAGGCTAGGTTTCACCTTTAAGATTCTTTAAAAAAATGCATACCGGCAGGGAAGGAAGGATGTTTAATTTATTCAGGATTTTATCATAAATCCTAATTCATAAGTTAATAATAGCACAAAAGGCCTAGTCGCGTAGACAAGTTAGATCTATAAGCCATGATTTCAGAGAATCGCGGCTTTTAAGGTGTGAATCAAAGTTCATTACCTTTTCCTGACAGGGAGCTGTAGGCTACCACTGTCTTTAGTATCAGAGGACATCAACTATAGCTCGTAGGCACCTCCCTTCTAAGGGACGTTTATTACGGAATTGCCCCTTAGGGAAATTCATTAACCATGGTAAGCAGAGACCATATTTGGTTAATTTATTAATCATATAGATTTAGGATTTCCATTATAGTTTATCCTAATTAACAGTTTTATTAGTGACACTCAATGGCCTGGTCACATGGACAATTATAAATTATAAGCTTATGATTTCAGAGAATCAAAGCATGTAAGTATACTGGCACAAATGGCCTGGTCACAAAGGACAATTTTAAATTATATGCTAGGATTTCAGAGAATCAAAGCATTTGAGGTTTGAACCTAGTTCATTACCTTTATCTGACAGGGAGTCATAGCTACCACTGTATTTTGGCTCATGTAGAAATGAGCAAGGCCCGTAGGCACTATATTACCACGTATGGTTAAAATATGATCATCTTAATTGATGACGTAAACCCAGGATTCAGGGATCATTAAACTGGGTTAGGGATCTTTTGAAGAATCCTATATAAAAATGACGTGTGTGATTTTAAATGAATCACATCTGCCAGGAGTGTTAACATGTTTTAAGATGTTAACAGGGAATTGAATCTTTTTATATAGGTCTTACCATCTTGGCCTGGTCTTATAATTGACCCAAGGCTAGGTTTCACACTTAAGATTCTTAATTTATAATTAACGCAGAACAAATTTAAATTGAGGTGTAAATATGGATCTGAATCTAAATTGCGGAACTGCCATCTTGGCCGGTCTTAATATGACCCGAAGCTAGGTCTTGCCCTTTTAGATTTTGCCATTTTATTATAATGGTAGATCTTGCAAAAAGGAAATAATATTTTTCCATTTATTTAATATTCTTGTTTAGAATGAAAGTTTAAACTTACTCATTCCACAATATAAAAATAAAAGTATAATGTTGCCCTAAGCGGGACTTGAAAGGAATAATGTTGTCCTCGGAGGGACTGAAAGATAATTATGTCCTTATAAGGACTAATAAGGAAACGATCTCCAGTAAAAGGAGTTTCTTCTTCATTTTATTTCTGAATGCTTTCTCCTCGGATGCTCGTTTCATTCTAGCCGCGGTACGAAGCTCAGCATCTCAGGGCTCCGGGTGTGGAGAACTCCTATTACGGCTTCTTCGCTTGGCGACGTATCCAATAATAATAAAAAATTGGAAGCAAAAATTTTCATATATTAGGATTAAGATTATTCCTATGTTAAGTCTAGACTCAGAAGTTTTAGATATGTGCAATTGTGTAACTGAGATTAAACACAAAAGGCTAGTGTTTAATTCACTCAGAGTTGGCTCTGATACCAACCTGTCACACCCCTATTTCCACGTGTCACCGGTGGGCCCGGTGGGGAGTATCGTGACGTCATGGTTGGCAACGTAATAGTCAAACAACACAATATTAATATGCACAGCGGAAGCAATTTAAAGTATGATACGACCGAATTTATTATTGTAATATCAATTGTCACAATATTTGGAAGTTTATCCACAGAAGGATCGAACATAAAATGGAAACAATAGTTCAACAGACTTTTAGGCATCTTAAGCTTGCGAGACTTCTATTGATGCTAAGGAGACATATCCAGCCAATTTCGTATAGTACCTGCATTTAGCCTTTTTGGAAAATACGTCAGTTTACACTGGTAAATACATTCAACTGACTCATTTTGGAAAAAGAGTTTGTAAATTGTTTTGAATGCACGTGGCACAAAATATCTTGACACATTGATTAAAATGCACAGAGGCAAAATTAATCTTTTTAACTTGGGAGAATTATTTAATATTATAATCTTGTGAACGAATTACATGTTACTTATGCGTTCAGTAGCCCGGACGTATCCGGGTTAAAGATCAATAGACACACCACTTTAAGTGAGTTATACACGGGAGTACGCCTACACCCCGTGCTCAGGTCGTGGCTATCTCGTAAGATAATGCCGAGGATATCCGGGACATGGTCATTAACCCCCCAAAGGCTGTAAAGTAAACACATCTGTTTAAAACGAGCCGATCAAATTATTCAATTAACCACTAAGCGTGGAAGATTTGATGCTCGATCAAGCGGTACGCTATGTACCGTAACCCAAGCCCGTATAGGGAAAATAAGTTAAAAGTATTTACCTGAGCTAAATATAAATTCAATCCCAGCCGTATATCAATTCAGCAAGTACAGATAGCTTTTACTGGGCTCCTAATCTGGAACGAAGGTTTTTAATAACCTATTAGAATCCTAACGGGTCTTTAATTAAGCTTAAGCTTAGACCGGCTAGTTTCAAAGATACGGTTCGTACGCACGATTAAGCGAAGACCGGATAGAATGTGATTCAGACCCCACAAGTGTGAAGACTTGTTTAATATGGGTTTATTATTCACATTCTGGATTTTGAGATTAAACCGATAAGGTTTGACCCGTTTCGACTAATTTATGTAAACTTGTTACATAAACCGAACCGAACGCGAAATAAGCGTAACGGGTATCCGTAATAGCCATATACAGGTTTCCTAAGTTAATATGCTTCAAATATGTTGTGACATCAGTAGGATGTCTTTCGTTATGCCCCGAACTAATTTAAACACAAACTATGCCCCGTAGGGGTAGTTTGGTCATTTTAAAGTTTGTAAAAGCGCTTAGATGTTTAACTGAGTTACAGGTCTGATGTAAACAGCAAACATACTCAATTTGATGAGTTATAACAGTAGACTAAAGCATATATGTGAGATTTATCATCTTTAACCAAACTATGCCCCGTAGGGGTATTTTGGTAATTTCACATAAGCCGAAAAGCTCAAAAACGAAGTCTGAGTTAATCAACCCTTGCTTACTGTTAAAATATCATAATTTGCCTCATATATCAGTAGGTATCAACCCGGGTATGTCTAATATGATTTTTAAGACATACTATGCGTTAAAAACGCTAATTATGGCGATTAAAGGCCATTTCCGGGTTCGATACTTAAATCTGATATTTTTATATTTCCAGAAGGCTTAAAATAATTTATTTAACATATGTGATCAGTAGAAAAAGGTTTGGAGTCGTTTAGATAAGTAAAACTCATTTTATGGCCCGTAAGGGCAAAACCGACAATTTCCGAATTAAGCCTGCGACTACGAGTTATGCTCAGCCTAAAATTTATTAAAAATCTTTAAAAATCCTAAAATAATATTTTATATCAGTGGGTAAAAGATTTGATACCAAAAAGTATGTTTAACTAGGCTATATGCTAATTACGCCATTATGTTAACATAAAGCATTAGTTTTGCGATAATGAGCATAACTCTTAATCTACAAGTCGAACTGATGTCAAACTTTGCATGCAAGTCTATATATCAGTATTTAAGGTTTCTACACTTTTACATTTTCATAAATCACGTTTTAAGATAATAAGGGCATAACGGTCAACATATGAGCGATTAACGGAAACTTGCATATTAATTGGATAATCAACGAAACAAGTACAGAGGCTTATACTATCATGCAACCTAACCCTAATGAAGCACTAAGGCATTTCCGAATCAAACTAAAACGGGTCAGAACTAAAGTCAAAGCAAAAGTCAAGGTTTTGCGCCTTTTGGTTCCGAACCGGGTTTTAACAGGAATTTGTCGAGTCGGGCAAGCGTAGACAAGTTTTCATACTTATTACCATGTTATATTAAGGTTAAAACAGGTTACACGCCTCGCGGATTGCTAATCGTGCTTTAAATCGCATTTTGCAATTCTGTTGACTTTTTCGGTCAACGTTTGACCCGACAAACGACCTAGTTAGGTCTGGATTCGGTACGTGCCCTTATAAGGGTTTAATACACATGTAATTACCTATCTAACGGTACTTTTAATTTGACATACGACTGAACTATCGTTAACTAATCCCGAAGTCAACCGTTTATTACGATATGTTGACTTTTAAGCTATTTACTAAGCTAAACATAATTAAGAAAGGACTAATAGACTTACAAGTGTTTAATGATGATTAGGGATGCTTTGTATCAGCTTTGAAGGCTCCTCAAATGATCAGATTGTTTGCAATTGATGTGAGGAATGTTTGTGACATGAATGGGTCTTTATATAATGGGTTTACACACCACAAAGTATTGACACAAGGGTCTATGATCAGCCACAAATGATAAACACATGTCTCTAGCATGTAGGGGAGTCTAAGGGTCCTTCACATGCAAGAAAAACCGGCCAAGAGGGTCACAATTGCACACAACAGCCGATAGCAGGTAGTTCTGTCGCTGGGCACCCCTCGCGTAGCGCGAGGGGCCGTCGCGCTACGCGACGCCCTACTGCAGATCAGATTTTTGATTTTGTTGTTTGTTGGTGTTTCGAAAGGGCAACCGGGTACAAACGACTTGTTTTATCAGTAGGGGGCCTCCAATAAGTGTCTATATGCTGAACATACCCTACCATTAACCTTTGTTTCAATTGATTGCATATACAAGATCCGAAAACATCGGTTTACCATTGCTTTTCTTCGTGAGATTAAATCATGCTTTTCAACATCCATTATTGTGAACCCAACTTCTGAATTGAGAGTGTAATAGATGTGTAAATTATTATATCGGGTCTTGGGATTTATAATTGAGGTCGTTCAGAGGTAACGATTTAACATGACGCCACTTTAAATCCTACCGAAACATCTATATTAAATCCGGGTTTTCAACGCGTTTTTGTCTTATATGACACGTGTCGTTTTAATATTTAACCCGAAATTTGCGAGGTGTTACACCCGCAAGGACCACTTCCCGCTTCCATTCATTGATCAAATGTTGGAGCGTCTGTCAGGGAAGTTATATTATTGTTTTCTGGATGGATTCTCGGGTTACTTTCAAATTCCTATCGCTCCTGAGGACCAGGAGAAGACCACATTTACCTGTCCCTTAGGTACATTCGCCTACCGGCGTATGCCGTTTGGGCTGTGTAATGCGCCGGATACTTTCCAGCGATGTATGGTCGCAATTTTCCACGACATGATTGAGGATTCCATGGAGGTGTTCATGGACGATTTTTCGGTATTTGGGGATTCCTTTGATCAATGTCTGGAAAATTTGAAAAGAATGTTGAAGAGGTGTGAGGAGACCAATCTGGTCCTGAACTGGGAGAAATGCCACTTCATGGTGAAGGAGAGCATAGTTTTGGGACACAAAATCTCTCACGCGGGCATGGAAGTCGATCCAGCTAAAGTAGACGTTATATCACGACTTCCGCCCCCCACCTCTGTTCGTGCTATACGGAGCTTTCTCGGTCATGCCGGGTTCTATCGGCGATTCATCAAAGATTTTTCTAAAATCGCCAGACCCATGACCCGTTTGTTAGAGAAAGATGCTCCGTTCATGTTTGGAGATGATTGCTTGAGGGTTTTTGACCTCCTCAAGCAAAAGTTGGTAGAGGCCCCTATTTTAGTCGCACCGGACTGGAGTTCGCCGTTTGAAATCATGTGCGACGCGAGTGATTACGCTATAGGGGCCGTTCTGGGTCAAAAGAAGGAAAAGCACTTCCATCCGATCTACTATGCGAGTAAAACTCTCCACGACGCTCAAGAGCATTATACCACGACTGAAAAAGAGCTCTTGGCGGTCGTTTTCGCATTTGACAAGTTTAGATCGTATTTAGTGCTTTCAAAAACCGTTGTATACACTGATCATGCAGCCATTAGATACCTCTTCAGCAAGCAGGACGCTAAACCGCGTCTAATCAGATGGATCCTGTTGCTGCAAGAGTTTGATATTGAGATACAAGATAAAAAGGGTGCTTTGAATGTAGCTGCCGACCATCTGTCTCGTTTAGAGCACGGAGACATCGAGGACTCACGTTGGGATTCAATCAATGACAAATTCCCACACGAGTCTTTGATGGTTGTTGAGATATGCGATGAGTCGCCATGGCTCGCCGACTTTGCGAACTATCTTGCTTGTGGGATTTTGATTAAAGGATTGACTCACCAGCAAAAGAGGAAATTCTTTTCGGATCTCAAGCACTACATATGGGACGACCCTTTCTTGTTCAAGGTGGGTGCTGATCAGGTGATTAGGAGATGTGTATCTGGGTCTGAGGCAACCGATATTCTGCGCCAGTGTCATGAGGGACCTACCGGAGGCCACCACGGAGCCAACTTCACCGCGAAGAAGGTGTTGGATTCCGGGTTTTACTGGCCGACCATTTTCCGTGACGCGCAGGGTTGGGTTAAGGCGTGCGATGCTTGTCAGAGGGCGACGAACATATCGGCACGCGACGAAATACCCCAGAACTGGATACAGGTATGTGAAGTCTTTGATGTTTGGGGGATAGACTTCATGGGACCATTCCCCCCCTCACGTGGAAACAAGTACATACTCGTGGCTGTTGACTATGTATCAAAGTGGGCGGAGGCGCAAGCCTTACCCACTAATGACGCCAGAGTAGTTGTGAGGTTTCTTAAGAGTTTGTTCGCCCGATTTGGCGCTCCGAAAGCGCTCATTAGTGACCGAGGGACTCATTTTTGTAATACACAGCTTGAAAAGGCTTTGTCCCGATACGGTGTGCATCACCGTTTGTCCACACCCTATCATCCGCAGACGAGCGGGCAGGTGGAGGTCACGAACCGTGGGCTTAAGCGCATCCTTGAGCGGTCGGTTGGAGCGAACCGCAAGGAGTGGTCGGACAAGCTTGATGAGGCATTATGGGCATTCCGTACAGCTTATAAGACCCCTATAGGGACCACCCCCTTTAGGTTGGTATACGGAAAGGCATGCCATTTACCTGTTGAGTTGGAGCACAAGGCTATGTGGGCTTTGAAAACCGCGAATTTGGACCTAAAAACCGGAGGTGAAGCCCGGTTTCTCCAAATTCATGAATTGGAAGAATTGCGGCACCAAGCCTACGAAAGCTCCGTACTCTACAAAGAGCGCACGAAGAAACTTCACGACAAACTCTTGAAGGACCATAAAGAATTCCAAGCGGGTGATCTTGTTCTTCTGTACAATTCTAGGCTGCGCTTATTTCCTGGGAAGCTTCATTCACGCTGGACAGGACCATACACGGTTAAGGAAGTATTTCCGTATGGTACTGTTGCAGTAGAGAACGCGGATGGCGTTACATTTAAGGTAAATGGTCACCGGTTGAAGTTGTACGTTGCCGGGCCGATAGAATCGGCGGTGGAGGTGATTGAACTCCAAACCCCGCACACATCATAAGTGTGGGGAGGAGAGAGTCTACGCTACTGACTCGCGGATAAAAAATGTAGCAAGAGCGTATTTTGCGCTTTAGGGGTAGTTTCGTACTTTTTAGTTGTTTTTCTAGTTTTTAGCTTTGAGTCTTGCTATCGACTCGTCGACAAAAATTTAGCATGAGTCTACGCTGCTGACTCGCCGACAAAAATGCAGCAGGAGCGTCTTTGGCGCTATAAGGGCAAAATTGTCCTTTTATTTGTTTTTGTAGTTTTAGCGTAATTTAGGTTAGTTAGGTAGTTTACGTTAGTTTGTTTAGTTTCCGTACGTACCGGGCGAAGGTTCTGTATTGCAATATTGTTAGAACAGTTGGTGTGTCGAAAAAACGGCGAAAAACGGCCGAAATGGGTGCTGGAAATAGCTTCTGCAGAAATCTGTATCTGCAGCTGATGCACGCCCGTTCCTCGGGTCGCACGACCGTGCGATTCCGAGCAAGCCGGCACGGTAGATCGCATCCTCGGTGCATTTCCGAGAACACGCTGTCAGGTTTGAACGATGTCGGTGACGCACGACCGTTCCATACCAGGAACGACCGTGCCACAGGCTAAGGGAAATTTGGTCATTTTGCACACTATTTATACCATTATCTGCTGCAAAATCCCTCATTCGCGAACCCTAGCCGCTGCAGACCGTTCCAGGGCGATTTTTCACCATATCGCACGATTTTTCGCACGATCTAACACCCAACTTCGCACGGTACGTCTCTAGTGTTAGATTTCTTGTTTTCTTGCTTTCTAGTGTAGTTTTCTTCCGATTCTTCAAGGAATTTTTAGGGTTCTCTTCATAAACAAATCGAAACCCTAACCCTCGTTGAATCGAAGTATCGTGAACACCTGGTTGACTTTCAGACCCCTGTTGACCCAATACTTGTTGAAATTTTGCAAAAATCTGATTGTTCTAAGTTCAGGGGTCGAAGTCTGCAGATTCGGAGTTGCACGGTCGTTCCTCGTGTGGAACGGTCGTGCCTCACCGGCTTGTTCTCGATATCGCTGGGCTTGGCCTGTTAGTTCTCGGTGACGCACGACCGTGCGTCCGGAGAACGACCGTGCCATTCGCCCAGTTCAGTTAGACAGTTTCTTCATAATTGGCTGCTCGCTTGTTTTCAACTCTTTTCTCTCCTGTTTCTGTCTTTCTAACAATATTCCCCATTACAGATGGATCACCCTTTCCTGCAGTTTGACCCCAACATTGAGAAAGAAGCGTTATGCATAGCGAAGCGCAATGCATTGTGGGCGAGACGGGGGCAGTTTGGAGTCCCCCGCTGGTTAGATTGGGAAGTTATGCGTGAACTTAAACAGTATGATCGGCTTGATGAAATGATGACTCGCACGCTTGCAAATTTGGTCGGTTGCAACCGACCCGTGTACCAGGAGTTGACTATTGAATTCTTCGCATCGTATCAGTATGAAAGGCCGGTTGCACATACAGAGCCCGATTTCCGCTACAGGGAGCGGGTAACCTTCAGGTTATGTAGGCGATGGCATACATGGTCGGTGGGTCGTTTGGGACGGAGGCTTGGGATTTATACGCGGGAGGACATGGATGATCCCGACGTCTTCAACGATCGGTTCAACTTCCCGAATGATGCAGCGCGGGATGCATTCTGGGCACGTAACGCTATTGGGGACCCCTACAACCCACGGATGTCAAAGGCTTCGCGACTCCGAGACCCTCTGGTGCGAGTGATGCACCATGTATTCAGCAATTCGATATGCGGACGCATGGACAGTCAAGGTAACTGTCCAACACCTGATTTGCTCTTTATATATGCGTTGGTTGACAAAGCACCAATCAACCTCGCCGCGCGAATGGCTGAGTACTTTGTCAAGTGTTCGGGGCGGACCCAGAATAGTGAGATACATGGCGGTTCGTATGTAACCGAGATAGCGTATAATGAGCGATATATGACGCCGGGGGTGCTTAGGGGTCTCACGTTGATTACCGAGGGGGTGCATATTGATATCCGGTCTCTGAAGTTCATGGGGGTGACTGTAGACCTTGAGAGGGGAGATAGGTTGAGGGGATTGAATGGCGAGGTCTGGGACCCGTTATCTCCAGATGAGGAGGAAGATGAGGAGGAAGATGAGGAGGAGGATGAGGACGTTGAGATGGGAGAGCAGCACCAGCACCAGCCACCGACACCACCACACTCGCCGCAGCACCATGCATTTCATCAGCATGAGGATTGGCCCACTTTCTACCAGCAGTTCCAGGATATGCGTGTGACGCAGGAGCAGCATGGTACCTACTTCAGCGAGATCAGATCTAGCCAGGACCAGATCCGGGCTAGCCAGGACGAGATTCGAGCCAGTCAGGCAGAGCTTCGGGCCACACATGACCAGATTCAGCATCGCCAGGATACTTTATACCAGGGGGTGTCTGCGGGGTTTTCTTATCTTTTCGGGGAGATGCATCATGCATACCCCGACTATTTTCAGCACCCGCCGGAGTTCCCACCGTGGAACCCCCTGGCTATGGCGATCAGGGCCCATCTGGCACGAGACATGATGACGATGATGATGATGAGTAGTTGGCGGTGGTGACAGCAGTTAGTGGTGTTTTATGTTTCCGTACTTTGCTTTTATTTGGGTGTTTATTTTGACTTTTATTTAAAACACCCCGGATATGTATTTTCAGACAATTTCCTTTGTGTTTGTTTGGATGTTAGTATTTATGTACATTATGGTTGTTGTTTGATTTTTCTTTTTCTGTTATATTTTGGGTGTACACGACATACTCGCAGGTTTTATCTATCGGATCTTGGACCGGAGCACGTACCAGATTCAGCTTCGGAAGTCTCGTGGCACCAGCATCATCTTGAGGGGAGTATTTTTTATCCCTTTCTCTATATTTCGGGTCTCGCATTGGGGACAATGCGAAGTTCAAGTGTGGGGAGGGGGTTAAGTTTGTTAACTTAACTTTGTTTGTCCTCTTATATTTATATAAAAAAAAAACAGAAAATCAGAAAAATCATTTAAAAAATACTTGTGTTTTGTATATATGTTGGTAAATAAACCGGTTGGTTGTGTTTTAGAAAACATCGGACTTGATAAAAACTCGACAAGCAAAATATTTTTGAAAAAGGAAACCGGAAAGCGTGACAAACAAAGAAAGACTTACATGATAGTTTTCACACTTTTACCCATTCATTCCGTTACGTGAGCATATTTGAGCCTAGATTGTTATATATTTGTTCATTACGGATATAGGAGTGAGCCGGATGTTTTGTGCAATTTAGAACTTGTCACTAGTATGCTTGTTAAGACCATGAACGTACGGATTTGTGTAAACGTGATAGAGGCACTTAGATTACCCCTTTGTTGTGTACCTTGTTCTTTGTGTTGTGCTTCCCGTTCACCTTATATTACCCTTTAGGATTAACCATGTCGAGCCTTCCCGTTCACCTTTGTTTACCCACATTATCGCCCACTTAACCAAATTTAGCCTTTTTATGTTTTTAAACCTTTTTAGTGTTGAAACTCGGTTAAAATAAGAGTTTAACTAGCTTGTTTTTGTTTATATTTTATTGTATAGTTTGTAAAAAAAAACAGAAAATAAAACACCCTAAAATAGGGTGAAGTTGATAGAAATCGAGCAATTTTGAATGCTTAAATGTTAAAAATTTTGTTGATAAGCTCGATTGCGCTTTAGTCGCCTTTTTAAGGCGTTTGTATGTATAGTTGTAGTATTGTCTTGCTAGTTAAACGCTACTACCGAGTTTTAACCATTTTCGCCACTTTAAATGTCCACTTCCATACCCTTCGCCCAAGCCTAATGTTATAACCCGTAAAGACCTCTTGATTTACACTTATTTGCATGTTAGTTGGTGGAGACGAGATCTTATGACAAGCTTATGATATTGCACATTTCATTGACTAGGCGTTGAGTGTTTACGCATACACATTTTATGTATGATTCATAAATAAAACCGAGTGTGTGTGAACATTGTGAGTTGGGTGAAGATTAACATGTGAGTCAATTAAATGTTTAGTCTCGGCTTTTTGGTTGTCGCTTTTTAAAATTGCATATGCTTGTTGGGTTTGAATCTTTTGATGTTGTCTTTCGACAAACCGGCTAACCGTTTATATATTAGTTTTCAATAAAATAGTGTGTAAATTATCGTTCTTATTTGTTTATGTCTTTTATTGCTTTTTAGTTTAGCTTGCTTGAGGACAAGCAAGGTTCAAGTGTGGGGAGATTTGATATTCGTTAATTTACACATATTTTAGTCCCCCGTTTTACCCCTATTTTATGCGTTTTTGGTCGTAAAACCGTCATTCGGATACTTATTTATCTACATTTATGTTTACAGGCCTAAAACTGCATTCCAGACAAGATGATAGCAAAAACGAGGACTTCCCGGACAAAACGACGAAGCTGCGGACATTCTGTTAAGGATTCTGAACTGGGCCTGTGGAACGATCGTTCCACCTGTGGCACGGTCGTGCATCTCCGACAAACTTGATCATCTCGGCAATGAACGAGAGGTGCGACTGGTCGTTCCAGGAAAACAAGCGACTAGGTGAAGAACGGGCGTTCAATCTGAGGAACGACCGTGCGTCTCCGGTGAACCAGTAGAGTCTCGGTGATGAACGATCGGTGCGACTCGGCGTGCAACATGTAACCCGGAACTGAACGACCGTTCCACACAAAGAACGGTCGTGCCATTTCGAATCTGGTCAACGATCCGATGACGTATGCAGTATGGTGACCCATCCCTAATAATTGAATAAAGTGAACGGTCGTTCCATATGGAGAACGACCGTGCAACAGCAAAAAGTATAAAAACACAGCAGAAACTTTCTGTTCAAGATTCTGGATTTTTGGAGAGCTTCACAGGCGATTTTCAGGCTCCGGAGGCGTTAGCTTTCACCCGGATTCAAGCCACATTGTCCCGTTTAGCTCGATTACTACCCGGATCCTTAGTCTAGTACTTGTTTATGGTTTGGTTTTCTAATCTTTCCATGATTTTGTTAATCTTTCAAGTACTTAGATTAATGTTTATGTATTATTGTAGCCTTTGGGCAAAAACACAACAATCCCTTGCTTGATTATAACCATTAGTGTGTTAATCTTTGTTTGTAATGACATTTGGAAGTATTTTCTATGTTAATCTTTGATGATTAGTTTGCAACCTTGTTATTGATATTGATTTCTTGATTATAAGTACTTGTGTTGGATGATTGGTATTTGGTTAGTTAAGATAGTTGAAAAATGAAGCTTAATTAATCTTGTATTAGTAAACTTTGAACTTGGTTAACTAGTTTAGCTTGGTTTAAATGTATGCATCATGATACTAGAAATGGTTAGTGATTTAATAAAATGTAATTATTGTTAATCAAGAGAGCTTGTCGTCACTTAAGGGCCTAAACGGGTTAGATGGTGTCGTTATAAATTCTTGCCATGATTTGTTAGCTTAGTTAGTAGTTTAGGCCAAAATTGCTATCTTAGTGAATTATTGTGTAAGATTTGTAAAATGAACTCGGTTGTGATTTAATCTAGTTTATGCTTGTCTCGGTGGTTGCATTGTGTTTATCGGTGTGGCTTTCCTTGATTAAGTGAGGTTAGAATAATCCTAACGGCTGACTAACTTATTTTTAAGAGATTTTTATAGACATTTATCAATTGTGCATTAAAGAACAATTTTAGGTGGTTAAAGTGTGTTTATCGTTTTAGCTTTCCGAATGATTGTCATGTTAGGATTCCCGAAAGGGATACTAATTGTTTTAAATTGGAAAATTGACCGAATGCTTCTAGTGCCAAAACTGACTTAGTTGACATGCTGTGGTTGTGTATTTAGCAAGGCTTTTTATCTACTATATATTATGTTTTTATATGTACTTGTTTACGCTTACTTTAGTTTAATTAAAATCAACCAAACCTATGTTTTTACCGGTAGTTTAGTGACAAAGGTCTAGTATTAATTCTCCGCCCATTTCCTTGGATCGATACTTGGTTCTTACCGATACTTTATTACATATATGACGGGGTACACTTGCCTCTTTCGTGTGTGTTTTGATGTAAAAGTAATAATCACTTTTATAAATTTAAAACCCAATCGTGTGTAATTTCATTGCAAAATTATGTATATATATACGCACGCGTCAACATGTGCATAGTGAACTTGTGAAGTTTTGTGTAAGATACGTGGTTTTGTGTAATTAGGATATGATGGTGTTATTGTGCTTTTGTGTAATTAGGATATGATGGTGTTATTGTTTCATGTGATTCACATGTGCATAGCAAACATGAGCAGCTTTGTTTAATATACGTGTATATGATTCTGTGTAATTAGATTTTGTTGATGTTGTTGTTTAAATTGATGCATATGTACATATTGAATTTGAGCACATAACATTAAACTTTACATATGGATTGATTTTAAGCATCATTATAAGAATATGTGATGCACATGTGCATATAGATGCACGAATTCATATCGTTACAGTGATGAAAAAGGTTGTTTAATGCACATACTAATTGAAATTGCATGTTTGATTATATTATGTTTCAATTATTATTGTAGGGAAAAAAATGGAAAAAAGCGAAGAAAATAACACTTTTATTGAGATCGAATGACAAAGGGGCAACAAAACTGCCAGATGATAAGGAAGGTGAATACAAAAGTGTTAAGTGAAAAGCCAAAGAAGGTTGGTTATTAGTCGATGATGCAGTTGGTAATATATGCACATGTGCATCCAATTGTTACTTTCTGTTAAACGATGTTCTTTGATGTCACGTGTAGTTACGGCAAGATAAAGAAATACAAGGAATAGGACAAGTAGACGAATGCACGATGTGATGGATCTTATGTGATGGATGATAAGGGCGACAAGACAGTGGAAAACATTAATGAAAGAAAGTTGGATAGAACGATGTTATATTGAAAATTATGGTTGTTTTTTGTATGATGGTTTATATGTTAGTTATTTTCTTTTAACGATAATTTATATTTGTTTATTGGACGATGACAACTATGTGATTGTTAATTCCATAATTTGATGTAATATGGTATAGTATATGTTGGAAATGCACATGTGCATAAGGTGAATTAGTATGCATAGCGGTGATATATGATGTGTTACTGGATGATTATATTCAGTTTACAACGTTTTCGAATGTTATATGGTGGTTGGTATAGTATATGTTAGAAATACACAAGTGTGTAATATTGTGACGTAAATGATTGTGTTGCCTATGCACATGTTCATATTTATATATTATGATGCATAGTGGTAATTCATGATGGTGTTTGGTGTCTGGTATAGGACATGTAGTTTACAATGTTGTATGGTGTCTGGTATAATATATGTTGGAAATGCCCAGGCACATATTGATGTGATATAACGTGTGGCATAAATTATGTTGGCAATGCACATGTGCATAACGTAAAGGTAGTAATGTTTAATGTTGTTTGACATAGTACATGTGAACCGCCGTGAATGCCTCTCGGCCGAGTGAGAAGACCATGAACTGGTGCTGGTGAACTACCGAAACCCCAAAGTGGAGATAATATATGTGCATATAATATTGAGTAACCATAATTAAATAAGTTTATGCACATGTGCATTTTTTCATATCAGTAACTAGAGGTGTACAAAAAAACTGATTACGCAATCGAAACCGGTAAAAAAACCGAAATCGGTTTTTTTTAAAACCGGTTTTTTTTTGTAACCGGTTCGGTTACAACCGGTTTGACCGGTTATAAATCGGTTGTACATTTTCTTGGCCGGTTCGGGTTTAAAACCGGTTTTTTAAAAAACCGGTTAAATAATCGATTACTATAAAAAACCGGTTAAATAATCGAAAAACCGTTTTGCAAGGTGTTGAAACAACAAAACGTTGGTGGTCAAGCTTCCATGGCAAGTGATGGCGCTAATATTTTCAACTACAATTTCAATATGGTTAGGGATGAAATGGCGAAGTTTGTAATCCAAGAAAGTTTGCCGTTCAACCACTTCGACAACCAACGCTATACAAAGATGGTTCAACGAACTCTCCATCCACGATACACCCATGTAAGTCGTGCTACTCTTAGGAGGGATTGTTTAAAATTGTGGAAAAAAGCTAAACTAGAATTAATTTCTTATTTTGAAAAATTAGAAACCGGTGTTAACTTGACTAGCGACGTTTGGTCCGCACCGCACGGTTCACCCGATTCGTATATTTGTGTCACCGCCCATTGGATTGAACCGACGACGTGGCAAATGATGAAACGCACGATTTTGTTTAAATTGTTCGATTACCCTCACACCGGTGAAGCTATATATAAAGTAATCGACAAATGTATTACAACATACAAATTGGAAAATAAAGTTTTTTCAATATCTTTTGATAACGCCTCAAACAACACGAGCGCGGTAATGCGTTTAAAATTAAAATACAATCCGATTTGTGAGGGTACTTTTTTCCATAGCCGATGCGTTGCACACATCATAAATTTGGCCGTTCAAGACGGTTTAAGGGTTATTGAAACACAAAAAGAAGCTTTCAAAAGAATGTTACGAAGTATATTTAGTAACACGTAAAGACATTCAAAATATATTAAAACTTGTAAGGAAGCGGGTCGAATATGCTTAGGACCCAATTGGGACGTTGCTCATAGGTGGAACTCGACTTGCATTATGTTTGAAAAAGCTATTTTGTAAAAGGAAAGTTTACAAGAATTTCATAACCTTTTGGCTAGTCGTGGAAAGTGTTCACCTTACCACCCATCGGGTTGGGAAGCTATTGAAACTGTTACACAAGTGCTTCAAGTTTTCAAAACATCAACAAAGACTTTATCGGGGGTTTATTATCCAACAAGTTCATTGGTACTTCACAATTTGTTTAAAATGTGTTTGAAAGTAAACGAGTTGTCGGTTAGAGGTACCATATTGTGACATGGCGGATACAATGAAGGAAAAATTAAGAAAATATTTTAAAGAACTACTGGCGGTTTTCACTTGTGCCGCCGCTCTAAACCCTTGTTTTAATATTTTTGGAGCCGGGTCTTTGATTGAAAAAATTGCACACCAATTGAATTTAAACACCACTCAAGAACCAAACTTTGGTGAAGTCGCAAAATCTCGTTTCAACGATCAACTTTCAAAATTGTTTGATGTTTATGTAACAAAATATGGTTCAATCTCGTCACACATTCACGCGTCAATGAGAAACGCCGCTTTCGGTGAAGGTTCAAGTCAAATGGAAGATACCGATTTGTATGTTTATAACCAATTGTATGATGAGTCGAGTCAAATGCATCGTGGTAACACTAGTAGTAGTGAACTCGGTCGGTATGGTGGGTCAAACTTTCTACAAATGATGAGTTCACAAGAGTTTAAAAATTTTGATTTGTTGGCTTGGTGGAAAAGTAACGAAAATCAATTTCCGATCTTAGCCACAATGGCCCGAGATTTACTAACGGTCCAAGCTTCCACGGTAGCTTCGGAAAGTGCCTTTTCTATTAGTGGTAGGGTGATTTCGATAAGGAGGACTCGACTAACACCTAAGGCGGTTGAGATGTCGATTTGCTTAAAAGATTACTTGGATGCGGCGGAGAGAGTTCAAGACAAACGTTCACTCGAGGAAGAATTAGATTACGAAGAAGAAGTTTACGAGGACGAGGTCGAAGCCGAATTGACAACCCCAATGACCGACGAAGAAGCCGAATTAGATGAATTCCTACGCAATAGTTCGGGTTCGGGTTCGGCCGAAGAAGATTAAACGAGGCTTCTCAATATTGTAGTTCCACTAAAAAAATATATATATATATTAGTGGACCTTCTTGCGGATTAATATTTTAAGTTTATGTATTTCGTTTGTTACTTGTATCGTTCGTATTTTCATTGTTATGTAAAACCGTTCGTTCCAAGACTTGATATTTATTATGTTTAACTTTTTATATATTATTGTGAAGTTTTTATATAAAAAAACTGCATTTATAGTTTAAAAAAAAGATCAAAAACTGCTTAAAACAGAAAAACAGCAAAAAAAACAGAAAGAAAAACAGCAAACATGCATTCTGTGAACATTTCTGCAGACCGGTTATTTTACCGGTTTTTTTTCGGTTTATGTTAATCGGTTTTTTTAACCGGTTATTTTTTTATTAAAAACCGGTTTTTTAAACAACCGGTTATAACCGGTTAGGACCGGTTACACATTTTCACTCTTAAAACCGGTTAATAACCGTAACCGGTTATTGAAAAACCGGTTTTTTTTGGGCCAAAAAAACCGGACCGGTTAATAACCGGTTTCGGTTATTGAAAAAAACCGGTTTGTACACCTCTATCAGTAACCATATGGAGTCAAACAGTAAACATGTATGCACATGTGCATTTTTCTATCAATATAGTAAGTTTGGTCATATATGTTAGATGGATAATAATAAAATTTGAAACGATTACATATAATAGGTAATTGATAACAAAGTATAACACATACAATAGGTAATTGATAACAAAATATAACGATGATAATCATAAACATTTGAAAACAAACATATAGTGCAAAACGTTTATCGTCGTAAATAGTTCAATCAAGAATAATAAGTCGGGTTGGTTGATTTACGGACTTCTGGTCTGGTTGAACGTTTAAGAGTTTGCTCAGATTCTTGTATGTATGCAGATTCTTCGGGATCATCGTCAACATCGGGTATCCAATATGGGGTGTCATTAGGCGCCATTAGGCGTACTGTTCCTGTACTGTTCCTGTGTAAATAATAAATAAAAGTTGTTTAAAATTTTGTAATTATTACAGGGTGTGGTAATGGGATGCACATGTGCATGATAAGTAATATACGTAAGAAAACAATAAGTTAGTTGTTTGATGTTTATTAATGATAAATAGGTGGTATTAGTGATGTTTAAACATATGTATAGTTATGCACCGTTGGGTTGGCTAAAAGTTCATATGTGATTATTAATTTGTGATGGTTACGGATTGTCGTTAAATGTCTACATAGTTTAATTGTCAAAATAATGCACATGTGCACAAATGTGCACAATGTAGTTGTCAACATAATAATGTCTACATAATGCACACGTGCATAATGTAATTGTCACATAATGCACATGTGCATTATCATTTAATATATAACGACATAATGTATTTGTCAACATAATGCACATTTACATATCATTCAATGCAGTATAATTTATTGCTTATCATTTTAATGCAGTAGTATAATTCACAAGTATAGATAATTTACAAGTATAGATGTATAATACCTTTTAGTCTCAAACCGTATAAACTGCAATGCACATGTGCATATCAGTCACAAAAAAACTTATAAAGATGAGAAACACTGAATTATGCCAATCAGAGCAATCTCATCTCCTCTTGACGTCATTTTTATTCACTTTTACATAAGCACTTCAAATATAGTAAATGTAATAATTCAAAAGCAACATACGAACATAAAAAAAAAACTTAAAATTAACACCGATTTACACAATAATAAACACTTACAAATGTCCAATCCGCAGTGACCCATCCGGGATGGTCCGGTGGTGTAGTTGTGACCGCGATGTTGGATTGACGGTGGTGAACCTACAGTCACTGCCCATCTCCTTCACGCTCGCCCACTAACTACACGATGAACCGATCTGCATAAAAATGGAGAGATGCAGACGAAAATAGATTACCTGAATTCTCGCTGGAACACCGATTCAAGTCTCTGACTTCAAGATCACCTTCAAGTGTCCCATTCTGTATCTAGATCGGTCGATTCAAGTCAATGACGTTGCGGTTGTTCAAGATAACATTCAAGTGTCCCATTCTGTATCTAGATCGGTCGATGAGAGACACTATGAGAGACACTGGTACCCTCTCCGGAACCCTAGACACACAATTGTCATGGTCACCACCACCAGACCATCACCACCGCCGACTTATGCCCCGCCGTGGAACCCGTGAACGCCGACTGCCGCTCCACCGTGAAATCCGTGAATGGCCGATGAGATACGAACGAACCCGTGAAATTTGTGGGATCGACCGTTGTTTACTGCCGTGAGAACCACCGTACACTCTTGTGCGCCGCCCGTACGCCGCCCGTGAACAGCCGTGATCCCTCAATGTGTCGCTGCTGATGATGCAGATTGTGGTTTGGGAATGAATGAATTGAACTGGAGAAACCCTAAAACAGGGGACGTGTCTTATGTTACAGTTCAATATATTTACAATATATGCCACCGCGTGTTTTGTGTTGTAGTTCAATATATTTACAATAATGCCATGTGTTCACATTGGTTCTCGCGGTTCTCGCAATAAAGGGTGGTTCCTAACGGATCTTTATCCTATATATATATATATATATATATATATATATAGGATAAGGATCATGTGAGAAGTAGTAGGCTATTTGAGAAACTTGAGAAACATTTTGGACCACACATTTTCCCTAAGCAAAAAAATGCAAAAAAAATGTAAAAAAAATGCAATTTTTTTTTTGGAAAAATCGCAGCTTTTTCTTTAAGGATTAAAATTTTTTTTTTAATTTTTTTTTGGGATTTATACATATGTGTATATTGTTAATCTTCTAACTATACATATATGTATATTGTCAATTATACATATATGTATATACATGTTTAAAGTTGAAAAATAAGTGTTATTTAGGGTTTAGCATTAGTATTTAGGGTTTAGCATTAGAGTTTAGGGTTTAGCTTTATGGTTTAGGTTTAGCTTTAGGGTTTAGCTTTAGGGTTTAGCATTAGGGTTATCATTAGCGTTTAGTAATAGTATTTAGGGTTTAGCATTAGGGTTTAGCTTTTGGGTTTAGCATTAGGGTTTAGCTTTAACTTTTGGGTTTAGCTTTATCTTTAGGGTTTGCATTAGGGTTTAGCATTAAGGGTTTAGCTTTAGGGTTTAGTTTTAGCTTTAGGGTTTAGCATTAGGGTTTAGCTTTAGGGTTTAGAATTAGGGTTTAGCTTTAGGGTTTAGCATTAGGGTTTAGAATTAGGGTTTAGCTTTAGGGTTTAGGGTTTAGCATTAAGGTTTAGCTTTAGTGTTTATGGTATAAGGTTTAGGATTTATAACACATATTTTTTCAATTTTAAACATGTATATACATATATGTATAATTGACAATATATATATATATATATATAGTTAAAAGATTAACAATATACACATGTGTATAAATCCCAAAAAAAAATATTAAAAAAAAATTAATCCTTAAAGAAAAAGCTGTGATTTTTCCAAAAAAAAAAAAAAATTGCATTTTTTTCACCTTTTTTTTCATTTTTTGCTTAGGGAAAATGTGTGGTCCAGATTGCTTCTCAAGTTTCTCAAATAGGGTGGACTTCTCTTAGGATCCCTACCCTATATATATATATAAACGGGATCTGGAAAAAACGATCAAAAGTGTGAGAACGGTGAGAACGCTTCCTGGCCCAACACGTGTCACGCCGCTTAGAAAAGGGCGGAGGGGCTTTTTTGTCCTTTCATCTTCTGATTTTCCTCTTCCGCTTTTTCCCAATGTTGTTTTAATTTTTGGTTTTTGAGATTTTTGTCGTTAACCAAATTCAATAATTAATGGCGTTTTAATGGTTCCATTGTATCAACATTTTGGCGTTTATGGCGTTATTCACATCGTATGCCAATGGAACCCAGGGGGCAGGAAATCTATTTGAATGGCGTTTTCCAATGCGTTTAAACAAGTTGGCCTATTGATCTGTTATTTTTATAAACATTTTGGCGTTTGTGGTATCTTGGCGTTTTACTATTGTTAAATTATATTTCAACCACTGGAAAAAAAAATACAAGGGAAGGAAATAAATTAAAAATCCTAATCGGATCTCTTTTCCCAATCTTCAGTGTCATCAGTCTCTCTCTTCTTTAATAGTACAAGAACTGTCATCAAATATATGGCGTTTTATATAAAACTTAACAAACCCATGGGTTTGATTTTTTTTGCCTGCTCGTCTGTTGAACTGTCTTTTTGTGTGGATGTTTGGGGACATAGATCTATGGCGTGTGAGTGGATTTTTCGCTTTTTCTTTATCTGGATCTTCATCTTTATAGTGAACCCACTCTTCAGTGTCATTGACCTCTTCTCCTCATCCAAACCTTCTTCAAGAACAAAAAATACAAAATGCCATATGACTGGCATCAGTATCTTTTTCCTGAAATTTTGTCCATCTCATGCAGCAAAATCTTTCTGAGGTACTCCCCTCTGATAACAATTCATTCAGTTTATTTGTTGGCGTTTTACAGTTGGTGGTATTTAGTAGTATTTGGCGTTTGTTTTTTTGGTTTGATCAAATGGAAGTTGCTGAGATGTATCATTTTATAGGATGTCTTTTTTGCGCCTAAATTAGGTGGTGCATTATTATAATAAAGTATTTTGTCTTTTCAGTTATTGTTTTGTAATTAATGTTTTTTATTAGCTTTATCTCTGAAGTCTGTAACACGTCCCATCTTTCAAGTTTGGCGTTTTAGATTCTTCAGTATTTAATGATTTTGTATTTACTGTTTCTAATTAAATTTTCAAGTTTGCTTTTTTTTTCTTTTTTCTTTTTTCTTTTTTTTGGGTTTTTTATAATAATTTTTCAAAGTAATTTTATTATAGTTTGGCAGTTTTTTTTGGTGGCGTTTAACTGGATGATATCGTTTTAAACAAGCATTTTGGCTGTTTTGGCGTTTTTATTATATATTATAACAATTAACTGAAAAGGAAAATAAAAAAAAAGAATACATAAACAATTGATATTCCAAATCTTCTCTGTCTCCAGTCTCTTTCTTTCTCTTTTTTGAATCATGTTAACTGGCTGGTTCGACTTTCGTATGATTCATTTTGTTTTTTTGTTTTTCAAGTAGTTTTTTGTGTTGCTGTTTGGAAGCACACAGTCTGACATCAGCATCTTTTTCTTGAATATTTGTCCATCTCATGCAGCAAAATGTTATTGAGTTTATATCCTTCAGCCAACAATCTTGAATTTTTACAATCAACGATGTTTGATTTTTTTAACTTTTTTGGCGTTTTACCCATAAAAAACGCCACGAAATAAGATCACCATAAACCTCAAATTTTGATCATGCTAAAATCAATAATGTTTTGATGTATGAGATGGACAACATTGTTAATCCTCGGTTAAGAAAGATAACTGACAATGTTGTCCACCCCATACAGCTAAACTTTATTGACAACAAACCTCAATAATGTTTTTGTATGTTTTGGCGTTATAAATTTGATGGAAGATTAGGATAAGTCAATGAGATTTTACTCAATGAAATGGACTATATCCTCACTTTAGGATTTTGTCTATATCATTGAGCGAAATCTTACTGACAGCCAAACTGAATTTCAAAAAAAACGTTTTTGGGGTTGAAGATAATTGATGTTTGGGTTTTTTGGCGTTTCTAAGGTGAATGGGTTATATGAAATATGGCGTTTGGGTTTTTGTGTGTGTTTTTAACTGAAGGTCTGAGATGTTGTATATATAGGATTTTTTTTGGCGGTTTTTTAAGGCGGGATTTTACTATAATTAAGTTTGGCGTTTTATATTTAATGGCGTTTTACTTAGAATGGTCTGTGATTTTTGTTTTGGCGTTTTATTTCATGATTTGGCGTTTTATGTGGAGTAGTCAAAAGACCCTTTTACCCTTAATGAAGCGCGTCCACGTAATAAAATTGAAGTTATTTACGAAAACGCCATCGCGCCAATCTAGTCCATAGATTGTTTTGATCGGACGATCGTTAAGCGTTCTCACACTTTCTATCGTTTTCTCTAAATCCCGACCCTATATATATATATATAGGGGAGGGTTATCTTGAGAACGCTAAATATTGCGAGAACCGTGAGAACGAATGAAAAAAACAATCAAAACCAATTTTTTAATACAAAACCATTGTAATTAAGATACAATATCAAAAAAAGAATTTACAACATCAAATAATTTATTTCTCCTTTCAAAATCACTCTTTTTAGATTTTTTACATGTGTGTAAATATAACAGATTTACACATGTGTAAATGGCAAACTTACACATGTGTAAATTTTCTTTATTTACGAATTCACGTAAATTTAAACGTGTAAATTAAATTTCTAACATTGTATTCGAATAATAATGATAAGTGTAGAAGAGAATTTTGAATTCGAATTGTTTTTGACCAAGTTCTCGCGGTTTTTTCATTTGTTCTCACGGTTCTCACGGTTCTCACAATATTTAGTGTTCTCATTTAAACCCTCCCCTATATATATATATAAGAACAATTGCAGCTTTATAAACAACATCGTCGTCATACTTTGTAAATCCCACCAATAGCAAATCTAATTAACGTAGGGTCTGAGAAAAGTAAGATGTAGACAACCTTACCTCTACACCATACGAATAGAGAGGTTGCTTTCAGTGAGACATCCAGCTCAATAGTAGTTTTGCATCAAGACTTGGACATAAAGCAAATAACACTCGGAAATTGGGACAGAAGCCGATTAGTTCATGTGCTCCCTTTTCTTTCGGCTATCAACGCCACTACATGATGCATGATTAACCGTCTCTTGCTTTTTAATGTTATTTTCACAAAATTAGTAAAATAACGCTATAATTAGTGCCCTTTCACTTTTGCCCCCCAAGATCCACACATATATACATTATATGCGCATACCGCAAGTGGGACGTTGAAGCTTTATAAACATATTGCTTAGAAATATACAAAAAAAGTAGGTTAAATTTCGAAATATATAATCACAAATGACAAAATAATTATATGACATGGCTTATCAGTTTATATTTACAAATAATGAGTAAATTGCCACAATTGTCCCAGAGGTTTAGGTCTGTTTGTCAGTTTCATCCAAAATAACATTTTTATTCCAAATAGCCCTTCACCTTTGGCATTTTTGCCATTTTCATTCAAACCACTAACTTAGTTTACTTTTTCTATTAAGTTGAAGGATATTTGGATGAAACTGGCAAATATAAAACCTCAGGGACGATTTTGGCAATTTACTTAAATTCTTTTTAATTTCTTTTATTTAATTAATTTTATCACATATATATAAAACAGAATATACATGCCAATTCTTATTAAAAAATTAATAGTTTTGTCACATAATTTTTATCAATTTTCATCTAACAACTAACTCAGTTATTTTTTCTATTTAGGTACAGGATCTTTTAAATTTTTTAAAGTAAGACAAAAATTACTTTCCAATTTTTTTATATACATCAGTTTTATAAAAATAAAATATACTTCAACCTCTAAATTTTATAAAACTAAAATGCTAGCGACCTTATAGAAAAAAGTCAAATAAACAATTTTTTTCATATGTACCAAGTTTGTAATTTATCTTCTACTCTTTTAAATTCGCTCCTAACAAAAACAGAAGCCACTGCCCCCTATCAAACAACGTATCGTTACAAACATTAAAATTACCCACCAAATAGTAAGTATAATGCCATGAACCAAAAGTTTCTTTACTCAAACCACTTGAAATAAATATTAATTAGTTACCCTCGTAATCTTAATTAGATAAATATTTTGTTTCTGCCAACATATTTCTTAGGTGCTCAACACATTTAAAAATATGTAACGTTTTACAATTTTTTTTTATCTCTACACTTGATTAGATACTAAAAGCTGCACACCATTGATATTTATTTATAGGCAAATTGGAAAATAATAATCTCATCTTTCTGAAATTGGCGATAATATCCCAAGTCAGTTATTAGCCAATAATAATCCGACCTCGTCCAATTTTTTTGTAAAACAGTCTGCCGTTAAAATAAGCTTAACGGAGTTAAGTGTTTTTTCGAATTACAAACCGATGTTTTAGGGCTTTTGATCTGAACGAGGATACGGGTCGATTGACGTAAAACTTACCTCGAAATTGTGCTTGAAATGGCTTGAATTTTGTTAATTGGAAGTTAAACACCCGAATTGAAGCACCATTTTCGTGGGTTGGGGGCAGTATTTCGAGGTAACTTTTACATCAATCGACTCGTATCCTCATTCTGATCAAAAGCCCTAAAACATCGGTTTGTAATTCGGAAAAACACTTATCTCCGTTAAGTTATTTTAACGGCGGACTATTTTACAAAAAAATTGGGCGAGGTCGGATTATTATTGGCTAATAACTGACTTGGGATTATTATCGGACAATTTCAGAAAGATGGGATTATTATTTTCCAATTTGCCTTATTTATATAACGTTTTCTCTTTATAAAACTGAATATAAAAAATCTGGATATTAATTTCTGTCTTAATTTATAAAATTTAAAACATCATTCACCTTAACAGAAAAAATAAACTGAGTTAGTGGTTTGGATGAAAATTTATAAAAATTATGTGACAAAACTATTAATTTTTTTTTATAAAAACTGCATGTATATTATGTTTTATATATATGTGACAAAATTAATTAAACAAAATAAATTAAAAAGAGTTTGAGTAAATTACCAAAATCATCCATGAAGTTTTATATATGTCAGTTTCATCCAAATATCCTTAAACTTAACATAAAAAGTAAACTAAGTTAGTGGTTTGAATGAAAATGGCAAAAATGCTAAAGATGAAGAGCTGAAACTGACAAACATGCCTAAACCTCAGGGACAATTTTAGCAATTTACTCTTAAATAATAATTCATATATGATAAAAAACAAACGAAATGAACAGTGAATTGAATTTAGGGTATATTAGAATATGGGGTATGGGGCGGGGTTGTGGCGTGGGTTGGGTACAAACGCCCAAGTCACCACCCCGGGTGGGCTTGGGTTTCGGCGTGGCCCCTTGGGCGGGGGTTTCAGCCTGGGGGCGGGGGTTGGGTACAAATGCCCAAGTCACCACCCCGGGTGGGCTTGGGTTTCGGCGTGGCCTCTTGGGCGGGGGTTTCAGCCCGGGTTAGAATATGGGGTATGGGGCGGGGTTGTGGCGTGGGTTGGGTACAAACGCCCAAGTCACCACCCCGGGTGGGCTTGGGTTTCGGCGTGGCCCCTTGGGCGGGGGTTTCAGCCTGGGGGCGGGGGTTGTGGCGTGTGTTGGGTACAAACGCCCAAGTCACCACCCCGGGTGGGCTTGGGTTTCGGCGTGGCCCCTTGGGCGGGGGTTTCAGCCCGGGCGTTGGACGGGGCTATCAATATGACATGGCAGGATCTCATTGGCCAAGACAAGTAGCTGTTTGGGCTTAGCCGTTGGCCAACGGCTATGTGTTTAAAAAAAAAATTATTCACTATAAATACTCACACTTCTATTCTTTTTTTTACCACAACTACTCCACCTCTTCTATAATCATCTCTGTCTTATTTTAAAAAAAATTCTCATCCAACCACAATACGAAAAATGAATCCTCATAATCGTGGTTTTGACCCGAACAATCCGTGAGCATTCCAAGAAACACCTAGCCCAGCATCCAATCGTCCAATTGCTCCCTTTTTAATACACTCCACGATGTCGGATATGGCTGGTTACGCATCGTTTATCTCGAATCGTTTGAAGAATGATGTCGGTCGAAAACACCAATGCCTTTCGCGCAAAACACTAGTTTATATTAATCAAACACTTTATTCGTGATATTAACATTTATATGTATTGTGTGGTAGTGTGCCTAATATTAATTTTTTAACAATAATTTTTTTTAATCTCTACATCTGTAGACATTGACCTCAAGCCCTCATTTCAAACTTAAGTGTTTAAAATCTTTTGCCTTTTGCTAAAATGTGCATAATATTTAACAAAAGAGTAAACTGTTAAAATGGTGTTTGAGGTTTGGTCACTTTTTTCATTTTAGTTCAAAACTTAAACCTTTTGAATATGGGTCCTTGTGGTTTCAATTGTGTTGTCATTTTCATTCAAAATCAAAATATGGACATAATTTTCAGTTAACATCCAGATTTTTTGTCTTTTTCCTCTCTTTTAATGAATGACAAAATGGTTTTTTAACGTTTTATTATAACAAATTAAAAAATCTAACAATTTTGGCCTTCATTAAACGGGAGGAAAATGATAAAAAAAAACTAGATGTTAATTGAAAAATCTGACAAGATTTTGAGTTTTGGATTAAAGTGACAAAATTGACCAAACCTCATGGACCATTTTGGCAGTTTACTCTTAACAAAACTTTCAAATTTGGTGTGACAAATATTTTAATAAGACCTTCGCAATTCGAAATACAGTTGTATTTATATGATATAGAGTAAAATGCCAAAATGTTCATTGAGTTTAGGTCACTTTTGCCACTTCATTCCATAAATGAAACCTACTGAATTTGGTCCCTGAGGTTTCAATTTCGATGCCATTCTTATGCAAAAGATAAATTGGGTAAAAATTTTCTGTTAACCTCCACCTTTTTTGTCGTGTTCCTCATTTCAATGAAGGATAGAATTGTCTTTTTATCCCTTAAATTATCTTAATTAAAAGAGTAAATTGCTAAAATCGTCCCTGAGGTTTGGGCATTTTTGTCATTTTGATCCAAAACGACTTTTTGTACAATATAGGCCTTCACTTTTGAGATTTTTTGCCATTTTCATCCAAACATTTAATTTGTTTTATTTTATTCTATCAAACATTTGGATGAAAATGACAAAAAAATCCCAAATCTCAGGGATAATTTTGGCAAAAAAAAGTCAGATATTTGGATAAAAATAGCAAAAAATCCAAAAAATGAAGGACTATATGGTACGGAAAAATTGTTTTGGATGAAAATGACAAACATACCCAAACCTCAGGGACGATTTTGGCAATTTACTCTAATTAAAATGAGAAACACGACTAAAAATATGAAAGTTAACAAAAAAATCCTGACCCATTGTACCTTCTGGATGAAAATGACATCAAAATTAAAACCATAAGGATCCAGAATCAAAAGGGTTCATTTTCGATTAAAATGACAAAAGTGATCAAAACTCAATTTTACTCTATGATATATTAATAGATTTTTATTATAATTAATATAATCATACGTATAACTAAAAAAGAAAATAAATAGTGATAGCTAAAAGTTACAAAACTAATCACAAATCAAATTTGAGTTTTAGACGTATATATAAAAATTAATTAGTGATAGATAAAAATTATCCTCTAATCCCATCATTTATATATATAATGCATTTTAGAAACAAATTTCAAGATTTTCAAAAGTTAAAACACTTATTTTTTTTCTTTTAATGCATACGATGGTAGTTTATGGCATTATTACCTAGTGGCATCTTGAGTGTAGGATAAGCCTTAGGTACCACTAGGGTGTACGGGGCGCATCCGGGAAAGGCTAAGTGTTGACCCTTCACAGGACCAAAACACCGCCGCTAACCCTTGTCCATGCGGTAAACCCAATCGAGTGGGGAGTGTTCACCGATAAGGGAAAAAGAGAGATAGAGGGTTAATGGTGGACCCAATTCTCTTCCACACAATCACACTTTTATCCTTATTTATTTATTTAAAAAAAAATATTTGGGTGGAATTGTAACACCCCGTGTTTCGAAAGTCAAAGTCAAAGTCAAGATTGAAGTCAAAGGGATAAAAGATTGCTAATTGCGATCTGTCACTCCTTGCTCAATTCCTGTTTTTACTTCTTTGACTTGAAATTAGTCTAATTTTGTTATCGCATTAGTTGTATTATGTGGAGTATCTATTAATAATCGCATATGAATCGCATGTCTGATCGATTTATCGCTTATCGCTATCGCAATCGCAACTCGAATTATGTGTGTCAAATGTTGTTTTATGTGTGTGTGCTACTTATGTGTTACTTGTGCATGTTATTTATGTTTTATGATGTGGTGATTAATCGAAACGCAATCGCAAACGCTAAACGAACGTTAAATAAGGATGATTGTATGTCGATATAGTAGTTGGGATTAAAAGTAATTTAAAAATGAAACCCTATCGCATCGCAACGCTCAAAACTCGAATCGAAACTGCAAAACTCATCGTGCCGTGCACTCGAACCGAGTGGCCAGCCGACCGAGTTGCCACCCGATTGGGCTGCCACCCGATCGGAGTGCCACTCGATCGAGCTGCCACCCGGACGGGCTGCCACTCGATCGACCAGCCACTTACTCCCATTTCCATTTATGGAAACCCTATAAATACCCTCCTTGTCACATCATTTGATGTTGACAGCTCTCTCTCCCTCTCCACTCGCTCCAGCCGCTTTTTCTTCAGATTTCTCACGATTCTTGTAAGTTTTCCACCTAAACCTTGTACTTTCTTAATCTACACGCACCCCTACACATTTCTATCTTTTGAATCTTAACTTTTAACCGTGAAATCACTAGATTTGAGGTGTTCAAGGATGATGTCATCATGGCGTTCACAAGAACTTCATGTTTTGGCTTCAATCCACCAAGAACAACTCAGATCTGAATGATTTCCACATGAATAAACAAAGATCTTTCATAGATCTGAACATATTCATGGTGAAAAGGATTGAAAGATGGTTTTCAAGCTTTCTTTCAACTCTTTTACACTCAATGCACTCAAAACCGATAGAATCAGAGCTTGTTCTAATCTTCTACTCCTTCTTGTTGATGTGTTGGTTCAAGATTTGGATTCTATCCATGAGAACACTGATTTCGGGTTAAACATGAAACACCGTCTCGAACAGTTAGCTGGTCGGACTAGGGTGGTTCCTGTCCGATCGGGTCACTAAGTCTTGACGGGGGTTCTGTTGTTTAGCACGTTATCAAACAGTCTCGAGAAAACTTCAAACTACCAAACCAACCAAGGAAGAAGACGACCAGGTCATCTGGGACGGATTACCGTCCGATCGGATTGCCACCCGACCGGACTGCCACCCGATCGGATTGCACCTTGGGTCCCACATTTAACTTTTCTTCCAACTTGTGAGGTTTGAACATCGAACGGATTGCCGTCCGATCGGATTGCCACCCGACCATGAGATGTTTGACTTCAACACTTAATCAATTTTTCAACATGTTCAATCCGAATGGATTGCCACCCGATCGGATAGCCATCCGATCGAGTGACTGTCCTGTTGAGAACTTGTTATCAACCTGAGAAGCCTCGCCAATCGGATTATTGTCCGATCGAACAGCCGTTCGATCGACCGCCCTGAAAGGTAGAGATACTTCTCTGTTTTCAAAAGGCTACTGTAACATTCCCATTTTTATCATATAAGAATTATAGGTTTGTTTAAATTTATTAACCACTAGTAACTAGTAACTAGTTTATTTTTAATATAATTATTCGACCCAAATAGTTTTAAAAACTATTTTATATATAGTTGGTTGAAATATTATAATTAATTGGCCTGTATATTGGTGACATTTCTAAATAAAATAAAAGTATATAAAAACTTATATTATTAGACGGGTAGATTACGGGTAAGTTGAAGATTAGAAATATGAAGTATTTAGACGGACCCATGAACCGTTTAATAATAAAAATACAACATATTTGAACCTACTCTATTTTTAATGAAACTTGGTTCAAAATGTAGATAAGATTATTCTCGTTTTAAAGACATATTCATTGTTTTATAAAGCGTCATATTTTAGAAGTTATAAGCGTCAAATAAGTGAAGCAGTTAAATTAATTATAATATATATATATATATATATAATAAAATAATAATTAATAATTAATAACTTACATCTTTCATAATATACGTGTACATTTTTAAAATAAAATAAATTTAAAAGTGAAACTAAAACTTGAATTGTGATATCACACATGCACGTGTCCTCCATCTTTCAATAAAAAAAAATAATAATTAAAATTAACATTGAAGGTTACGTGTACTGAATAGGTGGTACAACCCACCCTTCGTGGCACTCCAACAATTGTGAACAAAATACTATAAATAGTCACTCATATTTTGCTTAGAATTGTCCAACTGCTTTCGCCTATGTCTCCAACTCTCTCAAAAGAATTCTACATTGTTTATTTATTTTATTTATAATAATAATAAAGCTCTGCCCCGTTTTAAGTGTTTTAACTCCCGATCACCGCTACTCTTTCCGATTGATCTGGAGCCCCATAACGCATGTCAAATGTAAGGACCTTCAAAAATGCTCCAAAACGATCCGTAAGTGAAAACCCGGACCCCTGAAACCCCAATGTATATGAAAAATCAAGAAAATCAGAAGTTTGGTCTTCTCGCGAGCCGCGTAAAAAAATAGACAGGAGGTCACGCGGGCCGCGTCAACTTGAGAGTTGACCGGATAAGCATCTGGGGCTACGTGTCATCCACGTGGCACATCTACTCGTGACCCAGCAAGCCTACACGTAGACTAGACCTCCTCGCGGGCCGCGTAAGGTTTGTGTTAGGGCTCACGCGGGCCGCGACAACCCCATAAATCAGCTATAAATAGTTTGGTCATGAGCAGTTCGTCTGTGTTCGACAAATTCTCTCAAAACGAAGATTTACTACCCAAAATCATAATTTTCATTAGGGAGGCGCTGCTACGATACCGGGTATTAACTCGATCGCTGCTACGATTCAAGATCCGATCGATTGAAACTATCCGATAGGATGTTTAAGTGCTGCCCAACTTCGGGCTTTCCTTTGTCATTAGTCGTGAATCCGACAGGATGTTTGAGTGCCACCCGAACTCGGGGTATACTTTGCCATTCGTCGTGAAAACGGTGGATGTTTAAGTATTTCACTCTGTTATTCGTTGCGAATCCGATGGATGTTTAAGTGTTGCACTTTGTCATTTGTCGGGAGAGTTTTAATCTCGTGAATTATCGTAAATGCTGTATTAGTTACTAACCTAGTTAGTGTGCATTGTTATTTAAATTAGGTTACAAGGCTAATCAGTAGGCTAAACTCTGCCCGTTTAAATCTGCAACGTGAGTCATTCTCTTTTTATCAACCATGTTTTACAATACTCCAATCATTTTTCAAAAGTTATAATTACAGGGATTAAGTCGTGGTTATCTTGAATCACTGGCTAGTGGGGTATTGTGCACATTACTAATTTCTCACGGGTTAGGCTAATAAATCCTAACAGTGATAATCATCACTACTTGGGGAAAGACCCAATAGTGGTATGACCATCGTCACCAGGTGACACGACGCCAGATAAAAATAAGATAGAAGCCATTGTAATCGCTCTTATGCTGTAATTCATAACTAAGGGTCATTTTATAAAACCTGAATGAACTCACCAGTATTTTCTGCTGACCAAATCTTTTTAAAACGCGTTTCAGGTAATTACAGTAGATCGGAATTAGAATTGGATACGACACCAACAAGGCTTACAGAAGTGGCTTATTTTATCAATTAAATTAAATTAAGAAAAGTTGTTTTATGTATTCGAATTTATCCATAATAAAGCTACCTTTCAAAACATGGTTTTATCCCATCTTTTTAACAAATAAAATCCGGTGTTTTCTAAACTCTGATATTTTTCCTAACTCACGGTCCTGATGAAATTTCCGTTGCACTACTTTTCAAAAATAACCACCGGTACCACTTGGCTGCTCGCGGCTCCCGATTCCGTCCAGGGTGGGGTCAGGGGTCGTGACAGCTACAACGAAAACTTCAAAAGGCAAGCCATCATACACAAACACATCCATCCCAAACGAGGTAACAATCCACTCGTATGGTCACCCGATCGGATGACCGTCCAAACAGATTGTCACCCGATCGACCGGCCACCCGATCGGATTGCTGTCCAATCCACTAACACGTTGTTTCATTTTACGCGCCGCTTATCGTTTATGCTATCGTTCTGATCAGGCTAATATCCACTCTAGCGCTCCCTTCAATCCATTAACTCAATCGTTGTGAGTATACTCGAACCCTTTTTGCTTTACGCACTTTTGGGTGTTACATACGTTACTTAATCTAAATCACATCGAACACACTACGCAATACTTTAACGCTAACCGTTACCGCATGTTATACGTGACTTAATGAATGCTTGTTTGTTATGTTTACACATGGAATGTTGTCTACCTGCCTTAGCAACGGTAGTACTATTTGTTTGGACTCAGCACCTGTTCACTCAGGGGTTGTTAAGGACAATTTGTTACATGGCTCACAGTGGTGAGTGTGTATTACGAACTGCCTTGGGCAGTCAACCCGCAGTCATTGGTATTGATAGGTTCATGTCGATAACTTACGTGCTTCATTTCACACTGTGTACGTGATGGTTAGGCGTAAACGATTTCGAACTCTATTATATCTATCAAACTTGTATGCTCACCTTTACACTATGTGTATTGACTTTTACTTTAACGTATGTGGCAGGTGCTTAAGATGTTTAGATGCTTGGCTTGCTGTGAAATCGAGGCTAGGAAAGGTCTAGAAACAAATAAATGAATTGTCTGCATTTGAAATCTGAGTTGTCGGAACAAAACCATTTGACTAGATTTTGTCTGTAATAATTAAATTCTTTTTATGTCATGGTATGGGACGTGATGCTTTAAATAATTGGTAATTATAGTTGTTATGGAAACTTCTGGACAATCTGTTTCGCTCAGTGCCACGCCCCGATGATTCCGCCATCGGTTGGGGTGTGACAGGAATGCTGCCAATGTTTGAGCACATAATGAGGAGTGCAGATGGGAGTTGACATGGCAGAGTAGGATTAGCTGGGGCGGAGAGGGAAGTACTCCACCCGGGTGGAGCGCCCCTCACACTCTTAGGTCCTGGGTTCGATTCGCACAAGATGAGGGTTTTCCCAGATTTTATAGGTTTCCTCCTGAATTGATGTATCGACATCATAGCCTAGTGAAGATGGATATGACCGGGTGCTTTCGCTAATGGCACCATGATACTATAGCGGTTCGTCAATAATCCAAATTTGTCGTTCAAAATGATGATGATGATGGAAAACTAGTCTTTCAAACATTAACTACACTTTAATCCTTTTTATCAAATTACACTTTAATTCTCTCACATTTAATAACATTATAGATAATTAAGTAGTAGTTACATTTCCCCCCTTCCTATAGAATAATAATTCTTTTATTTATCGTCATCATATTTTTTAGACTATGTTGTTTTAAAAACATTCGAATGTACCATGACGACATGCTCATTTATGTCAACATTTCGATGTTTGTTTTAGTCAATATTGATATGTGGATTAAAATGTAAAAAGGGGTAATGTCTTAGTGTACAAATGCTTATACTAATTTATATACTATTAATTTGTAACATGTGTATGCATCTTTGGTTGTATATTATGCTTAAATGTTTGTATCTTGATCAAATATTATGCATCTTTTGTTGTAAATTATGCTTAAATATTTGTCCCTTAATCAAATAATATGCATCTTTGGTTGTAAATTATGCTTAAATGTTTGTACCTTAATCAAATATTTTGTATGCATCTTTGGTTGTAAATTGTGCTTAAGTGGTTGTACCTTAATCAAATAATGGTTTCATTACCTTACCACATTCAATCTGTTTTGTATGCGTGCTTAAGTGGTTGTGCCCTAATCAAATAATGGTTTCATTACCTTACCATGTTCAATCAGTTTGATCCATTCAATTTTGTGTTGTTTTATTTTTAAATTATTATTATTTATAATAATCTAATTAATTTAGCCAAAATCTTATATAAATATAATTTGAAACATATTGATGCAATGGTTGTTGTAATATATGCATTATGGTTTGTATAAAGATTACGATGAACCTGTCAAACGAGAAAAAATAGACACGGGTTCATCGTAACGCGCGAGTCATAGATCAACTTAGTTATTTTATTTTATGTTTTACGTTTCGGTTTAATTTCTTCGTATTAACACGCCCTAACTTCAGTGTCGATGATCGCTAGAAATAGTGTGGTATTAGTGCTCGCACCCGTCGCAACGCGGGGGTGCTTAATACTAGTTGAACTGAATTTAATCATAAAGAAATAATACATACTTCCGAGGAATTGTTTTTTTCTTTTTAGAACATCTCAGAAATTCGGCTTGACCTACACATTAGGTTTTCTAAGATACAATGCAATAGGAATGAGTATTTGGTACCGGGTATTGGTACCGAACCGGTACCCACTTTTCTTGTTTTTCGGTACCGGTACCGAACCGGTATATTCGGCACCGATGTCTACCTTTCCAATTTTTTTCGGATCAAAGGTATTTGCGGCAACATATTCAATGTCGCCGCTAAAACTGTTATCGCTAATGCGTTTTTCTCTTGTAGAGAACGGCGTTCAAAACCCCGTAACACCCCACGAAAATCCACATCACCCTAAGCCTAAGTAAATAATATATGGCCTAAGTTGTCAAGGTAATGTTATGTTTTTTTTTTTTTTCGAATTCTTTTCCTTTATAATTTGTTTACATATAGTATTTTTAATCCTCCACTTTACATTTTTAACAGTTACTGTATTTTACTTGAAACCTAATTTTTTGTTAATTTTTTTCTATTAATGATTTTGCTTAAATTGTCATTAATCTTTTTATTTCTTATTTATAATTTCTTCCTTTAAAACTTCAAAACTGTATTTATCAAAACTCATATAATAGTTCTATATTTTGTTTATTTACTATAAAAACTCATATCATAGTTCTACTTTTTGTGTATTTACTTAATAATGTCTTCCTTTAAAACTTCAAAACTTTATTTATAAAAACTCATATAAAAATTCATTTTTGTTTGTTTATTTACTTAATTTCCTACATAATTTGTGTATCAATTTTTTATAATACATTCTTAAAATGCCAAAATAAAATAATGTAAACTAAACTTATCGTTTTATACTATTGTCATTATCTTTCATTATTATATAATGTTCTAGAATTATAAATTTATGATTGCTCCGTTCAAAAAAAAAAATTTATGATAGCTATATCAACTACGTATCCCTTTATAATTTATGAACATGAACCATTCTATTTAACTGTCATACTCATACCTCTCCCTCCCTCCCTCTCTCTCTCTCTCTCTCTCTCTCTCTCTCTCTCTAAAATGAGCATGTCACAATGGTTAACAAGAATAGGTGGTGGTAACTTAATCAAGAAAATCATATGTAGCAGGCTAACATTGAGCCATTATCAAGCAACTGCTTCTTCTTCTTCTGCATTTCCCTCTCTTCTTAGTAATTCAAGAAATGAACACAGGGCGAATTTCGCATTCTGCAGCTCAACAAATGCTGCCTTTTTTGTGGCTCGCCATTACAACTCTATGAAAACTGAGGGACAGCTCTTATCTGAATCAGATGATGAGGATGGTTCTACTTTAGAAGAGAAGCAGGTAAATATACCAATACTGTTTTTCGTTAATTGTTTTTTTGGAACGGCGACTTTCTTGTATTAGGCTATCGCACTCCCAAATTAGAGAGCCTCGTTGTCCTACCCCGGCCAGACTATGTTGCCTTAACCGAACCTATGCTGGTGTCAGAGTTTAGCCTGGCGTTCCCCCGAGAAACCATACCATCGGCTACCACTTAACAATCGTTATGCCACCACAAGAGCAGAAGTCTATAGAGTAAATCATGCACCTTTCATCAGAAATAACTTTATGAAAATAATGATCCAGTTTATTATAAAAAATATTATGAAAATTGTGAAGTGAAATGATCTAGTTTATTATAAAAAAATATTTTGAAAATTGTGAATTGACTTTATATATTGTAAAAATATATTTTGAAAATTGTGAATTGACTTTAAATGTTTATATACTTATCTTGGTGAACATTACCATTTTTTTTATTTCTATTTGATATTTATTATATATATTATCATCACATTCATATTTATTTACGTTATTTAATTGTAAACATAATTTAGATTTTATGGTTAAATATATATATTTTTTTGGCGAAAACATATATATATTTGACAAAAGATCAAATACAAATACCCTTATCATACAAAACGTACGAATAGGGTGAAAATGTATCTACGAATAGGGTGAAAAGGTAAAAGAACGCCGTGATATTTTTGTAATTATTTACTCGTAGAGTAATTATCAAAATTACCCTACAAATGATCTTGTAGGATAATTTTGATCTTACAGGGTAATTTTATAAAATGTTCTTGTAGGGTAATTTTTTAAAATGTTCTTGTATGGTAATTTTGATCTTGTAGAGTATCATAATTACTCTACAAATGATCTTGTATGGTAATTTTGTATAGTATCATAATTACTCTATAAGTGTATCAAAATTACTCTGCAAAATTCAAAATTACCCTACAAGAACATTTTACAAAATTACCCTACAATATCAAAAGTACCATACAGGAATATTTTACAAAATTACCCTACAAGATCAAAATTACCCTACAAGATCATTTGTAGAGTAATTTTGATAATTATCCTAGGAGCAAATAATTACGAAAATGTCACCGCGTTTTTTTTTTTTAATTTTTTCACGCCTCTCGTACGTTTTGTACGATAAGACCGTTTGTACGTGAACTTAACTATATATATTTAACTAAAACAAAATTTATTGGGACGAACTAGACTCGTGACAAACCATACCAAACTAAACTAAGTTGGACTAAATCTTAAATGAAACTACTTAAATATTACATACCGGCAAGAAAGGAACAACAACGATCTATTTACTATAAGTTTTCATCTAACCACTTTTAGTTATACCGATTAAGAAATTGAGAATATACAGAAGCTAACGAAAACCCCTATTTGCGAAACTCCGAAAACCTTATGTAACAAACATTTTTTTTCTAAAAAGTTAGGTCATGTATATACATATTTTCGAACATTTTGAACAAAAAAAAAAAACCCGAAAGCACAGAGTAGTTTTTTGTTTTAAAAAAAAATGTTACATTTTGTATGTTACATTTTTTTAAACATTTACCCAAATATGATTACGTGTAACATAAATATTAAAACTTTTTTTCAACAACTACTCGGCGCTTTGTGAGTTTTATTTTTGGCTTAAAACATTCGAAAATATGTATATGCCTTAATTTTTTTAGAAAAAAAAAATTGTTACATAATGTTTTTACAAAGGGTTTTCGTGGTTTTTCTAACTCAAATGGATTTTCTCTCTATACTTCCCCTAAGATGACACAAGTTTCATTTTGATTGATATTTATATGTGATTGCCTGTCTCTTTATTTCTACACTTACATATAGTTCATAAATCACTTTTAATTGTATCATTATACGTAATCATCGCAATGAAAAACGCATGTCAGATTATACTTATTGTTGTTGGAGGCTGCAGGGATTCGATTTTCCAGGTGGCAAGATTGCGTATACAACTGAGCTGAACTTTCTTCCTGCTTCGTCTGAGAAGAGGGTGCAATGTTATCGAGTACTTGATGAGGACGGTTACACGATCTTATCTAACATGTCCGAACTAGTAATGATCGATCTATCTATTAGTTAGTGACGACTTGTTTTGATTAGCTCGAATTTATTGTTCATTCCTTTGTTATACTAATCATTAGGTGAGTAAAGAACTTGCATTGAAAGTGTATAGCGGCATGGTTACCCTTAATACTATGGATAAATTCTTTTACGAAGCACAAAGGCAAGGAAGATTATCATTCTATTTAACCACATATGGTGAGGAAGCTATCAATTTAGGATCAGCTGCGGCACTTAGCTCAGACGATATTGTGTTGGCGCAGGTTTGACTAAACTCTCACAAAAAAAAAAAAGAAATGGAAATAAAAAAAATAGATATTTTGAGCCATTTTTATTTGACAAAAATGGAAATAAAAAAGTAGATATTTTGAGCCATTTAATATTTGACAAAATTGTTAATAACTTTTACCCACCTATGAGCCATTTTTATTTGACAAAATTGTTAATAACTTTTATCCACCTATGAAATAAATACATCTAAAAGAACCAATCAGACAATGACACGTAAGCAAAGCCTACTAAGAAGTCTAGAATCTAGCCACAAAAGAAATTAAAAGGTATGATGAACGTGACAAAGAAGCCAATAATAATAAAACACGTGTATTAACACACTCACCCTATACACCTAAATCTTAGCCAGTCAATCCACGTAAGTAAAGCTGGCAGGGATATAACTAACACTCTATATACCAACTAAACCTTAGCTCGTGGCTTGAAAACCCATGTTAGCTAGCTCAAGCCGGCTCCCTTTTATCTTGCAAGACTCTAGCTGGCTAACAAGTCCACGGCTAAATTCAAGCCGGCCTAGTTGATTTTCAGTCAATGTCTATTTTGGCAAGGGGGGGGGGGGGGGGGATTTTAACGCTTGCACACTTGAAAACATGTAGAAAACGGCGCGGGCAAGCCATTTATCTAACCGATTCGAACGGGTTGTAAATAAATTGTAATCATCTTAATAGGTTGATGGGTTGAACTTACAAAAAAATGTTTTATGATGTGTTATATGATCAACAAGTTATGTAGATGGCTCAAATGACCTAGGTGCAACAATGGTTCACAATTGCTTATGGTTTAATCATACTTTCTTAACATGTTATACAATATTGCAGTATAGAGAGGCAGGCATTTTGTTATGGCGTGGTTTCACGGTGCAAGACTTTGCAAACCAATGCTTCGGAAACAACGATGGCCATGGAAAAGGCAGGCAAATGCCAATTCATTATGGATCAAAGAGCCTCAATTTTGTTACAATCTCATCGCCTTTAACGTATGTCACTATATATATATATTTCTTAGTCATACTTTTATTTCTTTATTTAAAGGACAAAGTGCTAACACAAGATACTCACACCAAGATATTGTTAAATGCATCTTACCTTGTTGGGCCGGTTCGTTAAGCTTATCAACCTAGGCTAAGGTTTAGGACCACCAAAAAACAAAGGCCTCCAATTTTTTTTCTTTTCATATATTAGACTTGTTTTGGCCCATTTAAACAATGTTTCTAGGCCCAAATTTTTGGATTATAAACCACGACTGCCCGCGCACGCTTCATTTCAGAATCCAAAAGCAGCGCCGCAACACAGCAACCCTCGTTACTTGCGGCGTCTTTTGAGTAACCAATGTGAAACTAATTGCGGATTAGGCGAAATTAGGGCCAGCATTAGGAAAATTTTTTGCTATGGTTATTTAATGACTCAAATCTCAATTGCTAATTTTCTTTATAACAGTTCATTAGGCCTCTGACTTTGTAGTTCGTTTAGGGCCTCCAAAAACATTGGAACGGCCATGTTACCTTTTAGGATAACAGTCCGAAGAATACCCAAGTAGATAAACTTTTTTATAAAGATAATTCATGTCCTGAGATCCTAACTTAGCTTTGCTATTGATAAGATTTACTGTGTAGGATAATGATGATCCGTGTCCTGAAATTAGCATATAATCGTCCATGTAACTAAACCATCATATATCACATCAAATTATATGCATCATTTGTCAAATATACCGATTTCAACTCAAAACACACGAAATAGGAAAACGCCCCAAAAAGTTTTGAATAGACAAGTTTTATCGTATGATAAGTCGACGCCACATCAAAGACAAATTTGGATTTATAGAAGATGCATATTTGAGTGACCAATATATGTATGAATTTTAATCCATGAGTGAACTTAATGAAAAAGTTAAATAAGTGAATAGTGTAATATAAAAACTTCTAAAGGAACTTCTCAATTATATTTATTTATTTTTCCTTCGTAGCACACAACTTCCAAAAGCAGTTGGTATGGCGTATTCCCTAAAAATGGATCAAAAGGATTCGTGTGTAGTGGCCTTTTTCGGAGATGGTAGTGCAAGTGAGGTATTATGCACCTCTTTGTATTTTTTACTCGTTATATAATACTTTATGTGACTATATCTTTTGACTAACGGTCAATGTAACTTTCTTTTGAAGGGTGATTTTCATGCTGGATTGAATTTTGCTGCGGTTATGGATGCCCCGGTTGTGTTCATATGTCGCAACAATGGATGGGCTATTAGTACTCCTGTCACCCAACAATTTCGAAGTAATTGTTCTAACGTTTTTACTTTTAATAGTGGAATTCCCACGCGTTATGTGGTGGGAATTCAGTGGTATTTGTGTGGTTATTATGTTATCTGCTACGGCTCGGTTTTGCCGAATTGTGCATTAGTATTAACCCGGTTGAAAAAATTAACGTCAAAACACTTTTACAAATAAGTACGTCGCGATGGCGAAATCGGAATTTTATAAAATATCATATTTTAAAGGTTGTAAGAAAAAACAACAACGATATATCGAAACATAGATAAAAATGAGCACATAGCAATGATACGTTTTGAATTTAATGAAACATTAACGGGCGACAAGCTGTGCCGCTACCCTTTTCTGAATAGCAAAACTAAGTCTTTTAAAAACTATATCTATAGATCTCGGGGTCATAGCATTACTGTGCATGACCCATGTGTGATAACGTTGTGCGTGAGCCATGTGTGATAACATGGTTGGCTAAAAAACTATAAGAAAAAAAAACAAGAGTTGTGCGTGAGGCATGTGTGATAACGTGGTTGGCTAAAAAAAGAGAAAACAAATGAAAAAGTAGAGTTTAAAATGCAAGTGTTGCACATGTCATTATAGCCTAGTAGAATCTTGAGGGGTGAGAAAAGGCTTAAAGACCATTAGGTCTTGGGTTCGATTCCCACAAGGGGGTTTTCCAAGATTTATTGTGTTTCTTTTGGAATTGGTGTATAAGCATTATTGCCTAGTGAATAGGCCTGTAAACGAACCGAACGTTCATGAACTGTTCATGAACTTGTTCCGCGGGAAGTTCATTTATGTTCGTTTATTTAATAAACGAACGAACACGAACAAAAAAAATTGTTCGTTTAATTAAATGAACGAACATGAACGCACCTTGTGTTCATTCATTTATGTTCGTGAACGTTCGTTTATGTTTGTTTAAATTTTAATAAATACATAAATAGTTATATTTATATAAATATTAGGTTTTCTAACTAGTTATATAAATATAACTAATTAGTATATCTATAAACCCTTATCTAGATGTGTTTTCGGATGAAATGTAATATATTAGACTTGTTTCTTCAATCATGTTAATTTATGTTTATTCAAATATGTTCGGTTAATTTTTTTTATGTTCGTGAATTGTTCGTTTAGCCTTTAAACGAACGAATATAAACGAACACGATCATGCTCGATTTCTTAATAAACGGACACGAACAAAAAAATGTGTTCGATTATATGTTCGTGTTCGTATTCGTGTTCGATTAAAGTTAAATGAACGAACACGAACATGCCTATGTTCGTATTCGTTCGGTTCGTTTACAGGCCTACTAGTGAAGATGGATATATTCAGGTAATTCTGTTGGTGAGACGAATACTTCAGTGATCTCTTAGTGATCCAAATTGTCGTAAAAAAAAAGTCAAAATGTTAAGGGAACATATTATAACTTTTGAGAGGGCCAAATTCTAAATTTACTATCCATGATCATATTTTTTGTAAAATAGTTCAACCAACGTTTTAAAATTCGGTTTTTATACCGTATCGGATTTGGCTCAGAAACGGTTTAACCAGGTGTATCGGATGGTTCAGCCGGGTGTAACAAGCGGTTCAACCGGTACAACCGGCCGGTTTGAACCGGATTTTAAAACATTGGCTTCAACCATAAGAGGGGACGGGGCGCCCCGTTGTAAACCCCCATCACGCTTCAAACTATAACGCACACCGCCGCCACCAAACTTGACTACGCGTGGACTTTATAACGCGTGATATTTATCACGCGTGATAACTTGAGAAAATTGTTGAATGTTGGAGCGAATGTGAGGGAAAATTGTTGGGTGTGGTGAGTGATAGACATTTCCACTAAAATCCACCACTAGTGATAGAATAAAGCCCGATGACATGGCGGAAATTGATTGGATGTTGTGAGTGATGAGTGATTGGCGCCCTACCCCTAAGTGTGATTTGCATTGGGAAAAAGTTTTTTTTTTGTGTGTCCATCAACAACATGCACTTTTAATGGTATATATAATGCCTTGCATGTGCGCAGGTGATGGGATTGTTGTAAAAGGCCAAGCCTATGGAATTCCAAGTATAAGAGTAGATGGCAACGATGCTCTTGCGGTTTACAATGTTGTTCGTAGTGCTCGTGAGATGGCCATCAATGAACAACGACCAATCCTTATCGAGGTCAATATATACTCTTGTAGTTAACTATAATCATATTTGCTCTTCAATTTTAATTTAATATCTTAATTTCCCAAGTGAATTGTTTGTGATTTCTTATTATCTTTTACACATTGTTATGTGGAAACACAAGGCCATGACATATAGAGTAAGTCACCACTCAACATCCGATGATTCCACAAAGTATCGGCCTGTCGAAGAAATCGAGCACTGGAAAATGCTCCATTCTCCTATAACGAGATTAAGAAAATGGATTGGGCGAAACGGTTGGTGGAGTAATAAAGATGAATCAACGCTTCATGTTGAGGCGACCAAACAGGTAAAGCGATAATAAGTTCATAACATATTGAGTTAACTTTCGTGTTGCTCCCCGGGGTTTGATCATTTTAACGGTTTTGCTCCAATAGTTTAAAAATAGTCATTTTCTTCCCTGATCTTTCGAGTTTGTCACCAGTTTGCTCCCTGATTCTAAATCAGTTAAAACGTTCAATTAAAAGTAGGGGTATTTCGGTAGTTTACTCCCTGGTTCTAACTCAATTAAAACGTTTAGTTAAAAGTGGCGGTAGTCGTGGTCGGCAGGTGGTCGGCAGGTGGTGGTGGATGGTAGTGGCCGGTAGAAAGAGTGGTTGGAAAGATGAGGGATCAGAAAATAATTACTTATATACATGTAAATAAACAAGTTATACGTTTATTTAGGTGAAAATACTTACATACCCTTGCTTTTATCTATAAAATTACCAAAATACCCTTCTAGTTAATGGATTTTTTGGATGAAGTTAGAAACGAGAAGTAAAATGACGATAAGTTAGAAAAATGGCTATTTTTAAACTATTGGGACAAAACCGTTAACATGTCCAAATCACAGGGAGCAAAATGGAAGTTAACTCTTTTAGAAATGCTAGTTTGTACGTTTTTTTACCCTACGAGTAAAATAATTACGAAAATGTCACCGAATTTTTTTTACTTTTCCACACCATTAGTACGTTTTGTACGATAAGTCTATTTGTACGGGGTCTTTACTCTGAACGCACATTCATAATCTCATTCTCCGTAAATAAAAGTAAGTCTTATCGTACTACTACACATTTGCAGGTTAAACTTGCGATTGATGAAGCTGAAAAGAAAGAAATGCCACCACTTAGAGACATGTTCACAGATGTATATGATGAGTTACCTTTAAATCTAATGGAGCAAGAAACAATGCTTAGAGAAACAATACAAAAGCATCCAAAGGACTTTCCTAACAACATGCCACTATGAAATCTTTTTTAGGTTAATTTATTTGCTATATGTAACAGAAAATATTGTACGAGCTTGAGTCAATGTGATCCTTTTAGTCTATAGCATATAAGCATATTAATCATGAATTGAGTGAAAGTCAAGTGTAATTTTCTCTATATTATCTCTTTCTCTGCTTTGTCTTCTTCATTAAAAAATATAAAACTATGTTTATGGTGTTCTTCATACATGTTAAACTAACTAGAAGGGTGTCCACGTGATGGGACGGGAAACATAGACATTGTCTGGGTGTGCAATGTTCGGTTTGTTCGGTTATTATCTTCAACTGAAGCCGAAGTCAACAATTAGTCTATTTTGTTAACCAATCGGTTTTCGATTAATTAGTTTGGTGTTAAATTGATGGATTTTGATTTCAGTTAATAGCCAAAACTAAACTTAGACTAAAACTTTTGTTTCGAAATACATGAAATTGAGGTATAAATAAATGAAATTGATGTATAAATACATAAGATGGAAATATAAATACATAAAATGGAGGTATAAATATAAAAATATATAATGGAGGTATAAATATAAAAACATAAAATGGAGGTATAAATATGAAATACATGAACTAAATGTATAAAAACTAGAAATATATGAAAATATGAATGGTTCGGTTCGGCTCGGTTAATTTTGATAAAACTATGGTACAAAAATCGATAACCGGTTTTGGTTAATTTGGTTTCAGTTAATTAAGTTTTTGTTTGATTTCGGTTCAGATCGTCTGTTTTCGGTTCTGTTTCGATTAACATTTCATTATTGCTTACCCTTAGACACTCTTAATCACGTAACATATCAATTTTTTAATTAAAAAAAATATAGCAATATTATACTCGAATTAAATAGAATAAAATACTCGTTTTTATAGTGTAATTTTTGTAAATATTTACATACAAAAAAGTTTTGACCGTTTAAAAATCGTGAAGGTAGTTAGTTTTTATAAGGGGATGAAATGTAACCACTAACTAATTATCAATAATTTTGTTAAAGTTGAGGAATTAAAATATAATTAATATAAGGGGATTAAAGTGTAATTAGAGTTTGAAATACTAATTTACCCTTACTTTAGTTTGTACCTTATCCATTAAAACAAAACAAAATCTTAACTTTTTGGTATTTTAAAATGCTCTTCTATTATGCATTATATATGTAGTACTAGGTTTTTACCCGAGATTGCTTCCCGGGCTCAGGAAACTTAGTTACATTAATTACTATTTGTTATTAATACGACCACATTACATCAACCATCTCATTCGATTCAACAACAATGTCTTCAAATCACCGGATTAGATCATGAACTCATATTAGAGGACAAACAAAAGCACAACAGGACCACATGAATAATATCATTTCCACTTTTACTTCAATGCACTTACATATTAGAAATGATATGCAAAGTAGAAAAAAAAGACAGAGAGAACGTCAAATTTAAATTACCATTTTCATTATTTTGAATTTCAAAATTACTGATATTATCAGTAATTACTGACTTGATTTGAAAGCAATTGTCATGATGACTTTTCTAAATTTTATTTTAACTTTAATTAAGAGATAATAACCGTCAATTTGAAATTCACATTTTGCTTAATTCAAATGTCCAAAGCTCAAGAAATTAGCATTAATTACTGATTTGATTTGCAAAAAATAGTCATCAAGAATTTTTTTTTATTTTTTAATTTAACTTTTAAATTTTATCATGAAAACAATGTTGGAGGAACTCTTATGTCATTGGAATGTAACGATTAGGTAAAATGGTAATTTGATTGTAATTCTAGTTTTCATTTGATAATTTCAATCTATCACTAATTAACACCATCAATAATAAAAATGTGAGCAGTGACTTTTTTTTAGGAAAACCGCTGATGGTCAATATCAGTGGATGTCAACAATAAAAAAGTGAGCAGTGGCTATTTTTTCCTAACAGTGGATACCCAACAGTTTTTTATGCACTGATGTTTGGTCAGTCAGTGGTCAACACGAAGATTGAAGAAACAGAGGTTGTATTTCAGCAGTGGATAACTTTTAACAATCAAATGTTTGAACCAATTTCAAAAATATTATAACCAAACAATCAAGATGAGGAGCTTAATAATCATCCAAGTGTACTTGATTTTTATTTATTAGTATAAAGATGAAACAACTGTTCAATTTATAGTACAGATCAAACCACTGAAGTGATGTGATAAATACTGTTACATATAAACACTGTTGTGATAAACACTGTTACATGTAAACATTGATGTCATAAAAATTGTTACATATAAAACACTGAGGTGATGACATCTAACAACCTAACAGACTATAAAACAACACTGATGTGAAAAACACTGTTACATATAAACACTGTTAACATAAACAAAGATAGAATAACTAATGTTGATGCTGAACCACTGTTGTTGTTGGATAGTGTTTCACCTTTGGTTGATCAGGCCTTTGGTTCATCAGTGCTTGTCTTCAACAGGACTTTGGTCTTCATCAGTGGTTTGGTCATTGAACAGTGGATGATGTTCATCAGACTTTGTGTACAACCATCTTTATATCCAACAGTTGTTAGGCAGATCAGTGTTTTGCCTTATTAACTTGTTATAACCACTGATTGTAAGATTAAAACATTCAATGACTTACGGTACACGGGTCCAAATGATCTCAATCATGCACTAAAATTCCTATACTTATCTGAGATTGTCTTCCGCTCCCGATCTTAATTTGTCTCTCCACAACTTCAATTGTAAAGAAAAGGGCAAAAATCAAATACATGACTAAGACAACCTCATTGAAAGTGGGACTGTAAATGAGTACCATACCGAATAACAAAAAGGGATGAAGCCTAAACTTTTGGGCTGGTATCACCTATCAACAGACCTGGTATCACCTTTCACATTTCCATCTCCTCAACAATCGTCTGGCAGAGGTTGCTTCTAATCAACAAACTCTATAAAATAATAATAATAAAAAAATAAGCATAAAATCTATATATTCTGCTTGGATTACTAGAATAATAGTATGAAAGTTGAAATAAAAACAGAGGATCAAGAAACATAGGAGCATAAAAAATTACTAACATGGGTGAATAAATCAACAAAAAAGCTTGTGAAAGACATAAACTACAAACATATCAAAATCAGTCTACTCGTAATCACATAATACAACAAAGCAAGCATCTGAATAAACAATAACAAAGGAAAGACAAAATCAAAAGCTACAAACAGAGTTATTCATAAATTTCAGATATATACAATAATAAAAACATTATTAGAACATACCAGTGTCACCGATTAACAGAAGCTTGTACAAAAGGTTTCATCGAGTACGATAAGAACCCTAGGATATCTGCTTCTTCTTCTGAGGGTACAAAAGGGTTCATCGTGTTCAGTATGAGAAAATAGCTAAAACGAAATAAAATTTCTGAATGAAAAAATAGATCTTACATGATTATTCTCTTCTTCAACCACTCGACGGTACATGATTTACGGTTTCAAACGCAGATGTATCCAATAGAAGTAACCTCAGCCGGACGTTGTTGAGGAGATGAAAATGTGAAGAAGGAGAAGGATGAACATCAGAGAGAAAGGGGATCTGAACAACGATCGGAATAGAGCAGAGCAGAGGGAGAGAGAAAGTGGGAAGCCCTAAATGAGTAAATGAGGGAGGATATAAATAAAAGAGGGCAGTGGTACTGTTGGGCGGGAAAAAGGGAAAAACGATGCCCTAATTAAGTGACACGTGGCCCAAATCACTTTCATTTATTATATATAATAGATTACCCATCTCGTGCATTACAGATATTCACAATTGACAATTCGTTAATGAGTTTTATTATTTACCATACATACATTTATCAAATGGGGGAATAGTGCCAGGCAGCTGCCTGGCACTCCCCTACTGCACCAACCAATTTATTATTTTATATCAATTTAAAATTACGTTTTTGCTCCTGTTTAAAATACTGTTTTGCCCCCAGCTCAAAATAAAATTACGCTTTTGCCCTAATCTCAAAATTACAATTTTGCCCTCAATTCAAAATTACGATTTTGCCTGGCTGTCGCAACCCCCGATCCCTGATCCCCGGGAACGGGCGGACGCGAACTCAGAATTTCGGTGGTATCAGGTTAGTTAATTTGGCAGCGGAATTTACATCAGGACCGTAGTTAGGAAATGTTTATCAGAGTAAAACCACCATATTTGATATTAATAATTACATGGGCAAAACCCAAGTTTCTTATTACAATACGTTTATAGGGATAAACCCTATTTTATTGAATTTAAAACATCGTCTTTTAGGTAACTTTTATAGCCACATTTTTCCCAAGCCTTCAGTGCTCTCCAGCTGGCTTTTTACTAATTGGCTGTCACATTGTGTTACCTGAAACGCGTTTTAAAAACATTTGTCAGTGGGAAATACTGGTGAGTGAATCCCAGTTTAATCAAGAAACATTTTATCAATTAAAACAGTATTGAGAGCGATCACATTGTTTATTTCTACACAATTACTCATTCAGTACTGTCAATCCTGACTTGTGGGTCATATTACACATTGGCTAACTCGTCGTCCAATGGTAACGTACTGTCATCCCCGACTTACTACTCACAAGGTAGTAAATTTTGTATACAAAACCCCAACATACCGGCAGTAATTGAAGAACTACAAAGACTCAATCACCGCTTAATTACATTGTAAAACAATTAAGGTTTTGTAAAACATTACAAAAAGGTTATCAAAAAGAGGATAAACTCACATTGCTAACTTAGACTTCGCGTAAGGGTTTCCTGGATATAATCTATAATTTATACAAATGTACATTGGTTAGTATCATAACCCTTTGAAAAATATTAATGATACCCTCCCCGAGACGGCATTCCAATAACTACGTCGGGCAGAACCACGACAGTTATTACGGAACCCTAAATCAATCGGGCAGCGTATTTATTACAAAACCGGGGTTATAATACTTACAACTGAGCAGAACTTCGCTAATTAGGGGGTATAATACTTGAATATAAAGCCTACTACTTCAGAAATTCGAGACTGAGAAAAGAAATGAACGATTGAAAGTGAAATCCCGAGGCCTTCTTATATAGTGCTGAAATCTGAGTCTCACGCGCCCCGCGTAAGACAAGCACAAGGCTTACGCGGCCCGCGTCAACGTTGGGTTAACGCGTAGCTCGTCCGGATCACCACTAGGCTTGACACGATGATGACACGTGTCATCACCAGGTTGCGCCACTATATTGATCTTACGCGGCCCGCGTTAGCTTAAACGAGATCTTACGCGGCCCGCCTTAACTTAAGAAATCAAACGAGATCAGGTATCCACCTCGATACTGCCCGCGTAAATTGTTGGGGTGGGTCTACGCGGCCCGCCTCAACTTATATTTCAGATTTAAATTTTATTTTTAAATGTTACATTGTATTTCGGGCTTGGTTTGCACATACGGGGTGTATTTAAAGACATATTGGGACATTTTTAAATATAATAGGGTGTCAGAAATATTTGAGAGTGTTGGTTTTACTGAGGGTTGTTACATTCTCCCCACCTTGTTTTAGAGCTCGTCCTCGAGATCTACTGGAATAAATACGGATATTTCCTTTGCATTTCAGATTCGAGTTCCCATGTATACTCAGGTCCTCTTTTGGAGTACCATTTCACTTTAACCAGAACTAGTCTCTTATGCTTGAGGTTTTTGACTTTTCTGTCTTCAATCTGTAGAGGCCTTTCTACAAACTTGAGTTGTTCATTTACCTCTATATCCTTAAGAGATACTATCAGTGATTCATCAGCTAAGCATTTCTTGAAATTTGATACATGAAACACATCATGTATTCCTGCCATTTCCTCTGGCAGTTGTAGCTGATAGGCTACGGGTCCGATTCTTCTAATAATCTCAAAAGGTCCAACATACCTGAGACTTAGTTTTCCCCGTTTGATGAATCTTACTACTCCTTTCCAAGGAGAGACCTTTAATAATACTTTATCTCCTATTTGAAATTCCAATGGTTTGCATCGGTTATCAGCATAGCTCTTCTGTCGATCACGTGCTGTTTTCAGTCGTTCCTTGACTTGAATAATCTTGTCAGTTGTTTCTTGCACTATCTCAGGTCCAGACAGTTGCTTTCCCCAATTTCTGCCCAACAGACTGGGGTTCGGCACTTACGTCCATAAAGTGCTTCGAATGGTGCAGCATTGATACTTGTGTGATAACTATTGTTATAAGAAAATTCTATTAAAGGTAAGTGATCGTCCCAATTACCTCCGAAATCAATTACACAAGCTCTAAGCATGTCTTCCATCGTCTGAATAGTCCTTTCGCTTTGTCCGTCCGTTTGAGGATGATAAGCTGTGCTCAATTTTAACTTGGTTCCCATTTCCTTTTGGAAACTTGACCAAAAATGAGAGGTAAATCGGCTATCCCTATCAGAAACAATTGATAAAGGAATTCCATGTAAAGAAACAATTTCATTTACATATAACTTAGCTAATTGTTCCATACTGAAAGTTTCCTTCATTGGTAGGAAATGAGCTGACTTGGTTAGTCTATCTACAATCACCCAGATTGTATCATTTCCTTTCTTTGTTTTGGGTAATTTAGTAACAAAATCCATTGTTATCAATTTCCATTTCCACACTGGCATTTCTAACTGTTGTAGCAATCCTGAGGGTTTCGGGTGTTCAGCTTTAACTTGTGAACAGGTTAAACATTTAGAAACATAGGCTGCTATGTCCTTTTTCATTCCTATCCACCAGAAATTCTTCCTTAAATCCTGGTACATTTTATCATTTCATGGATGCATCGTATACTTAGATTTATGGGCTTCTTCTAAAATACGATAACGTAGGTTTCCTAATTTAGGTATCCACATTCTCTTTTCATGGAATCTCCAAATTCCGTCTGTTCCTTGTTCTAACTCTTTTAGCATTCCTTTTAATTTTTCAGCATCATCCTTGATTACTGATTCTTGTGCTTCTCTTATCTGATCATTTAAATCCACTTGCAGATTCAACTTAAGAGAACGTACCCTTTTTGGCTTTTCATGATACTTTCGACTTAAAGCATCTGCTACTACATTTGCTTTTCCTTCATGATACTGGATATCACAATCATAATCACTAAGCATTTCCATCCAGCGTCTTTGTCTCATATTCAACTCCTTTTCCTTGAAAATATACCTTAAACTCTTATGATCAGTGAATATGGTAAACTTACTACCATAAAGGTAATGTCTCCAAATCTTAAGAGCAAAAATTATAGCTCCTAGTTCTAAATCATGGGTTGAATAATTCTCTTCATGATTCTTAAGTTGTCTAGATGCGTAAGCTATAACCTTTTGTCGTTGCATCAACACACATCCATAGCCTAATTTAGAAGCGTCACAGTATACTACAAAATCTTCAGTTCCTTCTGGTAACGCTAATATGGGTGTATGGGTTAATCTTTGCTTAAGAATTCTAAAAGCTTCTTCTTGTTTTAATCCCCATTCAAACTTAACATGTTTACAGGTTAGCTTAGTTAAGGGAATGGCTATTCTAGAAAAATCTTGAATAAATCTTCTATAATAACCGGCCAATCCTAAGAAACTTCTAACCTCAGTTGACGACTCAGGGGTTTTCCATTTAGTAATTGCCTCAATCTTTGTCGGATCTACATGAATTCCTTCATGATTGACTAAGTGTCCAAGAAATTGTACCTGTTCTAACCAAAATTCGCACTTAGAAAATTTAGCATAAAGCTTTTCCTTTCTTAATAAACTTAAAAGTGCGTACAAATGCTTTGCATGATCCTCCTTATTCTTAGAGTAAATGAGAATATCATCTATAAAAACGATTATAAATTTATCCAAATATGGCTTACATATTCGGTTCATCATGTCCATAAATGCAGCTGGGGCATTGGTTAAACCAAATGGCATGACAGTAAATTCATAATGACCATACCTTGTTCTGAATGCGGTTTTAGGAATATCCTCTTCCTGTACCTTTAATTGATGATATCCTGACCTTAAATCGATTTTTGAGAAAAATCGAGCTCCTTGCAGTTGATCAAACAGATCATCGATTGTCGGTAATGGGTACCGATTCTTAATCGTAACCTTGTTTAATTCACGGTAGTCAATGCACATACGCATTGATCCGTCTTTCTTTTTAACAAACAGTATCGGCGCTCCCCATGGCGACGAACTTGGCTGTACAAATCCTTTTTCCAACAATTCATCTAATGGTTTCTTTAATTCTTGCATTTCTGCGGGTGCCAAACGGTAAGGTGCTTTGGTGTCACACCCCGATTTCCACGTGTCACCGGTGGGCCCGGTGGGGGAGTATCGTGACGTGGTTGGCAACATAATAGTCAAACAACACAATAATTATTATGCACAGCGGAAGCAAATTTTAAAAAGATGTAATACAACCGAATTTAATATTGTAATATCAAAGTCACAATATCCGGAAGTTTATCCACAGTCGGATCGAAGTTAAAAATATGAAACAATAGTTCAACAGACTTCAGGCATCTTAAGCTTGCGAGACTTCTAATGATGCTAAGGAGAAATCCCTGCCAATTTCGCTTAGTACCTGCATTTAATCTTTTTGGGAAAATACGTCAGTTTACACTGGTAAATACATTCAACTGACTCATTTTGGAAAATGATTAAAAATTGGTTTGGATGCACATGACATAAACATTTTATTTAACTTGGGAGAATTATTTAATATTATAATCTTGTGAACGAATTACATGTTCCTTATGCGTTCAGTAGCCCGGATCTTGTCCGGGTTAAAGATCAATAGACACACCACATTATTCTTTTATGCACTGACGGGTGTACGCCTACACCCCGCGCTTAAGTCGTGGCCATTTCGTAAAATGATGCCAAGGATATCCGGGACATGGTCATTAACCCCCCAAAGGCTTTAAGTAACAAGACTGTTTAAACGAGCCGATCAAATTAGTCAATTACCCACTCAACGGTGGAGGATTTGATGCTCGATCAAGCGGTATGCTATATACCGTAACCCAAGCCCGTATAGGGAAAATAAGTTAAAAGTATTTACCTGAGCAATGTATAAATCACAATAAGCAAAATGCACGTAGCTTTTACTGGTACTCCTAATCTGGAATGAAGGTTTATATTAACCTATTAGAATTCTAACGGGTCTTTAATTAAGCTTAAGCTTAGACCGGCTAGTTTCAAAGACACGGTTCGTACGCACGATTAAGCGAAGACCGGATAGAATGTGATTTAGACCCGACAGTTCAGAGACTTGTTTAATATGGGTATTTCATACACATTCTGGATTTTGAGATAAAACCGATAAGGTTTGACCCGTTTCGGCTAATTTATGTAAACTTGTTACATAAACCGAACCGAACGCGTAATAAGCGTAACGGGTATCCGTAAGAGCCACATACAGGTTTCCTAAGTTAATATGCTTCAAATATGTTGTGACATCAGTAAGATGTCTTTTATTATGCCCGAAACGAATTTAAACACAAACTATGCCCCGTAGGGGTAGTTTGGTCATTTTAAAGGTTGTAAAAGAGTTTAAGTGATAACCTGAGTTACAGGCCTGATGTAATCAGCAAATATACTCAATTTGCTAAGTTATATCAGTAGGTTAAAGTATATGTGTGAAATCTATCATTTATAACCAACTATGCACCGTAGGGGCATTTTGGTAATTTCACATAAGCCGAAAAGCTCAAAACCGGAGTCTGAGTTAATCAACCTTTGCTTACTGTTAAAATATTCTAGTTTGCCTAAAATATCAGTAGGTATCAACCCGGGTATGTTCAATATAATTTTAATACATACTATGCGTTAAAAACGCTTAATAAGGCGATTAAAGGCCATTTCCGGGTTCGATACTTAAATCTGATATTTTTATATTTCCAGAAGGCTTAAAATACTTTATTTATCATATGTGATCAGTAGCAAAAGGTTTGGAGTCGTTTAGATATGTAAAACTCATTTTATGGCCCGTAAGGGCAAAACCGACAATTACCGGATTAAGCCTACGACTACTAGTTATGCTCAGCCTAAAATTTATTAAAAATCTTTAAAAATCCCAAAATAATATATTACATCAGTGGGTATTAAGTTTGATACCAAAAAGTAGGCTTAACTAGGCTATACGCTAATTACGCCGTTTTATTAACATAAAGCATTCATTTTGCGATAATGAGCATAATTCTTAATCCACAATTCAAACTGATGTCAAACTTTGCATACAAGTTTATATATCAGTAATTAAAGTTTCTACTCTTTTATATTTCCAAAAATCACGTTTTAAGGTAATAAGGGCATAATGGTCAACATATGAGCGATTAACGGAAACATGCATATTAATTGGATAACTAATGAACCAAGGTGTATAATCACAGAGGGTTGTACTAACATGTAACCTAGTCCAATTAAAGCTCTGAGACATTTCTAAAACATGCCTAAACGGGTCAGAACTGAAAGTCAAAGTGAAAGTCAAACTATGTGACTTTCGGTTCCGAACCGGGTCTAAACAGGAAATTGTCGGGTTGAACATGTTTAGACATGTTCTTACACTTATTACCAAGTTATAACAATGATCCAACAGGTTGTATATGATCTATATAGCTAATCATGCATAAATTAGAAATTTAGCTTCCTGTTGACTTTTTAATTATAAGTTTGACCCGACTTTTGACCTAGTTAAAGTGGGAATCAGGGGGAACCCTTTTGAGGGTTTATTACCCACATAATTACCAACTTATAATTACTTTTGCTTCGACTAATCACTGGACCATTTGTGATTAATCTTAAAGTCAACCGTTAATTACGACGGTTTGACTTTTAAGCTATAACTAAGCTAAAACTTAATTTAGAAAGGTTTAGCAAGCTTACCAAGGTTCTATGCACGAAATGTGATCACTTGAGAGCAGGCTTGAGCTCCAGAATTGATCAGAAAATGCAGAGAATGGTGTGAAGAATGAGTTGCAACTCAAGACCCTTTTATAGTGAAATTCTTACCACAATTTGTTGACACCAAGGTCTAGCACTCACCACAAGTGATCAACACATGTCCCTCAGTGCCTAGAATAGTTTAGGGGTCGCCCATAATGCAAAAATGTCGATTAAAGGTCGGTTCTGCGCGAATGTAGGCTGCTGTCTTCATTTTCTGATACTGGGTGGTTAACGCGGCCCGCGTAAGGTTCTTTTAACCTTTACGCGGCCCGCCTGGACCCTGTTATCAGATTTTAAATTTTCTATTTTCCACATAATTGACCCTTGGCTCTTCGAAAGGGCAACCAAGGTTATTTCTTGCATTCTGACCCCTTCTTATTTACCCACAAGGGCTTTAGGACTTATACCCACTTTGCCAAGTCCTTGGTCACTTCCGGTTAACCCGAAAAGTCATAACTTTCAACGTTAACGCTTTAACCCCTCGCACACGAATTTGATCATAACTTTCTCATACGTTATCGAAACCTTATGAAATTTATATCGCGCATTCTAGTGAGCATAATTATCAGTTACAAAGCTTCGGGTTTGTCAAAAGGTCACCCAGAGGTATAACTTAAACATGTTGACACATTTAACCCCTGTAGTTTGTAATCTCTCACTTTTTGCTTCGTATGATCCATGATTTATTCGTTTGACGTTATAAACATCATGTAGGGTTAATGTACAATATATTTATTCACTGTTGACACTTAGAATACGTATATTCACATACTTTCCATGTTTGTCAACTTTAGTCCTTTCATAATATTCTTTCACACGTTTAAACATGTGACACGTGTCTACACATTATAGGACGTGAATTTTCGAGGTGTTACATCCTCACCCCCTTAAAATAAATCTCGACCCGAGATTTACTGAAATAAATAAGGGTACTTTTCTTTCATCGTGGATTCAACTTCCCACGTGTATTCGGGACCTCTACGGGCATCCCATTTGACCTTTACAATAGGTACATGCTTCCTTCGAAGCTTCTTTACCTGTCGATCTTCAATCCACAAAGGTTTTTCCACAAATTTTAAGCTCTCATCTATATGCACATCTGTATGTGGTATAACCAATGATTCATCAGCGAAACACTTTTTCAGGTTGCAGATGTGGAACACATTGTGAATTCCACTGAGCTCTTCCGGTAAGTTTAACTTATAGGCAACTGACCCAACACGTTCGATAACCTCAAAAGGTCCTATGTATCTCGGGCTTAGTTTGCCTTTCTTACCAAATCGCATCACCCCCTTCCAGGGTAATACTTTAAGTAGGACTTTGTCACCTACTTCGAAGTTAAAAGCTTTACGCTTTAGATCTGCGTAGCTCTTCTGCCTATCTCGGGCAGCTTTGAGACGGTCACGAATCTGGACAATCTTGTCCGTTGTTTCAAAGACTATCTCTGGTCCTGATAATTGGACATCTCCAACTTCTGCCCAACAAATAGGCGATCTACACTTTCTACCGTATAATGCCTCAAAAGGCGCAGCCTTAATGCTGGTATGGTAGCTATTGTTGTAGGAGAATTCGACTAATGGTAGGTGCTTATCCCAACTACCACCCAAATCGATCGCACATGCACGTAGCATGTCTTCCAACGTTTGAATAGTACGCTCACTTTGACCGTCTGTCTGAGGATGGTAAGCCGTACTAAAATTCAAACGTGTGCCCAAGGATTGTTGGAAACTCTTCCAAAAATGTGACGTGTATCTAGTATCTCGGTCAGAGATAATAGACACAGGTATGCCATGTAAGGCTACAATCTTATCAACGTATAACTGGGCTAACATGTCGGAGCTATAAGTCTCCTTGATGGGTAAGAAATGCGCTGACTTCGTCAGTCTGTCAACTATAACCCATATTGTATCATTTCCTTTTCTTGTCTTAGGTAACTTGGTGATAAAATCCATGGTTACCATTTCCCACTTCCACGTAGGAAGTTCAGGCTGTTGTAGCAAGCCTGGCGGCTTTTGATGCTCGGCTTTGACTTACGCACATGTCAAGCATTTAGCTACATAGGTGGCTACAGACTTTTTCAAGCCTATCCACCAATAATTTGACTTTAGATCCTGGTACATCTTATCAGCTCCAGGATGAACGGAGTATTTGGAACTATGGGCTTCCTGGAGGATGACATCTCGAAGTCCTCCATAAATTGGAACCCATATTCGTCCATTTAATCTTAGAATTCCGTCCTTGCTAAGAGTTAACTGCTCCTCAGTTACTCCTAACTTTTCATTAGGATAGTTAGCTTCCAACACAGCTTCCTTCTATGCAGCTAACAACCTTTCAATCAAATTATTCTTTATCTCCATGCGCTTGGCATTGATTCGGATGGGTTTCACCCTTTCCTTTCGACTCAAGGCATCAGCGACTACATTCGCCTTGCCGGGATGGTATATGATTTCACAATCAAAATCATTCAAAGTTTCCATCCAACGGCGTTGCCTCATGTTTAATTCTTTCTGATTAAACAGATCTTGGAGGCTCTTGTGATCAGAATAGATCACACACTTGATTCCATAAAGATAATGCCTCCACAGTTTTAGTGCGAATACAACGGCACCCAACTCCAAGTCGTGGGTGGTGTAATTCTTTTCATGCACCTTTAACTGTCGTGATGCATAGGCAATAACTTTGCCTTTCTGCATAAGTACACACCCCATGCCAGTGTGCGATGCATCGCAGTAATCGCAGTAAACCACAAAATCTTCTATTCCATCTGGCAATGTCAGTACTGGGGCGTTGCTCAACTTTTGCTTCAGGATATCGAAGGATTCTTGCTGCTTAGGGCCCCAAACGAACTTTACTTTCTTCTTAGTTAAGGAAGTTAGGGGTGCAGGAATCCTTGAAAATTTTTCGATAAAACGCCGGTAATATCCTGCCAATCCCAGGAAACTACGAATCTCTGTAGGCGTCTTTGGTTCTTTCCAGTTCATAACTGCTTCAACCTTAGCGGGATCCACTTGGATACCACGCTCACTAACCACGTGTGCAAGGAATTAGACTTCTCGAAGCCAAAATTCACACTTGGAGAATTTGGCATAGAGCTTTTCCTGATGCAGGAGCTTGAGAATACATCGAAGGTGTTTCTCATGGTCAGCTTGATTCTTCGAATAGATAAGAATGTCGTCGATGAAAACGATGACGAATTTATCTAAGTATGGCTTGCAAACGCGATTCATGAGATCCATGAACGCGGCCGGTGCATTAGTGAGCCCAAAATGCATCACTAGGAACTCGTAATGACCATAACGAGTCCTAAATGCTGTCTTGTGCACGTCTTCATCTTTAACCTTCAACTGATGATAGCCTGACCTCAAATCAATCTTTGAGAAATAACTTGCTCCTTGCAATTGATCGAACAAATCGTCGATCCTGGGTAAAGGATACCTATTCTTGATCGTGACCTTATTAAGCTCACGATAATAGATGCACAGACGCATCGATCCATCCTTCTTCTTGACAAACAGGACAGGTGCTCCCCAAGGAGACGAACTAGGTTTAATGAAACCCTTGGCTAGCAATTCGTCTAGCTGTGTCCTCAATTCTTTCATCTCCGTTGGAGCCAACCTATAGGGTGCTCTAGCAACTGGTGCTGCTCCGGGGATGATATCAATCCTGAATTCCACTTGCCTATCTGGTGGCAAACCAGGTAGTTCTTCCGGAAAAACTTCTGGGAATTCAGAGATGACAGGGATGTCTTCTATCTTCGGTTTAGGCTCATCAATAATCACTTGTGCCATGTAGATGACACAACCCCTCTTTAAACATTTTGAAGCCTTAAGCATAGTCGCTTGCTCAGGTATCCCATATTGGGTATCTCCCCGAATGGTAAGTGATTCACCAGACGGAGTCTTTATCACTACTTGCTTTCTGTTGCAGACAATTTGGGCCTGGTTATGAGATAACCAGTCCATACCCAGAACTATGTCAAAACCAGCTAACTTAAATGGAAGTAGAGACAGAGGAAAAGAATGGTTCTTAATGGATATAACACACCCCTCTAACACAGTTGAGACGGTTTCTAGGGTGCCATCTGCTAACTCCACCTCATAATTCACATTTAAGGTTTTGACAGGTAATTTCAGCAATTCATAAAACTTTTTATCAATGAAAGACTTATCAGCGCCTGAATCAAAAAGTACTCTAGCAAAGACGTCATTTACAAGGAAAGTACCTGTAATAACGTTGTCGTTTAGAACCGCTTCCTTTGCATCCATTCTGAAGACTCTAGCATTAGTCTTCTTGGCCTCTTCAGGCTTCTTGGTATACTTAGGGCAGTTGGTTTTAATGTGGCCCTTTTCATTGCAACGGTAGCACGTTGCGTCTTTTATCTTCTTGGAATCCAAGGTTTTGTGATCCGTGGACTTGCATATACCACAAGCATAGGTTTTTGACTGAGTGTGTGAGTTCGACTCAAGTCTGCACTTTCCAAAGTGCTGCTTCTTGCAAATTTTGCATTTGGGCTTCTCACCAGAATTATGCCCATCTTTCCTTGACTCTGATCCTTTCTTGTTGTCACCGTTCTCACGGTGTTTCTTGTTCGACCTACGTGAACCATCATCTTCACGTTTTCTCTTCTCAGCCTCTTTGTTTCTCAGCGATCTTTGTCGGACCGCATCCAGAGTAAGTGACAAAGATATGTCAGCTACAGACCTGAAGGTAGCTGACCGAGAAGCTTTTACGCTTGCCTTGATTTCCGGGGCTAAACCACCGATAAAACGAGCTATTCTTTTTGGTTCCGGGGTTACTAGATATGGAACCAACCAGGACATTGTGTTGAAGCTCGTTAGGTAAGCTTGACAGTCAAGGTTTGTCATTACCAGTGATAGAAAATCAGACTCTATCTTCTCCACCTCATGCCCAGGGCAGTAATTTTCCCTGATAAGGGCAACAAATTGTTCCCACGACATGTTGTACAATGGGATTTTTCTGGTGGCTTGAATCAGAGATCTCCACCATGCTAACGCTTCACCCTTAAAAGACTGCGACACAAACTTGACCACGTCTCTCTCAGCGCATCCGCTGATATCCACAACCGTATCCATCTCATCCAGCCATGTCATACAGTCAATGGCTCCTTTCTCCCCAGTGAAATCCCGGGGTTTGCAAGAAACAAAATATTTATATGAGCAACCCTTCTCACGGGGTCCTTGGTTTAGTATAACCTGCTGAGATGGAGCACTGTGGTTCGAGGAGTGTCGATCATCATCTTTCTTCGGTACGTCCTTCTTAGACGGTGGCTTTGAAGGCTGTGTAGATAGGGTTCTACTACGAGTCCCACTATACTCTTCGTACTGCCTTTCCAAGGCCTGTGTAACTGCACCGTCTATTATCGATTTCAATTCAGCACCCGTTAAATTAAATCGGTCGTTCTCGTTGTTCTCCACTGGATGACTATTTATCTCGTCTGAGTTAGCCATTTTAATTGAACTGTTACAGAAAACAAGGACAATAGTTTATTTGGGAGTTTATTATGGAATTGCCCCTTAGGGTAATTCATTAACCATGGTAAACAGAGACCATATTTGGTTAATTTATTAATCATATTTATTTAGGATTTCTATAATAATTTATCCTAATTATAAAACAATAACAGTTTTATTTGTGGCACAAAAGGCCTAGTCACATGGACATTTTATAATATATGCCATGATTTCAGAGAATCAAGGCTTTTAAGGTATACTGGCACAATAGGCCTGGTCACAAGGACAATTATAAATTATATGCTAGGATTTTAGAGAATCAAAGCATTTGAGGTTTGAACCTAGTTCATCACCTTTTCGGACAGGGAGTCATTGCTACCACTGTCTTTTGGCTCATGTAGAAATGAGCAAGGCCCGTAGGCACTATATTACCACGTATGGTAAAAATATGATCATCTTAATTGATGACCTAAACCCATGATTCAGAGATCATATAATTGGGTTAGGAATCTTTTGAAGAATCCTGTAATAATAATGACGTGTGTGATTTTTAAATGAATCACGTCTGCCAGGAGTGTTAACATGTTTTCAGATGTTAACTGGGATTTGAATCTTTTTTAACAGGTCTTACCATCTTGGCCCGGTCTTATAATGACCCAAAGGCTAGGTTTCACTCTTTAAGATTTTTATTTAAAAATTACATAGGCAGATTATTTCAAAAGGAATGATTTTAATTTATTTATTTCATTTATAATTTATTTATGCACATAATGGCAAACATGAAATTTATAAAATAAACATTCCATTAATTTATTATAATATTACACGCTGCCCTAAACGGGTCTTTTCAACATACAATTACCCACGCAGGGGTCAATCAACATGCTCGTCCACGCAGGGACTTTAAACAAACATAATAGTCCACGCAGGGACTTTAAGCAAACATCATACCCTCGCAGGGGTTAACGGAAGGTAGACCCACGCAGGGGTCAAAACAAACACACATACATACCCACGCAGGGGCTTAAACAAATACAGCAAATACAGGCCCACGCAGGGGCTCAGCTGATACAAGGAAAAACAACAGTGGAAGGATTCAATGATCCTTCTTGCTCTTCCCTTTGATCAAGCTTGTTAATCCTTGGAAGAAAGTCTGTCTCTCCCTGCGGTCCCTGTGAACTTCCCGTTCAACTTGATTCAACCTCTGAAGGAGTTCCTCATGCTCAGGTGGGGAGAACCAAGACGGCTGCGATTGAGTCCGAATAATAGGCCTAGGAGGTATCTGGTACCCATGTGTTGGGTACCCTACTCCCCATGGATCTCCATAGGGTCCTTGGGTGTTGTAGTTCGCCAATACCATGTAGGGGTCGGCCTCCGCGTAACCATAATTGTGGTGAGTCGGCGGCTCAAACGGATTATACGCCATGGAACCCGTATATGCTGGAATTGGGTTGTCAAAACCCATCGGTGGCGGCTGCGGTACAGCTTGGTTAGAGGGTCCACCCATTTGTGGGTCCTCCTGATGTGGCGGATAGTGGCTGCCACTGGATTGACGTGGGGAACTGAAATGGAAATCCCCTGCTCGTGACGACATGCGCGCACCGGTTCTCCTTCGCCTCGGCGGTTGCGGAGGTGCCGGCTGCACTGGCGGTGGTGGAGGCGGTGGCGTGACTGCCACGAATCTGGAATCCACAGAGGGATCCTGTTCCTGCTGCTGCTGCTGTTGCTGCTGATGAGGCGACGAATGGTGAGGAGGTGTATAGTACCATTCGTGCCTGGTGAACATAGCTTGAAAGCTATCTGGACCAACATAGGGTGATCCGTGAAACGAAGAGCCATCCGAAATCTCTATGAGATGGTTCGGTGTACCACTGGCGGGCTCGACGGGGTCCGTATCCTCGTCCATGTCGTCCGCATGATCGCCAGAGAAGTGGTCTTCTGGCCCCAGTGGGTTAAAACCCACGGGTTCTTGGATGTAGCCTACCGGATTAAACTGGCCCCGAAAAACAGGTGTGGGGTCCCCGAAGGAATGATGCGATAAGGATCGCTGTAAGGGTATATACGAAGGCTGAGGGTTGTTGGGCTCGTACTCCGGTTGTGGCCCGTAAGGGTTTTGGACCGGAGGTGTAGAGCTGTGTGATACCGATCGTCTGGCTGGTTCAAACAAGTTCCTCTTGTTCTGCCGAGGGTCGTCACTCTCGGTAGTAGACGGAGCTCGCACATTTGAAGGTCCAGCTTCATTATCATTGGGGGCGGTGATTGGCCCCTTGCCTCTTCCTCTTCTCCTGAAGAATCTTGGCGGCATTTTCAAATCCTGTCATCATAATATGAGATAACAACAACAATATATAAAAATTAAAGGACAAAACAAAAACCAAACAAGGTAGAATTTATCCTATGTTATTTGTCTAGACTCGAAAGTTTAGATATGTGCAATTGTGTAACTGAGATTAAACACAAAAAGGCTAGTGTTTAATTCACTCAGTGTTGGCTCTGATACCAACCTGTCACACCCCGATTTCCACGTGTCACCGGTGGGCCCGGTGGGGGAGTATCGTGACGTGGTTGGCAACATAATAGTCAAACAACACAATAATTATTATGCACAGCGGAAGCAAATTTTAAAAAAGATGTAATACAACCGAATTTAATATTGTAATATCAAAGTCACAATATCCGGAAGTTTATCCACAGTCGGATCGAAGTTAAAAATATGAAACAATAGTTCAACAGACTTCAGGCATCTTAAGCTTGCGAGACTTCTAATGATGCTAAGGAGAAATCCCAGCCAATTTCGCTTAGTACCTGCATTTAATCTTTTTGGGAAAATACGTCAGTTTACACTGGTAAATACATTCAACTAACTCATTTTGGAAAATGATTAAAAATTGGTTTGGATGCACATGACATAAACATTTTATTTAACTTGGGAGAATTATTTAATATTATAATCTTGTGAACGAATTACATGTTCCTTGTGCGTTCAGTAGCCCGGATCTTGTCCGGGTTAAAGATCAATAGACACACCACATTATTCTTTTATGCACTGACGGGTGTACGCCTATGTTAGGGGAGGATTTTCTAACAATTAGTGATCCTTATTCTTTATCCTAATTAGTGATCCTTACTTCTGTGACAGGTGGTGATCCTCAGAAGGGCTTTAGGATCAGGATCATGGATCACTTCAAGGATCCTCATACTGACGATTGTTTACTTATGTTTTATAACATCTCGCAGGTATAACAAGCTTGACCAAGTCTTAGCGACATTCTTGGAGAATATTCCCGAAGTATTCTGCACGTGCTAGATCAAAACTAGACGTTATAGGGAACGTGGAGGCTTGGCCCGAAAGTCGGAGAGTTTGTTAGCTAGATATTTTTCTTATTTTAAAGGGAGTAACGAGCTAAGTTGGAGAGTTAGTGACACTTAGTCATTTTTGGGCAGTTACACACACTCATACAAGCGCTCATACAAGCTCTCGTTCAAACACTTAGCGATTTCATACACTTTTTACACACTTCACCGTAGTGATCCTTGTACCTAGCTCGTTACTATCCGAAGTTGTAAACATTTAACCATTTATTTTAGCTTGGTGATCGGTAGTTTCCATCACCCGGGGTTTTTTGTGCCGGAGATCAACTCTTGATCAAGGGCTTTTTCCCCGTATAAATCCTTGTGTTGTTTTTGCATTCTACATTGAAGTGATCCTCATTGCTGTTACATATTTAAAGCATCATTCCCCTAAACAAAGAGTTTGGTTGCAATATCCTCATCAGATTTTTTGACCAAAACAGTTTGGCGCCCACCGTGGGGCAATTGGTGCTTCGTCCTTAAGAAAATACGCATTTCTGTGCTTAATTCGGCTCACTACAACCAAGCAGATGGCTTCCTCATCGAAGAATGCTTCAAACTTGATGCCCTCATTCACTTCCTCACAAGGCGTTCCTCCTTTCCCTCCACCACCTTCTGGATCCCAGAAGAATACGGAGAATGCTGCGAAGAAACCGACTCCCATTTTCTCAAAACCACCTACTTCTTCTGTTTCAACTAATCCTACTACTAATGATCTCTATGCCTTGATTTTGCAGATGAGGAATCATGCACAAGAGCAGGATAAGACCAACGAAAGGATCCTCCGGGAGATTGATGAAATTAAGAAACAGAAGAAAACGGCAGAGGATCATTCTCCACTGATGCCCAGATCTTTGAATTTTGACACTCCGGTGGTTACTTCTCAGCCGTCAGTGGTTCCAAACATTCAATATGCGGGTGGACCAAAAGGAGTGCACTACGGAACAACAGCTATGACCCAGGCACTAGGTTCATATTTCCAGCCAGCAGGATCCTATCCCCAGCATATGGGATCCCTCACGAGTACAGGAGGATATTCAGGAATGCAGCAGTTTCAAGGATCCTCCTTCGTTCCAGGATCATCCTAGGTTCAAGGATCCTCCTTCGTTCCAGGATCATCCCAGGTTCAAGGATCCTCCTTCGTTCCAGGATCATCCCAGGTTCAAGGATCCTCCTTCGTTCCAGGATCATCCCAGGTTCAAGGATCCTCCTTCGTTCCAGGATCATCCCAGGTTCAAGGATCCTCCTTTGTTCCAGGATCATCCCAGTTTTAGGGATCCTTCCAGATGCCAGGATCCTTGAGGAGTTTGCAAACAGGAAGTTCAGATGTCCATCAAGGAGATTTTATTCCAATGCAGACCAATGCCTCTGCTGGTCCCTCGATCATTCCAGAGTCTCAACAATATGGATTAACCTCCATACTTCCTAACCTGAATCCAATGGGAGGTAACACTTTTAATAATTCTCATACTACTAACCATGGTCTTATGCAGGATCCAGGTATCAATCATGCCATGGCCAGAGAATTGCAAAAGCTAAAGGATATGATCTCGAGTGTTCCGGGAGTAGTCAAACCTATTCCAGAGATTGCAGATGGGAGCCACAAGATATCTCGCTTTGCACCACCAATCTGTGATGCTGAGATACCCAAGAGGTTCCATGTGCCTACAATGAAACTGTATGATGGTTCGACGGATCCTGAAGAACACATAGCACAATACAGGGAGAGGATGGAGATCAATCCAATCCCAGAAAAGTTAAAGGAAGCATGCCTATGCAAAGGATTCGGATCCACTCTTACTGGATCAGCTCTCAAATGGCTGCTAAGTCTTCCTCCCTATTCTATTACCTCATTTGCAAACCTAGTTAACTTGTTTAATACTCAGTTTTCCTGTAGTAGAAAATTTGAACGATTAACTAGTGATTTATATAGGATAACCCAGGGTCATAATGAATCATTAAGGGATTACATTACCAAATTTAGTAAAGAATCCTTAGACATTCCCAACTTAGATATAGCCACGGCTGTTGAAGCCTTCAAAATGGGATTACTTAGGGATTCCTTATTTTATGATGATCTTGTTATGACACCGTGCAGGAACCTAGATGAGGTAAGAACCCGGGCCCTCAGGTTCATCCGGCTAGAGGATGATAAGAGGATTCAGGAGAGGATAACAGGATCCTCAAAGCAGGATAAGCAAGGATCCTCATTCAGAAACAACAAGTTCAGATCCTACAACAAATCTGATAATCAGAACGTGCATTCTATTGATCAAGAGGAGGATGATGAGGATTATCCTCCAATTTCTGAATATTGCTTTAGTGTTGATAACAATGAACTAATCCTTGCCATGCAGAACCTAGGTGATAAAGCTAGATGGCCAAGAAAGAATGACAGGCCAGCTGCAACTAAGGATAAATCAAAGTGGTGTGCATATCATGAAGATTTTGGGCACCTCACAGAAGAATGCATTGCATTAAGAAAGGAAATTGGATACTTGTTGAGCAAAGGGCATCTAAAAGAGTTGTTGGGAAGAAAAAAGTCAAGGACTCAGGATCCTGAAAGGATCCCTGAGAAGGCTCCAGCCCCTCCAGCAGACGCACAAGTGATAAACTTTATTTCTGGGGGATCCGACATTTGTGGCACATCCTTCTCAGCAGCTAAGAGGCATGCAAAGGAAACTAAAATGGATAATGGAGAAAGACCAGTTCGAACATCGAGTGTCTCCGAAGGAAAAGTCATAACCTTTGATGAAGAGGATCGTATTGATATCCAGGATCCTCATCACGATGGTTTAGTTATTACTCTTTTTATATCTAACTATTTTGTCCGCAGGATCCTAATAGACGGAGGAAGTTCAGTGAACATTATCCAGCTTGATGTTCTAAAGAAGATGGGTATCCCTGAATCAGAGATCATACCAAGATCCTCCGTGCTTGTGGGATTTAGTGGCGAAACCAAGAACACCCTGGGGGACATTAAACTCCCAATATATATTGAAGGCTTACACTCTTATCAAAAGTTTTGTGTTATTGACTGTTTATCTTGTTGTAATGTTATCCTTGGCAGGCCCTGGATACACGATATGAAAGCAGTCCCATCTACTTACCATCAATGTGTGAAGCTCCCTAGTCCTTGGGGAATAGTAAAGATTGATAGCGATCAGCAGGAAGCTAAGAATTGCTACACTTCATCGATGAAACCAGCTTCGAAGTCAAGGGAGCAATAGCAATCAAGGTATCCTCCAAGGAGTGTCTTGGAGGCCAGAGAGCAGGATGTGGTAGAAATCCTCATGGATCCTGATGATCCTGAATCCAAAATCTATATCGGGTCAGGGATCCTTGGCGAAATGAAAGAAGACCTCATATCCTTCCTCAAAAGGAGAAAGACTACCTTTGCATGGAAACACGAAGACATGACTGGTATATCCAAGGATGTTATCACTCACAAGCTCGGCATCGACAGATCCTTCAAACCAATCCATCAAAGGAGAAGGAAGTTTGCACCAGAAAGGAATGCCATTATCCAGGAAGAGGTAGAGAAATTGCTCCGGGCAGGTATGATTAGAGAGGTCAAGTATCCAAGATGGTTGGCCAATGTGGTTGTTGTTCAAAAGAAAAACGGAAAGTGGAGGGTATGTGTCGATTTTACCGATTTAAATAAGGCATGTCCCAAGGATCCTTTCCCTTTACCCCACATTGACTCCATGGTGGATGCAACTGCGGGTCATGAACTGTTAACTTTTATGGATGCTTCATCTGGATTCCAACAAATCCAAATGGAACCATCCGACCAAGAGGATACAGCCTTCATGACTCCAACTGGTATATATTGCTATATTGCTATGCCGTTCGGATTGAGAAATGCAGGTGCAACGTACCAAAGGCTGGTGAATATGATGTTCAAGGATCAGATTGGACAAACTATGGAGGTTTACATAGATGATATGGTGGTAAAATCCTTAAAATCTGAGGATCACCTAAGAGACTTGGAGGAAGCATTCGATATCCTTGACAAATATAACATGAAGCTTAATCCTTCAAAATGTCATTTTGGTGTTAAAGCAGGTAAATTCTTAGGATACATGGTGACTAAGAGAGGCATCGAAGCTAGCCCGGAACAAATCAAAGCAATAGTGAACATCAAATCTCCGGCCAATGCTAAGGATGTTCAAAGGTTAACAGGAAGGATAGCAGCCTTGAACAGATTCATATCCAAGTCCTCCGAGAAGTGTAAAGAATTCTATGATATCCTAAGGAAGAACAAGAAATTTGAGTGGACGGAGAAGCATGAAAATGCTTTAAAAGCCGTCAAAGATTACCTATCCTCGGCCCCGGCTTTGATGAAACCAGAAAAAGGTGATGTGTTATCCTTGTATCTTGCAGTATCCTCAAAAGCAGTAAGTGCGGTCCTTGTTAAGGATCATCAAGGTACACAACATCCTGTTTATTATGTAAGTAAAAGTTTACTTGATGCCGAATCCAGGTACTCACACCTTGAAAAGCTTATCCTTGCATTAATAATGGCATCTACCAAGTTAAGACATTATTTTGAAACTCATGTTATCATTGTTAAAACTAATTTTCCAATTAAGAATGTCCTCAGGAAACCAGAGATGTCGGGAAGAATGGCTAAGTGGGCAGTGAAATTGAGTGCATATGATATAAGATATGAGCCTAGGACAGCCATCAAATCCCAAGCATTAGCTGACTTTGTGACTGATTTCAGTAGTGATTTACAAGAAGAAGCTGAGCTAGAAGTCCAGCAGCTAGAAGAGACCAAGGATCCTTGGATACTTTATACTGATGGATCCTCAAATGTCAAAGGCACAGGGCTCGGAATACTACTAAAATCGCCACAGGGGGACATAATACCCCATTCTATAGCTTGTGAGTTCCAAACCACCAATAATGAGGCTGAATATGAAGCCTTAATTGCTGGTTTGCAAATTGCAAAACATATGGGGATCAGGTATCTTGAGGTATACGTAGACTCTTTGTTGATTACAAATCACTTTAATGGATCATATGCTGTTAAAGGTGAAAAGCTAACCAAATATTTGGAGATAGTCAAAAGTTTGGCACTCTCTTTTGTTTCCTTTAGTTTGTCACAGGTACCAAGGGAAGAAAATACGGAAGCTGATGCATTGGCTAACTTAGGATCATCTTTGAAGATCCCAGAGGATATCAGGATTCCCATTATCCATATCCTGACCCCGGCTATCGAGGATCACCAGACTATGGAGATAGGAGATGATTCTGCAGTTATCCCTAGTGAGGATACTCAATCCTATTCAGGATCCGGATCATGGATCTCACCAATTATGAGATACTTACAACATGGAGAGATTCCTACAGGAGAAAACCCTAGGGCTTTCAAATCTAAGGTATCTCAATTCACAATTATGAATAATATGTTGTATAGGCGATCTCTTGCAGGACCATACTTGAGATGCATTGAGGATCCTGAAGTTCAAGAAGTTTTAAAAGACTTCCATGAAGGAGATTGTGGAAACCACACTGGGGGCAGGGCGTTATTCTCAAGGATCCTGAGGACAGGATATTACTGGCCAACCATGAAGAAAGATGCTGTGGAGTATGCCAGAAGATGTGATCCTTGCCAGAGACACAGCAATATCCTTCATCAACCAGCTGAATTATTGCATCCTATATCCTCCTCTTGGCCATTTATGAGATGGGGTATGGATATAGTTGGAAAGCTCCCTAAGGCACCTGGTGGGAAAGTATTCATGCTAGCTATGACTGATTACTTCTCCAAGTGGATAGAGGCTGAAGCTTTTGCTCAAGTTAGAGAAAAGGAAGTTATATCCTTCATTAAAAGAAATATTATAACTAGATTTGGAATTCCTTCTGAGATTATATGTGATAATGGTTCCCAATTTATTGGGGGCAGAACCACTAACTTTTGTGACAGCTGGGGGATTAAGATGATAACATCAACACCAATCCACCCACAACCTAATGGTCAAGCAGAATCATCCAACAAGATCATCATCAACAACTTGAAGAAGAAGCTTGGATCCAAGAAAGGGAAATGGGCAGAAGAACTACCCTATGTGCTCTGGGCTGACAGGACAACCCCTAAGAATGCTACTGGTCAAACACCATTCTCTTTGGTGTTTGGGGCAGAATCAGTGATCCCAACAGAAATGGTGGTTCCTACTGCTAGAACAAGTACCCGTGATCCTGAGGAAAATAATGAAAACTTGGCTCAAGACCTGGATACTATTGAAGAAATCAGGGATATGGCTAGGATCAGGATGGCCAGTTATCAACAAAGAATGGCTGGTGCTTACAACAAAAATGTCAGGATCAGGAGGTTTCAAGTTGGAGATATGGTATTAAGGAAAGCATTCCAGAATACTACCAATCCTGCTGATGGGAAGTTGGCTCCAAAATGGGAAGGCCCTTATTTGATTGAAGCTGAAGCAGGAAAGGGGGCATATAGATTGCTAACCATGGAAGGTGATTTGCTACCAAGAGCTTGGAATGCTGTCCACTTGAAGAAATATTTCATATAAGCAGGATCCTTATGACATAGGTGATCCTTAGGAAAGGGATATCCTTAAATGATCCTCAAAGTACCGATGATCCTTACTTAGGTAATATCCTAAAATTAAGCTATTTCATTTTATTATTTTCTCTTATAAGGATAAGGATCATGTATCCTTTATCCATCTCTCACGTGAGTTTAAGTTTTGAAAGTTCAGGTATCTTTAGCACAACGTTGGTTATCCACAGAAGCAATCCGTCTTTGGGTTTAACCCCAGTTATTTGGGCTTGTCCCCAGATTCCGCCTGTAGCGCACGATGATCCTAGTGTAGTTCAAGGCTTTGGGACCAGTACTCGTTCTAGGGGCTGATAATTCCATTGTTCTGGCTATGCTTAGGATCCTACGTATAATGGTAGACGTACCATACATCCGTTCATAAGGTTTCTAACGTTTTCACGTTAGCTAAGGTTTCTAACGTTTTCACGTTAGCTAAGGTTTTGGCATCTTCATGTCACTAAGTTTGGATAGTCGCCAGTTAGGGCCATACTCCAGTTTACATACGATCCTTGGGCTTGTCCCCAGTTATCCTTGGGCTTGTCCCCAGTTATCCTTGGGCTTGTCCCCAGTTGCTAACTCTTTTCTTATATCGGCTTAGTCCCAAGTTATGCTCTATTTCAGGTCCTTGAAGATAGGCAGCTAGGGATCCTTGATCCTTATTTCACTCTAAGGTTTATCTTATAGTTATCCTTACTATGGTTAGGATTCTAACTTGGATCCTCAGGTATGATCCTTAACTTTTTTGGTTTTATTCATTATTCATTTGAATAACCCCTATACTTGACAACTGAACTTGTGTTTCTTAAACTATACCATTTTTTAAAACTTATCGGTTATGGGATATGTGATCCTTGTTCATATCTTAAACTTTTTGGATATCTTTTCTAGTTTTTCAAGGCTTGATAAGTATAAACAAATTGAACATTATAACAGTTGGAAAATAACATACTAAAAAGGATAACAACACAAGATAAGCGACAAAAGGTTAAGTTTTTATTTATTAACATAAGACTAACCCTTTGAAGGTTGTCAAAATTACCTACCCGAGCATCTACCAGCAAAACGTGGCCCGTCCGCTGGGGTAGGTAAAGGGTGTCCATGATAATGAGTTCAAAGATAGTGCAGGAATATAAAGGCGGCAGGATCACAATGGCTTCATCCCCCAAACAGAGGATCCCTCCACCAATTGCTATCCTGCCTATTATCCAAAGGATCATACATGATCCTTAATCCTAAAAACCTATTGTTCAGTACAGACCATCATTATTCAACAAAAAACACCATAACCAAAACAAACCATCAAACTAAAAAAATGGGCTCCGGCTACGTCTAGAAATGTCCTTCATCGCCCATTCATGCAGCTCACACCTTGGCTGCATCACCACCAGCATCATCACCACCAGCCTGATCCTTCCCACTGCCACTTGCCTCAATTGCCAGGACATCAGCTGCCTCCTCCTCATCATCCTCAAGATCAGCCAACCTTGCCTTCCAGCCTTCAACATCCCAGCTGTCTTTGTCAAAAGTAGGGTCTTGAGCTTCCTGGGCCATCTTCAACTTAGTCTGATACATTGTGATGGCAGCAGAGAGCTTGGCATTTTCGATGAGGTCATGCTTTTCATAATCAAAGTTAACCAGCACCTTGGCCATTTCCTGCTTGGTATCCTGGAGTTCCTTCCGAGCATCAGCAAGTGCAAGATCTTTGAGCACGGCAACCTGTTGGAGATCAGCTATTTTCTTGTCCAGCTCCTCAACATTGCCCACGTAATCCTCGATCTTAGCAAATTTCTGCAGAAAGAAGATAAGGCAGTTCAAGGTCAAGTGATCCTCATAAGAGCAGGATACCTAGGCAAAGTTAAGGATCCTTACATCATTGAAGTATTCAAGGAATTGGTGGCGGATCAGTGGCAGCCCTTGAAGATCCTCAGCATCAGAAGTTTTCCTCTTCTTGACACCCTTTCCTTTAGTGGGTGCCCTTGGAATGGAAATGCTAGGACTGGTAGTGGACCTCTTCTTCCTGGGTCGTACGAGATCAAGGTCAGCTGTGTTGAATTGGGAAACAGGCTTGACAGGTTTTCCAGCGCCTACACATTCAAAGCAAGATGAGTATCCTTATCCTATTTCAATTTATCTATTTATTTTAATATTTAAACTATGCAAAAGACAGGATACTTACTCGACATGGTAATGGAACCTGAGGATACTTCTTGTGAGTCTTGGGTGTCTATCTTGAATGTCCTTGTTTCAGGATCAAGCTTCCAAAAAGCAGCGAGCCTATCCTTGGTTTCAGGTGATGTGCGGATATGTGAGACAGAGATAGCTGCATAACATAAGACAGAAAGGGGTCAGTAATCCTTATACGAAAACAAGATTGCCTGGTGATCCTTCTTATGATCCTCCAGCCTACCATGGGTGGACCATGCCTTAGGGAGATCTTGGCCGTTTAGAATGGAATCCCTCTTGACAAAGAAAAAGCGACGTTTCCAGTCTTTGTCATTCTTGGTGACTTTCAGAAGAGGATGATCTGCACCGGGTTTTCGCTTAAGCAAATAACGATGGGAACCAAAAGTAGTAAGATCATACAGTTCCGCCAACTCTGACATGCCCAAAGCAATGCCTTCCTGTTCGATGATCCTCTCTAGGGTATACAAGACCCTCCAAATCATCGGCATGGCTTGGATATAAGAGATGCCGGTAAGGGAAAAGAAGGATTGTGTAAACTCTGGGAAAGGATAGGTGTATCCTATGGTGAATGGAGTGGCTGGAAATGCAACCCATGTTTCTGAAACACAGTCGCTAAGGGTAGAAGGATCAAAGGGTCTGAAAAAGGCATTAGCCGGAAAACAGCAACGGATTTTGTCTATCTGTGCGTCGTTAAAACAACACTTTTCATTCGATGAGTCCTTGATGATTTTCTGACTTTTCAAAGGGCTATCCTTCTTGTGATCTTTGCCCGGAGAATTTCGGAGCAACATCTTTGATGGAAAGATAAAAACAGAGCAAGAGAGGGAAGAGGATTGTTAGGGGAGGATTTTCTAACAATTAGTGATCCTTATTTGTTATCCTAACTAGTGATCCTTACTTCTGTGACAGGTGGTGATCCTCAGAAGGGCTTTAGGATCAGGATCATGGATCACTTCAAGGATCCTCATACTGACAATTGTTTACTTATGTTTTATAACATCTCGCAGGTATAACAAGCTTGACCAGGTCTTAGCGGCATTCTTGGAGAATATTCCCGAAGTATTCTGCACGTGCTAGATCAAAACTAGACGTTATGGAGAACGTGGAGGCTTGGCTTGAAAGTCGGAGAGTTTGTTAACTAGATATTTTTCTTATTTGAAAGGGGTAACGAGCTAGTTAGTGACACTTAATCATTTTGGCAGTTACACACACTCGCAAACACTCTCATACAAGCTCTCATTCAAACACTTAGCAATTACTTACACTTTTTACACACTTCACCGTAGTGATCCTTGTACCTAGCTCGTTACTATCCGAAGTTGTAAACGTTTATTCATTTATTTGAGCTTGGTGATCGGTAGTTTCCATCACCCGGGGTTTTTTGTGCCGGAGATCAACTCTTGATCAAGGGCTTTTTCCCCGTATAAACCCTTGTGTTGTTTGTGCATTCCACATTGAAGTGATCCTCATTGTTGTTAAACCTTTTGAGCATCATACCCCGTAATCTAGAGTTTGGTTGCAATATTCTCAACAGATTTTCTGACCAAAACAGTTTGGCGCCCACCGTGGGGCAATTGGTGCTTCGTCCTTAAGAAAATACGCATTTCTGTGCTTAATTCGGCTCACTACAACCAAGCAGATGGCTTCCTCATCGAAGAATGCTTCAAACTTGATGCCCTCATTCACTTCCTCACAAGGCGTTCCTCCTTTGCCTCCACCACCTTCTGGATCCCAGAAGAATACAGAAAATGCTGCGAAGAAACCGACTCCCATTTTCTCAAAACCACCTGCTTCTTCTGTTTCAACTAATCCTACTACTAATGATCTCTATACCTTGATTTTGCAGATGAGGAATCATGCACAAGAGCAGGATAAGACCAACGAAAGGATCCTCCGGGAGATTGATGAAATTAAGAAACAGAAGAAAACGGCAGAGGATCATTCTTCACTGATGCCCAGATCTTTGAATTTTGACACTCCGGTGGTTACTTCTCAGCCGTCAGTGGTTCCAAACATTCAATATGCGGGTGGACCAAAAGGAGTGCACTATGGAACAACAGCTATGACCCAGGCACTAGGTTCATATTTCCAGCCAGCAGGATCCTATCCCCAGCATATGGGATCCCTCACGAGTACAGGAGGATATTCAGGAACGCACCAGGTTCAAGGATCCTCCTTCGTTCCAGGATTATCCCAGGTTCAAGGATCCTCCTTCGTTCCAGGATCATCCCAGGTTCAAGGATCCTCCTTCGTTCCAGGATCATCCCAGGTTCAAGGATCCTCCTTCGTTCCAGGATCATCCCAGGTTCAAGGATCCTCCTTCGTTCCAGGATCATCCCAGGTTCAAGGATCCTCCTTCGTTCCAGGATCATCCCAGGTTCAAGGATCCTCCTTTGTTCCAGGATCATCCCAGTTTCAGGGATCCTTCCAGATGCCAGGATCCTTGAGGAGTTTGCAAACAGGGAGTTCAGATGTCCATCAAGGAGATTTTATTCCAATGCAGACCAATGCCTCTGCTGGCCCCTCGATCATTCCAGAATCTCAACAATATGGATTAACCTCCATATTTCCTAACTTGAATCCAATGGGAGGTAACACTTTTAATAATTCTCATACTATTAACCATGGTTTTATGCAGGATCCAGGTATCAATCATGCCATGGCCAGAGAATTGCAAAAGCTAAAGGATATGATCTCGAGTGTTCCGGGAGTAGTCAAACCTATTCCAGAGATTGCAGATGGGAGCCACAAGATATCTCGCTTTGCACCACCAATCTGTGATGCTGAGATACCCAAGAGGTTCCATGTGCCTACAATGAAACTGTATGACGGTTCGACGGATCCTGAAGAACACATAGCACAATACAGGGAGAGGATGGAGATCAATCCAATCCCAGAAAAGTTAAAGGAAGCATGCCTATGCAAAGGATTCGGATCCACTCTCACTGGATCAGCTCTCAAGTGGCTGCTAAGTCTTCCTCCCTATTCTATTACCTCATTTGCAAACCTAGTTAACTTGTTTAATACTCAGTTTTCTTGTAGTAGAAAATTTGAACGACTAACTAGTGATTTATATAGGATAACCCAGGGTCATAATGAATCATTAAGGGATTACATTACCAAATTTAGTAAAGAATCCTTAGACATTCCCAACTTAGATATAGCCACAGCTGTTGAGGCCTTCAAAATGGGATTACTTAGGGATTCCTTATTTTATGATGATCTTGTTATGACACCGTGCAGGAACCTAGATGAGGTAAGAACCCGGGCCCTCAGGTTCATCCGGCTAGAGGATGACAAGAGGATTCAGGAGAGGATAACAGGATCCTCAAAGCAGGATAAGCAAGGATCCTCATTCAGAAACAACAAGTCCAGATCCTACAACAAATCTGATAATCAGAACGTGCATTCTATTGATCAAGAAGAGGATGATGAGGACTATCCTCCAATCTCTGAATATTGCTTTAGTGTTGATAACAATGAACTAATCCTTGCCTTGCAGAACCTAGGTGATAAAGCTAGATGGCCAAGAAAGAATGAAAGGTCAGCTGCAACAAAGGATAAATCAAAATGGTGTGCATATCATGAAGATTTTGGGCACCTCACAGAAGAATGCATTGCATTAAGAAAGGAGATTGGGTACTTGTTGAGCAAAGGGCATCTAAAAGAGTTGTTGGGTAGGAAAAAGTCAAGGACTCAGGATCCTGAGAGGATCCCTGAGAAGGCTCCAGCCCCTCCAGCAGACGCACAAGTGATAAACTTTATCTCTGGGGGATCCGACATTTGCGGCACATCCTTCTCAGCAGCTAGGAGGCATGCGAAGGAAACTAAAATGGATAACGGAGAAAGGCCAGTTCGAACATCGAGTGTCTCCGAAGGAAAAGTCATAACCTTTGATGAAGAGGATCGTACTGATATCCAGGATCCTCATCACGATGGTTTAGTTATTACTCTTTTTATATCTAACTGTTTTGTCCGCAGGATCCTAATAGACGGAGGAAGTTCAGTGAACATTATCCAGCTTGACGTTCTAAAGAAGATGGGTATTCCCGAATCAGAGATCATACCAAGATCCTCCGTGCTCGTGGGATTTAGTGGCGAAACCAAGAACACCCTGGGGGACATTAAACTCCCAATATATATTGAAGGCTTACACTCTTATCAAAAATTTTGTGTTATTGACTGTTTATCTTGTTGTAATGTTATCCTTGGCAGGCCCTGGATACACGATATGAAAGCAGTCCCGTCCACTTACCATCAATGTGTGAAGCTCCCTAGTCCTTGGGGAATAGTAAAGATCGATAGTGATCAGCAGGAAGCTAAGAATTGCTACACTTCATCGATGAAACCAGCTTCGAAGTCAAGGGAGCAATAGCAATCAAGGTATCCTCCAAGAAATGTCTTGGAGGCCAGAGAGCAGGATGTGGTAGAAATCCTCATGGATCCTGATGATCCTGAATCCAAAATCTATATCGGGTCAGGGATCCTTGGCGAAATGAAAGAAGACCTCATATCCTTCCTCAAAAGGAGAAAGACCACCTTTGCATGGAAATATGAAGACATGACTGGTATATCCAAAGATGTTATTACCCATAAGCTCGGCATCGACAGATCTTTCAAACCAATCCATCAAAGGAGAAGGAAGTTTGCTCCAGAAAGGAATGCCATTATCCAGGAAGAGGTAGAAAAATTGCTCCGGGCAGGTATGATAAGAGAAGTCAAGTATCCAAGATGGTTGGCCAATGTGGTTGTTGTTCAAAAGAAAAATGGAAAGTGGAGGGTATGTGTCGATTTTACCGATTTAAATAAGGCATGTCCCAAGGATCCTTTCCCTTTACCCCACATTGACTCCATGGTGGATGCAACTGCGGGTCATGAACTGTTAACTTTTATGGATGCCTCATCTGGATTTCAACAAATCCAAATGGAACCATCCGACCAAGAGGATACAGCCTTCATGACTCCAACTGGTATATATTGCTATATTGCTATGCCGTTTGGATTGAGAAATGCAGGTGCAACATACCAAAGGCTGGTGAATATGATGTTCAAGGATCAGATTGGACAAACTATGGAGGTCTACATAGATGATATGGTGGTGAAATCCTTGAAAGCTGAGGATCACCTACGAGACCTGGAGGAAGCATTTGATATCCTTGACAAATATAATATGAAGCTTAATCCTTCAAAATGTCATTTTGGTGTTAAAGCAGGTAAATTCTTGGGATACATGGTGACTAAGAGAGGCATCGAAGCTAGCCCGGAACAAATCAAAGCAATAGTGAACATCAAGTCTCCGGCCAATGCTAAGGATGTTCAAAGGTTAACAGGAAGGATAGCAGCCTTGAACAGATTCATATCCAAGTCCTCCGAAAAATGTAAAGAATTCTATGATATCCTAAGGAAGAACAAGAAATTTGAGTGGACGGAGAAGCATGAAAATGCTCTAAAAGCCCTCAAAGATTACCTATCTTCGGCCCCGGCTTTAATGAAACCAGAAAAAGGTGAAGTGTTATCCTTGTATCTCGCGGTATCCTCAAAAGCAGTAAGTGCGGTCCTTGTTAAGGATCATCAAGGTACACAACATCCCGTCTATTATGTAAGTAAAAGTTTACTTGATGCCGAATCCAGGTACTCACACCTTGAAAAGCTTATCCTTGCATTAATAATGGCATCTACTAAGTTAAGACATTATTTTGAAACTCATGTTATCATTGTTAAAACTAATTTTCCAATTAAGAATGTCCTCAGGAAACCAGAGATGTCAGGAAGGATGGCTAAGTGGGCAGTGAAATTGAGTGCATATGATATAAGATATGAGCCTAGGACAGCTATCAAATCCCAAGCATTAGCTGACTTTGTGGCTGATTTCAGTAGTGATTTACAAGAAGAAGCTGAGCTAGAAGTCCAGCAGCTAGAAGAGACCAAGGATCCTTGGATACTCCACACTGATGGATCCTCAAATGTCAAAGGCACAGGGCTTGGAATACTACTAAAATCGCCACAGGGGGACATAATACCCCATTCTATAGATTGTGAGTTCCAAACCACTAATAATGAGGCTGAATATGAAGCCTTAATTGCTGGTTTGCAAATTGCAAAGCATATGGGGATCAGGTATCTTGAGGTACACGTAGATTCTTTGTTAATTACAAATCACTTTAATGGATCATATGCTGTTAAAGGTGAAAAACTAACCAAATATTTGGAGATAGTCAAAAGTTTGGCACTCTCTTTTGTTTCCTTTAGTTTGTCACAGGTACCAAGGGAAGAAAATACAGAAGCTGATGCATTGGCTAACTTAGGATCATCTTTGAAGATCCCAGAGGATATCAAGATTCCTATTATCCATATCCTGACCCCGGCTATCGAGGATCACCAGACTATGGAGATAGGAGATGATCCTGCAGTTATCCCTAGTGAGGATATTCAATCCTATTCAGAATCCAGATCATGGATCTCACCAATTATGAGATACTTACAACATGGAGAGATTCCTATAGGAGAAAACCCTAGGGCTTTCAAATCTAAGGTATCTCAATTCACAATTATGAATAATATGTTATATAGACGATCTCTTGCAGGACCGTACTTGAGATGCATTGAGGATCCTGAAGTTCAAGAAGTTTTAAAAGACTTCCATGAAGGAGATTGTGGAAATCACACTGGGGGCAGGGCTTTATTCTCAAGGATCTTGAGGACAGGATACTACTGGCCAACCATGAAGAAAGATGCTGTGGAGTATGCCAGAAGATGTGATCCTTGCCAGAGACACAGCAATATCCTTCATCAACCAGCCGAACTATTGCATCCTATATCCTCCTCTTGGCCATTTATGAGATGGGGTATGGATATAGTTGGCAAGCTCCCTAAGGCACCTGGTGGGAAAGTATTCATGTTAGCTATGACTGATTACTTCTCCAAGTGGATAGAGGCTGAAGCTTTTGCCCAAGTTAGAGAAAAGGAAGTTATATCCTTCATTAAAAGAAATATTATAACTAGATTTGGAATTCCTTCCGAGATTATATGTGATAATGGTTCCCAATTTATTGGGGGCAGAACCACTAACTTTTGTGACAGCTGGGGGATTAAGATGATAACATCAACACCAGTCCACCCACAAGCTAATGGTCAAGCAGAATCATCCAACAAGATCATCATCAACAACTTGAAGAAGAAACTTGGATCCAAGAAAGGAAAATGGGCAGAAGAGCTACCCTATGTGCTCTGGGCTGACAGGACAACCCCTAAGAATGCTACTGGTCAAACACCATTCTCTTTGGTGTTTGGGGCAGAGTCAGTGATCCCAACAGAAATGGTGGTTCCTACTGCTAGAACAAGTACCCGTGATCCTGAGGAAAATGATGAAAACTTGGCTCAAGACCTGGATACTATTGAAGAAATCAGGGATATGGCTAGGATCAGGATGGCCAGTTATCAACAAAGAATGGCTGGTGCTTACAATAAAAATGTCAGGATCAGGAGGTTTCAAGTTGGAGATATGGTGTTAAGGAAAGCATTTCAAAATACCACCAATCCTGCTGATGGAAAATTGGCTCCAAAATGGGAAGGCCCTTATTTGATTGAAGCTGAAGCAGGAAAGGGGGCATATAGATTGCTAACCATGGAAGGTGATTTGCTACCAAGAGCTTGGAATGCTGTCCACCTGAAGAAGTATTTCATGTAAGCAGGATCCTTATGGCATAAGCGATCCTCACGATAGGGATATCCTTATAGGATCCTCAAAATATCGGTGATCCTTACTCAGGTAATATCCTAATCTTGAACTATTTCATTATTTTCTCATATAAGGATAAGGATCATGTATCCTTTATCCATCTCTCACGTGAGTTCAAGTTTTGAAAGTTCAGGTATCTTTAGCACAACGTTGGCTATCCACAGAAGCAATCCGTCTTTTGGGTTTAACCCCAGTTATTTGGGCTTGTCCCCAGATTCCGCCTGCAGCGCACGATGATCCTGGTATAGTTCAAGGCTTTGGGACCAGTACTCATTATAGGGGCTGATAATTCCATTGTTCTGGCTATGCTTAGGATCCTACGTATAATGGTAGACGTACCATACATCCGTTCATAAGGTTTCTAACGTTTTCACGTTAGCTAAGGTTTTGACATCTTCATGTCACTAAGTTTGGATAGTCGCCAGTTAGGGCCATACTCCAGTTTACACACGATCCTTGGGCTTGTCCCCAGTTATCCTTGGGCTTGTCCCCAGTTGCTAACTCTTTTCTTATATTGGCTTAGTCCCAAGTTATGCTCTATTTCAGGTCCTTGAAGGTAGGCAGCTAGGGATCCTTGATCCTTATTTCACTCTAAGGTTTATCTTATAGTTATCCTTATTATGGTTAGGATTCTAACTTGGATCCTCAGGTATGATCCTTAACTCTTTTGATTTTATTCGTTATTCTTTTGATGAACCCTTATACTTGACAACTGAACCTGTGTTTCATAAACTATATCACTTTTTAGAACTTATCGGTTATGGGATATATGATCCTTGATTATATCCTAAACTTTATGGATATATTTTTTAATTTTCTGAGGTTTGATAAATATAAACAGGATGAACATTATAACAGTTGAAAAGTAACATACTAAAAAGGGTAACAACACAAGATAAGCGACAAAAGGTTAAGTTTTTATTTATCAACAAAAGGCTAACCCTTTAAAGGTTGTCAAAATTACCTACCCGAGCATCTACCAGCAAAACGTGGCCCGTCCGCTGGGGTAGGTAAAGGGTGTCCATGATAATGAGTTCAAAAGTAGTGCAGGAATATAAAGGCAGCAGGATCACAATGGCTTCATCCCCCAAACAGAGGATCCCTCCACCAATTGCAATCCTGCCTATTGTCCAAAGGATCATACATGATCCTTAATCCTAAAAACCTATTGTTCAAAGTACAACCCATGAAATTGTCTTAAACATCACAACCATAAAAACAACCACCAAACTAAAAATTGGGCTCCGGCCTTAGCACATATATCCATCATCGCCCAATTGTGCAGCCTACACCTTCGCTGCATCATCACCACCAGCCGCTGCATCCTCAGCTTTATCCTTCAACCCGCTGCCACTAGCCTCAATTGCCAGAATCTCCTCAGCCTCCTCTTCATCACCCAATTCAGCCAGCCTTGCCTTCCATTCTTCAATCTCCCAGTTGCCTTTGTCGAAGGCAGGATCCTGAGCTTCCAAGGCCATTTGGAGTTTGGTTTTGTACATTGCTATGGCGGCAGAAACTTTAGCATCATCCATGATCTCCTGCCTTTCATAATCAAAGCTAACCAGCACCTTGGCCATCTTCTGCTTGGCATCCTTGAGTTCCTTCTGAAGATCAGCGATTGTGAGATCCTTGAGCACAGCAACCTGCTGGAGATCGGCAATCTTCTGATCTTGATCCTCAACGTGACCGACGTAATCCTCGATCTCAGCAAATTTCTGCAAAAGAAAAGGATAAAGCGGTTCAAGAGCAAGTGATCCTTAGATCAGCAGGATATGCAAGCAGAGATAGTGATCCTTATATCATTGAAGTATTCGAGGAACTGGTGGCGAATTAAGGGCAGGCCCTGCAAATCCTCAGCCTCGGAAGTCTTTCTCTTCTTGATTCCCTTCCCTTTGAGGGGTGCCTTGGGGATTGAGACAGTCGGGCTAGTAGGAACCTTTCTTTTGGAGGATTTAACAGTGGTGAGATCGGTGACACTGAACCTTGAAGCAGATTTGGCAGACTTTCCAGCGCCTACACAACCAAAATAAGATAAGTATCTTTTCTTAATATACATTTAATTATTTATTTAAATTATAAACAAGGATACTTACTCGACATTGTGACAGAGCCTGAGGATACCTCCTGTGAGTCTTGGGTTGTTGTCTTAAAAGTTCTAGTTTCAGGGTCCAGTCCCCAGAAAGTAGCAAGTCTTTCCCTGGTTGCGGGTGTTGTGATGAGACGTGAAAAGGAGATGGCTGCATGACACAAAACAAAGAAGGGGTTAGTGATCCTATTACAAAAACATGACTATCTGGTGATCCTCCCAGGATCCTCCAGCCTACCATGGGTGGACCATGTTCTTGGTAAGTGCTCTCCATCTGAAATGGTATCCCTCCTTACAAAGAAGAAGCGACGCTTCCAATCTTTGTCGTTTTTGGTGACTTTGAGAAGAGGGTGATCTGCACCGGGTTTCCGTTTAAATAAGTAACGGTGGGATCCGAAGGTAGTAAGATCATACAACTCCGCTAGTTCTGACATTCCTAAATCAAGACTCTCCTGCTCGATGATCCTCTCTAGGGTGTATAAAACCCTCCAGATCATCGGCATGGCTTGAATGTAAGATATGCCGGTAAGAGAAAAGAAGGATTGTGTGAACTCCGGGAAAGGATAGGTGTACCCTATAGTAAATGGAGTGACTGGGAAGGCGACCCATGTATCAGAAACGTAGTCGCTTAGAACAGTTGAATCGAAGGGTTTGATAAAGACATTCGCCGGAAAACGGTGACGGATGCTATCAATCTGTGCGTCGGTAAAGCAACACCTCTCGTTCACCGAGTCCTTGACGATCTTCTGACTCTTCAGAGGGATATCCTTTTTGTGATCCTTAGCCGGGGAACTTCGGAGCAACATTCTTGAAGTGATTAAGGTAAAGAAAGGAAGAGAGAGGAGAAAGAGATACCTGATCGATCTTCAACTGAGATTATAAAGGGAGTTTCTTTCGAATTTAAATGCATAATGATCCTATCTATATCTCTATTTATAATTATGATTCTGCAGGATTGTCACTTCCGTGACATCATCATCGCAACGGCTAGTTCAAAATTAACGGCTATATATCCGTTAGTTTGTTACGGATAAGATCAAGAAAACATAACTCGCTAATTTTACAATTTCACTCCTTATATTTTGCGGGCAATTGTTAGGGGAGGATTTTCTAACAATTAGTGATCCTTATTTGTTATCCTAACTAGTGATCCTTACTTCTGTGACAGGTGGTGATCCTCAGAAGGGCTTTAGGATCAGGATCATGGATCACTTCAAGGATCCTCATACTGACAATTGTTTACTTATGTTTTATAACATCTCGCAGGTATAACAAGCTTGACCAGGTCTTAGCGGCATTCTTGGAGAATATTCCCGAAGTATTCTGCACGTGCTAGATCAAAACTAGACGTTATGGAGAACGTGGAGGCTTGGCTTGAAAGTCGGAGAGTTTGTTAACTAGATATTTTTCTTATTTGAAAGGGGTAACGAGCTAGTTAGTGACACTTAATCATTTTGGCAGTTACACACACTCGCAAACACTCTCATACAAGCTCTCATTCAAACACTTAGCAATTACTTACACTTTTTACACACTTCACCGTAGTGATCCTTGTACCTAGCTCGTTACTATCCGAAGTTGTAAACGTTTATTCATTTATTTGAGCTTGGTGATCGGTAGTTTCCATCACCCGGGGTTTTTTGTGCCGGAGATCAACTCTTGATCAAGGGCTTTTTCCCCGTATAAACCCTTGTGTTGTTTGTGCATTCCACATTGAAGTGATCCTCATTGTTGTTAAACCTTTTGAGCATCATACCCCGTAATCTAGAGTTTGGTTGCAATATTCTCAACAGATTTTCTGACCAAAACAAGGATAGAGAGAGAGAATACCTGAACGTCTTCGGAATGTGGATTATAAAGGGAGTTTCTCTGAAAATTTGAATGCATTTGATCCTATCTATATCTCTATTTATAATCATGATCTTGCAGGTTATCACTTCCGTGACATCATCATCGCAACGGCTAGTTCAAAATTAACGGCTATATATCCGTTAGTTTGTTACGGATAAGATCAAGAAAACATAACTCGCTAATTTTACAATTTCACTCCTTATATTTTGGGGGCAATTGTTAGGGGAGGATTTTCTAACAATTAGTGATCCTTATTCTTTATCCTAATTAGTGATCCTTATTCTTTATCCTAATTAGTGATCCTTACTTCTGTGACAGGTGGTGATCCTCAGAAGGGCTTTAGGATCAGGATCATGGATCACTTCAAGGATCCTCATACTGACGATTGTTTACTTATGTTTTATAACATCTCGCAGGTATAACAAGCTTGACCAAGTCTTAGCGACATTCTTGGAGAATATTCCCGAAGTATTCTGCACGTGCTAGATCAAAACTAGACGTTATGGGGAACGTGGAGGCTTGGCCCGAAAGTCGGAGAGTTTGTTAGCTAGATATTTTTCTTATTTTAAAGGGAGTAACGAGCTAAGTTGGAGAGTTAGTGACACTTAGTCATTTTTGGGCAGTTACACACACTCATACAAGCTCTCGTTCAAACACTTAGCGATTTCATACACTTTTTACACACTTCACCGTAGTGATCCTTGTACCTAGCTCGTTACTATCCGAAGTTGTAAACATTTAACCATTTATTTTAGCTTGGTGATCGGTAGTTTCCATCACCCGGGGTTTTTTGTGCCGGAGATCAACTCTTGATCAAGGGCTTTTTCCCCGTATAAATCCTTGTGTTGTTTTTGCATTCTACATTGAAGTGATCCTCATTGCTGTTACATATTTAAAGCATCATTCCCCTAAACAAAGAGTTTGGTTGCAATATCCTCATCAGATTTTTTGACCAAAACAGCCTACACCCCGCGCTTAAGTCGTGGCCATTTCGTAAAATGATGCCAAGGATATCCGGGACATGGTCATTAACCCCCCAAAGGCTTTAAGTAACAAGACTGTTTAAACGAGCCGATCAAATTAGTCAATTACCCACTCAACGGTGGAGGATTTGATGCTCGATCAAGCGGTATGCTATATACCGTAACCCAAGCCCGTATAGGGAAAATAAGTTAAAAGTATTTACCTGAGCAATGTATAAATCATAATAAGCAAAATGCACGTAGCTTTTACTGGTACTCCTAATCTGGAACGAAGGTTTATATTAACCTATTAGAATTCTAACGGGTCTTTAATTAAGCTTAAGCTTAGACCGGCTAGTTTCAAAGACACGGTTCGTACGCACGATTAAGCGAAGACCGGATAGAATGTGATTTAGACCCGACAGTTCAGAGACTTTTTTAATATGGGTATTTCATACACATTCTGGATTTTGAGATAAAACCGATAAGGTTTGACCCGTTTCGGCTAATTTATGTAAACTTGTTACATAAACCGAACCGAACGCGTAATAAGCGTAACGGGTATCCGTAAGAGCCACATACAGGTTTCCTAAGTTAATATGCTTCAAATATGTTGTGACATCAGTAAGATGTCTTTTATTATGCCCGAAACGAATTTAAACACAAACTATGCCCCGTAGGGGTAGTTTGGTCATTTTAAAGGTTGTAAAAGAGTTTAAGTGATAACCTGAGTTACAGGCCTGATGTAATCAGCAAATATACTCAATTTGCTAAGTTATATCAGTAGGTTAAAGTATATGTGTGAAATCTATCATTTATAACCAACTATGCACCGTAGGGGCATTTTGGTAATTTCACATAAGCCGAAAAGCTCAAAACCGGAGTCTGAGTTAATCAACCTTTTCTTACTGTTAAAATATTCTATTTTGCCTAAAATATCAGTAGGTATCAACCCGGGTATGTTCAATATAATTTTAATACATACTATGCGTTAAAAACGCTTAATAAGGCGATTAAAGGCCATTTCCGGGTTCGATACTTAAATCTGATATTTTTATATTTCCAGAAGGCTTAAAATACTTTATTTATCATATGTGATCAGTAGCAAAAGGTTTGGAGTCGTTTAGATGTAAAACTCATTTTATGGCCCGTAAGGGCAAAACCGACAATTACCGGATTAAGCCTACGACTACTAGTTATGCTCAGCCTAAAATTTATTAAAAATCTTTAAAAATCCCAAAATAATATATTACATCAGTGGGTATTAAGTTTGATACCAAAAAGTAGGCTTAACTAGGCTATACGCTAATTACGCCGTTTTATTAACATAAAGCATTCATTTTGCGATAATGAGCATAATTCTTAATCCACAATTCAAACTGATGTCAAACTTTTCATACAAGTTTATATATCAGTAATTAAATTTTCTACTCTTTTACATTTCCAAAAATCACGTTTTAAGGTAATAAGGGCATAATGGTCAACATATGAGCGATTAACGGAAACATGCATATTAATTGGATAACTAATGAAGCAAGGTGTATAATCACAGAGGGTTGTACTAACATGTAACCTAGTCCAATTAAAGCTCTGAGGCATTTCTAAAACATGCCTAAACGGGTCAGAACTGAAAGTCAAAGTGAAAGTCAAACTATGTGACTTTCGGTTCCGAACCGGGTCTAAACAGGAAATTGTCGGGTTGAACATGTTTAGACATGTTCTTACACTTATTACCAAGTTATAACAATGATCCAACAGGTTGTATATGATCTATATAGCTAATCATGCATAAATTAGAAATTTAGCTTCCTGTTGACTTTTTAATTATAAGTTTGACCCGACTTTTGACCTAGTTAAAGTGGGAATCAGGGGGAACCCTTTTGAGGGTTTATTACCCACATAATTACCAACTTATAATTACTTTTTCTTCGACTAATCACTGGACCATTTGTGATTAATCTTAAAGTCAACCGTTAATTACGACGGTTTGACTTTTAAGCTATAACTAAGCTAAAACTTAATTTAGAAAGGTTTAGCAAGCTTACCAAGGTTCTATGCACGAAATGTGATCACTTGAGAGCAGGCTTGAGCTCCAGAATTGATCAGAAAATGCAGAGAATGGTGTGAAGAATGAGTTGCAACTCAAGACCCTTTTATAGTGAAATTCTTACCACAATTTGTTGACACCAAGGTCTAGCACTCACCACAAGTGATCAACACATGTCCCTCAGTGCCTAGAATAGTTTAGGGGTCGCCCATAATGCAAAAATGTCGATTAAAGGTCGGTTCTGCGCGAATGTAGGCTGCTGTCTTCATTTTCTGATACTAGGCGGTTAACGCGGCCCGCGTAAGGTTCTTTTAACCTTTACGCGGCCCGCCTGGACCCTGTTATCAGATTTTAAATTTTCTATTTTCCACATAATTGACCCTTGGCTCTTCGAAAGGGCAACCAAGGTTATTTCTTGCATTCTGACCCCTTCTTATTTACCCACAAGGGCTTTAGGACTTATACCCACTTTGCCAAGTCCTTGGTCACTTCCGGTTAACCCGAAAAGTCATAACTTTCAACGTTAACGCTTTAACCCCTCGCACACGAATTTGATCATAACTTTCTCATACGTTATCGAAACCTTATGAAATTTATATCGCGCATTCTAGTGAGCATAATTATCAGTTACAAAGCTTCGGGTTTGTCAAAAGGTCACCCAGAGGTATAACTTAAACATGTTGACACATTTAACCCCTGTAGTTTGTAATCTCTCACTTTTTGCTTCGTATGATCCATGATTTATTCGTTTGACGTTATAAACATCATGTAGGGTTAATGTACAATATATTTATTCACTGTTGACACTTAGAATACGTATATTCACATACTTTCCATGTTTGTCAACTTTAGTCCTTTCATAATATTCTTTCACACGTTTAAACATGTGACACGTGTCTACACATTATAGGACGTGAATTTTCGAGGTGTTACATCCTCACCCCCTTAAAATAAATCTCGACCCGAGATTTACTGAAATAAATAAGGGTACTTTTCTTTCATCGTGGATTCAACTTCCCACGTGTATTCGGGACCTCTACGGGCATCCCATTTGACCTTTACAATAGGTACATGCTTCCTTCGAAGCTTCTTTACCTGTCGATCTTCAATCCACAAAGGTTTTTCCACAAATTTTAAGCTCTCATCTATATGCACATCTGTATGTGGTATAACCAATGATTCATCAGCGAAACACGTTTTCAGGTTGCAGATGTGGAACACATTGTGAATTCCACTGAGCTCTTCCGGTAAGTTTAACTTATAGGCAACTGACCCGACACGTTCGATAACCTCAAAAGGTCCTATGTATCTCGGGCTTAGTTTGCCTTTCTTACCAAATCGCATCACCCCCTTCCAGGGTGATACTTTAAGTAGGACTTTGTCACCTACTTCGAAGTTAAAAGCTTTACGCTTTGGATCTGCGTAGCTCTTCTGCCTATCTCGGGCAGCTTTGAGACGGTCACGAATCTGGACAATCTTGTCCGTTGTTTCAAAGACTATCTCTGGTCCTGATAATTGGACATCTCCAACTTCTGCCCAACAAATAGGCGATCTACACTTCTACCGTATAATGCCTCAAAAGGCGCAGCCTTAATGCTGGTATGGTAGCTATTGTTGTAGGAGAATTCGGCTAATGGTAGGTGCTTATCCCAACTACCACCCAAATCGATCGCACATGCACGTAGCATGTCTTCCAACGTTTGAATAGTACGCTCACTTTGACCGTCTGTCTGAGGATGGTAAGCCGTACTAAAATTCAAACGTGTGCCCAAGGATTGTTGGAAACTCTTCCAAAAATGTGACGTGTATCTAGTATCTCGGTCAGAGATAATAGACACAGGTATGCCATGTAAGGCTACAATCTTATCAACGTATAACTGGGCTAACATGTCGGAGCTATAAGTCTCCTTGATGGGTAAGAAATGCGCTGACTTCGTCAGTCTGTCAACTATAACCCATATTGTTTCATTTCCTTTTCTTGTCTTAGGTAACATGGTGATAAAATCCATGGTTACCATTTCCCACTTCCACGTAGGAAGTTCAGGCTGTTGTAGCAAGCCTGGCGGCTTTTGATGCTCGGCTTTGACTTGCGCACATGTCAAGCATTTAGCTACATAGGTGGCTACAGACTTTTTCAAGCCTATCCATCAATAATTTGCCTTTAGATCCTGGTACATCTTATCAGCTCCAGGATGAACGGAGTATTTGGAACTATGGGCTTCCTGGAGGATGACATCTCGAAGTCCTCCATAAATTGGAACCCATATTCGTCCATTTAATCTTAGAATTCCGTCCTTGCTAAGAGTTAACTGCTCCTCAGTTACTCCTAACTTTTCATTAGCTATTAACCAATCCATTCCTAAAACAACATCGAATCCTGCCAGATTCATTGGATAAAGATTTGCAATAAATTTCTGATTTAAAATTTCTATTCTTGCTCCCTGCAAGATTTCAGAAATCCTAACGGTTTCTCCATTAGCTGTCTCTACTAAACATTCTTGTGGTAGTTTAGTTAATGATTGATTTAGAAATTTGCAAAATGATGTATTAATAAAACTTTGGTTTGCACCAGAGTCAAATAATACTTTAGCAAAAATATCATTAACTAAAAACGTACCAGCTATGACATCTGGAATCATCTTGGCTTCATCTGCAGTCAGAACAAATGCTCTAGCATTTTGAGTATTCTTGTTGTTTGTAGCTGGATTTAATTTTGGACAATTAAGCTTGATATGACCTTGTTCTCCGCAGTTGTAACATATCTTGTTATTAGCTTTCTTCCTGCAGTTTTCTTCCTTGTGTCCCGATATTTTGCAAAAGTTACAGTATATAGAGCATCTTCCTGAATGCTTTCTTTTGCAATTCTTACAGTAAGGTGCAGAGGTAGAACCTATATTTCTCCCACGGTTAGAACGAAATTCTTGTGTGAGTTTCTGGGTTAGGTTCCTCCTTTGATCCTCCTCTCGGGTACGAACTAATTCATCTGTCAAGGTATTTGCTAGTTCTACAGCTTCTTCTATGGTTTGAGGTCTAGCTGCCTTGACTACGTGTCTTATCTCTCCAATTAATCCCCAGATATAACGGGAGATTAATATTGGTTCAGGTGAAGCAAGAGTTGGTACTATTCTAGCATATTCGAAGAATATTTTAGTGTATCCCTTACTATCCACACCAGTCATTCTAAGGTTTAGGAATTTGTTTGCTATCTGCTCCTTTTCATTGGGTGGGCAGAACTTCCTTTCTACATTGTTCTTAAATTCTTCTCGTTCCATATTGTAAGTTCTATCACTTCCTCTTGTTTGGAGGATAGTGTTCCACCATTCTAGTGCTGAATTCTTAAACAAATTAGAAGCAAACAGTATCTTATCTTCTTCAGCACACTTGCTTATTCTTAAGACTGCCTCAGTCTTCTCTATCCAGCGTAGGGTTGCAATGGCCCCTTCATTGCCCGAGAATTCCATTGGTTTACAAGACCAAAATTCTTTATAAGAACAACCGTAAGACACGGTTCTTCTTCTTTTAGGAATGGGCATTTGAAGTACGGGTTCATTGTTCACGCTGTTTTCTGGTTCGATTGGTCGCTTACTGCTATGCTTACTTTTATTATTCGCTTCTTGAATCGTTTGAATAATAAATGGCATTGCATCTATGATTACTTGTGTCACTATATGTTGAACATCACTATTATCCATTTGGTTTCCATTGTTATTGATCCTCGGATTCTCATTAACCACGTTAATGTTACTCTAGTTATCATTATTCAGATTTCCTTGATTTCCTTCATCGACCATCTGAATTTTAAACATTTACCCCATATTAATACACAAGATAATATTTAATATAGTTAATCACATTATACGCAATCTAGCCAAAAACATCGATCATTGCGACTTTTACTCTATTTCCATATACTATTATGCATCTATTACATTCTAGTACTGAAGTAAAAATTACAATACCAACAGAAATAGAATCACACTAATAGTTATATGCATCCGTACACACATATTTTATTTTATTTTTTATTTTTATTATATTTTATTATTTTTACTATTACCGTCTCCTCCATCACATCACGGATATGGATTTATCCAAAAATCCATATTGCGCTCATCGTATTTTCATACGAGACGCTCTCCCACCTGTCTCATTCTCTCACTGCTTTCTAAAATTTCCTCCCCAAAAGTCCTAAGTTCTTGGACGTTTTCTGCACTCATTGGGGGTGCAGGTTCTAGGACCGGGTTCGGAATCTGGGGTACTGGTTCCTGATATGGGGATGAAAGTGCCTGAAATCGGTAAGGATCTTCTAAGATCTCCCTAATATAATCATCTTGGTAATAGGGATCTAAAGGGTCCATACCTGGGTAGGCTCCTATGTTCTGTATAGGTGCGTCTTCATGGATTGGGTAACGTTGTACATAATCCCTAACGTCATCCCACCAAGGATCATAATTTGGGTCTAGGGGATTTGGTGCAGGTACCCTAGGGATTTCTTCTGGGTTGAAGTCATGCATCTTCACCTGGTTTTCAGAGTTTTCTATCTCCATTGGTTGGTTAGGGATTTGCAATTGTGGTTGTGGGGCTACTAGTTGTTCCAGACCTGGGTCAGCAGCAGTTGTGGCTAGGATATGGAAATTGGCTAGGCTTCTATTGAGCATATCCTGTGTATGGGCATCTGTTTCTCGCTTAATAGCTGCTAAGGCTCTTTGCTGTTGCAACTTTCGCATTCTTTTCCTACGTGCAAAGGCTTCTTTACTGAACCATCCTCGTTTCTTATGAGGGAATGGCTCTTCTGACTGAGCTTTAAAAGCAAACATTCCTTCTTCCTGATCAGCAGAATACCCCGAAAGGGCAGGCTGTGATGAGGTACCTTCACTCCTAGGTGAATCAGACAACTGACGACTCATTTCTGAGGGTCCTTGATCACTCATACTGTAAACTAACAAATAGTCAAATAACACATAACAAATAAATACAGTTGTGCACATATTTCCATAATTTATTTCCTAACACAAAATTTAGAATTTAAGTGTCAGCAGAACACTTCTTTGGCTCAGACCAGTGGCTAGGCTCTGATACCACCTCCTGTCGCAACCCCCGATCCCTGATCCCCGGGAACGGGCGGACGCGAACTCAGAATTTCGGTGGTATCAGGTTAGTTAATTTGGCAGCGGAATTTACATCAGGACCGTAGTTAGGAAATGTTTATCAGAGTAAAACCACCATATTTGATATTAATAATTACATGGGCAAAACCCAAGTTTCTTATTACAATACGTTTATAGGGATAAACCCTATTTTATTGAATTTAAAACATCGTCTTTTAGGTAACTTTTATAGCCACATTTTTCCCAAGCCTTCAGTGCTCTCCAGCTGGCTTTTTACTAATTGGCTGTCACATTGTGTTACCTGAAACGCGTTTTAAAAACATTTGTCAGTGGGAAATACTGGTGAGTGAATCCCAGTTTAATCAAGAAACATTTTATCAATTAAAACAGTATTGAGAGCGATCACATTGTTTATTTCTACACAATTACTCATTCAGTACTGTCAATCCTGACTTGTGGGTCATATTACACATTGGCTAACTCGTCGTCCAATGGTAACGTACTGTCATCCCCGACTTACTACTCACAAGGTAGTAAATTTTGTATACAAAACCCCAACATACCGGCAGTAATTGAAGAACTACAAAGACTCAATCACCGCTTAATTACATTGTAAAACAATTAAGGTTTTGTAAAACATTACAAAAAGGTTATCAAAAAGAGGATAAACTCACATTGCTAACTTAGACTTCGCGTAAGGGTTTCCTGGATATAATCTATAATTTATACAAATGTACATTGGTTAGTATCATAACCCTTTGAAAAATATTAATGATACCCTCCCCGAGACGGCATTCCAATAACTACGTCGGGCAGAACCACGACAGTTATTACGGAACCCTAAATCAATCGGGCATCGTATTTATTACAAAACCGGGGTTATAATACTTACAACTGAGTAGAACTTCGCTAATTAGGGGGTATAATACTTGAATATAAAGCCTACTACTTCAGAAATTCTAGACTGAGAAAAGAAATGAACGATTGAAAGTGAAATCCCGAGGCCTTCTTATATAGTGCTGAAATCTGAGTCTCACGCGCCCCGCGTAAGACAAGCACAAGGCTTACGCGGCCCGCGTCAACGTTGGGTCAACGCGTAGCTCGTCCGGATCACCACTAGGCTTGACACGATGATGACACGTGTCATCACCAGGTTGCGCCACTATATTGATCTTACGCGGCCCGCGTTAGCTTAAACGAGATCTTACGCGGCCCGCCTTAACTTAAGAAATCAAACGAGATCAGGTATCCACCTCGATACCGCCCGCGTAAATGGTTGGGGTGGGTCTATGCGGCCCGCCTCAACTTATATTTCAGATTTAAATTTTATTTTTAAATGTTACATTGTATTTCGGATTTGGTTTGCACATACGGGGTGTATTTAAAGACATATTGGGACATTTTTAAATATAATAGGGTGTCGGAAATATTTGAGAGTGTTGGTTTTACTGAGGGTTGTTACACTGGCACTCCCCCATTGGATCAACCAGTTTATTATTTTATAACAATTTTAAAATTACGGTTTTGCCCCTCTTTTAAATTACGGTTTTGCTCCCAGCTCAAAATAAAACTACGCTTTTGTCCCCAGCTCAAAATTACGATGATCAAAAATTTCCTTTTCGCCCCCAGTTCAAAACAAAATTTTGTTTTTGCCCCCAGCTAAAAATTACGATTTTGCCCTCTGTTCAAAAATGTGATTTTTCCTCGTTTAAAAAATTATGATTTCGCTCTCAGTTCAAAATTACGTTTTTTCCCTAGTTCAAACTAAAATTATGCTTTTGCCCCCAACTCAAAATTACGATTTTGCCCTCGATTCAAAATAAAATTGTGGTTTTGCCCCCAGCTTAAAATTACGATTATGCCCTTAGTTCAAATTTATATTACACTGTTACCCCAAGTTCAAAATTACGAATTTGCACCTATGAAAATTTACAATTTTGCCCCTGGTTCAAATTTACAGTACTACCATCACTTTAGCTTTCGGCAAATTACGATTTTACCTCAGTCAAAAAATACAACTTTCCCTCAGTTAAAAATTACAATATTGCCATTGTTTTAGTTTTTTTTTATCAAAACTATAAAAGTGTTTTATTTTAATTGGTTGACTCGATTTAATTGTTTTTCGTGTCAATGAGTTGCCTAACACTCACTCAATATTCGGCAATCGCCCCGCAACACGGGCGGGGCATCAACTAGTTTGTATACAAATGTATCCCATGTTTACAACTATAGCTTATGGTGGGTTCTTTCATGTCCTCATCTCTTCACTATTCAACTTTCATCAAATGACATTTAGGCCCCCAAACTTCATTCTTACACATTCTTCATGCTTCCAAGCTAACTTCTAAGCCGAAAGGCCCGAAACAAGTCCCGAACAATGTCTTTTGCTTTGCTTATCATCTTCGGGTGTTCCACTTCATTTTCGAGCACTTTAATTCCACCTATTTAAGCGATTATCCTGCAAAACCACAATTTCTCGTAGTTATCACATTCAAACAATATAATCACTTTTTCGAGCACTTTAATTCCACCTATTTAAGCGATTATCCTGCAAAACCACAATTTCTCGTAGTTATCACATTCAAACAATATAATCACTTAAAACACAATGAAAACCCACAATACATTAATGCTCAGGTTTTACCCTCTCGATCACATAGGCGGCATCGAGAGGACGATGAAGACGGAGCGATGTGAACGTTGGAAAGAGGGTGACCGTTGTAGATTTGAACGTTGGGGTTAAAAAAATAAATAAATAAACCCTTTTTTATCTATTATTCCACCCCATTTTTATTTACACTACTTCTCCTAATCTCTCTATACTTTTATAAAATCATTTCTACAAAACCCAAACTCTCTTATAAAATTCTTTCACCAAGTTTTCTAATTTATGGATCCATTCAACCCGAATCGAAACCCAAAGAATCCAAACCCCAACCCGAACACAAACCCGAATGCTAACATCTTCTCGGCTCCCGCCTACATTCAACCCGCTTGCGTCCTCTCCATATTCTTTTACGGATTTTCAACAATCTCCCAACGCCTTTCAACAAATGCAAATGCGGTTTGGTAATCCTTGGAGCATGTCGTTTCCGAGTCAAGCACAAACACCAAGGAGATAGCGCAAGAAAAGCTTCGGTTGAAGGATAAAAGAAGAGAAGAAAAGCGGCAGTTTAGAAAAGTAAAGACGCAATTGGAGGAGTGGAAAATAATGACGACCGACAACGAGTCGTATCCAGAAAAAGACCGCCATGTTTTGCAAAAAATGAAAGACGAGATAGCCAAAAAAATGGGCCTAGACATCGAGTCGTTTCTAGTTATTTAAATTTTTAGTTATGCTGTTTTTAAAATTTTACTTTTTAGTTATGTAATGTTATTTTAAATCTAGTTATTTTAATTTTAGGATTTAATCTAATTTTGTTTTTATATTTTTGTTGTAATTTAATTAACAAAAAAAGGCATGCCTATCCACCATTCCCTTGCTCCATCATTTGGGTCATCATCCCACCCTGTAATGACGTAGCTGCTCACATGGAGCTCCATCCTGGAAGATAGAGCAAAACCACTCCTCATAGCCTTATATCAATCAAAAACTTAAAAAAGAAGTTAGGTGAACTGTAAAAGATTGATTGGGTGAAACAAAAAGATGGTATGTTTTTTTGTTGGATGTTGTAATAAATTCCAAGGCTCAAAAAAGTGGATGAATTATTCCTTGGGTGTGAGGGGCTAACAACTAGTCTTAAGTTTCCTCATACCGAATAATGTTGAACGCATTGTGTTCATCTACAATAAATCTGATACTATCATACTTTGTTTATTTTTTTTGGTGTCCTAACTACGTTTGTTTTCGTATTTTGCTCTAAATGTGTGAGTCTCCTTTCACTTTTGATACATAATGTAGTCGTGGATACCTGGATTGATGCACTTGATACAAATTGTTTTGTGTCTATTTAGGCTAGATAGAGATTGAAAGTATAAATCCAAATTTTTTTAAGAAAAAAGAGCCTTGAATTTTTATTTTGTGTCGAGCCACATAAATAGTTGAGTCATCCCTAAAAAGCGCAGAGGAGCAACACAAAACATCCCAACTGATTAAGTGATGCTTGGACCTAGGGCTGTAAGCGAATCGAACGAACACAAACAAGTTCTTGTTCGTGTTCGTTTGTTAAGGAAATGAATGTGTTTACAAACTGTTAATGAACACTTACCAAACGAGATTTTGCGTTTGTGTTTGTTCTTTAAAGAAATGAAAGTGTTCGTGTTTGTTTATGTTCGTTCGTTAATTTTTTAGATAATGAACACAAACACAAACGAAACAAGCGTTCGTGAAGAAGAGAAACAAACACAAACAAGTATATATTAAGTTTTTAATAAAATCGGCATCTTTCATCACAAAGAGGATGCTACTCGAGAAGACGACGTTGACAATGGTGAAAAGAAATTCCGAAGGCCGTGAGGCATGTAAGATACAATACACTAATATTTATTAAGTTTTTAATGAAATCGGCATCTTTCATCACAAAGAGGGTGCTACTCGAGAAGACGACATTGACGATGGTGAAAAGCAATTCCGAAGGCTGTGAGGCATGTAAGATACAATACACTAATATATATTAAATACGTTATTAGTGAGAATTTTGAAGTAGTCAAATAAAATATAAAAAACCCTAACGAACATAAATGAACACGTTACCAAACGTTCACCAACATAAATGATCAAACAAAAACAACCTCTGTTCATGTTCGTTCGTTTAACCAAACGAACAAAATTTCTTGTTCGTGTTCGTTTATATATTATACAAACGTACATGGGCGCAACATAGTGGGGGCGGGAGAGGGCGGCCGACCCCCTGAACTTTTCGCTCAGTAGTGGAGAGTATGTGGTTTTCGTATAAAATATTTGGGTGTATACGTTTTCGACCCCCCCCCCCCCTTCTCCGGTTTTATAGAATTTTTTGGGTATTATGTGTTCGACCCCTGGTAGAATATCTCAAACTTCAGCACTGCAAACGTATACATACAAACTTTTCACCGAACAGCTTCTAAACTGTTTGTTAAACGCTCGATTCATTTGTAAAGTGAGATAGAGACATACCATATACTTGAAATGCGAGAACATAGCTTTATCTAGCATACATCATTGTCATGCTTTCCAGTGAAGATAAAAACAAAAACCTAATACATATCCAAACAAATATCAATAACTTTAATTCAAAACCTGAAAATGATGTACTAAGATTCGTCCACAACCTTCAAAACAAATATAACTGGACCACAAACCTCTCCTCGAAAGTCGAAACTCCCACAACCTTCCTTGCTTACACGTGGATCCATATGTGTCACCCCTCTTATAAATAAAAACCCTTTTTCTTCTTTCATTTCATGCATTTCTTCTTATTCTTATCACTCATAAACATAACATCTTCATCTTGGTATCTATTCTTTCTTCTTTATTTTCCATGATCAAATTTTGAAACTAATATATTTCATGACCCTTTGTTAGTATTCATTGATTTTATAATATAATACCAATTGTGTGCAGGGTATATGGAAGGTGGTGGAATGGGTGTTGGGAGGGTGATAACCGACTGGAGTGAGATTCCGGTGGAGCTTTTGTTGCGGGTTGTGTCGTCGTTGGATGATCGGACGGTTGTGGTTGCTTCTGCTGTTTGTTGTGGATGGAGAGATGCTATTTGTTGGGGACTTACTCGTATTTCCTTTTCTTGGTATGTATTTGTAATGCTTTGTTTCTGTTCCTAATCGTTTATTTGTTGTTTGGTTGAGTGTATATGCTAGATACGCTAAGTAAAAGTAGAGAGTTGATGTGACTGATTTAGCTGGTGAGAGAATATTTGGGAGTTGAGGTGACTGATAGATACGCAAAAGTAGAGAGGTGATACGACTGATTTAGCTAATGAAAATGTTAGACTAGTGGGTATGGAGAGCCTCATCCCCAAGGGGATTGGCCGCCACGTCGGCGCCACGTAGGAGTGGCTTGGAGGGGATGGACCTATGGGGGTGGGGGATGAACCCCTTTATGTATATATACCTATGTATGTATAGGTATATGTGAGGAGAAGGGAGGAGAAGGGAGGCCGTGAAGATTGTCTGGTGGGAGCCGGAAAGGACGGGACGGAGCGAGGGGGGCGGTGTGGGGGACCGGGGCCGGGCCTCACCGGGCCTAAGCCGGCCCCCATACCGCTTGGTCTTAGAGAGTTGATGTGAATATTAGAGAGTTGATGTGACTTATTTTGCTGGTGGGAATATTATGTTAAAACAATAGGAGAGATATGTTGTTGATGTGACTGATTTAGTTGGAGAAAAGGGTTTTTAGTAAAAACAATAGCTGGGATGCAAGTATGCTTAATGAGTTGTGGTAATCGTACTCTCCTATAGCTTTTTACTAGATGTACTTACTCACTGAATTAGTCACATCATTTCTTTACTTTTTCATTTTTATCATAGAGGGGGCGTCAAGCACATAGGTATGTTTGGCCTCAAATTACACGAGTGTGTTACTAAACGTGCCCCACTAACAAAACATGGGAGGGCACACCCTTAAAAAGGGTATGTTCACTCGAACTCGAGAGAGGGTACGTTAAGCCACACCCTTAGATATATCCTTCGTTCTTTCCTAAAGAAATTTAGGAGATTGTATATGTGCCTTTTTGTCTACCTATACCCGAATTGACATGTTTTATATAAATTCGTTAGAATTACCCATCTTTAGCTTTGTGATTTTAACATAATAACCTTTCTTAATCTTGAATTAATATTATTTTTTGTGATCCTTAATTAGTAACTAGAGCTAGTCATATAACTTTTCTTAATCTTGAATTAGTAATATATCTATTATATCCCTAGTTTAATTTTTTATGTTTATAGCTACACTTAATGCATTATCTTTTGTTCTTTTGTAAAATTATTTGGTATTGTTGTTATGTCTTTTTCTATCTTGTCATGTTCGTGTTTTGAATTTCCCTACCCTATGTTTGGTTAGGCAATGTAGATTAATCAAAGATAAAGCTATGATATAACAAGCCGACAAATAGATGGAAAAATCGGTCTATGTTGCCTATTGCCGTTAAATTCGCTAATAATAGAGATAGTTTCATGATTAAATAGAATTTCCCTTGTCCTATTTGTGACCGGTTTGTATTTATTATCAAACATCCTTTTCATACAACCCAAACTTAAAAGATGGTAGTTTTAACTGAATTTATTTCGTCTTCTCTTCCAATAGCACGGGCTACGACTCAAGTGCGTATTCGTAGTGTATTTTTTTTTGGTATTATAATAATATGATTGAAATTGTGGCCCAGTTAGTTAGGTATGTGTTTTACTTTATTTATTTATTGTCGTTTTTTTATATTGTATGATTGCATGGTAATTTTTTTTGGGATACCCTGATTTAATGGGATAGTTCCGCCACTGATTACTATAATACGATGCTAATATATGACATTGGCCCTTCTTTTAATCTAATTTAGCTTTTGATTAAAACTAAAATAATGTAAAAATATTATACTTGTGATGGAATAAGGATACTTTTCGTTCTTTCATTTTCATTATATCTTCGGGTTTTTGTAGGTGTAAAAACAACATGAACAACTTGGTGCTTTCTATGGCTCCCAAGTTTAGAAATTTAACGGGTTTAGTCCTTCGTCAAGATAAACCGCAGTTAGTTGACAATGTGGTTGAAACCATTGCAAATAGCTGTCATGATCTTGAAGATCTTGACCTTAGCAAGAGCTTTAAGCTTAGTGATCGGTCGTTATATGCTTTGGCACATGGTTGTCAAAAGCTTATCAAGCTCAATATCAGCGGATGCTCTTCGTTTAGCGACAACGCTCTTGCATATCTAAGTAGTTACTGCAGACAATTGAAAGTTTTGAATCTTTGTGGATGCGTAAAAGCTGCATCTGATAAGGCATTGAAGGTAAACGATCCTTTTGGTTTGTTCAAATTCAACTGGGGTGGCAATTTCAAGCCATTTACTTGTGAATGGTTTCAATTTTGGTTATGCTTTAGCGGGTCAAATAAGTAAGATAAAAAGAAGTTACCCATTGACTTATGGATTGGTAAATAATTTCATTATATTTACTATGAAATTGGTGAAAGTATGTTTATAGTGGTTTAAAAGAAGAAATACAACTTTTATAATGAAATATTACAACTTTTATTATCATATATTCATATTCAACAGATAGCAACTATTTATAAAACGATAAACTTTTGGTCAAAAAGTGGGTTGGGTCACTCAAATCCAAACATACCCGTATTGGCTCTTACAAAAATTACGCGTGTTGACCCGTTACCCAACCTTCCTTTCCATGCCATCTAACCCGTTTTGGCTCGTGCTAATTTTTTTGTACACGTTTTGACCCGTTACCCAACCTTTCTTTCCGGGTCATCTAACCCGTTTTGGCTCGTACTAATTTTTTTGTACACGTTTTGACCCGTTACCCAACCTTGCTTTGGCCCGCGTGATTAGCCACGTCTAGATTTGAGTTGATCACGGTTGCTTGATTATGTGTGTAGGCAATCGGATACAATTGTAGTCAACTTCAGTCATTGAACCTAGGATGGTGCGAGGAAGTTGGTGACGCTGGAGTAACGAGTTTAGCGTATGGCTGTCACGATCTGCGTGCACTCGACTTATGTGGTTGCGTTCTTATAACAGGTAAAATTGTTATAAACTTGCAACTGCAACATACATTATTTCAAATTCTTAATTCCAACAATTGATTTGTGTGCAGATGAGAGTGTGATAGCCCTAGCAAACAATTGCCTGCATCTAAGATCTTTAGATCTCTACTACTGTCGAAACATCACCGACCGAGCGATATACGCATTGGCACATATTCGAGTGAAAAACAAGAACCAAATGTGGGATGGGGTTAAAACCGGGGATGAGGATGAAGACGGGCTCATGAGTCTCAACATTAGTCAATGCACCGCTCTAACACCACCAGCGGTTCAGGCTCTATGTGATTCGTTTCCAGCGCTTCATACGTGCCCAGGTAGGCATTCACTTATCATAAGTGGCTGTTTGAATCTAACTTCGGTTCGTTGCGCGTGTGCTTTCCAAGCGCATCATGAGGTTAACACACTTACTCATCATGCTTATTGAAAATCGGGGGCGGTCAAGTGGTTAGAGATCGGTTTGGTTCTTCATGTTTCGAGTTTAACCATTGTACATATGTTGTTGGATTATCTAGTTTAATGTTTTTGGACATTGATATTACAATAGATGTGTTTGAACAACCTCCCCCCCCCCCTCCCCCCCCCCCCCCCCCTCTTAGGTTTTAGTGTTTTGTATAACTAAATGACTATTATGTGGGCTCTTGTTTTCATTCAACAGTGAGTGATTGACTGCTTTTAAATATATTTACATATAACAAATAATAATAGAAGTGATTTTTTTAACAATTTACATTATTATTACTTTTCTGAACTTAATATTTACATAATATTGTTGTTTCATCATTATTATTATAAGAAAAGAAAATTACCAATTATTAAAAATTTAAAAATATGTTTCTATTAGTTCTGATTTTAAATCTCTTAATACACACTTCTTATATTACTATTAAAAATTTAAAAATGTGTTTCTATTAGTTCTGATTTTAAATCTCTTAATACACACTTCTTATATTACTTGACATTTGCTCCTATTTAATGAATCTCTTAATATACACTTCTTATATTACTTTTAACATTTGCTCCTATTTTAATTTAGACCACTGCATGGACAAGTTAGTAATGTGAAACTAATATATTATACATTATATGTGTTACATGAGATCTATAATATGTGTTACATGAAATCTTGGTATTCAATACATAACCAGTTTTCATAAATCTTTATACATAGTGCTAGTCAAATATAGTGGGAGAGAGAGTTGTGTGGGCAACTAAATCTTCTATAGATTGCAGTTAAAAAAATGGATGCTGTTGGGGAATTTTCAGAAACGGATGATCAGAGAGGCGTGTAATCACTCTCAGATCAAATTATTTCGGTGGTTCACCCGAATAATTCAATCGGATACAACTCTGATTTCGAGAAATTGAACCTGAGTATGTGTTTTTGCGTGAATTGATGAACCAGAGAAATGTGATCAAAACTGTGTTTTCGAGTTTGGGGGGTTTGCAGATAACTGCCTCTGGCAGTTATCTTCTAATTTTAATTAAAAGTGCATTAAAAAATGCCTTAATTTTTGTCTAAAAAATTAGGACGATTTTTCACAAAATATTTTTTCTAAGGCATTTTCCATAAAGCAATTTAATTAAAATAAAATTTTTCCAGCTCGACCCCAGCCAGGGGCTCTGCCCCTTGGACCCCGCCAGGGGCTGCCGCCCCTTGGACCCTGCTCCCAGGGGCGCTGCCCCCTTGGAACCCCCGTAGGGTACGGGTTCCGCCCGTACACTCCGAATAATAATAACTCAAACAAGCGTGCACTCCCGCACCTCCTAACTTGCTTGATGTGTATTATTATTCGCTTTGATCACCAAGTCAATCCCCGATTACACTAAAATATCTAACATTCCTCCCCCATTTTAGCGTAATCCTTGATTAACTTAAACAAGTTCACAACAAATCAAACTTATGCATAAATGAAATATCGCGACGATTGAATTTCACATTAGTATATTACACATTCCAAATATTCGAATATAGGGGTGTCGCTAAGGATTGAACCCTTTCTATTCAGTGAATACATGAAGATAACATACACACAAGTTTACATACTCTAATGTTCTTTCTTGACACTATTTTTACTAGCCTGTGTCCCATCCTTCAATGAACATATCAAAGCCAAGTCCTAGCTTCTTGAAGCGGCTAAACTTCATGCTCATATAGGTAGTTCTTTATTCTTGCACCTGCATATGCAATTTTTCAAAGAACTATTAAGAAGAAAACCTTCAACCTCCTTTAACTTGCAGGTCTGAACACATACCTTGGGATGATGCTACTAATGTGTTCCAATTTCTAGATGTTAAGCTTTCCACATTTAATTCAGCACCTAACGTCATATTAGGTGGGAATTGGGTATCTTAACACGAGAAATCTCAGGTGGACTTTAATCCCATCCCTACAGCCGCCTTGTGCACAAGATCTCTACATAACTCTTTGGTTAAGTGGTCGGCTAGATTCTGTTGAGTTCTCACAAACTCCACCGATATCACCCCTTGCGTGATGAGCTCACGAATCATGCTGTGTCTAACACCTAAGTGTCTAGACTTCCCATTATACACTTGGCTATATGCCTTAGCCAAGGTAGCAGCACTATCACATCTAATAGATATAGGTGATATAGGTTTAGGCCACAATGGAATTTCATAAATCAAGTTTCTTAGCCACTCAGCTTCTTTGCCGGCTGCGGCTAATGCTACAAACTCAGACTCCATTGTTGAATCAGTTATGCAAGTCTGTTTCTTAGATGCCCAAGATATGGCACCTCCTCCGAGCAGAAAAGTCCATCCACTCGTGGAAGAATGATCTTCCTTGTTTTTAATCCAGCTTGCATCCGAATAACCTTCTAAAACCGAAGGAAATCCGGTATATGTCAAACCATATTTCATGGTTCCTTTCAAGTACCTAAATACTCGATTCATTGCTTGCCAATGACTTGCACCTGGATTGCTAGTATACCTACTAAGCTTTCCAACAGCATAAGCTATATCCGGTCTAGTGCTAATCATGGCGTACATGAGAGATCCAATGGCCCTTGAATATTCAAGTTGGCTTACAGCTACACCTTCATTAGGTGAGAGCTTAAACGCAGGGTCCATTGGAGTGCTAACCGGAGAACTATCATGAAAATTAAACTTTTTCAATATCTTCTCAATATAATGAGATTGAGAGATAGATATGCCATTGTTCTCCCTTTTGATCCTTATACCAAGGATCACTTCCGCCTCCCCCAAGTCTTTCATATCAAAACAAGATGACAAAAAATTCTTTGTTCTATCAACTTGATCCTGGTCAGTACCGAAGATCAACATGTCATCTACATATAGACAAATTATGACTCCTTTCCTAGAATCATCAAATTTGCTATATACACACTTGTCTGCTTGGTTTAATACAAAACCATTAGACAAAACCACTTCATCAAACTTTTGATGCCACTGTTTTGGTGCTTGCTTTAAGCCATATAATGACTTAACTAGCTTACACACCTTATGCTCATTGCCAGGCATAACAAAACCCTCTGGTTGTTTCATATATATCTCCTCATCCAAATCACCATTCAGGAAAGCAGTTTTCACATCCATTTGGTGAATTACAAGATTGTGTATTGCAGCCAATGCAACCAACAATCTAATAGTGGATATTCTTGCTACAGGAGCATATGTATCAAAGTAGTCAATTCCTTCCTTTTGTCTAAAGCCTTGGATAACCAATCGGGCTTTAAACTTTTCAATTGAACCATCTACTTTCATCTTCTTCTTGAAGATCCATTTACAACCAAGTGGTTTACACCCAAGGGGTAGATCAGACAGTTTCCAAGTGTTATTCTGCATAATAGAGTCCATCTCATCATTTATAGCTTCTTTCCAAAAAGCTACATCTCGAGATGCCATGGCTTCACTATAGGTTTTAGGATCTTCCTCAATATTGAAGCAATATTGATATTGAATTTTAATTTCATCTCTAGATCCTTCAACCAAATATAGCTGAAAATCATCACCAAATGATTTAGCTTTTCTTGCTCTACCACTCCTCCTAAGTTCCGGAGGAGTATCAATCACTTGATCAGCAACGTGAGAGTTACTAGAGCTTGGAACCATGTCTCTAGGCCTAGGCATTGAAGAGAATCTATTCTCATCATACTCTGCAGTTCTTGCCTCAATAACCGTATGCACTGACACGTAGTCATTTGGTTCTATAACATAGAACCTATGAGCAAATGAATGCTCCGCATACCCAATGAAAATGCAGTCTATACCTCTTTCCCCTATATTCCTTATCTTAGGATCTGTGAGCCTCACCACGGCTCTACAACCCCAAACTCTCAGCTTATGCAGCTCAGGTGGTTTTTTATACCAAAGCTCAAAAGGGGTGGTCTTGTTCCTTTTATTTGGAACCCTATTTAGCAAATAGCAGGCTGTCAACATAGCCTCACCCCAAAAGCCCTCACTTAGGCCCGAATAGGACAACATGGTATTAACCATTTCCTTTAAAGTCCTATTTTTCCTTTCCGCCACACCATTTTGTTCCGGTGTGTAAGGAGCTGTGGTATGGTGTATTATTCCAGTAGATTGGAAATACACCGGATCAAAATACTCACCACCTCTGTCCGTATGTAGGGTTTTAATCAACCCACTCCGATGAAGCTCTACTTCTTGTTTATAAATCTTAAACTTTTCAAGAGCTTCATCCTTAGCATGCAACAAATAAACGTAACAAAATCTAGTAGCATCATCTATAAATGTTACTACATATTTTTTATTACCTAGAGATGGTGTAGCATGAAAATCACATAGATCACTATGTATCAAATCTAACACTTTAGTTTCCCTATGAACATGTTGCATGAAAGCTTTTTGGTTATCTTATTCAACTTGCAAACATGGCATTTATCATTGTTTATGTTAATAGGCGGAATTAAGCTCATTTTAGACATTTCTTTAACTCTTTTATAATGTACATGTCCTAGTCTAGCATGCCATAATTCCGATTCAGTCAAGTTGTTTCTACTACTAGTTGAAGCTATGCAATTTGCATTACTAGTTGAAGCAAGACAAACAGATTCATTCATAAACGAGACATCAACATTCAACATAAACATACCATTACATAGATAACCAAAACCAACAAAGGTACCATGTCTTGACAAGATATACTTGTCACTTTCCAATACTTGTTTGTACCCACAATTATTCAACACAATGCCACTTAACAGATTCTTTCGAATTCCGGGCACATACAAAACATTGTTCAAAAGTAAACATTTTCCAGAAGTAAAAACAAGATTAACAGTTCCTATTCCCTTGATTGGTTCAGTTGCAACGTTCCCCATCTTGATGATAGATCCGTCTTCGATTGGTTGAAAGTCTTTAAACCAACGAAGATCCTTGCATACATGACTCGTTGCACCCGAATCAACCCACCAAGCAATGTCATCATCCTGCACATAAAATGCCTCAGAAATTAGTGACACATAATTCTGAACCGAATTATTAAGTTGTACTAAATTCTGACCTTGCTTGCCCGGGTCCTTGGACCCGCCAGAACCATCCTCATTCTTGTTCTTTGAACCGGACTTCTTGTTATTCTTCAACATTTTACAGTCCCTCTTAAAGTGACCAACCTTACCACATTTCCAGCAAGGGTAATTCGGCTTTTTGTTTGAACCCGAATTGCTGTTTCCTTGAAACTTGCGTTTCCCTTTGAACCTACTGTTTCCTTTGGATGATTCACCAGTTTCAACCATGTTCACAGAACTTGAACCAGCCCGTTTCTTATCATCATTGACTAACACATTTTCCTGTGCTCTCAAGCCTTCTTCAATTCTGAAGTGGCTTCCAAGTTCAACCAAGGTTAACTCTCCTTTCTGATGTTTCAGATTATGTTTAACGTCTCTCCAGGAAGGAGGTAACTTGTCAATGATACTCGAAACAGAGATGGATTCATCCATCTTCATATCATGTTGGGCAAACTGCCCCAGAATTCGTAACAATTCATGATATTGTTCCATCACAGGCCGTTCATCAACCATTTTGTAATTGTTGAAATTACTGACAAGAAACTTCTTACTAGAAGAATCTTCTGCCATGTATTTGGCTTCCAACGTGTCCCACAGTAACTTTGCAGTTTCAACATTTTGATAAACATCGAATAAGGGATCAGACATACCGTTCAGGATGTGGCCAAGACATATGTAATTGTCGTTCTCCCACTTCGACCTCTTCCTGATTTGCTCCAGATTTCCCTCCTCCTGTATCTCCGGGATTGGAGTAGTCAACACGTACACAACCTTCAACGAAGTCAGAAGAAAGTGCATCTTCTTCTGCCATCTTCGGAAGTCCACCCCTTCGAACTTCTCCAGTTTGTTTTCCTTGATTGTCATATCCTTCATCGATCCGCTTGCCATCTTCACAGAAACTAATTTGATCTTTGTTGGGGAATTTTCAGAAACGGATGATCAGAGAGGCGTGTAATCACTCTCAGATCAAATTATTTCGGTGGTTCACCCGAATAATTCAATCGGATACAACTCTGATTTCGAGAAATTGAACCTGAGTATGTGTTTTTGCGTGAATTGATGAACCAGAGAAATGTGATCAAAACTGTGTTTTCGAGTTTGGGGGGTTTGCAGATAACTGCCTCTGGCAGTTATCTTCTAATTTTAATTAAAAGTGCATTAAAAAATGCCTTAATTTTTGTCTAAAAAATTAGGACGATTTTTCACAAAATATTTTTTCTAAGGCATTTTCCATAAAGCAATTTAATTAAAATAAAATTTTTCCAGCTCGACCCCAGCCAGGGGCTCTGCCCCTTGGACCCCGCCAGGGGCTGCCGCCCCTTGGACCCTGCTCCCAGGGGCGCTGCCCCCGGACCCCCGCCAAGGGGGCGCTGCCCCCTTGGAACCCCCGTAGGGTACGGGTTCCGCCCGTACACTCCGAATAATAATAACTCAAACAAGCGTGCACTCCCGCACCTCCTAACTTGCTTGATGTGTATTATTATTCGCTTTGATCACCAAGTCAATCCCCGATTACACTAAAATATCTAACAGATGCGTATATTTATGCGTTTCTTATAGTTCTCTACGTATTAAACAAACTTAAGAGACATATATTTATACGTTTCTTATAGTTCTCTACGTATCAAACAAACGCAGCGCCTTAAATTGCTAACGGAATACTGAAAAACATTCTTCCTTTTTCTTCTTAAAAAAAGTACAAATCAAAACTTCATATGTTCAGTTATATATCAGTGTTGTGTTAGGAACATTCCACAAAAATTAACACACAATATTCAACCAAATTTACCTCTATATCCAGGATATTTGCATATTTAATTTCCTCAGTTTGGGCTTTACATGAGCATTCCACAAGAACACAACATCAACCATCAATCATTTGTTGCTCTTGTAAACAATCTCCTCCTCGTCGTCATCATCCACATCATATGCCGGATTACACAAGCATCTGAATAACCTACCGATTCCCTGTTATATACATCCACCATATACGCAATCATACGTTATCACTTTAGCGTAACCCATGGTTTTTAATCAACTTATGTGTTATTATGTTCAAATTTTCAAGATTATGAGAAGATCAAACCTGTGTGATCAAAGGTGCTCGATAACTCAGCGTTCGTGGTGAATCTTCATCGTCGCTACTATCAGATCCGCTGCTTGTATCATCATGAATATCAGAAGCAACTTTCTTCTTTGATGTTCCAACACTTTGTGATTGTTTCTTCCTCTAAAGCCAACAAACATCACTATAAAATCAAGTTCTAAAATGTTACATATCAGAGGGTGTTCGGCATTGCTTAAAAAAACCGCTTATTTGTTTATTGTTTTTAGTTAACAGATAAGCAGATACCAGTTTGATGAAGCAATCTCGAACACCATATCAATCATTAACACAATTTAGAAATCCCACCTGAAATATTTTTCCTAAAAGTTTTAGAGCAACCGCCCGAGCTTTAAGTTCTTCCTTCTTGACATTATTTTCATGGAGCACCTGCAAAATAATTCAAATCCTCCATAATCTTACCTTTAAAACAAAGATAACATTATATACTTTCACAAAAAGTGTTGTCAAGTCTCTCAACTTTTATTGTGACTAATGCATGCAGTATGTTTTTTGGGCCAAACTTATATATACATGGTAGATTCTAAAAACAAACTACAATAACTCAATCAGTCGTAAAAAAACTAAGGGACTTAACCGCGCGTTTTATGTAAGTGCTTAGGATTTTTTGTCGATAAGCAGGTAGTTTATAACGTATTTTACTCACCATTTGACAAACATGTAAAAGGGTGACTTCAATATCAACAACATTCAATTTCCAGAGTGAGCTCATGAGTGTCTCCTTGCTGGATTTTAGATGTGATTCAACGTCGTTTATAGGCCCGCTTCCATCCATTTTAAATTGGCGACTTGCTTCTTCTTGAAGTTGCAGCAATTGAAAAGCCCCTAGAGTAATTTCTCACCAAAATAAGGTACTATGGTAACTTGATAATTAATAAATGTACTTACTGGCCATTTAATATTAGGTTAATATTTATAAAAATATAACCAACTATGTTCAAATATTCTGTGAAATAAACATTCATATTTAGGAAAAAGAATGTTGCTTAAATCAAATTTTTGAAGGTTTGATATGGGACATAAAAAATTGGTTAAGTGAAATAAAAATTTGATAAAAATTGCTTCTTACCTTTTGCTGCAGTAATTTGTGATTTCCAAAAATGCCCTTTGGTCCGAACCCACTCGGCCATAAATGGTACCCCAAGGTAAATCGCTTTCTTTCCGAGCTCTTGTGCGGCTTGTCTTTCGTATATGTATCCGATAGTGTGCAAGATATTTGCTCCAAAAGCTGTTAGAATTACATTTGAAAAGGATCATATATTCTTTGGGGTAGATACCCTTAAAGAATTGTGGTCAACCTCTCTTGATCCAACACATTTGACCCACACAAAAACTTACCCGTTTTGACCCAAACCCGTTTTAATCTAACTCAGTTTCCACACTATTATAAGCAACAATGGATGCATGCAATACCTGCTTGTGTAAGTCGTTCCACCTCTGATTCAGCTCGATCTAAAAATCCTTCTTTATCACCTCGAACATATTGTTGAATAAAATTTATCAATATTCTAGCTAATCTTTCTTCCCTTTCCCTCTGGATAGTCTGCATGATTAAATATACTTAAAATCCAAATAGAAAATAATCATTCAATGGTGCTTATCAAATTCATAACATAGTACTTGCCTTCAACTTTTCATGCAATATTTCGGGGGTGTCATTTTCACCAACTAATTCCGCAGAAGCCATTGTCGCAACAGCTAGGTGCCCTATGTAGTCTTCAAATAGTTCACTTCCGAAAAGAAAAGCAAAAACCGCAGTCGAATCCAGCATTGTGTCCCTGTAATATGATGAATATTTTATACATAACTAGACAATGTTACTAATTATGGATGCATATGATGTCTGTGATATATTAACTGAATCATCATCATCATACTCAGTAAATCCCACCAATAGCAAAGCTAAGGTAGGGTCTGAGGAGGGTAGGATGCAGACAGCCTTACCTCTACCCCGTAGGAATAGAGAGGCTGCTTCCAGTGAGACCCCCAGCTCGATAAAGGAGACAATTATAAGTTCATTAAATATGTTCAGCATGTTATAGACGGGTACGAGTTTTTGGGCCAATGACGGAAGGTCCATGAGTCTAGATGGTTTTGGGCCAACCAATGGGCCCAGGTTCCATTTTTTTGGTCCTAAAATTTGAAAATTTTCCATAATTTAATTCAATCTAGAGCCCATTCTTACTTTGATATGGAGCCTTTTCCATTCCTATCATATGCATCTCTCTTCACAGGATCACTCAAAACTTGATAAGCTTCACCAAGCACCTGCTCATAAACAAGATTACTTTCACTTTCATTTTAACAAATATTAGTAATTATGTTTAACAAAACCCGATCTTTCAAACCATCAAGAAACACAAATATTTTTCGAAACACTTGCCTGAAATCTCTCAGCCGCTTGAGGATCATTCGGATTTTTATCAGGATGAACTTGTCGCGCCTGTTTTCAAACCACATAAATGTTAGTGGCAGCGTTTACGGCTTATTTTGTCAAAGCGCGTCAAACTAATAAAAAAGGAAAAGCGTCATACGGGTCAAAAGCAGCACAAAGTGGTTTAAAATTTCAATATCATACTAAATTTAAACATAATTAGTCAAGTAAAGTACACAGATGGTCCCTGTGATTAACCAAAGGTTTTAGCAGGTCCAAGTTATGGACTAAATGCGTTAAAAAGTGCAAATTACAGGGACTACCCATGTACTTTTGGCAAAAGTTGTGGACCAAATGCGTTACAAAGTGCAAACCATATGGACCATTTGTGTAGTTTTGGAAAGCTATGGACCAAATCCAAAATTTTGGACAGGGACCATCTGTGTACTTTACTCGAAATAGTCTCTCCGAAGAATTACACCGAAAACATGGTATGCATCTAAACAAAACTCTAGAAAACAGACCGATCAAAACAACACCGTCAAATCTGGCTTTCGTTACAACAAACGCACACAAATCGTAACTGATTTACCAACAAGTGGGCTAACGAGTAACGAACGCACCTTCAGATAGTAAGCTTTGCGAATATCATCATCAGATACAAGTGGGCAAACACCAAGAATATCATAATATTCAGTTTCTTTCACCATTAGAATAATCTCGATATTCACTCACTAATCCGATCAGATCAGCCGAAAAGATGGATCCCTGAATTCCAGGGTACAAAATCAGAGTTCACAGAATAAAATGTGTGAAAAGTAGATAGAGATGATGAATAGAGAGTGAGCTTTCCAGTACTGAAAAATGAGTAAAGAAAGATGTAAAGTTAAAGGGTGTATTTATTTATTTTTTTAGCAATTTGTGAAAGCTTTTTCGCGGGAGAAAAACAGTATTTTAACGGTTGATATGTGGTGCTAATGATGCTTGCAACTACTTTTTGAAATGCCCATCACTTGCTTTTGCAAATGGGTTGATTGGTGGGTTATGTTTGGCTGTACAAACGCCCCACATGAAGTGGACCGGTCAAGAAATGACACTATACATGGGTTGGGCTCACTCATACATCGACATAATACAGAAAGTAATGTGTATACTAATACTATACTAGTGGAAGGTTCAAATGAGAAGAATTTTTTTGTAAGAAGAAAAAAGAATAAGTTTCAACCAATAAGAATGTTTCATTTTACTTCATTTAATTTTAATGTAAGGGTATATTGGTAAAGTCACATAGATCATTAATATCTAGTCTTCCTTTTTAATAGCTAACTACATTAAATTTGTAACTTATTTTCAAAAAATATATATTTTTTCAAAAATTAAAAAATAATAATTTAGAGTGTAGGATAAATTACGAGTTGTGTAGGATAAATTTGAGCATGTGTAGGATAATTTTCAAAATGTGTAGGATAACTTTTTATGTGTGTAGGCAATGAAAATTTGTGTAGACAATAATAGTCTTTATGAGTAATTAATTACTTAAAGATTGTAATAAATGAGATTAAAGAATAACTACTTAATATTTTACAATTGTGCCCTTTGTTCTTTTTCTTCTCAACTAAATTTTGTTCTCAAATGAACCTCCCCCTACTATACTAATGCAATAAGTGCCACTAATAAACATTTTGTTAAAGGGATGTATCACATCCGTTTGTCACATCAGTCATTTTATCTGATAGGCATATAGATATGATATACGGGCGTATAATATCTGATATACGGATGTATAGTTCTTGAACCCTCCTTGGTATAGAGGCATAGAGCCTCTTGTATGCGGGTGTATAGCTCGATATATGGGAGTAGATCGTACCCCATAATAAAAGACATGAAAATACGTGTATTCACTTTTTATTGTTTAGATTAATGATCTGATGCCTAATTATATATTGTTGTTATTATTATATGTGGTATTGTATATCAACGCGTCTAAGTAGGCGATGTGAAGCAAGCCACAAATTATTTTGTGTCACGTATGTGTAAAATTGTTGAGGCTATCACTAAATAAGTTAGGGTGTAACAATCTTTTTTGTGAGTTGGAGGGTCGAATATAAACATGACATAAACCAAAAAATTGTGTAAAACACGTAAACCCAAACACAACACGCCGTGGATTGACAATTTGACATGAACTAGACCCGTGTAACCCGGATTTGTTTTATATATTAATACTCTAAACACAAAGATTTATTGAATTTTCCGGATTTATTTTATATATTAATACTCTAAAAGTAAAGATTTATTGATATTAATATTCTAAAGAGTTAAATGTCATTTTAGTCTCTGTGGTTTGGGCCATTTCGCCAGTTTAGTCCAAAGATTTCATTTTCGCCTATGGGTCCAAAAAGGTTTCACCGTTGCCATTTTAGTCCACTGGGTTAACTTCATCCATTTTTATGTTAACGAGAAGGGCAATTCGGTCATTTTATATGGCCAAATTGTCCTTCTAGTTAACAGAATTACATATAAAATGACCGAATTGCCCTTCTCGTTAACAGAAAAAATGGATAAAGTTAACACATTAGACTAAAATAGCAACGGTGAAACCTTTTTGAACCTACAGACGAAAAATAAAACCTTTGAACTAAACTGATAAAATGACTCAAATCACGTAGACTAAAATGGCATTTAACTATATTCTAAAAGTAAAGATTTATTGAATTTTAGTTTTGAAGGTTGCAATTATTTTATTGTTTTTCAAGAGCAAAAAGACAAAGAAGTACCAAATAGGTAAAATACAAGAAGACTGAATTCCACTATTTGACGCAGGTGTTGTGCACATGTGATTTTGGCTTGATTGTGAAACTACTTGGGGTTAGAAAAAAACATTAAAATTTGGTTTGATTGTGAAACTACTTGAGGTCAGAAAAACAATAAAATAATAGAACAAACGCAATGGGTCAGGTAGGTATTGAATTATTGATAATCATTATATGATATCTGCTTGTAAAATTATATCACATACCCAGCCCAATACCAACACTCATTGGGTATGTGTCGACTAATTACCCCTCAGACGTCGGGTATTGGATACAACCATTTAAAAAATATGTATATGTTTGTCAGGATTTTCAAGTATATTTTATTTCTTCCATGAGTTAATTGTCAAAATCGTCCCTGAGGTTTGGGCAGGTTTGTCAATTTCGTCCAAAATGACACTTTTGTACCAAATTGCCCTCAACGTTTGTAATTTTGTAGGATCGTTTGCTGACCCAAACGAGTCGATCAGAAGAGATCTCGTCCAATACGAAAGGCAGAAACAGACGTATCGGAGTTATTTCAGCTGGATTGCACAAGAAATCACTTTAAACTGTCTCTGTATTGATATCAGATCGTATTACAATGCTGGAGACACTTCGGCAGAGCTTCGTTGCCGGAATCGAAAACGTTACAAATGAAATGGCACAACATATATTTATAGGCACCTGATTTCGCACGAAATATCTCAAACGAAATGGCCAACATGTCATTTCGTGCGAAATAGACATAAACACAAATTTCTCGTATTTCGCGCCCTGATCTATCTAATCTCACACAAGACTCGATACAAGACGAAGTCGACAGACATATGCACCAACAAACTTTTTGCCATTTTCATCCAAACCACTAACTTAGTTTATTTTTTCTATTAAGTTGATGATATTTGGATGAAACTGGCAAATATAAAACCACAGGGACAATTTTGGCAATTTACTTAAACTCTTTTAAATTTTTTTTATTTAATTAATTTTGTTACATATATAATAAAAAAGAATATACATGCAATTTTTATATGAAAAAAATAATAGCTTTGTCACATATTTTTTATAAATTATCCAACTACTAACTAAGTTAATTTTTCTATTAAGGAAAAAGATGTTTATAAACTAAGACAGAAATTAATTTCTAATTTTCTATATAGATCAATTTTATAAAAATAAAATCTACTTAAACCTCTAAATTTTATAGAACTAAAATGCTAGTAACCTTATTGAAAAAGGTCAAATAAAAAAATATTATCATATGTACCAAGTTTGTAATTCATCTTCTACTCTTTTAAATTCGCTTTTAAGGAAAAACAGAAGCCAGTGCCCCCCCCCCCCCCCTCTCTATCAAACAACGTATCGTTACCAAACCTTAAAATTACTCACTAAATTGTAATTATAATGCTATGAACCAAAAGTTTCTTTACTCAAGCCACTCAGAATAAGTATTAGTTAGTTACCCTCATAATCTTAATTAAATAAATATTTTATTTCTACCAACATATTTCCTAGGTGCTCAACGCGTTTAAAAAATATGTAACGTTTTACAATTTTTTTCTATCTCTACAACTAATAAATACTAAAAGTTGTAATCGATTGTTTTGTGTTGCACACCAATGACGTTTTTTCTTTATAAAACGGATTTATATAAAGAAGCTGTAAATTAATTTCTGTCTTAATTTATAAAATTTAAAACATCCTTCACCTTAACAGAAAAAAAACTGAGTTAGTGATTTGGATGAAAATTTATAAAAATTATGTGACAAAACTATTAATTTTTTTTTCTAAAAACTCCATGCATATTCTTTTTTATTATATGTGTAACAAAAATAATTAAATAAAAGAAATTATAAAGGGTTTGAGTAAATTGCCAAAATCGTCCCTGTGGTTTTATATTTGTCAGTTTCATCCAAATATCCTCAACTTAACAGAAAAAATAAACTAAGTTAGTGGTTTGGATGAAAATGGCAAAAAGTTACAAACGTTGGGGGCAATTTGGTACAAAAGTGTCATTTTGGACGAAAATGGCAAACGTGCCCAAACCTCAAGGATGATTTTGGCAATTAACTCATCTTCCATTCTATTTTTTGTGATTTTATATTTTTAACTACAATCGAGTCAGGAGTCTCATTAAAAGCGGTCTATTTATTCCTACGGATAGAGATAAGGCTGTCTATATCTTACCCTCCTCCAGTGACAGATCCAGAAATTTTTGTGAGGAGGTACAAAAAATATGGTTGGGTTAAAACAAGTCGGGGGGTGAAACGTGATAAGCAAAAACCAAGTCTACAAAAAATGGGTCGATTTAAAACATTTTATACTTATTTACTTAGACCGTGGGGTATGGTGGGGCGGGGGTTGGGGCCTTTGGTGACACGTGGCTTGGGGGGCAGACATGGGGCGACTCACATTTAAACAGGGTATGGTGGGGCGGGGGTTTGGGGCGTGGGTTTGGTGGGCTTCGCTGGGCTGACCGGTGGGCTGTTTGTTAAACAGCAAATTTAATTTTTTTTAATATTTTTAATTAAAGAAAATTACATAAAAACCAATTCCTAATGTTTATATTTGTTTTTTATCTCTTCTCTCATCTCCAACACTATTTGTAACTCGTCACCCTGTAGGTGATCAATCGGCTGGGATAGCAATTTCAAATCATCACGTCTTTGTCTCAGGGCATCTCTAGCAGCATCTCTACCTTCTTTGCTCTTTCGTTGTTCGGCCCTTTGTTGTTGGAAGACGTTGAATGTATCTAACTTGGCTGAAATGTCATCTAACTGGTCGCTGTATATTCCCCTACGCAAGCCCGAACTCCCAGCTGAAGGCGATGCCGTATCAGATCTTGATTTTTGAGCACGCCTTTTTGAGGCATCTCTGAATCATCCAAAAGGTCCTCAAACTCTTGATCTCGTGCATCAGATTGGGCTTGGGACGAGGCCCTTGACCTTTTGGAAGACGTGTTACTTTCGCTACCACTGGGGATATTCGACCACTTTGGATGGAACTTACAAATCTCCCAACAATGCATGAAACGGAAGTCGGTCCCCACATTTGTCTTGAATTGAACCAATGCATTCATCACAATGTCGGCTTCGGTTTCATCACTTTTTGGGTTTTGTTTTGCTTTATTTAAAAAACCACTATATTTTGTAAGTTGGCCGCTTATCTCGGTCCACTTCGAGGATAAGCTATCGTTTTCACGATAAACCTCTCTTCCCAATTCTTTATGGAATACTCTACTAACCCCTTGCCACAAATGGGTTCGATGTTGAGAATTTCCTATTTTTATAAAAACAAAATTTAATATATTACAAAGTTATATAAAAAAACCATTAATATAAACAAAGTTTAAGAATACCTAAAGTTGCATGTTGAGATTGTTGAAACCAACCCCTCGCCAATGCAAGTTCTTCAGGAACGGTCCATTTTAGTTGTTTTCGCTTAGCGGTTTCAAGTGCTTTATCCCCCTCGGTTTTTTTCTTATGGCTTCTCTTTTTGATGGGTTTCGATGCGGAAGGACCATCGTTGGGTGGTTGAGTTTTGGGGACGGTTTCGTTTTGTGAAAGGTCGATGGAGTTTGGTGAAAGGTTGATGGGCGTTTGTGTAAACGGGGTAGGTATCGCATCATCGGTGTGTGGAAGTTAGTAAACAAACAATTCCCAAGATACGATGCATAACTTGCTTCTTGGGGCATAGAAGAGTGTATCAAAAATGGACGAGGCATTGGACGAATGGGTGGTAGGCTAGGATTATTTTCTTTGAATGCATACGGGTTGTTCGAGTCAAAAGGACGGTTATGAGGATGCATTTTTTTCGTTTTGTAGAAGGAGAATTGAAGATGATTATAGAAGATGTGGTTGAATGTGGTAAAAAATGGAAGAAAAATGTGAGTTTTATAGTGGAAAAATAATATATTTTTTTAAGATAGTCGTTGGCCAACGGCTAGCCCAACGGTTACTTTAGTTTGTCCAGTGAGAGCCCGCCATGTCAGCTTGGCCAGACCGCCCCACGCCCGGCTTGAAACCCAAGCCCCAAGGGCCACGCCCAAACCCAAGCCCACCTGGGATGGTGGCTTGGGCGTTTTCCCCCAACCCACGCCCAAACCCCCGCCCCATACCCCACGGTCTTAACGAATAGAACTGTCTGGCCTTGTTTGAACTTGTACACGTCTAAACAAGAAATTCAATTACTATATCCTACAAAAAGTAATTTAGGGTGCCTTTAATACACCATCGCATCTCTTCATCAAAAGACACTGTTTCAATTAACATGTATACATTTAGATTAAACCCAAAGCATCCCTTCATCAAAAGGCACCAATCCCATCCTTTAATGCACCATCGCATCCCTTCATCAAAAGGCACCAATCTCATCCTTTAATACACCATCGCATCCCTTTATCAAAAGACACCGTTTCAATCAACATGTATGCATTTAGTTTAAAACTATCGCATCCCTTCATCAAAAAACACCGTTCCAATTAACATGCTATTATATTATATACTTATTCAAAAACCAAGTGGTGTTGGTTAAAAACAATAATTGATGAACTCGCGTCGGTAAGAAAAGGGTTGACGTTTCGGTTCGGTTACCACATGAAGCACCGTTTCAAAAAAATTTAACCACAGATACAAATTTCAAGAAAAGGGTTGACGTTTCGGTTAGATTATAATGTTTAAATGGTACTAACTTTAACGTTATTTTACTAATTTCATGAAAATAACGTTAAAAGCGGCGGATGTGGTGACGTTGATAGCTGAAAGACGGTGTACATGCACCAATCAGTCTCTGTCCCGATTGTTTGACTGTTATGTGTCTTAGGTCCAAGGCTTGATACAAAACTACAATCAAGCTGGGGGTCTCACTGGAAGCAGCCTCTCTATTCCTACGGAGTAGAAGTAAGGCTGTCTACATCTATCCTCCTCAGACCCTACCTTAGTTTTGCTATTGGTGGAATTTACTGAGTATGATGATGATATGATTATTAACTTGTAATTAAACCCGTAACATTGTTAGTGTGGAGTTCTCCTCTCATATATAACCAATGTGTCCCAAACGCGTTGCTGGTATTTTAAGTCGGACATTCCTTATGAACCGAGCATTTATTTTGTCCACAACCGACGTGAGATTAAAAAAAATTAACAAACACCCCTAAAAATTCAATATAAGATCAAAAAATATTAATATAATGACCACAATGATTTTAATTTTTCACCAAACAAGTCTTTCAAACAAATATATTTTTGTGTCATGGAAACAAAAGAAGTTTACAGCTTCTTTATGAACAAAGCCTAGACAATTTTGAAACTAAAAGCATAAAAAATAAAAAATGAAAAAAAAAATAAGTATTGCAGAATATATATATAACCTTTAGCAGCAGGCACTGGTTGATGCATCCGAAACTGGCTTCTGTTTAAATATGTTTCTTTTGACAGCAGTTGATCCCTCAGCAGTGAGACTAGGTGTATCCAAAATCTGCATTTTTACATATTCATATCCAAAAACATTTCATTTTACAAAATAGGTCGATTTGAATTATATTTCATTAATAACAAATCAATAGGTAGAAAAAAACTAGCTAAAAAGGAAATGGATCAAACAGATCGAACATTCTTCAAGACCCTCCGAAATATGTTACTCAAACTAACAGATATTATTTTAACAAAACTGCTATTATGATCCATTTAACATATTAATTATTTATGAAAATTGTAGACATGCAATTAGAACATATACCTTCAAAACAAGTTCTTCAAAACACTGCTCCACATTGACCCGAGTTTTTGCACTGCATTCGATAAAAAGGCATCCATATTCCCTTGCAAACTCGATGCCCTCCTTCTTCGTGACAACCCTCTCGCTTTCCTGCATAATTAATAAAATTTTAGCGTGTACTTATTTTTCACATCTAAATGTATGAATCAAGAAATAATAGTCGTTTTATTGATATAGCAATAAACATGTAAATCTACACAATTATGCGCATACATAATTGCATCCCCATATGCTTACAACATAAATATGAATAAATATATAGAGGAAGGTTAACGTACATAACGGCATAACGTACATCACGTACGACAGGTAATCACGCACGTTCATTTTAAAATCACGCACGTTATAACTCAAAAATCCAAAATCACGCATGTCGAAACACAATAATCACGCATATTAAAAACATTAATCACGCATGTTATAGAACAAATCACGCACGTTGTTGTACGTGAAGTACGTTAAGCCGTAATGTACGCTATACTTTTTCTAAATATATATACACACACACACACACACACACTTTTTATGATATTTACCTTATCAACTTTATTGCCAACAAGCATCTTGATGCAATCTTGATTTGTTGAGTGCATGTCGATTTCTTTAGCCCATACATCTGATAAGTTAGTGAACGTTTCTCTTCGTGTTACATCATAAACTGTTTAAATTTAGCACATGAAGCAATTAGAGAACATTAACCAGCTAAGAGATACAAATTTTATAGTAACAAGACAGCAAAAAAAGTAGTATCAATCAAAAGAACGATGAACGCACATAAGACAGTCAATTTAAGTTTTTTTAAACATACCCATTATAACTCCTTGAGCTCCCCGATAATACGAACTAGTGAGAGTTCTGAATCTTTCCTGGCCAGCTGCAAAATAATTTGTCAGATAACCTTTATGTTTATGATAATAATTTCTTTCAAGAACAAAAAAAACCAATAAGGCCTTTTGTAATGGGCTAACGCCCATGGCCATGACACCATATTCACGCCCTCCACACCACTCCTGGTGGGCGTTTTTGTGGGCTTGAGCCCTCCTCTATGAGCCGAATCACGGGCATGGGGTGGGAGTTAGGACACAAACCATTGTTAACTAGCTTTTTCACCCAATCACAACCAAACACATCACTTTCAATCTCTTTTTTTCTTTATTTAAAATGGTTTAGTGAAACCATTACACCCCTTAGAGAAAAAAGTGAATGAAAACCCTCTTTCCTACGTGGCAGTCATTTTTTTAGTGAAACCATTACACATAGTCTAAGGCTACAAATTGTGGGGTAGCGGAGCGGCCAATCCCACCTCACCTAAAACTTTAGTTAAACACCGCACCGTGCTAGTTAAAGGGGGGCGCCAAGAGGGGAGGTGTTACCCCCTTAACGCCTGTGAGAGAATTGTGAGACGGGGTTCACCCGTAGTTGTTAATAGCGAATAGCGACAAATAGCGACAAAAGACCTATATGCTACATAGCGAATAGCGACAAATAGCGATACACTAGAAAAAGAATTTTGAAAATTTTTTATGTATATTATATCAAAATACACTGGTATATATGTTATTTTACATGTATATTTATCAAAAAACCTTAATCCAGCTATTTTATAGCTATATCTAATTGCTATTTATATCAAAAAAAAAAAATTAACTTTCGCTATTCTCACTATCAGTCGCTATAACCCTAATAGCGACACTACATCGCTTCGCTACGTAGCGCGCTATAGCCGCTATTGACAACTATGGGTTATTCACTTTTTAGTTAAACGACAATAGTATAACAAAATCACATGGCTTTATTGTTTTACATGAACCTAATCCAATTAAAAAAAAAAGTAAACAAATGGGTTCAAAATGGAATAAAAATAGTTTACCAGTATCCCAAATAGCAAGCTTCAACTTCTTCCCATTAATGGTGACATATTTCACCTTAAAATCCACACCTACAAACAATAACATCAATCAACAATGTGATGTGAAACCACAACATGAAATAAAAAAGCAATTAAATAAACAAATAAATAATTGTGTGTTTAGCAGGTAGGGTTTGCTATTCTGGAGCGCGCCTAGCGCGCAGCTTGTTGCTCGTCTACCTGTCATTGCCATTAGTCTGTAATCGTCTATGATTTAAATACATCTTTTATAAGATTTAATTTTTAATATTTTTTACTTAGCTAAAAATAAATAAATAAATAAAAAAGATTACCAATTGTGGGAGAAAGATCTTCAATGGCATTATCAGAAGTAAAACTCAAAAGAAGAGAACTTTTACCAACCCCTGAATCCCCAATCAACAACAGCTTGAATAAGTAATCAAAATCCGAACCCGAACCCGAAGACTGATCCATTTGCAAATCAAGAATCAACCACGAACCCTAGAAACCAAATTAATGTCACAATTGTTTCATACCCACAAATTAAATGCATACAACAGCATTGATGGTGAAAAAGATTACGTTTATGTGCAAAAAAACTGATGTGGGTGGATCTAATTTGGCGATCTGGGTCGATGAATAGCGTGATTATGAAGCTGTTGATGAATAGTTGGGATCTTGATGTAAAGTTAATGGAGTAATTGATGATTGAAAGAAAAAAGTTATTCGATTTAAGAAAGTTTATGTACAAACGCCATTGATTCTTCGATGTTACGTTTACGCCGGATTTGTAGAGAGAGAATAGTCTGCGTTAATAATAGTTTAACCGAGTTAAGTTTTTTTTTTCGAATTACAAACCGATGTTTTAAGGCTTTTGATTAGAACGAGGATACGAGTTGATTGATGTCAAATTTTCTTCGAAATACTGCCCCAAATGAGAAAAATGGTGCTTCAATTCGGGTGTTTAAACTTCCAATTAACAAAAATCAAGCTGTTTGGAGCACCGTTTCGAGATAAGTTTTACATAAATCGACTCGTATCCTCGTTCTAATCAAAATCTCTAAAACATCTGTTTGTAATTCGGAAAAAAAAACTTAACTCCGTTAAACTATTTAACGGCGGACTACTATCGACGTGGACCAGTTCGGATTATTCTCGGAAAATAACTTAGTTGGGATTATTATCGACCAAATTGAGAAAGTTGGGATTATTTAAATCCAATTTGCCAAAAAATTATTTTTTATTTTTATTTTTGCCAACTTCTGAATGGGTAAGTACTGAACCAGTAAGAGGTCTGTGTAACACCCCAATCGCGTAATATAACAACACGCGGCGGAAATATTAGGGAGTCACGTTACAAATTGCTCACAACTACTGGTACTAAATTGTTTCATTATTATTAACATCGTTTTACAAACAAAGAATACATGTACTTGTTTTTTTTTATTTAGAAGTCTAATGCCCGTATGCAGTCCTATGCGTTGCATGCTTGAATAATTGATAACCTGAAACATATGTGAAAAACAGTCAGCATAAAAATGCCGGCGAATACATAGGTTTTATTAGCCAAGTAAATGGCAAAACATTTGGTATTGCAATACTTAGGGGTGTAAACGAGTCGGGCCGAGCCCGAGCCCGAGCCCGAGCTCGACCAGGCTCGAGCTCGGCTCGGTTCGAGCCTACTTCTTTGAGCTCGAGCTCGGCTCGCGAGTAAAACCCAAAGCTCGATGAAGGTATACAAGAGTTTTGTTATAATGTCAAAACAAGAGTTAAATATTATACAGTGCTTGTAGAGAATGTAATCTTAAGATATGAGATGAAGGTATTAAATTCGTTATGAACAGATCATAAGGATGTATGTATGATTATAAATAAAAGAAGTGGGTATATTGACCCGTTATTAACCGGTCAAGGAAATAAGAATGATGTGTGAAGTTATAGTATGGAAGGCATGAACTTATTAGAAAGAAGCCAACTATAGGAATAGTTTATGAATCGAGAATGTATAGTTGCCCATTACTATGATGTATTAGTTAGAGTTAAACATATCTGAGTAGATACAATTTCGATGCAAGGTCGTATAGTCGATGAAAACATTATGAATGTTGAAATAAATAAATGAGAATGTTAGTAATGGGATGTTGGAATGGTTTCAAATAAATAAAAAGATATATAATGCATATGATATACGAGTATTAGAATGATGAATGAACCATTAGCTATGAAGGCTGTTAGGAATTAGCGTTAATAGTGAAAGTCACACTAATAAGAACTCCGGAACGGATTCTTTAAGAAAAGAAGATAGTCGTCGTGATGGGCTAGCGGTAGTGTTGATGGACGTAGAGAAGAATTAATTAGGGTTAAATAGAGGTAAGAAAGGTTTCGGGGACGAAACCTCATTTAAGGGTGGTAGACTTGGAACGCCCCAAAAATCTGAATGTTACTATTCGTCGTGTGTTCCTATATGACACGTCATAAAATAAATAACTAGGCTATTTAACCTAGTTAAGGGTATGGTCAAAAGTATTAAATGATGAAGGTAGTGTCAGTTATGTTTTAAAGGCAAACCCGAGGGGCTAAAGTGGAACAAATGAAAGTTTCTTACTAATTAAAAGATCAACACACACACAAACACACATACGTGTGTGTTCGTGAAGCTTCAGGAGCTCTCAAGAGCTCCAAACCCAAACTCACTTAAATCACCAAATTGAAGGGTGAATCGAAGCTCAAATTTAAGAAGGAACACGGATTAATGATCACCTTCACGAGGGGATCATAAGGTATGTCTTAAATCTAAGATTTGTGATCATGTGTGAAGTGGGTTATGTTCAAATCCGTGAGTTAATATGAAATTGATCATGTACAAGGGTTAGAATCATCGTATAGAACATGGGTTACGTATGGTTTGTGTTAATTTGATGATTAGAGGTGAAACCCGTTAGTTAGGGTGAAGATGATGGCTAGAATCACCACCCATGTCCGAGTCTTGTTGAAAGATTGATGTATTATGTGGGTATGATGAATTCTTGTTAGATGAATTAGGAGAAATATGATGATGATATGTTTGATGTTCATTTGGAATGATATATGATGATTAGTAGTAGGTTTTGATGGATTATGTATGAGTTTAGAAGATTTATGTATGAATTAGTTGTACGTTATGCTTAAAAGGTGGTACGCACATCAAGCATATGATAAAATGAATATAGTGTCGTCCGTATAGTCGATTATGATGTTACGAGTATATGATGATAAGTCGATAGTTGAATATGGTTGATAGTTGACTCTTGAAAGTCAACTAAGTATAAGAAACATGATTTGACTCGTTGTCGTAAAGGTAGGATTATAGGAAGTCGATTGGTCCATGTTATGTTAATATGCGTTATTTGTGATTACATGATGAATTACATGAGTTGGAAAGGATATGAAGTTGATTATATGTAGTATGCTTGTTAGAAATAACTAAGAGAAGTTAAGTGTGGATTATGCGATTGGTATGATTGTTACATGTACAAATGGGTATGCTAACAAGAATATGGTTTCGATGACATGGAAGTGTAGGGACCATGTCAAGACGGACTCGAGCATGAGAGGCTAACGGGTCAAAAAGAGGCAAGGAAACGGATACGAACATGGACGCATAAGGTAAGTGATTTCCGTAATCACTTATTAGTTCGATTAAGTAATAAAGTGTTTTAATTAATTAAACATGATGTTTGAGGTCAAATATGTGTTGAAGTCTTTCGTCGTAAATGATGGGATTAAAGTTGACCAAAATGCCCTTGATGGGTATTTTGGGCAAACGATCTTAAAAGTAGTTTAGAAACAAGTTATTCGATTAGTGTAATGTTTTGGACAAGTATGGAAGTGGGGAGTATGGTTTTGTTAGTCATAGACCAATTAATGCGCGAATACCCTTAACGGGTCAAAATAAACATATGAACGATAATGTGTTAAGAGGATGCAAGACACCCAAGAATTTAGTAATTTATGATAGACGTCACTGATATTATTAGGTTTATAAGAGGTTATGGTAAAACAACCAAGTTATGTTGATGAATGCATGAACGGGTCAAAATTTGGTAAAAGGGTAATAAGCCGAAGAGTTAGAAGTCTGAAATTTTATTATGTTGGATGTTGGATTTTAACTCCATTAGGTGGAGGATTAAATTACGGACGTGTAGGAAAAAGAATCGGGTAAAACGGACGTAAAATGAGAGAGTTATGCTCGTTTCCGTAAAATGAGGTTGTGCTGGGAATATGCAGCTAACAGCTGCAAAAGTTCTGAGAAAAGAGGGGGGTCGCGTCACGCAAAGGACCGTTGCGCGACGCGACGGGTGCAGTTTCTCCGAAAATTGTTTTTGTCTTATTTGGTACCGGGAACTCATTTAAAGGCGTTTTAAGGCACGTACGCCTAATTTAACTTATGTTTATGTGATCTTAAGGGTATGCACGTATGTAAATAGGTACGTATGTATGTTTATAAGAATGTGAACAAGTACGTGGATGTATGAGGGTATGAGGGAGAATAGGCATGTATGAGTTTGGTCTACTGCAAGCAGGGATGTATGTATGTATATATGTGTGATGTCATGACCGTACGTAACAATGTAGGTATGTGTATATGTAGATACGCATAGAATGATTGAGATGTATTTATATGTAAGTATGCATATAGGTTGGCATTTATGTGTGTACATATGTATGTATGGAGATAATGTGTATGAAGTTTAGGTATGTATGTAAGTCTTTCGGTACGATTAAGTGTTTACGTTGTTTATTCGTGTACCTGGAGTTATAAGTGAAATGCAGGAATAGCAAAGAAGTCTCACCACGGATGGTATGACAGGATAGGAAAGCTGGGATGTAAAGAGTTAACGAAACGAGAAGTAAACGTGAACAAACCTTGTATGTTTATAATGCGTACTAATGTTGTGAATTTTATGTGGTGAGCTCAGGTAGTACCAGTCATGAGGATATCCAAGGATTGGAGATCGAGGATCAAGTCACAAGATAGATTGTACGGGAGTGTTGAGTACGTAATTGAGTGAAGCTAGGTTATGGTTTCTTATTGAAAATGAGTATAATAAATGTATTTATTGTGAAAGAATTAATCTTAAAAATGAATTTAAGTGCGTCAAGGTGTTTGTAACGAAAGAAATTTTTATAGTACGATTTCCGCTGCGACTTTAGTCAGTTATGAATTAGGGTGTAACAAGTTGGTATCAGAGCCCTGGTTTGAGGGAATCAAGTACTAGAAGGTAAGTACTTGAACTCAAACTTGTGTGCTCTTGAGATAAGAAACCCGTACAATCTAAGACTCGATCAAGATCCAAAGATAGAAGCTAATGTAAGTATGTACTTATGTATACGTATAAAGAAACTGACGGTTTTGTATGTGCAAGGTAAGCATAAGTGTTTCAAGAGGATGATCCGTGAATGCAGTTTAGGATGAATAACTCGAACCGTCAAGAGGCAAATAGGCAAATGAGCCCCAGGTACGTAAATTTAATATGTGGGTGTAATTAATGGCAAAACTCATTAAGGGAAGGAAAATTTTAAATGAAAGACAATGATTGTATAGTAATGAAGTACTGAAAGTGATACACGCGCCGAAACCTAAGTCTACGGACATAAGGTGACAATTACATGAAGGTACGAAACTACTATGTGGATTGTGTACCTGGCCAGTACACGAGAAACGTATGACGTTCGTGAGATCATGATAATTGTTACAGGTATGTCCGGTAGAGTTGGGTAGCAGGCGGGCGTGTGGGTGAAATGGGAAGTAAGACTCTCTGGAAATTGAGAGTACTATGTAAGAATGAAAAAAAAACATGCCTGATAAGAATGAAGAATGTTGAATCCTTAATTAAGTACGGATCAACAAGATATGAATAATATGTTTGAATCCGGGAAATGGATTCTGAGAATGAAAGGTATGAATGCAATGTTTGAATCCGTGAGACGGATTCAAGGATGCAAGGCATGGATGATATGTTTGAATCCGTGAGACGGACTCAAGGATGAAAGGCATGGATGATATGTTTGAATCTGTGAGACGGATTCAAGGATGAGAGGCATGGATAATATGTTTGAATCCGCGAGAAGGATTCAAAACACGGAAGTAATGAAGGGCATGAATGTAATGTTTGAATCCGTAAGGCGGATTCAATGAATGAAAAAGCATGAATGATGCGTTTAAATCCGCGAGACGGATTTAAAAATATAAAAAGATGAAATTAATCCGCATAAGAGGATGTCGACAGTTTGACCATGATTGAGTCGAACGGGTCATAGAAATAAGTATAAAGTAAAAGGTGATAGTATGATAGACAAAGTTTTGTATAAGTTACGTGTTAGATGTGTTAGTAATTGACTCTTAGAAGTCAGACTGATGACGGGCGGTGACCCGGACAATAACTTGAGTATGGGCGGGAATGGTAAGCTTAGTAAGAAATATTGAAACGATGTAATAAGGTCTTTGCAAGTAAGCAGAAATGGAAGGAAGTACGAGCGTGTACTTCAGTTGGCGAAATGATTAATAGAATGAAAGGATTGCATGTAAGAGATAGAATGCGTGGTACGTTATAGTAGGTACGTAGGAAATTGTAGAAGAGTTATAGGTGGGTAATCACCTAGTATAATAAATGTTTAAATGACATATGCTAACCGCCGATGTTGTTGATGATAATGTTAGAACTATTGATGTGATGAAACCAATCGTATTGGTGAAAGGATGTGCATGAGCGGAAGCTCATTACACGGATGAATGAAACCTGGCCTGTACGGCTAGTACTCGAGGAGAAGATGGTCGATCTGGGTTGCGGGTCGTTGATTTGAGAAATGAAAAAGAGGTTAGTAAAATGTTTAACTCATGTTGGATAGATATGAACTAGTACGACACATGAATATTATAAATTAAGTAATGCATGAAGTGGAAGAAATAGTAATGTGAAATGAACGACATGATTTAAAGGTAAAGTAAAGGTATGCAAGGTACAAGTAACTGTAGGAAACGTAGAATAAGATTAACGTTAGAGTTAAGCATGTAGGTGTGAATAAGAAATGGTAGTTTTGTTATAATATCAAAACAAGAGTTAAATATTATACAGTGCTTGTAGAGAATGTAATCTTAAGATATGAGATGAAGGTATTAAATTCGTTATGAACAGATCATAAGGATGTATGTATGATTATAAATAAAAGAAGTGGGTATATTGACCCGTTATTAACCGGTCAAGGAAATAAGAATGATGTGTGAAGTTATAGTATGGAAGGCATGAACTTATTAGAAAGAAGCCAACTATAGGAATAGTTTATGAATCGAGAATGTATAGTTGCCCATTACTATGATGTATTAGTTAGAGTTAAACATATCTGAGTAGATACAATTTCGATGCAAGGTCGTATAGTCGATGAAAACATTATGAATGTTGAAATAAATAAATGAGAATGTTAGTAATGGGATGTTGGAATGGTTTCAAATAAATAAAAAGATATATAATGCATATGATATACGAGTATTAGAATGATGAATGAACCATTAGCTATGAAGGCTGTTAGGAATTAGCGTTAATAGTGAAAGCCACACTAATAAGAACTCCGGAACGGATTCTTTAAGAAAAGAAGATAGTCGTCGTGATGGGCTAGCGGTAGTGTTGATGGACGTAGAGAAGAATTAATTAGGGTTAAATAGAGGTAAGAAAGGTTTCGGGGACGAAACCTCATTTAAGGGTGGTAGACTTGGAACGCCCCAAAAATCTGAATGTTACTATTCGTCGTGTGTTCCTATATGACACGTCATAAAATAAATAACTAGGCTTTTAACCTAGTTAAGGGTATGGTCAAAAGTATTAAATGATGAAGGTAGTGTCAGTTATGTTTTAAAGGCAAACCCAAGGGGCTAAAGTGGAACAAATGAAAGTTTCTTACAAATTAAAAGATCAACACACACAAACACACATACGTGTGTGTTCGTGAAGCTTCAGGAGCTCTCAAGAGCTCCAAACCCTAACTCACTTAAATCACCAAATTGAAGGGTGAATCGAAGCTCAAATTTAAGAAGGAACACGGATTAATGATCACCTTCACGAGGGGATCATAAGGTATGTCTTAAATCTAAGATTTGTGATCATGTGTGAAGTGGGTTATGTTCAAATCCGTGAGTTAATATGAAATTGATCATGTACAAGGGTTAGAATCATCGTATAGAACATGGGTTACGTATGGTTTGTGTTAATTTGATGATTAGAGGTGAAACTCGTTAGTTAGGGTGAAGATGATGGCTAGAATCACCACCCATGTCCGAGTCTTGTTGAAAGATTGATGTATTATGTGGGTATGATGAATTCTTGTTAGATGAATTAGGAAAAATATGATGATGATATGTTTGATGTTCATTTGGAATGATATATGATGATTAGTAGTAGGTTTTGATGGATTATGTATGAGTTTAGAAGATTTATGTATGAATTAGTTGTACGTTATGCTTAAAAGGTGGTACGCACATCAAGCGTATGATAAAATGAATATAGTGTCGTCCGTATAGTCGATTATGATGTTACGAGTATATGATGATAAGTCGATAGTTGAATATGGTTGATAGTTGACTCTTGAAAGTCAACTAAATATAAGAAACATGATTTGACTCGTTGTCGTAAAGGTAGGATTATAGGAAGTCGATTGGTCCATGTTATGTTAATATGCGTTATTTGTGATTACATGATGAATTACATGAGTTGGAAAGGATATGAAGTTGATTATATGTAGTATGCTTATTAGAAATAACTAAGAGAAGTTAAGTGTGGATTATGCGATTGGTATGATTGTTACATGTACAAATGGGTATGCTAACAAGAATATGGTTTCGATGACATGGAAGTGTAGGGACCATGTCAAGACGGACTCGAGCATGAGAGGCTAACGGGTCAAAAAGAGGCAAGGAAACGGATACGAACATGGACGCATAAGGTAAGTGATTTCCGTAATCACTTCTTAGTTCGATTAAGTAATAAAGTGTTTTAATTAATTAAACATGATGTTTGAGGTCAAATATGTGTTGAAGTCTTTCGTCGTAAATGATGGGATTAAAGTTGACCAAAATGCCCTTGATGGGTATTTTGGGCAAACGATCTTAAAAGTAGTTTAGAAACAAGTTATTCGATTAGTGTAATGTTTTGGACAAGTATGGAAGTTGGGAGTATGGTTTTGTTAGTCATAGACCAATTAATGCGCGAATACCCTTAACGGGTCAAAATAAGCATATGAACGATAATGTGTTAAGAGGATGCAAGACACCCAAGAATTTAGTAATTTATGATAGACGTCACTGATATTATTAGGTTTATAAGAGGTTATGGTAAAACAACCAAGTTATGTTGATGAATGCATGAACGGGTCAAAATTTGGTAAAAAGGTAATAAGCCGAAGAGTTAGAAGTCTGAAATTTTATTATGTTGGATGTTGGATTTTAACTCCATTAGGTGGAGGATTAAATTACGGACGTGTAGGAAAAAGAATCGGGTAAAACGGACGTAAAATGAGAGAGTTATGCTCGTTTCCGTAAAATGAGGTTGTGCTGGGAATATGCAGCTAACAGCTGCAAAAGTTCTGAGAAAAGAGGGGGTCGCGTCACGCGAAGGACCGTTGGGCGACGCGACGGGTACAGTTTCTCCGAAAATTGTTTTCGTGTCTTATTTGGTACCGGGAACTCGTTTAAAGGCGTTTTAAGGCACGTACGCCTAATTTAACTTATGTTTATGTGATCTTAAGGGTATGCACGTATGTAAATAGGTACGTATGTATGTTTATAAGAATGTGAACAAGTCCTCGGATGTATGAGGGTATGAGGGAGAATAGGCATGTATGAGTTTGGTCTACTGCAAGCAGGGATGTATGTATGTATATATGTGTGATGTCATGACCGTACGTAACAATATAGGTATGTGTATATGTAGATACGCATAGAATGATTGAGATGTATTTATATGTAAGTATGCATGTAGGTTGGCATTTATGTGTGTACATATGTATGTATGGAGATAATGTGTATGAAGTTTAGGTATGTATGTAAGTCTTTCGGTACGATTAAGTGTTTACTTTGTTTATTCGTGTACCTGGAGTTATAAGTGAAATGCAGGAATAGCAAAGAAGTCTCACCACGGATGGTATGACAGGATGGGAAAGCTGGGATGTAAAGAGTTAACGAAACGAGAAGTAAACGTGAACAAACCTTGTATGTTTATAATGCGTACTAATGTTGTGAATTTTATGTGGTGAGCGCAGGTAGTAGCAGTCAAGAGGATATCCAAGGATTGGAGATCGAGGATCGAGTCACAAGATAGATTGTACGGGAGTGTTGAGTACGTAATTGAGTGAAGCTAGGTTATGGTTTCTTATTGAAAATGAGTATAATAAATGTATTTATTGTGAAAGAATTAATCTTAAAAATGAATTTAAGTGCGTCAAGGTGTTTGTAACGAAAGAAATTTTTATAGTACGATTTCCGCTGCGACTTTAGTCAGTTATGAATTAGGGTGTAACAACAAGGAGGAGCCGTAATTAGTTGTTTTCGACAACAATATTGAGGATCAATATATAGTTCTTTGAAAAAAACGGCAGTAGAGGAATTACGAAATTAAGACTTCGTTTGGGCGACTTTGGAGCATTCTTAGCGAGCAATCGGAGATTTGAAGGCGTAGGAATCATTGGTACGAGTCGAGGGCGAAGAATCGAAGATTATATCGGGTTTTCTAATCCCTTGTTTTGTCGGTTATTTGTCTTGAAACTTTGTTACAATGAATTCTGTTCTAGATTTCTTTGGATTGATGATACGTTTTAGTATGCTTGGCTAATTTCATAAACCGCCTAGACTTGATGAATGGATTAATACAAAGTTTTTACCGTTTTTGTTAATTGCATGATTATTATGGATTGATTTTGTTTAGTAAGAGGTTTGATTTAATGATTTGATGTGTATGCATGCTTTGAGTTGGTTTATTGTTATTATTTGCTTCATATGATTCTTAGTGACGGTCTATATCACAACATAGAGTCATATTAGGGTTTAGGATTTCGGTGAGTGTCTATATCACGTTAGAAAACCTTCACTCTTTAGGGAGAATTGCGCAATAACCCCTAGAAGTAATTGGTAATAATTTGCTAAGTCTTAGTGTTCTACTAGTCCCAATACCTGGAAAGTGAGGGGCTATTGGTAGGTCTTACCCGTTATAAGTTAAAACTGTTAGAGTTTGTGATCATGCAAAAATAGAATAAAATAATGAGCTAGAAACTAAATGAAAGTAATGCATTCCTATGTAGTTTGGATTGGGGATAGCGACTCTACAACCGAATTACCGCTAGGGTGTGTGAAATCGACTGTGCAAAGAAAAGAAAAAAGTACCGAAACCTAAGTAATCTATGGTTGGGGATAGCGACTCTACAGCCGGATTGCCTCTTGGTTAGGGAAAGCATCGTCTATGCTCATTAGTAGAAAAAAAAAAGAGAAAAGCGAGCGAAAAAAAATGGAAAAGAAAAAAAAAAGTTGATTGTTTACTCTCTTGGTTTTGATAGAAGACGGTTAGGAATTGATCCAGTGATCGTTCTTTTAGTCCTATAAGCTTGAAGTGGGAGTAGATGGACCGTAAATTCTAGTGTGAGACCCTAGGTGGATTGACCGCACTTAAATTAAATTCACATGATAAGGGCTTAGGATTAGATTCGGGTTTAAGAGGACAAATATATTCGCAATCGCGGCTAACGCAAGTTTGGTTCTAATAAAATATACATATGTTTTTTACCCGAGTGATTATTTATCTCTGATTCCGTTTGCATAAGTCTTTTTCGGGGACGAAAAAATGTTAAGTGTGGGGATATTTGATGTGAGGTAAAATACACATATTTGTCCCGTGTAGATTGTATAATTATTGTATAGTTTTTATTTGTTTTTAATTAATTTTAGTATTATATTATATTATTTTGTGTTGGGTCAGGTCCTGGTGCAAATGGAGCAAAAATGAGTAATATGGAAATGACCAGCCAGTTGGGCAGAGTAAAACGCCAGTGACTGAATTAGAATTGCCGCTATTTTTCTTGAGTGGGCAGAGGCCGCTATCTCTATTTTATAAGCTCGAAGGACCAAACTGCAATAAGTTGAAAGTTCTTAAAAAAATAGTTGTAAAAAGTTGGAGGACTAGAAGTAACAAAAAGATGAAACTTCAATTAATTCCAATCACAAAAACATCCTGATGTTGACCGAATTTTAAGATGTGTTGACAAATTCTTAGTATTTTTTATGTTGGGTCAATTCTTTGGTGGCTTATTATTACGAACAGAAAGGAACAAAAGGAAAACAAAGTGGCTAATTATTTTACTGGGCTGACATATTAATGAGATTTTGGGCTGTTGGGTTTCGAGGAATATGAGGAGTTCAGACGAGACAAGGAGGAGCCCTAATTAGTTGTTTTCGACAACAATATTGAGGATCAATATATAGTTCTTTGAAAAAAACGGCAGTAGAGGAATTACGAAATTAAGACTTCGTTTGGGCGACTTTGGAGCATTCTTGGCGAGCAATCGGATATTTGAAGGCGTAGGAATCATTGGTACGAGTCGAGGGCGAAGAATCGAAGATTATATCGGGTTTTCTAATCCCTTGTTTTGTCAGTTATTTGTCTTGAAACTTTGTTACAATGAATTCTGTTCTAGATTTCTTTGGATTGATGATACGTTTTAGTATGCTTGGCTAATTTCATAAACCGCCTAAACTTAATGAATGGATTAATACAAAGTTTTTACCGTTTTTGTTAATTGCATGATTATTATGGATTGATTGTGTTTAGTAAGAGGTTTGATTTAATGATTTGATGTGTATGCATGCTTTGAGTTGGTTTATTGTTATTATTTGCTTCATATGATTCTTAGTGACGGTCTATATCACAACATAGAGTCATATTAGGGTTTAGGATTTCGGTGAGTGTCTATATCACGTTAGAAAACCTTCACTCTTTAGGGAGAATTGCGCAATAACCCCTAGAAGTAATTGGTAATAATTTGCTAAGTCTTAGTGTTCTACTAGTCCCAATACCTGGAAAGTGAGGGGCTATTGGTAGGTCTTACCCGGTGAATTGCTTTAGATAGTCCTTGGAAAAGGTCATGTCTTGGTTTACCTTTCGGTTTTATTAGTCTATCAAGTCAAATTAATTAATTCAAACTACCCTAGATCTATGATTGGAAAAGAGTAGGTCAATATTAGGGTACTCACACAATAATTAGACAACTGGAAAGGCGTCTAATAACCGGTAGGATTAACAGCCTAGGTAGTTCCACAGGTTTCTCCTTGAGAAGGGCCGAGGGGCTTAGATGGTTCTTAATAGGTTTAGTACTTTAAGATCCCAGTTCCATAACTCGTGCATTTAACTTAATCGGTAATTTCTTAAAAACGATCCAGGATTCTTGTATAGGTGGTCTTGTTCTCATATAAGGAAAGTCCTCAGTCTTCGTTCGTCTTTAGTCTAGCTTTAGTCTACTTAGTAGTTTAATATAGATTTCTTTAGTTCTTCCGTAACCCCCCCCCCCCCCCAAACAAATAAACAAGTTGAGTCGTGTCTGTCAGCGTCTGTCAGAGTCTAGTTTACGTGATTTATAGAATCTCGTGGTTCGATATCCGGACTTCCTAGGGTTATACTACATTGATCGGTACACTTGCCGATTGTGTGGTTTTAGGTCGAGTCTAGAATTAAAGCTTTTTAGTGTCTAGCTTAGAGAGTCTAATATAGTTAATTTTTATAGTCTGTTTAGCACACATCAAGTTTTTTGCACTGTTGTCGGGGACTCTTGGCAATCGCGTTAATTAGCTTTGATAGACTTTATTGACATATACGTGCTACGTGTTTTGTTTTGTTTTGAGTCTTTCATTTTTAATTTGTTTATCTTTAATTTGAGTCTTAGTAACTACTGCTTGCTTTTCTCATATTTAGGAGAGAGTCACCTTTGAGATAGATCGTTCCATGAACCACCCGAGTGGTTCCGATGACTATAGTGGTCCCTGCCATTCCGTATATTTCTTGAACTCTTTTATCTCATGTGTTGGCCATTGTCTTGAATATATTAGTGGAGCCGACTTAGTAGGAGGAGGGAGAGTCAAGGAAGAGTCGTTGAGGGTAGATGAAGTAGAAGTTGAGGGAATTCCTTTGATTCCCGAAGTGTTAGCCGTTATTGATGACACCACCCAACCCCCACCCTTAGAGCTTAAGGTTCTTCCATCTCATTTAGAGTATGCTTTTCTAGGAGAGGGTTCCGAGCTACCGGTTATCATCTCATCGAAGTTAGAAGATGAGATAAGTGAGAAAGAGGTTATAAGTGGTCCTAGTCTAGAGGAAGCGATAGGACCCAAGTGTGGGGATCCACCCGATAGGAGAGTAGAGGAATTAGAGGAGAGAGTGGTGCGTTTAGAATCTAGGATAGAGACACTGAGCAAAGCTCAGTGTGGGGATAGAGTTCGATATGGAGAGTATAGATTCAAACCGCCAGGTGGGGAGTTGAGAGGTGGTGAGTGAGATAAGAGTGTTTGGGGCGATTTGGGCAATGATAGATATGATGGTGCTACAGCCCGTGAGTGTGTGTTTGGAGGTGAGCTGCATCTCTATGATCCCCCATAAGTATGTGCGAAGTTGTTACTCGTTTGTAGAGTTTGTATTTTGAGTCTTTTATTTTGTACCATGAGTCTAAAGTAGTAGTTTTTGAGTCGTTTTTAGAATTGGTACTGCTTTGGGTTTTGTTTTAATGTGTTTGTGCAGGTTTGGATTGTACCACCCGTACTCAATCTCCATTCGGGTGAGTTCGGAACTGCCATATTGATAAACCCAAGCAGGCTAGGCAACGATCGCGAATGAAATGCTATACGATCGTTCGTTGGATTCAAGACTCGTACGGCTGGCACTGACTTTTGTCCTAACCAGCTAAGTCTTTTCCAACTCTCTCTGTATTTTATTTCTTTCGTATTTATTGTTAGTTTCCATCTTTGCATTAGGGACAATGCAACCCTTAAGTGTGGGGATGGGAAACTGTCGTTTAGGTCTTAGTTAGTGAGTCTTGAGTCATAAATTGAAAAATACAAAAAAAGAAAATTAAAAATTGAAAAAAAAATTCAAAAAAAAATTGAAAAATCAGAAAATGTCTTTCGAATAAAAAAGAAGTTTGCAAATTAAAACGGAAAATGATTGAAAAGATGAATTTTTGCTCGGGGTCGAATAATAATAATAAGAGTTTAAATAAATCGAGCTTGCGTCTAGTTAGGGATATGTGGATAGGCCTGGGTTTGGTTTTAGGTCCCTTTGAGCTAATATACCTTAATTGTCGGTCTGCTAGTGGGTTTTCGCCTGAGAAACATGGGAAATCAAAACTGCCGATAATAGTATAAAGGGCACCGTTATAAGTTAAAACTGTTAGAGTTTGTGATCATGCAAAAATAGAATAAAATAATGAGCTAGAAACTAAATGAAAGTAATGCATTCCTATGTAGTTTGGATTGGGGATAGCGACTCTACAACCGAATTACCGCTAGGGTGTGTGAAATCGACTGTGCAAAGAAAAGAAAAAAGTACCGAAACCTAAGTAATCTATGGTTGGGGATAGCGACTCTACAGCCGGATTGCCTCTTGGTTAGGGAAAGCATCGTCTATGCTCATTAGTAGAAAAAAAAAAAGAGAAAAGCGAGCGAAAAAAAATGGAAAAGAAAAAAAAAAGTTGATTGTTTACTCTCTTGGTTTTGATAGAAGACGGTTAGGAATTGATCCAGTGATCGTTCTTTTAGTCCTATAAGCTTGAAGTGGGAGTAGATGGACCGTAAATTCTAGTGTGAGACCCTAGGTGGATTGACCGCACTTAAATTAAATTCACATGATAAGGGCTTAGGATTAGATTCGGGTTTAAGAGGACAAATATATTCGCAATCGCGGCTAACGCAAGTTTGGTTCTAATAAAATATACATATGTTTTTTACCCGAGTGATTATTTATCTCTGATTCCGTTTGCATAAGTCTTTTTCGGGGACGAAAAAATGTTAAGTGTGGGGATATTTGATGTGAGGTAAAATACACATATTTGTCCCGTGTAGATTGTATAATTATTGTATAGTTTTTATTTGTTTTTAATTAATTTTAGTATTATATTATATTATTTTGTGTTGGGTCAGGTCCTGGTGCAAATGGAGCAAAAATGAGTAATATGGAAATGACCAGCCAGTTGGGCAGAGTAAAACGCCAGTGACTGAATTAGAATTGCCGCTATTTTTCTTGAGTGGGCAGAGGCCGCTATCTCTATTTTATAAGCTCGAAGGACCAAACTGCAATAAGTTGAAAGTTCTTAAAAAAATAGTTGTAAAAAGTTGGAGGACTAGAAGTAACAAAAAGATGAAACTTCAATTAATTCCAATCACAAAAACATCCTGATGTTGACCGAATTTTAAGATGTGTTGACAAATTCTTAGTATTTTTTATGTTGGGTCAATTCTTTGGTGGCTTATTATTACGAACAGAAAGGAACAAAAGGAAAACAAAGTGGCTAATTATTTTACTGGGCTGACATATTAATGAGATTTTGGGCTGTTGGGTTTCGAGGAATATGAGGAGTTCAGACGAGACAAGGAGGAGCCCTAATTAGTTGTTTTCGACAACAATATTGAGGATCAATATATAGTTCTTTGAAAAAAACGGCAGTAGAGGAATTACGAAATTAAGACTTCGTTTGGGCGACTTTGGAGCATTCTTGGCGAGCAATCGGATATTTGAAGGCGTAGGAATCATTGGTACGAGTCGAGGGCGAAGAATCGAAGATTATATCGGGTTTTCTAATCCCTTGTTTTGTCAGTTATTTGTCTTGAAACTTTGTTACAATGAATTCTGTTCTAGATTTCTTTGGATTGATGATACGTTTTAGTATGCTTGGCTAATTTCATAAACCGCCTAAACTTAATGAATGGATTAATACAAAGTTTTTACCGTTTTTGTTAATTGCATGATTATTATGGATTGATTGTGTTTAGTAAGAGGTTTGATTTAATGATTTGATGTGTATGCATGCTTTGAGTTGGTTTATTGTTATTATTTGCTTCATATGATTCTTAGTGACGGTCTATATCACAACATAGAGTCATATTATGGTTTAGGATTTCGGTGAGTGTCTATATCACGTTAGAAAACCTTCACTCTTTAGGGAGAATTGCGCAATAACCCCTAGAAGTAATTGGTAATAATTTGCTAAGTCTTAGTGTTCTACTAGTCCCAATACCTGGAAAGTGAGGGGCTATTGGTAGGTCTTACCCGGCGAATTGCTTTAGATAGTCCTTGGAAAAGGTCATGTCTTGGTTTACCTGTCGGTTTTATTAGTATATCAAGTCAAATTAATTAATTCAAACTACCCTAGATCTATGATTGGAAAAGAGTAGGTCAATATTAGGGTACTCACACAATAATTAGACAACTGGAAAGACGTCTAATAACCGGTAGGATTAACAGCCTAGGTAGTTCCACAGGTTTCTCCTTGAGAAGGGTCGAGGGGCTTAGATGGTTCTTAATAGGTTTAGTACTTTAAGATCCCGGTTCCATAACTCGTGCATTTAACTTAATCGGTAATTTCTTAAAAACGATCCAGGATTCTTGTCTAGGTGGTCTTGTTCTCATATAAGGAAAGTCCTCAGTCTTCGTTCGTCTTTAATCTAGCTTTAGTCTACTTAGTAGTTTAATATAGATTTCTTTAGTTCTTCCGTAACCCCCCCCCCCCAAACAAATAAACAAGTTGAGTCGTGTCTGTCAGAGTCTAGTTTACGTGATTTATAGAGTCTCGTGGTTCGATATCCGGACTTCCTAGGGTTATACTACATTGATCGGTACACTTGCCGATTGTGTGGTTTTAGGTCGAGTCTATAATTAAAGCTTTTTAGTGTCTAGCTTAGAGAGTCTAATATAGTTAATTTTTATAGTCTGTTTAGCACACATCACACACTTATATATAGGAAGTACCAGCGGCGTATCCACCATGTGCTTATTGTATTATCTAGTTTCGTTATCTAAATCACCAACAAACTACACAAAAACCAACCATCGAGTTGTAAAGTACTTCTTAAAAATCTTACTATGAAGATAGGAAGATCTAAGACTGTACTTCAAATATCCTACATGAATCTAACTATGAAGATAGGCAGATCACTTAAGGATAAAACATTGTATTTGTATAATCGGAATAATACACATAAAAGCACTTAGTGAACACATATATGCCATACATTTTGAAAACAGATCGATTACACATATGAATCACCCCAAAACATTTGAAAACGGTAAAAGAGATGAACTATGTACTCGCCTGGGATTACGTATAGTTCCGGTTCAAAGGGTATAACAAAGCTCAAAAGACCAAGAGTTCAAATGTTGAAGCGGTTCCTAGGGTACGGATACTATGTTAGCGAATCGACACCTAAATCGGAAGATCAGGTAGAATGAGGTCTTGTAAACCAAATGAGTATTGGGACTCATGTGATATGGTTTAACCAAGCCTACATTCTAAATCGGAACCTATCCTAAGTGCTTGCGACCCATTACGACCCGTTAAGGTAGCTTACGCCACTTTAACGCGTCGTCCGCGTGAAAGCGCGTTTGAGATGCCTAACTAGTCCTATGACAAGTATTATATGCCTTAACATATCTAATTATGTTATATAATCAGTTTAGATGTCAAAACATGTGTTACATATGCTAAAATGAAATTATGCGCAAAAAGGGCATTTTGGTCATTTTCTTAAGGCATATAAACTACCTATCATACAACTAACTAAACGATGTGACCATAAGGTATAACCTCGGAAGGTTATTCCCTATACAACTATGGTCACAAAATTATGTTTGGTCGGATCCTAAAGATCGACCAAACGGGTCGGGTTCGAAAGCCTAAGCGGTTATTTAGACTACTTATCTTACGATCCTATATAAGCACTAAACTAAAAGTGAGGAGTTAAACATGTTAAAACATGTTTAACGAAGTTAGAAAACAAGTTTTGATATCAAAACAAAGGGTTTTGATACCCGAGAATAGTTTGGTTACAAAATACGCATAACACGTATTTTGACCGAAACTATGACTCGTCACCATGCCTAATCAACGTGGTAATAAGTAGGCATAGTCACAAAGGACTATGACCATCGTGATTACGCTCACGTTGCGAAGTTCAAACGAACTTCGTGTTGACCATTGACTGTTCAAAGCAGAAAGTCAAACACTGTTTGACTTTCGTGCTTAAAAACGCATAAAAGAATGGAAGAAGCTTACAAGAGGTCCAAGCAATGGAGATTTGATTCAAGTTGCTCAGGTATGAGGTGTGGAAACCCCAACTTAGAGCATAAATGAATCAAGGTGTGAAGGACAAGTGAATTCAAGGTGGGTATTTATAGAGATTGGACAACCGTTAGGATCATTTCTTGGAATACGAGCTTTGATCTGGGCCCTCCATGTGTGCCCATTGTTTTGCAATACTATGGGTACCTAAAACCAGCTCAAGGATTGAAGAAACCATGTGCAAAAACCATAACCCAGCTGCTGAAACAGAAAAACAGGTTTTCTGATCTGGCATGTTGTCGCGGGCCGCGTAAGGATAGGCCTTGGGCTACGCGCCCAGCCTAGCCAAGTTTGGCAGATTTACAGTTTAGGTCCCTGCATGTGTAAAACTTGGTTTTCGATGCATTTTTGGCACGTTTAAGCCCCGTTAACCCCATTTCAAGGCTCTAAAATGAAGTTAAAGTATAGGGAACTTAAAATATGCTCAAAAATATCTCGGATGTTGGTTCGTTTGGTCGTACGGTTGCGTTGTTCGGTTAATTACGATGAAACACGAACGTACGCGAATAACGATCCAAATTACGCGACGAATGGAATTTTATCATGCCAATCACTAAAATAAAGTATTTTAATGATTACATAAATTTTTGGATGTCTGGATATATTCAGAACGTAAGATATGCGCGTAAATGCAAACTTATGCACTTTTTTACGCTTTTAGTCCCTGTTTAACCAAAAAGTTTATTTTTGCGCACCAAACACCTCAAAGCCTATTTCTAAGCTATGTAAAGGATATTTAGGGCATGTTTAACTTATGGTCAAGTTCCGAAATGTTTGATACCATACGAATCAGCAGACTTTTGCAGTTTGACGCAAATAGTCCCTGGGAGTGAATAAACTTGTTTTTGACATACTAAAGCCTTCAAAACCTATTTCTAAGTTATATAAAAGTTATTTAAGGGATGTTAAGCCTATGTCACTGTTCCGGAGTGTTTTCCGCATTAAACTGGTTACGTTTACGTATCAGTTCGCGTTTAACTTTCCAGAAAGTGATTTAAAGCTTGAAATTGAATTTAAAATCAAGACGTGGAATTGTAAAACACAAATAGACAAATTTTGAGACCAAAGCACATTGTTTCTTTGATAAAAGATTTTGTCCTACTTCGTGTGGTGTTTACGGAGCACAAGTGTCACAGTCTCCCCTACTTCAGGAAATTTCGTCCCGAAATTTATTCGAAGGAGACCGTAGAGTGAAATTGAAACAACTGATTGATAAATAGATTGTTGGATCCCAAAGATGCGGAGCATCGTTTGGTGTTGGAAATTTTAGGGGATTCAAAAAGTGATTTGGGATATTCAAAGTATCTCAAGGTATTCAACCCTTTGAAACTTGTGAAAGTCGACCAGTGTTCAAAAATCATTTAAGTATGGCACTATGTTATACTAAGCTCCTAGTGTAATTCCTAGCAAACAAAGGGGTGTACATTCAATCCCTACACGTACTCGGTTTCTAACGTCCCACGAGGTACCTCCAATGTACCATGAGCATCCCATGCATAGGAGACGGGTCAACATACCTATGACATCAAGATCGTCACCTTTAACACCATATTATACTCCCGGTCGGCTCGATTTGAGTTAATGAATGTACTTGTTCTTGTTTATTGTAAATAACCACACAAATAACAAATAAGCACATAATCACATAATGGTCCAAGATAACATAAAATCACTAAATGATCTTAGCAACGTTCTGAAGAATAGCACAATAAGAACACTTATATATAGGAAGTACCATCGGCGTATCCACCATGTTCTTATCGCATCATACTCCTTCCGTTACCTTAATCATTCTAGATTTTATGCCACCATACTTAACAAGGCTTACTATGACATGCGTCGAATCTCGTAATTAAGTGTGCACCCATAATTACTCGTTTCGTCGCATGGTCCAAATAGCTCCTCTTGTTAAGAAAGGGTAAACAAATAATAAGGTCAAACTATCGTCTAAATCAAATAAATATCATCACAACATAACATCTGTCAAATTGAATCGTATTTCATACTAGCAATGATAACACTACTTATTTTGCATACAACAAATTTAGTAGTAGGTATTTTTATTCTAGTACGAATATTTTTATATGTTTCATACTAACCAAACAGGTAAAATGCAACATATACTAATCATGCATTGACATCATAATGTAAGCATATCGGAAAAATGTTTTCAAATCATGTGCTAGGTACGCTAACTAAGCAAAATGCATTTGAAAATTAATGTACTAAGTACGTTAAATCAACATATGAAGTAAATTTTTATTTATAATCATGTACCATACATACTAGACAAATAAATCAGGTATGTAATGTTATGATCACAAAATAATATTAACTTGTTCATAGTATTAGTAGCGATTGTGTTACCAAGTTCGTATGAAGGCACCGAAGTGCAATCATATTATGCTAATTTATAAGATTTAGTTCCTAAAGAACGGAATCCTCAAGGTCAGCATGAAATTTGAAATCACACATAGTGTAATCACATTAGAGTGTGAAATTGAAAATTAAATAACAAAGATAAAGATAAACTTCTTGAAATTTATATTGTCATTACAAACATAGTTAAAATATGTACATTGTTCTTGAAAATAAACAGGAAATTTAGAGGTTCAAATGATCATAAGCGCTTGATCATTAGCTTGAGCCTCGTTGACGTTGAATACTCGTCCATTAGCATTGGCAAGCTTGGGGCAGTTTCGCTTGAAATGATTTAAGTCACCACAATTGAAACATGCTCTTGGGTGAGTCTGAGTAGGGGCAGCTCGGTTCTGGATATGACAGGTTGCAGCTAGATGTCCAAATAAACCACAAATTGTACACTGGCGACAAGGGGAATTTGATGCATGGTGATAATTGCAATGATTGCACTGTGGTTGCTTTCCACGATAAAATCCTTTAAAGGGTACTGAGTTTAGTGGAACAGGTGCAGGAATTGCAAAATTCTTTGAAGTCTTGCGCTTCCTAGAACTTTTAGAAGATTCGGCCTTTATTCCTTTCGAATTCTCGTTATCAGATTCAGTGTTTTGTTCCTTGTCTCCTTTTCGAAATAATTTACCTTTTCTAACCTGGGAGTCGGTTAAGATAGCGGCTAATTCCTTAGCCTCCCTAAGCGTTGCAGGTTGGCTGCCAGTGACAATGTCTTGGACAGGGTCAGGTAAACCATCGATGTATTTCTCAATGGCCCGATTCAAAGGTGTGACCATAGTGGGGCAAAGTAGGCTTAACTGTTCAAATCGGTCAGTGTAGGTACAGTTTTCCCCACTATCCTGTTTTAGATAATAGAACTCATTTTCAAGTGCCCCTATTTCGCTTCGTGGGCAGAATTCTTTCTTCATAAGATCTTTAAATTCTTCTCACGTCAGTTCCATTGCTACATCGGCACCTCGGTCTCTCATAATACCATTCCACCAAGTGAGTGCTCTCCACTCGAGGCGAAATCCACCTTGCGCTCATTGGGACACTGAACATGGCGGAATGTGCTTTTTATACTTTCAAACCATTGTAGGAGCGCAGTTGTTCCTTCAGACCCAGAAAATTTCGATGGCTTAGCTTAATTGAACATTTTGAAGTTACACTGAGCATTGTTATTATTGTTATTGTTATATGCCTGGTTTATCTGAGTAATGAGGTTCGGAAACACAACAGTCATCTATTGAACGATTGTGGCTGCGAGGGCAGCATTTTCAGTTTGATCGCGTCTAGGAGGCATCTTGAAAGTTCAGCTATAGAGAAAACCAAATAAGTTAGATTTATCCAATTACTGTATTGCGAAAATTTTGATCTAGTAAAATCTTGCTCGTTGGTCTTGTTCTTGTAATTGGAATATATGGTGTTGTGGATATTGTTTTTGAGATAGGGTTTGTTTGAAAATAAACTTTTGTAATATTTTTGGATGAGAGAATACAAATCAAGTTAATGGTTTGTATTATAAATTCTTTACCTGTTAAAAATTGCTTTTAAGACAATGTTTTTAAATTAAAATTTTAAAATAAAGAAACTTTGTGTTGATATTTTGAAAATTCTCATCCAAATGGTAAAAATTTGAAATTTTGAAAAATAAAGATAGTGTTTTGAAAATGAAATAGGATCTCGTAGTGTCGTGAAATGAAATTCATTTCAACTGTATCGAATCAAATATATCACCTATTGGGAAAGTAAAGATGTTTCGATTGTCGTGAAGAGCAAACATATTACCGAGGGTAATATGAATGAGTAGTGTTACAAAGGTCGTTTAGAAATTGTTCGGTAGGGTCAAGATGGATAGGTTTTTATAATGCTTCACGAAGACATGCTTTAGCCTATAAGTGGACACTCACCCTAAGAGTTCCCAGGTAAGAGTGACTGGTCCGATAATGCGGATTTGTACGAACACTCTAGCCTTAGACAGAAAACTCGGGGTACAGGCATCCACCCTTCCAGATTGCATGTGTTCAGATTATTAAAACCCAAGATTTCGATGAAAAACGTTTGAGGAAAACATTCAAGAAATCTTTTGATACAAATCGTTTGAGATAAAACATATTGTGAAATATTTTAACAAAGACATTTAAGAAAACATTTTGAAAAATATTTCAATTAAAACGTTTTGAGAAAAACATTTTGAGGAATACCTTAAGGCATAAAGCCTAAGGGTTCTAGGATAAATCACCTAAGGTTAGATGATTTGTAATTCATAGAGTAGTTATGGCACGAATAAGGATGAGGATTTAGGAAAGAGTCCCTAAGTCCACTCATGTTTGGGTCCTAGGAAGGTTATAGACTAGGTTCAAGGCATGCTAATAACCTAATTCCCTATAACCAGTGCTCTGATACCAATATGTAACACCCCAATCTCGTAATATAACAGCACGCGGCGGAAATATTAGGGAGTCACGTTACAAATTGCTCACAACTACTGGTACTAAATTGTTTCATTATTATTAACATCGTTTTACAAACAAAGAATACTTGTAATTGTTCTTTTGATTTAGAAGTCTAAGGCCCGTATGCAGTCCTACGCGTTGCATGCTTGAATAATTGATAGCCTGAAACATATGTGAAAAACAGTTAGCATAAAAATGCCGGTGAATACATAGGTTTTATTAACCAAGTAAATGGCAAAACATTTGGTATTGCAATACTTTAACAGCTACAAGAGCTGTTAATCGAAAATAAATCTTGAAGCCAAAGAATGGCAAAAATTTAGTATTTGCAATACATAATCTTAATTGTGAAAACTCGTGACAAAAAGGTTTGTATAAGGCAATATGATTATTACTAAGTCATTTTATGCCTTACATCGTAATCTTGTTTAAACCATCGTAAAAACTTGTTAATATGTTATTAGAAATCCAATCAAGGATTAATAATAATTGTTTTGAAATAAATCAAAACTTATATAAGTATTATATAAATCAAATCAATGAGTCATGATAATACTTCGGATATCTTTATAAGAATCTAACATATAAAATTATGGGAGATTCTACAAAGATTTCGATAATCAAACATTGAAACAATCATACACAAACCCTAAAGTGATCCAGACAACGCTACAAGAATAATAAAATAAGAACACTTATATATAGGAAGTACCAGCAGCGTATCCACCATGTTCTTATTTTATTATACTCGTTTCGTTATCTAAATCATAATTACCACATAAGCACATAATCGACAACTTGTTCCATCTTGTAAACACGCATTAAAGTACATAATTAATCCAAACAGGGGCTCCAATATTAGTAATCTAAACATCCCATATATGTCTAACTATGAAGATAGATAGATACTACAGGGATCAGGTTTTCGCTACATTGTCTAATCTAAAATGCATTAAAGCACACAACGAATCCAATCAAGGACTTCAATATTAGTACTCTAAACATCCTACAAGAATCAATCTATGAAGATAGATACATGCTATAAGGATTCTGGGTTCTGTTATATTGAATTATTGAATCAAAACAATCCTAAATCCTAATGGTGATTTGGGATAACGCCACGAAGGGTAATACAATAAGCACACTTATATATAGGAAGTACCAGCGGCGTATCCACCATGTGCTTATTGTATTATCTAGTTTCGTTATCTAAATCACCAACAAACTACACAAAAACCAACCATCGAGTTGTAAAGTACTTCTTAAAAATCTTACTCTGAAGATAGGAAGATCTAAGACTATACTTCAAATATCCTACATGAATCTAACTATGAAGATAAGCAGATCACTTAAGGATAAAACATTGTATTTGCATAATCGGAATAATACACATAAAAGCACTTAGTGAACACATATATGCCATACATTTTGAAAACAGATCGATTACACATATGAATCACCCCAAAACATTTGAAAACGGTAAAAGAGGGGAACTATGTACTAACCTGGGATTGCGTATAGTTCCAGTTCAAAGGGTATAACAAAGCGCAAAAGACCAAGAGTTCAAGTGTTGAAGCAGTTCCTAGGGTACGGATACTATGTTAGCGAATCGACACCCAAATCGGAAGATCGGGTAGAATGAGGTCTTGTAAACCAAATGAGTATTGGGACTCATGTGGTATGGTTTAACCAATCCTACATTCTAAATCGGAACCTATCCTAAGTGCTTGCGACCCATTACGACCCGTTAAGGTAGCTTACGCCACTTTAACGCGTCGTCCGCGCGAAAGCGCGTTCGAGATGCCTAACTAGTCCTATGACAAGTATTATATGCCTTAACATATCTAATTATGTTATATAATCAGTTTAGATGTCAAAACAAGTGTTACATATGCTTAAAATGAAATTATGCGTAAAAAGGGCATTTTGGTCATTTTCTTAAGGCATATAAACTACCTATCATACAACTAACTAAACGATGTGACCATAAGGTATAACCTCGGAAGGTTATTCCCTATACAACTATGGTCACAAAAATATGTTTGGTCAGATCCTAAAGATCGACCAAACGGGTCGGGTTCGAAAGCCTAAGCGGTTATTTAGACCGCTTATCTTACGATCCTATATAAGCACTAAACAAAAGTGACGAGTTAAACACGTTAAAACATGTTTAACGAAGTTAGAAAACAAGTTTTGATATCAAAACAAAGGGTTTTGATACCCAAGAATAGTTTGGTTGCAAAATACGCATAACACGTATTTTAACCGAAACTATGACTCGTCACTATACCTAATCAACGTGGTAATAAATAGGTATAGTCACAAAGGACTATGACCATCGTGATGACGCTCACGTTGCGAAGTTCAAACGAACTTCGTGTTGACCATTGACTGGTCAAAGCAGAAAGTCAAACATTGTTTGACTTTCATGCTTAAAAACGCATAAAAGAATGAAAGAAGCTTACAAGAGGTCCAAGCAATGGAGATTTGATTCAAGTTGCTCAGGTATGAAGTGTGGAAACCCCAACTTAGAGTAGAAATGAATCAAGGTGTGAAGAACAAGTGAATTCAAGGTGGGTATTTATAGAGATTGGACAACCGTTAGGATCGTTTCTTGGAATACGAGCTTTGATCTTGGCCCTCCATGCGTGCCCATTGTTTTGCAATACTATGGGTGCCTAAAACCAGCTCAAGGATTGAAGAAACCATGTGCAAAAACCATAACCCAGCTGCTGAAACAGAAAAACAGGTTTTCTGATTTGGCATGTTGTAGCGGGCCACGTAAGGATAGGCCTTGGGCTACGCGCCCCGCCTAGCCAAGTTTGGCAGATTTACAGTTTAGGTCCCTGCATGTGTAAAAGTTGGTTTTCGATGCATTTTTTGGAACGTTTAAGCCCGTTAACCCCATTTCAAGGCTCTAAAATGAAGTTAAAGTATAGGGAACTTAAAATATGCTCAAAAATATCTTGGATGTCGGTTCGTTTGGTCGTACGGTTGCGTTGTTCGGTTAATTACGATGAAACACGAACGTACGCGAATAACGATCCAAATTACGCGACGAATGGAATTTTATCATGCCAATCACTAAAATAAAGTATTTTAATAATTACATAAATTTTTGGATCTCCGGATAGATTCAGAACGTAAGATATGCGCGTAAATGCAAACTTATGCACTTTTTGACGCGTTTAGTCCCTGTTTGACCAAAAAGTTTATTTTTGCGCACCAAACACCTCAAAGCCTATTTCTAAGCTATGTAAAGGATATTTAGGGCATGTTTAACTTATGGTCAAGTTCCGGAATGTTCGATACCATACGAATCAGCAGACTTTTGCAGTTTAACGCAAATAGTCCCTGAGAGTGAATAAACTTGTTTTTGACATACCAAAGCCTTCAAAACCTATTTCTAAGTTATATAAAAGTTATTTAAGGTATGTTAAGCCTATGTCACTGTTCCGGAGTGTTTTCCGCATTAAACTGGTTACGTTTACGTATCAGTTCGCGTTTAACTTTCCAGAAAGTGATTTAAAGCTTGAAATTGAATTTAAAATCAAGACGTGGAATTGTAAAACACAAATAGACAAATTTTGAGACCAAAACACATTGTTTCTTTGATAAAATATTTTGTCCTACTTCGTGTGGTGTTTACGGAGCACAAGTGTCACAGTCTGAACCATTAAGTATTGAACTAGTAAGAGGTTTGAACCATTAAGAGCCAGTCTAATGTTTATCCGTTCAGAGGCAAATGTTTAACCAATTCAGATTAGAGGTATTTACCATTCAGAGACAAATGTATGGACCATCCAGACATCTGCTCGCAAAACAAACAGTCTGAACCTTTAAGAGCTAATGAAACAGCCCCTAAAACTTACTTGGTAAAGGCTTAGTGGGAGTTTTGGGTTCAATTCCAAGTAAGGGTTATAATTTGATGTAGTTTAGTAGTAGGAGTTGTGTGAAAGTTCTTTGAAAGGGGGTTCCGAGAGATATGATGGTGGTGATATATACACACGGGGTGGTCTCATTATATGGGCTGTATGATCGATCAAAAAATTATTATACGGGTTGTATTCAGTGGGCGGACCTACTGTCATGATTGGGGCGAGATTTTTGCCTATAAAAATTAGTGTAATATTTAGGCAAAAATCTTGATCGCATCTCTTACAAATACAGTTAAACTCTCATATCATTACCCCCCCCCCCCCATGAAATAAATTTTGAGTTCGTCACTGATTATATGACTTTGTGATTGGTCGCTTTAGTCACCTTTGTGTTAGTTTGCCACATCATACGTGTCGTATAATACAACAAAAAATGTATATGCCTTTTCTAGTGGTCACATCAGTCTTTTTTTGGTCAGTTAAACACATCATACAAGTCTTATGATTTGGCACTTATACGACCCATTTGATCATTTCACCCACACGCCCCCGAATCAATATAATATTATATGACATGTTTGATCATTTTTGTCCTAGAATACGACATATATAACCATATGATTTGTATGACACATCAGTGGTGTTTGAATAATGTGCCTGTGGTGTTTATACTTTTTTAAATTGACATAAAGATACCAAATTAATACTTGTGTTTAACCGGATTCATTGGGTAGCTTGGGATACTGTAACATTGTCGAAGAAAGACGGGGGTCTCGGTATATCCAAAATGTGTGATGTGAACTCCGCTCTTCTCTCAAAATGGGTGTGGCGGTTTGTTACAGAAAAAAATTCCTTGTGGAGGAAGGTCGTTGAGTTAATCCACTGTGGGCGGGAAGGTGGTCTTTTTTACCGATAAAAAGATCTTTTATGGGACCGTGGCAAACCATTGTTAAGAGATTGGAAAAGATCAAAATACAAGGAAAATGTTTACAATTTTTTATGCAGGCTAGCTTGGGAGATGGTGAAGATATTAGCTTTTGGAAAGATATTTGATATGGTACGGTTCCTCTTAAAGATCGATGGTCGAAGCTATTCTCTCTGGAAACAAACAAGGATTGCAAGGTTGCCGAAAGACTCTTCTTACAGAACGGGGAAATACTGCTGCAACCAAGTTGGTCGAGAAGCCCATGCACTGTGGAGGAAATTTCCGAAGGACATGATGTTATTTACATGCGAAACCGAGTCTCGTTCTCGGCTAATAGGGACAGATGGGCATGGATCGGTAACAAAGATAACTCCGTTTCAGCTGCGCAGCTCAAAGATATGTTCAGAAAAGATAGAGACACTCGAAGGAATCAGCTTATGAAGTGGGACAATTGGGTTTCGGCTAAAATCAACATGTTCATGTGGAGAGCGGAGATGGGCCGTATACCTACTCGCAGCGCCTTGGCAAGAAAACAGGTTCAATTAGATAATATTTTGTGTGCTCTATGTGATACAACCGATGAGGACCATAACTATGTTCTCATAGGATGTGGTTTTGTTTTTGGGGTTTGGGACGCGGTTGGGAAGTAGTGCAAAGTAGACCCAATTTTCGCTTTTGATCTTTCGGATGCATTGTTGCTGCACAAACATTTTGACGGTACTAAGTGGGCTAAGAAGATCATTAGAGGCATTGTTATGATCTCGTGCTGGGCCATCTGTAGGGATGGCAAAAAAGCCCAAGCCCGACGGGTATACCCGAAACCCGAAACATACGGGCCGGGTATACCTGAAGCCCAATGGATATGGGCCGGGTACGGGCTTAAAAAAAGAAAAAATTTGGGTACGGGTACGGGTATGGGATTTAGTGATACCCGCCCGATACCCGGCCCATTTAGACGAATAATACCCGAAAATATCATATTATAGATTTACATATATATAAACTTAGTACATGTACTTATTACCTTCTCTATAGTTATATGTGGATATGTATTTGGCTGGTGCTTAGTGAACAAATAACTTATTTTTGAGCATATATATTGGATATGGAAGCTATTACTCTTTATTATGTGGATGTTTATGCAATTAGGTGGTCCTGATACAGTTACTTATTTAAGTAATCGTTTTGATTTAGTTTGGTATATGTAGTTTGAATATGATATGTAAGTTATTAATCATATTTTCATTTGTTATAGTTATTAAAATAGAAAATTATATAAACATCAAAGTAAAATTTGCACATTTGTCCCAACGGGTATTTTTAAGAAATTAACGGGTATACCCGATACCCGCGGGTATGCCCGATACCCGACGGGTAATTACCCGACAAATACCCGAAGGGTAACGGGCCGGGTATTGGACAAAGAATTACAACCGGGTACGGGCATGGGATTACCAATACCCGGCCCAAGCCCGGCCCATTGCCATTCCTCAATCTGGAAGGAACGAAATAAAAAGATCTTTGAGGGGCACATTCCTAGAGTAACCGAAGTTGTGGCTTGTGTCAAAACTGTTTCTTTTCTTTGGCTGAAATGTCGGTCTAGATTTAAATCTTTAGATTGGAAGGATTGGAGGGTAAACCCATTGTATATGATGTAATTATTTTTGTTGGCGGTCCTTGAATTGAGGACGCGCCCTTTGTTTTTCAATGAAGTTCACAGTTCAAAAAAAAAATAGCTAGCAAATAAAATTGATACTTCAAACAATAACTTACAAAGAACAAACTGTTACATACCAAACAGGATAACACAACCCAAAAGACTAGTCTGGTGGGTGAGAGAGCCCATTTGGTATATAAACCCCACATCAGTTGCCCATACAACCGATGTGGGACAAGTCTCATACATTGCAATGGTATTAGTCCATAACAATCGACCCTCTTTAAGGGCCAACGTCCTCGTTGGTCACGGCATGTAACAGGATAACACGACCCAAAAGACTAGTCTTTTGGGTTGTGTTCTCTCGTTTGGTATGTAACATTGGTATCAGAGCCAGAACTCGGAGTGGTGGCCTATGGAGTGGTGGCCTGGAAAGAGCCAGCCGTGACCAATGAGGACGTTGGCCCTTAAGGAGGGTCGATTGTTATGGACTAATACCATTGCAAGGTATGGGACTTGTCCCACATCGATTGTATGGGCAACTGATGTGAGGTTTATATACCAAATGGGCTCTCTCACCCACCAGACTAGTCTTTTGAGTTGTGTTCTCTCGTTTGGTATGTAACACAAACTTTAATCTAAGAAGCTAAAATAGAGAGATTTGTAGCTACAAACATTCATTAAATAGTGTGTATGCTATTATTATAACAGGACGCTTTTCAAGGAATTATTTCTACTTAAATCTGTGACCAGTGCATGTGGCATGTGGCCAAGGGGGTGGTGGCGCTGGTGGCACGATGATACTCCAGTGGTTCGGTAATTCAAATTTGCCGTTCAAAAAATAAAAATAAAAAAATAAGGTAACAATTGAACAGTCATGTCACAATATGCAGTGGCTTTATATACGAGTGTCTTAGTTCTTTGCTAGAGTGATGCATAGTAATACTTATAATTCGTTAGTATCTTAAGGCTTTGTATATTTTGTTCGCGTCGAGTTTGGTTAATCTGTGAGAAGGTCTTTGCTAAATATCATATTTAATACATCCTTAGGGCATTTAATGTTCTTTATAAGTAACTCACGCTTCGAAAGGTATGTCTAAAACTCCAACATTGTGCCCATGAAATTATAGCTTAGCGGATCTTGTGGTAGGATAAGACTTAGGTATTACTAGGTCTTAGATTTGATTTCCACAAGAACATGAGGGTTTTTCCCAGATATATTGGTTGTATAGGCATTATAGCCTAGTAGCGATGGATATGATAGGGTGGTTCCGCTGGTGTCACGATAATACTTCAGTGATCTGTCAGTGTTCAACTTTGCCGTTCAAAAAAAAACCCTCCAACATTGTGTTTTGGTTGTAAGTTATTAAAGAAGAAAAATTAGCGCACATAAGTTATTATAAAAAAATTAAATTAAATAAGAAAAAAATATTGTTAAAGAAATCATAATCGTTAATTTACTATTTATTGCTTTTGTTTTATTATATGTATGTATAGTCAGTATGTCATTTTCAGTATATATATGTCAAACAATGAAATGGCAATTCAGTGGCAATCACATATTTAAATTCTATTTTAAATATTATTCAAATTTATATTTACACTGTTGATATATTCAACTTTTAATTAATAGCATTTGATAACAAGTGAAAACACAAATGATAGATTACTAGCTAATTATAAAAAAAAATATCGATATATCTAATAAATACGATCTTCGCGTCTTCTTATCTCTTTTCATTTCGCTTCGGCCGTGTGGAATCATATTAGTATTTGGTGTGGCGTTCCTCCAATCTTCGTGTTTTCGGTGCGAGATTTTGTAACACCCTAAATCATACCCTTGATGTTCATAATAGTTTGTACCATTTCTAGTAAAATATTGTTTACAAAACCTGACTTTCATATTAAAGTTCATAACTTAATTCAAAATAGGTCAACTAATAACTAAGTTGAACATTTAAAAAGATGTTCAAAACATGTTTACATCCCATACACAAAAGTTTTAAAGATTCAAAACGTAGCGGAAGCTTAGAAATGTAGTGTTCGGTTCTTCATTAATCACTTGATCGCCACCCGTAAGACTTGCCAATTTACCTATGATCAAAACCGTTAAAAACATTAGTTTTGACGTTATTGTATAATATAATCACAAAGTTGTACATCACATTTGAAATAATAAAAACAAAACAACTAATCTGGATCCACCGTAAATTACGGTATCACCGTAATTTACGGTGAGCCCTGAAGATTTCTGGTCACCGTAAACCAGGAGATATACACCGTAGCATGTCTGATCTTTACCGTAAATTACGGTATTACCGTAATTTACGGTAGGTCCTGGAAATCAATGTCTTGTTTTGTTTAGTTTATCTCATTCAAACCAATCGTGTAATTTGCTTTTCTATCAACCCATTACATCCAAATTCTAGTAATTCTAACAATGTGATAAATATTAATTAATAACATAACACAATCCATCATATTCCGGAGTATATATATCATGTTTCACTTGATTAATTGACCCGTTTGGCTCGTCTAAGGAATCCTCCTATATGACGACTACCAACGCGTACCAACCGAATTTAATAAATCAATCAATATAACGACTTCAAGGCTTAATTCAAAACAACTCTTATTCAAAATTCAATTACATATTTAAATCATCCGATATAATAAATGTAACGGAACAAGTTACATACCTTAGCGCACGCCCTTCAACCGTGAGTCACCACCGGCTTGTCCACTCGACGTTCCGGTATCTTGTCCTATAGAGTTCAATTCAAGACATGTTTAGAACTCTCTTCATATCATAATTCGCATAATACACCGAACATCATGATTATGCGTTTAAACTCGAAATTTCAGTTTCTAAGCCTTCATAGAGGCATTTCAACAAACACTTTATAAGCAGATTTTTAAATGATTAAACATCACATCTTTAGTTTATCATTTAACCCTATTTTCATATAAATCAACCAATTTACATGAATGTTAGCTTCTAATTGTTGAAATCACTTCCAGATTGCTAAATTATACTAGATTAACAATCTACTTTCTAGTGTTCATCCAAATACACATGACCCACTAATCACCTACCATGGTGATTATGGATTCACCCAAAATTTCTTATGATTTCAACTTCTATTGATCTAGGGTTTGTCCTTAGACACTATAGTCGTTCCACAATCATCATAACATACACATGCAACCCTAATTCCAGATTTTTCCCAATTCATGAAAGTTTCAAGTTGAGAGAAATCCTTAAATTTTACATACCTTGTAATCCTCTTGTGATGAGGATCACGATTCTATGCTCGGATTTTTGTTTGGACCAGATTTGCTCCTTCAATTTGTGAATTTTAGTAGAATTCTAGGTTTGATTGAAGGTGGGTGTCGCCCCTGATGTTCTGGTCGACCAGACTTCAAAGTGGGGTGTTAAGTGTATTGTTTTATTTGTTTATTAGAATTAAACTTTCAATTTTTGACAACTTAAACCCCTCCACTTTGATCAACATTGTTTTTTTTAAATTTTAACTCTACTTTAGGTTATTTCTAGACTTATAACTAATTAGGTTAAAATTCCTAATTAGTTAATTCTCATTTATTTAAACCTTACTAATTCCAGTTTAAGGTTTTTTTTATATTTTCGGGGTGTTACAAGTCCACCCCCCTTAAAAGGGTTTCGTCCCCGAAACCGTATTACGTACCAAATAAAGTAGGGTGAAGACGTCGCATCTCCTCTTCGGACTCCCATGTAGTGTCCGAACCTTTCCTATGCTCCCATTTGACTTTAACTTGGTCAATTTGTTTATTTCGTAAATATTTGACCTTTCTATCTAAAATCTCCACCGGTCTCACCGCATAATTTAGACTATTATCCACTTCGATATCATCGTAATGGATATAGGTCGTTTCGTCTGCTGGGCACTTTCTTAATTGTGACACGTGAAACGTGCCATGGATTCCACTTAGCTCCTCCGGTAATTCAAGACGGTAAGCTACCTTGCCAACCCTTCCGATAATTTTAAATGGCCCAACAAACCTTGGGCTTAGCTTCCCCCTTTTTCTGAATCTAATAACGCCCTTCCATGGGGAAACTTTTAGCATGACCATGTCACCGACTTGGAATTCGATTGGCCTTTTCCTTTTATCAACATACGCTTTTTGCCTGTCTTGAGCCGCTTTCAAATGTGCCCGAACTTTATCGATCTTTTCATTCGTGGCTCGTACTATATCTTGGTGGGCGAGTTCACGTGGACCCACTTCACCCCAACATACCGGGGTTCGACACTTCCTACCGTAAAGCATTTCGTATGGTGCCATCTTAATACTAGATTGGTAACTGTTGTTATACGAAAACTCGACTAAGGGTAAGTGAACATCCCAACTGCCTCCAAAGTCGATTATACACGCCCGTAGCATGTCCCCCAATGTTTGTATCGTTCTTTCACTTTGTCCATCCGTTTGAGGATGGTACGCAGTGCTAATGAACAATTTGGTCCCCATTTGCTCTTGGAAATCTCGCCAAAAATTCGAGGTAAACCAGGTATCCCTATCGGACACGATGGACACCGGCACTCCATGACGTGCTATGATTTCATTGGTATAAACTTCTGACATCTTTTCAGACGTATAAGTCTCACGAATCGGAATGAAGTGAGCACTTTTCGTCAATCTATCCACCACTACCCATATGGCATCAAAACCACGATTCGTCTTAGGCAACTTGGTTAACAGGTCCATTGTAATATGTTCCCATTTCCAAACCGGAATTTCTAACGGTTGAAGTTTGCCGTATGGTTTCTGGTGCTCCGCCTTGACTTGTAAACATGTCAAGCATTTTTCCACATATTTCGCCACGTCCCTCTTCATTCCGGGCCACCAATAATTTTGTTTCAAATCATTGTACATCTTGGTTGCACCCGGATGAATCGAATAACGGGATTTATGAGCTTCGTTAAGTAGAAGCGCCTTTACTCCACAAGTATGTGGGACCCATATCCTTCCGGATCGAGTCTTCAACCCGTGATTCCCATCCGACAAATCTTTCAACTGACCAATTATTCTTTCTTTCTTCCAATTCTCTTCTTTTACTGCTTCTAATTGCGCCTCTCGAATTCGTTCAAGTATACCCGAGGTTACCACGAGTTGCATCGATCGTACTCGTATCGGGACATAATCCGCTTTTCTGCTAAGAGCGTCCGCTACCACATTTGCTTTTCCGGGGTGATAATGTATCTCACAATCATAGTCTTTCACCGTTTCCAACCATCGCCTTTGTCGCATATTTAACTCCTTCTGATCGAAGAAGTATTTCAAGCTCTTGTGGTCGGTGAATATGGTGCATTTTACCCCATACAAGTAATGCCTCCATATTTTTAATGCAAATACCACCGCTGCCAACTCGAGATCATGCGTGGGATATTTCTTCTCGTGTATCTTCAATTGTCTCGAGGCATAGGCTATTACCTTGCCCCGTTGCATCAACACGCAACCGAGCCCCGATAATGAAGCATCCGAATAAACCACCATGTCTTCGACTCCGTCTGGCAATGTCAGTACTGGAGCTTGGGTTAGCTTTTCTTTTAGCGTTTGAAACGCTTTTTCTTGATCAATTCCCCAAATAAACTTTGCTTTCTTTTGAGTTAGCTTTGTTAGCGGTGACGCAATTTTAGAGAAATCTTGAATGAATCTCCTATAGTACCCCGCAAGCCCCAAAAAGCTTCTAATTTCTGAAGGGTTCTTCGGGGGATTCCATTTTGACACTGCCTCTATCTTTGACGGATCCACCAATACTCCGTCGGCATTTATGACATGGCCTAAAAATTGAACCTCTCATAACCAAAAGGCACATTTAGAGAATTTTGCATATAACTTCTCTCGCCTAAGTGTCTCTAACACTTCTTGTAAGTGGTGTGCGTGTTCAGCTTCACTTTTCGAGTACACCAAGATATCATCGATAAACACGATGACCGACTTATCCAACATTGGCTTGCAAACCCGGTTCATGAGGTCCATGAAAGCAGCGGGTGCGTTTGTTAGCCCAAATGATATCACGAGGAATTCGTAATGTCCGTATCTCGTGCGGAAAGCCGTCTTCGGCACATCTTCTTCTTTGACCTTTAGTTGGTGATACCCCGATCTAAGGTCAATTTTGGAAAACCAATTCGCACCTAGTAGTTGGTCGAATAAATCATCTATCATCGGGAGCGGGTATCGGTTCTTTACCGTGAGTTTGTTTAACTCCCGGTAATCAATACACATACGCATGCTCCCGTCTTTCTTCCTCACGAACAATACCGGTGCGCCCCAAGGAGACACACTCGGCCTTATGAATCCCTTGTCAAGCAGGTCTTGGATTTGGGACATCAACTCTTGTAATTCCGACGGTGCAAGTCGGTACGGGGCTTTTGCTACGGGTTTCGCGCCCGGAATCAATTCGATCCCGAACTCTACTTCCCGTTCAGGCGGTATCCCCGGTAAATCTTCCGGAAAAATATCTTCATAATCTCGTACTACCGGTACATCTCCAATCTTTCGTGATTCTTTCTCGGGCTCATTAGCGTATATTATGAATGCCTTGCATCCTCGCTTCATTAGCTTGTGAGCTTTCAACATTGAGCATACTATGGGGTTGCCTCCTTTTTCGCCATAAAGGGTGACATGTTTCCCGCTCGGAGATGTTAGTTTTATCTCTTTACGGAAGCACACGACCTTTGCATGGTGTCGAGATAGCCAATCCATCCCAACGACTACTTGAAATTCTCCCATCGACATAGGGATTAGATTTATCAAATATTCTTCATCGTCGATGCTCAGTTTACAATTTTCACATACATCACAAACAATAAAGCTTTTGTTATTACCTATCTCTACTTCTAAAGGCACAGGTAATTTTGTTAGAATAAATGAAGGATGTCGAATAAGTCCATATGAAACAAAGGATTTATTCGCACCCGTATCAAATAACACGTGTGCAGGAATTGAATTTACAGCAAATATACCTGAGACCACGTCAGGTTCAACCTTTGCTTCTGCGGCAGTTAGTTGAAAAGATCTTGCTTTTGCTTTTGCTTTCGGGGCTTCACTTTTTGATTCTTGCCCATTCTTCTTTTCAACCAGTTCCGGGCATTCCGACTTCTTGTGACCCGTTCGATAACAGTTGTAACAAACCGTCACTTTCTCCGGGCATGATATAGCCATATGTCCCGTTTTCTTGCATATGGGACAAGGCTTATCCTTGTAACGACATTCGCCTTTATGACCTTTCCCGCAGATTCTACAACTTGGCGACCCGCCTTTCGTCTCAGATTTCTTCGCATTTTCGTTTGTTCGTGCCTTCTTAGTAGGGCTTGGATTCGCATCTTGTGCCCTTCGTTCACCCCGTTCTATGCTCTTTTTCAATTCGATCTCCCTTTCCCGAGCAGCATTGACAATCTCGGTAAGGGTCTCGTATTTTGAAGGGGTTATGAACTCTCTATACTCCGCACTTAGCATGTTATGGTAGTAATAGACTTTTTGTTCTTCGTTTGTCACCAAATCATCACAGAACTTTATCTTGTCCATAAACATCCCCGTGATCTTGTCTATGGATTCACCCTTGTGTCTGAGTTGCATAAACTCTTCCTTGATTCTATTTATGACCGCTTTGGGACTATGGTGTTTAAGAAACGGCGTCTTAAACTCCTCCCATGTCATGGCCTTAGCCGCTTCACTTCCAATCTCCTTCTTTTTGTTATCCCACCAGTCCTTCGCTTGACCTCTTAATTGACCCGTACCATAAGCTACGTAGTCATTTTCATCACAATGAGTTCTCTCGAATACTCCTTCAATATCACTTAACCATCGTTGGCACACAATTGGATCAACCTCCCCATTATATATTGGTGGTTTACATGCCATGAATTCCTTGTATGAACAAGGCTTTCGTCCACCATGCTTTTCCTTTGCTGAATTGGAATCATCTTCCAATTTCTTGATTCTTTCTTCTACTATTGATAAAACTGTGTTTTGAATCTTATCAATAAAGCCCGACAGGCTGTTTTCGATCGCCTTTCCGACCTCTTCGGCAATCACTTCCTTCATTTGCTCGGTGACTCTTGGCACCGCATTATCATTACCTCCATCAGCCATCTCTATTTCTGAAATGTTTACATAGTTTGTTAAACATTCCATTTATAACACATGCTTTACTTGTTTTGATTTAATCAAGTTCATAACTTGATTTAATCATTCTTGTTTCAATTCAATCAAGTTCGTAACTTGATTTAATCATTCTTGTTTCTATTCAATCAAGTTCGTAACTTGATTTAATCATTCTTGTTTCTATTCAATCAAGTTCGTAACTTGATTTAATCATTCTTGTTTCTATTCAATCAAGTCCGTGACTTGATTTAATAATTCTTGTTTCATGCATTTTTTTTTTTTTTGAGTGAGCTTACACACTCTTTTCATGCATATTTGTTCATTTTTCATTTTATACATAGTACATAATTTATTAACAAAATAAGTTAATTCTTACCGGACGATCGATCAAGCTTGAACCGAACACTTTGTTGACAACCTTAGGCTCTGATTACCAACTTGTAACACCCTAAATCATACCCTTGATGTTCATAATAGTTTGTACCATTTCTAGTAAAATATTGTTTACAAAACCTGACTTTCATATTAAAGTTCATAACTTAATTCAAAATAGGTCAACTAATAACTAAGTTGAACATTTAAAAAGATGTTCAAAACATGTTTACATCCCATACACAAAAGTTTTAAAGATTCAAAACGTAGCGGAAGCTTAGAAATGTAGTGTTCGGTTCTTCATTAATCACTTGATCGCCACCCGTAAGACTTGCCAATTTACCTATGATCAAAACCGTTAAAAACATTAGTTTTGACGTTATTGTATAATATAATCACAAAGTTGTACATCACATTTGAAATAATAAAAACAAAACAACTAATCTGGATCCACCCACCGTAATTTACGGTGAGCCCTGAAGATTTCTGGTCACCGTAAACCAGGAGATATACACCGTAGCATGTCTGATCTTTACCGTAAATTACGGTATTACCGTAATTTACGGTAGGTCCTGGAAATCAATGTCTTGTTTTGTTTAGTTTATCTCATTCAAACCAATCTTGTAATTTGCTTTTCTATCAACCCATTACATCCAAATTCTAGTAATTCTAACAATGTGATAAATATTAATTAATAACATAACACAATCCATCATATTCTGGAGTATATATATCATGTTTCACTTGATTAATTGACCCGTTTGGCTCGTCTAAGGAATCCTCCTATATGACGACTACCAATGCGTACCAACCGAATTTAATAAATCAATCAATATAACGACTTCAAGGCTTAATTCAAAACAACTCTTATTTAAAATTCAATTACATATTTAAATCATCCGATATAATAAATGTAACGGAACAAGTTACATACCTTAGCGCACGCCCTTCAACCGTGAGTCACCACCGGCTTGTCCACTCGACGTTCCGGTATCTTGTCCTATAGAGTTCAATTCAAGACATGTTTAGAACTCTCTTCATATCATAATTCGCATAATACACCGAACATCATGATTATGCGTTTAAACTCGAAATTTCAGTTTCTAAGCCTTCATAGAGGCATTTCTACAAACACTTTATAAGCAGATTTTTAAATGATTAAACATCACATCTTTAGTTTATCATTTAACCCTATTTTCATATAAATCAACCAATTTACATGAATGTTAGCTTCTAATTGTTGAAATCACTTCCAGATTGCTAAATTATACTAGATTAACAATCTACTTTCTAGTGTTCATCCAAATACACATGACCCACTAATCACCTACCATGGTGATTATGGATTCACCCAAAATTTCTTATGATTTCAACTTCTATTGATCTAGGGTTTGTCCTTAGACACTATAGTCGTTCCACAATCATCATAACATACACATGCAACCCTAATTCCAGATTTTTCCCAATTCATGAAAGTTTCAAGTTGAGAGAAATCCTTAAATTTTACATACCTTGTAATCCTCTTGTGATGAGGATCACGATTCTATGCTCGGATTTTTGTTTGGACCAGATTTGCTCCTTCAATTTGTGAATTTTAGTAGAATTCTAGGTTTGATTGAAGGTGGGTGTCGCCCCTGATGTTCTGGTCGACCAGACTTCAAAGTGGGGTGTTAAGTGTATTGTTTTATTTGTTTATTAGAATTAAACTTTCAATTTTTGACAACTTAAACCCCTCCACTTTGATCAACGTTGTTTTTATTAAATTTTAACTCTACTTTAGGTTATTTCTAGACTTATAACTAATTAGGTTAAAATTCCTAATTAGTTAATTCTCGTTTATTTAAACCTTACTAATTCCAGTTTAAGGTTTTTTTTATATTTTCGGGGTGTTACAGATTTACTTTGTTTACACCATAACTCGAGACTTGGGAGGCAGAAAAATAAAGCTTTCTAAGAGGTTACTATGACGGCTTGTTGGTGCATACGGAAGATTAGAAATGAAAAATTGTTTGCAAACAAAGCAGCTACGGTCTCTAAAGCAATGGAAGACATCAACACTCTTGGATACCTTTGGTTAAAGAATAGATCCCCTTTTAAAACATTGAGTTGGAGTGATTGGTGTAATTTCACTTTTTGATGTTGTATGTTGTGCGCTAGTTTCTTGTTGGTCGCTTTTTATGAAGTTAGCCGTTAAAAAAAAAACAAAAACAAAAAATCTAATGAATACGATGATTTGGAGGATATGTTTGGATGGGATATCACTTGTGTTTTCCCTTTTGTCCTTTTACAAACGTTATGTTTTCTTTATTTAGTAAAAATATGCATCATACCTTGAACAATAATTGATTTCATCACATAAAAAAACAACTTCAATACAAAGTTTGGGTCAATATCCATCAAAACATTGCTTTTAACTAAAATGCATTTACATAGATGCAAGTAGGGATATGCAATAATTGAACCATTAATCAAAACCGAACCGAAAACCGAAAAAACCAAACCGAAATTAACCGAAACCGAATTAACCGAAAGTCGGTTAACGGATATTTTTTTACCATCGGTTAAACGAAATTATCTGAACCGAACTAAATCATTTATTTTTTTTATATATTTCTAGCTTTTATACATATATTTCATGTATTTCATGTTTTATACTTTCATTTCATGTAATAATACCTCTATTTCATTTATTTATGCTTTCATTTCATTTATTTATATCTTCATTTCATTTATGTATACCTCTATTTTATGTATATAAACATTTATTCATGCATTTATACCTTCATTTCATTTATTTATACATCCATTTCATGTATTTATACATCTATTTCATGTAGTTATACCTCCATTACATGTATTTCTAAGCAAAAAAATTAGCCCTTGTTTGAATTGGTTATTAACCGAAAATTAACCAACCCGAAAACTGACAAATAAACCGAACCGATTAACCGATGACTTCGGTTACGGTTACGGATAATGCTAATTGTTGGAAAAATTTGTGAAAATAGCATTTTTCACAAATATAGGAAAATGATTTTTTTCCTATTTTGGACTAGAAATAAATATAATAAAATGAGCGGGTTTTATATATTTATTTGTGGATTTGTGTTCTATGTTGGAAGAGCTTCGCAACGAACTAAACCACGTCCAAAACGGAGCTAAGATGAATGAGATATCGATGCTCAAAGTTGGGTGCTTGAAACATTGAATGCTGAAACAAAAGGAAAAGTAGCATCTTGTCCCACATCGGAGGAGAGATGGAACTTAAATGGGTATTTAAGTGGGAACTCTCCATCCTTATTGTTTCATGGAAGCACACACTAAGTGTAACTCGCACTCGCCCGCACGCGCGCGTGGCGTGGGCGATGAGGCGCAATGTGGTGCTTTGATAGCGCACGCTCGCATCGCCGCGAGCCGCTTGAGAGCCGCCTTTGTATTTTTGACCACGTGCGCGTGGTGGATCACAGGGGCTGCAAGGACCAAGACGTTGTAATGGCGTGCGGGTTCGAGGCGCGTGACGTGGCAGTTCGCGCGCGAGTACACGAAGGCGCGCGGTTGCGCATGGTGTATGGGTCCTGTTGTGGCGTGCGCGGCGCACCAGAGTGAGCCAAAACGGCACGACTGTGTGGCGTGCTCGTATGGGCTCACAGGTGACGTCGCGCACGCGCGCAATGACCTGAGTCCGTGTGGCGCACGCGCTCATGGCAGTTGTTACGCCCATATTCGTATTTGACAAAAAGTTGCAGCGGAAACACTAACCATAAAATTTCTTGCATTAAAATATCTCAACTTATTAAAACTTTTAACTTTAACTTGATTCTTAATCAAAATCTGTCATCCTCTTATCTGTTAACTAAAAACATAGCTTTCACTTATTACATTTTACATTCAACGTCCCCGTACAATCTCTCTCGTGACTCGGTCTTCAATCCCTAATCCTTGTGATAATCGCTCATCATCCGTACAACCTGCATTCACCACATACATCCGAAACATTAGCACAAGTTATATAAACCTGCTCATTCATATGCACTTCCCATTTCGTTCTTTAACAAGCTTTAAGCATCTCATTCGCGTATCCATTTTCTGATGAGGCTTCAATAATGTACCTGCATACCTTTCATTCTCAACGTACACCATTATTAACATAAACCCTCAATGTCTAAATCATGCTTACATACGTACGTACATTAAGCTCACATCTTTACATTCATGCATACACTCATACACATCTTTATACGTACATACATACTCTTCCATATTCGTACATACCCTTCCTACGTCATCACATACATGCATACTCTCTTACATCATCACATACATGCATACACTCTTATATACTCTTATACATACATACATACACCTCTATGTACTTCATACGTACTTACATACGCAACTACATACGTACATACCTTTCCTACATCATCACATACATGCATACACTCGTATATACGCTTATACATACATACATACACATCTACGTACAAACATACCCTTCCTACAACTTTACATACGTGCATACACTCATATATACGCTTATACATACATACATACACATCTACGTACAAACATACCTTTCCTACAACTTTACATACGTGCATACACTCATATGTACGCTTATACATACATACATACACATCTACGTACAAACATACCTTTCCTACAACTTTACATACGTGCATACACTCATACATACCCTTATACATTCGTGCATACACATCCACATACATACCTACATTACTACGCATTCCCATACATGCATACTGTCACGCGTATCTTCATATATACATAAGACAAGGTTAGGGAGCTTTACATGCTACCGGGTTGAAAACCGGAGCACCAGGACACGTTACGGGTCAACCGGAAACACCAGACGCGAAAAATAAAAGCTTACAAACAAGTGCCCGTCGCCGACGGGCTCCAAGCCGTCGGCGACGGGTTGTAGATATGCCCGTCGGGCCATTTAACCCGTCGGCAGTGTGTTAACCCGTCAGCAAAAAAAGTGGTTTTCCCTTGCCCGTCGGCGACGGCCTCCTTGCCCGTCGGCGACGGGCTCTCTAAAGTGCATTTTTCTGCAGCTCCGTTTCGACGTCCGAACGCACTAAAACGCGCGTAACTTTCGAACCGTTTACCCGTTTAACCCCCCGTTTCTTCCTACATGCTTGTAAATTCACATTCTATCATATAAACTTAAAATCCCACATACGGATTAAGGAAATTCTTAACTTGCATGCATTCGGCTTATTATCATCTTCTCATTATTTGACCCGTTAGTGCATTTATCAACAAAATATGTTTATTTGACCTCAAACTCATATGAACTTGATAATTTCATTGACGCCTATCATAAAAGATTAAATTCTCGGATGTCTAGCATACTCTTAACCTTTTTCGCTTAAAAGCTCATATTTGACCCGTTATGGGTATTTGTGCATTAAATGGTCTATGACATAACAAAACCATACTCTTCGCTTTTACACATGACCAACGCATTACTCTAATCGGTTCACTTGTTTCCAATAGACATTCAAGGTCGTTTGCCCGATATACCTATCAAGGGCGTTTTTGTCAATTTCGCTCTATCCTTAACAACAAAGGAATTCTTTACATAAGTAACGAATCCTTCTACTTAGCTACAATTCTTAATCACACATACATTACTCGGATAAAAGCTAAGATCCGTTTAATACTTATCGACATCATACAATTCATTCTTAATTTACCTCAAATATCATATTTAATTAAGTTGCATATAACTTTACATAAACAACTAAAAGTGATTACGGAAATCACTTACCTCATGCATCCGTGTTCACATTCGTTTCCACGCCTCTTCTTGACCCGTTAGCCTTTCGCGCTTGAGTCCATCTCCACATGATTCCTATACTTTCATGTCATCGAAATCACGCTATCATTAGCATACTCATTTGTACATGATAACAATCGTATTCATCCCATATTTCACACTTAACTTTCATTAATCATTTCTAACAAACATAACTCATATAATCTTGTCCGTATTCGTTTAACTCATGTAACTCATCACGTCATTACATTTAACACGGATTGCTATTACATGTACCATACGACTTCTCATCAACCTATATTTACGACAACGAGTCAACTCATGTTTCTTATACTTAGTTGACTTTCAAAAGTCAACTATTAACCATGCATATCTATCGACTTATCAACATATTCCCGTAACATCATAATCAACTATACGGACGACACTATATACATTTTATCGTTCACTTGATGTACGTACTACCTTTTAAGCATAACGTACAACTTATTCATACACAATCTTCTAAATTCATACATAGTGCGTCAAATCCTTCTACCAATCAACATGTGGTCTTTAAAATCAAACATCAATAATATGAACATATTATCACTTTCATCATATCATCAAAACCCACTTCATGACTATATTTCTAATCACTTACAAGTGATCTAATCTTAAGTTCTTCATAGTTTCTTCATGCTTTTGATAGATGTACTACCTTGTAAGCATAGTGTACAACTAGTTCATGCATATCATTCTAATCTCATACACAATTCATCAATTTCTTCCTTTTAATCAACATGGATCATACATGCATGAACATCAAACATGCTAGTATCATATTTCTTTCAATTCTTCTAACAAGAATCTATCATATCCACCATAATACATGAACAACCATGATTAATTAAACATAGATGATCATTCAAGCCATCATTCTTACCAAAACAAATGGGTTCCACCTCTAAACATCAAATTAACACAAACCATACATAATCCATGTTCTATATGATGATTCTAACATATCCTCATGCTCAATTTCATACCAATTCATGATCTACAACATAACCCACTTCGTGGGTAATCATCAATCTAGAATCTAAGACATACCTTGCGATCCCCACGAGGAGGTTATCATTAATCCGTGTTCATTCATGAATTTAGACCTTGATTTGCCCTTCAATTTGATGATTCTTCATGTTTAGGGTTTTGAGCTCTCATGGAGCTCCTGCTCTTCTAGAACACACGTACGTGTGTGTGTATTTGTGTGTTTTTCATAAATAATATTCATCTTTCATTTTGCCCTATTTTAATCCCTCAAGTTTGCCACTAAATAATATTGGCACACTATCATCCTTTAATTTCTTTTTGCCACCTTCCTAACTAGGTTAAATAACCTAGTCACTTATTTCTTGAGGCACTATATCATAACATTTAACGAATATAAACATTCGGGTTTTGGGGTGTTACAAGTCTACCCCCCTTAAATAAGGTTTCGTCCCCGAAACCTTTCTCATTTCTTCTTACACACACGCATTTATGTTTGACTTAACACTTACATCATAATCGTAAGTAATCATCCTATCTCATTTCATAATTATTCAATCAATTAGCTTCTTCTTCTTCTTAACAAGTCTATAATTTCCATGGCATACTTTCATATAACATTTCATATCCTTTGACCCGTTAACAACAGGTTAATATATATGCTTATAATAATGCTTACACTCATGTGATCCGTTTATAACGGATTTAGTACTTTCACCTCATCCTTAAAGATTCCATTCAATAGACACATTGTATAACATTTAACTCTTGTTTTGTTATCACAACAAAACTACCATTTCATAGTCACACCTACGCGCTTAACTCCGTAGCTAACATCATTCTACGTTTCTATAATCTTTTGTACCATACATATCCTCACGTTACATGCACATTCGGATATTTTCATTCCTATCATTCTTTTGTTCTTTTGCTTTACATTACTTTTATGACTTGCTTGACGCATACATGGTCAAGCTACTGACTTCTTCTTATGTAGACTAGTTCTGTCTTTTATATCTTAAGTCCGTTTCGCGGATTCGAACACATTATTCATACCTTTCGTACTTTCTATGTTTTGAATCCGTCTCGCGGATTCAAACATTGCATTTACGCCTTTCATTCTTTGAATCCGTCTTGCGGATTCAAACATTGCATATACGCTTTTCATCCCTTGAATCCGTCTCACGGATTCAAGCATTGCATTCATACTTTAACTTCTTTCATGTTTCGAATCCGTCTCGCGGATTCTAGCATAGCATATCATGTTTCGAATCCGTCTCGCGGATTCTAGCATAGCATATCATGTTTCGAATCCGTCTTGCGGATTCTAGCATAGCATATCATACTTCGAATCCGTCTCGCGGATTCTAGCATAGCATATCATATTTCGAATCCGTCTCACGGACTCTAGCATAGCATTTCATGTTTCGAATCCGTCTCGCGGATTCTAGCATAGCATATCATACTTCGAATCCGTCTCGCGGATTCTAGCATAGCATATCATATTTCGAATCCGTCTCACGGACTCTAGCATAGCATTTCATGTTTCGAATCCGTCTCGCGGATTCTAGCATAGCATATCATACTCTCATTCTTGAGAGTCTTACATTTCTCTTCACCCTCACGTCCACCTACTACTTAATTCTAACGGACATACCTGTATCAATTATCACGGTCACACGAACGTCATATGCTTTACGTGTACTGGCCAGGTACACAATCCACATACTAGTTTCGTGTCTTCGTGTAATTGTCACCTTATGTCCGAAGAGTTTGGTTTCGGCACGTGTATCATTTTTCAAAACATGTTTACTATACCATCATGGTCCTCCATTTAGCATTTTTCTTCCCTTAATGCACTTTACCCTTTCATATACCGACATATTAAATTTACGTACCTTAACTTTATCTTATTTCATGCCTTGGTGTCGGTAATTGACCGCACTCGCGGATCATCCTCTTCAAACGCTTATACTTACCTTGCATATACAAAACCGTCAGTTTCTTTATGCGTATACATAAGTACATACTTACATTCTCTTTTACCTTTGGATCTTGACCGAGTCTTGGATTGTACGGGTTTCTTAACGCAAGAGCACACAGGTTTGAGTTCAAGCACTTACCTTCTTACACTTGATTCTCTCAAACCAGGGCTCTGATACCAACTTGTTACGCCCATATTCGTATTTGACAAAAAGTTGCAGCGGAAACACTAACCATAAAATTTCTTGCATTAAAATATCTCAACTTATTAAAACTTTTAACTTTAACTTGATTCTTAATCAAAATCTGTCATCCTCTTATCTGTTAACTAAAAACATAGCTTTCACTTATTACATTTTACATTCAACGTCCCCGTACAATCTCTCTCGTGACTCGGTCTTCAATCCCTAATCCTTGTGATAATCGCTCATCATCCGTACAACCTGCATTCACCACATACATCCGAAACATTAGCACAAGTTATATAAACCAGCTCATTCATATGCACTTCCCATTTCGTTCTTTAACAAGCTTTAAGCATCTCATTCGCGTATCCATTTTCTGATGAGGCTTCAATAATGTACCTGCATACCTTTCATTCTCAACGTACACCATTATTAACATAAACCCTCAATGTCTAAATCATGCTTACATACGTACGTACATTAAGCTCACATCTTTACATTCATGCATACACTCATACACATCTTTATACGTACATACATACTCTTCCATATTCGTACATACCCTTCCTACGTCATCACATACATGCATACTCTCTTACATCATCACATACATGCATACACTCTTATATACTCTTATACATACATACATACACCTCTATGTACTTCATACGTACTTACATACGCAACTACATACGTACATACCTTTCCTACATCATCACATACATGCATACACTCGTATATACGCTTATACATACATACATACACATCTACGTACAAACATACCCTTCCTACAACTTTACATACGTGCATACACTCATATATACGCTTATACATACATACATACACATCTACGTACAAACATACCTTTCCTACAACTTTACATACGTGCATACACTCATATGTACGCTTATACATACATACATACACATCTACGTACAAACATACCTTTCCTACAACTTTACATACGTGCATACACTCATACATACCCTTATACATTCGTGCATACACATCCACATACATACCTACATTACTACGCATTCCCATACATGCATACTGTCACGCGTATCTTCATATATACATAAGACAAGGTTAGGGAGCTTTACATGCTACCGGGTTGAAAACCGGAGCACCAGGACACGTTACGGGTCAACCGGAAACACCAGACGCGAAAAATAAAAGCTTACAAACAAGCGCCCGTCGCCGACGGGCTCCAAGCCGTCGGCGACGGGTTGTAGATATGCCCGTCGGGCCATTTAACCCGTCGGCAGTGTGTTAACCCGTCAGCAAAAAAAGTGGTTTTCCCTTGCCCGTCGGCGACGGCCTCCTTGCCCGTCGGCGACGGGCTCTCTAAAGTGCATTTTTCTGCAGCTCCGTTTCGACGTCCGAACGCACTAAAACGCGCGTAACTTTCGAACCGTTTACCCGTTTAACCCCCCGTTTCTTCCTACATGCTTGTAAATTCACATTCTATCATATAAACTTAAAATCCCACATACGGATTAAGGAAATTCTTAACTTGCATGCATTCGGCTTATTATCATCTTCTCATTATTTGACCCGTTAGTGCATTTATCAACAAAATATGTTTATTTGACCTCAAACTCATATGAACTTGATAATTTCATTGACGCCTATCATAAAAGATTAAATTCTCGGATGTCTAGCATACTCTTAACCTTTTTCGCTTAAAAGCTCATATTTGACCCGTTATGGGTATTTGTGCATTAAATGGTCTATGACATAACAAAACCATACTCTTCGCTTTTACACATGACCAACGCATTACTCTAATCGGTTCACTTGTTTCCAATAGACATTCAAGGTCGTTTGCCCGATATACCTATCAAGGGCGTTTTTGTCAATTTCGCTCTATCCTTAACAACAAAGGAATTCTTTACATAAGTAACGAATCCTTCTACTTAGCTACAATTCTTAATCACACATACATTACTCGGATAAAAGCTAAGATCCGTTTAATACTTATCGACATCATACAATTCATTCTTAATTTACCTCAAATATCATATTTAATTAAGTTGCATATAACTTTACATAAACAACTAAAAGTGATTACGGAAATCACTTACCTCATGCATCCGTGTTCACATTCGTTTCCACGCCTCTTCTTGACCCGTTAGCCTTTCGCGCTTGAGTCCATCTCCACATGATTCCTATACTTTCATGTCATCGAAATCACGCTATCATTAGCATACTCATTTGTACATGATAACAATCGTATTCATCCCATATTTCACACTTAACTTTCATTAATCATTTCTAACAAACATAACTCATATAATCTTGTCCGTATTCGTTTAACTCATGTAACTCATCACGTCATTACATTTAACACGGATTGCTATTACATGTACCATACGACTTCTCATCAACCTATATTTACGACAACGAGTCAACTCATGTTTCTTATACTTAGTTGACTTTCAAAAGTCAACTATTAACCATGCATATCTATCGACTTATCAACATATTCCCGTAACATCATAATCAACTATACGGACGACACTATATACATTTTATCGTTCACTTGATGTACGTACTACCTTTTAAGCATAACGTACAACTTATTCATACACAATCTTCTAAATTCATACATAGTGCGTCAAATCCTTCTACCAATCAACATGTGGTCTTTAAAATCAAACATCAATAATATGAACATATTATCACTTTCATCATATCATCAAAACCCACTTCATGACTATATTTCTAATCACTTACAAGTGATCTAATCTTAAGTTCTTCATAGTTTCTTCATGCTTTTGATAGATGTACTACCTTGTAAGCATAGTGTACAACTAGTTCATGCATATCATTCTAATCTCATACACAATTCATCAATTTCTTCCTTTTAATCAACATGGATCATACATGCATGAACATCAAACATGCTAGTATCATATTTCTTTCAATTCTTCTAACAAGAATCTATCATATCCACCATAATACATGAACAACCATGATTAATTAAACATAGATGATCATTCAAGCCATCATTCTTACCAAAACAAATGGGTTTCACCTCTAAACATCAAATTAACACAAACCATACATAATCCATGTTCTATATGATGATTCTAACATATCCTCATGCTCAATTTCATACCAATTCATGATCTACAACATAACCCACTTCGTGGGTAATCATCAATCTAGAATCTAAGACATACCTTGCGATCCCCACGAGGAGGTTATCATTAATCCGTGTTCATTCATGAATTTAGACCTTGATTTGCCCTTCAATTTGATGATTCTTCATGTTTAGGGTTTTGAGCTCTCATGGAGCTCCTGCTCTTCTAGAACACACGTACGTGTGTGTGTATTTGTGTGTTTTTCATAAATAATATTCATCTTTCATTTTGCCCTATTTTAATCCCTCAAGTTTGCCACTAAATAATATTGGCACACTATCATCCTTTAATTTCTTTTTGCCACCTTCCTAACTAGGTTAAATAACCTAGTCACTTATTTCTTGAGGCACTATATCATAACATTTAACGAATATAAACATTCGGGTTTTGGGGTGTTACAGCAGTGAGCCAAACGGACGCAGCGCGCATGAGCGTGCTAACCTGCGCGCGCACCAGTGTGTTATGCGCACGCGCAGAAGCTTTCAGCATTGAATGACAAGGCAGTTACAGTTCAGCTTCGAAACTGACGAGTTAACGGTCTTTGACTGAGAATTAAATGACGTATTAAATTGCATTGAAGACGTTTAATGCAATTTAAACCTCTCCTTTAATTCTTTTGACTGTTTCGATTCAGATGCAGTATAAATACTGCATCTCCACCACTGCAGAAGGACACCAACAACAACAGCTTTATGCAAACAGTCTTCTTCACACTTCTGATCATCTTCTTCCTGCAAAGTTCACGGTAGCCTTCGGGTTGTAGACCATCTCCGGTAGTACGCTGCTCCGGCTGTTGTACCCTGGGAAACAAAACGAGTACTCCTGGGAGACTCGGAATTTGTTTTAAGGGAAGCGTGTTGAACACATGCCTTAGTCAATTCTGTTTCTACTCCTTGTATTTTGGTTTATTTCAGTTGTAATTGTAACTGTCGTTTGTTTTCTTTATTTCTGTATTGTAATCGTATAATAAAATTTGTTTATTTTATTTATTTATGCAAACGGCTCCTACACTAAGAACCGAACCGAACCGAACCGTGCACACCCCTAAATGGAACCATGTTCAAAATTCGTAATTAGACCCATAGAAGTAACAATAAAAGAAACACCCAAAATCACTTTTCTATGCAACTTTTTAAGTATATCATAATTAATAACTTAGAAAACTGACCACATAAATACTGGTCAAATACTTTTACATCTAGATTAAAATTAAATTGATGCATAAAACGTTGTGTAACAACCTGTATCACTCGATTCTAAACTTTAGATCTACGTGTCAAACACTAGATATACAACGGTTTATTTTCAAAATTTGTTTGTCCGTATGTACCGATCATACACAAACCGCCAACTTGGTACTTTATTAGTCAAACGTTAATCAATTATTGAAGAAAACCGTCAAATTATTTGGGTATAATAGTAAATCTTTGACGGTGACTTCATATCTTTGACGGTGACTTCATCTGGAAGCCCAACTATTTCGTTTAACTACCACCAAAATAAATCCTGATCACTCTCAAGCCATCACTTGAATAAACGGAGTACTCCAAGAGTAACCCGAGTCCACCACCAATCCCGAGGAAAACCAGATAATCCACCCGCTCATAGACACGATGGTGAAATTACGGTAAAGCCTGTTTGGCTCAAGGAACGAACCAGGTTTCTATGGGTCTTCTATCATTGTACATCAGTGTCTCACTTTACATCAAATGAAAGTTGAGTCTAAATCTCCCAAGAGAAATGCAAGCCCAACCATTTACACTAACAATTTTCTTATCCTAACCAAACTAATTGTCTTCTTATGTTTGTAACAACATGTCACATGTACTCACATAATGATAAAACTCCATTAAATGTAATAATAAGCATGGATTAAACATCTTTTCTTAAAGAGAACTTTTACAGTTAAATGCATGGGCGGCCCTGGGATAGGCGGGGAGTAACACCGACCAAGACACGTGCTTTTCCGAGGGCACATTTAAAAAGAACTTGCTCTTGTATATATTAGAATAGAATACCCATCTAAAACATAAAGTGATAGGGCCATTTAAATATCAATCTTAAAATTTATAACGACACTTCGAGCGGCAAACATCAATGGTATGTTATTCACTCATTTGAATACTACGATTTTGTCATTTTAGTAACTGCATTGTTTATTGAAATAACTTTAATCATTGTTTTAAAAAATGGTTTACAATATATATTTCGTTAAAGCCTAAGGGGCACATTTTTCCAGACTTGGACAGGACACCCGAATTCTCTGGTTAAGTGCCACTTAAACCTTGAATTTGTAGAATTTTAAACACGCTTCATTTTCACGGTGGATAAACAGCTTACCACTAGATCAGGTTTGTTTCGAAAAAAAAAAAAAAAAAAACTTTCTAAACCGAGTACAATGATAAATGCAGGAAAATTACCTAAATAACTATGTACCACCAATCAGAAGCTGCCATACCAGCTCCTTCGGCCAAGACAATTAAGAGTTAGCCTACCCTTTTACTGAGACGCCTGAGAAGGCTAGAATTTAGCTTACACTCTTTGCAGGACGACTAATTCTACACGTTTTTTCAAGACGGGCTAAGACGACTAAGTCTACACTTTGCCGGCTTTATCCGGCTAAAACTACTTTAGGCAATACTAAATCTCATCATCTATTTACAAAAGTTGTGGATCAAATTCGCCTATTTTGGCAACTTTTACTATTAAATGCACAAGGTTGCAACCCATTTAGAAATCATTACCGAATAAAAAGCATACCGTAGACTATTCAACAGTACCAACAGTTACTTCCCACCACTAAAGTACAACAAAATATGCATAACGTACCACTTAACAAATTTTTTCACCATTTACACCATTTGAGCCGGAGCTTGAGCCCTACCGAGCTGAATCTCCTCACCAGGCTTCGGATACACCACAGTTTCCCCAACATACGCACTCAAAAACGTCAACAAACACACCTTATCAACCACCTCTCTATGATACGACTTACACACCAAATACAACACCGTTTGCGCCACAATAAACACCAAAAACAACTTCATTAACAAAACTCCACACAACACCCCAATCAACACCCTCCAAATCATCAACAATCCAGCCACCTCATCACCATACTCAACAAACAATTCGTACACAAGCACTAACCCTAACAACAAACCATACAACACGAAAGCAATCCCCATCCCTACCGCCTTCTTCCCGTTCGCCAACACCTTCCCTTTCTGCATCGCTCGATATCCGTTGACGTTTTCCAGAACTGTAACTACACTAGCCAGCTGCCACACAACGGATAGATACAGAAAACCTAATACATATACTAACAGGATGATTAGCATGATAACAGATCCGAAAACTGTGTAACCGAAAATAGATCTGAAGATGAACAAAACGACGCCGGTTAACACGTTGTAGATGAACAACGTGAAGTAGATGAATACGAAGGTGATGAAGAGTTTTTTCCAGATGTTAGGGACGATTTTGATGACGCGTCGGAAAGTGACGTCACGGTCGGCGTAAACGGAGGCGACGGTGAAGACGACGGCGGCGGTGGAGAGGAGAGAGAAGATGATGAGGATAGTGAAGTAGAGGATTTTGAAGAGCCAGTAGTGGAGCCAATCGGTGACGGTTATGGATCGGTAGCGTGTATCGTAGGCGATTATGTAACTGTTTTCGAGTCTGGAGAAGAAGTGGTTGGAGATTTGGTAGTGAGCTAAGAAGATAAGTGTGAGAGGGAGGATTAGAGTGAGAGTGATTTGGGTGAAGAGTTTTTTGCGTGAGAAGATTGCTTTGAATGCGTGGGTGAAGATGCCGAAGAAGCCGATGAGCTTCATGTCTTCTTCTGGTGTGTTCATGGTGGTTTGTTTGATAATTTGACTGATTGCTGGTTTGATTGAAGAAGATGAAGATGAAGATTCTTCAATGGAGGGTTTGTTTTTTTTATAAGACAATGTGGCCCATTATATGATGCAGAAATTACGAGAAACCCTGTATGTTATCTTTATTTTTTGGGTCGCATTTTGTTTTATTGAAGTTGTATAGAAAATATGTTACACGATGTCACGATCCCGGTGCCCGTGTATCGTTAACGTAAAGTTTGTTTTATGATAAAAGGTTGGTAATACGCGATCTTAACGCGCATATAGAATTTTTATGTTTGTTAGACCATATGCAGTGGTTTAGCCAAATAATGCCCTCACCATGGGGCATTATTCGACACGTGGCAGTCCAGTCAGCATGGGGCGTTATTGCAAAAGTGGCGTAGTGGGAATAATGCCCAAATAATGCCCCTTCCAATCATTAAAAAAAAAAAACAAAAACAAACTAGTTTCTCATTGGTGGGTCAAACCCAGTCAACCATTCCACAAACCATTTTAGGCGTTTTATATATAACGCTAAACCATTTTTTTTTCAAAAAAACTGCCCAAAAACGCCCTATGTAATGGGGGGGGGGGGGGGGTTGCAAATAATGGCCCACTACGGGTGGTCTTAGTATTCTTCTTTTACTTGCAAATAGTAAAGCTTACTATAAGGGATAGGGGCGATCATCACTCATCACTCACTCACAACTTTCAATCAAGTTCCATCATATCATCAAGTATTATTTCATCACTAGTGATCGATTTTAGTGGAAGTGCCCATCACTTGTGATAGAATTCCATCACTCATAACTTTTTTTTTGTTTTTAAATTACAAATAAACAATAAAAACACTAAAATTATAAATTTCATTTAACTAAATCCTAAATTACAAACTAAAAAAAAACTAAACATTGCAAATTAAAAAAAAAAAAACCTAAAAAATCTAAGCTATCTCCCACCCCCACTTTTCGCATATCTCGCGTTTGCGTTGAAGTACGATCGACTTAAACAGTTTGTCGAGATTGTTGCGCGGTTGTAACAAGACGTTTAAATCACTATTTTTTTCGTTTTCAGTCAAGTGTCGAATATACGCCTCCTCACGTTTAAGTAGGGGTGTCAAATCGTGTATACCCGTACACGATAAGACACGACACGATAAGACACGATACACGATAAGCCATACACGAACACGACACGATAAGATTTCGTGTCCATTTTTTCAAACACGAACACGAACACGACACGAAAACACGAAAATTACCTGTTAGTACCTGTTAACGAACACTAGAATAATCATGTATTAACGGGCATCTAACAGGTAAACAGGTAATACATGTATTAACGGGTATCTAACTATCTAACAGGTATTAACATGTATTAACGGGTATCTAACAGGTATTAACATGTATTAACGGGTATCTTAACGGGTATCTAACATGTATTAACGGGTATCTAACAGGTAAACAGGTATCTTAACGGGTATTTAACAGGTAAACAGGTATCTTACCCACTCGATGTTAAGTGTTAACATATATTAACGCTATACACGAACAGACACGATAAGACACGAAAACACGAAACGCTATACACGAACACGACACGAAAATTAACAGGTTTTTTCGTGTCTACCTGTTTAGTACACGATACACGATAAGCCCATACACGATACCTGTTAAGGTCGTGTAGGTTCGTGTCGTGTATTCGTGTATCGTGTAAAAATTGCCAGCCCTACGTTTAAGTTTTGCCGCCACAAGTTTTTCTCTTCTATCATTGGCTTTGGTCATTTCCACCAATTTAGCCTCTTTGATTTCGGAGATCGACTCCGCCACCGATTCCTTTCCTTTACTTGCCAAATCACCACTTTTCTTGCGGCGCGGCCTTGTCGGTGTATCGTCTTGATTGGGTTCATCATCGGGTTGGTCGTACGGGTTTTTTCTTCGAACCCGAACCTCGTTTGCTTGAACCTTCCATCTTTGAATTGATTTTTTTTATAAAAGTCTGTGTTTTTTGTGTTTGAAAGAAAGTGTTGAATGAATGTTTAGTAAATAAAATTTATATTGTGTGTACATATATAAATTCTTTAAAAAACGGTAACTTTTCAAACGGTCAAGTCCTTCAATGTTCATGTAACACCTCGAAAATTCACGTCCTATAATGTGTTGACACGTGTCATAAGTTTGAACGTGTGAAAGAATGTTATAGAAGGATTAAAGTTGACAATCATGGAAAGTATGTGAATATATGAGTTCTAAATGTCAACAGTGAATAAATATATTGTACAATAACCCTACACGATGCTCATACCTTCAAACGAATAAATCATGGATCATACGAAGCTAAATATGAAAGAAAGTGAGAGATTACAAACTACAGGGGTTAAATGTGTCAACATGTTTAAGTTATACCTCTGAGTAACCTTTTGACAAACCTGAAGCTTTGTAACGGTTAATTAAGCTCACTAGAATGCACGATATAAATTTCATAAAGTTTCGTTATCATATGAGAAAGTTATGATCAAATTCGTATACAAGGGGTTAAAGCGTCAACGTTGAAAGTTAGGACTTTTCGGGTAACAATAAAGTTAACCGAGGACTTAACAAAGTGGGTATATGTCTTAAAGCCCTTATTAGTCAATGATCCATGAGTTCTTGAGCACTATATAAAGGGCCAAGGTTGACTTAACGATTAATCACTAATGATCCAGTGATTTGTCGAATTGAAAGTAGTTATAAGTTGGTAATTATGTGGGCATTAAACCCTTAAAAGGGCACCCTCTGATTCCCACTCTAACTAGGTCAAACGTCGGGTCAAACTTGTTATTAAAAAGTCAACATGATGCTTATTTTCTAATTTATGCATAATTAGCAATGTAGAACACATACAACATGTTTGATCATTAATATAACTTGGTAATTAGTGTAAGAACATGTCTAAACATGTTCAACCCGACAATCTTCTGTTTAGACCCGGTTCGGAACCGAAAGTCGCAAAGCTTTGACTTTTGCTTTGACTTCAGTTCTGACCCGTTTTGGTATGTTTTAAAAATGCCTTAGAGCTTTAATTGGACTAGGTTACATGCTAGTATAACCCTCTATGATTATACACCTTGGTTCATTAGTTATCCAATTAATATGCATGTTTCCGTTAATTGCTCATATGTTGACCATTATGCCATTTTCACCTTAAAACGTGATTTTTGAAAATGTAAAAGAGGAGAAACCTTAGTTACTGATATATAAACTTGCACCCAAAATTTGACATCAGTTTGAGGTGTAGATTGAGAGTTATGCTCATTAGCGTAATTAGAAAGCTTCCTTAGCAATTAAACGACATAATTAGCGTATAGCCTATCTAAGCCTACTTTTTGATATCAAACTTATTACCCGATGATGTAATATATTATTTTGGGATTTTTGAAGATTTTTAATTAATTTTAGGCTGAGCATAACTTATAGTCATAGGCTTAATCCGGTAATTGTCGGTTTTGCCCTTACGGGCTATAAAATGAGTTTTACATATCTAATTGACTCCAAACCTTTTGCTACTGATTCTAAATGAGAAATAAATTATTTTAAGCCTTCTGGAATAATAAAAATATCGGATTTATGTATAGAACCCGGAAATGGCTTCTAATCGCCTTTTTAGCGTTTTTAACGCATAGTATGTACTAAAACTATTTTAAACATAAAAGGGTTGATACCTACTGATATTTTAGGTAAATTATAATATTTTAATAGTAAGCAAAAGTTTTTTAACTCAGACTTCAGTTTTGAGCTTTACGGCTTATGTGAAATTACCAAAATGCCCCTACGGTGCATAGTTTGGTTATAATTGATAAATTTCACATATATACTTTACCCTACTATTATAACTTATTAAACTAAGTATTTTTGCTGATTATATCAGACCTGTAACTCAGTTTAATACTTAAACTCTTTTATAACCTTTTAAATGACCAAACTACCCCTACGGGGCATAGTTTGTGTTTAAATTCGTTTCGGGCATAATAAAAGACATCTTACTGATAACCCGATTCCTGCCTACACGGGTTCGATGGTGTATAACCCGTTTGAGCAGCCGGCTCACACCAACTATGGTTACGCTGAAGCCGACCCGTACTTGGTAGCATCCAACTATAACACCTTTCATCAGGAAGGACCGTATGGAGCTCCTTGGGGAGTAGGTTACCCAATGGGTACCAAATACCTACTATACCTATAATTCGGAAACAATCGCAGCCGCCAAGGTTCTCCCCACCAGAGCGTGAAGAAATTCTGCAAAGGTTGGACCAAGTCGAGCGAGACTTTCACAGAGACCGCAGGGAGCGACAAAGTTTCTTCCAAGGATTGACAAGCCTAATAAAAGGGAAGAGCAAGAAGGACCATTGAATCCTTCCACTGTAGTTGTAATTTCCTTGTATCAGTTGAGCCCCTACGTGGGCCTGTATTGCTGTATTGACCCCTGTGTGGGTATGTTTGTTTGTTTTGACCCCTGCGTGGGTCTATCTTTCTGTTAACCCCTACGAGGGTATGTTGTTTGTTTAAGTCCCTGCGTGGACTATTATTTCAGTTGACCCCTGCGTGGGTATGTTGTTTTATTAAAAAGTCCCGTTTAGGGCGACGTGTAACCTATTAATAATTAATGGAATGTTTTGTGACAACCCGTATTCTCGTTGTCAAGAGTAGGGTATTTTAGTAATGCGTGCATTTATTATTATCATTATCAATATTATTATTATTATTATTATTATCATTATTATTACTCATTAAATAATCACAACCGCGTCGTGAGGAACGCCTCGTTTAAGCAAACAAACCCAAGCCGAACATTCACTTTGCATGTATAATTTTCCGTTGTAGTTAATTTTAAATTACTCGGGCTAGTTCGTTAATTGAGAGACCCGTAATTTTATATGATCCATACGCACTTGGGCTAGGCCCAACCCAATCCCTTTACACACTAAACCCTACCATACATAAATACCTCATAAAACCTCACCCTCTCTAATATTCAAAATGTAAAACCCTACAAAAGCTTATTACCAGCCGCACACAACTAAAACCCACCCTCCATTATCTCTTGACTGCATACCGGTGACCGGAGATCGGAGCTCCGGCGTCTTCTCGTTCACCAGCAACATCCACCTGCATACCTCAGCTGTCCTTCTCCTTCTCCAGTGAGCCACCCTCCACACACACCCCTGTAAACCCCCAACACCCCCTTGTTTCCCTTCGGTTAAGCAGCCAACCACCACCAACCGGTGATAGCGTACGACGGCAGTTACGATCAAGAGAGAGAGAATCTGCAGCGGCGGTGGTGGTATTCTCCGGCGACAGCACCGCCGTGTACGGCGGCAGAGATGGTGTTCTCCGACGAATCCATTACGATGCTTACGATTTGCTGATGTTGTTAGTGTCGACGGCGAAGGGAGCCGCCGGTGGCCGACACCACGGCTGTGGCGGTGGGTTTTCTTCAGGATAACGTCATGGCGAGTATTGTTTCGATAACAGCTTACACCTTCTCATTTGCAGTTTATCGGTTAGTTTGAAGCCATCATTTTATTTTGACTTAAATCCTCCTTGGCTCTAAATTACTAAATGTAAGGGTGTTTTGTGTCGACAATGTTTGGGGATCTTTCATTGAATTGTAGTTGTTAACTGTTGCACATAAGTGTTTCTATGTTCTCTGTTTGTGCTTTAAAAACCCATAACAAATATTTAGGATCATATTATACTTTTTTTTAAAAACTGTTTCCATAAATTGTTGTTTATAACTCTTGTCTAGCATATGGTTATTATTTGCTGCTCTAGTAACCTTGACCTTGTGAATATTTGTGTTCATTGTGAAACCTAAGTTAAGAAACTTATAGGTGTTAACTGATTTGTATTCCTTGGATTTAAAAGTGTGCTTGTGGGTGTTAACTGACGACTATTGCACATTTTTGTTGATTTGATGAAACAATAAAAGTATATAATATTTAGGATGAGTCTAATTGTTAAATGTTAAAAACCCTACTGATGAACTGATTGAATAATATGGAAATGTTTGAAATTGTTGCTGTTGATCTGTTTTGGTAAATGTACGGAGTGCAAAACATGTTAGTGAGGTATGATTGGATAGTACTGTTTGGATAAGGATTCTAGAAGCATCTGCATAAGTTTGCGAGTCGAGACCTTATGGCTTCGACTCGAGACCACTCAGTGACCACTCGAAACCAGGGCATGCACATCATAAGGCTCGAGACCAGCTAGCTTGCGACTCGAGATCTTCTGATCTCGACTCGAGACCGGACCCGAGACCTCAGGGTCTCGACTCGAATATGCACTACTCGAAATCTTCGGTTGCGACTCGAAAACACTAGGTTGCGACTCGAGACCTCATACTCTCGAGTCGAGACTACCGAGTTTCGACTGGACTACCTCACTTGGTTATTGGGCCACACAAACGAGTGTTAGGGACTGTGTACTAATATTGTTTAACTATTGGTGTCTAACTGCTGCTGATTAATTGTTTATGCGTTAGGATAGGCCCAATAACATTTATGCTGGTGTGATACGTGTTACTGTTACCATTACCGTACATTATGCAAAGTGTGTGTATTATATGAAATGTGGATTTACGTGCTACGTGTTAGATACGTGTAAATTATACGAGACGTTTCTTGCATGCGAACCTAATAAATATTTAACAACCATAATAGGGTATGGTTGACCAACGTAACACGAGTAAATTGTCAACCGAGCAAAGCAAAGGTGAGTTCACTACTTTTTACTTAAAGCATGCGTTCCCGGTGGTTGGGAAACGGAACGAAACACTTTTCCTGGTTTGGGATTGCTTACTATCTCCTTGTGCGGGATACGGTATTTCTATCTCCTTGTGTGGGATACGGGTAACAACGCTATCCCCTTGTGAGGGATACAAACTACTTTTCTCCCCTTATGCGGGACTCTTAGTTAATTACTGTTTGTGCAGAAATGCAAGGAGCAACACTAAACGAAACTCTATCACTCAAGTCCCTACTACTTAATACCGATTAGTCGCCGGGGCCAGGCGAACGGGTTATTAGTTGATAGCGCTATTTAGGTTCGACCAGCCTCACACCGACCCTTGTTACTGGGAACGGGCGTGAACTAATAGACTCAAGCAAACCGTCAATGATGATAGAACATTGACAAACGGGGCACTGTGGAAACGTACGGTTAAGTAAGTATTCGGTATTGGAAAAACAGTTTAGTCGCTCACTTATGGGGTAGCTCCCCATGGCATGTATAAACGGAAAAATTAACTGGTTAAAACAAGTTTTTGGAAATTAAAACTGGAAAACTGTAAACACGTGAACTCGCCAACGTTATGTTGACACTCTACTGCATGCTTTGCAGGTTGCTCGGTACAACTTTGGACGGACGTTGCAATCGGATGGAGTGCGTGGTTCGTAAGTTTCATATGAACAACTTGTGGTTTTAAATTACGATGTGTTCTTCTCTCCTTTCCGCTGCAAACTCAAACTATGTTTTGGAAATTTTAAAATTGGTCGCTAAATATTTCCATTATTTGTAATAATAACTAAACGGTTCAAAATAATTAGTGGCTAAGATCCTGGTCGTCACACGCCTCGCGGTAATACTCCGCGTGTGGATTTTGAGGGTGTGACAGATTGGTATCAGAGCCATTGGTTATAGCGAACTAGGTTTTAAATATAAAATATTTTTGGTTTGGGAAATAAAATATTTTTATATGACAACCAGACTATAACCGTTCTTTAGTGGAAACCACAACGACACCACACTCTGGATCGCAAGGTTCGTCAACCTCAGATACTCACCTGGTAATGGTAGACTAACGGCATTTACTTGTGCATAACTTATGTGTGTGAACACGCATGTGTGTATGTGTATAATTAGCATATATGTGTTAGTATGTATGCGTATATTTAGTATTTACCACAGTGGACCATACGAAGGCTAGGCAAGCGTGTTACGTGTTAAACAGGAGCGAGTCCTCCTAAGTTGTGGTTCGAGACCACGATACACTAAGGGCAAGGAACCAGTTATTCCAAGCCCTCGTCCACATATTTCCTAATATCATCCATGGACTGCAAATCGACACGAGGGACGTCCACTCGATAGACCTGCCCAGCTACGAAGCACATAGAGGAGTTACGAGAACGAATCGACGAAGGGGAGCCACTCTTATATCATAGGATATTAGAAGGAACGATGACGTCATTCGCATCCTTTTTACTTGCGTATTTCTTTTCCCGACTTAAGTAGTGAGACTTGTTCCCTCATACGACTGATCACCTAGATTCTTGAAGCATTCTAGTAAGTCTACACCTTTCGGGTTTCTGTCTGCACGTCTCGAACACGAAAAGCATGCGTGGTGTATGCTTCTCGTTGAAGTGCCAGCAATCGTATCACCTTTCCATCGACCACGGAGTTGTTTCTCCCTAATTCCTCGTTACATGGTTAATCCTTATTCGAGTTGAACCTTATACCTTAGCACGCCCCAAAACTCAGTAAGGTGATATCTTTCTTACAAACCAGAGGTTTGGAAGGCGTGGCAAGACAACGACACGAGCCAGTCGACCCACCGACGAGCATGGTGATCTAGGTACTTACCTTATCCTTCATTTTCCAGAGCCGTTATTCTTTGACGACTTTTCAGGTTCTGTGAATGATTTCGCTAGCTTTCGTACGAACCAACGATTATTGCTTAGGGGCAGTATCCTCACTTTCGGCGTTTCTTTATCACGACGCCCACGTTTCTTCGTATAGAAACCTTGACCATATCTCTCTTCAGCTTGGTGGATTCAACAAACTCGACCTTTAGTCAACAAACTTTTTAGCCCTTGAAATTCAACAACGTGTTACTTCAATCGTGCTTTCTCGAAAACCTGTTTTCGCAGTTTCACATCGAAACCCCCCCCCCTCGACGACGCAAGCGCTACTTCGAACTCATTCGCACTACTTAGAACCACCCACTCGAACTTGATTTCCTACCGGTTTGATAAATCACATCCTGCCAGACGTCTCAGTAGATCCTAAAATCCACAAACCTGCACGACGACCATCCCTCTCTAGCTACTTCTTACTGTGCCAACCACATTGACGTGACACTCCATATCGGCAAGCATTAGATAAATCCTTATTGATCCCAAAGCCTTTTATGTTTGCCCCAAGTTGAACGCATTGATTGTGACAACCCTTCTTACATTATCTCGCTACCCGTGTTATGTTTCACGGATTCCATGATCCCTATCCTACTCTACTCTTCACAAATCTCCGTTTGGATGAATTACTTCCTACAAATGTTACTCGCTGGAGCGACGAGCCAAGGATACTCCGGGGGTAAAAAGGGTATCGCAAGCGCTGTTCTTTGAACTCGATACGATCAGCGCCTAGTTACGACACTTGAATTTATTCCATCCTGTCAAATTTCAACACTTGTTCCTTTCGACGACATCTGAACCTACTCCGAAAACTCGAGGTAGTCCGAACGACTCCTCCGCTCCACCCTGGTACTTCTACGACACAAACCGCCTACGTTAAGTTTTCAACACGCGACTTTTAACGTCGCAAAGCCCGCTTTTCTCGATCGCACGATTTAGGCTCGAAGGAGTATCACCTGACATTAGGGAGATGCACAATAATCCGCAACTCCAGCAATTGGAATATAATCTACGATGTGCTTCCATCTTATTATATCCTGTCTAAGACATTGATGAAATGTCTGCTAGTAACGGCACACGACTAAAGAAACCGACGAAGTTTTCGAATTTGCAACCATCTACTTGATAGAAGGAGATGCTGGGCACGTAGTGCCAACTTTTATCACTTTTGATCGAAACCCACGTTTTGCATTCGATTAGTCACAGGCTGTGTACAAAAAAAAAACTTTGGCTCACAGTTAGGCATAAGCACCGCTTATCGCCCGCAAACTGATGGTCAAGCCAAACGCACCATCCAAACACTCAAAGGCATGCTGAGAACATTTGTTATCGACCTTGGATACGAGTGACACTTCCCTTTTTGTAGAATTCTCTTCCAACAACAGCTATCACACTAGCATTCAGGCAGCACCATTTGGGGCATTGCACGGACGCAAATGCCGAACACCTCTGTATTGGGCGGAAGTTGGCGGAAGCCAAATTACCGGCCCGAGACTTGTACTTGGTACAACGGATAAGATTGCCCAGATCAGACGATGCATGGCGGCAACTCGTGATCGTCAGAAAAGCTACGCAGAATTCCTAGTCGGAGACTGGGTTCTACTAAAAGTTTCACCCTGGAAGGGTGTGGTACGTTTGGGCAAACATGGCAAGCTTAATTCGCGATACGTTGGACCATTCAAAGTTACTGAAAGGATCGGTAAGGTAGCATACTGACTAAACCTGCCTGAAGAGCTGAATGCGGTACACGTCTTTCAAGTGCCTAATCTGAAGAAGTGTCTGTCAGATGAAACATTCGTTGTTCTTTTAGGAACTCATGATCAACAACCAACTATGCTTCATTGAGGAACCGGTTGAGATCAGGATCAAGAAATCAAAACCCTCAAGCCTGGTATTAAAAGCCAACAGACCGAGTTTGTTGGATATCACGTCGTGGCCCAGAGTTTACCTGGGAACGGGAAAACCAGATGATGCACAGGTATCCCCAGTTGTTCACAAGCAAAACTTCCAGCACTGAGGCTACAATAGAATTTCGGGACGAAATTCCAACCAACGGGGGAATGATGTGACACCCCGCGAAAACGTTTAAACATACTAGCTGGTTAATGGCGGCGCGCTAAATTTCTAGATGAAATTTCTTTGAATTTGGGGATAATGTGGCACTTAGGGGTTTTCCTGTACGTTTCTTGGATGTTATAACTAAATTTGTGAAATGAGATACTATGTAAAATACGTACAAACTCTTGGAATCTTATGCTACTTGACCGTCTACGCGATGTGATCTTATGTGCTATGTGGCTTACATGCTTGTTTTGTGAACTTATGTGAACTACATGTATATACGTATGACACTAGGTTATCAGTGAGTCTATAATTAGAGCGAATCGTATGTCTTAGCTTAAATTTCGAGGACGAAATTCCAGTAACTTGGGGAGAATGTGACAACCCGTATTCTCGTTGTCAAGAGTAGTGTATTTTAGTAATGCGTGCATTTATTATTATCATTATCAATATTATTATTATTATTATTATTATCATTATTATTATTACTCATTAAATAATCACAACCGCGTCGTGAGGAACGCCTCGTTTAAGCAAACAAACCCAAGCCGAACATTCACTTTGCATGTATAATTTTCCGTTGTAGTTAATTTTAAATTACTCGGGCTAGTTCGTTAATTGAGAGACCCGTAATTTTATATGATCCATACGCACTTGGGCTAGGCCCAACCCAATCCCTTTACACACTAAACCCTACCATACATAAATACCTCATAAAACCTCACCCTCTCTAATATTCAAAATGTAAAACCCTATAAAAGCTTATTACCAGCCGCACACAACTAAAACCCACCCTCCATTATCTCTTGACTGCATACCGGTGACCGGAGATCGGAGCTCCGGCGTCTTCTCGTTCACCAGCAATATCCACCTGCATACCTCAGCTGCCCTTCTCCTTCTCCAGTGAGCCACCCTCCACACACACCCCTGTAAACCCCCAACACCCCCTTGTTTCCCTTCGGTTAAGCAGCCAACCACCACCAACCGGTGATAGCGTACGACGGCAGTTACGATCAAGAGAGAGAGAATCTGCAGCGGCGGTGGTGGTATTCTCCGGCGACAGCACCGCCGTGTACGGCGGCAGAGATGGTGTTCTCCGACGAATCCATTACGATGCTTACGATTTGCTGATGTTGTTAGTGTCGACGGCGAAGGGAGCCGCCGGTGGCCGACACCACGGCTGTGGCGGTGGGTTTTCTTCAGGATAACGTCATGGCGAGTATTGTTTCGATAACAGCTTACACCTTCTCATTTGCAGTTTATCGGTTAGTTTGAAGCCATCATTTTATTTTGACTTAAATCCTCCTTGGCTCTAAATTACTAAATGTAAGGGTGTTTTGTGTCGACAATGTTTGGGGATCTTTCATTGAATTGTAGTTGTTAACTGTTGCACATAAGTGTTTCTATGTTCTCTGTTTGTGCTTTAAAAACCCATAACAAATATTTAGGATCATATTATACTTTTTTTTTAAAACTGTTTCCATAAATTGTTGTTTATAACTCTTGTCTAGCATATGGTTATTATTTGCTGCTCTAGTAACCTTGACCTTGTGAATATTTGTGTTCATTGTGAAACCTAAGTTAAGAAACTTATAGGTGTTAACTGATTTGTATTCCTTGGATTTAAAAGTGTGCTTGTGGGTGTTAACTGACGACTATTGCACATTTTTGTTGATTTGATGAAACAATAAAAGTATATAATATTTAGGATGAGTCTAATTGTTAAATGTTAAAAACCCTACTGATGAACTGATTGAATAATATGGAAATGTTTGAAATTGTTGCTGTTGATCTGTTTTGGTAAATGTACGGAGTGCAAAACATGTGAGTGAGGTATGATTGGATAGTACTGTTTGGATAAGGATTCTAGAAGCATCTGCATAAGTTTGCGAGTCGAGACCTTATGGCTTCGACTCGAGACCACTCAGTGACCACTCGAAACCAGGGCATGCACATCATGAGGCTCGAGACCAGCTAGCTTGCGACTCGAGATCTTCTGATCTCGACTCGAGACCGGACCCGAGACCTCAGGGTCTCGACTCGAATATGCACTACTCGAAATCTTCGGTTGCGACTCGAAAACACTAGGTTGCGACTCGAGACCTCATACTCTCGAGTCGAGACTACCGAGTTTCGACTGGACTACCTCACTTGGTTATTGGGCCACACAAACGAGTGTTAGGGACTGTGTACTAATATTGTTTAACTATTGGTGTCTAACTGCTGCTGATTAATTGTTTATGCGTTAGGATAGGCCCAATAACATTTATGCTGGTGTGATACGTGTTACTGTTACCACTACCGTACATTATGCAAAGTGTGTGTATTATATGAAATGTGGATTTACGTGCTACGTGTTAGATACGTGTAAATTATACGAGACGTTTCTTGCATGCGAACCTAATAAATATTTAACAACCATAATAGGGTATGGTTGACCAACGTAACACGAGTAAATTGTCAACCGAGCAAAGCAAAGGTGAGTTCACTACTTTTTACTTAAAGCATGCGTTCCCGGTGGTTGGGAAACGGAACGAAACACTTTTCCTGGTTTGGGATTGCTTACTATCTCCTTGTGCGGGATACGGTATTTCTATCTCCTTGTGTGGGATACGGGTAACAACGCTATCCCCTTGTGAGGGATACAAACTACTTTTCTCCCCTTATGCGGGACTCTTAGTTAATTACTGTTTGTGCGGAAATGCAACGAGCAACACTAAACGAAACTCTATCACTCAAGTCCCTACTACTTAATACCGATTAGTTGCCGGGGCCAGGCGAACGGGTTATTAGTTGATAGCGCTATTTAGGTTCGACCAGCCTCACACCGACCCTTGTTACTGGGAACGGGCGTGAACTAATAGACTCAGGCAAACCGTCAATGATGATAGAACATTGACAAACGGGGCACCGTGGAAACGTACGGTTAAGTAAGTATTCGGTATTGGAAAAACAGTTTAGTCGCTCACTTATGGGGTAGCTCCCCATGGCATGTATAAACGGAAAAATTAACTGGTTAAAACAAGTTTTTGGAAATTAAAACTGGAAAACTGTAAACACGTGAACTCGCCAACGTTATGTTGACACTCTACTGCATGCTTTGCAGGTTGCTCGGTACAACTTTGGACGGACGTTGCAATCGGATGGAGTGCGTGGTTCGTAAGTTTCATATGAACAACTTGTGGTTTTAAATTACGATGTGTTCTTCTCTCCTTTCCGCTACAAACTCAAACTATGTTTTGGAAATTTTAAAATTGGTCGCTAAATATTTCCATTATTTGTAATAATAACTAAACGGTTCAAAATAATTAGTGGCTAAGATCCTGGTCGTCACACGCCTCGCGGTAATACTCCGCGTGTGGATTTTGAGGGTGTGACATGTTTAATTTATAAATTTCATTTTTGCCATTATGTGTATAAATAAATTAAATATGAAATAAATAAATTAAAATCATTCCTTTTAAAAATAATCTGCCTATTTTAAATGTTAATTAAGAATCTTAAACGGTATAACCTAGCCTTCGTGTCAATTATAAGACCGGGCCAAGATGGTAAGACCTATTTAAAAGATTCAAATTCCTGTTAACATCTGTACACATGTTAACGCTCCTGGCAGAAGTGATTCGTTAAAATCACACACGTCATTTTTATATAAGGATCTTTCCAAAGATTCCAAACCCAACTTAATGATCTCTGAATCATGGGTTTAAATCATCAATTAAGATGATCATATTTTTACCATACATTGGTAATATAGTGCCTACGGGCCCTGCTCATTTCCATATGAGACAAAAGACAGTAATAGTCTGTGACCCTGTCTGAAAAAGGTAATGAACTATGTTCAAACCTTCATGCCTTGATTCTTTGAAATCATGGTTTATAATTTAAAATGTCCCTGTGACTAGGCCTTGTGTGCTAAATAAAACTTTTATTGTTTATGATTAGGATAAATTATTATAGAAATCCTAAATAAATGTGATTAACAAATTAACCAAATATGGTCTCTGTTACCACGGTTAATGAATTGCCATAAAAGACAATTCCATAATAAACTCTCAAATAAACTATTGTCATTGTCTTATGCAACAGTTCAATTAAAATGGCTGGCTCGGATGAAATTAATAGCCACCCAGTGGAGAATAATGATAATGCTCGAATTAATATAACGGGTGCTGAACTGAAAGCGTTAGTAGACGACGCAGTTACAAAGGCCTTAGAGCGGCAGTACGAAGAGTATAGTGGGACTCGAAGTAGGACCCTATCTACACCGCATTCGAAGCCTCCTTCCAAGAAGGAAGAACCCAAGAAAGATGATGATAGACTCTCCTCAAACCACCACAGTGCTCCATCTCAACAGATTGTACTAAATCAAGAACCCCGTAACAAGGGTTGCTCCTATAAATACTTTGTTTCATGCAAGCCCAGGGATTTCACTAGGGAAAAGGGAGCCATTGACTGCATGACGTGGTTAGATGAGATGGACACAGTAGTGGATATCAGCGGATGCGCTGAGAGGGATATAGTCAAGTTTGTGTCTCAATCCTTTAAAGGCGAGGCCTTAGCCTGGTGGAGATCACTGATTCAAGCCACTGGGAAGATCCCATTGTACAACATGTCATGGGAGCAATTTGTTGCCCTCATCAGGGAAAATTACTGCCCTCAGCATGAGGTGGAGAAGATAGAGTCTGATTTTCTATCATTGGTTATGCAGAACCTTGACTGCCAAGCTTACCTCACGAGCTTTAATACTATGTCGAGGTTGGTTCCGTATTTGGTGACCCCGGAACCCAAACGAATAGCTCGTTTCATTGGGGGTTTAGCCCCCGAGATAAAGGCAAGCGTGAAGGCCTCCCGGCCAGCTACTTTCAGATCGGTAGCTGACATATCTTTGTCCCTCACTCTGGATGCGGTCAGACAAAGATCGCTGAGGAACAAAGATGCTGAGAAGAGAAAACGTGAAGATGATAATTCACGGAGGTCAAACAAGAAGCACCGAGGAAACGGTGACAACAAGAAGGGGTCTGAGTCAAGGAAAGATGGGCATCAGTCTGGTGAGAAGCCCAAATGCAAAGTCTGCAAGAAACAACACTTCGGGAAGTGCAGACTCGACTCGAACTCGCAGACTCTGTCAAGAACTTTTGCTTGCGGGATATGCAAGTCCAAGGAACACAGAACCTTGGATTGCAAAAATTTGAAGGATGCGACCTGTTACAGTTGCAATGAGAAAGGGCACATTAAAACCAACTGCCCTAAATACGCCAAGTAGCCTGAAGAGACCAAGAAGACTAATGCTAGGGTCTTTAGGATGGATGCGAAGGAGGCTGTGCAAGACGATAACGTGATCACAGGTACCTTTCTCATAAATGACATCTATGCAAGAGTACTTTTTGATTCAGGCGCAGATAAATCATTTGTAGATAATAAGTTTTGCAAATTACTGAATTTACCTGTTAAAACCTTAAGAGTAAAATATGAGGTGGAGTTAGCTGATGGCACCATAGAAACCGCCTCAACCATATTAGATGGATGTTTCATATCCATTAAGAACCACTCTTTTCCTTTGTCCCTACTTCCTTTGAAGTTAGCCGGTTTTGATATAGTTTTAGGCATGGACTGGTTATCTCGTAACCAGGCCCAGATTGTCTGCAATAGAAAACAAGTGATGATCAAGACTCCATCTGGCGAATCAATTACCATTCAGGGGGATACCCGGTATGGATTGCCTGAGCAAGTGACTATGCTCAAGGCCTCTAAGTGTTTAAAGAAGGGTTGTGTCATCTACATGGAACAAGTGACTATTGATGAGCCGAAACCCAAGATTGAAGACATCCCCGTCATTTCTGAATACCCTGAAGTTTTTCCAGAAGAACTACCTGGTTTACCACCAGATAGGCAAGTGGAATTCAGAATTGACATCATCCCTGGAGCAGCACCTGTTGCTAGAGCGCCTTACAGGTTGGCTCCCACAGAAATGAAGGAATTGAGGACACAACTGGATGAATTGCTAGCTAAAGGTTTCATTAAACCTAGTTCGTCTCCTTGGGGAGCACCAGTCTTGTTTGTCAAAAAGAAGGATGGATCGATGCGTCTGTGCATCGATTATCGTGAGCTTAATAAAGTCACAATAAAGAATAGGTATCCTTTGCCCAGGATCGGCGATTTGTTCGATCAATTACATGGGGCAAGTTATTTCTCGAAAATAGACTTGAGGTCAGGCTACCATCAACTGAAGGTTAGGGATGAAGACGTACACAAAACAGCATTTAGGACTCGTTATGGTCATTACGAGTTCCTAGTGATGCCTTTTGGGCTCACTAATGCACCTGCCGCATTCATGGATCTCATGAATCGCGTTTGCAAGCCATACTTAGATAAATTCGTCATCGTTTTCATCGACGACATTCTCATCTACTCGAAGAACCAAGCTGACCATGAGAAACACCTTCGCTGTATTCTTAAACTTCTACATCATGAGAAGCTCTATGCCAAATTCTCTAAATGTGAATTTTGGCTTCGAGAAGTCCAATTCCATGGACATGTGGTTAGTGAGCGTGGTATCCAAGTGGATCCCGCTAAGGTGGAAGCAGTTATGAACTGGCAAGAGCCAAAGACGCCTACAGAAATTCGTAGCTTTCTAGGCTTGGCAGGATACTACAGGCGCTTCATTGAAATTTTTTCAAGGATTGCGGCACCCCTAACTTCCTTGACTAGGAAGAAAATAAAGTTTGATTGGGGCCCTAAGAAGCAAGAATCTTTTGATATTCTGAAGCAAAAGTTGAGCAACGCTCCTGTACTGACATTGCCTGAAGGTACCGAAGAATTCGTAGTTTACTGCGATGCATCACACACTGGCATGGGATGTGTGCTTATGCAGAAAGGCAAGGTTATTGCCTATGCTTCAAGACAGTTAAAGGTGCACGAAAAGAACTACACCACCCATGATTTGGATTTGGGTGTCGTTGTATTTGCACTGAAGCTATGGAGGCATTATTTATATGGAATCAAGTGTGTGATCTTTTCTGATCACAAGAGCCTCCAGCAACTGTTTAATCAGAAGGATTTAAACATGAGGCAGCGCCGGTGGATGGAGACTTTGAATGATTATGATTGTGAAATCAGATACCATCCCGGCAAGGCGAATGTAGTCGCTGATGCCTTGAGTCGAAAAGAAAGGGTGAAACCCATCCGAATCAATGCCAAGAGCATTGAAATAAAGAACATTTTAAATGAAAGGTTGTTAGCTGCACAGAAGGAAGCTGTGTTGGAAGCTAACTATCCTAACGAAAAGCTAGGAGTAACTGAAGAGCAGTTATCTTTTGGCAAGGATGGAATTCTTAAATTGAATGGACGAATATGGGTTCCAATTTATGGAGGACTTCGGGATGTTATCCTCCAGGAAGCCCATAGTTCCAAATATTCTGTTCATCCTGGAGCTGATAAGATGTACCAGGATCTAAGGGCAAACTATTGGTGGATAGGCTTGAAGAAGTCTGTAGCTACCTATGTAGCTAAATGCTTGACGTGTGCGCAAGTCAAAGCAGAACATCAAAAGCCGTCAGGTTTGCTACAACAGCCTGAACTTCCCACTTGGAAATGGGAAATGGTAACTATGGATTTTATCACCAAGTTACCTAAGACAAGGAAGGGAAACGATACCATTTGGGTTATCGTAGACAGACTGACTAAGTCAGTACATTTCCTACCCATTAAGGAGACTTATAGCTCCGACATGTTAGCCCAGTTGTACGTGGATAAGATTGTAGCCTTACATGGCATACATGTGTCTATTATCTCCGACAGGGATACTAGATACACGTCACATTTTTGGAAAAGTTTCCAACAATCTTTGGGCACGCGTTTGAATTTTAGTACGGCTTACCATCCTCAGACGGACGGTCAGAGTGAGCGTACTATTCAAACTTTGGAAGACATGCTTCGAGCATGCGTGATTGATCTAGGTGGTAGTTGGGATAACCACCTGCCGTTAATCGATTCTCCTACAACAATAGCTACCATACCAGCATTAAAGCTGCGCCTTTCGAGGCCTTATACGGTAGAAAGTGTAGAACGCCCGTTTGTTGGGCGGAAGTTGGAGATGTCCAATTATCAGGACCAGAGATAGACTTTGAAACGACGGACGAGATTGTCCAGATTCGTGACCGTCTCAAAGCTGCCCGAGATAGGCAGAAGAGTTACGCAGATCCAAAGCGTAAACCTATGAAATTTGAAGTTGGTGACAAAGTGTTGCTTAAAGTATCACCCTGGAAGGGGGTGATGCGATTCGGTAAGAAAGGTAAATTAAGCCCGAGGTATATAGGACCATTCGAGATTATCGAATGTGTTGGATCAGTGGCTTACAAGTTAAACTTACCTGAAGAGCTCAGTGGTATTCATAACGTATTCCACGTCTGCAATCTGAAGAAATGCTTAGCTGACGAATCGCTAGTCATACCACATACAGATGTGCATATAGATGAGAGCTTGAAATTTGTGGAAAAACCATTGTCGATTGAAGATCGACAGGTTAAGAAGCTTCGAAGGAAGCATGTTCCTATTGTAAAGGTAAAATGGGATGCCCATAGAGGTCCCGAATATACGTGGGAGGTTGAGTCCAAGATGAAAGAAAAGTACCCTTATTTATTTCAGTAAATCTCGAGGTCGAGATTTCTTTTAAGGGGGTGAGGATGTAACACCTCGAAAATTCACGTCCTATAATGTGTTGACACGTGTCATAAGTTTGAACGTGTGAAAGAATGTTATAGAAGGATTAAAGTTGACAATCATGGAAAGTATGTGAATATACGAGTTCTAAATGTCAACAGTGAATAAATATATTGTACAATAGCCCTACACGATGCTCATACCTTCAAACGAATAAATCATGGATCATACGAAGCTAAATATGAAAGAAAGTGAGAGATTACAAACTACAGGGGTTAAATGTGTCAACATGTTTAAGTTATACCTCTGAGTGACCTTTTGACAAACCCGAAGCTTTGTAACGGTTAATTATGCTCACTAGAATGCACGATATAAATTTCATAAAGTTTCGTTATCATATGAGAAAGTTATGATCAAATTCGTATACAAGGGGTTAAAGCGTCAACGTTGAAAGTTAGGACTTTTCGGGTAACAATAAAGTTAACCGAGGACTTAACAAAGTGGGTATATGTCTTAAAGCCCTTATAAGTCAATTTAGAGGGTTCAAAGTGCAAGAAATAAAGTCGTAGCAAAGTTTCCAAGAGCCAAGGACCAATGCGTAAAAAAATCAAAATTTCAGATTTGTTCAGAAGGGGCCTCGTGCCACGCGACGGCCCTGGGGGGGGGGGGGGCTACGCGTGCCGCGAGGGCCTGTCTGTTCCGAAAACTTTGGGTTCTTGTCTGCCTTTGCCTTTTTAACCGACTTATGAACGATTTTCCTCATCTTGCACGACCCCTAGGCAACCCCTAGACACTTAGGGACATCTGGAAGTGATCCATGGCCTTGGTTAGACTTGTGTGTCAATGATCCATGAGTTCTTGAGCACTATATAAAGGGCCAAGGTTGCAACCATTTCTTCACACCTTCCTTCAGCATTTCTGATCAATTCTGGAGCTCCAAAGCAGGCTCAAGTGATCACTAATCGTACATAGGACTTCAGTAAGTATACTTAACCTTTCTTAGTTAAGTTTTTGCTTAGTTTAAGCTTAAAAGTCAAACCGTCGTAATTAACGGTTGACTTAACGATTAATCACTAATGATCCAGTGATTTGTCGAATTGAAAGTAGTTATAAGTTGGTAATTATGTGGGCATTAAACCCTTAAAAGGGCACCCTCTGATTCCCACTCTAACTAGGTCAAACGTCGGGTCAAACTTGTTATTAAAAAGTCAACAGGATGCTTATTTTCTAATTTATGCATAATTAGCAATGTAGAACACATACAACATGTTTGATCATTAATATAACTTGGTAATTAGCGTAAGAACATGTCTAAACATGTTCAACCCGACAATCTTCTGTTTAGACCCGGTTCGGAACCGAAAGTCGCAAAGCTTTGACTTTTGCTTTGACTTCAGTTCTGACCCGTTTTGGTATGTTTTAAAAATTCCTTAGAGCTTTAATTGGACTAGGTTACATGCTAGTATAACCCTCTGTGATTATACACCTTGGTTCATTAGTTATCCAATTAATATGCATGTTTCCGTTAATTGCTCATATGTTGACCATTATGCCATTTTCACCTTAAAACGTGATTTTTGAAAATGTAAAAGAGGAGAAACCTTAGTTACTGATATATAAACTTGCACCCAAAATTTGACATCAGTTTGAGGTGTAGATTGAGAGTTATGCTCATTAGCGTAATTAGAAAGCTTCCTTAGCAATTAAACGACATAATTAGCGTATAGCCTATCTAAGCCTACTTTTTGATATCAAACTTATTACCCGATGATGTAATATATTATTTTTGGGATTTTTGAAGATTTTTAATTAATTTTAGGCTGAGCATAACTTATAGTCATAGGCTTAATCCGGTAATTGTCGGTTTTGCCCTTACGGGCTATAAAATGAGTTTTACATATCTAATTGACTCCAAACCTTTTGCTACTGATTCTAAATGAGAAATAAATTATTTTAAGCCTTCTGGAATAATAAAAATATCGGATTTATGTATAGAACCCGGAAATGGCTTCTAATCGCCTTTTAAGCGTTTTTAACGCATAGTATGTACTAAAACTATTTTAAACATACAAGGGTTGATACGTACTGATATTTTAGGTAAATTATAATATTTTAACAGTAAGCAAAAGTTGTTTAACTCAGACTTCAGTTTGAGCTTTACGGCTTATGTGAAATTACCAAAATGCCCCTACGGTGCATAGTTTGGTTATAATTGATAAATTTCACATATATACTTTACCCTACTGTTATAACTTATTAAACTAAGTATTTTTGCTGATTATATCAGACCTGTAACTCTGGTTAATACTTAAACTCTTTTATAACCTTTTAAATGACCAAACTACCCCTACGGGGCATAGTTTGTGTTTAAATTCGTTTCGGGCACAATAAAAGACATCTTACTGATGTCACAACATATTTGAAGCATATTGACTTAGGAAACCTGTATATAGCTCTTACGGATACCCGTTACGCTTATTACGCGTTCGGTTCGGTTTAAGTAACTAGTTTACATAAATTAGCCGAAACGGGTCAAACCTTATCGGTTTTATCTAAAAATCCAGAATGTGTATGAAATACCCATATTAAGCAAGTATTCAAACTTGTCGGGTCTAAATCACATTCGATTCCGGTCTTCGCTTAATCGTGCGTACGAACCGTATCTTTGAAACTAACCGGTCTAAGCTTAAGCTTAATTAAAGACCCGTTAGGATCCTAATAGGTTATTATAAACCTTTGTTCCAGAATAGGAGACCAGTAAAAGCTACTTGCAATTGCTTATTGTGATTATTACTTTGCTCAGGTAAATACTTTTAACTTATTTTCCCTATACGGGCTTGGGGTACGGTATATAAAATACCGCTTGGTCGGGCATCAAATCTTCCATCGTATGGTGGTTAATTGAATATTTGATCGGCGCCGTTTAAATTGTTTTGTTTACTTAAAGCCTTTGGGGGGTTAATGACCATGTCCCGGATATCCTTGGCATCATTTTACGAAATGGCCACGACCTAAGCGCGGAGTGTAGGCGTACACTCGTCAGTGCATAAATAGATTATGTGGTGTGTCTATTGATCTTTAACCCGGCACGCTCCGGGCTACTGAACGCATAAGGAACATGTAATTCTTTTACAAGATTATATATTTAAATGATTATCCCAAGTTATAAAATGTTTATGCCACGTGTATCCAAATCAATTTTTAATCATTTTTAAAATGAGTCAGTTGATTGTATTTACCAGTGTAAACTGACGTATTTTCCCAAAAAGATTAAATGCAGGTACTAAGCGTAATAGGCTGGATTTTCTCCTTAGCATCAATAAAGAGTCTCGCAAGCTTAAGATGCCTACGTCTGTTGAACTACTGTTTCCTAATTATTTTTTATCCTTCTGTGGATAAACTTTCAATTGTTTGTGAATACACGATATTACAATATTTTATTCGGTTGAAACATATCTTTCATTTGCTTCCGCTGTGCATATTAAATGTTGTGTTGTTTGACTATTATGTTGCCAACCACGTCATGATACTCCCCACCGGGCCCACCGGTGACACGTGGAATTCGGGGTGTGACAGTTCACATTTTCAATTTTCAATGCGTTAAACTTTTCACGCGTTTAAAAATTCACCCGTGATCAAGAGGGTTGGTGGCGGTGTTGAAGTGTCTTCCACGCGTGGTGGAGGGGCTATCACGGGACGCCCTGTCCCCCTAAGGCTATATAACTGTGTGTTGTGGTCAGGTTATTAGGGGCATTAGCCAGGTGGAGTGCTAGCTTGGCTCGCGCACACCACAACTGCCAAGCTTCAGTAGGGGGCGCGAGCAGAGAGGGTGGTGGTTGGTATGAAGGTGGTGGCTAGCACTAGTAGGCAAAAAATAGGGGTGTTTTCAGGCGCTAATGATGAAGTTACCACAACATGCTCAAGTGAGAGGGGGCGCGAGTGGGCAAGTTGACGAGTAGGGGTTCTAGTCAACGACATGTGTCGCAATATTAGAGAATGAATCCGGGTGTTCACCTGAACCACAACGGGCAATCTAGGCGAGTCAAAAGCTAACGCGTGATTGGCGGTCATATATAACATGCACTTTAGCATGCAATGATGTAGTTAAAACTTAACTACACAAGAAAACATCGGAATACCTACCTTGTAACGAGGGGTAATCCTCATTGCTTTTAACGTTCCGACGGTAGTGTAAATTTTAGAAAAATATGACGTTTTTTTTTTACTTCGTTACCCTTTTTTTTGAAACATCGTCTCTATAACGATTTTTTAGATCCACCACTGAAAAAATATGGATAACGTAGCTGGAAAAATACTAGTTTAATATTTTTTTCAATTTTTATTATAAATTTCGGCCTAAAATATATGTTTATACCACTAAAAGTATTTTTAATACGTTGTCTTTATTTATTGTTTGACATATGTGGACAAAGGGGGAAGAGTGGAGGAAGTTTACTTAACGAGACAAGAAAAGAAAGTGCACGTGTAAAGAGAGGAGAAGAGAGTAAGTTGTTCTTTCGAAGAAACGAAGGTGAAATTTTGTGTAGTATTTAATTTTAAGAAAAGTTGAGGCAATTACTCATTCTTTTCACATGGTAGTGTTTCTTAAGAAAAGTGACACCACTAACTATTACAAAAAGATGCTTGGAATATAAGGTTGTGGTGATTAGAATTAAGATCATTTGTGGTTTTAAAGTTTTCTTTTTTAATACAATCTACAGTAAAACCTCTAATAATTAATAATGTTGGTATCGAGATATTTTATTAATTTAGCAAGATATTGTTATATCGATAAATTAATAATTTATTATTTTAAAGAGATACGTATGACCTTTAAATTTTCAAGTCCAATGTACATTCACAAATTAATTGAATATGATAAGTTCGTTGTTTTTTAATACAAAAAGTTAGCTCATGGTACCAAAAAATAATTAAAAAACAAGTTTTAATACACATTTTGTAGAATTTAGAATCTTTTGTTAATTATTAATTTATAGTTTCGTTGGAACAAATATATATATACTGAGATTTCAAAAAAGTTATTATTTTATTATTTTATCGATTAGGGTCCAATTTTGTACTGGTCCCAAGTTGGTACTGGACAAATTATTAATTTTATCAAGGTTATTGATTTATAGAGGTTTTACTGTAGTTCTTTAAGAAACGATGATTATGTATAAAAAATTTCCATAAGACATATTATCACACTCGTATAAGCTTGTATGTTTTTGTTGTATAGTTTTCTTGCGTTTAACAAAATCTGCCGTTCAAAAAAATTATTTTAGAGATAATTGTTAATTTAAATTAGATAAGTTTAGTTTATCTAGTTGGTTAATTTATTTAATTAAATAGAGTTCGAGTCGGGTGATGACTATAATGGGTTTTAGTATAAATAGAGGCTTAGGGTCATTTTAATTAGTGTGCTCTTATTGATAAATAATAAAATAGTCGAACGAGTTTGTTCAATCTCGTGTTTGTGTGTGTTTGATTAAGGGCCTGACTTCCAACAAGAGCCACCTTTGTTTATGAAATAGACTCAAATTCAATAGTGTTTTGTACTTGAGAAAAATACGAAACCAGGGAAGATTTTGAAGTTCTAGCTACAAATTGAAAGTGCAAATTAGTTTCCAAGTATTCATTCATCATCTCTAATGATTAGAATTACTAATAATCCATTTGGTAAGCTTTTCTTAATTTAACTTTATCGTTTTAGTGAATTTGAGTGAAATATGAATCAATTTCTTTTATAATTGTTTGCCACCCAAATGTATTACAAATTTAAATTCATTTGATAGAATCAAATTCCCTTAAATTGCAAAACCTTTTGGAAAATCTAGATTCTAAGCCTAATTACTTTGATTAAATTCTAATTCTTTTGATGAATTTTAATTCTCTACAAAATCGCAAACCAAACACATTCTTATTCTTATCATTTTGATTGGTAAAGGTAGTAAGTTTAACTCCGTGAAGAACATATGAAAGGGAAAGAAGGCTAAGAATGTAAGAGTATGTGTAATGGTTTCATTAAAATGATGGTGTCACGTCACATACACATACACATAGGCACAAGTGGTCTTACTTACCATTTCCACTTAAGTGTAATGGTTTCACTAACCATTTTAAATAAAGAAAAATAAAATAAAAGAGAATGAGTGTGATATGGTAAACTATGATAAAGAAAAATAAAATAAAATAAAAGAGAATAAGTGTGATATGGAAAAGTATGATTAGATGGGAAAAAATAATTAAAAATGGTTTGTGTGTGACCTCTCGCCCTACGCCAGTTGCTAGCCCCACGAAAAAACCCACTCACGCCCCATTGGGGCGATGTTTCACACTCAAAAGGGCTTAGGTGGCAAGCATGGGCGAAACTTTTAAGTGGCGGTGGACCCCCTGAACTTTTCACTCAGTAGTGGAGAGTATGTAGTTTTCATATAGAAATTTTTGGGTATATATGTTTTCGACCTCCCGGCTTTATAGAAATATTTAGATCTGGTGACTTCCCCTCCCCCCTCCCCCCACCGGTCGGAAATCTCAAGCTTCGCCACTTGTCGAATACCCAAATCCCTGATGACGTTCAATGGGGTCTTCGCTGACGTCCAGATATCCCGATTCCTGTTGCTACAAAAGAATAAACCGTTAGCCTCGTCACGGAGGGCCCCGGGAGGGGGATCCGTGACCAAGCTCCGGCGTGAGAGTAAGTAAGCTTGCCGGAAAGTTGGAGGAGTCTATTCCGATGAGTGTGATCACCGGAATGTTTCCTCAAAGGTGTGAATCCAATAAATGTACGTGTGTGTTTAATGTACGAGAATGTTGGTCGGAATAAATGAGACAGAAGTAAACGAGAAAGCTTTTAATGTGATACCTCCGATCTGCCTTATGGTCATCCCTTTGGCTCTTATATAGTCCCGAGCCCTTATCCCACATGTGAGATATTTTATCAAGATGATCCAACGGATTCTGCGGGTTTTCGAGGGGTTCAGACACGTGTCTGACCCCTAACGGTAAGATGACCACCTTATTTAATGTTCTAGCCGGAGAAGTACAATGCCAGCCAAGATCCTCTTCTTATCAGGCATTAAATGAGACCTGCCTCTTCTGATCATAGTTTCCCGCTCATTTCTAACGAAGGGAACCTTAATGGGCAAGGCAAACCGTTATTTGGGCTTGTATCTTGTTGGGCCCGCATGAAGGCAACCCAAAGCGGGTAAAATGGGATTTCCCATTGGCCCGTCGTCAAGTCATCTTTAGTCTCTGGTTCTGAGACCCGAGGCTCATGATCCGGGGCTGAATCATAACTGCTTAAGAAAAAGGTTAATCTTCTTGGGCTACGAATGTGGGCCCGTTTCTGACCAGTTATTAATTATTCCTTCTTTTCATTAAGCTCATCATTTCGCCGGATACTAGCGGCGGGAGTTAACCCCTTAGATACACGTGCACCCTTTTTTTAAATTTTGAAGGGACTGGTGATGTGACGGTTTCCTGTGCGTCAGTTACCCTCTTTAAATACCACATTACCTTTTTAAATTTCCTCTCTATACCTTCTAGTTCTTTCTCTCCTTCCGTCATATTTTTCCGATCACCGCCCCTTTCTTGAATATGAGTCGTTCCGGTCGCTCTGCAATTAGATCGGTCCTGACGGCGAAGGACTTGAAGTCTTTTGTCGAGACGTACAACATCCCTGAGCGGTTCTCTCCCACCTTGCCGGGCCCTAACGAGTCGGCTGAATGTACACCGGACCGAATTCCCCTTTATACATTGGCGTTTTCTTCTTGTAGAGTCCGGTATCCTCTTTCACCCTTCAAGATCGCTTTACTTTGCCATTTCGGGGTTCACTTTTCTCAGTTGCATCCCCTAGGGTTTATGAGAGTGGTGCACTTTAAGTTGTCTTGTGCGGCCGTTTCTGGTGAGCCATCTGTCCCCTTGTTCTGCATGTTCTACAAACTGATCTCTGATGGAGATTGGTTTACTTTTGCTAAGCGTCAGAACAGTGTGTCGAAACCCTGTTATACCTTTATGCCAACATCTACTTATCCGAAGGATTGGAAGAGTAGGTTCATCTTTGTTTCCGCTGGCATGATACCAGAGTCCCCACTGCCAAGAGATGCTGAGGCCGTTATTGACGATACTGTTCCCACCTTGTCTGCTAATGAGACCGTTCAGTGGAAACGCATGTATGAAAATCCAACTAGGGCTTTTACTTTTTCTGAGGGAATCTTGGCCATAGGGGGCTGAGCCCTTCCTACTCGGTTCGCCCCAAGGCTTTTTTCGGCAAAAAAGTATCTTTTGTCCTGGATTTGCTGTTGTTTGCTTTTGTTTCTTGGTATTTGTGCTGTCATCTTTAGTGTTTTTCTTATGCAGAGTTGACTTTGTGGAGACTGCTTTAAGGGGATTCTAAGGATGTCAAGTTTGTAGTTGGTGATGAGGTTGATCCGGGTCTGAACCGGAGTGTCGGGATGCAGGTTACCGGGGGGTCTGCCTAGGCTGGGGGCTTCGTTGCTGTGGAAGGGGGTGAGGGAACCTCCTCTGATGGGGAAGAGAGTTACCCTGACCCCGTCCCTGTTAAGCATTCCGATCAAAGTGACGATGAAGCTCTGGAGGTCCGTTTGGTTCGTAAGAGGAAAGCTGCAAGCCCTGGGCCAGCCCCTGCTCCTCGTGATATCCGGGAAAGGCTCCGGAGTGCCAGTGGACAGAAGCCCCCTCCTTCATCGAAGGCTGCTTCCGAACTTCCCCATGTTGGGGTTAAGGGTTCTTTGTCCAAGCATCTGAGGTCTTCAAGCCTTGTGAGTGCACCTTTGTTGGTGAGCTCCTTTTCCCTCTTACCTATTTGCTTCGTATTTATTTTGTTCTGGGGGAGATTTTTGATGCTCTTCTTCTTTTTTCTTTTTTGTGTAGGGGAGTTCTCATGATCCAATAGAGATCCCTACTGGCCCCTCCTCTTCCCGTGTTCGGGACAAGACTCCGGAAGTAGGCATGGCTCATTTTACCTCAGCCTTTGAACTCTCTCATCTCTATGCTACTGGGACCAGTAAACCCACTCAACCCGAGGGTTTTACTCATCGGTCCCCTTTGGCTCCCCTGTTTGCTGATGCTATCGCTTTCACCTATGTCCCTAAATGGAAAATAACTCATTCTTCGGTGATAGGGACCCCTGAGGCTGCTAGGGATTTTTTGAGTCATGCTGTTCCTCCCTCCCATAGATTCATGAATTCTGCTTTGAGGGATGATCTTTTTGAGGATCAGTATAGCATGTCTCTCTGTGAGAGTTTTTTCAGGGGTGCTGGCATGCTGCAGCGGATTGACGATTTGAGGAGGGCGAATGAAGGACTCAAGGGTGAACTCAAAGCCTCCCAGTCTGTCGCTGCCGAACTTAGATGTCAAGTAGTTGAGGCTGAGAGAAAGTTGCAAGAGGAGAAGGTATATAGCCTTTCTCTCCCCCTTCCCCCTTTTTTATTTATTTTCCAACTGTTTTTGGATCTTTTTTGGTGTTTCCTGCCCAGGGGGCTGGAGCCATGTTGGAGCGAAAGGAACAGGCCTGGGAAAGAGAGATGGCGGCGCTGGTGGAGGAGAAGGAAGAGTTGGCCGCTGAGTTAAAGTATTTGAAGGAAGTTGGCTCCGTTTCTCAGGAGCAGCTGAATACTATGTATGCAGATTACGAGATAACTTCTGATGATAACCAGCAGTTGGCCAAGGAGAAACATTGGTTGATCACCAAAGGGTTCGGAGCCTTCCTTACTGTCGTTTCTCAGTCAGAGGAATTTAAGAGTGGCTTGGAGGAGGTGTATAGGGCGTACCAGGATGTTGGCTACCAGGCTGGATTGAAGGATGGCTATATTTACTCTGCTCAGGGTCTGGGTAGGAAAGGGACTCCGCTTTACAACTCCAAAGCTAAGAAGAGGCTATCTAAGCTGGACGAGGAGTTTGGGAGCAAGACCCCGACCATTCTCAAGAAGATCCTGGAGCATCCCATGATATCAATAGATGAATTGAAAGCCCTGTTTTCCTCCGCTGGTCCTTCGTCTCCACCGTCTTTGTCTGGGGATGGTCCCCAGTGATTTCTAAACATTAACCTCTTTCGATATGGTTGTAATCTGGATAATTGCTTACCCTAGGATATTTTAAACTTTTGGTATTTTGGGAGGATAACCTTTATGTTGGGGTTCTCCTAGGTACTTAATCATATAACCTGTGACTGTATGTTTCCATTTTGTTTTTGTTTGTTTTCTGTTGTGTGCTTTTATGTTGCAGAGGTCAGGTCGGCGCTTCCCTGAAGACTTTTGGGCTGTTTGTAAGGAGCTGTGCTTTTGTCTGTTTGTTGTGCCTGTTGGCTGGTATGTTAGTTGTTTGAGCCAATAGGGCTTCTTATTGTTCATTCGTTTTGTAATAAAACCTTTCTTTTTGTAATTTGTTTACAAAAGTGTTTTGTGTTTGTGGTTTGTTTGATAAACCGGGATTGTCTGTTCGAGGCCAATCACTGGACAAGTTTATAATGCAAGATTATGTTTTTGGTTTGTTTGTCCGTTTTCTCTGGGTTAGCTAGACCCTATTCTGCCCCACAGCCGGGCGTTTGGTATGTTTGATATACCTTGTACATGTGTGTTTGTTCGCTGGTTAGGCTTATAACATTTCTAAGCACGCCTGCCTAGATATAATACCTGTTATCTTGTTAAAAGAGGACAAGTTATTTGTCCGTTTGTCATTCATTTCTTGGGGACTAAACTTCCCAGTACAAATTCTTACAAAAGATTCTTTCTTGGGGTATGCCCCAGATTAATAGTTAACCATTACAAAAGTGGCTCCCTGGCCGTTTTTCCCGGGGATAGACCCCTTATATGTGATACTTCCTGAGCTGCATGAGGTTCCACGTCCTGGGACCTCCTTGCCTTGGAGTGTTTCCAGTTTACAACTTCCCTTGCCGTTTGCCCATATGACCCGGTAGGGCCCTTCCCAATTTGGTCCTAGCTTTTCGGTGTTTTCTTGTAGGCTGGCTTCGTTGGCTCTTAGGACCAGGTCCCCCGGAACGAGGCTAAGTTTCTTCATTTTGGCATTATAATAGCTCTCGAGCTGCTTTTTGTACTTAGCCTCCCTGACTGCTGCAACTTCCCTTCTTTCTTCAAGCAGATTTAGGTTCAGCCGGAGGTCCTACTCGTTTTCGGCCTCCCTGAGCTTCATTCGGGCAGTTGGGGATCCTATTTCAGCCGGGATAATAGCCTCTGTCCCGTACGTTAAGCTGAAAGGAGTCTCCCCGTTGCAGTCCTTAGGGGTGGTCCTATATGCCCATAGCACAAATGGCAGTTCCTCCAGCCACCCTTTTTGTTTTCTTCCGAGTCTCCCCTTCATCCCTTTGATAACGCTTTGATTTGCTCTTTCCACTAGCCCGTTACTCTGGGCATAGGTGATGGAAGTGAACACTTGGTGTATGTGCATTTGTTCACACCATGGTCTGAAGGGTTTCCTAGCAAATTGTACGCCATTGTCACTCACGAGCTCCTTCGGGACACCGTATCTGCATATAATGTTGTCTAACACAAACCGCCTCATCTGTTCCCCGGTTATTTTTGCCAAGCGTCTTGCTTCTATCTACTTGGTAAAATAGTCGATGGCGACCACCACGTACTTGACCCCTCCAGGACCCTCCGGGAATGGCCCTGTTATGTCGATGGCCCATTTTTGGAAGGGCCAGGATGTCGAGACGGGTATCATCGGGTGTTTGTGTCGATGAGTCATAGGTGCATGTACCTGGAAATTGTCACATCTCTTAATCTCTTCGGATGCTGTTTCGTACATTCGAGGCCAATAGAATCCCGCATTCATTGCCTTTGCCACTACCGTTCTTGGCCCCGAGTGCATCCCACAAATCCCCTCATGTATTTCTCTGATCACATACTTAGCTTCTTCCATGTCAACGCACTTCAAGGATGGGCCCAGGTATGATCTTCGGTAAATTTCTCCGTCAACCAGCTCATATTGTAAGGCCTTTACTCTTACTTTTCTAGCTGCCCAGTCTCCCCCGGGTAGCGTTCCATCCTTTAGAAATTTTGCAATTGGTGTCATCCATGTTTCTTGTGCGTTTTCAATAACTGCTACCTCCTCTGTACCGAGGGAGGGGGAGGTCAGGATTTCCACTTTGACTTCTCTTGCCAGGTGGTCAAATGCCACTGAGGCCAGCTTACTGAGGGCATCAGATTTTCTGTTTCTCCCGCGGGGGATGTATTCTAGTTTGAAGGTTTTGAACGCTTCGGCTGTTTCTTTTACTTTTGCCACGTACTGAGCCATGGTGTTGTCTTTGGCCTCATACTCTCCCTGGTACTGCTTGACTACCAATTGTGAGTCAGTACTGGCCTCCACATGCTTTGCCTTCATTTTCTTGGCTAGCCTCATCCCTGCTAAGAGAGCTTCGTATTCTGCAGTGTTGTTGGTGTTTTCGAAGTCCAGTCTGATGGCATACGTCAGTTCGACCCCATCGGGGCTGATTAGTGTAACGCCTGCCCTGCTACCTTCTTCGCTGGAGGCTCCATCTGTGAGCAACTTCCATACTGCCTCGTCCTCCCTTTCTTTCTCTTCCTTTTCTAAAGCTTCCCACTTTAGAAGTTCTTTCTCTTCATCCTCAGGGACCTCTGCCAAGAAGTCGGCCAGTATTTGTCCCTTCACTGCAGTTCTGGTCTTGAATTCTAGGGAATGTTCTCCTAACTCGACTGCCCACTTAGCCAGTCGTCCCGACAGCTCCGGCCTTCTTAACACCTTTTGGAGGGGCTGATTCGTCATCAGGGTGACCTTGTGTTCTTGGAAGTACCTCCTCAGCCTCCGGGATGCGAAAACAAGGGCCAAAGCTAGCTTTTCCAGGGGCATGTAACGCTCCTTGGGGCCTTTGAGGGTCCTACTGATGAAGTATATAGGTATCTGCCTTCCTTCCCATTCCACCATCATGACCGCACTTATGGTAGTCTTTGAAGCAGATAGATACAGGAGCAGATCTTCCCCTGGCACTGGGGTGGCCAAGGTCGGGAGCTTGCAGATGTAAGTCTTCATTTCTTGGAAGGCAGCTTCAGCCTCAGGGGTCCATTTAAACCTGTCTGTTTGAAGACAATCCTTCAGCACCTTCATGAAGGGAAGGGTCCTGTCAGCTACTTTTGATAAAAAAACGGTTTAATGCGATTAACCTTCCGTTCAGCTGTTGGATGTCTTTCAGGGACCTGGGGGATCGCATCTCAGCTACGGCTTGAGTTTTCTCCGGGTTAGTTTTGATTCCGCCCTTGGTAACCACTACTCCCAGGAATTTCCCTTCTTCTACCCCAAAACAGCACTTCCCAGGGTTCAACTTCATATTCACATCTTGCATGGTTCGGATGGTCTCGGCTATGTCGTCTATCATGGCCATTTCGGTCAAGCTTTTGATAACAATGTAATCCACATATACCTCTAGGTTTCGTCCCCGTTGCTCCCTGAAGAGGGCATTCATGAACCTCTGATAGGTGGCGCCAGCGTTCTTGAGTCCGAAGGGCATTTTGGTATAGCAAAATGTCCCTTCGTCTGTAATGAAGGCGGTCTTTTCCTCATCTTCCATTGACATCTGAATCTGATGGTATCCTTTATAGGCATCCAAAAAACATTTCAGGGGATACTGGGATAAGGAGTCTACTTGGACGTCTATCTCTGGAAGAGGGTAGTAGTCCTTGGGACATGCTTTGTTCAAATCTTGAAAGTCAATGCACATCCTCCATCTTTCTTCTGGACCATAACCGGGTTAGCAACCCAGGATGGGTACTTCACTTCCCTTACTATTCCGGCTCTGAGCAGTTTCCTGGTTTCTTCACAGGCGGCCCTCCTCTTACTAGGGCCCATACTTCGTTTTTTCTGCTTTACTGGCTTTGCCCAAGTGTATTTATTGAGTCGGTGTTCAGTTAGGCTTCTCGGGATTCCTGTCATATCCCCATGCTGGAATGCAAATACGTCTATGTTGAGAAGGAGCAGCTCCTTGAGAGCACTTTTGCACTTGTCACTCAGGTGACTTCCTACTTTAACCGTCTGCTCCGGGAACCTGTCACAAAGGACCCATTCTTCAACCCCCTATTTCCGGGGCTTCTCAGATGTTTCCCCCTCGGATACGGAAGAAACTACTTCGTTTTCAGATTTAACCCAAGCCAAGCCGTTTGGTGTCTGGAACACCAGGACTCCGTGTGGGGTGGATGTCTGTGCTTGTAGATCTCCGATCCCAGGTCTTCCCAGGATTGCGTTGTGACACACTGTTTAGAGTTCGGGCTCGATCCCCTACCCCGACTGTGAATGGGAGTCTGATCTTTCCCAGGGGGTGTGACACACTGTTGTTGAAACCTACTAGGGGGATGTAGTCCTCCTCAAGTCTATCTCTTACGTCCCTGTCAAATCTGAGGAAACAATGCTCGTATATAATTTCTACCCCGGATCCCCCATCCACGTGTATTCGGGCCACCTTGTGGCCGGCTATTATGGCTGAGATGTTGAGCGGGAGCCGTTGCACCTCGTTTTCCTCTAGGTGTGGCATTACGATGGGAGCTTTCATGTAGTCTGGGGAGCCCAGGATTTTGGCCTTTACACTCCTGGTGGTATCAAATTCATTCCTCCTTCTGATCATATCAACATCTGCCCTCCCAGGCTCCCTTACATCTTTCCCTTTACGGTCCCCTCCCCCTTCCTTAATTTCCTTGACAAGATGGGCCAGTTTTCCCGTTTTCACCGCGGTCTCTATTTCTCTCTTTAGGTACATGCAATCATCAGTTCTATGGCCAAACCCTTTGTGAAAGTCACAATACTCATTGGGTTGTGTCTTTGGCCCAGGTTTTATGGGTGGTGGCCTTGGGAAGGAGCCCTTCACCCTCTCAGTAGCTAGTATTTCACTTGGGGTTTTGGTGAGAGGGGTGAAGTTGTCAGAGTAGGAGGACGGGCCTCTTCCCCGGGGCCTATACGGGGAGTACGAGGGTCTCGTTCTATCATGCAACATTCTATCAAAAGCAGGTTTTCTTGAGTAAGGTGTATCTTTTTCGGGAGGTTTTACAGCCGTGGTGAGCCTTCGGGGTGGGGTGTCCATCTCCTTGGCTTTGCTGACTGTGTCATTCCCTCTGACAAAGGCTCTGACCTTGTCCATGAGGTTGTCAAACGAGTGTGGGAATTTCTCCCCCAGCTTCTCGCACAGTTGTGCATGCTTTAACCCGTTGATGAAACTGCTGATCTTCATAACCTCCGGGACATCCTTGATGTTCATGCTTTCTTTGACAAATCTCTCCATGTATTGGTCTATTCGCTCGTCGTCCCTCTGTCTTATGTGCAGGATCTCGTTTGGGTTCTTGACCACTTTCCTCTGTTGACCAAAGTTCCTCAGAAACTTTTCACATAACTCTTCATAGCTGTCGATCCCGCCGGGGGGAAGGCTGTCAAACCAAAGCCTGGCTCCCTCCGTCAGGGTTTGTACGAACATGTGGCACCAGACTGGCATGGGCCACCGCCCTAGCTGCCCTGCCCCCCGGAAGGCATGGAGGTGGTCCTCGGGGTCCCTAGTCCCGTCATACTTGTCGAAGTTTGGGGGTAGTTTTGTCTTAGGGGGCATTGGTGCTTCTGCAATCCTCCTGGTGAACTTTGAGATCTCGGCCAAGTGTCGTGGGAGGTAGGGCTGATTCAGACCGTCATTGAAATTAAACACAAAAAGGCTAGTGTTTAATTCACTCAATGTTGGCTCTGATACCAACCTGTCACACCCCGATATTTCCACGTATTACCGGTGGGCCCGGTAGGGAGTATCGTGACGTAGTTGATATCATCATTGTCAAACAACACAATTTATATGCACAGCGGAAGCAAAAGATAATTATATTACAACCGAATGAGAATATCAAAGTATTACAAATGGTATGTAAAAGATCCACAGGCGGATCAAATAAAAGAAAACTGTTCAACAGACTTCAGGCATCTAGAACTTGCAAGATTCCCTATTAACGCCCTGAGCTCCCAGCCAATTCCGTACAGTACCTGTCACTTAACCTTTTTGGCAAATACGTCAGTTTACACTGGTAAATACAATTTAACTAACTCATTTTGAAAAGGTTTAAGAAAATTGATTTGAATGCACAAGGCACAAAATATCTTTTATAACTTGGGACAATTTTATTAATAAAAATCTTGTATCCGATTTACATGTTTGTCCAACATTTAGGGCCGGTGATTTTACAAACCGATCAAGATTAATAGACACACCACAAATATAATCTCACAAGAAGACACCCTTACGAGTGAGTATATCTTTTACATACGCAACAGGAGGTGTTATGCCTACACCTTGTGCTTAAGTTGTGGCCATTCACTTTTTAAATGAGCCAAGGATATCCAGGACACGGTCATTAACCCCTAATGTTATTTGTTATCAATCAATACAGATTTAAAACGGGATTAGGCAATTTAATCATCTCTGATTAAAAGGTTTCTACACCCGACCAAGCGGTATTTTTATAATACCGTATCCCAAGCCTGTATAGGGAAAATAAGTTAAAAGTATTTACCTGAGCTAGCAATGCAATTTATACTCAGCCGTATATTCTAATCAGCAAGCACAAGTACTTCTACTGAGGCTCTTAATCTGGAACGAAGGTTTTATTAACCTATTAGATTCCTAACGGGTCTTATTTAAGTTGAAACTTAGACCGGTTAGTTTTAAGGAAAGGTTTACGGTTCAAAATGCATGATTAAGCGAAGACCGGAATAGAATGTGATTTAGACCCGACAAGTTTGGAGACTTGTATAATATGGGTATATGTAACACCTCGAAAATTCACGTCCTATAATGTGTAGACACGTGTCATATGTTTAAAACGTGTGAAAGAATATTATAGAAGGACTAAAGTTGACAAACATGGAAAGTATGTGAATATACGTATTCTAAGTGTCAACTGTGAATAAATATAATGTACATTAACCCTACATGGTGCTCATACCTTCAAACGAATAAATCATGGATCATACGAAGCTAAAAGTGAGAGATTACAAACTACAGGGGCTAAATGTGTCAACATGTTTAAGTTATACCTCTGAGTGACCTTTTGACAAGCCCGAAGCTTTGTAACGGTTAATTATGCTCACTAGAATACACGGTTTAAATTTCGTAAAGTTTCGTTAACGTATGAGAAAGTTATGATCGAATTCGTGTGCGAAGGGTTAAAGCGTAAACATTGGAAGTTAGGAATTTTCGGGTAACAATAAAGTTAACCGGGGACTTAACAAAGTGGGTATATGTTTTAAAGCCTTTATAGATCAAATATGAGGGTTTATAATGCAAGAAAACAAGTGCCTAATCGAATTTTGAAGAGCCAAGGATCAAATCGCAAAAATCACAAGTGCTGATCAGACGAGGCCTAGCGCGACGCGAGGGGGGGTGGCGTCGCGCGAGGGGTGCCCAGCTCCGAGAAATATGGGTTGTTGTCTGCCATGGCTCTTGTATGCGATCTTTAACCGATTTTCCACATCTCTTGACCCCTAAAACACCCCCTAAACACTAGAAACAAGTGTTGATCAGTTGTGGTGTGTGCTAGACCTTGTTGTCAACACTTTGTGGTGCCTAAATCCACTATATAAAGGCCATGTATTGCAACCTTGCAAACACACCTTCATCTGCATTTGTGGATCACTTCTGGAGCTCAAACTTCCTCTCAAGTGTTCTCTAATCAAGCTTAGGACTTCAGTAAGTGTTCTAATCCTTTTTAATTGAGTTTAGCTTAGTTATTTAGCTGAAAGTCAAACCGTCGTAATTACGGTTTGACTTCGAGATTAATGATTAATAGCTCAGTCAATTCTCGAATCAAAAGTAGTTATAAGTTGGTATTTATGTGGGTAATAAAACCTCAAAAGGGTTCCCCCGGCCTGATTACCACTCTAACCAGGTCAAAAGTCGGGTCAAACTAGTTTATAAAAAGTCAACATAAAGTTTAAAATGCGATTTATACATGATTAGCAATGTAGAACACTTATAACCTGTTTGATCATTAATATAATTTGGTAATTAGTGTAAGGACGTGTCTAAACATGTTCAACCCGACAAATTCCTGTAAATACCCGGTTCGGAACCGAAAGTCCCATAGTTTGACTTTCACTTTGACTTTCAGTTCTGACCCGTTTAGGCATGTTTTAGAAATGACTCAGAGCTTTAATTGGACTAGGTTACATGTTAGAATAACCCTCTGTGATGTTACACCTTGGTTCATTAGTTATCCAATTAATATGCATGTTTCCGTTAATTGCTCATACGTTGACCGTTATGCCCTTATTACCTTAAAACGTGATTTTTGGAAATGTAAAAGAGTAGAAACTTTAATTACTAATATATAAATTTGTATGCAAAGTTTGACATCAGTTTGATTTGTAGATTAAGAGTTATGCTCATTATCGCAAAATGAATGCTTTATGTTAACAAAACGGCGTAATTAGCGTATAGCCTAGTTAAGCCTACTTTTGGTATCAAACTTAATACCCACTGATGTAATATATTATTTTGGGATTTTTAAAGATTTTTAATTAATTCTAGGCTGAGCATAACTAGTAGTCGTAGGCTTAATCCGGTAATTGTCGGTTTTGCCCTTACGGGCCATAAAATGAGTTTTACATATCTAAACGACTCCAAACCTTTTTCTACTGATCACATATGATAAATAAATTATTTTAAGCCTTCTGGAAGTATAAAAATATCAGATTTAAGTATCGAACCCGGAAATGGCCTTTAATCGCCTTATTAAGCGTTTTTAACGCAAAGTATGTATTAAAATTATATTGGACATACCCGGGTTGATACCTACTGATATAAGAGGCAAATTATAATATTTTAACAGTAAGCAAAGGTTGATAAACTCAGACTCCAGTTTTGAGCTTTTCGGCTTATGTGAAATTACCAAAATACCCCTACGGGGCATAGTTTGGTTAGAAATGATAAATTTCACATATATGCTTTAACCTACTGATATAAATTAGAAAATTGAGTATATTTTCTGATTACATCAGACCTGTAACTCAGGTTGTTACTTAAACTCTTTTATAAACTTTTAAATGACCAAACTACCCCTACGGGGCCTAGTTTGTGTTTAAACACGTTTCGGGCATAATGAAAGACATCTTACTGATGTCACAACATATTTGAGACATAATTAACTTAGGAAACCTGTATATAGCTCTCATGAATACCCGTCACGCTTATTACGCGTACGGTTCGGCTTATGTAACAAGTTTACATAAATTAGCCGAAACGGGTCAAACCTTAACGGTTTTATCTCAAAATCCAGAATGTGAATAATAAACCCATATTAAACAAGTCTTCAGACTTGTCGGGTCTAAATCACATTCTATCCGGTCTTCGCCTAATCGTGCGTACGAACCGTATCTTTGAAACTAGCCGGTCTAAGCTTAAGCTTAATTAAAGACCCGTTAGGATTCTAATAGGTTATTATAAAACCTTCGTTCCAGATTAGGAGGACCAGTAAAAGCTACGTGCATTTTGCTAATTGTGAATTATACTTTGCTTAGGTAAATACTTTTAACTTATTTTCCCTATACGGGCTTGGGTTACGGTATATAGCATACCGCTTGATCGGGCATCAAATTCTCCACCGTTGAGTGGGTAATTGAATAAATTTGATCGGCTCGTTTAAATAGTCTTGTTACTTAAAGCCTTTGGGGGGTTAATGACCATGTCCCGGATATCCTCGGCATTATTTTACGAAATGGCCATGACTTAAGCGTGGGGTGTAGGCGTACACCCGTCAGTGCACAAAAGAACATTGTGGTGTGTCTATTGATCTTTAACCCGGACAAGATCCGGGCTACTGAACGCACAAGGAACATGTAATTCGTTCACAAGATTATAATATTAAATAATTCTCCCAAGTTAAATAAAATGTTTATGCCATGTGCATCCAAACAAATTTTCAATCATTTTCCAAAATGAGTCAGTTGAATGTATTTACCAGTGTAAACTGACGTATTTTCCCAAAAAGATTAAATGCAGGTACTAAGCGAAATTGGCTGGGATTTCTCCTTAGCATCATTAGAAGTCTCGCAAGCTTAAGATGCCTGAAGTCTGTTGAACCATTAATATTATTTTATTTCGATCCGTTCTGTGGATAAACTTCCGAATATTGTGACATTCGACATTACAATATTAAATTCGGTTGTATTATATTTCAAATTGCTTCCGCTGTGCATATTAAATATTGTGTTGTTTGACTATTATGTTGCCAACCACGTCACGATCCTCCCCCACCAGGCCCACCGGTGACACGTGGAAATCGGGGTGTGACAGTATATTAAACACATTCTGGATTTTGAGGCAAAAATGATAAGGTCTGACCCGTTTTGGTCAATTTATGCAAACTAGTTACATAAACCGATCCGAACGCGAAATATGCGTAACGGGTAACCGTAAGAGTCATATACATGTTTCCTAAGTTAATATGCCTTAAATATGTTGTGACATCAATAAGACATCTTCTATTATGCCCAAAACGGATTTAAACTCAAATTACGCCCCGTAGGGGTATTTTGGTCATTTTAAAGGTTATAAAAGAGTTTAAATATAAATCTGAGTTTTGGGTCTGATGTAATTAGTAAAAATACTTAATTTACTAAGGTATATCAGTAGGGTATTACCTATATGTGAAATTTATCATTTCTAACCATACTATGCACCGAAAGGGCATTTTGGTAATTTCACTTAAGCCTAAAAGGTTAAAACTGGAAACCTGAGTTTAAAACTTTTGCTCACTGTTATAATATAATAATTTACTTAAAATATCAGTAGGCATCCAACCTTATATGTTCAAAATAGTTTTGATGCATACTATGCGTTAAAAATACTTAAAAAGGCGATTTGGAGCCATTTACGGGTTCTATATAGAAAACTGATATTTTTATTATTCCAAAAGGTTTGAAATAATTTATTTATCATATAAAATCAGTAGCAAAAGGTTTGGGGTCAAAAGGATTTGTAAAACTCATTTTATAGCCTAAAAGGGCAAAACCGACAATTACCGGATCAAGCTAGAACTCTATGTTCTGCTTAGCCTAAAAATAAATAAAAATCTCCAAAAATCCCAAAATATTATTTTATATCAGTAGGTATAAAGTTTGGTATCAAAATTTGGGTTTAGATAGGCTATATGCTAATTACGCCATTTAATTACTAAAAAGCTTTCTAATTACGCTAATGAGCATAACTCTTAATCTAGACCTCAAACTGATGTCAAATTTTAGGTACAAGCTTATAGATCAGTAACTAAGGTTTCTACTCTTTTACATTTTCAAAATTCACGTTTTAAGGTCATATGGGCATAATAGTCAACATATAAGCAATTAACGGAAACATGCATGTGAATTGAATAACTATTGAACCAAGGTGTATAATCACAGAGGGTTATACTTATATGAAACCTGGTCCTAATAGGGCTCTAAGGCATTTCTAAAATATGCACAAACGGGTCAGAACTGAAAGTCAAAGCAGAAGTCAAATTATGCGACTTTCGGTTCCGAACCGAGCCTAAACTGGAAATTGTCGGGTTGAACATGTTTAGACATGTCCTTACAATAATTACCAAGTTATATTAATGATAAAACAGGTTGCATAGCTTCTACATTGCTAATTATGTATTAATTTGAAATTAAGCTTTCTGTTGACTTTTTAATATCAAGTTTGACCCGACAATTAACTTAGTTAGAGTGGGAATCAGAGAGTACCCTTTTAAGGGTTTATTACCCACATAATTACCTACTTTTAGGTATTTTTAATTCGAGATTTGACTGAACAATTATTGATTAATCTCGAAGTCAAACCTTAATTACGACGGTTTGACTTTTAGCTAAATGACTAAGCTAAATTGAATTAAGAAGGGTTAAGGACACTTACAAGAGTCCTAATTAGGATTTGAAACTTAAGGGAACTTGCTTGCTGACCAGGGGAGCTCCAGAGACCAGCTTGAAGTGATGAACAAAATTGTTGCAACTTTAAGTCCATATATATAGTTAACCCATATGCACAAGATCATGCCAACTCACTCTACAAGTGTTGCAAGATCATCCCAGGTGTCCCTAAAATGCCAAAACCAGTTGCAAGAGCCCCCTGAATTCGAAAACCATCCATCTAAGGCGGTGTAACCGGATATAACAGGCAACTGCCATTTTCTGCTGCCAGGGACTATCTTACGGACCGTAAGCAGATCTCTTGCGGACCGTAAACACCCTTTTACGAACCGTAAGTCCAGAAGGTTGCGGTCCGTAACCGACCTTGTATTGATTCGCCTAGTTACCAGCCTTACGGACCGTAAGGCACCTTCTTTGCGGTCCGTAAGCCTTCATCAGAAGGCAAAAATCTTTGCAAACCTTAAGGTTTTGACCATGCAACTTTCCTAGTCCGAATCTTGTGCTTTCCTTTTAGTGTAGGGATCATGAAGTTAGTCTTTGCATATCTAGCCATGCACTTTTACAACTTGGATTCTTGTGGGAGGTCTTGCCATACACTTGGATAGATTTGAATTCTTTTGGGAAGAATTGGCCATTCATATTGTCGTAACATCATTTTAATAACCCAATTATTTATAGACTAAATTTATTTAATTTAGGAATAACCGGCTAATTACATTAGATGTTTATCATAATGATTTAAGGTCTTGGGATTTAAAATTTTGGGTCGCTCAGAGGTGTTTAATAACATGTCGCCCTTTCTAAATCCTACCATACATCTTTTACTTGATCCGGGTTTCCTGGCACGTTTATCTTACATGACACGTGTCTTTATTTTATTGGGCAAAATTTTTGAGGTGTTACATCCTCACCCCCTTAAAAGAAATCTCGACCTCGAGATTTGCTAAAATGATGGAAGTACTTTCTGACGTATCATGGACTTAACTTCCATAGCATATTTGGGCCTCTAAGGGTATCCCAGTTGACCTATACAATAGGTACATACTCTCTTTTGGAGCTTCTTAACCTGTCGATTCTTAGTCTATACAGGTTTCTCATCCAACCATAAAGTTTCATTAATCTGCCTATTATGATAATGGGTCTCAACTTATTGGTGAAACATACCCTTAAATCATCAGTGTGGGTTGCCTCGTGAGCTCCACTAAACTCCTTATATAGGTTTTTAGCTTATAGGCTATTGACCTTTGTTGCATTTGATTTCCCGAATGTTCCTATATATCCAGGGCTCAACTTACCCGGAGAAATTGAAATTTAGCACACCCTTCTTAGAGCGATACTTTCGATTGAACCTTGTTCCTTATTAAGGACTTAAGAAGGTTGCGATTTTTATCAATCCTCAATTTTTCTGCCGATTACTGGCAACTTTAAGATGAATATAAATCCGAATGATCTTATTTGTTGTTTCCAATGCAACTTTCAGATCCTGCTAATTGGACTTATCACTCTATTGTTCTAACAATAGATGTTTAACATTCCATCTATACAAGGTCCCCAAAGGAGTAGCCTTGATACTTACATAATAATTGTTATAGAAAAACTTATTTTATGGTGAGATGGTTATTCCAACCACTGCTTAAAACTAATCTTTAAGGAATAGCTAATCCTTACAGCTAGTCGAAAAAATCGACGATCCTGGGCAGCTGATGGTGATTCTTAATTGTTGCCTAAATAGGGTTGCGGTAATCAATGCATAAGCAAAATGATCCGTCTTTCTTATTTAACAATATCAAACTCTCGGAATATTGAGTTAGGCTATATGAATCCTCTATTTTAAAACTTACTTAATCAGGGTTTCGATTCCTCCAATGATGGTACTAGCCGTTTAGGAAATTTCATAATGATACAGCCCTAAATGGGATATAAATCTTAACTCTACTTGCCTCTCATGAGGTACACAGGGTAATCTTAGGAGAAGATAATCAAGATACGAGGAGGTTACAGAGATTTTTCAAATCTCAGGCTCCAGTTCATCCATCCTTGCTTGTGTCAAATGAGTGACACATTTATGTTACGAGTCCACGAATTTCTTAGTCGAAGACACTTACTTGGACAACTCCATTTTGGATATCTCCTTTGAATACCATTAGTTGGCTTTAGTACCATATGCTCATTGGGATATCTTTGTGGTTCCATGCATTAAACCTCCATACTGATCAGGCATGGAAGCAATCTATGGAACATATTAAGATACACCAAATCCTCATATGGCGCTTTTATCATACCGTCTGGTATTCGCAATCGATAGAGATCAAAGAGATATCAACTATGTGCTGACGCACTTCTTCTAGAGAGAGGATACTTCTAGAATTTTTACAATTGGAGGTTTCTGATAAGAACAGAAGAAATGGTTCCTATGGTTTTGCCTGCAAGTTTTACCTTACGCTTAATATCTAGGGTTCTTATGAAAGGTTTTAAAAGCTTGCCATACTTATAGTTTATGAAGGATTTATTGGTATCCGAACCAAAATAAAAACTCTTAGCATTTATATCACTGATAAATGTCAAGGAATGTACCTGATGCCATTATTTATGAACTAGCTCAGGCATTTTAGGCGCTTTCATTCTTAGGCTTTCCTTCCTTAGCCGCATTTCCTTTGACAGATTTAGGGCACGTAGTCTTGATGTGGCCTTTCTCATTACAGCCGAAGCAGACTGCATTCTTCATGTCCTTGCAGTCCAACGTTTTATGTCCCTTAGACTTGCAGATCCCACAATGTAGAGACTGAGACTCAAATATGCATTTCCCGTAATGGCGCTTCTTGCAAGTCTTGCATACCGGTTTCTGGTTGGACTTTTGTTTGTTCTTTTTCTTAGAATTCTGGGAGTTATCTTCCTCCCTTTTCCTTTTTAGTTCATCCTTTGCATTAGAGACATGAACGAGATCCTTCTTGTGAGTAAGGAAGTGTGGTCTTGGATGAGATTTGGAGCAAGTAGCATCGGGCTCCTTGAACTTTTTCACGGCCTTCTTCACAGCTTTTCCAACAGTTGCTTCTATCATAGTTTGAAGAACATCATTGGAAATTTTAAGGTTCACAACTGTAGCATTATTGGCATGTGTCGCATCATCCATAACACGATCAACGGCTGTCTTATCTGAGTTTGTCATACTCGATATTGGTTCCTAACACCAATAAAACAACTACTTAGTTGCAATCCAACAACCGCTATTCATCATCCTGATGACTCAACATATACTATCCATGGTACCATTAAACCATATAGGCCAATATAGTACGAACATTCTTAATGAACGTTATTTAGATATGTATATATATATATTAATTATACTTAGCCTAGGCCATAAAAGACCATTGTTGCCTAAATAGGGTTGCGGTAATCAATGCATAAGCAAAATGAACCGTCTTTCTTATTTAACAATATCAAACTCTCGGAACATTGAGTTAGGCTATATGAATCCTCTATTTTAAAACTTACTTAATCAGGGTTTCGATTCCTCCAATGATGTAAGAGTATGTGTAATGGTTTCATTAAAATGATGGTGTCACGTCACATACACATACACATACATATAGGCACAAGTGGTCTTACTTACCATTTCCAATGAAGTGTAATGGTTTCACTAACCATTTTAAATAAAGAAAAATAAAATAAAAGAGAATGAGTGTGATATGGTAAACTATGATAAAGAAAAATAAAATAAAAGAGAATAAGTGTGATATGGTAAAGTATGATTAGATGGAAAAAAATAATTAAAAATGGTTTGTGTGTGACCTCTCGCCCTACGCCAGTTGCCAGCCCCACGAAAAAACCCACTCACGCCCCATTGGGGCGATGTTTCACACTCAAAAGGGCTTAGGTGGCAAGCATGGGCGAAACGTTTAAGTGGCGGTGGACCCCCCGAACTTTTCACTCAGTAGTGGAGAGTATGTAGTTTTCATATAGAAATTTTTGGGTATATATGTTTTCGACCTCCCGGCTTTATAGAAATTTTTACCCCCCCCCCCCCACCGGTCGGAAATCTCAAGCTTCGCCACTTGTCGAATACCCAAATCCCTGATGACGTTCAATGGGGTCTTCGCTGACGTCCAGATATCCCGATTCCTGTTGCTGCAAAAGAATAAACCGTTAGCCTCGTCACGGAGGGCCCCGGGAGGGGGATCCGTGACCAAGCTCCGGCGTGAGAGTAAGTAAGCTTGCCGGAAAGTTGGAGGAGTCTATTCCGATGAGTGTGATCACCGGAATGTTTCCTCAAAGGTGTGAATCCAATAAATGTATGTGTGTGTTTAATGTACGAGAATGTTGGTCGGAATAAATGAGACAACAGTAAATGAGAAAGCTTTTAATGTGATACCTCCGATCTGCCTTATGGTCATCCCTTTGGCTCTTATATAATCCCGAGCCCTTATCCCACATGTGAGATATTTTATCAAGATGATCCAACGGATTCTGCGGGTTTTCGAGGGGTTCAGACACGTGTCTGACCCCTAACGGTAAGATGACCACCTTATTTAATGTTCTAGCCGGAGAAGTACAATGCCAGCCAAGATCCTCTTCTTATCAGGCATTAAATGAGACCTGCCTCTTCTGATCATAGTTTCCCGCTCATTTCTAACGAAGGGAACCTTAATGGGCAAGGCAAACCGTTATTTGGGCTTGTATCTTGTTGGGCCCGCATGAAGGCAGCCCAAAGCGGGTAAAATGGGATTTCCCATTGGCCCGTCGTCACCACTGATGGCAAGGGGCGTCGTCCCACATTACTGTTAGTCTAAAGATTTGATCAGGATGCTTGAACCAACTACGGTTAAGATTTTTTTATTTTTTTTCAAAAAGGTGCGTGCAATTATGCTCCAGTTCTAATCAAAGGTGCCAAAGGCTGAATACACATTATCATATCTTTTATTTACCTATTGATATGATATAAGACCCCATAAGCCAACACACATACCAACTCAAACAAAATGAATACATCTCAATTTAGGGTGTATGACCACTTATTTAAAAAAAAAAAACATTTTTTTACTTAAGAAACTAGTATCTAGGGGCGGACCTAGGTGATGGCTTGGGTGGGCGGGCGCATCTCTTGAAAAAAAGTTTTTTTAGTGTATTTTATAGGTAAAAATCTCGATCGTACCCCTTAAAAGTTTGGTTAAACCTCTCGTTCCACCTCTATAAAATAATTTCTGGAGTAAATTACAAATTCTGTCCTTTATCTATACACCATTTTTCAAACGATGCCCTTTGGGGCAAAAGTTGACAATTTATGTACTTAATATTTCAAATCTGACACGATATGTTTTTTGAGCCTAACACAGTTAATTTTTTCTGTTAAATCATATTACACCAGGGTAATTTGGTCATTTTAATCAATTTTTAATATTATTTTAAAAAATAAAACAAATTTATATATACATCTTTCCCTCGCTCTCTTTACCCACCACCTCCCACTACCCCACAACCTTCACAGACACCACCTACCGACCACCACACCACCCCCACTTATCAACCACCGCAACCCGAATCACCACCACAACCCAAATCACTACCGCACCCACCATCACCACCGCACCCAAATCACCACCACACCCGTCCGATCATCAAAGTTCATCACCCACAGCCACCCCTCGTTCAGATCTGATTCCACCCACTGAACCACTACCTAAAATCTGTTAAGATGCATTCGTGTGCAAGGTACATGACCATACTTAACAAAAAAATTAACTGGATTAGGCTCAAAGAACATACCGTGCAAGCTTTTGAAACATTAAGTACATAACTTGTCAACTTTTACGCCAAAGGGCAACATCTGAAAAATGATATATAGATAAAGGACAAAACTTGTATTTTACTCTAATTTCTAAGTCCGCCGTTGCTAGCATCTTAATATAAAAATGACAATTAGAGAAATATTAGGCACACTAACTCAAAGAAAATCAAGTGTACTATATCATGGCTTGTTTAAGCATCCACCATCCATCTATTGTATTCGCCATCCATCTATTGTATTCGCCATCCATCATTGCTAGGTACAACCAATATTGACTCACTTTCCATATCTATGTATCTATTGTATTCGCCATCCATCTATTGTATTCGCCATCCATCATTGCTAGGTACAACCAATATTGACTCACTTTCCATATCTATGTAGACATTATCCATATACCAAAAAAAATACTATTTTCTTTTTTTAATTTTATAAAAAACTTGAAGCAAAATATCTTTCACAAAAAGCAAAGTAGGACCATATTCATAATTACTAAAAAAAAACTCTCATGGACCACCCCATCCAAACAAAATCATTAATTAAATAAAATTAAAAACCATTACATCCACATTTCACACCTTACACGTTAAAACTTCATCTTCAACTTGTTGATCAACATCAACAATCAACTAGAAATCGCCATGGATCGAACCGAAGAAGACATGAAATTCGTCGGATTCATCGGCATATTCAACCAATCATTCAAAACAATCTTCTCATCAAAGAAAATCTTCACACAAATCACTCTTTCGTTCATCCTTCCTCTAGCAATCATCTTCATAATTCAATTTGAACTCACACAACACGTCTTTTGGAAAATTGATACGGTTCACCTACCCTAAACCCACGTTTACTTGCATACGTGCATAACACATCAGCAGCCAAACCCACATCAGCAACCAAACCCACGATTTACTTGCATGATACCCATGTTCCTTTGTTTACTGCATGCATGTTCTCACTTACTAGGTAGTTACTAGATTAGTTTTGCATATTTAAAGTCATGTATGATGCACTTTGAAAGAAGAAGAAAAATTAGATCAAAGTTATTATTGTCTTGTTCTCTCGTCTTTGTTCTTGGAGCTTAACCCACTCTACGGGTATATCTATCGGGAGATTGACCATCTCGAATCGGTCTCTAACAATGGTGCTTTCATTCTTGAACTCACCTGTGGATTTCCATAACACCAGTTCCACATCCACTTCTGACGAGGATATGCATTCCAGGCTCGCCATTCAAATGGCCGCCCAAATTACCGACGTCCTCAAACCCGCTCTTTCCGCCCTCACCGACGCCATTTCTAAATTCCGCTATGTTCCTCCACCAACATCCGCAACTACCCTCATATCGCCACCAACAGCAAACAACCATGCTGCCATGGCTGTCCAGCAAGCCGCCCAAGCCACTAAACCTACCTCAAACGACAACATTGTATGCAATATTGTTCCTTGTGAAACTTTCAATGGTGACGTGCAGAAGGTAAATACTATTCTTTTGGAAAGCAATGAGCAATATAATATCATGTTAAATACCAAAGGGATGGAAGCATGGCAACCACCACCGTGGCGCCCCATTGAGACTAAACCAAACGCTACCGGAAGACGCGAATGGCGACCACCGTGGCAACCACCACAGCGCCCAATTGAGACTGAACCAAACGCCACCGGAAGACGTGAGTGGCGACCGCCATGGACCGAGCATACCGTCCTTGAGGACAAGGACGTTTTGAAGGGCGGAGTATTGATACGGTTCACCTACCCTAAACCCACGTTTACTTGCATACGTGCATAACACATCAGCAACCAAACCCACATCAGCAAACAAACCCACGATTTACTTGCATGATACCCATGTTCCTTTGTTTACTGCATGCATGTTCTCACTTACTAGGTAGTTACTAGATTAGTTTTGCATATTTAAAGTCATGTATGATGCACTTTGAAAGAAGAAGAAAAATTAGATCAAAGTTATTATTGTCTTGTTCTCTCGTCTTTGTTCTTGGAGCTTAACCCACTCTACGGGTATATCTATCGGGAGATTGACCATCTCGAATCGGTCTCTAACAAAAATCAACAACAACTCGTTACCATACGACACACACGACTCGCGTGAAGCAACCGCTATCGAGTGGCTCTACTACGCGCTTTTCACATTCGTGTACTACATTTTCCTCACCCTCTTCTCTGTTCTATCAACCGCCTCGGTCATCTTCACTGTCGCCTCTATCTACATCAACCGTGAAGTTGTTTTTCGCGACGTCATAAAAGTCATTCCTAACGCATGGAAACGCCTTTGCATCACTTTCATATTTATATACATTGCATTGTTTATTTACAATGTAATTGTTAGTGTTGTTATGGCTATTTTAAGAGCGATATTAGGTTTTACGAGTGCCAGCTTAATTGTTATGAGTGTGATCCTCGTGTTATTCGTGTTTGTGTTTTTATACCTGAGCGTTGTTTGTCAGCTCGCTAGTGTTGTTACTGTTCTTGAAAACATTTATGGATTTAACGCGTTGAAAAAAGGTAAGGAACTGGCGAACGGGAAGAAGTTAGTGGGAATGGGAATCGCGTTCGTGTTGTACGGATTTTTGGTGGGTTTGGTTGTTGTGTATTTGTTGTTTGTGGAGTATGGAGATGAGGTTTTTAAATGGGCGTTGATTTGGAGGGTGATGATGGGAATATTATATGGAGTTTTGTTTTTGGTGGTGGTGTTGGTGTTTATTGTGAATCAAACGGTGTTGTATCTGGTGTGTAAGTCGTATCATCGGGAAGCGATTGATAAGGTGGGTTTATCGACGTTTTTAAGTGCTTATATGGGGGAGACGGTCGTGTATCCTAGATCGGGTGAGGAGATTCAACTTGGACGCCCTCAACCTCCGTCTAATCAGGTTTGAAAATTGAAAGTTGAAACGCTTGTTGATTTGTAATTTTTGCATATGTTGTTGATCTACTTTTAGTTGAATGATATTGTAAACAGGGTTTTTTTATTGGATTGGTTATTCTAAACATGTATACAAAGATAATATAAAGTCAAGATGACATGTGTACATGTTTCTTGAGGGGAATTACGTCTACCTGGAACACTTTTTTGGCCCTGACTAGAGCGCCGACTCGAACTGCCAGTCCGACTCAGACCCGTTCTCAGACCCAGAACTTTGCCCCGCTCCATATATGATATTTTTTGTTTTTGCTACTTTGTTAGAATATATGAATTTTTTCAAGTTTGAAAAGGTATATATGAAATTAATCTTTGATTCTAATTCCTTTAAATTCCAATTACTTTTGAAATGTTTAAATTCAAATACAATTCCTTCAAATTGATATTCTTCTAAATAGATTCTGCGAACCAAATGCACCCTTAGAATCTTGTATCAAAAGTTTTAGAGATGATAAGTCCTAACAATATATGTAGGGTAGGAGGATTACAAAACACTAAATTATTTATGAAGAAAAGGAACAAGTCTATATCATATATTTTGTTGATCAATGGTTAGTTAGTTAGTTATATGCTTTTTTAATTTTGTACCATTTACTTACTATGCTGGGAGTTGGTTACAAAGTCATAAAACACCATAATGTCAACCATAAAACACACTCAAAACCCACAAATAATATAATGGGAATTACTAAAACACCATATTTTTGGGTTTTGTATTGTGTTTTGGATGATAAGACTTTGATTATCGAATGACTAACATTAGTGTGTTTTATGTTGATTATCAGGTTGTGTTTTATATTCATAATTGCATGATGATGTGTTTGAAGTTTGTAAGAACTGTTAGGGTTTGTACATTGTGTTTTAGTGATCTTCACTATGTTATTTGTGGGTTTTGAGTGTGTTTTATGGCTAAAGTTGTGGTGTTTTATGACTTTGTACATTTTGTCAGTGGCGGATCTAAGAACTTTTTTCACTGGGTTCCTTTTGGTAGATTATCACGAATTCTCACTATCTTTTTTTCCAAATCATAAGAGGTTCTCACTAATTTTCTCCATTTTTTGCAAACCGAATGGGTTCTTGGGAGCTCACAAAAGTGGCCTAGATCCGCCCCTGCATTTTGTAGTAAAAATGGACTTTGTAGCCGAACCCCACCTTACTTAGGGGCTGTTTGGCAACTTCTGAATGGTTAAGTGTTGAACCAGTAAGAGGTCTGAACCATTAAGAGCCAGCATAATGCTTAACCGTTCAGAGGCAAATGTCTGACCAATTCAGATTAGAGGTTTTAACCATTCAGACTCAGTATAATACTTAACCATTCAGAGGCAAATGTCTGAACCATTCAGACATCTGCTCGCGAAACAAACAGTCTAAACCATTAAGTGCTGAACCAGTAAGAAATCTGAACCATTAAGAGCCTCATTAAGAGGTAAACAAACAGCCCTTTACTAATAGCCTACATGTATGTTGGTTATATAGGTAAATATATAATCAAACTAATTTGTTCAGATTTCTTTCTAGAGTTATGGGTGAGAAACAATAATATTAGTATACATACATATATATAGAGAGAGAGAGAGAGCAAAGTTGCATTCCAAGTTCAACCACAACTATGAGATTCATCTTTGTTGTTGAAAGTTGAAGTGTAAACCACATTGATGATACTCAGAGATATACATACACATGGTATTAGCAGAATTCTTTTGTTATATGAGTTTTAGGTTGTATATTTGCAAGTTTTTGTGTTTTTTTTAACGACAAACAACATTTTATTCATCACCCAAAGTTTTTGTTATTACAAAATGGTTAGTAAGCAACTAAGCCAACCACCTTAGTACTTTATCGCCTATTACAATTTAAGATATCATGTAAGGATTCAAGGTAAATTTTCAAACATCACCCAATTACTCCAAATCAGATTTTGCTTCGTCGCCCGATTTTTTATCCAGAGAAACGCGTTAGCTTGTATCTCACCGAAAATCCCCTCGATGTTAGCCCTCTTTCCATTAAAGATTGACCCGTTTCTTGCTTTCCAGATCATCCAGCAAGACGCCAACATTATTGTTTGGAGATATTTACTTTTGACATTGTCGATCCCGTAGCTCTTGTATAGTCCCAGAATTTCCTTCATGGAGTAAGCATAGATCGGTTGGATTTTGCACCACTGACTTACTTTGTGCCATACCATAGAAGCCACATAACACCCGATAAATAAATGATCCGCGGTCTCATCACAGTCGCCACACAATTTGCAAGTCGGAGAGCTTGGTAATATGCCTCTGTTTTTTAATCCCTTCATTGTTGCTAATCGGTCTTGCATTCCTCTCCAGCCGAAAACGTTCACCTTTTTTGGTGCCCACTTTACCCAATCGTATGGGCAGTAAGGCACAGCAAACCGGTTCAAAGTTGCCCTTGTAGCTTTGACTGAGAATAAACCATCCTCGCTGCCCATCCACTTCCATTTATCTGATTGAGTTCCCAAGTTAATATCCTGTAACAACGTCAATAGCTGCTGAAGTTGTGCTAAATGCCCACTCGAAATCGGATCAAGTCTCCAATCCCATGTTTCCAGTCTCTCTTTGACAGTGATTCGCTTGCATCTTTCTAAACCAAAGAGATCCGGGAAGTAATCTTTTAGAGGCCCGTCCCCAATCCACCAATCCAGCCAGAACCGTGTCTCTCTACCGTTTCCTACTTCACTTTTTATCAATGTTCCAGTTTTTAAGTTATAGTTATCAAGCTCCTTCCCAACCCGAACGATGTTGCTCCAAGTGCCCGTAATACCTTCTCTAATTGGTAGGTACTAGGTAGGATGATGAATGAGAATGTAGATGTATTGCCTTTATAGTTTTCCCCCAGAGTGAGTTTTTTTCATGTTTAAATCTCCACTTCAAAAGGAGACTCATATTCATTTCTTTTAAAGAGCCCAACCCTAGTCCCCCTTTTTCAATAGGCCCAATGGTTCTCTCCCAACACACCATGCCATTTTTGATTTCTCCTCATTACCTCCCCAGAAAAAACGTCTTCGAAGGCCTTCTAATTTATCTAACACACCTTGCGGTGCCTTAAATAATGAAAAGAAGTATATTGGAAGACTATCCAATGTTGCTTTCAACATCGTTAATCTTCCACCCGAAGACAACAATTTAGCTTTCCATAAAGATAGTCTTTTTTTAAAACACTCAATAATACAATTCCAGTGACGTACTTGATTCATATTTACCCCAACAGGAACCCCCAAATATTTACAAGGAAATTTCCCAGTTTTGCAGTTTATTGATGCAGCCATTTGACTTACCAATTCATCACCCACCCTAATCCCAAAAATGTTTGATTTTGAATGGCTAATTTTTAGCCCAGAGATGTAATGAAAGCATCTCATCAAACGAATCGTATTGCGGATAGATGATTCTTCCCAGACCCCCATGAAGACCACATCATCCACGTACATCAAGTGAGAGATTGACGGTCCGTTATTTGGAAGCGAAATCCCTCTAATTTTACCCAAAACTGATGCTTCCTTTATAAAACCGGTTAAGGCCTCCATTGCAACTATAAAGATAAAAGGAGAAAGAGGATCGCCTTGACGTACTCCCCTGTAGCATTGAAATTCTAAAGATGGAGACCCATTAATTAGAACCGATGCTCTAGACGAGACCAGGATCCCCTTTACCCACTTTCTCCATAACGCAGGAAATCCCATTTGTTGAAAAACCCGATCAATAAAGTCCCAATTAATGGTATCATAAGCCTTCTCTATATCAATTTTAAGAAAAAAAGCTTTTAGTTTCACCTTTTTTACCCATGCTATTATTTCGTTTAGAATTAACAGCCCATCTAAAATATTTCTTGAGGCAAGAAAACCCGATTGGTATTCCGAAACGACCGACCCCACCACCCCTTTGAGCCTATTGGCAAGCACCTTAGAAATAACGTTCGAGATGCACCCAATTAGACTAATAGGCCTATAATCAATAAAAGATAAAAGATCCGTACCTTTGGGAATTAAGGCCAAGAATGACGAACCGCATCCTCGGTTTATGGACCCTTCATTGTAAAAATACTCCATGACTTTCACCAAATCTTCTTTAAGGAGTTCCCAGTAATGTTTTAGGAACCCAAAATTGAAACCATCCGGCCCTGGAGCTTTGTCGCTATCGCACTCCCAAACCGCCGATTTAATCTCATTAATACTAAATGGACTAACCAAGCCATTAGCTTCATCGTTGGATAACTGCTGTAAATTTGGGACCACAAACTCGGGCCTAATTTTCATAGGTTCCCGGAATTTGGAGGCAAAGAATTTCCTCGCTTCCATCTTGATTATTCCGGGATCCGTTACCCATTCCCCATTCACATTAACCCCATTTATGCGTTTATCAATATTATTTTTATTAATTAGACCGTGAAAAAACGCAGAATTTTCGTCACCCTCAACCGCCCAACGAACCCTCGATTTCTGTTTTAAGTCACTGGTTTTGGCCAAGAGGATTACATCCACTAAAAATGTTTTCATTGTATTATATTGTTGTAGTCTTCTAGCTGTATTGACACTTCAATACACCATCAAGTTTGCAAGGATCCAAATGACTGAAATCTTGATTCTATAAATTGTCAACACCGGATATTTTGGGAGTTGAACACTAGACTACGAGAGGATCAGAGGCTGATCTTGATAAAAAGTAAGTTCTGTTAATATCGAGAGTGGAGAAAGAGTCAACTTTGCATTAACCCAACTATGTTTTTTTAACGTCCAACGAAATCATCAGATAAACAACCGAGGATGTCCTCAATCGAGCAAATACACCCCATCCTCCATAACGGTCAAAGTTGGATGCATAGCCGAGCCATCAAGCTACCAGTTCTGGGGAAAATCCGCCCGAAGGCCCACTGTGATAAAACCCAACTATGTTAATAATGTTGGGTTAGAGAATATTATTAAATTTGATATTTTATTTATGTTAATAAAAAAACTGCTTTTTATGTATTTATAAGATTACTAGGTTATCACCCGAGAGAGTTTCCTAGGCTCAAGAAATATTTATATTAATTATTAATGATTAATACATAAACTATGAGACATAAACAAGCTTACAAATATTTGCTGGCTTGTGTGTTTCATTTGATTCAGCCCGCTAAATGACTCGAAACAATTTATTGTGTAAGATTTTTATATTAAATAAATATCATTAGCTTTATATAAATAACATCCTTGTTTAGGCTCGTACTTATAAACGAACTTGATATATGAATCCAGCCTTATTTATTAAAATACTCAGCTTGATTCAAGCTTTTAATAAACAGATCTACATATAGTTTTTGTTCTTATTTATACCTTTTCATCCCACATCCAGTTTGATATTTATTTATGTGGTCCTTTTGTTAAAAAAAAAAACTATTATTTGTCATCGAGTTAAATGTCATTTTAGTCCCTATAGTTTGGGCTATTTTGACAGTTTAGTCCAAAGATTGCATTTTTCGCCTGTGGGTCCAAAAAGGTTTCACCGTTGCCATTTTAGTCCATTGGGTTAACTTCATCCATTTTTTCTGTTAACGAGAAGAGCAATTCGGTCATTTTAAATGTAATTCTGTTAACTAAAAGGGCAATTCGACCATATAAAATGACCGAATTGTCTTTCTCGTTAACAGAAAAAATGGATGAAGTTAACCCAGTGGACTAAAATGACAATGACGAAACTTTTTTAAACCCATAGACAAAAAATGAAACTTTTGAACTAAACTGGCAAAATAAACCAAACCAGAAAGACTAAAATGGCATTCAACTCTTTCTCATTTTAGGCCCATTTTTTAACAAGTGGAAACTTGGAGAGAAATATCTTTAACGTAGGACCATGGTCACATCTGACAAGTACATGTCGTAATATCTACAACTTGAAGAGAAATATCTTTGTTATAACGGCATTTTGCCTTGTATATATAATACATGTCACAACTCACAATTCACTTCACACCTTACAAATTCATCTTCAACAATCCACTAGATCGAAATCGTCATGGATCGAACCGAAGAGGATATGAAACTCGTCGGGTTCTTCGGCGTATTCAAACAATCATTCAAAACAATCTTCTCATCGAAGAAAATTTTCGCGCAAATCACTCTCGCTTTCATCCTTCCTCTCGCAATCATTTTCATAATTCAAATGGAAATCTCACACCGCTTCTTTTGGAGAATCGACAACAACTCGTTACCATACGATACCAACGGTTCACGCAAAGCAACCGCCATCGATTGGCTCTACTACGCGCTATTCACATTCGTGTACTTCATTTTCCTAACCATTTTTTCTCTCCTATCTACCGCGGCAGTCGTGTTCACCATTGCCTCAATCTACACAACCCGTGAAGTCATTTTTCGTAACGTAATGAAAGTCATACCGAAGGTATGGAAACGACTTTGCATCACTTTCGTATTCATATACATTGCGCAATTCATCTACGACGTAATTGGCGGTGTTGCTTTGGCTATTATTGGAGTTATATTCGTTTATTCGAGTATAGTCGCACTCGGGGCCGTGGTTTTTATCATCATTTTAATTTTATATGTATACGGGTTTTTATACTTGAGCGTTGTTTGTCAACTGGCTAGTGTTGTTACAGTTCTTGAAAACATTCATGGATTTAACGCGTTGAAAAAAGGTAAGGTTCTGGTGAACGGGAAAAAGAAGGTGGGAATGGGGATTGCGTTTGTGTTGTACGGAATTTTGTTGGGGTTAATATATGTGTACAAGTGGTTCGTTCAATACGGGGATGACATTTATGGATTAGGGCTGATTTGGCGAGTGCTGATTTTGATATTATGTGGAGTTTTGCTTATGAAGTTGTTTTTGGTGTTTATTGTGACTCAAACGGTGTTGTATTTGGTGTGTAAATCGTATCATCGGGAAGCGATTGATAAGCTGAGTTTATCGACGTTTTTAGGGGCTTATATGGGGGAGACGGTTGTGTATCCCGGACCCGGTGAGGAAATTCAACTCGGGCGCCCTCGACCTCCATCTGAACAGGTTTGAGAGACGCTTGTTGATTCGTACCTTTTGCATATGTTGACTCAATTTGGTGTAACGATTTTTTTTTTTTTGGAATGAATATAAAATTTAATTTGGACATAACTACCTCGAAATGGTAAAAATCCTTGCATTTAATTTTTCATTATCTCTTTCCATTATAAAAAAAAAAAAAAAAAAAAAAAAAAACCGTTACCAAAAAAAAGAGGAAAAACAACAACAATATTTTATTCAAAGATTTACGAATTATATAATTTATATTAAACTATCATTTTATAATTTATAAATAGAGTAAACTTCCGTTTTGCTCCTTGTGGTTTGGTCACTTTAACGGTTTTGCCCCAAACTTTTAAAATAGTCATTTTCCTCCAATAGTTTGCTATGGTTTTTTCATTTTGCTCCATGCCTCTAACTCCATCCAAATTGTCTGTTTTTTTCCATTTTGCTCCCCGCATGGAGCAAATGGAAAAACCATAGCAAACTATTGGAGGAAAATGACTATTTTAAAGGTTTGGGGCAAAATCGGTAAAGTGACCAAACCACAGGGAGCAAAATAGAAATTTACTCTTATAAATATTTATTAGAGTAAACTTCCATTTTGCTCCCTGTGGTTTGGTCATTTTAACGGTTTTGCTCCAATAGTTTAAAAATAGCCATTTTCCTCCCTGATTTTTCTAACTTATCTTCATTTTGCTCCCAGCCTCTAACTCCATCAGGGAGGAAACTGGCGACAAACTTGAAAGATTAGGGAGCAAACTGGCGACAAACTCGAAAGATCAGAGAGTAAAATGACTATTTTTAAACTATTAGAGCAAAACCGTTAAAATGACCAAACCACAGGGAGCAAAATGGAAGTTTACTCTATTTATTAATAATAATTTAATATTTTATTTATTCAACATGTGTAATACACGGGTAAGTAGAGCAATGAGCCGAGAATTTATAATATTAGTCTCATACTCGTTTGTAAATCTTTGTTCCATATCCGCCTAATACCTGTCGAGTATTGGGCACGCCCTCCGGGTTCATGTATACATATTACATGTTCTAAATGTTTCAGGTTTCGAATTTTCTCATCGGATTCAAGTTTTTTTTACCATCCGTGCTATACACGGTTTCTAACATAATAATGAAAATAAAATAGTAAATACACGAGAGTATTTATGTGTATCTAAAGTTATATTATCTTTGCATCCTAACTTTCATGAATTACGCCATAATGTTAATTTCACCGTCATTGCTTTTCATCCATGATATGAATGGATGTTATATATTTCTATTTGTGGTAACGTTATGTTAAACTAATAAATCCCACGTGCGTTGTGACGGGAATTCGGTTAGTATCAGTTCGGTTTATCACTGTATAAATCGACACCAGCACTCGGTTTAACTAACGGAAAAGGAACCCCAAAAAATAAAGTTATGATGTGTTGAAATGGATGACCAAATATGTTTGTATTAACCGTAAACAATAAAAAGAAAAGTATTCCTCTCGCTACGTGGCGACCAATAACCATTTTATATTAACCAAAAACAATAAAAAGAAAGGTATTCCTCTTGCTACGTGGCGGGCTTTTGGTCAGTACCAGTCCATTACCATTTTCATAACCAGACCGGATATCGAATCAATCACCCTAGTGAAACCCTTTTAATTAATTTTATTAATGATTATCATATTATTTTCTATAGGATGTATATTTTCTTATAAAATGATTGATCTTTTTCTTATTTAAAAAAATAAAAAATACAACCAATAGATAATAAATGCGATGATCTTAAAATGGAAACAGATAAGGTAGGGATATGACAACTGAATAATAGACAATCTGTTCATCACACCATTAATACATACCCAACTCCTTACCAACCAAATTTGTCGTGCAATCAATTTTTAAAAACAATACAATTTTGATAGATCCTTCATTTGTTACGAAATTGATTTTCAAATCACAGATAAATGCTTTACATAACTAATTATGTAAAGTTACCCCTTAAAATAAAATCATCCATATCGATTTTCAAATGCTTCACATAACTATTCAGAGACAAAACAAACAGTTTGAACCATTAAGTGCTGAACCAGTAAGAGACCTGAACCATTAAGAGCATCATTAAGAGTTAAACAAACAACCCCTTACCGCTTAAAATAAAATCATCCATAACTAGTCCCGAAAAATTTAAAGTGTTTATATATAAAAAACAGAAAAACTGCTACAAAATACACGAAGTAGGGGTATGCAAAAAATCGAATTAATTGAGCCATAACTGAATTAACCGACAAAACAAACCGAAAATTCTGAACCAAATAAAAAACCAGTGGGTTGGCTAATTGTTTTTTTGAAAACCGAAAGTAGCGGGTCGGTTATGGTTATTAATATTTCCATACCTCTTAATGAGTCTCTTAATGGTTCAGACCTCTTACTGGTTCAGCACTTAATGATTCAGACTTTTTGTTTCACGAGCAAATGTCTGAATGGTTAAACATTATACTTGAGTCTGAATGGTTAAGACCTCTAATCTGAATTGATCCGACATTTGTCTCTGAAAAGTTAAGCATCATACTGACTCTTAATGTTTCAGAACTCTTACTGGTTCAACAATTAATGGTTCAGACCTCTTACTGGTTCAGCACTTAACCATTCAAAAGTTGCCAAACATCCCCTAAGTCAGTGAGCTTCCTCACGAGATGAGGGTCAACGCTTTGCTCACAGAGAAGGGTGGTGTTCACGTGAGTGTGGTGCTTACATGGAGAGCCCCACTCACGCCCACTCACACCCACCCACATACTCCTTTTTTTATTTTATTTTTTTAAAATGTACAATTTTTCTTATTATTATTTAAAAATGTATAATTATATTCACACAAACAACAATAGAGACATGGCCCAAAGCCGAAAGGCAAGGAGCCACAACCGAAAAATAAACCAAACAACATACTACATGAACGGAAATTACATCATTTAGACCAAACTATGGACTTAAATCTAGATCTGGTCTTGTTCTTAACCATAACAACCCAAAAGACTTTATATATCCACATATATCTTGGATATTAATTCTTGGCCCAAGAAAAGCTTCTTATTTCTAGCATTTCCATATTCTTCGGCACGCAACAATCACGATCCCATGAAAGACTTCTTTCTCTTGCTCCCCTACTCCCCGAGCCATAAAAATTCATCAAATCCCTTACTGAAGAAGCATATATTTAAGGCACATTGCATCATTTGCTCACGAAATGCCAAACAACCGAAGCCATTAAACAAGCAGAAAAAATATGATCTATGGATTCAATGTTAGAATCACACAAAACACACAAGCACATTGAATAATTTGATTTGACAATCATTTTCATAATTAAAAATGTTCGATATTCAAACTTTATGTATATACTTTATTCGTCCAAAAATAACTGTTCACTACCATGTTTAATTGTGTTTAATGAAGGACAAGTATTATGATTTTTTTTTAATTTGATTCTTGTACTAGTAAAATATTTTGTACGTATAGTAGTTTTTTCTTTGAGTTTAATGGTAAAATTAAAGGGTAATATGAAAACTTAAACAATTATACGTTCTAGGTACACATTTGAAATATCGCAATAGACTTAACGTGAAATCGACATTGTTAATTATTATAATGTTGAAATATAAAACCCCAATACGTTTATTAAACGTTCTTGTCAACCATTTATATGACTATGAGATCAAACCTACATTCTTAATTAGTTTAACTCGTAATACATAGTACATAATCAAAGTTATCAGTGTATTACTAGTTATTTATGTTTATATGCTATGTTAGTTTATATATTTTGTAGTTTGGATGTAACATGAGATAAACTTTGTAGAAATGTAACCAAGTTGTCAACTCTTTCAATTAAGTAACTGAAGTTTGGTTACTTTAGAGTTTAGACCGCACGGTGTGCAGCGTGGAGGGCTCAAGCACGCGGCACACCGGCCCATGCCTGGCGTGGAGAGGAGGGCATGGAGAGTTCCACTGGCGTGGATGGGAGTGGATGTTTGATGTGGCCAGTGGTGAAGTTTGAGATTTCCGACCGGGTGTCGAAAACGTATATACCCAAAAAAAATTATACGAAAATTACATACTCCCCACTACTGAGCGAAAAGTTCGGGGGTGGGCCGCCCCCTCCCGCCCCCACTATGTTGCGCCCCTGGATGTGGCGGCTCTTGGTTGGTTGTTGTTGAATGGGTTTGTTTTGATTGGTTGTTGGATTTTAATTGTTGTGTATTTATATTTAGGAATATTGGATTTTAATAATCCCAACTATTCGTCGTTGGCCGCCAACAGTCCCAACTTAAAAAATAACCACTGGCAGTCCCAACTATTGACATATTGGCCACCATTGGACCCTGACTAACAGAACCCTAACGCCGTTAGTCTCCGGTCGTCGGAAAACCGTTTTTGGCCAGAAAAAGGTTTTAAAGGTCCAATCGAAGGATACAAAGAGGTTTGAGACGAAAATGTTGAGTTTTCCGGCTAAAAAGTTGAGTTTTATGGCCACAAAGAAGTTTTCTGGCGAAAAAGAAGTTTTCCGGTGACTTAAATAATTGAGGCTTTTACTAGATAAAGGTTCCTAAAGGTCCGTAATAAGGTTATAAAGAGCTTTGAGACGAAAATGTTGAGTTGTCTGGCCAAATATGAGTTTTCCGGCCAAAAACGGTTTTCCGGCGACTAGAGACTAACGACGTTAGGGTTCTGGTAGTCAGGGTCCATTGGTGGCCAATATGTCAATAGTTGGGACTGCCAATGGTTATTTTTGAAGTTGGGACTCTTGGCGGCCAACGACGAATAATTGGGATTATTAAAATCTAATATTTCTTATATTTAAAAAAACGTCACTTTCAAGCCACTTTCACCCCGTGCTTTTTATTAAAATGTACCTGCTAACATAGTTGTCACGTGACGCTTCATGCCCCTTTCACACCGTCTAGTCTCATAGAGACATAAAAACTTTGAATGAGTTAATTGAAATACTTGATAAACTTATGTGACATTTTCCCATTTCTTGTATTTGATTCATGGTCTTTTACGTAATAAGAGAAATATTAGTGAAGGTCGATTTCAATGTATACTCTTTGGTGGTGCCTTGTTACATTCGCAATATCATTGTTTGAAAAAAAAGCTCCACTTTTATTTGTAATCCATCATTTGAAAACGAAAAGCTCCACTTTTATTTGTAATCTATCATTGTTGGTGACTTTATCCTGCATTTTATATTTGTTTTGATTTAAAAAAAAAAAAAAAACTAATTCCATTATTTCCTGAATCTCACAATTCCTAAATTAGTTCATTTAAACAAAATATGGTTTCAAATTAACATGATCAAACTTAGCTTATCTATATAAGTACTTCATTATGGTAAAAAAATCGTGTTTCATATGTATGATGGTGACTTGTTAATATGGTTTCAAATTAACATGATCAAACTTAGCTCATAAAACAATTTTTGTTTAGCATAAACCCAAGGCATTACGACTTGTTGTCTAGCCTGAGCCTATGTCAAGTGTTAGTCGACGGTATGGTTTTCTGGAGGAACGCTCAAGTCAAACTCTGAAGCTTGCGTGAGCCCGATTAAAACAACATAGTCTGGCCGGGGTGAGATAACATGACTCTCCAATTTAGAAAGTACGATGGCCTAAGGCCACACGGGGTGGCATCGTTATGGGCCGTGATACAATAGTATCACTCGTGGAACACCGCCCCGCCCAATTCCATCACTAGTGATGGAGTATAACGAGTTATATATATAACGCGTTGAAAAGTTTAGTGATGAATGTGTATCTTGTACATTGTGCATTAATACTTGTACATTGGAATCCCATCACTAGTGATACCACCCCCCTTACATTTCTATCACTAGTGATAGAAAATTGGTTGATGACATGGCATGATTTTATTGGACAGTGAGAGTGATATAATCTATCACTAGTGAACCACCCCTCCTCCCCTAATACAAGATATTCGCCGTTCAAAAAAAAAGGGGGAAATGGCCTATTGGAACACTAAATACATACTTTACCCTCGAAAAAAAAATGAGAGACCGTTGGGTTCAATATTTGGTTTCAAACCGTAAACTGAACTAAACTGAAACCGTTTATAACCGAACCAGTATATTCACCTATGTATATTAAAAAGAGAAGGTATTGAACAGTAACAATAAATAAATATTACAAAGAGTCTTAAATAAAAGTAATAAAAATAGAAATGAATGAATAGTATTGGGTACCGGTATCAAATTTACCAAACTGAGTATATTTTCGGTATCCGTTCGTCATCGGTATTCATCGGGTTTTACCCTCAAATACCGGTGCCGTACCAGTACCGACCGTATCAAGCCGTATTGTACCAGGTATATTCGGTATTGATACCCATTTTTGGGGATTTCGGTAACGGTATTTTCGGTACCGGTTGGTACCGAACTCATCAAATCCTGTAGCAATGCAAGTAATTGCACAGTTTAGATTACTTTTCATACACACAGTAAGTAAACTGTATTTCGTTTGAATGAGGTTTTATATACACAACAACTTATTTTGCTTTATTTTTTGTCTTTTTACGTAATGAATGAATTGTAGCATGTAAAATTAACTTGGATATTTAGATTATTGATGAGAAAATCGTATCAAATCCTGTAATCAAACCGGTATCGTATCGGTACCAAATTTACTATACCAAATCATTTTCGGTACCAATTTCGTACCCACCTTTTGGCGTTTTCAGAATCGTTACTTTCGGTTCGACACCGGTCTAGCACCATACCTATATTTATTGATTTTTACCTTCAAATACCATACCGTATTGTACCGAGCATTTTCGGTGCCGGTACCTAATTTCGATGATTTTCCGGATCGGTACTTTCGGTGCCGTTACAGGTACCGAGCTCATCCATATTTTAACGTGTTAGCACCGTAATAACTTAACTGAAAACAACCGAATTTCCAACGTGTAGGACGTGTGGGTCCTATTATTATATATTAGGTTATTTAAAATCACTTTATTTAGGACGGATTGACTATCATTTTCACGACATTTTTATTTATGTTTTGATATTCGGTATCTGCTTGTCGTTACTGACACGCGTTTTGCAGTCATTGGTCCCCGCCGCAACGCACAGGCGGAAATTTAACTAGTTTACTTAGTTTTAGTTCAGTTTTAATTTGAATTATTTTAGAGTTAAAAAGTCTTTAACACGGAAATACAAAGATGGATATTTATTTTGGTTTTATCGTATAATAATATTAGGAGTTAATTACACAGATGGGTAGGGCTGTAAACGAACACGAACAAGGCCATGTTCGTGTTCGTTCGTTAAGGAAATTAACATGTTCGCGAACTGTTCACGAACGCATACCGAACATAAGTTTATGTTCGTGTTCGTTCGTTAAGTAAATTCAATTGTTCACGAAAGTCTAGTCTCGAACACAAACGAACGCAAGCAAATAAAAATGAACGCAAACGAACATTTAACTTGAAAATAAAAAAATGAAAATATTGTTATCATTAAACATTGGATATAAGTAGTTAAATACAACCATCAAATGATAAATTAAAACACAAGAAGTTTACCACACCACCAAACGATGAATAAAGTTTAACTAACTTTGACATAATTATCCCCAAAAATGTCTTAGAATGTCCAAATTTTAGCTAACTTAGAAAAAAATAGAGTTTTGAGTTTTCAATATGTTTAGATAAAAAGTTTATTATTTATTATTTTTTAATATAATCAAACGAACATATTACCGAACGTTCACGAACGCAGTCGAACGAACGAGACCTGTGTTCGTGTTCGTTCGCTAAGCTAACCGAACGGAATTTTTTGTTCGTGTTCGTTCGGTAAGCTAATCGAACGAACATAAACGAACTTCCCGCCGAACGGTTCACGAACTGTTCGCTGAACGTTCGGTTCGTTTACAGCCCTACAGATGGGGTCTCTATTTTCGTCCAAGTAGCGCTTTTGGGGTCTAACATTGCAAATTTCGAGTTTGATATTTCTATAACACCTTTGGGTTTTAAGGCTAACGTCTCTTAACTTTGAACGAGTGACGGTTTTATTGTTTAATAACTACGTAGACCAATTATGTAAAAGTTATATTTTAAATACAAAGTAGTCTCCATTTATGTAATTTGTAAGGTGTGGTCACCGACAAGAAAAAATGTTCAAAAGTCGATACACGATTGGGTTCACAAGCTACTTCCATCACATAATCCAACATGATATTTCAGTAGTCTTTTTATTAAAAAAAAACTATTATTTGTCTTATTAGGTTTATCCTGACTATTTATAAAAAAAAAATGTATTTTAAGTAGAGGTGTCAGTCGTGACAGGTTGATGGGTTGACGGGTTGACGGGTTGATGAGTTGCGGGTTGGTGGGTTGAAATGTTCAACCCGAACCTGACCATTATGGTTACTCCGGTCAAAGATTTCAATCCTAACCGGCACACATACAAACTCGGGTCAACCCGACCCCGACCCGTTTAACCCGTAGTTTTTAAACGAGTTATCGGGTTTTAAGCGGGTTATCGATAACATGTTAAATGATAAGTATGAGTGTGACAAATATATTATATAATGTGTTAAAACTAACATTATTTTGACGAACCATATAAAGTAGAAACGGAAAAAGAAAGTTTATTTTTTCTAAATAGTTAAACGGGTTAATCGGAACCCGACTTGTTTTTAATACGGGTTAACCCGAACCCGACCCAATTTTTAAACGAGTCATGTTAGTTGACTCAAACCCGTGTTTGTTCGTGTCGGGTTGGCGGACCGTGTTAAGAACTGCCGCCCCTAATTTTGAGTGTACACTTGAAGAGAAATATCTTTAAAGCTGGACCATAGTCACAGCTCACAAGCATATGTTGTAATATCTGCAAACTGTCATGGACCACCAATATCCAAATAAACTTATCAAAATCCACATTTCACTTCACACCATACAAATCACAACTTGATCATCTTCAACAATCCACCAAAAATCGCCATGGATCGAACCGAAGATGATATGAAACACGTCGGGTTCTTCGGCATATTCAACCAATCATTCAAAATAATCTTCTCATGGACCAAAATTTTCGCGCAAATCACTCTCGCGTTCATCCTTCCTCTCGCAATCTTCTTCATACTTCAAATGGAAATCTCACACCATTTCTTTTGGAAAATCGACAACAACACGTTACCATACTATGCCAACGATAAGCGCGAAGCAACCACCAAGGACTGGCTCTACTACGCGCTATTCACATTCGCATCCTTCATTATCCTCCTCATCCTCTCTGTCCTATCTACCGCTGCGGTCGTGTTCACCATTGCCTCCATCTACACAACCCGTGAAGTCGCTTTTCATAACGTCATGAAAGTCATTTCGAAGATATGGAAACGACTTTGCATCACTTTCGTATTCATATACATTGCGCAATTCATCTACGACGTAATTGGCGGTTTTGCTTTGGCTATTCCTAGAGCTATATTTGGTTATTCGGGTTTAGGCGCAGTTGTTATAATAATTATTTTGATTTTATACGCGTATGGGTTTTTATACTTGATAGTTGTTTGTCAACTGGCTAGTGTTGTTACTGTTCTAGAAAACATTTATGGATTTAGCGCGTTGAAGAAAGGTAAGAATCTGGCGAAAGGGAAGAAGGCGGTGGGAATGGGAATTGCGGTCGTGTTGAATGGGATTTTGGTAGGTATAATTGTTGTATACTTGTTGTTTGTGGAATACGGACATGAAGTGTATAAACTGGCGTTGATTTGGAGGGTGGTGATTGGAATAGCGTGTGGACTTATGCTATTGGTGTTGTTTTTGATGTTTATTGTGACTCAAACGGTGTTGTATCTGGTGTGCAAATCATATCATCGGGAAGCGATTGATAAGTTGAGTTTATCGACGTTTTTAGGTGCTTATACGGGGGAGACGCTCGTGTATCCTAGACCCGGAGAGGAGATTCAACTCGGACGCCCACAACATCCGTCTGAACAGGTTTGAAATGGTTGTTGGATTGTAGTTTTTGTATATGTTGTTGTACTCTTTAAGGTTTGAAATGGTTGTTGGATATTGTTTTTTAACGTTTGTGGAATTAGTTACTTATATTCGGGTGATTATTGTGTATATCAAAACTCTTCACTTTTCGCTCAGTAGTGTACGGTATGTAGTTTTCGTATACAATTTTTTAAGTATATACGTTTTCGACCCTCCGGTTTTATAAGTTTTTAGGTATATACGTTTTCGCCCCCCGGTCGGAAATCTCAAGCTTTACCACTGCGAACGAGGCTTGATTTGATACATGTGTCATTAAGCGGAGAGAACCAACTGGGCGCTATTGACGTGGCTTCGGGTTTTGGGTGAAGTCTGCAAGGGTAGTCGGATTCCCGGACTTTGTTCAGATGAAGATAGTGGACGCCTTTGTGACGCAGAGCAGAAGCAATTAAATTAAAGAAGATTATTTGAAGAAAATTGATAGATTTTTGAATACCCAAATTATTACCATAGGCTTCCGTTTTATAGAGTTTTTCTAAATTTGGCAGGTTTGCCACATTTTTTAAATTACAATTTAATAAAAATAATTTGAAATTAGCACCATAAATAAGAGTGTAAATCGTGCTAATCGGATATTCACGACTTAGACCATCTCCAATAAGGATTTTTCAATTCGCTCGGTGAGTTTATCCATAGGTTGTGGTGTCGACTTTGATTTTGACCTCGCATTTGCCTTCGTCTTCTTTTGACCACATTTGCCTTGGCATTCTTTTGGACAAGGAAATTCTTTAAATTCGTCCTCTAGGTTGATCCCAAAATTCACAATTGAGTTTGGAGTGTCATAAGCGTAGAGTTCGACGCTTGTTGTGTTCGCATTCGCAGTGGATGTGCTATAGTCGTTGGGATTGGATGTCCTGGTCTTCTTTGGGTGGAACGGGACAGGTTCGTGCCATTTTGGCACGTTTTTTACAATATTCCACATGTGCTCATACTTGAACGCGTTTTGCTTTTCTTCAGCGTATTATCTTTGTTGGTCAGTTCTGTTTTAGGTATAATGGAAAACATGAAAACATACCTTTGATTGCATCAGTACAGGCCAGGAGAGAATCCAGATGTAGTCGCAGCATTAGTGTTCGACATGATTGTCAGCTTGATCTGGTTCCTCCTTAAGATTCTCAAGCGTACCAGAATACCTCTCGTCCGAGTTCGTTGGGATTCCCGTCGTGGCCCAGAGTATACCTGGGAACGAGAAGACCAAATGAAACTCAAGTATCCCCAGCTGTTTAAGAAAAACGCAACCACTACTGAGGCTGAAGCTACTGCAGAATTTCGGGACGAAATTCCAAATCAATGGGGGGATGAAGTGACACCCCAGGAAAACCAGGAAACCAACGCAACATAACTAGCTTCCTCAGTAACCACGAGCTAAATTTCGGGACGAAATTTTCTTAACATGGGGAGAATGTGACAACCCTCATAATTCCATGTATCCGCACAATTTATTAATGATAATTAAAGTGCTTGATGACTGTGCTGAATCACTTAACTGCTTTCTGATTACTATGTTATACTTATATGTGCTTATTAACATACTAGTAGTGTGCAGAAAAGTTACTAAATAATCCGGTATGCTTTCCTGAATGTTGAGAATTAAAAACGTTACAAAAAGATATATAAAGAACACTATATAGAATAACTTAGCACTTTAACGGAACGGTACCCAACCGAACAACCGGACTTTACCCGGAACACAAAAATATTGTCAAACACATTGTTTTTATTTTTCTGAGCTAGTTAGGGTCCCCGAACACCCTAACACACTATATATTTAATAACACACCATAATGCACTAACTAAGCACTTGATTTCTAACTAGATTAGTAACTAAACAATTGAAACCCAACTAGACCAACCCCCCCCCCCCAAACCGGTTAGGAGACAAGAAGGACACCCTTTGATTTTCTTGAAATTATTTATTTGATTGTGTTTGGTACTAATGCAACATAAGACACAATGGTTATTGGAATGTTGGTGGTCTATTTATAAATCCACAAGACTTCCATCCATTCATCACCTCCAACATACAACACACTTCAAGCACTCTCTCTTCTCTCCCTCTTGCTCGGCCGAGAACCACCATCACCATACCACCACCCTCACTTCATTTCCATACAATCTACATACTTCCAAGGGTGTTGGAGTTCACACAAGGAAGCTTGGTGTTCTCGGAAGTGGAAGGACCTTCTCTATTCGCTATTAACCACCACATTTCTTCACTTGAACTTCCCTAGTCTTGAACTAGTGGTAAGAACTTAGATCCGTTCATTTTTCATGTTATTTAAGTGGTTAATAGTTATTTGACGATAAGAATCCATGAACACTATAGGGTCATAAACAAAGTCTTGAATATAAAGTAACATGATGATGAAATAAGATGAAAACATGATGTTAATACGAAGTTGTTTTGATTCTTGTTGATTACCTGATGATTTGCTTGTTAATATTGATGTTTGCTGTTGTTGTGATCACTAAACACGTTAACGGAATCAATTGTACACGGGTTAGAAAGCTAAAAGCTGAAAACAGCTTCTGTCCGAGCTTTTACAGCCAACTTCAGTTGGCTGTAAACAGGTCAATATTTGACGAAAAACGGATTTTCTTGAGTCTATAACAGGCTATTTCGAAATACGGTTCTAATGGCACTGGAATCATAATTTTTGGACTTCGTTTACTATTTTTAAAGGACTGTTTTCGGACAGCAGCTCAAGCTGCATTTTTATTGCTGAAAATATGCTTTCTGTTTTCTGTCATAACTTGAATTCTGTGTAGAGTTAACTCATGAAATTTGTACTGTAGATGACCACCGATGTATTTGTAATTCTCTCACTAGAATTTCATAAATTGGACTTACGATGAATTTTAAATAAATTATTCCGTGGACTGCAGTCAGAAAAAGATAAATCTGATTTCAGTCCGGAAAATGAATTTTTATAAAATATTGGTAATGAACTGGATCCCGAGATTTTTACACAATAATATTTGGATCGTTTAAGACATTCTGTAAAATTTGGGAATTTTTGGAATAAGTTAACTATTTTATTAAAATTCCTGAAACAGCCCAATTTTGAATATTAAAGCTGAAACGACATAAGTAGTAATTTGCGTGTCTAAATGTCGAGTATGTTATCTAAGGATGATCTAACATGTTGTATGTCAATGAAAGTAATATGTGCAATATCGTATGCTTGTTCTTGAGTAGCTATAGGTGGAATGCTTATATGAGCGTGAACTATTAAAGTGAATGCATGTTATGTAGTAGTTACGTGTAGGAACTTTGTGCTCTATTTGAAACCACTAAATGACTAACTGGTAATCATATTAGGACGTGATTGACCGACCTTGACTGTTAGCTATATTTGAGAATCTAACCGAGCAAACCAAGGTGAGTTCACACTTTTCTACAAAGCATGGTAAATTCCCGGTGGGAATGGGAATGGGAATGGGTTCAGGAATAGGGATTCCTCGTCCTTTGGGACGCGTTCAGGAATGTGAATTCCTCATCCTTGGGACGTACTTAGACTTACTGGACTAGAACTCTATCAGCGAAGTCCCTCCCTTTTGTATCGACTTAATCGCCGAGGCTATGGCGAGCGGGTCATTAGTTAATAGCGCTATTAGGTTTAACAAACCTCACACCGTGCCAGTCGGACGGGTGTGTACTAATGGACTATGGCACGTCGGTGATGATAGACACCGACGCTAGGGCACAATTAATTTTCGTTAGTAGTCGATATGATAAACGAGTCTGGTAGTTTAAATAATGGGGTAGCCCCCATGGCCGGTGTGCCGGGCTGGATAGCCAGGGAAGGTGGACATGGGATGGTTAACTAATAAACGTTTTCGAACTATGGGGTAACCTCCACGGCTGGATAGCTGAATGAGATTAAACTACGTTTTTGGAAACAACTCTAAAATGGACAACCAACCGGGAACTCACTCAACTTTGTTGTTGACTCGTTGTTACATGCTTTGTAGGTCGCTAGACGCTATGGGGCTTGCACATGGAGGTGGTCGTTGTGGGATGCGGATTGTTATGTCCCGTACTTAATAATTAAACTTTATAAACTTATGGAACTTATGTTTTGGGTCTTTAAACTTATGAACTACGAACTTATGTTTTGGTTTAACGTCTTATGCTTCCGCTGTTTAAATTGAACTTGGTTAACTTCCTTTTAGTCACCAATTGTATTGTGGTTGGTTTTATGCACTTAACTACGTTGTTCAATATGATTGGTGGCTCGATCCTGGTCATGTCACGCCTCCAAGCGGTGATACTCCGCATGGTGGAATTTGGGGGTGTGACAGTTTACCACCGTATGAGTACGATTCCAGCACTTGGTTTAACTAACGGAAAAGGAACCCCAAAAAATAAAGTTATGATGCGTTGAAATGGATGACCAAATGTGTTTTATATTAACCGTAAACAATAAAAAGAAAAGTATTCCTCTCGCTACGTGGCGACCAAATGCGTTTTATATTAACCAAACACAATAAAAAGAAGGGTATTCCTCTCGCTACGTGGTGGGGCTTTTGGTCGGTACCAGTCGATTACCATTTTCATAACCAGACCGGATATTGAATCAATCACCCTAGTGAAACCCTTTTAATTAATTTTATTAATGATTATCATATCTATACTATATAATAAAAGAAACCACTCTAGGGACACTTGTCATTATATTAGGCCATCTCTTATAGATAATTATTATTTTAGTTTAATTTCTTCTAATTAATTATAGGTAATTATCCTACTAAATATTATTTAATTTAATATCTTATATTATAGATAACCCTCCTACTAAATATTATTAGTTTAATTTCAGTGAGTTTTATATATTCATAAATCTTAAGTATAAAACGACTTATTTCACTCTTCCATATTTAGACCAAGCACACTTTACTTTTATTATTTCACTTTACTCCATATTTAGATCATATACTCTACTTTAGTTCAATTTCTTTATAGTCTATTCGGTTAACTTTATACTCGGTATTTCATATCCACCTCCCGTTTTGTAGTGTTGGTTGTCACATTCGTAGCGTTGGTTATCGATTCATGATATGAAAACAAATTATCGATTGAAACAACCGCTGATGATGATGTGAACATCTATATCTATATCTATACTATATAATTAAAGAAACCAATATGTGACACGTGTCATTCATAGGAGGCACCTATTTTTTGGATTTTCCGCCTTTCTTTTATATTCATTATTTAGTATATAAATTAGATTTTTTACTATTATTAGTATTTTTATTATTTTTCAAATATATTGATTACTTAAAATTTATATATAAGACTTTATCCAAAATTATATTTATTTAATACACCATTAATCCAAAATTATATTTATTAAATACACTATTAATCTAAAATTACATTTATTCAACTCGTGTAATATATAGAGTTTTTAAAGATTTAACTTTTTTATTATTTGGTATATAAATTACAATACACGAGGTTCTTAAAAATATAATATTTTTTTATTATTTAATATATAAAATTACATTTATTCAACCCGTGTAATAAATGAGATTTTTAAAGATATATTCTTTTATTATTTAGTATGTAAAATTACATTTTTTTTCAACCCGTGTAATACACGGGGTAATAATCTAGTTATTTTCTATAGGATGTATATTTTCTTATAAAATGATTGATCTTTTTCTTATTTAAAAAAATAAAAAATACAACCAATAGATAATAAATGCGATGATCTTAAAATGGAAACAGGTAAGGTAGGGATATGACAACTGAATAATATATAATCTGTTCATCACACCATTAATACATACCAATGTGTTATACATACCCAACTCCTTGCCAACCAAATTTGTCGTGCAATCAATTTTTAAAAAAGAATACAAATTTGATAGATCCTTCATTTTTTACGAAATTGATTTTCAAATCACAGATAAATGCTTCACATAACTAATTATGTAAAGTTACCCCTTAAGATAAAATCATCCATATCGATTTTCATATGCTTCACATAACTATTCAGACGCAAATGTCTGAACCATTCAAATATCTGCTCGCGAAACAAACAGTCTGAACCATTAAGTGCTGAACCATTAAGAGCATCATTAAGAGTTAAACAAACAACCCCTTACCCCTTAAAATAAAATCATCCATAACTAGTCCCGAAAAATTTAAAGTGTTTATATATAAAAAAACAGAAAAACTGCTACAGAATACATGAAGGATTGAAGTATGGGTATGCAAAAAATCAAATTAATCGGCCCATAACTGAATTAACCGACAAAACAAACCGAAAATTCTGAACCAAATAAAAAACCAGTGGATTGGTTAATTGTTTTTCTGAAAACCGAAAGTAGCGGGTCACTTATGTTTATCAATGTTTCCATACCTGTCATAACCGAACCGAACCGAACTGACATGTAGTAAAACCTTTTTCGGATTTTGAACTTTTAACCATTTTTAAATATTTGATGTTTTTGTTGAACCTTTGTTTGAATTGGTGGCTTATATCATATCGCTTTGGTAGAAAATTTCTTTAAATTTATGAATAACTAGATATAAGCACAGCGCGCGTTGCGCCGCGGATTCCACCACAATCACCCGACAATTTAACCCCAACTCAAAAGTGCAGATGCAGAACAACCTCCACAAATAAGACGATTTCACTCCTACAACAACCACAATACAAAACCTATAACAAAAAAAAACAAAAACAAAATATCAACACAAAAGGGAGAAAAATCAGGTAGCAAAGAGTGCACAACAGAAATTTAAAGCAAATAGATTCCGCACAAACCACCAACAATGGAATCAACGAACCAAGACAACGACGAAGACTAAAGGTAACCGAATCGCAATAACCATTATGGAAACCATATTAAAACAACGAATCAAATCGCGAGACAAAATGCAAACAAATTTAGAGATCGAAGAGCTACTGACCTAATCATAGTTACCAAATTCGCTAAACATCTCGCTTTTTCTGTACTGGATCGTTTTGTACCCAATCGGAAATCATAGTGTACTAAATCACTTCTGGTATACGACTGGAATTGAATGGCACACTGGTCCAAATTTAACTTGTAATCGTTCGGATCATTGTTAGGTCTCTTAGTTGGCCCGCTAATAAAGGTTAGCGGAACGAATTGGAAACGCGTATTGTAATTTTGGAAAAATGTTGACTTCAAAACTGCAGTACATGTTACAGGCTTTAAAAACTAAATTCTTAAATTAACTGATCCGATAATTTTAAAAAAATTGACCATAAATGACCAGGCAACTTTTGACCCGATAGTTTTAAAAATTGACTTGAAAACTGAAGTACGGGTTACAGGTGTTGACGTTGTGTGCCAATTATGTAAAATTTCCACATCAGCTAGTTATAGAATAGGACCACTTCGTCCGCATGTATAACCCGGGTTATAATACATATTGTAATTTTTCATTAAAGTTTCACAGCATTAAATCTCGAGTGGTGAACAATCTAGATTGAACAATAGTGAAATTTGATTACTGTTTCGTAACATATCATTAAAAAATGCCTTACATCTTTTGCTAGGAGTCCTTCAAGGTTAAAATCCATCCGGGCGTTAACAGTGGCAAGTGTCATTGACAAAAACTGCAAAAAATTAAACTTTTTTTCATAAAATGTTTTTAAAAAATAGCAAATAAAAGATATTATTTTTCGTCATCATACCTCAACTTGTTGTAACGACTGTACATAGTTAATCATTTCATCCAACATAACTACTTGCCTGTGACCTTAAAAAACAATCAAAACGATATGAGACGCATTTAGTGTATGTCATGTACAAATTCAAGTTTTTGGAATCAAACTCACTAATCAATTCAAATTCAATAACTAACCTTGCTTAAAGGAACTTCATTCTTTCACTAAATTTTTCCCTCCTCACTTAATATCAATGTAGAACTCATTAAGTTGATTGAAAACACCAAAATCACCGCTAACAACAACTAATCAACAATGTAAAGCCACACTCCTTGAAAAAAAATCCTAACAACTGTTCTAATCAAACATTTATACAACATCAACTAATCAACTATTTAACCATTTAATTTCACTCAACAACAAAATGCGAACAACACAACAATGAAAAGACGGATTTAAACACCATACCGGTCTTGTAAAATCAGAATCCGTAAACATCCAACGCTATTCAACAGGTGCGAAATTTCGTTTCTGAACTAGGTGTTCTTGACACCGAATGTGGAAGTTTTCTATTGTTGACACCCCGACGACGACCGCCGCCAGCAACTGCAGAGGAAGATGAAACTTAACTCTGTACTTCGTCGGGAATCTCCACAACAACCGTCATCTGAACCTTAAATCTATTTCAAAAAAATTACACACAACGAAAATAAGGGCCTGTTTGGTTGACAGGAATCCATAGGATTTCAAGGGAATTGTAATTTGAATTCCATTCCTTTGTGTGTTTGGTTGGACAAATTAGTTGAAGGGAATTAAATTTCAATTCCAACGAAATCCCTTATTTAATGGAATTCAGATTCCTTCTAAATTTCAAAGGAAAGTTTAAAAAACCACGGGAATGTTTCCAAAGTTACGGAAATAACCCCTTGCCTCTTTCCTTTTTGTCTAAAAACCAAAAAATAATAAAAAAATCAAAAAAATTCTAAAAAATCCAAAAAAATAAAAAAAAAACAATAAAAAAAATAAAAAAATAATAAAAATCCAAAAAAAAATCAAAAAAATAATAAAAAATCCAAAACAATCAAAAAAATTCCAAAAAATCCAAAAAATTATAAAAAATCCAAAAAATTATAAAAAAACAAAAAAATTCTAAAAAATCAAAAAAATAATAAAAAATCCAAAATACTCTAAAAAATCAAAAAAATAATAAAAAATCTATCAAATTCTAAAAAAATAATAATAATAAAATATCCAGGAAATTCTAAAAAATCAAAAAAATAATAAGATCCAAGAAATTATAAAAAAACAAAAAAATTCTAAAAAACCAAAAAAATAATAAAAAATCCAAAATATTCTAAAAAATCAAAAAAATAATAAAAAATTCAAAATATTCTAAAAAATCAAAAACATAATAAAAAATCCAAAAAATTATAAAAAATCCAAAAAATTATAAAAAATCCAAAGAATTATAAAAAATCCAAAATATTATAAAAAAATCCAAAAAATTCTAAAAAAAACAAAAAAAATTCTAAAAAATCAAAAAAATAATAAAATATCCAAAATATTCTAAAAAATCAAAAAAAATCTAAAAAAAAAAATCCAAAAAATTCTAAAAAATCAAAAAACAATAAAAAATCCAAATAATTCAAAAAAAACAATAAAAAATCCAAAAAATTCTAAAAATAAAAAAATTCTAAAAAATCAAAAAAATAATAAAAAAATCAAAAATATTCTAAATATAAAAAAAATAAACAAATAATCAAAAAAATAATAAAAACCCAAAAAATTCTAAAAAATAAAAAATTCTATAAAATCAAAAAAATAATTAAAAATCCAAGATATTCTAAAAAATAAAAAAATAAATAAAAAATAAAAAAATTCAAAAAAATAAAAAAAAATCCATAAAAACTTTTTAGAATTTTTTTTCGATCTTTTAGAATTTTTTCGATCTTTTAGAATTTTTTAGATTTTTTTGGATTTTTTTTAGACAAAATTGCAGAAAACAACCTTTATGTATACCCAAAACTGCACTTTATACCTTTCACTATGAAATCCGCCAAAACCAACCTTTACGTTCATGTTTTGCTACAAATTCAACCTTTACACCTAACCTAGTCAAAAAAGTCAGTTAAATGGACTCACATGCCTTGCATGTGAGGGCATTTAGGTCTTTTACTAAAATTCATTTAAAACATTAGGGTATTAATTTAAAAAAAATCAGTTAAGGGGTATTTTGATAATTTAACTATACTAAAATAATAAAAAAAAAAAAAAAAACCTAAATCAATATTCACCATTTATACATCATCATCAAACATCATCATCTGAAACCCAGATCTTCATTAACATCATCTTCTTCATAAAAATCTTATAAACCCTAGAATTTCAAGACACCATGTCTCCTTCAAATTTTAATGAAATCAAGCAGTTCTTGGGTGCAAATTGTGTAACTTTTCAAGACGAACAAAACCCATTGAACAGAATTTCGAAATTCATCATAGTTTGGGAGATTTAGTATTGGTCTGGTCCTCGGTCTTTGCCCCACGAAACCGACATTATAAAGCCTGAATCGAATTGCAGTATCATCCTGCATAGTTACATCAGTCACCCCATAGGTTCAATTCACAAACTTTATTAACAAAATCAAAAATTCTTTCCATTCAATGACCTTTAAACAAGTTTCCCATAATACTCAGTAGCCACAATATTCATCTAAGCTAACATGTATACCCCCACCCTTTTTAATTCAGCAATCAAGGTAAAATCACAAGTTCATGACTCACTACATACTTAATCAGCCATTACATACCTAACAAGCATAAATCAAGAATAAATCGAACAACTATACCTTGACTTCCATCAAATAAAAGCAACTTTGGGGTAAAAATCATACCTTCTTCACTTAGAAAACACTTGGATTGCTTAGAATTGAATTTTGAACAAAAGCCCCAAAATTAGATTTTAGGGTTCTTCGTGGTCGGTTCGATTCGTGAAAATCTGTTGGTTTTCAGAAGAAATCGAGATTGGGGTTGTGCTCCTCTCAAAAAGTTAAGCAATTTAGGCTCCTGGATGAGTTGATTTGGTCAAGAAACGAGGAAGATGGAGATGTGGGTGGCTATGGGGGTTTTAAGGTTTTGGAAGAGAAGATGATGATAATAATTGATTTGTGATGAATAATGAGAGAGAATCTGCCATAAGATGATGTTTGGTCATGTTATACAGGTCGGATATCATTAAATTCAGGTTTAATTTTGTTTTGAAGAGAAGATGATGATAATAATTGATTTGTGATGAAACAGAAGAGGAAGTTGGTTTTTATTAATAAAAAAAATATTGTTTTAATTTAAAAGTATAACATTTATTGTAAAAGGGGTAAATGGAAAAGACAGATATGCCCTCACGTGCATCGCACGTGGGGCAAGTTAACTGACTTTTTTGACTAGGTTAGGTGTAAAGGTTGAATTTGTAGCAAAACATGAACGTAAAGGTTGGTTTTGGCGGATTTCATAGTGAAAGGTATAAAGTGCAGTTTTGGGTATACATAAAGGTTGTTTTCTGCAATTTTGTCTTTTTTTTATTTTTTGGATTTTTTAGAATTTTTTTTAGATTTTTTTGAATTTTTAGAAATTTTGATTTTTTTTATTTTTTTCGATTTTTTAGAATTTTTTTGATTTTTTTTTATTTTTTATAATTTTTTTGATTTTTTAGAATTTCTTGGATTTTTTAGAATTTTTTGGTTTTTTTAGAATTTTTTGGATTTTTTAGATTTTTTTAATTTTTTAGACGTTTTTTTGATTTTTTAGAATTTTATCGATTTTTTCGATTTTTTAGAATTTTCTGGATTTTTTTTATTATTTTTTGGATTTTTTAGAATTTTTTGGATTTTTTTATTATTTTTTTTTGAGTTTTTTATATTTTTTTAGAATTTTTTTGATTTTTTAGAATTTTTTGAACTTTTTATTATTTTTTAGATTTTTTTATTTTTTGATACTTTTGAATTTTTTGGATTTTTTTTGAATTTTTATAATTTTTTATGATTTTTAAAATTTATTTGAATTTTTATAATTTTTTTGTAATTTTTTGGATTTTTTTAAATTGTTTTCTAAGATAGTTGTTTTTAAAACTTTTGCCAATTGTTTATAACTAGGGGTAATTTTGTCTTTTTAGGTATTTTTAAATTCTAATTCCATTAATATATTTATCAAACAAACACATCTATGGATTTCAAAGGAATCTATCAAATTCCCATTCTAATTCCAATTTCCATAGGGATTCTAATTCAAATTCCTACACATTACGCGAACCAAACGCCCCCTAAGAACCAATGGTTGTCGGATTGCACCTAGCCACTGAAATCGGAGTTTAGATCGTTTTTACCACCGGCAAACACCCCTAGACAATTAAAACACCACCATCGCCTTCCGCATGAAAACCCTAACACCCTCGTCATCTTGGTTCGTGACCACCACCGGGTCACGCCGTCGGGGCTTGAATGTCGAGTATAGTTCATGCCGTCGGGGCTGCTGGTGGACTGGTAAGTGCGAGAATTGGTTGGTGATGGTCATGGGGTGTGGGGAGATGAAATTGGGGGAAGAAGGGCAACTAGTAGGATTTGAACTTTGAAGTGCTTCAGTGGGGAAACACGTCTCATAAAACCCCAACAAAAGGACATGTGTCAAAATAAAAAAAAAATGTAAAACAAATGTACAAACCTAAATCCTTAAAGTACCATATCACAATGCTAGAAAAACCTTTTATGCCAAGAGTACAACATAGCACAACACAAACATGTTACAAATTATACTATTATATAATATATAATATCATATCGTTTTGTATGAATATTTAGTAATAATGAATATTAATATTATAGATTATATGTATTTTTTAATGCAATGTAATATACTAATGTTTAGAAATGTGAAATAAAATCCCTTGTTAAAAATTTCAAGACCAAACTTTCAGACCCAAATAATGTTAGTAATCTGAAATCTGAATACGAAAATAATCTGTAACAGAAAAATACACAAAGCAAAAGAGACAGTAACAATGAACCGGGCTTGTGTTTGACACAATTCCCTTAAAAAGATTCGCGGTTTGTTCCCAGGGTACGCCGGTTCGAACCAGGAGATGTTGCAGAGGCTAAGATTGAGAGAGGAGAAGATGTTGTGGTGTGTCTAAACTGATCAGCTTGATCTGATTTTATAGTCACAGAAACATAACCGAATTCTGGCCATCATTGCCGAGAATTAAACCAAATAATGGTCATTAGTGCATTAGTCATAACCTTCAAAACCATCATAACCGATCGATTATGGTTATGGTTTTCCATTAGCTGGCATCTCGGTTATGATTTTTTGCCAAAACTGATCTCAAACCAACCCATACACACCCCTAACTACGAAGGAATGGTTCCACCCCTCACACACTAAAGTGTGCAATGCTCATGTGGTAAAAGGAAATAAAAAAGAAATTGACGATGAGCTAGAAGAAAATGATTGGTTGATATATTAATAAATAATTAAAAAAACATTCACCTGTGACCCCTAACTATGGAGCCACGCTCTTGCCACATGGCAGGGGCACAACATGAAGGGGGCGGAGCACACCGCGGGACAAGGCGGTGAAGGGGCGAGGTAGGGGGTTGGTGTGAGGTTTGAAGGAGATGGTAAGGCCTTTTTTTTCTTTTTTGAAGTTTTTTTAAGGTTTTATGGAGGTTTGAAGGTTAAGTTGCAGGTAGAGGTGTTAAAGATCGGATTATTCGGTTTTCGGATACTTGAAAATTAGATATCCAAAAATTTTAGATAGTGAATATTAATATCCGAATCCTTGTCCGATATCCAAAATTTCGGATTTTCAGATGTCCAAACGGGTATCCGAATTTATATATATAAAAAAAAAACGTTTCGTGCATAGATTAAAACTAAACCTATATTCGATTTTCTAAATTTTCACAATTGAAAACTAAAAACATTCATAAATCCACATCCGAATCCGATTATTTACTATTTTTACTATAATAAACATTTTCTAAAAGCATTTCTACTATATTAGTTTAACTCGTAACACATAGTACATAATCAATGTTATCAGTGTAACATGAGGCAACTTTGTAGAAATGTAACCAAGTTGTCAACTGTTTCAATTAAGTAACTGAAGTTTGGTTACTTTAGAGTTAGACCGCACAGTGTGCAGCGTGGAGGTGGGCGTGGAGGGCTCAAGCACGCCGGCACACCGGCCCATGCCTGGCGTGGAGAGGAGGGCAGGGAGAGTTCCACCGGCGTGGAGGGGAGTGGATGTTTGATGTGGTCAGTGGCGAAGCTTGAGATTTCCAACCGGGGGGTCGAAAACCTATATACCAAAAAATTTCTATACGAAAACTACATACTCTCCACTACTGAGTGAAAAGTTCGGGGGTGGGCTGTCCCCTCCCGCCCTCACTATGCTGCGCCCCTAAATGTGGTGGCTCTTGGTTGGTTGTTGGCGGCTCTTGGTTGGTTGTTGTTGAATGAGTTTGTTTTGATTGGTTGTTGGATTTTAACTGTTTATGTATTTAAATTTAAAAAACGCCACTTCCAAACCCCTTTCATCCCGTACTTTTTATTAAAATGTCCCTGCTAACGTGGTTGTCACGTGACGCTTCATGCCCCTCCCACACCGTCCAGTCTTAGAGAGACATAAAAACTTTGAATGACTTAATTGAAATACTTGATAAACTTATGTGACATTTTCCCATGTCTTGTATTTGATTCATGGTCTTTTACGTAATAAGACAAGTATTAGTGAAGGTCGATTTCAATGTATACTCTTTGGTGGTGCCTTGTTACATCCGCAATATCATTGTTTGAAAAAAAAGCTCCACTTTTATTTGTAATCCATTATTGTTGGTGACTTTATCCTGCATTTTATATTTGTTTTGATTTAAAAAAAAACTAATTCCATTATTTCCTGAATCTCACAATTCCTAAATTAGTTCATTTAAACAAAATATGGTTTCAAATTAACATGATCAAACTTAGCTTATCTATATGAGTACTTCATTATGGTAAAAAAAAATCGTGTTTCTTATGTATGATGGTGACTCATAGCTACTTCGAAAGCTCATAAAACAATTTTTGTTTATTTTAGCATAAACCCAAGGCGTTATGACATGTTGTCTAGCCTGAGCCTAGGTCACGTGGCAGTCGGTGGTATGATTTTCTGAAGGAACGTCCAAGCCAAACTCTAAAGCTAGCGTGGGCCCGATTAAAACAACATAGTCTGGCCGGAGTGGGGCAACATGGCTCTCCAATTTAGAGAGTACGATGGCCTAATACAAGATATTCGCCGTTCAAAAAAAAGGGGGAAATGGCCTAGTGGAATACTAAATTCATACTTTATCCTCGAAAAAAAATGAGAGACCGTTGGGTTCAATATTTGGTTTCAAACTGTAAACTGAACCATTATATTTACTTAGTTTTAGTTCAGTTTTAATTTGAATTATTTCTGTTGGGATTGAACCCTACCAGAGGAACAGATAATGAAAGCCAAAACCGGTTCACAACAGTGGATTCACAATAAGCAGACGTTTACTCTAAGCTCTCCCCTTGACAGTGGTTACCTATCTGCTGATACACTCTAAGTACTGCTCAGAAGAACAACTGATGAACCAAACACTGATGAAACAACGAAAGACTGCTAAAAGGCAAACACTGAGCTCTATCTACTGCTGTCTCTTAAGTACTACTGAAGAACCAAGCACTGCTTATTCAAAGACTGATCACCTTTTGAAGAAAGCACTGATGTCCAAACAATCAGTGCTTAGGCTACAACAGTGGAACGTGAACAGTGTTAGACTTGTTTTGTATCTTATTATCAATCAGTTGTTAGACGTCAGTAGTTTTGTATAGACCGGTGTTTACAGGTTGTTAGGCTGTTAGATGTCACTATCATGGTGACGTCAGCTGAGGTACATCAGTGATTTGGTTTGCTTATAAATATGACAGTACTCTGTACTGTTATATTTGATCGTTTTGAGTGAGTCCTTCTCCTCAATCCAATCCTTTCATCTTGTGCAACCAACCCTGAAGTATCAGGCTGAGGGGGAGTTTAGTCTGTAAGCTTGCATTGTAATCTTTTGCTTTTTGATGTAATCTTTCGACTCTATGAAAAGCAATTGTTTATCAAACTATATTCTCCTTTGATTGTGTTTACAAAGTTTGTTATTCATTTCCGCTGCACTTAAAACTACTCATATCTATTTGATTTGTTCAAATCTCACAAACTAGCACAATCAGTAGATCCTCAGATCCTAACAATTTGTATCAGAGCTTGGACAGTCAAATTCGATCTAACAATCAATTTGACATAACAGTTCGGCTCAAAATTCATTGATACTAAGGTTGGTTGTATTCAGTTGAAAAACAGAGTAACGAGTAAATCATGATCAAAATGGTTTTTCAAAAACTCTGTAAATCAACCAAGATGTCATATGACACACAAATCTCACACAACAAGTGATATCATGCACAAGTCACTCATAGTTTTCAGATCTGAAAACATATCTGTTAAACTGTGGGATCATTTCATATTTTCAAAATTGATTTCAATTGCTGTTATGAAAATTGTGATGTCACTGTTTTAAAATGCTAAAGTATGAACCTCTGATTAACAAAAACCTATGTTCATAAAACATTAGTGCTTTTGATAACATAAAAAGAGGGAAATTAAAACTTTAGTCATTCAGATCTTATGTGTTGAAACAGGTTGAGTTCCTCAAAAGGACAAAATCAACTATGTTAAAATACATTAAGAAATTTCACAAAAACTCAGAAGTGTGTTTATCTCAAAACTTTTGAAGTCAAAAGAAAAGAGTATAAACATAAAACACTTATGAGTCAAAGTTTAGGGTAATAATGGTTATTAAGCAACTATGTGCATTCATCTGTTCAGGAAAAGGTTTTGATTCCCGCGAATGAACTCCAAAGAGGACTAGAAAAATGTTCAAAACTTTATCCATGAGTCCTCATGATTGCAGTCAACTGACAAAGAAAATGGTACCAAATAGTGGTCAAAATGTATTCAGAATGTTCTACCAACGGCTGTCAAACCACTGACCATTTTTCATAAACTTGAGAATGTTATGATTACGTGTTCTTTTGAAATTTTACCAGATCCTTTTTGATGCTATTCTCAGAAAATCCTTTAATTTTTTATTTACATAAAGGATTTTCTCGAATAACCAGGATATATTGTTCATTTTTTTTTGAAATAATATATTTTGAACTCTTGCTTGTTTTTGTTAGCAATAGTTTCAGTTCCTGTCAGGATATAGTACCGTATTTTTGTTGGTATTATTGTCCTCATGAATGGGTCAGAAGGAAATGGTTCATATGTCTAGATCATATCTTACTCAGGTTTGTTTTTAAACATTCATCAAAAGTTGATTGCCAAACTGTACTTAAATTACTGGGGCACTCATGTTTTAATTGAATATTAAACGAAAATGAGGTGCCTTAGTAACGAGTTCTCATCATCTGGGGTACTAAACCACTGTCCCTCAAAATTGACATGTGGCAAAAACCTTGAATGAAAATTCTCGAAACAGTTGCTGAAATACTTGTCCTTCAAATCTATACTATTTACCCTAATCACTGTTTTGTTCATACATCTGATCACTAAATACTATCCACTGCTGAAAGTCAACCACTGATTCTTCATTTTGCTAAGACAAGCACTGATGCTCAAAATCAGTGTCTTATCCACTGATATGCTACCCACTGATAGTAAAAATCTTCCACTGTTTTCACTTTATTACCGTTGTAACTACTGATGCTTGGTACATCAGTGGTTCCTAAAACAACTGTTCTCCACCCTTCATCCATTTCATCAGTGTTTTGACACGTGGTCAGTTTTTAGCCTTCAGATCATAATAACCGCTGCCACATCAGCGATTATTTTTTCCCTAAATAAAACCCTGATCAAAACCCCCAAACAGGGTTTTACACTGTCGAATTGAATTCCAAAGTTCTCTTCTCAAAGCAGTTTCCAACCTTTTCTTCCCAAATCTCTCTCCGATTCTTCTTCATCAAAATGACGAAGTCAACATCAAAATCAAAATCTAAACCAAAATCACCATCATCTTCAAAAGAGGTCGCTCAAACGGCCGAAGAACCCATCGAGATTCCATACAAATCACCGCACAACTACTTGGGTCTCCTCACAAAACCTACCGATAACCACACTTTCGACTCCATCATTGATACACTATCTGCATCAAAGTACAAAACTTTGTTGACAGCAGATGCTCCCATTTACTTGCAAACCTAGAGAGAGTTCTGGAAAAAGGCGACGCTTGAAAAACAAGACGATAAAGCCACAGCCATTAACTCTTCGATACAGGGTAAAGTGATTCAAATCACTCCACAATCAATTTCCGAAGTTTTTAAACTCGATGATCTAAAAGGTAAAATTTCTTTTGATAAAGTCGAGATGAAAACTGATTTCACAAAAAGGGGATATGCAGAACAATCAAAGGTAGATACCTTACAAAAAGGTTATTTTCCATCTGCACCCAGATTTTTATTTCACACACTTTTAAGTTGTGTTTCAAATAAAACAACAGCGTTTAATGAAATACCATTGAAGATTCAATGCCTGGGGTATGCTATTTTAAACAATAAAGATTACAACTACTCCCAGGAGATCTTCAATGACATGGTAAAGAATGTTGAAAGCAAATCATTTCTTCTTTTTCCAAGATTTCTAAGCTACTACTTTAAACAAAAATTTGAAAAAGAGGATGAAAATTTGCCCAAACAAGGTGTCCATTTTCAAATAAAAGGCTTAACAAAATAAACATTTTCAAGAATGATGGAACCAATAAAAACAAAAGCAGAGGTGTCTGAGCAGACTTCAGCAGTTACCACTGCTCCTCAGACATCTGCTGCTGAGCCTACTGCTCCAGGTGATCATAGCAGCACTACCACTGCTTTGAAACCCACACCTGACATTACCAAAAAGACCAAAAGAAAAACATCCAGAAAACCCACCAAACCCAAAACAAAGGCAACTCTGGAAGATGAGATCCCAGAGCAACTGCCTGTGACAACACAAAAGTCACCACAAACCACTGCTGCTACTTCCTCACAGCAGTTGGAAGAAAGATCTCAACCTATGCCTAAAACTCCTCCTGTATCCTCACAAAAGGATCAGGTTGTAATCACAGGGACACCAAATTATGAAGCTCTGGATCCACTTGGCTCTATCTTCCACAGTCCTGATCCCAAGGACATGTCTCTTTCAACTCCCATACCCTCACCAATCATATTACCACAATCAATAATACCCCTGTTGCATGCGGTTGATATTGCACAGACACAAACCAGTTCCTCTCTATCACCTATCACTGAGAGTATACCCCCACAAGTGACTGGGTCTGATGCTTATACCTCTGCTATCCCAGCAACAGTTGAGGAGGTTACACTGCAGGAGTTACATGTAACTCTTGTCAGTAGTTCAAGTGGAGCAGCAACTACAACTGATGGATCAACAGATCTTCAGTTGGACAGTTGTTTCATTAGTAAGACTCCCTTGAAGGCAATTTCTTTTATAACACCATCGATAACCACTAGTGAGCCTATTTTGACCACCAGTAACATAAAAGGTTTATCGAGTGCTGAAGAAAGAAGTCCCCAGTACCAAGAACAAGGGGCATCAATGGATGATTTCTGGAACACTGTTCCTAAGTCACACATTGGTATAACCTCTTCAGGAGGGAAATCAGATGATCCCATTAATTTGGGTGATGATTTTAAATATCAGGAATTGACGAACAGGGTTGAAAAACTTGAAGACTCAGTTGCTGAAATTAAAGATATGGTGCAAGAGATTTTAAAAGCTCAAAAAGCACAAGCCACTGCTGCTCCTGCTCAAGCACCTGCACAACATGCATTTGCTGAAAATGAGCTTTGGAATATTTTTAAATCCATGCTTGAAAAACAACAACATATGGCTGATCAAAAGCATGCTATTCAAGTACAAATGCTGACCACCATGGTGGAATCAAGATTCAAGGATACCCAAGCAGATATCAAGGCTATAAAGGCCAGCATACAAAAGACTGCCCATGGTGGAAAAGTTCCCTCTTCCATCCTCTTCATGGATACACCCCTTGTAGATAATGCCAAAAAGGGGGAGAAAATCAAGTTGAAGAAGAAAGGAATAGAAGATGGGCTGTATATTGAACCAGAGCAAGAAAAACAGCCATCCAAACCATCTCAAACCACAAAATCAAAAACTCCCATTCAAACAGCTGATACAGCAGTGGTTACAAAAACTGCTGTCAGTAGCCAAACAGCTGCCATTTCATCAACACACACACCTTCAACACACACCATCACAACCACTGTTCCACCACCATCATCATCTACAATCATATCACCACCACTGCCTCCTGCCATAAAGCAGAAGACAGCAGATGTTACAACATCTGCTGTAATGACAACAGTGATTGAGACACCAGTTGTTTCAACCACTGTCAGTCAAGCACAAACACAAACCACTGCCTTTTCATCTCAAACCACTGAGCCAATCAAAATATCATCAGCCTCTCCTACAATGAAAAGGAGAAGGCTTCTCATATCTGATGATTCACCACCACCATCACCATCATTAAAAACTACCTCACCACCTCCATCCCCTGCTCAGAAGCAGAAGACATCTGCTGACACATCAGCAGTTGTAATGACAACAGAGGTTGAAACACCAGTTGTTTCAACCACTGTTAGTCAAACATCCACCACTGATCTCATCATTTCTACACCACAACCTCCAAAACCTCACAAAATAAAAAGAGAAACAACACAGGCTACTGATGAAAAGTATGATCCTGTTGCTGCTAAATATCCATTGGAATTAGAAGCTGTGAAAAATGAGATGAAACAATTTTACACTGAAGATGATCCTTCAAAAAGGAAATTTCCTTCTCTCATAGGTTTCATAATTCCAGAAAACATGGATGAATATCTCGAAATAAAAGCAAGACAAGCAAGGATCAGAGCCAAAGTTGAATGCAAGGATCAAGGTGATGAAGCCATTTTGGAAAGAAGGGAATTCCTGCTCAACAAAGTCAAACAATTAGAAGAATATGCAAGTGATCTGAACAAAGAAATGTCAAGCCTGTCCCCTGAAGCAGATCAACGAAATGAATTGAGAAAAGAATACCTTGCATACATAATGAAAGAAAAGTTCTATCCTGCTGAAGAAACAGAATTCAAAGACTGGCCAATAGTTGCACTAAAGCATGAGGCTAACAGAATTGAAAAGATTAAACTTGATCCACGGAAGAAAAAGACAGCTCCAAATTGGAACAAATACAAGAAATTCATACCTGATCTTATTGCCGAGCATAAAAGAAAGAAGCAGGAGTTGGTGGATGGAAAGGTGGATACTGCGGATGCCATAGCAAAATGGTCAAAGCAGCAAACTGATGAAGCTTATGAAAGGCTTGAGAAACAGAGGATGAAAGTCTCCGATATCTCTAAAAAGTCTGACTACAAAAAGCTACAGGAGCAAGTTAAGACCTTTGAAACACAAATCAGCACAGCAGAAGTCTTTGTCACAAAATTGAGAAAAGAAAGGAAGGAAATGCTGTCTGCTGGAGAAGAAAAGGATAAAGAAGCTAATCAGATTGAAGAAGCTATCAAGAAAATAGCTTCAGATAAAGAAAGATTAGCAAAACTACAAGACCTTGCCAAAAAGGTCAAAGTAGTAAGCCAAAAATCATCAGCAGATGTCACAAACAGTCTGACTGACAAAGAAGTTAAAGCAGACATAGCAGCAGCTAATGAGATTATTGAAAAAGCATTCACACGAGTTTCTGAAGCTCATGATACTGCTCTACACTTCTTCTTCAGGCCAAACACTTTAAGTTCATCAGACAATAAACCTCTCCCAAGAAACCCATTTGGTTTAAAAATACTAAAGTGGCTCTCTGATCAAAAGACCCACGTATTGACTCTGATCAGAATCAATGGAGAAGTGAGGCATATATCAAGGAATCAAGCACTAGGCCTGAGTGTTGAAGATCTACAAGATCTCCTTGAGCTTACACTGTGCAGGGATGAGGCCGATTCAAGTTCCAAAGAGTTTGAAGAAAAATTTAAAAGAAAAGCAAAGGAACTTCTGATGAAGAATAAAAATCCAGAATAATGAAGGGTTTTGGCATTATCTGTTCCAGGGGGAGATTGTTGGGATTGAACCCTACCAGAGGAACAGATAATGAAAGCCAAAACCGGTTCACAACAGTGGATTCACAATAAGCAGACGTTTACTCTAAGCTCTCCCCTTGACAGTGGTTACCTATCTGCTGACACACTCTAAGTACTGCTCAGAAGAACAACTGATGAACCAAACACTGATGAAACAACGAAAGACTGCTAAAAGGCAAACACTGAGCTCTATCTACTGCTGTCTCTTAAGTACTACTGAAGAACCAATCACTGCTTATTCAAAGACTGATCACCTTTTGAAGAAAGCACTGATGTCCAAACAATCAGTGCTTAGGCTACAACAGTGGAACGTGAACAGTGTTAGACTTGTTTTGTATCTTATTATCAATCAGTTGTTAGACGTCAGTAGTTTTGTATAGACCAGTGTTTACAGGTTGTTAGGCTGTTAGATGTCACTATCATGGTGACGTCAGCTGAGGTACATTAGTGGTTTGGTTTGCTTATAAATATGACAGTACTCTGTACTGTTATATTTGATCGTTTTGAGTGAGTCCTTCTCCTCAATCCAATCCTTTCATCTTGTGCAACCAACCTTGAAGTATCAGGCTGAGGGGGAGTTTAGTCTGTAAGCTTACATTGTAATCTTTTGCTTTTTGATGTAATCTTTCGACTCTATGAAAAGCAATTGTTTATCAAACTATATTCTCCTTTGATTGTGTTTACAAAGTTTGTTATTCATTTCCGCTGCACTTAAAACTACTCATATCTATTTGATTTGTTCAAATCTCACAAACTAGCACAATCAGTAGATCCTCAGATCCTAACAATTTCAGAGTTAAAAAGTCTTTAATACGGAAATACAATGATGAATATTTATTTTGGTTTTATTGTACAATGATATGAGGAGTTAATTACACAGATGATGTCTCTATTTTGGTCCAAGTAGCGCTTTTGGGGTCTAACGTTGCAAATTTGTAGTTTGATGTTTTCGTAACACCATTGGGTTTTAAGGCTAACGTCTCTTAACTTTGAATGAGTGACGGTTTTATTCTTTAATAACTACGTAGACCAATTATGTAAAAGTTATATTTTAAATACAAAGTAGTCTCCATTTATGTATTATATATATTTTATATATATTGTTTACGAACTACCATGAATAGTAAATTTAAATTTAAAATAATATGTAGCTTTTTAATATTTTATTATATCAATAATAATTACTTTTAACTTTTAACATATTTTCAGTTTTTCCTTTTATTATTATATTTACTTTTTAACGTATTTTTATTTTTTTCTTTTCTAAAACCATATTACCTTTATCGTTTATTTTTGTTTTAATAATTCTTTTTTTTAATTCATCTTTGCTTCCTCAATTAATTTGATATTTCTTTAATAAATTATGTTCGTTATTTTTTAAGCTTAAGTACATAGTTTTATTTAATTTTTACCCTCGAACAGTATAAGTTTTATTAAAACGAATTTATATTCCAAATAAAGTATTTATTTGGTATCGTAAATTCGTAATATAGTACGATGATATCATCTGAACCGATTCTAACGGTTAGGCTTTCTAAATGACATGCTACATTTTCAGATAACGTTTGTTTTACATTATCAGTTGCTTCGTTTCGCGGTAACACGCGACGTAAAAAAAAAACCTAGTATATATTATTGGTGATGGTTCATGAACAGTGGCTCAAGAAAAAAAGGGAAATGCATTGCATAGCTATTAGGTTGCATTTTTTTTCAACATCACTGTTTTTATTTCTATTTTATAAAATGAAGTTCAATCTTTAATACAAAAGTAGAGTTGGTTTAGTGGTTTATACCTACTCTGTTGAAATGAAGAATCTGGGTTTGATCCCCATTGTATTTTTTTTTCACCTCTTCACTTTCTTAATCACTATGAAAGTATTGTTTTTTTTCCATCTCTTCACTTTCTTAATCACTATGAAAGTATTGTTTTTCTTTTGGTTGAATGCTTTTAACTTTCGTTTTTTTTTTCTCTTTTCACCTCTTCACTTCCTAAATCACTATGAAAGTATTTTTTGCTTACACTAATTTTTATTCTGATTAAATGCTTTTTATTTTCATTTTGGTTTACTAAGTTTGTAATGGTTTTTTATTTGTCTCCTCTTAGCGAAGTTAACTTTTCTACAATTTAAATTATTTATTTTTTAAATATTTATAGTCCATTTTAAATATTGGATTCGATACTCATATTCATTTGTATAAACACATGTCAATATATTATTGTCTATATCACGATTTATTTTTTATGTTTTCACTTTGGTTGCTATACCAAGTCTTGATAGCATAACGATTTTTGTTATTATATACATATAAGAATTTTTGTTTTTAACAATTCCTTTTTCTTTTTTAAATAATATTTCCTTTATCATTTAATTTTTATTTTAATAATTCTTATTATCTTTTAAATCATGTTTCCCTTATCATTTAATTTAATATTTTTAATAATTTATGTTCGTTAACTTTTTTTAAAAACCTAAATATGTAGCTGTGCTTAATTTTTCCCTCAACATTTCCGATATAATTTTTATTAAAACGAAGTTATATTCAAAATAGAGTATGTATTTGGTATTGTAAAAGGGTAAGATGATGGATTGGATCGAACAGATTCTGAAGCTTTGGCTTTCTAAACAACACCCTTCATTTTCAAATAACATTTGTCATTATCATCTGTTTTGTTTCGCCGCAACGCGCGATGTTAAGAAACCTAGTGTAATTTGTAAGGTGTGAAGTGGTCACCAACAAGAGAAAATGTTCAAAAGTCGATACACGATTGGGTTCACAAACTACTACATCACATAATCCAACTTGATATTTATTCAGTAGTCTTTTTATTAAAAAAAAAACTATTATTTGTCTTATTAGGTTTATCCTGACTATTTATAAAAAATGTATTTTAAGTAGAGGTGTAAGTCGTGTCGGGTTGGTAGGTTGACGGGTTGCAGGTTGGTGGGTAAAAATGTTCAACCCGAACCTGACCCATATTGTTATTCGGGTCAAAGATTTCAATCCTAACATATAAATTCGGGTCAACCCCAACCCGAACCAGACCCGTTTTAACCCGTATTTTTAAAACGAGTTATATAAGTTGACAATTTATAAGCGAATTACTGGGATTTAAGCGGACTATTGATAACATATTTAATGATGAGTATGTGCGTGTCAAGTAAATAATATAACACGTTAAACTAACATTATTTTAACTAACCATGTAAAGTAGAAACGAAAAAATAAAAAATAAAAACAAAAATATAAAAGTTTTTTTCTTCTAAATAGTTAAACGGGTCAACCTGTTTTTATACGGGTCAACCTGACCTGTTTTTAATACGGGTCAACTCGAACACGACCCATTTTTTAAACGAGTCATGTTAGTTGACTCAAACCTGTGTTTTTTCGTGTCGGGTTGGCAGACCGTGTTAAGAACTGCCGCCCCTAATTTTAAGTGGACACTTGAAGAGAAATATCTTTAAAGCTGGACCATAATATGTTGTAACATCTGCAAACTGTCATGGACCAATACATCCAAATAAACTCATAAAAATCCACAATTCACTTCACACCATACAAATCACAACTTGATCATCTTCAACAATCCACCAAAAATCGCCATGGATCGAACCGAAGACGATATGAAACACGTCGGGTTGTTCGGCATATTCAACCTATCATTCAAAACAATCTTCTCATGGAACAAAATTTTCGCGCAAATCACTCTCGCCTTCATCCTTCCTCTCGCAATCTTCTTCATACTTCAAATGGAAATCTCACACCATTTCTTTTGGAAAATCGACAACAACACGATACCATACCATGCCAACGATAAGCGCGAAGCAACCACCAAGGACTGGCTCTACTACGCGCTATTCACATTCGCATACTTCATTATCCTCCTCATCCTCTCTGTCCTATCTACCGCTGCGGTCGTGTTCACCATTGCCTCCATCTACACAACCCGTGAAGTCGCTTTTCATAACGTCACGAAAGTCATTTCGAAGATATGGAAACGACTTTGCATCACTTTCATATTCATATACATTGCGCAATTCATCTACGATGTAATTGGCAGTGTTGCTTTGGCTATTCCTAGAGCTTTTTTTAGCGCAGTTGGTATAATAATTATTTTGATTTTATACGCGTACGGGTTCTTATACTTGATGGTTGTTTGTCAACTGGCTAGTGTTGTTACTGTCCTAGAAAACATTTATGGATTTAGCGCGTTGAAGAAAGGTAAGAATCTGGCGAAAGGGAAGAAGGCGGTGGGAATGGGAATTGCGGTCGTGTTGAATGGGATTTTGGTAGGTATAATTGTTGTATACTTGTTGTTTGTGGAATACGGGCATGAAGCGTATAAACTGGCGTTGATTTGGAGGGTGGTGATTGGAATAGCGTGTGGACTTATGCTATTGGTGTTGTTTTTTATGTTTATTGTGACTCAAACGGTGTTGTATCTGGTGTGCAAATCGTATCACCGGGAAGCGATTGATAAGTTGAGTTTATCGACGTTTTTAGGTGCTTATATGGGGGAGACGCTCGTGTATCCTAGACCCGGATAGGGGATTCAACTCGGACGCCCACAACATCCGTCTGAACAGGTTTGAAATGGTTGTTCTTGTTGGATTGTAGTTTTCGCATATGTTGTTGTGTACTCTTAAGGAGTTGCGTAACTAGATTCTTGTCTATGCCATACAGACTTCAACTGGTTTTCTTTCTCTTTATCTATTTTCGTTGGAGTGAATTTAAATTAGGTATTGTATTTTTTAACGTTTGTGCGGAACTAGTTACTTAGGCTCTATGCGGTATGGTAGAGGCCCATCATTGGAGGATGATCCGCCACGTAAGCGCCATGTAGATCGGGTGTAAGGATGGGGCAAAGAAGATGGAGGTAAGGAAATGGGGATGGGCCTAAAATATATATGTATATTTTGTATGTATAGGTGTGTGAGAGAGGGGGAGGCCCGTCCAAATCGTCGCACCCCCGACGATCTCGACGACGGAGGCACAGCGACAAAGTGGAGGAAATGGAGAGAGGGCACGGCGACTAGACGGGACGGTCCCCATACCGTCCAGCCTTATATTCGGGTGATTATTGTGTATGTCACTCATAACAAGTGTGAGAGGTAATATTGAGTCTACAAGTGTATGAGTTTTAATGGTCTTATCACGATGCATTTATTTGCGTGAGTTTTCAAGCCGGCCCGTAAGGCTTATCAACCTAGGCTAAGGCCTAGGGCCACCAAAAAACAAGGACCATCAATTTTATTTCCTTTCATATATTAGACTTGCTTTTTTGGCATTTAAACAATGTTTCTAGACCCAATATTTAGGCTTTACACTAGGAGTCTGCATTGTCCACGCACCCAACACATCAACCCTCGTTACTTGCGGCGTATTTTGAGTAACCAATGTGAAACTGATTGCGGATTGAGCGAAATATTGCCAAGATTAGGAAAAAATCATCGTTATGGTTATTTAATGTCTCAAATCTCAATCTCAATTCCTTTATACCAATTCATCAGGGCCCTGACTTTGTAGTTCGCTTAGGGCCTCAAAAAACGTTGGAACGGCTCTGCACTCACATGGTAAGGCTATGGCGTGTGAGGGTCATGGATTGTAACATTATTTTCACATAGGATCATTAATTAAATGGTACACCACCCCCTCCTTGATTGAAGGTGTTCCCATGGATTAAACTATGATTACCACGACCCTCTCATTTGATAGTTTTAAGACAAAAATAAATTTAGAAAAATAAAGAGGATAGTGGTTTGGGTCATAATCACACCCTTAGGGTAGTGGTTTTGAGTGGTGGGTTAAAGATGGATGACATGACGCCTATATAGAGGGTCATTGTCACGGCCCCCGTCCCGGTTTTTACCCGGTCCAAGAGCCGCGGGACAGAAACCCGTGGTAACTATTTTGTTGGCAGCGAAATTTTAACAGGATCTTTTAAAACTTGAAAATACCCAATTTATTTTATTTCACAAATTGGGAATAACACCCATAATTTACAATAAAGGTGATTTTACCGGGAAATCCCTGTTTTTACAAAAACATGTTTCTTTATTTTATTGAGCCACTTCTTCAAGCTTGCAGTGCTACACGGCACTTTTTCCTGGATCACAGCAGATCACCTGAAACATGTTTTAAAAATGTTTTATCAGCAGGGAAATACTGGCGAGTCACTCAAGTTGCATAAAACGACACATTGTTATAATATACAGTATTAAGGGTGATTATATTGTTTCTATCTACCAATTACCCCAAATCGGTATTTGTCACTCGACAGTATCTGTGACTATGGTCAGATCACCCATTGGCTAACCCGTTGTCCAATGGTGACGGGTGTCAAGTAATGTATACAAAACCCCACATACCGGCAGTAATTGAAGATTACAAAGACTTAATCCCTGTAATTATAACTGGAAAACATTTAGGGTTTTGTAAAGTATTTTGATAAACAGAGAATGACTCACATTGCAGATTTAGACGGGCAGCGTTTAGCCTACTGATTTTAGCCTGGTTAACCTAATTCAAATAACAATGCACACGAAAACTAGGTCAGTAACTTAATACAACTTTTACGACAACTCACGAGATTCAAAACCTTCACGACGAATGACAAAGTATAGCCCAAATACGGGCAGCACTTAAACATCCATCGGATTGGTTTTTATCGATCGGACATTAAATCGTAGCAGTGATCGAGTTATTACCCTTTTATCGTGGCAGAATTTCGTGTTTGTGTGTTTTTTTGGAGTAAACTGATGATATCTCAACATACAAAACGAATTTTTACGTCCAACCAATGCCAAAATGCAAGTGCCAATGCCCTGATTTATACCCTGGAAAATGGTCCCTGTCGCGTGGCGTGACAGGTACCCTTCTAGGGTAGGGTAGCCACGTCTGTTTGTAGCCTGGGTGAGTCGACGGTTCGATAAAATTTGATTTTTACAGCGAACTGTTTAGATAATACCAATTAGGGAATACCCCCCCTTGAGTTTTAGGGGCTCTGATCCTAGTTTCGATTGTTCTGAAAATTTTAGGGTTTGTGCAATATTTCTTGGGGGTCTCAATTAGGGTTTCCTATTGGGCAAAATAAAATAAGAAATAGTAATTTTGATGAGAGTTGTTACATCCTCCCCACCTTATAAAAATCTCGTCCTCGAGATTTACTGGAACAAGTAGGGATATTTTCGCCTCATTTCTGATTCCAGCTCCCAAGTGTACTCAGGTCCCCTCTTCGAATCCCACTTGACTTTGACCAGTACTAGTCTTTTGTGCTTGAGAAACTTGACCTTTTTGTCTTCTATCTGAAGTGGCTTCTCAACAAATTTTAACTTTTCATTTACCTCTATATCTTGAAGAGGTACTACCAGGGATTTGTCAGATAGACATTTCTTGAGGTTGGATACATGAAATACGTCATGAACTCCAGCCAGTTCTTCTGGTAGTTGTAAGCGATAAGCAACTGGTCCTATTCGCTGGATTACTGGGAATGGTCCTACGTATCTTGGACTTAGCTTTCCTTTCTTACCGAACCGAACTACTCCTTTCCAAGGAGAAACTTTTAAGAGTACCTTGTCTCCAACTTGAAATTCTAGCGGCTTGCGTCTATTGTCTGCATAACTTTTCTGGCGATCTCGAGCCGTTTTCAGTCTTTCCTTGATTTGAGTGATCTTGTCGGTGGTTTCTTGTACGATTTCAGGACCTGATAATTGACTTTCTCCTATTTATGCCCAACAAACTGGAGTTCTGCACTTTCGCCCATACAGTGCTTCGAATGGGGCAGCTTCAATGCTTGCATGATAACTATTGTTATAGGATAATTCAATTAAGGGTAGGTGGTCATCCCAGTTCCCACCAAAATCTATTACACATGCCCTGAGCATATCTTCCAGGGTTTGAATCGTCCTTTCACTTTATCCGTCTGTTTAGGGATGATATGCAGTATTTAAATTCAATCGAGTCCCCATTGCTTCTTGGAAACTCGTCCAAAAATGTGAAATGAAACGACTATCTCTATCCGATACGATAGAGAGTGGGACTCCATGTAAGGATACTACTTCGTCTACTTATAACTTGGCTAACCTTTCCATGCTAAAGGTTTCCTTCATGGGTAGAAAATGAGCTGATTTGGTTAATCGATCCACAATTACCCAAATTGCGTCGTTACCTTTTCTGGTTTTGGGCAACTTAGTAACAAAATCCATGGTTATTAATTCCCATTTCCAAACAGGCATTTCTAATTGTTGTAGTAATCCTGAAGGTTTCTGGTGTTCTGCCTTAACTTGTGAACAAGTTAGACACTTAGATACATATCTAGCTATGTCCTTTTTCATTCCTATCCACCAGAAGTTATTCCTTAAATCTTGGTACATTTTATTATTTCCAGGGTGCATGGTATATCTAGATTTATGGGCTTCCTTTAAAATCTTATTACTTAATTCTCCTTGCTTAGGTACCCAAATTCTTTTCTTATGGAATCTCCAAATTCCATCAGCCCCTTGCTCCAAGTCTTTTATTCTTCCTTTCATTCCTTTAGCATCATCCTTGATTGCTGTTTCTTGAATGTTTTTCAGTTGTTCCATTAAATCTAATTGTAGATTTAATATGCTCACTTTTGCTTTTCATGATACTTACGACTTAGGGCATCTGCTACTACATTTGCCTTTCCTTCGTGATATTGAATATCACAGTCGTAGTCACTTAGAATTTCCATCCATCTTCTTTGCCTCATATTCAATTCTTTTTGCCCAAATATGTATCTTAAACTCTTATAATCTGTATAGACAGTAAACTTACTTCCGTACAGATAATGTCTCCAAATCTTAAGGGCAAAAATTATGGCTCCTAATTCTAAGTCATGAGTCGTAAAATTTTCTTCATGCTTCTTCAATTGCCTTGAGGCATACGCAATTACCTTTTTGCGTTGCATTAGCACACATCCTAATCCTAACTTAGAAGCGTCACAGTAAACTACAAAATCTTCTGTCCCTTCGGGTAAGGCAATAATTGGGGTGTTTGTTAACTTTTGCTTTAAAACCTTAAAAGCCTCTTCTTGCTTAGGTCCCCATTCAAACTTAACTGTTTTACAGGTTAGCTTAGTTAATGGCACAACTATCTTAGAAAAATCTTTAATAAAGCGCCTATAGTATCCAGCTAATCCTAGAAAACTTCTAACTTCCGTAGCTGATTGCGGGACCTTCCATTTGGTGATTGCTTCTATCTTAGCAGGATCTACGTGAATACCTTCTTGATTCACCATGTGACCTAAAAATTTCACCTCCTGTAGCCAAAATTCACACTTCGAGAATTTGGCGTAAAGCTTTTCCTTTCTTAACAAAGTTAAGAGTGCATGCAGATGCTCACAATGCTCTTCCTGGATTTTGGAATAAATAAGTATATCGTCAATGAAGACAATTACAAATTTATCCAAGTACGGTTTACAGATCCTATTCATCATATCCATAAATGTTGCCGGAGCATTTGTTAGTCCGAAAGGCATAACTGTAAACTCGTAGTGACCATACCTTTTTCTGAAAGCAGTTTTAGGTATGTCTTCTTCTTGTACCTTCAACTGATGATATCCGGAGCATAAATCTATCTTAGAAAAATATCTAGGCCCCTGAACTTGATCAAAAAGATCATCAATCCTAGGCAAAGGGTATCGATTCTTGATTGTAACCTTATTCAATTCCCTATAATCGATACACATTCGCATCGAACCATCTTTCTTCTTTACGAACAACACTTGTGCTCCCCAAGGGGATGAACTAGGTTGTATAAATCTTTTACTAAGCAATTCATCCAACTGCTTTTTCAATTCTAGCATTTCAGTGGGTGCTAACCGATAAGGTGCCTTAGCTATTGGTGTAGTTCCTGGAATTATATGAATTCTAAATTCTACTTCCCTATCTGGTGGTAATCCTGGTAACTCTTCTGGGAATACATCCAAGTATTCTGAGACTACATGAATTTCCTTAAGTTCCTTACCCTTAGTGCTAATGATTACCGAAATCATATACACTATTCCTTGCTTACGTTCATAATTAGCAACTTTCATTACTGAAATGAACTTCATTGGTTTACGCGGCTTATCCCCTGTAATCATAATTACTTCTCCTATGGGTGCACAAATTTCTATGGAATTCTTATCACAGAGGATTCGAGCATGGTTGGCTACTAACCAATCCATTCCTAATACGACATTGAATACAACTAAATTCATGGGTAATAGGTTTGCAGAAAATTTATGACCCGAAAGTTCTATAGTTTCTTTTTGCAAAACCGCATCTATGTTAACAGAGTTTCCATCTGCCGTTTCTACTGTAAAAACTTGCGTAAGTTTCGTTAAAGGTTGCTTAAAAGCTTGGCAGAATGAAGTATTTATAAAACTTTGGTTTGCACCAGAGTCGAATAATACTTTCGCATAAACATTGTGAACTAAGAGCGTACCAGCTATTACGTCAGGAATCAGTTCGGTTTCCTGCGTGGTCAGTTGGAAGGCTCTTACGTTCTTCTTGTTAGTTCCTTCAGCAGTTTTGGCCTTGTTATCTGCTGGTTTAACAAATTTAGGGCATTTTGGTCTAAAATGCCCAGCTTCTCCACATTTATAGCAGATCTTTGTTTTCTTTCTGCAATCTTCTTCACAATGTCCTATAGCTTTGCAGAAGTTGCAGGTTTCATTGCATTTTCCAAAATGTTTCTTTTTACAGTTTCTGCAGAATGGCGGAGTGGAAGAGGATCCAGTTCCCTTTCTCTTGAAGTTGCTATTATTACCCACACGAAATCCTTGGGTAATCTTTTGAGCCACTTCCTTCTTTCTGTTTTCTTCTCGCGTACGCACCAGTCCGTCAGTCAAAGTGTTGGCTAATTCCACTGCATCATCGATCGTGCGGGGTCTCGCAGCTTTGACAATATCACGAATCTCGCTAATTAAACCCCAAATGTAGCGAGAAATAAGTACCGGTTCTGGCAAAGCCAGAGTAGGCACAATTCAAGCATATTCGAAAAACTTCGAAGTATACCCTCGGCAATCAACATCCACCATTCGGTGGCTCAGGAATTTGTTCGCCATTTGTTCTTTTTCATATTCTGGGCATAATTTTCTTTCCACCAAACGCTTAAATTCTTCCCAACTCATGGCATAAGCCAGGTCGCTTCCCTTGGCTTGCAACACCGTATTCCACCATTCTAATGCTTCTTCCTTGAAAAGGTGAGAAGCATACATGACTTTATCCTCCTCGGCACATTTACTTATTTTAATTACTGCCTCGGTTTTCTCCAACCAACGTAGCGCGGCAGTTGCCCCTTAATTGCCTGCGAACTCGACAGGTTTACAGGCAAGAAATTCCTTGTAAGTGCAACCAGGCGTTGCAGCTTTCATTCTTTTAAGGAATGGGGCTTGCATCCCGTCATTATCATTATTATTATTATTATTATTGTTGTTGCCTCCTCCATTTACGCTATTACTAAAGTTGTCATCACGAGTACGTTTACTAGGAATAATTGGTTGAGGTTCAACTGGATTTCGGGCAGCAGCAAGGATTGCTGGAATAGCATTGGCTATTCCTTGAGCAACGATATTCTCTATATCTTGCCTATTCAGAAATTGATCTTCATGGTTTTGTTCAGATAGGTTAACTTCGTTAACTGGTTCATTAATGTCATGGCCCCCTCCTAGTTTTACCCGGTCCAGGAGCCGCGGGACAGAAACCCGTGGTATTTATTAATTGAGTTGACAGCAGAAGATTTACAGGATATTTTAAAACTTGAAATGCCCGATTATTTTATTTCATAATTCGGGATAAACCCCGTAATTTACAATAGAGGAATTTTACAAGGAAATTCCCTGATTTACAAAACATGTTTATTTGTTTAAATAAGCCACTACTTCAAGCTTTGTTAGTGCTCCGTAGCACTTTTCCTTGGTTCACAGTAGTCACCTGAAACATGTTTTAAAAATATTTTATCAGCGGGGAAATACTGGCGAGTCACTCCAATTTGATAAAAAGACACGTAGTTATAATTTACAGCATAAGAGCGATTACAATGGCTTCTATCTTATTTTTATCTGGCGTCGTGTCACCTCCTGGTGACGATGGTCATACCACTATTGGGTCCTTTCACCCAAGTAGTGATGATTATCACTATTAGGATTTATTAGCCTAACCGTGAGAAATTAGTAATGTGCACAATACCCCACTAGCCAGTGATTAAGATAACCACGACTTAATCCCTGTAATTATAACCTTTGAAAATAACTTGGAGTATTGTAAAACATTATTGATAAAAAGAGAATGACTCACATTGCAAGTTTAACGGGTAGAGTTTAGCCTACTGATAAGCCTGATAACCTAATTTAACAATGCACACGAACTAGGTTAGTAACTAATACAACATTTACGATAACTCACGAGATTAAAACCCTCACAATGAATGACAAAGTGCAATACTTAAACATCCATCGTATTCACGACGAATGACAAAGTATAGCCCTAGTTTGGGCAGCACTTAAACATCCTTCGGATAGTTTCAATCGATCGGACATTGAATCGTAGCAGCGATCGAGTTAATACCCTGTATCATAGCAGCGCCTTGATACCTTAATTTTCGAATTTGAGCAGTGAATCTTCGTTTTTGATCAAAACTGTCGACACAGAATGAAAGCCCGATGCCTAGGCAATTTATAGCAAAAATTTAAGTTTTACGCGGCCCGCGTAAGCCTTAACAGACTCTTACGCGGCCCGCGAGAGCCCCTAGTCTACGTATAGGGTTGCTGGGTCACGAGTAGGGTCGCCACGTGGACGACACATGGTCCGGATGCTTATCCGGTCAAACTTCAAGTTGACGCGGCCCGCGTGAAACCCAAAAACCTTGATTTCTTAGTTTTTCATGCACGTTAGGGTTTCAGGGGTCCGGGTTTTCACTTACGGGTCGTTTTGGGACAATTTTTGAAGGTCCTTACATCCTCCCCACCTTATTTAAAATCTCGTCCTTGAGATATATTGGAATAAGTAAGGGTACTTTTGCTTCATCTCCGATTCCAGCTCCCAGGTGTATTCGGGTCCTCTTTTCGAATCCCATTTGACTTTGACTAATACTAGTCTTTTGTGTTTGAGAAACTTAATCTTTCTGTCTTCTATTTGCAGTGGCTTCTCAACAAATTTTAACTTTTTATTTACCTCTACATCTTGAAGAGGTACTATCAAGGATTCATCAGATAGACATTGCTTGAGATTGGATACATGAAACACGTCATGTACTCCAGCTAGCTCCTCTGGTAGCTGTAGGCGATAAGCAACTGGTCCTATTCGCTGTATTACTGAGAATGGTCCTACGTACCTTGGACTTAGCTTTCCTTTCTTACTGAACCGAACTACTCATTTCCAAGGAGAAACTTTCAAGAGTACCTTGTCTCCCACTTGAAACTCTAGTGGCTTGCGTCGATTATCGACATAACCCTTCTGGCGATCGCGAGCCGTTTTCAGTCTTTCCTTGATTTGAGTAATTTTGTCGGTGGTCTCTTGCACAATTTCAGGACCGGATAGTTGACTTTCTCCTATTTCTGCCCAGCAGACTGGAGTTCTGCATTTTCGCCCATACAGTGCTTCGAATGGGGCAGCTTCAATACTTGCATGATAACTATTATTATAGAGAATTCGATTAAAGGTAGGTGGTCATCCCAGTTTCCACCAAAATCTATCACACATGCATTAAGCATGTCTTCCAGGGTTTGGATCGTCCTTTCACTTTGTCCGTCTGTCTGAGGATGGTATGCAGTGCTTAGATTTAGTCGGGTTCCCAAGGCTTCTTGGAAACTTGTCCAGAAATGGGAAGTGAAACGATTATCCCTGTCCGATACAATGGATAGTGGGACTCCATGTAAGGATACTACCACGTCTACATACAACTTTGCTAATCTTTCCATGCTAAAGGTTTCTTTCATGGGTAGAAAGTGAGCTGACTTGGTTAATCGATCCACAATTACCCAAATCGCATCATTACCCTTTCTGGTTTTGGGCAACTTAGTAACAAAGTCCATAGTTATAAGTTCCCATTTCCATACAGGCATTTCTAATTGTTGTAGTAGACCTGAGGGTTTCTGGTGTTCTGCCTTAACTTGTGAACAAGTAAGACATTTAGAAACATACCTAGCTATGTCCTTTTTCATGCCTATCCACCAGAAGTTATTCCTTAAATCTTGGTACATTTTATTGTTACAAGGATGCATGGTATACCTAGATTTATGGGCTTCCTCTAAAATCTTATTTCTTAATTCTCCTTGCTTAGGTACCCAAATCCTTTTCTTATGGAATCTCCAAATTCCATCACTTCCTTGCTCTAATTCTTTTACTCGCCCCTTCATTCCTTCAGTATCATCCTTGATTGCTGTTTCCTGAATATTTTTCAATTGTTCCATTAAATCTAACTGTAGATTTAATCTGAGAGCACGAACTCGCTTTTGCTTTTCATGATACTTACGACTTAAGGCATCTGCAACTATGTTTGCTTTTCCTTCGTGATACTGAATATCACAGTCGTAGTGACTTAGAATTTCCATCCATCTTCTTTGCCTCATGTTTAATTCTTTTTGCCCAAATATATACCTTAAGCTTTTATGATCTGTATAGACAGTAAACTTACTTCCATACAAATAATGTCTCCAAATTTTAAGGGAAAAAATTATGGCTCCTAATTCTAAGTCATGTGTCTTATAATTTTCTTCGTGCTTCTTCAATTGCCTTGAGGCATACGCAATTACCTTCTTGCGTTGCATTAGCACACATCCTAATCCTTGCTTAGAAGCATCGAAGTAAACTTCAAAATCTTCCGTTCCTTCTGGCAAATCTATAATTGGGGCGTTTGTTAACTTTTGCTTCAAAATCCTAAAGGCCTCTTCTTGCCTAGGTCCCCATTCAAATTTAACTGCTTTACATGTTAGCTTAGTTAATGGCACAGCTATTTTGGAAAAATCCTTAATGAATCGTCTATAGTAACCAGCTAACCCTAGGAAACTTCTAATTTCCATAGCTGTTTGTGGGACCTTCCACTTGGTGATCGCTTCTATTTTGGAGGGATCTACGTGAATACCTTCGTGATTCACCACGTGTCCTAAAAATTGTACTTCCTGCAGCCAAAATTCACACTTCGAAAATTTGGCGTTGTCACACCCCTATATTCTGGAACGGTATTTTATATACCGTACCCCAAGCCCGTATAGGGAAAATAAGTTAAAAGTATTTACCTGAGCAAAGTAATAATCACAACAAGCAAGTGTACGTAGCTTTTACCGGGTCTCCTATTCTGGAACGAAGGTTTATAATAACCTATTAGAATCCTAACGGGTCTTTAATTAAGCCTAAACTTAGACCGGTTAGTTTTAAAGAAAGATGCGGTTCAAACGCACGATTAAGCGAAGACGGGAATAGAATGTGATTTAGACCCGAAAAGTTTGAAGACTTGTATAATATGGGTAATTTAAACACATTCTGGATTTTGAAATAAAAACGATAAGGTTTGACCCGTTTCGGCTAATTTATGCAAACTAGTTACATAAACCGAACCGAACGCGCAAGAAGCGTAACGGGTAACCATCAGAGTCATATACAGGTTTCCTAAGTTAATATGCCTTAAATATGTTGTGATATCAGTAGGATACCTTCCATTATGCCCAAAACGAGTTTAATCTCAATTTAAGCCCCGTAGGGGTATTTTGGTCATTTTAAAGATTATAAAAGAGATTAAATATGATTCTGAGACTCGGGTCTGAAATAATCAGTAAAACAACTTGATTTAATAGGTTATATCAGTTGGTGATAAGTCTTATATGCCAAAATGGTTTTAAACACATACTAGGTGTTTAATACGCGTAAAAAGCCGTTTTAAGCGATTTCTGGGTTATACAGGAAATCTGAGTTTTCTGATCAGGTTATAAAGTTCAAAATACTTCATTTATTTTATAAAATCAGTAGCAATTGGATTGGTGTCAAAATACTATGTAGAACTCATTTTATAAACAAAAAGGGTATAATCAGTATTTACCGAATCAAGGTAATAACCTTAGGTTATGATCAGGTTAAAAATAATTAAAAATCTTCAAAAATCCCAAAATATTATATTACATCAGTGGGTAAAAGGTTTGATGTCAAAAATTGGGTTTAGATAGGCTTTATGCTAATTGCGCCGGTTAATTAACAAAAAGCTTTTTAAGTGCGCTATTGAGCATAACTCCTAATCTAGACCTCCAACTGATGTGAAATTTTAGGGACAAGTTTATAATTCAGCAGCAAAGATTATTGTCCTCTCACATTTCCAAAATTCTCGTTTTAAGGTAAAAAGGGCATTATGGTCAACATTAAGCAATTAACGGAAACGTGCAAACGGATTGGACAATCAACGAGCCAATCACAGAGGGTTATACCATCAAGTAGCCTGGTCCTAAGGAAGCTCTAAGGCATTTCCAAACCCATCTAAATCGGGTCAGAACTGAAGTCAAAGCAAAAGTCAAATTTTTGCGACTTCCGGTTCCGAACCGAGCCTAAACAGAAAATTGTCGGATCCAACAAGCTTAGACCAGCTCTTATACTAATTACTAAGTTATATGAGTGATAAAATAGGTTACACGTCTTCCACATTGTTAATTACGTGTTAATTCGCAAATTAAGTTTCTGTTGACTTTTTATAACGAACTTTGACCCGACAAATGATCTAGTTAGAGCGGGAATCAGAGGGTGCCCTTTTAAGGGTTTAATGCCCACATAATTACCAACTTATAACTACTTTCATTTTGACTAAACATCAGACCTTTAATGATTAATCGATAAGTCAAACCTTAATTACGACGGTTTGACGTTGAGTTAATTAACTAAGTAAAACACGATTAAGGAAGGTTAAGGAAGCTTACCAAGGTCCAATGCACGACTAGAGATGCTTGGGGAATGGCCTTGAGCTCCAGAAATGATCAGAAGTTGAGTTGGAAATGAATGATCAAAAATGAAACAATGTGGGTCTTTATATAGTGTTCTTGATTGTTTAAGATCATGCCAAACAACTCTAGGATTGATCCCTGATCAATAACATGTGTCCCTAGTGCCTAAGAACTAGTTGTGCTGCTCATGGTGATGAAAAATATCTATTTAAGTCGGTTAACTTGTTCATAATAGGCATCAGCCTATTTTCTGTCGCTGGGGATGCCTTACGGACCGTAAGGCAGGACCTTTACGGTCCGTAACCGATGTCCAGGAGACAAAAATCTTTGAATTATTAGGCTTTCGATCATGCAACCTTTCTATTACGAATTTGGGCCATGAATTATCAGTATGGGACCTTTAGATCGTGCTTGAACAGTTATAACCACCTTTCATGATGTATAATTGTCTTGGATTTTAACGAAAAGGTCACGAATGAAGATTTGATGTATATAATCTCATAGGATACCGTTCTTGTGTAAATTGGAACCAATTATTACTAGTAATTACCGGATTGAATGTATATCAGATGTTAATAATATAGATTAGGGTCTTGGGATTCATAATGAGGTCGTTCAGAGGTATAAATTAACATGTCGACACTTTTAAATCCTGCCATACATTTTTAACTAGATCCAGGTTTATAACACTTTTGTCTTACATGACACGTGTCGTTATTTTACTGGACACAAATTTTCAAGGTGTTACATCCTCACCCCCTTAAAAGAAATCTCGACCTCGAGATTTACAGAAATAAATGAGGGTACTTTTCTTTCATTGTGAACTCAACCTCCCACGTGTACTCGGGACCTCTACGGGCATCCCATTTAACTTTTACTATCGGTACATGCTTCCTTCGAAGCTTCTTAACCTGTCGATCCTCGATCGATACAGGTTTTTCAACAAACTTCAAGCTCTCTTCTATGTGCACATCTGTATGTGGCATGACTAGTGATTCATCAGCCAAACACTTCTTCAGATTGCAGATGTGGAATACATTGTGAATACCACTGAGCTCTTCAAGTAAGTTTAACTTATAGGCAACTGATCCGACATATTCGATGACCTCGAATGGTCCTATGTATCTCGGGCTTAACTTGCCTTTCTTACCAAATCGCATCACTCCCTTCCAGGGTGATACTTTAAGTAGTACTTTATCACCAACCTTAAACTTTAGAGGTTTACGCTTTAAATCTGCGTAGCTTTTCTGCCTATCTCTGGCAGCTTTCAAGCGATCACGAATCTGGACAATCTTGTCCGTTGTTTCAAAGACTATTTCAGGTCCTGTAAGCTGGACATCTCCAACTTCCGCCCAACAAACGGGAGTTCTGCACTTTCTACCGTACAAGGCCTCGAAGGGCGCAGCCTTGATGCTGGTATGGTAGCTATTGTTATAGGAGAACTCGATCAATGGCAGGTGGTTATCCCAACTACCACCTAAGTCAATTACACACGCACGAAGCATGTCTTCCAAAGTTTGGATTGTACGCTCACTCTGTCCGTCCGTCTGAGGATGGTAAGCCGTACTAAAATTTAAGCGCGTGCCCAAAGATTGTTGGAAACTTTTCCAAAAATGTGACGTGTATCTAGTATCTCTGTCAGAGATAATAGACACAGGTACGCCATGCAGAGATACAATCTTATCTACGTACAATTGGGCTAACATGTCGGAGCTATATGTCTCCTTAATGGGTAGGAAATGTGCTGACTTAGTCAGTCTATCTACTATCACCCATATAGTATCATTTCCTTTCTTTGTCTTTGGTAACTTGGTGATGAAATCCATTTTCACCATCTCCCACTTCCACGTGGGAAGTTCAGGCTGTTGTAGCAAACCTGACGGCTTCTGATGTTCAGCTTTGACTTGCGCACATGTCAAACATTTAGCTACATAGGTAGCTATAGACTTCTTCAAGCCTATCCACCAAAAGTTTGCTTTCAGATCCTGGTACATCTTGTCAGCTCCAGGATGGACGGAGTATTTAGAACTGTGGGCTTCCTGGGGGATAACATCTCGAAGTCCTCCATAAACTGGAACCCATATTCGTCCATTTAACCTCAAAATTCCGTCCTTGCCATAGGATAACTGTTCTTCAGTTACTCCTAGCTTTTCATTAGGATAGTTAGCTTCCAACACAGCTTCCTTCTATGCAGCTAACAACCTTTCATTCAAACCATTCTTTATCTCAATGCTCTTGGCATTGATTCTTATAGGCTTCACTCTTTCCTTTCGACTTAAGGCATCAGCAACTACATTCTCCTTGCCAGGATGGTATCTGATTTCACAATCATAATCATTCAAAGTTTCCATCCAACGTCGTTGCCTCATGTTCAAATCCTTTTGGTTAAACAGGTGCTGGAGGCTCTTGTGATCAGAATAGATCACACACTTGATACCATATAAATAGTGCCTCCATAGCTTCAGTGCAAATACAACGGCACCCAACTCCAAGTCATGGGTGGTGTAATTCTTTTCATGCACCTTTAACTGACGTGAAGCATAGGCAATAACCTTGCCTTTCTGCATAAGCACACACCCCATGCCAGTGTGTGATGCGTCGCAGTAAACCACGAATTCTTCGGTACCTTTAGGCAATGTCAGTACAGGCGCGTTGCTTAGCTTCTGCTTGAGGATATCAAAGGATTCTTGTTGCTTGGGTCCCCAGTTGAACTTAATATCCTTTCTAGTCAAAGAAGTTAGGGGTGCAGCAATCCTTGAAAAATTTTCAATAAAGCGTCTCTAGTATCCTGCCAATCCCAAGAAACTGCGAATTTCTGTGGGCGTCTTCGGATCTTGCCAATTCATGACAGCTTCAACCTTAGCGGGATCTACTTGGATTCCGCGTTCACTAACCACATGTCCAAGGAATTGGACTTCTCGAAGCCAAAATTCACACTTAGAGAATTTGGCGTAGAGCTTCTCCTGCTGAAGTAGCGAAAGAATACATCGAAGATGTTTCTCATGGTCGGCCTGATTCTGTGAATAAATCAGAATGTCGTCAATGAAGACGATAACAAATTTGTCCAAGTATGGTTTGCAGACACGGTTCATGAGATCCATGAATGCCGCTGGTGCATTAGTGAGCCCAAAAGGCATCACTAGGAACTCGTAATGACCATAACGAGTCCTAAATGCAGTCTTGTGCACGTCTTCATCTCTAACCTTCAGTTGATGATAGCCTGACCTTAAGTCAATCTTAGAGAAGTAACTTGCCCCTTGAAGTTGATCGAACAGATCGTCGATCCTGGGCAATGGATACCTATTCTTGATAGTGACCTTATTAAGCTCACGGTAATCGATGCACAGACGCATCGATCCATCCTTCTTCTTGACAAATAAGATTGGTGCTCCCCAAGGAGACGAACTAGGTCTAATGAAACCCTTGGCTAGCAATTCATCTAGTTGTGTTCTCAATTCCTTCATCTCTGTTGGTGCCAACCTATAAGGTGCTCTAGCAACTGGTGCTGCTCCAGGGATGATGTCAATTCTGAATTCTACTTGCCTATCTGGTGGTAAACCAGGTAGTTCTTCAGGGAAAACATCGGGATATTCAGAAATAACGGGGATATCCTCAATCTTAGGCTTCGGCTCATCAATAGTCACTTGTGCCAGGTAGATGACACAACCCTTCTTCAAACACCTAGAGGCCTTGAGCATAGTCACTTGCTCAGGCAGTCCATATTGGGTATCTCCCTGAATGGTAAGTGATTCACCAGACGGGGTCTTGACTACAACTTGTTTCTTGTTGCACACAATCTGGGCTTGGTTATGCGATAACCAATCCATACCTATCACTATATCAAAACCGGCTAGCTTAAAGGGAAGTAAGGACAAGGGAAAAGAGTGGTTCCTAATGGATATAACACATCCATCTAACACAATTGAGGCGGTTTCTAAGGTGCCATCTGCTAACTCCACCTCATATTTCACATTTAAGGTTTTAACAGGTAAATTCAGCAATTTGCAAAACTTATTATCTACAAATGATTTATCAGCTCCTGAATCAAATAGCACTCTCGCATAAACATCATTTATGAGAAAGGTACCTGTGATCACGTTATCGTCCTGAACAGCTTCCTTTGCATCCATGCGGAAGACCCTTGCATTGGTCTTCTTCCCTTCCTCAGCTTTCTTTGCAGATTTTGGGCAATTTGTCTTAATGTGCCCTTTTTCGTTGCAACTGTAGAACGTTGCGTCCTTCAGCTTCTTGCACTCAAGGGTCTTATGTTCAGGAGACTTGCAAATCTCACATGCCCTTGGCTGAGACTGGGATTTCGACTCATATCTGCACTTCCCGAAGTGCTGTCTCTTGCAGATCTTACACTTGGGCTTATCACCAGATTGATGCCCATCCTTCTTAGATCCAGACCCCTTTTTGTGGTCATTGTTTCCCCTGTGCTTCTTATCCGAACGTCGTGAATTGTCATCTTCACGCTTTCTTTTCTCGGCATCCGTGTTCCTCAGCGATCTCTGTCTGACCGCGTCCAGTGTGAGGGACAAAGATATATCAGCTACAGATCTGAAAGTAGCTGGCCGAGAGGCCTTCACGCTTGCCTTAATTTATGGGGCTAAACCCCCAATGAAAAGAGCTATTCTCTTGGGTTCCGGGGTCACCAGATACGGAACCAATCTTGACATTGTGTTGAAGCTTGTAAGGTAAGCTTGGCAGTCAAGGTTCATCATAACCAACGATAAGAAATCAGACTCAATCTTTTCAACCTCATGCTAAGGGCAGTAGTTTTCCTTGATGAGGGCAACAAATTGCTCCCATGTCATATTGTATAATGTAATCTTCCCTGTAGCTTGGATCAAAGACCTCCACCAAGCTAGTGCTTCACCTTTGAACGACTGGGATACAAACTTTACCACATCCTTATCAGCGCACCCGCTGATATCTACCATGGTGTCCATCTTATCCAACCATGTCATGCAGTCTATAGCTCCTTTTTCCCCAGTGAAATCCCTGTGTCACACCCCGATTTCCACGTGTCACCGGTGGGCCCGGTGGGGAGTATCGTGACGTAGTTGAGATCATCATAGTCAAACAACACAATATATAAATGCACAGCGGAAGCAAAAGATAAATATATTACATTCCGAATATAAGTAATTTCAAAGTATTACAACGAAAGGTAAAGGATCCACAGGCGGATCGATAAAAGAAAACTGTTCAACAGACTTTAGGCATCTAGAACTTGCAAGATTCCCTAATGACGCCCTGAGCTCCCAGCCAATTACGCATAGTACCTGTCACTTAACCTTTTGGAAAATACGTCAGTTTACACTGGTAAATACAATTAACTGACTCATTTTGAAAAGAGTTTAAGAAAATTGATTTGAATGCACGTGGCACAAAATATCTTTTATAATTTGATTAAAATGCACGAGGCAAAATTATCTTTTATACTTGGGACAATTTTATTAATAAAGATCTTGTATCCGATTTACATGGTTGTCCAACATTTAGGGCCGGTGATTATACAATACAAGCCGGTCAAGATTAATCGACACACCATAAATATAACTCACAAGAAGACATCCTTACGAGTGAGTATATCTTTTACATACGCAACAGGAGGTGTTATGCCTACACCTTGTGCTTAAGTTATGGCCATTCACTTTTTAAATGAGCCAAGGATATCCAGGACACGGTCATTAACCCCTAATGTTATTTATTATCAATCAATACAGATTAAAACGGGATTATGCAATTTAATCATCTCCGATTAAAAGGTTTCTACACCCGACCAAGTGGTATTTTTATAATACCGTATCCCAAGCCCGTATAAGGGAAAATAAGTTAAAAGTATTTACCTGAGTTAGCAATGCAATTTATACTCAGCTGTATATTCTAATCAGCAAGCACAAGTAGTTCTACTGGGGCTCTCAATCTGGAACGAAGGTTTTATTAACCTATTAAATTCCTAACGGGTCTTATTTAAGTCGTAACTTAGACCGGTTAGTTTTAAGGAAAGGTTTACGGTTCAAAACGCATGATTAAGCGAAGACCGTAATAGGATGTGATTTAGACCCGACAAGTTTGGAGACTTGTATAATATGGGTAAACTAAACATATTCTGGATTTTGAGATAAAAACGATAACGTTTGACCCGTTTCGGCTAATTTATGCAAACTAGTTACATAAACCGAACCGAACGCGAATAACGCATGACGGGTAATCATGAGAGTCATATACAGGTTTCATAAGTTAATTATGCCTCAAATATGATGTGACATCAGTAAGATGTCTTTCATTATGCCCAAAACGTATTTAAACACAAACTAGGCCTCGTAGGGGTAGTTTGGTCATTTAAAAGGTTATAAAAGAGTTTAAGTATTTACCTGAGTTACAGGTCTGGTATAATCAGCGAAAATACTTATTTTGATAAGTTATAACAGTAGGATAAAGTATATATGTGAAATTTATCAATTATAACCAAACTATGCACCGAAGGGCATTTTGGTAATTTCACATAAGCCGTAAAGCTCAAAACTGAAGTCGGAGTTTATCAACCTTTGCTTACTGTTAAAATATTATAATTTGCCTCAAATATCAGTAGGTATCAACCCTTGTATGTTTAGAATAGTTTTAGTACATACTATGCGTTAAAAACGCTTAAAAAGGCGATTAAAGGCCATTTCCGGGTTCGATACTTAAATCTGATATTTTTATATTTCCAGAAGGCTTAAAATAATTTATTTATCATATGTGATCAGTAGCAAAAGGTTTGGAGTCGTTTAGATATGTAAAACTCATTTTATAGCCCGTAAGGGCAAAATCGACAATTACCGGATTAAGCCTACGACTATAAGTTATGCTCAGCCTAAAATTAATTAAAAATCTTCAAAAATCCCAAAATAATATATTACATCAGTGGGTAATAAGTTTGATATCAAAAAGTATGTTTAAATAGGTTATACGCTAATTATGTCGTTTAATCGCTAATAAACTTTCTAATTACGCTAATGAGCGTAACTCTCAATCTACACCTCCAACTGATGTCAAATTTTGGGTGCAAGTTTATAAATTAGTAACTAAGGTTTCTACTCTTTTACATTTCCAAAAATCATGTTTTAAGGTGAAAAGGGCATAATGGTCAACATATGAGCAATTAACGGAATCATGCATATTAATTGGTTAACTAATGAACCATGGTGTATAATCACAGAGGGTTATACTAGCATGTTACCTGGTCCAAATAAAGCTCTAAGGCATTTCTAAAACATGCTTAAACGGGTCAGAACTGAAAGTCAAAGTGAAAGTCAAACTATGCAACTTTCGGTTCCGAACCGGGTCTAAACAGGAAATTGTCGGGTTGAACATGTTTAGACATGTTCTTACACTACTTACCAAGTTATATTAATGATCAAACAGGTTGCACGCCTTCTAGATTGCTAATTATGCGTTTTATGCTTCTGTTGACTTTTTCGGATTAAGTTTGACCCGACAAACGATCTAGTTAGGATGGGAATCAGTGGGTGCCCTTTTAAGGGTTTATTGCCCAAATAATTACCAACTTATAACTACCTTTACATCGACTAATCGCTGGACCGATAGTGATTAATCGTTAAGTCAAACCGTAATTACGACGGTTTGACTTTTAAGCTATAAACTAAGTAAAATGCGATTAAGGAAGGTTATGGGTACTTACCGAAGTCCTAATTATGATTAGGGATGCTTGGGGACTGCACTTGTGCTCCAAAAATGATCAGAAATGATGTTTGAAGGAATGATCAAAATGTTGCAACTTTGGTGCTATTTATATGGGTTTAATCACCTTGGATGGTTGACACACAACACTATCCATGGTTCCTGATCATCAACACATGTCCCTAAGGTCCTAGGAGGCACTTAGGGGTCGCCCATGAAGTGTAAAATTCAATTTAAGTCGGTTACAAGGCATAAACAGGCTGCTGTCAGTCATTTCTGCATCTGATGTCCTGACGCGGCCCGCGTAAGGTCTTGACATGTCTTACGCGGCCCGCATGGCCCTTCTGATCAGGTTATTTACATTTTCAAGTTTTTGCATATGTCCCTTGGCCTTTCGAAGAGTCAATTAAACTTATTCTTTGCATTTTGGCCCCTTCTTATTTACCTACAAGGGCTTTAGGACTTGTACCCACTTTTCTAAGTCCTTGGCCACTCGGTTATTACCCGAAAAGTCACAATTTTCAACGTTAACGCTTTAACCCCTCGCTTACGAATTTGATCATAACTTTCTCATACGATGACGAAACTTTATGAAATTTATATCGTGCATTCTAGTAAGCATACTTAACAGTTACAAAGCTTCGGGTTTGTTAAAAGGTCACTCAGAGGTATAACTTAAACATGTTGACACATTTAACCCTTGTAGTTTGTAATCTCTCACTTTTAGCTTCGTATGATCCATGATTTATTCGTTCGATGGTATAAACATTATGTAGGGTTAATGTACAATATATTTATTCACTGTTGACATTTAGAACTCGTATTTTCATATACTTTTCAAGTTTGTCAACTTTAGTCCCTCTAGGGTATTCTTTCACACGTTCAAGCTTATGACACGTGTCAATACATGATAGGACGTGAATTTTCGAGGTGTTACATCCTCACCCCCTTAAAAGAAATCTCGACCTCTAGATTTGTTAAAGTAAAGAAAGTATTTTCTGCCTTATATTGGGCTTAATCTCCCCCGGTACCTTTGAGCCTCTAAGGCACTCCAATTGACCTTTATAATAGGTACATGTATCTTTTTGGAGCTTCTAATCCTGTCGATCCTTAATCGTCACAGGTTGCTAATCATATCATAAATCTGTATATCATTATGTGATAGTGCTTCTTGGCTTATTGGCGAAACACATCCTTCAGTCACTAGTGTGCAATGTATTGCGAGCTCCGCCAAGCTCCCTAAATAGGTTTTAGCTTATAAGCTACTTGATCTTGATACATTCGATTTTCTTCGAATGATCCTATATATTCAGAACTTATCTAGCCTGATAATTCAATAAATTTGGCACACCCTTCCTGGGTGATATATTTTGTTGAACTTTATTCCTTGACAAAATTCAGAAGGGTTGCTACTATCATAAATTCTTGATTTTCTGCCGAATATTGACAACTTACAGATGATTAGGGATTTGTATGATCTTATTCGTCGTTTCCAATGCAACTTTCAGATCCAGACAAGTAGACTTTCCAAAGTCTCGTTCATCCATCGGATGTTTTGATATTTCATCTTTGCAAGGTCTCCAAAGGAGCCACCTTGATACTTATATAACAGCTATTATAGAAAAGCTTATCATAAGGTGAGATGGTTATTCCAACCATTGCTCAAAATTAATCTTAATGAATAGCTAATCCTTACAGTTAGTCGAACAAATCGATGATCCTGGGCAGCTGATGGAAATTCTTGATTGTTGCTTAAATAGGGTTGCGGTATTCAATGCATGCGCAAGATGACCCGTCTTTCTTATCTAACAATATCAAATTCTCAGAATATCGAGTTAGGCTATATGGATCTCCTATCTTAAAATTTACTTAATCAGGTTTTTGGTTATTCCATGATCAGTATGGAGTTCTTACAACACTCTAACCCAAAGCGGGATGTTAATCCTAACTCTACTTGCCTCTCGAGAGGTAAACAGGATAGTCTTAGGAGAAGACAATCAGGGTACTAGGGGGTTACAGAGATTTTCCGTATCTCAGGCTCCAGTTCATCCATCAGTGCTTGTGTCAAATAAGTGACACATTTATGTTACTAGTCCACGAATTCTTTAATCGAGACTATTTACTTGGACAATTTCATTCTGGATATCTTCTTTGAATACCATTAGCTGACTTTAGTACTCTATAACCATTGGAATATCTTTGTGGTCCTATGCATTAAACCTCCATACTGATCAGGCATGGAAGCCATCTATGGAACATATTAAGATATACCAATCCTCATATGGCGCTTTTATCATGTTATTTGGTATTCGCAATCGTTTAGAGATCAAAGAGATATCAATTTCATTTGAATGCATTTATCTGGAGAGAGAGTACATTGGAATTTTATGACTGAAGATTTCTGACAGGAACAGAAGAATAGTTCTGGTGAATTTTCTACCTGTAAGTTTTACCTTACACTTAATATATATATAGGGTTCTTATGAAAAGTTTTAAAAACTTGTTATACTTATAGTTTATGAAGGATTTACTAGTATCCGAACCAAAATAAAAACTCTTAGCATTTAAATTACGGATAAAATGCCAAGGAATGTACCTGATGCCATTATTTATGGACTAGCTCAGGCATTTTAGGCGCTTTCAATTTTAGGCTTTACTTCCTCCGCCGCATTTCCTTTGACAGATTTAGGGCACGTAGTCTTGATGTGGCCTTTCTCATTACAGCCGAAGCAGACTGCATTCTTCATGTCTTTGCAGTCCAACGTTTTATGTCCCTTAGACTTGCAGATCCCACAATGTAGAGGTCGAGGCTCAAATCTGCATTTCCCGTAGTGGCGCTTCTTGCAAGTCTTGCATACAGGTTTCTGGTTGGACTTTTGTTTATTCTTTTTCTTAGAATTCTGGGAGTTATCTTCCTCCCTTTTCCTCTTTAGCTCATCTTTTGCATTTGAGGCATGAATAAGATCCTCCTTATGAGTAAGGAAATGTGGTCCTATAAAATTTTTTTGGAGCGAGTAGCATGGGGCTCCTTGAACTTTTTCACAGCCTTCTTCACAGCTTTTCCAACAGCTGCGTCTATCATAGTTTGAAGAACATCTTTGTAAATTCTAAGGTTCACAATTTCAGCATCATTAGCATGAGTCGTGCCATCAATGGCGCGATCGACTGTTGTCTTATCCGAGTTTGCCATACTTTCTATTGGTTCCTAACACCAATAAAACAATTTCTTAGTTGAAATCCAACAACTGCTATTTTTCATTCTGATGGCCTTAATATATACTAACCATGGTGTCAATAACCTATACAGGCTATTATAGCACTAACATTCTTAATGAACATTATTTAAAATATATTAATATTACTTAGCCTAGGTCGCAAAAGACCATCAATGGCATTAAAGATTTGGACCTAGTCCATCACTTTTCTGACAGAGGATCAAAACGTCACATCTGTCTTTATTATATTAAAGAATTTAGGTAGCTTGAAAGCTTGCCATAGGAATATCAGAAAAGAGTGATTCCTATTAGATATAAAATATCCATCTAAGGTTTGTTGGAGCATTTTCTAAAGTATCATCGGCCAATTTCTACCTCGTATTAAATAACCGAAGTCCTAATCAGGCGGAGACAACAGTTCTCTACAGTTATTGTTCAATATTGAATCATATGTGCCAGTATCAAGTAAATTTCTGCATAAACTGCTTGATAAGGAAAGGTACCTGCTATATAGTTATCCTTCTGCACCACCTCCTGGCGTTCATCCGGAAGACTCATGCGTTTGTTTTCCTGGCCTCTCCAGGCTTCTTTATAAGCTTTGGGCAGTTGGTTTTGATGTGCCCTTCCTCGTTACAATTGTAACATGTGGCGTTCTTTATCCCCTTGCAATCTAAGGTTTTGTGACCCTTGGTCTTGCAAATTCCACACAATTTAGCACGTGGGTCGATTGTACATTTTCCAAAATGTTGCTTTTTGCAGTTACTGCATTTGGGTTTGTTATCAGACTGACTCGAGTTCTTCCTAAACTCGGAATCCTTCCCGCGCTCAGAGTTTCCCTTCTTCTTCTTATTATATCGATGGGAGTTTTCCTCCTCTCTTTCTCTTCTTCCCTCGCCAGAAGCCTTAACAGACTTAATTCTGATTGCATCTAAGGTGAGAGATAAGGATAAGTCCACAGCGGACCTATATGTGGTTGGCCTAGATGCTTTAACACTTCCTTTTATTTCTGGTGCTAGGTCTCCAATGAAACGCGCTATGCGTTTAGGTTCAGGGGTGACTAAATAAGGAACTAGGCGGGACATAGTGTTGAAACTTGTCACATACGCCTGACAATCCAAATCCTCCATGACCAGAGTCAAGAAGTCTGATTCTATCTTTTCTACCTCATGCTGGGGGCAATAGTTTTCCTTGACTAATGCAACAAATTGATCCCAAGATAAGTTGTAGAGTAGAACCTTTCCCGTGGCTTGGAGCAATGATCTCCACCATGCCAACGCTTCTCCTTTGAATGATTGTGAAACAAATTTCACAACATCTTGCTCCGCACAACCGCTGATGTCAACAACAGCGTCCATCTCATCGAGCCATGTCATGCAATCGATGGCCCCTTTTTCTCCTGTAAAGTCTCTAGGCTTGCAGGAGACAAAATATTTATATGAACAGGTCTGAACTGATGCCTCTTGATGAAACACAACTTGTCTAGACGGAATACTCCTTTGATTTGACAAGTCATGAACATCGTCCTCCCTTGACTCATGTGTTTTAAGAGGGGGCTTACTACGAGCCACAGATAGAGTCTTAGAGTGGGTATCATTTGATTCATCATACTGTCGATCAAGAGCTCGAGTAACAGCATAATCTATTATTGCCTGCAGTTCTGCTCCAGTTACATCAATTCTGGTAGTATCATTGTTCTCCTTCATGTGGCTGTTAACTTCATCTAATCCAGCCATGTAGCTTGATTACTACACAAATATTAACAATGATTTATTCAGAGGTTTTTATGGAATCATCATCTTTGACGATTCATCAACCATGGTAATATAAACCATATTGGTTAACTTGTTAGTTATATTTAATTAGTATTTTCCATTATGATTTATCCTAGTTATAAAACATTAAGGATATTAAAGTGGCGCAAAAGGCCTAGTCACAATGACAGTTCTAAATTTTATAAGCCATGATTTCAGAGAATCGAGGCATTAAGGTTTGAATCAAAGTTCATTACCTTCTCTTGACAGGGAGTTGTAGGCTTCAACTGTCTTTTGTCTTTTAGGACAATAGATATAGCCCGTGGGCATTTCCCTTCTGAGGGATGGTTATAATATGATCATCTTCTCAGATGCTATTAGTCGAGATCGTATGGATCCTACCGACTATTATGCTTGGACCTGGTCCAACATTTTTAGACAGGAGGTCAAAGACCACCTCTGTCGTTGTCTTATCGGACAACAAGTTTAGCCCGTAGGCACTTCATCACTATCGGATGTTTATAATATGATCATCTTATAGGATGACACAAGCCATGATTTCTAAATCACTAGGCTAGATAAGAAAATTGGAAGAATCCAATATAAGGATGACTGTTGTGATTTTCTCGAATCACATTTGTCAAGAGTGCTAACACGTTCTTAGGTGTTAACAAGGATTTGAATCTCTTGAATAGGTCTTACCATCTTGGCCATGTCAAAAATGACACGTGGCTAGGTCTTGTCCTTTTTAGATTTTGCCATTTTATTATAATGGTAGATCTTATAAAAGGAATGTTATTTTCCATTTATTTAATATTTCTAGTTTAGAATGACAATTTAATCTTAATCATTCCACTTATATAAAAACTAAAAGTACAGAGTTGCCCTAAGCGGGACTTGAAAGGAATAATGTTGTCCTAGAAAGGACAGAAAGATAAATATGTCCTTATAAGGACTACTTAAGAAAACGATCTTTAGCAAAAAGGGGTTTTCTTCATCACTTTACTTTCGAATGTTCCCTCCCTGGATGCTCGTTTCATTCTAGCCGCGGTACGAAGCTCAGCATTTCAAGGCTCCGGATGTGGAGAATTTCTAATACAGCTTCTTCGCTTGGCGACATATCCAATATATAAAAAAAATTTGAAGCAAAATTTTACAGATTTGGATTGAGAGTAATCCTATGTTAAGTCTAGACTCAGAAGGTCAAGGAATGTGCTAATGTGTCACTGAGATTAAACACAAAAAGCTAGTGTTTAATTCACTCAATGTTGGCTCTGATACCAACCTGTCACACCCCGATTTCCACGTGTCACCGGTGGGCCCGGTGGGGAGTATCGTGACGTAGTTGAGATCATCATAGTCAAACAACACAATATATAAATGCACAGCGGAAGCAAAAGATAAATATATTACATTCCGAATATAAGTAATGTCAAAGTATTACAACGGAAGGTAAAGGATCCACAGGCGGATCAATAAAAGAAAACTGTTCAACAGACTTTAGGCATCTAGAACTTGCAAGATTCCCTAATGACGCCCTGAGCTCCCAGCCAATTACGCATAGTACCTGTCACTTAACCTTTTGGAAAATACGTCAGTTTACACTGGTAAATACAATTAACTGACTCATTTTGAAAAGAGTTTAAGAAAATTGATTTGAATGCACGTGGCACAAAATATCTTTTATAATTTGATTAAAATGCACGAGGCAAAATTATCTTTTATACTTAGGACAATTTTATTAATAAAGATCTTGTATCCGATTTACATGGTTGTCCAACATTTAGGGCCGGTGATTATACAATACAAGCCGGTCAAGATTAATCGACACACCATAAATATAACTCACAAGAAGACATCCTTACGAGTGAGTATATCTTTTACATACGCAACAGGAGGTGTTATGCCTACACCTTGTGCTTAAGTTATGGCCATTCACTTTTTAAATGAGCCAAGGATATCCAGGACACGGTCATTAACCCCCAATGTTATTTGTTATCAATCAATACAGATTAAAACGGGATTATGCATTTTAATCATCTCCGATTAAAAGGTTTCTACACCCGACCAAGTGGTATTTTTATAATACCGTATCCCAAGCCCGTATAAGGGAAAATAAGTTAAAAGTATTTACCTGAGCTAGCAATGCAATTTATACTCAGCCGTATATTCTAATCAGCAAGCACAAGTAGTTCTACTGGGGCTCTCAATCTGGAACGAAGGTTTTATTAACCTATTAAATTCCTAACGGGTCTTATTTAAGTCGTAACTTAGACCGGTTAGTTTTAAGGAAAGGTTTACGGTTCAAAACGCATGATTAAGCGAAGACCGTAATAGGATGTGATTTAGACCCGACAAGTTTGGAGACTTGTATAATATGGGTAAACTAAACACATTCTGGATTTTGAGATAAAAACGATAACGTTTGACCCGTTTCGGCTAATTTATGCAAACTATTTACATAAACCGAACCGAACGCGAATAACGCATGACGGGTAATCATGAGAGTCATATATAGGTTTCATAAGTTAATTATGCCTCAAATATGATGTGACATCAGTAAGATGTCTTTCATTATGCCCAAAACGTATTTAAACACAAACTAGGCCTCGTAGGGGTAGTTTGGTCATTTAAAAGGTTATAAAAGAGTTTAAGTATTTACCTGAGTTACAGGTCTGGTATAATCAGCGAAAATACTTATTTTGATAAGTTATAACAGTAGGATAAAGTATATATGTGAAATTTATCAATTATAACCAAACTATGCACCGAAGGGCATTTTGGTAATTTCACATAAGCCGTAAAGCTCAAAACTGAAGTCGGAGTTTATCAACCTTTGCTTACTGTTAAAATATTATAATTTGCCTCAAATATCAGTAGGTATCAACCCTTGTATGTTTAGAATAGTTTTAGTACATACTATGCGTTAAAAACGCTTAAAAAGGCGATTAAAGGCCATTTCCGGGTTCGATACTTAAATCTGATATTTTTATATTTCCAGAAGGCTTAAAATAATTTATTTATCATATGTGATCAGTAGCAAAAGGTTTGGAGTCGTTTAGATATGTAAAACTCATTTTATAGCCCGTAAGGGCAAAACCGACAATTACCGGATTAAGCCTACGACTATAAGTTATGCTCAGCCTAAAATTAATTAAAAATCTTCAAAAATCCCAAAATAATATATTACATCAATGGGTAATAAGTTTGATATCAAAAAGTATGTTTAAATAGGTTATACGCTAATTATGTCGTTTAATCGCTAATAAACTTTCTAATTACGCTAATGAGCGTAACTCTCAATCTACACCTCCAACTGATGTCAAATTTTGGGTGCAAGTTTATAAATTAGTAACTAAGGTTTCTACTCTTTTACATTTCCAAAAATCACGTTTTAAGGTGAAAAGGGCATAATGGTCAACATATGAGCAATTAACGGAATCATGCATATTAATTGGTTAACTAATGAACCATGGTGTATAATCACAGAGGGTTATACTAGCATGTTACCTGGTCCAAATAAAGCTCTAAGGCATTTCTAAAACATGCTTAAACGGGTCAGAACTGAAAGTCAAAGTGAAAGTCAAACTATGCAACTTTCGGTTCCGAACCGGGTCTAAACAGGAAATTGTCGGGTTGAACATGTTTAGGCATGTTCTTATAACTTATAACTACCTTTACATCGACTAATCGCTGGAGCGATAGTGATTAATCGTTAAGTCAAACCGTAATTACGACGGTTTGACTTTTAAGCTATAAACCAAGTAAAATGCGATTAAGGAAGGTTATGGGTACTTACCGAAGTCCTAATTATGATTAGGGATGCTTGGGGACTACACTTGTGCTCCAAAAATGATCAGAAATGATGTTTGAAGGAATGATCAAAATGTTGCAACTTTGGTGCTATTTATATGGGTTTAATCACCTTGGATGGTTGACACACAACACTATCCATGGTTCCTGATCATCAACACATGTCCCTAAGGTCCTAGGAGGCACTTAGGGGTCGCCCATGAAGTGTAAAATTCGATTTAAGTCGGTTACAAGGCATAAACAGGCTGCTGTCAGTCATTTCTGCATCTGATGTCCTGACGCGGCCCGCGTAAGGTCTTGACATGTCTTACGCGGCCCGCATGGCCCTTCTGATCAGGTTATTTACATTTTCAAGTTTTGCATATGTCCCTTGGCCTTTCGAAGAGTCAATTAAACTTATTCTTTGCATTTTGGCCCCTTCTTATTTACCTACAAGGGCTTTAGGACTTGTACCCACTTTTCTAAGTCCTTGGCCACTCGGTTATTACCCGAAAAGTCACAATTTTCAACGTTAACGCTTTAACCCCTCGCTTACGAATTTGATCATAACTTTCTCATACGATGACGAAACTTTATGAAATTTATATCGTGCATTCTAGTGAGCATACTTAACAGTTACAAAGCTTCGGGTTTGTCAAAAGGTCACTCAGAGGTATAACTTAAACATGTTGACACATTTAACCCCTGTAGTTTGTAATCTCTCACTTTTAGCTTCGTATGATCCATGATTTATTCGTTCGATGGTATAAACATTATGTAGGGTTAATGTATAATATATTTATTCACTGTTGACATTTAGAACTCGTATTTTCATATACTTTTCAAGTTTGTCAACTTTAGTCCCTCTAGGGTATTCTTTCACACGTTCAAGCTTATGACATGTGTCAATACATGATAGGACGTGAATTTTCGAGGTGTTACACCCTGGGTTTGCATGAAACAAAATACTTGTAGGAGCAACCTTTATCACGGGGTCCTTGATGCAGTATGATCCTTTGAAATGGAACACTTTGCTGATTTGAAGAGTGACGATCGCCATCGCCTTTCTTTGGCTCTTCCTTCTTGGAGGGTGGCTTGCTGTGAGCCTCAGAATGAGTCTTAGGCTTGGAATGTGGTGCGGATAGGGTCCTACTTCGAGTCCCACTATATTCATTATACTGTCGCTCTATTGCTTTTGTAACAGCGTTGTCTATTAACACTTGCAGTTCAGCACCCGCTATATTAATTCGGGCATCATCCTCATTCTCCCGTGGGTGACTGTTGATCTCATCCGAATCAGCCATGTAGTTTGAACTGTTACAAAAATATTGACAATAATTTATTTGGGAGTTTATTTTGGAATTGTCTTTTATGGCAATTCATTAACCATGGTAAACACATACCATATTTGGTTAATTTGTTAGTCATATTTATTTAGGATTTTTATTGTAATTTATCCTAATTATAAAACAATAACAGTATTATTAGTAGCACAAAAGGCCTAGTCACAGGGACATTTTTAATTTATAAGCCATGATTTCAGAGAATCAAGGCATGAGGGTTTGAACATAGTTCTTTACCTTTTTCTGACAGGGAGTCGTAGACTACCACTGTCTTTTGTCTTATATGACAATGAGTATGGCCCGTAGGCACTATATTACCAATGGATGGTCAGCATATGATCATCTTAATTGATGATTTAACCCATGATTTATAGATCATTAAGTTAGGTTAGGAATCTTTTGGAGAATCCTATCATAAGAATGACGTGTGTGATTTTAACGAATCACGTCTGCCAGGAGCGTTAACATGTTTTCAGATGTTAACAGGGATTCAAATCTTTTAAACAGGTCTTACCATCTTGGCCAAGTCTTATAATGACATGCAGGCTAGGTTGTACCTTTAAGATTCTTTATTTAATATTCAACAGGCAGATTATTTATAAAAGGAATGATTTTTAATTTATCTATTTCATGTATAATATATTTATGCCTATAATGACAGAAATGAAATTCATAAACTTAACATTCCATTAAATATAAAAAGATTACACGTTGCCCTAAACGGGACTTTTAATAAAAATAACTTGCCCACGCAGGAGCTAAATCGATAATACAAGTCCTCGCAGGGACTGATTACTAGCTAGATGTCCTCGCAGGGACTAAAAGACAAGTCCTCGCAGGGACTAAGGAAAGACAAGTCCACGCAGGGACCAAGTACATAGATAAATGTCCACACAGGGACTTGATTGAATTAAGGAAATACAACAATACATATAGGGATTTAATGATCCCTCTTCTTCTTCCCCTTTAATAGGCTTGCTAGGCCCTGGAGGAATCCCCTGTTGTTCCTACGTTCTTCTTGAAATTCATGTTCCACCCGACTTAGTCTTTGGAGGATTTCCTCCTGTTCCGGTGGGGAAAATCGTGGTGGCTATGACTGCTGCCGAATCGGAGGTCGAGCAGGTATTTGATACCCATGAGCTGGATATCCCACTCCCCAAGGGGCTCCATATGGTCCTTCTGGGTGAAGGGCGTTGTAGTTTGCCGCTACTAAGTATGGATCGGCTTCAACATAGTTGTAGTGGGTGTGAGCCGGTTGCTCAAACGGATTGTACGCCGTTGAACCGGCGTATGTAGGAATCGGGTTATCAAAACCCAATGGTGGCGGCGGTGGCGCAACTGGTGCAGAATTCACCTCTGGAATTGGGTTTGAGGGCCCACCTATTTGTGGGTCTTCATGCAGTGGCGGGTAGTGACTGCCACTGGAGTGATGGGGAGTGCTAAAGTGAAAATCCCCTCCTCGCGTGGATATTCTTGCGCCTGTTCTCCTACGCCTTGGTGGCTCTGGAGGTGCTTGATGAACTGGCGGCGGTGGAGGCGGTGGCGTGACTGCCACGAAACGTGAATCCTCGGAGGGATCCTGTTGCTGTTGTTGCTGTGGGTTATGAGAGGGTGTAAAATACCACTCATATTGGTTAAACCTCTCTTGGTAACTGTCTGGACCACTGTAGGGTGATCCGTGGAAGGATGATCCATCAGAGATCTCGATGGGATGGTTGGGTGTCCCGGTTGCAGGCTCGACGGGATCCGTGTCCTCGTCCATGTCCATTGCATGGTCTCCTGAGAAGTGGTCCTATGGTCCCAATGGGTTAAAACCCACTGGTTCTTGAATATAGTTTGCCGGGTTGAACCGGCCCTGAAAGACAGGAGTAGGGTCGCCAAAGGAACGGTGCGAAGCGGACCACTGCAACGGTAAGAAGGAATGGCGGGAGTCTTCGGGCTCGTTTTCTGAGTGCGGGCCAAAGGAATGACGATAAGGAGGCGTTGAGCTGTGCGAGACAGACCGTCTGGCGGGCTCCAATTGGTTCCTCCAGTTTCCCTGAGGATCGGCACTCATAGTTGTAGAAGGAGTTCGCCGGTGTGAAGGCCCGGCTTCGTGATCATTGGGGGCGCTGATTGGCCCCTTACCTCTTCCTCCTCTTCGGAATCTTGGCGGCATTGTTAAACCTGTCAACATAACAAAGATAACAACAAGAATATATATAAAATAAAAGACAAAAATAAAACAAAACAGAATTTGTCCTATGTTATTTTTCTAGACTCGAAAATTTAAGAACGTGCAATTGTGTCATTGAGATTAAACACAAAAGGCTAGTGTTTAATTCACTCAATGTTGGCTCTGATACCAACCTGTCACACCCCGATATTTCCACGTATTACCGGTGGGCCCGGTGGGGGAGTATCGTGACGTAGTTGATATCATTATAGTCAAACAACACAATATTTAAATGCACAGCGGAAGCAAAGATAGATTCACTTCAACTTTAATAAATTGTAATATTAAGTATCACAAACAGTTGAAACAGATCCACAGGAGGATCAAAATAAAAAGGAAACATTGTTCAACAGTTTTATGTCATCCAAGCTTGCGAGACTTATTGTGGATGCTAGGAGAAAGCCAGCCTATTACGAGTAGTACCTGCACTTAACCTTTTTGGGAAAATACGTCAGTTTACACTGGTAAATACAATTAACTGACTCATTTTGAAAAGGTTAATAAAATTGATTTGAATGCACGTGGCACAAACTTTTTATAACTTGGGATAATTATTTGAATATAATACTTGTAAAAGAATTACATGTTTCTTATGCGTTCAGTAGCCCGGTTCGTGCCGGGTTAAAGATCAATAGAGACACCACATAATTTATTTAGGCACTGACGGGTGTACGCCTACACCCCGTGTTTAGGTCGTGGCCATTTCGTAAAATGATGCCAAGGATATCCGGGACATGGTCATTAACCCCCCAAAGGCTTTAAGCAAACAAAACATTTCCAAACGGGACATTTCATTGAATTAACCTCTATCCGATTAAAGATTCAATGCCCGACCAAACGGTATTTTATATACCGTACCCCAAGCTCGTATAGGGAAAATAAGTTAAAAGTATTTACCTGAGCAAAGTAATAATCACAACAAGCAAGTGTACATAGCTTTTACTGGGTCTCCTATTCTGGAACGAAGGTTTATAATAACCTATTAGAATCCTAACGGGTCTTTAATTAAGCCTAAACTTAGACCGGTTAGTTTTAAAGAAAGATGCGGTTCAAACGCACGATTAAGCGAAGACGGGAATAGAATGTGATTTAGACCCGACAAGTTTGAAGACTTGTATAATATGGGTAATTTAAACACATTCTGGATTTTGAAATAAAAACGATAAGGTTTGACCCGTTTCGGCTAATTTATGCAAACTAGTTACATAAACCGAACCGAACGCGCAAGAAGCGTAACGGGTAACCATCAGAGTCATATACAGGTTTCCTAAGTTAATATGCCTTAAATATGTTGTGATATCAGTAGGATACCTTCCATTATGCCCAAAACGAGTTTAATCTCAATTTAAGCCCCGTAGGGGTATTTTGGTCATTTTAAAGATTATAAAAGAGATTAAATATGATTCTGAGACTCGGGTCTGAAATAATCAATAAAACAACTTAATTTAATAGGTTATATCAGTTGGTGATAAGTCTTATATGCCAAAATGGTTTTAAACACATACTAGGTGTTTAATACGAGTAAAAAGCCGTTTTAAGCGATTTCTGGGTTATACAGGAAATCTGAGTTTTCTGATCAGGTTATAAAGTTCAAAATACTTCATTTATTTTATAAAATCAGTAGCCATTGGATTGGTGTCAAAATACTATGTAGAACTCATTTTATAAACAAAAAGGGTATAATCGGTATTTACCGAATCAAGGTAATAACCTTAGGTTATGATCAGGTTAAAAATAATTAAAAATCTTCAAAAATCCCAAAATATTATATTACATCAGTGGGTAAAAGGTTTGATGTCAAAAATTGGGTTTAGATAGGCTTTATGCTAATTGCGCCGGTTAATTAACAAAAAGCTTTTTAAGTGCGCTATTGAGCATAACTCCTAATCTAGACCTCCAACTGATGTGAAATTTTAGGGACAAGTTTATAATTCAGCAGCAAAGATTATTGTCCTCTCACATTTCCAAAATTCTCGTTTTAAGGTAAAAAGGGCATTATGGTCAACATTAAGCAATTAACGGAAACGTGCAAACGGATTGGACAATCAACGAGCCAATCACAGAGGGTTATACCATCAAGTAGCCTGGTCCAAAGGAAGCTCTAAGGCATTTCCAAACCCATCTAAATCGGGTCAGAACTGATGTCAAAGCAAAAGTCAAATTTTTGCGACTTCCGGTTCCGAACCTAGCCTAAACAGAAAATTGTTGGATCCAACAAGCTTAGACCAGCTCTTATACTAATTACCAAGTTATATGAGTGATAAAATAGGTTACACGTCTTCCACATTGTTAATTACGTGTTAATTCGCAAATTAAGTTTCTGTTGACTTTTTATAACGAACTTTGACCCGACAAATGATCTAGTTAGAGCGGGAATCAGAGGGTGCCCTTTTAAGGGTTTAATGCCCACATAATTACCAACTTATAACTACTTTCAATTTGACTAAACATCAGACCTTTAATGATTAATCGATAAGTCAAACCTTAATTACGACGGTTTGACTTTGAGCTAATTAACTAAGTAAAACACGATTAAGGAAGGTTAAGGAAGCTTACCAAGGTCCAATGCATGACTAGAGATGCTTGGGGAATGGCCTTGAGCTCCAGAAATGATCAGAAGTTGAGTTGGGAATGAATGATCAAAAATGAAACAATGTGGGTCTTTATATAGTGTTCTTGATTGCTTAAGATCATGCCAAACAACTCTAGGATTGATCCCTGATCAATAACATGTGTCCCTAGTGCCTAAGAACTAGTTGTGCTGCTCATGGTGATGAAAAATATCTATTTAAGTCGGTTAACTTGTTCATAATAGGCATCAGCCTATTTTCTGTCGCTGGGGATGCCTTACGGACCGTAAGGCAAGACCTTAACGGTCCGTAACCGATGTCCAGGAGACAAATATCTTTGAATTATTAGGCTTTCGATCATGCAACCTTTCTATTACGAATTTAGGCCATGAATTACCAGTATGGGACCTTTAGATCGTGCTTGAACAGTTATGACCACCTTTCATGATGTATAATTGTCTTGGATTTTAACGAAAAGGTCACAAATGAAGATTTGATGTATATAATCTCATAGGATCCCATTCTTGTGTAAATTGGAACCAATTATTACTAGTAATTACTGGATTGAATGTATATCAGATGTTAATAATATAGATTAGGGTCTTGGGATTCATAATGAGGTCGTTCAGAGGTATAAATTAACATGTCGACACTTTTAAATCCTGCCATACATTTTTAACTAGATCCGCGTTTATAACACTTTTGTCTTACATGACACGTGTCGTTATTTTACTGGACACAAATTTTCGAGGTGTTATAGGCGCAGAGCTTCTCTTTTCTTAACAAAGTTAAGAGCGCATGCAGGTGCTGACAGTGTTCATCCTGGCTTTTGGAATAAATAAGTATATCGTCGATGAAGACAATTACAAATTTATCCAAGTACGGTTTACAGATCCTATTCATCATGTCCATAAATGCTACAGGAGCATTTGTTAGTCCAAAGGGCATGACTGTAAACTCGTAATGACCATACCTAGTTCTGAAAGCAGTTTTAGGTATGTCTTCTTCTTGTACTTTCAACTGATGGTATCCGGAGTGTAAATCTATCTTAGAAAAATATCTAGCTCCTTGAAGTTGATCGAAAAGATAATCAATCCTAGGTAATGGGTATCGTTTCTTAATTGTAATCTTATTTAATTCCCTATAATCGATACACATTCGCATCGAACCATCTTTCTTTTTCACAAACAACACTGGAGCTCCCCACGAGGATGAACTAGGTTGTATGAATCCTTTACTTAATAATTCATCTAATTGCTTTTTCAGTTCTAGCATTTCGGTGGGTGCTAACCGATAAGGTGCTTTAGCTATTGGTGTAGTTCCAGGAATTAGATGAATTCTAAATTCGACTTCCCTATTGGGTGGTAATCCCGGTAGTTCTTTGGGGAATACATCTGGGTATTCTGCTATTACAGGAATTTGTTTAAGTTCCTTATCTTTCGTGTTAATGATTACTGAAATCATATACACTACTTGTTTTCTTGAATAACTGGCCAATTTTATTACTGAAATAAATTTCAGTGGCTTTCGTGGCTTATCTCCTGTAATCACCACTAATTCTCCTGTGGGTGTATGAATTTCTATAGAATTTTTATCACAGAGAATTCGAGCATGGTTGGCTACTAACCAATCCATTCCTAACACAACATCAAATCCAGCTAAATTCATAGGTAACAGGTTTGCAGAAAATTTATGACCTAAGAGTTCTATATTTTCTTCTCGCAAAACCTTATCTATGTTAACACAATTCTCATCTGCCATTTCGACTATAAAAATCTGCCTAAGGTTGGTTAAGGGTAAGTTAAGAGCTTGGAAGAATGAAGTATTTATAAAACTTTGGTTTGCACCAGAGTCAAATAATACTTTTGCATAAACGTTGTGAACTAGGAACGTACCAGTTATCACGTCAGGGATTAGCTCTGCTTCCTGAGTAGTCAACTGGAAGGATCTTACGTTTCTCTTGGTAGTTCCTTCTGTAGGTTTGGCTTTGTTATCAGCTGATTTGACCAATTTCGGGCAGTCTGGCCTAAAATGTCCAGCTTTTCCACAGTTGTAGCAGATTGTGGATTTCTTTTTCCTGCAATCTTCTTCTTGATGCCCTGGAATTTTACAGAAATTGCAATACCCTTTGCATCTACCAAAATGCTTTCTTTTACAGGCATTGAAAAATGGAACAGTGGAAGATTGCCCAGTTCCCTTTTTCTTGAAATTACTACGGTTACCCATACGAAATCCCTGGGTGATCTTTTGGGCCACTTCCTTTTTCCGGTTTTCTTCTCTTGTGCGTATCAGCCCGTCAGTTAGGGTGTTAGCTAATTCCACAGCATCGTCAATAGTGCGAGGTCTCGCATCTTTAACGATATCACGGATTTCGCCAATTAAACCCCAAATATAGCGGGAAATAAGCACCGGTTCTGGCGAAGCCAGGGTAGGTACAACTCTAGCATATTCGAAGAACATCGAAGTATACCCTCGACAATCTACATCCACCATTCGGTGGTTCAGGAATTTATTAGCCATTTGTTCCTTCTCATATTCAGGACAGAATTTTCTCTATACTAGTCGCTTAAATTCTTCCCAACTTATGGCATAGGCTACATCACTTCCTTTGGCTTGAAGTACCGTATTCCACCATTCTAGCGCCCCTTCTTTAAAAAGATGCGACGCGTACATGACCTTGTCTTCCTCGGCACATTTACTTATTTTAATCACCGCCTCGGTTTTCTCTAACCAACGCAGTGCAGCAGTCGCCCCTTCGTTGCCTGCAAATTCAACCGGTTTACAGGCAAGAAACTCCTTGTAAGTGCAACCAGGCGTTGCAGCTTTCATTTTCTTAAGGAGTGGGGCTTGCATCCCATCGTTGTCGTTATTAGTATGGTTGCCGCCTCCGTTTACACTGTTACTGAAATTGTCGCCGTGTGTACGTTTGCTAGGAATAATTTGTTGAGGTTCAACTGGATTTCGGGCAGCAGCAAGGATTGCTGGAATAGCATTGGCTATTCCTTGAGCAACGATATTCTCGGTATCTTGCCTATTCAGAAATTGATCTTCATTGTTTTGCTCAGATTGATTAACTTCATTAACGGGTTCATTACCAGCGTGTTCCATCTGGTAATTAATTTATATAAGTGATTAGCACAAAATAACAACCAAACCTAACAAAATAATTGCACATAATCACATCAACAAGTATAGCCAAATTGTCGATTTTTAGACTTCCATTTTTATATATATTATAATATGCGTCCGTACACACTTGTTATCTTACAAAAGTTTTTTTTTTAAGTTATTTCACATAATTATATTTTTACTACTATTATTATACAACCACAACCACACCATCACCATCTGCTGGCATCTCAGAAGCGACGTTCCCTCTCGTCGTACTTCCAGGAGATCTGTTCTCCCACCTCCCGGATTCGATTCCCTGCATCCACCAACTCCTCGCAAAAATGGCGGAGTTCAGCCAAGTACTCATTGCTCATTGGTGGGTTTGGTGCAGGCTCTGGGTCAAACTGAGGGAAAAAGGTATGAGGGTTATTTAAGAGATTCTGGAACTGCCAGTCATTGGTCCACCATTCTTCCATTTCTCCTAAAGGTCGGGTGTTGACAAGGGGATTTGGGATGGCCGGTTCCAAATTCACTGGGAGTTGGGTTTCAGCAGGATAAGTAAAGGGATTTTCATTGACAGGCTTAAGGATATCACAGTCTGCCAGTTTACGATCCAACTCCTCCCACAATGGCATTTCCTGGTCTTGCCTGGAACTTTCTTCAATCTCTATTCCCTTGCCTTTATCCATTGGATCCTCCGTCTTTATAACTTTCTGTGTTGCTGGTTTCTTCCTGCGCACACGCCTCCAGCCCACAATTCTTCTTCTCTTCTTTGGCTTGGGTTTCTCCGGAGGCTGGGCTTGAAATTCCATAGGTTCCTCAACGTCGGCACAATAACCGGTAAAGTCTCTGGAAACTTCCACATTAGCAGAATAGAGATTGAGATTCTGAAGAGCTTCTGACAACTCATTCATGTTGTTTAGCAGATATGAAGAAACACACAAAATTCTAGGTTAAAATTGAATTTTTCACATAATCACAAAAAGGCAATTAGAAAAATTAAATTACAATATCTAATACATTTATACAAACAAATTGATTAAAACAAAATATTGCGAATTATATATATATATATATATATATATATATTATAAATTACAACTGAAATTCAATTATACTAGGGGTTGTGCATTCATAATTTATTTTCATCTATCATCACGCCTTTATATAAGGTTTATTCTATCTTCTCTTACTAAGTTGTTTATTTGATGGGCAAAGTTTCTGGTTTATGGATGATATGGGTGCTAGTACTGGGTCGGAGTGTTGGCAGTTTAACTTAATTAAAAGTTAACATTTGCTGCTGTAGTGGCTAACATATAGAGATTTGCCCACTGTTCATCAAATTCATTTTCCCCTGGTGGATTATTGCCTATTTCCTGAGTTTCCTTATTAATCATCACTCCTTTTGGTTGTGACTTCTTTATTTTCTCTTGACTTTTTCTAATAATCCAACTTCTTTTCTTAATGGTAAGTGGTTTTTCAAACTGTGCCTTACGAACAAATATTCCTTCCTTAGTATTTGCTGAGTAGCTTGAGGAATTTGATTGAAATCTTTTGGTGAACTATCTAATTGACGATAGATGTCCGAAAGTTTTTGCTTACCCATACTGTAAACAATTAATCAAATAACACAAAACACATAATCAAAAGATGGCAAATTAGAAAATTAAGTATTTCTAAATACTTAATTGGCTTAAATCAGTTGCTCTGATACCACCTTTTTCTGTCACGGCCCCCGTCCCGGTTATACCCGGTCCAGGAGCCGCGGGACAGAAAACCCGTGGTATTTATTAATTAAGTTGACAACGGAAGATTTAAGAGGATCTTTTAAAACTTGAAATGCCCGATTATTTTATTTCATAATTCGGGATAAACCCCGTAATTTACAATAGAGGAATTTTACAAGGAAATTCCCTGATTTACAAAACATGTTTATTTGTTTAACTGAGCCACTACTTCAAGCTTTGTTAGTGCTCCGTAGCACTTTTCCTTGGTTCACAGTACTCACCTGAAACATGTTTTAAAAATATTTTATCAGCGGGGAAATACTGGCGAGTCACTCCAATTTGATAAAAAGACACGTAGTTATAATTTACAGCATAAGAGCGATTACAATGGCTTCTATCTTATTTTTATCTGGCGTCGTGTCACCTCCTGGTGACGATGGTCATACCACTATTGGGTCCTTTCACCCAAGTTGTGATGATTATCACTGTTAGGATTTATTAGCCTAACCGTGAGAAATTAGTAATGTGCACAATGCCCCACTAGCCAGTGATTAAGATAACCACGACTTAATCCCTGTAATTATAACCTTTGAAAATAACTTGGTGTATCGTAAAACATTATTGATAAAAAGAGAATGACTCACATTGCAAGTTTAACGGGTAGAGTTTAGCCTACTGGTAAGCCTGATAACCTAATTAAACAATGCACACGAACTAGGTTAGTAACTAATACAGCATTTACGATAACTCACGAGATTAAAACCCTCACAATGAATGACAAAGTGCAATACTTAAACATCCATCGTATTCACGACGAATGACAAAGTATAGCCCTAGTTTGGGCAGCACTTAAACATCCTTCGGATAGTTTCAATCGATCGGACATTGAATCGTAGCAGCGATCGAGTTAATACCCTGTATCGTAGCAGCGCCTTGATACCTTAATTTTCGAATTTGACCAGTGAATCTTCATTTTTGATCAAAACTGTCGACACAAAATGAAAGCCCGATGCCTAGGCAATTTATAGCAAAAAATTGAGTCTTACGCGGCCCGCGTAAGCCTTAACAGACACTTACGCGGCCCGCGAGAGCCCCTAGTCTACGTGTAGGGTTGCTGGGTCACGAGTAGGGTCGCCACGTGGACGACACCTGGTCCGGATGCTTATCCAGTCAAACTTCAAGTTGACGCGACCCGCGTAAGCATAGGCTTACTCTTACGCGGCCCGCGTGAAACCCAAAAACCTTGATTTCTTAGTTTTTCATGCACGTTAGGGTTTCAGGGGTCCGGGTTTTCACTTACGGGTCGTTTTGGGATAATTTTTGAAGGTCCTTACAATTAACAGCAGGTTCCATCTGATAATTTTCAATATATAAATTATTGGCACAAGATAGAGTAAATAACAATCAAGCATAATAAATGTAACACCTCGAAAATTCACGTCCTATAATGTGTTTACACGTGTCATAGGTTTGAACGTGTGAAAGAATGTTATAGAAGGATTAAAGTTGACAATCATGGAAAGTATGTGAATATACGAGTTCTAAATGTCAATAGTGAATAATATATTGTACATTAACCCTACATGATGCTCATACCTTCAAACGAATAAATCATGGATCATACGAAGCTAAATATGAAAGAAAGTGAGAGATTACGAACTACAGGGGTTAAATGTGTCAACATGTTTAAGTTATACCTCTGAGTGACCTTTTGACAAACCCGAAGCTTTGTAATGGTTAATTATGCTCACTAGAATGCACGATATAAATTTCATAAAGTTTCGTCATCGTATGAGAAAGTTATGATCAAATTCGTAGACAAAGGGATTAAAGCGTCAACGTTGAAAGTTATGACTTTTCGGGTAACAATAAAGTTAACCGAGGACTTAACAAAGTGGGTATATGTCTTGAAGCCCTTATAAGTCAATTTGGAGGGTTCAAAATGCAATAAATAAAGTCGAAACAAAGTTTAAATGGATCAAGGACCAAAAGTGCAAAAATCAAAACTTTGATTTGATTCAGGAGGGCGTCGCGTGGCGCGAGGGCCCCTATGGGGACCTACGCGTGACGCCTAGGGTCTTCTGATCCGAAATCTTTGCCTAGTGTCTGCCATAGCCCTTGTAACCGACTTATAATCGATTTTCCTCATCTTGGGCGACCCCTAAGCAACCCCTAGACACTTAGGGACATCTGGAAGTGATCCATGGCCATTGTTAGGCTTGGGTGTCAACAATCCATGAAGTTTTGAGCACTATATAAAGGGTCAAGGTTGCAACCATTTCTTCACACCTTCCTTCAGCATTTCTGATCATTTCTGGAGCTCCAAAGCAGACTCAAGTGATCACTAATCGTGCATAGGACTTCAGTAAGTATGCTTAACCTTTCTTAGTTAAGTTTTTGCTTAGTTTTAGCTTAAAAGTCAAACCGTCGTAATTAACGGTTGACTTAGCGATTAATCATTGATGATTCAGTGATTAGTCGAATTGAAAGTAGTTATAAGTTGGTAATTATGTGGGCAATAAACCCTTAAAAGGGCACCCTCTGATTCCCACTCTAACTAGGTCAAATGTCGGGTCAAACTTGTTATTAAAAAGTCAACAGAATGCTTAAATTCTAATTTATGCATAATTAGCAATGTAGGACCCATACAACCTGTTTGATCATTAATATAACTTGGTAATTAATGTAAGAACATGTCTAAACATGTTCAACCCGACAATTTTCTGTTTAGACCCGGTTCGGAACCGAAAGTCGCAAAGCTTTGACTTTTGCTTTGACTTCAGTTCTGACCCATTTTAGTATGTTTTAGAAATTCCTTAGAGCTTTAATTGGACTAGGTTACATGCTAGTATAACCCTCTGTGATTATACACCTTGGTTCATTAGTTATCCAATTAATATGCATGATTCCGTTAATTGCTCATATGTTGACCATTATGCCCTTTTCACCATAAAACGTGATTTTTGCAAATGTAAAAGAGTAGAAACCTTAATTACTAAATTATAAACTTGCACCCAAAATTTGACATCGGTTTGAGGTGTAGATTGAGAGTTATGCTCATTAGCGTAATTAGAAAGCTTCTTTAGCGATTAAACGGCGTAATTAGCGTATAGTCTATTTAAACCTACTTTTTGATATCAAACTCTTTACCCACTGATGTAATATATTATTTTGGGATTTTTGAAGATTTTTAATTAATTTTAGGCTGAGCATAACTTAGAGTCATAGGCTTAATCCGGTAATTGTCGGTTTTGCCCTTACGGGCTATAAAATGAGTTTTACATATCTAATCGACTCCAAACCTTTTGCTACTGCTTTTATATGATAAATAAATTATTTTTGACCTTCTGGAATAATAAAAATATCAGCTTTAATTATAGAACCCGGAAACGGCTTCTAATCGCCTTATTAAGCGTTTTAACGCATAGTATGTACTAGAACTATTTTAAACATACAAGGGTTGATACCTACTGATATTTTAGGTAAATTATAATATTTTAACAGTAAGCAAAAGTTGTTTAACTCAGACTTCAGTTTTGAGCTTTTCGGCTTATGTGAAATTACCAAAATGCCCCTACGGTGCATAGTTTGGTTATAATTGATAAATTTCACATATATACTTTACTCTACTGTTATAACTTATTAAATTGAGTATTTTTGCTGATCACATCAGACCTGTAACTCAGGATAATACTTAAACTCTTTTATAACCTTGTAAATGACCAAACTACCCTTACGGGGCAAAGTTTGTGTTTAAATTCGTTTCGGGCATAATAAAAGATATCTTACTGATGTCACAACATATTTGAGGCATATTAACTTAGGAAACCTGTATATGGCTCTTACGCTTACCCGTTACGCTTATTACGCGTTCGGTTCGGTTTATGTAACTAGTTGCATAAATTAGCCGAAACGGGTCAAACCTTATCGGTTTTATCTCAAAATCCAGAATGTGTATGAAATACCCATATTAAGCGAGTCTTCAAACTTGTTGGGTCTAAATCACATTCTATTCCGGTCTTCGCTTAATCGTGCGTACGAACCGTATCTTTAAAACTAACCGGTCTAAGCTTAAGCTTAACTAAAGACCCGTTAGGATTCTAATAGGTTATTATAAACCTTCGTTCCAGAATAGGAGGACCAGTAAAAGCTACTTGCATTTGCTTATTGTGATTATTACTTTGCTCAGGTAAATACTTTTAACTTATTTTCCCTTATACGGGCTTGGGGTACGGTATATAAAATACCGCTTGGTCGGGCATTAAATCTTCCATCGTATGGTGGTTAATTGATATTTGATCGGCAAGTTTAAATTGTTTTGTTTACTTAAAGCCTTTGGGGGGTTAATGACCATGTCCCGGATATCCTTGGCATCATTTTACGAAATGGCCACGACCTAAGCGCGGAGTGTAGGCGTACACTCGTCAGTGCATAAATAGATTATGTGGTGTGTCTATTGATCTTTAACCCGGCACGATCCGGGCTACTGAACGCATAAGGAACATGTAATTCTTTTACAAGTTTATATATTTAAATAATTATCCCAAGTTATAAAATGTTTGTGCCATGTGCATCCAAATCAATTTTTAATCATTTTTAAAATGAGTCAGTTGATTGTATTTACCAGTGTAAACTGACGTATTTTCCCAAAAAGATTAAGTGCAGGTACTACTCGTAATTGGCTGGATATCTCCTTAGCATCAAAAGAGTCTCGCAAGCTTAAGATGCCTAAAGTCTGTTGAACTACTGTTTCCTATTTATTTCGATCCGTCTGTGGATAAACTTTCAACTGTTTGTGATACATGATATTACAATATTTTATTCGGTTGAAATATATCTTTCAAATGCTTCCGCTGTGCATTTAAATATTGTGTTGTTTGACTATTATGTTGCCAACCACGTCACGATACTCCCCACCGATCCCACCGGTGACACGTGGAATTCGGGGTGTGACAGGTTGGTATCAGAGCCAACATTGAGTGAATTAAACACTAGCCTTTTGTGTTTAATCTCAGTTACACAATTGCACATTCCAAAAACTTTCAAGTCTAGACAAATAACATAGGACAAATTCTACTTTGTTTGTTTTGTTTTGTCCTTTATTTTATATATTCTTGTGGTTATCTTATGTTGTATTGACAGGATTAAATATGCCGCCAAGATTCTTTCGACGAAGAGGACGAGGCAAGGGGCCAATCACTGCCCCCAATGACGACGAGGCCGGACCTTCGCACATGCGAGCTCCTACCACCACTGCGAGTGCTGACCCTAGAGAAAACCGGAGGAACCTTTTTGAACCTGCTAGACGATCTGTCTCGCACAGTTCGACACCTCCCATTCACAACTCATATGGGCCACAGTCGGAAAATGAGCCCGACAACCCTTAACCTTCTTACATACCCCTTCAGCGATCCCTATCGCATAATTCCTTTGGTAACCCCACACCTGTTTTTAGGGGCCGGTTTAACCCGGAAAATTACATACAAGAACCAGTGGGTTTTAACCCATTGGGGCCAGAGGATCATTACTCCGGCGATCATGCGGAGGATATGGACGAGGACACGGATCCCGTCGAGCCCGCAACCGGAACTCCCAACCATCCTATCGAGGTCTCGGATGGTTCGTCTTTTCATGGATCACCCTACCATGGTCCGGACAGTTACCAAGCACGATTTAATCAATACGAGTGATATTTTACACCCTCGCATCATTCGTCGCCTCACCAGCAGCAACAGCAGGATCCCTCTGAGGATTCACGATTCGTGGCAGTCACGCCACCGCCTCCACCGCCGCCAGTTCAGCCGGCACCTCCGCAACCGCCGAGGCGTAGGAGAACCGGAGCACGTATGTCTGCACGAGGAGGGGACTTTCATTTTAGCTCTCCTTGACAATCAAGTGGCAGTCATTATCCGCCACTTCAAGAAGATCCACAAATGGGTGGACCTTCAAACCCCGTTGCACCGCAACCACCACCGATGGGTTTTGATAACCCGATTCCTGCCTACACGGGTTCGATGGCGTACAACCCGTTTGAGCAGCCGGCTCACACCAACTACGGTTACGCTGAAGCCGACCCATACATGGTAGCGACCAATTATAACTTCCTTCATCCTGAAGGACAGTATGGAGCTCCTTGGGGAGTAGGGTACCCGACTCATGGGTACCAAATACCTACTAGACCTATAATTCAGAAACAATCGCAGCCGCCAAGGTTCTCCCCACCAGAGCGTGAAGAAATTCTGCAAAGGTTGGACTAAGTCGAGCGAGACTTTCACAGAGACCGCAGGGAGGGACAAAGTTTCTTCCAAGGATTGACAAGCCTAATAAAAGGGAAGAGCAAGAAGGACCATTGAATACTTCCACTGTTGTTGTAGTTTCCTTGTATCAGTAGAGCCCCTGCGTGGGCCTGTCTTGCTGTATTGACCCCTGTGTGGGTATGTATGTTTGTTTGTTTTGACCCCTGCGTGGGTCTATCTTTCTGTTAACCCCTACGAGGGTGTGTTGTTTGTTTAAGTCCCTGCGTGGACTAGTATTTCAATTTGACCCCTGCGTGGGTATGTTGCTTTATTAAAAAGTCCCGTTTAGGGCGACGTGTAACCTATTAATAATTAATGGAATGTTTAATTTATAAATTTCATTTTTGCCATTATATGCATAAATAATAAATCAAAATCATTCCTTTTAAAAAAAATATATATCTGCCTATTTAAATATTAACTAAGGATCTTAAGGGTATAACCTAGCCTGCATGTCATTATAAGACCTGGCCAAGATGATAAAACCTGTTAAAAAGATTCAAGTCCCAGTTAACATCTGAAAACATGTTAATGCTCCTGGCAGATGTGATTCGTTAAAATCACACACGTCATTCTTATATAAGGATTCTTCAAAAGATTCCTAACCCAACTTAATGATCTCTGAATCATGGGTTTAAATCATCAATTAAGATGATCATATTTTGACCATACATTGGCAATATAATGCCTACGGGCCCTTCTCATTTTTATATGAGACAAAAGACAGTAATAGTCTATGACCCTGTCTGAAAAAGGTAAAGAACTATGTTCAAACCTTCACGCCTTGATTCTCTGAAATCATGGCTTATGATTTAAAATGTCCGTGTGACTAGGCCTTTTGTGCTACAAATAAAACTGTTATTGTTTTATAATTAGGATAAATTATAATAGAAATCCTAAATAAATATGATTAATAAATTAACCAAATATGGTCTACGTTGCCATGGTTAACGAATTGCCATAAAAGACAATTCCATAATAAACTCCCAAGTAAACTATTGTCCTTGTTTTATGTAACAGTTCAATTAAAATGGCTGACTCGGATGAAATTAATAGTCACCCAGTGGAGAATAATGATAACGCCCGAATTAATATAACGGGTGCTGAACTAAAAGCGTTAGTAGACGACGCAGTTACAAAGGCCTTAGAGCGGCAGTATGAAGAATATAGTGGGACTCGAAGTAGGACCCTATCTACACCGCATTCGAAGCCACCTTCCAAGAAGGAAGAACCAAAGAAAAATGATGATCGACTCTCCTCAAACCACCACAGTGCTCCATCTCAACAAATTGTACTAAATCAAGAACCCCGTAATAAGGGTTGCTCCTATAAATACTTTGTTTCATGCAAACCCAGGGATTTCACTGGGGAAAAAGGAGCCATTGACTGCATGACGTGGTTAGATGAGATGGACACAGTAGTGGATATCAGCGGGTGCGCTGAGAGGGATATAGTCAAGTTTGTGTCTCAATCTTTCAAGGGTGAGGCTTTAGCCTGGTGGAGATCACTGATTCAAGCCACTGGGAAGATCCCATTGTACAACATGTCATGGGAACAATTCGTTGCCCTCATCAGGGAGAATTACTGTCCTCAGCATGAGGTCGAAAAGATTGAGTCAGATTTTCTTTCGTTGGTAATGACCAATCTAGATTGCCAAGCTTACCTCACGAGCTTTAATACCATGTCGAGGTTGGTTCCGTATTTGGTGACCCCGGAACCCAAACGAATAGCTCGTTTCATTGGGGGTTTAGCCCCTGAGATAAAGGCAAGCGTGAAGGCCTCTCGGCCAGCTACTTTCCGATCCGTAGCTGGTATATCTTTGTCCCTCACGCTGGACGCGGTCAGGCAAAGATCGCTGAGGAACAAAGATGCTGAGAAAAGAAAACGTGAAGATGATAATTCACGGAGGTCAAACAAGAAGCACCAAGGAAACAGTGACAACAAGAAGGGGTCTGAGTCAAAGAAAGATGGGCATCAGTCTGGTGAGAAGCCCAAATGCAAAGTCTGCAAGAAACAACACTTCGGGAAGTGCATGCTCGAATCGAACTCGCAGACTCAGTCAAGAACTTTTGCTTGTGGTATATGCAAGTCCAAGGAACACAAGACCTTGGATTGCAAAAAGCTGAAGGATGCAATGTGCTACAGTTGCAATGAGAAAGGGCATATTAAAACCAACTGCCCTAAATACGCCAAGAAGCCTGAAGAGGCCAAGAAGACCAATGCTAGGGTCTTTAGGATGGATGCGAAGGAGGCTGTGCAAGACGATAACGTGATCACAGGTACCTTTCTCATAAATGATATCTATGCAAGAGTACTTTTTGATTCAGGCGCAGATAAATCATTTGCAGATAATAGGTTTTGCAAATTGCTGAATTTACCTGTTAAAACCTTAAGTGTTAAATATGAGGTGGAGTTAGTAGATGGCACCTTAGAAACCGCCTCAACCATATTAGATGGATGCTTCATATCCATTAAGAACCACTCTTTTCCTTTGTCCCTACTTCCTTTGAAGTTGGCTGGTTTCGACATCGTTTTAGGCATGGACTGGTTATCTCATAACCAGGCCCAAATTGTGTGTAATAAGAAGCAAGTGGTGATCAAGACTCCGTCTGGTGAATCACTTACCATTCAGGGAGATACCCGGTATGGACTGCCTGAGCAAGTGACTATGCTCAAGGCCTCTAAGTGTTTGAAGAAGGGTTGTGTCATCTACATGGCACAGGTGACGATTGATGAGCCGAAACCCAAGATTGAGGATATCCCCGTCATTTCTGAATACCCAGAAGTTTTTCCTGAAGAACTACCTGGTTTACCACCAGATAGGCAAGTGGAATTCAGAATTGACATCATCCCTGGAGCAGCACCCGTTGCTAGAGCACCTTACAGGTTAGCACCAACGGAGATGAAGGAATTAAGAACGCAACTGGATGAATTGCTAGCTAAAGGTTTCATTAAACCTAGTTCGTCTCCTTGGGGAGCACCTGTCTTGTTTGTCAAAAAGAAGGATGGATCAATGCGTCTATGCATCGATTATCGTGAGCTTAACAAGGTCACAATAAAGAATAGGTATCCTTTGCCCAGGATCGATGATTTGTTCGATCAATTGCAAGGGGCAAGTTATTTCTCGAAGATTGACTTGAGGTCAGGCTACCACCAACTGAAGGTTAGAGATGAAGACGTACATAAAACTGCATTTAGGACTCGTTATGGTCATTACGAGTTCCTAGTGATGCCTTTTGGGCTCACTAATGCACCTGCCGCATTCATGGATCTCATGAATCGCGTCTGCAAGCCTTACTTAGATAAATTCGTCATCGTTTTCATCGACGACATTCTCATTTACTCGAAGAACCAAGCTGACCATGAGAAACACCTTCGCTGTATTCTTAAACTCCTACATCATGAGAAGCTTTATGCCAAATTCTCTAAATGTGAATTTTGGATGCGATAAGTCCAATTCCTTGGACATGTGGTTAGTGAGCGTGGTATCCAAGTGGATCCCGCTAAGGTGGAAGCTGTTATGAACTGGCAAGAGCCAAAGACGCCTATGGAGATTCGTAGCTTTCTAGGCTTGGCGGGATATTATAGGCGTTTCATTGAAAATTTTTCAAGGATTGCTGCACCCCAAACTTCATTGACTCGTAAGAAGGTAAAGTTCGAGTGGGGTCCTAAGCAACAAGAATCCTTTGATATTCTGAAGCAAAAGTTGAGCAATGCTCCAGTATTAACATTGCCTGAAGGTACCGAAGAATTCGTAGTTTATTGCGATGCATCACACACTAGCATGGGATGTGTGCTTATGCAGAAAGGCAAGGTTATTGCCTATGCTTCAAGACAGTTAAAGGTGCACGAAAAGAATTACACCACCCATGATTTGGAGTTGGGTGCCGTTGTACTTGCACTAAAACTATGGAGGCATTATTTATATGGAATCAAGTGTGTGATCTATTCTGATCACAAGAGCCTCCAGCACCTGTTTAATCAGAAGGATTTAAACATGAGGCAGCACCGTTGGATGGAGACTTTGAATGATTATGATTGTGAAATCAGATACCATCCCGGCAAGGCGAATGTAGTCGCTGACGCCTTGAGTCGAAAGGAAAGGGTGAAACCCATCCGAATCAATGCCAAGAGCATTGAAATAAAGAACAGTTTGAATGAAAGGTTGTTAGCTGCACAGAAGGAAGCTGTGTCGGAAGCTAACTATCCTAACGAAAAGCTAGGAGTAACTGAGGAGCAGTTATCTCTTGGCAAAGACGGAATTCTGAGATTGAATGGACGAATATAGGTTCCAATTTATGGAGGACTTCGGGATGTTATTCTTCAGGAAGCCCATAGTTCTAAATATTCCGTTCATCCTGGAGCTGATAAGATGTACCAGGATCTAAGGGCAAACTATTGGTGGATAGGCTTGAAGAAGTCTGTAGCTACCTATGTAGCTATATGCTTGACGTGTGCGCAAGTCAAAGTAGAACATCAAAAGCCGTCAGGTTTGCTACAACAGCCTGAACTTCCCACTTGGAAGTGGGAAATGGTAACTATGGATTTTATCACCAAGTTACCTAAGACAAGGAAAGGAAACGATACTATTTGGGTGATCGTAGACAGACTGACTAAGTCAGCACACTTCCTACCCATTAAGGAGACTTATAGCTCCGACATGTTAGCCCAATTGTACGTGGATAAGATTGTAGCTTTACATGGCATACCTGTGTCTATTATCTCCGACAGGGATACTAGATACACGTCACATTTTTGGAAAAGCTTCCAACAATCTTTGGGAACGCGTTTAAATTTTAGTACGGCTTACCATCCTCAGACGGACGGCCAGAGTGAGCGTACTATTCAAACTTTAGAAGACATGCTTCGAGCATGCGTGATTGATTTAGGTGGTAGTTGGGATAACCACCTGCCGTTAATCGAATTCTCCTACAACAATAGCTACCATACCAGCATTAAAGCTGCGCCTTTCGAGGCCTTATACGGTAGAAAGTGCAGAACGCCCGTTTGTTGGGCGGAAGTTGGAGATGTCCAGTTATCAGGACCGGAAATAGTCTTTGAAACGACGGACAAGATTGTCCAGATTCGTGACCATCTCAAAGCTGCCCGAGATAGGCAGAAGAGTTACGCAGATCCCAAGCGTAAACCTATGAAATTTGAGGTTGGTGATAAAGTTTTACTTAAAGTATCACCCTGGAAGGGGGTGATGCGATTCGGTAAGAAAGGTAAGTTAAGCCTGAGGTATATAGGACCATTCGAGATTATCGAATGTGTTGGATCAGTGGCTTACAAGTTAAACTTACCTGAAGAGCTCAGTGGTATTCATAACGTATTCCACGTCTGCAACCTGAAAAATGCCTAGCTGATGAATCGCTGGTCATACCACATAAAGATGTGCATATAGATGAGAGCTTGAAATTTGTGGAAAAACCATTGTCGATTGAAGATCGACAGGTTAAGAAGCTTCAAAGGAAGCATGTGCCTATTGTAAAGGTAAAATGGGATGCCCGTAGAGGTCCCGAGTATACGTGGGAAGTTGAGTCCACAATGAAAGAAAAGTACCCTTATTTATTTCAGTAAATCTCGAGGTCGAGATTTATTTTAAGGGGGTGAGGATGTAACACCTCGAAAATTCACGTCCTATAATGTGTTGACACGTGTCATAGGTTTGAACGTGTGAAAGAATGTTATAGAAGGATTAAAGTTGACAATCATGGAAAGTATGTGAATATACGAGTTCTAAATCTCAACAGTGAATAAATATATTGTACATTAACCCTACATGATGCTCATACCTTCAAACGAATAAATCATGGATCATACGAAGCTAAATATGAAAGAAAGTGAGAGATTACGAACTACAGGGGTTAAATGTGTCAACATGTTTAAGTTATACCTCTGAGTGACCTTTTGACAAACTCGAAGCTTTGTAACGGTTAATTATGCTCACTAGAATGCACGATATAAATTTCATAAAGTTTCGTCATCGTATGAGAAAGTTATGATCAAATTCGTAGACAAAGGGGTTAAAGCGTCAACGTTGAAAGTTATGATTTTTCGGGTAACAATAAAGTTAACCGAGGACTTAACAAAGTGGGTATATGTCTTGAAGCCCTTATAAGTCAATTTGGAGGGTTCAAAATGCAATAAATAAAGTCGAAACAAAGTTTAAATGGATCAAGGACCAAAAGTGCAAAAATCAAAACTTTGATTTGATTCAGGAGGGCGTCGCGTGGCGCGAGGGCCCCTATGGGGACCTACGCGTGACGCCTAGGGTCTTCTGATCCGAAATCTTTGCCTAGTGTCTGCCATAGCCCTTGTAACCGACTTATAATAGATTTTCCTCATCTTGGGCGACCCTTAAGCAACCCCTAGACACTTAGGGACATCTGGAAGTGATCCATGGCCATTGTTAGGCTTGGGTGTCAACAATCCATGAAGTTTTGAGCACTATATAAAGGGCCAAGGTTGCGACCATTTCTTCACACCTTCCTTCAGCATTTCTGATCATTTCTGGAGCTCCAAAGCAGACTCAAGTGATCACTAATCGTGCATAGGACTTCAGTAAGTATGCTTAACCTTTCTTAGTTAAGTTTTTGCTTAGTTTTAGCTTAAAAGTCAAACCGTCGTAATTAACGGTTGACTTAGCGATTAATCATTGATGATTCAGTGATTAGTCGAATTGAAAGTAGTTCTAAGTTGGTAATTATGTGGGAAATAAACCCTTAAAAGGGCACCATCTGATTCCCACTCTAACTAGGTCAAATGTCGGGTCAAACTTGTTATTAAAAAGTCAACAGAATGCTTAAATTCTAATTTATGCATAATTAGCAATGTAGGACCCATACAACCTGTTTGATCATTAATATAACTTGGTAATTAATGTAAGAACATGTCTAAACATGTTCAACCCGACAATTTTCTGTTTAGACCCGGTTCGGAACCGAAAGTCGCAAAGCTTTGACTTTTGCTTTGACTTCAGTTCTGACCCGTTTTAGTATGTTTTAGAAATGCCTTAGAGCTTTAATTGGACTAGGTTACATGCTAGTATAACCCTCTGTGATTATACACCTTGGTTCATTAGTTATCCAATTAATATGCATGATTCCGTTAATTGCTCATATGTTGACCATTATGCCCTTTTCACCATAAAACATGATTTTTGCAAATGTAAAAGAGTAGAAACCTTAATTACTAAATTATAAACTTGCACCCAAAATTTGACATCAGTTTGAGGTGTAGATTGACAGTTATGCTCATTAGCGTAATTAGAAAGCTTCTTTAGCGATTAAACGGCGTAATTAGCGTATAGCCTATTTAAACCTACTTTTTGATATCAAACTCTTTACCCACTGATGTAATATATTATTTTGGGATTTTTGAAGATTTTTAATTAATTTTAGGCTGAGCATAACTTAGAGTCATAGGCTTAATTCGGTAATTGTCGGTTTTGCCCTTACGGGCTATAAAATGAGTTTTACATATCTAATCGACTCCAAACCTTTTGCTACTGCTTTTATATGATAAATAGATTATTTTAGACCTTCTGGAATAATAAAAATACCAGCTTTAATTATAGAACCCGGAAACGGCTTCTAATCGCCTTATTAAGCGTTTTAACGCATAGTATGTACTAGAACTATTTTAAACATACAAGGGTTGATACCTACTGATATTTTAGGTAAATTATAATATTTTAACAGTAAGCAAAAGTTGTTTAACTCAGACTGTTTGTGATACATGATATTACAATATTTTATTCGGTTGAAATATATCTTTCAAATGCTTCCGCTGTGCATTTAAATATTGTGTTGTTTGACTATTATGTTGCCAACCATATCACGATACTCCCCACCGGGCCCACCAGTGACACGTAGAATTTGGGGTGTGACAATAAAGCAATCGCACATAATCACGTCAACAAAATCATGTCAACACGTATAGCCAAAATTGTCGACTTTGCGACTTCATCTTTTTATATATATTAATATGCATCATTACACACCCGTTATATTACAAAAGTTTTATTTTAAGTTATTTTACATGATTATATTTTTGTTAATATTTATTATTATTATACTATTATTAAACACACATCCGCACAACCACATACGATCCTCTCAGCTGGCACTTCAGAAACGACGTCCCCTCTCGTCGTGTTTCCATGATATCCTCTCCCCCACCTCTCGGATTCTATTTCCTGCGTCCACCAGCTCCTCGCCATAGTGGCGAAGTTCAGCCAAGTTCTCGGTGCTCATTGGTGAGTGTAGTGGAGGCTCAGGGTCAAATTGGGGGAAAAAGGTATTAGGGTTATTTAGAAGATTCTGAAATTGCCAGTCAGTTGTCCATTGTTCTTCTAGCTCTTCTGGTAGAGGTCGGGGGTGGATAATAGGATCTGGGATAGCAGGCTCTAGATTAACTAGAAGTTGTGCTTCCGCCGGGTAATTGAAGAGGTTTTCATCGGCAGGTCCGATGAGGTCACTAAGTGCCAGTTTATGATCCAGCTCCTCCCATGATGGCATTTTCTGGGCGTGTCCTGAACTTTCTCCGATCTCTATTCCTTTGCCTTTATCCTTCGGATCCTCAGTCTTTATCACTTTCTGTACCGCTGGTTTCTTCCTACGCACACGCCTCCAGCCTACGAGTCTTCTTCTCTTTTTCGATTTTGGTTTCTCCTGAGGTTGGGCTTGGAATACCATTGGTTCCTCAGTGTCGGCCCAATAACCGGAAAAGCCCTCGGAAACTTCCATGTCAGCAGAATGGATAGTGATATTTTGAAGAGCTTCAGATAACTCATTCATGCTGTTAGCATATATGAAGAAACATACAAAATTCTAAGTTAAAATTTTGTAAATTGAATTTTCACATAATAACAGAATGGCAATCAGAAAAATTAAGTATTTCTAAATACTTAATTGGCTTAAATCAGTGGCTCTGATACCACCTTTTTCTGTCACGGCCCTCGTCCCGGTTTTTACCCGGTCCAGGAGCCGCGGGACAGAAACCCGTGGTAACTATTTTGTTGGCAGCGGAATTTTAACAGGATCTTTTAAAACTTGAAAATACCCAATTTATTTTATTTCACAAATTGGGAATAACACCCATAATTTACAATAAAGGTGATTTTACCGGGAAATCCCTGTTTTTACAAAAACATGTTTCTTTATTTTATTGAGCGACTTCTTTAAGCTTGCAGTGCTACACGTCACTTTTTCCTGGATCACAGCAGATCACCTGAAACATGTTTTAAAAAGGTTTTATCAGCAGGGAAATACTGGCGAGTCACTCAAGTTGCATAAAACGACACATTGTTATAATATACAGTATTAAGGGTGATTATATTGTTTCTATCTACCAATTGCCCCAAATCTGTATTTGTCACTCGACGGTATCTGTGACTATGGTCAGATCACCCATTGGCTAACCCGTTGTCCAATGGTGACGGGTATCAAGTAATGTATACAAAACCCCACATACCAGCAGTAATTAAAGATTACAAAGACTTAATCTCTGTAATTATAACTGGAAAACATTTAGGGTTTTGTAAAGTATTTTGATAAAAAGAGAATGACTCACATTGCAGATTTAGACGGGCAGCGTTTAGCCTACTGAGTTTAGCCTGGTTAACCTAATTCAAATAACAATGCACACGAAAACTAAGTCAGTAACTTAATACAACTTTTACGACAACTCACGAGATTCAAAACCTTCACGACGAATGACAAAGTATAGCCCAAATACGGGCAGCACTTAAACATCCATCGGATTGGTTTTTATCGATCAGACATTAAATCGTAGCAGTGATCGAGTTATTACCCTGTTATCGCGGCAGAATTTCGTGTTTGTGTGTGTTTTTGGAGTAAACTGATGATATCTCAACGTACAAAACGGATTTTTACGTCGAACCAACGCCAAAATGCAAGTGCCAATGCCCCGATTTATACCCTGGAAAATGGTCCATGTCGCGTGGTGCGACAGGTACCCTTCTAGGGTAGGGTAGCCACGTTTGTTTGTAGCCTGGGTGAGTCGACGGTTCGATAAAATTCGATTTTTACAGCGAACTGTTTAGATAATACCAATTAGGGAATATCCCCCTTGAGTTTTAGGGGCTCTGATCCTAGTTCCGATTGTTCTGAAAATTTTAGGGTTTGTGCAATATTTCTTGTGGGTCTCAATTAGGGTTTCCTATTGGGCAAAATAAAATAAGAAATAGTAATTTTGATGAGAGTTGTTACAGTCATGGTGGTCATAAGGGTCATGACCACACCTTATAGCCTAAGGACGTGACCACATTCGGATCCATGTGTCAGCGCGCAGGCAAGAATGAACCGCACACTATTTATGTGGCTTCGGTTTGTGGGTGAAGTCCGCAAGGGTAGTCGGATTCCCGGCATTTGTTCAGGAAATGTTTAATAAGAGTCCTAACTTTGAACATATATTCCTTCAATGAAATGAAAGTTAACCTAGTTGGTTTTTGATGACGTGAACTACCCACATATGCAGTCCACGTCAGAAAAAATTAACTGAGTTAATTTTCGGTTAACATGAGGTTGTTAAAGGAAAATATATTCAAAGATGAGAATGTGTTTACACATTTCTTAAGTTGGAATTATTCGTAGCCAATAGGTCTAATTAGTAAAATCTTTTTTTCCTCAAAAAAGAATCAGACTTCAATTTAAACCTCTCACCATTCGGTGTGGAGGTGCATGAAGGGAGGGTGTTAAGCGTCATGTGGCAGCCACGTAAGCAAGAGGCTGTGGTAAAAAAACATGGGGTGGTGTTAGCCTGTTAGGCGTGGAAAGGGCTCCACCTAGTGTTTAAAAAAAACTAACCAATTAGAAAAACTCCTACCACATACCACTAATCAACTCGCACCAAATCACCAACCAAATTGCCCCACACTGGTGAAGAATCCCCCGCCCCACACACAACGCCACGGAAAACGCCAAGCACAGGGTGGTTTGTGAGCATGGACTGACCTCCACGCCAGATTTCCGAGTCCACGCCCAGACCGTAATACAAAGATGGTATAACCTAAACCTTCATATACCTTAACCAAACCCCTCTCAACTACATCTCTCTCAACCACATTTCTTTCTTAACCACGTTAATCCAACTTTAACCTCAACAATTTTTCTCATTTTCAATAATACTCCATTTCAAGCTTTATTAAACGATGGAACAAACACATACCTAAATCATGCACATATTCAAGGGCCACAATTTCAACAGCCCAATTATACACCGTTTCCATCCCTCGCCGACACTCAAACGTTTGGGACGTCGACCCCATCACCTGTAGTTACCCCCTTATCTTGGAAGAAAATGAGGGAACAAGTAATCGGATCATCCTCTCGGCTAAAATTCGTAAACCATAGATGGTCGATAGCGAAGAAGTTCTAGCATGTGCGTATGCTCATATTTCATGCGACTCGAACTGTTGGAAACAACCCAAAGGCCAAGATTTATGGGCTCTTGTCCGTAAATATTTTTGTAATGGAACTGGTGCTACACTTTGAACCGCCGGACACTTAAAGTCACATTGTCACATGTTCCAATATCTGGTTACCAAGTTTATTGGGATGTTCAACAACACTCGGATCAAGAAAAGCGGTTGGTCGGAGGATCAAATTATGGGTCGCACCAAAAGATAATACTGTTGATCAGAGACAAAGGATAATAAAAAAAGAACTGGTTTTATTGATTTAATTCTTGCATACAAAACAGGAAAAAACGAGCCTTTATTTATAGGCTTTACAAGAACAAATAAAAGGAAAGACTTAAATATGAAGATGATGTTGAGGATCCATTATTTTTCTAAATTATTTTTTTCTTCTTCTAACACTCCCCCTCAAGTTGAATTATGGGATTTCCAAAATTCAACTTAGCCATTTGGGTTTTGGCATTCGTTTTGATTTGGTTTTTTTGGGTTTTTGGTTTTGGGTTTTGGTTTTTTGGGTTTTGGTTTTGGGTTTTGGGTTTTGGTTTTTGGTTTTTGGTTTTTGGGTTTTGGTTTTTTTGGGTTTTGGGTTTTGGTTTTGGGTTTTGATTTGTCAGTGCCAGGTCCAAAGATTTCCTTCGGAAGCTTCACCACCACCATCCTTCTCGGCGCTGTCGTTGCTAGTAGCACTATAGTTGCCTATGACAGTGGCAACCTTACCCTCTTGATTAAAGTTCTTGGTTTTGTGATTGTCACTCCACCAGTCAGGAAATCCCACGATTCTAAAGCACTGCTATTTGGTGTGTCCCCTCATATCACAATGACTACATATCAGTTTGGATTTGTCGATTCGGGATGATGATTTTCCAGTGAAGTCTGACCGCTGTTGCCCCTTCGTGATTAACCCATGTCCATCGGTTTCAGTAGTTCCGTCGGCGACAAGCCTCGCCGCCACGCCGGACTGTGAAGTTTCAGAGATGGTACCAAGGATTCCTTGATGTGCCATATCCTTCCTTACAGCCGCGTAGGCTTGCTCAGCCAAGGGAAGAGGATCCCACTGAAGGATTTCTCTTTTGACTGGGTCAAACTTCCTGTCAAGAGCATTCATGAAATGGAATAATTTTTGTTCAGACCTGATATTGTTATATGTTGCTATGTCAACAGAGCAGGTCATTGGATTAGGATCCCTTCGATCTATTTCTCCCCAAATGCCTTGTAACTTGATCGAGAAATCTTCTAGGGCTGAACCGTTTTTCTTGAGTTCGTTTGCTTTGACGTGTAAATTGAAGGTTTGTAGTTTATCTTTCCCACTGCTATATGTAACCACCAATGCGTCCCACAACGCCTTCACAGTGGGAAACTCGGTGAGGTTACCGGCTAACCCTGGTTTAATGTTTTGTATGAGCCATGAGAACACGACTAAATCGTCCTGTTCCCACTGCTCGTATTGTTCATTTGACGGGTTTGGTGGGGTAGGTTTTCCTGTAATATGGCTCAACAGGTTCTTAGATTTCCCCCTATAGCGACTCAAATCATTCGAGCCCATAGAGCGTAATTTTGACTATTTAGCTTGATACTGATCTTGAGGCTATCGGATAAGGTTTGTTTTGGTGTTTGAGATTGGGTATTAAGGTTGGTTCGAAGAAGATTCGTAAGTTGAATTGTGAGATCGTCATTGTTGGTACGGTTGTTTGGGCTATCTTCTCCGGACTTGGCAGCTGTGTAAACGCTGGACACTTGAACTCGCGTTCAAGATTTATCAATTACGATGGACTAACGAAGCCGGGCCCGTTCTCTTATCGGCGTATTTATTAAATACACCGGCGTATTTATTAAATACACCGTGCCACTTGAACTCGCGTTCAAGATTTAAGGTTGCCCAACAAAGGAAAAATAAATCCGCTCAGCGGATATATAATATGCAACGAATTTACACAAGAAGTTTTAGGGTTTCTTGAGCACTCCTCCTCTTTTATGCTTTCTGTTCGTGCGTCCCTTCGACCTCTACAGCCGTTCCCCTCTTGTTTTATTCACAGCCGTAAGACTCCAATAATAATTCTTCCTTTTTTTTGTTCCTCTTGCGTCAGTCTTCTTATTCTCCTTTTTTCGTCCAAAAATGCTCTCCTTTAATTCTTGTGCGGCGGCGGATTTGAAGCACAGATAAGCAGCAGCGGCGGATTTGAGGGTTTGCTAACACAGATGAATGCGGCGGCGACTGTGCAGCGGATTTCAGCGGCGTATTTTTTTGTGGATCTTAGGGTTTGGTGAAAGGGTGTGCGACAGCCTAACTGTTTTCTTCTCGGTCCGGTTAGTCTGTTTCCCTGGTTCTTGAGGATTTGAGATTGGAATGGCTGGAGAGTGTACGGCTGGGGCTGATGCTTGTGCAGTTGATTTTAGGGTTTTGCGGATATCAAGATTCGGCGACGATGATTGTTCGTGGGGATTGACGAAGAATCGAAAAACGACAGGTTTGATGTTTGATGTTTTCTGGTTTGATTTTGATTTTTGTGGTGATGGATTGTAGGAGATGAACAAGCTGTTTCACGGATCAAAACTCTGCTCTGATACCATGTTGTAAATGATAATCAGAGACAAAGGATAATAAAAAAAGAACTGGTTGTATTGATTTAATTCTTGCATACAAAACAGGAAAAAACGAGCCTTTATTTATAGTCTTTACAAGAACAAATAGGGCTGTAAACGAACCGAACGAACACGAACAAGGCCTTGTTCGTGTTCGTTCGTTAAGAATATTATGTGTTCACGAATGGTTCATGAACACTTACCGAACGAGATTTTTTGTTCGTGTTCGTTCGTTAAGGAAATGAACGTGTTCATGAACGGTTCACGAACACAAACGAACACAGATAAAATCGACGAAGTTCAATTGTATTTTTCGATGTGAATAATAAGAAAGAAAGGTAGAGGTAGGGTTTCCTATTTTATTTGTTTGGGTAATGAGATAAATAAGAATTAAGGAATATAAAAGGTTTAGATACAATAAATAAATGCTAAAAAAATATTTAATGAACAACATAAACAAACGAAAATGAACGAATGTTCACGAACACGTTACCGAACGTTCATGAACGCAATTGAACGAACGAGACAGTTGTTCGTGTTCGTTCATTTAACTAATCGAACGGAATTTCTTGTTCATGTTCGTTCATTAACTAAACGAATGAATGTAAACGAACTTCCCACCGAACGGTTCACGAACTGTTCGCTGAACGTTCGGTTCGTTTACAGCCCTAAGAACAAATAAAAGGAAAGACTTAAATATTGAGATGATGTTGAGGATCCATTATTTTTCTAAATTATTTTTTTCTTCTTCTAACAAATACGCTGATGAAGGGGTATGGTCCCAGAAAATGCCGCGCAGACCATTCTGGTCGCGCTTTGTACCATACTCCTTAATCACTTTGGTGATCAATCATTAGACCCCGCGCGGGATGCTTAAGCAGAGCAGGGTCTCGCGCGAGGTCCAGACAAGAGATAACATCAATTTCCATACTTAGCGTTCTAAATAAGAGCCTTCACCTCCTGCAACCCTGTGAGGGCTACGAACGTGCTCAGCAAGGGTCGCGCAAGAGTCAAAGCGCAAGGCCACTTCAGAAGGTACTGAAGGTACAAGTGGCAGAAGGGCAAGCCAATCAGCGTCCTCCAGGCTGTACTCTATCGTGCTCCACGATCGTCTGACGTGCAGGAGACAGAAAGTACACAAGGACGCTTATGTGGCACCAATCAGGGGGCGGCGACACCTGCCCCATGATCTCCACTTGCCTGCTGATGGCAGAGGGACAGCAAGGCCGACAACTGAGACACGTGGCTCCAATCACGGCGCGCCAGCACCGGTGATCTTCTAGAAGACACTAATAGTCGATACCAGTGAGACAAGGAGTATATTCTCCAGTTGACGCCTTCCGGCCCAAGGCCCATCAGCCCATCTCCCCTTACACCTCTCCGGCTATAAATAGAGACCTCCATGCACAGGTTAAACATTCTATTCTCTCTACTCTCACTCTTAACACACAATTATCTCCTCAAAGCAGATACTTATTCTCACGTCGGAGTCTGGTTAAGAGGGAAACCCCCATATTCCCCTCTTAACGAGCTAACGGTGTTCTGTTTTGCAGGATTATCGAATCAATCAGAGCTTAGAAAGTCCAAAGAAGATTAACCCTTATGAAAGGAACATAAACCAAACTAATTAACCCTAAAATTAGTTCTGTGTTTCTTCAGCTGAAGAAAAGCAAAACGCGTTCAAGTATGAGCACGTGTGGAATATTGTAAAAAACGAGCCAAAATGACACGAACCTGTCCCCTTCCACCCAAAGAAGACCAAGACATCCAATCCTAACGACTATAGCAAACATCCACTGCGAATGCGAACACAAGCGTTGAACTCTACGCTTATGACACTCCAAACTCAATTGTGAATTTTGGGATCAACCTAGAGGACGAATTTAAAGAATTTCCTTGTCCAAAAGAATGCCAAGGCAAATGTGCTCAAAAGAAGGCGAAGGCAAATGCGACGTCAAAATCAAAGTCGACACCACAACCTTTGGATAAACTCATCGAGCGAATTGAGAAATATAAGGATTGACAAAAGGAAACCATGGATGTTCAAAGGTCAAATGCAACATTTTTATTTAATCAACACGCTAGCATACTAATGATGGACCACTCGTACGGGAACCCAGATCGACTGAAAACACACTTGGAGCTATCAATCAATCAATCAATCATACCCAGTAAAATCCCACAAAGAGCAAAGCTATTTGTAGGGTCTGGGGAGGGTGGGATGTAGGCACACCTTACCTCTACCCCTAGGGATAGAGAGGCTGCTTCCAGAGAGACCCTCGGCTCCAAAACACCCAGGAAAGAAATAAATAGAGCATGGGGTGTGTGTGTGTATATGTGTATGAAGCTACCAATGTAGTATGAGTTGCAAAATAGTGCATGGTAGAACAGAACAAATATGACAACACAAACAGTCTATACCCATAGTTACATATTTACGACCATACACTACACCTAGAAACACAACTGTACAAAACATCCTATACACATAGTTACTTATGTACGACCATACACTCCACTACACCTAAAAACACAATTGTACCCTTTCCTAGAAATCCTTAACCTTAATCCTACGTCTCCACGAGCTCCTATCATGGACCATGTTCTCAGAGAGGTGCAATTTTTGCAAATCCTGCCTAATCCGCTCATCCCAAGTAATTTTGGGTCTGCCTCTACTCCTCCTCCCCTCCACCTCGAGGGTTTCAACCACTCTAACTGGTTCTATCGTCTGCCTCCTCTTCACATGCCCAAACCATCTCAATCTTCCCTCCTTTATCTTATCTGATATACTAGCTACTTGTAACCTTTCCCTAAAAACATTATTTCTTATCCGGTCTAACCTTGTGTGGCCACACATCCATCTTAGCATTCTCATCTCTGCTACCTCCATCTTGCGTGCCTGTACTTCCTTAATGGCCCAACATTCGGTTCCATATAACATAGCAGGTCTAATTGCAACCCTATAAAATTTCCCTTTCAATTTTGTTGGGAACCTCCTATCGCACAATACCCCAGTGGCAGCTCTCCACCTACACCATCCGACCTGGATGCGGTGGGCAACGTCACTATCTATCTCCCCATCCCTCTGGACAAACGATCCTAGATACTTGAACTTAGTCACCTGCGGGACCGCTTGACTGTCAATGGTGACCTGAATGTCCTCATCGTTGTCTACTCCACTAAAGTCGCAATACAAGTACTCAGTCTTAGATCGACTAATCTTTAAACCTCTTCCCTCTAAAGCTGCTCGCCACTCTTCTAACCTCGCATTCAGGCTTTGTTTACTATCAGCAACTAACACAATATCATCTGCAAAAAGCAGGCACCACGGAAGAGCCCCCTGAATTAACTTTGTCAACTCATCTAGGATGACTGCAAATAGAAAAGGGCTCAAAGCGGACCCTTGGTGGAGTCCTACATCCACCGGGAAAGAATCAGTATCCCCTACAGGCGCTCGGACCCTAGTCTCAGTCCTAACATACATATCCCTAATTAAGTCTATATACTTCCCAGAAACCCCTCTACTCTCCAAACTATCCCAAATCAGTCTACGTGGCACACTGTCATAGGCCTTTTCAAGATCAATGAACACCATGTGTAGGTCCCGTTTCTTCTCCCTATACTTCTCCATCAATCTCCTTAGAATATGTATTGCCTCCGTAGTCGATCACCCTGGCATAAAACCAAATTGGTTTACCGTGACTTGAGTTTCTCTTCGGATTCTCGTCTCAATTATTCTCTCCCATAATTTCATAGTGTGTCCTAGCAACTTAATCCCTCTATAATTCCCACAACATTGGGCGTCCCCTTTGTTCTTATACACAGGAACTACTACACTATTCCTCCATTGATCTGGCATTTTCCCAGATTTGAAAATAAGATTGAATAAAATAGTTAGCCAATGTACTCCTTCTTCTCCCAAGCATTTCCATACCTCAATCGGTATGTTATCTGGCCCAACTGCCTTAGCTCTTCCCATCTTTCTAAGGTTTGTTCTCACCTCCTCCCGTGTGAAAACACACTTGGAGCTATGCGAAACAATAAAAAAAATGACATAATACCATATTTCTTTGGTTCCCGCATGTATACAAATGGTATATTCTTATATGCTTTATCCAGGGTCGTTCTAACATTTTTGGAGACCCTAAGCGAACTACGAAGTGGAGGCCGTTTTGCAAAATTATCATTTTCAATATATTTAGTAACACCCCCCCCCCCCCTTTACCTGTGCCTGAATGTGAGATTTTTTCCTAAACAACTTTTATCTGGGCTCCTTTAATTAAAAAAAAGGGTTTAGTTTTGCTTTTATTTGGGCCTAATACATACATAATATATAAAACTTACTAAAAGTTGGAAGCCCTTGTTTTTGGTGGACCTAGGCCCGTGTCTAGGTTGGAAAGCCTAACAGGCCGCCCCTAGCTTTATCCATACATGAATGAAAATCTGGAATCCGGATGAGCCTTCACTCCGAACAAGCTTCATCATACCTGTTGAAAACATGATTTACTTTGACATTGAAGCATGTTCCTTCGGCTTCATCCTTGAGAGCTGTCTAACATCATCGATCTTTCGCCATTAAACTGATTCTAAACCCAAAATTTTCGTTTAAATTGATTCATACAACATCCGATTCGACCCGACATGTATCAGATAAAAAATTCTACAATGAAGTGGTAGACTTCCAAACACCAAAAAGAGTCGTAGATTTTTTTACTTCGCCTAAGGCCCACATAATCGTTGAGCCACCCCTCTATACAAACCATAGGTAATGGGGTGGGATGAAAACAAACCTTTCTTTTATATAAAAGGAAGCACAGGCAGATTCTGCTCTCACTGACACCTTCAAATATATATATTTTTTTTAAGTGTACAATATAGTAACCTAGATAATATAAAATGTGTGAGAGAGAAATGAAGATAAATGATAGAAAAATTGTGAATTATGAGAGTTGCATTCCATATTTAAGTGTTTAACTACAATTTTGAATTCACACGCTAGTTGCATACCAAATCCAACTTGATATTTATCCCAGTTTTTCTTTATTAAAAATCATTTACTTGTCATTTAAGTCTATCTTATAGCTCACTATAAAAGTGTATTTTAAGTTGAAAGTTGAAGAACAATATCATTAAAGTAACCAAGTAGGACAACATAAAAATTGTAACACAACTCTCTATTGATCCACATTTCACACCTTACTTACAACTTCATCTTCAACAATCGACCACATATCACCATGGATCGAACCGAAGATGACATGAAACTCGTCGGGTTCTTCGGCATATTCAAACAATCATTCAAAACAATCTTCACATGGAAGAAGATCTTCTAGCAATAGTCTTCATAGTTCAAATGGAAATCTCACACCATTTCTTTTGGAAAATCGACAACAACATATTACCATACGATAGCAACGATAAGCGCGAAGCAACCGCCTTGGACTGGCTCTACTACGCGCTATTCACAATCGCGTACTACGCTTTCCTCACCTTCTTCTCTGTCCTAGCTACCGCTGCGGTCGTGTTTACCATCGCCTCGATCTACACAACCCGTGAAGTCGTTTTTCGTAGCGTCATGAAAGTCATTTGGAAGGTATGGAAACGACTTTTAATCACTTTCGTATTTATATACATCGCGCAATTTATCTACGAGGTAATCGGTAGTATTGCTTTGGCTATTCCTAGAGTTATATTCGATTATTCGGGTCTAGGTGGCGCGGTGGTTATGCTCATCATCTTGATTTTATACGTGTACGGGTTTTTATACTTGAGCGTTGTTTGTCAACTGGCTAGTGTTGTTGCTGTTCTAGAAAACATTTATGGATTTAACGCGTTGAAAAAAGGTAAGGATCTGACGTACGGGAAGAAGAAAGTGGGAATGGGGATCGCATTCGTGTTGTACGGTGTTTTGGTATGTTTGATTGTTGTGTACTTGTTGTTAGTGGAATATGGACATGAAGTTTACGAATTCGCGTTGGTTTGGAGGGTGGTGATTGGAATATTATGTGGAATTCTGCTTTTGGTGTTGTTTTTGATGTTTATTGTGACTCAAACGGTGTTGTATCTGGTGTGTAAATCGTATCATGGGGAAGCGATTGATAAGCTGAGTTTATCGACGTTTTTAGGTGCTTATACAGGGGAGACTGTCGTGTATCCTAGACCTGGCACCGAGATTCAACTTGGATCCCCGCAACCTTCCATCGAACATGTTTGAAACGCTTGCTGATTTGTATGTTTGGCATATGTTGTTGTAAGGAGTTTTTTTTTTGGAGTGATTTTAAATTGGATATTGTATTTTTGTATTTGTAAGTAGACACTTTATATTCTATAAAAAATAGAAAAAAAACAAATTTTTTTCCAACTACTACGCAACTTGGCAATAGTCAAAATAGTTGTTGATTTTCAGTTGACTATACACAGGGTGTTACTTTGACAACTCTCTTTCGTCTACTGACGGAAGTGGAAAGTGTATACAGGAGTATCATGACACAATGGAAGTTAGAAATTTTTGTCATTTTACAGCCATTTAACTGAGAAAACTAACCTCCATTCATGTCAGGGACTATCAAAGAACAAAAGTGCAAAAGTTGAGGACTATAAATGTAATTTTAGAAGTGTAGAAACTAAAGATGAAAACGGAGCAAACCACAAGGACTATCCAGGCATTTTTCTCTAATGAAAATTACCCATGTATCCTTATCTTTGACAAACAAATGTCATAATAAAAACCTAACATACCCTTCTTCTACGTGGATGTCGTGAACAGATGTTCGTAGGCCATATGATAAAGTCTACGAACACCTCACCCCCTTATTCTTCGTCATCATCATCACTCGTCCCTCCCCGCACTTACTTGCGTCAACTCTAATCAGATACACCATTGCTGATTTAGAAACGAAACATTAAATTAATGACTATGGTCGATTTGAATCCGACTCATATTTTAAAAAGATAGCAGCTCTACATGATATATAACTTTAATTGTTACAAACTAAGTTATGCTAGATTCATGTCTTGTTATAAATTATAAATGTGTTTTTAGTTATTTTGTAGTTGGATAAATGTTATGTCTTATATTCAGGGGTGTAAAGAATTCGATTCTTCGAAAAAATCGAAATTCGACTTAACTCGAATTCGACTAATAATGTTCGAATTCGAGTTGATTCGTATTCGACTCCAGTAATCGAATTCGAATCGAATATGAATTTATGATTTTCTATTCGATTCGATTCGAAATTCGAGTTCAATTGATATATAATTTAATAATATATGTTTATACACATACAAACATATACACACATACAACTTCTAAAGTTTGCCAAAATATGAACTTCATCTATAAGTAATAAGATTATTATTAATAACATTACCAAACCTATTAACAAATAACCCATACTACTTATTTCTAAATTTTTACTTAATTTAAATCACTACCTGTAACCAACCTATCTTCTAAATTTTAGTGTTTTGACATATTAATAGTTAATTAATAATTAATTTTACAGATTATTATATTTTATTATTTGTTTGTAGTAGTTTTAAGAAATGAAAGTAAAATAATTTATTGTTTAGGGTGCATCTGAATTAAATCGAATTTATTCGAATTCAGTTCGAATTTGAATTCGAGTTTCAAAAACTGATCGAATCGAATTGAATATGAATTCAGGTAAAAAATAATAAAAATTCGAAAAATTCGATTTGAATAATTCGAAAATTAGTTATTCGATTTGATAAACACCCCTACTTATATTTAATTCGTTACATGGTCGTTTATGTAATAAGACAAGGATTAGTGAAGGTCGATTTATGTAATAAGACAAGGATTAGTGAAGGTCGATTTCAAACTTATACTCTTTGAATTAAAAAAAAGCCTCCGCTTTAATTTGTAATCCATCATTGCGGGAAACTTTATCCTGTATCTTGTCTATATTTTGATTTAAAACAATAAAAAAATCTAATCCCATGATTTGTTGAATCTAACATGTTCTTAAATCAGTTAATAATGTCTCTTGTATGTGTATACATGCATAGTTGCATACGTAATAATTTTCAGTAGATGATATGGGTGTGTATAAGTTAGTTTGGGTCGGTTTTGGCTCTAAACCACAATCATAATCGAGATATCGGTTAATGTCTCTTGTATGTGTTGAAAATATTTCAATCAAACAGTAAATTAATATAAACTTTATTAATTACCGAGTTATCAGCCAAACCAGTTTGTTCCAACTTGAGCAAACTGATTAAAGAAAGGTAGAAGGAGACTGTCTCGTTATCGGACGAATTTAAAAAACACGCAAAAATTAAAACCAACCTGGCGATTGAGAAAGAAGATCCTTGAACTGCACGGATGACTCCTGTCCTTAAAGGATTTTACGCGCTCGTATTGCTGTGAGCTGTAGCGTAAACTCCCGGGATTTAATGCAGAACTGATCCGGTATTCCAACAGCAATGGAAACCAGAAAAACGCAGAAGCTGGAGAAGAAACTGGAGCACAGAAAGGTGGGAGGAGGCTGCGAAAATTAGGTGTATTGAATGGGTAGCAGGAGGCTTTTATTTATAGGTTATGATCACACCAAAGAATGAGAAAAACGGGGAGTGGGATAACCATCCGGAACCAAATTCGGTTGCTGGAGATATTCCACACGAATTCGAATTACTAGAGATAATGGGATAACCCCTACTGTTTCGAATTCACCTCTATCTCCTTATCTCATTCGATCCACAGATCTGACACACCTGAACGGGACCCCAGCTAAAAAGAAAAGCTCCTCGCGACGATGCGTACGTGCGAAGTGCAAAGTGCGCCTCAAACGCGACCATTCGGGAGCTCGCGGCTCGGCTCGGCGTGCGTGTGGGCTTTATCCACTTCTCAACCCATTTAACACTTTGGAGGCCCATAAGGAGTAATCCCTTATAAACCACTCAAACTTCATTCCCTCCACCAATGTGGGATGAAGGAAACATACCAACTTGTATGTTATCCTTTAAAATTTCCAACAATCCCCCACCAAGTTGGAATGTTTCCTTTCACTTAGACTGATGATGTCACTAGGTGTCACGAAGATTAAACCCAGTTTATGTTGATAAACAAGAAGAGACAGATTTGATGGTGTCCTATGGAATTAAACCATTAACCTGATAGCCCCCTTCGGTTTACCCCCACACATCACCAGCTGACTTTGCGTTCTCACGGAGCGCGAATCTGGTCGTGCGCTATAAATCCTTTTCATGAACCTTTAGAAGATAAACCACTAATCTTCACTTGAGGCGGCACCACCCCTAGATCATATAGGCGAAGTTTTACATCATCCACGTTGCTTGGATGCCTCCAAAACTTTGTTAAGAGCATAAGCTCACCCTTGTTCTCGGCAACGACGTACTATCATACCTCACATGGATCTATCAAATTTGATAGTACCTTCTATCGTTAAGTGACTTCGTTTTTACCCATTAAACTTGAGAAATAGGAGCACTAAGTTCAAGTTGGGTTTCCATCACTAACGATTCTATTGTGGTTTTAGACCCATGTCTCTCGCGGTATTCACAACCAAATCTCTCGTCAGAGGTTTAGTAAACGGATCTGCCAAGTTCTTACTCGTCTTGACATAGACAACCTTGATGGTACCACTTTCAAGCAGTTGTCTCACATAATTGTGCCGAAGACCTATGTGTCTTGACCTCCCATTATACACTGCGTTGTATACTTTAGATAGTGTGGCCTCACTATCACAATACATGGGAATGGACGACATTGGAACATCCCACAGACGGATGTCAGTAAGTAGATCTCTAATCCACTCCGCTTCCTTACCAGCCGCAGCTAGTGCTATGCACTCAGCTTCCATAGTTGAGTGGGCAATACACGTATGTTTCTTGCTCGCCCAAGAAATTGCTTCTCCTGCTAGAGTGTAAATCCACCCACTTGTAGATTTTGAATCACTGGTGTGATCAATCCAGCTTGCATCAGAATAACCTTCGAGTATTCTGGAAGAAGACGTGTATGTCAGTTCTAAGTTACTGGTCCTTTTCAGGTATCTAAGTACTCTACCCACTGCCTTCCTGTGTTCTGTCCCTGGATTGACAGTATACTGACTCAGTTTGCTTACAGCAAAAGCAATGTCAGGACGAGTGCAATGCGTTGCATACATCATACTTCCAATAGCACTCGCATATTCCAGTTGAGCAACTGCTCTTCCAGAGTTCACTTTAAGTTTCACACTTGGATCAAACGGGGTATTAAACTCTTTAATATTTAAGTGTTGAAACTTAGTCAGAATTTTCTCTATGTAATGGGATTGACTTAGAGAAATCTGACTTCCAGTTCTTTTCACCTTGATCCCAAGAATGGTATCAACTTCTCCTAGATCTTTCATCTTAAAGTTCGAGGACAAATACTTCTTTGTTTCAGAAATACCTTCAAGGTGAGTGCCAATGATCAACATATCATCAACATATAGAAAAATCACGACTGTATAACCGGGTTCGCATTTAGTATAAATACATCTGTCAGCACTATTGTGTCGAAACCCGAAAGCAGTCACAGTGGTATCAAATCTCTCATGCCACTGTTTAGGAGCTTGCTTCAAACCATATAGAGATTTAATAAGTCTACACATTTTGTTCTCTTGTCCGGGCATCACAAACCCTTCTGGTTGCTCCAAATAAATCTCCTCATTTAGATACCCATTTAGAAATGCAGTCTTTACATCCATTTGATGGATGTACAACCATTTCAAAGAAAACACCGCTATTAGAGTTCTAATAGAACTAATTCTAGCCACATGTGCATAGGTATCAAAATAGTCGATCATTTCTCTCTGCCTATACCCTTTAGCAACTAATCTTGCTTTATAGGCAGAGATGGATCCATCTGGATGATACTTCCTTTTGAAAATCCATTTGGATCCAATAGGTTTCTTTCCCTTGGGTAGATCAGCTAACTCCCAAGTTCTATTTCCCATAATGGAATCCATTTCATCATTGACTGCCTCCTTCCACAAAGGAGCATCTCTTGATGACATTGCTTCGCTGAAAGTTTTAGGATCATCATCCAAATTTACAGCGAAAATGACCTCCCTCGTCACTTTCTTTTGAGTTCCTTCAACCAGGTAAGAAAAGAAATCATCTCCATAACTTTTCTCTTTTCTAACTCTAGTACTTTTTCTCGGTTCTTCAACTATCGGTGAGGGTTGGACCCTTTTTTCAGAAGTACTAGAAGCTGTGGTGCAATTTGAGTTTTCATCATCTCTATAAAACTTATTCTCAAAGAATTCTACATCTCTGGATTCTACAACTATACCTGATTCGTCATCCAACAATCGATAAGGCTTACTATGCGAAGCATATCCAATGAATACACTCTTGAAAGCTCGTTCTCCCAGTTTGAGTGTCTTTTGATCAGGTACGCGATAGTAGGCAAGACAACCCCAAACCCTCAAATGCTCTAGAATTGGTTTTCTTCCTTTCCACAACTCATATGGGCTCGTAGGTATCACACGACTAGTGATCCTATTGTGAACATAACATGCGGTCAACAAAGCTTCCCCCACATATTACAGGTAGACCCGATTGATTAAACATACAGTTAACCATCTCTACCAAGGTTCGGTTCTTTCTCTCAGCCAAACCATTTTGTTAGGGAGTATACGGTGCAGTTCTCTCATGTATGATGCCTTCCTCTTCGCAGAATGAATCAAACTTTCGGTTAAAGTATTCTCCGCCTCTGTCCGAGCGAAGAATTTTAATGCGTTTCTCTCGTTGTTTTTCAACCTCAGCCTTATATATTTTAAATGCCTCAAAAGCTTCGTCTTTTGAATGCAACAAATAAACATATAAGTATCCACTCGAGTCATCGCAGAAAGTGATAAAATATCTCTTACCCCCACGAGTAAGAACTCCATTCAGTTCGCAAATATCTGAATGAATTAGTTCTAGTAGTGATGTATTGCGTTTATGGACACTTGGAAAAGGTTTCTTTATGAATTTTGATTTCACACAAGTTTTGCATTTTTCAAAGTATTTATCTTTTAATTTTAATAAACCTTTAGTTTTCATTTTTTCAATGTTTTTAATATTTGTATGAGCTAAACGTTTATGCCATAAAGAAATTGAACAAGTGATATAATCAGAAGACATAATTTCATTCAATTCAAAACCAATTGCATTACATTCACCAAAGCTAGAACTATCAACTACCACTATCATTATCACTTTCATTCCCAAACCTATCAATCACAGAAACGCCCCCTTCATCCGAGTCTACTTCTTCATCAATCCCATCTTCAGCTAAGTCAAGACGATACATTCCACCCGTGTTCTTTGTTTGAACCACATAGATGTCATTTAGAGAAAACTTCACACGGAGATTCTTGAGAACCAGCTTGTAACCATTCCGATCGAACTTATCAGCAGAAACAAGACCCTTGGTGATACCAGGAACATGCAACACATCCTGAAGGGTAACCACTTGACCATCTTTAAAGTTTAGTCGCACTGTGCCTTTACCACGAACTTCTACACGATGTCCATCAGCACATACTACCACTGTTCCTTGAGGAACATGACCATAAGTAAGAAACGAGCCACGATTCCCACAAACATGAACAGTGGCTCCAGAATCCAAAAACCATCCTCTACATGCCACAATACGTGTATATTGAGAAAGCATGTTAACCTCTCCAAGACCCACATTGGCCACTAGATTAGTGACTTTCTCAACATCAATAGCACTTGTAGAACCAACCATAGATCCAGATTTCGTTTGAGAGCACTCTCATGCATAATGCCCGGTTTCTCCACAAACATGACTGTCACACCCCCAAATTCCCACCTAGGGTATGTCCCTATTAGGAGTGCGACGATCCAACAACGAGCCACTAATTATATCAAACACATTCCATTAAAAGATAAAGTACTTAATTGTAAATAAAACACTGTCTGTAAGTTTGAATGAAAACCAAAGAATCAGCGGAAGCAAAGTTAACCAGTTTTAAAACCAAAGTAATGTATCAATAAACCAATAAAATAAATACGCCCAGCAAGACCATGCCCACTCTAGCTGCTCCAGATAGCAAGTCCCAAAGTATCTCAACTAACGACCTACAAGCATGCAAACAAGTGTGTCAGACTACGCTGGTGAGTTCAAAGTTTTGACTACCGAGTTAGTTATCATTCACGTGTGTAAAACAGTTATCCGGATGATATGACGTTTCGTTGTTTTGATGTGGTTATTACTCGATTACCGTATGTAGCTACAAGATATGTCTGCCCAACCTCCAATGTCTCTATCAAAACATTGGTCATGTTTTAAGGTAAATAGTTCACGCCCGTCTTTCTGGGACGGTGTGAGGGTGCCAAACCTAATAGCGCTATCAACTAAATACCCCGTTGCCTTTCGCAACTGCCGGTAATGTCAAGGGGTCTTACGAGATAGATACAGAGTACATAACACAACATCCCAATACCCGTTATCCCTCCCGGGGATGCATGCTTGAGAAAGAGCAGTGAACTCACCTTTGCTTTGCTCGGTTAGATTAATTATCCGTTAACTAGTTGGTCAATCAAGCCCTATTGTAGATTACCAGATTCGGTCAGTTACTTGGTCGCGTATCATAATTTCGCCACACATTACACAATCAGCATACAACAATTAAGCAAGCAGCACTCAAACTAACAGCAATCAAACAAGCGTTGGGCCCAATACTCAAATCAACCCAACACCCTAACAATCCAAGGCCCGCTATATTTCATTATATCAACTACTAACCCGGTTATTTTATATGCCCTCTATCAGGGGATCAGTCCAAACAAATGGCCCAACTTGAATGTGCAATATTCATAACATTGATCTAGCACCCATCCCCTCAATTTGACCTTCCATTAATTCGTTTTGTTTTGTTTTGTTTTTGTGGGCTGCTAGTTCAAATCATGCACATATAACAAAATTACACAAGAGTGATGATATCACAATATGCACACAGAACGAGGTCATCATCATCATCCCTTATCCTCAACCTACACACAAACATTCACGAATACATATTACACATGCATGATCCAAATTTCGAACACTTTTGCACACACATCAAAGTGCGTCGCGAATGATCAACCTTATAAACACATCATCGGATATCAACATCTACATCGCACGAATCACAGTTTTCTTTTATATTTCTTCATATTAATTCATATGAATTCTCGTCCATGCTTTAATCAAATAACGGTAAATCATGCCGAATCTACATCATTAACATTCACAGTTTATTATCATATGTAAAGAAACCGTCAAACCCTATTACATCTAACACTAGCTGGTTGTTTTAATCACCACAGGAGACTTTCACATGAAAATAATCCATATGCTCAACCACATGCATACATATATTCAGTAATCTACTTCCTAACAATGCATGTGCAAATAACGACAACAGTAGGCGCCAATTTACATGTATACATAATGCAATTCTCATGCAATTCAACACAGTGGCCGACAATAAGGTAATGACAACACATGCAAACATTTATTATATCAAGGTAAATCACCATACATATATATGCAAGAATAAAACTAACCGAGTAATGCAAATGAATTCAAGCACCGCTATAGGCTCTAAAGGTTTCGAATAGGGGAGGAACCGCCTGCTGTTTGCAAGTTTGAGAGAGGTAGGGTTTGTTTTATTATTAAACAATAAGTCATGTGGGCCGATCCCACTTATTCTTTGGGTACAAGAGAACCAGGCTCGGGTATGATAATGTGGGCCAAAACAGTGTATGATTTAGAGTGTGAGTATGTTGCCTATAACACATGTGGCCCAACAAATGTCTACACGTTATTAAACCAAATTATCATACGTTTAGAGGTAACGGAAATATCACTTGAGCAGGTCGTTTTAACACAAAGAGAAGAAATAACAAGAAGTAAAGATCGTAAGATATAGCGTTACAGACCTTGAAAGTTCGGGGTGTCACACATGACATTTACCAGACCTCTTTGGTTGATGGTTGTTAGTGTGTTGTGACTTCTTGAATTCCTTTTTCTTTGGTGTTGTAAACTTCTTATTCTTTGATGCCCCTTTTCCCTTTTGACCAGATCCTCCAACAACATGATTCACACTCGATCCGACTTTACTTCTTTTTTCCCTGTTGCGCGTTTCCTCCTCAATTCGAAGGTGCTTCAACAGTTCGTCCAAAGAGTAGTCCTTAGACTTGTGCATCATTCTCTTTGAGAAATCTTTCCAATTAGGAGGCAGTTTTGCAATAATGACCCCTACTTGAAATATTTCTGGCAGCGGAATTGAAAGTGCGGTCAATTTGTTAACAAGAACTTGGAGTTCATGCACTTGCTCCATGATTGACTTGTCATCGACCATTTGAAAGTCTAAGTACTTGGAAATAAGGTATTTGTTAGTACCTTCTTCATGAGCCTTGTAGTTATCTTCCAAAGCTTTCCACAATTCTCTAGCACTTTTTACCGGCGCACAAGTCATAGAGACGATCCGAAAGAGAATTTTTGATGTGGCCCAGGCAAAGATCTTCAGCTTCCTTACGGACAAGTCTTTGCTTTGCCAAATCTTGATTCGGGACCTCTCCTGCCTCAAGAGGAGGGTCTTCAGGGATTTCAGGCAAGTCTGGATCAAGGATATAGTAGAGTTTCAGCACAACTAGCATGAACTTAACCTTGTCCGCCCAGCGGGTATAGTTCTGACCATCGAATCTGTCCAACTTGACAAACTCTTGATTCATGAATCTCAGATTGGCTGTTGGTAGTTCAGAGTCCATTAGTACTGTTGATTAAACACAAAAAATAAAATCCTTTAAGATTGTTGAAAATATTTCAATCAAACAGTAAATTAATATAAACTTTATTAATTACCGAGTTATCAGCCAAACTAGTTTGTTCCAACTTGAGCAAACAGATTAAAGAAAGGTAGAAGGAGACTGTCCCGTTATCGGACGAATTTAAAGAACACGCAAAAATTAAAACCAACCTGGCGATTGAGAAAGAAGATCCTTGAACTGCACGGATGACTCCTGTCCTTAAAGGATTTTACGAGCTCGTATTGCTGTGAGCTGCAGCGTAAAATCCCAGGATTTAATGCAGAACTGATCCGGTATTCCAACAGCAGTGGAAACCAGAAAAACGCAGAAGCTGGAGAAGAAACTGGAGAACAGAAAGGTGGGAGGAGGCTGCGAAAATTAGGTGTATTGAATGGGTAGCAGGAGGCTTTTATTTATAGGTTGTGATCACACCAAAGAATGAGAAAAACGGGGAGTGGGATAACCATCCAGAACCAAATTCGGTTGCTGGAGATATTCCACACGAATTCGAATTACTAGAGATAATGGGATAACCCCCACTGTTTTGAATTCACCTCTATCTCCTTATCTCATTCGATCCACAGATCTGACACACCTGAACCGGACCCCAGCTAAAAAGAAAAGCTCCTCGCGACGATGCGTACGTGCGAAGTGCAAAGTGCGCCTCAAACGCGCCCATTCGGGAGCTCGCGGCTCGGCTCGGCGCGCGTGTGGGCTTTATCCACTTCTCAACCCATTTTAACACTTTGGAGGCCCATAAGGAGTAATCCCTTATAAACCACTCAAACTTCATTCCCTCCACCAATGTGGGATGAAGGAAACATACCAACTTGTATGTTATCATTTAAAATTTCCAACAGTATGTGTATATATGCATAATTGCATACATAATAACTTCAGTAGATGATAGGGGTGTGTATAAGTTGTTTGGGTTAACCAATATATCAAATGGGTCATGTTTGGGTTGACCTATTTAATAAAACATATCATGTTAGCTAACCCAAAATCTGTATTATTCAGTGTCGTGTGTTCGGATCATGTCAAGAATTGAAACCCCTAGTTAAAACAAACTGGACAGTCTAAACCGAAACAAGTCGGCTATGATGGCTCAAGCCACACAACAATTCCATTAACATAAATAGCACCTAGCCCCCTAAAGGCTCATGTTTCTGAGCTCTCTAAGTTTTCTTGGAGTGGTATACCTTGATTGTGATCGGTGTACAGCTGCAGTCACGTTGTCTCTTGCTCATCTCAACGGGTCGCTTAGGCTTCATTATATATGAATAAGAGCCATTCCAAAATTCTAAAGATAAGATCGGTCATTTGTATTCTGAGACGTTCATCGGTCATTCTTCAATCTTGAGTCATGTATTGAGTTGATTCAGTCTTGGTTGTGTTTAATTGATTTACGTTCTACGTATTCTTGTTTGTTAGAGCCAACCCGCAATTGATTGTTCTTGTAATAAGTAGTTCAATAAATCGAATCATTTAGTTTTTTGATAGGACTCAATGTCTCAATGATACGTCTCAAACCCGTGTACACTTGCTATAGCCGGTAAACCATGGCTCACTATATCACCAATTTGTATTCTTTTTTTAGTTTCAGAATCTGGTTTCCTCTCTCTCTCTAGACCCTAACAACCGTTAATCCTAAACTATTTCCCGCTGCCTAAGTTTGAACCTAGAACCTACTCTCTAAGAGACATATGCCTCTAACAAGTGAGATAACTTTACATTGACGGGTAAAAGTGGATTATATGAGTATTTGAAAATAGGTTAGTTTTCAGTTAAAAAAAACTAAAAAATGTAATAAACACAAGCATCTAAATAAACAAGTTATCTTGTTTGTGTGGTACGTTAAATAAATTTGTTTGTTTGTGTTTATTTATTTTAGATGGGGTTATTGGATTTTAATAATCCTAAGTTTCATCAGTTGGCCGATAATAATCCAAACTTTAAAAATTCCCTCCAATAATCCCAACTTGTAAAAGTTTGGCCGCCATTGATCATTTTCTAACATAGGTACACTTAAATCAATTAAGGAGTCTCTAGGTGTAATTGAATCTATTGAAGATACCAAATTCTTATATGTTTGAAAATGATCAATGGCTGCCAAACTTTTATAAGTTGGGATTATTGGAGGGAATTTTTAAAGTTGGGATTATTATCGGCCAACTGGTGAAACTTAGGATTATTAAAATCCAATAACCCTTTTAGATGATATATAAACATACACTAACATAATACATTTTTAATTTTAGACGATATATAAACATACACAAACATAATACTTTAGATGATATATAAACATACACGAAGATGATACATTTTACATAGCTGATCGTTGAATTTCTTGATAAAAAGGAATCAAGATATCAAAGAAGTTTAAGGACAAAGAAGAAACTTTCTAGACTTTATTCTTAACATCCTTATAAGAAAGTTGCAAACATGAGGTATTTTTACAGAATCACTATTCACATCACCAAGAATACAATACAATACAATGTTAAGCGTGGTATTTCTTTTATTCCATTTTAGCAACTTTGAAGTATTTATTTCTTCAAAAATTATAACTTGGTGGTGGTCCATTAACAAAAACAAAATCTTTAAACACTTTGTATTTAATAGGGAGAGGTATTGGGTTCAAATCTCACAGATGACGGGTTTCAAAAGAAATTTTGCCGTTCAAAAAAAAAAGATAGCCTCACTCAATTCAATGGGCTTGTCACTGGGCTGGACTATAAGATAACAAAATTTGAGCGCACCTTTAAACAAAAACTTTTAAATTTAGCCTGGCCGCAATAATTTTTTATGATTAGTGAATTATGATTTCACAATAAATAATCGTCACCGTCCGATCGAAATATACAGTATCACTCGGATTTCAAATATAAAAATTACGCATAATCTTTTTACAAGTGTCAAATGACGTCTAGAACATATGGGCCCGATTCTCATAATTTTCTAGTTATAAAAACACAAGGAGACAACTTTGTAAATGTTCCACAACTAGTTGGTGCCCCACCTGTGTTGCGGGACGATTGACCGAATAATTCTCAACCAATTAAAAGAACAGTATTATAGTTTTGTTAGAAAGGAAAACTAAAATGATGAGAAGATCGTAATTTTTAGCGGGGGTAAAATCGTAAATTTTAGCTAGGGGAAAACCATAATTTTATTTTAAACCGGGGGAAAAACGTAATTTTGAATTGAGGGTGAAAGCGTAATTTTCAACCGAGGGAAAAATCTTAATTTTTATCTGGGGGCAGAAGCATAATTTTAGTTTGAACTGGGGGCAAAAACGTAATTTTAAAGTGGGTGTAAAATAATAAACTGGTGTAAAAACGTAATTTTGAGATAGGGGAAAACATATTTTTACTTTGAGCTGGGGCGAAAACGTAATTTTGGCGGAGGGTAAAATCGTAATATTTGAACTGAGAGCAAATTCGTGATTTTTAGCTGGGGGCAACAGGGTAATTACTTTTTGAACTTGGGGTAAAAACGTAATTTTAAAATGGGGGCAAAACGTAAATTTAAAGTGGATAAAAATTAATAAACTAGTTGGTCCAATGGTGTATTGTCGGCCGCCCATTTTGACCAATGGCAGGGAAACACTATTCCCTGCCATGGTAATAGATTTGGATTCGTCTCCTTTAAAAATGTCAAGAATGCTAAGGAGCTGGAGTATAGGATGAATGGAGTGAAAATGGGTAAGTTCATTCTCAAGGTTAATATTGCGAAATTTGCTGCTCAGAACGCTGGACTTTTTGAGGGCGGTGACCCTTATTTGAACAAGAATAGACTTGTATCCATCGGGAGGGAGCATTGCCAGCAGGATAATTCGCAACAGAAGTGTGCTGGGGGTAATTACAAGGGATTACAAAAAGAAGGACGTTCTTTTGTAGATCTGTTCAAAGGGAAAGGATTAGATAAGGGAGAGGCCTCGACCAGTAATGTCCCATGCTCAGGAAAGATTTTAACGATCTCAGAGGATGTCAAAGCTTTCCACTTTTTACATGGCAGCGCCTTGGTGGGCAGAACGGTGAACATTAACATTCTTAATAGGTTAGACAAAATTTTATCGGAGGGAGGCTTTACTGGAGTTGTTATTCATTATGTGGGCGGGTTATCTTTATTGTTGAGTTTTAAGGATACGGAAGCAGCTGCTGAATTTTTATCAAATAAAGACGTGTGGAGGCAATGGATTTCAGTTCTGGATTTGTGGGAAGGGCAAACCTTGGCGTTCGAAAGAATAGCTTGGCTTAATATATTTGGGGTTCCTCTTCATTTAGCGGACAACACTGTTTTTAACGATATTGGGAGTCAGTTTGGGAATGTTGTCAAACATGCTCAGTTGTCTGTTGATGAGGATGATCTTTCTTTTGCTTGTGTCGGAGTCCTGATCGGAGACGGAAAGGAAGTCAAAGAATCGGTAACCCTAAAGTGGAAGAATAAAAGCTTCCAGGTCTGGGTCTCAGAGGTGAGTGATGTTTGGATCCCCGAATGCATGGGAGTGGTGGGTTTGAAGGATGACATTTTGATGGAGGAGTCTATTCCTCAGTCGTCGGAATTCTCCCCGGTGGAAGGTGATTTTCAAATGGATAACGAAAAGTCGGGGGAAGATGAAGAGTTGGGGCTGCACGAGAATTTGCATGGGAATCAGTCTAGTAATTCGGGTATTCAGAATAGAGTGGTGGGGCCCGAGGAGTGCAATCAGCAGGAAAGAGAATTTGGCGGTTTTGTGTGCCCTGTTTTGGATACAAGTAAGAAAAAAAAGAGAAGGCCCAAACTTAAAAGCCCTGTTAGGGATAAGTCCAATAGCGTAAATAAGAGTCCGTCTGAGGAGGAGAGGCCCAACAAACGACCCAGAGCCTCGTCAAGCGATCCATTTGATTTGAACAGGTTTATCGATAATTGGAAAGCTTTATCTGAAGCAAGTAACAAGGTTCAAGGTGAAAATTTTCAACAAAATTATGGGGGTTTCAACTTGAACCAGATGGCTTTTTCAGCGAACTCTCAGGTAGCATCACAACAGGTAGACGCTGTGGTGGAAGTAGAGGAGGATGGGGGATCGATTTCTTCAAGGGGTTTTGTAGATCCAGGTAATATCGCTTCTGAAATTGATGCTACTGTTCAGATTGGAGAAAAATTAGGAGTTGTATTTGGAGACCATGAGCAATTGGTTAGAGAGTCCGTAGCTGTTGAAGGTAATAATGGGGTCTGCCAATGATTTTTCTCTCCCTTAATATCAGGGGTTTGGGGGGTAGAGAAAAGTTGTCTTGGGTTAGTTCTTTGATTAAATCCCATAAAGTTAGTTTTTTATGTATTCAAGAAACAAAGCAGAGTGATTTGGTTGATTTCGATTTATCTAAATTATGGGGGAACAAGGATTTTGGTTCTGATTTTGTGGGATCAATCGGTCAGTCGGGCGGTTTATTGTGCATGTGGGATTCTGGGAGCTTTGAGTTCAGTGGATCTGTTAGAAAAAGGAACTTTATTATCATTAAAGGCAGACTGAAGGGGTTTAACGAATCTTTGTGTGTGGTTAATGTTTATGCGCCACAAAGTACTAGGGCTAAACAGGAACTTTGGGATGAGATCAGTGCGGAGATGGTGTTAGAGGAGGGCCTCTGGTTAGCTGCGGGTGACTTTAATGCTGTTAGATATCGGGAAGAAAGAAGGAACAGTGATTTTAAACCGTCGTGCGCGAGAAATTTTAATAGTTTTATTCACAATTTGGGTCTTATGGAGTACAATATGGTGGGGCATCAGTTCACTTGCATTAGAGATAATGACAGAAAGCACAGTAAGATTGATAGGGTGTTGGTGTCTTCAAATTTTTTTAACAAGTGGCCGGAGGCGTCCATTAGAGCTCTGCATAATCTTCACTCGGATCATAGACCATTATTATTATCCTTAAGCTCCTTGAATTTTGGGCATAAACCGTTTAGACTTTTTAATTCGTGGCTGAAGAAAGAAGGTTTTGATAATGTGGTGAGATTGGCGGCGGCCAAATTTAGCTTTCAGGGGGAACCGGATTTGTTTTTATCCAAGAAACTGGCGTTCATTCGATCGGAAATAAAGTCTTGGAGGGATGAAATGATAAAGAAAGAAGGTGAGGAAGAGAGGAGGGTTAGGGACGAGTTGGAGAAATTAGAAGAGGCCATGGAAAGCAGAAGCTTATTGGAAGAAGAGGAGTGGATTTATGAAGAAAGCAACAAAGTTCTTAAGGAGTTAAGTTATAGCAAAGGGGAAGACCTTAGGCAAAGATCAAGAATTAAATGGGCGATTGATGGAGATGAGAATTCGAAGTATTTCCACGGTGTTATCAATAAGAGAAAAGCTGTTAATTCTATTCTGGGGTTAAATATTAATGGAAGTTGGGTGACGGCTCCGGCTAAGGTCAAAAAGGAGGTTATGGCGTTTTTTAAGAATAAATTTGTGGAGAACTGTGTTAATAGACCGGTTATTAATTGTAGTGGCATCAAAACTTTGTCTTAATCGGAGAAGGAATTTTTAGTGGAGGGGTTCACCAGTAAGGAAATAAAGGAAGCTGTTTTTGAGTGTGGAGACGACCGGGCCCCTGGGCCTGATGGGTTTACCATGAAGTTTATCAAGATGTTCTGGGATATTTTTGAACAAGACTTTAAGAATTTGTTGGATTTTTTTCATAGAGAAGGAAGAATTAATGTGGGTTGTGGTTCATCCTTTATTACTCTTATTCCTAAAATCAAAGATCCGGTGGAGCTCAATAATTATAGGCCAATCAACCTGGTTGGGATTATCAGCAAAGTTATCTCCAAAACCCTTGCCAACCGCTTAAAGATGGTGATTTCAAATGTTATTTCAGAAACTCAATCGGCGTTTTTAAAGGATAAGTTTATTCTTGATGGGCCGCTGATTGTGAATGAATTGATTACTTGGTGTAAGAAGAGTAAGCGGAAGGCGTTCTTGCTTAAGATCGACTTCGAGAAAGCGTACGATAATGTTAATTGGTCGTTTGTTGTGGATATTATGAAACAAATGGGTTTTCCTGAGCTTTGGTGTCGTTGGATTTGGGGGATTCTATGTTCCGCTAGATCTTAGTTAATGGATCTCCTACCTTCGAGTTCAAGTGTGAGAAACGGATGCGGCAAGGAGACCCGATATCACCGTTTATTTTTTTGATCGTTATGGAAGCTCTTTCCCTTATGCTAGACAAGGCAAAGGATGAAGGCATCTTGAAAGGTATGTCTACTCCGAATGGCGGTCCTACTATATCTCATCTTTTGTTTGCTGACGATGCAATTATTTTGGGGGATTGGTCCTCGGAGAACGTCTTAAATGTTGTTAGGATTCTTCGGATTTTTCATATGTGTTCGGGTTTGAAAATTAATTTATCCAAGTCTAATCTTTATGGAGTGGGGGTGGAAGGGGTAGAGGTGGAGGTTAAAGCGGCCAGTGTTGGGTGCAAAGCGGATATTCTTCCGTTTCGTTATTTGGGGATTACGGTTGGAGCTAACACGAGTAATGTTAATAGTTGGAAACCGGTGTATGATGTATTTCAAGCGAGATTGTCGAAATGGAAGGCGGATTCTTTGTCCATTGGGGGAAGGTTAGTGCTTATCAAGTCCGTTCTTGAAAGTCTACCCTCTTATTATTTTTCGCTCTACAAGGCGCCTTGCAAAGTTATTAATGATTTAGAATGTATGATAAGAAGGTTTCTATGGGGGAGTTCTAGTGAGGATAAAAAAATTCACTGGGTGGCATGGGATAGTGTCTCCTCTCCAAAAGATTGTGGTGGCCTAGGTTTAAGTAAGCTTAAAGATATCAATTTGGCTCTTCTATCTAAGTGGTGTTGGCGGTACAAATCCGATGAAAAAAGTTTATGGAGGAAAGTTGTGTCAGCGATTCATTGTGGGGTTCATAACTGGGACTTTCTGCCGTCTAAAAATAATTGGGGTAGTCCTTGGAGTAAAATTGTGAAATGGATAGCAAAATCGAAGGTGGGAAATCTGCCGTTTCGAAGTTTCTTTAAGGGGATCCCGGGTAGGGGAGATTCTATATCGTTCTGTCTGGATCCATGGGCTGCCAGTGAGCCGCTGAAAGTTCTGTTTTCGAGTCTATTTCTTATCGAATCTGATAAGAAATGCATAATTAGCGAGAGAATTTCCAATGGTTCGGTCCAGGTTAGTTATCTTTGGCAGTGGAAGCGACCACCTGATCAAGGAGATGAACCGGAGGAGTTGCAGCAATTGCAAAGGGTGTTGGAACCGGTTGCGGTGTCGGATAGTGCAGACAAATGGATTTGGCTTGGGGAGGGATTTGAAGATTTCAGTGTTGCTGCTGTTAAAAGATCTATTCTGAAGGGTAGGGGATTGAATTCCGAATCGGCTTTCAAGTGGTGTAAATGGGTTCCCGCTAAGTGTAATATTTTCGCTTGGCGGGCGAACCTTAATAGGATTCCTACCGTTGAAGCGTTGCGGAGAAGAAATATCATTATTCAGAACTCGAGCTGTGGCTTTTGCAACGAAGGAGAAGATGAGGTGAGTCACCTTTTTACGGGATGTATTGCGGCCAATGTTGTATGGAATTATGTTAGTAAGTGGTGTCGAGTCCCACAAATTTTCGCATTCTCCTTTCAAGATCTGTTGGAGTCTCATAAGACGTGTGGTTTAAAGGAGCCGGAGAAGCTCATTTTCCAAGGTGTTATAATTATTGCATGTTGGAGTCTTTGGAAGGCGAGGAATGAAGCGAGGTTCAGGAATAGCTCTTTTAGAGTAGAGAAGATCATTAGTGAGGTGAAATCCTTGGGGTTTCTTTGGGTTAAGAATAGAACGAAGTTTAAGAATTTCTCGTGGGAAAATTGGTGTAAATTTGTGATTATGTAATTTTGTAGCTGTTTTGGGGCCCCCCGGTTTCTGGGGTGGTGTTGTTCTAATGAAGTTTACATTTAAAAAAAATGGTAAATGTAGATGTAGGAAATAATAAGTTAAGTTTCCTAAAAGAACCGGTCCACAAAATGTGAAGATTTCAATATGTATATGTTAAATCAGCACACAACATTTATCACACATTAGGATAAAACAACTTTTTTAACGGAGTACGGTTAGGATGTCGTTAACCGGGTTAGTAGTTAGTATGTAGGTAACTTCTACAAAACTTACATCGACAATGTATAAACGTCTTACGAAATTCTGAAAGTGAACGGTTTCATTTGTTCTTGGTTTTAATGATATATAAAGTAGGGCCAATTTCATGTATCCCACTCTAAACTTACAAAATATCATATATCCTTATATCATGATTGAATAACATTGTACATTATTCATTAAAAACATATGTTTTGGAGAAATATAATATTTTGCAACTTCAACATATGTGAAATTTCCCTACAAAATATAAAGGAAGCCAAGTTTATAATATTGTGTAAGCTATTAGAGCACCCTCAATATGAAATTCACATAAACCTTAGGGTAGACATAGGAGTTCGGGATGAGGGTGGATCGCCACGTAGAATAACACGATTACGATGGAAGTGATGGTTGTCCTGGTCGGGATGGAACGTGAAGAGCAAAATGGTACAAATCGGGATGGATCGAGGATGCCGGTTCCATGGCAATCGGTTCCGAGCCAACGCTTAATCTTGAATGGGACGACGAGAATGGGTTTTGTAGCGGGGGTTTGGTTCGCGGAATAGTGGAATTGGAATTAGAATTTGCATAGAAATTAGAATTTGAAGGAATTGTATTTGGAATTTAAGTATTCCAATTGGAATTAGAAATTGTTGGAATTGGAATATGTTTAAATGTAGGTGAAAAACTTTTCATACATTTCATATGGTCTTAATCATCTGTTAAAGTTATATTTAAGAGTGATTTACGTCTAATATTTTCTTGAAGAGGTCTTGGAATGAAAGTAGATACGCAAAATGGACAATTTAATAAATCGGAATTTTTGAAAAAAAAAATCCAACGATATCGCAAAAAAGTTCTGTTAAATCGCGCTTAGACCATGTGTAGTGGCAGAGACCCATGGAGCCCCATATTGTGGGGTTATGTGACAAGTGACGAAACGCGTAAGAAAGTTGGATTACATAATTTGAGTGTGTAGTGAGGATTATATAAATGTGAGGTTATACTATGCATGCATATCTATGTATGTATGTATGTATGTATGTATGTATGTATGTATGTATGTATGTATGTATGTATGTATGTATGTATGTATGTATGTACAGTGGCGGATCTAGGATTCGCGCCAAGCGGTAACGTTTTATAAATAAGCGGTAACGAAATCGAAAAAACGTCAAATTTTTCCAAAATTTACACTAATTTTACACTACCGCCGGAGCGCAAAGCCGTAGCGGAGGCTACCCCTTATATCTATGTACATCCGCCCCTGTGTATGTATGTATGTATATGTGTGTAGCACCGTGTCACCATAGCGGGCTTCCAAAATCTCAAGCCGCACCAGAAGGACGGTGTTCCCCGGCGCTATTGGGCGTTTTGGGTGGGTATGACGCCGGAAAACGCTCGACTACCGGAAGGTCGTATTCTTTGATTATCTTCTCTCTTTTTTTATGTTCATCCCCTTAATTAAATGGCAAAAGTGTAATAAGTTAAAAGGAACCAATTGTTTTAAAGTCATTAATTATTTAATTTGTTGAAAAAGTATATAATAAATATAAGAGAAAAATGCAATTTGCGTCCCAGTGGTATGTGCCAAACATCAACCTCAGCCCCTAAATGCAAATTTTGGTTTTTTGAGCCCCTGACCTTATAAATTCATAACAGTTTGAGTCCTTCTGTCACACTGCCGTTTGTTTGACTGTTTGACCCAGGGGTAAGACCGTCTTTTTGCATATATTCATAACACTTTGAGTCCCTGTGGTATGATTGAAACATCAACCTGAGCCCCTAAATTCTTTTCTTTCTTTTTTTCTCAAATTTTTTTTTACTAAATAATACAAACACCACTAAAATAACCCCTCTACTACTTCTCTCTCTCTAATTATCCTACCACCAGCAACTACCCCCACCACCAGCATAATCCACCTGCCACCACCACCTATCTGCCACCACCACCACTTCACCTAAACTTCATCGGATCAAGCTGTTGTCCATGATCAGCCTCACTGTAAACAACATATGGCAGGTAAAATGGTCATGTACTAACAAGGGTTAAATACTAAAGTGATTCTAACAAAGATCAAGCTGTTGTCCATGATCAGCCTCACTGTGTAACATTCAAATTTCAACTCTTCTAAATGGTCCTAACACATGACGTTTGTAATTTGTGTTTGCTTATTTGGTATGTCATGAAAACAAAAATTTGTGTTTGCATTTGTGAAGTACACAGTATACTGGATTGATATGACAACAAAATTACATCTACTACATATACCCATTAAAGAAAATTACACATGACACCAGGTATTTAAACTTAACATATTTCTCTGTTTGTTCTTTACACTTCTATTTGTTAATTGTTACTTTTCTTGTTTCCATCCAACACGTATTGATACAATACGGTTTGAAAAGGAAACAGAGCAAACAATAATCAAAACAGAGCAAACAATCTTAAAGCTGAAAAGGAAACTCTATAACAAGTTATTGCACCAACTAACTACAATGAGCAATTATGCAATAATTGAATATTACACTTAATGAACTCATCAAAGTTCACACTTCACACAGTAATCCACAATTATCTACAGCTTAAGAACAAAAAAACTGGAACCTAACAACTACACACCGACAGATGCCAAATCGAACTAATCAACAATAGATTTTCAACATCAGCATTATCATTAGCATTAGCAATAGCAGTTAATATGTATACCTGTCCATGCGTTAACGGTCCAGAAACCACCATTTTCGTTGTAGAAAACTAGATTCAAATTGAGAAATCGGCAATGGCAGTAACAGAGACTCGAATTCAAATCAAGTCAAGTGACGATGCATAAGCGCATTGATGATTGGATGGAGCAAGAGGCAGTGGTATAAATCTGAGTAACTGTATCAAAGGAAGTGTGGAGAGAGAGAGAGAGAGAGAAAGAGGATAATGAAACCCTAACTATTACTGCTGGTAGTAGAGAAGGAGAGATCTGAAGCAACAAGAGAAGAAAGATAGGAGAAATTGGGGTTTTTAGAAGGGAAGAGATGACAAAAGACGGTCTTACCCCTGGCTCAAACAGTCAAACAAACGGCAGTGTGACAGAAGGACTCAAAGTGTTATGAATTTATAAGGTCAGGGGCTCAAAAAACCAAAATTTGCATTTAAGGGCTCAGGTTGATGTTTGGCACATACTACAGGGACGCAAATTGCATTTTCCTCTAAATATAACAATATTAGATTTTAATTAGTTTTAGAGTTTAAAAAGTTACAAAATATTTAAAGTAAATATCTCACTTCAAGTAATTCTCTTACCCACATAAACAATAATTTAAATAACTATTTAGTTATTTTTAATTTTAATTAATTATTATTATAAATAATTTTAAGCATATTTTGTTTTATTCTTATACCTTTTAAAACATGTTTTTATAAAACTTTGAGTACGCCTGCGATGTGTCTACTTTTATCTACATGTCGATATATTTTTTTTATCGAAATCAAGTTGTAAGTAATAATATATAAGTAATTTTTTTAAAGGAATAATATATAAGTAATTGAAATACAAAAATATTGGTTCTAATAAATTATTTAAAAAAAAATATCTCCTCCCGGAATCAAACACAAATGACGGAAAACGTACTATAAATGTCTTATAGCTCATGCTAACATTTACTTTAAACATAAAAAAATAATTCATTAATTTACTCTAAACATAAAAATAATAATTATCAAACAAAACAAAACAAAACAAATATATTCTAAACTTTTTTGATGTGTGAATATAAAGTTTTCATTGATGAAGGTCGATCAAAATAAAAACTTAAAACAAAAAAAAATTCAACTAGTAAAACATAATAAACTCGGTTTGTAACCAATACTAAATATTTAACTTAGAATAAATAAATGTAAAAGATCACTTTGATACACTTTAAGGTGTATACTAGGGATCGGGATGGGATCGGGACAATATTTTATACCCTTTGCTCATCCCTACCGTATACAACTCAATATGATAACTTAAATGTTAAATTCCATCCCAAAGAAAATAAATGAAATTTAAACCTTGGTAGATATGAATTGACAACTAAAAACATACATCATGTGATTCCTAGGATTATTAATTATTTTCTTACAAAGTTGCATAAAAGTAATTCGACTGGGTCCACTTTTACTTTCAAACAAAGTTCTCCGAGTCAAACTCAGATATCATAAACAAAGACCACACATATAAAATTTAAATTTACACTTTTTGTATATCTTAAAAGCTTTAGAAAATGATGAGAATATTACTTTACTTTTTCTTAAAATACTTGTAATAATATCATATAAGATTTACCTATGTAATAAATGAATACGTCAATTATTTTTCTAACTAGAGTAAATTACGTTTTTGGCCCCTATGGTTATATCATTTTTACTATATTAGCCCAAAATAAGAATTTTTAACATATCTGCCCTCATGGTCTCTATAACTAACCATTTTGGCCCCTAAGTATAAAGATCACGGGGGCCAAAATGGTTAGTTATAGAGACCATGGGGGCCAAAATGGTCAGACTTAGGGGCCAAAATAGTTAGTTATAGAGACCATGGGGGCAGATATGTTAAAAATTCTTATTTTGGGCTAATATAGTAAAAATGATATAACCACAGGGGCCAAAAACGTAATTTACTCTTCTAACTATTTATCATAAAATCTTTTGTAATTCACAAATATGACCAATTTTTTTTCTAAGAAATAAGTAAATTTAAAGTTGATATGTAGACAAGATATTCTCATACCAATAAATAAAATAAAAACTATTTTTTCTAAGAAATAATTAAGTTTAAATGGCCAACTCAGAGCGGGCCCGGTTAAGACAACGTAAGTCTGGGCAGACTTGGCTAGGGCCGCCGATTAGGCGGTGTGACATTGGATCACTCAAGAAGAAAGTCACCATTCAAAAAGAAAAAAAAAGTAAATTTTAAATTTAAAGTTGATATGTAGACAATATATTCTCATACCAATAAATAAAATAAAAAGTTTGTAAGTTTGGTATATTTTAAAATATTTCTAATGAGATGTATTCAGATTTTTTTAGCAACAATATTTACACTTAAAAACTATCTAACCAAAACACTTATACGCATGTAATCAGATACACGAAATAATCTTACATATTTCATTTTTGTTAGACTAACAATAAGATGTAAATATAACCAAAACAACAATTAACCTCATAGTTTTCTTAAAAGGTATCATCAATGATCAAACCATCCCATAAAGCTCTATATATCAAATATTTTTAACCAACAAAACATATCATAATCTAACCATAAACCACCATTAAACTTGAGACACTAGTTGATTTTGAGGCCTTCCAAGTTGAATATCTTCACCAGTTCTAAAAACTGGCCGCGAATCGCTCAAATAAGAACTCAAATACGTCGACAAACTCGTCGGATCAATAGTCTCACCATGATGCAACTTGCAAACCAAATAAAGCACCGTTTCACTCACTACAAATAGCAAGAAGATGACCACAAACAAAAGCCCACATATGATCCCAATCGCCACGCGCCACACAGGAGCCAGACCCGCGTTGTTGTACACAACAAACGCCATATACACATACACTACACATACCAAAAACTGATACAACACATAGGAAACCGCTAACGCGGTTTTCCTTTTCCCATTCATTAGATCCATTGCTCTGATCATTGCCTTTATCCCATATGAACTTTCTAATACACTCACCACCGAAGCGATCTGCAAGATGATACTCAAATACAAGAACCAATAGATATAAATGATTCCATAGATTAACATAAACACATTTCCTGGCCCTTGAGTAACCACAGAACTACATATAAAGATAGCTACTGAAGCAATCAAAGCGTTGGCGAATAACGATAGGTACATACAAAGGAGAGTAAGTGTGAGTCGCTTCCAAACCTTTGGTACAACTTTCATGGACTTAGTGTAGGTGACTTCACGCCCAGTGTAATCCGATGCGATCGTGTAGACGACGCAGGCGGTTGATAGAACACATAAGATGGTGATGATGGCCAGAGTGATGAATTTGAAGAGGAAGTAGCTGCGCCAGTCGTCTGCGGTGGTGGTATTCTGGTTGTAATATGATTTGTAACTGTCGAATGCGCCTAGGAACAGTTGGAATGGGTTGGGTTCGATTTGATCATAGAAGAAGTATGAGAATTGCATGTGAGCAATGAAGATGAGTGTGAGAGGGAGGATTAGAGTGAGGGTGATTAGGGAGAAAGTTTTTTTCCAAGTGAAGATTGTTTTGAAGGAGTGAGAGATGATGCTTGAGAATCCCATGAACTTCATTTCTTCCATTCTTTGATCCATGTGGAGTGAATTTGAATGTGAATGTGAAGAAGATGGATGATAGATGATAGAATTGGATTGTAGCTATATATAACCAAATGTTGGAAAAGTGGACTTGGTTGAAATTTGTTGAATAAATTAACCATGGTTGGGTGTATATCGTTATTTTGATTTATTTCTAACTTTTTTTTTCAAAGAATAAATGTTTTTGAGTGATGGTGTGGTTAAGGTGTATTAAATATGTTATATGCTTTTTTTTAACGGTTAACGAATCTTTCAAATGAGTTACTGGCGAAATTCACCACATCGGGATACACCCGTCTCCGAACCGTGGAAAACCCTTACCTAGGGCCGAAGCCCGTGAACACTCGCCTGAAGACATGACAGTGCGGGGAGTTAAACCCGCTCAGTTCAAGGATCGAACTAGCAATCTCCACATTTTCGCCTAGTCTTCCATCATCATCAGATGCCGCAGAAAATATTGGGGATGTCAGGAATCGAACTTGGGTCCTTTAGAACACCAAATATCTCCCTTATCACTCCACCATCAACTCATTGGCTGTTATATGATATGTTATATTTTCTTTTTTACATTTGAAAAAATAATAAGATTTAATTAAAGTGGAGTAAATGATTTATATTTAGTGTAAATGAAGATTTTTGTAGAAGAGAAATGTGTAATTCAAAATCATTTTTATATAGAGAATTTTAAAGATTGTGAGAATTTCATAGACAACTTATTTATCTGTTATTTTCTTGGGATAAATAAGACTGATTTTTTTTGCCACTCTTATTATTATCTTACACATAACATACGCTATTTATCTATTATTTTCTTGTGATAAATAAGACTGATTTTTTTGCCACTGTTATTATTATCTTACACATAACATACGCTATTTATCTATTATTTTCTTGTGATAAATAAGACTGATTTTTTCGCCACTGTTATTACTATCTTCCACATAACATACGCTATTTGCAAGTGGTTATGCGATATTCATGATTCTCTACTTAAAATGTGTTTATGAAGTAATTTCTTATAGAAACTTTTGTTGTACATATTGATTTGTAAGGACAGAAATTATTTTAACTTTGAAACAAATAGCCTACCGCATTATCTAACATCTATGCTCTTGGTCTCACCCTTTTTCCATATTTAGGCAATATACGATTTTGACAGTGAAATGTGTTACTACCTTTGGCATTAAGTTTCATTACTTAAGTAAATGGACTTTCTAGTTTCTACTAAAATATGAGTTAATTGCTTAAATGACGTTTGTGTAAAATGACTTTTACTTTTTGAAATAATGATTTTATCTTTTCAAATACCATACAGATTCCTAAATTTTTAATTGACATATCTATATATTTTACAAAATACAAATTAAAACATGTATTAACTTAACATATGCATCTAAAATCACTAAGTTGAAAACACACACCGACTTGTGATCGCTTACTAGCTTTGTTCATCATCTCTTGCCATAATGACTTATTGTTCAACATCATCACAAGTCAAATCGTGACCCATGTTGACCATTTGCCCGCTATATAATCCTTATCCTTTTGTCGTTCAAAAAAAAATCCTTATTTTAAACCCATCTAAGGGGTTATTTGTTTAGCTCTTAATGTGGCTCTTAATGATTCAGATCTCTTACTCGTTCAGCACTTAATGGTTCAGAGTGTTTGTTTCGCGAGAAGATGTCTGACACATTTGCCTCTGAATGGTTAAGCATTATATTGAGTCTGAATGGTTAAGACCTATAATCTAATTTGGTCAGACATTTGTCTCTGAAAGGTTAAACATTATACTGGCTCTTAATGGTTCAGACATCTTACTGGTTCAACACTTAACTATTAAGAAATTACCAAAAATCCCCTAACTCTCATGAAACTCAAATAAACCACCTACTTCTCCAACTCTCTTTATTTGAAGTATTTAATTGAAATATTAAGCAAATATTACTTGAAGTTATGAATTTAAGGATGAAATTATGTGAGTTTCACATAATTAAAAAGAAAAAAAAAAACATAATACTTTATAGAACAAAAAAGTGACGGTTTATTCAATTTATTTAATTTGTATTAATGAGGAAAAAGGCCACACAATACAATCTTCTTCCTTGTGAAGATTGTTTTGAAGGAATAGAGATCATCATTGGCGCAGCTTTGAAGTGGCCGGGGGCGCCCGACTCCCCGAACTTTTCGGTCAGTAGTGTTATATAAGATTGTTTTGAAGGAATAGAGATCATCATTGGCGCAGCTTTGAAGTGGCCGGGGGCGCCCGACTCCCCGAACTTTTCGGTCAGTAGTGTTATATATATAGTTTTCGTATAGAAATTTTTGGGTATATACGTTTTCGACCCCTGGTACTATAGAAATTTTTTGGTATATACGTTTTCGACCCCCGTCGAAAACGTCAAGCTTCGGCACTGGAGATCATGCCTGAGAATCCAATGAACTCCATCAGTTCATTGTTTGATCCATGGTGGAATTCAGTTGCAGAGATTGAAAGCAAGTAATAAATAAATCATAAATGCAAATGTGAAGAAGATGACTTAATTGGATTCTAGCTATATATAACCAATTGTTGGAAAAGTGGACTTGCTTGAAATTTGTCAAAAAATTAACCATGGTTAGGTATATTTTAACCCTTTTTTTACAAAAAATAAATGTTCTTGACTTAATGGGGTTGAGATGTATTAAATATGTTAATTAACTTTTCTTTTTCGCATTTTAAAATACATATAATTAATTAATGTGTATTGAATATTTTTTTTCATTATAAAGGCCTAAATAGTTCATAAAAATGACGAATATGATATGAGTGAGATGTTAACTACAAATTGGTTGAAAGCACGAGAATCATATAGAGGGTTATACATGTAGTTTTAACTATTTGTAAATGTTTATTCAATTTTTACTGTTCTCTACTTCTTTTAATAAAATTGGTTTTGTATTATTCTGTTGATCTTCATCAAATGTAAAGCTAGTAAGCGTTTAAAATGTGATCTAATTCTTTAAACTTGAAATATAAAAAACTCTAGTTATACATCTCATATTGATGTTTTAACTTTTAAGGAGAGATTATTTTGTTTTTAAAACATATATCCAACCACATTATCCAACACCTGTGACTTTCACCACATTTCTAAATTTAGGAAATATTTGAACGGTTAACTTCATGTATAAGGTTACCACACTCTTTAAATCGAAGATCCCTATATTGCCCCACTCTAGCCAGATTATTTTGTCTTAACCGTACTCACGATGGCTTCAAAATTTGGCTTTTTTCTGGCGTTCCCTAGGGAAACCATACCGCCAGCTATCACTTGACAGTCGTACCACCACAAGATCAGAACTCTCTAGCGTAACACATGATAGGACGAAACCCGATTGGGCTCGGGAATCGAATTGACAATCTCACACAAGGCCTAGTTCAAATCATTTATTGTCTATATTCACCACATATGACACAAGTGGAAATTGCACTCGAGTGTCCATTGAAAAACTCAAGCCTTGTACCACTAGCCCATAGGACAAATTTTGGCAATATATGATTGTGCTTGCTTTGTTATGAGGTGGACACCACGAAATGTGTTACTACTTTTGGCAACAAGTATCAATCCTTAAGTAAATGGGCTTTCTACTTTGTACTAACCATATAAGTGAGTTAATTGCATAACTGATGTTTGTTTGCAGATGATTGGAAAATAATTTTAAAAATGACAATTTAACTTTTTTTTAAACTTCACCCACTCCTAAACCATTTTTTAAGTGACTCTTAAAACTGTTGGAAATTTGTGAAAATAACATTTTTCACAAATATAGGAAAATGATTTTTCCTATTTTGGACTAGAAATAAATATAAGAAAATGAGCGGCTTTTATATATTTATTTGTGGGTTTGTGTTCTATGTTGGAAGAGCTTCGCAACGAACTAAACAACGTCCAAAACGGAGCTAAGATGAATGAGATATCGATGCTCAAAGTTTGGTGTTTGATACTTGAATGCTGAAAAAAGTGGGAAAGTGGCACCTTGTCCCACATAGGAGGAGAGATGAAACTTAAAGGGGTATTTAAGTGGGAACTCTACATCCTTATTGTTTCATGGAAGCACACACTAAGTGTACTCGCGAAGGGTGCCCAGCGCCCTAACTCGCACTTGCGTACACGCGCGCGCACGTGGCGTGGGCGATGACGCGCTTTGATGACGCACTTTGCACTTCGCATCGCCGCTTGAGAGCCGCCTTTCTATTTTTGACCGCGTGTGTGTGATTGAGCACAAGGGTTGCAAGGACCAAGTGGTTGGTGATGTGGCGTGCAGGCGCATGACCCTGGTGGGTCCGCATGTAGAGACGCATGACGTGGCAGTCATGCGCGTACGCGCGCGAGTACACGTGACATAGTGGCGCGCACTCGCGCATGGAGCATGGGTACTGAAGTGATGTGCGCGGCGCACTAAAGTGACGTGCGCGGCGCACTAAAGTGACGTGCGCGGCGCGACTGTGTGGCGTGATCATATAGGCTCACAGGTGATGTGGCGCACGCGCAGGTGCGCATGGGATTGAGCCAAGGTGGCGCACACGCGCATGGAAGTGAGCCAAAATGGCGCACGCGGGCATGAGTTGCACTGCCTTGCGCGCGCGCACGCAGAAGCTTCCAGCAGTTAATGCCAGTGCAGTTACACTTCAGCAGTCGAAACTGATGAGTCAATGCTTTTGACTGGGAATTAAATGACGAATTAAAGTGCATTAAAGACGTTTAATGCAGTTTAATTCTCCCACTTAGTTCCTTTTTTCAGTTTCGACTTGGTTCTGCAGTATAAATAGGAGGTTCATGCTGCAGATTGAAGACAACGAATTTACACAACAACATACAATCTTCTCTGAATCTTCATCTTCTTCTTCAAGAATTCAAGGTATACCTTCGGGTTGGAGTCAAGACCGGCAGTGCAACTGCTTCAGGCTGTTGTATTCTGGAAACAAATGTGTTCTCCTGGGAGACACGAAATTTGTTTTAAGGGACCCGTGTCTAACACGATCCTCAGCCAAAAACACCAGTTCTGTTTGAATTTTCTGTTCTTGTTTTTCCATTTTTTCAGTTGTAATTGTACTGTACTTTTATTTTAATTCTGTTCTGTTTCGGTAATTCAAGTTAATAAAGAATTTTATTTATTTTTGCACGAACGGATTTCTACAAAAACTTTTTAAATGGCATAAATACATTGAACATAACTAAATTTAAGCCGAAAACCCACCGTAACTTCTAACTAGTTGCATTGTCATCCCTAGTCATCATTGCCCATCGTTCAACATTGTCACAAATCCGATCGTAACCCCTGCTAACCCTTTGCCTCGCTATGTAGTACTTATATTTAATACACTTAACTCTTATAAAACTCAAATAACTACCAACTTCTTCAACTCTATAATAATTTTGTTAAAGGCGAAAGAATTTAACAAAATAATTTTGTTAAAACGAATATTCATTTTAAGTTATGAATTTAATGATGATTTATGTGAGTTTACACAGGAGAGTTATAATATTTTATGAAACACAAGTGATGCTTTATTTATTTATTTTTATTTATTTAGATTGACCATAAAAAAGGACACACAACACCAAAGTAACAAATGGCTCAATTTAAACTTATTCTATCCATGCTTTTCCTTATGTAAACTTTTGGACAAAACTTATTGTAGAATAAAAACACCAAAAAATTCAATACAACACAGAGAATTGATCTTTTATTCAATATGAAGATAAGAACTAAAAGAATTACAACGATTACAAGAAGAAACCCAGAATTGATTTGAAACAACCTAAGTTTCAATTAGACAACATTAGTCCATGAACTTTTCTAAACAACAAACGTTAACTTCTCAGTATGACACTAACAGTCCCTCCACTTCTAAACTTATCTAAAACAAGCATAACATGATGTAGACTTAAACCAATATCCTATCAATGTCTATCCAACATTTAGTAAATGTAAACAAAAGACAAACTTTGAACCTAGCACATTCTCATTTGTTACGATAAAACGTATCGTGACTTATGCACTACTAGTACAAACTATGCGGATCATGCAACGACCAATATAACCGTGGGTGCACACAAGATTATAGTGGTAGGCGCATGACAACCATAGGGTGTTCTACCGTGCATCGTAAGACACGGAACGTAACATGACGCTGAATAGCGAAACAGACGTAACATAGTTAGAACATGGTGGATACGTCGTTGGTACTTCCTATATATAAGTGTTCCTACCATATTACCAAACTTTCGTAAAACGTGCCATGCGAAATTTGATGTTTTCCCAAACCTTATTAAACGCGATTAAACAAACTTTAGTAACTCACAAACGCACTGCGAAATGCCCCATACCCGATTATCCATGACGAAACCTCATCCTCAAAATCATTAGTCATAACGGCTACAACTATCACTAGCATTTCTCAACGCCTCATATTGGCATTATATCTGATAATCATACCATTCCTACCCTTGCATTCATCTACCGAATCGTTCATTCACTCTCATACCATGATTATTCCCAATTATTCCTTTAACATTTCACCCAAACCTTGTTATAGTATGTCTGCCTAAATGTCCTATCCATTTCTCAACAAACATTCGCCATAGCTCATTTCTGTCAAAATACTTCTTTACTTTTTAAAACTATCTTCCATTCTTTATTACGCACAAACTTTACTTAGTCGGCCGATTACCATCAAAACCTTTTGAAACCATAAATACCTACCATCCCAGTTTCTCACCAATAAGCAATTTTCTACAAGCGTGTAATTTTACTAATACGCCTTCGAACCGATAAAATTTTTATTACAACCTACGGTGCAGGCTGCACTTTTCATAATAATACATTCTATTTTATACAAAAAAAAAAAACTTTTCTTCTTAGGTAGGTATTTTTATTACAACCACCACCAGGCAAGGACCATCAGACCAACCAACCTCCACCACACAACGATTGTCGTTATATCTGTTCGATGCACCGTCGTCGTCGCCTGATTTGCTCAGATCTAGACACACAAGTTTGCTCGAACCACCACCACCACCGTCATTTCTATTCGAACCACCGTCAATTTCGCCCGATTTTCTAAGATCTTGACACTTGTGTTGTTTCTGTGTTGGTGGTGAGTAAATATGGGGCTAAGTGTTTTTCTTAAACCATTTATCCTTTTCAACAAATTTTCCTCTGATAAGATCCTACAACATAATCTCTTCATACTCCATACTAGGGGGGGCAGTTCTGACCCAAAGTCTTTGAGATGGGTCATTTTGGGTTATTTATAAAATACAATGGGTGGATTTGTGTAATGTAATTTAAGTAAGAGGGTTGAAATGGGTCAATTAAAAAAACAAGTAAGGTAGCTACGGGTCAATACGGGTTGAACATTTTGAAGGAACGGTTCTTTAGGGTTTAGTATCATCAACCACGGGTTAGACTGTTAGAGACGTTCCCGGTTCCTCCAGTCCTCCGCCATCTCCTCCGCCGTCTCTCCGCCACAAACCCACACCATCTCTTTATCATCTTTCCAAGATCATGTTCCAAACCCACCCATCAGATCTTTGATTTTCATCGGCAATCACTTCAAAACAGTCAGATTAAGAAGAAATTTCACCTTCTGGCGAAAGTTGCAGGTAATCTTTGAGTTTATAAGCACTTTAACTTCGAATTTATACGATGTAAGGGGTGCGATAACAGTCAGATCTTTGTTAATTGTGTACGTGAAGAAATTTAAGTGTTTGATGTTGTGCTTTCATGGGGGTACAACTGTTTATGCTTAGGTTACAACTAGGAGGTTCTCATGTGTGAATGTGGGTAATAAAGGAAGATAAATTCTGATTTATAACTTATGACATTAATTGATTGTTTTTGAGGAAGTTGATGCCATTCCGATTTGCAAAAATTCTGATTTGCAAATCCTCTTCTAGGAACACCAAATTTTTATGGGCAATTTTATTGTATGAAGTTGGGATGAGTGGGGTAGATAGATAGTTTAAAACGTTTATGTTAATCTCGGTTGATTATATACTGTAAGATGTGTTTGATTTTGAATGTTTTTGAAATAGTATGATTTGAATAGAGTTGTTGATTGGAATAGTGGGTTATGTTGAATAGAGTTGTTGATTGGAATAGTGAATGTGAAATGAGGCGATTTAGGTTTATGTGTGTTTTGCTTCGAATTGTATTGTGAGATTTGTTTTGATTTTGGATGATATTGAGAATAATATGCTTTAAGATGCTATAGAGATGGTTTATAAACGCTTATGTTTATCTCGGTTGATCAGATTTTAAGACTTATTTGATTATTATTTTGAAAGGTATGTCAAACAACTCGGAATTTGGACAACATAGTGTAGAAGGGGAACATGAGGATGAAGGCAATTCATATAGTTCGGGTAAACAACGTTCTTATGTTTGGGACTATTTTGAACCATTACCGGTTGCGCCCAATGGGGACAAAAAAGCAAAATGCAGTGCTTGCGGACATGTGTATGTTACGAATGCAAGCTCGGGAACATCTAACTTAAGACGACATATCCCTAAGTGTTTTGATAGTGATGAGCCTGGTCCGGCGAAAAAACAAAGACGCGCCCCTTTAGATCAAGCGATGTACAGGGAGATGTTGGCAATTTCAATTATCAAACATAACTACCCTTTCAGCTATGTTGAACATGAGGCAACAAGAAAGTTGCACAAATTTCTACACGGTGATGTGAAATTCATAACAAGAAATACTGCAAAGGCGGATGTCTTAAAAATATACGAGCGAGAGAAGATGATTATTAAAGACAAGTTAGAAAAGGTAACTGGTAGGATATGCTTGACTTCTGATTTATGGAGTTCGATCACGACATATGGATTTATGGCATTAACAGCTCATTATGTTGATGAGAACTGGAATCTAAGGAAAAAAGTGCTAAACTTTAGAGTTATACCCCCTCCACACAGTGGTTCCATTTTAGCAGAGCACTTGATCAATTTTTTAGCAGATTGGGGCATCGAGAAAAAAGCTTTTACCATCACACTACACAATGCAAAATACAATGACATATTAGTAGATCGTTTGAAAGATCATTTGCGTTTGAATAACGCATTAATGTGTGATGGAGATTTTACTCATGTGCGTTGTTCAGCGCACGTGTTAAATCTTATCGTTCAAGCCGGATTGAAAGCAATTGAAGGGGCCATTGAAAAGGTTCAAGAGTCGGTGAAATATGTGAGAGAAAGTGCTGCTAGGAAGTATAAGTTTGCGGAATGCATACAAATACTTTCACTATAGTGTGGGAAGCATGTTCGTCAAGATATTGTAACGAGATGGAACTCTACATATCTTATGCTTGATTGTGCATTAGCTTATCGACGGGCTTATACTCGGTTAGCCTTAGTTGATTCAATTTTTAAAACTTCTCCGTCAGAAAAGGAATGGGAAAGGGTGGAAATAATCACACGACTTTTGAAACCTTTTTATGAAATCACTACTTTGTTTTCTGGAAGCTCCTATCCTACCTCGAACTTATATTTTCATCACGTGTGGAGAATTCAGTTGTATATTGAAGAGGAGATGTGCAATGCGGATCAAGTTATTAGTGACATGGCGAAAGACATGAAAGAAAAGTTTGATAAATATTGGAAAAATTATTCCATGATTTTGTCTTTTGCGGCTATTCTAGATCCTCGGTACAAGGTTAAGCTTGTTGAATATTGTTTTTCAAAGCTTAACATGACATTTGAAGAGCGTGAAATGAAATTGAAGTGTATTGTGGATGGTATGCATAAGCTATATGATAAGGAGTATAATATTCAATCGGAGACAATGCATGATTCTTTAATACCCGAGAGTTTAAATGTTGGTGGCAATACGTTCGATGAGATGGATGGGTTCGATGCATTTGAAAGCCAATTCAAAGTTGTTGATAATGAAAAGTCACAGTTGACATTGTATTTGGAGGAATCTAGCATTGATAGAAAAGTAGAACTTGATGTTTTACAATATTGGAAGGATAATCAAGTAAGGTATCCAAAACTGGCTATAATGGCTCGCGATATATTGAGCATCCCGATTACTACTGTTGCTTCCGAATCATCTTTCAGTATTGGAGGTCGGGTGTTAAATAAGTATCGAACTTCATTGTTATCATCAAATGTTGAAGCATTGCTATGCACACGTGATTGGTTATTTGATTTAAAAGGTATTAAAGTTCATTCTCTTTGCAACTTAATTTGTATAATTATAAATTATTTAATAATTCAACTTTCATTTTTTTACGTGTTCAGATGAAAACGAGAACGAAATGGATGAAGATCTTGTTGAAGACATTGAAGCATTGATTCCAACTTTTGGCAACTTTTAGGTAATTAATTTAGACTATGTTAAAACAATTTATTTTATATATTTACGATAAATTTGACCCGTTATAACACAGGGATTTTAAAGGAAGCATCCGTGAAGAAGCGCAATTCGTCAAGACGTTTTGTATGTTATTGAATCAAATCTTTTGTAAAAGCAAGGAACCGAACTAGATCTTTTGTAATTTTCAGTTTACTTAACAGTTTGCAACTTTAGTTTTATGGTTCTGGTTAGATTTTTTGCAACTTTAGTAATTTGTAACCTGACTTCTATGATTATTATCTTTAGTTTTATGGTTCTGGTTTGATTATTATCACACTGGTTCAAGTTGGCAAGTTCGGATCTATTAGCTGTTGGTGCGGTGCTCGTCCCATTGAGCAAGTGAGAATGCATTTTTCGTCGATCGCTTCTAGTTTCTCTAGTTTCAAGAATCAAGTTAACGGGTAATCACTCTATATCCTCTGTACTAATAATTGCCCTAAATTCAAATTCATCGTCGTTAAATTGACATGATGATTCTGTTCATTTTGCAAGAGTTTAAAGTTCTTGGTATTATTTTATTTTGAAAAGTTTGAACCTTTGCTATTTGATGTTGTATTGTGCTTTACGAAATCTGATAAATGATACTTCTTGATTCCAACATAAATATTAGCTAATCTCAAGTCTTGCTTGGTTTGTTTAGCAAAAAATAGTTAAACCATAGTTTTTATCTGTTGAGCAAAATGGATATTAGCTAATCAAAACACTTAGAGAGGTTGCTAATTTCGTGAAATTATGCCAAGATCAGATTGTCAAGTTCAACAATTTTGTTCTTGATAAACAAGAGTGGTATATTATCATAATTGAGGTACTTTTTTTAATTAAATTGTATGGAGTAGATACAAATGTCTTATTTTTTTATGTATTGAAGGTCCTAGAAGGTAAGCTGGTTGCAGCCAAAGATTCAAACCAATTGGTAGAGATCTGGTAGATCTACACGGGGAGATAGCTCTCTTGTTAAATTATAGTGCTCTTAATTACACAGGTACTAATCTTCATACTTTTCAACAAATAGTCAAGCGTCAACAGTTTAGGGGAACGGCCAAAGTTATATTTTATTTTTAAAGCACTGGGAACAGCAGGCGCAAAAAAAACTTCAGGAACCAAAAAAAAAATGACCCTATCCGACCCGAAACCCGTCTTGACCCGGACCCGACCCGACCCGAAACCCGTCTTGACCCGGACCCGTTCTGACCCGGACCCGTTTCGACCCGAACCAAAACAACCCTTTTTTATAATTGACCCGTTTTGACCCGAACCCGTTTTGACCCTAACCCGTTTTGACCCATGACCCGACCCGAACCGACCCGTTTGCCAGGTCTACTCCACACGTGTTCAGTTTGTTAACAAATTGTTCAAAATTCACCTCGATTTCATCTTGCGTGTATGGTTGTATGTATACATTCATTTACAAATAACCCAATACCTCATTTAATCACTCAGTTATATTTACATGTTTACAGTTGTGTTTGGATTGAATTTTAAAAGATATTGTTACGACTGAATTGGCGGTGGTGGTGGTCTAGTAACAAGAGAGAGAGAGTGTGTTGATGTTGGGTGTCGAATCCAACAAATAAATATAAAATAAACCTACTTGACACACTAAAAATTGTATGAATGGAAGTCAGCTTCGTGTCCACAGGGATACAGATTAACGAATTATGCCAAAACGTTATAAAAACAGATACGGTTGTTTTGAAAAGGGGGGTTTTTAGTTTAATTAAAATGCAAAAAAAAAAAAAAAACAATTTATAATTTTTAGATTAAAAAGAAAAGCTAGTGAAAGTGGTTGGAAAAATTCAGATGTTAAAAACTAATTTCAACACCAGGGCAATTTCTTGATTCGGTTCGACTTATGATCATTAACGGTCACGGTGCAATGATCATTTTAAATAATAGTTTGTATCAATACTAGATGTCACGCAGTTCGGACATCCACTCCATCTAATGTCTAACCAGGCGCAGTTCGTCGGTTAGAGCCAACCCGCTACTCTAAGCCCATGCCGTTCGGATCTTAGTGTGCGGGTTGCGTGACAGAAGTATCGATTATAACCAAACACACACGTCGTTTGGTATGTTTAACTAGATTGTATGATTCTATAATAAATTCAAATTCATAGACAAACTTGAACCATTATTTGTTCCTTTTACCAAAACTTAAAATCTGATTAGAGATTAAAATATTGATGAACTTTATTAGAAAAGTTAATAAATTGATCAGGTTTACTAACAATCTAATATTTTCCGGATCGAATCCGTATTAAAAACAAGAATCATACAAACAAACCACTAAAATAATCGGATCTAACATAACAGTTTCACATAAGGCTGTGAACCAAATCAAAGAAAATAAACCCTAATGTTGAAACTATAAAGGAGACATGGTGGCTAGTTCAATCAATTCAAATAAGAAACAAAACATCAAAGTTTGAAACTTACGAAAACCAAAAACAAACTTTTTTTTTTCTTCTAGACAATCACTCAAGACCAAGAGAAATGCTTTTTCTTTTTCCTTTCGACTTGTTGCTGCTGTCCCCAAAAAATCCCCCAGAATTCGTGATGATTGTTGTTGTTGTTCCCTTTTTTTTTTTTCAAGTCTTATCTCTTTTCATAATAGGTCTCCCCCAAAGTTGTTGGATTTCTTTTCTTTTTTAATTCCGTAGCCCAATTTTCTTTAAGCCTACTTTGCAATTAACCTTCAGCCCATTTATCTTGTAAACAACCCAACCACCAAAACAATTTCTATTAATTGTAGCCCATCATCTTCGATACTTGTTGGTCTCCAATATATTTTGCAATCAACTTCCTTTTATACCATCTTTAAAAGACTCTTTAAATCATCAGCTTCATAACGAATCCTTTCAAATAAACCCCTTTGCCGTTCCTCGCCATCGCTCCATACATGCAAAAACAATTTAAACGAACCAAAGTAGATTCCATTCTACAAAAACAAGTGTTTTGCAAAATAACGAGGTATGACTACGAAATATGCATGATATATGGTGAATTTTTAACATAAATATGCTATAAAAACGTGCCTAAAAATGCAACTAACAGTTGACTATTGAGATAGAGAGAGATAGGGGTTGTGTGTGTTTGTATATATATTAGGATAAAATGACCAAAATACTCTTATGTGGGGTCTACTTGGCCAAATATAACCATTATAATTAACTGAGTTAGGGTCAAAGGACATAATGTGCAAGAGTTTATAAACATCGAGGACGTTTTTTGTACTTTTTGAAAACAAATGACACATTTTATAATCTAATGTTAACATAAAGGACGACTTTTGTAATTTACTCATACAAGAGTGGTGAGTCATCTATTGTCTTGCAACCTGAATTTTACGTTTTTAGTGAGATAAATTTACCCAACATCCTATATGTCTCGTGAGGACTTCTCATGCTTTTCAAAATTTAATACAAAATAATAAATTCAATTTGGTATTTTCACACAAAAATTTGTATTTTTATGCACACAAAAACATCACTTCAATTTCTTCATGTGTTTTTTAGTGTTTAATTATTTACATATACATAACTTATGTATGTTTAGACATTATAAAGAGGAAAATGCCAAAATGGTCCTTAAGATTTAGTCATTTTTGCTTTTTTCATCCAAAATGACATTTTTTATTCATTTGAGTCCTTTATATTTGCGTTTTATTGTCATCTTCATCTTTGAGTTTGACAGTTTATTACGACTTTCGTCCATCGAAATTTGGTCCTCAGGGATGAAAATGACAAGATTTCATTTTTTTTTTGGATAAAAATGACATCTCATGAATGAAAGTCGTAAAAGTGGACAAACCTCAGGGATGAAAACGACATTTTACTCTTAATAAATAAACAAATTTTGTTCATATTTTTTCTGTAATCATAATAGATGAATAGACATTGCACTTTTATAATTTTCTTTTGTTTTAAATGTTTTTAAGATTGAGAAAATGAATGGTTTGTTTTGTTACATTACTAACTTCATACAAGAGTAGAAAAATTGCAACTTAAACTATAGATGGGTGGGTATATAATATATGAATGTTAAGGAGGCACAACATGATCATATGAATTAGATAGAACCAGATTCAGACTTGATATTGCTCCAGTTGAACATCTTTCCCAATCAAAGGCTCATAATCACCAAGATAACTTTCGAGATGATTCGACAAATCTCCTTTATCGATGTTTTCGTGATGATACGATTTGCAAACGAGATACAATACCGTATGGATCACAAGCCCAAAGAGAAAGATAAACAAAAGCAATATGGAACACAAAGCACCAAACCCTACCCTCTTCCATACTTTCAAAGAGCTTCCATGCACAACAAACAACTCGAATACTAACTTTATGATAAAATATGACAAACCCAACAAAAAGGAAACTGAAATAGCCACTATTTGGTTTCCCTTTATCAGATTCTTGCTCTTTCTCATAGCTTGAAACCCGTATGAACTCTCAAGAACCGAGACCACGCTTGCTAGTTGCCAACAAACGGTCATGTACACCGATCCAATGAAGTATACAATCAAGAGCACATAAACAAGGATGATCCCCAAAGGATGAGGAAGCAAAATTAAAGAAGATACTATGATCAATATGGCTAAGAAGTTGTAAACAAAAAAGGCTGCAAATACGCATAATAAGGTGATAATGAGTTTTTTCCAAACTTTTGGGACGACGCTCATGACAGTCTTAAAAGTCAACTCGCGTCCTGTGTAGATAGATGCAATCGTGTAGACGACTGCAGCTGTGGATAGAAGGGATAAGATGAGAAAGATAGCGATGTACGCGACCTTGAAGAGCAAAAAGGTAATCAATTCGGATGAGAGCGTGTTAGATAGATTGGCGTATCTTTTTGTACCAGGACGTGTGAAATGCTTTTCGAATTCTGTACGTTCGATGTGTTGAAATAGTGAATTCGAGATCTCGAGATGTGCTAGGAAGATGAAGGTTAGAGGAAGGATGAGGGTTAGGGTGATTTGGGTGAAGATTTTTCTCCATGAGATGATGATTTTGTAGCTTTCTTTGAAGATGCCCAAGAGGCCTAAAAATTGCATTTGCTCTTGTTCTCTATCCATTTTTCACTGAATAATGAGAGTGGGGAGTGCAAATGATCCAAGTGGTCTTTAATAATGTAACCATGAGGTTGACTTTTGACTTGGACTTTTCAGCAATTGCAATGCACCTTCTCATTTCATCATATATTCATATTTACAAGATGCGCCACTTGCTCCTTTTATTTTTTTTCTCAAACCAATAATGTTAAGAATCATATTAAAAGAAAAAAACATTGATTAACCAATAATGTTAAGAATCATATTAAAAAACCATTGATTAACAAAACAATTCGATTATTTCTTTTTAGAAAAAGAAAATATTATTATTATTATTATTATTATTATTATTATTATTATTATTATTATTATTATTATTATTATTGTTATTATTATTATTATTATTATTATTATTATATGATAAGTAAAAGAGTAAATTGCCAAAATCGTCCCTGGGGTTTGGGCATGTTTGTCATTTTCATCCAAAACAACTTTTTTGTACAATATAGTCCCTCACTTTTGTGATTTTTTGTCATTTTCATCTAAACATCTAATTTGGTTTATTTTTTCTATTAAACAGTTGGATGAAAATGACAAAAAATCTCAAATCTCATGGACGATTTTGGTAAAAAGAAGTCTGACGTTTGGATGAAAATAAAAAAAAAATCCAAAAGTGAAGGACTATATAGTACAAAAAAGTTGTTTTGAATGAAAATGGCAAACATACCCAAACCTCAGGGACGATTTTGGAAATTTACTCTAAGTAAAATTATTATTATTATATGATAAGTAAATTCCCATACTGAAGAGGTATGGTCCCAATTCCTTGCCAACATGGCAAGGACCACACCACTTTTTCCATCAGACGTGGCGCTGACATCGACGAAGTCATCCAGAAGCTTCTAGAAGCTTCTGGAAAATATCTGGGTGGCCCCAAAGATGCTCCACCCGACATAAAGGACACAACGTGTCACCAGTCACCAGGCGCCACGTAGGCCTGTAACAGATCCAAGGGCAGCCCGACAATGCCAGTACGACGTCTCCAAGATGAGCGAATGCGAGCGCACCACGTGTACCACTACACTGACCACAGCAGGGGAGACCAAGAGGATATTCCCCTTGGTCGGACAGCTGGCGCGCAACCACAGCTGGCATCGCTGCTCCTCCCTCTCTCACCACCCGGCTATAAATAGAACCCTTCATCATTCAGGTAAAGGGATCTTGCTCTCACTATTCTCACACTTAACACACTGATTATTCCTCCTCGGAACAGTACTTATTCTCACGCCGGAGCCTGGTTAAGAGGGAAACCCCCATATTCCCCTCTTAACGAGACTAACGGTGTTGCTGTTTTGCAGGAAACGGGCCATCTTACGAGTAGGAAGAGAGATTGAACCCAGAAGAGAAATAACCCCGCAGATTAACCATAGTGTTAGCCTGTGTTTCATCACATACAAATCATAGTATTATTTTGCACGTTCGAGTAAAGGTGTTAATTAATAGTTTAACCTCCATATATCATAGTTCAATTTCTAAAAAATGGTATAGAACCTATGCAAAGAATGAACATCTATAAAGAACTAGTGTTCAAACAATTTTTGTCAAACCAAATGAGTCAAGGGATTTTATACTTTATTGGAGATAATTATAAAAGTGTATCATATTTTGATATAAAAGTTACGGTATTAAATGACCTAAATGTCCTTGTTGGACAGTGTTGTAATTGAATTGCAATCGAAGGGTATGTGACGTGTACGCGGGGTTGATATGGTCGTACACGACAACGACTTAGAATGAAGCTTTGAATTAGTCTTCATCCCACCATACGTTGACAACTTAGTATCATTATTATTTTTCATTACATGTTTTAAAATATAAACCCAACTGATATTTAGGATATGCGCTTTACGGTAATACTGTTAAACTGAACAAAGGTAGACGTAAAAAAATTAAACCATATACGCGTGTTATGACGTGTTAACTCGCAAAATTTAGATCAAAATTTAGAACATAGAAAAGATTAACCAAGTGGTTTAAATGGTGTAGTTGATATTTATATGTAACATATTAGTTTGAATATTGGGCTTCCTTTTTTATCTTGTTTGTGGATACAATGAAAATGCCTTAAGAGATATTAGGATGGGTTGAAGAATTTAATTTGATTCTCTGATGTTAAGAGTTAAGACCTAAACTGCTAAGAAGAAAGCATCGTTAGCCAAGGGCGGAGTTTTACTGGGCCCAGGTTGTCTCCACTGATTTCTTTCTCGTATTGTTAATTTTACCGAAAAATTTTTAATACATTTTTTAGTGTAAAATATTGGATTTTTTTTTTGAACGACCAACATAAGAATCGCCGGGTACTCCGTACGCGACACCCATTGGCCGAAAGGTAGCCCGCAGCAGCCCAACCTGCACGCACGGAGCCCCTAGCCCACCATGCCACCAGTTCCGGGGAAAACCCGACCTTGCACCCGCCCGAGGGCACGACAATGCAAAGCCGGTAAAACCAGGGTGGATCAGGAATCGAACTCGAGACCTTTCGGTCAGGAGTCTTCCCTCATTTCCATAACCACTGCGCTATAAGCCCAGGGTTGTAAAATATTGGATTTGATTTGGAATTTGAAAGTCTGGCCCCCACCGAGTTTTCTTTCAAGCTTTGTCAGTCGTTAGCCTCACGCATGAGGGGAACTAATATGAACTAATGTGAGAATAATAATGGGTTTAGATAGCGAAAGTGTGCGTTGTAATTGATGTTAAGTGAATAAGTATGAGAAGAACAAAATGCATCATTTAAATTTTAATGATTGTCTCGCTTCGATCAACTATCGCTACTTCTCGTCTCAGGGACATACATATTAACTTTTCGAAGGATTACGCTCAAGCAAGTTAGCACTCGACTGGGAAGGTCCTAGTCGTTCTTTCGTCCATCTAGCTTCTATGCGAAGGTCGGTCAACGTGGTCCATTGTACCACTTGTCATTATGTCTCATATTTATATCAAATACACGCTACAACATAATATTAATAATTTTTAAGATTGAGAAAACAAATGATTTATTTTGTTACAACAACTATATACAAGAGAAGAAAAATGTAACTTAAACAGTAAATGGGTGTATTATGAATGTAAGGAGTCACAACATGATCATATAAATTTGATATAACCAAACTCAAACTTGATATTGCTCTAGTTGAATATCTTTCCCACTCAAAGGTGCATACTCGCCGAGATAACTTTCCAGATGATTCGACAAATCTCCTTTATCGATGTTTTCATGATGATACGATTTGCAAACGAGATACAATATCGTATGGATTACGAGCTCAAAGAGATTAACAATCAAAAGCAACATGAAACACAAAGCACCTAACCCTACCCTCTTCCATACTTCCAATGATCCAGGCACCACAAGCAATTCAAATAGTATGTTTATGAGAATAAATGACAAACTCAACAAAAATAAAATTGTAATAGCCACCATTTTGTTTCCCTTAATCAGATTGTTGCTCTTTGCCATAGCACTAAACCCATATGAACTCTCAAGAACCGAGACCACGCTTGCTAGTTGCCAACAAACGATCATGTAGAGCGATCCCACGACGTAAAGGATTAAGAGTATGAAGAATAGGATGGTACCAAACGGGTAAGGAACCAAAAACTCGCAAATAAACATGAAAAGTATGGCGAAGAAGTTGTATATAAAAAAGGCTGTAAATTTGCACAAAAAGGTGACAATGAGTTTTTTCCAAACTTTTGGGACGACGCTCATGACTTTCTTAAAAGTCAACTCACGTCCTGTGTACACAGATGCAATCGTGTAGACGACTGCAGCTGTTGATAGTAAAGATAAGATGAGAAAGACAACGATGTACACGACCTTGAAGAGTATAAAGGTAATCAATTCGGATGAGAGTGTGTCAGAAAGATTGTTGTACCTTTCCATATAAAGTTGTGTGTCTTCCTTTTCAAATTCGGTATGTTCGATATCTTGAACTAGCAAATTTGAAATCTCGATTTGTGCTAGGAAGATGAAAGTTAGAGGAAGGATGAGGGTTAGGGTGATTTGAGTAAAGATTTTTCTCCATGAGATGATTGTTTTGTAGCTTTCTTTGAAGATGCCAAAAAGGCCTAAAAATTGCATTTTCTCTTGTTCTCTATCCATTCTTGAACGATTAATGAAAGTGGGAGTGCAAATGATTCAAGTGGATTTTTATAGTGTTACCAAGAGGTTGACTTTGACTTTTCACCAATTTATATAGTGCATAAACCATTAAATTAAATTTCATCTTAATTATGAATGAGTCACTCGCTAACTTTATTTTCTTTCAAAACAATAATATTAAGAATCATATTAAAAAGAGTAAAACATTTTTATTCTTGAGATTTGATTACTTTTGTGACTTTCGTCTCTAAAGTGTCATTTTTATTCAAAAAAATTGAAATCTTGTCATTTTATTCCTGATGGCTATTTTCAAGAGACGAAAGTTGCAATAAATTGTCAACCTCAAGGATAAGAATGATAAAAAACAAAAGTGAAGGTCTAAAATATAAAAAAAAATCATTTTGGATGGAACACGCAAATATGCGCAAACATCATGAATGATTTTGACGTTACTCTATTAAAAAACAATTCTAGTTTTTTTCTTTCTAGAAAAAACAAAATATAATGATAATAGCTGATTCACATACAAACTAGTAAATTTGCCCGCGGGCGTTGCGCCGCGGGTTCGTTGCATGATCACGTGCATTGTGTGGCACACGCACACACTTACATCTCAGGACCCAAGGTAAAAATGTAAAATGCATATTATGTAATAACTCCACTTTATAGATCAACTCTCTAATTAGTTCGTAATTTATTTAATACACAACTAAGCAATTCATATTGTTGTAATTTTTAAAATCATTTGTGGTTATTTATTTAAGTATAATATATCAAATATTATGATCAATACACGTATTAATGAAGCAATGATAACAACACTTCATCTTATTTAGCCAAAAAAATTCATCGACCAAGCTTTTAAAACCTTCCAATATTTTTAATTCTTCAAAACCATAGACAAATCTTGCTTGGTTTTACGCAACACTACTGTCATTTTTCTTTGCAAGAAAAAACTTAAAAGCCTGGAAATTCATCAAAACACATATCACAGATCAAACCAAATGATACTGTATTCTCCTAAATCACATACCAAAGGAACCACAACCTCTTTACATTTGACTTGATTAAGAAATCGTTTTTTTTTTTCTTACTTTTAAGGCTCAGAGTCGGCTAACATTGCAAACCGTAAATGTTTTACATCCCGGTTGCCACACCATGTCACAAACCTAGCAAAGTTGTACCGGACTTCCGGCTGGAAGACATAGTCACCACTATGGGCCACCCTGGCCTCATGGGTGTGGGCTCGCTACACCCAAATAGATTTATCACTCATGCCCCTCGGTCCTTATACGAGGATTAATGGTCCCAAGTATCCGCCTACCCAATCACATGATCTATGGTTCTTTCCTAGGCTAACCATACCAATAGTATCTGTATGTATTCCTTTTGTAACATGTATTTCACCCCCGAAGTAAATAAACAAAACAGTTTAAAGAAAAGAGGGACATGAACTCACTGTATTGCGTCTTCAGAACTAGCAACTCAAGTCTCCGCAGCGAACAAGACTACCTACAGTGTACTAATATCTATTAGACGAACGGGTCGTGCCTTGGCTTAGAGTTTAACGTTTTTGAGTTGCGTTTCTTATGTTCCCAATATTATTCCAAGTGATAATTTCTTGTTAAAATAAACTATTTTAACTTTAAATTATATTTAATTTTTGGAATAGTTGTTTAATCAGTATTTCCATAATAATACTTCTCAAGTATTTTTTTCCTTCCCAAGGATGGGGGTATCTTATACATGTATATTTGTATTATTGTATAATACATTTTTAAGTCCCACTTAGAAAATATATGTAACTTATTTGTCAAAAATAATGTATTCCAAGAAAATATATATTTTTCCCAAAAATTATACATCTTCTAAATATACTAGGAAAATATATTTTAACTTCCCAAAAATAATATATTTTCTCTTTGTCGAAAATATGATATAACTTGGCAATATGTACAAAAATCATATTTTCACTTCATTTGTATCCAAAATAATTTTTACCAAAAATGTATTTGTAAGAGTATTTCCCGGAATATTTCGTAAGTTACGTTTTATCGTTCGGCTTCACAATATTAAGTGTGTAACTTATATTTCATTCCTTGTGATTTTTGGTATTATTTTGGAGTTGTAAATTCTTGGTATTTGTAAGTTATATTATTTTACCCTAAAATAATATAACTATTCCACAAAATATACAAATATTCACACAAGTGTCTTTATTATAAAATATATATTCTAAATATGTATTTATTCATTTTTATTTACAAAAACCAACCTCCAATACTTGTATTTTTGTTACAAAATTTATGGCAAAGTTTATATTGAAAAACATAGTTTAAAACATACTTGTAAACACTTGTTTAGAAATTATTTTCTAAGTGTTTGTATTTTTAGAAAATTTTGCCATAGTTCCCTTTGAAAATGGAGGTGTCCATGCTATTTAGCATGTCATTTTCTTTTCAAAAATCATTCAAACAATCAACAATCATGCCCTAAACATCTTACACTTACCAAGTGCAAAAACTATACAATTTTCATAACATCATGAACTTGATCTTTTCACAAAAACTTGTAGCAACATGGTAAAGTGTTTAGTGGGTGTAGTTATCCTCCAAAATATATTTACTTCTTGATAAACCTCATTCTTGGAAGTTTTAGATGTTTACAACTTGTAAACATGTTTTACAAAAATGTTTATTTACAACCTCTTCTTGTTTCTCTAGTATTTCTACACTTATTTCATCACCAAAAATAGTGTAAGTTTAGTAAAAACCATGATCTTTCAAAAATCATATTTTGAACTTGGGTTTCTTGGAAAATCATTCATAAATCTTGGATCTATAAGTTTACTAGCTCACTTTGTTTATTATTTTACAAGAAGTCCCTTTATTCATCAAGTTCATGTTCATACAAGAAGGTGATCATCTTATGTTGTTACATAATCATCCTCTATCTTGCTAGATCATGTGTTTAATCACAATCTAGCAAGCTCCATATGATGATCAACATCATATTTTCAAGTAACCAACAATCAAATATCATTCATGCACTAAACAACATCATTTCATCCATTTTTCATCATTTGTAAGCTTTATGTTCATGATTCAAGTGTATGTCTTTTAGTGATCTTATGATTTTTAACATACTACAACTTTTAACCACTCAAAATGGAAGTAAACAAGGGTTAAAAAGGATCTTACTACTAGGTTTAAGCTAGGGAAGAACAATGATGAAAATGGAGTGGATAAAAGCAAACGGAAGAGGTCCTTGATGATCCACAAGCTCCAAGCTTCGTTAGTGACCTTCTTACACCTCAAGATAACCTTGGAATGCTTGAACTTGAATGAAACAATGGTGGTGTGGGTGTAGGGTGTTCGGCCGAGAGCTTGGGGAGGAGAGGGAGGGGTGAGTTGTGGTGAATATGGTGATGCTTATGTCCTACTTATAATCTTTAAACCCTTATGTCCAATGGTTCTTGTGTCCTTGGAAGTACAAACAATATCTTCCAAAATATAATCAAGATCAAGGTAATCTTAAGAGATTTAGTGAGGATTTGGGGTGGGCCATCCTTGGGCCGTAAATACCAAAGGGGGGGGGGTAAATTGTAACTTTGATGGTAAATGTAGGTAATTAATTGGAGGTTAAGTGTAAGAGTCTAGTGTTTTAAGTGTATGATGCACTATGTAGTATGTTAGGGTGTTCGGGAACCATAACTAGCTCAGAAAAAGTAAAACAATGCTTCTAGCAATATTTTGGTGTTCTGGGTAATGTCCGGTTGTTCGGTTAGATACCGGTTCGTTAAAGTGCTAAGTTATACCGTATAGTGTCCTTTATGTAACTTTTTGTGACACTTTTAATTCCCGACACATAGGAAAGCATACAGGAGCATTTTGCCATATTTTCTGCATGTTACTAGCATGTTAAAATGCTGATTTTTGCTGATTAATGCAGAATTCTGCACTATGAGTGGGTTTTAGGCACTTTCCGGCACTTATACTATCACCTAGTGACGCAGTTTTGTGATCCTCACTTCCCTACACACTACACTAGTGTGATGCTTTGTTCCTGGCTCATACTGGGTCTCAAATCACTGTCTGTCTATGTACTGAACCCCGTCAGCATATTCCTGAATTATCCGTTAACTGTGCTTGGTGCATCATGCATGTCAATAAAGTTTGTATGTAAAGTGATGTGACATTATGCAATATGTGATGCACATGTAAGTAGGATGCATAAATCAGAAAGCAATACAAGCATTTAATTGTAATTCAGAACAGTCATTAAGCACAAATCATTATTTAATAATTGTACGGAAACATGTAAATTTGCCAGTTGTCACACACCATAACAACGAATTAGATACATTTTTATGACTTCATCACAGCCTTTTTGGTCGGATTAATAACGATATAGGGAAGAAGTCGTATAGGTAAAATAGGAAACGACAGCAAGGGGTAAAACCAAGCGTGAGATCACTGATCCAAACAACCTTTGATAACTCATGGTCAACGTCATCGACTTTGCATTCATTTTTATTCACCATTAACAGATGACATAGCGATACAACTCTCAGATGGACCTAAAGTCATCATCATTGAGTTTGCAATCAACTTTCTTCCCCAGCATAAAAAATTACGGTTTACAAATGTAGGGGAAAGTTCTTGTACAAATAATCTTAACATAATAAACATACAAATTGAAGGAAAAGTCAAAAAGACAAGGTGACATTTTTGTAATTATCTATAACTATCAAAGTTACTCTACAAATGTATCTAAAAAACCTAAAAAAAAACCCAACCCCTCCCCCCCCCCCCCAAAAAAAAAAAACCTAAACCCCCCCACCCCCACACCCCCAAAAACTTAAAAAAACCTAACCCCCCCCCCCCCCCCCCAAAAAAAAAACTTTTACTAGCAAAATTTTTTTTTTTTTTTTTTTTTTTACAAAACGTAGCGATTTTTTATTAAAAAATATTTAAAAAATTTGTGTTTTTTTAGGTATTTTTGGTTGAGTTCACATTTGTATAGTAACTTTGATAGTTAGTGGTAATTACAAAAATGCCACCTTGTCTTTTTAACTTTTCCTTCAATTTGTATGTTTAGTAGGTTAAGTTTATTTGTATTTGATCTTTTGCCTACAAATGTAACCCTCAGATAAAAGATCGACAAAAACCTCTCATATGAACCTATGGTCACTATCATCGAGTTTAAAATTAACTATGTAACATAAACAACAGAAAGAAATGTTCGTTTGTTTAGAGCACGGAACCACCGTCATCAAGCAAACAAATAGCATAAACATCGGACTTATATCTCAGACGAATCATCATCGACCTACCGAGAAAAACAGAGGACATCAAAATCAAATATCAGAACAGAGCGCAAGAGAACACAACACTATAAAGCTAGACATAATAGCACGATCGCAACAAATTAGAAACATGCAAATGCAAAACTGAAGCAATCAAAAGCAAGAAGAAACGAACCTTGATCACAATTGATGAGAAATATATGTGAAGATAATGCAACGCCAAAAGCCCTAGAAAAAATTCGTTCGAACGATTATCAAATAAAAGAACGAAAACTCAATCAGATTGTCTGTTGTAGCCGGTGACGCCGTTAATAACCAACAGCTGCTCATGCCATAGACCACCTCCCGCCGCGATCTGCCGCCCTCCACCACCGTTTGAAATCGTCATCAGCCTAAAAATATAGGAAAATGTTACATTCGACACTTTGGCAGCGAAAATAGTTCCATTTGAGCCTCGAGACCGAGTCTCTCTCTCCCTTCCCACCACCGCCGCAATTGCTCTCTCGACGCTTGCTTCGTCTCGTCGGAATCGAAGGCCACAGTCGACGCAACAACCTTATTTATGGTCTTTAAGAAGCACCGTCATGTGTGGAATGGATCAATGGTTTAACAGGCAGTCGTGTAGTGGTATGGTTGCGGCTGTTTGCAATGGTGAAAGCGGACCATTGAACGTAAGAAATACCAGACAACCAAACAAAGAAAATGATAAGTGAAGAACATTGATACTGGAGCCCTAATTTGTTGAAGCGTACCTGTTGAAGCATCAAAATACGGGTGAAGAACACTGAAATTGGATCCCTAATCTGAAGCATAGCTGTAATCTCAGACCAATTGCGATAGGAGTGAAGAACAGGAACGAACTGCGACCTAACTGAAGTGTCAAGTGCATACAAAACACAATATTTCCTGAATGGATACTTCATTAACTGAGAAACCAAGGCTTAAATAGCCAAACAGAATACAAAGTTCATAAACAACTTTAACGAAAAACTAGGAAGACTCAGCAGAAAACAACGACTTAGCCTACCCACTATATTATAACGTAAACAAGTAGAGTCCTAAAGACCCGGTTTATTTGACCCATAAACAAATGCAGAAATAATAAAAAGAACTTAGAATAATGGAATATTCTAAGATGTACTCCCATGCACACATGCATGCCAACGTGAACTTCCTGTCTTCATAACTTCCAATATCCTCCCCTTAATAGTTCCCTTAAATAATGATAGCGAATATCTATATGCTTGGTCCTTCTATGCATGACTGGATTTTTGGACATCTTTATTGTAGAAGTATTATCACAATTAATCTTGACTGTACCCACTTTTCCATCCATTTCTTCAAGGAGACCCTTCAACCAAACACAATGACACGCACGTATCCCAGCTGCTACATATTCAGCCTCAGTTGAAGACAAAGTGACTATCTCTTGCTTCCTTGAACACCAACATATAGCTGTACTACTCAATAGACACACATAACCAGAAGTGCTTCTTCTATCTTCATTATCTCTAGCATAATTGCTATCTGTGAACACCATTAATCCTTCTTTCTTCCTTTAGTCATACTTTAACCCATAATTCAAAGTACCTTTCACATACCTCAGGATTCTTTTTGCAGCTAGATAGTGATCCTCCCTCGGCTTTGACATGAACCTAGAGATAAGTAGGGGTGTTCGTTGGTTCGGTTTATGGTTTATTTGGTTTATTCGGTTCGGTTTATTCGGTTTTCAAAATTTTGTACCCCAAACCAAACCAAATAAGGAATATGCAAACCGATCCAAACCAAACCAAATTCAATTCGGTTTGCTTTCGGTTAGAAACCAAATAATCCAAATCTAACCAAATTGTAGTAAGTACTTTTTTTTTCCTAATTTATATTTATGTTTGTGTTCCAACTTTCGAACATTGCAACTAATTTACACCTAACAATATATGAATAAAAGAAAGTTTTATTGTGAAATAAAACAAACACATCCATAAAGTAGTCGTAGACACAACCACAAAGTTAAAGCTTCAAAACAAAGATCATAGAAACTATAAATAGTTAACAAGTCTAATGACACAAAATATAAATAATCTTCAAACATGAGTCTTTCTCCAAGAAAATATAGGTCTTAAGTTCTATTATTTTAGAAATGAGTGGGTTTCAGTTGGGGTTTTAGATTTACATTTGGTATTTGGGCTGCATAAAAATAACTATTTTGGGCTAAAAAATTGTATATGATAAATTTTATATGATTTATAAAATATTATTAGTTTTATTAAATAAATAATTAAGTTAAATGGTTTATTTGGTTATCCAAATAAACCGAACCAAAAACCATATTCACAATTTGGTTTCGGTTAGAAACCAAACCAAAAACCAAAAACCGAATTCGTTATTCGGATCGGTTTATTTGGTTACGGTTACGGTTCGGTTTACGGTTTTTATTTGGTTACGGTTTTTTCTGAACACCCCTAGAGATGAGGCTTACAACATACATAATGTCTGGTCTTGTAACTGTCAAATACATGAGGCTTCCAACCAAACTTTTGTATACTTTCTCATCCACATCCTCCCCTGATCCAAGCTTGGTCAATACTGCTCCAGGAACCATAGGGATTTACACTGAGTTAGCTTCTTCCATGCCAAATCTCCGTATTATTTCTTTAGTATACTGGTTCTGATTTATCTCTATAGCATCCTTAGTTTGCTTCACTTCAACTCCTAAAAAAAACCTCATGAGACCCAAGTCAGTCATTGCAAACTCCTTCATCATGGATCTTTTAAACTCTTCACAGATCCTCTTGTCACTTCCTGCATAAATTAGATCATCTACATACAAACTCACCATCAAAACCTTTGCTTCAGACCGTTTAATGAATAATGTGTGATCATGATCACTCTTTTTAAATCCTTCCTTCTTGAAATATGCTTCAATTCTGTGATACCAGGCTCTTGGAGCCTGCTTTAACCCATACAATGCTCTCTTAAGTTTATACACCTTTTCTTCCTCTCCCTTCTTCACAAAGCCTTCTGGTTGCTCGACATAAACTGTCTCATTCAACTCACCATTTAAGAAAGCACTCTTTACATCAAGTTGGTACACCAGCCATTATTTTCTTGCTGCAACTGCTAGAAAGGCTCTTATTGTGTCCCATCTAGCAACGGGAGCAAAGACTTCATTATAATCTATACCTTGTTTTTGAGCATAGCCTTTAACCACCAACCTGGCCTTGTATTTTTCTACATCACCCTTTTCATTCAACTTTGTTTTGTACAGCCATTTCACCCCTATTGGTTTTATCCCTGGAACTGCTCTAACCAACTCCCAAGTCTGATTACTCTCAATTGCATCAATTTCTGCTTTCATTGCCACTATCCACTTCTTATCATGAGCAGCTTCTTCATAGCTTGTAGGATCTTCTATTGAACTGTATAGGGCCATTATGTCTTCCTCAGCATAACTGACATAATAATCTTTCATCCAAGCTGGTGTCTTCTTAACTCTGCTGGTTGCAGCTGCAGTAGATTGTTCAGGGGCAGGATTGTCATTTTCTGGAATTTCATGATCACTGCCTTCTTCTTCATCAGTCTGTGAGTGATTTTCTTCATTATTTTCACTTGCTTCTTCTGCTTGTGTCTCTTCTGGTTGTGTTGTGTTGTTATCAGGTTCACTCATGCCAGCTATCACAGCTTCTTCCTCAATAATCAACTTTTCTTCTATTTCCTTTTTAAACACCCGAGTAACATCTCACACTAGGAAGTGTCTCACACGGAAGTGTCTATCACCCGATCCCAACTCTTTTCTTCATCAAAAGTAACATCCCTACTTATCACAAGTTTCTTAGTTGATGGGTCATAAAGTCTATAAGCTTTTGACTCTATGCTCACACCAAGGAAGATACACTTGTGACTCTTGTCATCCAACTTTGTTCTTAACTGAGTTGTAATATGAGCATAACCAATGCTTCCAAATACATGGAAGTGTCTCACACTAGGCTTGACACCTGACCACAGTTCTTCAGGAACCTTTTTATCCAAGGCCCGAGTAACTGTTCTGTTAAGAACATGACAAGCCCACATCACAGCCTCAGCCCAAAAATATTTGGGCATTTTCTTCTCATTGAGCATGCACCTTACCATGTTCATAAGAGTTCTGTTTCTTCTCTCTGCCACCCCATTTTGCTGGGGTGTGTAAGCAGCTGTAAGTTGCCTTTTTATTCCTTCTTTTTCACAGAACTCTTTGAACTCTTGAGAAGTGAACTCTCCCCCTCTATCACTTCTTAGGCATTTGAGTTTATTATTAGTTTCATTTTCAACTAATGTTTTGAAAATTTTAAAGTACTCAAATGCCTCGCCTTTTGTACCCAATACATAAACCCAAGTCTGTCTTGAATAATCATCAATGAAAACAAGTACATACCTCTTGTTGCCTTGAGATATTGGTTTTATAGGCCCACAAATGTCTGTATGCACAAGTTGCAACCTCTCTGATGCATGCCATGTACTTTGCTTTGGAATCTCTACTCGATTCTGCTTGCCAATGGCACAAACTTCACACACTTGTGTCTTTTGAGCCACCTTGGGTAGACCATCAACCAGGTTATTGAATTGCATAATTCTAAGGGCTTTGTGATTTGCATGACCAAACCTCCTATGCCATAAATCATCTCCTGTGGTGATTAGCATACAGCTACTTGATTCATCTCTAGTAACCAGGACATGAAACATTCGGTTTCTTGTCATCTTAGAAGTTATGATCAATCCCTTCACTGGATGATAAGCTCTGCCATAACCTTCTTTAAAGACAAATGCTATCCCTTTATCTTGAAGTTGTCCCACGCTAATTAAGTTAGAAGTTAACTCAGGTGCAAAGTACACCTGAGTTATGATCTGAGTTATTCCATTAACTCTCAATTTCACATCACCAATTCCTTTCACTTCTAACTTTTTGTCATTCCCTAACTTGACTGAGTGGTTGAAGCTCATGTCAAGTTTAGTGAACCAAGATTTATCTCCTGTCATATGATTGGAACATGCAGAGTCCAAAAACCATACCTTCTCTTTTCCATACTTTACAGAATCATGAGTTGCTTTTATCACCTTCTCTTCTTGTTCATATTTCTCAACATCGACTGTAGCCATCAGCAGCAATTCTTCACTCTCATCATATTCAGCATAGTTTAGTGCTTTCTCATCAGTAGGACATTCATACTGGAAGTGGCCCATCTTGTGGCATTTGTAACATTCAACTGCACTTTTGTCAAATGAACTCCTTCCTCGTCCTCTGCCTCTTCCTCTACCATATGATGATCTTCCTCTACCTCTTCCTCTGCCATAAGATGTTTCTTGTTCCACCTTCAATACTTGATCTTCAGTTGTCTTTTTCAACAACTTTTGTTCATGAACCAAGAGGGAGCTTTGTAACTCATCTACAGTCATCTCATCAGTATCTTTAGATTCTTCAATGGAGCACACAATGAAGTTAAAGTTCTCTGTGAGGGTTCTCAACACCTTCTCAACAATCTTGACATCTGTCATGTTATCTCCGCATGTCCTCATCTCATTTGCAGTGATCATAACCCTTCCAAAGTAATCATTGACACTCTCTCCTGGCTTCATTTCAAGAGTTTCAAAAACTCTTCTGAGTCTTTGTAATTGAGCTCTCTTTACTCTAGCACTGCCTTGATACTTGGTCTTCATAGCATCCCAAATCTGCTTGGATGTCTCCTTCTGTGTGATTGTCTTCAGAATTGATCTATCAATTGATTGAAACAAGTAATTCAGGATTTTCCTATCCTTCAGCTTGTTTTCTTCATAGTTCTTCCTCTGGGTGGCTGTTGCTTGTTCTCCGGCCTTGATCTCTGCATACCCATCTTCTACTACACTCCAACATTCCTTTGATTGAATGAGATTCTTCATGACCATACTCCAGTGGTCATAATCTCCGTCAAACTTCGGTACATGGGTTGCCTGGAAATGACTCTCTTCTGTCATCGTTCTTGTGCAGCAGCTCTTCCTCTTCTCGAACAAATGATCACGCTCACTCTCTAATGGATCTCACAATTGCGCTCTGATACCACTTGAAGTGTCAAGTGCATACAAAACACAATATTTCCTGAATGGATACTTCATTAACTGAGAAACCAAGGCTTAAATAGCAAAACAGAATACAACGTTCATAAACAACTTTAACGAAAAACTAGGAAGACTCAACAGAAAACAACGACTTAGCCTACCCACTATATTATAACGTAAACAAGTAGAGTCCTAAAGACCCGGTTTATTTGACCCATAAACAAATGCAGAAATAATAAAAAGAACTTAGAATAATGGAATATTCTAAGATGTACTCCCATGCACACATGCATGCCAACGTGAACTTCCTGTCTTCATAACTTCCAATATCCTCCCCTTAATAGTTCCCTTAAATAATGATAGCGAATATCTATATGCTTGGTCCTTCTATGCATGACTGGATTTTTGGACATCTTTATTGTAGAAGTATTATCACAATTAATCTTGACTGTACCCACTTTTCCATCCATTTCTTCAAGGAGACCCTTCAACCAAACACAATGACACGCACGTATCCCAGCTGCTACATATTCAGCCTCAGTTGAAGACAAAGTGACTATCTCTTGCTTCCTTGAACACCAACATATAGCTGTACTACTCAATAGACACACATAACCAGAAGTGCTTCTTCTATCTTCATTATCTCTAGCATAATTGCTATCTGTGAACACCATTAATCCTTCTTTCTTCCTTTAGTCATACTTTAACCCATAATTCAAAGTACCTTTCACATACCTCAGGATTCTTTTTGCAGCTAGATAGTGATCCTCCCTCGGCTTTGACATGAACCTAGAGATAAGTAGGGGTGTTCGTTGGTTCGGTTTATGGTTTATTTGGTTTATTCGGTTCGGTTTATTCGGTTTTCAAAATTTTGTACCCCAAACCAAACCAAATAAGGAATATGCAAACCGATCCAAACCAAACCAAATTCAATTCGGTTTGCTTTCGGTTAGAAACCAAATAATCCAAATCTAACCAAATTGTAGTAAGTACTTTTTTTTTCCTAATTTATATTTATGTTTGTGTTCCAACTTTCGAACATTGCAACTAATTTACACCTAACAATATATGAATAAAAGAAAGTTTTATTGTGAAATAAAACAAACACATCCATAAAGTAGTCGTAGACACAACCACAAAGTTAAAGCTTCAAAACAAAGATCATAGAAACTATAAATAGTTAACAAGTCTAATGACACAAAATATAAATAATCTTCAAACATGAGTCTTTCTCCAAGAAAATATAGGTCTTAAGTTCTATTATTTTAGAAATGAGTGGGTTTCAGTTGGGGTTTTAGATTTACATTTGGTATTTGGGCTGCATAAAAATAACTATTTTGGGCTAAAAAATTGTATATGATAAATTTTATATGATTTATAAAATATTATTAGTTTTATTAAATAAATAATTAAGTTAAATGGTTTATTTGGTTATCCAAATAAACCGAACCAAAAACCATATTCACAATTTGGTTTCGGTTAGAAACCAAACCAAAAACCAAAAACCGAATTCGTTATTCGGATCGGTTTATTTGGTTACGGTTACGGTTCGGTTTACGGTTTTTATTTGGTTACGGTTTTTTCTGAACACCCCTAGAGATGAGGCTTACAACATACATAATGTCTGGTCTTGTAACTGTCAAATACATGAGGCTTCCAACCAAACTTTTGTATACTTTCTCATCCACATCCTCCCCTGATCCAAGCTTGGTCAATACTGCTCCAGGAACCATAGGGATTTACACTGAGTTAGCTTCTTCCATGCCAAATCTCCGTATTATTTCTTTAGTATACTGGTTCTGATTTATCTCTATAGCATCCTTAGTTTGCTTCACTTCAACTCCTAAAAAAAACCTCATGAGACCCAAGTCAGTCATTGCAAACTCCTTCATCATGGATCTTTTAAACTCTTCACAGATCCTCTTGTCACTTCCTGCATAAATTAGATCATCTACATACAAACTCACCATCAAAACCTTTGCTTCAGACCGTTTAATGAATAATGTGTGATCATGATCACTCTTTTTAAATCCTTCCTTCTTGAAATATGCTTCAATTCTGTGATACCAGGCTCTTGGAGCCTGCTTTAACCCATACAATGCTCTCTTAAGTTTATACACCTTTTCTTCCTCTCCCTTCTTCACAAAGCCTTCTGGTTGCTCGACATAAACTGTCTCATTCAACTCACCATTTAAGAAAGCACTCTTTACATCAAGTTGGTACACCAGCCATTATTTTCTTGCTGCAACTGCTAGAAAGGCTCTTATTGTGTCCCATCTAGCAACGGGAGCAAAGACTTCATTATAATCTATACCTTGTTTTTGAGCATAGCCTTTAACCACCAACCTGGCCTTGTATTTTTCTACATCACCCTTTTCATTCAACTTTGTTTTGTACAGCCATTTCACCCCTATTGGTTTTATCCCTGGAACTGCTCTAACCAACTCCCAAGTCTGATTACTCTCAATTGCATCAATTTCTGCTTTCATTGCCACTATCCACTTCTTATCATGAGCAGCTTCTTCATAGCTTGTAGGATCTTCTATTGAACTGTATAGGGCCATTATGTCTTCCTCAGCATAACTGACATAATAATCTTTCATCCAAGCTGGTGTCTTCTTAACTCTGCTGGTTGCAGCTGCAGTAGATTGTTCAGGGGCAGGATTGTCATTTTCTGGAATTTCATGATCACTGCCTTCTTCTTCATCAGTCTGTGAGTGATTTTCTTCATTATTTTCACTTGCTTCTTCTGCTTGTGTCTCTTCTGGTTGTGTTGTGTTGTTATCAGGTTCACTCATGCCAGCTATCACAGCTTCTTCCTCAATAATCAACTTTTCTTCTATTTCCTTTTTAAACACCCGAGTAACATCTCACACTAGGAAGTGTCTCACACGGAAGTGTCTATCACCCGATCCCAACTCTTTTCTTCATCAAAAGTAACATCCCTACTTATCACAAGTTTCTTAGTTGATGGGTCATAAAGTCTATAAGCTTTTGACTCTATGCTCACACCAAGGAAGATACACTTGTGACTCTTGTCATCCAACTTTGTTCTTAACTGAGTTGTAATATGAGCATAACCAATGCTTCCAAATACATGGAAGTGTCTCACACTAGGCTTGACACCTGACCACAGTTCTTCAGGAACCTTTTTATCCAAGGCCCGAGTAACTGTTCTGTTAAGAACATGACAAGCCCACATCACAGCCTCAGCCCAAAAATATTTGGGCATTTTCTTCTCATTGAGCATGCACCTTACCATGTTCATAAGAGTTCTGTTTCTTCTCTCTGCCACCCCATTTTGCTGGGGTGTGTAAGCAGCTGTAAGTTGCCTTTTTATTCCTTCTTTTTCACAGAACTCTTTGAACTCTTGAGAAGTGAACTCTCCCCCTCTATCACTTCTTAGGCATTTGAGTTTATTATTAGTTTCATTTTCAACTAATGTTTTGAAAATTTTAAAGTACTCAAATGCCTCGCCTTTTGTACCCAATACATAAACCCAAGTCTGTCTTGAATAATCATCAATGAAAACAAGTACATACCTCTTGTTGCCTTGAGATATTGGTTTTATAGGCCCACAAATGTCTGTATGCACAAGTTGCAACCTCTCTGATGCATGCCATGTACTTTGCTTTGGAATCTCTACTCGATTCTGCTTGCCAATGGCACAAACTTCACACACTTGTGTCTTTTGAGCCACCTTGGGTAGACCATCAACCAGGTTATTGAATTGCATAATTCTAAGGGCTTTGTGATTTGCATGACCAAACCTCCTATGCCATAAATCATCTCCTGTGGTGATTAGCATACAGCTACTTGATTCATCTCTAGTAACCAGGACATGAAACATTCGGTTTCTTGTCATCTTAGAAGTTATGATCAATCCCTTCACTGGATGATAAGCTCTGCCATAACCTTCTTTAAAGACAAATGCTATCCCTTTATCTTGAAGTTGTCCCACGCTAATTAAGTTAGAAGTTAACTCAGGTGCAAAGTACACCTGAGTTATGATCTGAGTTATTCCATTAACTCTCAATTTCACATCACCAATTCCTTTCACTTCTAACTTTTTGTCATTCCCTAACTTGACTGAGTGGTTGAAGCTCATGTCAAGTTTAGTGAACCAAGATTTATCTCCTGTCATATGATTGGAACATGCAGAGTCCAAAAACCATACCTTCTCTTTTCCATACTTTACAGAATCATGAGTTGCTTTTATCACCTTCTCTTCTTGTTCATATTTCTCAACATCGACTGTAGCCATCAGCAGCAATTCTTCACTCTCATCATATTCAGCATAGTTTAGTGCTTTCTCATCAGTAGGACATTCATACTGGAAGTGGCCCATCTTGTGGCATTTGTAACATTCAACTGCACTTTTGTCAAATGAACTCCTTCCTCGTCCTCTGCCTCTTCCTCTACCATATGATGATCTTCCTCTACCTCTTCCTCTGCCATAAGATGTTTCTTGTTCCACCTTCAATACTTGATCTTCAGTTGTCTTTTTCAACAACTTTTGTTCATGAACCAAGAGGGAGCTTTGTAACTCATCTACAGTCATCTCATCAGTATCTTTAGATTCTTCAATGGAGCACACAATGAAGTTAAAGTTCTCTGTGAGGGTTCTCAACACCTTCTCAACAATCTTGACATCTGTCATGTTATCTCCGCATGTCCTCATCTCATTTGCAGTGATCATAACCCTTCCAAAGTAATCATTGACACTCTCTCCTGGCTTCATTTCAAGAGTTTCAAAAACTCTTCTGAGTCTTTGTAATTGAGCTCTCTTTACTCTAGCACTGCCTTGATACTTGGTCTTCATAGCATCCCAAATCTGCTTGGATGTCTCCTTCTGTGTGATTGTCTTCAGAATTGATCTATCAATTGATTGAAACAAGTAATTCAGGATTTTCCTATCCTTCAGCTTGTTTTCTTCATAGTTCTTCCTCTGGGTGGCTGTTGCTTGTTCTCCGGCCTTGATCTCTGCATACCCATCTTCTACTACACTCCAACATTCCTTTGATTGAATGAGATTCTTCATGACCATACTCCAGTGGTCATAATCTCCGTCAAACTTCGGTACATGGGTTGCCTGGAAATGACTCTCTTCTGTCATCGTTCTTGTGCAGCAGCTCTTCCTCTTCTCGAACAAATGATCACGCTCACTCTCTAATGGATCTCACAATTGCGCTCTGATACCACTTGAAGTGTCAAGTGCATACAAAACACAATATTTCCTGAATGGATACTTCATTAACTGAGAAACCAAGGCTTAAATAGCAAAACAGAATACAACGTTCATAAACAACTTTAACGAAAAACTAGGAAGACTCAACAGAAAACAACGACTTAGCCTACCCACTATATTATAACGTAAACAAGTAGAGTCCTAAAGACCCGGTTTATTTGACCCATAAACAAATGCAGAAATAATAAAAAGAACTTAGAATAATGGAATATTCTAAGATGTACTCCCATGCACACATGCATGCCAACGTGAACTTCCTGTCTTCATAACTTCCAATATCCTCCCCTTAATAGTTCCCTTAAATAATGATAGCGAATATCTATATGCTTGGTCCTTCTATGCATGACTGGATTTTTGGACATCTTTATTGTAGAAGTATTATCACAATTAATCTTGACTGTACCCACTTTTCCATCCATTTCTTCAAGGAGACCCTTCAACCAAACACAATGACACGCACGTATCCCAGCTGCTACATATTCAGCCTCAGTTGAAGACAAAGTGACTATCTCTTGCTTCCTTGAACACCAACATATAGCTGTACTACTCAATAGACACACATAACCAGAAGTGCTTCTTCTATCTTCATTATCTCTAGCATAATTGCTATCTGTGAACACCATTAATCCTTCTTTCTTCCTTTAGTCATACTTTAACCCATAATTCAAAGTACCTTTCACATACCTCAGGATTCTTTTTGCAGCTAGATAGTGATCCTCCCTCGGCTTTGACATGAACCTAGAGATAAGTAGGGGTGTTCGTTGGTTCGGTTTATGGTTTATTTGGTTTATTCGGTTCGGTTTATTCGGTTTTCAAAATTTTGTACCCCAAACCAAACCAAATAAGGAATATGCAAACCGATCCAAACCAAACCAAATTCAATTCGGTTTGCTTTCGGTTAGAAACCAAATAATCCAAATCTAACCAAATTGTAGTAAGTACTTTTTTTTTCCTAATTTATATTTATGTTTGTGTTCCAACTTTCGAACATTGCAACTAATTTACACCTAACAATATATGAATAAAAGAAAGTTTTATTGTGAAATAAAACAAACACATCCATAAAGTAGTCGTAGACACAACCACAAAGTTAAAGCTTCAAAACAAAGATCATAGAAACTATAAATAGTTAACAAGTCTAATGACACAAAATATAAATAATCTTCAAACATGAGTCTTTCTCCAAGAAAATATAGGTCTTAAGTTCTATTATTTTAGAAATGAGTGGGTTTCAGTTGGGGTTTTAGATTTACATTTGGTATTTGGGCTGCATAAAAATAACTATTTTGGGCTAAAAAATTGTATATGATAAATTTTATATGATTTATAAAATATTATTAGTTTTATTAAATAAATAATTAAGTTAAATGGTTTATTTGGTTATCCAAATAAACCGAACCAAAAACCATATTCACAATTTGGTTTCGGTTAGAAACCAAACCAAAAACCAAAAACCGAATTCGTTATTCGGATCGGTTTATTTGGTTACGGTTACGGTTCGGTTTACGGTTTTTATTTGGTTACGGTTTTTTCTGAACACCCCTAGAGATGAGGCTTACAACATACATAATGTCTGGTCTTGTAACTGTCAAATACATGAGGCTTCCAACCAAACTTTTGTATACTTTCTCATCCACATCCTCCCCTGATCCAAGCTTGGTCAATACTGCTCCAGGAACCATAGGGATTTACACTGAGTTAGCTTCTTCCATGCCAAATCTCCGTATTATTTCTTTAGTATACTGGTTCTGATTTATCTCTATAGCATCCTTAGTTTGCTTCACTTCAACTCCTAAAAAAAACCTCATGAGACCCAAGTCAGTCATTGCAAACTCCTTCATCATGGATCTTTTAAACTCTTCACAGATCCTCTTGTCACTTCCTGCATAAATTAGATCATCTACATACAAACTCACCATCAAAACCTTTGCTTCAGACCGTTTAATGAATAATGTGTGATCATGATCACTCTTTTTAAATCCTTCCTTCTTGAAATATGCTTCAATTCTGTGATACCAGGCTCTTGGAGCCTGCTTTAACCCATACAATGCTCTCTTAAGTTTATACACCTTTTCTTCCTCTCCCTTCTTCACAAAGCCTTCTGGTTGCTCGACATAAACTGTCTCATTCAACTCACCATTTAAGAAAGCACTCTTTACATCAAGTTGGTACACCAGCCATTATTTTCTTGCTGCAACTGCTAGAAAGGCTCTTATTGTGTCCCATCTAGCAACGGGAGCAAAGACTTCATTATAATCTATACCTTGTTTTTGAGCATAGCCTTTAACCACCAACCTGGCCTTGTATTTTTCTACATCACCCTTTTCATTCAACTTTGTTTTGTACAGCCATTTCACCCCTATTGGTTTTATCCCTGGAACTGCTCTAACCAACTCCCAAGTCTGATTACTCTCAATTGCATCAATTTCTGCTTTCATTGCCACTATCCACTTCTTATCATGAGCAGCTTCTTCATAGCTTGTAGGATCTTCTATTGAACTGTATAGGGCCATTATGTCTTCCTCAGCATAACTGACATAATAATCTTTCATCCAAGCTGGTGTCTTCTTAACTCTGCTGGTTGCAGCTGCAGTAGATTGTTCAGGGGCAGGATTGTCATTTTCTGGAATTTCATGATCACTGCCTTCTTCTTCATCAGTCTGTGAGTGATTTTCTTCATTATTTTCACTTGCTTCTTCTGCTTGTGTCTCTTCTGGTTGTGTTGTGTTGTTATCAGGTTCACTCATGCCAGCTATCACAGCTTCTTCCTCAATAATCAACTTTTCTTCTATTTCCTTTTTAAACACCCGAGTAACATCTCACACTAGGAAGTGTCTCACACGGAAGTGTCTATCACCCGATCCCAACTCTTTTCTTCATCAAAAGTAACATCCCTACTTATCACAAGTTTCTTAGTTGATGGGTCATAAAGTCTATAAGCTTTTGACTCTATGCTCACACCAAGGAAGATACACTTGTGACTCTTGTCATCCAACTTTGTTCTTAACTGAGTTGTAATATGAGCATAACCAATGCTTCCAAATACATGGAAGTGTCTCACACTAGGCTTGACACCTGACCACAGTTCTTCAGGAACCTTTTTATCCAAGGCCCGAGTAACTGTTCTGTTAAGAACATGACAAGCCCACATCACAGCCTCAGCCCAAAAATATTTGGGCATTTTCTTCTCATTGAGCATGCACCTTACCATGTTCATAAGAGTTCTGTTTCTTCTCTCTGCCACCCCATTTTGCTGGGGTGTGTAAGCAGCTGTAAGTTGCCTTTTTATTCCTTCTTTTTCACAGAACTCTTTGAACTCTTGAGAAGTGAACTCTCCCCCTCTATCACTTCTTAGGCATTTGAGTTTATTATTAGTTTCATTTTCAACTAATGTTTTGAAAATTTTAAAGTACTCAAATGCCTCGCCTTTTGTACCCAATACATAAACCCAAGTCTGTCTTGAATAATCATCAATGAAAACAAGTACATACCTCTTGTTGCCTTGAGATATTGGTTTTATAGGCCCACAAATGTCTGTATGCACAAGTTGCAACCTCTCTGATGCATGCCATGTACTTTGCTTTGGAATCTCTACTCGATTCTGCTTGCCAATGGCACAAACTTCACACACTTGTGTCTTTTGAGCCACCTTGGGTAGACCATCAACCAGGTTATTGAATTGCATAATTCTAAGGGCTTTGTGATTTGCATGACCAAACCTCCTATGCCATAAATCATCTCCTGTGGTGATTAGCATACAGCTACTTGATTCATCTCTAGTAACCAGGACATGAAACATTCGGTTTCTTGTCATCTTAGAAGTTATGATCAATCCCTTCACTGGATGATAAGCTCTGCCATAACCTTCTTTAAAGACAAATGCTATCCCTTTATCTTGAAGTTGTCCCACGCTAATTAAGTTAGAAGTTAACTCAGGTGCAAAGTACACCTGAGTTATGATCTGAGTTATTCCATTAACTCTCAATTTCACATCACCAATTCCTTTCACTTCTAACTTTTTGTCATTCCCTAACTTGACTGAGTGGTTGAAGCTCATGTCAAGTTTAGTGAACCAAGATTTATCTCCTGTCATATGATTGGAACATGCAGAGTCCAAAAACCATACCTTCTCTTTTCCATACTTTACAGAATCATGAGTTGCTTTTATCACCTTCTCTTCTTGTTCATATTTCTCAACATCGACTGTAGCCATCAGCAGCAATTCTTCACTCTCATCATATTCAGCATAGTTTAGTGCTTTCTCATCAGTAGGACATTCATACTGGAAGTGGCCCATCTTGTGGCATTTGTAACATTCAACTGCACTTTTGTCAAATGAACTCCTTCCTCGTCCTCTGCCTCTTCCTCTACCATATGATGATCTTCCTCTACCTCTTCCTCTGCCATAAGATGTTTCTTGTTCCACCTTCAATACTTGATCTTCAGTTGTCTTTTTCAACAACTTTTGTTCATGAACCAAGAGGGAGCTTTGTAACTCATCTACAGTCATCTCATCAGTATCTTTAGATTCTTCAATGGAGCACACAATGAAGTTAAAGTTCTCTGTGAGGGTTCTCAACACCTTCTCAACAATCTTGACATCTGTCATGTTATCTCCGCATGTCCTCATCTCATTTGCAGTGATCATAACCCTTCCAAAGTAATCATTGACACTCTCTCCTGGCTTCATTTCAAGAGTTTCAAAAACTCTTCTGAGTCTTTGTAATTGAGCTCTCTTTACTCTAGCACTGCCTTGATACTTGGTCTTCATAGCATCCCAAATCTGCTTGGATGTCTCCTTCTGTGTGATTGTCTTCAGAATTGATCTATCAATTGATTGAAACAAGTAATTCAGGATTTTCCTATCCTTCAGCTTGTTTTCTTCATAGTTCTTCCTCTGGGTGGCTGTTGCTTGTTCTCCGGCCTTGATCTCTGCATACCCATCTTCTACTACACTCCAACATTCCTTTGATTGAATGAGATTCTTCATGACCATACTCCAGTGGTCATAATCTCCGTCAAACTTCGGTACATGGGTTGCCTGGAAATGACTCTCTTCTGTCATCGTTCTTGTGCAGCAGCTCTTCCTCTTCTCGAACAAATGATCACGCTCACTCTCTAATGGATCTCACAATTGCGCTCTGATACCACTTGAAGTGTCAAGTGCATACAAAACACAATATTTCCTGAATGGATACTTCATTAACTGAGAAACCAAGGCTTAAATAGCAAAACAGAATACAACGTTCATAAACAACTTTAACGAAAAACTAGGAAGACTCAACAGAAAACAACGACTTAGCCTACCCACTATATTATAACGTAAACAAGTAGAGTCCTAAAGACCCGGTTTATTTGACCCATAAACAAATGCAGAAATAATAAAAAGAACTTAGAATAATGGAATATTCTAAGATGTACTCCCATGCACACATGCATGCCAACGTGAACTTCCTGTCTTCATAACTTCCAATATCCTCCCCTTAATAGTTCCCTTAAATAATGATAGCGAATATCTATATGCTTGGTCCTTCTATGCATGACTGGATTTTTGGACATCTTTATTGTAGAAGTATTATCACAATTAATCTTGACTGTACCCACTTTTCCATCCATTTCTTCAAGGAGACCCTTCAACCAAACACAATGACACGCACGTATCCCAGCTGCTACATATTCAGCCTCAGTTGAAGACAAAGTGACTATCTCTTGCTTCCTTGAACACCAACATATAGCTGTACTACTCAATAGACACACATAACCAGAAGTGCTTCTTCTATCTTCATTATCTCTAGCATAATTGCTATCTGTGAACACCATTAATCCTTCTTTCTTCCTTTAGTCATACTTTAACCCATAATTCAAAGTACCTTTCACATACCTCAGGATTCTTTTTGCAGCTAGATAGTGATCCTCCCTCGGCTTTGACATGAACCTAGAGATAAGTAGGGGTGTTCGTTGGTTCGGTTTATGGTTTATTTGGTTTATTCGGTTCGGTTTATTCGGTTTTCAAAATTTTGTACCCCAAACCAAACCAAATAAGGAATATGCAAACCGATCCAAACCAAACCAAATTCAATTCGGTTTGCTTTCGGTTAGAAACCAAATAATCCAAATCTAACCAAATTGTAGTAAGTACTTTTTTTTTCCTAATTTATATTTATGTTTGTGTTCCAACTTTCGAACATTGCAACTAATTTACACCTAACAATATATGAATAAAAGAAAGTTTTATTGTGAAATAAAACAAACACATCCATAAAGTAGTCGTAGACACAACCACAAAGTTAAAGCTTCAAAACAAAGATCATAGAAACTATAAATAGTTAACAAGTCTAATGACACAAAATATAAATAATCTTCAAACATGAGTCTTTCTCCAAGAAAATATAGGTCTTAAGTTCTATTATTTTAGAAATGAGTGGGTTTCAGTTGGGGTTTTAGATTTACATTTGGTATTTGGGCTGCATAAAAATAACTATTTTGGGCTAAAAAATTGTATATGATAAATTTTATATGATTTATAAAATATTATTAGTTTTATTAAATAAATAATTAAGTTAAATGGTTTATTTGGTTATCCAAATAAACCGAACCAAAAACCATATTCACAATTTGGTTTCGGTTAGAAACCAAACCAAAAACCAAAAACCGAATTCGTTATTCGGATCGGTTTATTTGGTTACGGTTACGGTTCGGTTTACGGTTTTTATTTGGTTACGGTTTTTTCTGAACACCCCTAGAGATGAGGCTTACAACATACATAATGTCTGGTCTTGTAACTGTCAAATACATGAGGCTTCCAACCAAACTTTTGTATACTTTCTCATCCACATCCTCCCCTGATCCAAGCTTGGTCAATACTGCTCCAGGAACCATAGGGATTTACACTGAGTTAGCTTCTTCCATGCCAAATCTCCGTATTATTTCTTTAGTATACTGGTTCTGATTTATCTCTATAGCATCCTTAGTTTGCTTCACTTCAACTCCTAAAAAAAACCTCATGAGACCCAAGTCAGTCATTGCAAACTCCTTCATCATGGATCTTTTAAACTCTTCACAGATCCTCTTGTCACTTCCTGCATAAATTAGATCATCTACATACAAACTCACCATCAAAACCTTTGCTTCAGACCGTTTAATGAATAATGTGTGATCATGATCACTCTTTTTAAATCCTTCCTTCTTGAAATATGCTTCAATT